>CP139761.1:5000000-7500000 GCA_034370585.1 Fragaria x ananassa | reverse complement strand
TTCTGGATACTTATTTGGTTGTTTCTTTCTTCTGTTTCATCTAAGTGAAATCATCGTTATCAAGATAAAGATTGATATTCGAATATAAAATTTAAATCCTTCCCTCGAGTATAATATATAACACAACTAGTAGGCTAGGAAAGCAACTCACAGAAGGCTCTAGTAATCGACATCAACTATTAGTATTTTTTATTTTCCGGAAAAATATATATTAATCTTCTTAATTTGGGATATAATCATCTTAATTTGGTGGTATGATTTTTTTTTTTAAAAAACAAAAAAAACAAAAAATTTGGTGGTATGATTAGTGTCTTTGAAAACTAAATTTATAACGAAGAATCAAAAGTCTAATTCATTGAGGTTGACTAATTAGTAACAATTACACGCATTCAAAGATAGTGAAACCCTAGACCGTACAACCAGCAACGTAGTATAACGAATAGTTGAATCACTTTAATATTGTCAACCAAGATGGTTACGTAGAAATAGTTTCACTGTTAATTATTCAGAGTTTTACGGTGGAAGTAATTAATTGTGGGTTTTACAATTACTCAGGGCACTGGAAGAGTTGAATGCCAACTTCAACAAGCTCAGCGTGCTCCCAGACACTATTGGATTCGAAATCATCAACCTCAAGAAGCTATCTGTGAACTCGAACAAGCTTGTCTTCTTGCCACGCTCTCTCACCCACCTGACCAATCTGCGAGTACTTGATGCTCGCCTCAACTGCCTCAGGTCTCTACCTGAAGACATGGAGAACCTCATCAACCTGGAAGTTCTCAACGTCAGCCAAAACTTCCAGTACCTGGATACCCTACCCTACTCCATTGGCCTCCTCATGTCCCTTGTCGAACTGGACGTCAGCTACAACAAGATCACCGCTCTCCCCGACTCCCTCGGATGCCTCAAGAAGCTCCAGAAGCTCATAGTCGAAGGGAACCCTATGGTGTCGCCTCCCGGCGAGGTTTTCGAGCAAGGGTTGCATGCAGTGAAGGAGTACCTGAGTGAGAAAATGAACAGTGGACACAAGAGTCCGACCAAGAAGAAATCTTGGGTGGGGAAGTTGGTCAAGTATGGCACCTTCAACGGGGCCAACAGAAGCGTCTCAAGAGATGAGAGAGAAGGGTACATCATGCCGGAGTACCGCTCCATCGACGGCCTTGCTTCGCCGAGGTATATGGGAATGTTCTCTCCCCGTCGTCTCTTCTCGCCTCGTCATTACTTCAGTCGCTGAGGGGTAGAAGAAACGTCTTCAAAATAAACAAAGTCAAAATTATAAAAAAAAAAAAAAAAATCATATGTTCACGAGTCCTCTTCAGTTTATTCTTTCTGTCAGCATGAATCGTGAGTCACAGACTCATGAGGATGAGGTTAATTTCGTTTTTTTGTTTGTTTTTGTTTTGGGTGATTGTATTACTAAGGCAGTGATGTAACATGCATGTAGGATATTGGGATTATTGTGTTTAATTAGTAGGTTGTTGTGTATGTCCTTGAGCCAAATAGCTTGCTTTAGATATATAGTTGTGGTTAGGCTCTTGGGTACGTTGGTCTGTAAATAAGATTCATACGTTTCATATACAATTTTGAACCTTTGATAATAAATCTCGTTGAGCATAATATTCACTCGTAAATACATAATATTTATTTTGTTTGAAGAATGGTGATTCTATAGATCTCAATTTTGATCATTAATTCTTAAATACTTTCGAACATATTACATATATCAATCTTGTTTTGCTGTATCAAAATGAGGAAAATGTGTGATCGTACCACGTCTTTACCTCCCATCATTTGTAGAACATCAACGACTGTTCAAGTCCTAGGCCCAGTTTGGTAGGGATTCTGGAGCTGTTTTTGGGGTCAAAAGTGATTCTGGGCCTAATCTTAAGTGTTTGGTAACAACCCATAACACTGATTTTAGAAGAATTTATTCTCTTAAAAGTGGATTTTAGAGAAGTAGGGTAGGAGATGCTTTTGCGGGAATCCGTTAGAAAACACGGAGCTTCTCTTTAATGATTTTTTTGTATATCCTATTCTACCCTCCTCATTCGTTATGAAAAGAACCCTCACCTATCTCTTTCTTCTTTCTTCACCGCCTCACTCCAGTCCCCTCCCTTTCTCTTTCTTCACTGGAGTGACAGTCCAGGCAGACCAGCGACGTCGTTCTCCGAAACTCTTCCGTCACTAATTCAAGATTCAAGGAACCTTATTGAGATCTTGGGAGAGCGATTTCGTCCCCAACTCAAAAGGTAAAACATTTTTTTCCATAACTATTTGGTATGATTTTAGGTTTGATTATCATAATTTTAGGTTGTTGGGTTTGCTAGATTTTGGTAGTTGTTAATAGCCCTTTATTATCATAAAATTGTAATCGGGTTCGTTACTGTTAGGAAGTACACACTAGAATTGACATGTACTTGGCCGATTGATGCTAGTGACTTGGGTTCATAGATCATTTAGCTTGCTTTAGTATTGTTATGTGTTTTTTCTTGATTGATCAACGATTTATATTGTGTAACTACTAAGTAGGAGCTAGCAAGTATTACGGTAGGCCTTAATGTTCTACTCTTAGAGATGTGCTTTTGAGTTTTGCTTTGAATTGTGAAGTTGCTTCAACGGGGAAGTACGTAGAGATCAGATCAGCGAAAGCAAGACAATGAGTGACACAAAAATGAATAGGAAAACTTTAGACTGCTTGTGATATGATGCAATTCAAAATAATGAGTGACACAAAAGAAAAAGGGTCTTGTGATAATTTGTTTTCTGTGTCAATGCTCTATGAGCTAGTAGTTGTGGTTCTTAATAACAAAATCAGTCGTCTGTGATAAAGGGAAAAAAATTGTTGAATGACTTATGTTGTTAAAGGAAAGAAATAAAGTCTGTGATATGCATTCAAAGTGAATTTGATATGTTTGAGTAATTGGTGGATCGGTTATCTTATCTATTCAACATGTGAATGATTCTAGGTAAACATGTTTGTCTAGATCATTTGTTCTCTGAGCTCCTTCTTCTTTTAATTTTCTTTCCCGTCAGATGGGAAAGAAGAAAGCTACAAGTACTGCAACTGAGGGACCTGGGAAAACAAAGGCCACATGGCCTGATGATATAGTAGCTATATTTTATGATATAGCTCATAAGGAAGTTGCAAAGGGAAACATGTCAGGTACTCATTTTGATAAAAATGGATGAGAAAATGTTGTCAAAGCCTTTAATGACTCAACCAGAAGAGATTATTCTAAAGGTCAGTTGAAAAACAAATAGGATTCACTTAAAAATGACTGGAAATTGTGGAGTTCTCTATTGTATCAAGACACAGGTATTGGATGGGATCTTGTTAAGAAGATTGTTGATGCATCTGTTGAATGGTGGACAAGTAAAATTAAGGTGTGTTCTCAATTAATTTGTTGTTCCGATGTTCTCTTACAATGTAAGCATGAATTATGAATTAAATTCTTCTTCTTTTGCAGTCCAATCCAGAGTACCGCAAATTTCGTGATGTGGGAATCAGTCCTGACTTGATGGATATTTCTGATCAAATATTCAAATGTAGCGTAGCTGTCAGGACCCGCCCCGAATTTCACCCCGAAACCCGAGATGAGTCCTGCGGGGACCACATCCAAGGAAAATTTACAGAAGAACTCGGCAAACCTCCCTCGAAAATGGACAACCCTAACTTGAAAAATTAAAGAACCACGTTTAAACCAAATAAATTTACATCCTCCGCTACAATCCAAAAGTAGCCAGAAAAAAGTTATACAATAATCCCAACAGTATTCAGAGCTACTAAAAATTAAAATAAAACACAGCGGAAACTAACAATCTCCTAGTAGATTAAACATGTAACCTACTGGCGAAATGTAGCGGATAAATGGGTGACTATGCCTCGACGTCTCCTTCTAGACCTCACGCGAACTCTGCAGACTGGGCATTTTAAAAATGAAGAGCCTAGGAGAAAATATTCAATTCTAACAACAATTCTGACAACAAATAAATATTTCCCCAAAATTGCTTTCAAATAAAACGCTTTATCAGCGACAAAAACAAAAGCTCAACTGGAAAATTCTGAACTGGTGTCTAGCTTCGCTAGACTCCCAAACGTTAAGAAATGGCCTCTCAGGCTAGGATATTATATATATATATATCAGTATGTATTTACACTCGCCTACTCTTTGTACGATATCTATGAACAAACTTGAAAAATAGATATCATACAAAGCTACTACGCTTGCGTCTAACGCTCACGTCACCCCATACTGGAATTGTACCTCAGTATGGGTGAAATGCCCAAGTGGGTATATATACGTGATGACTCCTTGTACGAAATCTATGAATGAATACGAAAATAGAAAGTCGTACAGGGCTACGATGCTCGTGTCTAACGCTCACGTCACCTCATACTGGAATTGTATCTCAGTGTGGGGGGAAATCATGTATAGTTAGCTATCATTTATTTATATACATACTATTCTCATAATCCTCAATATATGAGTATAATCACCGAAATTCTCAATTTCGGGAAATTTCTAACAATAGAAATTATTCAAAACGATAAAGCATTTCGAACACAATAATTAAAACAAAGATCCACTCACAGATTAGGCCTAAGCCTGATGTCGGTCGGAGGTCTCTTCTGCTCGAGCCTTCTCGCGTCCTGTTCCAAATAAATAAATCCTTAAATAAAACACCGTCGCTTAAAGCAAAACAAGCATAAATAAATATGCTTCGCGCGCTCAACCAAGCCTAACGCTCCAAAATCTTAAATCCACTGCCAACCACAAAACTCCACAAATTTTACCGACATCCTCAAAATCACCTTCTACCAAAAATAATCAAATGGCCGGATTCTAACTTATTAATCTACCAAAAATACCACACTTCAAAAATTCTCAAACCTATCCAAAACTCCTCCAACAATTCTAAAACTTATTCCATTAAACTCCTCACATTTTTCCCCACCAAAAACACTTTTTCAGCGGCGGCCGGCAGCCAGCTTCGACGACCTCCAATGCTCACCAAATTTTGACAGCACCTTCCTCTCAACCTCCTCTACAACTTTCCTAACTAGCACAAAACACAAATCCAAGCCTAACTAAGCCAATCAGACGAAAACACACAAAAAACCATAGAATTTCTTTTACTGATTTCTCCTTACCTAGCTCGAGATGGAGGGAGCCTTTTGGAGGGATTGCTGCACGGGAGGAGGGCTTTCTTTTGAGCCAAGGCTCGCCGGCTATGGCGGCCGGAGGAAGGAGTTCCAGCGATTGGAGACTTTGGGCAGTCGGAACTTTCAGCGGCTTTTTCTCCCTCACGGCGGCGCTAGAGGGGTTGCCATCGATCTAGAAAGAAAGCTGGGTCGGAAACCGGCAGTTTGGGACCCGCGCGGCGGTCTGGGGCCGTCGGACAGCGGCGGGCGGACAGAAAGAAAAAATGGGTAGAAAGCGGGTCGGGGAGGGAGAGAGAGAGAGAGAGATTGCGAGCGGGAGAGAGCAAGAAAAAAAAGAATTTTAGGCTTGGCCCGATCCGGTCCAACACCCTCAATTATACTCAAATCTAAAATTCAACACCCTAAAAATAATACCCCAACAAAATTACCTTTTACTAGCAAAAATTATCATTTTTACAGTCGTCACAATTTCTTCCTTAGAATAAAACCTACGAAATAATCGTCCCCTACAACCTCTCTGGGGATCAATTAAATTATACACTTAATGATGAACACGGTAAAATTCTTATTACCACTATGCTAGTAATTAAGGTAAAAATTAAGGGTCGGGGCGTGACAGTAGCTCTAGGTATATTTGTCATGATTCCCTCAGCTAGTATAGTTGTTGAAGAGGTGTTGGGGGATTTTGAGCATGATGAGGATGAGGATCCTGATCCTGTGGAAGATATTCAAGGTAGGAGATAGAAAAAGAGAATGACTGTGGAAAGGCAAACAGAAGGTACTAAAGACAAAAGTGTTTTAAAAGGGGCAAATGAGAAGAAACTCAAAGAAGGAAGGGTGGGAGGTGCGGCAAAATTGTCTAAGAAAATTGATTGCCTTGTCGAAGTAGTTGAGAGTAGGAGTACAACTACATCAATTCTCACAAATGCACAAGCAACTAGTATTCAGGAGGTCATGCAAGTTGTTGCAACTTTACTATGAGCTGAAACTGGAACCAAGCTATGGTGGTTTGCAACAGAGCTGTTTTGCTCTTAAGAAAAGCGAGAGATGTTCTCTATCATGACAGATGCTGATCTGAAGCTCCAGTTTTTTATTCTTAATCAAAAAAAGGCTGATTCTTCTTTTGTAATGTGAAGTTTGTTGTTTTTCGTTAGTTGAATACTGAGAGTGGGCCAATAAGGTCTTCTTAAATAAAGTTCATGGTACTCTGTTGAAGAGTATGTTCAGAGATGTTTTTGATCTTCTTCTTTCTAATAAGGTTGATGTGTGACTATCTTTTCATTAAGGATGTTATTTTGTTTTAATGCTATTTTGTTGTTCATCGTTAATAGTGTTGCTCTTTACTTGATATTCATATTATCATTGCCTAGTGATATTACTTGATACTCATGTTTGTTTATATCTATTTTTATGAACTTGGTTACTAATAATATTTGTTAATGTTGTTGCAACGTTTAATTAGTTGTTGTTTGTTTTGTTAATGCTATTGCATGTCGTCTTGTTCAATTGTATCTTGAAAAGTACATTATGAAAACTCCATGCTACACAAACTTTCAAACATGTTACATTTGATTGATGGATGTGTTAAAAGGTAATGACACTAGATGTTATAATGCATTTAGGATGGAAAAAAGATGTTTCTATATGCTATTGAAAGATATTGAAAATGTGTTGAGGGGTTCCAAGAACATATACACTACTGAAGTTTTGGCTATGTTTCTATATATTTTGGGAGGGGGTGAGACCAATAGGAATACACAAGAACGTTTTCAACGTTCAGGTGAGACGGTGAGCATGTATTTCTCTCAAATGCTAGACATTCTCTATAATATGGCTAGAGTGCTAATAAAGCCATTGAATCCCGAATTCAGAAGCACCCCAAAACAAATTGAAAGAGACATAAGATACATGTCTCATTTTAAGGTATGTCAATGTTATATTCAACATAATTATTGCTTCTTCTTTTTTTATCCAACATAATTACTGCTTATATATTAAAGAATAATTAATTTGTAGGATTGTGTTGGCGCAATTAATGGTGTTCATGTTCAAGCTATTATTTCTCCATATGATCAAGTGTCGTATATCGGTAGAAAAGGGATACCCACCCAAAATGTGATGGCCGTATGCGACTTCGACATGCAATTCACATTTGTTTCTGCAGGGTGGGAAAACATTGCCCATGATAGTAGAGTATTCTTATCGGCTATGCGCAACCCTCTAGCAAATTTTCCCAAACCCCCAAATGGTAATATTTGTTTTTTTTCTTAGATTGTGATATACTAATCTAATTAAATCATAATCAGTCATTTATTATATTTACTTCTTTCAGGAAAGTTCTATGTGGTAGATGCCAGATATCCACAAATGAGAGGTTATTTAGGACCGTATAAAGGTGAGAGGTATCACTTTCCACATTTTCGTAGAGGTGATGAACAGACAGGTCATAAAGAAATATTTAATCATGCACATTCTTCACTTAGGGGTATTATTGAGCTCACTTTTGGGGTATGGAAAAAAAATGGAGTGTTTTACGTGATATGTCGAGCTTTCCTAATGAAAAACAAGTGAAGATAGTTGTTGTTATAATGGCTCTTCATAACTACATAAGAAAGTATGCTCACCAAGATCAGATTTTGATGAAAGTGATGATTTCCAAAGTGAAGAGAATAGTGAAGATATGGAGGACAATGAACATGAAGAAGATGAGACGGGAAGACAAGAAATGGAGGTGTTAAGAAACACCATTGCATAAAGTCTAATGAATGCATCTATTTAGCATTTAGTTCCAATTTGAAATGGCTTCACTATATTTTGTGTAATGCACTTTTTGATTATGGTGGAGAAATCTTTTGTATATTATTTAAGAATTTCATTTGACTATGGTGTTAAGAAATCTTATATAATATCATGGATTAACTTTATAATTCAGTTACATGTAAAATAAACAACTATTTATTTTAATATCAATTTATAACAATGCCCAATTTTGTCATTATATCCATCTAAAACAATTTTTACTTATAATTTACCAAACACACGAAATTGTTTTTTGGTTTTCACAGTACTTTTAAAAATAGTTTACCAAACACCTCAGCTGATTTTACTCACAACAATATCATAAGTGATTCTTCTTACAATAACTTCAGAAACAATTCCTCTCATAGCACAGCAGTCACAAGCTGGCCCCTAGTTTCATGCTTTTCTCTTTGAGACCAATATAAGGCATTAGCTTGGGCCTTGCTGCCATGGCCTTCCGAACCGAAGGTTGGAAATATATGGATGTGAGCTGCGAGGGAGGGAGCGGAGAGGAAGAATGAGCGATTCCAATCGACAGTGTTATTGAATATAACTACCAATTTTATACACTGATCTAGTAGGGTCATTGTGATTGCTGAAAAGATCTGAAATAATATTGTGGAGGTGTGAAGTGGGAAGAAGATGAGGCATAAGATTAAATTGATTTAAGGGGGCAAATTGTTCTAAGAGATTGGTCTTGATAATGCAAGAAAACCTTGAATATAGATAGGTCGAGGGCAGCCTTGTGCTTCTCTCCTCTCTTCTTCCTCTCTAATTTCATAGCTTATTTAATTTTCTTTTGGCAATTTCATGAATTACTCAACCAAAGCTTCAAGGATTTAACAAAGACCTCAACCTTTACAAAATAGATTGGGTAATTGTAGGAGATGTAAATCAAGACTAGTTATGCTAGCTTTTTAGCTATTTGTGACTACTCTTGTTTTCTTACATTTCTCTACTCTTTTCTATTTCAATTTTGTAACCTAGATGTCTATAATGATGGGTAGTGAGTAGTTTATTTTTGGTTTGAGCCTCAGATTTTTAGATAGAAAAATGGTGGTAAACTGTGCTATCACTCCGAGACAGAACTTGATTTGGACAAAATCCTGATGAGGCGTCACAGGCGGATGACCAGACGATGGACCTCTTCAAGCATCCAGCTCACATTCGCCTAACTTGCAAGTCTAGCCGGTTTGTGCAAGACCAAACCCTGTGGGTAAGCATCAAATCCGCAATTTGATATGGCTTTAATCCAGTTTCCCAGACTGGTAATACGCATTGTTGATTCCTTAGCTCCGTACATCTTGGTTCTTCTATACCTTGATTTTTGTGAACTGAAAGCGTATTCGTTATTCTAGTCACTGGTTTTTTCTCGATGACTTTTTTATACTCATTATGTTGTTCCCTGTAATCCAAACATTTTTCACATCCGGCTCTACAATAATTCAAATGATGCATTGCTTGCCAAAGGAGAATTTAAAGACATAACTATTATAAAGCTCCCTGTATTTTTTTTTTTTTGGTGTATGAGCTACACCGGACATTTCACAAATGTACTATAAATAAAACCTATCTAAAATGTGACACTAGAACGATGATGGGAACAACCCAGAAATACTATCTACCAATGTTGTGTGAATTATCTTGAAACTGATCTGACAAGACTTGCCTCCAATACTACAAAATTCCACTTGGTTCTACCCACATTGCAAATCTCCATCAAACAGCATAAAATCCAAATTCATTGGCGTGAACGTAAGATAAGCAGCACTGGAAAGAGGAATCCAAGTTCTCTGTAATAGAGAGAAGAAAGGGAACCAAAAATCAAGAAAAACAAGCTCTAAAGACGCCCTTCACGCTATAAACTCAAGAGAGAACTCCTTAAGAATCTCAACAGTCATCTAGTAGTCTCATCTGAAATACATTAAGAAGGCTGTTTCTCCATGGTATTGTTTTCAAAGAAATAATTACCCTGGGGGCAATGAACTAAACCACTATTCTTTTGTGTTTTAAAACCTCAAATAGTTTTCATGAAAAAGGTGCAATTCATCATTTTATATCGGATGGCAGGGTAATGAAACAACTTATAGCCGAGGTAAGAAGTTTTTAGGACAACAGAAACTAATTTCAATTGGCACACATAATGATGTTAAGCAGTTGCAGCTAGGCTGAAATGATTGTAACAATTTGCAAAGGAGTGTGAACTATATAACTAATCCCAATATTCAAGATCCTGAGAAATAGCAATTATAATTTATAACTACCAGGTATCTGCCAAACACCCTCAATCTCTCATTTTCCCAGGTATAACAACCAGGTATCTACCATGTCCTTACGTTAAGGAAGACAGGGATGAGGGAAGGATGTTGATGGTTGTGAATGCCCAATGACCCCACGGGTACGTTTTCCATCCCTTCTCATATGTCAAAGGTGCATTATGTTCCCTATGCAGACCACACACTATCATTAAATTTCACACTTTCAATACGTATCTCATGGTTCACAATTGTTAAGTCATACCAATTCCTCCATGATATTATCACTAGAATTTCAGTATAGGAAGGCCACAGAGAAGCTCAGACAAACATAACTGCTGTGATTCTCTCATGCTCAGATTATGATAAAGCAATAACATGACAAAGTCTAAAATGACAGTTGATATATATAGCATAACCATATCTAAATCAGAGTCGAAAACTGAAGCATAATTAAAGTTCCAGAATCTGTAAGATAAAACAGAAATGTAGCTAATGAAGATAACCAGGGATCTTGATGCGAATAAAGAGCATACTCATAACATAGGCAAGAACAACAGAAGAGAATCAAGAGATCCCAGCAGTGGCGTACGAGACCTTCACGCTCTTAGCCCGGTTCCGATCCAACGCCAGATCCATAAGCACAATTCCGACGCCGCCGAGCACGAACATGAACCCCGACGAGAGCCCTTCGATTATGTACTGCCCGTTGACCCGGCCCGGGAGGAACACGACGGGTCGGACCGCCCCGGTCCGGGGATCCTGGGTGGAGCCGATGCCGGGGGGCTCGACGATGACGTCGTAGACGAAGCCGGAGACGACCATGAAGTAGGTGAGGAGCACGAGGGCGATGACGGTCATGGGGGAGGGGAGGGTTAGGGTTGGGAGCTTGAGGCGGAGACGAGGAGGACGGAGGATGCTGTAGGGGAGGACCTGGAGTAGGTGGACGATTGGATCGATGGAGCCGGAAGAGTGGTCGGAGTGGGCGGTGGCAGTGGCGGTGCCCGAGTGGAGTGACTCGGATTTCGGCGGCATTTTGGGTGGATCGGATTCGGGTCTCTGGGGTTTTGGGAGTTGAGAGTGTAAAAAGACGGGGATTTGACTCGGAGTACCTGGGAAGGCGAGGTATGGGAATTAGTTGGGTGGATCCGGGGCAGCTCTGGTATTCAAAAATATATGAGATTTTACTTTCTTTCTTTTTTTTTAACTTTTTTTTATCATGTAATAACTCAACTATCAACTGTACAATAACAACACCCGTAAGAAAATTCGGAATCATATCCTTAGCAAAACAAACTTGTATTCATGTTGAACAACGAACATATAAACAAATAAACATTACGTCTTTTAAGACAAAATCATCTTCTAACTTCCTACAAGTTAATCACACAATTGTAAACTAACAACATACTCGTACAAGAAAAGGAAAATCTATGACATCAACATAAAGTCACTTCCTAGCAAACAAATAAGAGCACCATCTCATACATAAGCCACTTGAAAATACACTAATTTTATATTAGATAATTGCCAACTCTCGAAGCAACCTTAACGCAAAACAATTGGTGAAGGCCCAAATACCGACCCATTTGCCCAAAAAGGTTCATGTTTTGGGCGAGCCAACCTCATCATTAAGCGATGAATGAGAATGGCAAGAAACCCTTTATACTAGCCCACCTTAAAGGGCCCAACATCTCAAATCAGGGAACCCAAATCTTAACATGATGCTAATGCCACTGGCAAATTTTCAGGTGGCTGACCTTATCAGTACATCTGACATCGCCGCCACCCCCAACCACGAATAGACCGACAAGATGCCTAGATAAAATCTAAGCGCCTTCCACACATCGGTCACCTCACGAAAGAAGCAATCAACAACCAAGATCCAAATAAACACCTAAATCCCACCAATCAAGATTTCAGGCTGTCAGGAAAGATCGCAGTGCCACCTACTTGAGCTGACTCTAGATCAAACCCCTACCCTCGGTTACGCACTCTGCCAAAACAAAATGGTTGCCATAGCCGTCTTTTGTTGTCCTCTAAATAATACACAGTCAGAGAACCCCACACAAGCCTTCGGTCAACAACACTTCCATCAAGCCCTCTTATCTTCCACTATGATCACGCTGCCAACATGGTTGTCGTTCTACCAGAGAAGATACGCGACGCCTACTTGAAATGTAAGGTTTCGATAACCCAAAGACACCGGGGAAAAACTGGAGCTCTCCGTTTTTTTTTTCATAAATCTTTCTAACTTTTAACCATCTTTTTTTTCTCTTTTTTTTTATTTTTTATTTTACCATGTGTAGTCGGTAGTCAGTAAACTACCTTCTCCGCCCATAGACAAGTCATGGAACTTGTCAAGACCCGCCCCGAATTTCACCCCGAAACCCGAGATGAGTCATGCGGGGACCACCTCCAAGGAAAATTTACAGAAGACTCGGCAAACCTCCCTCGAAAATAGACAACCCTAACTTAAGAATTTAAGAACCACTTTTAATCCAAAAAAATAATAAATCTTCAGCTACAATCCATAAGTAGCAAGAATACAAATATAAGAATTCCAATAGTATTCAGAGCTACTAAAAAATCAAATAAAATACAACGGAAGCTAACAAACTCCTAGTAGATTAAACAGGTAACCTACTGGTGAAATGTAGCTGATAGCTAGGTCACTATGCCTCGACGTCTCCTGCTGGACCCCACCCGAACTCTGCAGACTGGGCATTTTTAAAAACGAAGAGCCCAGGGGAAAATATTTAACACGTCAGAGTGAGTGGACAAAACTGATCTGACAACATATAAATATTTCCCCAAAAGAAATACTTTCCACAGTGGCAAAAACATGAGCTCCACTGGAACGACTCTGAACTGGGGTCCAGCCTGGCTAGAACCCCCAAACTTTAAGAAACTGCCTCTCAGGCCTGGATATTATATATATATATATATATATATATATATATATATATAGTATGTATGCACACTCGCCTGACCCTTGGCATGATATCTATGAACAACTTGAATAAAGTAGATATCATACGAAGCTACTATGCTTGCGTCTAACGCTCACATCACCCCACACCGGAATTGTACCTCACATATGGGGGAAAGCGGCCGAATAGTAATATATACGTGCTTACTCCTTGTACGACATCTTTGAATAAATAAATGCAAGAATAGAAAGTCGCACATGGCTACGACACTTGCGTCTAACGCTCATGTCACCCATACCAGAATTGTACCTCGCGTATGAGGAAAATCACGTATAGCTAGCTAGCATTTAATCATATACATACTATTCTCGGAATTGTACCTCGAGTATAATCCACCGAAATTCTCAATTTCGGGAAATATCCAATATCAGAAAAATCAATCAAATGATAAAGCATTTCGAAACACAATATTTAAAACAAAGGTCCACTCACAACTTAGGGCTAAGCCTGACGTCGGTCGGAGGTCTCCTCTGCTCGAGCCTCCTCGCGTCCTGTTCCAAACATAATTAATTCCCTCAAAATATTAGTCTCTCAACACCCTCTGGGGACTAATTAAATTACACACTTAGTGACGAACACGGTAAAAACTCTTATTACCACTATGCCAGTAATAAAGGTAAAAATTAAGATTCGGGGCGTGATAGAACTTGTAGATCGACATCCCACCTACCTCGCCATGGTGAAAGATCATCAATGCAGCAACGGGAAAGTGCTCCTCCAAGCTCCACAAGAAGGCACCATGATAAGATAAATGTGCATTTTGTCCCACATCAGGAACATAATGTAAGAGAAAACCTTCCTTATCTATAAAAAGAAGGCTTCCCCTTTAGATATAGAGATCAATAAGACTCCACCCCGTGAGAGAGATATAGAGATGAATAATACGCCACCCCTCGAGAGATAGAGGAGATCAACTGTACTCCACCCCGCAGGTATAAACCTCACCGCGCGAGATTGGTAGCCCACCCCTCCCCCATTTGTAATACTCCAGACCGCACGGGATGGTTGCTCTTGTACCCCGCGCGGGATGGAAACTCTTGTAACACCAAAGGCCTATTGGCCATGATAGTGGAATCTTAAGTGGACGTAGCCATGTCCTCCGATGGCATGGTGAAACACTATAAATATTGTGTCTATGTTCATATTCATGTTCCACCGTGCTTCTGCAGAGCCTCCGAGTTCCTGCAGAAACAATTGGCGCCGTCTGTGGGAAATGTTACTAAAAGTCATGTTGTTCTACCACCCGAGAGGCAGGATAGATGCGAGGCGAGATGGCTCGCATGGGATGAAAGGCGAGATAAATCACATGGAGGCGAGGCAAGATAGCTCGCGTGGAAGCAAGGTGAAGTAGCTCACGAGGATTCGAGGCGAGAGACCTCACGTGGTAGCGAGGCGAGATAAATCACATGGGAGAGGCGAGGTAGCTCGCAAGGGTTTAAGGCGAGGTAGCTAGCATGGGAGCGAGACGAGATGACCCGTCCGGGGTTATTTTTGTCATCGTGATTTCCCCAACAGCAGAATCTCGCCCGTTGTTCTTTTGTCAGCGGGATAGGTAGTCCAAAAGAAGAATCTCGCCCAAGTTCTTTTTGTTAGCGGGATAGTCCAAGAGCAGACCCACAACGGCTCATGTCCGATGCCACTCGTCCGTGGTTCTGTTGTCCGCGGGATAGAAGTCCAACAGCAAGGGAATCTCGCCTGGTTATTTTGTCAGCGGGATGGGAAGTCTAGCAGAATAGCTCGCATGAGAGTGAGGCGAGATGACCCGCCTGGAGCTATTTATCTGGAAAAAGTCAACAACCGTACTGACAACAAGGATTCATCGTCCGGGAGTAGTACGGGCATGAATCTGCACCTCCTGCGTGCACCAATTCGGCCGCTATTATCACAGTCTTGGCCCCGCCGAGTAAGTTTTGAGGCGGGGGGTCATGAGAGGCATAATTTTATCTTATTGATGAATTCCTCAGCTCGCGTGTGGTTCTGGCACGCGGAGCGAACTCAACAGCTTGCTTGGTAGTCGAGGCATGTGGAGCACACTTGTCAGCCCGCGTGACCTGTTTAGTCTTTTTGCGCGAGGCGAACTCCTCATCTCGCGCATAGTCATCGTATATGAGTATGTATGCTGGTCAGTAGGTATTGACATTCGACCGAGAGGCACAAATTTTCCTCCAGTAAGATCAGGCGGGATCATGGCACTGAAATCCCCAGTAAGACTACGCAGTATGGGATCATGCAGGAAAGTTGTAAGTCCCGGATAAGTTTCAACGGGAGGAAGCACGCAACAACTGCTTAGGAAAATTTTGATTCCCAGATAATAACTAACATGAGAAAGAATGCAACAACTGTTTTATGAGATTCTTATACCCGAGCAAGAACCAATGGGAAGCATACACTAACTAAAATGCATGAACATACAACCTCGGAAATGCATCACCGGAAAGCATGGGCGAAACAACTAGAGTAATGAGAATGGTAAGTCCCTTGTACAGCTCCCGTAGAGTGGGAGTTGGGCAGTTCATATCTTCCCCTTCAAAACGAAGCAAGTGGCTTGAGAAACCACGGACAGCGTTAACACCCCGTCACTCGAGTAGTAACACCGGATATGGATATGACTCGCTACCCTTGTCCGTGAAAGTATAACACCAAGACCTCGCGTGTAAGTATTTTACACGGAGCGGACTCCATAGCTCGCGTGTATGCCTTGTGCATGGAGCGGTCTCCACAACTCACGTGTGAGGATTTTACGCGGAGCGGATTCCTCAGCTTGCGCGTATTCCTTGAGCGCGGAGAGGACTCATAATCTCGCGCGGTAGTCCTGGTGCGCGGAGCGAACCGAACAGTTCGCGCGGTAGTCATGGTACGAGCCAGCGAACCACAGCGCGCTTGGTAATCCTCAAACGCGGAGCGCACATGTCAGCTCGCTCGAGTGTCAGCCTTCTAGGGCGAGGCGGACGCCACAGCTCGTGTGTACTCCTTGTTCGCGCGAGCGGTCTCAGCTCGCCCAAGTGTAAGCCTTTTTGAGATGAGCGCACTCCTCCGCTAGCGTGGTAATCCTCACACGCGGAGCGCACATGTCAGCTCGCCCGAGTGTCAAGCCTTTTAGGCGGACCCCTCAGTTCGCGTGCAAGATACATGTGTGAAGATAGAACTCTCGGACTGGGATCGGGTGCATGTCCACCCATTCGGCAACTCTTTCCACAGATAAGTCCTTCATTTAATTGTCTCTTATGAAAGTACAAAGCATGTTTCACGTACGAACTATATAACATGGTCCATGATCATTATTGTCCATTCAATTTTGTGAGTCCCAGATAAGTGTCACCGGGAGGAAGCATGCAACAACTGCTTAGGAGAATCTTGATTCCCAGATAAGAACTAACGGGAAGAAACATACCAACCGTTTCATGAGATTCTTATACCCGAGCAAGAACCAACGGGAAGCATACACGAACTAAAATGCATGAACCATTTTGTTTTTTGATAATTATTATGCCATATCCGTACTTGGTTAGCCCTATAATTGTGTCAATCATTTGTTCATTGTGAAGGTACAACAATCCTCGCCCCTCTGAGTCAAAGACATTTTTTAGGCGAACTCCACAGCTCGCGTGTGGTTCTGGCACACGGAGCGAACTCCTCAGCTCGCGTCATAGTCCTTGTACGCGGAGTGAACTCTTCAGCTCGTGTGTAGGGCATGTCCGCGAGGCGAACTCCCTAGCTCGCGCGTGGTTTTGGTATGCAAAGCGAACTCAACAACTCGCGTGTGTCACCGAGACCCATCTCGCCCGTGTCACCGAGACCCATCTCGCGTGGAACAAGATGCACCTCTTGTGTATCACTGATATAGTCATTATAAGCGGAGCGAACTCCTCAATTCACGCCAGCAGACTCAGCTTGCCAGCTCGCCTGAGTGTTACCTCTTCTGTGCGAGGCTGACTCCTCCGCTCGCGGGTGTTTGTTGATAAATAACCGATCTATGGGCATTTTATATGTTAAAAGTCCCCACTCAAGACATGTCTTGAGCGGGAACTTAGGGAGACTTGTAGTCGGTAGTCAGTAAACTACCTTCCCCGCCCATAGACCAGTCATGAAACTTGTAGACCGACATCCCACCTACCTCGCCATGGTAAAAGATCATCAATGCAGCAACGGGAAGGTGCTCCTCCAAGCTCCATAAGAAGACACCATGATAAGATAAATGTGCATTTTGTCCCACATCAGAAACATAATGTAAGAAGAAACCTTTCTTATCTATAAAAGGAAGGCTTCCCCTTTAGATATAGGGATCAATAAGACTCCACCCCATGAGAGAGATATAGAGATGAATAATACGCCACCCCGCGAGAAATAGAGGAGATCAACTGTACTCCACCCCGCGGATATAAACCCCACCGCGCGGGATTGGTAGCCCACCCCTCCCTCATTTGTAATACTCCAGACCGCGCGGGATGGTTGGTCTTATACCCCGTGCGGGATGAAAACTCTTGTAACACTAAAGACCTATTGGCCATGATAGTGGAATGTTAAGTGGACGTAGCCATGTCCTCCGATGGCATGGTGAACCACTATAAATATTGTGTCTATGTTCATATTCATGTTCCACCGTGCTTCTGCAGAGCCTCCGGGTTCCTGCAGAAACACCATGAAAGTATTATTAACTCACAAACACAAACTTACGACACAAAGACCCAACCGCATGAAACTTTCATTGCTGGAATTCGGAGTGTTCCCACCCCAACTGCTTGGATCAAAAAGTTGCCTATGTCTGTGCTCACTGCTTTCAATTTTGACTTGTGTAGATGTTTCAAGTTGTATTTTTTTTAGCATTTCAAAAGAATAAAGAAACATAAAGACCTAACAAAATCAGTGTTCCATGGAGTATTCACAAACATTGTTCAAGAAACTAAGCACCTTGCTCCCTGACATGAACGACACTGAACTTCGACTTGTTTGGGGCGAAACACATTTTCTTGATGATGTCAATGCAAATCTTAACCGTTCTACAATTTTTGACTGATGGACTCAATGATTACCCTTATTTGTGTTGGCGGCAATCCCACAAACTGTGTAAAACCGATTCACTAGCATCACCACACCTACCACAAATATCTGAAGAGCACACTTTTAGTTTAAACAAACGCTCAACACAAGGCAAGAAGGCATGGCAAGCTCTCCAAAGAAAAAGTTTGACTTTGTTTGGGACTGAGATACCCAAGATAATACTCCATACCGAGTTGGAGTTGGTTTCATCCTTCTCACCACTACTGCTCGTGCTCTTTCCCACCTGTTTTAACTCCATTGCCAACTAGTAACTAGATTTCACGGTGTAATATCCATCATTTATATCCATCATCCAGTTTATTATTTTGATTTTCATTGTTTAGGTCGCTTAAGAGGTTTTTCCTTGTAGTATTGCTTCCTTTGTTTTCCACATCGAAAAAAATGTTATTAGCCAAAAGTGCACAACAAGGAAACAAATATCAAAATCTCCAGTCAAAGAAGCCCAAAGGCAACTAGTCCACATGTATTGTTTCTTATTCGAATTATTTAATTTTTTTGTTTTTAATTAAAATAAATAATTTCAGGCGTGGGCTGAGCCTCCTAGCTAGGTTAGGTTCCAAACCCTTGAAAATAAAAAACTAGCCCACATGTAAACCCAGCCAGTAGGTGAGGTCGATCGTGTTGTCCCATCATCAATAAAGTCAATGCGTGACACATGAGCATCACAAGAACTACAACCAAGAACTAGGAAGCCAACCAAACTTTTTTAGCACATGAACACTAAACCAGATTCCAACATTAGAACTCCATAATCCAAATCTCAAATTCATACATAACATAAGCATAACCCATTAGTAGACTTCCGAGAAACAGATTGCATGAAGGTAACTAACATGTGACTCTCAAGATCTCATTACTCAACAACTACCAATTAAGGCCTCTTAAATAAGGAGTTTCACTAGAGCAAATGTCTTGTCATCACCACCAAAACTTATCAACTTGTCAAAAATAGTTTAGAGTAATAATTTCACCCGTATTCACCTAAAAATTATTGATTTCACCCTGTCGAGTAATTTCCTCTCTACAAATGACATACTTAGCTTTTGGGGTTTTGCACCCCATACACCTGGATTATGTATCCATACACCTAATCCTCGTTTGGTTTATAAAAAAGAAGGGAAAGAAAACCAATTCTTTGCATTTTCCATGAGCATGGGAAATTGTAATTCTCATCTATTTTACTTTCTTTTGTTTGATACTCACAAGGAAATGAAACAAAATCCTATCAATTTTAAAAGAAACATGTGGTTAAAAATGGGAAACAAGAACTTGAGTATGGACAACTTAGTAAAAAAAATGGTGATAAATGCAAGAATTAGGGAGGGAAAGTATTCCATATGATGGGTGGGGGGAACCACTTTCCCTCCTATTTTCCCTACACTTGGGAACCAATTTCTTTTCCCACTCTCTTCCTTGCGGTTTCCAAACATAGGAATGCTCTTATGCATAAACACTATCAAAGACGGAGTGTCGAAGTTTCCGACACTCCCGAACACGTCGACACGGCCGAATACCAAGGCCGACACAACAGAAAATATTGAATTTTCCAACACGTCCTGACATGGCAAATCATGATTCCGACATGCCACATCATCGCCAAGATTCATACAGCACCTCGCGTCAGGTGCTTCATCTCCTCAGGGATGGCAAGTGATACAGTTTCTAGTGGTTATTATGAAAAACCCAACTCATGTCCTTGCTCGATTAGGTCTTTGGGTTCAAGCTACTAGTCTCGCAGTGGCTCGACACGCCGGTGCTGACAATAACAATCAACTTCCTGATCAGCGCCTGGTAACTTGGGGTTTTAAAACTGAAATTCGATTGATTTACGAGTAGAGAAGATAATGCGGTAGGATAGGGATGAGTGAGTTTAGTCAAAAACAGAAAAGGATAGGGATTAGGTGGAGTGGGTTTAGTTAGAAGCAAAGAGGAAGAGGAATTGGGTTGAGAAGCTTTTAGTATTTTTAGGGCTCTTTTATGAGTTTTTAGTAACTCTTTTTTGAAAAGAGAAATGTTTTTATATATCAAAATATATAAATATATTAATTATTTGTTGTGTTGCGCCGTGTCCGTGCAACATAGTAGGAAAGTAATGACTTTTTTTCCCATTACCTTGATTTAATGAAACAAACATGACCTTAGATTAGGTATGATCTAAGTTGCACGGACACGGATATGGCGACACGACAAAACTCAAAACTGAGTTTCCGACACGGCTTGGACATGACAAACATAATTATATATTAATGTATTTTTAATAAATGAAAAAGATACTGAAATATAATTGTACACAAAATTTCATATAATTATGCAAGAAATAAGAAACCTATCGATTGATTACTAATCTCAATAATCACTAATCCAAAATTGAAGAAAGAGGCTGACCTTGGAAAGATTGACATATTGTTACGATTTTTTTAGCGGAGAGACTATCAGCTAGAGATTAACTAACTTAAATCTCTAATATAACTTACTTGCCCATGACTGGAGGAAGAGAAATAGAGGCTATCAGCTGCAATTGAATGGTTAACCGATTAAGAACAGTGAAACAATGATTATTTAGAATTTAGAAGAGATCGAATAAGGAGATATTAAGGAAATGAAGACTGACCTTAGCAACTCAGAGGAGCTTGAGGCTGTCGGCGGAGAGAAGAGATCGAATATGCGACATTTTCTTTGTCTTTTTCTTCTTCTGTGTCTTTTCCTGACTTTCCTTTCTTTGTTTGTATGCGATTGCACGACGGACCTTTACTGTGCTAATTTATTTATTTATTTTTATTTTTTTAAATGAGAAAAACTAACATAGCGTGTCGTAAATAAACGTGTTGGGTCGGTCAACATGTCCAAAATGTGTCGGAAATGTCAACTTTTCCGAACACGTCACGTGGCGTCTTAAACATGTATTTTGCCTTGTGGAGTACATGACAGGAGTGTCAGACACTTCCATACAACATAGGGGATGATTGAAGTGTTCCAAATATAATACGAAGAGATGAATTAGACAAGTTTGAGGAACTCATCCGCAAATGGCTCAACTCTCCCAGGATAGTCTGCCGCATAATGCTCTGATATGTTGTGACTCGCGAGAATTCTGCATCTAGTTTTCTTTGTTATTTTCCCATCGTCTTCCAAAAGAAACTAAAGCAAAAGAAACTAAAAAAATTACCATTGTTTAAAAAAATAAAAACAGCAGAGAAAAGCTAGCTTTCTCGTGGGTGGTCAAAACAAAGGAAAGAAAGAAGAACAGGTAAACATGAAAAACAGTGTTCAACTGTGTGTCGGTACTTGGGGGCAGGCGTGATGATGTCCTCGACCTCCAACTCCATCAATCTTTCAGACACTCTTTCTGATAAAACAGAAAGAAAATAAAGGTCATTCTCAGACGACAAACAACTTCAAACATCCGCCATCACCGCTCTCGTTAACCCACGTGTCTGTCCCAAATGGATGCCCCCTTCAAATCCTCCTCCTCTTTTCATTTTCACTCCAACAACCACTCCCACTTGCTCCTCCACTCTCACTCTGAAAACCCAAAAAAACTACATCTTTATTTTCATTCCCAGTTTGAAAAGAGATCCAAAGCTTTATGCTTTCATAAACCAAAACCCGAAAATGTTGAATTTCTTTGTGAGGAAAGATGTCAGGAAGATCCTCAAACGCAAGGATAGTGATGCTGGTGAAAGAGGTGTCCTTTAGTTTCCTTCATTTAATTTGCATCTTTATCACCATTTTTCTTCTCATTTTTTTTGGCCCATTTGGGTTGTTAATTTTGTATGATTTGATTGGATTAGATATGGCTATGAAGGGTCTCTTTAGTTTTTGTTGATCTGGGTGACTGTTGCAATTACTGTATTACAATCTTTCAGTTTCTGGGACTCTCAAAGCTTGGTGTCTCTTGGTTGAATTAATTCCTGTTTACTTCTGAGTTCTGACTACATTGACCCATTTGCATGAGCTATTTATTGAAAGGAAAATCTTAACCACTTTGTTATAGAATCTATTTGATTGAATTTTTTTTCTTTATTTAATCATTATTTATTTTTCCCCTCCAGAGTGTTAAATGTATGGTCAATATGTGTGCACATTACTGTTTAATTGCTAAGGTTCATATGCTGCTTATGCAAAGAACATGAACCAGTTTATATTTCAATTGGAGTTTTAGTACTTACGACGGTCAGCTGAACTCAAGTAAAATGGAACTAAAGGTGCTTGTGGCCTGTTCTGAATCTTTTCTTGTAAGGACATTGCTTTTGTTCTTGAAATTCCCCACCTTGAGTATATGATATGATATGAGATTGCTTATGATGTGGTTCCCAATTGTGATTCTCCACCTTGACATTTGTATATGTTTCTTTGAGTTGAATGCTTCTTCTGAAAAGGAGTTTAGCCTTCTTTTGTTTTGTGTTTTGACTTTAGAGTATCCAATGGAGGATACCGATGGTTTTGTTAGCTTAAGCAGAGGCGAACATGTCTGTGATTCAAGTGACTGCATTTGTGAATTTATTTTTGTCCCAAAAGTACTTGGTTTCTCACTGTTGTGATTTAAGTGATTGTTGGAAAGCAGAATTAGTTATGCCATTTAGAGTATGACAGTAGTCATGCATCTGTAATATGTTGGATAATGATAGAATTCTTATTGTCCGTTCATCAACTTAGGGAAAGCTCTTGAAGACTTGCGGTCTTCTCTGTTCAATGTGTTCCGCTCACCTGAAGGTGCAAAGCGTCAACAACAACAATTATGTGGCCCTGCAACTGCTCTCACATTCAATTTTGTAGTAGCTGTTGGTATAATTTTCATGAACAAATTGGTATGTATGCTGAACTTTCAACATGTTGAATCAGTCTGTAATTTTCCTGATTGGATCTTATAGTTGCTGCAGTTCAGTTGGTAACTTCCTTTGTTTTCTTCAGGTGCTCAAAGTTGTCGGGTTCCAGTTTCCTATATTTCTTACGTTTATACATTATGTTGTAAGCTGGTTATTGATGGCCATTCTGAAATCTCTGTCTATCCTCCCTGCATCTCCCTCAAAATCGGCTCGCATATCTACGTTATTTACTCTTGGCTTTGTTATGGCTCTATCTACTGGCCTTGCTAATGTTAGCTTAAAGTATAATAGGTGAGATATCTCATAACTATTTTCCCCAATTAATATAGTTTTGAACATTGAATTTAACATCTCTTTCTTCAGTGTGGGCTTTTATCAGATGTCTAAGATTGCAGTTACGCCATCAATTGTTCTTGCAGAATTTGTACTCTACAAAAAGAGAGCGTCTTTCTCCAAGGTACAGTTTTCTTTTGGGCCTCTTAAGTATCAAACTGTAGTAGACTGAAATATTTGAGATGATCCAGGTGTGGTTTTACTTGTTACAAAAAAACAAAAGAAAGGTTCGTGTTTGGGGAAAAGGGGATATTATATTGTTACTATCCTCATTTTCATCTTCTTTTGGTGGATGAAGACATTATGTGCATGTGAACCTAAAATTCACTGGGTTCTGCATAGTACCAACAAATTCATTTGGGAGAGTATATATTAAAACAGTGAAAAATTAAGCTGCTCTATGGAAAATTGCATTCAATTGTAAAACCTGGCATTGCTGACTGAACAACCAAAAATAAAGCACAAAAATTCTATAATATATCTTGAGACAAGCATATAGTATTTTGGAGCCGATTTACCCACCACGAGTTTTGTGCCCAGCACCATTTCAGCCATGTGTACAATGTCAAATTTTACTACAAGTCTGGAGACACCCGGGTCGTTTTACATATCCAAAATGAATTACCTAATTCCGCCCTTTTCTTTCTCTGAAATGATGCCATACTACTTTTCTCTTCAACTGGTCTTACTATTCTTTTGGTCTATCATACTTTTGCATTTACGATGCTTGTATCAGTCTGGGTACCTCGAGTTGATGAAACTCTTTCTTTCCAAATTATGATCCAACATTTAGTACTTTATTTTTCAATCATTGTTACACCCAACCAAAATTATATGTAAGAAGTTCTTGTATCTGTCCTGACTTCATAATATGAAATCTTTCAGGTCCTAACACTTGCAGTAGTATCTTTTGGTGTCGCTGTGGCTACTGTAACGGATCTGCAATTCCATCTCTTTGGTGCTTGTATAGCATTAGCATGGATAATACCGAGTGCAATCAACAAGATTCTATGGTCTAGCCTGCAACAGCAGGAGAATTGGACGGCCTTGGCGTAAGTTATGCTGCATATGGGATCCCTAAATTTATTGAAATGTCCTTTGTTTTGGCATCTACACGAAAGTAACTCCATTACATCTTAACCAAAATGCAACTCATTGAACAGATTAATGTGGAAGACAACGCCAGTTACTTTATTTTTTCTTGTTGCATTGATACCCTGGTTGGATCCACCTGGTGCTCTCTCCTTTAATTGGAGCTTTAATAATACCTCGGCAATTCTCATGTCAGCTATTCTCGGCTTCTTACTTCAATGGTCTGGTGCCCTAGCTCTTGGGTATGTATCTTCTATAAAGGCCCCTATATATAATATCTGTTTCCTTTCTGTGGCTACTACATAATGCCCTGCTTGGTTCCCTTCTAAATTATAAAATATTTCGCTTCTGTGTTTTCTGGTTTATATTTTACCCAGATCATGTGAAGTTTCAGCTGTAAAAAATGAACAAAATTGTCGATGGGGGTACAATATTATAATTGAACTAACATATGTATATATTCACCGTTACTAAGGATTTGTTAGCTTAGTTGTTAGAATAGATACAGAAGATATGGACCGCTGATGTTCGTTGAAGCATTTTATCTACTTTGCATCTGGAGTGTCCATATATCATATAACTGCGAAGAAAACAGGTCTGTTTTTAAGGATACATAATGTCTGTATATAATGGCTAGGACAATGGTGTATTTATAAGGATACAGTGTCTATAAAGGGAGTGTCTGGCTCTTCAATTCTACTGTTCCTGCCCTTAACAATTTAACCTCTATCTATGTCTTTATCTGTCCAGCTATCTGTTCTCTGTCATTATGTGAAACTTATCGTCTCCTCATGCTTATAATTTAGCTTCTTCATTGGAGAGATAAACTTTAGATTATTATAAGCAAATTCTCATACTGGAGATGAATTGGTTACCTTCCAAATTGAATGAAGAAATCTAAATTGTTTTGAGGTGTATCTTCACTAATTCCAATTACTTGGACATTCAACCACATTTTCTTACAACCTATTGAACAGTTTTTGAAATGTAAATAGGTGATAATGAAGAGTTTTTCTGATAACTAGTGGGTATTTTGGTTTATTCTTGTAATTCAATACATCATGGATCAATTCTTTGTCCATGTGGTACCTAATGGCTCTTAAATCAGCCAAGATAGAATCTCGTTAGCAACATTATAGCCATGGACTCACATTGTTATTAACAATTCTAGAGTATAGCTGATTAATAGGCAATTACTGAAGGAGGTTTGTTGTATCCATGGTAGGCTATAACCAATAACTTATTGACTATGTGGAAGGATTGAGCATATTGCCCTAATATCTAGAATAACCTGCAGGTGGAGGACTGACTAAAACGACACCAGGCCATGTTTGAGAGATGACCTTTATGATAAATACTAGCAACTCCCTCTCATTATAACTACTTCAAACATAGTCTTGTAAGATTAGATAATGGATTCAATTCCTCTCATTTGGTAGTGTATATTAAGGACAATCATACATTCATTCATCACCTATATCTATTTTACTTTCTGAGCCATGCACTGTACATTATATATATAGCTGGCTGTTTTGGTTCTCATCCTCATTCTTTATCCTTTTATTTATTGTCAGGGCTACATCTGCTGTTACACATGTTGTTCTTGGTCAATTTAAAACATGTGTCATTCTGCTTGGAAACTACTACCTGTTTAGTTCCAATCCAGGCAAGACCAGTATTTGTGGGGCCTTCACAGCAATCGCCGGAATGTCTATATACACTTACCTAAACTTGAGGCAGCAATCAAGCAGAACATCCCCACGACAAGCCTCAACATTACCAAAATCTAAACTGAGTAAAGAAAATGGCAACCATGATGAAAGTTATGGGGCTGAATCTGTCTAACGCAATTCATCAGGTTAGGTACATGTGGAGATCTAACTCATCACTGACTTGGGCATTGTTTCAGTTGTTTATTGCTAGAATAATACAATTCAATTCTAATTTAAAAGGTTGACCGCATTCCACGCTTACCATGTATTAGAGTTTGGTGTTAGATTAGTCAGATAGACTTTCATATGACTTTACCTGCTACAAGACACCTTTTTGTAGATTATGGGTTCATCAATACTGTCTTGGCTGCAAATCGAACACTATATATTTAATGAGTTGGAGTTGCAGGTTTCTTTACTAGATACAACTTCATGAGGCTCATCATTTCAGCATTTCTGGTTAAAGCTTTCTCTCATGGTTACCTTCTAGCCAGTCTTTTTTTATATATTTTATTTTATTATTATTTTTTTTTTAATCTTTATCTCTTGTTCTTTAACCTTCTGTTAGTTTGTTTGAGTTGGTCAACCCAAATCTGAAACAAAGCTGTGCGTTACTATCTAAATGCTGTCTAAACGCCTTTTGATCATTTACAGCCATTTTGAACCAAAAACATTGAACTTTTGGACTTTTATCAAGACAGCATTTACTGTCTGTAGGAAAGACAGCTGAACTTGATTTTTTTTATTTCCCAATTTCTTGCTCTATCATTTTTAGGCTTTGGCTGCCGTGTAATTGAGCTCAATGCCTAGTTACTGCCAGACAAATCTTGGTAAAACTAAAATTCAGTACTGCAGGCTTCTCACAATTTTTTGTAAAAATTACTGATCTTTTCATTCTCTTCTTTTCTTAAAGATGAACCTTTCATTCGTATAGCGCAGTGATGGATTATACAACCGTTGAAAACAACTCTGGATGTGCGGTGAGACAAGACTGCACTAAACACAACATTTAAGAGTTTAAGGTGCCAATCCTGTCAAGAACTTACCATTCTGATTCCGAGCAACAAAACTGATACCCTCCACGTCGTGTAGCAGCAATGCAACTACCATCACAGTTTACTTTGATAACTTCAGGCCTCGGTTTTTTCCAGCTCACTTTTTGACGCTGTACTTTTGGAGGCCTTGCATTATGCATCTTAAAATTTTCATACCAACCTGTAGTAAGGAGTACGGCTGCAGATGCATGCTTGGACTTCTCCTCCCAAACTGTGGAATTGTGATTCTTCCAAAATCCCCAGATGAACATCAGTGATTTATTTAATTCTTCAGCTGATACTTGTTTTACCACCTCTTTGAATCAGTCTTGGAAAGAAAGTGATCAATGTTGCTGCCATTGAATTCCTGCTCTCTTTCAAACCTCTTGTGGATAAGAACACTGTACAAAGAGATGGACAATGTTTTCCATATCCTGACTGCAGAGACACAATTCATCTCACTCGTGTATCCTTTAGTAGTTACTAGTTAGCTACTTAGGGTTGATAGGATATTCGTCAAAATTCTCCATATATGTAATGCAACCTTACCGTACCTTGATTTTCCATAAATCCTTCCATGCCATATGGAGTGGATTTGCCAGCGGTGGAGGTGCCAGCAACATGTCAAGAGAAACATATTTTGCCACATAATAAGCACTGTTGGTGGTAAATGTACCCTTCCATGAAAGTGCCAATTCTGCCGATCCATCGTATGTTGCCTACTCAGTGGTATGCTCAGAATCAGGATGAAGTCACCACACATATTCAATTAGGTAACTTTTAGCAGTTCACCACATACATAGGGACAAAGTGGGCTATATTGTCTCCTTACCTGGCTTGGTCCTCCAACTCACTACTTTTTCTGTGAGTTTCTCTTTGAGCTAGTTATTATTTTTTTTTTTTGGTTGAAGGCACAACACCATTAGTTTGTATTAAGATGTTTCAAATGATACACTATAATATATTAAGTCGTAACTAATTATTTAAAAAAAAAATGATACACCATAATATAAGAGTATAAAAGACCCCAGCAAAAAGGGTACGATAAACCTCAACAAAAGATGTACACAGACCCAACATAGAGGCACGTCATAAGCCCAACAAATGAAAATAAAAACCACTAACGGGCTTGGGACAAATACAAGTTAAAAGCCAAAAAAAAGAAGAAACAAAAAAAGAGAAACCCTATATATATATCATAAACTAGCAGCCACCAAGAAGAGCTGCTTTCCATCCAGAAAATGCCACTGCCGCTGTGTCGTTGCTTGAAGGGTATCAGCCACCAAAGCACCATCTTGCATCCTTCTACACCGGTTGGAACATTTTACCTCATTATGAGGGTAAAGCACGTATAGCTAGTTAACGTTTATTTATATACATATTATTCTCATAAACATATATATATATGAGTATAATAACCAAAATTCTCAATTTCGGTTATTTTCCAACAAAATGAAATTATTCAAAAAATAAAACATTTCAAACACATTATTTAAAACAAAGATCCACTCACAAAAGCCTGATGTCAGTCGGAGACCTCTTCAGCTCGAGCCTACTCGCGTCATTTTCCAAAAACATAAATAAATCCTTAAATAAAACACCGACGCTTAAAGAAAATAGGCATAATTAAATATGAGTTTCGCGCGCTGAACCATGCCTATCGCCCTAAATTTTAATTCCACTGCCAACCATAATTCTCCACAATTTTTACCGACATCCTCAAAATCACATTCCACCATCCTAACCATAAAAATCACGTGGCCGGATTTTAACTTATTAATCCACCAAAAACACCAAACTTCAAAAATTCTCAAACCTAGCCAAAACTCCTCCAAAAATTCTAAAACTCATTCCATTAAACTCCTCATAAAATTCCCTATTAAAAACACTTTTTCAGCGGCGGCCAGGGGCCAGCTCCGGCAATCTCCAATGCCTACCAAATTTTGACAAAATCTTCCTCTCAACCTCCTCTACAACTTTCCTAACTAGCACAAACAATAATTCTAAGCCTAACTATTCCAATCTAACGAAAACACATATTAAAGCCCTAGAAATTCAAACACCAATTTCTTCTTACCTAGCTCAAGAGAGAGGGAGTTCTTTGGAGGGATTGCTGCATGGGAGGAGGGCTTCTTTTTTAGCCAAGGATCGCTAGCTATGGCGGCCGGAGGAGGGAGTTCTTGCGACGGGAAGACTTGGACAGTCGGGACTTCTGACGAGTTTTCCTCTCGATCGGCGGCGCTTGGGAGCCTCTCACCGGTCTAGAATGGGAGCTGGGTCAGAGGCCGACCATTTGGGACCGGTGCGGCGGCGAACGGAGGTCGGACGACGGCGGTCGGGGTCGAGAATCTTTTCCGGACGAAGGGACTCGGGGAGAGAAAGAGAGAGAGAGAGAGAGAGAGAGAGAGAGAAATGGGTTGGGCTCAGCCCAGCTGGTCCAACCTCCCTTTAACCAATTTTAAAATTCAACACCCTAAAAAATAATACTCCAACGAAAATTACCTTTTATTAGCAAAAATTACCGTATTTACCGTCGTCACAATTTTTTTCTTCGAATAAATTTTACGAAATAATCGTCCCCCACAACCTCTCTGGGGACCAATTAAATTATATACTTAATGACAAAAATGGTAAAAGTCTTATTACCACTATGTTAGTAATTAAGGTAAAAATTAAGGGTCGGGGCGTGACAATCAATCCCAAATAGCAAACATAATCAACTCATCTGTCAATATAACAAACGAGCCTATAACAAAAAGGGGAATTTGATGTTACACCCAAAATCATAGACCCATTTTAAATTACACCCACATGTTATACTCTTTTGAAATACACCCAACTTATTAATTAGGTTGATTTAGTAAAAATATTAATATTGTTTATCTAAACAATAGAACTTGTTGTTGAAGGAAATTGCTGAAATGCCACCAACTGAACCATTGTAATTAACAAGCTGTTTGGCCGACTCATTAAACATAATTACCCGGTAGCTGAAAACCCGGTTCCACAGACTACGCCCAAACCCTAAACCCTAAACTCTAAACCCTAAACCCGGTTCCACAAACCCTAAACCCTAGTCTAAACCCTAATCCCTAAACCCTAAACCCTAGTCTAAACCCTAAACCCTAAACCCGGTTCCACAAACCCTAATCCCTAAACCCTAGTCTAAACCCTAACCCTATTTAAAATAGAAAAAAGTCAAGAGCCACATTTAGGGAATGTCTTCTCATTCAATCAGAAGGGAAAAATCTTCTCATGAAAAAACAAAAAAACGGAAGGGCAAAAGAGTCAAGGAAAAGAGAGATACAAATTCCAAAAATAAAAATAAAACATATAAGGCAGGTTCAATAATAGGGTTGGGTGTAAATTAAAATGAAATATGAGCATGAGTTTATTTTAAAAAGGGTTTGGTTTTTTGGATTTTTGTCTAATTTTCTCTAACAAAAAACACATGTATTGAGATGTCAAGCATGTGCGAAATTACAGAGGCTGCATCAAACTGTTTAGATACACAGAGCATGAATGTAGAATATTAGAACACCAGATTGTCTGCATAGGGTCACCGACAAATTCAACAAATCACATAACATCAAGACCTAATAATCAAAACAACATGCCAGACAAAGAGGTCTCAACCAACAGCAGAAGAACTACAACTATTCATTAATTTGACAACTCTCACCAACCTAGGAGTTCACATCAGCCATCTTTACATTGTCATGGCATTCATCTCCTACAAATGTGTCGGTGTGAACGACATTAGAGGGTGACCGCTGCATGGTGTATGCATTCCTGCTTTGGTTTGGTTCATTCCCCTCAAATTCAGATGTTGCTGGTACGTTCTCTTCATAACCATGCTCTCCCACATTCTCATACGTCCCGGTCTTACCAGATTTTGAAGGCTTACCAGATTTGTCGGACCGGTGGGGTTTAGCCGAACTCCTAAATACGACAGTCTTTGATTTCTTACCGGATTTTTGACATTTACCAGGCCCCTTATTGGTATATTTTAGCAACGGACATCTGCGTTTGTTGTGACCTGACACACCACATTCTCCGTACAAGTTACCTTCTCCATCGTTCCCGTTCCCTGCGTTCGGTCCAGGCACACTGTTTCCATGCATACCTTTCGTTCTCGCAATCATAGGGTCTTTTAAGACATTGTCAGGCACCGGGTGTACCACAGGTTCTACCACACATGGTCTTTTAGCCTCTCGGTATTTCATAGATGTCTCTACAAGCCCGGACAATTGAGCAATGCCTGCATCAAAGCCTTCGGTTGATTGGGATAGATTATGACAAGCCTTCTTTGCTTCACACATCAGGGCTGTGTACCTCAATATTCTACCTGACACTTGCTTCACACACTGAGCTGCGGTTGGAACCATTTTCAATCTGCCACTGCCTTTAGTCCACTTGTCTTCAATCAATGATTTTAGGTATACACTCACGTTTCGGTATTTGGGTACGCAGAAAAGGTGAGCACATGGCACCCCATCTGACTCAAATTGCAAGCACGAACATGAATATTTCCCATCTACGGAACTGTACAGCACCGTCCAACTACGATTAGGTCTCTCATATTGGGACAATTAAAACATCAACTCTCCTGACCCACCAAACTCAACACAACTTCTAACACTGAAACGGTTCTCCAACATTATCTGACCCTTTATAACAACAAATATATCATCCGTGAAGGTATTGAATGCATCTTCCTCAATCGACTTAAGGTGGGAGTCAAATTTCCTCTAGTGGTTTTTTGACTTGTAATTGTCCAACAAGTAATGGTTTCTCAAAAAACAAACACCGGAATGAAATCTGGGCAGAAATTCACCCAACCGAGTGTGTCTTGAAACCCGCCTCTTAATCTTACCATTAATCCCCTTGCATCTCTGAGTGCTGCACATCCCCGCAAAAAAGTTCCCCCTGAAAAATGCCTCCGCCCACCTATCACGCTTCTCATACAAAGCTGTAATACAAGGATCTTCCTCTAACCCGTGTTTGGCAACAATGTCGCCCCACGCTTCCTCCCATTCATCAATCGTATACGAAGCATATACCATCTTCCCTAGCTGTTTTTGAACCTCCACATCCTTCACATTTTGCCCAATGTTTCTACCAATGTGCCAAGCACATAGCCTGTGTCGTGTCGTTGACATCAATGTTTTCAATACAATACACATAACTTTCTCCCCATCCGTTAAAACAGTAATTGGATGTTTGTTATTAATGCTTTGAAGGAATTTCTCGATGACCCAAGTAAATGTTGCCTCATTCTCATCAGCAACAATAGCATATGCAAACAACACAGTCCCTCTATGGTTGTTCGAACCTACAAATAAAATGACGGGACAACTGTATATGTTGGTCTTGTACGTACTGTCTATTATGACAACATCACCAAAGGCATTGTAGACAAGAAGGGACTCACTATCCCTCCAAAACAAATTAGCAAGCCTCCCTTCCCAATCGGGGGTAAATCTAGCAAAAAAATGACATTCTTCACGTCCTTTCATTCTAAGCCAATAGATGGCAGACTCCGCATCGCCCCTCTTCATATTATTTCTTTTCACTTCATCCAATTTGTTGTACAAATCTTTCAACATGAATCCAACAAACTCAGGACCCCCTGCTTGAAGCGCCATAAATTTGTAGGCAACACTAGTAGGCACCTGTGCCATTTGAAGAACTAGCATAACACGAATGTCATCCATAGTCACCTCCCTGCAAGATAGTAGAAACTGTCTCTCATACGATTCGGCAAGTTCGTGATTGTGGTCTGGCACAAAACTCACAACTTCGTACTCTATCCTGCGCCTGTTCAATCTCACCTGAAAAACAGCCTCACAACCTGTTCTTGAATACTTCATTCCCCTTAGAGCAATCTTCATCATCTTCTTCTTCTAATTCAATAGGGTTGCGTTACACTCTTCTTCCTTTTCATGGGCGGCTTCTTCAGCAACCAATTTGTCCGTCTCAAAAACTTTCTTTCGCTTTTTCTTGGCTGCACTATCTTCATAACCCTGTTTTGAACAACACCATGCCCTCCTCCTCACACATTCGACGTCATTGATTATTGTCTTGTCATGCTTAAAACACCTCCTACTAAACCCAACAATAAACGCATAATAGGCATAGAATTTGTCCGCTTCAGCCAAACTGCTAAAGATTATGTCCTTCACGTCTTCAAATCTAAGCAACTTCATATTTTTTCCCTTCAAACCGGCATACCAGTCAGAGCTAAATACTGTTTCATCTGTAATATCATCCACTCCAACAGATTTTGAATTTCCATGTTCATCACTTTTATCCCTTCCAACTTCTTCATCCTCGATCAAAATCACCGGATCTTCCATAATTTGTAAGGTATCATTCCCTGCATCTTTAATCAAACAATCCTCATCCTCGATTGAAATGACAATATCGTGTTACTTTTTGTCGCTCAATCGGAGACCTGATTCGTCTGTCTCATCCATCTCGACACCGTCATCTATATATGTTCTCTTTAATCTGCAAAACAAAACATTCTCCGATCAGCTATTCAATCCCGATACATAGCACCGAATTCAATTTCAGAGTTATCGGTGTAGACATGTAAAATTAAAAAAAAAAAAATTGAGTTTACAAGTGATGGCGCGTCAAAGGTCAGGCGAGCTAGATAGTGGAGTTCGCATGTGAAAAGACTTCGCATGGAATCAAGAAATGAACTTCACGTAGAGGTACATGAAGACGAGGTGAGATGGCTCCACGTGTGTACATGAAGGCGAGGCGTGATGGCTCCACGTGCGTATATGAAGGCGAGGCGAGATGGCTCCGCGCGCGTACATAAGGACGAGGCGAGATGGCTCCGCGAGCGTATATGAAGGTGAGGCGAGATGGCTCCGCGCGCATACATGAAGGAGAAGCGAAATGACTTTGCGCGCGTAGCTGTACTTGAAGGAGGGAGCAAACCAGAGAGAGAGAAAAATTACTCTTAAGAGTCCAGAAGTATTCCAAAACCCTTGAAGAATCATCAAGCTGCCAAATAGCCGATTTTTCATCAACCTCAAGTACAGAAGTCTCCTGAAGAATCATCAAGCTGCCAAATAGCCGATTCTTCAACAGCCTCAAGTCCAGAAGTCTCCCAAAATCCTAAAGAATCATCAAGCTGCCAAATAGCCGGTTCTTCATCAACCTCAAGCCTAGAAGTTGTCAAATCCCGAAGAATCATCAAGCCGCCAAATAGCTGACATCTTCACCAACTTCAAGACAAAGAACAAACCATCACGTGACGCTGCTTGTGGCCTAAGACCGATCAAGAACAAGCCTCTATGGCCCTTGGTCAATCAACTTCTATAAATCGTCAACACGACAAGAAGTCCAAACTCCTCAAGAACAAATGTTTGTCACCATTGAGTTAAACCTATATTCAGAGATAGAATCAGAGGAGTTCATAAAGATTGTAACCCGCATTCGCATTAATAAAATTAAATATTATTATTTGTACACGTGTCTTTCTGTTATTTGTTGCAGATTTTTCGTGTTTACAATCGGGTATACAATTAACTGTACACCACTTAAATCACTTGGTATACAACATATCTGTTCCAATAGCCTAACGGATATTCATCGCCTTTTATGAAATGCAATCTCCATCTTCCAGTAATGAAACACCTACTCATATGGAAAAACACACGATCACAATTTTAGTGTGCTCACAATGATAATCGCATCACTTCATGAGATGTAGAACGTCCATACCTGCGATGTATCCCCGTTTCGGTAGCCAAGCTCAATCCACCATTTACACTACTGTGTAAAAGAGTCGGTGAATTAATCCAGGACGAAGACATCAGTGAGTGAGAGATGTGATGGGTTCTGGGGGTTGGGTTTATATTAAAGGCGAAAAAAAGAGCAGTAGCTGCCACATTTGAGGAGGCTGACGACTCAGAATTATGATTTGTAGCCAAACTCAATCCACCATTTAGTCGATTCTGGTTCCTGCTTTCCTCTTTCCCTTCGATAACAGACACTTACTACAGCCCAGATACCCGATTTTTTTTACCCGTATTTACCCTAACCTCTAAATACTAACTCCGTATTTACCCCAACCCTATACATATTAGATAACCCTCTGTCTCGTCGACACGTGGACAAACCCTCTGGGAGCATTCTAGACGTTCCCCTATTCTAATAGGAAACTGAAATTTCAAACTCTAAAAACTTAGCAAGATTTGTAGTCTGTATATACTCTGATAAAGTGTGTTTTGTCTACAAAGGATAACATCAAAGAAAAAAGAAGAAGAAAAAAAGGGTTAGAACTGGTAACAATTAGCTAGGGATATAACACAACCATGCTAGTAATATAAATCCTCCTTTCATTTTTGATTGTATAATAAAAGAAAAATGAGTATTTGCACAAAAATGTTAAAATATAGCTAATTCCAATGACAAAAGATTGTTGAATATATCCCAACCCAATGTTTTGTAGCTAGAGAAATATCAATTATACCCCTAAGTATACCCACACTACTCTCTTTCATTTTCTTATTCTCAAACAATTATTTATAACTCTCTCTCTCTCACTATGATCAACGTCATCTGGTTGGACTCATATCTCTTATGGCGGAGGCTTCAAGCTAACGAAACAAACCGACCACAACATGGATCCAAACCATGACGGTTGCGGTTTCACATATGCTATGGTGTCATCAGAGGTACAATATCAAAACTCACCCCGAATTTCATCCTGAAGGTACAGTATTAAAACCCACCCCGAATTTCATCCTGAAATTTGAAGTAAACCTTGTGGGGACCATCTTCGAAGGAGATTCTACCGAAAATTCGATATAACCGCCCTTGAAAATAGACAATCCTTCCTAATAAAACATGCAAGCACTTCTGAAAAACCACTCCAACCTTAAACTCTTGGAGCCTTCGTGCTCCCCAAATTCACATCTCCCAATTTATTCACTAATCTAAATATAGTCCCATAACCAACCACTCATAGGTTCAGAGCAATTCTAATAGTAAAGAATAAGAGACAGAAACATAAAAATGAGCGGAAGCTATACTATTAACTATGCCTTATCTCCATATACGCCTGATCTCAACTATGCAATCCTGCAAACTGAGCATTTTTAAAACAAATGGTCAGGGGAAAACATTAGAGTGAGTGGACAAAAATAAATTTGAAAGAAATGAGCGATAAATATCTTTATGCTTTCCTAATTTAATTTCTAAAGAAATCATATGCATGTCTTAAGCAATAAATCTTTTTTCTCATAAATATATCGAGTCTCTTCAGCTTAAAAATATATAACAATATATGTACATATTTACACACGCTCATACTCCCTATATAAATTCATAGATTTAAAATAATCTATATAGGGTTACTACGCTCGCGTCCAACGCTCACGTCACGCCTTAATGCGATGATACACTACGCTATTAAGGTGGACAGACGTGTGTATAAATATGTGCTCATACCCCCTATATGAAATAAACACTCATATAGGGCTACTACGCTTGTGTCCAACGCTCACGTCACATCAGAATACGGTTATATATTACGTCATTAGGATGGAAATACACATATGGCTAGCTAGCATTTATATACATACTCTCCTCAGAAATATATTTATAATTTACCGAAAATCCCATTTTCGGTAACTCTCCAAAATAAATAAAATCATCAAATAAAAATGACGTCAAATGCTCCAACAAAATAAATTACTCAACAATAAACAATTGCATGTATATTATTATAAAACAAAAAGTCCACTCACCGATTAGACCTAAGTCTTCCAATGCTCGGAGTACTCCTCGAGTACTGCCTCCAACTATTCACCCGGTCTAGCCAATTCCAACATCTGACGATAAACAGAAGAACAAATTGGTCAGACCGAACTCCACAAATATCATTAACGATTCGATTTCTTCCCATTTTAACTAGTTTCCTAGGTTGACCATGGTTGACCAAGTTTGACCCATGGTTGACCAATAGATATTAAGAATCAATTTCTACTAACTTTGCATCTAAAACTTATTCGGTTCCAAACCAAACTTTAACCTGAAATCGAAGTCACAAACCATCTCCATGCCTTTAGCACACTAAGAAATTGACTTCCAAATTCATCACATAGCTATTTGGTCTAGATTCTAGGGTTACTATGGATAATATTCATATTACCAAAAATTATTTTATAGTCCCCTATGCTCATGCATGCCAATAACCATAACCAAAAATTCTAACATTTCTTTTCTACCCAACTTCACACCAAAATTTACTAAGGGCACCCAAAAGGGTTTTCAAGAATGAAAGTTTCCATAAAGAGAAAGTTTCCCAAAATAGAAACTTTCATAACTTAATAAGTTTCCGATTACAACACGAACATTTCTATTTCCAAAGTGACATAAACCGGAAAGGAAAACATCGATCGCTACCTCATCCGCTTCTGCCAAATCTATCCCTTGCCGAACTCTGGCAACTTACTAGAATATCCTGCCGGATTCCGACCACTTGCAAGAATTTCGCCATGATCTCCCTGCATCTTTCAATCTCTAAGTTATCAACAATCATGCAGAAATTAAACGATTCAAACACCAACCAACAACAACCACACAACAACAGCAACAACTCCAAAATACCAGAGGAGATCGAATTTACCTTCAATCGATCCCAAAGCTCTAGTCCAGCTGCTCTCCTGCCAGACCCTAACCTGCAGAAACCTCCAACCACTTGCATTTGCTGCCTCGGTCGCCATCTCGACCAAATCAACACAACAATACCTCGGGTCCTCTCTAGCTAAACACACCGAGCCTCTGTCTTGGTCCAAATCGATGACTGCTGCTCCACAATTCACTCCAAGGCCCCCCCCCCTAGACTCCCTACTAGGCTTCAAGGACTCACCAAAACCCTAAGAACTCGTCTGAAACCATCGAACGCCGGTCGCCGGAGCTAGGAGCTCAAAACCCAGAAAACACAGAAAAAGGGGTTTTCAATTTAGAGCTCGATTCACGAAGAGAAAGGCACTGGAATGTAAAGAAGGGAGAGAGGATAAAAGTTATACCCTAATTTTAAAAAATTAATTCTAATACATAATCTTCAATAAATTGTAAAAAATAGTTTGAAGTTCTGCAAAATAATCTGAAGACACCGGTGAATTAGTGTTGACGCGTACTACGACATCAGGGCCTTAAAAGAATAATTAGACATTTCAAAAAAAAATTGAAAATAAACTCGAGTGTTAAATTATCAAATTACCAAACACGGTTAAATTTCTCAGTAACTCGTAAAAACATCCGGTAAAAGATAAAATTAGTTCCGGGATGTTACATACAAAGCTGATCAGGTTGAGTTGTTAGACGACAGTTTGAGATAAGGATTGAATGCTTGTGGCGCCCTTGATCGGGTGGGTGCGATGGATCCCAAGTGTGTGGAAGGGTGGCTGAGGGTTTGAAGTTGTTGTGGTAGACTAAATTGGAAGCAATTACCATTGTGGTTGTTGCTTGTGGCGGCAATGATGTGATGGTTGTGGGTAGCATCATTGACAATACTTTTGATTGGGGCAGCGTTTGGAATGGTTGGTTTTGGCGCTTCTTGCATAGGCAGTTTGACTCGGGTCCTTAGAGTCAGTGTTTTCATTGGTAGAGGCGGCGGTTGTGCCGAGGTGTTGGTGGAGTCAAGCACCTGGACCCGCTCTAAGCCTTGAGACGTGATAAGAATTGTAGGCAAAGGAAGGTTGTCGGCGATTAGGCTTTAGTTCACCCAGACTGAACCCGCATCTGAAAATGTAGCATAAATTTAGTAGAATGTCAAAAACACTCTTGTTAATAACACCCTATACTTATGTGAATTATTTGTTTTGTTATTTTCTTGTTTTTCAACAATAAGTTGATTACTGAGTATCAGTATCCTGATTATTGGGGGGTCATTTACTTGATTATTGGGGGTTAATATGCATGAATATAGTTTTGCTAACCGCCAGTGAGGGTTTAGCTAGGTTCCGACAAGGGTCTGGTGAAATTCCATGACATCAGCAAAGTCCTACTAGATTTCGGTGACGAACTGAGAAAGTCTGGTGACCAGATAGTCAGATACATACACAATACATATTTATGCCCTAATCTTCTCCTTTTTTTCATTTCATTTGATTATTTTCTCTATTAATAAATTTTGTTTAGGGGTAATGAATTGATTATTGAGAGTTAGTAACTTAATTACTGAGGGTTAATAATTTATTATTGGGGGTCAGTAAACTTGAATACAGTTTTCTGACCCCTTAATGAAACCTCCGGTGAGGGTCTAGGTAGGTTTTGACAAGAGCTGTAAAATCTCGATGACATGAGAAAGTCTAGCAAGATTCTGGTGACAACCGGAGAAATTCCGGTGACCGATAACTAGATTTCAACAAACGGTGACCAAAGTCCAAGGAGGTTCCGACAAAGTCTTCTTTCTCTTTCACTTTCTCTCTCTATATACATGTTTAAGAGGTGAAGGTAAAATAGTCTTGAAAAAATATATTTTTTAAGATATTATTATTAACACACTTTTTTTCTTTATTCGCATACCAGCCATTTCAAATGTTTTATTCATTAAAGGGGTATTTTTCTCAATTCGCACAGCTTTTTAAATGTTTTATTCGTTAAATGGGGTGAGTTAATAGAGAGAAATGGTGTTTTAATAACACCATCCTTTTTTAATTATGACTTTAATTAAGATATTTTGATTTGAGCACAAATTAGATTACCTTACTATCAAGGTTCTAAAAATCGCCGCCTAGGCGCCTGAAATCACATCCCCGTTCCGTTTACCCCCTAATCGCCGGAGCTAGGCGGCACCCCTGAAATCGGCCGTTTAGGCGCCTGGGGACCTAGGCGGTTGGCTGGGCGGCCCGATTGTGTGGTCTAACTCGACGTTTTTGAATCATCATCTCCGAAGAAGTTTAGGAGGACGTCGAGGATGCGTCGATGCATCATAATCGGACGATGAGAGATCAAAGATGATGAAAGGGAAAGTCTGGGTTAGAAAGTGAGTTGTGTGTGTGATTGGCTGAAACCAATTTTTTTTTTTCTGGAGAATAGGATAGAAGATGAAGATGAATGATCGGTGAATTGAAAGAAAATGGTGAAGATGAAGGTTGAACGGTTGAAGAAATCTAGTTTTGCGTGCCTACTAGACATCTCTCCATTTTGGGAAAAAGCCCTAATGCACAAAATAGAAAAAGTCAAACCCTATTTCAATAATAATCTTTTTTCTTAGTCCATTTGAATACAAGGTACTTATTTTAAGCCCAAATACACAAATCTTTATTAAAATATAATAAATTGATATTTTAAAAGACTTTTTTACCCTTAACCTTTATTTAAAGAGAAAAAATAAAAAAGAAGTAGGGAAGACTTTCCCGAAAGCACACCGGACACCGGCGCCGGTCACCGGATTCCGGTCGCCGAACACCGGTTGCCGGATTCCGGTCGCGAACACCGGTTGCCGGATTCCGGTCACCGGACACTGGCCACCGGATTCCGGTCACCGGTCGCCGGAAAATTGATGGTGATCGGAAAATCGCCGGAGATGCCGCACTCTCATTGGATTTTTTTGAAAAAAATGTCACCGAAACCCACCGGATCTTGCCGGAAGCATACCGGCAAAAGAATGAAGATTACTACCCCTAGTAAACTTTTACTGGGGGTAGTAAACTTGCAAAACAGCAGCTCCAATGCCATAATTCACATTGAAAAGGAGAAAAATCAATTTAGATGCGAAAAAATGAAGATTACTACCCCTAGTAAACTTTTACTGGGGGTAGTAAACTTGCAAAACAGTAGCTCCAATGCCATAATTCATATTGAAAAGGAGAAAAATCAACTTAGATGCGAAAAAATGAAGATTACTACCCTTAGTAAATTTTTACTGGGGGTAGTAAACTTGCAAAACAGTAGCTCCAATGCCATAATTCACATTGAAAATGAGAAAAATCAACTTAGATGCGAAAAAATAAAGATTACTATCCCTAGTAAACTTTTACTAGGGGTAGTAAACTTGCAAAACAGTAGTTCTAATGCCATAATTCACATTGAAAAGGAGAAAATCAACTTAGATGCGAAAAAATGAAGATTACTACCCCTAGTAAACTTTTACTGGGGGTAGTAAACTTGCAAAACAGTAGCTCCAATGCCATAATTCACATTGAAAAGGAGAAAAATCAACTTAGATGCGAAAAAATGAAGATTACTACCCCTAGTAAACTTTTACTGGGGGTAGTAAACTTGTAAAACAATAGCTCCAATGCCATAATTCACATTGAAAAAGAGAAAAATCAACTTAGATGCGAAAAATGAAGATTACTACCCCTAGTAAACTTTTACTGGGGGTAGTAAACTTGCAAAACAGTAGCTCCAATGCCATAATTCACATTGAAAAGGAGAAAAATCAACTTAGATGTGAAAAAATGAAGATTACTACTCCTAGTAAACTTTTACTGGGGGTAGTAAACTTGCAAAACAGTAGATTCAATGCCATAATTCACATTCAAAAAGAGAAAAATCAACTTAGATGCGAAAAAAATTAATTAAGCCGGAGCTGAACCCGACGTCCGACGGTGAATCTCGACCAGATCCGGCCTTGACTTCAGCAAAACCATGAGCGTTCGGCCTGCTCTGACGCCAACTGCTTGGAGCAGATCCGACCTGCTCGGAGCTCGGCTGCTTGGAGATCGAATCTTCTCCTCGAGCCTCCGGCAAATCGGCTCGCCGGCAAAGGCGTGTTGGACCGAGATGACATGATGAAGATGCGTGGAGTTGGAGATCGGAGCTCCTCCTCGTGGCTTGCCAGCGACGATGCACTGCTCCTCCTCGTGGTTTGCAGCCGTGCAGTGAAATCGAGGCGACAATGAAGTCGAAGCCGAAGGCGAAGCAATCTAAGGCGGCTGCTCCTTCCTCCTCTGTAAAGATGAAGCAGCCGGTGTGGTGGTGGTGGAGGACGATGAAGAGTCGGCGATGGAGAGTACCGAGACGGCCGAGAATGTCTCGGAGTACAGTGAGATTGCTTCAATGGTGGTGGAGAGTTTTCTGAGAGAGAGAGAGAGAGAGAGAGAGATAATGATCGGGAAAAAAGAGGAGAAAGAGAGTTAAATTAGGGTGAGGGTATTGACGTCTTTTTGTTAAAATTCATTGGAATTGGGTTGCTGAATAGATTTTCATTAGAATGGGCTAAAAGGATGTTAAATTAGTAGTAAATGGTCATTTACTCTTGTTATTAATAGGAAAAAAAAGTATGTTTCCAACCTCCTTTCCCTATTTTAATTACTTTTAATTAATATAAGAGATAATAATCGAATATACTGTTGTAAAACTTTAATTATAGTTATTATTTATAAAGTTTTTATGTGATAAAAATAATAAATGTAATTATTTATTATTAAAATAAATATAAAATTACAAATCAGATTAATCCCCGATTAATCTTTTAGATGCTGCTGCCCGACTAACACCAAAGGTTTTTTAGAACATTGTCTTACATTGAAATGAGATCATTTTAAGTTTGTCTTTGAAATGGGTAATTGAGGGTTCAAATTAGTACTAAATAGACATTTCTCTTTCTTTCTAGCTATTAAAGAAAACTAAGAAATTATTAAAACAAATTTCACTTGTTCATTTATTTGATGGATCATTATACTTAATAGGAAGAACAAACATATATTGATCCATCAAAGATATTGTGTCCCTCTCATTACTTTTAATAGAAATAACAAACATATATATATATATATATATATATATATATATATATATATATATAGTCTTTCTTAGGTGCGGAGGTCCGCACTAATGGTTTTGGTGCGGATTTCCATTTTTGCACCAATTTTTTTATCAAATTTTCTCATCTCCACCGTCTAGTATCTAGATAATATTGTGTACATCATCTCTGCAACATTTCAGTCAATTTAGTAATCGTTAAGGCCCTCAAACTCGAAAAATAAATTGATGAACTGAATTCTGTCAAACATGAACCGTTCATGTTTATAACAGAAAAACGTAATTTTGAGGGCCTTAACGATTACCAAATCGGCTGAAATTTTGCAGAGATGATATACACAATATTATCTAGATACTAGACGATGAAGATAGAGAAATTCGATCGAAAAGTAGTGCAAAAATGAAAATCCGCATCAAAACCATTGGTGCGGACGTTTGTAGCCAAGAAACCCTATATATATATATATATATATATATATATATATATATATATATATATATATAAAGACATACAAACAAAACTAATTGTTTGGAACACATACATATTTGCCTTGATTATCCTTTGCATGCCGGCAAGTGTTTGAGTACGCAATCAATACCACGAGCATATTTTTGATCATTTTTCTCAGAAGAGGAAGCTTTGCCTGGGACGAAGTTGCATTTTCCATAATCACAAACAAAGAAGCCCTTACATTTCGGCAAATCTTTAAATGTGCAGTCAATATCATGATGGCATGGTGTATCATTTGCCTCTAAAACTCTAGCTGCTTTTACGCCTGATACTCGCAACGATGCATCTGGAATAGTTTAACATATTGTGTACGAGTAAATTAAGCTAAATAATGATCTATGTGCATCAAAATTCACTTATATAAATAGTGTGAGAGTACTCACAAACTGCAACGATGAGTAGAGTAGACTAACCGAAAAGCTCATCCAAAAAGAAGTTATGTGACTCATGTCTAATAACTGACATTACTGTACTGAAATTAAATATGTCCAAATACAAGGGCACTGATCAAACTCATGAAAAGAGAAACGAAACGAAAGTCATAAGCAAGAAATGTTGAAATTAGCAACTTTCATTTGACGGGATATATAACAGTGACTAGTGAGATCGTTTAAGTGAACTCCTCGGTTTGACTAGGTCTTTTTTGCAAACTATTCGGACATTTGATTTGCTGAAGCCTGAATCCCTTGGAACTTGGAACTCATGACAAAGCAATTATAGCTGCAGTGATTCATGGTGTGTCTTCTCTAGGGTTTACAGCATCTGTTCAAACCTGTTTGTTCTGTTCAAACGTGGTGTGTCTTCTCTAGGGTTTGCAGCATCTGCAAAGATGTCGGAGAGCACCTTCATGTGCTCTTCTCTAATTCGAATTATTTAGACGCTCTCTTGGCTGCCCACGTGAGAAAGAGTTAATTTCGAAATAATGCAAATCACAATAGAGATAACTTTCCAAGTTATATTCGTGTAGTCCAACTTAACGTTTAGCCATTACATTTTTAAGTTCGTTTTCCATAGAATCTAGAGCTAAATCCCAATGCTTATTGTTTGTCCATGCATGAGTGCTCGCAGCTGGGTCATCTTTATCGATCTGATGCCAAAACACCCAACACATGCATGTACTGTTTTTGCCTAATCTACTAGCGTGGCCATGACATTTTCGTTCTACAAATATATTATGGCCAATAATTGTCTTAACGAAACAATACCATTATCCAAAGGCCAGGTACCCTTCTTATAACTCTCTACCAGCCAATAATGATCAACTTCAAACTAGAGTGGAAGGCAAACTTCATAACCAGTGAATGCAACATCAATCTTTCTGTTACGCACTTCTCTATATATAAAGCATAATTCAAATTCGATCTGCAGGGTTTTCTTTATACTTGCTACCTACACACGGTAGGAGCTTGGTTGAATAGTTCATAAAGTTTCTTGCAGACTTTGGTTTAAACTAATCAGATCGATTCATATAATGATATAATGATCGTACATGGTACTAAAAATCAAGGTCTGATAATGAGAAATTGAAATCATAACTGAACTACAGAGAAAAGAGAGAAGCAAAATTTGTATTGGAATATGGTTTCGATATCATAGGAAATACAGAGAAGAAATCCTATTTATGCAAGCAAAAGCACATGAACTGGGTCTGGGCTGGCTGATGAACTGGGCCGGCTAACACCTATACTCTTAACACATGGATCTTCAAATATATGCATTCTGTTATCTCAACTTGATATGATCGAATTAATACTGAGAGTAAAATCAGTAAATCATGAAATAATGAAAAAGATAGAAAGCGAAATGATGGACAAATCTTTTATATTTCCCCCCCCCCCCCCCCCGAAGCAGATTATACGCACCACGGTGCACTTATAATGTGCACTTATAATGTGTAAGTGTTCAAATTGTCGTATGAGAAGATCAAATGAAGACTAGAAACCCTAAATTTTTTCCTTTTAGTTTTATTTTTGATCCGATCAAATTAAACGCCCATATAAGAATACATCTTCTTCCACCTAGTGTTTTCGCCTTCTTATTTGGAAACACTTGAGACTATTTTTTTGGGTTTCAATTATATTAACGGTATTAGTATATATGTGTGTAATGCGACGTAGATGACCTAATCAAAATACTGCAAGTCTGCAAATTGCTCGGTTCACTTGCACTTTGGTGCATAGAAGAATTTTCGTTTTTCCCTTGATGATGCAGGAGCATATAAGACAATATTTAATTATAGATTCGTAATCTTTGATATTTCATTATTGATATAGTTTTAAAGAATTATTTTATAATTATTAGGATTTACGTTTAATTAGCTTTCTTTTTAGCTTTAGCCTACTTATTCTCTAAGTATTGTAAACCATATAAATATGAGTATTGTAATAGTTGTAAGGGAGCTCATGTTTTATATATTAAATCAGTTTATTTGCGGCATGGATTTGCCCTTTTCTACGAGTTTGCTGCTCCTTATTTCTGGTGTTTGTTGAGTGACTGTTGGAGGCCCGTTCTCGATACCTGATCCGCATCAGTTGGTATCAGAGCTCTGGCGAGAGCTTGGTAGATTCCATGTCTCACGTCGAGCGAAGAGGCGGAGGTTTCAGAATGGAGGGTCGTGACGTCAAGAACGACATGGCTGAAATCAAAAGGATGCTTCAGCAACTTGCGGTACGTATCGATCACATCGAAGCTCGACGACGGAGTCGTAAGAGTTTTGACAGGGAGAGAGACGTTACCACCTATCATCAACGTATTGATCGCATCAAAACTTTCAACCAAGATGGTGATGGTTCCGACGGGGAGATATGCGTTGGCCTATTTCATCGATGTGCTCCGCTGTGTGAGTCAGGTGAAAAGGGAGAACCTGTTAGTTTCGACTATGAATGTTCAAATTCTATATTTACTTTTTCGGTTAATAATAATTCAAAAAAAAGAAAAAAAAAGATGGTGTTGTGATTTTTAGTAAGCCACCGATTTATGATGATTGTTTTTGTGAGGCTTGCTGTGGTAATTGTGGTGTGGAAGAAGATGAAGATGCTAAGAAAGACGCAATCAAGGCATTGAAGAAGGATATTGACAATAATTTTGTTGATTTTCTTGGAGTTAATGCCTTCATTATGCAGATTCCCAAATCGATAGTTAATTTCGTCAATCAGATCAATGATGGTGAAGAAAATTTTGGGATTGTGAGATTAAAGTTGAAGAGAAAATTTATTGGATCGCAATCAAGCATTTACTCCAAATATCTGTTTATTTGGAAAGGAAGAATTGAAGCGAATCTGTCAAAAGAAGATTTGAAGCAGTGGAAGATTTTGTCTGGATTTTTCTACATCAATGATTCAAATTCGAGGACGAATTCTTTCCAACCAAGGGAGTCTGATGCAGGACCATATAAGGCAATATTTAATTATAGATTCGTAATCTTTGATATTTCATTATTGATATAGTTTTAAAGAATTATTTTATAATTATTAGGATTTATGTTTAATTATATATAGCTTTCTTTTTTAGCTTTAGCCTACTTATTCTCCAAGTATTGTAAACCATATAAATATGAGTATTGTAATATATAGTTGTAAGGGAGCTTATGTTTTATAAATTAAATCACTTTATTTGCGGCATGGATTTGCTCTTTTCTACGAGTTTGCTACTCCTTATTTCTGGTGTCAGTTGAGTGACTGTTAGAGGCCCGTTCTCGATACCTGATCCGCATCAGTCTCTCCCGGTCGGAACTGTTGCAAACAAATCTGTCAAAAGAAGATTTGAAAGAGTGGAAGATTTTGTCTGGATTTTCTACAATCAATAGTTCAAATTCGAGGACGAATTCTTTCCAACCAAGGGAGTCTGATGCGGGAGCATATAAGGCAATATTATATTATAGAATCATAATATTTGATATTTCGTTATGGAGATAGTTTTAGGAAATTATTTTATAATTATTATAATTTACGTTTAATTAGATTTCCTTTTTAGCTTTAGCCTACATATAAATATAGGTATTGTAATAGTTGTTAGGGAGCTTATGTTTTATAAATTAAATCAGTTTATTTGTGGCATGGATTTGCCCTTTTCTACGAGTTTGATATTCCTTATTTCTAGTGTCAGTTGAGTGACTGTTGGAGACCCGTTCTTGATACCTGATCCTCATCACTTGATTTCGAAAGAAACATTTATAGAAATCTCATCTTTATATATAGTAGTAAACATGAATTGGTCTAATTGAGCTTATAGTTCTAATTGACCAGTAATCACACCTTCCCAGCTGCCTGTTCTTTCAGTACATGTATGTTTCAATATCAATATTCGAGGGCCACTGATCCCAACAGATATATGAGTCAGCAGCACATGTTAGAACCTCAATAATAAGTCAATTATATCTCACACAAAGATCAATCAGATCGCTCAAAAATCAAGAATATAGATATAACTAAATAAATGAAGTTAGATCGAAGTATATTACCTGGATTTAGGGTCAAAGTTAAGCAAAGGCCTACATTGATATTAGTGTAACAATATTCGAAACAATAGAACAAAAAAAAAGGAAAATTTTAACCTCCCCTGGCTTTCTAAGGTCTATTCTCTATTACTTAATTTCTTTCTAACCCAGTAAACGAAAAGTAATCATATAATACCTAGTAGCAGTAACATAGAGCAAAACCAGCAGTGAAGTAAACGGAATATCAAGATCCCCATCTGTCACTTGATGCAGAGAATCATGTGTGGTATGAATTTTTCTTTCTTTCTTTTCTTTGCTCAATACTGAATCCAATGGCATGCATGCATACGATTTTCTGTTCAAGATATTTCATCATTCACTCCTCCACCTAAGCCTGACTTGGATATACAGCTATTATATTGCTATCTTCTGCCTTCGTTTTTGCCAGAAACTAGAGCCCCAGAAGAATATAGTATAGTATTGTTATAGGCAAGGCAACCAGCATTCCAAAAATGACCCTGCAATATTTTCAAAACCATAATAAACGTTAGAGTAATTTCATTTTATGGGTTTTGATTCTTTCAGAAATGTAAACACTTACGCAGTGCTAAGTATGTCTGGGTGCACATTGTATTCTTTGGCAAATACAAAAGGAACAATCCCTTGTGGAAGAGCAGCCTGTAAAAAATAGTTCTATTTTTGGTAAGCTTTTAGTTGAGGAAAAAGAAAGGAACCTAGTAAACTTGTATGGTACTGTCTTGAATTTTCAGTTAACTAATTAAGATTTCCCACTTGGGAATAGTTTGAAGATTGACAAGCAGATTAACCTGAACTATTGCAACATGCAAAAGAACTCCACGAAGACCGACGGCTATGGAGCATGCAGCAATCACTGCCGGGCCGGTCAAGAATCTAACAGCCATTGCAAATGTTGCTACTGATTTTCCACAAGCTATGATCTTTGGTTGCAGAGCCATGAATAAACCTGAAACAAGTAAAGTGAAAAAAATTTAGGATTGAACACAAGGTTTGCACTTATAATGTATAATATTTAGGTTGTATATCAGTCAATAGAAGATGCATACCTAGACTGAACATAGCCATTCCCAAGCCAGCATCAGATAATATTGATATGGATCCGCTTATAATTGTGGGCATTTGGATGTGCCACCTAGAAATTAAAAATATTAATTAGTTTGAGATGAGGACGTCGTTGAGGATGAGGGTGCAAGATATTTTATTAAACTATTTCTACCATATTTATCACTTAATTATATCATTCACGTAAGATAAAGAAGAAGGGAGAGAGAAGTACTTGTATGATACGAGAGACCAAGCGACACCAAGGAGACTGGAGTAGGTGTTGGGATTTCTTATGAGCTTCCTCCACACCATGATGAGTATAAGCCTAGTCATGACACTTGCAGGAGGCATTTGTTGCTTCTTTGCCACACCTCCGTCTTCCATGTCCATCTTCTTCTGGCAACTACTATATGGAGATGCACTTGCCGGAAACTTTGTTCCTTCTATTTCTAGCTCTCCGTCTCCATTTACTTTCCTTCCAGGACTCATATTCTGAATTAATTCATGTATTCCTGCACATTTCAGGACACATTAATTCTAATTCCAGTAATTTTTCTACCATACAGACAACTTTTTATGTCGAACAAATTTGATTGACTCATGACCATGGAATTACAAGTGCAGTAAATAAAAAGCATAACCAGACAGATCGATCCCGAGAAAATTGATTATTTGTTTTCTTTTGTCTTGTAAAAATTAAATCTGTTTTCTAGCTAGTTGATTTAAACTTGAAATTGTTGATGTCAGAACTTTTGCTAGCAATTTACTACATAACAAATTTGGTTTTGGGGTATGATCACAAGGAACATTATTTGCTCACCTTTTGGACCAGTAACATGTTGAGAAGCCTTAGGATCAATGCTCCCAAAATCAGTAGAGGCAGCTCGGTTCACTGCATGTTTCATATTCCCCTCTGAAACAGGCGAAGCACTCGAGCTCCAAACAAACATATGAAGCTCCTTATTAGGCACTGCACCACCACTACCACCACCGGCACTGGCAAAGGTGCCGCCGCTCTCCTTCTTCTTTGGTCCGCCACTAGTAGACCCCGAAAACATTGGATTCGGAGGGGGGTAAGAAGATACCGCCCCGGCATTGAACAGCTCACCGCTCATGCTTCTGACCCCTCTCTTCTTGTTGCCTACCTTCATCATCTCCTCATCAAAATTGGAAGTCCTCGGGGTGACGCCTTTTGATGACTGAACCGAGTAAACATCGCAAAACCCGCCTTGGAAGCTGTTGGTGTAACTGTGTTTAGGGCTTGGGGCTTTGCTAGCATTGAACATGGCATAGAAGTCAGTCTGGTTGAAGCTGGATGCCCTAGGAGTTGGTTCACGAGACGACTGAACCGAGTAAATCTCAACGCCGGTGAGGTTCGATGCCCTAGGAGTCATGCCGGAGTTCAAGGAGTTCAACCCGTGCGATTTGAACGATGACACCATGGACGACGCCGCCGATCTTTTCACCACCACGTGTAACTTCCCGTCCTCTCCGATCTCGGAATCAGTCTGCAAAGGCTCGCGTCCGTTGAGCGAAACTACGTCGGAGTCCACTCGGAACGAGGTGATGGAACCTGCGGTTTCCGGAAACTGCTCTGAAATTAAGAGTCTCGCACCTCTGTACTCGAACATGAAGAGCATGAGAGTGTACCAGATGACGCTTTGCAGCACCACGATTTGAACCATGAGACCGCCCGAAAAGTCGCCGTACATGGCCTTCAAGAGAGGAATGCCCATGACGAGAGTGTTGGGGAGAGTGGAGAGGGAGAAGAGCGTGATCATCCACTCGAGGTTGCCGCGTTTGGAGAACGTCTGCCATAGGAATAGAGCAACCAGAATCACCACTTTCTGTAGCGAGTCCGCCGCGATGAACTGGTAATCCATGGCGTACGGATCGTTGGAGGAAATGAAGTGAAAGGAAAGCAAAGGAACTGCAAAGACAGCCACGAAGCGGTTGATGCCGGAGCATTGATCCGGGGTGAAGATCTTCCACCACCGGACCGAGCCGTAGGCCAAGAGCATGGCCACGTAAAGCGGCACAATGCTCGCAAGGACATCGTAAATATCCTTTCCGGTGATCATGGTTCAGTAGTTTGAAGATGAGAAAGGAGAGAGGATGTGTAAAAGGGTTCTTTGTCTTCTATTATATAGAACTCTCTCTTTCTCTGATTTTAGGGCTTAAACAACTCGACAACAAACAAAGGGCAAATGATTTTATAAGTGAGAACCTGTCGAGTGTCTGTAAAATGCAGAAAAAAACGGTGGGAGTGGCAGATAATTCTGACCCAGAAAGGCAGAAACAATAAAGGGGAATAGTTTTACATGTAAGTTTGTGTACTCTAAATCTGTGCTAGCTGCTACTGCTTATATCTTAATTCAAACTCTTAATTCTAAGTTAACTAAAAACATTAATTATTGACAAGGAGGATTAGATTTTAGGCTAAATGTGACTGTTTGGCAAGCGCCACTGTAGTCGTTGAGGCACATGTTTTGAACAATTTACAGTGATCCGCGGTAGCAGCAAGGATATCCTGTCCCCGGCCATTTACCATATGCATGCAGTTCAAACCAATAAAGTAAGATCTCTCATATTGTTTAATCTCCGAAAGCAAATTGGAAAAAAATAAAAATCATTGTTAAGAAAGATAGTAGTACCTGGCAATCTTCACTAAAGGAGTGTGTTGTATTTGGATTTGTATGATGTTTTAAAGATTTTTATGGATTTCAAAAGTTTATAGGTATTCAGTTATGATTTATAACAGAATCTTTAAAATTCATAGATGTATGAGGGTATTCAATTTGAATTTATAATCAAAGATCATAAATGCACAAATTATTAAAAATTTATTAAATGATGGATTTACACAGATCGTCTAGGGTAAATTGTAAATATAACAATCTAACCCCTAGACTCAAGATTTTCGTGGATTTATATACATTTATTTTATTTTATTCCTATATATAGGGCCCTTTTAACGAGCGATCCTTTTTTTGTTCATTTTTAGGCATAGGGTATTTGACAAACTTTCCGATCATGAAATCATATCTCTACCGTTTAATTTGTAGGTCTATATGAGTATATCACTTCCACAATATTCAGAAGATTTGGTGAACGTTAAGTCGTTCAAAATTTTAATTTATTAGGATCGGGTGGGGAAAAATCAATACGTCTCGATATTTCAGTGGATCTTGTATCATCGACACTCGTTGGAATGATCTCAACCATGACTCAACGGAGCAAGAGATCTTGAGTTCGACTCTCAACGGGAGCACCAATTGTTTCTGGGTGAAGCTCATGGTCCCTAGGTTGGGTGGCGTGTCTCTGGGAAATGAGTTCCTTTTCTCCTCTGTCTTTAACCTGTCAAAATAGACAAAGTCATAGGGCAACCCCGGGTGTGCCGGGGGTGTCTACTTTGATGCTTAAGTCAGAAACATTGAGTTGGTCAAATAGGAGGAATAAAGTAGGAGTTTATATCTAGACTTACCTGATTTAGAAGCTAGTAAAGGAAGAGTCATTTCCTCTATTTTCAATGTGGGAGTTTCTTCCCTTGTACTTTTTGGACATTTCCTCATTTTTTAATATAAATATTTGTCTTTTAGCCCTTGTGGATTTTCTCTTTTGGGCCTTTCTTTGTATAGTTTCTTTTATTTTGGATTTACTAAGTCACGAGTGAAACAATAAAGAGCCATTTTAGGCTCTCCTAGCCAACAAGAGAGCACACCCAATTAGGCAAAGTCACTAGACTACCCTGCAGTGGTTAGTGTATGTTGAAGCTTCATGTCCAATTTGACATCTTTGTCATAACCATTTATTTAATTATTTTGTTAGTGTTGAAGGAGAAAAGATAACGAGAATAACGGTCTACTCAATTATTGATAAGAATGTCTATTTATAGGCATTACAATGTCTCTAAAGATCTAGAAGTTCTATCAATTGTAATATATTCTAATAAGGAAACCAGATTAACCAATCCTACGTGTATTAGGGCAAGACACATAACAAAAGGATGGAAACATAATTTCCTTAAACACTCCCCCTTGTGTTGCGTCCCTAATACATCACGGTACTTATAGTGTTGCCTCGGTAAAAACCTTGACAAGTAAAACAAAAACCTCGTGGGTAAAACAAAAGACTTGGACACTACGTCACAAAACGCTTCAGACGACAGACATTCACAGTCGTCTGATAGCGTAAAAATCTTTAGCGTAAGTGGCTGCCGTCTCGATACAACTCAGACGACGGATAAAAACCGTGGACTATCATTCAGTTAGACGACATATGAACTTAAAGTGTGTGTCGTCTGAGTTACTCAAAATTAAAGGATCGAGGATATTCTGTCGTCTGTTTTAGAATTGTACTACAGAACAATGTTGTTGATGTTGCACTGTAACTACATATTAATGTACTTGAAATGTGCAAACACTACATATATATATGTCGTTGAATATTGTATAGGGACCACAAAGATACATCACTTTCTGTAGTATGAAGTTGTTTGTTATGACACATTTATGTAGTCTCTTGTTGCATTAGACTGCAGATTTTTGATTTCATTTGAACAATATGTAGTCTGAGGTGGTTTTCAACAACAATTTTCTATCGTCTGAAAGAATTCTAGTCACCATATACTATGAGACATGTATTGTTCATAGAGAAGTAATACTACATTAGATTGATTGATATAGCAAGAACATCTAGTGAGAAAACACCAAAATCATAAGATTTTAATATATATCATCAAAACCAAAAGGCTTGAATCTCAGTACATACATTACAAAGCAAAACTAGACTATTTCTAACAAAAAAGTAACAACTTAAAACTAATATAACAATGAGAGAGCTTGGACTGTCTTATCCCTTGTCAGCTCCCTTTGCTGACAAAACTGATTTCATATCAACCCATATGCTAGAGCTGCCTGAAATGGTTAACCAAGACAAAGATGAAATTAGTAGAGGCAGATATAGGTATGACTCCAAAATTATAAAATGACACTGCATTTTACATAAGGATGATAGGAAACAAAATTGCAATTATAAAAATTCACACATCAATAAAGCATCCATCATGTCAATCTCCTGTGATCTAAAATCCACATTCTTAATGTAATATATGCTAAAGATGACATACATCTGCAATGTGAGAAGAATTCTATAATGATACCCTAAAACCAACTTAATATTCTTTAGATCAAGCTGAAATTATATCCAGTTGCATTGGAAATTATAACATCAGTATCTTGTCAATATATACCTCTGATACAAATTAATAGAATTTGTGGTTACCTGTAAAAGAGCAGGCTTATGCACTCAAATAGAAGCATGCACAAGAGCCTGCAGAAAGGTATAAATAAGGTACATCAAAACAATGTACTAATAACCAACACACTGAAAATCTGAAAAACTTTTCAAGAACAGGCAGTAAGAAAGAAAAATTCACCAACAATTGATCGTTCAATATTTTCAAGTGAAAATCTCCAGAATTAAAGTAGACAAGCGAAGCTAAAATTTGGCAAAATTTCAAGTTAAACGGAGTCAAAATGCATAGTCAAACAAAGATCCAAAGTGACTGAAAATACAGTTTCTGCATAAATCCTGCAACACTGTGCAAACTTTGAAATAGCACAAGTTTCTCATATCAACTCTGTTTTGTATGAAACCAAGTCTAAAACGATCATTGAAGAGCCTATTTTTAACTTTTAAGAACTGAGATTAAAACAAGTAGGATAGGTATTTCGAAAATCATGGAAAATCCCACTGGTTCAGATGTGTTTGTGAGGCATTTTATCAAACATGTGGTGTGCACTATGTGAAACCCAATCTAATTCAGTTCTAGGCATGTGTATAGAGTTACCAAACCTATCAAATAGTCAAAAGTGCATCCCAACAACAACCTTAAACACAACTTGATAGAAAACTTGATAACTGGAAGAACATAATACCAAAAGGAATTGAGTTCTGATGTTATGCAAAATAAGGAGCAGCTCAGCAATTTGAAGGTCCAAAATCCTCTAATTTCTCTGTCAAAGTATGGTCAATTTCCTAAATGAAAAGGCATTAGATACCTGAGGATTCAAGGCATGGAATCTTTCATTCCATGATAGGATGACATCGTCTTTGATGGTACCAAACAAAGGCTCCTCACATACAAACTGCAACATCCCATCTTCACCAAACACAGGCCTTCATATCTACCGATCATGACTGTTATATATTCAAACCAAGATCAAAAATTGAAAATGGTTAAAGAAAAAGAACAAAATTGAAGATAGAAAAAGATGCGACTTCTATTGGAGAAGGAGTTCGTAGTTGGAGGAAGAAGAAAGGAGAAAGGAGAATGTGGTTGTAGTTTGATGAAAACCAAATCTTCAATCTTTCTCTATCAATTCCCATATGCAAAACCCAATTAGTCAAACCCCCGAATCAAACCCTGAAACCCAAAGTAAACCTAAACTAGCATCGATTTGCAAGGAGGAACAATTCGTAAACCAAACAACCCAAATCGAAAACCAACAAAACAATTCGAAAACACAAATCGAATACCAAAAACCCCCAATTCGAAAACCCTAGATCCCAAAAAAATCCTCATCGATTGATAAAGAGGCTTACCAGATAGTCACTTGGAGTTGCAACTAAACAAAAAACCTTTTCTGACGACCTTTCTCTGAGAAAGCCAAGAAGGTGAGAAGGAGAGCTCCTGAATCAGAGGATTTACTGGTCAATGAGAACCGCAGTTTTAAGAAATAGATCGGTTTCATTGCGAAGAGGGAAATAGAGAGAGGGGAAAGTGTTCCTCGCGTTTTGAGAACTCTGTTTTGAGAGCTAGGTTTTGAGTTTCGCTAAGTGTCAAACGTGCGGCCTTAAAGGTAGGTCAATTTGAGTTGTCTTTTTTTTTTCAAAGCATTCAGAAGACATAAAAATGTAGTCTTAAGTACGACAAAATTATTGAGACTGTTATATTTTTTCAACTGAAATTGTGTTGTTTGTAGACAACAGTTTTCTGTCGTTTGAGTTTTTTAACTTGCAAAAAAATTGCAACACCTTCAAATTCATGAGTTTTCACCATTTTCACACGACATAAGTTTAATTTTCTGTCGTCTGTGTTCATTGAAATGTTTCAGACGACATAATCAAAAAATTATGTCGTCTGAAACCTGTCGTCTATAAACTATTGTGACGTAGTGACAAAGGGAAAAAGAGCACAACGCACCAGCTACAATTGAAGATAACATGTGATGCATGTAGACTCCCCCTGATGTCTACACAACGACTCCCCCTAATTGGTAACTCAATCTCGAAGTACAGATAAACGATGCAAGCCAATGCACTTTACATACTTCAAAAGTAGACTTGGGCAACGATTTAGTCATTAAATCCAGCCACAACATCCTTAGATCATATTTGCTATGCTTAGCATTATGATTTTTAAGGAGAAGGTTGCCTAACAACTCAAAACATAACTTCGTGTTGAAAATCATATTCACTCATGGCATGACCTTCCTGTATTTAAACAGTCATAACGTCTTCGATACAATAGGTATGGACGAACCGTATAAAGTTCTGGAAACTATATACACTTAGTTTTCCAACCATACAAGGTCCATAACCTGGTTCATCTTGAGCTAATCACATAGCTCTGTCGAAGTTGACTGTTCTGCCAAAGCAGATTCTCGGACAGATATGTCCTACTTTATGAAAATAGTCATAACCCACTCAATATGATAGATGTGATCAAATGGTTGGTGTCCCTGGAATGTAGACACATGGAACTTTCCAATGGTACCAATTTCACAATTTTCCAACGAGTGGGCTATCCTGTAGGTTTCATGGAAGTTGACATACGAAACTAGGCAAATTCTAATTTCGTTGTTAATGTGTCTTTTTGTAGGGATGAATAAGCCATAACCTTTCATATAAGGAATCACTTCCATTACATTGGCGTTGTGTGGGCGCATCTGGCCATTACCTTGATATTCCTTCACACTCATCTAAAAGGGAGCGAAGTTGCTCGACCGTTAGGATGAGAGTTAAAAGACTAAGGAGAACTTGGCTTTACAAGTTTTAGTGAATGAGATGTCGAGTTAAGCATATTGTAACAAGTACATGAATGTGCTACCGTACTTAGATGGAGGATTTCTCCTAAGACTTCTTCATCATATGGACGAAATAGGTCTTTTCAACACTTCGACCGATCAAGGGATACATATAGGCATAACTTCATCGTCTTTTAGCTTGTCTTAAGCCAACTGATGAATAAGCATAATGAATAACGGTCCTCACTTTCGAGACCAAGTATTCCCAAGATCCTTTCATTCTTAATTTTGGATCAATGACATCTCTTAGTTTAATAAGAGTTCATCACTATTCATCCAGAATTTACACGCAAATAAACATAATTCTTCATATCATTTTCCTAATCAAGTAGATTCTTCATATCATTTATAGGCATTACATAGAATCGCCCGAAAGATCTAGAAGTTCTATCAACTGTAATTTATTCCAATAAAGAAACCGGATTAACCAATCCTACGTGTATTAGGGTAAGACACATAACAGAAGGACGGAAACATAATTTTCTTAAACAGTTAGCTTAATAATGGATATGCAATAATGGAGGGATTTTTCTATATATTGAGCTTCTTTATCACCTATATGGTTGCCGCTTTTATAACAAACTAATAAAATGGTCAAGTTAAAGAACATTTTATGACCGTGATTCCATATCTCACAGCAAAGGTAATTATTTCCAAATATCTTAACCTAGATCAATTTCAAGTTGATCACGATGGTGGCTGATTCTATGTGATAGTTATTTTGTCTTTTTTAGGTGTATAGTAATGGTTTTTTTTAGCCAAATTGTTTCCCTCGCTTCCACCTTAGTGTTATTTTGTTACCCTAGGTTTCATTTCAACAAATTTGCTACCCTAACTTTTCATAATTAGCCAATTTGTTACCTTAGTTATTATTTATGTCAATTTGCTACCTTTTGTCATTTCAATTTGTCTATTTCTTCATTCAAACATGAATTAAGTTTGAAAATCGAAGGTTAAAGTTGGTCGTTATTGATTTTAATAAGTAAATTAGTTAATCTTGAAAGGATAAAGTAGCAAATTATTTGATAAAATTGTAGCAAATTGGCTAAAATAAAATTCGGATTGGTTTTGGTTTCACCCTAAAACCGATCCGAACTGAAGATGCCCAGCCTAACAAATTGGTTAATTTAGAAAAATTATGGTAACAAATTGGCTGAAATGAAAGCTATGATGGAAATTGACTCCAAAATGAAAGTTGTGGTAGCAAATTGGCAATTATTATGCCTAAGTAATTCGTCCAGGGAGAGGTAGTGTAAATCATGGCTCACATACACGACCCCTACAAAGGAAATTAATACCCCGAAGGGCATGCATCTCTTGCATAAGGATGTGCGAGACGTATATATGATTCCTTAAAAGCTTGTGGTATTCGAGTTGTAATAACCTTATATAACTAAGTGAAGAAAGAGGATATATCCTTTCTTCAACGGAGAGTTATCATAGCTGTAGTAGTTTGCTTGAGCTAATTGATTAGATCGTCGGAGTCTCGGAGAGCCTCAGTTAGGTACCACACCGAGCTAGGATTTTATATTTCAAGTTACAAGTATATACGGCATAAGAGAGTTCTGATCTCATATACATGAAACTTTCTTGCAACCTTCAGTTCAAGACATTTGATCATTCACTCATACACACTAAGCATGACTTGGATATACAGTTAATACATATCCTTCTTTGGCTCTCAATTTGCCGGAAACTAGAGTTCGAGAAGAATATAGTACACTATTGTTACAGGCAAGGCAACCAGCATTCCGAAAATGACCCTGCAATAGTTGCAACACCAACTTGCAAGTTAAAGTTTAATATTTCATTACCCATTTACCTTCATTCATGAATCATTTTATGGGTTTTCTTCAGAAATGTAAATATTACTTACGCAGTGCTTAGTATTTCTGCATGCACATTGTATTCTTTGGCAAATACAAAAGGAACAATCCCCTGAGGAAGAGCAGCCTGTGAAAAATGGAAAATTCAGTTTGTGGCAAGCTTTTAATCGAGAAAAAAAAATGAGGAAAACCTAATAAACTTGTTTGTAATTAATTATCTAGATTGTTATTTAACTGAATAAGATTTCCGAGTGGTACCTGAAGTATTGAAACATGCAAAAGAACTCCACGAAGACCAACAGCTAAGGCGCATGCAGCAATCACTGCTGGGCCTATCAAGAACCTAACAGCCATTGCAGAGATTGCTACTGATTTTCCACAAACTATCATCTTTGGTTGTAAAGCCATGAATAAACCTAAAACCAGTAAATAAAATTAATTATGGATGGGCAGAACATTTGAATTTTAGAGTTTACCATATTTAGGTGGACAGTCAGTCGATAGTAGATGCGTACCTAGACTAAACATAGCCATTCCCAAACCAGTATTAGATAATATTTCGATGGAATTGCTTACAATTGTTGGCATTTTGATGTGCAACCTGGAAATTAGTAATATTAATCAGTTTGAGATGAGATCGTTGAGGATCAAGATATTTTTATCATAATTACTAATAATTATCATGCCTTTCACGCAAGTAAGAAAGAATTTCTTCTGACTGACTTGTGTGAAAGTCGTTGCCAGTTTGGAACTATAGGAGATAGAGACGCAAGGAGAGAGATTTACCTGTATGATACGAGAGACCAGACGAGACCAAGAACACTAGCATAGGTGTTGGGATTTCTAATCAGCTTTCTCCAAACCATGATGACTATAAGCCTAGTCATGACACTTACAGGAGGCATTTGTTGCTTCTTTGCCTCACCTCCTTCAATATCCGTCTTCTTCTGGCCGCTACTATATGGAGGTGCAATTGCCGGAAACATTGCTCCTTCTTCTATTTCAAGCACCCCATCTTCACTCATTTTCCTTCCAGAACTCATATTGTGAATCAATTGATGCATCCCTGCACATTTCCGGACGAATTAATTATTGTAGTTATATTGAGTTCGGATATATAAAATTATAAATTGATCATTTAAACAATTAAACATATGCACCAAGTATATAGTTCCACAAGACCACAAGTGAACTAATTTGATTGTCGATCCTGTAATTTTTAATACAATATGTTAAAGAAAAGTACAAGGAAATAGATACATCACCAGAAAATTGATTAATATGTTTTCTTTTGTCAAAACAGAAATCTGTTCTCTAGTTCATTCACTTTCCGTTAAACTTCATATTTTTTGTCATGTTGATGCCAGAACTTTGCTAGCAATTACTAAATAACAAATTTGGTTTTCGTGATATCACAAGGAACGTTACTTGCTCACCTTTTGAACCAGCAATTATTGGATGATCATGAGAACCCTTGGAAGGATCAATACCCTCAAAATCAGTAGAGGCAGCTTGGTTCGTTGCATGTTTCAGGTTCCCCTCGGAGACAGGCGAAGCACTTGAACTCCAAACAAACATATGAAGCTCCTTATTAGCCACTGCACCACCAATACCACCACCGGCATCAGCAGCGCCTCGGCTGTCCTTCTTCGGTCCGCCGCTCGCAGACCCCAAAGACAAGGGATTTGGAGGCGGGTACGAAGACACTATTCCGGCATTTAATAGCTCACCGCTCATGCTCTTGACCCTTCTCTTCTTGTTGCTCATTTTTATCATCTCCGGTTCATAATTCGAAGTCCTCGGGGTTACGCCTTGGAAGCTGTTAGTGTAGCCATGTTTAGGGCTGGCATTGAACATGGTGAAGAATTCACTCTGGTTGAAGCTGGATTGCCTCGGCGTCGGTTCAAGAGACGATTGAACCGAGTATATCTCAACGCTGGTGAGGTTTGAAGCCCGAGGAGTCATGCCGGAGTTCATGGAGTTCCACCCGTGCGACACGAACGACGACGCCGACGATCTTCTCACCACCACATGTAACTTCCCGTCCTCTCCTATCTCGGCATCGGTCTGCAAAGGCTCACGTCCATTGAGCGAAACAACGTCGGAGTCGACCAGAAACGAGGTGATGGCCCCGGCTGTCTCCGGGAACTGCTCTGCGATCAAAAGTTTGGCTCCTCTGTACTCGAACATGATAAGCATGAGAGTGTACCAGATGATGCTTTGGAGCACCACGATTTGAACCATTAGAGTGGCCGAGGAGTCGCCGTACATGGCCTTCAAGAGAGGAATGCCCATGACAAGAGTGTTGGGAAGAGTGGAGAGTGAGAAGAGTGTGATCATCCACTCAAGGCTTCCCCGCTTGGAAAAGATCTGCCAGAGAAATAGAACCACAAAAATCACCACTTTCTGCAGCGAGTCCGCGGCGATGAACAAGTAGTCCATGGCATAGGGATCGTTGGAAGCAATGAAGTGAAAGGAAAGCAAAGGAACGGCAAAAACGGCCACGAAGCGGTTGATACCTAAGCACTGATCCAGTGTGAAGATCTTCCACCACCGGACTGAGCCGTAGGCCAAGATCATGGCCACGTAAAGCGGCACAATGCTCGCAAGCACCTCGTAAACGTCCTTTCCGCTGATCATGGTTTAGTTTCTTCAGCAGTATTTTGAAGATGAGAAAGAAGAGAGAGAGATGGAGAGTGAGAGTAAAAGGGTTGTTTTCTTCTCTTATATATATAGAAACTCTGGGACTGGAACAACTCGACAACAAACAAACAGCAAATGTGAGAAGCTGTCGAGTGGTGGTGAAATGCAGAAAACGGTGGGAATGGCAGAGTATTCAGAACCAAAAACAATAATCAGAAACACTCTTTGTTGAGATATTAACCTATAAGAGCTAGCTTACTCTACACCTTACTTATCTTGGATATATGGAAACAACAAGAAATGGAAGGATATCACTATTTTTTTTTTTAATTCTAATAAAGGAAGCGAATCACTTGAAAGGGAATATAATTCCACGAATATATTATGATTTCCATGATCACTAATAAGATTAAAGGCTTTCACCGAAAATGAAGTAGCCGTACAGATTTGGATTTTCGATTTTGAATTATTTGGTAAAATAGAGCGTTTGAGATTGACCCTTGGCCAAACACTTGGACAACACTTATGCAATTAATTTTTGAAGAGACTCGAGACGTAACCTTTGAGATTATAACAATACAATTAGATTAGATGCTACAGATTGTTTCAATATAAAGCAATATATCGGCATGCAAAATTTATTCGTGTGTGGAAATGTGTGTGTGTTGCAAATTAAACCGTTTAAACTTTCGGGTCATACACGAATATATGAGCCATAACCTCTCTTCTCGAAGTGCTATATTTCAGTTTTTCTTTCAGTGTTCTTCATCAGAGTCATGGCTTCTTCCTTGTTCAGTTATGACACATTCAATTGAGGTTGATGCCAAAGAGGGGACACTACAGTTACAGATTCAGAGTATGTCTACCAATAGAGTTGCATGCTCGCTGAAAAAACACCGGGAATTTATAATATGGCCTTGGAGAGAAGACACGATCAAGGTAGAGTGTGGATTCGTGTTCTTGTTGTCTGACTTGTCTCGATGTCTAAAATTAACTATCAGAACATTGCTCAAAAAGGTGTTAATCGCTCTTAGATGGTAATAAGTTTGCATGTATGTATCGAATTCGTGCAAGTATATGATGAGTTCCATTGTCTTCCAAGAAATGTCTCTCTGTCATGTAACTCCTTTCTTTAAAAGCCAAAGAAACAAAGACAAATAAGTTCAGGTTTGTTTGGAGATGAGGTCGAACTGAATTAGTAGCCCAGAGTTGCTGAAAGGCTTAGAAGCACACACTGAATCAAAAGGACATTAAGAACCTAAAAATAAGCCAATTTTATTGATCCATGTTAATGCCCTAAAACTTTGTACTTGACTAAGGACTCTAAATACTCATAATAAGAGCTTTATTTCTATATATAGCTCCGACCAAGTTTCGGACAAGTTATCAGTAGAGTATTTTGTTTTTGTTTTTCTAAGGTGGGCTTGTAGGACTTCAGCCTAAATTGGCTGAGCTTCTCGCCCAATATTATTCATAGTACATGAATAAGAAATGTACTGCAAGGGCTCCATCTTACCTATGCCTCGAGTACTACTTGAAGAATCCTCGTAGAGAACATCCAGATAATCGATCACATGTGCCTCACTCAACCAATAATCATTTAAAAACTCCACACTAGCAAGGTGAGCTAATCTATAGAGAAACTCAGCTCTCATTGCCTCTAACTCCATATGCAGAGCTGTCCAAATACGAGAAAAGGACCGTGCAATAGCAGTTAAACATACACCATCATCATTTCTAATAACAGCCACGGATCCGGCTCCTCTAAAATGAGTTTTTTTTTATAAAGTTAGTAAATTTCGCGTAATCTTCGTCCTTTATATAATCTGATGGCTAAGAGATAACCACATCACCAAATACATTTTAAATATTATTTTATTCCCAAATTGTCCTATTTGATTGGATTTGTCCTTTTTTTTTTTAAGATTCAATCATCTCCAAAATAAAATCCTTACAAAGAGATGATAATCATCTCCAAAATATTTTTAGTTTACAACTGATAACAATCATCTCTAGACAATCATATATTGTTATCCTTTCCACCCATCGTAATGGTATTTATTAAGGAGTAAAATATCGACGATCATGAAAATTTTGATGGTTCGAAAAAAGGAAATCTCGATGGATATATCGAGATAATATCGATTATCGATAGAAATTTTACCAAATTTTATCTAAAAGTTGTATATTCGATAAAAAATAGACTAAATATAAAATATCGGAAAGATATGAAAATTAATATCGTTAATTGTAAAAAACAGAAATTTTGAGGAAATATCGAGGATATTTTGGATATTTTACTCCTTGTTATTTACTTTGGGTAATAATTTATCAGGTAATAAACGAAATAAAATGCAAATATTCCTTATTAATTATATTATGTCAAGGACAATTTGGGAATAAAATCATATTTAAAATGTATTTGGTGATGTGGTTATCTCTTAGCCATTAGATTATATAAATGACGGAGATTACGCGAAATTTACTAACTTTATAAAAAAAAACTTACTTTAGAGGAGCCGGATCCAACAACCACAATCTCATCGAGACCGGTTGACCCTTGAAAAGCCTCGTCCGTGTTAAGTTTGAGTCTATGTTATCCAATAGAGTAGTCTTTCACAGTTTCTAATTAACGACCTGTGTATCAATTTCATTATCACCGATTAACCACTACCATTAACAAGTAGCTTTGATCAAATTACCATAATCGTATGGAGATGCATGTGAAGAAACTTAAACTTTGGTTTTAAGCACATGCTTTTTCCACACAAAAGCCGAACCAATGCCTACCCTCCATTCAAAAAGCAGAAGCAGTGCTCGCACTGTAGCGGTGAGTTTTTCAAAATACTAATGGGTATCCTCATGCCTTCAGAGTAATTCCCGCCCAATACCATTTGTGAAAACAACGATGTTCCATGTTCCATCTTCTTTCTCATCATCTTACCCTATGCATCTTCTCCGATCAACTCAGCCGTTCTCTTTCATAGACTTGGATCAAAACCCAAGGCTTTTTATCGCATCAAGCAGATTGTGTTGGCGTGAGTCGTATGTTGTAGTTAAGATTGTGAATATTGTGTATTGATAGGAATATGTTGTCGTAGTTAGTTTCCTAGTAGGACTTGGTGTATTCTTATATATATATAAATACACACTCCTTTTATGGAGAAGATATACATATCTGAAATTTTCAAATACTTTTTCTTGCCTTCTCTATTTGACTTGGTATCAGAGCCGAGATCCATTCGGACTCGAACTCTTTCTTTCCGCTGCGAATTTGGTTCTTTTTTTTTTTAATTTGTTTTTTCCTTTGTTTGTTTGGTTGTTGCGAATTTGATTCTGTTTGGTTGTTCCGTTCATTGGAGTTCGTTTGATTGCTAGGTTACCCTTTGATCTTTGTGAAGAAGAGTTTTTTTAATTAATTATTTTGGTGATTGGTGATTTAAAAGTTTTGGTGACGTTAAGGTCTGGAAGTTTTTGGTGATTGATGATTGAAAGGTTTTGGTGATTGCTTTGGAGATTTTGATTTACTGATTCTGAAATATTTGAAGAAAAGAAAAATGGTGGATTTGAAAGTTGTCAAAGGGAAGAGTGAAGCTTCTCAAAGCTTACCCTTCTACAGCATCGAAAGGTTAGATATCTCAAATGGTAATGTATCCTTGATTATAGAAATTCAAGGTAAATTTGGTGTTGCTTTACATGTTTCTGACTTTACTGGCGGTGACACTTGGATAATTGATTCAGGGGCGTCATACCATATGACATATGACAAATCTTTCTTTATGTCTATGTCATCCCGTTCTATATCTCATGTTTCATATGCAAATGGTACATCTTTTCTGGTTCTAGGCATTGAGCCTGTTCAGGTTACACCATCCATTAATTTGCATGATGTGCTTTATGTACCATCATTATCCCATCATCTTCTGTCTGTCTCACAATTGAGTTCTCAAAATAAGTGTTCTGTTACTTTTTACCGTACATATGTTGTGTTCAAAAATTGTGTACCAGGGTGATTATTGTCAAGGGAGACTGTTTCATTTGGATTACATGTACGCCGAGCTGACACAAGCATAGATTCAGCCTTTGGCCTTAACATTGAGTTTTGATCGGTTGAGTGAGTTATGGTTATGGCACAGACATCTAGGACATCCATCTTTTGGGGTAATGAAAAAGTCTATGTCTTCGTTATTTTTCGGAGTCAGTGATTTTAGTTTACATTGTGAAACCTGTGTTTTAGCTAGGAGTCATAGGTCTAGTTATCATTCGAGTTTCATTTTAGTAGTTCGCCATTTGAGTTAATCCAGTCAAATGTGTAGAGTCCTTCTAAAAATTCTACTCTTTTTGGAATGCGGTACTTTCTATTATTCATTGATGACTTTAAACGATTATCTTGGGTGGTTTTATCACATCCCAACTCTTAATTTTTACCATATTTACTAACTTGGTATTAATAAGAGTTTTACCGTCTTTGTAAATGAGTTTATAGTTTCAAAGGTCCCTAGAGGGGTTTTGAGGGATGATTATTTCAAAGGAATTATTCGTAGGAGAAGTATTTGAAGACGGTAAAAAAAAGTACTTTTAGCTAGTAAAAAGGTAATTTTTATTAGAGTATTATTTTTGGGTTGTTGTTGGAGTGTTTTATTTTTTGGGAGTGGATATTAAGGTGTTGGACCGGTTTGGGATTAGAGGCCCAAAAACATTTTTTTATCTCTCTCTCTTTTCTCTCTCTTCCCTCCCGAGCTCTCTCTCCTTGCCAGATTTTCCCCGCGCCCATCCGCCCCCGTCCGGCCACTGTAGGCCGCCGTACCGGTCTCAAACGGTCGGCCGTTGACCCAGCCTTCTTCCTGGACCGGTGGAAGCCTCCTTAGCGCCGCCATGAGAGAGAAAACGCAGCTGAAAGCCCAACTGCCCGTGGTGTTCCATCACCGGAACTCCTTCCTCCGGCCGCCATAGCCGGAGCCGCTTGGCTCATTGGAAAGCCCTCCTCCCATGAAGCAATCCCCCAAGAGATTTCGTTCCCTCTTAAGCTAGGTAAGGAGAAATGTTGAGTTGAATTTCTAGAGATTCTTGGATGTTTTAGTTCGATTGACCTGGTTAAGGCTGAAATTGGGTTTGGTGCTAGTTAGGAAAGTTGTAGAGCGGGTTGAGATGAAGATGCTGTTAAAATTTGGTGGGCATTGGAGGTCACCAGAGTCGGCCACCGGCAGCCGCTGTTTGGGTGATTTTCATGGTTTTAAATGTGTTTTATTAAGGGGAGTTTATTGATTTGAAGTTTAGAATTTTTGGAGGAGTTTTGGATAGGTTTGAGATTTTTTTCAAAGATTGGTGAAAATTGGCGATTAATAGGGTAAAATTCGGCCGTTGGATTAGTATTGTTAGGATTGTAGAAGGTATTAATAAGGATGTCGGTACTTGTGGTGAAGTATGAATCGAAGCGAATTAAGAATAATGATGTTAGGCATGGACGAGCGTGCAACACTCACATTTAATTTTGCATATTTTTATATAAGCGTTGGTATATAGTTGGGGATTTAATTATGTTTTTGGAACATGACGTGAGGAGGCTCTAGCAGAAGAGGTCTTGGACCGACATCAGGCTTAGGCCTAATTTGTGAGTGGACTTTTGTTTTAATTAATATGCATGCAATGGTTTATTGTTGAGCAATTTCTTTTGTTGGAGCATTTGACGTCATTTTAATTTGATGATTTCATTTGTTTTTGGAGAGTTACCGAAAATGAGATTTTCGCTGGATTTATATATATGGATATTTACAAGGATAGTATGTATATAAATGCTAGTTAGTCATACGTGTTTTTCCGTAATAATGAGGTAAAATTTTATTATGGCACGACGCAAGCGTCGTAGCCCTCTATGAATGTAGCAATTCATATAGGGAATATGCACATATATACACTCGTGTTTTTCCGTCATAATGAGGCAAAATTTCATTATGGCGCAACGTGAGAGTTAGACGCAAGCGTCATAGCCTTGTATGAATTTCTATTTTTCTTATTTTTTTCCTAACATTCGCATAAGGAATATGACGAGTGTAAATATATATATATATATATATATATATATATATATATATATATAGCTATAGCTTTGCCTAAGAGGCCTTTAATATAAAGTATGAGAGACTAGCGAGGCTGGTTACGTGTTAGTCAATTTTTGAGTTAAAACTTTTTAAGCTGTCGCATGCAACATGTTTTTCTATGGAAATTAAATTGGGAAAACATAAATATTTTTTTATTTCTTTATTTTATTAAATTTTTTTTTTTTTCACTCACTCTAACGTTTGCGAATGTTTTCTCCTAGGCCCTTTGTTTTAAAAATTCCCAGTATGTAGAGTTCGGGTTGACACTAGTAGGAGGCGAGGTATAGTTACCCACTTCTCAGCCACTTTTTACCAGTAGGTTACTTGTTTAACATACTATGATATTTTCTTGCTTCCTCTAGTTTTTAGTAGCTCTGATTACTCTTGGGGTTATTGTATAATATTTCGGTGGTGTGCTAAGACTGATGATATATTTTCGAATATTCGAAGGATGAAGTTGGTTTTATTAGTTAGATATTTATGTGATGAATTTGAGGATGATTGAGTCATTTTAGGAGGGTATTCTAGATTTTTCCATGTTAGGGTTGTCTATTTTCAAGGGAGGTTTGCCGAGTTTTTGGTAAATTTTCCTTGGAGGTGGACCCCGCAAGACTTACTTCGGGTTTCAGGGTGAAATTCGGAGTGGGGCTTGACAATTGGTATCAGAGCTTTAGGTTTCGGAGTGGGTCTTGACAGTTGGTATCAGAGCTTTAGGTTTCGTTTTTTGCCTCCTTATCACTATCATATTTGCCTAAGTAGCACATAGTGTCTATGTAGTGATGATTCGACCAAGGCGGATTTATTAACAGTATATGCTTTGGATGCTATGTGTTATTGGTTATGTGTGATAATTCTGTTAGTCTTGTTTACAGACTACTAAATATCTTCTTCCTCAGGTACTATGCCTCCTAGACGCTGACCCCGTGATACTAACTCGACCAACGCAAATGAGGGTGATGAAGTTAGAGGATTAGTTGATTTCATTGGGAACATGCTGAAAGGTGTTTTAGATAGAGTTCAGCACCCTCGGACTGTGAAGAAGAATGATGTTTTTGATGCTTGGGCAATTGAGTTCAAGGATGCATACACTTGGGTAGATAAGATGAAAATGGCTTTTGAGAGCATTGAACTGCTGGAAGAAAAGAAAGTGAAGATGGCAGTGACTTTTCTGGATGATTAAGCACATCATTGGTGGACTCTCGCTAGCAGAAATAATGGTGGTGCTCAGGATATGACTTAGGAGCAGTTTAAGGCGCTCTTCTTGGGTCAGTATTTCAGCCATGCTCATCGTAGTAAGATTCAGTTGGATTTTCTGAACATGAAGAAGAGGGTTGATGAGGGTGTCATAGAGTTTGAGCAGAGGTTCACTACCTTGAGCTATCATGTGCCATATCTGGTTCCTAATGAGAAGACCATGATCGATATGTTCATTTGGGCACTTGGTGGAGTGTATGTAGATAGGATGACAGGTGTAATTTACTCGACCTTCTTGATGCAGTTAGTACAGCCATGGTCGTTGAAACCAGGGGGACATATAGTGCTCGGCCCCTAGATTTCAGTGGCCCCAGTCAGGGTCCATCTAAGAAGGCTACTTCCTCATCCGCTTCTGGATCTTCAACTGGTAGTGGTTATAGCAGTGGATCGAGCTCTGGTGCTCGGAATAGGGCTAAAGAACGTTTCAGGAGACCTTTCAGGAGTTAGTTGGGTAGGCAGTAGACTTGTTAGTTTGGTGCTGGTGGCAGCCTCCAGGGTGGGACATCTGGTGGTGGCAGCCTCCAAGGTGGGACATCTGGTGGTGGCAGCCTCCAAGGTGGGACATCTGGTGGTGGCAGCTTCCAGGGTGGGACATCTAGTGGTCAGACTTTTTCTTTTGGTTAGCAACAGTCTTCTAGGTGCTATGAGTATGGTGGCCAGGATCATTTCAGAAGAGATTGTCCCTTATTGGCTCAGATGACCACCCCCACCCCTACTCAGCCAGTCGGTCAGTCTTCAGCCAGAGGCTCCAGTAGTGGTATTCATGGCAGTTCAGCAGCCAGGGGTGGCTCTCAGCAGGGTAGTGATCAGCGTGGACGTCCCATGACTCACGCTAGACTTCATGCTATGACCCAACAGGAGGGTCGTACTTCTCCAAATGTCATCATTGGTACGTTATTAATTTTTCGTCAGCCAGATTTTACTTTAATTGATCCCGGAGCCACGCATTCATTTATGTCTAGTAAATTTTCCCTCCACACCAATGTGCCATCATCGTCCCTTCCAAGTGAGTGGCATATGTCTCTACCCTCTGGTGAGGTGATGAGAATAAATTGGGTGTTTGGTGGTTATGAAGTATTGTAGAGGGATTTAAGTTTAAGGCTAATCTAATTCATTTAGATATATTAGAGTTTGATGTGATCTTGGGAATGGACTTTTTGGAGGCTTATAGAGCTATGGTAGATTGTTTCTGAAAAGAAGTGGTGCTTTGAAGTCCAGATGGATTTGAGGTTGCTTTTCAAGGGGAAAGAGATGTTATTTCGAGTTGCCTGATATCAGCTATTGCTGCTAGGAAATTGTTAAATAAAGGTTGTCAGACATATGTAGCTCACATTGTGGATACAAGTGCGGGAGTGTTAGAAGTAGAGGATATTCCTATAGTAAGAGAGTTTCCGGATGTTTTGCCCGAGGAGTTGCCTGGTTTGCCTCATGTAAGGGAGATAGATTTTTCTATTGAGTTACTTCCCAGAACTATGCCTATATCTCAAGCACCTTACAGAATGGCTCCAGCGAAATTGAAAGAGTTGAAGACTCAACTGCAGGAGTTGGTAGACAAGGGTTTTATTCGGCCTAGCATGTCTCTATGGGGTGCTCCAATGTTGTAGGTTCAGAAGAAAGATGGCACCATGAGACTATGTATTGATTATAGGAAGCTAAATCAAGTTACGGTGAAGAATAAATATTCGTTGCCCCACATTGATGATTTATTTGATCAGTTGAGGGGTGCTTCTGTTTTCTCAAAGATTGATTTGAGATCTGGTTATCATTAGTTGCAGATCCGAGAGAGTGATATAGCCAAGACTGCTTTTCGATCACGCTATGGTCATTATGAATTTGTGGTGATGCCGTTTTGACTTACTAATGCACCCGTTGCGTTCATGAATCTCATGAATAGGGTGTTTAGTCCATATCTTGACCGCTTCATGATCATATTCATAGATGACATTTTGGTATACTCAAAAAGTGAGAATGAGCATGCCAAACATCAAAGAATGATATTGCAGACTATGAGAAATGCTCAGTTGTATGCTAAGTTCAGCAAGTGTGAATTTTGGCTGGATAAAGTGTGGTTCTTGGGTCATGTAGTTCAGGCAGAAGGTGTTAGTGTGGATCCTCAAAAGGCGGAAACAATGTCAAATTGGAGAATACCCACCACTGTGTCGGAGATTCGTAGTTTCTTGGAGTTAGCAGGTTATTACTGACGCTTTGTGCAAGATTTTTCAAAGATTGCTGAACCACTTACAAAATTGACCAAGAAGAGAGTTAAGTTCGAATGGTTAGATCAGTGTGAGCAAAGTTTTCAAAAATTAAAGAATCGCTTGACTAGTGCTCATGTTTTGGCACTTTTGGATGCTGATGGGGAGTGCCACCATCAGTTGGCACATGAGTTGAATTATCCTACTCATGATCTAGAGCTTGCACCGGTAGTTTTTACTCTTAAGTTGTGGAGACACTATCTTTATGGAGCCAAGTGTCAGATTTTTACAGATCACAAGAGTCTTCGGTATGTGTTCACTCAAAGAGAGCTAAATATGAGGCAGAGAAGGTGGATGGAGTTGATCAATGATTATGATTGCACTATTGAGTATCATCCTAGAAAGGCTAATATGGTAGTGGATGCTCTTAATCGAAATCCCTCCATATCTTTGTCTCACATGAGGACGATCACTTCTTTATGAGTTGCGAGTTACAGGGGTGGATTTATCGGTGGATGAAGTTGGTGTCATTGTAGCTAGTTTCCATGTGTGGCCAGTTTTGGTTGATAATGTGTGGGAGGCTCAGTATAATGATCATTCCATAGTTTAGTTGATAGAGAGAGCATTTAGTGGAGCCGCCGTTGATTTTTCGGTAAGAAGAGATGAAACTTTATTGTTCAAAAATAGACTTTATGTTCCAAAGAGGATCAAGAGTTAAAGAACGAGATAACGGAGGAAGCTCATAGTTCTGCATATGCTGCTCATCCGGGTAGTACAAAAATGTATCGGAATTTGAAGGATTTTTATTGGTGGCCAAACACGAAGAGGAAAATTGCAGCTTTTGTGAGTAGGTGTTTGATCTGTCAACAAGTGAAAGCTGAAAGGCAGAAACCTTTTAGGTTGCTTGAGCCGTTGTGTATTCCAGTGTGGAAGTGGGACCACATCACCATTGATTTTATTTTCAGTTTATCACGTACCCATGGTGGGCATGACGATATTTGGGTGATTGTGGATAGACTCACCAAATCTGCACATTTCTTATCGGTTGGAAAGAAGTATACATTGGATAAATTGGCTGAGCTTTATGTAAATGAGATTGTGAGACTTCATGGTGTACCTAAATTAATAGTGTCAGATCGAGATCCTAGATTTGCATCTAAATTCTGGGGAGCTCTTTAGGCAACTTTAGGTACCCGATTACACTTCAGTATTGCTTTTCATCCTCAGACTGATAGGCAATCAGAGAGGACTATTCAGAATTTGGAGAATATGTTGAGATCTTGTGCCTTGCAGTTCAGAGGGGGTTGGGATAAGAATCTTTCGTTGATGGAATTTGCATATAACAACAGCTATCATTCTAGTATTGATATGGCTCCCTTTGAGACACTTTATGGAAAGCAGTGTCGTACACCTTTGTGTTGGAATGAAGTAGGAGAAAAAGAGCTTTATGGTCCTGAGTTAATCCATGATACAAATGAGAAGATTAAAGTGGTCAGAGATAGACTCAAGGCCGCTCAAAGTAGGCAGAAGAGTTATGCAGATGTCTGCATGGAGGACCTTGAGTTTCAAGTGGGTGATTGGGTGTTCTTAAAACTATTTCCTTGGAAAGAGGAAGTACGTTTTGGTAAACGTGGGAAGCTTAGTCCGAGGTATATTTGTCATTATGAGATAATAGAGCGAGTTGACTCACTTTCTTATCGGTTAGTTTTTTGCCTCCAGAATTATCTAGGATACATAATGTGTTTCATGTATCTATGCTCCACAAGTATATTGCCGATCCCTCTCATGTGTTGCAAGAACAGCCGATTAGTTTGCAAAATGATTTGACCTATAAAGAAGAACCGGTTCAGATTCTTGACCGAAAGGAGCAAGTGCTTAGGAACAAGACAATCCCACTTGTCAAAGTGCTTTGGAGAATTCACCAAGTAGAGGAAGCTACTTGGGAATCGGAGGAGCAAATGAGGCAGCAGTATCTCTATCTCTTCAAGTATGTAAATTTTGAGGACAAAATTTTTATAAGGAGGGGAGAATTATCACATCCCAACTCTTAATTTTTACTCTATTTACTAACTTGGTATTAATAAGAGTTTTACCTTCTTCGTAAATGAGTTTATAGTTTCAAAGGTCCCTAGAGGGGTTTTGAAGGATGATTATTTCAGAGGAATTATCGTAGGAGAAATATTTGAAGACAGTAAAAAGTGTAAATTTTTGCTACTAAAAAGGTAAATTTTATTAGGGTATTATTTTTGGGATGTTGTTGGAGTGTTTTATTTTTTGGGAGTGGATATTAAGGTGTTGGACTGGTTTGGGATTAGAGGCCCAAATTTTTTTCTCTCTCTTCTCTCTCTTCCCTCCCGAGCTCTCTCTCCCTGCCGGATTTTCCCTGCGCCCGTCCACAGCCATCCAACCACCGTAGGCCGCCGTACTGGTCCCAAACGGTCGGCCATCGACCCAGCCTTCTTCCTGGACTAGTGGTAGCCTCCCTAATGCCGCCATGAGAGAGAAAACGCAGCTGAAAGCTCGAATGCCCGTGGTGTTCAATCGCCGGAACTCTCTCCTCCGACAGCCATAGCTGAAGCCGCTTGTCTCGTTGGAAAGCCCTCCTCCCGTGCAACAATCCCCCAAGAGGTTTCGCTCCTTCTTAAGCTAGGTAAGGAGAAATGTTGAGTTGAATTTCTAGGGATTCTTGAATGTTTTAGTTCGATTGACCTGGTTAAGGCTGAAATTGGATTTGGTGCTAGTTAGAAAAGTTGTAGAACGGCATGAGAGGAAGATGCTGTTAAAATTTGGTGGGCGTTGGAGGTCACCGGATTCGTCCGCCGGCCGCCGTTGTTAGGGGGATTTTCTTGGTTTTAAATGTGTTTTATTAAGGGGAGTTTATTGATGTGAAGTTTGGAATTTTTTGAGGAGTTTTGGATAGGTTTGGGATTTTTCAACGATTGTTGAAAATTGGCGATTAATGGGGTAGAACACGGCCGTTGGATTAATATTGTTAGGATTGTAGAAGGTATTAATAAGGATGTCGGTACTTGTGGTGAAATATGGATCGAAGCGAATTAAGAATAACAACGTTAGGCATGAATGAGCGTTGGTATATAGTTGGGGATTTAATAATGTTTTTGGAACAAAACGTGAAAAGGCTCGAGCAGAAGAGGCATCGGACCGACATCAGGCTTAGGCCTAATTTGTGAGTGGACTTTTGTTTTAATAAATATGCAGGTAATGGTTTATTGTTGAGCAATTTCTTTTGTTGAAGCATTTGACGTTATTTTAATTTGAGAATTTCGTTTATTTTTTGAGAGTTACCAAAAATGAGATTTTCGGTGGATTTATATATATGGATATTTACGAGGATAGTATGTATATAAATGCTAGCTAGTCATACGTGTTTTTCCGTCATAATGAGGTAAAATTCCATTATGGCGTGACGTGAGCGTTCGACGCAAGCATCGTAACCCTATATGAATGTAGCAATTCATATAGAGAATATGCACGTATATACACTTGTGCTTTTCTGCCATAATGAGACAAAATTCCATTATGGCGCAACGTGAGCGTTAAACGCAAGCGTCATAGCCTTTTATGAAGTTCTATTTTTCTTATTTTTTCATAGAATTCGTACAAGGAATATGACAAATGTAAATACATATATATATATGTATTTATATATATAGTTTACCCTGAGAGGCCTTCATTATAAAGTATGGGAGACTAGCGATGCTAGTCACGTGTTAGTCAATTTTTGAGTTAAAACTTTTTGAGCTGTCGTATGCAATATGTCTTTCTATAAAAATTAAATTGGGAAAGCGTAAATATTTTTTTATTTGTTAATTTTATTAAATTGATTTTTGTTCACTCACTCTAACGTTTGCGAATGTTTTTCCCTATATGTACATATATATATATATATATATATATATATGTAGTTTAGCCTGAGAGGCCTTCATTATAAAGTATGGGAGACTAGCGAGGCTAGTCACGTGTTAGTCAATTTTTGAGTTAAAACCTTTTGAGCTGTCGCATGCAATATGTCTTTCTGTAGAAATTAAATTGGGAAAGCGTAAATATTTTTTTATTTGTTTATTTTATTAAATTGATTTTTGTCCACTCACTCTAACGTTTGCGAATGTTTTTCCCTGTGCCCTTTTTGTTTTAAAAATGCCCAGTCTGTAGAGTTCGGTTGGCACTAGTAGGAGGTGAGGCATAGTTACCCGTCACTTCTCAGACACTTTTCACTAGTAGGTTACTTGTTAACTTACTAGGGTATTTTCTTGCTTACTCTAGTTTTTAGTAGCTTTAATTACTCTTGGGGTTATTGTATAATATTTCGGTGGTGTGCTAATAGGAGCACAAAGTATTATGTTTTTAATGTGTTTCCTACTCTATTTAGCCATGTTATTTTCTTAATAATACAATTTTTGACAAGTGTTGTGATTGTAGAGGGATAAAGAGCTTAATTAAGAAGGGAAGACTCAAGTCCAAGGATGGAAGAGAAAAATGTAGAAAGCCCAAAAGAAGGCCCAAGTAGTCCAAGGAAAGAAGGCCCAAGTCCAAAAAGGAAGGAGAAAAGTCAAACATTTTAGCTATCCCACATCATTTTTGGAGAGAATTTCCACCAAGGTTTCCACTATATAAAGACAGCCTTGGGTACTTCTAAGAGCATCATTCATTCATATTAAAAACCATAGGGATAAGAGAGCAGCAGCAGCCTCTCCCTCTCCTTAGTCAAGCTTCTTCCTCCTTTGTTAAACCTTGAAAGACTTCTCCATCAAGAGAGAACCTTGGAGACCTGGAGTATTGAAGCCAAGCATTATTTTGATGTCAACAAGCTTCCTTAGAGAATTGATAAAGTGTAAACATTACATTTACTTTGTTTTGATTTTCTGTACTAATTTACAGGTAACTTAGGATTGGAAGCATGTTTTACTTGTTCTTGGATTCAATAGATTCAGAATTTTATAAAACATATTGATGTTTCGTTAATGATTTTCTAGCGATTCGATCTTGTGAGTTTAATGATTGAAAGTTTGCGTTTTTGTTTAAATCAAATAATTAGAATGCATGCTAGCTATTGACATGATTCATGCTAAGCTTCTTTAAGTAAGTATGTTTCTCTAAGTGGTGGAAACTATGTAATAATAGCTGAAAACGTAAACTACAGCAAATGCATGTTACGACTTCTCGGATGTGCGTTGTTATTCAATCTCAATTCTATAATTCTTAATGATTCATGTTTATTGTGGACAAGTACTCTTCAGTATTAAATGCAACAATTTACATGAAATAATCTAAGTTCCAGACTTTTCTATTCTTAGGAGACAAAGTAAGTAGAATTAAAAGAATGCATGTCCTCTTCAGGCTTGTGTTCTGAGATTGTTTCTCTTGTTAAGAACTTCCATGATAATCGGATTGCTGGAATGAGACATGATCTTGATGTGTGTTAGAATTCGAGTTTATCTCTGTTTGCGATGTTGAATGAATTGATCACCTGTACATATCTTATTTTTTGTTTTTAGGAACATAGAACAAACCTTCAAACCCTCTTGTTTACCTCTTACCATATGAATGCTTGTAAATACTTATAGTTGTTGACTATTTAGTGTAATTGTGACTGCAAGAGTCCTCTTTAAGTCCCCGGATTGATCGAACCTTATTTGCCAATACTACAGTCATGTTGACAAACAAGACATGTCCTCACGTACTCTTCAACCCTGTCTCGCATCCTTGGCTAGTAATAGGTGGACTTTAAGAGAGCAAGTGTGCGCCTTATACCAGGGTGGCCGGCCCATAAGGAATCATGACATTCCTTAGTTAGCTCCCTCCTTAGGTTGCCCCACTTCGGTACATAGATGCGGTGGCCCTTGGTGTAGAGAAGATCTTCATCTAACCAAAACCTTCGCGTTTTGCATTCCCTTATTACGGCAATGATGCTTTGAGCTTGTGGATCCGCCTTGATTCCTTCTTTGATCTTACTCAATAGAGGGCTAGTGACTTGGGAGATGCTTGCAAACTCCTCCTTTCGGCTTAACGCGTCGGCTACCACGTTCACCCTTCCCGGCTTATACTCCATGACATAGTCAAATTCGGCTAGGAAGTCTTGCCATCTAGCTTGCTTCGGACTTAGCTTTTTCTGAGTCTGGAAGTAGCTTGTTGCAACATTGTCGGTCATGATGACGAACTTTGTCCCTTGCAAGTAGTGTTGCCACACTCTAAGACAATGGATGATGGCAGTCATCTCCTTCTCTTGCACCGTGTAGCATCGCTCCGTTTCGTTGAGCTTTCGACTCTCGTAAGCAATCGGATTCCCATCTTGCATGAGTACTCCACCAATAGCAAAGTCAGAAACATCAGTGTGTACCTCGTATGACTTGGTGTGGTCGGTAACCTAAGTACGGGCTCCTCGCATATCGCCTTCTTCAAGTCCTAAAAGGCTTCTTGACACTTTGTTGTCTAATTCCATGCCTTGTTTTTCTTGAGAAGGTCGGTTAATGGAGGGGCCCTCGCCGAATAGCTCTTAATGAAGCGGCGGTAGTAGTTCACTAACCCAAGAAAAGACCTCAACTCGTGTACCTTGGTGGGTGGCTCCCATTCTTAGATGACATGCACTTTGAAATCCTCCATCATTAGCTTGCCATCCTTGATCTTGTGTCCCAAGAATAGCACATCCGGCTTAGCAAAGGAGCACTTCTCCTTTTTGATGTATAGCTTGTTCTCCTGTAGCACCCTGAACACTTCTCTCAAGTGCTCTATATGCTCCTCCAGGGTTTTCCTATACTATGTCGTCCAAGTAGACGACCATAAACCGATCAAGGTAGGGGTGGAATAACTTGTTCATCAAGGTGCAGAAAGTTGCCGGTGCATTAGTTAGACCAAAGGGCATAACCAAGAACTTGTAAGACCCGTACCTTGTGACACACGCGATCTTCGGTTCGTCTCCCTCGGCTATGCGCACTTGATAATATCCCGAACAAAGGTCTAACTTTGAGAAGTAGCATGCATGTCCCAATTGATCGAATAGATCGGCAATAAGAGGAATGGGGTACTTGTTCTTTACCATGATCTTGTTGAGCGCCCGATAATCGATGCACATGCATAGAGAGCCATCCTTCTTCTAGAACAATAATGGGGCACCAAACGAGGCCTTTGAATGTCTAATGAATCCGACATCTAAAAGCTCCTTCAATTGCCTCCTTAGTTCCGCTAACTCAGGAGGCGTCATGCAATAAGCGCCCATGGCGGGAGGTTTGGTACCTGGTTCAAGCTTTATCTCATGGTCTATTTCTCTCCTTGGGGGTAGCTTGTTGGGCAGCTCAGCTGGTGAAACATCTTTGAACTCCTTGAGAATTGCTGCTACCTCCTTGGGCATGTCATATTGGGGTCTTGACTCATCATCATCGAACTCACTAAGGATGGCCAAGTAGCTCTCCTCTTCCCTCTTGATGCCTTTGTTGAATTGCAACGCTGACAACACCTTCAAGTCTTGCTTTGTGCCTCTAGTTGTTAGCACTACACAAGCCTTGTCGTCTTCCGTTATGCACAAGCTATTAGCAAATGGCACCGGGATTGCCTTGACTTGATCATGGAATTCCAACCCCAAGACAACTTTGAAGTCATCCATTGGAACAATCGAGAAGTCCAGGTTCCCACACCATGCTCCCATGTTGGTCTTGGCTCCTCAGACTACACCATGAATGGGTCGAGCTCGTGAATTGACCCCTTGATGGAGCCTCCTCCATTGTTTCCCTTAAGTCCTAGCCTTTGGGCTTCCTCAACCGCGATGAAGTTGTGGGTTGCACCAGTGTCGAGCATTGCCGTCATTGGCTTCCCACCTATAGTGACATCAACGAAGAGTAAACCTTTGGCTTGGACCTTAGGTGTAGATCAGATCACATTCAACAGTTGCATAGACCCCACATGTGCACAACCATTGTCACCCTCGGCTTCTGTCTCACTTTGATAACTTCCCAAGAGTGCACTTAGAGCTCTCTTTTGTGGGCAATCTCTAGCCCAATGCGGATCATCACAAAGGAAACATTTGTTGTTGGTTTTACCCGAGCTCCTTGTCTCCTTTTGCTTTTCCTTATCCTTGCTTCTTACCGAGTAGTTGTCTTGACGAGGCTCGTCTTTGCGTTGCCTTTGTCTCCCCCACCTTTGGCATAGCTACTCTTCTTTTCCTTCTGCTTGCTGGTGGACTCCTTTGGACTAGTATAGTCGATTAGGCTTCCGGCCACAACTATGGCGGTAGCAAAGTCTTGCACCCCACGTTGCCTTAGCTCGGTCTTATTCCATGGTTGGAGACCATCCATGAAATTGAAGAGAGCATCCTTGTCGGGCAAGTCGGGAATCTCAAGCACTAAGTTGGTAAAATCCTTAATATAGTCCTGAATAGACCCCGAGTGCTTGAGCCTTCGCAAGCGAGCTCTTGCCTCATCCTCGGCATTCTCCAGATAAAATTGTCTTTTAAGCTCCTTTGTAAAGTCATCAAAGGTAGTAATGGTGCACGTACCTTTTTTGACATCTCCTTGCCTTCTCCTCCACTATAGCGTGGCAGTGTCGGTGAGGTAGAGAGCCGTAGTCCTAATCTTGGCATCCTCTTCGGTGATGCCTAAAGCTCCAAACTATTGGTCTAGCCCCCATAAGAAGTTGTCCAGTTCGAGAGCGTTGCACAATCCCCTGAAACTTTTAGGCTTTGGCACCTCAATGCGCTTAGCCTCCCCAACACTGCTGGTGCCGACTCCCATAGCCAACACGCGCTTGCATAGGGCCAAGTCCCCATGCATCTCCTCAATGCGTGCAAGCATGCTATTTAACTCTTTCTCGTGGACTTGACGCATTTTGGTGAGTTCCCCCATGAACTCCTCACAAATCTTTGCCATCTCACCCCGCAAGGACTCCTCTAGCTGGACCACCATGCCCTGGATCACAGTGTGGATGGCAACGTCATTTGCCTTTAAGCCTTCTACATGTTGGCCTAGATCATCCACCTAGGCCTCCATGCCACTCACGTCCTCCTCCACCTGAGTTAGGCATGAGTCGAAAGTAAAGATCATGTCCTTAGACCGTTCCCGCCTTGGAACGATAGGGTCGACATGCTCTTCGCGACCTCTCATTTGCGTAACTTCCTCGGAAGGGTTGGATCCTGATGCACCTTTGGTAGCATCATGCTTTGCCAATTCGGAGGGGTTTGATCCCGATGTAGTTTTGGTAGCACCGTGCTTTACCATTATGTCGAGCGAGGTTCCGATCGAACTTCTGCTCTGATACCAACTGTCATGAGCTTCCTCTTTCCTAAGCTTCTCGTGCGGCCATAGCACTTCCCTTATGCTAAGTTAGTCTTCCTCGCACAAACACTTTGGCTAGAACACCCGAATGAAGGGAGAAGATCTTTGAAAGAGAGAACTTATATTAAGCTTTAGAGAATTTTACAAAGCTTTACAAGTGAGCTTGATTGTTATCTAACTCTCTATGTCTCAAATGGGAGGGGTAGGCATCATCCTCCCCCCCCCCCTCTTGCCTAAGTTCTAGACTTTTCTAGGACATTTACAAGTATAGAGGGTTCTAGAGTGTTCTATACAACTCTAAGTATTTCCTCGAGTATTCTAGAGACTTCCGAAGTGAACTTGAGTCTTGAGCCTTAAGCCTCTCTAGGGTTCTAGAGAGTTCCGGAGTGTCCTAGAGACTCTCTAAGGTTCTAAAGAGTTCTAGAGTGGTCCGAATGCTTCCCGATACTTCCGGGACCTTTCATAATATTCCGAATGCTTTTAGAATGCTCATGTGCTCTCCAAAACCTTCCTTGAGCCATGCTTGCATCAAAATGCCTAAGGAAACTCCTCGTTAATTTGGCGGAGCGTGATAGACAGGTAGTGTGTAGTGATATACGATGTTTTTAGATTCATGTCAATGTTGGAGGTTGGACTGCAATAGAACCTGGGCGGAGTATGGAATCGGTCTAATTGCTTGGACGCGCGTTAGAGAGGGGGGTGGTCTGAAACACAACGAGGTTAGCTACTGACATGGCAGCAGCATTTGCAGTATCACAAATGGCTAGGATGGATGGTCAACATGGTTAAGGGTAGATGGCGGGCTTCATAGATGGCTAGAGGTGTCACAATAAAAAGGCGGCCACCAGATGGGATCTCCTTAGTCTAGGGTTTCACCCGGCTAATGGGCTGCATTTAGGGCCGGGTAATTAGGCTTTTGGGCTTGATCCGCCCATAACCAAGCTAAGGCACAATATTTTTATTTATTTATTTATTTTTACCCTCATGCCATAATCATTAACGAAGGAATGATATTGTGCTTAAACCTCATATTATAGAAACACCCTAAAATGATATTAGACATGTTTACAAAAATTATGCATTCTAACAAAGATCATTTAGCAAAGATCGTGCATCATTGCATATTCCATTTGTTTTATAATTTTGACGACATATCAGAAAAATAATGATCATGTAGAGCCATAAATTATTATATCCATCAATTTTCCCACTATGTTGCCGTTACAGAATATTACCAATGACACTAAATTTCATTATATCACTAGAAGATTGCGACCATTTGATAAATTAAGGAACTCCTCGCCTCCTTAAAGCAGACATGGCACACTGAGCTGAGTGTACCTACAGCCCACATCATTCTACCAAAAAGTGATAGAAATTTATTGCCGGTCTAAGGCTGCATTTAGCTAATAACAAAAGAAAACAATAAAGCAAATAATAAACGGATTTTGGGCCCATAACCCAAGTCCAGGCCCAAAATCCAATCAGCCCAATCCAAAGTACAACATTGGAACTGGTACCTCGCTGCCATTCCGCAAACAGACTCGACATCCCATAACCAACGTTAGAAGAGAAACTCAGACTGAAATCAGACCGGCCCACCACTCCTCCGACCTTCCCCACACCCCGGCAAGCAGCGCCAACCCTCCTAGGCACCTCCCTTCTAAAAGCGCTTCCCCCCCCCCCCCCCCGATCCGATCGGAAACATCTAGTTTGATCCATCCCCATCAGGTCCAGCCCTCGTCACCATCAGCCGTCCGCGTTCCGCAATCTGCTCACCGTCTACACCCCGATTCTCTTCTCCGCCGTGATATGCTAAAGTTTTGGAAAACCAGAATACAACCTCCCAGCATTCATTCAAAATGGGTTTATTCCATGGACAAACCTTACTAAACATTAGGTCCACTCGGACCCGTCCGACGACACCGCCGCGAGGGCGAGCCGCCAGACGGGATTTTGATTTGGCAAGGGACAGCAGATGCGGCACTGTCTGGGCTTTGAGGGAGAGCACATACTACTGTAAAATATTTTTAAATCATTGATTATATATGCAACACAAAGTCATCCAATATGACAAGAATGGTATGCTTATTTGTATTTGTGTTGTGTTCTTCCTCTATATCTCCATGGGAACCATCCTAACTAAGCTTATAAGCTCGGTTGCTTGTGTCAATATACTTGGTTACTTTTCAAATTCCATTCCAGGGGTTTCTAACATTGAGATTACTTAAGTTTATTCTTAGGGTGTTCCGCATGATTATCTTCTTACGTGGACCTTACCTGTGGATTGTGTTCATATTATTTTTTTACATTTATTTAATATAAAATCTGTCGTCTTTTGATAAAAGAAAAACTTTACGGATTAATTCATTTCTTTAACTTTAATGGATATGTAACATGATATGCTCTTAAAAAAACAAGAACATGATATGACGAATCAAGACTATAGATGAAGGCTTGTCTAATTTTTAGTTCTTTACATCTTTGTGAAACTTTAGATAAATTTGTGACCACTTATATAACTATCTTGCAAAGTTTTTTTCTAATCAGATTACTGACTTTGAAAGATGTTATCTAAAAGGTTGTATATTAAAAGTTAAAAATTAATAACTTTGAAAAAGACGCTTGATAAACCTTAACAATTTAACACATGAAGTTAGTCACTAGGTCATCTAGAACTAGGTCATCTAGAATACGATTAGAACATTGTATATACGTTTTACTATACTAGTCTAGTCGTACTATTTTTCAGTCGTGTTATGGAATCGAAACTAGCGACCTGAGCTGTGATACTGTGGCATATGAGGAACATAACCCCCCACGGCCGGATTGATGACTTGACCGGGGGCAATTGACCATGCAAAATCTTTGACGCCATTTGGCCTATTTCTGTCCAATCCCTTCTAACCCTTCTTGCTGTGTTATATTTTTACCGCACGCGTCCGGGATATAAACGTCCACGTCCGGCGCATTACGTAGAGCGAGCTTATTAAATCCCGGGTCAACTACTCACAGCGCCATGTTGTAGCCGTTTGGGATTAATCATGAACGCACTAATATAATTCTAAACCCCACCACCACCCTTTGAAATTCGGTCAACAATTCCCCAACTTTCGAAATGTCAAAACCTAATACGAAGCGAGACGTCGTTAACCTGGTTTCCTGCTCCAACACGTAGTTTCCAGAGGTGGGCCCCCACCACCAGCGCTTTTACTTTTGTTTTGGGAAGTTTGAAATGGAGGGGATTTGTCAATTCACTCATTTGTGTGGGAAGAGGAAAGGCCGTATTTAAATTTGGGTCAAAGGCCGCGTGAATGGAAGTGAAAACAGACTAGTCGTTTTCCAAATGGAGCTTCTGAATTTTATGGGTGGTCGACCTCCTTTACCTTATTTTGACCCTAACTTGATACTGCTTTAGGACAATACTTAAGTCAAAGCAACTTCCACCAAGTTCACCATTATATGAACAAACTTACAAACGAAGAAACTAAGAAAGTGCTCTATTTTGTTCCATTAGTTTGCTTTAGGGTTTTCTAAATCGAAAAATAGTTCTACTCTGCTTCCCGATCCTTTTGAGTAAATCCAACCTAAAGTTAACGAATAATTGATGAAATTACAAAATGTTAGTTTCGTTTGTCCCTTTCTGCCGTTTTAGTGTTTGCAACACGTTTACTTTGTCATGTCGTCTATGTTTATGTTAAAATCATCTATATGCATTTATTTTTTTAGGCTAATTTTGCCACTTCTAGTCTAAATTGTCACGAAATAAATAGTAGGGTGACAAAATGATCGAACCAGGTGTAATCCCTCGCGGTGATAAGCTTCCCCACCATGAACACGTCCGGTTGGAGCAGTCTTTTTCTATTCACCGGACGCAAATCAACGCTTTTCTTCCCTTCCACCAAGGCCAGAGAGGAAGCAAGACGTGCAGCCGTAGCATCGATAGACGATGTTATGGTTTAAAAACTCAGAAAAACCGAAACCCTAACCCTAGGAGAGATAAGAGGCGGCTCTGCCCTTTTTTGCAACTAGCTAGCTCGTTACTTAATTAAGACTAATTCGAGATAAATCTAACTGCATACTATATATAGAGTCAATCTACTTTTGTATTCGTATATCATGTATTGTTACATTTTCTTTCTTATATATTAGGAGTGAGTCAGTAAGCCATATTAGTTACATTAGCAAGTTAGTAACACCCACTCAGTTAGTGTTCGGATCGTGATCCACGAGTGTTCAAGTTTTAGACTAATCTCTGACCATAAAAGCACAAAAACAAAGGGCTCTCCAACCTGTTGACCACAAAACTAACTCTTAACATGCATGTGAGTTCCATACTACATTACTACGATTATTATGTAGCTGACCAACTTTACCACACCTATTAACCGGTAGCGTATCATTATAACAAAATTATACAATAATATTTAAACAAATTATATAATAAATTAATTTTTTTTATCTAATATTAAATAGATTTTGAATATCATAAGTATGGATGGGCATTTAACCCAATGTGTGCAAAAAACCGACCGAACCAAACCGAAAAACCGGATCGGATAACCGAACCAAAACATTTGGGTCATAACAAGTAGTGAACCGAACTGAACCTGTTTAAATCAGATTGGATCCGGTTCAAACTCTTAATCAAACCGAAAATAACCGAACTGACCCGAATTATATAATGTACAAATATATATATTTTATATACCTGAAATATTATTATTATTAGTTGATTTTATCTTTACTTACGGTATACTCTCCCCCACACTTAATCTCTTCGTATAAAAGACAATTTATGATTCAACTCATTTTTTGAAAAAATCTGTTAGTGTAGAAAAGATTGAGAGAGTATTGGATTACTTGTTGTACTTTGAGTTTATATTTTTCTTAATAAAAAAAAAACATGTTACTTAAGTGAAAAACTTAGAGTTCAATTTTACAATGAGATAGTCGATGAGCCAAAAAAATTTCAAATATAAACCAAAATCAAAACCGACTCGAATTGATCTGAAAATTCAGATAGACTGAATATTCATGTCAAGTTTTAAAATCTGAATGTAGTTTAAAAAATCTTTAAACCAAATAATTCAAGATGGATTTTAGCTTCGTCTTAAAACCGACCGAACTGAAGATGTCTGGCTCTAATCGCACAGGGAGGATTCAAAGCACCAAGGTACACTTAAACCAAGATGAATGGACCGTTGGATTACATTTACCCTATCATTTAATATTTAAATAAAAAATTAAATATAAATATTAACGATTAAAATTTTCTAATAAATATTTAATTCACTTGTATCTTGTATCTTGTGTATACAATCATTTTCGCTAATCGCAAGCTCTTGCTTTATCTCACATTGAGCATTGACCATTTGTGTTTTCAAAATATTCAACTCTCTGAGTGCGTTACAAAGCAGGAGGTGTGGGAGAGCCCTTGCCCATGTGGGACCCATCATCCCAACTTCCTTTAGACTTTACAGTAATCCCTGTTTTATCTTCATGTCATCACGTGCCATGCAAAAACGTAATAAACAAGCACCAAACAGATCTCCACCGTCCGATCGTACATTTGACTTGGCACCCTTCTCAGCTCCTCTTTTATAAACCAATGTCCACCCCCGCAAATCTCAAACCAGCAAAAACTCATCTCCCTCTCTTTGAGTCTTGTGTCTCTCTTTAATTGTTTAACAGCACCAGAAAAGCTTCAATGGCAGTTGATCTTGTTAGGTTCTCCAAGATCGACGATCGGACGGCCATGGAAGAAGCCGCCTCCGCCGGTTTGCAGAGCATGGAGCACCTCATCCGTGTCTTGTCAAGCCAAACCCCGTCTCATCAGAACAACCTCGATTGCCGTGAAATCACCTACTTCACCGTCTCCAAGTTCAAGCAGTTCATCTCCGTCTTAAACAGGACCGGCCACGCCCGCTTCCGCCGCGGACCGGCTAAGCAACCTAGTGAACCGACCACCACCTATTCAGCTCCTCCTCCACCTCCTCTTAACCCGGTCCCACCAAGGCCTCAGGCCACTTTGTCGTTTGAATCCGGAAATCTCAAACCAAACACCAAAACCAATTCCAACTCCAAAGACTGCCTCACCTTGTCTCCACCCATGTCCACTACGTCTTCGTTTCTTTCTTCCGTCACCACTGGAGACGGCAGCGTTTCGAACGGGAAAGTCTTCTCATCAGCTGTCGTTGCCCCGGCCCCGGCCTTCTCCGCCGGTAAGCCTCCGCTCTCACAATCTCACCGGAAACGCTGCCACGACGAGCTGGCGACCAAAACTACATCCTCCGGCCGATGCCATTGTTCTAAGAGAAGGTACAAACTTCGATACACCCTATGTATGTGAAGATACTGAAGATGCTCTCATGTTTTTAAAACTAATTAATTTGATTATAACTTACAGAAAATCCAAGGTGAAGAGGACAGTCCGTGTGCCGGCGATTAGTTCCAAAATCGCCGATATACCTTCCGACGAGTTTTCATGGAGGAAGTACGGCCAAAAGCCGATCAAGGGCTCCCCTTACCCACGGTAATATTCTATTCCTTAAAACGAGCACCGCATATCGTGTTGAAAATTTCGAAGTCAAAACGTGGATCTCGAAGATTAAATTATTTTCTTCTCTTTCAAAATATTAATTTTAGTATATTTCGTTTTATTCGCAGAGGCTATTATAAGTGTAGTAGCGTGCGAGGGTGCCCAGCGAGGAAACACGTGGAGCGCGCACAGGACGACCCCGCCATGCTTATCGTTACCTACGAGGCCGAGCACCGTCACCCTCACCCGCAGTCTAACTCGGTCCCCGCCGGTGTTGTGGGTCTCGTGTTCCAATCATCTTGATGAGGAAACAGTGGTGCAAATGATCGTGACCGTTTAAAAAGCACCGTGACAATGGAGCTGTGGAACAGGAGGTGAAGTTAGAAGCCCACTGACAGAGTCAAACAAAGAAAAGTCGATGTCAAAAATATACGGTGTTATTGGGGAAGGGAGAGGGGTATGGATTGTCATGTCGTCTATGTTTATGTTAAAATCATCCATATGCATTTATTTTTTTAGGCTAATTTTGCCACTTCTAGTCTAAATTATCACGAAATAAATAATAGGGTGACAAAATGATCGAATCAGGTGTGAATTAAGTAACTTAGAATTTTTTAAAAATATAATTATGTATGAAAATGTAAACTGCTATCTAACAGATAGCTATTCATGAAAATCGATCAGCTGACCGACGTAGTTTGGTTTGTGCATATAAAAAAGGCTAATATTTTTCTTTTTTAATTATTACTTTGTATATGAAGTTATGGATTAATGAAAGAGACTAGTTGGGACTAAATCAGAAAGTCAACTATACACCCCAAACAAAACAGAAAGTCAACATTGACAACATAAACAAGTGAGGATGCAGGTAAAATTACTGACAGGATAAAGGTAAAATTACTGAGGGAATAACTTTTATTCACTGTTAGCAAGAACCATTTGCACAAAGCAATCCAGCCAAAGGTTGGACTTTCTCTACTCTCAATATATTCCCCAAGAAAATCAACCTACTGAAGATATGAATAAATCCCCTCCCCCTCTATTTATGAATTTATACCGTAATTCGTGTTTGAATCAGGAATGCTGGAATAAAAATGATTTTCTCACTGCTTCTCATATTATCTACTTTTCAATTTTTAATTTTTTTATCTAGAAACGTTATTGAGAGTAATCCATTACGATGATTTCACGAGAGAAACCTTGTCAATGATGGTGACGCCGTCATAGTAGGCGAGCGCCACTAGAGCTCGATCGGTGAAAACCCCAAAGGCTGCCCTTTTGAACCCGATCTCTGTCTTTCGGGTCCGAGAAAGTGAAGAGGACCCGTTTCCCTTCCGCCTCCTCTACTTGCAGCAATCCATCCACCTGCCATGCAGATCAATAAATACCCCAAGAAAGATCTCATTTTGTAATCCCTCGCGGTGATAAGCTTCCCCACCATGAACACGTCCGGTTGGAGCAGTCTTTTGCTATTCACCGGACGCAAATCAACGCTTTTCTTCCCTTCCACCAAGGCCAGAGAGGAAGCAAGACGTGCAGCCGTAGCATCGATAGACGATGTTATGGTTTAAAAACTCAGAAAAACCGAAACCCTAACCCTAGGAGAGATAAGAGGCGGCTCTGCCCTTTTTTGCAACAAGCTCGTTACTTAATTAAGACTAATTCGAGATAAAGCTAACTGACATACTATATATAGAGTCAATCTACTTTTGTATTCGTATATCATGTATTGTTACATTTTCTTTTTTATATATTAGGAGTGAGTCAGTAAGTCATATTAGTTACATTAACAAGTTAGTAACACCCACTCAGTTAGTGTTCGGATCGTGATTCACGAGTGTTCTAGTTTTAGACTAATCTCTGACCATAAAAGCACAAAAACAAAGGCCTCTCCAACCTGTTGACCACAAAACTAACTCTTAACATGCATGTGAGTTTCATACTACATTACTACGATTATTATGTAGCTAACCAACTTTACCACACCTATTAACCGGTAGCGTATCAATATAACAAAATTATACAATAATATTTAAACAAATTATATAATAAATTAGATTTTTTTTATCTAATATCACTACCAGAACAGGCAGTTTAGCCGACGAAAAATTTTCGTCGCCCTGTTAAAAAAATTCGTCGGCTACAACCTTAGCCGACGAAGGTTCGTCGGCTATAGTGTCGTCGGGAAAGGGTCGTCTGTAATGACTTTAGCCGACGAGACAAAAAATTTCGTCGGCTATAGTATGACTATAGCCGACGAAATAATATCGTCTGCTATAGTCCAACCTTTAGCCGACGACATTATTTCGTCGGCTATAGTCATACTATAGCCGACGACATTATTTCGTCTGCTAAAGTATGAACTATAGCCGACGAATAATGTCGTCGGTTATCTTCGAAACTTTAGCCGACGAATAATTTAAAATATTCGTCGGCTAAAGTTTGTAATAAAAAAATATAAAACATCTATGGCCGACGAAATATTGTATTTTTCGTCGGCCTTATAGACATTTAGCCGACGAATTAAAGCTTATTTCGTCGGCTAAACTTTTTTTTTTTTTTTTAAAAAAAACTTTAGCCGACGAATTAAGGCTTTTTTCGTCGGCTATAAGTGCATTCCAGTAAAAAAAAAAACCCCGAAATTTCTGAATTACCATTCCATGCAAGCTGCAAAAGACATATTTAACAATTTCATATAACCAACAACAAACACATAAAAGAATATATGAACTACATAAAAGTATCAATTTACATAAACGTATATTATCAACTACGTAAAGTCTATATCGTCTAAATTGAAGTCATCTTCTGGGGGCTGCTGCGGAGGTTGCGGCGGCTGGGGTAGCGTCATGGGCGGAGGCATGGGCGGAGGCGGAAGTCCCTGACTCTGGGCAGCTGCAAAGTCCTGCATGTACTGCAACATCTGCTGCTGCTGGGCCTGCTGGATGGCATATATCTCGGCAACATAGGCTGCCTGCGCGGTATTAAAGGCTGCCAACGAGGCAATATAGGCTTGCTGCGAGGCAGCCTGCGAGGCAGCCTGAGCAGCTTGAGCAGCTTGAGCAGCTTGCTGTTCTCGTAGTCTCTGAACTTCCGACTCTAGCTGAGTCGTCCTGTTGATCGTGGACGTGGTGCTGGTCCCGGTCGAGGTTGCCTTTCGTTGAAATCCTGGAGTGTTCTTCAGGACCCCCTCGCCTCTCTTTCCTAGACCTCGGCAGTAGAAGTTGTTTCCTCTCGGTGGGAAGGCTGTGCCCATGATCCTCGCCCCAATCGTCGGATCCGAATTGTCGATCCGGGACATGGCTTCGGACATCTCGGAATCCTGCGTGTCCGGCCATCCCTCCCTCACTAAGGTACTCAGGACCTCGTCACTAGCCTCCCTCACCCTCGCCTATATGAATAGGAAAAAAATTATTAATTAAAATTTTTACATAAATTTAAAAATTTAAAAACGTAAAGTGACTTACAATATCCTCCTGGGAGTCAGGATATGCCTTCTCGTACGTATAGACGTAGGGGTTGACTTCTGGATGTTCCTTGGCCGCCTCGTCCATGAAGACACCGAACGGTCTAGAACCGGCATGATGGTTCCTTGTGTTGCGTTGCCGGTTCTGAGCGTTCACCCGGGAAACCGCCTTCAAAGAAAAAAGTAAACTATTAGTAGAATATTTTAAAACGCACGTACTTATTTTTAAATTAACTAACTAATTTATTTAAATACCTGTTTACGAGGGTTGTTGAATTCTGATGTCAGAAGCCAACGCCACTCGTACTCCCTGTACTGGAACTCAGTAGGGGTACCAGAACGTGCGTTCCCGTGCTTAGTCCAATGGGTCCGCAGCTCGTTCTTCCACTCCTTGTACCTACAGATACAACAAAAATATTAGAAATATTATTAATATCACATACAAAATTGTTTTTCATTAACTTCCCAACGTACCTTCCCCCATGCGTAACGTCGGCCCAGCTGTCCCTCAGGTGCTCGGGAACCTCAAACCACACCTGTATTTAACCGATTATTATTAGTTTAGCTTTTCGAGAAATCAACAATTTAATACATAATATGCTTCCATAAACTCACCGACATCGCGTTGTGGACCATGTCCTTAACCTCCTGCGGGACCTCGCCCCAGTCGGACCACAGCATAGGGACTCTATCCCTAATGAGAGCACCCACGCGGCCGGAGTACATCCTCGACTTCCCGCCCGATACTGCGTGGCCATCCCCGTCAGTATCGATGGGGATCCTCCCCATGGTACTCACCATCTTCTCGAGAGCTTTCCCTGTGACGGGGCCTCTCTTCTTCTTTGTGCCTATGACATGATTCGGCCAAATTGATTATTAAAATATATATATATGACCCTTTAAAAGTAATCAAGTTGCCTGACTGATTACCTGAGGAGCTCGCGACGGATTCCGGCTCTGTCGCCGATGATGATACCCTCGCAGAAATAAGAGGCGTATCAAAAGGCAGGAACCGGTAAGCCGCTGATGGAGCCACTGGCGAGGGCAGTGGATAAATCGGCGTCCCTGAGTCATCGACTACAGGTATCGCCGGTATCATCCGCGGAAGGAACAGATGAGGCGGCGGCATCTGTACCCCAGATGACCCACTATCCGAAGAAGTAGGACCCGGAGTGGGCGCCCGGTGTATCTCGGGCATACGAGGTGCAGACACCTCCGTGAAGGGCCTCGGGGAACGAGGGACGGCCGCCTGCCTCGATGAAACGGGCACCTCCGGCGCTGTCTCCAGAAGGCTCGCACGTCTGGCTGTCATGTGGCCCTGAAAGGTCGTTTAAAGGCTTTAGATTATTTTGTCTTTGTTTTATAAAAAATTATACATTTTTAAAATTATACTTATTCAATAAAAATTTACACGCAAATACCAATATATATATATAGATATATATATATATATATATTTTACTTACATAACAATATTATATATTAACTAACATATCGTAAAACTAAATTCGAAATCAAAAATAAATTAACACATATATTCAAAAATAAACACATAAATTCAAAAATAAACACATAAACTAACATAATTAAATTAACACAAATTAAATTACAAAACAAATTTAATTAACACAAATTAAATTAACAAAAAAAATAGATTACAAGTTTTATTCCTTTCTTCAACTTCGCGTTTTCATCCCGATTCTCTAGTTAATCTAGTGTTAAAATTTTTAATAATATTAAAAATTACAAAACAACAATTCAATAATATTAAAACAATTTATTCATAATATTAAAAATTACAGAAATGTTAAAATTTAAAATGTTACAATAATTTTAAAATTTTGTAATGTTAAAAATAATTTTAAATGTTACAATAATTTAAAATTTTGTAATGTTAAAAATTACAAAAATTTAAAATGTTACAATAATTTAAAATGTTACAACTTCGCTGGGTCACTTTGTTTTTTTAACCATCATTTTTATAATTTAACAACCTCGTAAATTATTATTTGTTAAATATTTATCCGATTTTTACACAACTCACTTGTCCAATATAATTTACAAATTTAACAAGATGATTACATTAAAATAAATTTGGCAAGCACATATCCAACTACTGTATACACACCTTCAAATTATTTTTGTTACGGTCATTCTCAGTAAGTTACGAAACTACAAATTACGTTAGCACATATCTAACTACTGTATCCAACTACTGGTACTACAAATCGAAACCCAACACATACAAGTTACGGTCATTCTCAGTTTTATACAACCAAAATGGCAAAACGCAGAAGCAATCATCAATCCATATATTTTATTTGCAGAAAAGAAATCGATGAATTTGGAGTTTATGGGAGCGTACCTTGAGCAGACAAACAGCACCACTAGGGAGGAGGGAGGAGGAGGAGACCGGGAGACCGGGAGGGAGGAGGAGGAGACCGGGAGACCGGGAGGGAGGAGGGAGGAGGAGGAGGAGGAGACCGGGAGACCGGGAGGGAGGAGGAGGAGACCGGGAGGGAGGAGGGAGGAGGAGGAGACCGGGAGGGAGGAGGGAGGAGGAGGAGACCGGGAGACCGGGAGGGAGGAGGGAGGAGGAGGAGACCGGGAGGGAGGAGGCTAGGGCTAGGGTTGAAAAACTGCAGAAATGAGGGAGGAGGCTAGGGTTCGCAATTAAAACCCGAGGACTTTAGCCGACGAAATAATTTGTTCGTCGGCTAAAGAACAAAATTTCGTCGGCTATACATATATTCGTCGGCTAAACCTTTGAAATTCGTCGGCTAAACCTTTGAAATTCGTCGGCTAAACCTTTGAAATTCGTCGGCTAAACTTTGAAATTCGTCGGCTAAACATTTAAAATTCGTCGGCTAAACCTTTGAAATTCGTCGGCTAACCTTTGAAATTCGTCGGCTAAACCTTTGAAATTCGTCGGCTAAACCTTTATACATTTGGCATGTTGTTCTGGTGATGACCAAACTTGAGAAACACAAATCCAACCGTCAGATCTTACCATCATGATAAAATACGTGTATGGGAAAAAATTTAACTTGATCCGAAAAGAATAAGGGCTCGATCCGGACGGTCAATCTCGTAAGTCAAACCCCTAAACGCACGGAAAAGGTCGTTCGACCATCTAAATTACGTATTTTGGCCGGACCTCCAACTGAAAATAGTTTCAAACCGATGACACGCAACAAGTCGTATAAAAATTTTACGCAAAATAACCACCGAAACCGGGGCTACCCATAGGGAGAAAGAATGGAAAATTGAATTAACCGCAACTATCGGCACCGAGACATGACCGGAATACCGTGATTTTTCAACCGTAGACTTATTTCACCATTCTAGTCATGTCTTATTTCACGACTTTTTTACGTTTGAAGGATCTACGTATAGTTTGTTTTTGAAACGGAACATTTACATAACACTTGGTAAACAAGTTATACAACATTAGTACACATGTTGTGATCGTGATGATCAAACTTGAGAAACACAAATCCAGCCGTCAGATCTGACCACCATGATAAAATACATGTATGGGAAAAAATTCAACTTGATCCGAAAAGAATAAGGGCTCGATCCGGACGGTCAATCTCGTAAGTCAAACCCCTAAACGCACGGAAAAGGTCGTTCGACCGTCTAAATTACGTATTTTGGCCGGACCTCCAACTGAAAATAGTTTCAAACCGATGACACGCAACAAGTCGTATAAAAATTTTACGCAAAATAACCACCGAACATAGGGCTATAGTAGGTAATAGAAATATTTTAGGGTTTAGCCGACGAATACCCTAACATATTCGTCGGCTATAGTATGTAATTAAAAAATAAAAAAAATAACTATAGCCGACGAATTATTAGGTTATTCGTCGGCAAAAACCATATTAGCCAACGAATTACATTGTATTTCGTCGGCTAAAGTGAGTAATTAAAAAAAATAAAAAAACAAGTTTAGCCGACGAAATTAAGTCTTTTTTCGTCGGCTAAGGTAGTTTAGCCGACGAATCACAGTTTATTTCGTCGGCTAAAGTGTGTAATAAAAATAAATAAAAATCATCTATGGCCGACGAAATAAGGCTTTTTTCGTCGGCAAAAAACATCTTAGCCGACGAATTATAGTATATTTCGTCGGCTAAAGTAAAAAACAGGGAAAAAAAAACAGACGATATTCATAAACCATACATTTAAAAAACCCTGTTCATCATGTATCACCAAAAGAGTTGAACCCGTCGGATGAGAGCCCGAGCCTCACATTTCGGACCTCTGACGCAAATTGAGGAAACTCCCTGTCTATATGCTTCCAAGCCTCCCCGTCAGCAGGGTGTATAAGGGTATCTTCGTCATGCAATTCCCTATCAGCGTGCCATCTCATCGCTTCGGCCGTGTGTGAAGACATGTACAACCGCTCCAACCTATCCGTCAAAGGGAAATACCGAAGTACCTTTACAGGTTTCCTGTTGCCTGCAGGAGTCAGCTTATATCTGTCAGTGTGACATACCGGACATGCGTCAAGGCCACCAAGGTCATTCCCTTCTGGATCTTTACCCCAAAAGAGAACGCAGTCATATCTGCATGCATGGATCTTGATGTAGGAAAGCCCAAGATCTTTCAGGATACATCGGACCTTCCGATGAGTGGTAGGAAGACGATGACCGTTGGGCAGCATCGAAGCAGTGTACTGTAGATACTCATCAACAGCCTTCACGGTCGATTTTGTCTCAACTTTAATCCTCATTACGTCCATCACACTTTCAAGAACGGTCTTCTGACAACCGGGGTACACAGGGGTCTGTTGGAAAGCAAGCAGTTTGTTGTACTTTTCAATACCAGCAGTGTTCACAGCTCTAGGGAAGGGCTGCACCGGGTCAGGCATATACTGTCCTTGAGCGCATACACCGCTCTCATAAGGAAACATGTCGTTGATGAATGTTGTTGTTGGATCGTTGGATGTACTAGCACTGCCCGTCTCGGAAAATTGGCCATGATCATGCGGACCCCCTGATGATGTTTCACCGTGATATAACCAACATGTGTACTTCTCCCAAAACCCGTTACTCCTCAGGTGCTGCCATACTTTGTCAATGGGAAATCGATACATATCGCTGCGACACTGACATTTCGTGCACGGGCAATAGAAAATTGTATTCCCGTTAGCATTATCCATCGCATATTCTAGAAAACTCATAACTCCTGCACCGTATCTTTTGTCCCATTTTGGAAGCGAAATCCAACTCTTATCCATATCCTGAAAATATAACAAAATATATATATATTTATAACGATGCTAGCTAATTATTAATAAAATTTCATGCCATATATAAAATCTCAATTCATTTAGTATATATATATTCTACGTACGTACTACAACTAATTAATTACGAAATTATCATTATGAACTCATATATATCATCAACAACTTCATACCATATCAACACAATAATATTATAAATTAATATTAACATATATATATATATATATTTACTATTTATTAACAACAAATTAATTCATATATATTATCAATTCAAATCATCAACCAAATCGATCAACACATATATATATATACATCCAACGTACTCAAAATTAATCAACTCAATCACAATCAAAATCAATAAACTCAATTAATCACACTAATTAAAATCGATCAACTCAAATAAAACTCAATTAATCAACATATATATACATATACGTACCTATATATGGCTCCACAAACTGATTATGGACAGATTTCGACAACACCCAAACTTTTTCTCCCCTTTTTTCTTCTCCCGTTTTTTTTTCCGTTTTTTTCGAAATGAGCTGCTGCTGCCCAGATCTGCAAATATAAAGCACTTTAGCCGACAACTATGAATTTCGTCGGCTAAACTTTTAAATATTTCGTCGGCCATGGTTTGTGAACTTTAGCCGACGACATAAATTCTTTAGCCGACGAAATTTTTTTTCGTCGGCTAAAGTTTGTCATAGCCGACGAAAATTTAAAATAGCCGGCGAAATAAAATTTCGTCGGCTAAAGTGGACATCATAGCCGACGAAAATTTACCTTAGCCGACGAAAGAAATTTTCGTCGGCTAAAGCCCACTATAGCCGACGAAAAAATGCTTCGTCGGCCTGGTTTTTTTTTTTTCGTCGGCTATAACCTTTCTTCTGGTAGTGTATTAAAATAGAATTTGAATATCACAAGTAGGGATGGGCATTTAACCTAATGTGTGCAAAAAACCGACCGAACCAAACCGAAAAATCGGATCGGATAACCGAACCAAAATATTTGGATCATAACAAGTAGTGAACCGAACTGAACCTGTTTAAATCAGATTGGATCTGGTTCAAACTCTTAATCAAACCGAAAATAACCAAACTGACCCGAATTATATAATGTACAAATATATATAATTTATATATCTGAAACACTATTATTATTAGTTGATTTTATCTTTACTTACGGTGTACTCTCCCCCACACTTAATCTCTTCGTATAAAAGACAATTTCTGATTCAACTCATTTTTTGAAAAAATCTGTTAGTGTAGAAAAGATTGAGAGAGTATTGGATTACTTGTTGTACTTTGAGTTTATATTTTTCTTAATAAAAAAACATGTTACTCAAGTCAAAAACTTAGAGTTCAATTTTACAATGAGATAGTTGATGAGCCAAATTTTTTTTCGAATATAAACCAAAATCAAAACTGACTCGAATTGATCCGAAACTTCAGATAGACTGAATATTCAGGACAAGGTTTTAAAATCTGAATGTAGTTAAAAAAATCCTTAAACCAAATAATTCAAGATGGATTTTATCTTCGTCTTAAAACCGACCGAACCGAAGATGTCCGACTCTAATCGCAAGCTCTTGCTTTATCTCACATTGAGCATTGAGCATTTGTGTTTTCAAAATATTCAACTCTCTGAGTGCGTTACAAAGCAGGAGGTGTGGGAGAGCTCTCTTTTTGCCCATGTGGGACCCATCATCCCAACTCCCTTTAGACTTTACAGTAATCCCTATTTTATCTTCATGTCATCACGTGCCATGCAAAAACGTAATATACAAGCACCAAACAGATCTCCACCGTCCGATCGTACATTTGACTTTTCACCCTTCTCTTCTCCTCTTTTATAAACCAATGTCCACCCCCGCAAATCTCAAACCAGCAAAAACTCATCTCCCTCTCTTTGACTCTTGAGTCTCTCTCTAATTGTTTAACAGCACCAGAAAAGCTTCAATGGCAGTTGATCTTGTTAGGTTCTCCAAGATCGACGATCGGACGGCCATGGAAGAAGCCGCCTCCGCCGGTTTGCAGAGCATGGAGCACCTCATCCGTGTCTTGTCAAGCCAAACCCCGTCTCATCAGAACAACCTCGATTGCCGTGAAATCACCTACTTCACCGTCTCCAAGTTCAAGCAGTTCATCTCCGTCTTAAACAGGACCGGCCACGCCCGCTTCCGCCGCGGACCGGCTAAGCAACCTAGTGAACCGACCACCACCTATTCAGCTCCTCCTCCACCTCCTCCCAACTCGGTCCCACCAAGGCCTCAGGCCACTTTGTCGTTTGAATCCGGAAATCTCAAACCAAACACCAAAACCAATTCCAACTCCAAAGACTGCCTCACCTTGTCTCCACCCATGTCCACTACGTCTTCGTTTCTTTCTTCCGTCACCACTGGAGACGGCAGCGTTTCGAACGGGAAAGTCTTCTCATCAGCTGTCGTTGCCCCGGCCCCGGCCTTCTCCGCCGGTAAGCCTCCGCTCTCACAATCTCACCGGAAACGCTGCCACGACGAGCTGGCGACCAAAACTACATCCTCCGGCCGATGCCATTGTTCTAAGAGAAGGTACAAACTTCGATACACCCTATGTATGTGAAGATACTGAAGATGCTCTCATGTTTTTAAAACTAATTAATTTGTTTATAACTTACAGAAAAACCAAGGTGAAGAGGACAGTCCGTGTGCCGGCGATTAGTTCCAAAATCGCCGATATACCTTCCGACGAGTTTTCATGGAGGAAGTACGGCCAAAAGCCGATCAAGGGCTCCCCTTACCCACGGTAATATTCTATTCCTTAAAACGAGCACCGCATATCGTGTTGAAAATTTCAAAGTCAAAACGTGGATCTCGAAGATTAAATTATTTTCTTCTCTTTCAAAATATTAATTTTAGTATATTTCGTTTTATTCGCAGAGGCTATTATAAGTGTAGTAGCGTGCGAGGGTGCCCAGCGAGGAAACACGTGGAGCGCGCACAGGACGACCCCGCCATGCTTATCGTTACCTACGAGGCCGAGCACCGTCACCCTCACCCGCAGTCTAACTCGGTCCCCGCCGGTGTTGTGGGTCTCGTGTTCCAATCATCTTGATGAGGAAACAGTGGTGCAAATGATCGTGACCGTTTAAAAAGCACCGTGACAATGGAGCTGTGGAACAGGAGGTGAAGTTAGAAGCCCACTGACAGAGTCAAACAAAGAAAAGTCGATGTCAAAAATATACGGTGTTATTGGGGAAGGGAGAGGGGTATGGATTGTAAATTACGAAAGAAAGAAGGGTGGATTATAATTTTGTGGATCTTGAAATATTAAATTAATTCAATTTTTTTTGTTTGCTTTGATGATGGGGAATTGGATTCGTTAAAATCTAGTCAGGCGTGCAAAAAGTCAAAAAGGGCAACGGGGTTGGGGGAGCATTGGGAAATAGAATACCCTTCTTTTTTATCTTTGTGTCGTCAAAGTGTGCAGAAAGTCAATGGAGTTATGCCTAGGGTTGGGCCCTACGCCAGTTATTGCATGCTTGGGTGTGTGTGGTGGTTGACTGTGAGATCCGGTTTTGCTAGTTGCGCGTGGTGTGTAATAGGCGAAGCGATGTAGATTTGAGCAGTGAGCTTTAAATTTTTTAAATGGTGTTTTAAGTTAATTATTTTGATATCTTAATTTTAAAGATTATAATAATAGTATCTTAACATTTAAATTTAATCTAACATTAGTTCTTTCCGTGATTGACATCGTTAAGTTTGACTTTAGCCATAGGTAAAATTGTATTTTTATGTTTTCTCAAATATTTTCGCTCCACAAACATTTCCCTCCAGAATAATGTTTATTTTCCGATCAGTATCAGAATTTGTGGTGAGTCATATGTTGGTTGCATACAAAAATTAGAGATATCTAGAAATTATAATAGACCATGGGTCATTGATATCCATCATTAAAAGTAGTTTTTGCAACCCAACGGTGAGAGAAAGAATCAACATTGATTAAATTGTATTTTTTATCAAGTACAGAAGTTCATGAACTATGTTGCACGGACACAGACACGGCAAAATGACACAGCGCGACACGACGACAAGGTATAACTCAAAAACTGGGTTTCCAACACATGTCGCCGTGTCCGTGTCAGTGCATAGAAATGGATTAAAACACATATGAAACTAACACAGACACGGATTTTCAATGGCTTGGTACAAAACCTCAATGAGGAAAAAAACATCAAGCACGATTATTCAAATTAATCTTCAACTCAGAGTTTACAAGAAAAATAGTTTTCACTCAACTATCAACACTTGAATCTGTATACAACTCTCACTTCTCACACAAGTGATCTAACCTCATGTATCTCTAAAAAGAGAGACTAAATCAAAGACACTAAGACTATTGTCACTCTTAGTTCCCTAGTTCTTACACACAACTAGATATATGATTAGAACCTAAGACTTAATCACTCTTAGTTTCTTCCAACTGATTCCCACACAATCAGTATACTTTGGTTCTTTCACACAACCAGTTTAGCTGAGTTCTGCAACACAACCAGCTTCGTTCTCTCACAAGGAGTTCTGGCATAGGCTAATTGTTTGTCCGGGATAGGTAGAACTTGTAATCACTTCTTGGTATAGTATGTCCCACGGTGAAATATGGTTGGTACCCCAAATGGGCCCAAAATGTTTTGTTGGCAAAAGTTGCATGGCTTCCGGTTGGTGGGGTGTCAAGCCATTGTAATACCCCGGAAATTTGATATTAGTTTCTAATTTTATTTAGGAATTTTTGAGTTAGAAGTTAGTGGGTTTTGAAGTTTGAAGGAAGAGCGGAAGGATTCGGATGCATAAATTGCCTGAACCGGTTTTATGGTTTCGAATGGTCAAGAGTTGACTTTTTATTTTTTGGGTTTCTCGAGAAATTTCCTTCACGGAAGTTGTAGAGCACGACGATACGAGTTCGTAGACACGTGGCACGCGTAAAACAGACTTCGTATGAGAAAGTTATGGTCAGCAGAAGTTCGTAGTTTTCGGGAATTTTTAGTATATCTATGAAAAAGTTTAGGGTTTCCTTTTATTTCCGGAAACCATCCCTCCTCTCTTTTCTCTCTCTCTCGCGACACCTTCACTGCCCAAGTTTCCCAGCCGACCCGACCCAAACCTGCCCAACCCGACCCGGATTTTCCGGCCGACTCCGGCCGACCCAGACGACGACACCGGTCGGAAAATCTTCCTCTTCTCGACGCAAGGCTCCCTGTGTTGGTGAGGGAAGACGACTCGGGCGGATCGGTGTTGATCGAGTGCCAACAGTGAGGGCGGCGACCCGGATTGCAACCCGACCGGTTTTCTCTTCTCCGGCGGCGGCGGCTAGGCTGAAACCGGTCGGGATAGGAAGTGTTGGACGTCCTCGTTTGATCCCAGGTGGTGTTGAAGCTCGATTCACGGCGGAGAGTGGCGGTGGTGGATCCCAATCTTTCCGGCATGTTTCCGGCCGATTGAGGTGAAACCTCAGGTATAAAAGATGCTCCCCTCTCTTTAATCTTCAAGTTTTGTGTTGGGACTTTGTCTTAATTCGGACGTTTCGTGGTGGCGCGTGGGGCCCACTCGCCGCCGCCTGTGGTGGCGCGTGGCGGCGCGTCCGGTAGTGTCTGGGGTGTTTTGTGGTGCTGGTTAGATAGTACTCTTCAATACGAGTGTGTTGTTATGTGGTTTGTAGGTTTTGGTTACCGATGATGCATGCTAAGGTTTCACGTTTCCCTCTCGAATGCTAGGTTTCGTTCGGTTTCCATTTTTAGTATTTCTGATTTTTAGAAATCTGGTTTGTGGTTTTATGGGTTGTGTAGGATGTTCAGGCGACCTTTCTGAGGTATAGGGAGAGGTTTTGTCTCGAGTGACAAGTTTGTGGGTTAGGACTTGAGTTTCGGTTCGAGTCGGATAATGTTGCTTTCTTAGTTACTAAGGTTAACGTTTTGTTAATAGGTGACTTGTGGTGTGGTTTTGTGTGATGTGCTTGAGTTGTGCGTGCGAAGACGCAGCTGGATTTGAGGTGAGTAACATCTCACTAAGGTCCACTTTCAGACCAATCATTATAATTATTATGATGTTGATTTTGGAGATGATTATGATGATGATTGTGATGTTGTTTGTGATGATGATGATGATGATGATGATTTTCATGAGGATGATTGTGATGATGATGATGTTGTTGTCGATGATGTTGAATTAAAGAATGATGATGATTTAAATGTTATGCTTTTTAGATAATTGTGATGATGATGATTTTTATGAGGATAATTGTGATGATAATGATGATGATGATGATTTTTATGAGGATAATTGTGATAAAGTGTTGTGAGGTTATTGTTGTGAAATTTATTATGATTGTTGGATAAATAGCCAATACCGGGTTCCAAGCCCTTTTTGGGTGATTGGTTGCGGTTAAGATGCTATTTATCATTTTTGTGTTTTGGTATTAAATAGCCAAACCGGGTTCCAAGCCTTTAATCGGGTGATTGGTTGCGGTTCTGATGCTATTTATCATTCTTATTGTTGTGATATTAGACAGTCAAACCGGGATTCCAAGCCTTTGGCCGGGTGATTGGGTACGGTTAGAAATAGAGCTCTAGTCCGTCTGTCAGTGTAGGTCATGGGAGGTACCTGAAGGTATCTGGGACCCATGGGTACATAACTTGTGTTGTACGTCATGAGAGGTATTTATTAATATCTGGGACTCATGGGTACATGTGTTTGTAAGAGTATTGGTTATGTGGTTTTTAACCTTATTCTTAATTGTTGTCGATGAAATTCTTTGTTTTGAGTATCTCCTGAACTATGCTTAATACAGGAGATTCTCCAATTTAATTGTGTGATTTTGAGTGAATTCCTGAACTATCCTTTTTGCAGGATTCACTTATGATTTGATTGTTTTCGGAATTGTTGTGTGTTCTTGTTTTACTCTCTTTGAATTTTATTGTTTTGAGGTGATTCCTGAACTAAGTTCTAAAACAGGAATTACCGATTTTATCTTGTGTGGTGTTAGAGATGTTGAGTAAATTTTGAGAATTACTCATACGAGCTTTTTAGCTTACCGGGTTTGTTGTTTACAACCCGGTGCACCATTTCATGGTGTAGGGGTTAGACTTGCAGGTGTTGATCAATAAGGTTGAGGCAGAGGCATAGTGGCTGGGGTTTAGATGATGTACATTTTATTTGTATATTATGTAAGTTGTTTTAAGCTCGTGTGAGCATCTTCTTTTTACTAGACTTTTGAAGTTGTAAATAAAGAGATGTAATGTTTAACTAAGTCGATGAGTTTTATTGACATTTACATTTCCAGTATTTAAGTTTAGTAGGGTTTTGTTGAGCAGGTCATGTAGTCTTATTTGTGAGTTATATCATGCCCAATCTTTGAAAATTTATCCTTCGAAAATTGGGGTGTGACAGCCATGATCTAGGCTCTTGTTTGGGAGAATAAGATCATAGATATATAACATGTACGATTTGCAATGATGTGAAGCAAGTGTCATATGGTTTGCAAGTATATGTGTTTAGCATGTACATAAGAATATATGTAACATGTGTAGGTGATAGAGAGTGTTTGCTAATTCTATGTCATGTAATAAGCATGCTTAAGAATATTATGATGTATGAAGCATGTTATTTGTATGATAATTACTCAATTAAATAATGTAACGTAGGACTTATCTGGAGCCGTGTAGAGCCGCTGTATAAATTGTAGAGAAATTGGAGTTGTCAATATAAGACTCCATGTCAGCAAAAGAGCAAGTAGATGAGCATACAAAGTGTTACCATTGATAAAGAGAGATTTCCATGTTCATCATTTTTGTTTATGTAAATCCACTTGGTTCCCACTACATTTCCTTTAGTACTAAGTCTCATACTTGATTTCTGTAAATTGATTTAGCTCTTCTTACATAGCCTTAATCCAATCGTCATCTGTAAGAGCTTTCTTTTTCACATTCTTAGGTTCAACCAGTGAAACAAAGCCAAAATGTGAAATAATATTGATATTCTCCTGATTGTGACACTACTAGAAGAAAGGCTTTAGCCGACGAAAAAAAAAAGCAGGCTGACGAATCATTTTTTCGTCGGCTAAATTCGTCGGCTAAAGTGGACTTTAGCAGACGAAATTTTCTTTCGTCGGCTAAGTTAAATTTTCGTCGGCTATAGTAATCTTTAGCCGACGAATTAACCGACAAAATTTTAATTTCGTCGGCTAAAGATTATTATAGCCGACGAAAATATAATTTCGTCGGCCAAAGATGACAGGAAGTTAGTATGGTTTACTAATATCGTCTGTTTTTTTTTAATGTATTTTTTTCATTTAGCCGACGAAATACACTATAATTCGTCGGCTAAGATGGTTTTTGCCGACGAATAACCTAATATTTCGTCGGCTATAGTTATTTTTTAATTTTTTAATTACATACTATAGCCGAAGAATACGTTAGGGTATTCGTCGGCTAAACCCTAAAATTTTTCTATTACCTACTATAGCCCTATATTCGGTGGTTATTTTACGTAAAATTTTTATACGACTTGTTGCGTGTCATCGGTTTAAAACTATTTTCAGTTGGAGCTCCGGCCAAAATACGTAATTTAGACGGTCGAACGACCTTTTCCGTGCATTTAGGGGTTTGACATACGAGATTGACTGTCCGGATCGAGCCCTTATTCTTTTCGGATCAAGTTGAATTTTTTCCCATAAATGTATTTTATCATGATGGTCAGATCTGACGGTCGGATTTCTGTTTCTCAAGTTTGATCATCACAATCACAACATGCATACTAATGTTGTATAACTTGTTTACCAAGTGTTATGTAAATGTTCCGTTTCAAAAACAAACTATACGTAAAACCTTCAAACGCCAAAAAGTCATGAAATAAGATATGACGAGAATGTTGAAATACATCCACGGTTGAAAAATCACACTATTTCGGTAAATATTCGGTGCCGATAGTTGCGGTCAATGCAATTTTTCATTTTTTCCCCCTATGAGTAGCCCTATATTCGGTGGTTATTTTGCGTAAAATTTTTATACGACTTGTTGCGTGTCATCGGTTTTAAACTATTTTCAGTTGGAGGTCCGGCCAAAATACGTAATTTAGACGGTCGAACGACATTTTCCGTGCGTTTAGGGGTTTGACTTACGAGATTGACCGTCCGGATCGAGCCCTTGTTTTTTTCGGATCAAGTTGAATTTTTTCCCATACAAATTAATTTAATCATGATGGTCAGATCTGACGGTTGGATTTCTGTTTCTCAAGTTTAATCATCACAATCACAACATGCCAAATGTATAAAAATACTTTTAGCCGACGAAATTCAAAGGTTTAGCCGACGAATTTCAAAGGTTTAGTCGACGAATTTTTAAAGTTTAGCCGACGAGTTTAGAAGGTTTAGCCGACGAATTTTCAAAGGACTTTAGCCGACGAAAATATATGAAAAGTCGTCGGCTAAAGTCGAAAAAATTTCAAAATTTTCAACCAAAATTTTTTGGCGGTCAACCAAAATTTTCAAAGGATTTTAGCCGACGAAAATATATGAAAATTCGTCGGCTAAAAGAACCTATACCCGACGAAATATTAGGGTATTTTGTCGGCTAAACCGAAAACTTTTTCTGTTACATACTATAGCCCTATCTTCGGTGATTATTTTGCGTAAAATTTTTATACGACTTATTGTATCTCATCGATTTGAAAATATTTTCAGTTGAAGGTCCGGCCAAAATACGAAATTTAGACGGTCCAACGACCTTTTTCGTGCATTTAGGGGTTTGACTTACGGGATTGACCGTCCGGATCGAGCACTTAACCTTGTCAGATCAAGTTGAATTTTTTCCCATATATGTATTTTATCATGATGGTCAGATCTGACCGTCGGATTTCCTTTTCTCAAGTTTGATCATCACAATCACAACATGCGTACTAATGTTGTATAACTTGTTTACCAAGTGTTAAGTAAATGTTCCGTTTCAAAAACAAATTATACGTAGAACCTTCAAACTTAAAAAAGTCGTGAAATAAGACATGACCAGAATGGTGAAATACGTCTACGGTTGAAAAATCACTGTATTCCGGTCATGTCTCGGTGCCGATAGTTGCGGTCAATGCAATTTTCCATTCTTTCTCCCTATGGGTAGCCCTATCTTCGGTGGTTATTTTGTGTAAAATTTTTATACAACTTATTGTGTCTCATCGATTTGAAAATATTTTCAGTTGAAGGTCCGGCCAAAATACGAAATTTAGACGGTCCAACGACCTTTTCCGTGCGTTTAGGGGTTTGACTTATGGGATTGACCGTCCGGATCGAGCACTTAACCATGTCAGATCAAGTTGAATTTTTTCCCATACATGTATTTTATCATGATGGTCAGATCTGACCGTCGGATTTCCTTTTCTCAAGTTTGATCATCACAATCACAACATGCGTACTAATGTTGTATAACTTGTTTACCAAGTGTGTTAAGTAAATGTTCCGTTTCAAAAACAAATTATACGTAGAACCTTCAAACGTAAAAAAGTCATGAAATAAGACATGACCAGAATGGTGAAATACGTCTACGGTTGAAAAATCACGGTATTCCGGTCATGTCTCGGTGCCGATAGTTGCGGTCAATGCAATTTTTCATTCTTTCTCCCTATGGGTAGCCTATCTTCGGTGGTTATTTTGCGTAAAATTTTTATACGACTTGTTGTGTCTCATCGATTTGAAAATATTTTCAGTTGAAGGTCCGGCCAAAATACGTAATTTAGACAGTCCAATGACCTTTTCCGTGCGTTTAGGGGTTTGACTTAACAGATTGACTGTCCGGATCGAGCCCTTAACCTTGTCGGATCAAGTTGAATTTTTTCCCATACATCTATTTTATCATGATGGTTAGATCTGACGGTCGGATTTTCGTTCTAAAGTTTGATCATCACGAGCAGCAGTCACAGTTTGACGAATGTATAAAAAGTTATAAAGCCGACGAATTTAATAGGTTATAGCCGACGAAATATTTATTTCGTCGGCTAAAGTGTTATGTTAGCCGACGAAATTATTACCTTTAGCTGACGAAATAATTATTTCGTCGGCTAAAGTGTTCGGGTATAACCCCGCTTGACTGGTTGTAAACCCTAGCCTCCTTTTCCTCTCCCTCTCCGAATTTCCCCTCCTCCGCCTCCGCTCACTCTCCCGGTCTCGGCCTCCGCTCCCTCTCCCTCTCCGCCTCCGCTCCCTCTCCCTCTCCCCCCGGCCTCCGCCTCCTCTCCCTCTCCCTCTCCGCCCGGCCTCCTCATTCTCCTCCGCTCCCTCTCCCTCTCCCCTCGGCCTACGCTCCCTCTCCCTCTCCCTCTCCCTCTCCGCCCGGCCTCCGCCTCCTCTCCCTCTCCCTCTCCCGGTCTCGGCCTCCTCCTCCTCCTGCGGCCTCCTCCTCCTCCTGCTCCGGCCGGGCGGCCTCCTCCTCGTCCTCCTCCTGCTCCGGCCTCCTCCTCCTGCTGCTCCGGCCTCCTCCTGCTGCTGCTCCGGTCCTCCCTCCTCCTCCTCGAGTTCGTTTTTGAGCTTTAGTAATTTTATTTTGTGTTTGCTTTTATTTTCCGGTTAATTGCAATGTTATGGTGTTGTTAGGAAGTGTATATTTGTATTTAGGAAGTGTATATTGTTATTTAATAAGTGTATATTTGTATTTAGTATTTAGGAAATGTATATATTTGTTTTGTATTTTGAAGTGTATATTTTTATTTATGAAGTGTATATTTAGGAAGTGTATATTTTTATTTATGAAGTGTATATTTAGGAAGTGTATATGTGTAAAATTTAGGAAGTGAAAATTAGTATTTAGGAAGTGTATATATTTTTAATATTTTTTAAATGAGTTTGCATTTTTTGATTTTGTGGCCTTGATTCAAATTAATATTTTAAATACGATGAGCGGTAATATTAGATCGACGAAGGGTTCGAAGGGCCAAAGGTCCATATCGTCTGAGGGAACCTCTAGCAACCCTCAGACGTCGTTTCAGAGCCTCATGACAGCTAGACATGCGAGCCTTTTGCAGACGGCGCAGAGGCAGCCGGAGGTGCCCCCTTCATCGAGGCAGCGGGGCTTCCCTCATTCCTCGAGGCAGTTATTTGCTCAGCTTCAGACGGAGGTGTCTACACCCCGTATGCCTAAGATACACCGGGCGCCCACTCCAGCTCCTACTTCTTCGGATAGTGGGTCATCTGGGGTACAGATGCCACCGCCTCACCTATTCCTTCCGCGGATGATACCGGCCATACCTGTAGTTGATGACTCAGGGACGCCGATTTATCCACTGCCCCCGCCAGTGGCTCCATCAGCGGCGTACCGGTTCGTGCCTTTTGATACGCCTCTTATTTCCGCGAGGGTATCATCATCGGAGGCGGAATCCGTCGCGTCCACCCCCTCGCCCTCAGGTAATGAAAGATGAATGATGTGTTTTCTTATAATTCTCCGATTTTAATAATCAATTTGGTTTATCATGTGATAGGCACTGTCGGAGCGAAGCCGACAAAAAAGAAGAGAGGCCCCGTCACAGGGAAGGCTCTCGAGAAGATCGTCGGTACCTCAGGGAGGATTGTCATCGGTACTGATGGGGATGGCGACGTAGTATCTGGCGGGAAGTCGAGGATGTACTCCGGCCGCGTGGGAGCGCTCATTAGGGATAGAGTCCCTATGTTGTGGTCAGACTGGGGCGAGGTCCCGCAGGAGGTTAAGGACATGGTCCACAACGCGATGTCGGTCAGTTTATAAAATGCCTGAATAATATTATGTATTACATTGTAGATTTCTAGAAAAACTAAACTAATAAACGGTTAAATGCAGGCGTGGTTTGAGGTTCCCTAGCCCTTGAAGAGCAGCTGGGCGGACTTTGTGCATGGGGGAAGGTACGTCGGGAAATTAATGAAAAAACAAAACTGTATGTCATATTAATAATATTTCTAATATTTTTGTTGTATCTGTAGGTACAAGGAGTGGAAGAACGAGTTGCGGACCCATTGGACTACGCACGGGAACGCACGTTCTGCTACCCCTGCTGAGTTCCAGTACAGAGAGTACGAGTGGCGTTGGCTTTTGACATCAGAATTCAACAACCCTCGTAAACAGGTATTTAAATAAATTAGTTAGTTAATTTATCATTAAGTACGTGCGTTTTAAAATATTTTACTAATAGTTTACTTTTTTCTTTGAAGGCGGTTTCCCGGGTGAACGCTCAGAACCGGCAACGTAACACAAGGAATCATCATGCCGGTTCTAGACCGTTTGCTGTCTTCATGGACGAGGCGGCCAGGGAACATCCAGAGGTCGACCAGTACGTCTATACGTACGAGAGGGCATATCCTGACTCCTAGGAGGATATAGTAAGTACTCTTTCCTTTTTACGAAATTTTTAATTTTACTTATATATATGTCAAAATGTTAATTAATAATTTTTTTCCTATCCAATTAGGCAAAGGTCAGGGAGGCTAGTGACGAGGTGATGAGTGCTATAGTGAGGGAGACATGGCCGGACACGCAGGAGGAAGAGATGTCCGAAGCCATTTCCCGGATCGACACTTCAGATCCGAGGGTTGGGGCGAGGATCATGGGCACAGCCTTCCCACCGCGAGAAAACAACTTCTACTGCCGGGGTCTAGGAAAGAAGGGCCAGGGGGTCCTGAAGACCACTCCAGGATTTCAACGAAAGGCAGCCTCGACCAACAGCAGGACGACTCAGCTAGAGTCAGAAGTTGAGAGACTACGGGAACAGCAAGCCGCTCAGGCTGCCGCTCATGCTGCTCAGGCTGCCGCCCAGATCGCCGAATATAGAGCCTTTACTAGAGCCCTACATGCCGCCCAGCAGGCCCAGCAGCAGCAGATGTTCCAGTACTTCAAGGATTTTACAGCTGCCCAGCAATAGGGACTTCCACCTCCGCCCATGCCTGCGCCTATAGAGTTACCTCTGCCGCCCATGCAATCTCCTCACCAGCAGGCCCGATATTCGGATATTGATTTAGACCATCTAGATTTTGTGTAGTTGATACCTTATATAGTTTTATGTGCTTCTTGTTGGTTATATATATGGAATTGTTTTGGTGTATTTTGCAGTTTGCTTGGAATGATAATTTAAGAATTTCGTGTATTTTTTTTATTGGAATGGCGTTATAGCTGACGAAACATGCCACAATTCTTCGGTTATACTTTTTTTTTCCAAAGGGTTTAGCCGACGAATTATGGCATGTTTCGTCGGCTAAACACTACTAAAGCCAACGAAACAGACTCTACGTCGTCGGCTATAGTTATTTTTAAATATTTTAATTATATACTTAAGCCGACTAATATCTCTGTTCCGTCGGCTAAAGTCTGTGAGTAAAGCCGACGAATATTCTGTTCGTCTGCTTAAGTCTGAGAGTATAGACGACGACACAGGATGTCGTCGGCTAAAGTCTGGAAAAATAGCCGAAAAAAAATAGTTCGTCGGCTAAAGTCTGGAACAATAGCCGACAAAAAATAGTTCGTCGGCTAAAGTCGGACAATAGCCGACGACGTTCTTTAGAGTCATCGGCTAAAGCCATCACCAACGACCCTTTCCCGACGACACTATAGCCGACGAAGGCTCGTCGGCTAAGGTCTTAGCAGACAAATTATGATAACAGGCCGACAAAAATTTTTCGTCGGCTAAAGTACTTGTCTTGGTAGTGTGATTTAGAAAACATACCAGTGCAGTATCCTCAATTATCTCTTCATGAGTTACTTGTTTCCTGGTTCTGATTCCTTCTTGCATGTCATCAATCACATCAGCCATAGAATGATCCTTTTCGGCTTGCCTATAACCAATTCTGTTGTTGAAGATTCGAGTCATTTGTCTTATCTGCTTTAGAATCCTCTTCATGAAACTTAGTTTGACCATGACTATCAGTTGTATTATCAATTAAAGATATCTGTCTATCAAAAACATCATCTACATACACATTAATAGATTCCAAGAAAGATTTAGTTTCCTTGTTATACACCCTATAAGCTCTGCTATTTAAGGAATATCCTAGAAAAATACCAAGATTACTTCTCGCTTCAATTTTTTTTCCAATTATTGTCTGTCTTTGAAAATATAACAAGGATTTTCAAAAACATGAAAGTGACTTACATTGGGTTTCTTACCTTTCCACATCTCATAAGGAGTATTGTCAGTACCAAGTATGAGCACCCTGTTGATAGTATAACATGCTGTGTTGATTGTCTCAGTCCAAATTTTTTGACTTAGACCAAATGTGTGCATCATAACCCTTGTTGTTTCGGCTTGATTCCTGAGGGGATGAATCACACAGAATACGGGAAGAACACCTTCTTTAAGACTTATAACCTGTCAATCATGAGCAAACGACGTTAGAGGGAAGACCGGGTTTGCCGGCTTTCGACCCTCTGATGTCTAAGTCAGCCACATGAGAATAGAAATAAGGTATAAATAGGGTGGAGATAGAGACTTACCCAAATAAGGGGTGAAAACATGCATGTATTTATGGAGATATGATGGATGCACCTTAAAAGTGTCATTTTGCCCTTATTGGAGAGTGTATTACTATTATACTCTCATGTTGTTCATGGATAGCTCATAAAAGAAGTATGTAGAATTGTAGGTGCACGAGTTGTACAGTGTTGACATGTCGATAACTCGCTGTTGGGCTTGACCCGATATAATTATATAGCGCCGCGAGGACATGACAATTGACTAGATAGCGAGCTAGACATAACAATTGATCGAGCTTATGTGAACATGTGTCTAACCAAATAATAGATGTAGTGGCGTGGTGACACTTGGAGTAGTGGTAGCAATGTGTCATGGGCAGGTATGGGAGTCATATAGTTATGCGGTCTCCAAGAAATAATTAACCATAGGCGTGTTGTCCTCTAGAGATGCATTCAATCATTGAGGCATGGGAGATGCATGATGAGATGAATAGCACGTAGCATCTAACATATGTGGTTCAGTGGTTGATCAATTAATCAAATAGTCAAATAAGGTGTCCACAGGAGAGCTTGTGCATGCAACACATAGTAAACTAGTGAGCACGTGTAGCACAACATGGACAGAGCATATATTTCAACTTTTCAAGGCATATATATTCTTGTATATATATCAATGATCAAGAACATGATTATGCGTAATACAGATATGACGAATGTGAGGCGTGTAAACTGGAGTATCAAAGGGTTGAGGACTGAACTTCATGTCAGCGCATCATTGTGCCGTGAACCCAAGAGGAGTGGCAGGGTGATGGGTCCTGATACCGAGAGATGTTAGAGCTCTCACGGAACTCGTTAACAATGCCGGTACTTCACGGAGTTGGGGTCACTGGGTCTCGGGATAGGTGCCAGGAGCCGGAGTTTGGATGTCCCGGAAAAGTTTCGAGTTCCAGGCGCTGTGACTATCCCCTCCCATTTTTTAGTGAGTTGTTGTATCGGGAACCAGGAAAGAGAGGTGCCGAGATGATGTGTCCCGACAACAAGAAAGGATTTGTGCCGGGAGCCCGGAGGGCTAGGGACTGCTCTCGGGACAGAGACACAGTGAGTATAGGGGAGCCGTGAGCCCGGGAGGCTAGAGAAGGGCTGCTAGGAGCCGGGGGAGGTGGGTTACTGGGACAAGAGTTTGCTCCGTCCCGAGAGAGGGGTGCCGGGTTGCAGTGATGGATGGGTGCCGATATCAATTCTCGCCGTGCCTTGGTTTCTCAGGTTATAGAATGGACTGGTGTCGGGGTTGGGGTCACGAGACCGAGGGCATATCACTGCCGGGACATTGTGTCGCCGCCGTTATTTTGACTTGTGGCGTAGTTGGTGTCGCTACCGAAATGGGTGCCTAGATAAGATTTTATTTGACCATTTCGAGTGCACAGTGGGCGGCGTTGCTGCCGGGATGCCGGGACGATTATAACCACGGCAGTGAAGCATGAAAGCTGTCAAAATTTGTCAACATAAAGGCTGTCAAAATTTGTCAACATATAGGGAAAGTGAAGTGTGGTTTCTCTTTCTGTATTTTCTGGTTGATGAATCCAGAGCCTCACAACCGACTCAGAGTTAAGAATGACGACCATAGCTGCTGGTTCGATGTTGGTTTGCTCATCGATGAGCGAAAGCGCCGTGGGTGCCCAGAGTAAATATGGGTACGCGTTGTGACGGCGCGTGAGTTCCTCTCCAGTGTCGTCGGCGAACACGGAGATTAGAGGAGACTCGTCTGAGGTCGGTGACTTTGATGATGGCGGAGGTGAGGGGCGGCGGTGCCTGTAAACACTGGCGGAGGAGGAGAGAGAAAACCCAGATCTACTTTCTCTCCTCATGTTTCACTGTAAATTGAAACTAGAAGCTCAGTGGAATCGAATCTCACGCCGGCCACCCGGAACCAAGATGTATAAGTGAATGGTGAGCTCTTGGAGTGCTTGAGTGTGACCAAAGAGAGCTGCGCAAGTAGAGAGAAAAGCGGCAGCCGGAAAAAGAAAATGAAAAATTCCAGAAAAAGGAATTTTGGGAAGATGAGTGAGCTATGTGAGGGTTGTCACTTGAGGCCCCTCTTTCTAGCGTCAATTGCTTCGGCATGATTCCTGAGAGGATGAATCATACAGAATGTGGGAAGAACACCGTCTTCAAGACCCATAACTTGTCAATTATGAACAAACGGCGTTAGAGGAAAGACATGGTTTGCCGCCCTTCGATCCTCCAACCTAAGTCAGCCACATGAGAATAAAAATAAGGTATGAATATGGTGGAGATGGAGACTTTCCCAAATGAGGGGTGAAAACATGTATTTATGGAGATATGGTAGATGCACCCTAAAAGTGTCATTTTGCCCTTATTGAAGAGTGTATTACTGTTATGCCCTCTAGAAAAAATGTAGGTTTTTTAGACTTAGTTAAGGCACAAGCCAGTTTTATGTGGTAATGTGTCTTCTTAGGCAAGTAGATCTGATGTTCTATCTCTCACATATGATGTATTAACACTTGCTATGTCCAGTAGAACTCTATTCTTCCTTTCTACAACACCATTTTGTTGTGGTGTGATAGGAGTTGAAAATTCATGAAAGATACCATTTTCGTGGCAAAAGTTAGCAAAAGCATTGTTTTTGAATTCAGTGCTGTTATCAGACCTGATCTTGGAGATCTTCAAATTTTCAGATTGTTTAGCATTTCTGATCATATAACTAAAACCTTTGAATGCTTCAAATGTCTCACCCTTATCTGCAAGAAAATTTACCCAGGTAAATCTTGTAAAATCATCAACAACAACTAAAATGTAGCTTTTTCCTGCATAACTTTCATACTGAGATGGACCCATTAGATCCATATGCAACAATTCCATGGCTTGAGTTGTAGGAACTGAATTGATACTTTTATGTACAGATCTTGATTGTTTGCCCATTTTACATCCTCCACAGACTTTATCTGTTTTACCACTGAGTTTTGGCATACCTCTCACAATTCCTTGGTTGGACAGTTTCAATAAGTCTTGAAAATTTATATGTCCAAGTCTTCTATGCCAGAGATTAAATATTTCCTCTATGGAGCTGGTTTTCATACAAGTATGCACATCAAGTAAATCATTAGCTAACACATGATAACAATTATCAACTGACCTTACTCCACCTATAATGCATTTTCTTTTGTTGTTCAAGACCCGACATTTTTTCCTGTTGAACCAGACATCTTCAAAGTCATCTGTCAGTTGACTTACACTCAAAAGATTAGTATTTAGACCTTCAACATACAATACATTCTTAAGATTTGAAATATTTGGTGTGTTCACAGTTCCTTTTCCTTTGATCCCAGCTTGCCCGCCATCACTAAAAGATACAGATCCCGAAATGTTAGTATTAGTGAAAGTAATAAACCACTCTTTGTTACCACACATGTGTCTTGAGCATCCACTGTCTATATACCACACATCATTCTTCTTGCTAGATAAAGCAGTCAATGCAACTAAGCAAGTTGCCTCAATGTGAGTTTCATTTGAATAAACTAAAGCACTTAAGCATGAAGATTGTATGTCTTCTTTTTTGTTGCTCCTTGACCATATTTGTCCTCCTTTCTGCATTCTTTCTTCAGAAATCATATCAGACATTTGATAGATAAGATTCATATAATCATTCATTTATTTCTGCAACATCTCAAATTTATCAAATTTTTTTGAAGAATCAGAAAACCTGTTGGTACAGTTTGGTCTTATGTGTCCAATCTGAACACAGTGATAACATGTGGGAACAAAAGATTTTCTAGAAACATACCTCTTTTTAATTGAATTAGGACTCTAAACTTTTACTTGTTGAATATCTTCAGTTTGTAATAGTGGTCTCTCTTCCTTCTCAGGATTTACAAATTTTGTGGAGCTTGAGCTTTCCCTAGTGTAACCAAGACCAAAAGTGTCTTTGTGAGCCTTTCCTGCAAGAAAAATGCTTGAAGCTATCTTTGAGCTTGTCTGAAACTAACTAAACTTCTCTCTTGATTTTCTCAGTTCCACCTGCATTAAATCAATTTCAGAGTTTAGCTCAATAATTCTTTTATCTCTTGTAATTAATTCATTTTCCAAATTCACACAATTATTGCTAAGTAACCCATTGTTCAATTTTTTAGCATTTTCCACTTCAGTTTGCAACAATTGCACACTATTCACTTCTTTCATCCTCCCATGACTTTTGTTCAAACTGCAGAATTTGTTCAATTTTCCCCTTTTGTTCCTGGATATCCTTCAATTGTTTCTTCAAAGCATTATTTTTGATGTTCAATCCTTTTGATGCACTATAGAGTTGTTTATACTTTTCATCCAGTTTCCTCCTGTCAAAGAAATCATTATCATTAGAACACGCACTGTTAGTATCAGAAGATTCACATGAATCAAATTTAACAGAAGTAACAAGAGGAAAATTTTTGTTTCCTTTTCTACGTGAGATTTCTTCATCACTATCACTCCAAGATGTAACCTTGAGAGCCTTTTTCTCACGTGCACCCTTTTCTTTGAACTTTTCACTTGCTCCATTCTTCATGTTACCAGTCAGTAGAGATATGTCCATAGCCATCACATTCATAACATTTAGGTGTATAATTTTTCTTTTCAAATTTGTTATGACCCCTACTATTTTTATCCAAACGATTCTTAGAGTTTATGTTTCTTCTCGAGTCATAAGAATTTCTAGAAGAGCTAGAGTTTCGATTATTTCTAGATTTCAAAAGTTTCTTGAATTTTTTTGCCAAAAGAGCATAATCAAGATTTTCATATTCCTGATCAACTTTAGAAGAGTTTTTCAAAGCTACACTCTTTTGTTTCTTATCAGACCACAAATTATCAGAAATTATTTCTAATTCAAAAGTATTCAGATTACTTACCAGATCCTCTAGAGAGTATTTGTTCAAATTATGTATCTCCATGATAGCTGCCTTTTTGGGAAGATATTTTCATGGTAGTGCTCTGAGAAACTTTTTCACCACCTTGTGCTCTTCAAAAGGTTCATCCAAGCTTTGGCATTGACCTGTAATGTTAGTTACCCTTGTATAAAAATCATAGAGCAATTCATCCTCACCCATTTTAAAGCTTTCAAACTCTTCAGCAAGAATTTGAAGTTTTTGAATCTTGAGATCTCACATCCTTCTGTTTTGGCCATGATCCTCAGCGTGCGGAGTAAAGGTAGATAGCGAACAAAAGTGGGGGGGGGGGGGGTTTGCGGGCGTGCCACCTCACGGACGAGTAATGGTTTGAGTGCGCTTGACTTCTTGAGTAGGCGAAGGGCGCTTCCAGGTGTTACCTCGCGGACGAGGGATTACGAGCACAAGGCGGTTCGATACTCACGGTATCGCGAGCAAAGAAAACTATAGGGAAATCAGGTTAGAGTCAGGAAGGGCTCTGAGAAAAACCTATGCGGCGGCACGCTTAGGGTTAGGGTTTCAAGGTAGCTCGAAGGGGTTCAACTGGTTTGCAGTTTGTTTGTCAAAGTTGTGTGTAGATTGTAGAGATTTTGTTGTGTATGTTCGACCCCCTTATATAGTAGTCCGAATCGCGGCAGAAGAAAGTTAATTTGGAGCCTAGGTCGGGTTTTGAAACCCTAATCCCATAAGGACAAGGTTTTCCCAATGCGGGCCAATTAACTTATAACACATGTCCAGCTTGCACATTCCGCATGGGCTATTGATCCCATCTCGCGGGTTTTTCTAGCTCGCGGACTTTAAAAGGGCGTTATACATTAAAAGGGCCACAAGGATTGGCCAGAAGCATGTCGAAGACTTGTAAAAGTCTTCAACGATTAATGCGGTGCGCGCAAACTCCGCCTGTGGCTTCTTCGTGAAGCCTCACCTGCGAGGCAGTTCGCCTGCTCGCCTTGATGTATCCCGCCTCTGGTAGGGTTCTTATGCGAAGTACCATTGCGCCTCGCCTACGCGCGAAGTCATTCCACACGCGAACTTTGCAAGTTAGCTCGCGTGATCTTACTAGTGAGCCATCACTTGTAAATTTGGACAAATTTGGCTCGCCGGTTATGACGTGGACCCAGAAGGTAATTAATATTCACTTGGACATTTTACAGTCCAGTAAAGTATTATTACTTGGACAAAAATGCCCTTTGGCTCAAACATTGCCTCCTAGGTCTTGAGCTTTCGACTGTCTAAGCGAAAAGGCCTTATTAAACATGCCACTAAAATTAGAAAGTTGGAGGATACTAACATTTTGGCGCCATCGTGATCTTCATCTCGCTGAGGGGAACCAAAGTTTTGAAATGTACGCCCCCAACCACCTCGTGAGATAACTTGGTTCTATCCAAGGGGTTCCCTGCTCACTGTGTAGCGAGCATATATGTATCCTGATGTTAGGTTGGCGACGCGGACTGCATAGTCTCGCTAGCGAACATAAGTATAACGAGGTGACCCATCGAGGGAAATGGGCCTCGTTCGCCTGTTCTACTTCTGCATTCACCTGCTCGGAAAGAGAAGAAAAATGTAATGTTTTATTTAGGGCATCTGGGATAGGCCTCAATCTTGTACTCGTCTTTGGTTAGACTTTGCACGTTTAAAATGAAATGGAAGAGAGAAATAAAGAAAAAAATTAGCACAACTAAACTGCATGTAAAATTTAATATTTTAGGGCCTTTGGAATAGGCCCCAATTATGTACTAGTCTGTTGGTAGACCGCGCACGTTTACAACAAAATGACTAATTACTCTTCTCTCTCGTGTTGCCCCCTAGTGGGAGGCGATGGAGTGCTATCGCGAAGGCGCGGAGCACTATGAACAATGGCCACGGGGTCAGGAGGCGGAGGATCTGCGCACTCCTAAACACCTCGAATATGGCGCTTTAAGAAACGACCATTAATAGGATTGGGATGGAGTGTACCGTCAAGGTCACGCAAATGGTATGCCCCCTTTGTCAATATGCGATGAATAATAAAGGGTCCTTCCTAACTCGCGAACCACTTTCCACGGTCATCAGCCTTCTCGCCTAATGGTAACACGGCTCGCCACACTGCCTGACCCTCGGCAAAGCTCTGTCCGCGGGTAACTTTGTCATAGGACCACGCAATGCACTGCTTCTCAAGGATGAGATTATTGAAGGCAGTGATCCGGTGTTCGTCGAGGCTTCGCGTTCTGCCCAGTATGAGAGGAGTCTCTCACACAAGGACTCGCTAGCCTCGCGCACTTCTTCTGAGGAAGCACTAATCATCAGAGGGTTGAAGGGGATCCGCGATGGTGTGAGGACGTGTAAGTTGTCCCTCGCCTGGGTGAGCCCCCATTGTGTTAAGTTGGAGGCCGTGACCCCTTAGGTGCAGCCTTTAGAATCGACACCTTGGACATCCAGCGGGCCCAAGTTAGTATTGTAATAACGGGCATCATTGAAGTTGGCAGAGATGGAGAAAAGGCGCGGATCTGCCTTAATGAGGACCGCTTCACATGTCTTAGTCTCCCAAATCATGAGTTCTTGGTGCATAGAGGAAGTCACGCAGAAACTCTTATGTATCCAGTCACTGCCTAGGATTATTCTGTATGAGGAAGCGCTGCGAAGAAGGTATAAACCCGTGAAGCGGACTAGGACCAGCGGGTCCTCAATTACCCCAAGCTCGCCTTCGAGCACAGCGAATGCACTCTCCGCGGGGTTGACTTCCTTGTCTTCAGGCCATGCAAAGACTTCAAGCATATTGCAAGTTAATCATTCCCCTTGCTCTTCTGCCTTGTCTTCGCCTAAGTCAATGCGAGGCTCGGAATGAGCCTCGTCATTCAACGAATTCTCCCGGAAACACTGCACCATCAGCTCCGTGAGATTAGGACTGGAGGTAGCACTTTTAGCACCTGGCGATACGTCAGTCTCTATCCGCCGTGGTCACCACACGAGCTTGGTTAAGGGTTATTCATCTTTAGCTAGCTGCTCGTCCGCGGCTAGAGGAACCTTGGAGTTGTCATTGGCCTTCAACAGGAGAGGAACTGAGACTTGAGGCTCCTGCTTAGCCTCTGGCTCTGGGTGAGGTTGTGGTAGGGGCCGATATGGTCGTGGTGGTGATTCCCTCCTTGCCTCAGGTTTCCGGCGAAGAGGCTCTTGGAGCCATGATGCTCGAGGCGGCTCGCGCCTTGGCTTAGGCTCTGAGGTGGGGAAAAGTCTTAGCTTTATTGGGGGAGGTGGTTCCCTTCTTCTTTCAGGTCCTGGTGACTGCCGACGCCTTGGTGGAGGAAGCGGGTCCCTACGTCGTTCAGCTCCGGCGACTGCCTGCGCCTTCTTGGAGGGAGCGGCTCCCTTCTTCAATCAAGCTCTGGTGAAGGCCTGCATCGAGAGGGCTATGGATCCCTTCTCCTTTCCGGCTCTAAAGATGGTCCTTTCTTGGAAGGTTGTGCATCCCTTCTTCTTTCCGGCTCCGGAGATGGCCTATGCCTGGAAGGGCGCGGATCTTGCTTCGGTGGTACGGTGAGGCGACAAAAGACATTCGCTTTTTGAGCGGGGTCATCTGCTACCTGCGTACACACTCGTGGAAGCGTGACAGGTGGTCTTTGCAAGGTATACTGGCGGGATGGCCGAACTGCACCAATATTGTCCTCTTCGCGGCCTCTTTTAGATGTCCGGGACCGATTGTCATCCTCTGGTTGGTCCGACAAGTCTAAGGTGACTCTACGCTGGCCTGGCTTCTGTGCGCGGCGGCGGTTGTCCTCCTCTAGCTGGTCGTTCCAATTCACCTCGACCATGCCGACCACGGCGGGGAAAGGGTCCACATCCACCAGAGAGGCTGTGCTCTCCGGCGTCTTCATTTTCAAGGCACCAGAGTTCAACCAAGTTTGTAGTTGGTCCCGGAGCTTGACACAGTCTTTGGTGTCGTGATTGTAGACGTTATGGAAGCTACATTACTTCTTGTCCTTTAGCCCCTCCTTTGGCGGGATCTTGTGGTCCAAGCGTATGCACTTCGCCACGATCAAGTCATTAAAGACAAGATGGGCGTTTTTTGCGTCATACGTGTAAGACTCGTATTCAGGCTTGGTCCATGCAAAAGACTAGATTGTGATTGGCTCACGAGTTATTTTGAGATTCTTCAGTTTGTGAGCCAACGGTTTTCCAGTCAGTTCGACTGCTCTGACGTCATCATACTCCTGCGCGGCTTCAGTTTCTTCCTGCCTTTGATAGTAAGGATTAAACGTGGGGGACTAGAGGTTTAGTGCTCCCATTGTCCTATTTCTCCCTGGTACGTACGTCCCCTTGGAGACGTTCACTTTCTCATCCATTTCATTGAGGATTAGCTCATAATTGCCAACCTTGTTGATCAGGTCGCCCATGGATGTGAAGCGCTCCCCATGGTGCTTCAGCCGCTGGCGATGCTCGAGACCACAGATAGCCAACTTAATAGCTTCCTGCTCAGGTAGCAGGTAATCACACTTGGCTTGCTGGATCTTGAAACGTTGGAGGAAAGAGACTCCAGACTCCGTGTTTTGCTGGCTCATTTGGGTGAGGGAGTCAAGGCCGACCTCTGGCTCAATGGTACCGTAGGTCTCTCAAAATAATGTCTCCATGGTAGGCTAGTCCGCGATGGATCCTGGCTTTAACTTGGAGTACCAACTGAAGGCAGCTCCGGACAGAGAAGTCCCGAAGAGCTTGAGCTTGAGAATATCATTATTCCCATATTGGCCGCACTAGACTTTGAAGCGGGCCATATGGGTCGCTGCATCCTCCCTTGTTTCCCTGGAGAAGGTGGTGAAAACTATGTTCTTGAATCCATGGGGAAATGGGTATTGCACCACACTATGAGAGTAGGGGTCGCGATAGTGCAAGTCAGCATCACATTTTCCAGTTTGCTCCTTGACTGCCGTCACAGGTGTAGGCTCTGCTCCCTCTTCATGGTTTTGCCATGAAGAGAAACTGGCGGCCTGTCCATTATTCTTGGGAGTGGGGCTGGAGTAGGTTAGAAACAAGTCAGCTGGTGTCCCGGCTCCCTGGCGTAGCGAATTGTTCACTACCTTGAAGGGAGCAGTAGAGCCATCCGGGGGCGGATTCTTGGAAGTTCCAGCTCCTGAAGTGAACTGCAGGGTCTTTTGATCCCCAACCTTAGGGTTTGCCCTAGCGCGCTAGTTAGGCGGGATATACTTAGATGTCCCCTCGGTCACGCTTGCGCCAAGAGGATCTAGAGCAAGGTTCTTTGGTGCTTGCGACCTCATCCAGTCTTCAACTTCAAGGACCCGTAAAGTCAGCTGATCCTATTTCTCCTTGAATTTGTCTAATTTTTCTAGGCTGTTCTTACTTCCAAAGAAAGAAGCACTATGCTAGTCATGTAGCTTGGTATCGTGGTTGTCCAAGCGGCGAGTTTGTTCATCTACTGTCGCGCGAGTGAGCGACAGGATCTCTACATGCTGCTTCACAGTCTTCATGTTCTGATCTAGGTCTGACCGGATCTGCTGAAGGCTACCTTCGACCAAGCCCTTAGTTTCAGTGAACTTGGTGTCAAGGTGGCCGTAATCCTCACCGAGTATGTCGAGTTTGTCATGGGTGGCCTGCAGAAGGTTTCTGTCTTGCTTGACCTGTTCAGTTAGGTCAGCAACGCTTTGTTGAGTAGCCAGATTCTGACTCGTCAACTGCTCGAACATCTAAGAGATTCACTCAATAGGTAGAGCAGAACTTGTGTCTTGGGTCACCTGAGAGTCTACCATGGTGATCTCCTTGAAGTCTGGGTCACCAAACTGAGCGAGAACCTGCTCCTGAGTGAGGGAACGGCAAGCCTTGCTGTTATGGGGTTTGTACCATAGTGATTTGTGCTTAAGACAAGAAAGTTGAGGCTTTCGGTATGGCGAATCCTCTGGTCTCCCTATGATGTCCCACTTGTACTCCTGGTCCCATTGGGTATGCCAATGTTTTGGCCACGATACTCATCGCGGGGAGTAGAGGTAGATAGCGAACAAAAGAAGGGGGTTGTTGCGGGCATGCCACCTCGCGGGCGGGAGAGGGTTGTATGCGAGCTTGACTTCTTGATCAGGCGAAGGGGGTTTCCAGGTGCCACCTCGCGGACAAGGGATTATGAGCACAAGGCGGTTCGATACTCACGGTGTCGTGAGCAGAACAACTATAGGGAAATTAGAGTAGAGTCCGGAAGGGCTCTGAGAAAAACCTAGGCGGCGGCACGCTTAGGGTTAGGATTTCAAGGTAGCTCGAAGGGGTTCAACTGGTTTGCAGTTTGTTTGTCAAAGTTGTGTGTAGATTGTAGAGATTTGATTGTCTGTATTTGACCCCTTTATATAGTAGTCTGAATTGCGGCAGAAGAAAGTTAATTTGGAGCCTAGGTCGGGCATTGAAACCCTAATCCGACAAGGACAAGGTTTTCCCAGTGCGGGCCAATCAACTTATAACACATGTCCAGCTCGCACATTCCGCATGGGCTACTAATTCCCCTCTCGCGGGCTTTTCTAGCTCGCGGGCTTTAGAAGAGCTTTTTATATTAAAAGGGCCACATGGATTGACCCGAAGCATGTCGAAGACTTATAAAAGTCTTCAATGATTAATTTGGTGTGTGCGGACTCCGCCTGTGGCTTCTTCGCAAAGTCTCACCTGCGAGCCAGTTCGCCAGCTCGCCTTGATGTATCCCGCCTCTGGTAGGGTTCTTATGCGAAGTACCATTGCGTCTCGCCTACGTACAAAGTCATTCCGCACGCAAACTTTGTAAGTTAGCTCGCGTGGGCCTACTGGCGAGCCATCACTTGTAAATTTGGACAAATTTGGCTCGCAGGTTGTGACGTGGACCCAGAAGGTAATTAATATTCACTTGGATATTTTACGGTTCAGTAAAATATTCTTACTTGGACTAAAATGCCCTTTTGCCTCAAACAAGATTTACTAAACAGTGGCCTTTTTCGTAGGCATATCCAGTGGGGGGACCTCATATGCAACAAACCTCACTTCCTTCGTTACACTTTCATGCTCATTTGCCTGGTATTTCAGACATGAACCCCTATCCAACTATAGACATTCTCATAAACAATCAATCCACACATATTCAGTGTTTCTCTCCTATTTACGGGATATCATACACAAAATCGGCTTATTCAGATATAGGTGTTGGAAAATGGTTTCATCGACATGAAATTGTGAAGATAGTGAATGCAACGATGCAAACTAACTATCGCATCCCTCCAGATTGGTTTCCAGATAAAAATAGTCAAGGTTATCCATACAAATGTTTTAGTTATATTATGGAAGATGATACCGGATTTTCTGAGTGGGTGGGTGAGATAGTGGATAGACCCTTCATGTCACTCGTTTGGAAGCTGTTTGTTACCCATGTACCGACTACATATTCGTACAGTGCCCAACCAAGCAATCTATTGTCCTAGGCAACGTACAACGTACCGGTGTACCTCGTTATGCATATCCGTGTATTATACATGGAATGACAATGTGTCATGAGTGCATGACAGTAAGTGAAATTTACAAGGAAATTAGAAGACGGTTTAGGTAAATTCTTCCAACGCTCTTATTCATATTAACAATCTACTTTTATGTTCGTATTATTAGTTACTTTCATGTTCACGCAATGTCAACTACCTTATCTATATGTACAAATTATGGAGTTACAATTAACAGTATGCCTATATGTCAACATTTGTAAAAGCACCCATGTTATTTATACATTACCTGCAAAAACGTATTTACATAGCTAGGCTTAATATTATTTTAGTACATCGAGTATCGAGAGGGCATTTTAGTGGGAAGTTTGTGGATAATTCCATTAAAATGGATACACAAACAGATTACAGTTTTGCCGGGAAATTTCAGAAACATGTGCAGGTAGATAATATATCCGATATCATAGGAAAAACACTGCGAGGTTACACAACGTTCACATATAAACACTGTCAACAAACTAGCTAGTGAAACTAGACATGGAACAGGACAGGAACCGTAAATGGACAACTGAGCAAGTTACCGTCTTGAAAATGATATGTTTGCTCTAACATAACCGCAAAATACATATGGTTTGCAGTGTAGGTGGTTCAATCTGGTTTTACATATGTCTTAGATTTGCAGTGTTGAAATTCTGATTCATTACCCTTATTTGGGTTTGGATGCTATGCTTGTTAAAGCCCTCATAAAGCCTGTTGCTTTTTTCCAGAATGACTTTCAGGTGTTAATGGTTTGCTTGTGTTAATGACTTTCAAGAATATATTGGTATCACTATCAGGTAATATTAGGATGGGATGGTGGGATTAGACCCGTCCTGTCCTGGACAGGACTTACGTGGGATCAAGTATTAAAAACATAAGGCCCGTCCTGTGAGCAATGTCTGGGACGGGCCATGGGATGACCCTATTCCCATCCCATTCCGTCCCATGCCCACCCGTTTCGTATGACAAAGTGGGTCACACCGTCAAATTACACAACTTGTTATCCTCTCCTTCATCCCTAATACAACACGACAATGTAAAACACGCATCTGAACAACAACAACAATTAAGTGTGGGAATGACATTAAGTTATAATTCCTTCTTTACTCAGTTTAACATCACAGTCATGGCCCAAGTGAACCACGGAAAAAAACATACCGAATAACGTACTAGTCATCCGCTTCTTATAACAATACCAATACAAACAACATAACCATTTTCAAACTACAGCTGATAATGTCTGAGATTAAAAATACGCTAATGAGGGATTATAGTATGACGCTAACACAAACAAGTCCTTACTAACAACTTGTGGCATATAGGGATTTTTCTCTTTACGAACGACGTGGAACACGAGGCTTGAACTTCATAGTCACAGTCGCCCTGAACGGTTCCTGCTCACCACCACCTACACCCTCGGTTGCATGGGGTTCCTCAAAGGTACCCCCTTCATCCTTTTCACCATACACGCAATCCCAAACTTTTTTATAGCATTCATTCATCGGGTTGTTCACAATTTCAAGTGCAATCCTAACCCTCTCATCACCGGAGTTGAACTACGTACACAAAAATCACCACAACACGAGTACACATAACTAACAGATATAAACAACATTCAACTTTCATTATATACAAAAACTAATAAACTCACATTACAGAACCACCGCTCTCGGTAGTACTGCATATGCCTGATGGTGAATAAACCAGAGTCGCACTTGTTACGAACTGGACGGGGGGTATTGGGATATGTGAAACTATAAGTGGAAAAGGCCGATGGAGGGAGATATGACTCTCTAAGGTGTGAGGAAAAAATTTCTCCCAGAAGACTCATCTACACAAAACAAGGACAACCCAAGACGTACAATATCAAATGATTATTGGAGATCTTTAACAAAATCAACTTAAGTAATGCAAAAACTCACTACGCCGTTAACAAGGTTCTTGCGGCGTTGCTGTGTTGGGAGATTGGGGATGCTATCCCATATCTCACATTCATCTTCGGTGATGTTGGCAACAACAAGAAACCAATGATCCAGAACATCATCATTGATGGGGATGAATATCTATGTTCAGTAAATGTAAGGTTTTAGGTGCCATGTGATGACAAATCAAATAGCAATAATAAGAATCTGACTAACCTTTCGACATGATTGTAGTCGCCCGTAATATTTGTGCAGCTTACACATGGTAATGGTGGCTGATACGTGTGATTTCATACCCGCATAACATTCAGAATAGTCCTTTGTGCGCTCCTGTAACGAAAGACAACCAGCCGATCACAACTCTGGTTACAAATACTTCTCAATTATTTAAGGAAACTAGGACAGTATACAACATACCGAAAATAACATTGACATGAACCACAAATCTTCCATGTTCGCAAAACAATACTCCCCCATGATGTTGATCACCTGAGCACAGTATCATTCTTTCATTTTAGAATCACTCAATGGAAATTTAAGTGAATAATAAGGCATCAGCCTGAATATATTTTTCTAAATAATAAAATAACCTCGCTACTTATACAACGTGAAGAGGTGAGGCACAAAAGGTCCCAGCGAGACACACTAAATTCACTGAATCTCCCTACTTCGACACTGTTTCACAGACGTGAAAAACATGGGCAACTGCATATTTTACGAGGACAATGTTTCAGCACCAAACAAAACAACTTTGACACTTTTGCATATTGTTCTTATTCAGTAGTTGGCGTTACCTTCCTAGGCTGTCCTCAGCAGGGGCCTTCTTGCTAAATAAGTACTTCAGCATATCCATGTCTACAGGAGATAGGTTAGCTACACCCCCAAACCTATGCTGCCCTTGTTTCTTCACCTCCACACTGCGATTCAAGGACTTCGGAGACCCTTTAGCATCACTGGTTGTGTTTGCACAAACCGATTTCAACATATGGGTATTTACATCCTCCTACAATACAAACACGGGTTACAAAATACAATTTAACCACTGTGGAAGAACAATATATGTAATATTTTGCACAACACATTAAAAACCGATAATCGAGTAAAAGTCATAATAAACATACCCCCGTTGGTCCACTGTGACCACATTCAATTGACTCGACTGCTCTCAAAACATCATCCACTATCTAAGTCACATCTCTCGCCTTTAGTTTAACCACTGAATCGTATAACGCTGTCATTGCATCCTGGAGGTTCGATATATCCGGACCCATTCGGTGCACAGTTGTCTGTAGGACTCCTAGTTTTTCTTCTACAACAGAAATGTGAGACCTCATTGCAAACATGTCATCCACCAAATTAGTTTTCAGTCCAGTGCTGTAATCCCGAGAACATGAGAACTCTATCGATATGACACCTGAGTATCTCCTTGTAACCCATATACCCTCTGATGCATTAAATCCCCCTTTCTCTGCCACCCTTTCGTATATCTTGTTCGACTCCTTACTGCCCCAAGTCATTACCAGAGGGACACTCTTTGGAATTATGAACATTCTTTCCCCAACAACACTCAAATAGAACAACTGCAGAAAGACAAGGCAACCCCCTACGTGGTCGGTTTTTTTGGTCTGATACAGCTTCACTTCCTCTAACAATTTCTTAAACATAAAACGACCCCAGTTATAACTTCTAATACGCTTCCTTTGCTTCACCAATGATAACAGACACAGATCTACATAACCTGGTTTGTTGGGGCAAAACATTATAGCTAGCGCAAACAATACAAAACTAACCACAAACAGGTTATCCGGATTGTCTGTGAATACTACGTTATGCCTCAATCTGTCAATAGTCATCTCTTTATCAACCCCCCAAATTTGTCCCTCTAACTCGGCTAATTCAGCATCCAAGCTCAACCTCTTTGGCATGGCAACATAAATGCCACGACACCTCAGTCCCATTAAGCGATCAAAGTCCTTCTCCATTACTGACAGGTTCCGCCCGTGGATCTCGATGGTACAATTTTTCACATTAAAATTATCCAACAGCATTTTGCATAGTGACAGGTTAAACTCCCTACATCGAAACTAGTGCACAGGACCAAATCCCAATTCATTAATCTCAGATATCTTATCATTTGAAATTCAGGACACTACGTCTTTAAACACTTTCGGCTCACATCCTGTTAAAATTCCACAGTCTCTGTCCAATGCTTTGTTCCTCTTGTCAATATGCTTGTCCTCTAGCTGGAAAACCCCTCCACTTAACCACTCTTCTTCACCCAGCTTTTGCGTTGTTCATACAGTGACAAGTACCCAGTATTAAACGTCAAATCATTACGAAACACATAATCAAACAAATTAAACAATGCAGCTAACTTATCATCAGATAACAAGTCTGTGTTTCTTCAATTCCAATTCATTCCTCCCATCATACTGTTCAATAATACATTCAAAGCCAGTCAGCAATAATGTATCCGCAAATATAACTCCCACTAATTATTTAGGTACTTACTCCTCACTTCCGGATCCTCTGTGTCTTTCAAAACCTTCCTTACAAGCTTTCTTCCTTGTCTCAGACTTCGTCGCATGCTTAGACTCACGTTTCTTCCTCCTCGTACCCTGCCATTTCCACATTCATAAATGCATTTAAATTTCAACTGTTTCAGATAACTAAAAATTCAAAATATTTGTATGCAAATTGTAACACTAACCATTATATGCTTCTAAATTTCAATGAATATAATCTGATTTCAATAATTAACAAATTTCACATCTCTCGTTATCCGGTATCTAAACAAAATTATAGGGATCTCAAATTTCTTACGGTTTCTTCTATGGATGATCAGACTGCTTGCAGATTTCTGGAATGCTCCTCTGATGCACCGGATTTCAGTTTCTAGATCTATATCGGAAACAGGCGACTCAGTGCGGTATTTTCTGGAAAAACCCACAGCTTGCGCAAGAATTTGGATTCTGCTCCGAACTTACCGTAATGAAGGAACATAATCATTCTACTTTCGTCCCCACAGAGAAACCCTAGATTTTGGAGAGAAGAAGAGGGATCAGAAGATCTGTTTTGGTCAATCCTATTAATGGATTCTGGATGGCACAGCGAGACGCGTGCATACACGGTAAAAGTATGAGTGAAATTTTGGATACCGTATACATACTAGCCAAATACAAACAGTCTTAATACAGAATCCAAGGGTACACTGACAGTAGGGGGGCAGCTGGGTGCATTCCAGAACTTGCCCTAAAACAATGCGTGACCAAAGTCACCAAACATTGTAGGACGAAACAAATGCATTGTCATTGCAATGGTTAATTACCTGATTTATTCATCAAACCTATGAATCAAAAGTCTTACATCCCTCTTTTTAGCCGCTTGAGCGAGAGTAATTTTAGGATGGGTGACCTACTGAGAACACCTCGTGCTGCATCCCTCTTTTTAGGCAAAAAAAAAAAAAAAGAGTCTTGCCACTTTTACACTTCACATTCATGACTTTTTTATTTTATTTTATTTTATGACTTCTTTGAAAACCACTTATATACATAATTATTAATCTAAATGCTGCTCTGCTAGACAAATTCATTATGTGATTCCAGTAGCTTAATTAATTTTGCTCCTCGCTGGCTCTGTCTGCAGCTACATGAATAGATTTGGATCTCAAGTAAACTATCTATCATAATTATCATGAAGCCAAATGATTAATAATGAATCCGACTAAAAATCGCCACGATTATGATTATTGTTATTTCTTTGGTATATCATGAATTATTCCATGTTTAAAGGTTACAGGAGGAAATTGCCTACAGAAAAAATCAGCAAAGAGAATTTTAAACTTTCTTGCACTACACTCAAATGAGAGAATGAAGTTGGTATACAGTTGATTTTGCCCCTCTAGAAGACTAAGGCAGAACTAATTATGAAGAATACAGTTGGGAGAAGACAAAAAAAAAATTAAAAGGGGGAAAGAGCACTTGTACTTAACGTTTTGGACAAACAACATGAAAGTGAAATTGGAGCAAACATGCCAAACATGCCAACATCATTTAGGCAGAAATTCAGAGATTGAAATGAATGATGGGTAGAAATAAAAGGAGCACAGATCGACCCCCTTTATTTAGGCTGAAGCTGTCTTCAAAAATTATACGTATTTGATTATCCTACTATTTCTTTGACTCGCCTATCTTGCCTATACCCTTCCCTCCCAGCACTTTCGGTTTCTAGCTATCTAGTCTTCAATTCTTCATCATTTTGCTTCTGTAGTGCTGTAACTGTACCACCATCACATAATATCAGATCATATCATATCTGCCTCTTGTTCAGCACCCTCCATCATGATGACCCTTTTGATTTCTTCAGCACGCTGACCTCTTTTCTTTTCCTGAAAAAGTAAAAGAAAAATAAAACCTCAACATATATATAAACTCTTTCAGAATCGACTTGGTGGAAATTTTCCTTTGGAGGCAAAAATGGGTCACGAAATCGTAGAAGAATTCAGGCCAGTTACTCCAATCCGAGTAGTTTCAACTGTAAACTCAACAGAATATGACATTGAAGAATGCCTGACACCAAAGTCACCTACAGCTCGCATGGTCTTGAAGCAGCCATTGGTGTGTCCACCAGCTCCCAAGAAACCACCCCAACCTAGAAGAAAGTTGAGGTCTCCCCCCAAAGAACTTTTTAAGGTTTCAGATGATTTTGCATCTCTGTTGGGGGTGATTAGTACTGGTGCTGCTCCTACCAAGAAGATCAGAGCCAGTTAAGATCTTAAGTCAAATACTTGAATTTATTTCAACGAAGATTTTTTTAGCTTTGATATATCCACAATGTATACTCAAACTTGCATGCATTTCTGTTCTTCCTATTCAGCCACATAATGCAAGTTCGTTGTTACTTGAAATGTTAGCCACCTGATCTAGCAATTCAATGAAACTCAACAGATTGCAGTATCTAAAATCTCCTGCCAAGAAGCTATCTGTCCAAACTTGATTTACACCGCCGTAAACAGTGCATAGTAGTTTCTTTCTCCACTCCACATCTGGAACAAAGTTCATCCACAGTCATGTGTCTACGTTAAGATTTACCTAACACCGGCAGAAAATCATGGCAAGTACGCCATAACTCAACTTTGATCTTGTTGGCCACATTCAAACCCCATGTCTTCTCCCAGACTGTTTTACCATTCCGAACAAAGCTGCTACCGCATGGACTGCCTGCTGATATCGCGCAGCTCACCTGCTAACCAATTCCCCGATTTGACTGTATATCTACGGTGCTCGCAATTGTGCCATACCACCATATCAAACTTCATCTTCCAGCTAATGCTATGGAGAATGTAGTATCCACTACATGTATTAGAAAAGTAGACCTGATCAACATGTTCCACACTTGGACATCAAACACATACTCTAGCGTCATCAGGCAGTGAGGCCGGACTAACAAACTTAAATGACCACGGTGCTGGCAGCCGTTACTCTGTCCAAATTGTACCCTCTCCACCTTGTACCAGTACATAACAGATCAGGTCCCCAAAGCAAGCTGTTCCAAATCATGGAGAATTGAGGACTGCCTCGCGCTTCTGCCTAGGTAGTGTTTGGCAAGTACTTAGCCTTGAAAATGACACGGACCAGCGAGCCAGGGTTCAGAACAATGCGCCATACTGTTTCGGCTAGAAGAGCTTGATTAAAATCTTCTAAGCCCCTGAATCCCAGACCCCAACTTCAATCATTATCAAATATCATGGTTTTTTGCTTTTCTCACTTCATTTTTTAAGTTCTATTACTCCTATTACTATTAAGGGAATCCCAATAATTACAAAGAGTTGGAGCCTATATTAAGAGAGCACTTTGACATAAACAACAGCCAACAAAGATGAATATTATTAAAGGCTTCTTATTAGAAATAAGCTACTGCAAGTCAGCTTGTTATACAGATCATGCAACTGCATTTAAACATCCTGTGACTATCACATAAATCGAGTATCCAGTAAAGAGAAACTGTGGTCTTCCCCCTCTTATGAAGATGGTACTATCAATCAATTTCCAGCATCATGAGAGAATATACAAACAGCTGATAGCAAAACCCTATATAGTTTCACGACAGCTCCAAGTGGTAATTTTGATTATTGCATTATGGAGAAAGACCAAAAAAGCACATGTTCATGATTAATCATCTATTTTTCCTAATTTAGTGTCTCCAAAGTCATAGTCGAGCATTTAGGCTAGTATAACTTGATGGATCTGGAGTCTGCATAGAAGTAATGGTTTTTTCAGTTCCCAGCTTTTTGGAGGCTGCACTTCCACTGGTTTCATGAAAACAAATGTAAGACAATGACTGCAGCCAAGAAACTAAACTGGGTTTGCGTGTTACATCATCAGATTCTGCCACCTGTGAATATAACTCATTTAATATCATATTCTGGCCATCTTTTGGTAGTTGGACGATTAGCTGTGCCAACAATTTCATCAAGTCTGGTAGTACCTGAACAAGTTGTAATGTTCAGTAAGTTTGAGAGGCAGAGTTGATAGAGAAGAAGGCCTACAATCTTTCATTTCCCTCAACACTTGCTGATCTATACATGAAATGCTCAGGGTGGATTTTGAATGATTCCTATTATTAGGGATATCATAATAGCTAATCCTTTATTGAGTACTGTGCAAACAACCTAGGGCATTAAAACAAGGGTCTCACATGAAAATCAATTGAAGAGGACAATAATTTTTCAGACAAAACCAAAGCATAAGTAAAAGACACAATTCAGCCTACCTGTATGTCAACCAGGGAAATCAGCCGTAAAAGCAAATCTAGGATTTTCTTGCAAGGCTCCGACTCTCCTTGCCAGTTCTTCCACATATCAGCCTGCTGAGCAAAGTCTTTGTTGCACTTATTTGCCTTTTCAACCAGACAATGGATACAATAGAATATAGCTGGGCTTCCAGCAGGAAGATGTCGAACCACAGCTGCAACTCCAGAAGCCATTCCCTCAAAAGGAGTAATCTCAGGATATTCCTGCATTCAAAAACAAACTTTTACTTTCTGGTAGCTTTAATTGATGAAAAGGTCGATTCGACCATTATGGTCTTTATTTGCATTAGATACCATTAGTGATCTCTGTATGTAGTAGAAAACAAGCTGCTCCTTCAATGACACCCTTTCATCTTCATCGGAATCCTTGGCAGAAGATATGAATGCTGAAAACATAGAATGAGATGCCCTGGCTACTTTTCCATTAGGATGTCCCATATATCTGATTAATTTTGTAATAAGGAATCAAATTGTTCAATATGTCAAATATGTTCAAAATAAAAGGTCCCCAAAGATTAAGTAATTCAGAATAGGATACAAGAACATAGTTGGAGCAACAACTTTTCCAAATACAGAGCTAGGTAGTCGTCCAATGCAAGTTGGAATAACTCTTAAGTAGAACAAAATGCGAGCAGTTTGAACCTCATCAATGGACCATATATATTCCATTTTCCGTAGCAAAGAAAAATCTGATAGATCACTTTAAAATTATTAATCAAATGAAAACAATATAGTAAAGACAAGTTTGAGTAAACCTACACTAAAGAACTTCATTGCAGAAAACATAAAGGTGAAAATGAAATCTAGAGCTATACTGGTAACTAAAATATACCTGGACCCTGTGTCAAGTCAACATAAGCTGGAATGGATTTTACAAAAGACACACAAGCAGAATCACTTTTCTGAACACTGACAACAATGCCTCGAATAGTATCCATGTATTCTGGTAAACGAATGCGCCGGAAATACTCAACACAAGAAAATGAAATAAGAATTCGAACTGATATATCCATTTGAGTTTCCAGGTTAAATTTTGAATTTAGCTTGTGCTTTGTGACTGCCAATGCAAAGAGTACAACCATAAGAAAAGCAGACTCAGCTATTTTCTCTATATCTCCAAGCAATTCATCCTCTTTACCACGAAGAACCAAAGCGACCTGTCGGTGCTCCATGTATATACGTTGACAGTAATCCCATATAAGATTCTCCACTATGTACTGGCTTTTTTCATCTACTGAAAGATACTGATTGCAGAAAACACCAGTTATGGCCCCTGCTTCCTTAAAGGTCACACTTTCAAGGTGTTCTTTGACCTCATTGATCCTCCGTACGGCTGAACTGCCATGCATCGATTCAAATACCTTCATGTAAAAACGTCTTAAGGGAAATATTTCAGTCAACAATGCAGAAGCAAGGCATATAAACAAAGGATCACGAGAAGAGACAACACCACTTCGAGCCAATGCTACTGCAACACACTGCAGCAAAATAGTATCTGTGTGATCATAACTTGAACTCGTAAATTCTCTAGTTCTTGAAATCAACTCTCTTGCTACAGACTCCATTCGATCTTCTGCAGACATTCTCAGTTTAGAAATAGCATCCAGCGCAAGACCACTCACTACAGATCTATTCAAAGCCCTCAGTATTCCAGCAGCAGTCATGACAACCGCAAATGGAACATACATTGGTTTTGAGGTCTCTAAAGCCTCCTTACAAAGAGCATTAATTTTCTCTACGGCACGAAAATTGCTCAAACCAGACAATACCCATTCCATCAAATGCAGAACCATCAGCCCATGAGAAATGGTACCCTGAGGCCCACTTTCCTTACCCCAAATGCTCAACATGAAATTCAAAATTCTAACAAAATGAACACTCTTGGAAGAGGAAGATAAAGCATACCCAATTCCAGCAAGAACTTCTGGAACTAGTCCACTAAATGATCCAAGCACTTCATACTCCTCTCCCAATAGCCTACAAAGCAGCTCTAAGCAGACAGTTTTCGAGTTCTCAGACCCGGAAGGCACAAAAGAAAATGACCCCAAAAGGAGAACACCTTCTGAAAAGAGTCTTGGGTTCTTCTTGGAGTCATATTGGGTAGAAGAAAATAGATTCCTAAGGACATCCACAGCTAAATCAATGAGAACAGAAGAGGGTCTGGCAGATTTCCTGACCCATATATAGAGAAGTTTGAGAAAGAGAGTATAGGATTCATGAGGAAGACAAATATTTGGAGAGGACAGAATTGAAAGCAGAAGCTTTGCCTGAGGCTCAGCAACATGAAGAGAAGTCTGGGAATTGACAAGAGTCTTTAGAGATTGAAGATGATGGGTTTGAAATGATTGGTGTTGGAGGGAGTCTCTAAGCTCAGCCCAAGCTTGAATTATGGCTCTTGCAGATGAGGCTGAGTAGTTTCTAGAGCTGAAGCTATTGCCATGGCCACTCACACTTCTCAGCCAATCTTCAAGAAAAAGAGTACTCCCTGTTTTTGCCATTAAACCAATTTCGAATTGCAAAACTAAATATCGGACATGGTTTTGTCAGTTCAATCAATCAGGTTTGAGCATAGGTTACTGAGAACTCAGAAACCCAATTGGTTTCTAATCAAAACAATGGAAACACACAAGGCCAAGTGAAGCGTACCTTCGAAAAGAAGTTTTCATTCGACGCTTGGTTTTTCCAAACAGAAGTAACAACCTCCACGCCCACGGGTTACTAGATAAGCTCGGTTTTCAAGACTCAAAGAAGAAAAACCAGAAGGCAGTAGAGGGAGGACTGCTGAAAGACAATGTAAATTATGTCGTCACGTCTAAATTATTATTGATGCAAAAGTTTGTACTAAAAGATCATTTTTTAAGAATTTTCAGAAATAAAAATGAGAAAGTGAAACTGTAATTTTAAATTTCAATATATTTGGTAATTTATTAAGAAAATTATTTCATATTTTTTAAACTAGAAAAATAAAAAAGTCAATTTTTCTTTGTAAAATTTGAAAATAATTTCATTTTTAATTCTTCAGGTTTTGAGAAATATCTCACCGAACACAATATTTATCTCATGTTCATTTTCAAAAATGAAAAAAAAATATGAAAACATTACTAAACACCACCTACATATATGAAAAAGATTTTGATTAATTTATTCTTTTCATTTACATTTTCAATACTAATGTATTTTGGTTAATTTTATTGATTTTTTTATAATTTAATAATTCCATACAAATAGATAATATTTACATGAGTAATTTTATTCACATATCCTAAAACACTAAATACACATTCTTTACTTAATACCCTACTCATTAAATATGTTATTCTTACATTTTACTAAATACACAACTCATATCTTCTCAAACTACCCTTAAATACAAAAGACTTTAATTTCAAAAATATTATTCTAGCATTTTAGGTTTCAGTTCAATTTCTTAAAGGATATAAGATCGATTTCTCAAGATATGTGGATTGGAAATGAACTCAACATTTTTTTGAAATTGAAGAATGCAAAAGTTAGGTTTTCATTTTCAGTCTGCACTTCATGAAAAATCATTGATATTCATTAGAAGATTATATAGCAAATAAGCACAGACCAGCTCGTATGAAACTAAAATAAAAATCAAGATAAATAGCATGATACTGAGCATAATTTTTGAAGCCAAAATCATCAACCCAAATGAAACATCTTTCTTGATCATCTCCTTTTAGTGGCACGGATCCTAGCTTTCAAGGTTGAATATTAGTTTTTTACTGTTCAGTTTGATTTTGGTAATTTCATAGACTAATATAATTTAATAATGAGGTTGTAAAAAAAAAGATGTGTATGTAGAAAATTTGGATGTATGAATAAAATTTCTCTATCTACATATATGAAAAAGATTTTAATTTATATGATTTATTATATAAGGCCAAATTTTAATTGTTCGCTTCAAGCCTCTAAAATGTGATGACCGACCTTGTGTCAAATCGTTTTTGACTATGGTGTTTCCACATTGTTGATGGTGCTTTTGATTAAGGGTGTACAACAGTGAGATAAGTATGACCGAGCTCAAAATTTGTCCCATTTGTCTAAGTTAGCGAAGACTAGGCCTAGCAAACTTCAAATGACTGAGAATTCAAGGAAGTTTACTGTTGTTAACAAAAGTGAATTGATCATTCTCAAAAAGGCTTAGCAAGAGGAGCATGGTGTGGAAGCTAGAAAAACATAAGTTTTAGAACAAGAGATCCCAACAATGGTGGTATAGTGGTTCAGGGTTTGTGAAACAAAGATTTGGATAGGAGATGAATTGAGAAGGATGAGAAACTAAGGACGCATTTGGGAGAAAGGAAGCCTGGGAGATGAAGAGTGCTAGAGAGTTTGCTAGCATACCACCGGTTTCCTTGCCTATGGTTGATAACAACAACTATTTATAAGCAATTCAAGAAGCAAGGGGAATATTGGTTAAAGATTTTTACTGATGGGTAAAAGACCCACACTACTAGAAAAAAGCCCTGAGGTGACGAAATTTTTTCGTCACCTAAGAGCTTCTGTCATCATGTAAAAACTTAGCTGACGAAAATTTCGTCACCTAAGAGTCTTCACCTAAGGCCGGTGTTCAGAGCAGTTAGGTGACGAAAATAATAATTTCGTCATCTTAGTCAGTACTGAGATGACGAACAATGTTTCGTCGCCAAAATACTTACCTGAAGAAACATTTTTTGTCACCAAGTTACTTAGATGACGAAAGTATTTCGTCACCCAGTTTCTTAGCTGACGAAAATATTTTCGTCACCATGGTTCAAAGGCTTCGAAAGTTTATCTTTCGTCACCTTAGTGATAATTCTTTTTTTTTATAAATTTAGTCATTAAAAATTATTAAAATCACATTTAATATTATAAAAATAAAAATAAAAACCCTGAACAAAACACCTGAACAATAACAAAAATTTATATATATAGACAAAAATTTCATATACAAACTCATCAACAGCAGTAGAATATAGGCTTGTTTATACAAAATATATACTAGAAAATAAACTAGCTAGTAACTATGAAGTGTCAATTGAATCAATGCCTCCATCATCGTGATCATCATCATTGGGCTGCTCGGATGTGACTGCCGGCTGACATACACCGAATTTAATGAAGATAAACTGCTCACATTGTTGAAGACGTGCCATGATTTGTTTGTTCTCTTCCTTGGCTTTCCGGGCTTCCTCCTTGGCCTTTCGAGCTTCCTCCACCGCCATATCAACAAGTGCAGCTCATTAGGAACGTGAAGTGCAACTCCTATCAAGCCCTTGACTCAAACCATAACTGCCTACTAGTCCCATGCCCCAGATCTCGTTCATGTTTCTATGTCCAAATGCTTTTTCAAACACAATCGCCTGAGTTTGTTGGTCAAAATGAAGATCAATATCTTCTTCTGGAATACCAGGGTATTCCTTCCTCACATTGTCACAGATCTCATCAACCTTCTCCATCAGTTTAGCCTAACGAAAGCAGTATATGTTTTACAAACAACAATTAATATGGAGAATAACAATTAATAACAATCAACCTTCTCCATCAGAAAATGAACTAGCTACAAATATGAAGAGACAGAGAATTCTTCCGGGAAAAGAAATTAATGAGAAATCAAAGAAGGTCTGTTTGATTATTGATAAACTAATAATATTGCACCTATCGGCTTGTTCTTCAAAGACAAGTTGGTGTTAATGGTTGGTATCAATCAGCTATGATAACAGTTTTAACAATAAATTCAATCTGTTGTTGATGGGAATGACATAGTGTCTGAAGCAAAATATAGATGTCATGTAGCATTGTCTAGGCTAGAAGATAAAGAGGCAGCAGCGAAAGAAGCAGCCAAAAGAAATGCAGTCCAAAAGAGGCAGCAGTGAAGAAGCTGCCAAAAGAAAGAGTTGCACAGCTCAAAAAATTTCTAATGTCTGCTTGACTAAAGGATTAGTTATGTAGTCGGCATCTTTTATATCAACTCCTAGTCAGTAGGCACCTAACTAATGTATATCATGCTAAGAAAAAAAAACTTGAAGTAATGTGAAGGGTAATGCAGTAAGCAGAAATTGTAATTTAAAGGCAAGATATAAATGACTTACTTCATTTTCAGCTGCTTTTAGGTTGTGAGCCGAGTCATACGCCTGTGAGTAACTTTTAATGAAATAGAGGTGTTCACCCTTGTCCTTCAATCCCTTCGCATTGTAGATGAAAGGCCTCGCCCCGGTGTGGTGGTTCAATGTCTTCTTGTCTCGGTTACTCTTGTTTGCAGCCGATCTTCTCTGTAATTTCATCATATTAACACTTTGGTTAGTAACATCAAGCTTAATCATCAATAATTGGTGATATAAAACTGACCAAATGAACAGTCATGAGTATAATCCAAAAAAAAAACCAGGAAACTGGTTTTCCAAAAATCAAATGGTTAAAACAACAAAGGCAAAACGAGGCAAAACAACAAAGGCACCAACTAGCACACTGGCAGCTACACGTACAAGTATAAGTACACAAAATGAACACTGAATACTATGGGAGAAACTAATCATTTTGAATAAACCAACAAACTTTCATCAGCAGCAACAGCTAGTTATAAGATTAAAGTAATTTACCGTGAATTCATTAGACTCGAAATGTTTGAGGAGCCAGTTCCACTCGTCCAGCCAGTGTTCAAACTCTTCTGGGATCTTCCTTGGGTTTTCCTTCCTAATTGTATTTATAATGCACTTCCAGTTTTTGTAAGCATTTTTAGCCTTGTCATCCAACCACTTCCACATGAGCTTATCATCAACATCAAATTCATAAAAGATGTCACTCCCCGACCCATAATTTTTACCTTTATTACTGGCATAGTGGTAATAAGAATTTTACCGTGATCGTCATTAAGTGTAAAATAAAATTGATCCCCAGAGAGGTGTAGGGGACTATTATTTTGTGGGATTATTCTAAGGAAGAATTTTTGACTACGGTAAAAAAAATGGTAATTTTTGCTAGTAAAAGGTAATTTTATTGGGGTATTATTTTTGAGGAGTTGAATTTTGGATTGGGTTTATAATTGGGGTTGTGGACCGGGCTTGGTCAAAGCTCAGCTTCAGTTTTTCTCTTTTCTTTCTCTCTCTCTCTCTCCTCCCGGTTTTCTCTCCCCCGAGCCTCACTGCCCGAATTCTTTCCGGCCGCCATTCACCGCCGTCCGGCCGCCCCAGCCTGCCGCACCGGTACCGTTCGGTCGGTCTCCATTCCAGCTGCAATCCTAGACCGGTGGCAGCCTCCCTAGCGCTGCCGTGAGGGAGAAAAGCTCGCCAGAAGGTCCGACTGCCGAAAGCCATTTTTCGCCGGAACTCCTTCCTCTGGCCGCCATAGCCGGCGAGCCTTGGCTCAAACGGAAGCCCTCCTCCCGTGCTTCAATCCCTCCAAAGGGCTCGCTCCGTCTCGAGCTAGGTAAGGAGAAATCGGAATTTGAATTTTCTAGGCCTTATTGTTTTTGTGTGTTCGATTGATGTGCTTAGGCTTACAATTGGAGTTTGTGGTAGTTAGGAATGTTGTAGAGGAGGTTGATGGGAAGATGCTGCCAAATTTTGGTGACCATCGGAGGTCGCCGGAGTTGGTCGCCGGCCGCCGCTGCTGGCGACGCCGTCGAGAAAATGTTTTTGGTGGAGAAAATTGTGAGGAGTTTAATGGAATAAGTTTTAGAATTTTTGGAGGAGTTTTGGATAGGTTTGAGATTTGTTGAAGTTTGGTATTTTTGGCGGATTATTAATTTATAATCTGGCAAATGGATTTTATTTGGTGGAAGGTGGTTTTGAGGAAGTTGTTTTTTTTTTTTTAGAGATTTGTGGTTGGCAGTGAAGTTAAGATTTAGGACGATAGGCATGGTTGAGCGCTAGAAGCTCATAGTTAATTATGCCTATTTTATTTAAGCGTCGGTGTTTTATTTTAAGGAATTAATTATGTTTGGAACAGGACGCGAGGAGGCTCGAGCAAAGGAGACTTCCGACCGACGTCAGGCTTAGGCCTAAGTTGTGAGTGGACCTTTGTTTTAAATAATGTATTTGAATTGTTTTATTGTTGAGTAATTTCCTTGGTTGGATTTTTATCCGGAAATTGAGAATTTCGGAGTTTATACTCATTTATTGACGTTTTCGAGAATAGTATATATGAGAGAGAATGCTAGCTAGCTATACGTGGCAGCCCCCGTTCTGAGGACGAATGCCAGTATGGGGTGACGTGAGCGTTAGACGCGAGCGTAGTAGCCTTGTATGATTTTCTAATTTTTGAGATTATTTTATGTTTTACATTCATTCATAGAAATCGTACAAGGAGTAAGCACGTATTTATATCCTCTCGGTCATTACCCATATTCTGAGGAAAAATGCCAGTATGGGGCGACGTGAGCGTTAAACGCCATCGTATTAGCCTGGTGTGACTATCTATTTTAAAGCTTATTCATAGATAGCATACATGGAGTAGACGAGTGGTTAATACATACTGATTTATATTTATAATTTGAGCCTGAGAGGCTGTTTTTGTTTATGATTTGGAGACTAGCCAGAACTAGTCGTTTGCATTGTTAAATTTCTTGGGGAAATATTATTGTTATTGAGATTATTTTGTCCACTCACTCTGACGTGATGAAATATTTTCCTCTGGGCTTTTCCTTCGTTTTTAAATGCCCAGTCTGCAGAGTTCGGGTGGGGTCTAGAAGGAGGCGACGAGGCATAGTCACTCATTTCTCCACTACTGTTCACCAGTAGGTCATATGTTTAACCCACTAGGATTTCTAGTAGCTTCCGCTGTATTTCTTGTAGTAGCTCTGAATACTTTCGGAAAAATTACTGTGTATTATTTTATTTGGTTATTTGGATTAAGTTGAAGAATTTATATTATTGGTTAAAAGTGTTCTTTAATTTTTCCGGGTTAGGGTTGTCCATTTTCAAAGGAGGTTTGTCGAGTCCTTCGGTAAGTTTTCCTTGGAGGTGGTCCCCGCAGGACTCACCTCTGGTTTCAGGGTGAAATTCGGGGCGGGTCTTAACAAAAGATCTGTTAAAGAATGAACAACATTATTTATCTCATAATTCTACAATAATTAAGCATTGAGTGAACACATGAACAACGAAAAAAGTCTTTACAAAAAGTTTAGTGGGCAGCTTCTTCTGCTCATCTTCAGTAGTGTCACCCCAAGTTGCAGCCACCATGAAAATTTCGTCCCGTATAATTTGGCCGACATCGTGTGTCAACATGCTGCTTAACTCTTTACTCTTCAGACCGTGGTAGAAATCCTCCCACATTACTTTAATTTTTTGTCCAGTCCTCTTGACTATCTCCTCTTCTTTTAAGCCTTTTACCACCCCTGTCTTGGTTTTATAGGGAGGTGCTACGAAAAAAAACAGTTTTTGTCAAAACCAAATGCAAAAGAAACAAACGATCAATAAGTGAAGAGACCAGTGCAATATGAAAACATGCTTGGTACTTAAAGCTATAGGATTGATATTCATAATTTCATCATAAGCTTTGATCTTAGCACTGCATATGCTGCAGCTTATTGGCTTTCTATAAAGAAGTTAACCATCCTCTATATATGTTTCATGTAAATCAGATCAATACTTAAACAATCACATTAAGATTTACAATTGTTTGAACAAAACTTTGGTAATAGCAATTAAAACTCCCCTCTTGATAACTGAAAAAATGGTCAGGAAAAGCTCAATAAAAAACTCATAATCATGCTGCAATCAAAATACATTTCATAAGGTAATTACCACACACACAAAAATACAATAAGTCACTCAAAGTTTCATAGAGAGTGGGTCAAAACATACATATATGAAAGCAACCCAAAATTAAAAATGGAAAACCAATAATCTTGATATGATACACAGAGTGAAGAACACATAATAGCAACATCATAAGTTGATTAACATAAGTTTGGTCGGAGAAAATGATGTCTGAACAAGAGAATAACTAAATTTTTAGATGAGGGAATTAGTGCTAACACTCATTGTATGTAGTAGGTTCATAATCGACTACCATAAAACTAATATACATCTGATAATATTATATATGAATTGGAAAGTATGAATCAACTGTAAAGGATCAATGATTGATGATTTTTCGTAGGAACAAACATAAAAGTATTAGTTTCTGATTAATTGTTGCATTGGTGAGATAATGCCTATCTAAAAGACTACTAGATATAAAGTATCCACTTCTTCTCCTCCCATCATAAAAGATTTTAGGTATTTATAAATCTGTAATACCCTAGATTTTCATATCTTTTCCCTTGTATAATTTCCATATTTAATGAAGGAATATTTATGGAAATTTTCTAGTTTGTGCGAAGTTGAAGTTTCAGAAGTTTTTTTTTTAAAGGTACTTTGATTTTTAAGAAGCTCAAAAGTTGACTTTACTTTCCGTAAGTTATCTTCGAAAACTTCCTTCATGAAAGTTGTAGAGCTCGTCATTAAGAGTTCGTAGATATGCGGCACGCATGAAACGGACGTCGTATGAAGAAGTTATGGTCAGAAGAAGTTTGTTTCCGAGTATGGAAAGTGTTTAAGTAGAGAATTGTGTGGGAGCTGATTTTAGAAACCTAAAATCAGTTTTCTCCTCTCTCTCCCGAGCTCTCCCGTACTCTCTCTTCTCCAACTGATTTCTCTCTCATCCGGCCACCAAATTGGACGCCGTCAGTTCCGTTGGGTCGGCACGGGTCTCCTCTCCACTGCTGGGGCATCCTTGCTCGCTGTCGCGCCGCCTGGAAGCCGCCACGAGGAGGCGGAGCTGCTGCTGTTCCGCCAGAAAATCGGCGATTTTGACGCCGTTTCCGGCCAAGTCTAGGTGAGTCTTGCTCTCCTCCCTCTTCTAGAGATGGTTTTACACCTTTGGTGATCTAGAAGTCAAGTTTTGAGGCCGATTTTGGAGGTTTTGAATTTTGTTTTCTCGGTTGGTTGCGGGGTGTTTTCCGGCAAGTTTCGGTCAGAATCTGTTGAAACCTCAGGTATTAAAGTTGTTCACCATGCTTTAATCTACAAGTTTCATGTTTTGAGTTTCCCCAAATTTTGAAGTTTGGCGGAGGCGCGTGAAGCTCACTCACCGCCGCTTGTGGCGGCGCGTGGGAGCACTTCCGGGCAGGTTAGAGGCCTTGTTTTCTGCATTGGCTAGTCCTTGTAGTTGCTAGGGTGTTGTTGTGTGTGAGGATTGAGTGTTGATTAGGTTTTTGCATTGTAGGTGCTAAGTTGTTTCTAAGTGGTTGTTAAGTCGGAAACTTGGAAATTTTTGGATCTTGGAGAGTGGTAGTATTGTTGTTGAGAGTTCGATGACCTTGGGAGGTCTTGGAGGAAGGATTGCCCTTCTTTGGGCAACCTTTAAGTAAAGAGGTATTTTAATCCTTGTGGTGTTTGTGTTTTTTACTAAGGTTTTAATTTTGTAATTTTAGGTGGTTAGTGAGGTTGTGGTTAGCTTGGCTCGTGTGTTCAGGTGAGTAAATCTCACTAAAAAGTTCTTTTTTGAACCAAGTTTAATTATGGTCGTTTGTTGATGATAATTGCTATGATGAGGATTATGATGATTAATTTTGATGAGGATTATGATGATGATAATTATTATGATGATTGATTTTTGATGATGGGGATTATAATGATTAATTTTGATGAGGATTATGACGATGATAATTATTATGATGATTGATTTTTGTTAATGATTTTGACGATTATAAATAAATAAATGAAAAAATAATAATATTATGTTTTATTAGTTTTAAAAATATATGAGCTTGATCGTCAACGGCTCATAGGTAAGATAAAACAAGTTTTCATTTTTGTGGTTATTTTTGGGAAGTTCATATGAATCATAATCTTATTGATGTTGTTCATATGATTATATCCTTGTGAAGGATAAAATCATATGATGTGGATTTAGTGTTGTTGATATTTATGTTGCATTATGGTGATTGTTGGATAAATAGCCAAGCCGGGTTCCAAGCCTTTAATCGGGTGATTGGTTGCGGTTAAGATGCTATTTTATCATTTTTATGTTTGATATTAAATAGCCTAACCGGGTTCCAAGCCTTTAATCGGATGATTGGTTGCGGTTCTGATGCTATTTATTATTTTATGTTTTGATATTAGACAGTCAAACCGAGATTCCAAGCCTTTGGCCGGGTAATTGGATATGGTTAGGAATAGAGCTCTAGTCTGTCTGTCAGTGTAGGTCCTGGGAGATACTTGAAGGTATCTGGGACCCATGGGTACACATATTGTTGTTGTAGGTCATGGAGGGTATTTACTAAATATCTGGGACTCATGGGTATATGTCTTGCTAATGTGTGGTTTTTATTCATTTATCAAAATTCATTTGGATGTGTTAAATTGTTGGATGTGATAAATATGGAGTTTACTTTGAGTTTACTCATACGGGCTTTTTAGCTTACCGGGTTTGTTATTCTACAATCACGGTGCACCATTCTTGGTGTAGGGGTTAGACCTGCAGGTGAGGATCAGCAAGGTTGAGGCGGAGGAGTGATGGCAGGGTTTTCCCTATTTTTGTCAGACTCTGTATAGTTTTAGAACTGAGTAGACTGTATTTAAAATCATGAGATTGTTCTCATGTTCTTGTTTTGCATGTTATGTAAACAAGGAAGTGTAATCTTATTTCAGAGATAGTTTTTGTGGGAAATTCTTTTCTGTAGTTGTTGTTGTTGTTGTTGGAACATGTTGGGTTGTTAATATTTTAAGTTAGATCATGCCAAAATTTTTGAAAATTCTCTTTCGAAAATTGGGGTGTGACAAAATCCTTAATGATGATATAAGTTTCAGGCAACAATCTATTGTATATCTAATGATGTAATGGAAGAGTTTGGTTGGTCAGGTTTATATGCTTAACGTTAAGAATATATACGTTAACATAGTTATGTATGCATGTACAAGAATATCTTATTGGGCGATTCCTCATGCTACTAGCAGACCAGCCTACTATGATAAACTAAGCAACAATCATATATTACTCATATCAAATGAACCTGAAGATATGGTGGGCATAAAATAACATCAACTCTAAAGTCTCAAATTTTGATAATATATATATATATATATGTATATATATATATATAGATGATAATCACTACAAATACATGAAACAGAATGAGAGAAAGGCCAACATAAATTAAATTCAAACACAGTTGCAGTCATAATTCACATAACCCACAAATTGAAGGGCTTCACTAAATAATTTTGTTCTCAAGAATTGAAGGTCTTCCACGACATAGTTGTTAACATGTTCAAGTACCAAAGAATAATTTTTATTTTAGAAGAAGTACCAAAGAATAAATTTCTAATGTCACCACACATAGAGAACAAGTGTAATTATAGCAAATTGGTACATAATACTACAAGGTTAACAACCATCCGATTTGGACTTGGTTCACCTAAATAACACATACAAATGAACAACAATCCCATAGGGAAAAGAAAACATATGAAGGCCTTCACAGTCATTGGATGAGCATACTATCCTGTTACCATGGCCTGTGGATATATACAGTATCATGTTCTTTTTTAACCGATTATTGGATGTGAAGACTAATAGTAACTATAATTTGGAAAGTTAATGAATCTGGATCTTCATGGTTTAGATAAACTCATCCCAGGATAACTTTATTAGTTATGATAACAGAACTAACCATCAAATGGTGGAAAGAAATGCATCCCAGGATAACCAAGTCACAGATTTGGTTCAGACAGAAATGTAATCTCTAAAGAAAGAGTTGAAATGTTGATCAAGCTAAGGAAACAACATAATCCAAGCTCACTGACTCCTACACAAGCAAAACAAAATCCTTCCGAAATATACACATAATCCATGAACACCATCCTAATAAAACACAGAACCATCACTCATTCACTACTCAAAACTCATTCCAAAACCAATACTCATTCCCTACACAGAACCCAGAAACCAATATCGAAAATCGAAAGGTAGCAGATGAGTACGGGTGAGGAAAATTACCACTTTCAGGACGGGGTTTGCGCCGAACGCTGATCTTAATAGATGACTGGCCAGTCCGATGATCATCTGAGGAAGGTTCGTTGACATCTGAGGAAGGTTCGTTGACATCGGGCAGTGGTGGAGGGAGTGGAGGTGCCGAACTTGATGGAGGCCCCATAGGCTGCGAGGAGAGCTCTGTGGGGCGTCGATATTGCTGGGGTATCTCCTGCATCAGTCTCTGAGACTGTTTCGCCTGTCTCTTCCTCTTCCCACTAGTCGGCGGCATAGTGGATGTGGTGCAAGGGAGGAGACAACTTCGAATCGGAGGAGGAGAAGGCGATGTGGAGGAGGAGATGGCTTGGAATCGGAGGAGGAGACGGCGATGTGGAGGAGGAGATGGCGATGTGGAGGGGGATCAGAGACGGCTTGTATTTCGGTTAGGACTCGGGGTGTCTGGGTTTACTAATGTTACTCAGCCCACAAATCCGCTCCTTTTCGTCACCCAAGCCAAATACAAAATTTGGCCCAATAACTTGGCGGAATTTTCGACCCGCCAAATATTAAGTAGTTAGGTGACGAATAAATTAATTTTTGTTATCTGAGTGAACTAAATAAGTAGTTAGGTGACAAATACATTAAGTTTCGTCATCTCAGTGAACCAAAAATATTTCTACCATTTTGAAATTTTGGGACTTAGTTGACGAAAACCTAAAAAGAAAAGGTTTTCATAGAAGTTTTGGAAATAATTACCAACTCCTAAAAAGAAATAGTTTTGATACAAGGATTTTTCTTTTTTTTTTCCTAAAAAATACATTTGACAATATAAATATCATTAAAGAAATTCAAAATTAAAGAAAAATTTAAAGTGTTACGTACACACTCAAATACAATTTATGTCATATTAAAAAATACCACTCATTAAAAGAAATTGAAGTTTGCATTCAACTAGGAAATTAATTAACATATTAAGTCAAATGTCATTGACATCATAATCATCATCCTGTATCATCGTCCTCTTCGTCTTCCTCTTCATCCTCATCATAATACAACTCTTCATCTTCATTCTCATTTTCACCTTCATTGTCAACATGTGGGACTTGAGATCCAGGAATTGTAATGAACACATTCTCGTGTACGTAGTGAGGGTCATTGTTGATACGAATAGTGTGTGTATCTGGAATATAACTGCTTAACTCTTCTTGATATGGTTATGGAGACTCTTCTTCATCACATGCTCCTTCTGCATCCTCTTCAAGTGTAGATGCACTCCATATGTTTCGGTGATACATCACATTTACCACTTTCCAATCTCCACCCTCTTTCAGATCATCAAGATAAAACACTTGTTTTGCCATGGTGGCAAGAATAAACGGCTCACTCTCATATTAGCTTGTGGATGTATTAACTAATAAAAATCCATGATCCATCTTTGTACTCCTCGGTAAACTTGGGTCAGTGTTGAACCATTTACACTTGAACAACACAACTGGGATACCAACTCCATATAATAATTCGACAATGAAGAGTATGATCCAGTAGTAGCAAATTTCATCTCCCTCTACCATGACCCCATAATTTTGAGTGACCCGCTCTTTATCCCGGTAGAACGTCACAAACTTAACACCGTTAACAAAACACCCCCATGTACACTGTGATGTTGCGGCTTACATGCCAAATTGTGCAACTCCTGTGAGTAATCAATGTTGTTCTCTCGTAGAAGTTCTTCCATCTGAAAAAGAAATAATGAATAACTCATAAGTGATGGGACTATGTAAACAATATCGCCAATAAATAATAAAACGGAGATTGAACTTACCCAATTAAGAAAGTAATCAATAAAAGTTCTATTGTGCATCTCTTCAGCTCTATATGGTTGTCTTGCTATGATTAACTCTAAATGTTTCTTTTTGTAGTAGTCAACCTCAGAACAGTGGTCCAACAATGAAGCTTTTGTTAACTTGTACGAATTTGGTAAGTTACCAAATGAACGTACAACTTCTGAAACAACTGAAAGATTGAAGACGTTTATGGACGACTCTGCCTCGGTTGTGTTACTATGATATAAGTCGCAGTAAGTTACACTCATTTAAGAGGTATGTGTTCGCTATTGACCCTTCTAGTTTTCCTCTGTTGCCGACATATTTTTTGTACTCCCCAAGTTGACTAAAATTTACGCTGTTATTATTGTGCAAACAATAAAATATAAATGTAAACTGGCAATAAAAGTGTGCAATGTACCTTTCTTGTGGGAATATCCAAGTATAGTGTATTGGACCAGTAAGTAGCGCTTGTTCTGGTAGGTGGATCATGAGGTGAATCATGATGTCGAAGAAAGCAGGAGGAAAAATCCGCTCCAACTTGCACATATGTAGACAATGTCTTCTTTTAATCCAAGGACATCTGACTTCTTTAGCTCTCTAGCACATAACTTCTGAAAGAATCTAGACACTGCTACTAACAGCTCTACCACATCAGGACGCAAATATGGTCGAATTACCACTAGAAAAAGACGTTGTAGCATGATATGACAGTCATGAGTCTTTAATCCAAATAGCTTATTCTCCCCGACTTTTACACATCGAGATATATTTCCTGCATAACCATGAGGATACTTAATAGCTTCAAACCATTTGAAAACTTTCTTCTCATTACCTAGATTAATCATGTAATGTGCAAGAGGCATTGACCCCGACGTTGTTAGCCATAAGTGAGGGTGTATCTTCATGAGTTGAAGATCTTTGCGCGCCTTCACAGTGTCTTTAGTCTTATCTTTAAACCTTAAAACTGTTCCCACAATGCTGTCACAAACATTCTTCTCTATATGCATGACATCAAGATAGTGCCGTATTTTCAATTTCTTCCAATAAGGCAATTAAAAAAATACACTCTTGTGCGTCCAGTTCTCCAATCTAGAAGGACATTTTGGATTCCGAGCTAACAAGTCAGGATCACTGCTAAGACGTCCGAAATCAAAAGAGTTCAACATGTCCAAAATCCACTCACTAGACCGCTCTTGCGGTTTTAAACCAAACTCTTGCTTCCCATTGAATGAAGCCGTATCAAATCACCATGGATGATCTTCCGGAAGCCATGTACGACTCCCCAAGTAACACACCTTTCCAGCGTGCCAACTAGCATTTAGGTCTCCTAAGCAGATTGGACAAGCCTTGTAACCTTTAGTGGGTTGAGACGACAATATCCCATATCCAAGAAAATCACTAATGGTCCAAACAACTGTTGCTTTCATCTTGAATGAAGTTTGACTATACCAGTCAAAAGTAGGGACCCCATTTTCCCATAATTCTTTTAACTCATCAATAAATTGTCTCATGTACACATCAAGACATTTTCCTGGAGAATAACGACCTGGAATTAACAAAGTCAACATACTAAATTCCTTCTTCATACACATCCATGGAGGTAGGTTGTACACCACAACAATAACAGGTCAAATACTATAAGATAAATTCATGTTTCCGGTAGGATTAAACTCATCTGTTGCAAGTCAAAGTCTTACATTTCTAATGTCTGCTACAAAATCAAGAAATGATCTGTCAAATGATTTTCAAGCCTCTCCATCTGTGTGGTGTCTGAGAGTGTCATCATTTTTCCTCGTTACCCGTGCCATCTCATCTTTTCTGAAGTGTGTGAAGACATGTACATACGCTTCAACCTAGGAATCAATGGGAAATAACGAAGCACCTTCTTTGGAATCCTTTTCTTCTTACATGAAGAAGATGATGATGACTTCCACCTCGACGCTTTGCACACTATACAATAATTCAGGTCTTTGTTGACGACTCCATAAAACAAAACGCAGTTATTCTTACATGCGTCGATATTCTCATAACCGAGACCAAGATCTTTCAACATACTCTGTACCTTATCAAAGCTGTGGGGAAAGTTGTTTTTTGGAGGAAGCAATTTCTTGATATTCACCAAGTTACGGTTAAACGATACATTCGACCAATTGCTGTCAACTTTGGTTTTAATCTGTTCAATGATGGCACCCAAGACAGTTACATTACACCCAGGGTACAATGGGGTTTGTGCTTTAGCAAGCAGCCTATTATATTTATCGTAATCATCATTGTCAACATTTGAAAAAGCATGGTCTGCATCAGTGGTATCGTAAACAACCTCTTTCTCATGTCATGTAGCAAATGAAGGAAAAGCATCATGTATAATGTTCATAGAAGGATCCACATAAGGGTCAAAACTACTGCTGGATGAGCCAGCATGCTGAAAATGTCCCGCTCGGATTTCTTCCAAGGTAGGTTCATTATCTAATGTTTCACCATGTAGACTCCATGTAGTATAACTACGCATAATACGTCTTGTATTCAGGTGTTTGTGGATTTCATAAATCATCTTCCACTTAGTATTATGATATTCAACACACGAACATCTGTGTACAGTTCTGCCATCAGCATGTTCAAGTACAAATAATAAAAAATCTAGAATTCCTTGTTGGTATTCAGGGTTCCCCCGGTCATACTGCATTCATCTCTTGTCCATGTCTTGTCATATATGTAAACAACAAATAAGAAATAGTAGTTCAAAAAACACAACAACAAAAACATGTATTCGATCACTTGATCTTCACCTTATGTCTCCGGTTAGGGTCCTAATCTTATTCAGGAGAACACGATTTTGTTTCTAAGTTTGTAATTCTTGTCTTTTCAATTTCGATGTGGGAAAATTTCATCAGCATCTCCCTACAGTCCCTCTAGTGCACAAATAACTATACCTAGTATGCACTCGAGGAACGGTAACGAGAGACAGTGTCGAAACATATACCCACAACCGAAAACGAAAAGACAAGAATAACAAACTATAGAACAAAATCATGTTCTCCTAAACTGTCCAAAAATGGGACAATTCAAGAATCATTTTGTCAAACACAATTGTGACAAAAAGATTCTCAAACGAGATTTCTAAGGTTCATGATATTTAGGTGAATGAAAGAATATAATCTTATATTCTTACATTTGATTATCACAAAATAAACATATAACATATACGTACAATCATTTGAATGCACAAAACATTTACTCAAACCAAACAATTAATTAAGTATATTTACATATATCCCTAATAACATAATTAAATAATTTTCTCAAAACCTAATAATAGTAAAGCATATATATATATATAAATACATAAATTAAACTAATTAACTCTAATCAATAAACAAAATAGAATAACTAACTTTAAGAATCAACATGCATATATATAATCATCACCCAATATATATAATATCATCAACATGCATATATATATATATATATATATATATATATATATATATCAATCAGCTAGCATTAATTAATCATCACCCAATAATATTAACAACATGCTTGTGACCGGAATCCTCGCCGGAAAACTCATCGGAAAACATGAAAAAATATGGTGGAGAAAGAGAGAGAAAGAGATTATACCAAACTCAATGCATATGGTAGACAAACTCAAGTTTCGATAAGAGCCCGGCGGGATTTGAAGGGCTTCACACCGTGTATTGAAAATTGAAGGAAATTTTGAGAGAGAATGAAAAATGAAAGATGCAGATCTGGAAACGCATCAGGATGTTATAAAAGCTAAATCCAGTAAAGTGACTAAATTATTTATTTCGTCGCCATAGTAACCAGTTAGACGACGAAAAAAATACTTCGTCACCTAAGAGAGAACACTTTAGTGACGAAAGATTTTTTTTGTCACCTCAGTGATACTAACTTGGGTGACGAAAACATTTTTCATCACCTAGCCCGCCACGTACATGACGAAACACTTTTTCATTACCTCAATGATACTAACTTGGGTGACGAAAACATTTTTCGTCACCTAGCCTTCCACTTAAATGACGAAATAGTGTCTCGTCACCTCAGTGATACAAACTGGGTGACGAAAAACTATTTCGTCACCTTACACGTAACTTAAATGACGAAACTTTATTTTCGTCACCTAAGATAGAACACATTTGTGACGAAAAAATATTTCATCACCTCCCCTATGACTTGGATGACAAAAATAGTATTGGTCACGTTAGAGCTTACTTAGGTGACGACGTTAGTGACGAAACTAGTTTTCATCACCTTACCTGCCTCAGATGACGAAATATTTTAGAGGTGACGAAACTGTTTTCGTCACTAAAGTGTTCTCTTTGGTGACGAATTGGAAATCTTTCGTCACCTCAGGGCTTTTTTCTAGTAGTGCCACTTGGTTAAAAGCATATGTATCGGATTTTGTAATGTATTTTGTATGTCAGGTTGTGTCTAAAACTATTGATTGCATGTGGACTAGGCTTTGGAAGGTGTGAAAGTGAAATAAACTTTGGCATATTTTCTATGTGACTTAGGTAGGATTTGCTGCTATGAAATCTGCTGCTGAGACACTGGAATAAGAATTCTACATTAAAGCTTACTTTATTTTTTGGATATTCCTACATTAAAGCTTACTTTATTATTTGGATATTGAAGAGTTTGGGCTTGGTTTTGGGTTTCTCTTCTTCTTTTATCCGTATCAGTATTCAGGTCATTGGGCACAAATTTTGGTCCCAAGTCCAAAATTATCAACGATCCTAAAACTAATAGCGGAACTCATGCAATTAAGTTAACTTCCACACCACACTCGTTCTTGTGCCTCAAGTGCATGAATGTGGCTTTGGTCCATGTGCATGACATGATGTTTACGAGTAAAATTCGCCTTAAAGTGTGATTTGAGCTTGAAGAATGAATTGGGCTTGCTTACTGGATTTTTAGGTCTCAACACATGTTTGCTAACTTTAGATCGAGTTTCCCAAACTGACTATGGTGTGGTAAAAATCTTAGTTATCTCTCCAAAACAAAAATTCATTCTGCTAGGGATAATGTCCTAATTAACAAGTTTTCTCATTTCAGACCTAAATGTGGTAAAAGAGGTAAAGGAAAGAGCTTCACAATACCTAATTGATTTGGCACTCTCAAGTAGTTGAAACAGAACCATGCATGCTTGTTATATTTTGGTGCCTTTATAAACTTGAACACTTCTGGATTTGAGATACTAATTACAAACAAAGAAACAGAACAGTTATATCTCTCTGTTTCGTAAGATTCTTGAAAACTAAGAGAAAGATGGCAGGAGGTGGTATTGCTGTCCAGGGCGGAGGCAGAAGCCATGAAGGAGGTGTCACCATCTTTGTGGTAATTGCATGTGTGGCGGCTGCCACAGGTGGTCTCCTCTTTGGATATGATATTGGAATCTCAGGAGGTGTGACATCAATGGAGTCATTCTTGAGCAAGTTCTTCCCTTCTGTATATCACAAGATGAAGAATGAGGCTGCTGATCAAAACCAATACTGTAAATTTGATAGCCAACTTCTCACATTGTTCACCTCTTCTCTCTACATTGCTGCTCTGGTGGCTTCCTTCTTGGCTTCATCGATAACTAGGAGATTTGGTCGAAAAGTATCCATGCTAGTGGCAGGCGTTGTTTTCTTCATTGGCTCTATCCTAAAAGGTATTGCTACCAACATCGTTATTCTGATCATCGGTCGTCTCTTGCTTGGTGTTGGTGTTGGGTTTGCTAATCAGGTGAGCATATTCTTAATAGTCAGATTGATATCATATTGCATGTCAACCTCTTTCCTGACAGTTTAAGCTTATTTGCAGTCTGATCCTGTTTATCTTGCCGAAATGGCTCCAACAAAAATGAGAGGAGCACTCAATAGGGCATCCAAATGGCCATCACCATTGGTATTCTAGTGGCAGGGCTTGTTAACTTTGGCACTGCCAAGATCAAGGGTGGATATGGCTGGAGGATCTCTTTGGCTGTTGCAGCAATCCCTTCCATGATCATGACTGTATCTGCTCGATACACCAAATTAAATGCTAGAAAGAGGACACTCTGAGAAGGCTAGGAAAATGTTACAAAAAATTCGCGGCTCCGACAGTGTCAATGTTGAGTTCCAAGACCTTGTTGATGCTACTGAGGCTGCAAATAAAGTAGAGAACCAATGGGGAAACATCATGCAACAAAGATATAGGCCTCAACTTATCATTTCTGTTTTTGTTCCATTCTTCCAGCAGCTCACCGGCATCAATGTGATAATGTTCTACGCGCCTGTTCTTTTCAAGACTCTAGGCTTTGGAGATGAAGCCGCTCTCATGTCTGCAGTCATCACTAGTAGTGTTAACGTTCTTAGTACTGTAGTGTCGATGATTGTTGTTGAGAAGTCTGGAAGGAAAGCGTTATTCCTCGAAGGTGGACTGCAAATGATCATTTGCCAGGTATTTTCTTTTTCAGCTTGGCCCTAAATCCTATAAATAAAACTGATAGCACCTTTCTTAATTGATCTTAACAGTCCTTCCTTCTATGACTGTAGATCGCCGTCGGAGTCATGATTGCCTTGCAGTTTGGTCTTAGCGGGCAAGGGACAATTACAAAGGCCGAAGCTAACTGGGTCTTGGTCTTCATCTGTGGATATGTTGCAGCATTTGCATGGTCTTGGGGTCCTTTATGGTGGTTGGTTCCTAGTGAAATCTGTCCTTTAGAGATCCGATCAGCTGGACAAGCCATCACTGTCTCAGTTAACATGTTCTTTACTTTTGTCATTGGCCAAGCTTTCCTCACCATGCTTTGCCACATGAAGTTTGGTCTCTTCTTTTTTCTTTGCTGGTTGGGTTACCATTATGACCATTTTCATCGCCTTCTTCCTACCCGAGACCAAGAATGTCCCCATTGAAGAGATCAACAGTGTGTGGAGAGCACACTGGTTTTGGGGCAACAGGGGTGTTACTTCGAAACTGAAAACCGAAAAAAACCGCACCGAAAACCAAACTGTAATCGAAAAAACTGCACCGGAAAAAAACAGGGCCGAATCAGATCTGTTCGGTTCGGTTTTCGATTTCGGCCAGTCAAAACCGAACTGAACCGTTTGAATCGAATTCAACGGTCAAACGGTAATACGACGTCGTTTAAAAAAAAAAAACCCTAGTTCTTCAGCCATTCCTTATCAGTCTCTCACGCCTATCGTTCGTTCCTTAGTCTTTCTGTTTCACTCTTTCTCAGTCTCGAGTCCCCTCTTTCTTTTGCGTCTCGCCGGATTGTCCCTCTTCTCCCGTCTCGCCTGTCCGCCCTGTCGCCACCCACCAGTCCCCTCCGCCCTGTCGCCACTCGACTCTCCCTCTTCTCCCCTCTTGTCGGACTGTCCCTCTTCTCCCCTCTCGCTGATCCACCCTGTCGCCCTGCGCCAGTCCCCTCCGCCCAGTCGCCACTCAACTCTCCCTCTTCTCCCCTCTCGCCCTCTTCTCCCCTCTCGCCGGAAGTTCCCAATCTCGCATATTCAAGGTCTGCCTTGTAGAGGGCAGAGGACTAAGAACAACCCCAGGACTTTGAAGTTTGAAGGGTAAGAGGGTCACTGTTGCCGCAAAGAAGAAAGCTCGTTAAGTACTTGCATTGTGTTTCTAATCTGTTTTTGTAATTGATGATCTTTGAAATTTGTTGTTTTGGTTTATGTATTGGGGTTAGTATTTAGTGGAATTGATGAAAGTGATTTGAGTTAATGAAGTTGTTTTCTCACCTAAGGATGTGGATTTGGGATCACTTTCTGTTATGCATTTTGGTGTGTTGCAACACTGTTCGTGAATGTGAACTCGATTTTGTTCAAAGGATTGATAAAGATTGAGAAGTGTATGGTGTTAAGAGTTCTTCACCTATGATTTAAAACTATTTTGCAGTATGCTTTAATTTCTTCCCTACCATTTTTAGATATGGCAAAGGTATCACATTTGCATGCATCCATCCATTGCTGCTGATCCCAGGCCTTTTAGTGGTGGCATGGTCTTTCATTATGTAACTGATGATGAATTTTAATGGTTGATGAACAACTTTCATAATGTGGTAACTTGTTAATTGTTATGTGCTTAAATCTTTGATTCCTTTTCTTTTGCAGACAACATTCCTCTCTCACAATGTAGAGGGTTAGATTGAACTCATCAAAGGCAGTGAAGCGTGGTTCCTCAATGTCCATTGACTCAGTTGGTCGTGGCCGTGGCCATGGTGTTACGAGTTCTACAATGAACAATTCTTCCTCATCTTCTCAGGTATATTACTGAAATTTAGTTACTAAAATAGTTATGATATATATATATATATATATATTCTGATGATGATTATATTTGTATAATACGCAGATGTAAGTTGATAGTGTTGGTGTTGGTGAATCAGCAACACCGACACCGGTTCCTAGTATGAGTGGAGCACAAGCAACTGAAGCAAGTACCGGTGAAGAAGAGGAGAATCATGAGATGACTGAGGAATACAATTTGGCATATTTGAAGGACAATGAAAGGTTAGATATTTGAGCTCATTTTACTAGAAAAATGGTTAAGAATAGAGTTAAGGGAGTATACATTTATTGCAGTAAAGAATATTGTGTTGATTCGTATTCAAATGGTACGACATCACTTCTTAAGCATATAGATAAGTGTCCCAAGTATCCTCCAAACATTGAAATGTTGAAAGCTAGAGCTACCATTTACTCATATGGATGGGATGGGGTTTAGGCGTTTTATGAAAAAAAAACATTACTTTTTTGGAAAATCCATTGTAGGCAAATAGTAGCAAAAGATGTGCTTAAGGTGTATATGTGGGAGAAAGAGAAGTTGATGGGTCAATTGAAGGGGAAAATGGTGTTTCTTACAACGGATACATGGACATCCATTCAAAACATTAATTATATGGTTGTCACCACACACTTTATTGATGATGATTGGGTGTTGCATAAAAGAGTGCTTAATTTTTGTGCCATTGAGGACCATCAGGGAGAGTCTATAGCTGAAATTTTAGAGGATTGTTTGTTAGAGTGGGGCATAGAGAAGATTCTAACAATCACCGTTGATAATGCTTCGGCAAATGATGTTGCAATAAAAGAGTTAATCAAGAAGTTAGATGCTTGGGGAGATCCTAGAATGATTTTGAATGAGGGGAAGAATGTGCATATGTGGTGTGTAGCTCATATTTTTAACTTGATTGTGAATGATGGTTTGAAACCAATGAATATGTCTATTGATGTTATTCGTAATGCGGTGAGGTATGTTAGATCCTCTCCACAAAGACTTGAACTTTTTAAACAATGTGTTGAGAGAGTGAAGATATAGTGCAAGGGGCTTGTGGTGTTGGATGTCCCTACTAGATGGAATTCCACATACTTTTACGTTATGTTACATCATTTACAAGTATGGTTTTCTTTTCTAACCTTTTGTTTTTTTTTTGTATGTAGAAATATTGGAGATGTTATCATTGTCAAGTAGGCAAAATGTGAAGTGTGGTATATTGCCTCCTAAAATGAAGGTTATGAAGCAAACAACATTGCCAAGATGAGATCATTTAGATGATGTTGATACTTGATAAGGATTTGAACATTGTGGACTTTATTTTCAATTTGTGGACTTTTAAGTTTGAACAAATTTTTATTTTGTAATGTTTTGGACTTTATTTTCAATTTGTGGCTTTTAAGTTTGAACTATATGGAAGTATGCATTGTCAAATATGGATCCCAATATATTAAAAACTATATATTAAAATTACAAAAAAAAAAACCGAACCGGGCTGAACCGTTCAATTCAATTCGGTTTCCGGTTTACATTTTCAAAAAAAAAAAACCGAACTAAACCGAACCGACTTTTTAGTTCGGTTTCCGATTTTAGGTGAAAACTGAACCTAATAAAACCTATAACACCCCTAAGGGCAAGTACATCCCAGATGACGCTGTCATTGGGGGGTTATAACAAACATGATAAAGCTGTAGTTTAAGGAACTTAATAGATTACGAAAAGGATTTATTACAAAACACCAATCGAACTATAATGTTATTTTCATTTTTATACCTAACTATCAAAAACTTACATTTTCATACGCAAAGTTTCATTCAGTTAACATTTTGATACTTTGACCACTAACACTGTTAAATTTTGAAGGAATTTTTGTCATTTCAAATTATATAACATTTTTTACATTTAATTTAACGAAATAATTTATTTTTTGAGGTTATCAAATAAAATAGAACAATTTGTTTTAGCAAAAATATTTAAAAAACAAAATTCAAAATTAAATATTTAATTTTACAACAATAGTGATAAAAGTTAGTAGAACTTTTGTATGTATATATATTTTTGGAGTTACATGTTAAGCAAAACAAAATAAAATAAATTAAAATATATAATTAAAATAAATTATATCGAGAAAATATAGAATATCGATGGAACATTTTATCATATTTTATATAATCATGGTATATTTAACCAAAAATAAATTAAACATGTTTATATAAAATTTAATAACATTTTCATCTATATTCGATATTTTCTCGATATTATTTATTTTTAAATATTTTTGCTAAAGTAAATTGTTCTATTTGTATTTGATAACCTCAAAAAATAAATTATTTTGTTAAAGTAAATGTAAAAATGATATATTTATTGAAAGGACGAAAATACCTTCAAAATTTAACGGTGTTAGTGGTTAAGATATTAAAATGCTAACGGAATGAAACTTCGGGTATGAAAATAAAAATAACATAATAATTCGGGTGGTGTTTTGTAATTAATCCTTAAGAAAATGTTGTATGTGTTACATAACTCCAACATCGTGGGATTATGGTTTACAAGGAATTACTTCACATCTTTTGTAGATCCAAACTTCTTACTAATGTTCAATTTCGGAATCTAATACTAAACAACATTATATTCTGCAAGAAGCTTAGTTCAGAATGGGAATAATAATCGATATCACCAACCTTCTAGTTGAAAATATAAAGAGAAAATTAGACAAAAACCCAAAAAATCAAACCCCTTTTAAAATAAACCCATGCTCATATTCCATTTTAATTTACACCCAACCCTATTATTGAACCTGCCTTATATGTTTTATTTTTATTTTTGGAATTTGTATCCCTCTTTTCCTTGACTCTTTTGCCCTTCCGTTTTTTTTGTTTTTTCTTGAGAAGACATTCCCTAAATGTGGCTCTTGACTTTCTTCTATTTTAAATAGGGTTAGGGTTTAGACTAGGGTTTAGGGTTTAGGGTTTAGAGTAGGGTTTAGGGTTTAGGGATTAGGGTTTAGGGATTAGGGATTAGGGTTTAGGGTTTAGGGTTTAGGGATTAGGGTTTAGACTAGGGTTTAGGGTTCAGGGTTTGTGGAACCGGGTTTAGGGTTTAGGGTTTAGACTAGGGTTTAGGGTTTAGGGTTTAGGGTTTGGGTGTAGTATGTGGAACCGGGTTTTCAGCTGCCGGGTAATTATGTTTAATGAGTCAGTCAAACAAGTTGTTAATTGCAATGGTTCAGTTGGTGGCATTTCAGCAATTTCCTTCAACAACAAGTTCTATTGTTTAGATAAGCAATATTAATATTTTTACTAAATCAACCTAATTAATAAGTTGTGTGTATTTTAAAAGAGTATAACATGTGGGTGTAATTTAAAATGGGTCTATAATTTTGGGTGTAACATCAAATTCCCCAAATATAAAACCGAAGATAGATAAAGAGAAGAATGCAGGTTACTTATCTATAGTGCCAAATCCATCCTCGATCGTGATAATTTTCGAAGATTTACAGCTCGAAGTATACAATAGAATGTTAATACTTAAAAGAGGAGAAAAGAAAAGGAAGGAATTACCACATTACAGTAATTGAAGTGATGGTATAGTAAGGCAAGTATGCTAATCCAATAGGAGGTGGACTATGCGACTGATACAGATTCCAATAAAGCATCAACATACTCTTTAAGCTTAACTTTTGTAATTGCACCCTCTCTTCTACTTTCTGGAACTTCCTGTCCATTCTTGAAGAGAATCAACGCAGGCAGACCATAAACTTTGTATTCTTCAATTAATCGTGGGTTTGCATCATGATCAATCTTAACAACTGTTAATCTGTCTTTATATTCCTGACAATTACCAAATGACTAATTCAGATAATTGAATGAATGTTGTAACCATACAATCTTGAGATAAAATGATCTTGTTTCTCTGTTGGTCTTTACAGACTGATAGACAATGAGATAAGAAATGCTCCGAAAATTTAGTACAACAATTAGGAATCACATTATCAGGTTTTTTACAATCTTAAACAGTGCAGCCAACATAATCTTTTCAGTTTATGCATTCCAGTGTCAAAGGAATGACATTATTTAACCAATTAGCTGAGGACGTGATCTAACAGTTTCTGTGATTATAAGACAACTAGACTACTGTAGTCAGAAAACTGGTTCACTAATCCAGACAGTCAGTCCCACTTTTGTACTTGTAGGTGTTAGTGGTGCACCATTTCACTCAAATATCAATATATCATTATATTAAAGAATAATATGTGACGACAGGGTTCCTGATTTCTGGTTCAGTGTCTAACTGTCTATTATTCGAAAATGTGAACACTCAATTTGGGTGGAACTATAAAGACTGACTTGGTGTATCAACAATGTATTAATAGGCTCTAATGAAACACAGAATGAAAATGTGATGACAGGATTTTTGACTTCCATTCTTACTAAACACTACAGGGACAATAGTTCTATACTTGCCAATATCTTATATGAGGCAAGACACTGGATCAAGTTGGAATGTCCTAATTTGTGAATATGGAAACATTGGCCAAGAACCAACCAACTTACCATTATGTAATAGAAACCTTTAAGTTACCTAAACGATTCAAACAAACAGTCTAAATGGACCTGGCAGTTTTCATTGTTTGTGCACATTTCTCACATAATTCTATCTTATTATCTGATGAGAGAAACTGTTTTCTTTATCCATTCTTAGTCTTGATCTATGGTCTCAAACTTTTCCCAATTTTCCAATCCCCTAACAAGGTTGCACCCAAAATTCCGCAAACTAGTCCTATTCTACTAATCCCATATTGCATACATTCGAACACCATCAAAAATTTATGTATTGCTGACTGTTGCTTTGAGGAAAAAACATATTCAAATGGTCATTATAATATACAAGAGAGACAGAACTGAACCTGAGCAATCCATTCCATAGCGGGAGAAATCAAGCGGCAAGGACCGCACCAATTGGCAACAAACTCGACAAGAACCGGACGGTCCGAGTTTAGAACAGAATCCTGAAACTGGGTCTCGTTGATTTCCTGAATAGCAGCACTGGCAGCAATTGAAAACTTGGGAGCTGTAAAAGAAGAACTGCGATGTTGTCGACCCACTTGTTTCTTTTGGGTGTAGAAGAACCTGGAGAAGTGCTCCTTGAGAGAAGTGGTTGGCGAATAAGAGCTGCAGGTAACTGAACGGACCGGAGGGAAGGGACGTATGGAAAGTAATGCTGAATTGGAGACGACGGTGTCCATGTTTTATGAGAGTTCGTGAGAAACAGAGTAGAGGGGGAAACGTTTTTGATTAGAGGAGGAACTGGAATTCTCTTTGGGCTTTTATGCGCCAAAGGAGAACCATTGCTCAGTTGGCGTGGTGGTCCTGGTGGCTTATTGGCCACAGAACAATCCTATGTGGGGTTTGGAGAAGTAGCATTTTCATTTTGTGGATCAGAAGTATTACTTTTGTTGTTGTTCATACAATCAGAAGTAATTTTTTTTTGGATACAAAGTAATACTTTGTTTCCTCATCACTTTGCACTTTCTTTTTACCTTTGACACTGTCTACTGTACTATCTTCAAATCTACTTAGAGCAACTTTATCAGTCTCATCAAATCTGATTTTTCGCTATTTTAACGTGCATAAAACGCAGATAACAGAAATATTAGGCCTTCAGCAGACTCGCTATATAGTTCGCCAAAATAGTTTTCGCTATTACGCTGGTCAAATTTAAGAGTGAAGAGAGAAATTTGAGACGCTCGCTATCTCCTCCAGCGGGCAGATTTGTTCAAATTCAAACCACTAGGTAATCGCCTTCCTCTTTCCTTGTCATTCTTTCTCCTTGATATTCGTCAAATTGAAATATTGTGGGATTGGGCAATAGAAATTTGTGGGGATATAAACCCTAAAAAAGGATTTGGGGCTATTCTCAAATGTTGGTTCGAGGTTCAACTATATAAGTGCTTGAGATTCAGCAATTAGTACATTAGCTTTTTCAATATTTTTTTTTAGTACATGCTATAATTGGAAGATGAGTGTCATCTCTAATTATAAGTATTCCAGTTTGGACAAGGGGGGTTTTATACCAAGAATCTTATGACTACTGGTGGTGGTTTAGAGCTAACATCGTTTGTCTTCGTAATGATGATTTTCATGAATGGTTTTAGTTGAACAGATTTTGCTCAGTTATTGATTTTATATAGTTTCAGCACCTTAATGATCACAAAAGTAGCAAAAAATTGGTAGAGATAATCATGTCATATATATCTAGATACTAACTGGCTATTATAAAAGAAAATATGACCGAAAAACGAGCCAAATAAAAACCTTCACCAAGGATCGTCGTCCACTCAATTGCGGATCGTTTGATCTTTAGAGGCGGTCTTATCCAAGTTGCTTAGATGGAGGTGGCTGACGTCCGGTTAGGCAAGCCATCGGATTGACCCAACGATTGCTGGTCGAACTAAGATGTTTGGGAGGATTGACCTAACGGTTACTCAGATTACTCATGCATTGACCGTTATGGTCGTTATAGGCTATATGCCTGATGGAGTTTTTTTTTTCATTCCCCTCAAAAATAGAGTTTAGAATTAATAAAATTTTAATTGATGAAGTTCTAAATTCTATCATTTCAGAATTTCTGAAGAATTTAGAAAAGTCTCGTCCAAACAGATCATTACTATATTATTCACGTTTGATTTGTTATGGTTCCATATGGTTCATAACCTTGTATGATAAATTTGAAAATAAACGGTAAAGCATCAATGAAACCAAGAACAGGCTTATCTCATAATTATCTCTTTATTCTTCTTTGTTATTCAGTAACAAATGTATTTTATCCCATGAATTGGATGTTCAAATTCAAAAGGATACAAACAAAATGCTTGGATGAAACTAATATTGGTTTAAGTACTTGATAGTACTTGGAATATAATAGATAGGAACAAAATATGAAAAGCCAATCAGCATACACAATGGCACTTGTGTTGATCACTGCATTTCCCTGCATCGCATAAAGCATTTATGCAATATGTCCAACATTTACCATCTGGCAAAGTCTCTGAGCCGTGCCTATCATGTTCGCCGGGAATACATACTCCGAGTTCAGGATGGTCTTTGCAGCACTGCGATCCAGCTGCTGTTGCCTGATAATCTGGATCACAAAGTAGTATTCGGAATCATTTATACGACCATAAAATCTTACCCAAAAACTTTTATGTTTTGGAATATTTAGAAAAATGAATACCATAAGTACTTATTATTATATAGCTTCCACGAATAACAAAAATTATGGTGCAGAGGGCACTCACACAAGGCCACAACATTGAATGTGTAGGAACCAAACGAAAATTATATGATATATCATGTAATAAAATGGATATAAGACAGTAAAGTATTTCTTTCTGATTGGATAGTAATTAAGAAAATGAAAAGTAATATCTTGTATCTATAAGACGAGGGACTACGTCTACTGACCATGTATTTCATAAGTTTACAAAAGATCAAAGATTTACAGTCGACGAAAACCATATACTAAACAAGTAATTGGTTATTCAAAACCCATGCCAGGTAATTTTCTAAAGGAATATAGTTCTAAGATACGAACCGATGCACAGTATGAGAAGCACAAAGAGAACCATTGAAACTTCTCCTAGTTTAGCCATTGTATTGCTCAAGAGAAATAAAAACTTGTTTTTCTTGATTAAAAAGAATACAAGTGCTATGATGAAACTGAGAAATGCATGTATTTATACCAAAACATAGGAAGGGTTGCTACAAAAACGGAGAGGAAAAATGAACCAAATAAAGAATACTTCTGAGAAAATGCCATATATACACAATTTTTTTTAAAGCTTTTTATTAATAACTCACACACCCTACATATGTCATGAGGTTTGAACTCATGACCTCAAAGTTGTCAGTTAAATGCCATATATACACAAAATTAATTTTAAAAGAAATACATACCTGTAAACATATAGAAGGCGAATAATTTAAAAAAAAATACTGAGAATATGCAGGAACCGGATTGTGCAATGAACCTGATTGTGTTTACCATTTTGAACAAAAAAAAAATGCACACCAGCAGTATAGTAACAAAATGAAGATTTGCAATCAAACAATACTCATACGGGAGATTTTCAAAATTTGAATTTGGTTAATTAGGTCTGTATTTCTCTTTTCATTTTTTATTTTGTTATGAATTTTTTTTTAGTAAGAAAATTTTACCGTTTCAACAATATGGCCAGAAGACATTTTACATCATATGTTGGGCTCTCTATAATCAGACAATAGAGACCTACAAGCACCATGACCGGCACCCACATTGATAATAAGCTCGAGATTTTAGGAACAAATCATATCACCTAATTTTCGAACAAAAGTAAACTAGTTGTCTAAGACCTCAATTGGTGTATTTGTAAACTAAGAAACCAAGTACGAATGTTTCTTTCCATGCTCAGGCAACGTAGCATGATATCTACGTCTCACCGGCATCCAACTCCAAGCAGCTCCCTAGAGATACAAACCCAGCCCATGGCCTACTAAGCTCTAATATAGGCCAGATCCAATCTCTCCAGGTCTGAGCTCAAACCCAGGCCCAAAGACCTGGGGTCAAATCTAGTTAGCAAAGATCCGCGCCATGCACAACCGCACGACGACCGCCGCCCGACGTGCTTCAATGCCGCCTCTCGGAAACCCAGCGCTGCTCCGCCGTCCCCAGCCTTCACACAGTCGAGTATGACCTAAACACATTCCTTGATTCCATCGCACCCAACACGATCAAAGAGGTTACCCATGCAACCACCCATGCCAAAAGGTGCCGTGTCACGCTGAGCCGTCGAGAATCGCCCCTTGCTATCTTCACGGTCAAATACAGCCTTCTAGGCTTCATTGAGAAGCCAACCACATTCCTCGATTCATCTAAACCTCAAGAATACGATCGAGCAGCCTCGCCGAAAAGAAGTTGCCGCCGCCAAACGAAACTCAAACTAGGTTTTGGAAGTGCAAGGTCGCTCCGAAAGAGTCGGAGGCCTCAAACCATCGTTTTCTTTTTCTTCTCATTCTTCTATTGTTTCTATATATTTTTATTTTGCTATGATGGATGAGGTAATTACTATTTATTTTTATAGTCTTTTTTAAATAGGTTTATTTATTGTCCGCTTTGTACTAGTTTTTTTTTTTTAAAAAAATGTTAAACAGATAATTGTTTTACTTATCTACAGACAAAAAACATTTACATCAATCAGCCAAATTTACAGGTAAACGTATAAGCACAATTATTTAACCTACACAGCCAAATTTCAACATCACTATCTATATCCCATTGGTAACTACTACTAGTACTACTGTACTAGTACTAATGACAAGTCAGGCGATAAATGCTACAGTTATTTCACTCAATGTGCAGGTGCTGTATATTGTAAGGGAGCTCTTTGTAAGGTGCTATTGTAAGGGAGCTCTTTATGTATTGATGAGCAAGTCGTTTGTTCTTCTAGTTTTTTGTTGAACTAATTTGTTGTATCCTAGTAACTATCTATATCAGTTTTTTGTTTTTATTTATTTTATATGAAATGAAAATTACAAAGTAAAATCTTTTAGATAATTGAGTTTAAATAATCAAAGAGAAATGCTCTAGTAGCCGAGCTTAGGATTCTATTTCTCCAAATGTGACAATTTAGGAGTTGGTGTCCTTGAAGAGCAATAGAATCCACCACGAAGTTTAGCTTCTCTAAACATATGCTTGAAGGAAATGAAAGAGAACGATCTTGCAATAATCTTAATATCTTGAATAATCTTGAGCAGTCTCTAGGGAGTACTAATTCTTCCATTAACAACATCTATTACCGATAGTCACCTTCAACTTGAATTATAATTCTAGTAGCCTTATTCTTTTGTTTTGAGTAAAATGTCTCTCAACGCCACAATTTCTACAGTTGGAATAGTTGTCTTCCCCCATCCTTTAGCTCTAGCACGAATAATGTTGCCTTGATGGTTTCTAAAGACATATATTCCTGCAGTCGAGTTCCCTTAAACTGAACCATCAAAATTGATCTTAATGTGTAATTGAGAGGGGGAGACCACTAAGAGTGATTTGGCTAACTCACATCTCAATAGCATCATCAACTATATATCTATATCAGTTGCTAAAAATAATTCAAAAAATAGCTTGACATTTCTTCAATGTTTAACATCCCATGAAGAGGGTCATGTCCAAGGGCTGAGCCAGCCCCAGGCTCACCTAGGCTTAAGCCTAAGTGAGAATTTTTAGGTAAAAAAAACTTACATCTCATTGATGCGATGAAACCTCCTTAACCTTTCTTTTGTTTTGTTAATCAGTATTAGGACTAATTGTAGTGCTGACAAGACCTACCTTCAGAAATCAGGATGAAATTCAGGATAAGTCTCTTATCAACTGTCTTGTCTTATTATATGTCGAGCAAGTTCTTTGAATAGCTTACAATACGTAGCTCCTAGCTTGGACTCCTTTTCATTTATAAACTGATGTGTAACTCTTTTTCATTTATAAGCTAATGTGTAACTCTTTTTTAAGGCAACAAAGACGAATATTTTTTACTTAATTTCCTCTTCTTTCCTTGCGAGCCCTGTTCACCTGTTTGAACCCATCACTCAAAAAAAAATCGTTTTGGTTATTATTAATATGTCAAATTCACAAACATTGTCTCCCGTCTTCCTATTTTTCCATCCTTGATTGCTAATTCGTTACTCTTAAATTCTTATCATTACTTTACAATTTTAGTGGCTATTCGACCGTCCCAACGACTGACTTACTCAAGCTTGGCTATCTCTTCCACAATCCTCATATTAACAAAAATTTCTATCATCATCGAGATTCGAGTTCGTTGAAATTTTTTGTGTAATATTTAACTCAGATAACAATTTCATCCAGGTTCGCACTGGCCGTATCCAAGACACAATTTTGTTATATCTCTTTGGCCCACTATTTTGTTCACAAAAATTGTGTCAACCCGAGCTCGAATCCAACACGGTTACTTCATAACAGGTTTAAACAGATCAACTTGAACCGTTGCTGAAATCTTCTTCGTTCTCCATTGAAACCCTCAAAAAGCAGGTCAGAGCATAAACCCTAGAGTAAAATGGATGGGCACGATGATGAAATAAAAGAAAATATGGCCTCTCCGACCAATTCTCAGAAAACCGGTAATCTTCTCCACCTTTCTTGCTTCTCTTTTCTCTTCTTAAAATGCTTGTGGGCTTTCCTTTTCCTATCTATATCTACCCCACTATGTCTTGATTCTTCAGGGTTTGATTGCTTTGTTCAATTGGGTAAAGCTGCGTTGTGATTGAAATACATGTTATTCAGTAAAGACTTCAGTTTCAGGGTGTTGGGTATTGATTTCAGCATGGTGTTGTGTATTTCAGTTTCTGATGATGAAGAAATAGACTACTCCATCAAACCAGAGTTCTATGATTCAGATCTTGATGTGAAAGATGAGTTGTGGGTTCAAAAGAAAAGGAAAGGTCGTGCTTCTGATGCCGTCCTCAGCTGTCCAGCTTGCTTCACCACACTGTGTCTGGAATGTCAGAGGTAATGTGACTGGCTATGAATTCATGGTATGCTTTTTCGTAAGTAGCATGTCATCAAGCTTAGTGGTAGCTTCTTTTACCATTCATGCAAAGTTGCAATCATCTTTATGGAGTGTTTATCCTTTTCCTGCTTTTGTAGTTATAAGGAATTTGTTGCTCTACCTCTTTTTGACTTTAATTGTGAGAATAATCTTTATGTACTAACTGTCTTGGTTTTAGTTGGTGTTCCTGGCTTTTAAGAGTTTGCTCATCATACACATATAGGATCCTAGGTAAGTAACTATGAGGTTGATACTAAAGGTACCATGTATAGATTTTCAGTATATCGGATTGTCAATGAAGAAAGAAAATAAAAAGTAGACGGTTGAATTCTGTTACTCTTTGTTGTCTGATGAAAATGAAGACTTGAAAAGGAAACTGGCTGATTGTATTTAGTTACCAAGACTGCACTTGTTCTCTTTATTAGAAAAGATTTACGGTTTCCTTCCCTTGCTGTTCTTTACTCTTTCCAGTTGAATGGGCACCAATCATAGGAAAATTGAGAAAACAAACTGTATATAAAAAAAATTCCAATACTTAGATGTCAAAGAATTTCAACACAGAAATGTATCTTCTCTTGTGGATCGTGTAGCTTTTTGATATCTTGTATGAATACATTTGTAATGCCTTTGCATTAATGAAACCCTTGATATCAAAACAAAAAGGAAAAGGAAAACCAAGGAAACAGTTACTTAGAATGAAAAACAAACCAGTGAGTTGATTTCTGATAGCTGGATCATAGGTTTGAAATTCAATTTTCACGATCATTTTAGCGTCAATCATCGATTACTATGAATTAGAAGTAGTTTACATTTTAATTGGCCGCATTATGTCCTACTTCAGTCAACATTTTATGACCTGTCCATTCTAATGAAGGTTTATTTAATCTGCTCTGTACTATTTGAGAGATCTTAAGATGTATTCTTAATGTGTTACAAAATAGTGAATGAAACTTCTATAAAGACTGAGTTCCTCTTGTGTCTTTTGTGGGTGTCTATGCTAAACCATAAATTGATCTTGATCGCATTGTAATTGGTCACCTACCTTTCAATAGAGGCTGAAATTGCAACTGTTATGTAGAATGGTGACATAAATTGCAAGTTTTACTATTGTAATGATGACTGTAGAAGGAAACACACACACACACACACACACTCCCCCAAAAAACAGGGTAAAAATTTGAGGTTTGAGCATCCTAATGCATGGTTTTCCCATGTAAGGTCGTGCATCCAGTTTAGGGCAGACAATTTTCAGTCATCTGAGGGAGTAAAAGAAGTTGAGTTTTGGTAGAACTTGGGGAGAAACAAGCAAGAGTGACCAGAAGGGTGATTTATGTTTATCATACCGATAGTTGTGACTTGTGAATCATGTTTTAGTGGTACTGATAAATTTAGTGTATGGCAAGCGAGCAATGAAAACATAAATATAGGTTTGGAAAAAAGATACTACATATAAGCAGTTTCCTCTGACAGGAAACTGTAGAATGACAAAGCCAGAATTAGTGAATTCATCTTCTGATACATACATGTGATGCTCTGAATGTCGATGGTGTCTAAAATCTTCTGTTATGGGTGAGATGTACTCCTTTATCTATCCATTTATTGTAGCTCACCTTAATTTCTTCTTGTAGGCATGAAAAATATGTGACGCAGTACAGAGCGGTTTTTGTTGCTAACTGCAAAATTGGACGTGATCAAGTGAACCACCAAAAAGGCGCAAAACCAAGAAGGGGCAAAAGTGGGAGACAATCTTCTGAGATTGAATCAGTCCCTGCTGGAAACCAAACCGTCAAGCAAGTCTGCTGCTTAGTTTGCTCAACAGAGGTAGGCGTAATTGATGAGGATGAAGTTTATCATTTCATCAATGTTCTTCCCAGCGAGTCTTGACCTATGTTTGAGTAGTCCTTATGTGGATACGTTCAACTTGTAGGTGCAACTTATGTTTTTCTCATCATTCAATATTAGTGTTAGAATCGTCTATTAGCAGCATTGAAGTGATTGAAGAGGAGCTCAGGCTTCTACTTATTAGCAAGGGATGGTTTCACCCTTTCCACTATAGTTTCCCCATTTCAAATCTCTCAATCTGCATAGCCCATTATTAACTTAGTTTAATACTTTAATTCATGTTGGAGCCTGTATTATGAAATTGGCCAAAATGTGTGGCTATATAACCTAAAATATATTCGCTTTTTTAAAGATTAAATTAGAGAAATATTTTGGAATGTGAAGGATGTGTGTTCCCTCATATTCGCCCCTAAACGTAATTAAGATTTAGGAATATAAGATTTAAGATTTGAGATGCCGTGGGACTGATCCAAGTCATTCTTATGTTTCTTCCCTCTTACACCTTGGTGATAGCTTACATGCTATACGCTTGTTCATACAGCATGTGAGTCAATCTCTTGAAATAGCACAATTGAGTGTACAAGGAAGATTCAAAATATATTATTGTGTGAAATAACTTTACTGTCACCAAAAAAGAATTAGGGTACTTTACTGTCACCAAAAAAGAATTAGGGTACAAGTACATAAAGACTATTGTATGTGCGTTGTAGTTTCATTTCTTTTGCCTTTGTTTGGATTGTGTTAGAGAATTTTCCTTGTAATTTCATTTCTTGTACCGAAATAAGAAACGCATGATCTATGGTCTGTGCGTTGTAGTCTTGTGATTATTTTATTCACACTGCTATTGTTAGTATTTGGATTCGTTCTAAAAGTTTGCCTTTAAACTTCAAAATTATCCTCATTGTTGTTTCTCTTTTCACCTCATCATCATGAAGCAGTTGTAATTCCAAAGAACTCTATAGACACTCAAGCAACGAGCACAAATTTGATTGAAACTTGATAGTACTTGGAACGGGAGGTTGAATTTCAGCAAAGAAGATAATTGTTTAGTGTTGTTTCCTTTTGATTAATATGTTCAAATCAATGACTAAAATTTTGCATATCGAAGAAATTTCAACGGTCCAAAAAGTAGATATTTCGGTGGAAATATCGAGGAAGTATTGATATAGATTTTCGACGGAAAGATTAATAAATATATGAATATATTTATACATATGAATGTATGCTTCTATAAAAAATCACAGTCAGCCAACTTCTTTAAATTTATCAAGTCTGGTCTCACTTTAAGACAAACTATCGAGAATCTTGGGAGATTACCGAAAATTTTTAAATATATCGTCAAATTTTCAGAATATCTGACGATATCTCATGAGATGTCAATTAAATATCGTTGTCCTGAAAAAATGAAAGTACCGCCAAAATTTCAAGGATATTTTCAATTTTTAAGACTTTGGTTCAAATATATATGCATCGTATTAACGGTAAGATTGAGTCCTCTACTATGTGGAAGTGGTGTGTTAATAACACTGGTCTTAATATTTCAGTCATATATTCTTCTCCCATCTAATCATGTGAACCAACATTAAAAAGCTCAAACCCCTTGGATTCTAACTCACCCAAAAAAACGACTCCGAAGAATAGAAAACGTCTCCGAAAAAAGAGAAAAAGCTCATACTACCAAAAATAAATTACAAATTGTAGCTACCAAAAATCATTAAGGACTGTATTAATCAATGATGTGCCACATTTCATTATGCATGTCGACAAAGCATATTATTGGTCAAATTAGAAAGAGGCAATTCCAATAAAACTGAATATATGAAACATGATGAGATTCTTTGACTTTTAACCCTACATGATACAAAAGGGTATAGATTATAGTGAAAATAAATCACTATGGCATAATGTCTACAAGAGACATGGGGATTATGAATATATATATTTCCTTATATGTGACAATTTTATGTAAGTACACTGTTACATAATAGATTGTTATTGATGAGAGAGTTACGGCATTTGTCATTGTATATTATGAGGATCATAGAAGACACATTGCTAAAAGCAATTTCCTAAAAATGAAGTGTCATTACAAACGTATCGCTTGTCAAATCCTTAAAGGATTCAAGTACATGAATGATTCTAATGTAATTCAATCCATAAATACTTGAAAGAGCCTCAAGCTAATTCATGGAATCAAATAGTCTAAAGCTAGCTCATATATACTCATTCCGTTATAGTTAATGTGATCAAAATTGCATCAATGAGTACTATGATTGGACTACAAAATCGGATTCGAATTATGATCATTATGTTGCTACATATTTTAACTTTCGAAGTTATGAATTACTTAGAGCTCTTGAATAGCCTATATGAGACGTATCACTACACAAAGATATTAATATGTATAGCAAGATACGCCATGAGATTTTTCAATGTTTTAATGTCAATTTGCTTATGTTGTCATTACTTAGTGTATGATTTTGACCATATGACTAAATGATGTAAGACTTATTTATAATCGTTTAGCTCTGTTGGTATTGTTTTAACTTTGCATGTTTAAAATTTCATGATGCACCCCTATATGCAAAGCATGCATGGTCTCACTTTAGTGATGGACAAATCAAACTGTTATTTACGGCGCATGAAGCTTGCAATGTTCAGGGGGAGATTCTCATCAGATGGAGCATCCAAAAGTATGTTACCTAAGACATATGCGCGTTGTACTCTTTTTCTCCTTCGACCAAGGTTATTTTTCTCCCACTGGGTTTTTGTTACCTAGCAAGGTTTTTAACGAGACAACATTAAGCGCATCTAATTTCATCATTCATTAATGGACATCCAAGTAGGAGTGTTGTAAATATTATAATCTATGTGGTTGTCCATGTAATTACTCATTAGTTATGTACTCTGATGTAAACCCTACATTTATATAAGGAGGCTAATGAAAATGAATAAGAACACTTTCTACCTCCTCTCAACTATTCTATATGTGTCTTCTCTCTATCTTTTCTTTACTTCACAACAGTAATGTATATGTATATTAGCATGGCTGCTCACATGCAGGATAAATTTTATGGGACAGAACGAGACTCTTTCACGACAGCCGGCACAAGATCTTTAATGAACTGATATGATGGATTAAAACGCATAACCACTAAAACCCAAATATAGACTACCCATTACCCAGTCTCTACTGTTTCAAAACTATCTCTTCTTCCTCCCTCATATCAACCCAGGTTACCCAGCATATGCCTTCTACAATTGATCCATCGTCGAGGATGGAATTGAAATTCAAAAAGGAATCATGAAGGTGATGATTTATCCAATGGTGTTCATGAGAAAACATATGCAATAGTTCACATGAAAATGATATAACTTCTTGATCTTCCAATTTATTTTATTTTATGCGTGTTTTTGAATCGTGTCACATTTTTTTAAAAAAAAAAACATTTTATTAAATAACTCACACACCCTGATAATGTCACTGAGATTTATACAATGACTTCAAAGTTGTTGGTTAGCACCTTAACCAACAAGACTAATGTCAAAATTTAACAACCCTAGGTTGTTCCATGTCTCTTTATAAGACTCAATTCTATATGGACTAAATTCAGTTTACCCCCTCAAACGTTAGGACTAAAATCAGTTTGGTCTTTGATCTTTTTTTTAAATCACATTGGTCCTTGTACTCTCAAATGACATCATCTAAGTTTAAAATTTGAATTTTAGTGCAAAAAAGGGTGAGTTTGGTCCTTGAAAAATGACATTAGAATGTTTATTTGCCCTATTTGTAGGTTAAAAAGCTCAAATATGGATTCTCATGTCAGTTTCAAGTCAGCAAATAATATTATTTTGGAGCCATATTAAAATTTTGGACTTAATTGATGATGTTTGAAAGTACAAGGACCAACGTGATTAAAACAAAAAGTTAGAGACCAAATTAATTTTAGCATTAAAGTTCAGAGGATTGAACTGAATTTAATCTATTCTATATTATACTTAATTTTGTTTTCATCTTTTATTTAAGCTTACAATAATAGTATGGCAACTCGATACATGTAGTCTCTCTACCTTCTAGCATAAAATGAAAAAAAAAAAAAAAAAAGCAGCTTACATCATGCATACAAATCGATATCTAACTTATAACGAATGTGAACATCACGGAAATTTTGAATCAGAAACTATATGATACAAAAATCCAAGTAGATTTGAAGTCAAATCTACACAACATAATACAAAGAATCTGAGGAGATGTAGACCCATCAGGAAGTTTCACATGCAGCATGAGTCGAGTTTGGAAGCTAATTATATGGCATGACTTGGGTCCCGTCTATTATACAACACTAATAATAACATATCGATTTTCACCTTCTGTATGCAGTCAAAATGAAGACCTTCACGTGTGCATGAAATATATAGCAAGAACTGAATCACTGACTACTCCACTTCAAAATTCTGAGCACCAGCTTCAATCTGGTTCGTTTTGTTGTGGGGTATGAGCTCATCGTGCATTTTTGCTACAGATGTTTAAGCTCCGCCCAGTTAATCTTGTGTTAAGAGAAAATTCTGTGTTTCTTTACTCGGTAAGAGAAGGAAATGATGAAACATTAACGTGTATTAAATTGCTTATTGATATCGAAAAAAAAAATCGGCAAAATCAAATGTCCGAGTAACCTATAAAATAAGTTTGGGTACACTGATATTTAAGAAAGACTTTGCATGACGGCTTACAACTCGCATTCTATGATTCTATAATGCATCAAAACGTATATCTCCTCAACACGTAATTGTGGTACAAACAGAACATAAACATCTTCACAAAAGACTCATAGAGAGATAGGCACCTGACAAATACTTATCCCCATACTATAACTAAAATTAAAAGTTTACAAGTCTTTTCCCTTTCGAGTTTAGAACTTGTACTTCCTGCAGCCTGGTCAGAAGTCACTCCTCCGATGAAGCCCATCATTGCCCCATTTGAGCCTAGGCGTGCCCACAAGCCAAGACCCAAGTCCTTGTCAAGTACGAAAGTCTAGACCTGAAAAAAAACCCAGATTCGAGACCCAAGAGCCAGAGCCCACCACCATATCTTGTCCACCGTTGTTGGAAGCACACCGTCTGGCAGGGTAAAACAAGCTGACATCCACATCCAAGCAACCCAACCTCCACCGATTCGGAGGCCGACTCCGACGCATACTTCGTCCTCTATCTAAACTAAATAATTGTGTGAAACACTGACGTTGCCTCCACCCGACGCAAAGAAACCCTCATAAGGACCAATGTGACCAAGCTTCCTCCACCTTAGGTATCTAATTTTAAGTTTCTATGCATTTTACTGCTTCAAGTTTATTTGGGCTCCAATTTATGGGCCCTTGTCACTCATGTAGTGTTTTTTTTATTCCTATGTGAATTATATTGGCTTCGTTTAGAACATGAGGACTTAGTTCCTCACACCGATGTCCATCAACGCCATCTTTTTCCAGATTTTTGGTCACCCCTCCCTAAAACAATTGTTTAACTACTATCCTAAACCTTCATGAGAGCTTGTGTGTCCACACGCTTAAAGTGTTCAGGTCAAATTTTTTAGGTTCTTCGAACAACTGTCTGGTGTGAGCGTGTCAACACCTTGAGGAGGTGTGCGTGTCTTGATATGCTTCCTTTGTGCACTTCTCTTGACTTCTTCTCAAACAACTGTGAGCAAGAACGGTCGGTCTTGCTGCTAGGGTTCTTCACAACGACCTATGACGGATCTTGAGGATTTACTCTAGTGACAAATACAATAAAATAAAAGATAATTGCTAAGGATAGCTCCTTAACAATGGGATGAACTGATGCTCGCGATGAGGCTTTATGGAATGGGGGTGGACTTTTTGCTCACGATGAGGCTGGTGAGTGAAGCAGGATTTACTCGCGATGAGGCTTTGGTGGTGCTCCATGGAGAGGCTTTTTTGGTAGATTGGGTGCTTCTGGGGAAGCGTCCAATTTGCAGTGATGCAGAGTTTTTTTGAATTGTTGGGGGGCTCTCTCATTCGCCTTGAACGCTTTATATAGAGAACTGAGCAGCTAGGTTTCGCGAATGACTTGCATATCAATGCAAATCGAATCTCTAATTGAACTAAGAAAGACACTTTCCTAGCCGAGCCTTCTGAAAACATATCTTCGAGATATCCTGCAAATTTTCTGCTGGTAATTACCCAATGTAAAAAGGAAAGAAATAAAGATATTTGAAGCGCTGGTATCAGTCCATGGGCTAACTCACTTATGAGATAACCAATATAAAATTGGGCCCAAACATAAAATGCAACTTCACACCTACCTATTGGATTACAAGTGTTCACGTGTGGGTTTACTCCCCCCCCCCCCTCTTCATTTTCTTCAGTATGGTTATCGGTCCTCTCTACTTCATAGTTTAAGTTTCAGTGATAGATTGTACGGTGTTGTTTTAAAGGTTGAGAGTTTCCATATGATTTGTGTATTGGGAATCGATGGGTATCAGTTACTCGGCCATCAATGTTCTGATTTAACACTCCTCGCTACCTCACAGCCGTTGGTGACAGCAATGCTAGCATACATTGGTGGTGGATGTGATAGATCGATTTGTTTGTATTGTTGCATATTTATTTTCGGATGCAAGGCTTCTGATCCATAGATTAGCGAGCTATACATTGGTTTCTTATCACTCTTTCTAGTTTGATCGAATTAGAGATATATGCTCTTTGTTATTAGTAATTTAGTATCTTTTCGGCTTTGCATTTACAGATTATGACGTTGTGTAATTGAGATTGTCCCTTAATGAATGAATTATTCATTTCTCACTAGAAAAATATATTAGAGCCTTTATTTATAATGCACCCATTGTTATGTGTACAAAGCTACAATGTGCTTGGAACCCAATTGTAGAAAGATCTCGTTCTAAATAGGTTATTGAGGAGGTACCCCATGACCCAAATATAAACAAACACAAAACCACAATCCCAGGAACCAGTGTTTTTGAGTCATACTAAGAACCCTAATAAAATAGTGACGAATTATTTTATAAACTAATAAGCTCACGATAACTACGAAGGAATGTTCCATGATGACTTCCATCATTCATTCGCTAAAATTGGATTTAATTAACTAAAACTATCAGAAAGCAATATTTGGTTCAACAAATCGTACACTCACCAATATGAACTTGATTATAACGTAGTGGTTAAGAAAATATAAAAACTAAACAATATGTTAATCAAAATAATTGGCAATTAATTAATCAAAAGCAGTGGCTTAACGCGTTATTAGGATTCCGAATATATGCCCCCTCGTGTAAATAATCTGTTGTCATAAAAAATTATCATGCTCTCACTACTATTACGCGTTTTAAGGAGCAAGATAATCCCAAGACCTTTACATTAGTCAAAAAAATATGATTAGAAATATGAGTTATCATTTCTTTGGCTAATCAAAGTCCAAATCATGTACATATCCATTATGAGTTGTTAGCGTAAGTGCCATTAGTTAATTAACTAGTAAATTAGTCACATCTGTATCAAATTAGTTAGGCCCAGATGGGGCCATGTATCCAAAAGGACCAATACTCTTTATAATTTAGTTTTTGGATTAGGGGGACCTAAAGTTACGAGTCATATTAGTTCTTTTTTTAATCGGGGATGAAGTAACAAGCTCCTTCAAATTTATTTTGTTAGTGAGTTACTAACACATGTATTCAGTCAGTATTTAAGTCAAGGTTCATAAAGGTATTATTCTACAATTGGCAAGGTACGTATTAGTTGAGTGTTGGACATAGAATTAAGGGAAAATGTCCATTTAGTACTAATTTGAACCCCTCATTCCCCATTCCAATGACAATCTTTTTCATTAGCCCATTTCAATATAAGGTAACCTTTTTTATGCCCAAATGCACAAATCTTTACTAAAGTCTTAATAAACTATATTATTTTAAGACTATTTTGCCATCATCCTTTAAACATGCATAGAGAGAGAAAATGAAAGAGAGAATACTTGGTCGGAATCTCACTGGACTCCGACTCCGGTCACCGGCCGCCGGAATCCGGTCACCGGAATTTTCCCGACCGCCGGACTCCGGTCACCGGAATTTTCCCGACCGCCGGACTCCGGTCACCTGAATCTCATCGCTGGATTTTCTCTGATCACTGTCGCCGGACTTTCTCTGGTCATTGTCATTGGATTTCTGCCCCCCAATAATCGGGTTACTGACCCCCAGTAATTACCTTATTAAGTTACTAACCCCTAATAATCGAGTTATTAACCCCCAATAACTTAATTACTGACCCCCAATAATTAACTTATTTCTCCCGTCGCCGGATTCCGGTCACTATAAACTCGGTTACTGACCCCCAGTAATTGAGTAATGATTCCCTAAAAGGCTATTGGCCCCGGGTAACACAATTACTGACCCCCAGTAACTCGAGTTACTGACCCTCAGTAATCGATTACTGACCCCAGTAATAGAGTTACTGACGCCCAGTAATCAATTACTGACGCTCAGTAATAGAGTTACTGACGCCCAGTAATCGATTACTGACGCTCAGTAATCGATTACTGACCCTCAGTAATTGAGTTACTGTCGCCTAGTAATCTGCAACTGACTCAATAATCATGTTAGAATATACTTTATGTTCAAAAATCACTGTATTATGATTTCTAAACTAAAAATTTTCAAAACAATGTATTACATCAAATCCTGATTAGCTAGAAATCTGGATCAGTTCTAGCTAATCGCATAGTTAATTACTTTTTTTGATCTTGTCAAAAGCGAGAATGAGTGACTTCCTCCTTATCTTGTTGAAATACTGCAAAGAGATCCAAGAGGAGGATGATTAATAAAAAAGAGGTGATCATTTATCAGACTCATACAGTGATGCAGATACTAATGCTGCTGTGTAATAAGAAGAGAGGAATTGAAGTGTAGCTCACCTTGGCTAAGACATGAAGCAAATGCTCGATGATATGGAGATGAAAATCAAGACGAAGCAGATGGTGGTGATGACCACTAGATTGAATAATCTCATAACCACGTTTGAGTTGGTCGACCTCACCAACGAGGAGGCCGATGACGCAGTGGAATCGAGGGAGGAGAGATCTGAGCACTTGTCGACGCCGGATCAGTGGTAGATCTGGTACTATCGTGCTGGAATGAGGTTCTTGTCGGGCTTGACTGAGAAGTCCTCGCCGGTGGCTCAAGGTTGTCCTTGTACTCGTCGTCCGTCGATCTCGAGCTTCTTGAGGGTGCGGTAAGCAAGGTCGCCGGAGATGGAGATGGTAGAGGAGATGATCTGGGTGGCGGTGATCTTTTAGAGAGAGAGAGAGAGAGAGAGAGAGTTTTCAGAGGAGGAGGATGAGAGACTGAGAGTGTAGATCGGGGGAAGGTTGAGCAGGAGATATTAAGTTATGGGTAATGTTGTCTTTTTGATAGGAATAATTGGAATGGGCTAATACAAAATTTTTTCATTGGAATGGGCTCTTGAATCTCTGTTTTTGACTAAATGGGCATTTTCCCTAGAATTAACACCCACGGGACAACTAGGAGTCGCCTAAGTGGTTTTTCAGACAACATGATGTTGATGTTGTTTTGTGATACTAGAGAGCGAGATAAAAAGAGGAGAGACAGTCGCAGACTTGCGAGTTGATGCTCATCCGGCGCTCGTTCTCAACTTAGGGTTGCTTCCGGACAGGTGCTGGAATAACAGGGGGGATCATGGATGTGGTTCTGCTCGGGGTTTTTGACTGATGTTTTGGCGTTAGGTTTTGGGATGGCATCTCTTGGAATGGAGGGTGGAGGTTGTACAGTGGCGGTGCACTCATCGGGGACTCCCAATTTTGACGGAGGCGAGGGCCTTGGTTCTCTTTGGCGGCGGTACAGAGTTCGGCGATGCGTGATCAGTGGTCTTCGTGTCATGGAGTTTTGCTTTTGTTTTATCCTGGCGGCGTGGACCTTGTATGGCTCGAACGACTTGAGTAACGGTGGGTTGCGGCTAAGCGCGTGGGAGGAGAGACGGTGGAGCTTAGGGTCGGTGAAGATGGTGATGTTGTACAATAGGAGATGTATCTGGGCTTGGGCTTTGAGCTGGACTTTTTCATGATTCTTTGGGTCGCTATTTTGGGCTAGGGTTTTTGTTAGCCTAATTCGTTATTTCTTTATTTTGTGTTTTTTATTTAGTTTTTCTACTAATGCTCTTCTTGTTGGAGGGTGGAGTGGGCCTTGCCTTGTGTCCCTTGTTCCTTTAGTCGTTACGATTTAACCCAATTGCACCAGTATTGATTAATACTATGAGGTCTTAGGCGGATATACTCCTGGGTTAATTTTGTAACTTCTGCTGGTTCAAGGTGTTTAAGTCTAAGCTAGGAACCTTAGTTATGAGTCATGGTTTCATGTGAAGTCGGTGCACTACTTAAGAAATGTATGTAATAGGTGATCTTCGAATCCCTTAGATTGAGCGATAGAGCTCGTGTATGATCTTTTCGATCAATGAAGTTATTTCATTCCTTTTAAAAAAATCCATTTTCAAACAACATCAAACAATATACTGAAGATGGAGGATATTCGTCCATGGAAGCTAGGGGTCTATAACTAGGGCCCCAAAGAAATCTCGTAAATGATTTTTGGGGCTAGGAGGGAGTTGGTTCTACAGGATGGTTATGCTTCCGGTTCTGGTTTCTCTGCTACTGTTGGTGAGGAATCACATCTGACTGCTTTTGGTTCCCCATTTGGGGACACCTTCTTTGCGTATGATAGTCCTAAAAATGAATTTAATCAAGTTATAACAGTTACTGTTTATTAACCAACACGATCCGCGCATATTAAAGTTTGCAGCTTTAAGATAGCTTAAAAATTCTTAGGTTATTTTGCATGACTCAGTTTTTACGTCATCCGCTACGGTACATGGATTATGTTCATGATATTTTCTTACATTATCATCATGTTCCTGGAGAACAAAAATAAAAATCAAGCAATTATGTAAATTATGCAGAGCAGCAAGTATCATGACAGTTTCAACCCAACATTTATGGGCTTGACCTTCTTCCCATGCAGAGGGAACTAGAGTGTGTTGGAGAGAAACGGCAATATGGACCGTCCGATCTATACACTCTTTGAATCCAACGGCCGAGTTCCTGAATTATTGTGCATCATATTCGCAAACATCGGTCTAGTTGATCCTTGTCGCTTGAGAGAGGCAAAGAGTGGCAATTTAAGTGAATACAAGCACAAGGCCGATGTCAGTCTAGGTGTCAATTTTGTACTACTCGGCTTACTCACTCTCTGACCTCATTAAAGCCAAGACAGCTCTATCCCTCACGCGCCTATTTCCAGACCGTGCAAGTCATGTCTACCCGCGTAACACGTTTTCCATACTAAGACAACTACCCTTTATAATATCTGGAACGATAATTGGATGTTAAAAAGGTTTAAGTGTTTTAAAGAGCTAATTAATCAGAAAGCTTCATATATATCTAACTGGGCACACATACATGTTGATCTAGATGTTGGAACTCGTAGTCGACTTGGTTGGAGCTTACCAGACTTTTTGGTTGTTACTCAAATATGTTTGATACTTTGATTAGTAGGGTAGCAAGTCTGATTAGTGATTATTATGCAAAATCCAGCACAGTTTTGTTTACGTTTTTTTTATGTGGTTTTATTATGTTGGTTGACTGATGGAATAACAGAATATTATGTAGCATCAAATTGAAACGGTCCTTTGATTTAGACTTTTTTTTTTTTAAATTAAATAAATAATTTCATTACGTAGTAGTATGAGCATATATTAAATTGTCTACTCATACCTGGATGGTAACAAGAAATAACAAAACGACAGTGAGTTCTTATTGCAAATGAGCTCAATTACACATTTCACAAATGATTTCGATCGAATTATGCGTATCTAACTCTTGTCCTTAATGTTAGGTAAGGACAAGGAAAACAAACCTCCTTGTCCTTAATGTTAGGGCTCGCCAACCCCTACCGAACTTTAGAGTGGGTAGAAAACCCTTGGATCTTCTAAAGGCTAGAAAGGGTTAAGGCCCAAATAGCGAGCCTATCACATCTTAAAACCCAAAAAACCTCCAACAAAGGTTTTGGCCAAGGCCCAACAGAAGCATGATCCATGTCACGACCTGTTCTCAACTCCACCATCATCGACCTCCATCGCTGTTGATTAGCAGTCAAAGTCACAGCCGTGACAAACCTCCATGAGGAGTCACAAACCTCCCAGCACGCCCATGCCAAGGTCAGACCAGGCTCGCCATAGTGCCGCGATCCACGACCTAACCACGTTGTCGATCTGGTTTTGACGACCCCACTGTCGCAGATTTCAAAGCAGAACAACGTTAACCAAACCCCAAGCTTGCACAAACCTCCAGATCCCTAGCCGTCATCTGCCCTTATGCCAACCCATGTGAGATCGTGGGCATAGAGAAGTTTCATTTGGTAGCGAACACAACATCGACTAAGCTGTCTCTCCTCGATTAGACTTTCAACTGGATAACTAGGCACATACTAGTTTCAACTTTCAACCAGAAACTAAATAAATATTAGAAACCGTCTTAGCTAGTCCCATTTTATTAAGGGAAACTAAAAAAATATTAGAAACCGTCTTAGTCCCATTTTATTAAGGGTTTCAAATTAACTTTCAAAGAACAACATTTGTAATATTTGAGTTATTTACCTGATAAAAAAAAACAACTTTCAAAGTTTCAATACTATAATACATAGCAAGCCGGAACACTATTCCAACTCTGAAAAGAGTGAGAACACTATTACAACTATTGTACTATTACAACTGTTATTTTAAAGAACAACAGTTGTAATATTTAAGTTGTTTACCTAATAAAAAAAATTAACTTTTAAAGTTTCAATACTATAATACCTAGCAAGCCGGATAACTATTCCAACTCTGAAAAGCAGTGAGAATTTAATAGTTCATAGGATCATATATAAGTATCTTGTTGTGAACTTGATCGATGCCATTCATATTACGAAAGTTATAATATTTTGGTGACACTAAATCTATGTTACAAGTTTACAACACTTGCAGCCGAATAAGTTGAGAATTAGAAGTGGGATACATGAAGCCTAAACCCCATGTTACAATAAACATCTAGAAGAATTCCTAAAATAATATAGAGAATCTCTACAAAGTACATATATTTTAACAAACACCAACTAGCAGAGAGTGCTGCTCTAATGAAGACTCTATTTGTTTTGTCACAACGGTGACATAATAGAAAGATTAATAGATATGCAACACGATTACATGCCCTAATGTCTAATAATGCAGTTTTCCTACTGTAGTTGGTAGTCAGGAAACTACCTTCCCCGCCCATAGACTAGTCAGGAAACTTGTAGACCGACATCCAGGCTACCTCGCCATGGTGAAAGATCATCGGTACCACACCGGGAAGATGCTTCTCCAAGCTCCACAAGAAAGCACCATGAGAATATAAATGTATAGTTAGTCCACATCGGAAACATGTAATAAGAGGGAATCTTTCTTAACTATAAAAGGGAGGCTTCCCCTATGTAGAAATGACACTCCCAGACTCCCCCATCTCTCCCTCCCTTACTCCATCTCGGGGGATGGATATTCTTGTAACACCAAAGACATGATAGTTGATTATTAAGTGGATGTAGTCATGTCCTCCGAGGCATAGTGAACCACTATATGTCATTGTCTCTCGCTCCCATGATTGTCTGTTCCACCGTGATTCCGCATAGCCTCCGGGTTTATGCAGAAACACCTACTATGTTGTCGCCGGAGAATAAACTCCTACGACACTTAGTTTCATCCTGCCATTAGGAGGTTGCGACCATTTTACAAAGCAAATGATACATCTCCTACCTAGAGTAGATGAGACATACAAGATGCATAGACTGACACAACGCCCTTTAGGCCCTATCATTATATGATAGGAAATTATTGTCAACATAAACCTGCCTAGTACGAAAAATAAAATGCTAGAAAAGTATCAATAATATAAAATAATAATACATAAAGGTGAAATAGAGCCTAGCCAAGTTAAGGCCCAAAAGGGTCCAAGCCCAAACATAAACCCTAGGGACCTGAGGATCCTTTGCAGCCAGCCAAGCCCGGCCCAACCTAGTAGCCGCCTCCGACGGACCCCCTACCGGACCACCCCACCACTGCTGTCAGAACGGCTCCGTCAACCTGCTGTCAGCCCCACCGAATTCTAAAGAAGCAGATCTTCTCTCATTCAAATCCTTCTCCAAATCATGAACCATTGAATTGACCCATATCAAAATAGTATGATCCAAGCTAAGCCACATTGCGTCGACCTCACCACCATCACTCGGTCTTTGACTCCTCGACAAAACTCCACTCCACCGGCAACTTCTACAAGTTAAGAACCTTTCACAACCAACCACTACAGTCTCTATCTCCCTCACCTCACCAATAGCCACCTCGATCTCCCTAAAAGAATCATGGAATCCGGCCTCACACCAGACCCACAAGGGGCGGATGAATGCGCCCGTCCGACAACGATGTAAGGGCACGCCGCTGGACAAGCGGTTTTCTTTTATGCGATTTTTTCAGTAGCTAGGGCTAGTGGCATCGAATTCCCCGATACCATTTGGTCTAGTGACAGAGTTTTCTCTTAATAAGTGAGAGATTGTAAATTCGACTCATAAAAGAATCGTTATATTTGAGTTGTTTAATTGATAAAAAAAAATATCGAATTAAATTAAGTGATAGAAAGTTGCTTAATTATAAATCCAACATTTTAAGGATATATATTTGATTTTCACTAACATATGTAAGGGTGAGGTATGTTAAGGTTAAAATATTAGTATGAATTTTGGTACGAGCAACCAACAGCACGAAGGCCAGTAGACATCTGCTAACTAGTATCATCATGTGATCATCATTTTAACCCTAAAATTTAGAGACGTATTTGGTATGACTTATATCAACGGTCTACAATGTGTAGTGTGAGTCTGGAACGTCACCTGACTGTGTCCAATATTCGAGCATTGCCCTAGAGGTCACCTCTCCACCATAGACCAAACCTGTTTTTGCCGCTTTGATCTAAGTAGATGTCTTTGCCGTTCAAAAGCTCCTAAAAATGTCGATCAGAACCCATCAATCGGAGAAGCCAATAACAAAGACACCGCTTAGAGTAACTGCCCTAAAAACCGAGCCTTCATCGACACCCCTCGCTGCTACCATGATCCACGTGGCCAACACGATCCTCTAGAGGAGGTGTGCCACTGCCGAATGTTTCAAAATCTCAAAGGCACTCTATGAGTTACAGAGGCTCTCTCGTGTTTTATCTCTGTCATCTACAAAAAAAAAACGAATGAATTGCCTGATCATATAGTCGCAGTATACTCTCAATTTTTACTAGGAAGCATCATTGTTTGTATTACGATTAATTTTTTTAGATTTCAAATTAAGTTCAAGAATGATCCAATGTTACATTATTAAAGTAAATAATTCGAGACTGAACTCTCACACCCGATGAAGAAAGATTATCCACAAATATTCAGATACTTAGCCGATTAAATGCGATCATAAACTAGAAAAACTGTCTGCAACCATTAGCTTCTCATAAAGCACGATTAAATTCGATCTTAACTTTGAAATTAATGCAATAGAAATGTGATTAACTTGGATGAATTTGAATCCAAAGAGAAATTTTATTAACACATCCCTAAATGTTAGATACACATCTTTTTTTTATACAAATTATATAAGAGTTTGTAGGTAAGTAAAATTACCAAAAGAGACACTCATATCAAAAGTAAAAAAACTTATTGAAATAAAATATCCGCTTAAAAGTTTTCTTCTTCTATACGAGAATAATGTATGTGAAGATACCAAATCTTATAATTTAAACTTCTATAAATTAATAACGTTGAGATTGACAAAAAAATATTATTTAATCGAGATTGTTAATTTATCGACTTCAATTTTGCTAATTCTTTATTTCGAGGCAGGCAAAAAATATTATTTAATCGAGGTTATTAATTGATCAAATATTAAATTATCAAGATTTTACTATCGATAATACAAACTGAAGTTTGAAATTTAAATTAAACTGTTCACGTATGTTAGGTCGTTCAAACTGAACACCAAATTAAGACTTGAGATGATGCTATATATATACTTTTTTTTCTTTCTTTTTTTGAATAAATTAAGTATCAGATTTAGAAAATTATGTGTATTTAGTGAATAGATTATGTATTTAGTGAATAAGTAATGTATTTTAAATAAGAAAATTGCATTAATATTATATATGTGTATCTAATATTAAAATAATAACTAATACGTGGTGTTTTAAAAATAAGATGCGTATTTAGTAAAAAAAATAAAAACCAGAAAATGTCGGTGTTATTTCTTTCGGACTGTTGTCTGTCGCGCGTGTTGCGCACAGTCAATGAGAAGTGTGAAGAGTAAGAGTGGGGTGTATGAAAAGCGGGCCCCACCTCCCATGTGCCCCCCCTCTGTCTCCACCAGCTCCTGTCTGGACCTCAATGATTAGAGAAGAGCTGTGTTTCCCTCAGCCCCCTCACTTCCCCTTCTCCTTCCTCCTCAGCCTCTCTCCCTCTCTCTCTCTCTCTCTCTCTCTCTCTCTCTATCCCCCACAGCCGACCCTCCCTTTCTCTCTTCCAATTGGGCTCGCCGCACGCACGGCCGCACCCTATCGATCAGTCTCAATGTCTAATTCCGAGGCTCCCAATAACGAGCAGCTCTCCAATGGAGCCGCGGCTGTAGCCATGATGATGGAAAGGCAGCAACCACAGCAGCAGACCCAGCAACAGCAAACGGCGCAGCAACCCTCCTCTAACGGTGTCTTGGCCGTCAAGAAGCCGCCCTCCAAGGACCGTCACAGCAAAGTCGACGGCCGCGGCCGCCGCATCCGCATGCCCATCATCTGCGCCGCTCGTGTCTTCCAGCTCACACGTGAGCTCGGCCACAAGTCCGACGGCCAGACCATCGAGTGGCTCCTCCGTCAGGCCGAGCCCTCCATCATCGCCGCCACCGGAACTGGAACCACTCCCGCTAGCTTCTCCACAGTCTCCGTCTCCCTCCGCGGCGGCGCCTCCACCGCCTCCTCTCTTTCCAACTCCTCCACTACCACCTCCTCCGACCACAAGCCCCTCCTCGGCGGCGGCGGCCCCACCCCCTTCATCCTCGGTAAGCGCATGCGCACCGACGACGACGGCAAGGATTCCGACAACCACCACGGCGGAAACGACGGAGGAGGAGCGGTGTCGGTCGTCGGTCACCACTCCATGAGCTCCATGCTGGGCCCCGCCGCCGCAGCCCAAGGAGGGTTCTGGGCGCCGCACTTCGGGCAAGTCTGGAGCTTCGCCGCGACGCCGCCGCCGGAGATGATGAGTCAGCAGCAGTCGGTGTCGCAACAGCATTCGTTGTTCTTGCAGCAGCAGCCGATGGGGGAAGCGTCGGCGGCCAGGGTGGGAAATTACCTTCCAGGACATCTCAATTTGTTGGCTTCTTTGTCGGGCGGGCACGGCAATTCGGGTCGGAGAGAAGACGACCCGCGTTGATTCGACCCGATTAGGTGGGTTCGTGGCTGCTGCTAGTCTACTACTAGTGCTGGTGGTGCTTTTGCTGGTATATATTAATGTGTTCGTTCTGTTCCTGCTCTTTTTTCTTTTGTGTGTTTTTAGGGAGAGGTGAATGAGTAATTTTTTCTTTTTCCTTCTTTGGTTTAGTGGATTTTAAGGGTTAGGATTTAACTAAGCTTTGGCTGGAACAAGAATAATGGATGGTTTGTGCAGTGCAGTGCAAATTTGTGAATTTGAAGTATGGAGTTCAAATTAGGGGTCTTTTTAGGGTTCATATTGCTTTAGGATTTGGGGGGTTTTGTTGGGAGGTGGGAGAGAGAGAATGAAGAAGAATTAGGGTTTTAGATGATGGAGCTTTTGCTGCTGTGATTGGAAGGGCTTTCCAGACTTTTAATTTTATCAAACTATTTATTTCCCGAGTTAATTTTACTTGTGTTTGGTATTGAACTATAGCACTTGCGGAATTAAATCATCATCCCAATTAACATCTCCTAGTTAGTGAGGAGCCTTGCTAGAACTAGTGGTGATTTTGATCTATAGAATCAAGAACTTGTGCTCTACATTTTTGAAATTTCATTCCGACTACTTCGCTATGTTACAACATGAATAGAATTCAACTTATCTGTTCCCTCACAGCAGTTGAAATTCTGGAGTCTGTGATGCTTAATGTAATGCCACTCTCCACTTATTTCAAATTGTGAGTTCAACTTGCAGGTAGCTGTTAGAAAGTGATAGAAATGTCATATAGCTTAGTTTTCCAAAAATATGACACACTTGATGCTGTCATTGCTGTGGTGTCGCAGAGCAGTAACTAGTTAACCTTTGCAGTTAGCTTGTTTTAAGTTCTCTGCTGTTTGCTTTTACTGTTTAAGCTTAGATTTGGAGAATGCCATGATCTTTTCTGGGCGGCAGTATTTTGGTTTTGAATTTGGATGTTCAAAATTCACTACTCAACTTCGATTGATAATTGAATTTGCTGAAGAATATTGTTGCGTTGAGTTTGTACTGCGAAATTCGACAGTGGATAATGTGTTTAATGTGGCGAATCAACAACGTAAACCTCAAGTTCAGCTTAAAGAACTCTTGGGTTATTCAGAGTACATCAGATAGGTCGAGGGCAAAGACATCTCTTCTCTCATTCATGGAAGAAGAGCCTCCCAAATTCAAGATGCTGGTCAATTATTTCTGCAGATATCAATCCAGGGATTTTGTTTAGTTAGAAAAATTGAACTGGATAAGTTACTTCAGCATCTTAAATCATTTCACAAGAAGAGTCACAAGTAAGATGAACTACTCATTGAAAGCCACTGAGAGACTATTTAAGGAACTCCTAAGAATGGCCTATATACGTGTTGGCCGAACCTTAATCTTGTTACTGGTCCCCAATTGTTAGATGAAACACAAGACTGAGGCTGCTATATACGGCTTGCATTTCAGTCTCTTTTGCCTTGCACCCAACGTGAACGATCTCCAGGTTTACCAGTGTTGGTGCGGAAAAATTCGGATAGAAGGTTTCCTCACTGACCACTTTTGACTCGAGCAGGAATGAAAGCTTTTTCGATAATTGATGTAAAAATGAGTCAGAAATTTAATGGTGACGGTATATCTCCTGATCTAGAATCTCGAAAGGGGTATATTATGAGTTTGTGTGACTGATTTTGCTAGGGCTCCTCCCCCCTTCAGGATCCTATTCATGTTGTATTTATTGTCGCGACTCCTAGGTCACTTTATGTTGTGCGCTTTACTTGCTAGTTAAGCGCGAGTGGATCCATGACTCCATATTATGGACATCATGGGAAACTCCGTTCCTCAATTTTTCCTGTTGACCAGCTCTATTTCACTTCGTCCTCGACTTGTTCCCTCCGTATTTTCATCTCACGCGACTTGATTTGACTGACACCCTATCCGGCCTAAACCTGACTTGATCACTTTGTGATCCCCCACTACATGATTTACCTTCAACGTAGCCAACTTCCACTAAGTCACGTCCATTCAACACTACTCCATAATCTCTTTAGCCATCACATTCTACCTTAGGGCTTTTCTTTAAGTCTTGTGTGATCTCTCTCGTCTTGACTTGGTGAGAGCGTATCGCGAGCCAATTCACCTGTAACCTGATTCAATCGTTACCTATTTCGTTCTGCTTATGGCCGCCACACAATTCACTCACGGCCCAATCCATTCGTGGTCGGGTTGAGACCCAAACCTTTTTTTTGGGCCATACCAGATATAACCGCGACCCAATTTGACTACAATGTGATTCAACCACGTCGTGACTTATTTCCTTATGGTCATATTTTAATCAGCCTCCCTCTTCATCATGTTCTCCCTTGATGTTTTCTGGTACTCTTGACTGTGATTTGAATATTAGTCTTATTTGACCTCTTCTGTCTTAGCTTGGTCACAATGTACCTCAACTCAATTCTTCTGTAACCTAATTCAACTGCTACCCATCTCATTATGCTGACGGCCCACGATCATGACCAATTTATTCGTGGCCCAATTTGACAGCTACACAATTCATCTATAACCCAATTTATTCATGTACAATTTGTCTTACCAACTTATATTTAAAACCCCATACCGAAAATATTTGCCCCCACACTACACGATAACTCATTTTGTTGTGGTCTTTGGGCCAAGACTACATTCTGACCACGACAGAATTCACCGCGAAGCAAATACACCTTCAATATAGCTAATTCGTTATAAAGAAATACCTAAAAACCCGTGTTGAAAATATTTGCACCCACAACCAGTAACAATGACGGTAGTATTTTCGTCCACAAAATTATTCAGGGTTACTATTGTTTTCCGGCGGCTCAGTAGCAGATGAAGCATCCACCAGAAAAACATGGTTGAAGTGTTGAGAGGTAATGCCTTTATCATGTCGCCTATAGCTACTCATGAAAGTTGATGGAAAGCACCCTAAACCAAAAGAGATTGAAGAAAATAGTATTTCTTGTATTGCATAGCAACAGTGTACAATATATATATATATATATATATATATATATATATATATTTACTATATATCTATTCTTTGAGATGACGTCATCTACAGTAAATAACAGTGTATTTCCATGTTTTACCCTCACTGTTGGGTCGTGCATTCCCAGATGTGCCCTTCGCCTGATTTGCTCCAGATGCTTCTCGATCAGCCCCTCCGCTCCTTTCTCTATCCGTCTCGAAAGTTCACTTTGCTCTTCTGGGTTCTCTTCGCTCTCTCTCTTACACCTGATGTTTTGCACGACTGATCCCTCTCTTTGATTCTTGACGAAAATCTGTGTAGTATTTAAGATTTTGATTCTTCTCTCCCCTGATAGGTAAGCATTTGAGATCGGTCACCGTTGTTTGACTTCTTTTTGTGTTTGGGGTTCTTTTCTAATCGATCAATATGTGTATGCGTTATTGAGATGTTGGTTTTGTCCATTGGTTTTAAATTTAGGTGCATGCAATTTTGGTTGGTGCATATGTATGTAGGTTTCTGTGTTTGGTTAGGGATTTTAATTTGGTTTTGTGGGCGATTAACTAGCATTTATCTATCTATCTGGGTTTGTATTTGAGTTGGGTTTCGGGGAAGCATATAAAAAGGTTGAGTTGGATATGAAAAGATGCAATTAGTTTTGTTTTGAATTGATTTATAGATAACTAATTCATAAATTGATTCATGGATGCAGTTTCTCCTCAAGATCGCCAACATCAGTTATTGGGTAAGACTATATATGTCCTCTTTTTCGTCGATCTTTGTTGTTCTCTCCTCTTCCTCTGTCTTTTGTTTAATTCTTGAAGTGATCGTCTTTAGTATCCTTATTACCAGGCCGATCTGATCGATTTTGGGTGATTGGTTTTTGTTTCTGTCTTCTTTTTTCTGTTACCAGAATTTGTCGTTGATTTCTTCTTTCAGAAAAGGGAGTATTATCAGAGCCAATAAATGTCAAATAATTGGTGTTGCTTAAAACATTTGGTCAAAAGAGTAGGTAGTGAATCTCTATGACCAAAATGAATTGATTTTTTTTGTTTTGTTTTGCTGAAGGCTTTAGGTTTCTAGACAATTTGGATTTCTGTACAATACATCTTCAGACAGGTATTACTAGCTGTGTTTAGATAACTAGCTGAGTTTTGTATAAATTTAAAAGGTGAATATGTCATTAGTCTTTTTATATACATCCAAAGAGTAATCATATAATTAAGTATTAGATTGATAAGTTAATACCATATAATCATATATATCTTAACAGATTGAACATAGAGTTCAGCTACCTCTTTCTGCAAATACCATATAAATAATACATTATTTACATATCGCAGAAAGAGACGGTCCACTGCAATACTTCAATCCTAAGATTTTCGACTCAGTGGTTGGTGGTAGGAGCACTGCTCAGCTCCAAATTGCTCTAGACAGCTGACAGAAAAGCAATACAGTGATCAGTGTATTTCTCAACATCATGGTGTGCAAACACCAATACCATTGTAAATTACTTTACGAAACTTTGACCATTGTAATTTCTCCCTCATGAAGATGATATAACTGGAAAGTTATGAAGGAAACTACAATATTGTTCCCATGATGTAGCACAGTTTTTTAATTTCTTTTTCTTCACCATTATTCTTTTTCTCTCTTTGTCATATAGCTCCCTGTATTTTTCCTTTGCTTTTATCATTAAATAATTATATGGTGTGTAGACCTTGATTCCTTTGATCTCAAGTTACTGGGATTATCACAGGCTCACCTTTCACCTTACTTTCATCATCTGCTCTATTTTCATTTTTGTTATCATCTCCTACACAGTTACAGGGTGTTTATGTCAATCAAGGATGATGATGATGATGAAGCGATTTTCACGCTAAATGGGAAAGGAAGCACACCAACTATTTGGTTATACATGTGAGGAACTACTCAGCAAGACGGCCTATGAAACTGAACAGACTCTACTTGACAATTACCCAAAATCATGAGTTTGAAATCAAAGTTAATCCCAATGATGATCTAATGGTTAGAAGCATTCACTCAGCTGCAAAGAATTCAACTCCAGCAATACAAGCAGATTCTACCATTGAAACACCAAGAAATTTATGAGTAAAAGAGAACAGTCACTCTAGCTGGGAAAGCACTGCTCATCGCAGAATCAGAGAAGAAATCAAAGAGGTATACACTTCTTTCTAAACTCAAACTAAATTCACTCTAAACTTCATTTTATTTTATTTTTACAATAAACAATGACGTTGTCAACTCTTTCACTAAAACTTAAGGGTGTGGACCAGGTCAAGGAAGGAGCAACAACCAGACAGTATGATCAAAAACAGAAGATGAAACGAATACCGGTAAATATTTAGTGTATATTTTGCTACAGTAACATACTGATGCCAGCTGCACTTTTGTATGATAGTAGTAGCATACACATTGGAGCACATCCCAAAAACACATTTGAGGGTATCACTTTTTTGAAGAAGCCCTAGATATAGCTCCATTCCATATTGTAGTCATTGCCGAAACAATCATCTTTTGAACGGTTATGGTAGCTACTGTTTTTGTATACTATGATAGTAATTGTGCAACAACACGCTTTTGTATACTGCACATCTATACTACCTCCAGTTAACTATTGTATAAATGACCATGTTCCCGTTTATACGTAACCACTTTATGTCAACTTAAACAGTTTCCTTATTCCATTTTTGATGCTTTGTTAGTTCTTTTAAATTTCAAGTAATTGGAACAAGTATCAAAAATTTCAACTTCAACCAAAGTTTTCTAACTTTCCTTTCCTATTCGCCTACCAAACCCCCCCGCAGCAAAGCGCGGGCAACTTTCTAGTATATATATATTCTGCATACATATTCGATCCACAATTCTAGGACCAAAATGGTAAAACATCTCACACATCTAATTACAAAATAGCACATAACCACAATCCTGATTATTTGGGATTCTTTCCTTCAATACTCCCCCTCAACACCTAACTTGCCAGTAATGTGGAGAACTCGAACTCATCGGCTTTGTAAATATGTTTGCTGGTTGTTCCTTGGTTTGTATGTGCTCTGTCTTAATCAATCCTCTTTGCACCTTTTCACACACAACATGGCAGTCTATCTCTAAATGCTTGGTTCTTTCATGGAACACGGGACTTGAGGCTATGTGTATCATTGCCTGGTTGCACATGTTTGACGGTCAAGTCCCTCAATATGTATTGCAACCGCGTTATTTCACAGCACATAGTAGCTATTGAACGATACTCGGCTTCTGCACTTGAACGTGAGAATGTACTACGTTTCTTCGTTTTCCATGAAATGGGAGCATGTTTGAGAAAAATACAATAGTCAATTGTTGATCTTTGAGTGTCCTTGTAGCGAGCCCAGTCTGCATCACAATATGCTTTCAACTCCAACGATCATGTGGATACAAGAGAATTCCTTAACCAAGTGTTTGTTTGATGTATCTCAATACCTTTTGTGTTGCTTCCAAGCTAGGCTATCTTGATTTGTCCATGAATTGACTGAGTATGTGAACTGCATACACAAGGTGTGATCTTGTTATGGTTAGATAAATGAGACGTCCAACCAGTCTTCGATATTGGGATGCATCTTCAAGCAAATCACCACCTTCTTGTGTGTGATAATCAAATTTTGCTCAACTGGAAAATGTGAGGATTTGGCTCCAAGAAACCTTGTATCTTCAAGGATCTCCAATGCGTATTTCCTTTGACACAGAGCTTGCTTGGACCTTGCTACCTCTATCCCAAGGAAGTATCGCAACTACCCCATATCCTTTAATTTGAAGTGGCTAGAAAGGAACCGTTTTGTTTATATGATATCTGTTAAATTGTTCCTTGCTAGAATGGCATCGTCAACATAAACCAACAAAGCTATAAAATTACCTTGATGGTTTTAGACAAATAAGGAATAATCAGACCAATCACGTTATTCTAATGGGTCGGGCTGGGCCTTGAAAAAACAAGTCCATGGCCCCAGTCCACCCGTTATAAGCCCAGCCTGGCCTGAGCATGAAAAATTGAGGCCCACGGCCCGGCCCGCTTTGAAATATAATTTGTTTTTCATTTCTAATATGAAGATAACATATTTATTATAAATAATAAACTTAGTTTTAAGTGTGAACAATAAATTTATACATACTAATAATTATTTATTTGAATATGAATTTGGATTCCCCTAGACCCATAAGAAGTTTTTCCTAAAAATTGATTAATTGTGATCAATAAACATTTATCACTTATTTCTTTAATTTGTTGACAAAGAAAAAAAAAAGATCAATAAATTGTGTGAATTAGTTTTGGTTTGTAATCGTACCGTGTATAAGTAAAAGTTGAGATTATGAGAGTAGAAGCGGTGGTATAAGACATTCACCTCGACTATTTTCAATTTTCGACACAAAACGAGCCCAACCTGAACATGACACGCCACGTTATAGGCTTGAGCCTGACATTTGAATAAATTGGCCAGCCTAAACCCGAACTAGTTAAGAAGTGGCTCGTCATAGACCGACCCAAGCCGGGTCGTTTGCTACCTCTAGGATGATCATTGTGGTTTAGAAATGATGCCTGATGTTGCTAAGAGAAGGGTGCATAGGTGGCTGAGTGGAGGATCAATGTAGATACTTAAGGTTGGTTCCGAACTATACACAAAATGTTGTTCTTAACAAGGAACCGATTTGATTTCAAGAAGGGAACAAGTACGCATGTCTTGAATGTTTAGGGTTTTCTCTCTCTATATATAAAAGATATTTTGGACGACACAAACATCATCTCAACACTTGAAAATCAGATTCTTGAAGCCGGGAAAAGTCTTTCATCCTCTTTGGAGCTCCTCAACAATCATTGATGATCACTCAAAAGGTGATTGTGAATTCACTTGTTCTCTACGGTTTTTTGTTTTTGGTTTTCTTTTCGATTTTTTGGATGTTTTTGATTGTGATAATGATGATTGTGAATCGAAGTTGCCGAACTTAAACTATCTCTCAGACAATAGCCTCAGCAATCAATACACTAGCATTCCCTGTATTTTTAGCTGCAGCAGGAACTCAGAAACCAACATAGTGAAGACGTGAAGTTGCTTAAATACTTTGTGATCAATAGTTTGAAAATAGACAAGCAACCAAACTATTTGGCTTCGTATCTAATCTAAAGATGACTTATCCTATGTTTTTTTTCACTAATTAAATGAAAATAAAAACAAAAACTTAGTATCATTGATACCTCCATACGTGGCAGCACACAGATAATCTCTAAAGCCGTGTTGAAAAAAGTTATATAACAATTATACGACTCGTGCACTTTGTCCTTTGACGACGATAACCCAAAACTCGAACCCAAAGTTGAATACGAATCACAGCACAGACCGAAGACCTCCGCTAAACTCAGAAACCCCAATTCCGAAACCCTAAAATCCCCACACCCCAAATCCCACAGATCCCCAAACCATGGCGTATGTAGATCACGCATTCTCCATTACCGACGAAGACATAATGATGGAGACCTCCTACACCGTCAACAACAAACCCCCAATCAAAGAGATCGCTCTCGCCATCGCCCTCCTTGTCACCGGAACCCTCGGCATTATCATCGGCAGCCTCATGGCCTACAACCACGTCGGCGGTGACAAAGCTCACGGTACCCTTTATTTACTCTTCACACGATTTTTATTTTTATGATTTTTCGATTTTTCTGATTTCTGGGTTTTGGAATTTCAGGCTTGTTCTTTGCGATTCTTGGTGGGATACTGTTCATTCCGGGGTCCTATTACACGCGGATTGCTTACTATGCTTACAAAGGTTACAAGGGCTTCTCTTTCTCCAACATACCGCCTGTGTAGCAGCTCCTTTACTCTTCACATGTACAGATTTCTGCTTCATTATTTTTTGGTTCTTTCTTTCTTTGTTCTGTATTAATATTGTAATGAGTTGGTTTGTTTGTTCCGAATAGAGCGAGTATAATTGGGTTGTTTGTTGATTTGTACCCATTTTCTGTGGACCAAATAGCGTACTTTTACTTGTCTAATTACATCATAGATGTAGGCAAAAATACTCGAGATACATTACATTATGGGTAAATAAAAAGAGCTAATCTTTCTTCCTGTCACATATAATTTTAGCTTGCGGTATAGTTGTTTGCTTAAATTGTGAGAACTGTGCTGATGTAAAACCTTTGCTAACAATGAACTTGTTGAGTGCACTGTTTCTTTTGTGCTGCTGTGAACCTCTGCTATACATTGTGAAAATATTTTATTGCTCAGAAAGTAAACTCTCTTAGCATTGTAAAGATATATATGACATACTGTCAGGTGGTTCATGTATACGGGGAGCATTGGCTCCATGGTCTCGTCTACTGGTCGAGGTTGTAAATCTGTTGTTCAAATGGTAAAGATTAGATAAAATTTAAAATAAAAATAGTTGAGGCTGGACAGCCTAAGAGGTTGTGCGTGTATGTTTTGTGTGCAGACTCTTGTGGACTCGGTGTAGTATTTTGCACATTGTCTTTGGTCTTGTCTGTAGTCTGCTTTCCAGGTGCCATCGTTTTTTCTGTTATACCATTGCATGCGAAGCTGCAGTTACTTAGACTTCTCAGTGAGTTGGTGGCTTTGAAAGATCCATTTGTGTTGGAGCTTGTTGATTGTGTTTGTGTTTCACTTGCAAATGTCTTGTCCACCTTGTATGTATTTTGTTAGGACTTTGACATAACTGTGTTCTTTATGAATGAATTACACCTTGTATTGATCAATAAATGACTAGGGATTAATGATCACATATACCCTTGGATCTAATATCAAGGTTTGAGATAAAAACACTAACAATATATTCATTGAAGCTCAGACATTTACCTTATATCTGAGGGTGGGGGACCATAAGTTCTAGATAACCACCAGGAGAACCTTTTTTTATAAGAAAGTTGATATGGAGACACTGTAAAACTTTCGATTTCTAGATTTTCATAGATATTGGAGTCGGTGAAAGTCAGCTCTGGAGTTTGCTTCATGAATGATATGTTCTTAGTTGCTGTACAGTAGAGAATTAGTTTATTAGAGGTTTGCATCTTTTGAAACAAACATATGTATCCAAACCTAACAGGACAATTATGAAATTGATATTCCTCTTTCACTTCAACTCAGTTTGCTGGACAACTATCAGTTCTAGCCACAACCATACACATGATGTGAGAACTTATCATTCATGTGGAATTGTCTCCCTGGAAATAGTGGCGATTCAAGGATAAAATAAACCAAAATGGCATCTTAATGTATTTTCTCAGCATTTGTTAAGTCCTTGGATCTTCTTCCTTCCTCTTTGGATGTATAGGATATAGAACAAAAGGTCTTATTATTACAGCAAGTTATAGCCTGAAGCTGGAATTTGCTTGTGACTTGTAACTTGCTAATCCAAGTCAAGGTGCCCATTTCAGTTACCAGACTAGGAAAGAATATATCCAGCATTTTCTTATGAGCTATTAGATGGTGGGATTCTTTGGTGCAATTAATTAAAGCAGCTATTCTTCCATTCCTTAAGGTGTTTGGTTGGGGGGTTTGAATGTTATACTTGTTAGTCCTATACATGGAGTAACTTTTGGAGTTTTGACCCGTACTTTTACACTTCCGGGAAACATACGGTTTCCTATTTGACAGATGGCGTGAAGTTCATCTATCCTGATTCGCTCTGTGACTAGATAGCTAAACATAGCTGGAAATTATCTGACTACAACTTTCATGAACAGTTTCTATGTGAATTGAGGGTTGAAGTGCCGAATCAAACTATTTTACGATTATCCCCAAAATACTCATCGTACTATAATTGCAGAGTACATACTACATACCAATTCGCCTATGCAATGTATTGTACAAGCTAGTACCTGACTTTGGCAAACCAGCTGAATGTAGGTTGCTAAACATTATGTGTGGAGCATTCTGTCATTCTGTGTTGATTTTGCCTTTTGAGTTTATTCAACATGCCAGGAGATATAAGATCTTATGGATTATTTTCTCAAAACAATAGAACCTCTAACTCGACCTGTCTTGGCTCCAACCTTGCATTGGCTAATATTAACAGGTTGATTCGGGGTTTTCAGGTAGACATATACCAATAGTAACTTGATTATCAAAATGACACCTACTCTCCTTTCTTTTTATCTCTGGATTCTTTGATCCTATTCCGGCATTGTCTACCCTCATCAGTCTCATGACTCATCTGGTTACGTAAGAAAACTCAATACTTCACGTTAAATACAATGATTTCACTTTGGCAAACCGTACACCCCAAATCAAAGCGCTCTATGGGAACATTACTTGCAATATTGCAAAGATGTAAATTACGAAGCAAATCAGTGATATTGAGCCAAATTCCCAGGATACCATACTAACAAGTAACAAATCGAGCAACTTAGAGATGATCCACCAAACCAACCAAACAACCACTTTGAGAGAAACCGCCCCCAGCAGCACCAGATCTCCTACTAGCACTTCATTGGCCGCCGCTACCTATATACACCACCGGTATGCCGAAACCAAACCGCAACCAACCGTAGTCAAGATTCCGGCGCCTTCGATCTAACCCAACTGACTCTTCAGACCATCTAGGCCGATAGCTAGCAGTAGAGTTTGCAGACTATTATCGACGGGAGATATAGTTCAATGAAGCTAGCTAGAACAAATCTTAGCAAATTCAATCATTTGGAATGTATAATTTGTGTTTGTTTGAAAACCAGCACCACCAGCCTTATCACGAAAGCAACATTTGACGATAACTGAACTGATCGATGTTAATACTTAGTTGTTTACCGATTATGACAACTGAACGTTCAGTTCTCTCAACTTTCCATGAATCTTAATAGAAAATTTTAGCATGGTGCTCCATTGTTTATCTCAGTGATGTCAATTCGAGTATTATTAATATGCATTTTATCTTATCGTCTAGAACTAAGCTGGTCTCGATATCAATGCTCATCTAATGAGTAATGACATATATATTATCGAAATTTACTTACATTTTTCTTCTCCATCCTTGTCTTTATTTGACCTCTTGTTACTTAATCGATATTAAACTGAACTACGAATCAGACCTTGCCAAACACTATAGCAAGTGTATCCATGGAAAACAAATTAACTAACACTATAAGTGGGGTTTTTTTTTTTTTTTTTTTTTTGAAATGAACACTATAAGTAAGGTTATTTAAAGTGGTTTGAAGAATAATTCTTAGGTTTACCCCTACTCAAACTGTTCAATCACTTCAATATTCATTCACTTCTCTCTCTCTCTCTTAATTTGCTAATCACGTATTAAAACTAAAGAGTCTAAGTGTGGAACCTCTATATCCAAATTTGAATCTGGCCGACGTTAATTGGAGTTATATCCCAATTTATCCTTGGTGGTTAAAAGGGATGAAGTATTCTAACATGATCATTCGGCGTAGATTAATCTCTGGGTCCAAAAAACATTTAAGGATATCGACCCCGTCAAAGAAAAAAAAACAGCTAATTCAATTAAAACTAATTAAACAAGCCTCCTTGGAAAACAAAAGGCTAATTAAACATGCAAATTTTCTCGTCGTATCAGAGGCATACTACTAGCGGTGTTTTAAGGCAAACTCGCTTGATCATAATTAGCTACAAGTTAATATAGTGATCATGTTCGTGCATCGTCATACTTTGATTTTTTTTTCCTTTCAAATTTTCAGTACAATTCTTGAAAAAAAAATAACATTTTTGGTATCTGAGGTAAACAAATCCCCTCAGGAAAGCAACGGAAGACTAGAAGACTTGTGTTTGGCAAACATCGACATTGACACTACCTAACACTTCCATACCATCCTTTGCTGTATTACACTAACTCAAGGCCTGAAGCAACGTCACGTCTTAGACCTTCCTGCTGCATAATATGGACGTTTATAAACTATGCCCGCCTACAATAATTGAAGGAACACCCTTTACCATCTTCAATAATACCTTGATTAACAAGAATCTTAACACTATTGGTTGACACCTAGCAACCCCAATAAATTGGAAACCAGCTAGTTTAATTCACAGGTCACCTATCTAGTATTATTTTTCCACTAGAAAAGTGTCACGTATTACCATAGTTATAGAAGTTAGGACAATATTGATATACACACTCTAAGACCTTGTTTGGTTCGCGGAAAGGAAAATACTTTGTCTTTCTCACAAGAAGGGAAAGAGAAAGAAAATAACATTTCCCGATGACTTTCTGTTCCAATGTTTGGTAATATAAGGAAAATATTATATAAAGTTATTAATAAAATAATATATTGTGAGTAAAAAATGCAAGGAAAAAAGATGGAAAAGTGGTTCATATGGATTTTGGAAAAAACCATTTTTCTTTACATTTTCTCAACCTTCAGGAAAATATTTTCTTTCCTTCAACGTTCTCAAATGTTTTTTTTCTTTTAAAAGTTACTTTCCACGAACCAAACGATGCTTAAAATTGGAGTTTGGTGGCACCCTTTGAATAGAAATGATGTGTATATATATGGGGTGTCAATCCATTTTATGTTTGTTCATAAACTCGTGTGCTAGCTAGGGGATTCCAACAAGGTCTAACATTGCTTTCTTATGAAGCCATTGAGGTGATGGCATGTATTAGAGTGATCCATCCAAGACTTAATTAGTCTTAGAGGTCAATTAACAGCAAACCAACAAGACCTCTACAGCTGTGATATGGTGTAATAGGAATGGAACCTCTCTGAGGCTCTAGCTACGTAGCTTCTCATATATACCTCAAGACCGTGTTGATCGAAGAAGAAGATATTATCTTTCCCAGTAGCCATCATATATTATGGATGGCCATGCGATTTGCAATTCGATACAAGTCTGAACGTCATCGATTATTATCCTTATTAGCTGTCCTTGGTCCCAAACTCCCTCACATACACCCAAGTCGAGTCAACCCAAATCTCTTCCTGCTGCAAACGCATGCATATTTCCCAACCACTTCAACACCACCAGTAGTCCAGTACCACTGCTACTATTGCTACAGCTGCCTAGTTCCTTCTCCCTTCCACCACTATATAAACCCTCGCCATCTCCATGCAAACCATCCAACTCACTCTTCTCCCTTACCATTTCAGTATCTGACTGAAACTCCACTTCCTTCTTCTGCCTTACCATTTCAGTATCTGACTGAAACTCCATGGCTAAGATATATGCTCTAGTTTTGGTGATGTTCTTCAAAATCTTGGTGGTCGCATCGGCTGGTAACTTCAACCAAGATTTTGATATAACATGGGGCGACGGGCGCGCCAAAATACTCAATAACGCGCAGCTACTCACGTTAGCTCTTGACAAGACTTCCGGGTCGGGATTCAAGTCCAGGAATCAGTACCTGTTTGGAAAAATTGATATGCAGATTAAGCTCGTGCCCGGTAACTCCGCCGGTACCGTTACAGCTTACTATGTGAGTATACTCGTCGAATGACCCCTCTCTCTCTCTCTCTTTCTCTTTTTTGGTTACAAAAAGTTTAGTTGAAAGCATGATACCACTATCATGGCAAACCTGTAACCTTAAACTTATGTCCGGTTAAAGATTAATTTGAACTTACGACAGTCTGAGATTATTATATGTCTTTACGTATACAGTCACTATACTCTTTACGTATATATGAACAGCATGTGTTACTACTTCGGGGATGTATATATTTATGTTTCTGTGAATTTTCAGCTATCTTCGTTGGGATCGGCTCATGATGAAATAGATTTTGAGTTTCTTGGCAACCTAAGCGGAGATCCTTATATTCTGCACACAAATGTTTTCACACAAGGCAAGGGTAACAGAGAGCAGCAATTCTATCTTTGGTTCGATCCTACCGAGAACTTCCACACCTACTCCATCTTGTGGAACCCTCAAAGCATCATGTAAATATTTACAACTCCATCAGTTCTCTCTAGTTCATGTATAGCTGGCTAATGTTAACGTATATCTAATATGGCAATATGCAAATGTTCTGTGTTTCTCATTAACAGATTCTCTGTGGACGGGACACCTATTCGAGAGTTCAAGAACTTAGAACCGAGGGGAATCCCATTCCCAAAGAAGCAAGCAATGTGGATCTACTCGAGCCTTTGGAACGCAGACGATTGGGCAACACGCGGTGGACTTGTGAAGACAGACTGGAGTAAAGCCCCATTCACAGCCTCGTACAGAAACTTCAACGCCCAAGCATGCATTTGGTCTTCTGGTTCTTCCTCGTGTTCTTCTTCTCCTTCCAGTTCTTCAAAAGAGGCATGGTTCACCCAGTCACTGGATGCAACAGGGAAAGGAAGAATGAAATGGGTTCAGAAGAACTATATGATCTACGACTATTGCAAGGATACCAAGCGTTTCCCGCAGGGAGTTCCTCTTGAATGCACAGTTGCTTCTTGATTTAATTTCTTGTTGTAATTAATCGGCTGTAAAATTAAGAAACTGGCTTGGATTTTTTATTTTATTGTGAATTTGATATGTTGCAACGTACATGTTTAATATACTAATAAAGATCAAATTTTGGTACACATGCAGCAGATGAAATTACTTCTCTTCTTTGAAAAACTGATCGAAGATTCATCAATTTAATTAGTAGGAATTGATTAATTAGAACACAATTAGTAGAAAAACCAACACAAAGTATTCAACATGATGGGGATGGCCATGCATGCAATTCGAGAAAGCTTGGACATCATCATCTTCATTAGCTGTCTTTGGAAATTTGGATACCACAAAATGAATGAGCAAATTAAGCCAAATCATTAGTCAACCAAGATGTCATCTCATCCCACCTCGCAATGCATATATGACTAGATTATTAGTTATTTTGGCGTTTTCTAACAATTATTTGGGAAATTGGAAACTATAGCTACATTCCATACTCGAACTCTACCCTTAGCAAACCCTAGCGTGTAAATTCGTGATCAAAATTTTCTAATTTCTTGAGAAAATTCTACAACATGTCTTTTGAGTTCGTTTTAGTTGTATGATTAGAAAGAGTAGCAGAGTGCAGGATCAGAATAAGAACGAAGAACAAATATGAAAATAAAAAGCAAACCATTATGTACGTATTTGACAGTACGTAGAAATAGTTCAACGAAGCTAGCAGAGCTTACGCATTCAAACAAATCATTTGGTTTAAAATCCATTGTTAGAAGAATTGGGGAAATCAATTGGGGTCTGTTTAGAAATTAACTCGAACACCCAGCTGGCTTAACATGAAATCGACATTTGATGAGGACTTTGTTTATGTTTAGTGGTTTACTGTTTACGACAAACTGAACATAAAGAATTGTTAGGACAAACATATGATTGGCTCCTTTGGATGGTGCTTCTTCTTTTTATGTATCTTATTGTTGACAATTCGAGTACACACTATTAATATCCTTTTGAACTAACCTGCTCTAGATATCTATCTATGCACTACTGGATTATGGCTATAAGCCGACGGAACCGTTCCGTCGGTTAAGACATATATTTCGTCTGCAAAGATCTTAGTCGACGGAATTTCCGTCGGCTAAGATCCGTCGGCTAAGCTTCGTCTGCTAAGACAATAGCCGACGGAATTGATGATTCCGTCGGCTAAGTGGGACTTAGCCGACGGAATATTTCCGTCTGCCAAGATTTTAGTCGACGGAACTTAATCGACGGAAATTACTTTTCCGTCGACTAAGTTTTTCTTAGCCGACGGAATATTTCGTCTCCTAAGATCTTAGTCGACGGAAGTAAAAATTTAAATTTTTTTTTTTTAGAATAATTGGCGCGGTTTTTTTTTTCTCGTTTTTTTAGGTCTTTTTTTTTTTTTTCCTTCTCTTCCTCTTCTCCGGCGACCACGACGGTTATGTTTGCGTGTTCCCGAACAACTCCACTCCACCTCCGACGCTAAACTCGCCGGGAGGAGGAGGAGGTGCCGCCGAGAAGAGGAGGAGGAGGTGTCGCGCGCCGAGAAGAGGAGGAGGAGGAGGAGTTGCCGCCGAGAAGAGGAGGAGAAGGAGGCGGCGCTGCTTGGAGGAGGAGGAGGTGCCGCGGCGAAGGAGGAGGAGGAGGCGCCGAGAAGAGGAGGAGTAGGAGTTGCCGCCGAGAAGAGGAGGAGGAGGAGGCGGCACTGCTTGGAGGAGGAGGAGGTGCCGCGGCGAAGGAGGAGGAGGAGGCGCCGCTGTGGTGGGGGAGCAACCAGACGAGGGAGAGAGAGAGCAGCAGACGAGCTAGGGAGAGAGAGATGAAGAGGATGAGGGAGAGAGAGCTGAAAGTTATAGAATGGAACCAGAAAAAATTTCAAAATTTTTGGCGGGATAACTGCCGCTTAAATTTTTTGAACTTAGTCGACGGAATATATTTTTCCGTCGCCTAAGTTCAAAATATTTAAGCGGCAGTTATCCCGCCAAAATTTTTTTTTTTTTTATTTTTTTTTAAATTTGGTTCCGTCGACTAAGTAGATATTTCCGTCGGCTAAGATATAACCTAAGCGACGGAATAATTTTTCGTCGCCTAAGTTATCATAAATAATCATTTATATTTATATATAAATATTCAGTCGGCTAGGTAAAAATTTCCGTCGCCTAAGATTTTCTTAGCCGACGGAATATTTTTCCGTCGCCTAGGTAAAAACTTAGGCTACGGAAGGTTTTCCGTCGGCTAAGTAGATCTTAGGCGACGAAAATATTATTTTTCCGTCGGCTAAGTGATTTTTTCCACTAGTGATGCTCGTCTAATGATATATCATTGATCTGTATATATAGATAAATATGAAGTATGGATGGTATTTTCTGTAGTAACTCTGTAGGAATTACTTTTGTTAATCTCTATATAGCCTCGATCTGCATACCACATCTGGGTGGCCGGTACATCTGTTAGCACTACAACAGAAAAGTCAATTGGCGAGGAACAAATTTGTCGTTAAAAACTGATATTTCCTCGCCGTAGTGTTTTAGCGAGGAAAAAACTTTGGTCACCAGTTCCTCGCGGTACGGTGGTCAAGAAAAGTTTTTACGAGGAAAATATTTTTTCCTCGTGAATTCCTTTTAGCGATGAATATATTCTTTTCTCGCTATTATTCTTTAGCCACAATATTTTTCCTCGCCTAATCTAATACCTTTTTCATCGCTAAATTACTATATATTTCCTCGCCAATGATACGTAAATAATATTTAAATTATATTTAATAAAAGTTCCAAAAAACCATTTTCATCGTTGTATGTATCTTTCAGCAAAGAAGTTTTTCCTCGCAATAAATAAATCTTTAACGAGGAAATTTATTTTCTTCCTTGTATGTATCTTTTCTACATGAAAAGTGTTCCTCGTTAAAGGAACTCGATAACAAGGAAATTTAAATTTGTCGTTGTTGGTTAAATGGCGTATTTCCTCGCCAAAGATACTCAATTACGAGGAATTTCACAATTGTCGATATAGGTTATATTGTTTATAGCGAGAAAATTTAGTTTTGTCGTTATAGATTATATTTGCTATAGCGAGGAAATATGTTTTGACGACGTAAGTAGTATAGTCTATAGCGATGAAATATACTTTTGTCGTTGTAAGTTCTATAGTCTATAGCGAGGAAATTTACTTTCATTGTCTAAAATATTATATAGCGAGGAAATTTAGTTTTTGTCGTTGGATGTTATATAACCTATAGCGATGAAATTAACTTTCATCGTAGTACATATTATAACCTATATCAAGGAAATTTACCTTTCGTCGTTGTACATTTTCATAATATATAGCGAGAAAACTATATTTCATTAGAATTTATTGCTTATTACGAAAAAATGCTGAAAATACAGATAATTGTTATCAATTCTCAGTGTAATACATGAAAATAATAAGAAAAGATTTCTAAGGTAAGTAGTAACAACAATAGTCTAAACCAATAACAAATTCAATATGATCTAAGAAACATTTCTCCAAATTAAGTTCATCAATAAGATCACTAAGCTGATGGATGTTGCATGTTAAAATTAGCCATGAACTCCTCAAACTTTTTGGCTTGCTCTTCCAGTCTTTGGATTACCTCATTTTGTGCATCAATCTTTTGTTGCTGAGTTCCTACAAGTTGTTGGGTCTCTTGTAGCTGTTCTTGCAACTCTTTATTCTTTTCAGACATTTCATTTATCGACGAATGAGAGATCCTTTTTGGTGGAGGTCTAGGTCCAAAACCACAACCTTTGATGTAGCCTGATTTGACTCCGAGAACTTTTTCACAAATTTCATCATCTATCATTGTTCGAGTTCCATCCGGTTCAGTAGTCTCAGTTCGCATCTTTATCATAGCATCCTAAAAGTAAAAAATATATACAGTTAGACATCATAACAACTTCCCAATTACAACTTATCAATGTAATACCATTTAGAATATTTGTATCAATTTAACTTGTACTGTTAACATATTATCATAAGTATGCATCATTAACAAATTACTCACCCACTTTGCCTTTGCTCCCAAGTCCCATCCCTTTTTAGTGCTTTTATATTCTGTTTCAAAGCGATCAATGGCACCTTGTATCTCTCCAGTTTGTGCTGCCTATTGCATTCAAACATATTCTTGTAATATATACATGTATATATAGTTACAAATTTATTAACAAAACTGAAAATATATCTTACAATTTGCTCTTGGTGAGACATAAATGATTTTGACCCGGCTTTGTGGTGATGTTTCAACTGTGACCTATTAATAACATTCTTCTCTGAGCGAATCTAAAATTATTAAGACATATCAAACAGTTAGAAAGATGTAAATGAAAAGAAAAACTCATATAACAGAAAAGTGTTGCTACGTTGAATAATTGTAAAAGAAATAAAAAAGAATATCGTACCTTAAACTTTTCACTGGAAAAATGAGTACACAGAAACTCCCATTCTTGCTGAGTCTTGACACCTTCGTGTTTGTTTTCAAGTGCTTCCTCAATTGTTGAAAACTTTTCAAAATGTTTCTTCAACTTGTAACGAAAATTACAAAATACAGTCTAACAGGTTGTAATTACATATCTCTCGACCCAAGGGAGAGACATGTCGAAGTCAAACTTATTCTACACATAAACGATTTCATGTCAACCAAAACATGTAATTGAACTTGATTAAAAGGAACCAATCTAATACATTCAGAAAAACAAATCATCACTCACCTGCATTCTTTTGATCATGTTGTCCACGTCCACTTTGTTAATCTTCTTCCATTTCTCCACATTAAGAGGGGCATGGTTTCGAATTGTGTAACCAATTTCATTTGCAAACATCTCAGCATAAGGCCCTGTAGGTCTGCCATTTTGTTCGGTCAGAGTGACAGGAAGTTTAGAATTCAACTGGGAGAACACCTTATCTGCATTCACTCCTCTTGTCTTCCCCCGCACCTTTTTTGTTGGACCTTTGACATAATCATTGTTAAGAATAAGAACATAAAAATATTTATTTCTCAAAATATATGTATAATATTTTGTATACCTGAAGGAGGCTCTTGATTAATATCTGACATCACATTATCATTTCGTTCTTCAGTTATTATCATTATAAGTAGATCAACAGAAGAAAACAAAATCATTCACACTCAATTAAAAGTGCTGATTTGAAGTACAATGAATATTTATTACAAATAAAAAAACTTAAATGTAACTAAATCAAAATGGTCCACAATGGTATCCATACCAAATCAAAAAAAACTTGAGAAATCTATAATTTCTAATAGAAGGTAACTACAGCACTAATGGCCATCAACATGAAATTATGCTATGAATTTCAGAAATCTTTCAACATCCCCATTCAGTTCCTCCAATCTTTTCGCATGCTCGTTCAATCCTTCAAGTCTGGCAGTCTCATTACCTTCATAGGCCATAAAATACTTCGACCAAGCATTATGATGTGTCAAATGCAGTTTCTTTCTAGCATTTAAGGAATTGATCTAAAAAGAATGACAAATCAAAGGATTAACTTGACATACATCATTTCAAAATTATAGGAATAAATTAGTGTATTATCTGAAAGTCAGTCAAAGTGCGATTAGAAAGCAAACAAAAAACATCAAGTACCTGTAACTCTTGACTTGAAAAACGAGTACAAAGGAAATCCCATTCTTCTTGAGTTTTAATCGCTTCAGGCTTGTTTTCTAGTGCTTCTTCAAAATATGACGAACAACGAGACAACCATATCTGATAGACAAAGCGAATTAGGAAAAACAAAGCAATCGATAAATATTGAAGGTTTGAAAAAACCCAATAAGTATTAGGGAATACACCATCACTGATACCCACGTCCCTCACTAATCCTTTGACATTATATCCAATTCGTATAAATAATTCTTGATTTGAACATAATATTTGACCACCAAAGATAATTTGTTTCTGGTTATCTAGCTACATGCATGAGTTGCATCAAAACTCTAGCTTCGCGCAACCCAATTAAACTAGATCAAGAAAAACATTTACTTCTGTTTAAGAAAAAAAAAAGTACTTGATCGATGATAAAAGTTGTATATCTGCATGGATTTGAAAGGCCCTGGATCGATATGATGAGCAATACTCATCGATCTGCTGCTGCAGTATCACTTTTAATTCCCAAGAAAAAAAATAATCAATAGAACTCAATTCAACTTGGGAAAACAACACATAAAGCCAAATAAATTAAATAATATCAATTTAGGGAATCAAAGCATGATTATCAAATTCCCATCAAACATAAGAAAAAAAGAGCATGAAAGAATGTTAGATAGGTGTACTTTACCAGAGAAGTGGTTCTGATAGCTACAATGAGAAGCACAAGACGGTAGCTAGGGTTTTATCATCCTCTGTGCCTTTTATATTGGGTTGTATTTTAATCGCAAAATGCTCTCTTTTTTAATCCCCGCCAAGAGAAGAAAAATCCCCCTCTTTACGTTTTCAATACCGCCATTTTTTTCAATTATACTTTTTTTTCCCACCATAACTTGCAATTTTCTACCAAACTAATAATGTGGAAATTATTATTTCCTCGCTAATTGGTTCTTTCGATGAGGAAACGGTTCCTTGTAAAACATAAACTTATAACGAGGAAACCTTAAATTTATCGCTATTCAATTTGGCGGGTCTTGTGCAATTTTCTGCCAAATTAATGATGAGAAAACTTTTATTTCCTCGCTAATTGGTTCTTTTCGCGAGGAAACAATTTCTCATAAACACAAACATGTAACGAGGAAACCTTAAATTTGTCGTTATTGAATTTGGCGGGTCTTTTATAACTTTTCCGCCAAACTAATAACGAGGAAACTATTATTTCCTCGATAATGGATTCTTTCAACGAGGAAACAGTTCCTCATAAAACAAAAACTTTTAATGAGGAAACATTATAGTTGTCGCCAATGAATTTGGCGGGTTTTGCACAATTTTCTGCCAAACTAATAACGAGGAAACTATTATTTCCTCGCTAGTTGATTCTTTCGACGAGGAAACGGTTCATCGTAAAACACAAACTTTTAGCGAGGAAACCTTCAATTTGTCGCTATTGGATTTGGCGGGCCTCACACAATTTTCCGCCAAACTAATAATGAGGAAACAATCATTTTGTCGCTAATTGGTTCTTTTGATGAGGAAATAATTTCTCGCAGATTATAGACTTTTAGTGATGAAACCTTACTTTTGTCGTCATAAAATTTGGCGGGTCTCCCACTATATTCCGCCAAAAAAATAACGATGAAATCATGATTTCCTCGTTGAATGTTTATTTTGCGATGAAAAAGTTCCTCACCAAAAGTTTATATTTCCACGCTAATAAAATCACGAATAAGGAGACCAAATTATGATAATCTTTGGTGAGGAACTAAAAGTTTTATCGTAGAAAGTGGTTTATTGCGAGGAAAATATGTTTCTCGTAAAAAACCTAATGATATTTAGTGAGAAACAAATATATTCCTCGTTAAAAATGACATTTACTGAGGAAAATAAATTCCTCGCAGAAAATTTGGTCGCTAAAAGGCCTTTCTGTTGTAGTGTAGATAAAAGTCACAGCAGATTGTTGAAGTCTGAAGATTGAAAAACTGCTTTGTACGTAGTAAAGCTCTCAAGGACTAATATTAGTTGAAGTTGAAAATTAAGAGCGGTAGGATAGTTGAGGTTGTCCGAGTAAGTATGCATAGTTGATGAGGATTGTAGCTTCGATTGTTGTAAGCCTGTATGGACGTTCGTAGCTTTCTAGTAGATTGACTCGAGACTCTGTATTTACTATTTAGTTAATTTTTTATGGTGGTAGTCTGCAAAGAATGAGAAATTCATCAATTTTACTAATTCATTGTATCAACAATGTTTATATAATGTAATGATGTCCCAAACGTTCGTCTGTTATACATATCTGTATTGAATACAGAATTTCCCCTATCATTGCACATGAGGAGGGCTTATGAGGGGTCAATGGTAAATGCATAATTACTTGACAAACTTCTACAACCAATTACGTACAGCCACAAGTTTGGATTTGTATGGTATGCAGCGCTGCACAATAGAATTTTCCTTAAACGTGATCATAATTCGAAGTTTGTTTTAGTATGTTTAATACAAAAAGAGGGAAAAAAAACCATTTGGTATTTGAGGTGATATACATGCATACGTACTAAGAAAAACCAAGGAATGAATCTTGTTCACGAAAGCAACGTAAGAGCCTAGGTGCACCCGCCAAAAATGCTGATGTGGCTGTTAATGAATGATTAACGGAATGGGGCGTGCGGGGTTAAAGCAACAATTACCACAATCTCAATCTGCACAAACTTTGCACTCCTTCCATCTCTCTCTACTTTTCAAGAGCGTGGGACGGCCTTCCATCTCTCTCCACTGTTCACACAAACTTTGCACTCCTTCCGTATCCTTCCTAAATCCTAAACCGGCAAGAATCTTTAAGCCTGCGCTTTAGAAGCATCCAATCCCATCTCAGCAATGTTGTCTCTACTGTTCGCACAAACTTCTCTCCTGCATCATCATCATGACTGTCCTCTTCCTCTGAATTCCTCAATGCTGCAACTTCTTCTAGAAGCTTGAGGAGTTCTTCATTAGCCGAAACAACTGCTTCAATAGCACTTCTATCATCACCAATCTGGAGGCTATCGAATTGGATTGGAGCCATCTCTCTCTCAATTGTTCCTCTCTTTGGTTCACTGCTGATTACGAGGTCAAACGCCACCAATGGAGGCGCACTTGAAGTTCTCTGACCGAGTCGAATAGCCTATTGGTGTGTGCATCTATATCAGACGTCTAATTCCGTTTGTTTCGCATTCTAGATCCGGTCCTGCAATTTGAAGGTAATAATTGGCAATTTTGTATGAGTAATTTGGTACAAGTGAGGCAGGTAATAAACTAATGTTTGATGTTGAATTTCATAGGAAATGGAAGGGTATGAGGTGATGGGTAAATGGAGAAGGTTGCTGGCAGGAAAATTGGTAAGTCGCTTTGACATTATGTATTTATGAAACTTGAATATCGGTTTGAACTGCTGCAGTAGTATAGTTGGTGAAAATGAGAGGGAAAACATGTTTGTTTGCAGAAAGAGGATATGGGGATTAAAATTGCATGTTACGTACCCAAAGGATTTCAAATCCACATGTGATGTCCTATCAAGCAGTAAGAGAAATGGTGTGGTGGAAATGAGATTTGGCCCATTACTAGATATCGATGCATAAAACTGAACCGGGACTTATGCCAAATGTTTGTCGACAACTTTGATGTGCAATAGGGGAGGTGCTCTATTAAGATTCACGGGATATCTTTTCCTGTAAAAGTCGGTGACTTTGGATGGGTGATGGGGGTTAGGAACTGTGGGACAAGAGTTGAGTTAAAGGGGTGTTTTGATGTTGACGATATGAAGGAGCTACAAAGGAAGTTGTTTGGTGATAATGGAGATATAAGTGTAGACCGTATGAAGCAAATGATTGTTGCAAGGGAGGAAGCAGACGACATTTTTAAAATTTACTTTGTACTGTATTTCCTAACCGTACTGTTGTGCCCCAACACCCCTGACACGGTTGATTTGAAGTTCCATACTGCATTGAATGATGCCTCATCCATTAGTAGCAAGAATTGGGCATCATTGTGCTTCGAACATCTGGTGGATGGTTATGTTGCGTATAAGGTTAACAGGACTAGTTACATTAGTGGATGCCTGGTGTACGTATAATTATTTTATTTTGATTTAGTTGGATATAGTTCGTCTGTTGTTTGTAAATCTGTTATCCCGATTATTGCATGGACAGTGAAAAAGTGTAAGAAAATGATTGAATGGGTAAGTGGAGAGGGGGGCTTCCAGTCCACTTGTATTGAGGTTTCAACTATTGTAGAGGCTAAATTAGGTGGAAGTGAAGCAGGACTAAATGTTTCCAATTATGTTGAGGTGACTGTGTCAGATGATGTGTCGAGGGCCATGCATGAAATAGATGGTCTTTAAAACGAGGTTGACATGCTAACTTTAGTGATGGATATCATGGAATTTAACATTGAGAAGGTTAGCAAGACGTTAACTGAAATAGACACAATATCCCGTGACATGACCGAAGATGTGTTACGACGGCGTCTTTTGTATGCAATGCGAAATGTTTTTGGTAGTGGTGTGGAAAATTCGTTGTCGTTGGATAATGATGTGGAAGTGAACCTCAAGGACGGTATAGATTTGGCAATTGAAACGTTGCGAGGAAGACCTCTATCCCCAATATTCGACGACAGACCAAATGAAACTGAATCGTGTAAGTATCTAGCTGAAGAGGTGTGTACTGTTATTTTAAGCTGAAATTTGCACTGACAATAATGACAATAATGTATAGTTTAATGTTGTTTTACATTGTCCTCACATTTTTGAAATGTCGGTAAAACAAAGCCTGTGTAAATTGTGAATATGTGATCATGCGTATGATGACTTTATGAGAAGTGTGTGTTTTGCGTGCGTGACAATATCACACTGTTTTGCAGGATTTGGTCGTTGATGGTGGTGACAATAGATTTGGCATTAAGAGGGATGACCACCCGGTAGGAAATGAAAAAATTGGTTTCCCTTTAGAGGGGAAAATGTCACAGGGTGATATAAAATTGCTGAAGTTTTTGTTTGACGAAACTCGTACTGGTTCAGACAAGTCAGGTTAAGTAAATATTCATAGGATGGAGGTCCAAATGTGTGAATTATAGTATAATACATGGAATGGATTATGAAATAGTAGGTATTTGGTGTTTTTAGTTAAGTAAGGGGTTTGCAGTAAAAATGAACCCGTTTATAATCTGGGTTTAGTTATCCATTCATGTGGTATGGTGTTGTAATAAGTGTTGTCAAAACTCACCCCGAATTTCACCCTGAAACCCGAAGTAAGTCTTGCGGGGACCACCTCCAAGGAAAATTTACTGAAGAACTCGGCAAACCTCATTTGAAGATGAACAACCCTAACCCGGAAAAATACATAACTACTCTTTTAACAAAAATAAGTCATTCTCCACGTCAACCATAATTATCCAAATAATAAAAGAAATCGGTCTTAGCATACCACTGAAAATACTATACAAAAAACCCAAGAGTATTCAGAGCTACTAAAAATAACGGAAACTAAAAAGAAATACCCTAGTAGGTTAAGCAGGTAACCTACTGGTGAAAAGTGTCTGAGAGATGAGTAACTATGCCTCGTCGCCTCCTACTAGATCCAAGCCGAACTCTGCAGACTGGGCGTTTTTAAAATGAAGGGCCCAGGAAAAAACATCTGGAAATGTTAGAGTGAGTGGATAAAAATAAATAAAGAAAAATAGGTATCAACACTTATGCTTTCTCAAATTAATTTTCAAAGAAAATCAAATGCATGCTTCGAGTGAGAAATCATTTATCTCATAAATATCGAGCATCTTCAGCTTAAAAATATATATCAATATACGTATGTATCTACACATGTCCATACTCCCAATATAAATTAATATATTTAAAATAATCTATATTGGGCTACTACGCTTGCGTCCAATGCTCATGTCACGTCTTAATGCGGTGCTACACTACGTCATTAAGTTGGACAGACATATGTATAAATATGTGCACATACCCCCTCTATGAATTAAACACTCATCTAGGGCTACTACGCTTATGTTCAACGCTCACGTCACACAAGAATGTAGTTATATATTATGTCTTAAGATGGACAGACACATATGGCTAGCTAGCATTTATACATACTCTCCTCATAGAAATATTTATAATTTACTGAAAATCCCATTTTTGGTAATTCTCCAAAATACATAAAATCGTCAAATAAAAATGACGTCAAATGCTCCAACAAAATAATTTGCTCAACCAAAAACAATTGCATGCATATTATTAAAACGAAAATCCACTCAGAAATTAAGCCTAAGCCTGATGTCGGTCAGATGCCTCCTCCGCTCGAGTCTCCTCACGTCTTGTTCCAAAAATATAATTTAAATCCTCGACTAAATACCGATGTTTATAGAAAAATAGGTAGAAATAAATATAAGCTTTGCACACTCGTCCATACCTAACGTCCTTATTCTTAAATTAGCTTAAAACCTTACTTAACCACAATTATCGACATCCTCAAAATCACCCTCCACAGTCCTAACAATACTTAACCCATGACTTCCTTTTAACTCATTAACCGCCATAAATCACAAATCCTAGACAAAATCCGAAACCTATCCAAACTCCTCCAAAAATTCCAAACTACACTTCATTAAACTCCCCTCAAGAAAACACATCTAAAACCATAAAAATCCTCTTAACAGCGGTGGTCTGCCAAAATTTGACAGCACCTTCCTCTCAACCTCCTCTACAACTATCCTAACTAGCACAAACACCAATTTCTGGCCTAACTATGCCAATTGAACGAAAACAAATAATAAAGCCCTAGAATTTCAAACACTGATTTCTCCTTACCCAAGCCAAATCGAAAAGAAACCTTATGATGGATTGAAGCACGGGAGTAGAGCTTTCAAACTAGCCAAGGATCGCTAGCTATGGCGGCCGGAGGAGGGAGTTCCGACGATGGGGAGCTTTGGACTGTCGGACCTTTCGGGTTCGATATCTCTCTCGCGGCGGCGCTATGGAGCCTCTCACCAATTTAGGATGAGAGCTGGGTCAGATGCCGACCGATTGGGACCGGTGCAACGACCTATAGTGGCCGGATGGTGGTGATCGGGCTCGAGAAAGTTTTCAGGGCAAAGGGAGTGGGAGAGAGAATCGGGAGGGAAGAGAGAGAAGAAAGAGAGGGGAAGGAATTTTGGGCTTGGCCCAAACCGGTCCACACCACCTTATAACGCACTCCAAAATTTAACACCCTAAAAAATAATACCCTAATAAAAATTACCTTTTACTAGCTAAAATTTATCATTTTTACCGTCGTCACATTTTTCTCTTACGAATAATTCCTTCGAAATAATCGTCCCCCAAAACCTCTCTAGAGACCAATTAGACTATTAACTCAATAACGAAGACGGTAAAACTCTTATTAACACCATGTTAGTAAATAAGATAAAATTTAAGAGTCGGCGCGTGACATGTGTGGTCTACTGAGTTGTGTTGTACATGATTTTATGTGTCATTGTGCAGCAAAGTAGCAGCCCGATTTGGTGAAATTGTAATGACGAAAGCCGATATTGAATGCATGCGGCCTGGAAACACAATAACAAGCAAGGTGAAGTGATGTGATATCTGAGACATAAAATTTTAACATGTCATTTTAATTTCACAATTTGTTGCCAATAGGTATTGTTTAGGTTATATGAGATTTTATTGAGCAACGGTTTTAAATATTCTCAGGTGATAAACCTACATGCCGCATACTTGTGTGAAGCACAGTCAACCGCGTGGTTTTTTCCGACGAGTTTCAGTGTATTCATATAAATATATGTATCGATGGTCCTTATGTCAGTTAGCTTACATGATTGTGAATAATACATTATTCGAGTTTCAGCGTATGCTTTTCTCATTGCTTCATCACTGTCCGTTATCATAGTAACTATTTTCTTTTGTGTATGGAAGCTAAAAATGCAGTCAATACCCAGTTGTATGTTTCTTCTGTTTCGTCAATAAGAAGTGCACAACCAAATATAACAGTCGCTCTGTGGTTGTTGGTTCCTGCAAAAACTGCCAGGGGCCTGCCATATATGTTGGTTTTATAAGTATTGTCCAAAACCAACACATCCTCGTATGAACAATAATCGGTGAACGATTGACCGTAACGCCATAACATATTTGCCAACCTGCCATCCTTGTATACGCTGAATAGACAGAAGAAATTAGGGTCCCGTATTCATCCTTGCCAGCCTGCCATCCTTGTTTCATATTCATCCAAGTAATACAACATTGTGCATCACCATCCACCCTAAGTTTGATGTTCTCCTGCTAAACTCTGTTATATAAATCCCTTTCAGTAAATCCAACGAACTCATGGCCTCCTGCCTGATGTACAAGAAACTTGTAAGCACGGGTTGTGCCCATAGAAACCTTCCTCAATGATATTACCTGAGCAATATCATGCTCCTTAACACCCTGGTTTGCTCTAATAAACGGCATATGAATAGGTTGGGTCAGTGGATGATTGTGTTCCGTCTTAAACGACGACGCATAATATCCTCCCTGTTTGCTATCAAAATTCATAGTAATTTGGGCACTACAATGTTGCCTTGACAATCGTCGGGGCCTTGACAATCGTCGGGACCTTGAGCAAAGTGGCTGAACATTATTCTTTTTGCTACAACTGCTGTTACTATCATTCACAACTGATATGCACAACGCTTTGTCCCCATCCTCCGAAACTAAGTCAATATCTTTCTCACAAACACTTTTTTTTCTTACTGTTATTGCGCTCTCCTTGCCATGAGCAAACCATTTGTCTGCGGATAATCAGTGTTTTCTTGCTGTTCTAGCCCAATTTGTGCTTCCTCATGCTGAAACCCTTTGCAACTGAGTAGTATAGGTTGAACTCTTCCGCTTCATCCACACTCTTGAACACAACATTTTTCAAGTCATCAAGTGTTAGGTCCCGGTAATGGTTCTCGTTGAACACTGTGCGTTTATCATCGTCTAACTAGTGTGACCCATCTACACTCGCTTACTTTCATCCCATCATCACCATCATCCGCAAAACTATCCCCACCCTTCGCCTTGTCTAAACAAATATTGTTTTCATTATCGGTGGTACTGAAATCAGTTGAATCTATGACAAACCTGTACACAAATATGTAAATAAGAATAGACATACTATTGGGCAAACCCAATCGAGACGGGCATGGTAATCCTAAAACAACATCGATATCCTAATCGAATAATGATATCTATTCACAAACTTACTAAGATTCTCCGTTTGCTACGTCCTCAGAGCTCCTCAAACACTCAGCCGCTGTTTGATCTCGTTCTCGTCGCACTCTCCCGGAGTCTGTCCTTTTACTTCGGCATGTTCAGCAACAACATACTTCACAGAGCTTCTTATCAAAACTGAGCAATACAAATATTCGTCCCTAAGTGACCGGTTCGACATTTATTTTAAACAAATCTATACTCAATTCAAAAACAAATCACTGAATATAACCAAGAAAGATAGAAACTTTAGCTATCATTACCAGGCTTCAAGCTTTGATAGGAGAGAGTGAAGGGTGAAAGATGACAAGCAGAGCTTCACAAGCTTCGAACCCATTTTAGAACTAGAGAAGACATAAGAATCTCAAGAAGAATAAATATAGTGGAGGGATGGAATTCTCTTCAAAGTCTAGACTTCAGAGAGTTTCTTATCAAAGTCTCGACTTCAAAGGGAGGCGTGCGTTTTTATTTCACCCATTTTCTTTTACCTCCGGTTACCATAACAGAGGCTTTAACAACAAAAGAGGTGTGGATCTACTGAGGCGTTTACGTGACAAATTGAACGGCTGTGAAGGGAATAAGTTTCGAAGTAGGACTAGACGAATGCGGTTTTGCGAAACTGACGTCGACACTAGCTAGCATACCACATCCTTTTGCTGGAATACACAAACTAAGGCCAACAATTGTTGAAGGAAACCCTTTGGCTTGCTACCAACTAAGTGACTAACCATTTCATTTCAAAAGGAAAAAGAAAGTCCATGTAATCATTTTCATTAATCCAAAATAAGAATCTTAATGCTGTTGGTTGTCACCTAGCTAGCAGCGTACCAACCGACCATTTAGAAAATGTTAGGGACAAGGCTAGCCCATCCCATTCAAACTTTTTACTGTACTACCTTCGGTTTTGATGTTCTACATAAACTCCGGAGTCCTCAAGTACGAGAATCAGTACTTGTTCGGGGTTAAAATAGCGCACTCAAGCATGCTATTCAATAGAATCAATACACAACCACAACGCACCACCAATAAAATCTGTAAAAATAAAAAATAAAAAAAAACATCAAACACTAAGTTTCAACAAGGTGCCTACGCCTGCAACCAGGATCAACATTAACAAGTGCAAAAAACCATAGAGGACTCTGTCTGCTGCCATCCATGTTCCAAGACAGTTTCTCATGACCTCTCAACAATCATATTAGTCCTGATACTTCAGTTACACAGTGAAAACAATGAAGATCGTACTTTCAAATTTGGACCATACAAAAGTAACATGTCAAACATAATGATTATCATATATCAAGTTATCAACATAATCACTTCAGCAGTATATCCATCAGAGAGCAGGCAGATACTCCAGTCATGATATTTTGGCTTGTTTTTAAAGGGGAAAAATAGAAACCAGGCAGTCATGATGATCACAACTCTGAAAATGCTGTAAATCTTCAATGGAGAATTGTCCATAATATTTATCATATCCGGGAAGATTCCAGAACTCAATACAATCAAACCAAGACCAAACTTCCTAGATGTAGAATGATCAGATTAAAAGCTAAACACGCTAATAGTTCAAAACAACGACTGTATATCTGCATTTGAAAGATATTTGCAGTATGACATACAAAGTGGAAAGACTTGAATACTTCTTGCATTTGTAGTAACAAGTTCTACCACCTCACTTGTGTTACATAACCCTTTAAACCGTTTTAAACCACTCTAGAATTTAAAAACACATAGGCAAAGCTGCTTATAAGGAACTCAGCTCTTCTGACCAATCTAAACATTGTGCTTGAATGTGATATTAAATGACAATAATTTGGGACAAGTGTGATATCAACATAATCAACAACAATATGTAGTGAACTAGTATTCTAGCAGCTAATATTTGTTTTATCAGATGATGTAGACAAGCTTGCCAGAATATTGAGCCAAGTAAAATGATAAAACAAAAACAAGAGACCACAAACATTAATTTAATTGAGATATCAAGAAACAAAAGATCAGTTCCTTTTTTGTTTTGTTTTTTTGGTTCTCATAGGAAGATAGCCATGACAAAAAAAGAGTGCATTCTCAATATCAATCAGTAAGGTAGCATCACAAACATAGAAATCTGTCAGAAAGTATCAGTTCATCCAATTTCATGAATATGAAAATACCAATGTTGAATATCAAAAACCCAACACAAGAGGGGCAGTAAGGAAGATCACAAAAGGGGAAATTGTTATATGTGTATCAAGTGACAACTAAACATAGAACAAATTTTTCAGCTAAAATAACCACGTAAAACAATACCTACTAAATAGAACGAGATTTTAACTTCTTTAAGCGTTTGACAACTTTCCGAGTCTTCTTCACAACTCTTTTCACTTTTTTGGTTGGTGGGGGCATTTCTCTGATGGGACCTGGAGGTACTCCTTGCTTTAGTGCACTTCCTCTAGGTGTAGCAGAGGGGGGCAATCTTAGATTTTGAGGGGGCAAAGGGCTTTGGGGCTTCCACACTAAATTATTTTTCATGGAAAACTTTACCTTCTTTGCACTCTTCTCCCCACTCTTTCCCTTGGTACCATCCTCCACAACTTCTTCATCAGCTTTCTTCACTCTTTTTCTCTTCTTTGAGACAGTACCATTAGTTGTAGCTGTCGGCAATTCACAGACACTTGGAAGATCATGATCCATGCCTTCTTCCGCAGCAATCTTCTCAAACTGCATCTGGAGGTTTGATATCGCATAATCATTGAATTTTACCTCATCTCCATCAGTAACCTGTTCATTATCTGGGTTCTCAACATTTGCAGCTACATTATCACTCTCCCTATCTGTATGGCTCTTCTCAGAGTCAGAATCCAAAATCCCATTCTCCTTCTTCTTCTCCTTCTTTTTCTTCTTCTTCTCTCCCTTAACAGCAGCACCACCAGGGTCCTTCTCACTCTTCTTACACTTCTTCAATCGCTTCCCAGCAGACCCATTGGCAGCCTCAGCCAGCTCCGAGTTGTCCACCTCCATACCCTCACCCACAGTAGGAATCAAACTCGGAACTTCCTCATCCTCATTCAGAACAGCATCAGGAATCTCAATCTCATTACCCAAAGCCGCCAACTCCTTCTCCAACATCAAAAACTCCTCATCCAACCCAAACAACACCTTCCTATTCCCCTGACAGCACTCCTCTGACTCCCCCATTTCATGAAACCTACTCGAAAACCCCAAGCACAGCGCAACCGGCCCAAACACCACCGCATCATCACCCTTCTCCACCTCCTCCCCCAATTTCCTAGCCTCCAACAGCTTCCTCCCATTCGCCAGCAACACATCAAACACACTCCCCTTAACCTTCCCCACCAACACCTTATCGTCCGCTTTCGCCATAACCCTAATAAAACCCACTAACAACACCTCAACCACCTCCTTCCTCACCGGCATAAACGGTCTCAGCTCTTCCAGAAACACACTCGCAACATGGTAATTGACACCTTTCCCCGGAAACTTATCCGCCGCGAAAAACGTCCCCTCCATTAAAACCCCCATCAATTTCTTCACCATCTCCAAATCCCACGAATTACTCCTCATCAAACCAAACCAGCAATTCACAAATCTACGAATCAAGAGATAAAACTTGTCTAACCTCAAGGCGTCGATGCCGGACCATTCGCGGCGCATGGTGAGAAGAAACGCCGAGAAGTACTCGACGGCGAGAGGGAGGTGGAGGCTGTGGAGGAGAGAGGAGAGGCGATCGATGAGCTGGGCCTGGGCGGGGGCCTTGTCGGCGTGCCACATGCAGTAGAAGAGGCCTTTCCAGAGCTTCTTCATGTCATCGTCGGAGAGGTTGAGCTGGGCGGGGAGCCAGGTCTTGAGGAGAACCCTGAGGGCGCGGCCGCGGCTGCCTTGGTTGCACGACGCGAGCTGCTTTATGAGAGCTGGGCCGGATTCCGATGCCATTTCGGCGTCCATTTGGGTAGGGTTTTGCGGTGGTTCAAGGGAGACGGTGAGGAATAAAGAGCAGAAGAGTGGCTTTTGGTTTTTTGGTGAGGAGATGATGAACCCTAGACTCGAGTGGGGAAAAGAGATTAGGGAATGGGCCGATATCGGGCCACTTAGAGGACTTGATTGAATCAAATTTTGAAGCCCACTCAGTTCTGAAGGAATCATCAGTATTAATTAAGCAAATTTGGCTTATGGAACTGCCATGGTTAAACATTCAGATATCTCTTAAATTGTCCCTCCCTTGAATTAATCCTACCAAATCAGATCTAAATAAAAAAAAGGCCAAAAGAGTAAACAGCCAAATGCTGAAACCCAAAACCACGGAAAACAACTGCAAATCAGTTCGTTTAGGATAACAACTTCAGATTCAAAACAAAGCAGTTGTTCAGTTGAATTATACTACCCTAAAATAATTGCACGCATATCTTCCCCTCATTTATCTTCCTCCTCTCTACATCTCCCACTGCTCAACTTGAACACGCCAAAAGAAAAAAAAACAATACCTTGCCCACCGCTTTGGGAAGAGAAAGAGAAAGAGGCGATCAGAGAAGATAGAGAGAGAGAGAGATGGGTAATCGGAGAAGAAAGAAAGCGTGAATCGGAGAGAGGGGGTGGATACAGAAAGCTTGGTTTTCAATCGCAGGGAGAGAGAGGCTATTGGGAACAGAGAGAGAAAGAGGCGATCAGGGAGAGAGAGAGAGAGAGAGAGAGAGAGAGGCAATCGGAGAAGAGTGACGACTGCTTTGGCTCAGGGAAAATCAAAAAGAAGAAAGGAAGGGAGCTTTTAGGCCTTGATTTGTCATAGAGATAGCTGAAGTTGTTTTATTTTCCAGGTAGTGGTTATGAATTAGTTTGGGGTTAAGCCTCTTGAATTTATGGTAATAGCTTAAGGTAGGTGGTCATTGTCCTTGATCGTAGCTTAGTTTGTCCTTTTTGTTTCAATTATGTCTATCGTTATTGTTGACTTCAAGAATTTATTAATTAAGATGATATGCCAGAATTCGGTAAGCTCGGCCAGAATCTGGTGGTTACCGGCTGGGTTCGGACTCTTCGGGTCCAAAGCACCGTCACCTTCATTGAGGTCTCACTCCAATTCATACTCTGTAAATTCCAAAGCTTTGTTTCTGTGTTGGTTTGATTATCTAATTTTTTTGTTTGAATTTCATTGCTTTAGGTTAATGATGGTTCATGTCTCTCGAATATGCAATGTGTAATGGACTCCGATGCCGAAGGCTATGATCAGGTATTGTTCAACTATTCATTGTTTGGTACACCTTTCGTTGTTGTCGTCGATTTATGTCTGCATTTGATTTGGATGATTAGTATCTGCAATAGTTTGTGTTTAGTGCAGATAGTTTTTGTGGAATTCTGGCATATCGTCTTGGTTTTTGTGTGTGATAATTTATCGTTATTGTTAACTAAGCTTAGTTTGTCCTTTTAGTACGTTGTCATTGTCCTTGATCATCAATTATTCTAATTTGAGTAAGGCCATGTAGGTGGTTGTTCGATAGATTGAAGTCTTCTACACTTAAGGTATGTCTCTGCATATTGGTAATAGCTAGAAAAGAGAGAGTAAATTCATGGATTAGAATAGAAAGATTAGTTTATGTTCAGTGTATTTTCTAACATGTGTTGTAGTTCTATTTTGGTTAGGATTTAGAACTCCCTTTGGCTTGGAATTTTGCACCATTATTCTTTCTTGAGGATACTCTTGGTCTGCAAATTTTGGTGTTATTTGATAAGATAGATGAATTATAGTGATTTTCTAAAGATAAGTGTATTGTGATGAAAATGTATTCGTGTTATGTGTGCAGCTGTTTTTGTATTCATGTTAGGACATAATATTTCTCTGCTGTTTGACTTCATCTCAGGTAAATTCAAATTCATTGCCTTTCAATTGTTGGTATGTTCATTTGCTTCCTTAGGTTATTGTTGATGAGCCTTCTTACTTTGTTGAATTTGTCTTCAAGGCAAACGTGCATAGAAAGAAGAAGCCAGCACATATAAAAGGTATGCTTACGCAACTTCATCATTGTAAATATCATTTGTTATTCTCAATTTACTTAATCGTACACCTTGCAGTAATTACCAAATGTTGATATTGGCAGGTTGATCGAGTTGAAGCCTTTAACCTAATCTGTGAGGTTCAAACCGACAAACAAAAAGAAGACAAACAAAGTAAGTATTATGCAGTGAAGCTGAGGTCAAAGTCCTATCAGTTTTATTATGAATTTTGTGATTGATCGCACGGTCATATACAATTAATATGAATGTAATTCTTTGCATGGGGAGACTTTAGCCTATTGTGTATTTGTGTTATTCTTTCTATTACCTTAAATGGGTTATGTGATATTGGGGTTCAAACTGACAAAGCAAGCATTGAGATCAAGGCAAAAAAAAAATGACACAAAAAACATAGACTGTCAGAGTAGCAAAACCTCATCCCTTCTTTTCATTTTCAATGACTTTTTTTAAGTTGTTTTGCAAGGTCTATGTAACAAAGTGTTGTTAAATCACAGACTATCCCTTCTTTAAACTTCTACACGAGTACAATCTATAGAACCGATTCTCTGTGAATTTCCAATTGTTTCAGATGAGAAAGCATTGCATGCTATTAGTTCAAGGTTCATATATAATTCTTACTACGTCACAATATATAACTCGATCTGTTTGTTTGCAAGTCACAAATTGGAGATGTTTGATCCCTAACATAGAGCATATACTCAGTGCGTACTCATATGGCGATGGCGTGTATAAACTGTATTTGTACTAAAATACTCATGCGAAAGAGAAACATCATACAATGCATTGCTGCTGTGTTGTGTTACAAATATAGCTCAAAAAACCGTTCAAAGTTATCTGTTAACCATGATGAGTACGGTTCCACTATTTCTATGCTAAATGTGTGGCAGTTTTCATGTCACCTTTTTGGTTAGGTCAAAGAGGGAATATGGCTTATCCCACGATCTACAGATTAGCTGGTGCATTAAGCAAACCACCAGTATCAAAATTACTCACAGTTCTCGACATGTATACACATTAAGGTGGTGCATTATATTTAAGTGATGTAACCCTATTATCTTATACTACATTTTAATAAGGGCCTCTTCGTGTGTTAGGGTTTAACCCTATTATCTTATATATTCTAAGTTACATTTTAATAAGGCCTCTTCGTGTCTTAGGGTTTAACCCTAATATCTTATATTCTAAGTTACATTTAACCCTATTACCAGATTAGGGCTCTTCGTCTGTTATGGTTTAAGAGGTTTGCTACGAAGGAACATAAGGTTTCATCTGTTAATTAACATAGTATATGTTGTAAATACTTACTATCCTTCCTGCATGGATCACCTTACTATATAAATAGAGATTTACAAAATTAAACACATTCGTTGTAATCTTCATTGCAGGAACAAACGTTAAATAGTAATGGAACGTGCACCTAATCGACATCGACAATGGCGAGAGTCAATGAGCCCTTCTGAACGTGATGCATATTTGGAACGACGTCGTGCAATAGCTCAAGGAAAACGACCAAGGGTGGAAAGTGACCCAACTGAAAGAGCTGCACACGGTTCTGGTATTTTAAAACTTGGAGATTCATTATTTTACTTATTTTTTTCCTACTCTGAATTTATAGTTTAACCAACGATGGTTGACAAATGGATGGCTGAGATGGAGTTGATCGGAACATATGGACTTGATTAGTCTTTCTTTAAAATTCATTTACAAAAACAGTTTTATAACTGTTGTTATTAAAAACTTTAATAAGTTTGCATCAAAAATTTAGGCGTTGGGTAGTTTGCAACATTTTTTTTTAAAAATGCACCCTTTTCATCTTCAACAATTTTCCAGAATTTGTTTGTAATAGACAATTTCAATGCCTTTTTTGAGTACTGTAAATGAATGTTAAAAAAAAAATTAATACATGTCAAATGATCATTGTGCCATTGTGAACAATATCAATCTAAATACAGAAAGATGAACATTGTATGCATTGATAAAAGAAATAGGGTTAAATGCTTGTGACACCCTGTAGTTTATACCTAAAATCAGTTTTGTCCCTCACTTTTTTTTTTAAACTGGTATACCCCTATACTTTGAATTCTCGACTGATTTGCCCTTGTCGTCAATTGACCGTTAAAGAAGACTGTTAAGTTGCTGAGATGACCGGTCTTGCGATTCCAACTCAGCTAGAAACCTGCAACATCGACATAAAATGTCTAATATACCCCTGACTATAGTGAGGGGCAGCCGGGTGAGTCGAGGTGGCGGCAGAGAGGGGAGGAGCAAGGGAGGGAGGAGAAGGAGGAGGATTTTCTCGGGTCAGCCAAAAAATAAGGTCAACCCCTCCCACACACAAGACCCCCAACAGACTCCACTGCTCCCCATTACTCTCCATCAAACCCTCCCACCACAACCACCACCATCACCACCGCCATGCTTCCTCTTCCTCCTCCTTAATAATGCCTCCCGCCGCTTCCCCATCCCCTTCCCCTGCACCCTCCCCCACCCCAACATTCTCCACCACCCCAACTCGCCTCCATGCATCCTCTTCATCTCCACCCTCTAAGCTCCTTGGAAAGTGAAAACGATTCAAGAGAATTCACCTGGAAGGTCCTCTTGCAATCATCAACCAAGCCTTTGAGCTGATGAAGGAGCTGCTGCACCATCTCACGGCGATTCAAGAGCAAGCACACCACAAGAAACCTCGAAATGAACCGGAGCTGCTTGTTAGCCAAGCTCAGGTCCTGAAACATTCCCTCCTTGAAGTACTCTCTGCTCAGAATCGCCTCGTAGAAAATGTAAGCTTCCGAGAGATAGCTGGCCTCGCTGGTCCTCATGTACTGCCCTAAGTAGAGTTGCGCGATCCGCGACGCGATCTCGCCGATCTCCGATCGCCGGAGACCGGCGTCGACGAGCTTCTGGCAATTCTCCTGCTGGAACTTCCAGAGCTGCGTGTAGACTTTGAAGACCTTGTAGAAGTAGGCGTCGTACTCGTGGCGGTTGCGGTGGTAGTAAGGGAGCTCTCGGATTTTGGAGAATTTCTTGTCGGCTTTGTGGAGGAGAGACCAGTAGACTTCGCTGACCGGAATGCTAGGGTTTTGCTGCACTTGCATTTTGGGGCTTCGTCGTCTCCGGTGGGGTTTGGTGGTGGTGAACACTATCAGGTGGTGCTTTTGTATATTAATTCAGGAGGGAGAGAGAGGGGGTGGAGGGGAGGGGGGAGAGGAGGAGGGTGTGGTGGTCAAGGGCGGCAGAGGAGAGGGAGAGGAGGAGAGTGAAAAAGAAGAGATGGGGGTCTTCTTCTCCTCCATTTTGTTTGGGCGGTGGGGAAGTGGGGAGATGAGGGAGAAGAAGTGGGAGAGAGTGGGGAGATGAGGGAGAAGAAGGTCCGAGAATCAGATCAAGAAAATGGAGAAGATACAGAGAATATATAGCTGGTGCAACAGAAGATACAGAGAATATATATGACCTTAACTATATATAACAGCATAGGAGGAATTGCTGTGGGCAAAATTGTCATCTCAATACCTTGGTCTCATACATGTGTCAACATGTTAGCCACGTCAGCTACATAACGGGTTCACTTGACGACAAGGGCAAATCAGTCGAGAATTTAAAATATAGGGGTAGTATACCAGTTTAAAAAAAAAGTGAGGGACAAAACTGATTTTAGGTGTAAACTACAGGGTGTCACAAGTATTTAACCCAAAGAAATAGTAAACTAATGTTAAAAACGTAAAAAAAAAATTAAACGCACGCGCGAGCGCGGCCTTTCGCACGCGCATCGCGCGTGCAGAAAGGCTAGTTTTGAATTAAATAAGTTCTGCGTGCATTTTCAATAAATGGATCGCAAAACTAGGATGGAAAGTTCTAACTCAACCCGAAAACTGGTGGATCCAGATGGTAACTAGAAATTAGAAAAACCGGAAGAGGAAGAGAGATAGGAATCTAGGATGATTGATTATGCCGCATCTCTTTTATAAGACTTCCTTCCACACCAATTCTTGTTGGTTCACATCTGTATAATAAGTTAGAACATTAAGTACAAATTTGTTTATGGGCTTCCCGATATGATTTAGGCTTCAAAACACATATTCTCGTCACAATTCAGATTCACACACAACCGTTTCTGTGACTAGTAGAGGGTTTGTTTTGCACAGAGTCGGAACCAGTTCCCATAGGAAAACCAAATGAGGCAGCTTATATGCAGAGCAAGGACTCTTCCAAAGAGTCTGTAACTAAGTTTGAATTGCACGATAGCTCACAGACGACACCGATTTCCTTGACTGCAACTAAGCCAACAACTATAGTTGTTGAGACTTCTGCACTAGTAATGGACATTAGTGAAACACCAATTGTTGATACAAAGGTGGAACAGGCCAAGAGGGTGACCAAAAGAAGCCAAGTTTTAACTCATGTGTCACTTACCAAACCAGCTAATGTCCTCCAAGCAAAGAGCACAACTGATGATTTGGAAAGTGAAAAAACAAAAGTGGAGAAAAAAAAAAAGGCAAGACCAAATATTTGGTTCCCAACAAGTACACTTGGACTGATTGAAGGACCAGCATGATTCTTTCCCAAACCTGTTTCCATTGTTGCTATGAAAAAGAAAGAGGTCATCACATTGGATCAAAGAACAAAAAGGTGACTCCACCAAAAACAACAAGGTCTTAGCGAAAGAGGTGTTGAGCGTTCTGCTCTCACGCAAACCTCCTAGCCTACTGAAAAGAGCAAGGAGAAAGATTAATTTGTTTTGGTGTATGGTTTTCTTGCCTAACAGACATAGGATCGCTCAAATCAATAAAGATGGTTAAAATGTACTTGAAGCACCGTAATTGTGCGCTCAAGCGTATATTATATCTTAGCTGTAGTATCTACAATTTTTTTAGGATTTTATTCTCTGTTAGGCTCACAAATAAGTGAGCGGAAATTTACATGTGTAATAATACTTTGCCATGTCATTTCGGCCTGCGTTTTAATAAATTGATAATTTTTTTAAAAAAATATAAAAAATTATCCATACTATTTCGATTGTTATTTGAATGAAAAAATAAATCTTCAATCACTTTGTCTCCCTTAGTAGTTTGTCAAATTTCATTTGTTTACCAATTCAATTTTATTTTAGTCGAGAAATTGGTAGTATTGATCATAGAGGTGAGAAAATAGAGTAATAGATAAAGAAGCAACAACTTACTTCGAGTTGTTTGGTAAAAAGAAGAAGAAGAAGAGTTAAAATGGTGCGTAATAAATAAAATAAAGATGACATTTTTTTTTTTGAGTAAAACATAGCAATTTCATTCAAACTTCTGGGAAATTGTTAGAATAGCACGGATACATAAGACCAACGCAGAGTAAGTTAGAGGAGTTAGTATGTTACCACTATTTCATTTTACATTCCGCTCATAGAACATAAGCCTAACGACATAAAATTAGGCAAAAAAACAAAGTACCTAATACATAGATTGCACGTAACGTGCTTAGAGTCCTACTACAAAGAAATAGTAGTAAATAGCCGAGCTAAATACCTATAGAGCTCCTTACAAAAGCAAAGAATTAGAGAGCCCCAAGGCAGCCCACCAAAGCCAAGTCAAGGCCCAACTCAAGACTGATGTGGACTAGTCCACCATCTGCCACATCCCATCCACTCCAGCCACTGTCGTGTCTCTTGCGACCGTCTCGATCAGATCTGTGTCGCCGTTGCTACCACCGAAGATCTACACAACGACAAACCACACAGCAAAGCGTACAGCTCCATACCATCACAAATACGAATCTCAAAGCCAAGTTTTGGATCCCATCAACCCAAGAAACTAATCTCAGAGAATATTCCAATCTGGTAAAGCAAAACCACCATCATCTCCCTTCCCAGCCACCACCAATCTTCAGATTAACCTCGAGCCAAAACTTTTTCAGACAACACCAAGAGCAATAATATTCTAATACCCCGAGGATTAGAGCTATTCTCGTCCGGCAACATAGCCTAGATTGGCGACGAAGGCTGGTGACACAGCGGAGTATATAGGTTAACAAACGATTAACCTAGAAAGAACTAAGATAAACTGGAATCCATCAGAGTTTGAGAAAAGTTCTCGTTTTTTATTGATAATATGAAAGATGAGTCTAGCAGCCACAAAGAGGCGCTTAAATACCGAAACAAAACCCTAGGGCGCTAACAAAAGGCTTACTCAAGCTCATGGGTCGAAAATAAAATAAAACCAAAAATAAATAAAGTCTTAAAAAGGTCCAATTCTACTCAGACCTGTATTTTACCGATTTTACCTTTCCTGCGAGCAAGCTGTTCTTCAATCTTCAATGTCATCTGTTCTACATCAGTCTCCTCTTCTGGGGAAGAACTCGACCCTGAGTTAACACCATCTGGATAAAGAGACTCATCTCCACGGAACTCATGCAAATCAGCAACATTGAAAGTATTAGAAATTCCCCAACTGCTCGGCAACGCCACCACATAAGCATTGTCATTAATCTTCCTAAGAATCTGATATGGCCCATACTTCCGAGGCTTCAACTTGTTGTAGGTGCCAACAGGAAACCTCTCCTTGCGCAGAAAAACCATGACAGCATCACCTTCCTTGAATACTTTAAGTCTCCTCTTCTTATCGGCAGCAGCCTTGTTCTTGGCATTAGTCACCTCCAACCTTGCTTTCACCTCGTCTTGAACAGATTGGACATCCTTGGCCATGCCTTCAGCAGCAACACTAACACCTGGAAGCCTAGGAAGCTTAACCAAATCAACCACATGCTTAGGAATAGCAGTATAAACAATGGAAAAAGGTGACCTCCCAGTAGCACTGTGAACTGCACTGTTATAAGCAAACTCCACCTGTGGCAAAGCATAATCCCACTGTTTCGGTTTATCTCCACAAACACTACGCACCATATTTCCCAAAGTTCGATTCGTCACCTATGTCTGACCATCAGTTTGAGGGTGAGCAGTGCTACTACGGTTTAAAACTGTCCCAAACATCCTCCATAAAGTCGTCCAAAAATGGCTCAGAAATTTCACATCCCTATCCGATGTGATGGTCTTGGGAACCCCATGAAGACGCACAACCTCCCTGAAAAACAGTTTGGCTATGTTGGAAGCATCTGCTGTCTTCTTACAGGTTATGAAGTGCACCATCTTCGAAAACCTGTCAACCACCACAAACACCGAGTCCACTCCTCTCTGTGTACGGGGCAGCCCCAAAACAAAGTCTATAGACAAATCTTGCCAAATACCATCAGGAACTGGTAAAGGTAAATAAAGACCAATATTCTGAGACTGACCTTTAGAAGCTTGGCAGATGTAACAACGGCTGACAATGGCTCCAGCATCCCTCTTAAGTTGTGGCCAATAATATCGTTCCTCAAGACTGGTAACAGTCTTGTCACGACCCAAATGCCCACTGAGACCCCCTCCATGCAGATCTCGAATCAATTTCTCCCGTAAAGAAGTCTTTGGGATGCACAACTGATTACCTCTGAATAAATAACCATCACAAATGAAGAATTCACCAACTGAACGCTCCTTGCACTTCTCCCAGATCCTTTTGAAGTCCTCATCATCCGCATATAACTCCTTTAAGAACTCAAACCCAATGACTTCTTGAGCCAAAGTGACCAGCAAAGAAGCCCTCCTACTCAACGCATCTGCCACCCTATTTTGAACACCAGATTTAAGCTGAATGACAAAAGGAAATTTCTGTGGAAAACTCACCCATCGTGCATGCATATTGCTAACACTCTTCTGGCTATTTATAAACTTCAGGGCTTCATGCTCTGTGAACAAAACAAACTCCTTATGAACGAGCTAGTGCTCCCATAACTTCAATGCACGGACCACAGCATAAAATTCTTGATCATAAGTACTCCACCTTTGTTGAGCTTCACTAAGCTTCTCGCTCATAAATACTACAACCCGCTTCTCCTGTGACAGAACAGCCCCTATTCCCACACCACTCGCATCACATTCAACCTCGAAAACCTTTTTAAAATTTGGAAGAGCCAAAACTGGTGCAGTGCATAACTTCTCCTTAATCAAAGCAAAGCTCGTCTCTTGTTCATGACCCCATTGGAATTTTCCCTTTTTCATGCACCCAGTAATAGGAGCAGTAATAGTATTGAAATTCCGCACACACCTCCTATAAAACGTAGCTAAGCCATGAAAACTTCGTACCTCAGAAACAGTTTTAGGAGCTGGCCATTCTCTGATTGCTCGCACTTTCTCCTCATCCACCTGAATTCCGTCCTCACCAACCACAAACCCCAGAAATAATAGTTTGTTAGTGCAGAAAGTACATTTTTGCAGATTGATGTAGAATTTGTTTTCCTGCAAAATTGCCAAGACTTGACGAAGATGCAACAAATGTTCTTCTTTTGTACGATTGTAGATCAAAATATCATCAAAATAAACCACTACAAAAGAACCAATAAAAGGACGAAGCACCTGATTCATCAACCTCATGAAAGTACCCGGGGCATTAGACAACCCGAATGGCATGACCAACCACTCATACAACCCCTCCTTGCTCTTGAATGCTGTCTTCCACTCATCCCCATGCTTAATACGAATCTGGTGGTATCCACTGCGAAGATCAATCTTTGAAAAGATTTTAGAACCCTCCAATTCGTCCAACATGTCCTCCAAACGAGGAATGGGAAACCTGTACTTAACAGTAATTTTGTTAATGGCCCTGCTATCGACACACATTCGCCACTGCTTATTTTTCTTTGGGACTAACAAGACAGGAACTGCACATGGACTCATACTTTCACGAATGAACCCCTTCCTCAATAAATCTTCAATTTGTTCCCGCAGAATTTCACACTCCTTCAGACTCATGTGATAATGTGGTAGGTTTGGAAGACTAGCTCCCGGCACCAAATCAATTTGATGTTGAATATCGCGCATTGGTGGAAGTTCATTAGGAAGATCTTCTGACACCAACTCTTGAAACCCTTTTAATATCTTATGTACCTCTAAGGGGATCTCGATTTCTTCCTTGGCAGCAGTTAATAGCCCTTTCACCACAATTGGAAACACCATCTCAGCCTCCTTCATGTCCTTCCCCATGTCAGATTCATTGCTGCTCACTATTAGGAAGTTATTCTTCGGTCCTGTAGTACTACCGGCCGGTGCTAATGCAATTTTATGGGTCTTCCACATAAACATCACCACGTTGTCCCTACCCTTATGAGTTGTATCAACATCCCACTGCCATGGACGACCTAGCAGAATATGACAGGCATCCATATCAAGTACATCACAACGTACCTCATCAGAGTAGTGTTTTCCAATCGAAAGAGGCACTTTGCACACTTCTGTAACTCTTTCACAAGGTCCTTTTTTCACCCAACCTAGTGAATAAGGGGCGTTGTGAGCTTCTGTAGCCAACTGTAGATGTGCCACTAGCTTCTTGGACACGAAATTCTCACAACTTCCATTGTCCACTATAAGGTTGCAAACCTTATTCTTCACAGTACAAAAGGATTTGAAAATACTATGACGTTGTCCTTCTTCTTTAGGAGCCAACAACATTCGCTGGAGTACCAAGTTGACTCTTTCTGAACTTTCCTCTGTGGCGAATTCAGCTCCCTCATAAGGATCCGACTCCTCCGACTCTTCTTCTTCGTACCCTTCTGATCCATCCATGATAACTAGTTGACTTCGACCTTCAGGACACTCATGAGACCTATGACCCTGCTTCAAGCATCTGTAGCAAGTGATTCCAGCAGGCTTAGAATATGGATTTTTATTACCAGTAGGTCCAACTGTAGTTCCCTTCGAAATAGGAGCCTTTGGGGTTACTCCTTGATTCTGAGGGGTTTGTTTTCCTGTTTCTGCTGGGACACTGGATGACGCAGTAGAATTCCTGGAATAAGGAGTTCTCTGATAAGACCTGTTTTTCTCCAACATCTCTGCTTTCGATGCAAAATTCGAAGCATCAGCTATGGTCCACATGTGTTGCATACCGATCTTCTCCTGTATGGACGATCGTAGACCACTGACATACCTTGCTATTCTCTGATTTTCAGTTTCTCCCAAGTCATTACGTTCCGCAAGACGTAAGAACTCGTCTGTGTAGTCGTTCACTGTTCTGCTTCCTTGCACGCACTTGAGGTACAGACGATATAGTTGCTGCTCATAGTCCTTAGGCAAGAATCGGTCTTTCAACAAGCCCTTCATCTTCTTCCATGTGTGAATTTTTGCCTTCCCTTGCCTTGTTCGAGAAGTTTGTACTTGGTCCCACTAGTTTGAAGCACTACTTTTCAGTTTCCACGCAACCATCTTCACCTGTTTGGACTCTGGGATCTCCATGATTTCGAAGAATCTCTCCACTTCTACTAGCCAGTCAAGAAAATCCTCCAACTTCATGTGACCTGAAAAAGTTGGGATTTCTGCCTTGACCCTGTAGTCTCTCTGTTCGTCGCCGCCTCCTACAGCAGGTCGCGCCACTTCTTCCTCAGGTTCTGACTCACTTGAGTCTTGATATTGGGGTTGAGGTTGTGGTTCCCTTCTTCCCCGATTTCCCTGATTTCCCTGATTCTCGTTCAACAACCTTCTCATCTCTCCCATCAGTTGAGTTGTTACCTGGGTGGTAATCTGATTTGTTAAAGCAGCAAGTTCTGCTCTAGTAACAGGACTATCATCGTTACCGGCCATGGATCGTTTCACAAGCGATAGAAGACAGGGAAAACCTGCTCTTGATACCACCTGACACAGCGGAGTATATAGGTTAACAAGCGATTAACCTAGAAAGAACCAAGATAAACTGGAATCCACCAAAGTTTGAGAAAAGTTCTCGTTTTTGATTGATAATATGAAAGATGAGTCTAGCAGCCACAAACTCAAGCCCATGGGTCGAAAATAAAATAAAACCAAAAATAAATAAAGTCTTAAAAAGGTCAAATTCTACTCAGACCTGTATTTTACCGATTTTACCTTTCCTGCGAGCAAGCTGTTCTTCAATCTTCAATGCCATCTGTTCTACATCAGCTGGAGACCTTTGCTGACGTCGGGATGCCATCGGACGAGATGGAGATTGGGGCTTAGAGGCGCTTGTTAAATAAAAAGGGCATAAGAAGTAGTTTAAGAAAAAAATATGGACAAAAAATATAAAAAGTGTGTAATTTTTTGAACAAAAAGAAATTTTCATTCATAATCCAAAACTAGAATGACAACATACAGTAACCACAAGATCATATAATATCATTAAACACAAAAAGATAATAGGGAAGCATAGAACTACAGTAAGGCGCTCAACTGCACTCTTAGTAACATGCAACCATAGCTAATCTTCACAGTATACCCGCTCATGCACCGACCCAGAAGCAACTACATTTTAGTTTTGCCCTTCATATAAGGGGTTGGAAGAGTGCTTGGGAGGAGCACACTCAACTCTTTCTTTCTGGTAGTCTTGGATCCCAAATAGAGTCTAGCTTGTTTCGTGGGCCAATACAGCGCCCACGTTTTTTGTTGGGCTCATGCTTAGATGCAGATGCAGGCTTCGGTGTTAGGATTATCAAGTGTAAGCACAAAAACCTAACATGAAATAGTCAGGCTTTGGTGTTAGGAAATAGTCAGCCTAGATGTTTTCAACCTAACGGTTTCAGGCTGAAAAGATGGGAGCCCACTCACCCCAGTCAAACTAGGGTTGACCTCTAGACCTTCCAAGTTCGTCACCGCCGCGATGTATCCCGCTGCTGTCAACTACAAAATAGGCACCCATAGCAACCGCGCCTTTTGCCGTTTCCGATCGAATATCACCGCTTCTGCTAACCACCACACGCCAGTTTCACACCACTCATCAATAAGGATTGATGCAGCAGATAGTACCACTGTTTCTGCCGACGCGCACACATCATCCCACAAGCCAGTCTTGATCCACACTTTGCCGAGGATCTCTATTGTGCATGATACAACAGGGATCACCATCTCCGGTGGCAATAACCCATCAACTTTGGGCGGACCCACAACAGAGATCACCATCTCTAACCCACTCACAAGAATCATCATCTCCGACCCATCCCAACCTTCAAACAACAACCTGCCTTTGGTATGAACCGGAGGCAGCTTCATAGCCATGACCTTCTTCGACGAAATCAGCAACAACAGGAAAACAACCATGACTTCTCCAATCACCAATTCGAGAAGGGGCATGGGTGAGCACTTGTGACACAAACATGGCCTTGGAGACGGTAGAGGGTGGAGAACAAGTCACCACTTAGGACTATAGGTGGACGCATGTAAGGGTAACTGGGGGCAGATGCCCCCAATTGGTTTTTGGTTTCTAGAAACTAGGCTTCATATACTATCGAGTCGATGTTATTTACAGCCCCCGATTCAGAACCCTCCTCACTACATCACAACATCCGACCTAGAAGCTCTCATTCGCCGTCTGGTCTCCGACATCACGGAAAAGGAAGCAAGCCATCGCTTTGTATAATGTCTGACGTGTGATATGGCATGATCTGTTGAATTTCAATCAAATTCTAACTTTAGGATTTGTACCATTTCTTGCTTTAGGATGTACACAGCAGCTTTAAGATCCTTTCTTATTTGCTTCTTGTATACAGCAGCAGCAGCTGTAAGATCCTTTGCTATTTGCTTCTTGTATATAGGCAGAAGCTTAACCAACTTTATTTGATGCAAACATCAGTTATATATATAGGCCGAATCAGGAGAGGACGTCCATACAGCCCTTCAAGTGTAGACGTCCCTCCGTTCTCTACCGTCTGGCACCGACGACGACACTCTCCACCCGAGCTGACACCAGAGGTATCCCCGATGACTTTCTCTTGCTGGCGAGTCCACCGAATTCCAGTTTGCAACCGAGATAGATCTTGTCTGTAGTTTTGGGTGGAGGTTGCTACCCAGACTTTCAAATCGATCTCCATGGCCTTCATCTACATCAGGGATGCCTCTGGTGTCTGCTCAGGTGGAGGAGCACCGTCTTCGGCGCCGAACTGTGGAGAACGGAGGAACGTCCACACTTTAAAAGCTATGCGAACGTCTACTCCTAATTGGTCCTACACACACAGTTCATATCCAGAGCGAGCCCCGTTTTTAAATTAGAGTTTGGGGCTCCATATTTGACACACTTTCATGTCACTTTTCCAATTCTCCACCGTTTAGTGTCTAGAACATAGTGTGTAGATCATTCCTGCAAAATTTCATCCAATTTGAAGATCATTTGGGTATCAAATTAGATTAAATGAATCAACAGAACAAAATCTGTACAAACAGAACCGTTCGTGTAAATCATGATTACGGAACCCCAAAAAGGATCAGAAGAGGACGTCCGCATTACCCTTAAAGTGTGGACGTCCCTGCTTTTACCGCAATCAAGCACAAATGACGGCGCTCCTCTTGTTGGGAAGACACTAGACCTCGGTCGTGAGCTTCCTCTTGCCGGTGGACTCGCCGAATATTAGTTTGCAACCGAGATTGATCTTGTCTGAAGTTTTGGGTGGAAGTTGATTCCCAGACCTTCAACTCCGATCTCCATGGCCTTCATCTTCATGGTAAAGTCGTCCGGGATGCCTTTGGTGTCCGTTCAGTAAGAGAAGGGATGTCTTCGACGCTTGATGGCTGAGAAGGCAGAGACGTCCGCACTTTTACGGGTTTATGGATGTTCGCTCTCGAACGGGCCTATATATAATATAATATATGAAATTATTATCATGTCCAAACATCTTTATTTATTCAAAATGTAAGGATTTCCTTAATTAACCCACTTTTCGATCATATTTTCTCATCTTAACCGTTCAACTTTTAGGTATATATGAGTGTACATCATCTCTACAAATTTTCAGCCAAATTGATAATCGTTAAAGCATTCAGAACTGTGATTTAGAACTAAGAACACGAACAGTTCAGGTTAAACAGTTTCAGTTCGTTCATTGATTTAATTCATTTTCGATACTTAACGATCACCAATTAGCTGAAAATTTGTATAGATGATCTACTCATATATATCTACTATTTAAACAGTTAAGATAAGAAATTACGATCGAAAAGTGGGTCAATTTAAGAAAATCCGTACATTTTGAATAAATAATGATGTTTGTATCTGAAAATACCTGATATATATACACACACACACACAAAGCCGTTCAATGCGGTCGTCCCTCCGTTCTCCATCGTCCGGCGCCGACGATGGAGCGCTTCCACCCGAGCGTACACCAGAGACATCCCCGACCACTTTCTCTTTCCAACAAGATCGATTTGAAAGTCTGGGCAGCAACCTCCACCCAAAACTTCAGACAAGATCAATCTCGCTGAAAAATTGGAATTTGGCGGACATGCCGGGGAGAGAAAGTGATTGAGATGCCTCTGGTGTCTGCTCGGGTGGAGACGCGCCGTCGTCGGCTCCGGATCCGGCCTATATATATATAAGTAAAATCTTTCTCCACCAAACTGAAGAATTTAGTCACTTATGGTTTCTCAATTTTGATAGAAAATTCAATCGCCAATTCCCTATGTGGTTTGGAGATTGGTGGAATAATCATGGGTGCCCCCATAGCCTTCTCCCCTTAGATCTCCAACATGCAGTCACTAAATTTGCTTCAGTCATGCCGTTCTCTGAATATGAGAAAAGGGTTCCCCCCAATCTCCACTTCATGGTAAAATATAAAATTCCTTGGATTTTTAAATGGCAATATAAACTTGAAACTGAAGATCATATAGTCTTACAACAACTTTTAGTTAAAGGGTGGGATAAGTTCAAAACTAAAAGAGTTTTATCCTAATTTTATGAAGAATTTCTAGTTATCCCATCCAGTCCAAAAACTTTGGCTTCTAATAAGCCGACATCCCCAATTCCTCAGTTAAAATCCCAAACTCCTCAACCAACACCCCATTCTAAAAAACCAATTTCCAGTCCATCCTCATCATCCAAAGCAAATGAATTAAAAGAGTTGGCCAAACAGTTGTTACAACAAGCAGCCAGTTTATCAGCTGAAGATGAAGAAAAAGAACACTCACCACCAGAATCATCATCAGCCCATAGTCATCAAAGTTCAGCCCATAGTCATCAAGGTTCTCCCAGTCAACCAACCAGGTGGGCCGATTATCAGGATAGTCAAGATCCATATGCTGAGTTCTAGTCAAGTCTAGTCTAAAGTAAGATTCGTGATCAAACAAGATACTATTCATCAACGGGGCCTATCCGACCGTCTGATCTAGCGATCCGAGGCTTTTTATGTAATTTTCTGTTTTTAGGGTTTGGTCTTTTTCTTTTAAAACTGCCGTCATGTCTTTTGGACGCAGTTAGTTTTCGTGAGCGTTTTCGTGAATTTATAGACTTTAGCCGACGGAAATATATGAAACATCGTCGGCTAAGGTCAAAAAATTTCAAAATTTTTTAGGCGGTAAACCAAAGTTGGAGGAAAATTTTCAAAGGACTTTAGCCGACGAAAATATATGAAAAGTCGTCGGCTAAGATGGTTTTTGCCGACGAATAACCTAATATTTCGTCGGCTATAGTTATTTTTTAATTTTTTAATTACATACTATAGCCGACGAATACGTTAGGGTATTCGTCGGCTAAACCCTAAAATTTTTCTATTACCTACTATAACCCTATATTCGGTGGTTATTTTGCGTAAAATTTTTATACGAATTGTTGCGTGTCATCGGTTTAAAACTATTTTCAGTTGGAGGTCCGGCCAAAATACGTAATTTAGACGGTCGAACGACCTTTTCCGTGCGTTTAGGGGTTTGACTTACGAGATTGACCGTCCGGATCGAGCCCTTATTCTTTTCGGATCAAGTTGAATTTTTTCCCATACATGTATTTTATCATGATGGTCAGATCTGACGGCCGGATTTCCTTTTCTCAAGTTTGATCATCACAATCACAACATGCGTTCTAATGTTGTATAACTTGTTTACCAAGTGTTAAGTAAATGTTCCGTTTCAAAAACAAATTATACGTAGAACCTTCAAACGTAAAAAAGTCGTGAAATAAGACATGACAAGAATGGTGAAATACATCCACGGTTGAAAAATCACACTATTCCGGTAAATATTCGGTGCCAATAGTTGCGGTCAATGCAATCACAACATGCCAAATGTATAAAAATACTTTTAGCCGACGAATATCAAAGGTTTAGCCGACAAAATTTTCAAAGGACTTTAGCCGACGAAAATATATGAAAATTCGTCGGCTAAAGTCGAAAAATTTTCGAAATTTTCAACCAAAATTTTTTGGCGGGCAACCAAAATTTTCAAAGGACTTTAGCCGACGAAAATATATGAAAAGTCGTCGGCTAAAGTCGAAAAATTTTCAAAATTTTCAACCAAAATTTTTTGGCGGTCAACCAAAGAGTTTAGCCGACGAAAATAAATAATTTCGTCGGCTAAAGTTCTTTATATAGCCACAAATAAACCCAACACTAGACATATTGCGGCCCCTCCTCCTCTTCCTCCTCCTCCTCCTCCTCCTCCTCCTCCACACAACCACCACAAATAAACCCAACACTAGACATATTGCGTCCCCTCCTCCTCTTCCTCCTCCTTCTCCTCCTCCACCTCCGCCACTCTCTCTCCTCACCCCACCATCTACTCTCCACCCCCACGCGCCCAATGGCCACCTACCGCGCCCTCCTCTCCCTCAAGTCCTCCCTCGACGACCCCGACTCCCGCCTCTCCGCTCTCCGCCTCCTCAACCTCTCCAACAACGTCTTCAACCGCACGTTTCCGCCGGAGCTCTCCAACCTCACTAACCTCCGTGTTCTCGACCTCTACAACAACAACCTCACCGGCGTGTTGCTAGTTTCGGTGGCAACTTTTCACTGTATATCACAGTTTCTCTGTCAAGATTCTCCACACACAAAAAAAAAATTAAAAAAAAGTTTCTGCAGTTTTTTTTTTCAAAACCCAGCAACTTTAGCCGACGATATTCAAACATAATATTCGTCGGCTATAGTATTTTTTAATTTTTTTAATAAGGTTTAGCCGACGAAATAACCTAATATTTCGTCGGCTATAATTATTTTTAAATTTTTTTATAAGGTTTAGCCGACGAATAACCTAATATTTCGTCGGATATAATTATTTTTAAATTTTTTTTATAAGGTTTAGCCGACGAATAACCTAATATTTCGTCGGCTATAGTTATTTTTAAAATTTTTTTTTATAAGGTTTAGGCGACGAAATATAAAATATTTCGTCGGCTATAGTTATTTTTTAAATTTTTTTACAACGTTTAGCCGACGAAATACGTCGTCGGCTAAAGTCTGGGACTATAGCCGACAAGATTTTTTTCGTCGGCTAAAGTGGGACTATAGCCGACGAAAAAAAAATTTTGTCGGCTAAAGTCATTACAGACGGCCTTTTCCCGACGACACTATAGCCGACGAAGGCTCGTCAGCTAAGGTCTTAGCCGACGAAATTTTTTAACAGGCCGATGAAAATTTTTCGTCGGCTAAAGTGCCTGTTCTGGTAGTGTTACATACTATAGCCGACGAAAAAAGCCTTAATTCGTTGGCTAAAGTTTTTTATTTTTTTTTTAAATAAGTTTTAGCCGACGAAAAAAACCTTAATTTCGTCGGCCATAGATGTTTTTTATTTTTTTTATTACACACTTTAACCGACGAAATACACTATAATTCGTCGGCTAAGATGGTTTTTGCCGACGAATAACCTAATATTTCGTCGGCTATAGTTATTTTTTAATTTTTTAATTACATACTATAGCCGACGAATACGTTAGGGTATTCGTCGGCTAAACCCTAAAATTTTTTATTACCTACTATAGCCCTATGTTCGGTGGTTATTTTGCGTTAAATTTTTATACGACTTGTTGCGTGTCATCGGTTTAAAACTATTTTCAGTTGGAGGTCCGGCCAAAATACGTAATTTAGACGGTCGAACGACCTGTTCCGTGCGTTTAGGGGTTTGACTTACGAGATTGACCGTCCGGATCAAGCCCTTATTCTTTTCGGATCAAGTTGAATTTTTTTCCATACATGTATTTTATCATGATGGTCAGATCTGACGGCCGGATTTCCTTTTCTCAAGTTTGATCATCACAATCACAACATGCGTACTAATGTTGTATAACTTGTTTACCAAGTGTTAAGTAAATGTTCCGTTTCAAAAACAATTTATGCGTAGAACCTTCAAACGTAAAAAAGTCGTGAAATAAGACATGACCAGAATGGTGAAATACGTCTACGGTTGAAAAATCACGGTATTCCGGTCATGTCTCTGTGCCGATAGTTGCGGTCTATGCAATTTTCCATTCTTTCTCCCTATGGGTAGCCCTATGTTCGGTGGTTATTTTGCATAAAATTTTTATACGACTTGTTGCGTGTCATCGGTTTAAAACTATTTTCAGTTGGAGGTCCGGCCAAAATACGTAATTTAGACGGTCGAATGACCTTTTCCATGCGTTTAGGGGTTTGACTTACGAGATTGACCGTCCGGATCGAGCCCTTATTCTTTTCGGATCAAGTTGAATTTTTTCCCATACATGTATTTTATCATGATGGTCAGATCTGACGGCCGGATTTCCTTTTCTCAAGTTTGATCATCATAATCACAACATGCCAAATGTATAAAGGTTTAGCCGACGAATTTCAAAGGTTTAGCCGACGAATTTATAAAGTTTAGCCGATGAATTTCAAAGTTTTAGCCGACGAGTTTAGAAGGTTTAGCCGACGAATTGGTGTATAGCCGACGAAATTGGTATCTTTAGCCGACGAACAAATTATTTCGTCGGCTAAAGTTTTCAGGTTTAACTGCGAAACCCTAGCCTCCTCCCTCATTTCCGCAATTTTTTCCCTCCTCCCTCCCTCCCGGTCTCGTCCCTCCTCCCTCTCCCTCGATCTCCCGGCCGGCCGGTCTCCTCCCTCCTCCCTCCCTCTCCCGTCGCCGCCTCCTCCCTCCCTCCTCCCTCCGATCTCCCGTCTCCGCCTCCTCCCTCCTCCCTCCCTCCCTCCCTCCCTCTCCCGGTCTCCACCTCCACCTCCTCCCTCCTCCCCCGATCTTTCGGTCTCCAAGGTTTATTTTTATGTTAATTTAATTATGTGTTAATTTATTTTTGTGTTAATTTAATTTTTGTGTTAATTTAATTTTTGTGTTAATTTAATTATGTTTTAATTTAATTATGTGTTAATTTATGTGTTAATTTTTGTGTTATTTTTAATTATATGTGTTAATTTATTTTTGATTTTGAATTTAGTTTTATGCTATGTTAGTTAATTTATATGTGTTAATTTATATATGTGTCAATATATACGTGTTAATTTATTTTTGATTTTGAATTTAGTTTTATGCTATATGTGTTAATTTATATGTGTGTTAATGTATATGTGTTAATTTATATATGTGTCAATATATATGTGTTAATTTATTTTTGATTTCGAATTTACTTTTATGCTATGTTAATTAAGTATATCTATATATATTGTTATGTAATTATTAATTATGTTTATCTATTTATTGAATAAGTATAATTTTAAACATGTATAATTTTTTATACAATAAAGACAAAATAATCTAAAGCCTTAGATTTGAGAAGGATAAGCTTGAATTTTTACTTTTTCAATGTTGTCTCAGCCTTGATTCAAATTAATATTTTAAATAGGATGAGCGGCTTTTTTCGATCGAAGAAGAGTTCGAAGGGCCAAATGTCCGAATCGTGAGGGAGACATGGCCGGACACGCAGGAGGAAGAGATGTCCGAAGCCATGTCCCGGATCGACACTTCGGATCAGACGATTGGGGCGAGGATCATGGACACAGCCTTCCCACCGAGAGCAAACAACTTCTACTGCCGGGGTCTAGGAAAGAGAGGCGAGGGGGTCCTGAAGACCACTCCAGGATTTCAACGAAAGGCAGCCTCGACCAGCAGCAGGACCACGTCCATGATCAACAGGACGACTCAGCTAGAGTCGGAAGTTCAGAGACTACGAGAACAGCAAGCTGCTCAGGCTGCCTCGCAGGCAGCCTATATTGCCTTTAATGCCGCGCAGGCAGCCTATGTTGCCGAGATACATGCCATCTAGTAGGCCGAGCAGCAGTAGATGTTACAATACATGCAGGAGTTTACAGCTACCCAGTTCACGGACTTCCGCCTCCGCCCATGCCGCTACCCCAGCCGCCGCAACCTCCGCAGTAGCCCCCAGAAGCGGATATTAATTTAGACGATATAGAATTTATGTAGTTGATATATACTTTTATGTGTTTGATACTTTTATGTAGTTGATATATACTTTTATGTGTTTGTTGTTGGTTATATGGAATTGTTTTGATGTATTTTGCAGCTTGCTTGGAATGGTAATTCAGAAATTTCGGGGTTTTTTTTTACTGGAATGGACTTATAGCCGACGAAAAAAGCCTTAATTCGTCGGCTAAAGTTTTTTTTTTTTTTTAAATAAGTTTTAGCCGACGAACTATGCTTTAATTCGTCGGTTAAATCCCTATAAAGCCGACGAAATATAGTATATTTCGTCGGCCATAGGTGTTTTATATTTTTTTATTACAACCTTTAGCCGACGAATATTTTAAATTATTCGTCGGCTAAAGTTTGGAAGATAACCGACGACACAAAATCTCGTCGGCTAAGGTATGGACTATAGCCGACAAAAAATTTCGTCGGCTAAAGTATGGACTATAGCCGATGAAATAATGTCGTCACAGACGACCCTTTCCCGACGACACTATAGCCGACGAAGGTTCGTCGGCTAAGTTATTAGCCGACGAATTTTTTTAACAGGCCAACGAAAATTTTTCGTCGGCTAAAGTACTTGTCCTGGTAGTGAGGATACGTGATGAAATATATTTTTGTCACCAAAGTATTGAGCAGTTACGTGATGAATAAAAGTTTCGTCATGTAAGTGATAGGTTAGGTGACGAAAAAATATTTTGTCACCAAAGTTTTGAGCACTTAGGTGACGTAAATATATTTCGTCATGTAAGTGATATGTTAGGTGACGAAATATGTTTTCGTCACCAAAGTTTGAGCATTTTGGTGACGAAAATACATTTTGTCACCTAAGAACTTACTTTTATGACTAAAATAAATTCGTCGTCTAACACCTATACTTAGGTGACGAAACATAAAGTTATGTGTCTTTTTGAACCAACTACAAGGTAGAAGTATAATTTTACAAAACCCACCGTACTATATGATTAGTGTACTTAAATATGGCTATAAAAAAATCCACCAGTTTTTGAAAACGATAAGATCTCAATCCACGCGGTCAACATTAAATTAACGTCACTTATTACACAAAAACGCTCTTTCCTACCCCTATATGACCTTGTTTGATTGATTCTTTCACACACAAAACTCTCACATTGATGAGATGTAACCACTCATGTAAAAATTTAGGTACGTTCATCTCTCGACGATAGGGCTCCATATAGGGAAACATAAGCGTATATAGGGTTGACCGCTTGTATCGAGGACGAAAATTTACCGGAAATATGTGATTTTTCAACCATAGTCGTATTTCACCAGACATCGACATCTCATTTCACAAGATTTTTGAAAATATTGCTTCCTTTTCTTATAGTTGATTCATAAATATCTACATTTGCATATAACCTACTAAACAAGTTATACCATATTAGTAGACACGTTGTGGTTTTGATGGCTAAATTTTACAAAATAAAAATTCAACCGTCATGTATAATTAGTTTACTTGAATACGGCTATGAAAAAAAATCCACTAGTTTTTGAAAACGTTAAGGTCTCAATCCACACAGTCAACATTAAATTAACGTCACTTATTACACGAAAATGATATTTCCTACCCCTATATGACCTAGTTTGATTGATTCTTTCACACACTAAACTTTCACATTGATGAGATGTAACCACTCATGTAAAAATTTGGGTACGTTCACCTCTCAACAATAGGGCTCCACATAAGGAAACATAAGCGTATATAGGGTTGACCACTTGTATCGGAGACCAAACGTTACCAGAAATATGTGATTTTTCAACCATAGTCGTATTTCACCATACCGATGACATCCTATTTCACAAGATTTTTGAAAATATTGCTTCCTCCCTATTTAACAAGATCAGATTCTATCAAAACCTTTCTAAAAATAAATATTTTTGGTTCACTGAGATGACAAAAATTCATGTTTTCGTCACCTAACTACTTAATATTTAGGGGGTAAAAAATTCCGCCAATTATTTGGCCAAATTTTTAATCACTTCCGCTAAAAATTTTAGAAAAATTTAAACCAAATTTTTGAAATTTTCCTTATATATCATTTGCCTCACATTTCATTTCTCTATCTTTTTCTTTGAACTCTCTCTTCTCTCTTTTCCAGACTCTCTTCTCTCTCCCTCCTCTCCTCTGCCCTAGTTTCCCCCTCTAGCTTTCTCTTTGCAGCCGTTTTCCCTCTGCCTTCTTGTTTGCAACCGCCGCCTCCTTCCTCATCGCTGGTAACCGTTTTCCCTCTGCCTTCTTCTTCGTCACCGTAGCCTCCTCCCTCATCGTTGGCAGCTGTTTTCCCTCTGCCTCTCCTTCTTCTTCGCCACCCTCGCCTCCTGCCTATCAAATTCAGCCGTTTTCATAGAAGGACTAATTTTCCTCCTCCATCAGACTTCGCGCCCATCTCGCCAGCGGACTCCGCACACCATCTCGCTAGAGAACTCCGCGTGCCATCTCGCCAGAGGACTTCGCGCGCCTTCTGGCCAACGGACTCCACGCCCTTCCTGTTTTGACCTTGTTAATTTGTGTTTTTGCAAATGACTACGGAGGCGATGTTTTTGAAATTGGGTTGCTTGATATTGGTTGTAAGATATTTGGGTTGCTTAATAGTAGTACTACTCTTGATGAGTTTGTATATAAACTTGATTATATATATGTATGTATATATATATATAAAATTTGTTATTGTCCAGGTTTTTTTTTTCTTTTGTTGTTAATATTAAATGTGATTTTTACTAATTTTTACTGCCTAAATTTAATAAAAATAAATACCACTAAAGTAACGAAAGCTACACTTTCATGGCCTTAGCCCGAGCAAACTGGGTAACTTTCGTCAGTTAAGTAGATGGGTGACGAAAGTATTTTCGTCAGCTGAGTAGAGAGGTGACGAAAATATTTTCATCAGCTGAGTACACGAGTGACTAAAATATTTTCGTCAGCTCAATAGAAGGGTGACGAAAACATTTTCGTCATCTTAGTAATGACTAAGATGTTGAAACTAATATTTTCGTCACCTAAGTGCTCTAATCATCGGCCTTAGATGACGACTCTGAAGTGATGAAATTTTCGTCAGCTAAGTGTTTACATGACAACAGAAGCTCTGAGGTGACAAAAAATTTGTCAGCTGAAAGCTTTTTTCTAGTAGTGTGGATTCTTTCTTCATTCAAAAGTGAACACCATATTAAATCGGTAGAACAAGTTTATGCCCATAGTAAGCAACATGAAACTTGCCAACTTTTTAGTCTTGAGTCAATTAAGAAACATAGAAAAGATGGTCATAATTTCCTCCTTATTGGTTTAATCCAAATTGGTGTCAAACCTTTAACTAGAAAATGTCTTAATGTCTTCATTCTTTTATGTTTAAGAGATGCAAGGTTTACTGATTTTAACGACAGTATCCTTGGATTAATTGAGTCAAGTTTGTTTAATGGTCCAGTCCATTTCAATTGTTTCTCAGATTTTACCATTAGCCTTAGTGACCCTCATATCCTAAAAGTTTTAACCTTAAATATTAAAACTTCAGGATATCACTTTTTTGAAGGAATCCAACCCTTAGCCTTAATTTATAGGATCCATTATAAAGTCACTGACACAAATATGAATTTCCAAGCTATTAGAAAAAGTCTCAAAAACCATACTCTTAATACAAAGCAGTCAACAAAACGCTAATATTAGCATTCCACACACAATCAGATGGTCAGATGCCCATCTTCCTTCTGAGTGGTCTCTCACCAGTGAGAATCACCCAACAAATACGCAACATAGTATTTCTGATTTAGGCTGATTCAACAGTTTAATGATGGCAAAGTAAGAATTAATTTTCAAAATCCCAAGATGAGCCAAAATTCAAGAATTCACGAAATAGGAAATTCCTCCTGACATTCTTTCGCAACTGCTAGACATTCATTTGCTGATTCCACTACAGCTGAAACAATACCTAGACGTCATAATGATCTAGATAAAGAAATTTAAAATATTAGGATTAAAGAATTAGAAGAAGAATTGCAAAAACTCAAAATTAAAAACATCAGAACTACTTCCCAAGTTAGTTACCCAAACTATACAGAATATGAAACTCAAAATAATTCAGTCACAGATGAAGATCAAACTTCTCCTACTACTTCTGATTTTTTAGTTACTCCCCCAATAAATCCTCAATTAAGTACACTTTCCTTACCTTTCATAATCAATTATTCTAGACTAGATAAACATCTTGAATCTATAAAAAAATATACTTAGGAGAAACCTCTATAGAATGAAGTTCCCTTTCAAGAATCAACGAAGGCAATTATTTCGTGATTGGCAAGCATTTATGCTTGAAACAAAATATGAAATATTCTTTCTTGATTTTATAGATCAACTAAATAAAATTTTTTTTTAACTTTAACAAAAAGCAAGATGGAAAACCTCCACTAATTCGGTCCTTTCTAGTCATCCTTCTGTTGAAACAATAGTAATTGATCATCTTAACAGTCCAATCATAGCCTCACCTTTTAAAATCACCATAGAAGATCTAGATACTAAGAAAATTATTGAACAAAATAATTACACAAACCACAGTCTAGTAACTATGAGAGCCCAGTTAGATAAAATAGAAACAAAGGTTGACAACATATCCTCCAAAGTCAACATTCTACCTCAAGCTAAACCAGAAACTCCTTTAATTCATTTCAGTGAATTAAATAAACCTACCCTTAAGCTTACTTTTTCAATTCAAAATATCGAACGAATGTTGGAAAAATTAAAAACTGAAACACCTGAATCTAGTAGAATTGCAGTAATTCATACCCAACAAACCTCTTTGTCCGATAGCGATTCTAGTAACACTAGCCAAAATATAGAATTAAACCAAATATTTCAGTCTTTAAATATAGCACCTTTAAAACTAGACAGAATAGTTCATCCAAAGAAACGACTTTTTAAAACTTAGACAGAACGTCCTCTCCCTTTGGATATACAACCTAGTAATCATCTTAATAATCAATTCTCAGTTTCTTCTGATAAAACCTATGAATGGAACATTGATAATTTATCAGAACAAGAAATCTTAAATAAATTACGTCACATGTCTATGGCAGCTAATAGCTATGTCACTAATCATAATTTTAGTTAGTCTGAAATTATTGATATATTTTTCATAGGATTTACAGGAATGCTTCATTCCTGGTGGGAAAAACATATCACTCATGATGTACGTTATATAGGTACCCCTAGTCATATTACTTCCCGAATTCATGATCAACTCAGTAATCATAGGTGTCCTACCTCTAGTGATTTCAAATGGTATAAAGATGTTTTTATTTCTCGAGTTATGCTTAGAGACGATAGTAACCAACCGTTTTGGAAAGAAAAATTCATAAACGGTCTTCCAAAATTGTTTGCTCACAAAATCAGCCAAGTCCTTAGTAATGAAACTGGTCACATTAACTATGATTCTTTAACTTATTGTAATATAATTACAATTATCCAAAAAGAAGGATTAAAAATGTGTATTGATATAAAACTAAATACTCAAGTAAAATCAGATAAGAAAACGGCTAAATATGAACTAGAAAATTTTTGTGAATAATATGGTTTACCTTCCTTACCTCCTTCAAGGAGAAACAAGGCAAACAATAAATTTGTTCCACATTATGCAAAAAAAAGATTTAGACCTTATAAAAGTAACTTTAAGCCAAACAACTTTTATTCCAAAAATAAATTTCGCAACAATTAGTCTAAAAAACCAAATCGTCAACCAAAAAATAATTCTTCGACAAAGGAAAGACTAAATGTTTTAAATGCAATAAGACTGGCAACTTTGCAAATAATTATCCAGTTAAAAGAACAATTAATCAATTAGAAATGTCTCAAGAAGAAAAAGAAAAACTTATACAAACCCTAGAATTACGAAATACTGATTCCAAAAATGGAAAAAGTAAAGATAACATCACTTTGATGGAATCTTCTTCTTCTGAATCCGATGAACATTCTTCCCCAGACATTACTTTTGGGTGTAAAGATGTCTGTAATTGTAAAACAATAAATGTTCTTTCCAAACACGAAGAGCAAGAAAAACTATTAATTGATTTAATAAGTAAAATAGATAATCCTGAACTTAAAGCTGAGTACCTTAAAAAATTTAAAAAATTAATTACCAAATAAGAAAATCTAGTCAATCCTCCCTCACAAAAATTAGTCTCACTACAAATTTTGATAAATTTTCTACAAGTAAAAAAGAATTAACAATCCAAGATTTGCAGCATGAAGTGACAACAATCAAAAATCAAACACATACTTTACAACAAACACATTTAAAACTCACAAACGACAATAAAGAAATTAAACAAGAATTAAACCTACTTAAAATAAATAATAAATTCCTTAAATTACAAGATCCCCCTGAAAATCCTTTCCCAAATCTTTTCCTCACAAACAAAGAAGCATAGACTTCTGAAAATAATACCATTAGTACCATATGCCAAATTCAACTTAAAAATGGTACACTATTGTCCAACTCAAAATAAAAAATTTCTAATTAATAATAACAGCCCTTATTGATTCAAGTACAGATCTTAACTACATCCAAGAAGGCTTAATACCTTCAAAATATTTTGAAAAAAAACAAAAGACTCTTTACGATCAGCCAATGGAACAAAAATTGATATTAAATACGAAATCCCTAAAGCTCATATATGCCAAAATAATGTTTGTTTCAAAACTTCATTTGTCTTCGTAAAAAAATTTAACCAATAAAGTAATTTTAGGACTTCCTTTCTGTCACACCCTAATTTTCGAATGGAATTTTCAAAATTTTTGGCATGATCTAACTTAAAATTTTAACATCCCAACCTGTTGTCAACAACAACATAACGACAACAACAACAACCACAACAAACAACAACATCAAAACTCAATTACAGAATAGAAATTTCCACAAAATCTATCATTGAATTAATATTACACTTTCTTGTTTACATAAAGTGCAAAACAAGAACATGAGAACAATCTCATGACATAAATATTGTCTATTCAAAAATTAAAACTATACAGAGTTTAACAAAAATAGGGAAAACCCTGCCACTACGCCATCACCTCAACCTTGCTGATCCTCACATGCAGGTCTAATCCCTACACCAAGAATGGTGCACCGGGATTGTAGAATAACAAACTCGGTAAGCTAAAAAGCTCGTATGAGTAAACTCAAAGTAAACTCCACATTTATCACATCCAACAATTTAACACATCCAAATGAATTTTGATCAATGAATAAAAACCACACATTAACAAGACATGTACCCATGAGTCCCAGATATTTAGTAAATACCCCTCATGACCTACAACAACAATATGTGTACCCATGGGTCCCAGATACCTTCAAGTATCTCCCATGACCTACACTGACAGACGGACTAGAGCTCTATTCCTAACCATATCCAATCACCCGGCCAAAGGCTTGGAATCCCGGTTTGACTGTCTAATATCACAACACAAAATAATAAATAGCATTAGAACCGCAACCAATCACCCGATTAAAGGCTTTGAACCCGGTTTGGCTATTTAATATCAAAACATAAAAATGATGAATAGCATCTTAACCGTAACCAATCACCTAATTAAGGCTTGGAACCCGGTTATGATATTTATTCAACAGTCATCATATCATAACATCATTAACAACATCACAATATTTACATCATAAAAATTATATCATTCACAAGGATATAATTATATGAATAATAAAAATTATTCCAACAACATAACTTCTCACAATTTAATAAAATTATGATCATAAGAGCTTTAGAGTAACACATAAAAAAAACTTGTTTTACCTTACCTATGAGCCGTTGACGATCAAACTCATATATTTTTAAAACCAAACAAACATAATATTATTTTTCTTCATTTAATTATTTATTTAAAATCATCATCAAAATCAATCATCATAATCCTCATCACCAAAATCAATCATCATAATCATTATCATCGTAATCCTCATCATCATAATCATTCTCATCATAATTTAAAACTTGGTTCAAAAGTGAACCTTGGTGAGATTTACTCACCTAAATACTCCTGCTGCGTCTTCACAAAAACGCACGAGCCAAGCTAACCACAACCTCACTAACCACCTAAAATTACACAATTAAAACTTTAGTAAAAAACACAAACACCACAAGGATTAAAATACCTCTTTACTTAAAGGTTGCCCAAAGAAGGGCAATCCTTCCGACCTCCCAAGGTCATCGAACTCTCAACAACAATACTACCACTCTCCAAGATCCAAAAATTTCCAAGTTTCCGACCTAACAACCACTTAGAAACAACTTAGCACCTACAATGCAAAAACCTAATCAACACTCAATCCTCACACACAACAACACCCTTGCAACTACAAGGACTGGCTAACGGAGCAAACCAGGCCTCTACCCTGCCCGGAAGTGCTCGCACGCGCCGCCACTAGCAGCGGCGAGTGAGCTTCACGCGCCTCCGCCAAACTTCAAAATTTGGGGAAACTCACAACACGAAACTTGTAGCTTGAAGTATGGTGAGAAACTTTAATACCTGGGGTTTTGCCTGGTTCGGCCGAGATCAGCCGGAAAACGCCCCGAAAAACTCGGATCGGAACTAAAAATAAAAGCTGCAAAATTGGCACCAAAACTTGGTTTTTAGCTCACCAAAGACATATAAACAACACTAGAAGAAGGAGAGGAGCAAGACTCACCAAGCTTTCACCCGAAACGCCGCCAAAATCGTCAGTTTTCTGGCGACACAGCAGCAGCTCCGCCGCTCCGTGGCGGCTTTCAGGCGGCACAACGGCGAGCAAGGCTGCCCCAGCAGTGGAGAAGAGACCCGTGCTGACCCAACGGAACTAATGGCGTCCAATTTGGTGGCCGGATGAGAGAGAAATCAGTTGGAGAAGAGAGAGTGCGGGAGAGCTCGGGAGAGGGAGAGAGAGGAGAAAACTGATTTTAGGTTTCTAAAATCAGCTCCCACACAGTTCTCTACTTAAACATTTTCCATACCCGGAAAAAAACTTCCTCTGACCATAACTTCTTCATACGACGTCTGTTTCATACGTGCCACATGTCTATGAACTAGTATTGACGAGCTCTACAACTTTCATGAAGGAAGTTTTCGAAGATAACTTACGGAAAATAAAGTCAACTTTTTGGTCCCTTAAACGTCAAAGCACCTTAAATAAACTCCTCAACTTCAACTTCGCACCAAACAATAAGAATTTTCATAAATATTCCTTCATTAAATATGGAAATTATACAAGGGAAAAGATATGAAAATCTAGGGTATTACACTTTCATTACTTTAATTTACCTCTTCAACACCAAATATGATGGTATTATTACCTACCCTTTTGATGAACTAGTTAAATATACTTTTCTTTCTAATCCCGAAATCCATACTTTGAAAGCATTCCAAGAAAATAATATTTCAAAAACTCTTAGTTGCATTCAAGCAAAAAATAAACAAATATTTCTTCAAGAAGAAATTAATTTTAAAAGAATAGAAGATCAACTCCAAAACCTTTTTCTTTAGCAAAATATCAAAACAATTGAAGAAAAAATTATTAAAGACATATGTTCTGATATTCCTACTGCCTTTTGGCATAGGAAAAAACATATTGTCTCCCTTTCTTACATCAAAGAATTTAATGAAATAAATATCCCCACTAAAGCTCGTCTAATTCAAATGAGTCATGAAATTATGGATTTCTGTAAAAAAAGAAATTACTGATTTACTCAACAAAGATATTATTCGCCCTAGTCCCCTTGTTCTTACCCTGCTTTCTATGTTCTAGAAAAATGCTGAACTCAAAAAAGGAACATCTCGGTTAGTCATTAACTATAAACCCCTTAACACAGTCTTGCAATGGATCAGGTATCATATTCCTAATAAAAGAGATCTCATTAACAGGTTTAAAAAAATCTATCATCTTTAGTAAATTCAATATGAAATCAATATTTTGGCATATCCAAATCAATGATGCTGATAAATACAAAACCGCATTTGTCACACCCTTTGGTTATTATGAATGGAATGTAATGTCATTCGGCCTAAAGAATGCTCCTAGTGAATTTCAAAACATAATGAACGATATATTCAATCCTTATAGTCATTTCTCCATCGCCTACATTGATAATGTTTTGATCTTTTTAAAGTCAATTGATCAGCACTGAAAACATTTACACCAATTCTTTTCCATAATAAAGAATAATGGTTTGGTTGTTTCTGCTTCAAAAATCAAATTATTTCAAACCAACATTCGTTTTCTAGGATTTAACATTCACCAACTTCAAATTACACCCATTGACAGAACAATACAATTCTTTGATAAAATTCCCGATGTCATTTAAATAAGAAACAATTATAAAGATTCTTAGGATCTTTAAATTATGTAGCTGACTTTTACAAAAACCTTAGGAAACAATGCAAACCCCTATTTGATAGGTTACAGAAGAACTCTCCCCCTGGACACCAGTTCATACATTCTTAGTCAAAGAAATTAAGAGCCATGTTAAAACCCTATCATGCTTAGGTATCCCTCTTTCTGATTCCTATAAGATAGTAGAAACTGATGCCTCTGAAATAGGTTATGGAGGTATCCTCAAACAACAAGTTTCTCCTAGTCATTCAGAACAAATCATTCGATTTCATTCCGGAGTCTGAAACCCAGCCCAATCAAATTATAGTACTATTAAGAAAAAAAATTTATCAATTGTATTATGTATTAGTAAATTTCAAGATGATATATTAAATCAAAAATTTACAGTCGGAGTTGATTGTAAAAGTGCAAAAGATGTTTTAGAAAAAGATGTTCAAAACATTGCTAGCAAACAAATCTTTGCCCGTTGGCAAGCAATCTTATGTATTTTTGATTTTGAAATTGCATTCATTAAAGGAAGTGACAACCACATCCCAGATTTCCTAACTCGTGAATTTCTACAAGAGACCAAAACATACAACCCAGCTCATCCAAAGGGAGAAATCCAGGAAAATCAATATCTGAGTCACCTTCCCTAGTCAAGAAAGAGTCACCTTCCCTAGTCAAGAAAGAGTCACCTTCCCCGGTTAGAAAAGAGTCACCCTCCAGCATAATTCCTTATGCAGGTCATCCCCTCATTCCAATAGATAATAGGTATATTGCTCTTGGTAGCACCCTCAGTCAAATTAAACCCAACTACAAGTCATCCTTAGTAAACCAAAACGACCCTTACAAATCAGATTCTTCATCCAACCCTTCAGTCACTTATAAAAAATCATTCCCTTACTTTGACAGAGCATAACATTTTTTGTTCTATATTGAACCTTCTATGAGTCATTTAAAAAAATCTCATCTCTTTAGTAAAAAGTTATTTTGGCCCAAATTCTTATTACCCTCCTAGTAAACCTTTAGTATTCTAAGGGACATTTTGTTTAAATCTGAATTATTATCTATTAAACCAATTCATGACCCAAAAGACCCATCTAAAATATTATATCATTCCTTTTATATAATCTGTATCATCTCCTTATCTCAATGAGGTGATTCCCCCTCTACTCATCACAAATTGGACACATTCACATTTAGTTATCACGATTACGTTGAAGCATGGAGTAAAATATTTCTCTACCAAACTGAAGATTTTAGTCACTCATGGTTTCTCAATTTTGATAGAAAATTCAATCGCCAAGTCCCTATGTGATTTGGAGATTGGTGGAATAATCATGGGTGGCCCCCCCTTAGATCTCCAACATTCAGTCACTAAATTTGCTTTAGTCATGCCCTTCTCCAAATATGAGAAAAGGTTTCCCCCACTCTCCACTTCATGACGAAATATAAAATTCCTTGGATTTTCAAATGGCAATATAAACTTGAAACTGAAGATCATATAGTCTTACGACAACTTTTAGTTAAAGGGTGGGATAAGTTCAAAACAAAAAAAGTTTTATCCTAATTTTATGAAGAATTTCCAGTTATCTCATCCAGTCCAGAAACTTTGGCTTCTAATAAGCCGACATCCCCAATTCCTCAGTCAAAATCCCAGACTCCTCAACCAACACCCATTTCTAAAAAACCAATTTCCAGTCCATTCTCATCATCCAAAGCAGATGAATTAAAAGAGTTGGCCAAGCAGTTGTTACAACAAACAGCCAGTTTATCAGCTGAAGATGAAGAAGAAGAACACTCACCATCAGAATCATCATCAGCCCATAGTCACCAAAGTTCAGCCCATAGTCACCAAGGTTCTCCTAGGCAACCAACCAAGTGGGCCGATTATCAAGATAGTTAATATCCATATGCTGAGTTCTAGTCAAGTCTAGTCTGAAGTAAGATCTGTGATCAAACAAGATACTATTCATCAACAGTCAAGTGAATCTGTGACAAACAAAGTACTATTCATCAACAGTTACAGACAAGTTACTAGTCAATAACAGTAAAATCCGTAACAGACAAGTTACTATTCATGAATAATTACTTTTTACTATTTATCACTTTGTAATTTCTATTTATAGACGCCTCCAGTTTCAGAGTAGACAGGCTTCACATTATCCTCTTCTCTCTCTCTCTCTCTCTCTCTCTCTCTCTCTCTCTAGTCAGAACCTCTCCTTCAGTTCTTGAGTTAGCCTAGTAAATCCATGTGTTAAGCACAATTACTTTTACTCATGCATTAATTTCAACTAGTAAGTTTTATTATTGAGTTCAACTAGTAAATTTTATTATGTTTGTAAACTCTCATTAATTCAATAAAGGTTTACAAAATGATATTGCTTCTGTGGTTTTGGTATCAGAGCCAGTGAGTGGTCTAATACCAAACCCTCTAGACCCTAAACTCATTAATTCATTAAACCCTAAACCTTGGGAATATTCCATTTTTTCTTATAAATTTCATGACTAGGAACCCTGGGAATATTTCAGTCATTTACGCCTATATCTATATTATCATTTGACTGAAACTCTATTTGTTCTTCGTTGACTATATCTGGGATTCTATTGAGGGAAGATCTAAACGAACTAAAAGTGACTGAGTTAGATCTAAATAGTCGACTCATTTTGGGAAGAGAAGAGAAAGCTGGACCGAAACTAAAAAAATAGGAGGTTTTAAGATCTTTGGCTTACGACCCTAAAGACTATTACTCACTCTACGCCGCTCATGCCACATCCACTCATGCCTCACCTGGGACTTAGTGTTTGGACCTGGACTTATTGTTTGGTTAGAGAGAATAATAGGTTTAAAAGGAGATAAGGAAAAGAAAACAAAACCAAATTCTTTAAGATTATGGTACAAGAATCAAAACATTTCACAAAATAAGTAAAGAAAATAGATCAACTCAATATCCACTCCTATGCGGTAGACCGCCACCTGAGGATCGAGAGGTTTAATACGAATAGAACTCTACTCAATATCCACTCCTAGGCAGTAGTCCACCACCTAGGGATTGAGAAGTTTAACACGAATGAATAGAGATTAATTTAATATCCAGGTTTGGCTCTGATACCAAAACCACGGAAGCAATATCATTTTGTAAACATTTATTGAATTAATGAGAGTTTACAAACACAATAAAATTTACTAGTTGAACTCAATAATATATATATATATATATATATATATATATATATATATATATATATATATACACACATCTTTCCCATATCCCACCCTACCTTAGTGAATAGTTGACCATCAATCTGATATTGTGTGTTGCAAATGGGTATAACATTATAGAAGGTGTATATTAAGCATATAAATGTGTGTGAATAAAATTTCTCACATATAAACTATAGGAAAAACGATTGATGATGGTAAGCTTTTCTTCGTTACTCAAGACTCGAAAGAAAAGCTCTGTAAGCTTCTGACTGGAACACTGAGGACTTAGGTAGCCGAATGTACCGGTATATTGGTATTTAATGTGCTTTACTATAAAGGAACAGAAAAGCACAGAAGAGGGGGACTTCTATCCGAAGCCACAACAAGTTTCCAAGTTCAAGACAGAGTGAGTAACCGAAGCTCGAGAATTTGAAAATGGCGTTAGAGATAAACCAGTGAGAGAAGAAGAAGGAAGAAGACAATGAATGAAGAGGCCTTCGTGGCTCGTGGAAGGGTTTCGAAGATGGACGCCTGGCACACCCATCAAGAGACGTGTTATGGGAATTCTGTGCCCCTTTTGCCAAGTGCCTGCCATTTTCTATTTTCCTCTTCTTCTCCTCCTCCAGTCTGGTATATAATCTCCAAACCGTACCCAGTTGTCCCATACATCTTCTACAATCTGCATTGTTTTCCCTAGTTGAGCTCTGGTTCATGAGTAGCCTACTAGCCTTAGGCTTCTGTTCCTGGCTTCTCTAGATTATGGATTGGTTGCTCAAGTTAAGGAGAGCTTTGCTTGCCTTCTCTGCCAGACTCAAGCATCGTAAATCTGTAGGTAAAAATGTAATATTTTGTTCTTGCTTCATCCACAACTTTGTTTTCTTTAGGGTATATGATACCTGGGTAGGTTTTATCTAACAAGTTGGTTTTACTAGAAAAATAATGCAGTGTAAGACTTATTTGGCGCAATTTTTCTAAGCACTGTGGAACCCATGTAGGTGGTGCTGGTGGTGATCAGTGTGGTGGAGTAGGTGGTCTGCTAAAGCTTCAAGATGATGTGCAAATGTGTGGGTACCAAGATGTACAAATTATGTGGAACATGTTGAGCAAAGCTCAACAGGAGGAGATTCAGATCATGGCAACAACTGATCAGTCCAAGCCGAATCAGAAGCAACGAAGACGACAACGACCCTCTTGTTCTTTCAGGGCTTTCTTTGGACCAGCCACGCAGAGCTGCGTCCTGGTTAGACTAGAATCCAATGCTTGTTCACTCTTGAACTAAGGAATGCATGGGTAGCCAAATGTATATATCGGGATATATAAGATGAGGAAGTAAAAGATCGAGTAATGTAAGAAGTTTTTGGCTTCTTAAAAGTATGATCATCTCTCCACAAATATATAGTACAAATATCACAAAATGCTACCTAGATGATCTCCAAGTCTCCAACAATTATGAAAGAGAGACATGATCAAGAGCTGAGTTCAAGAAATCTCAAGGCCATAGGGTGCTTGGCTTCTGAGAGTTTATCTGGTTTCAAAACTTCAACAACCTCACCGTTTACAAGGAGACACACTACATCAGCAATCCTCTGGATTTGTTTGATGCTGTGTGAGACCATTATGATTGTCATGCCCCGTTTGTTCTTCAGCTTTTCTAAAACACCTTCTATGTGCTCTGTTGATATTGGATCCAAGGCGCTAGTAGGCTCGTCTAACAGCAAAACCTACCACGTAATACACTTCATCAAAAACAAAAACATTCTCTTGCTAGACAGTTTGATAGTTCGACAACATAACATCCAGATATTTCAATATCACTAGTCTCTTGCTAGACAGCTTGATAGTTTGACAGTTCGACAACATAACATTCAGATATTTCATTACTGACATTTAGATCGATACACGATGAGAGAAGACGACTCAATATGTGTAAGCACAATGGATGCCAGAAAATCAGTACTAAACCTGGTGCTTCAGTTACGTGTTGTTTACCTCAGGTGAATTGGCTAGGGTCCTAGCAAGTGCAACTCTTTGGGCTTGGCCTACAGATAGTTCAGAACCAGTTTTACTGAAAAACGATGAATCAAGGCCTGCAAGGGTCAGTAGCTTATGAACGTCCTGGTCACTCAGCTTCTTCCCACTCAACTGAGGACCATAACGGACGTTGTCTGCAACAGTGCCTGAAAATTTGACCCCCAATGGTTAGTTAGAAGATGAAGAAAGATCTATAGTTCCTTTCAGATCTTCAACTAGGTAGAAGTACAAGTTGAGAGAATTTAGACCCAATAGACTTGGGATCATGCAGGGAAATAAGATACTCAAACAATCAACACCAGAAAATGGTCAAAATGCGATGCAACTATCAAACAGCTAGCATTTGCTATGCACAGTCATTGTAAAGTATAATACATCAGAATACATCAGACTGCATAATTCAATCCTCCTGCTGTCATCTTGAACCCATTTTCATACTTTAGGCATTTGTATATGAAATCTCAATGTCATCCAAATACTAGGACATTAGGTTTAACCACTACTATTATTGAAATGCAACAACTGGTTGTGGGGATCTCCTTTATGATAGATTGTTCATGTTAAAATAAACTTGGGTCCTGGCTGGAAATACCTAAAAGAAGTATATTATATGCAATAAATCAAGCAGTTCTATAGATCCCAAGCCCCACCCAAAACCCACAAGAAGAAAAGTCTCTCGTGGCTAAATAGAAAACTCATTTGGATTGCTAACATCACTGTGAACAAAGGTTCATTTAATGGTTTTATAGCTCCTATCACTATCACAATGATCACCTAAAACTCTAAGTACCCAAGACAATAGAAACAGACACAAGTGGAATGGTTGATAAGCAGAGCTTGTGTGTAACCATAGCTAACCATCCCAATAATCTAAAGCCATTTCTATGTCAGCAAAACAGAACAGCAAAAAACTAAAACTGCAAGCAAGTCAGTAGTGTATAAATCAAGCAATGACATAAACTCAAAACACACAAGCTATCAAATAAAATAATCTGCCATTAACAGATTGTGTGATGGTGAACATGTGAGAACAGAGAAGTTGGGTGTGAGTTTTGAAAGCTTTAGGGAGACACTGATGACTGTTAATTGGTACATGATTGATCTTATGAAAATGGGTACCTTCAAAAAGAACAGGAAGCTGGAAGAGCATTCCGACCTTCCTCCGGAGACTGAGAACATCGAGGTCTTTGATATCATGGCCGTCCAAGAAGACAGTGCCGGACGGCGGCTCCCAGAGGCGGTTGAGTGCTCGGAGAAGAGTGGACTTGCCGCTGCCACTTGGGCCTATGATTCCGACGATCACTCCTTTTGGGATGTCCACGCTCAGCTTATTCAGTATGATAGCTCCTCCTCCTCCTGCACTGTCTGATATTCTGGTCAGATTTCGTATCCGAAACTTCACGTTGCCGTCAGCTTCTCCATCATTGATTACCAGTACTGCTTCTTCTTCATTCTCCTCTGCTGCACAAAAAAATATATCTTGTAACAAAAAGAAAATTCAGTTGATATTTAGTGGCAAATTCCTCTGAGTTACACTCTCTATCACCGCCGCATGCATGTGTTATGTTATCATACTATCAATCTAACCGATATAGCATGTCATACCAAACGACTATCAATCTAGACCAATCGTATTAGTCTACTACTATCAAAATGCATAATCTACATTCGCTAGCAACTTAATCTCGCAACATAACACGTCACATATCAAACATTTCGACGCTAACCTGAAAGTGGGATGTGTGCTTGAGGAGCCATGGTGGAAATTTTGATAGAGAAGGAGAAGAGGAGGAAGGAGAAAGGGTGTTGTATCTATGAAGGTTTGGGAGAGTACAATTGTACAAAGTACATAGATAAAGCCTTCCCTAGAATCCAATACCCCACCAGCACCTGCTATAGAGTGTGGACAAGTATCCAATATTCTTGAGTGCAACCCCCATTTGTAATGGTATCTGCTTAATGATTAAAGTAAAATTGGTCCAACTCAGCCATTTGGGCAATGACAACTTCACAAGATGGTACGGATTCCTCATATCTCTGCCTAGATAGTGCCTGTCTTGATCTTCAACACCAGGCAAATTTCCATGGCTTAAATGACATACTCTAAAACCAATTAAGAATACAATTCCATGTAATGTCAAAACGTTTTGTTTTTACTTCGTGTATTTTAATTTTGTGACGCAGACAAGTATTTTAAGATAGTAGATGAATATTCGTATTGTTTATTTTCAAGTTGCTTTCAATCAAATTGCCCAGTCATTCAATCACAGTATTCAATTGCCTGAAACAAATTGGCAATTTATCATAAGAATGTTTGATGTTTAATTCAAATACAATTACCTAGTCAATACTACTCATCTGCTATCTGAAGTAGCAGTGGCACATACTACTTGCCAATCAACCATTTGAAATTGAGCAGAAACAATTTGCAAAACTCAGATGGTAGAGAAAGCAATCATTATCTTAATGTTACAAACTTTGACATATGCCCAGTAATGAAGCATGAATAGATTTCAAAACTGAAATTCTGAATAAGGTAGTATACAGGCAGCAGAACCGCAAGATGAAGGTCAATGGATATCATTCAACACATTACAACGTCTTCTGCAGACACAAGGCACGAGGGAAGATTTGCTCCAATCTTTCCACAGTCAAAAGAGAATCTGGCCAGAAGACTCGAATGACACACTTAAAAACAGACAAACAAACCCCCTTTTACTATTTCCATCGGTGACCACCAAGCCTAATCACATCTTCAGCACCTGTATCGCTCCTGGGAATCCTATCCATACTAGTATCCCCTTTTTGGACACTCACATCACCATAAAGATCCCTAAGTTTTGCCAGATTGCTAGACACAGATGTTCTATCTTTGTTTACGTCTATCGGCGGGCCTACATGAGGAGCAGTGCCAGCTTGCAAGCTCCGACTTCTACTCCTGCTTCTACTGCAGCTCCGACTCCTACTCCTACGTGAATGTCTACCACCATCACGGCCACTCTCATAATAGTCCCTTCGGCTTTCTCTCTCTGCATTTCTTGGCCTCCTATCATAATCAGAACTCCGTTCTCTATCCCTTGATCTGTCTCTGTCTCGGCCTCTCTCTCGTTCCTTGCATCTTTCTCGGTCGCGATCACTATCCCTGTCTCTTTCCCGATTCCAATCCCGATCCCTTCCCCTGTCCCTATCCATGTCCCTGTCCCGGTCTGAATAGTCTCTGTCAGAATAGTCACGGCTCTGGCTACGACGGCTCCGTAAATCATCAGTGCTAGTTTTTTCATAAGGTGGTGGTGGTGGTAAAGTACGACGAACAGGTGATGAGTCCCTCGTTGAAGCACGGTGTGGGGCACGTTGACCAAAGGAGACTGAAAGTGCTGCTTTCACAGATGGTGGGCGACGGGCAGTGTCATCTGATCCATGACGGGTAGCCTCCCCAGTAACACCTGAGAGTTTCGTTGGGAGTTTCATCTTCTCAAGGTGAGCTGTAATCTGCCGCAACACAGGAACAGGTATGCGAGGGAAAAGTGTATCAAAGTAGTACTGCAATAGCACAATATACATATACAATGTCAGTACACTCAAATAGAAAATCTATGAAAGAAACACGACAGTTTTATCTATATGTTAAAGCTTGATATTTCTAAATAATACGTTCATCCCATGCAGCAAACATGAAAAATTATCGGTTGTGATTAAATACGAATTATGATGATCTAATTGCGGCTCTGAACACACAATTTAAAAATCAATAACACTGTTGAAATCCTATTGCTTTTTCACATGTTGAATTTGGACCTTAAACAGTAGCATGCTGAGACAATGCTTGACAGCTCCAAGGACATGTATTCAGATCTCAATCCACTGCAATCTGAAAAGCAGCATCTGTGATTGCAAGGGACTGCACCGGTGGAACATTAGGCAGAAGTTTTCAAGATACTAGCCCAGAAGCATGAACAAGAACAATAAATAACATTCAATGTGTGTGCTTGCAAGTTTATTAACACAGGGAGTGTGCTTTCTTGTTGCTAATCAGCTGAAACAAACCAATGTTTTCTTCATCAAACATCTTGAGCTGGTAATTGTCTCTGATCCTCAATAGTACTAGATATGGCGTCTCAACAAGTAAAACTCTTGAAAGAATATGTGGGCATAGAGAGAGGCTCATGCTACACAAGTTTGTCAACAACATTGTAAATATTGACAGTTTGTAAAGAACTTTTGTAAAAGAGAAAAGAAAAAAATATAATTTAATACTTGGGTTCAGAACAGAAGCTTGCCTCAGGTATACACTACAAAGCTTGCTTTACATGCAAAATGTAGAGCATCAACAATGGGCCTTCTAGTAAATCTAGCAATTTTGGTAGGGGCTTGAAGGTCTCGTTACATAAACCACATTACAAAATCTCTAAGAACTGTTACCCCAGAGCATAAAGATATGGGTGCCATTCATCATAAATTAAAGAGTTCATTATCTTGTGATTCTCTTCTTTAGTCTGATCACAATCTACTAATATATTATATGTTAAGTGTATATATACTATATATATGTCCAACCTAAAATTTGGAAACATCACCATGAAGAGTTAAGATCTCAGTTGGAGGTAAGCTGGATTTTTTTTTTTTTTGCAATTTCCCGACTGTTATAATAATTCTTATCTCCGGCACTTAAATCCATGAATCGTACCCAACTTATCATGAGAAATAATAGGCCAAAAAAGGCTCTTCCTTTGAGAGAAGGGGTAGGCAAGGAATTATTGAGGACAAAGAAATCCATGTTGGCCAGTAGACAGAATATCTAGATCTAAATATGCATGTAGCAAATATATGCACATGCTTACAAAGACTTTCTAAATTGACTCAATGATCCAGAGGGAGAGAGGGAAATGGAAAGGGGAAAGACATCATAACATGTGAAATGAAAAGCATGTTGGGAGCAAACTAACCTGCCCAAGTAGCAAATCACGAACATATACGCCCATAGTGGTCATTCGTCCATTGGAACCTGGAGCAAATTTCTGAAACAGACACAAATATTAAGCTCCAGAAGAACAAAAGAATATACTTATTGAACCAAAAAAGTAAGCATAACAAGCGACTAATGTGATGTAAGTTGCATCAACTGGTGAAATATATATATATATATATATATATATACAGATTTTTTCAGGTGCGGATGTCTACAGTGTTATTCTTACGGTGCGGATTTTCACTTTTCAATCGAATTTTCACATCTCCACCGTCTAGTCTTTAGATACTAATGTATAGATCATCTCTGCAAAATTTCAGCCAATTTGGTTATCATTAAGGCACTCAAACTCGATTAAACCAATGGATGAACATAATTCTGTCAAACTTAAACCGTTCATGTTTATAAGAGAAAAACACAGTTTTGAGTGCCTTAATGATAACCAAATTGGCTGAAATTTTGCAGAGATGATCTATACAATCTAAATACTAGACAGTGGAGATGTGAAAATTCAATTGAAAAGTGAGTTTAAAGTGGAAATCTGCACCGTAAGAATAAATGCGGACATCCGCAGCTGAGAAGGACTGTATTATATATATATATATATATATATATATATATATATATATGCAGAGATAGTGGAAAGAGATGATATTTTCTGGGAAACTAGAGTTCAGCCATTGTTGATATTGGAGGCCTTAAACAGCTAGAAAGAAACCATATTTCAAAACTTTCCATCACATCCCAGACATAGTCAAGAATCAAGATGATCCTTGATGTCATGGATGTCAAAAATATAAACACAGAACTGGAGTGATAGGAAAAACCTTCCATTCAAAAAGGGTGGCAACTCCAGTCATGTCTAGATAGGAAAGAGAAAATCACTATCAACCAAAATACATCACCTTCATAAACAAAATTGATACAGAAAATGCAACCATCAACAACATTGACTGCACAGATCAAGTAACAATCCTACTAATTAAATTTTGAATTGACACTCGGTGGTTCAGATCATATTCTAGCACAAGAACTTTTCTAATCCCAGTTCCAAACATAATCCAAATGAACGTAAAACCATGAAATATACTTTCAGCTCAATAGATAATAAACACAAACTTATGGGTCAAACTTAAATTAAGGGATTCAGAAGTTTCTAAATTGATCAAGTGTAGACATATCCATAAGGCTGTAAACTCTTCAATAAGCTAAAGGGAAATTGGAAAAGGTAGGAAAGCTAATCACTTCATTACTGATCTTGAAAAAATTGACATTCATTTTTCGTCATCTTTGGGAATCCTTTAACATCATGAGAGAACATAGGAGAAATGAAGAACTCAAATTTTCATAAGCACTGTTATAGAAGGTGACTTTTAGAAGCTAATCAGCCACAATAAGAAAATAATAATATATATAACTTTAGGACAACAATCTTGATGACTCAATCAAGTCGAACTAAGTCAACCAAAACTCACTAATTGTAGTTTTTAGATTCCAACTCCATGTAGCACCCAACTGCTGATCCTATGGCGAACTTTTACGAGGATTAATCCATTAATTGTTATCTTCTATCAAGGTTAAGCAACTCTGCCACTACCACGACTTCAAGTGATGCAGATTCAGAAAGATAAATGGTTAGTATGTTTTGTAGTAACACAATGATTGGGTCTATACCAACCATTAAATGCTAAAGATCAAACATACATAAAAATCTGGAAGAGCGACACAGATAGTTTTTTTTTTTTATCAAAATCAAAGGACTTTGATGAGGTTTTCAGGTAAGTTCATAAAATATTGATATATGCCATCATATGCATGCACACAGCAGTGTTTCTAATCATGATCATGCTGAAATGCACCAGATAACCATTCACCAAACACAGTAATGATTCAGATGAGACCGCAAACAAACTCAACTTAAGAAACTGAACACCAACTAGCAGAAAAGTGCATGATTTATTTTACTCTCTGAGCAACTAAATTATCAAACATAATGTACCACAATGCAGCTCCAAACCAACATACTATGAAATTACAACATGAAAACACGAAAAGGGCTTCGATTACCTCATCATCGGTAATATAGGGCTCAACCCACTTCCAAATCGTCTTCGGGTCAGCAGCATATCTCAAGTAGAGGAACCCAACCTGCACAGAAAAAAAATAAATCAAAACCACCAAACATCAACACCACGAAAAAACCACAAAACTAAATCGAATTCAAAACCATAAATCATGCCGCTTACCGCTCTGATGTAAGGAGAGTCTTTGTGCTTCAAGAGGCCGTGCATTTGCTTGACGGTGAGTTTCATGGTGAAGAACTTGTAAAGCAAGCAAAATGCAGTGGACGGTCCTCGGCAATTTCCGGTCATCCAAGGCTCGACGTGGTCGACTTGATTGTAAATCTCGTCGACGACTTCATGATAGGTCTTCAACCTGTAAAGCTCCTTGAAGTAATCGGAGGAAATAATGTTCATACATAGCACCCTCTCCAATAACGAGTCTATGGGCTTCCCGCTCGTCTTTATCTCCATTCAAACCCCTTCAATTATCAAGAAAGCTCGATTAGAACATGGAAAACCCTAGAGATTCAAAAACGCCTAATTTGAGCAGGAATCTAGGGTTAGGGTTCTGAAAGATGAAGAATGAAGAAGAGAAATTGAGAGAGAGAGAGGGGAAAAGGGGGGAATTGATTACCTGTGCGAACGGAATGGGGGATCGTCGATGAGGTGGGATTCGAAGTTGAAACCCCTCTTCGCCTCTTTTGGGTGAGGATTTTCCTTCTTATATTTATCTTTTTGCTTTCCACTTTGATAACGATTTACTTCGTTAACATTGGGCTCATAAATGACAAACAGCACATTTCTTATTTTATGTCTTTTTTTGTGTGAAAGTTGTTGGGCGGGGGTGTGTTAAAAACTGCAAATCCTACGCAGCAAGCTACATTTGCACGGTGTATTATTGATGTACAAATTCTCAATCAAAAAAAAAAAAATTTATTGTATATGAAAATTAAATGAAAACTAATGATTTTAAATTTTTTCTTTTTATTTTCATTTTTAATCCGATTAAATTAAGCGTTTATAATAAGAATATTTCTTATTCGACCTCAAATCTTCACCTCATGTGTTGGAAACACTTAGGAGTTAAGACTATTTTTTTAGGTTTCAATTTGTTAACGGTATTAGAATACATGCATGATAATGCGACGTGGATGACCGGATTAAAATATTGTATATTAGTTACTCAGTTCACTTGCACCTTGGTGCGTAGAAGAATTTTCGTTAAAACCTAGCTAAGCTGAGACCAGCGGCTAGCTCATCGCCTCATTGTATATTGACACAACTAGGGGACGTCATACCTAGACTTTGAGTGTTAGGAGAGTGATAATAGTCCTCGTAGAATAAATCCTAGATAAAATCAGAGGCCTTAACTTAAGTGAGGTCAATACAATGACCGAAACTAGCAAAATATCTAGCAGCCTCTATTTGTTTCTCTAAATATATTTTGAATTACAATAACATCAAAACCATATTATCTGTTAAGGAAGACTAAGAGCATATTTAGTAATGCTAGCTATTTTTAAGTTAAATTTTAGTCAAATTAGCTAAAATGTCATTTTGGCTAGCCACTTTAGAAATGTAGCTGCATCAATATTCTCTATTTTAGCTAGCATTACATCAACATTATTCTTCAAATATAAATTAAATAGTTTAAATATATTTATATATCACATAAAATATCTTACAAAGAATATTAAATTATAGCTAGCTTCATCTGAGTCATCTCGCTAGCTAAATATAGCTAGCGAGATAGGTAAGATTCATAATAACTCAAATTTGGCTAATATGCTAGTGCTCCTAAAACATCCAAAAAAAGCTAAACATGTCAAATCCCACTCAAAATTTCACCCTAAAACCCGAAGTAAGTCATGCAGGGTCCACCTCAAAGGAAAAATTTACCAAAAAATTATGCATAACCTCTTTTAAAAATGGACAACTCTAACCTAAAAAATTCAAAATAACACTCCTATAACGAAACAACCACCACAATATAACATTTAAACCATCCTCCAATCCATCTCATAAATATTCAACTAATATAACATATGTCATCCTTTGAGTATTTCAAAATATAATCTAAGACTTAACACACAACCGAAATATTATAAATTATCCTCAAGGTAATCAGAGCTGCTAAAATTAGAGGAAGCAAAAATGTGGACGGACACCATAATGTGGTTAATCGCTGCACCATTAAGGTGGACAGACGGGTGTATATATACGTGCTCATACCCCCTATATGAATTAGACACTCATATAGGGCTACTATGATTGCGTCTCACGCTTACGTCACACGAGAATGGTGGCTAACTGCTACACCATTAAGGCAGACAGATATGTATGGCTAGCTAGCATTTATATACATACTCTCCTCATAATTATACATATATATCTCCACCGAAATTCTCAAAATAGCGAAGTTAACAAATAAACTAAGAACATTTACTTCCGAAAATAATTTCGCAGAAAATAACTTACGAGAGGAAAACCAATTCCCCAAATTAATAATCAATAAAATCATTTCTTTAATATAAAATCACTGCATTCGTTTAATTTAAAACAAAGTCCACTCACAAATTAGGTCTAAACCTGATGTCGATCCAAGGTTTCTTCTGCTCGAGCATCCCCACTTCCTGTTCCAGAAATATAATTAAATTTCTAACCAAAATTCAATACTTACACAAAATAAGCAAAAATTAAATGTGAGCCTTATCCACGCTCATCCTTACCCATCTTTGCCATTATTAAATCAATATGGTCCAAACTTCACCGCAAATACCGGTAGCCTTATTACAACCTTCTATAGTCTAAACAACATTAATCCAACGGCCGGATTTCTACCCAATTAACCATCAAATACCAATCTTTGAAAGAAATCCAAAACCTATCCAAACTCCTCCAAAAATTTCAAACTTCACATCAAATGACTCCCCTTAAACTAACACATTTAAAACCCTAAAAAACCCCTTAACAGCGGCGGCGCTGCCGTCTGCTCCGGTGACCTTCAATATCAACCAAAATTTAACAGCATCTTCTTCTCAACCCGCTCTACAACTTTCCTAACTAGCACAAAGCCTAATTTCGTGCTTAACTAGGTCAATCAAACAAAAACATGTTAAGAAACCCTAGAAATTCAAACACCTGAATCTCCTTACCTAGACCAAGAGGGACCGAATCATTTTGAGGGATTGCTGCAAGGGAGGAGGGCTTCCAAACGAGCCAAGCGGCTTCGGCTATGGCTGCCAGAGGAGAGAGTTCCGGCGACGAAGCACCACGGACAACCGAAGGTTTCGGGCGCGATATCTCGCTCATGGCGACGCCAGGGAAGCTTTCACCGGTCCAGGAAGGAAGCTGGGTCGAGGGCCTACCGATTTGGAACCGGTGCGGCGGTCTGAGACGACCGGACAATAGCAGACGAGCGCAGGACTTCCGGCAAAGGGAGAGAGCTCGAGAAAGAGTCAGGAGGAAAGAGAGAGAAAAGGGAGAAAAAAAGTGTTGGGCTTTTCCCGGTTCCTACCCATACCAAATATAAACCCAACTCCACAAAAAAAAAACACCACATAAATATACCTAATAAAAATTACATTTTTACTAGATAAAATTTATCCTTTTTACCGTCATCAAATATTTCTCCTACGAATAATTTCTCCAAAATAATCGTCCCTCAAAACACCTCTAGGCACCTTTGAAACTATAAACTCAATGACAAATACGGTAAAACTCTTGCTAATATCAAGCTGGTAAATAAGATAAAAATTTAAGATTCGAGATATGACAAAACACACTCTCTAAAATAACTAAGAAGTTAAAGTAGAGAGTATGTTAAAGATACTCTAAGCTGCTGCATTTATAGGCACAAACTTACTGTCATTCCAGACCATATTATCACGCTCATACCTAATAGTCCATGAATACATAAAAAAACACTTCAACCATATGTTTTGATAATGTTTCAATAATATCAAAAGTCCAACCAAATAGTGTAGAAGCATGATGATTCCTAACCTTGAGTCCTAAAGAATTGAGTGAATTAGGTGCGGTTATTATTACATTGATTCTTTTATTGCTCCCATATATTTGTACTCAACTTTGATTCTGATTATATAGAGCTGTCAATTCTGACACAATCCTATAACACAACTCGAAACTCGCACGAAATAAAGTGGGTTGAACCTGCACGATTGAACAGTGGGTCAGCAGCGAGTCAACTCGAATGGTCAACCCCAGATCTACCCGCCAACAAGAAAGGAACATGTATAACATGTTTATTACAAAGGTCAAGCTGTAGTATACATAAAATTCATGTATACACCCATTTAAAAAATAATATTTTATGTATATTTGTTTTTAATAAGGGCTAAACTGGCAGCCCTCACGTCATAATTATTAATAAAACAGGAGAATACAAGGGGAGACATTAAGTATAAACTTCATAACGTAACAACATCCCAAAATAATATTAAGAGTGACTATCATGCATTCTATCAAACATCATTTAGCAAGAAGTGCATCATTGGCTACTTCGTTTGCTTTACAATTTTTGCGACATACCGGAAAGATAAAGCTCATTTAGAGCCATAAATTACTATGTCTGTCAGTTTACCCACTATGTTGTCATTGAAAAATATCTCCAGTGACACAAAATCTCATTCTGTCACTAGGAGGCTGCGACCATTTGACGAAGCAAAGAACTCGCTGCCGCATTAGAGCAGACATTACACGCTGAGTGCACATACCAAGACATAGCCATGTCTCCAAGCAACAAAGTGCTTAGGAATTATTAGAAACAAAAAGTAAACTACAACTACAAAGCCAATATGACTGAAAATTAAAATAAACACAGCCCAAGTTGGGCTCAACTTCAAGACCCAAGCCCAATATCCATGCAAGAATGTGAGAGAGCCCTACCCAGCCCAATAGAAACCATGACTCATCTTCAGTGTCGCACAACCACCCACATCACACCTCTTCCCCCGTCGAGTTCTCATCGCCGTCGAACCTATATTTCTCGTCAAACTTGAGACGACAACCACCAAGTACCAAATACCAGATCTGGTTGGATTTTGTCACCGCCGATTGATTCATATCGGAACGATCTACCTCCCTGCCATTAACCCATAGTAGATCGATCTCAGATCTGCGCTTACCTGCTTTGCGTGACCAACTCGTCTTTCGAACGTCAGCTCTGCGACGCGGTGTAGATCGCCCACTTCTCCCTTCCATTCTCGTCCGCTGTCGTCGACCATGGATCTTCTTTTGGCCATATGAACCTCCATTCCATATCCTTAACATGATTTTCAGACCCAAAGCCTCTAACAACACCACATACAGGCTCCAAAAGAGGCGCTAAAAGTTGTCCCGTTCGAAGACGATGTCGGACGAAGAAGAGAATTCGGGAGGAGACTAAGGAGGCGGCTAGGGTTTTTCTCTCGAGACGAGTATATTTTATGTATATAAGACTACGAAAATCGACAATACTATGAATTTTTTGTTTAAATGTGTCATTTATTGTTCAGCAGAACACGACTGATCTATGAAATAGGTTAAACGGGTTAAATACATATAATACGTTTAATAAATAGGTTGGCTTTGAATTTAAGATTTTAAGACGATTACTAAATGGGTTATGTTTGAGTTTGTATTTTGTAAAATACTTTAATGTGACATGTATGATTGACAACCCTACAAATTTTTATTATTATTATTATTATTATTATTTTGCAAGGCCCTACGATATGGTGACCAAGTACATTTAACTCTTGATTGTCAAAAAATTAATGTAGATAACATGTTGACCAAGAGATTTATTCCATGATGTAAGGTCTCATTGTTTATTGATGATTTTTTGATGAAATAATTATCTTTGTGGCCGTTCACACTAACTTTGATGTCCTTAGAGGCTTAGAGCATCTCTAACAGCTTCCCCATATTCTTGGTTTTCCCACTTATAGGGAAGATTTTAGTTGTTTTGCTCCAACAGATTCTCTAAAACTTTTTCCAAAATGAGGAATGTGACGAGAGAGAAAGCCAAATTTCCAATATTTGCAGCAAAGTCTAAAATTTTAAAAAAGAAATTGGGGAATGGTCATCAAATCTCTAAAACAGGGAATATGTTGGAGTTGAAGATGAAAAATTGCTTGAAGCTCTGACTTTTGTTTCCTCATAATAGAGAAATTATGGAGAAGCTTAGAGCATCTTCAGCTTTTTAATGATTTCTCTATAATAGGGAAACAAAAGTCAATGCTTTAAAAAATTTGAGTGTTTGCTGCAAATATGGAGAATTTGGTTTTTTCTCTCATCATATTCTCGATTTTTGAAAAGGTTTTAGGGAAGAGTAGTGTTACATGCACAAAAAAGTTATGCCAAAACCTAATACCAAATTATGTGGCGTCCTACGTGGCACTACCACGTTATCACCTTCAATTGGAAAATTTCAGCATTTTTATAATTTTTAAATTACCTTAAAAATGTAATATTAATAATAAATAGTTTCCTAATCTAAATGAAAGACTTTTATGAGATTAACCTAATGTATCAGAAAAATACTAATCATCAATGTATTCTGATCTTGTTATTGTGACAACTACTACTCGGATCATGAGTTGGAAGGAAATTGCAAAGATGGGATATGCAAATTTGCTCAGACACCAAGGTTGGGAATGACACCCTTACCTACACCACAAAGAACAACTTCTGGTAAAGCTGATGCTATGTATCATGATGGAAGTTTCAAATTTAGGCCAAGAGGAAAGAGTCTCAAACATCATTGTCTATTTTTTGGTGAACAAATATCATTGTTAGGAGCAGAGAATCACAATTGCACCCATCAAATTGTGTCACTTATGAAAATTAATTTTGTAATTTTTATTTTTGAATTCTATTCAAAATCAAACAATTTAATAAGAGTACATGATGGAGTATATGATGGAGTACATGGTGGAAAGTTTTAATGATGTGACACATGTCACATCATTTGGCATAGATTTTTTGTATATACTTTTGGTGTTTTTAGAAATCTGTTAGGGTAAAACATTCAAAATCTTCTCAAAAATTGAAAAAACAAAGATTATGAGGAAGCTGTCAATGGATTAGTATGAAGTCAAAAAAACTCCAATGGATTAGTCAACTCCATGTGGCAACCTCCAACAATAATAAAAGATACATTCAAGCACTCCAATAGAGTAGTCATATCTGATGTGGATTTGATTATCTCTTATACCATGTCAAATTTGACATAGCTAAAGCAAAATGCCATTTTATATTGAGTAAAATATAGCGTCGGTACCCCAATTTTTGTGACACAGTCAAAGTGGTACCCAGACTTTAAAAATTATCAATATGGTACCCAAACTTCGATTTCGCTACCAAGGAAAGGCCGGAGGCTAGTTTTCGTAAATGTGTCATCTATTTGCTGACGTGGTTAGCATGGGGCCCACCAAAAAAGGGTGCAATGACAAAAATAACATTCTAATCCCATGCCACTACCACCCAACCTTCTCAGTCTGATCCAAACCCATCTGCTCTGTCCTCTCCTCCCTTTTCTTCTTCACCACCCGCTCCCTCCTCAACTCCGCCCAACACCTCCTCTACCTCTCCCTTAGCTCCCCAGACCATCGCTCCACCTGGTTCGCCCTCTACCAAAACCCCAACCCCCTTAACGCTGTCGCTCACCTCCTCGTCCTGATCCCTCCCATCCATATCCCCTTCGTTAGCGCCGCCTACGCCGTCGTCGGTTTTTTAATCTACATCATCGACGGGTCCGTCAATGACGCTCCGTCCAATAATGTATGGATTTTCGACTGCCGCTTCCACACGTGGCGCTCTGGGTTGCCAATACGGGTGGCGCATGAGTTTGCCGCGGTCGGGGTTATGGACGGGAGAGTGTACGTGAACGGTGGTTACGTGACGGACTTGTGGACCAGGTCGGAGTGTTGGGCTGAGGTTTTGGATCAGAGTACGGGTCATTGGGAAACTGTTGCGAGTTTGGTGGAGGTTCGGCGGAAGTGGATGCACGCGAGTGCGGTGATCGGCGGGAGAGTTTATGCGCTGGTGGACCGAGGCGAGGTGGTTTATGACCTGAAAACCCGGGTTTGGGAGGGAGTGGAATAGAGGATGGATATGGGGTGGAGAGGGAGGGCTTGTGTGGTGCATGGGATGTTGTATTGTTAAGATTATTTGGGGAAGATTAGAGGTTTCAATGCGAAAAATCGAGTGTGGAAGGAGCTTAAAGGAGTGGAGAAGAAGCTACCGAAGTTCTTGTGTGGCACAACTATGGTGAATGTGGGGGAAACTGGCCTCAGTGTTTAGATGGAAACTGGCCTCAGTGTTTAGATATTAGGTTTCAGAGAACAGGGAGTTCGAGAGGAGATTGAGGGGCCTCAGTGCCTTACTGATAACTAAATTGACTGAAATTTTGCAAAGATGATCTATACATTAGTATCTAAATACTAGACGGTGAAAATGTGAAAATTCGATTGAAAAGTGAGTGTAAAATGAAAATTCGCACTATAAGATTAAATGCGGACGTCCGCAGCTGAAAAGCTCTGTGTGTATGTGTGTGTGTGTGTGTGTGTGTGTGTGTGTGTGTGTGTGTATATATTAGATCAAAATTTAAAAATTGCATAAATATTAATCATATGATAAGCAAACAAAATCGTATGTTTATATGCATAACATTGACTAGATACAAGAAATTATAATTAATATGGACATCTTTGTTGTTTGCGGTTAGGAACAAATAATAAAAGAAAACCATAGGTAAAGAAGAGAAAGCATACAGAACATGATCGACTTTGGGGTCAATCGGCAGACAAAATATAAAAAAAAACCATAAAGTGATACAACATACAAAATTATAGAGAAGGTAAATTGAAATATAAAGCTCATAGATCTTGAATAATGGCTTAGAAGCAACAAAGTTGCAACAAAAGAACTCGTTGATCATCATGGAGCGTGTTGATAACATGTTGTAAAGTAAAGAAGAGAAGACACACATAGAATAGTTGATCATCATGGAGCGTGTTGATAACGTGTTGTAAAGTAAAGAAGATAAGACACACATAGAATAGTTTGGAGGAGGTAGAAGTGTTCTTATTCATTCTCATTAGCCTCCTTATATAGAGGTAAGATTTACATCAGAGTACATAACTAATGAGTAATTACGTGGACAACCACATAAAATATAATATTTATAACAAGTTATAGTGATGTTAATATTAAGAATAAATTAGGAAATGTTAGAAATTTAATGATATTTACTTATTAATGTCTTTAATTAATTTATTTATATATATATACATATTAAAAATAATATTTAATCGACATTTCCGTCACGTTTCGTATCAGATTATATTTTATTTTGACATTTCCGCGTATCGGAAACCGAAACTCGTTTCTGTTTCCGTGCAACAAAGGTGTGTACATAGGATTAGCGCAATTTTACTGATATAGTCCATTTGAATCGTCAATTCTGAACTCTTTTGTCTATAACCAATTTGTAATGAGTTAACAACTTTGTGCTTATGGAGATCTACTCATTACTTGATCTATGCGATCACTGCAAATAGATGGTTAAAAAAGCTCAACAACTTCATCAAAAATTTGATAGCTACTTTGCAGATATGCTTCTTTTTTTCGTTATTTCTTGTTTGTTCCAAGGAATATGAAATGGAGAGGAGGGAGATATAGAAGAAAGACAGTTTATATAGATGGAAGAAATGGTCTTGAATTGACCAAAAGATGTTTCATTAAATTTCGAACCATGTACATATATAGTCTGTTACCAAGTAATTGGCTTCATAATCTACACTTAGGAATGAAAAAAGAAACTACAAGTCCCTAAAACTGAAACTAATCACCATCCAAATGCCACCACGAATGAGTCCTTGGCTGATCTTCATCAGTAAAGAGTCCATTGATGGACTGAAGCAGGTGTCATCGAGTGAATCAAAATCTATCATCGATATGATATTGTTATCAGCGAGAAGCTGCTGCTGCTCATTAGAATGAGAGGAAGAGGCTTGATCTTGTTGTGGTAGTTGTACTTCGTACTCCTCTTGACTGCTGCTACTCTCAGGTCCCAACTGCTGTTGCGGCGCTACTGAATATTGCTCTGGTTGTGGGTGCTGCTCATTAGGTATTGATTGAGCAACACAAGCGCTAAGCTCAGAGTCATCCCACAATACAGCAGAGAGAGAGAGAAGTAGATTCTCATCATCATCATCACTCATCAGAATCTGCTCAAGCTCAGCAGGAAAGTTGTTTTCCGAAACCACCTGAGCCACTTGATCATCTTGATGAAGATAGGAAGAGGGCATTTGCTGAGAACTGGTGCCTTGTTGTTGCTCAGACATTGATCTTCTGGGTTCAAGTTTTATTTTTTTGCTTCTCAAATTCTCATCCTCTTCAATACTTTTCTCAACCGCAGATGACTTCTTTTTTCTGTCTCCTCCTTTTTCATTCATTTTGAGCCGGCAGAGAGCCAAGTCCGGTGCTTGGTTAATGGTGAACTCATCCATTAACCAAGCACCATGGTGCTCATCATCACTTTGACTTGCTACCTGCTCCTTCTTCTCATCCTTGTTCTCCTTCTTCTCGAACCGATACTCCAAACGCCTCTTCATTTCCAGCAACATAGATTGGCTTCACACGCTCAGTAGCGCTCCATGTGTAACCATCAGTGCCAACTTTGCGAGATTGGCGTGCCTTGTTTGGGTTCATCTTTTCAGCAGGGGAGAAGAAGTAAATGAAATCCTGGTGCGAAAACCTGGATTGCTGATAGATTCTCCATATCTCCCATGGAGGCATCCCATCCTTGCCGTAGATGCGGATCTCAAGGAAGGTCTGCTTGTAGGTTGAGACGAGGACCTTACTGTATAGGTAAACACCCACCAACTCGTCATCGCTAGGTTGAAAGGTCGTGACCGCACCGACACTGAGTTGGTCAAGAGTGGCGAATTGCTGATCCATCACGACTCACTAGCTACTTGAATTGATCTACGAGATCGAACTGGAAAGTTGTATCAGGTTTCTCTTTCTAACTCTTGGAGGGGGGAGGCGAGAGAGAGAGAATGATCGATGTGAGGGGTTTCTGAAATGAGAAAGAGTGGGGAGGGTGGTGAGGTATATATAGGCGCGGCTGGAGCGTCCTACTCTTTCCCAATTGCTCTTGGGTTAGTTGCTAATTAATGCTTCATTGATCCTTATCTGCAACATTCCCTGTTTTATTGGGTAAGTAAACTAGGGAGGTTTCCAGGCGATGGGATTTCAAAATGAAGTTTGGCGCGCGAGGGGTCTGTCTTGGTGACCAAGTCGAAGTTTCATTTTGACAACTGTTTTCTTGGATTAATTCCTATTTGTTGGTGAATTTCGAATTTTCAATCCCTTTGAAGGCAAAATCTTCAAAGGCCTTTGAAGGCGAGTGCAGAAGCTCTTGGTTTGAGTCAACAAATGAATGACCTATGTATAAAGCTAGAGTCAGTTGAGGAAAATATTACGACTCGTAAGTTTTCCCCTTCCATTTTGATTTTCTCTGAGAGGATATGTAAAATGTAGAATGTTCGACGATGTGATGTATAACAGGATGAACAGTGGAGAACTGCAAACCGTGCAGAACTTTACGGAAAGAGGAGACATAAACTTTAGAGTATTTACCATGTGTTAAGGTAGAATATGTGCGAAGGTGGCTTCCTGAACTATCCATTTTTACTTCGTGACCCCGTACCATTCCTGCGATAGAGAGTATTTACCATGTGTTAGTCCTGCACATACATTTAACATGACAATTAGGAAGAATGAGAAACATTTGGGTCATAGCTATTAGGGTTAAATGCACCAACAGTGTCTGAATTTTTGGAAGACTGTCAATATGGTACCCGAACTTTTAAATGTATCAAAGTGATACCTGGACTTGTATTTTTGTACCAACGTCGTACCTGTCGTCATTTTCCGTCACAGCTCTGTTAGTTCATGTCACATGTGACGCACGTGACTGAAAAAAAGAGTGACGGAAAATGACGTGAACTAACAGAGCTGTGACGGAAAATGACGACAGGTACGACGTTGGTACAAAAATACAAGTCCATGTATCACTTTGATACATTTAAAAGTTCGGGTACCATATTGACAGTCCTCCAAGAGTTCAGACACTGTTGGTGCATTTAACCCTAGCTATTAATAATAGGATGCTTAAATGACACTGTAACAGCCACATTGTTATACGGTTCTACATTTACCCATTAGTTTGGCGGTAACGAACATGTAGTGTTGGAGTGAGATAGAGTGATAGACTAGAGGAAATATTGGAGGTAACTTAAAAGGACTCTATAAATTAGAGTATATATGAAACTACTATACAGATGAAAAGGTCTGCAGGGGCGGATCTACATTGGAGGCTTTATGGGCTATAAAAGGTATTGTAGCCTAGACAGAAATTGTCTCAGTACTTTAAAAGGTCTTTGTGTTACTAGTTATCAAGATTGATTTGGTTCAGTTGGGCCAATGTTTTGTTTACAAACGGACCATTTTAATCTTCCTTTTTTCTGCTTCCTCCTTTCGTTTTCATTTTCTTTCTTTATGATTCAGGGTAATATGTTATCATTTTGATCAAGAAACACAATCTTTGTAACAATATTGACCCAAAAAAAATCATTTTAACTACTCTAATTAGCCTAGACGAAATGTACATCATGAATCTGTCACTGCGTATATGAGCATCACGAGCCTTAGTCTAGTGCTCTTCCTGAATAAGCCCCTCAAACCCACCATCAAAATACAAATCAAATATCATCATATGAGATATTAAATTTTGAATATTTTTTTTTTGTAATCAAGAACATAGTGTTATCACATGATTTTGAAACTCAAAAACTAATCTATGTCAAAGACATGTCAAAACTCTTTCTTCTCTCGCCACGAAAAATAAAGATTTGAACTTCAATTGACTATTGCCTCGGCATGATTCAAACTCAAATGTTGTGATTCCACACTTGAATGCTCATTTTAAACTTTAAATGAATTATGATTTGAAGATTGTTTAATATTGCACGAATTATATTGTGTTCTTCCATTTTATTTTTTTTTCATAGTTAATGTCAATTTCAAATATATATGTTAATAGGTGTTCGTGTCACTTAGGAAATTTGGTCAATATTCCTTCATAATACTGCTTATTCTCAAATAATCTAGCATGTATTTGGAGTTTTGGACATTAGATAATAGAGGCTCAGTGTCACTTAGCATGTCTTATTCATAAATAATCTAGCATAATACTGTGTACATGAAAATCTAATATTGACGGCAAAGCTACGTTCCGAAGGATGAACCCCATGGGAATTTATAGTTACAAACACGGCAGGATTTTAGACCCAAATTCATTCTCAGATGATTCAGCACAAAAACACCAAGAGCATAGTAGGTGAACAGTGCCTGTGTCAAGAGTCCAGACTTTAGGGTATGGGGCAGTATGATTGATAGTAGAATCTAGCTGCAAGCTCATGGCTCATATCAGACTTGTGATAAAGAAATCTCAACAGAGGCTGTGCATGATTTGTATGATTCTTTGTGCACATATGGTTAACATGCCAATCAGCATAGTGACAGCAACCATCAGAAACTCTTGATTCTAAGCCATTTAAACGCTATGGGTCTGTGGTATGGATCTATGTATGTTTTGTGGTTTACAACAATGATTTTGTGTTTATATAAGATACTATTGAACATGAGTAGATTTACATAATGTGCTCGGAAATTGTGTTTAGAGCCTGTATACCTAAATTAGATTCACATGGTCTTCCTAGAAATCGTTTTGCAACGATGTACACCTAAATTGCTTGATTAATAACCAAAACAAAATTTTAATTCAATTAACAATCATGATTGTTTGTTAAACATTCATACATAACAAATCCTTCAATCATATGTTTCAGATTCTAAATCCAAAACCCTCTAATCTAAATAAGATTAGCTAATTAAATCTAAATTATTCTAGAAGAATAAGAATGTCTACACAAAAATGCTACACCAGAACAAAGTACAACCCTGTATCAGAAAATCCACGTGCCATTTCGGCAACCGTGGTTGTCTGGAATATCTATTCCTCTGGCTGTGTATCTAATTTCTAACTCTAGCGCCACCACCTCCCTCCATTTTCTTCTGTCCATTTCAAACAAACCCTCCGATAATCGTGCACAAATTTGCTTTCCCAGAACCAAAAAGAATCACAAATCCTTTGGAACCTACTGGGTTTTGGAATTTGGACTTTACGTCCTTCTATCTAAAGCTTTCCCGTCGTCTTGTGTATAACTGAATAAAGGGTTACAAATATTCAACCAGTGGGCACAGTCGGTAATGGCGGTGGCGGAGGGATCCGCGGCGGAGTCTCTGTAGTTGGGGAAGAAGAAGGAGGAGGAGCAGTGGCAGTCGTACGATCAGACCCTACACGTGGTGGGCGTGACGAAATCCAAGCCACCCACCTGTAAGCGAGCCTGAGCTGTCGCTGTTGGTTCTGCCGGTTTTGATTTTGGCTTTGGCTTCGGTGGCGCTGGTCGTTATTACTGCTCCTCTCACTACTGCTCCCTCTGTTCGAGAACCTGCTCAGCCCCGTGATTTCCGACACGCTTCTCTCCTTTATTACGCCTCTGCCACTGTCACTGCCACTGCACCCATTACTCCCATCCCCAGCTGGAACAGCCCCGTTCCCACAGCGCAACGGTACCTCCTCCTCCTGCTGACGCTGACCTGTCGCTCCGTTATCGCTCATGAACATCTCGGAGGTGAGGTAGAGAAGATCCGACGGCTCCACGTCGCTCCAGCGCTGGTGGAAGCCGTTGCCGTTGGTGTTGCTTGATCTGGGGGAGGAGACAATGATCCTGTGCTCGAGCCGGGTTTTGTCTTGAGGTAAAAGAAGGCCGTCCTTTCTGGGACGGTCGGTGCTGTATCTGACGGTTGCGGTTGTTTCGCTCTTTTTCCGGAACCAGGTCCAGCTGTCGAAGGATCTCCGGAACAACGACGTATTGTCGTGAGAGGAGGAGGAGTTGGTGGAGCCGGGTTGCCGCTCTAACGCGGAGGAGTGGCGGCCCGAGACGCGGCGGAAACCCGGGCGATCGGTTTCGATGTCGATGACGACGTCGTTTTGGTGGTGGGGAGCCGGAGTCTGGGGCTGGCTGTTGGTCGGCGGTTGTTCGATTAGGAGGATGTCTTCCGGGTCGACCCGGTAGCGGCAGAGCGGGCAAGTGGAGTGGGCGTCGAGCCACGTGTCGACGCATTCGACGTGGAAGGCGTGCTTGCATTTCGGGAGGAGGCGGAGGACCTCCGTGGGCTCGAATCGGGTGAGGCAGACAGCGCATTCCAGCCCGTCCTTGTGTCCCCGGAGCGACCCGAACCGGAAAACCGGGAGGGACTCGACGACGGTCCGGTCGATTCCGGAGTTTTTACGCAGAGCCGCCGCGCGGGGAGGCCCTGAGTTGGCGGCTCCTCCGATGAAGACGATGCTGCCGCGCTTGCAGTGCTTGGCGTAGAGGAGGAGGAGAAAAGTCACCGTAAACAGAGTGGTGAGAACTCCGACGATGACTATTATGCTGGGCCGGAACGAGTTGGGCTTCACGGCGTTGGCTGCATTAACAGGCGGAAGCGGTGGAGCAGACGAGGTGGCAATGTCGCCGAAATCGGTGTCGGCGTCGGAGGGTGTGGAGAGAAAAGAGAGGGGTGTGATTAGAAGAAGAAAGAAAGTGGCGGAGGCGGTGGTGGGCTTGAGAGAGAGAAAAAGAAGGCCGCCCATTTTTGTCTTGAGGTTCAGAAAATGAAGGGAGTAGAGGAAAGAAGAAGAAGAGAGGAGTGTGAGGGTGAGGGTGAGAGGGTCTGTGGATTTTGATGGCGGAAAATGAGGGGCCTCTGGCTTTTGGGTGATGATTCTGAGATTCTTGTCCAAACGTACAAACAAAACCAGACAAAGGCATCAATATACATAAATCCCACATTTAATTTTATTTTTCTTTTATTTATTTCCATGTAGAACTAAAATTATCACTTGCATAATAATTGAAGGAAAGCTCGGCCGCTGGCCTAACACAGACAGCAACGGAACCAGGAAAGGCGGGTTCGATCACCTGAACACGCGACCGATGCGACGACGTCGACCGGTGATTTCAGCGTTACGGTAACAAAAACACGTGACGCATGTTTGAGAGAGGCGCAATAACAACGAACAATGGCACAAGGATGATGGTCCCTTCAAATGGTTTTACCTTTTTGGTTCAGGCTAGGGATTTTGTGGGTGCAGGTGGATCCAAGTTTGAAGCCACCGGCCCTTTTCTTCTATTCTGGGATGGGACTGTGTGTACTGTTTTATTCTGCAGAGCTATGTTGTGTGGTATCAGCTTCTGTTATATATAGATGCTAAATGACTAACGAACTTTGAAAGTTGCAGCCATTTCAGTTTGACTGCATCTTGGATTCAGAAATGCATATAGCTGAGTTTGGTTACAAATTTTTATCTGAGAACCTTGACGGTTTTGTAGAGATCGATTCTGCAACCTAAAGATGAATCTAGAAAATACTATGCGTATCCAAGAATCCAGCAACTGTACTCGCGTAATGTCACGAAAATTCGGATCTGGTTTTATGAGTCGTCAATTTATGCAAGTGTTGAAACAATACTACAATAGTGAGAAAAATTCAACCTAATTTGTCTATGCTTGGGTCTTCATTTGTTTAACTATGGATGTCACTCCATGTATGAGTGCCTAAATATGAGATAAACATGTAATGGTCTAATATTGTCGGATAGTTTTACTTGTTATGTAATGGTCCTTCTACGCTTACCCCAAAAAAAAAAATCTTGGGTAAAATTTGAGCTTGAGAAATAGTATAGAGCAAGAGTAGTGGTACCACCAAATGCTGAGACAGTGATTCATGTTAGCTCTTCCAAATAATTGTCTTTGTGAGGTTGGTACCGCATGAATCCACAAGGAAACTCTTGTGACCACAATACAATTACTAGTAACATATGACTAACTAATGCCAGCTCCGAGTTGGGACCTGATCTACTAGTGATTGTTATCAATGGGCACAATCACACACATGATGTCATTTGTAGTCCACCTTGTTCTGCTTAATCTAAGTACTCCCAATCTCATTATTATTTTTTCGATGAAGATCACACATTTTCCTTAAAAACTTTTTTTAATATATATATACTCTCTCTCTCTCTCTCTCTCTCTCACAAAACCCTAAGGAGGAGGCGGCTCATCACCTCGTCCATTCTTGTCTCGTCCAGTGGCGACGGGAGCTGGTCTCCGGCCTTGCTCTTCGTTTGTTATAGGACGGGGAGTATTGAAGCAAGTCTAGATCAGATTTGGTCTAGAAGCAATTGTCCGTGGACTTTCACCGGGTTTGATTCTATGCACAAGGTTTAGATCAAATTTGGTTGGGTTAGAGGAAGACGGTGGGTGCTCAATTTCAGACTAATAATCACGTGTGGATGCAGATTCTTGCGTGATGGAAAAACCTGATTTTAGCAAGGGGTGATCTCCGTGGTGGTTTGGACTTGCAGCATTGCAACCCGTTTCGGGTTGTGGTGGTGAAGGTTGGATTCGTCAGAGCCGCTCAGAGAGATGGTACAATGAAGGTTGGTGGACTTGGTCCAGATTTTGCTTCATGGACCTTGTGTTATTGGGTCTGCTTGGACCGTCTTTGAGTCATTATCTTCTAGGTTTGAGTTTCTTGGCCCTAGTCCATTAACTATTTTATTCTTGTTTTGTTTCTAGTTGTGAGGGTGTTTTTGTGCTTGTAGGGTTAGAACAGCATGCCCTCAATGCTTAAGCGAAACTAGGCCCAAAGTAGATCGAGGATGGGATCCAAGAACGACTCTGATGTGATGCGCTTGATAATGACAGCAGTAGTTTGCTTCTCAGTGCTAGACTGTAACAGTAGTAGTTTGTTTGACGTAACAGCGACAGTTACAACAGCGATTCTACTGTAGGCAGCGATTCTAAAAAAAAGGACTTGCAGATGGATATGGTAGGGAGCTGGGAGCCTGTGAGCTTAGTGAGAGAGCTTGATTTTGGGTTATGGAAGGTTAATTTATGGAATGAGAACTGATTAAAAATAAGGGGGGCTAGGTTTCTAGAGATGAAGCATGATCTCTTGAGGTTTTCTAGGTTGTTGGTGATGGTTTTCAGTAGCAGTGAGCTGCCCTTTTTATAGGCAAGATGAGAGAGGAGAGTTGTTGCTGGAAAACAAAGGGTCTGAGAGAAACCTCTCAGTTTTGGACATGTGGTTTCCAAGCTTTGGTGAATGGTTTCCCCTATGGAAGCAAATTGGTGAAGGGGAGACAAAAGGGTGACGATGGTAGGTCTAGGCGGTAGCCTGCTGCTGTGATATTGTGGATATTTGGGGACATAAGGGATTTCTTGGGAGTGCTAAAAATCTGGAATATAGATTTACAGCAGCAAAATTCTATAACATGTATTAGGTTTCTAGGACAAGTTTAAGATTACATGGGTTTTGGGTAGGAAAATAATAAGTCTAATGGGTTAAAGATTTTGTTGGGCTTGGTTTTAATTTCTCTCACTAGCCCATATTAAGACTTTGCCCATCATGCATGAGCTTTGGTCCCAAGTCCGAAGTTATTGATGAACATCAACTTAACGATGGGCCTCACGGGATCCGTTACCTTCCACACCACATCCCTTCTGTAAGCCCCAAAGGACGTAGCTTGGGTCTACGTGTTATGCTTGCATGGTGGAACTTGAGTTTGTCGCTTTTCAAGGAGGTCTCTTCGACTATATTGGGCTTGGATGAAGGCCCAATAAGGTTATGGGCATATGTCAACTTAGAGAAACGGGCTCGTGGAATTTTAGGTATCAACACTAGTTTAAATTCAGTTTTTTTTATTTCCTGTGGGTTTACCCTTTAGGATACTAGGTCTTAGAGGGCTCTGTGAGTGAATGTGATTAAATTGTGTTTATCTTATGTATTATATGAGGTTTGTTTTACAACTACTTGTTTATCTGTAGATGATAGCAGTAGAATATGTAATTACTACTTCAGACAATCGTTTTACCCAAATTTATGAAAGTCGTAACTAATTATTTCAAAAAAGAAAAAAAAAAGATTACATATAGAAAATTTAATTCTCTATACATTATAGTATAAGAAAACCAAACCTAAAACTGAAACAGTAAAAAAAATCACACTGAGCCACCGGAAGGGGCAAGTGACTCGCAACCAAAATAATCCATAAAAACATATTTGAGACAGGAGTGGAGGATGTAGAACCACACCTTAAGTCACTTCCCTCTTCTCCATCAGAGATGCGTCATCGTGAAAGATGCGAAATCACTAAAAAGGGCAGAAACTAAATGCAAAGAACAGTGACAATGAAGAATACATGGGTTGTTTAATGCCATAATATCCTAGTTACTGTTTGATACTCTAAATTATGATTTTAATTTATGTAAACGACGCTACGTACTTTTTGTCGAATTTTAGAATAATAGAAGCGTACGAAGTCCTGCGATTAGATTAGATGGTGGTAGGAATTGTTGGGGTCAATTGTTTTTCGGTGATCGATAGCATGATGTGAGTACCAACCAATTGACTTATGATGCTCAAGTCATAAAGGATTGAATAGAGACTAGAGAAGAGTAGCATCAGATAACAGTGTTGTACATGTCTGTTGGCAAATTGGTCCCTACCTTTGTTATTGTGTGAACATGCAATTGTCATATGTCCTAATTGTTATGATCTGGAGTTCAGGACACTCAGTTTTCACCTTAGACTGTTTTTTTTTTGCTGTCACAGACACCAAAAATTGCTTTCAATTTCTCAAACGAATGTTAGTCTGAACTCTGTATAAAGACAAGGCAGTTCTAAACCGTAACCTTTCTTAAGGACATCAATGTTTTCGAGAGCGAAGACATGCAAGATCGAGGGAAAAACAACGGAGAGAAAAAGAAAGTGCAAGAGCAACTCTAATGGAGTTGTACTTTTTTTTTTTTAAAGGAGTCAAATTTGAATTTGACATGTGTCGTGACAATGTCATTTTTGACAATTTTTGCTCTAAGTATTACTTTAGTATTTATTTTTAATATCTTACAATAAAAAAAACAAGAGAAAGCAAATTGGTAGAACATAGAGAAGAGAAATAAAGAGAGAGGAAAAGAAACAATAAAATATAAAAGAAGTTTTGACAGCACCAATACCTTAATTTTTGTGAAACAGTCAAAGTGGTATCAAGACTTTAAAAACTATCAATATGGTACCCAAACTTTGTTTTTGCTACTAAGACAAGGTTTGAAGCCAATTTCTGTAACGGTGCCGTCTGTTTGCTAATGTGGCCAACATCGAGTCCACAAAAAAAAAAAGACAAAACGACATTTTACACAGTTTGCACCCAAATCAAGTCAAAACTCAACTCCCCCCCCCCCCCCCCAAATCTCATCTCGAACTCCCATTTCTCTGAAACCTAATATCTAAACACTAAGGCTAGTTTCCCCCACATTCGCCATAGTTGAACCGCACAAGAACTTTGGCAGCTTCTTCTCCACTCCTTTAAGCTCCTTCCACACTCGATTTTTCGCATTGAAACCTCTAATCTTCCCCAAATAATCATAACAATACAACATCCCATGCACCACACAAGCCCTCCCTCTCCACCCCATATCCATCCTCTACTCCACTCCCTCTCAAACTCGGGTTTTCGGGTCGTAAACCACCCCGCCCCTGTCCGCCAGCGCATAAACCCTCCCGCTAATCACCGCACTTGCGTGCATTCACTTCCGTCGAACCTCCACCGGACTCGCCACAACCTCCCAATGACCCATACCAGGATCCAAAGCCTCGGTCCAACACTTCGACCTGGTCCACGAGTCGGTCATGCAACCGCCGATCACGTACACTCTCCCGTCCACAACCCCGGCCGCTGCGAACTCACGCAACACCCGCATCGGCGGCCCAGAGTGCCACGTGTGGAAACGACAGTCGAGGATCCATACATTATTGGGGTTTTGGTAGAGGGTGAACCAGGTGGAGTGATGGTCCAGGGAGTGGAGGGAGAGGTAGAGGAGGTGTTGGGTGGAGTTAAGGAGGAAGCGGGTGTAGACATGTAAAATTTAACAAAATAATTGGGTTTATAAGTGATGGATCACATAGAAATAAATGAAGGCGATGCAGACTAGACTTCGCGAGGCGAACTAGACGTAGCGGGGCGAAATGGACTTCGCGTAGATTTACATGAAGGAGAAGCGAAATGGCTCAGCGCGCATGGATTTACATGAAGGCGAGGCGAGATGGCCTCGCGTAGGGGAATCCGTGGAGTGGGATCAGAAATCAACCGCTTGCTTGGAAATCAAGGTTCCTCGCGAGATACTTTCCATATCCGTGAGATGGCTCGCCCGTTACTGAAGATCTTGATCAAAACAGGACATTTAATCCAAAGCGATTTGGGCATATCTAAATCTTAAGATTTGATTGATTTGATTATGTTAAAATCAGCAAGTAAATCAATCATTCAAGATTCATTGATTCGATTAAGGAAATATTATTGATTCAGAATCTTCATTGCTTGTCTTAAGTGGAGGCATGTTAACACTATAAATACCCCCTCTCACCCCAAGAGGGGGGGGGGCAGAAACAAAAGGCGGACAGAGGACCAGAAGGAGAGCAGCGGACTAGAGAGAGAAAAAAAAATCCCTCTGCAAGCTCAGAAGCCTCTCCAAAATCATTGAAGAACTATCAAGCTCCCCAAGTAGCCAGTTCTTCACTAAACCCCCAAAGAATCATCAAGCTGTCAAATAGCCGATTATTCATCAACCTCAACCTTAGAAGTTGTCAAATCCCGAAGAATCATCAAGCTGCCAAATAGCCGGTTCTTCATCAACCTCAAGCTTAGAAGTTGTCAAATCCCGAAGAATCATCAAGCTGCCAAATAGCCGATTCTTCATCAACCTCAAGCCTACAAGTTGTCAAATCCCGAAGAGTCATCAAGCTGCCAAATAGCCGACATCTTCACCAACTTCAAGTCAAAGAATAAACCACCACGTGAAACCGCTCGTGGATCAAATCCGATCAAGAACAAGCCTCTACGGCCCTTGGTCAATCAACTTCTACAAATCGTCAACACGACAAGAAGTCCAACCTACAAACAATTCATCACAAGAACAAGTGCTTGTCACTCTTGAGTTAAACCTACATTCGGAGATAGAATCAAAGGAGTTCACAAAGATTGTAACCCGCATTTGCATTGATTAAATTAAATTATTCTTTGTACACGTGTTGTTCTGTTATTTGTTGCAGATATTTTCGTGTTTACAGCGGGTGGTGAAGAAGAAAAGGGAGGAGAGGACAAAACGGATGAGTTTGGATAGGACTGAGAGGGTTGGGTGATAGTTGCGTGGGATTAGAAGGTTATTTTTGTCATTGCACCTTTTTTTGGTGGGCCTTATGCTAACCACGTCAGTAAACAGACGGCATAGTTACGGAAATTGGCTTCCGGCCTTTTCTTGGTAGCGAAATCAATGTTTGGGTACCACATTGATAGTTTTTAAAGTTTGGATACCACTTTGACCATGCCACAAAAGTTGGAACATCGACGTTGTATTTTACTTTTAGGGAAAGGAAATGTGACACACTTATTACACTCCACAGGGTAGAGTTTGGTATTGTCGAGTTTAATAGAATCTCTAATCTTTGCTTGTTGAATCTGTGAAGCCAAAGAGGATTTCCCGGCTGGGTCTGATTGTCTGAAAGCTATGAACATGGAAGGAGGAGACCGGAGAATCGTCTCTTCAAACTGATCAGTGCAATTTTTTTTGTTACGTGTAAATAAACGGTCGCCATCTGAACCGGTAGTTAAATCGTGCGGCTCTCCTTGCCCTTCAGTTGGCTTTTAACTTCATCCCAGTGAAACTTGGGGTCTCCAAGACAATGCAGTCTTCTCCGGTTATGGCTACCAAATTCCATTGCACAGAACCCGTCGTTGTCTATAAGCAGAGACCCACCTTGTCCCGGAGCCCCGAGAACTTCAAATTCAAGTGCTTTAATCCAAACCCAATTCATAATTTGGTCATCCGAATCACCTCCACCATTTCTACAAGGACTAATTGTTGCATTGTTTATGGGGGCAGATGGGACTTCACAAAGTGCATCAATATCTCATGGAGATGGGTTTCTCAGATGATCTCATTTTACTTGTTCTTTCTCAATATTGTTGCTGATGCTCAGGCCTATGATTACCCATCTCCTGTTTATGCTTGTGAAGATGTTAACAATTTCTATGCCAATGTGGAGCATCTAGAGGGTAAATTACTCAAGAAGAGACTGAATTCCATCATTGCCAAGCATCAATCTTTATCTTACAGAGAGGTAATTGATATTTAGTGCAGTTTGAGTCTGTTTTGGTGCTTTGTTTCAATAGGTATGATAGCAATGGTTTATGGAAGCAGGTGTGGAATGCTCTCAAGATTCTAGATGCTTCGGATGTTGACAACCCAGAAGCTTCATCAGGGATGTAAGGACTAATCAAACCTCAAAACAGCTTTCTTCAGTTTGTAAAATTGTTACATTTACTCTGTGCTTGTTACCAACTTACTTACCATTTTTCGTATGCAGAGTTGAAATTTACTCCCTGAAGGTTGTACCAAAGTCCTTAGCTGGAAAGCCTGAAGGATGGAATAGTGAGTAAATTACTATGATTTTCTGCACTTCCTGTGATTTTTGAATTTTGATGTAGGTTTATTACGATTTATGATTTAATAAGTTCCATGATTTAACTCTTTCGCTTATACTTTTACAGTTTATGATTTATTTTGCATATCCAAAATGGATATACTACAAAACCTAAATATTATTGTTTTGGAATGGTGAAACTTGACATGAAGAGTGTCAGTATCTGAGTCAAAGATTGTGTAGGAGTTTTGTTGATAGGAAAGGAAATAACCCTGACTGCTTGGTTTAACTAAATGAAGTATCAACTATCAAGTAACATATAATTGTAGCTTCAATCTCAGTATAGATCCATGTGTGTCTTTGAGACACAGTACATGATAATTTTACAGTTCACATTTCACATTAGATGATACAGTACTATAACATCTGTTCCAGTTCAGAGTAGTAAAATCATAATGAAGAAACTCTTTGAATTACTTCTAATTGATCATAATCTACATGAGTCAAGTAGTGGGGAAGTATTGTTGTGAGGATTGAATGAATAACACCTCTTTGGTTTTGTTTTTCTAGAGACATTCTAAGATTTATTAGAAAGGAGAATTAGGTGAAGCAGAAGTTGATATTTACCAGAAGTTTATCTGAGAATGTAGATAAATGGCTTCATGTACTCTTGAAGTTGTAGCCCCAACGCGGGCTTTGAAGAGCAGGTTCTGCTTAAATTTGCAAACTGAGAGCTTCTCACAGTATGAATATAGTAATAAAGAGAGAAGGATAGATATTAAACTGTATTAGCCACAGAGATACGAGTTGTATTGGTATTAAACTATATACAACAATCTTTGAGATCTTCATTATCTACTGCTTTTTTCAGGAGAGCACTTATGGCCCCGTTCTTATGGTTTGAAAAATGGTCCATCCCTGACTGATATACACAACATTCGCCCCGCAGATGTCAATGGTAAGATGAGTAGTCCCCTTGATGCAAGTGAGAAGTAGATCTCTCGAATACCATTGTAAAATTTCTGAGAAACAGAAGAAAATTTTGAACTTTCTTGCAGTCAATTCCTCTAGGGGGAATAAATACTATGGGGAATGCGATGTTACTTCAGCTAAATGTTTGAAGCCAGCAAATAAAGAAGCTGCTTTGGACACAGAAACTGACAAGGATAGATGGGCACCACCTAAACAGGTTTTCATTTTGCATATCATAATTATTCGAATGTGAATAGCATAGTTTTCTCACTCTTTATAATGAGCAATATAGTAGAAACATTATGAAATTAAAAAAGAGATATTTATAACCAAATATTGGAAATCTTGGAAGTCCACAGGCAACATCTGTGTTGGAGGCATTCATGTACATCTTAAGAAACTTAACAGGAACAAAAGTAAAAAACTAAATTTGAATTTTATCAAATAATCTGTAGGTTATTTCAGAAGCAAAACCAGATTCAGTTTGTACCAAACAAGGTAGTCGATTTCTCACAACATGGGAACCCCTCCTTGCCAGTTTAGGCTATAACAGAATGACTATCCATGCATTCAGGGTTCAATTTATCATGGTACCATAATCACTACCGGGGTTTCTTATGGCTACCAAATTAATGTTTGTGTATATATCTTTACAGTCAGTTTCATATATATATATATTCTTTTCTTACATGATTCTCATTGTCATGCCATTTAAGCATAGAGGAGATATTGCAAGGGCACTGATGTACATGGCAGTATGTTATGGTTATCGTCAACCAGATGGAGGCCCAGTACTTCACCTTTCAGATTCTCCAAAGATTTGTAAGTTAGAAAAAAAAAAAAAAAAATTTGAGCTTGAGTTGTGATTGTCTCCATGCTCCAACTAAGGATTTTTTGTTTTGTTTTTTTGGAAATGACAACTACGGAGTTGAGTCTGCATTAGAAACCACTTGTGAATGTAGCTATGCTTTAATTTTTTTTTTTTATATATTTTTTATGGAAGATTCTTAGTTTAATGCCTCAAACATGCTGATCTTGACAGAGAATTCCACATCCATCAGAAATGTTTCTGATTCTTCCTTGTTCTCTAAACCAAAATCTATGAATGAAGAAAAGAAAATCAGCCTCTATGTTATACATATAAGTCTTTTCATATTGCAATAGATTTGAACCATTTGTTGGAATCCTATGCGAACACAAGCCCTCTTACGTCATGCTCTTCTGGAAAGTAGCTCTTCCTCTATATCTATTCCTTGTCGAAAATTCATTGCAAACCCCTTGATCCATTAACTATAAGAGTTTCTCGATCAATAAACCACCAGTACCAATATGATGAACTATTCGGCTTACAACTTCCATCTGCATCAAGCTTACACCAATATGCTGGTTGGGGTTTCCACTTTGTCCAGGAGGTTTAGAGTCATGAACTTTGTTTGCATTTATCTATTCCCTGAAAAATCACCAATAACCATCACTGGCCAAGGAGGATGGAGTTTTGCATCAAAGATAGAGCTGCATCTTGACTACAAACAAACTGACCATAAGTTGGAAACAAAAACAGGACCAAGGAGACTTCAGATTGATCATCAAACCATAATTTAGAAAATCAAGGAGAATGAGTGAGCAAGTACCAGTCATTGTGCCTACATCATTCCAGATTTTTAGTGCATATCTACTACCTTTGAAAAGGTGGACTTGTGATACGACCTAAACCAGCTGTGTAGTTGCTTTAATAACAGCAAGGTTTATAAATGATTATTAAGAGACTAAGCTTGAAGTTGAATGTTAGTGTAGGAATGGATTTCTATATGTTCTTATTTGCTTTATCTTGAAAATTTATGCTGTTCTTATTGATGTGGAACTAATAATGCATTTCTTTTGTTGGCCTGATTGGTTTAACTTGTGAGTGCATTGGTGCAGCAAAGAGTGAGATGGGACTGCTTTCTACATTGTTAAGGTGGAATGAGATTGATCCCCCTTCAAGAGAGGAGAAACTGAGAAATGACAGAGTATGCAAGTTTTATCAACACAACAGAAATCCGTTTGTTGATCATCCGGAATATGCCACTCTCATATGGAAAGAACATATCTTGAGCCATCATGGTTTCTATCCTCTTCCTAGAAATCATCAGATTCAAAACAACAAACAAGGTCTTAGTACTTTTCATGTACTTCTTAATATGAGAAGAATTAAAGTTGCAAAGCATACATAGAAATAACAGACCCAAAAAGCACAACACATACACACTTGAAGTTTGTTAAAAGATGCTGTGAAGAAACCCCTGTCAAGGTGTACAATGTTCTCCTTAAGTTGAATGAATAATGCAATACCATGTCTCCAGAAACTGCATTCCATGGTCCAATTTGATTCTCTTTTCTTTTTTTATGAAAATAGTTCCCTCCTGCCTGCCATTACTGCCTTAACTTATATGAAGTGTTAACAACTATTGTTGTTATTTGGGTGGTGCTCCAGGAAACTTTAGCAAGCAAGTCAACAGGTAATAGGGTTCAAGCTTCAAGGAACCAAGCACATGGAGGAATGTTATGAGCGCTGGCTGGAAACGGTAATGGTCACTTAGTTCGTAAGCCTTGATTCTGGGAATGGTGGTCGGGGAAGGTTGTGGTAATGCCTCTGGTTTGTTCACATACCTATCAACGATCGTATCATTGGAGCAATCTCTGAGGTACAATTGAGTATATTTTTCTTCTCCTTAAGTATCATTATATATAAGCTTTGGATTATCATCAACTTTGGTCCAATTACTCCTAGTATACATAGAAACTATGTCTTCCAAAGTCTAAAGGTTACATAATAGTCCCAAATATATTTGTGGACAAGTCCTTAATCAACAATGTATAAAAAAAAAAATTAGATACATCAACAATATATAAAATGACACTATTGTTTCTGCTGTTGTTTTATCATTGTCAATTTGTCATTACATTTGTTTGTTTATGCATTGGACTGGCTATGCAAACCTGCAGCATATGTACCAATTGGGTGAATCACACATATAGGTTTCTCCCTAGACGAACAGGATTATGAATTGGTGAATTGTGCCAATAAGCAGTTCCTGTAAGTTAAGAATTTAGTTCTTGTCATGTAATTCATATAAACTGTGATCATGTGAAACTTGCTTGGCTTGTAAAGTCTATATGAATCGCAGAATCGTAACTATGAGACAGTTTGATGACACAGCAGCAAACAAGGCATCAAGGGCTTAGTAAAATACAGTAGATTTGTGATGCCAACTGGTTTGATGAAATCTATGTTTCTATCTGTTGCTATCACAAAACTCCTATATGTGTAATTCGATTAAATTATTAACAAAGTTACAATGTGACAACTGTTAATGTGATTAGCAAGTCAAGAGTTTATCCATTGGTAATATTTCAATGAAGTCTTTTCTATCTCTCTATTTTTTGTTTTTTTAGGAGGCCCGACCTTATGTCCAAGAATAAATGCTCTTGATCACTTTTCTGAAAGTGTCAATAAAATGAACATCACGTCGTTTAGAAAAGAATATTTACACTAAAAAAGTGTCATTGTTAGTATCATAGTAACCCTTAGAAGGTACCACGGTAAAATTCTCTGCATGGTATCCGGTCGAGTAGGGGAAGAGCCCAAGCCAGATGGAATGAAATTTACCAATGCAATGCATGAGTTGAATGCAATTTTTTTTTTCTTCGATGAGTATGAGTTTCCAGAAAGAACTGGCCTAATACACATAATACCTATATGTCTGTGTTACTATTACTGATACTGAAGTACGTCATTCAAATCATTAAGTTTGTCTTTGAGCAATTGACAAAACTTCGTTCCCATTAGTGGCCAAAAACCCACACATATTGTAATGTCCGATATTCCTTTCTATCGATTACTTCTATGCTAACCCTCTATATCTTTCCCTCAGTCTCTCCCCCACAAGTCTTTTACCAATGCAAGAAAAACCCAACAACAATGGATGAATGTGGCAGTTTCTGCTGCTGCTGTTGTTGAGCAGCCAGTAGTGCAATACCATTATACCAGCAACACCATTCTCCACATTTTCTGCTGCAACATAAAATTATTGCCTCACCATGACTCGTCTCTTACTGGAAGGTAACGATTGCTTTGCTGGTTTGCTGCAAAAAAAACATCAGCCTTGCATTTTAATCATGTTGCTAAAATTGTCACAGTGATCATACTAGAGGAGCCTTAGTTTCAGTTTTATTATCTATTGGAAATTTTATATGGTTTCAGTTTTTGCATCCTCAATCATTCATAAAACACAACATATATTTGATGGTATTGTAGAGGATATGATCAATCATCAAATCTGCTCATATATGTATGTATTAGTGATCAATCATGCATATTTTGTAAACAATATCAAGGGTTTCATGATAAGATTAGCACTAGGCACTAGCAAAGAGACTAACTGACCGAAACCAGAAGTGTTATAGCTTTGGGGTGCTTAATCTGATGGTTTTTTTCATTGACCTGTAAGGTTCTTATGAGATACTGATAGAGAGTTATGAAGGAAGGTGCATCTAATGGCTTGTGATCACATCATATTCACAGATCCATGCATTAGAACAATTCAATTAATGATCTCATTGTCTTGCTCAACTTTGTTTTGAGTATATCTTATTTCAATTGAGTCCAACCTACTAATACAGATTTACAATTTTTCGGTTGTAGTGATGTCTCCAGCAGAACCCTCCACATCTAAGTCGCGGTCTACAGCCTTGTTCTTTTTTCTTGGAGGGATAGTCATGCTCATCATCCTGCTTATAATTGTATATATCTTTCGGAAAAAGATCAAACCAGAAGAGATTAAGAAGTTGGTAGCAAGAGCAAGAAAACGGCCAGGTTAGACTAGTGATCAAACAAATAACAACCAGAATCTTGATCATAACCTCACTGTTAATACGTTTTCTTTTTAATGCAGCATCGACAGACGCATTCAGTGGAATCCTTAGAACAATAAGCTATTTTGACTTCCCAACATTGAAGAAGGCAACGAAGAACTTCCATAACAGCAATCTACTTGGGAGAGGTGGCTTCGGCCCTGTCTACAAGGTACTATTCCTGGACCTATGGAACCTATTTTGGTAGTTGTTTTTTTTTTTTTTTTTTATTTATTTTTTTTTATTTATAACTTTGCATGAACGTTCTAGGGTTGAGAGTGAGACATATCTGCACACTACAAGTTTCCAGAGGGAACATTATTCAACTGATATGATAAACCAAAACAATAATACAGAATAGAACACATTGTTGGGATCTTGAGACACATGCTTTAAGTGTCCTTCTTTTCTAAACGCATTATATCTTTTTCTTAGGGAAAATTAAAAGATGGGAGGTTAATTGCTGTTAAGAGGTTATCTCTTGATAAATCCCAACAAGGAGAAAATGAGTTTCTTGCAGAGGTAAGGTTGATCACTAGCGTCCAACACAGGAACTTGGTTCAACTTGTTGGATGTTGTTCACACGGGCCTCAGCGACTCTTGGTATACGAGTACATGAAAAATAAGAGCTTGGACCATATAATATATGGTATTAATTTCTTGGCTAGTTTTCCTTTCATCCATCTAAAGTGCAAATTTATCATTTCGGTTTGATTATTGCTTATGATTCCTTTTGATGAAAAACAGGGAAAAGTGATCTGTTCCTGAACTGGAGCACTAGGTTCCAGATAATTGTTGGAATCGCTAGAGGCTTACAATATCTACATGAGGATTCCCCACTAAGAATTATCCACCGAGATATCAAGGCGAGCAACATTCTTCTTGATGAAAAGTTTCAACCAAGGATTGGAGATTTTGGGCTGGCTAGGTTCTTCCCTGAAGACCAAGCTTATCTCAGTACAACATTTGCTGGAACTCTGTAAGTCCTTCAGCTAATATAAAAATTTCCTAAGTCAATGATTAGACGACATATGTTAAACAGTAGTTAAAGATTTGATATTACATATTGCCCATTTTCTGAAAGAAAATACAGGAAGGGAAGAAAAGAGAGATGGAAAATAGAATAGTCATTTTGAAAAGAACAGTACTTATTGTGCTGCAAGCATCACAATCATCACAATCATCAAGGGTCTAGTATGCTTCCACTTTTGTCTCTACAGCTCTGAATTTTCTGATATAGACTTTAGTTTCTTTACCAACCAAAGACTTCATATCAACTTTATTTCTTCCCTATATTTGTTTGAACATCACATCTGTTACTATACATTGATACCATAGATAAATTAAACCGGTTGAACTTCTGTTTTATAGGAATTCAAATCATTTCTTGTCTTCATAGAAAAATGGTTTACGTTTATATGATAAATATGGATTTGGTCATGCAAAAGTGAAAGTAATACAGCAAGTCATCTGACATATGAGATTAGGTGATGAATTGCGCAATTTGTTTGTAACCCATCAACTGTTGGAAGCATGAATGTAAAGGACATAGCACTAAAAAGTGTCTTTGGGAGTATTATTTCCTTTCAGAAACTTTGGTCTTCTCTTTTAATTAAGTAACTCCCTTTACCTGTTTCCTCAGAGGATATACAGCACCTGAATATGCTATTAGAGGACAACTGTCTGAAAAGGCGGATATATATAGTTTTGGAGTCCTTGTGCTTGAAATAATTAGTGGCAGGAAAAACACAGATCTTAAGCTAGCATCAGAAATGCAATACCTGCCTGAATACGTAAGCTTTTACTCTTTCAGCAATTAGTGGTTTTCTTAGAAATGTTTGAAATCTTGGCACTAATTTTCAAGTAAAAAATTTCAGGCGTGGAAGTTATACGAGAGATCAGAGGTGACTGATCTACTCGATCCAAAACTGCATGAAGATGGATTTGAGGAGAAGGATGTTATGCAAGCAATCAATGTGGCATTCTTATGCCTTCAGCCTCATGCAAATCTGAGACCCCCCATGTCAGACCTTGTAGCAATGTTAACATGCAAAGTTCAGATGACTGAAACACTACCTATGAAACCGGCCTTCTTGGGCAGAAGACGAAAGAAGGATGAAAACCTTTCATGGGACACAATGTCTGATGTTTTCCCCTCTCCCATTGATCATAGTGAATCTCCCTCGTTACCTAAACAACATACTTGAGGGCAACTTTATGATCCTGTCTTTCAAAGGAAAATGAATTGGTACGAGGTTCAATCTTCTTCGAGGAACATCGTATGAATATTATCAAATGTAGCTTCACATAATATGTCACATATATAATTGTTTATCTCTTCATTTTTAGTAGAGGTACTTGGTGGTAAAATTTTGTTAGGCTTACTGTTGAGGAGCATCGAACTGGGTATGATTTTTATTGTTATATATCAGAAGCTAAAATACCTCCTTCCTCATGGAGCTTCCTCAAGTTTAGAATTCGTAACAATCTTTCTGTAAATCTGTCATAGAATGATTCTACCTAAGAAAGATGGCTTAAGAAGTAAAATTTGAACTTGGAGCCAATTGCAGCTTTTCTTGTACGTCGCACCAAGATTAGTAATTGAGGGTCAGGTGTCCTTTCTGGACTGAAAGGAAAGCATTACAAAGCTTCGTGTAAGCAACAGTACTCTGACATTCAGCAGAAAGACCCAACAGTCTAACCAGGAATCCCTTTTCTCTCTACAGAACAGACCTGATAACCAAAAAGAAACTCTAGATAGCTTTACGCAGAATTTCCATACAAGCTAAGGGAGCCTCGTGCACTATTCTTCTTCTTCATCTCTTCTTCTTCATGTACTCAATGCTTCCCCATATCTAATTCTTGTTAGGAAGTTAGAGATATACATAACAGTTTGTGTTTTTGTGGCGTCACTGCTTCAGTGTCACTTGAAAAATAATAAACTCTTGTTGAGCAACTCATTAACATTAACTTTTGTTTTTTTGCTGAAACATTTAATCAATTGTGCTAAACAATTCCACTTATCGACATGCTTGTTGAGCAACAGCAGCTTCCTCATCTTAATTATTTTTTTTTCTCAACTGATTCCCAAATTTGTCCTATTTCAGGGATAGTGAGGAAGGAGAATACCACATTCTCTAAAACCATCTGTAAAATTCTAAGGAATGATTATGTAGATTTTAGAAAATAGGGGAACTTTAGAGGAAAAAAAATTTCATGTAGAATTTGATTTTGCCACCTATAAGGCTATAATACATATATTATAAAGAAGTTGTTGGGGTTTCTCTAAACAAAATTCAAGGGCATCTCCACCCTTGTGCAGCTGAATTGGCTGCTTTGGGGCTGGAATCGGTAAGGAGGAGGAATGGTACATTGGAGGGGTGGAGAGTGATTGTCTGGGTGTAGTGAATATGGTTAATGCATGTGAGGAGTGCTTGAATGCAGAAGGGGTCTTACTCCATAAAGTCCGCTCTCTGTTGAATGAGGTTGGAGTATCAAGACTCACCTATATTCCAAGAAGTGCAAATGGTGTGGCTGATGTGATTGCTAAGCGTCTACCTCATTTGGAAGGACGGTTTTCTTAGTTAGGGGTCGGCCCCACTGGCTCATGGAAGTTGTCTATGATGACAGACCCATACCGTAGCTAATTCTTGTAACGGAGAAGAGAGTGCGGAGTTGTTGTTCACCACCGAAAGTTCTTTAGTTGTGTAACTTTTCTTTATATTAATAGTAAATATAAAAGATTACAACTTGTGTTCAATACTAGTTGTTATCGTGACATAGTCTCTCTTTTGTAAATGGAATGTTGTGTGTTCAACTCACGAAAGACTAGTTGTTGCGTTTGAGTTGTTTATTCGATAAAAAAACAAATGATTAATTTTTAACTTATAAATGTCAAAAGTAAATCAAAATGAAATATAACAAACCCAGCGAGCTCGCGAGGATACTACATAATGTTTGTAAAGCATTTTATAAGTCATGTGAAGATGTCTAATGGTCAATGTAAGCGGAAGTGTGACCGATCATGCATATTCGACGTACTAAAATACATCAGATCTGTTACCTACCCCAGACCCAACTAGAAATGTGAGCCTTGCCTTCACCTCTATGTGTTGCACTACCAATCCTTTCTGGATCTGAGACCACCGCATCCACTGTTCATTCTCTGTCGCACAACATAACCGCACATGATCACATCTAGACGCAAAGATCCTCAGATGATGCATATATTTGTAGAGAACAAAGGATCAGAATCACTCAATCTGCATCCCACCGCTTTGGCACCGCAACCACTATACTACTCCTTGACACCAAAAGATTCGGTTGGTGCTTCCACCTCCCAAAATTTTGATGCCACCAAAATACAAGCCCTTTTCACAAAGGAGATTGGGGCAAGCAAATATATGATCTGCCGCCACTCTTGGTTTCCACCCCATGTTATAGTTCTCCCATAGCCTCAATATTGATGAAGAAATTGCAGAGTCCAAGCCTTAAAGTGGTTGCTCTCTCCCCTAGCAGAGCGCTAGGGTTTTTTTGTCTTTTATGTGACTCTCCTTCATTGAGAAAATATCTCATGTACAACACCTACATGAGCAACAAATCATTGATTGTCACCAGTAGAATCGCATACTTTGAGTGAAGGTGTAGAATTAGCAACCAAAATAAAACCCCTACTAGGAAAAGACAAATTGGTAAGATGATGTCGATAAGACGGCGAAGCAACTAAATATAGACATCTTCAACAAGTAAGTTGAGCGGTTATTTTACATAGTTCCGGCTGAAGAGATACCTTATTTTATACTATTTTGATATTATTTGTGTGTCGTTATATTTAAAAATGTTTAATGGTTGAGATGTATTGTTGAAATGATGTCAACAGACTGTCAAGTGAAAGTGAAGTGAAAATGACATGGTATTATTAAATTTTCCTTCTTAAAAAAACAAAATTATAATCTGGTGTTTGAGCCCAGTGGGTATTTTCGGTCTAAGACTCGAGATAGGTTTTGGATAACATTTGGGCCAATACCTGTGGCCTTTTTAGCCCACGAAGGGTGACGAGGTCTGGCAACACGTGACGAGGACTTTGTCCAAAAGATTCCGATACCCCGCGAGATTCGATGTCCTCGCGGGATCCTTATTTCCGGTTCGCGTGGGACTCTACAGTGCATGGCGAGGTAGAGTTGGAAATGGACGATGATACCCTCGGGATAAGATCGCTTAGTGTTTGAGTTTGCGTATGACACTACAGTGAAATGATGCGAGGCGGTGAACAAGACCTAAGCAAAGTTGGTTTGACACGTGTTGCATGGAGCGCACGGCTGGCGAGTTGATCGTATCCTTGTGGGATTCTAATTGTCGAGTCCGAAGTGGATTGTGATTAAGTCTCCACAGGTTGCTTGCAGATGATTATATAAAGAAGCTCCACGGCTTACACAACACACACTCTCAACACAACAAACAATCAATCAAACAAACAGTACAACTGCAAACCTTCGAGCGTCCTCGAAAACCCTTACGTTCTAAGAGCACCCTGCCTTAGATCTCAGAGCCCGTCAGGACTCGTCCTCGATTTCCCTTTGTTGCTCTCCTCGCTCTAACAGTGAGTATCGATCGACAGGTGACTGAGAAGATTAAGCTCGTAAATTTCCTCGCCCGCGAGGTGGCACCGGAGCTCTCTTTTGCCTGGTTAGAAGTCAAGAACGCGCACCGTTCTCTTTCCTCGTCCGCGAGGTGGCACGCCCCGCACACATTGTTTTACTTTTGTTCCTAATCACCTCATCGCTTCTCCGCTGAGGACGTGTGCCAAAACATTGGCACACCCGGTGGGACTGGGAGTTTAGTTTTCTAGTAATCATAGGGAAGTCAGACGACTCCCCATACCGGAGACCTTCGATTTCTTGTTTGAAGCACAAGTCTCCGCAATACAAACCCCATAACAGTGCGGCTTGCAGATCTCTCACCAAAGAAGAGATCCTCGCTCGGTTCGGCAACCCCGACCATACTAAGACCACAATGGCAGATTCACAACCAACCTCAGATGCAGGACCTACTCTGTCCACAGAGGAAGTCCGCAAGATGTTTGAAGAACTAAGGAGCGATCTCAAGAATGAGATCGGCGCGCTCCGGAGTGAGCTCGGCTTAAAAGTCGATGCCACCCAGCAAAACGTCCAAGACCTCTCCGCGCAGGTCGCTAAGGATAAGGAGATCTGGCTCGCGAACCAGGAGAACCACGCTAGGCTCAGCGAGGAATTCAACTACGTGGCTGGCACAGTTGACCGGCTCTCTGCAAAGGATCCAGACAGAACTGGATCAGAGCAAGGTGGCCTTTACAAAAGCCTTGGAGGTCCAAACCCGTCGCCTGGACGACCACGACACCAAGCTGCAGCAGCAGCAGGACGCTTCCTTCTTCGGAAGCAAGAATAGCATGGAGAAGCTTGAGGACTACAAGGAGCGCCATGATACCCTGAACACAAGGGTCCTGCAAGTGGAAGACTGGATTCGGGCCCAAGCGCCAAAGAATCATGCTATGAACCATGCTGGTTCAAGCGCGGCTGAGGGCTCTAGGTACATCCCGCCTAATGAGCGCCCTAGAGGGAATCCGAAGGTCGGGGCCCAGAAAGCTCCCCAATTCACATTGGGGGCCAGCTCGTCGAAGACGCCACCCCGTCTACCCTCGCCGGGCAACTCGGGAGTCACACTCAGGGGCACCGGTGTCTGCCCGTCTCAAGGAATTGGGACACCAGATGACCCAGTTATCGCTTACTCCAGTTCAACCCCAAAGCACGTCGGGCAGGCCCCTAGCCTCTCTGCATGGCACGGCCATGACCAGGGGGCAGAATCCGCACCAGTGACGGCAGCCGACTGGCGCCAGCTCATCTCGAGCATAGTCAAGGAGCACACCGGAAAGGGTGATGCTAACTTGCACTATCGTGACCCCTATCCAGATAGCGTGGCACAATATCCCTTCCCCCACGGGTTCAAGAATATTGTCTTCACCACATTCTCTGGGGAGACAAGGGAAGATGCAGCAACTTACATGGCCCGTTTCAAGGTCCAATGCGGCCAATACGGGAATGATGACATGCTCAAGCTCAAGCTCTTCGGGACTTCTCTGTCCGGGGCCGTCTTCACCTGGTACTCCAGATTGAAGCCGGGGTCAATAGCAGATTGGCCCACCATGGAACGCCTCTTCTGGGAGACATACGACACGATTGAGCCGGAGGTTGGCCTCGACTCCCTCACACAGATGAGCCAGCAGAGCATGGAGTCCGGGGTATCCTTCCTCCAACGCTTCAAGATCCAGCAAGTCAAATGCGACTACCTGCTACCTAAGCAGGAAGCCATTAAGCTGGCTATCCGGGGGTTGGAGCATCGCCAGCGGCTGAAGCATCATGGAGAGCGTTTCAGCTCCATGGGCGACCTAATCAACAAGGTCGGTAGCTACGAGCTCATCATGAACGAGTTGGACGACAAGGCCAACGCTTCCAATGGAACTTACGTACCAGGGAAGAACCGGATAGTGGGGGCACTAAGCATGCAAACCCCTGCTCATGATCCATACTATCAGAGGCCGGAAGGAGTCCACGTGGAGCAGGATCTGGACGATATTGGCGTGGTAGAGCTGACTGGCAAGCAGGTCGCTCATAAACTGAAGAACCTGAAGATGACCCGTGAGCCAATCACCATCCAGTCCTTTGCCTAGACCAAGCCGGAGTACGAGTCGTACACCTACGATGCCAAAAACGCCCATTTGGTCTTTAATGACCTAATCGAGGCGAGGTATGTGCGCCTGGATCACAAGATACCGCCCAAGGAGGAGCTGAAGGACAAGAAGTATTGTGCCTTCCATAACGTCTACAATCATGACACCAAGGATTGTGTTAAGCTCCGAGACCAGCTGCAGACATGGTTAAACTCAGGCGAGCTGAAGATGAAAACACCGGGTAGTACGGCCTCATTGGTCGATATAGACCCTTTCCCACCCGTAGTGGGCATGGTCGAGGTCAACTGGGCCGATCAGACCCAGGACGACGAACGACGCCGCGCGCCTAAAAGAGGCCGCGAGGAAGGAGACGATAGCGCCTGCCGGCCGCGTCGCCAGTATACCTATAACGAGAACCTTGCACACGAGATTTTAGATGATCTCATTGATGACGGGCTCGTCACAGTGGCCGGTGCCTTGCCCTACATCGAATACAAGGAAGGGCGCATCCACTGCAAGTTCCATAACAGCTGGGGGCACAGAACCAGCGAATGCCAGCAGCTTAGGGACCAGGTTCAAGATTGGCTCGACCTCGGGTACATCCACTTTAAGGATGAGGGCGACATCATGATCGCAACAGCTGGCTTCGCATGGCCTCGAGTCGGCCAGCGAAGGATCACATTAGACCTGTCACCAAATGCAGGTTCACGCGAACCGCCGGGCCGAAACCGCAAACGGCCGGCGAATAACTATACGGTCCCGACTAACCAGAAGGGGAATGCAGACGACCCATCTCGCCAGTTGGTCGCCAAGCTCGAACCCGACCGCCCCTCCCGCAAGGATAAGGGCAAAGCAGTCATGAGGGACGATAGACCGTTCCCCGTCAAGGATTCCCAGCCTACGAGCCCTAGGACTCGCGAAGAGCAGGAAAAAAGGGTAGCACATCTTGAGACGTACGTCGCTGCGCATTGGGCAGCAGCGATTCCTACATCCCCTGCCGCAAGCGAGATGGACATGTCAGACTCCAGCAGTGAGCGTAACAGCAGCGAGGCCCCGAGCCCTCGCGAAGGCGTCTTAACCAACCCCTACATTCCCCCGACGTCCAAATCGGCGATCAAGGAAGGGGTCTGGTACACGCAGCAAGGGGGCAAGGCAGTTACCATCAGTAGGTCTAAGAAGCGCAAGCTCCAGAAGCGCTATGGTAGCATCCTACGCGCCTTACGGGCTGTCGACGAGGGCGCCGTCCGCCCCTCACAGCTCGCACAGACGCCTGAACGAATGTGGCGGGAAGCAGAGGGTCTACGCACAGTCCTTCAAATGCCGCCGGTCACACCTCCAAGGATCTGTGGGCAGTTCAGTGACGAGCCTGCACCCAAGGCAAACGTCTTCTGCCGACTCACGGTTCCACCAAAGCCAGATTCGCAGCCTTCCAAGCGCAGGCCATCACCACCTCCTGAACGAAGGAGGGATCCGCAACCTTCTAGGCGCGGGCCATCCTCGACACCTGAGAGGAGAAGGGATCCGCAACCTTCCAGGTGCCGGCCATCACCCGTACCTGAAAGGAGGAGGGATCAGCAGCCTTCCAGACACAGGCCATCACCGGAGCCCGAGCAACGCAAGGCTCCGCCTTCTGGTCCTAGGCGCAAGTTGTTCATGACCCCGGACTCAGAGTCCAAACGTGAACCCTCTCAACCCTCACGACAACAAGAACGTCAAAATCCAGAGGCTGACGCAAGAAGGGAGCCGCCACAGCCACAACAGCCTCGGCCACGGCGCACCCCGGAACCCGAGACTCAGATGGTTCCCCGAGTATCTGCCCTGCAACGGTTGGCGAAAGAAGACAACAACAAGGCTCCTGCGGCAGCAGACAAACAGCCAGCCAGGGACCATCAGCCTTCAACCAAGCCAGTATGGCGTCCGCGGCAACCCGAGTCTCCAGAGCCACCAGCAGCGACACCGGCACCCTCTAGTCCTAACCTCGTCGAACAAATGGCCCAACGTTTCCGTAAGAACGAGGAAGCCGACGAGGCGCACTCAGAACCTCGACTCGACCTAGAGGAAGACCAAGACGAAGAGCAGGCAGAATCTTTCACCTGCAATATGGTCGAGGTCTCAGGATGGGATGCTGATGAAGGGTTTAGCCGCGAAGCAGATGCTTTCGCAGTGCTCGAAGGAGAACACGGGATCATTGACACACCTCTGGTCCCAGTTCCTGAACAATTCTCTTTTCAGGTCGGGATGGTGTTCTTCATTTCGGAACGATACGCTCTTCCACCAAACACAACCTGCAGCGCGGCGGATATCACCATCAGCAGCGAGGATAACAACAGGTTACCCCCGCCATGCAGCAGCGAAATGGGCCCAGTTCCGGCCCCAGCCGATGACGCCCCACAAGTGGAGAGTACGAGCAGCCTCACACAAAGGCCAACTCTAACCTTTTCCACGCCAACTTTGGACATGGCCACCCACATGCGGCCACTGTATATCACGGCAGAAGTCCAAGGAAAATTGATCAACAAGGTCATGGTCGACACCGGTGCCGCGGTCAATGTTGTCATAACCCGGACCATGGGACTCCTCGACATCCCGCGCTCGATGATCCAAACCACGTCCTTAACAGTGAAGAACTTCACAGGGCAGGTGTCCAGAACCCTAGGCTTACTGTTTCTACGGGTCAAGGTCGGGCCGGCATCACGGGTTTACACCTTTTTTGTCGCCGAGTGCGTTTCCTCTTACAGCATGATTCTTGGCCGCGATTGGATCCACAAGTTTTTGCGTGCCTTCCTCAATGCACCAAGAACTCATGATCTGGGACACCGAGAAACGTGAGGCAGTCATCGTCAAAGCCGACCCACGGCCTTTCTCTATTTCCGCCAACTTCAACGATGCCCGATACTATACTACGGACTTGGGCCCGTTAGACGTTCAAGGCGTCGATAACAAGGGCCGCCCATACGGAGTAACGGCCTCCAATCTAACGTGATGGGGACTTACCCAGGCGAAGGACGATTTGCAACGTCCTCACACCATTACGACTCTCACACCCCACTTCGAAGGATAGTGCCTTCTCAGAGGAGGCACGCGAGGCTGGCGAGTCCTTGTGCGAAAGACTCCTTTCGTACTGGGCAGAACGCGAAGCCTACGACAAGGTCGTGACTATGGAATATGTTGATGAAGTGGTGGATTATTCCGATACCAAGGAGGAAGTTATTCAGTTAGCTCCTGCCGCCTTGGACGACACTCCACCTCAAGTCCGCGACCCCATTTTACAAGTTGATGTAGGGACTGCAGAAAAGCCCTTACTCATTTCCATCAACGCTAAGTTGGCGGAGGACGAAAAGGAAGCCCTTCTTGCCCTATTACGCGAGTACAGGGATTGCTTCGTCGACAAATACGAAGATATGTCCGGCTTGTCCCCGGACTTAGTCTGCCATCGGTTACCAACCTATCCCGACCGGCGTCCAGTCCGGCAGGATGGCCGATTCATGCGAACTGAAACTCAGATCGTCGTCAAGGAGGAGATCGAAAGCATGCACCGATCAGGTATCATTCGCGTGGCAAAATATAACGAGTGGTTGTCCAACGTCGTCCCCGTCCGCAAGAAAAATGGCAAGATGCGTGTTTGTGTTGATTACCGAGATCTAAACAACGCAACACCGAAGGACATATACCCCATGCCTGTGGCTGACCTACTTATTGATGCCGCCGCGGGGCACGAGGTGTTATCCTTTATGGATGGAACGGCCGGGTACCATCAAATTCCCGTCGCCGAGGAGGATCGACACAAGACCGCTTTCCGCTGCCCGGGTTTTGCTGGCGCGTTCGAGTACGTGGTCATGCCCTTCGGACTTAAAAACGTGGGGGCAACGTACCAGCGCGCCATGAACCTGATCTTCCACGACATCTTGGGAAAGCTGATCGAAGTATACATCGACGATGTGGTAGTCAAAACCAAATCGCGAGCAACCCACGTGGAAGACCTACGGCAGGTGTTCACACGGATGCGCATACATAACCTCAAGATGAACCCCGCCAAGTGTGTTTTCTTCGCGGAGGCCGGGGACTTCCTCGGTTTCCTAGTGCATCAAAGAGGCATCGAGATCCCAAAGGACAAGGCACAGGTGGTCATCACCGCTTCACCCCCCACCACCAAGAAGGAGCTCCAACAGCTGCTCGGGCGAATCAACTTTCTCCGCCGCTTCATATCAAACGCGGCAGGGAAGGTCCAACCTTTTTCACCCCTCCTTAAGCTCCAGGGGGCAACCGAGTTCGTATGGGAACCGCAACATCAACAGGCCTTCGATCAAATCAACCTTACGAACCCACCAGTCCTGATCCCGCCTCGCGACGGCGCCCCGCTTAAACTTTATATCGCCGCCACCGATTTGTCCATCGGCGGAATCCTGGCCCAGGACGATGTGAACGGGGTAGAACACGCTGTCTATTACCTTAGCAGAGTTTTAACGGACTGTGAGACACGCTACTCGCCCATGGAGAAGTTATGTCTCGCCCTATACTTTGCAGGGTGCAAGCTGCGCCATTACATGCTTGCTTTTACCACGGTCGTAATCGCTCAATCCGACCTGGTCAAGTACATGCTTTCTCACCCTATCTTGCGGGGACGCATCGGTAAGTGGATCCTCGCCATGTCCGAATTCTCGTTGCAATATGTTCCGCAAAAGGCAGTAAAAGGACAAGCAATAGCGGATTTTCTTGCCCATCACCCACCATCAGAGCTCACAGCGTTTCACGAGTTGGACTTCGCTACCGTGACACTCGCTCCCTGGACCCTGTACTTTGATGGTTCACGGACTGATACCGCAGCCGGAGCCGGGATAGCCATAGCCAATCCCGCTGGAGATCGTTTCTCCTACTCGTTCCAGCTCGACTTCAAATGCACCAACAACCAGGCTGAGTACGAGGCACTGATCATCGGCCTAGAGATTTTGTTGGACTTAGGAGTCCGCGAGGTTCAGATCTTTGGCGATTCTTTGTTGGTCGTTAACCAGCTGGTGGAAAAATTCAAATGTTTAAGCTTGTCAATTGAGCCATACCTGCGCAAGGCATTTGAGGTATTTGATCGATTTGACGACGTTTACATCGAGCACATACCACGTGAGTTTAACTTCGCCGCCAACGAGCTCGCCCAAGTAGCGTCTGGCCTCAGCCTGCGAGACGGAGTGCGCGAACGCTTGCTTAAGGTCGAACGCCGTACTCTTCCCTCTTTCATCGCCAGGGGGCAATTTCAGGTCGCCATCCCCGAAGTTGCAGCCTTGGACCCCATCGACGAGGATTGGCGGCTGCCATTTATCGCCTACCTCCAGAACCCCAACGACGAACTGGGGGCCAGTGTTTCGCGATGTGAACTGGCCCCCAATGTGAAGCTGGGCGTGCCATTTATCGCCTACCTCCAGAACCCCCAATGTCAAGCTGGACGAGCACCGCGTCGCCGCTTTCAACAATCTCGTCCTCGAGAAACAACGCATCGCCCGCTCTTATGATAAGATTACGCGCGGCAAGAGCTATGCTGAGTGCCAGAAGGTGTGGCGTGCAGTACTCCCGCTTGGAGATAAAACAGACGGTCGGGGCAAGTGGTCTGCTCGCTGGGATGGACCCTTTATTATTCACTGTATACTTCCCAAGGGGGCATACCACCTGTGCGACTTGGACGGTACTATTCATCGCAACCCTATAAATGGCCGCTTCCTCAAGCGCCACATTGCAGGAGTTTGGAAACGCGAGGATCCTTCACCTCCACCAGATCCCGCCACTACAGTCAATAGTGTTACGCGCCATCGCGTTTTCACTCCGCCGCCTAACACTAGAGGGCAACTTGGGATAGAAGACTAGAGTACATTGTAACATACCCGCCTAAAAAGGCCAGTATAAGATTGGGGCCTATTCCAGAGGCCCTTAAAAATAAGATAACTCTATTGTTCTCTCCATTCTTTGTAAACGTGCAAAGTCTAAACACAAAGACTAGTACAAGATTCGGGCCTATTCCAGAGGCCCTAAAAAATAAATTCATTTATTTTGCCTTTTTTGATGTGATTCTGTACAAGTTTCAAACGGTGGCTTTGCGGCCAAAAGCAATTACATTGACAGAAAAGGTGAAATTAGACTATGTTTACATTCAAAAAGCATAGATCTACAGATACTGGAAGCCTCGTCCCGCGTGTCTCGCAAGGCTAAAGAAAGGCTACCGCCGCGTCCTTCGCTCAAAGTTGACAAACGTCTCGCTTCTTTAGACCAGCATGAGCCTTGACGCCGGTCTGGACCTAAGACAAAGTGTTGGGAAGCTAGAGGTCCAGTGGACCAAGGTCCCTCTTCCTACCGACCGGTCTTTGTTTGAAGGGCAGGCAGAGCCTCACGCGCGGACAGAACAGCCGGCGCAAGGCAGAAGGAACCCAACCATTAGTCAGGCCAGATGAAGGCTTAGCCTGAGAGTAGATTTCCAGAATCACTCACGGCCTGAGAGTAGATTTTCAGAATCAGCTTAAGCTAAGAGTGAGAATATGTGGTTGGGGGCTTTCCTCTAAGCAGGGACAAAAGGATGAACAGAAGGGAATAAGAAATCATGGCGAGGGGGCAAAGACTTCACTGATACTTCACCCCGGCCAAGTGTTTCTTTTTATAGACGGAAAGGGCGATTGTACGTTCAACAGTTGTCCTCCACACAATATTTGCTCCGAGATATGAGCTGTGGAGATAAGGTCAGACGCGTTTTTCCATAATGACTACCCGCGTTCCAAGCGAGTAGTTACATTGGAAACCCTCACCAAATCTCGGAAAAAGATTTTTTCCTGACAGTTATTACGTAACAGTTGGCAAAGAGCGGGAAAAATTCAACTTTAACATTATCAAAAAGTTCGTACACAAGGGGGCAAACCACGGGTCAAACCTATACCCGCTAAGAAGCCTTATACAAGTCTAAGAGAAGGCCTTCTAAGGCTAACTCTTCTTCATATGCCTAGGCTTGGGCTTCATCGACAGCAGCAATAGCCGAGTCCAAAGCTTCCTGGGTCTCTTCCGCGGCCTGCAAGCGGGTTTCCACTTCCTCAGCGCGGGCCAAGTTTTGGCGAGCTTGAGCAAGCTGAGCTTGCAGCTCCGCTATCTGGGCTTCCAGGGCCTCCACCTGCCGAGCATAGCCAATGCTTGAATTCTCTGAAGATGCTCCCAGGATGTCAACGTCACCAAGCTCGGTTAAAAGGTCTGCCATCTGATTACCTAAGGCTTGGCGAGCTTGCTCGTGGGAAGCTGATTGAGCACTGACATCTTGTACTCGGCGAGCCTGCAACTCGACAGCGTCAGCCAGTTCTCACACATGGTCTAGAGCAGGATTGCCGCCGGCGAGTTGCCAACTCAGAGCTTCGTGAGCCTCGCGGACGCGCCCCACCAAGTCAAATACGTTCATTCGATGGCCTTGGCGCAGTAGCCCGTGAAGGAAAGCCCGAGCTAGGCAAATGGGCTCTGGATCAGTAGGCGGGGTAGTCCGGGCCCGAAGACGAGCGGCCCGGGTACCCAAGGAAGAAGACGCCTCGCCAGATATTCTCGTTGGGGCCGGAGTGGTTGGTTCAACCTCAGCAGCCGCCTCAATCTCTGGAGTGGGCGGCGGAATGTCAGAGCAAGCGGGTTCTGTCTCCATTTCGTTGGCCTGAGCCGTTGGGTTTGGTTGCAGAGGAGAAAGCTCAAGCAACGGCTAGAAATCCTCTGTTGGAACCGTCGAAGACACTTCGCTGGTCTGAGCCGCTCGACCCAGTCGCAGAGGAGGGGCCCAAAGTACCAATTGGAGGCCTTCTGGCGGAAATGCCAAGGGGACAGTAAAGTCGGAGAGCTGGGTGGTCTGGTCAAGAGCTTCATCTTCAGCGGGAGCCGAGGTAGGCTCTGGGATTGGACCAGGTTCGCTTGAAACGGCGGTTGGAGAAGACGGTTGCACGGTGACTTCCTCAGTAGCCATGCCAGCCTCCTCGATGGCCATGGCGATCTCCTCCGCGGCCGCACCAACTTCCTCGATGACCATCCCCTCGCTGGCTTCAGCAGCTTCTTCGAGGGTCATCCCCTCGCTGGCTTCAGCAGCTTCTTCGAGGACCATCTCCGCGCCTGCCACAGCGACTTCCTCGATGGCCAAGGTTACTTCTCCAACGAGTGGTTCTGGAGGCGGGACTTCCGCTATCACTGTCACCTCTTCAACAACAGCGAGGCGAGGTCGGGTGCGGCGAACCTGTCAAAGGCAAAGTTAGCGAGTCGTTGGCTAGCTTTAGGAAAATTAATCCGAGGTTGATTCGCTTACCGGGTTGCTTACCAAGGCATACTCTCGCTGATACCGCGCATCCTCTAGCAAGTCCTCTTCATCCTCAATAGGACGCTTCCGCGAGCTTTCGCCGCTCGTTGGCCGGGGAACGACGGGAGCAGTCTCACTGTCGTGGCCCGCCACAGTTTCCCTCCGGACAGGTGTTTTTCCTCTGGCACCCTCAGATCTGTTGATTGTTCTCCGGCGGGGGGCAGACTGAAAAAGTAAGCAAGAGGGTTAGGAAGAAGCATTTTGTCAGTATGTCAAAGGAGGTTTGAAATTTACACATTTAGTGACATACCTCGGGTACGGGATCGCGTTCTCGAATGACGATCCCCGTCGGGCGGCGAGTAGCAGGAACTGGCGGGAGCGCAAGCCTAGTTCCCATCGCAGCCCCCGAACCCCTCTCTACACGGTCGCGCTGGGCATCGAGAATGTCGCGGTCTGATTCGCCCAGAGTGTCGTATAAAGGGCGAAAGATGGCGGCGAAGACCGCGTCATCTGGGAACTCCCAGTGGTTGTCGGACAAGGACCGCCACCAAGTGAGGTAGGCGGGGTCGACACCCTGTGAAGGCTTAATCTCCAGCAAGTTGGGAGAATGAGGGCAGATGTTTTGCAGCGGGGTGACCCGGTCGGACTCGCCAACTTTCCTCCACGAGGTGTACTTATTAACCGAGTGGAGAAGTGGATAGGGAATCCCTTGGTGGAAGCCAAGTTGCCTCGCGAAGTGATTGGGGGCATACAGCTCGAAGCCTTGTTCATCCTCGGCGAGCTAAAGGTCGCAGCACGAAGTTGCTCTCACGAAGGCAGTCCTGGTATCATTGTCCGAACCAAGGCGGGGGAAGAAGCCCGTTGATAGGACTTCAGGATGGCGCCGGTGAACCATCATATCCATGGTAGGAGGCGGCTCAAGGTGGTTGTAGAGGATGGAAAGGCTGGTGAAGAAGGATAGAGGAGTTCGATTCGCAGCGTTCCTGCACACCACAAAGCCAAGCAGCCGGTCCTCGGGCAGGAATTCCACCGGGGCTCGCCGGAAGAGCGGGAAGTACAGCTGCGTCCACAAGTCTAGGATCCACAGAGGGCCGCTAGAAAGATGGAAGGGCCTCAGGGACAGCAGATGCAAGGTCCGATAGAGCGCGCCCAGTACGGGTTGCCCTAGCCCGACTTCGACCCCATTATACAGTGCTTCGGCCAACCTGGTCCACTTTCCTGTCGGCTTGTGAGCACTGCCGCAGAAAATGAATTTGTCGAGCCAGTACTCAAGGAAGGCGATGCCTCCTTCATGCTGCTCCGCGTGGCCAATGTAAAACTTCCTCCACGCCCCATATGAACCTTTTAAGGTGCGGCGGGCCCCCAGGTTGCAGGCGTGTGTGAACTCAGTCGACGCAAAGTCGCCTGGCGCATATGGCTTTGCGTGAATCGGCAGTCCGGCGATGGCGAGGATGTCCAGCAGAGAGACGCCCATCTGCCCGAATGGGAAGTCGAAGGTGTTAGTGGCACTGTTCCACAAACAGGCCATGGCAGCGATGGGTGCTCGGTCGATGTGAGGGGGTAGTGAGAAGCTCAAGGCAATGGCTTCGTGGATGCCGGTTGCTTCCCAGATCGGTTGGTCGGTCTGGAGGCGTTCCGCGTACCACGCCCGATCCTCCACAGTGGCGCTGGGCCACTCCCCGACCTGGATGTTTGTATGAGAGCGGGCTTGCCAAGAGGTGAAGTTTCCCGGTTCGCGCCGTTGGGCCAAGATTGGTCGACGCACGGAGGCGGTGTAATGGTTAAGATCAGCGGCGGACGGAGTCTGTGACGGAGTCGGACCGAGCAGGGCTGCCCCTGTTTCAAGGAAGTAAATAGGTGTTCCTTGAGGCGGGTTGCTGGCGAAACGGCGAGCGAGGCTGGTCGACCAGGAGGTCGCCGCCGTGAGGCTAAGGTTCGGGTCATTAGCAGCAGGTTTGGGTGCCATTATTTCTGGTCGGAGTAAGGTCGGTGTTGGAGTTTGGCTGGTTGCAGAAGGCAAAGGCTGATTCGAAAGCGATGGTGAGATGTGGGGACCCGCATCGAGGTTTATAAAGGAGACGAACCGTAACGTCCTTGTTAATCAGTGGCTGCAACGAAAAGACGCAATGACGACCGAGACGTCAGCGCGTTTCAAAATTCAAAAAGCCGTAATGATGAAGGGAGGCGATGACGCCGAAACGTCAGTACCTTTTGAAATACGAATTCCCATAAAAAAACTCATTTAGGCCTTTTCGCTTATCCGTTGTGAAGTGGTTTAAGCTCAAGGCCTAGGGGCAATGTTTGAGCCCAGTGGGTATTTTCGGTCCAAGACTCGAGATAGGTTTTGGATAGCATTTGGGCCAATACATGTGGCCTTTTTAGCCCACGAAGGGTGGCGAGGTCTGGCAGCACGTGACGAGAACTTTGTCCAAAAGATTCCGATACCCCGCGAGATTCGATGTCCTCGCGGGATCCTTATTTCCAGTTCGCGTGGGACTCTACAGTGCATGGCGAGGTAGAGTTGGAAATGGACGATGATACCCTCGGGATAAGATCGCTTAGTGTTTGAGTTTGCGTATGACACTACAGTGAAATGATGCGAGGCGGTGAACAAGACCTAAGCAAAGTTGGTTTGACACGTGTTGCATGGAGCGCACGGCTGGCGAGTTGATCGTATCCTTGTGGGATTCTAATTGTCGAGTCCGAAGTGGATTGTGATTAAGTCTCCACAGGTTGCTTGCAGATGATTATATAAAGAAGCTCCACGGCTTACACAACACACACTCTCAACACAACAAACAATCAATCAAACAAACAGTACAACTGCAAACCTTCGAGCATCCTCGAAAACCCTTACGTTCTAAGCGCACCCTGCCTTAGATCTCAGAGCCCGTCAGGACTCGTCCCCGATTTCCCTTTGTTGCTCTGCTCGCTCTAACAGTGAGTATCGATCGACAGGTGACCGAGAAGATTAAGCTCGTAAATTTCCTCGCCCGCGAGGTGGCACCGGAGCTCTCTTTCGCCTGGTTAGAAGTCAAGAACGCGCACCGTTCTCTTTCCTCGTCCGCGAGGTGGCACGCCGCACACATTGTTTTACTTTTATTCCTAATCACCTCATCGCTTCTCCGCTGAAGACGTGGGCCAAAACATCTGGAATATCAAACCAACAAAAACTAAAAAAAGAAAAAGAAAAAAGAGAAGAAGTTGATGAATAGAAAAAGAAGAACGAGGAGAGAACGATAGGAATACAATTGAATGCCTCCTCATATCCATATTATATTCTTAATTCAATTATCTATTTTCCATATTCAAATTCAAAGAAAGAAGAAGGAAAACGAAATCGAATTAAGGAGAGTAGCATCATAGATTCATTGCTTCAATTTATGTCAGCAAAATGAAGAACAAGTATCAGTTTTTAGTGATTATGGAAGCCAACCCTAGTTACAGAACTTTGGCTGAACAACAATCAAGAATAAACCTTGTTGATCAATTCTATGGCTTTTTATGAAAGGAAAAGAAATTTAGTCATGGGTATATATATCTCACAACTGAAGAGATGATTGTTAGAAGAATTAGAATTCAATCGATCTGTTTCAATTGACGTGGTTCTCTGCTCGATCGTTCGACGTCGATTGACTTCTTCCTTTTCTATTCAACTTTTTCTCACTTTTTTTTTTATAGTTTTGTTGGTGATTTTCCAAATTTTAATTTTAGTTTTTCCATGAAGAAAATTTAACTTGGATTAGAAATATATTATGTCATGTCATTTCCACTTCACTTGGTGGTTGTGGACATCATTCAAACAATAAATCTCAACCGTTGAGCATTTTAAAATCTAACAGCTCACAATCAGTGTCATAATTTATGTAAAAAATTATGTCCCTTGAACCGGACCTATTATATATATACACACACACATATACACAGTCCGTCTCATCAGCTGCGAACGTCCGAATGGGTTTTCCGTCCGGATTTCCACCGTTTCTCCGCCATTCCAGCACCGGCGACGCCGTTTTTTCTCCTCGGCGTGATCCTAGACCTCTCCCGACGGTGTTGGAATGAAGAAGAGGCCGGAGAGATCGCAATCAGAGGTCTGCAGCAATCTCACTTAGAACTTCACCACCGATCATGGTGGACCTCCGATCGTGATCTCTCCGTCCTTCTTCTTCATTCCAACATCGTCGGGGAAGGTCTGAGATCACGCCGGGGAGAAGAAACGGCGTCGCCGGTGCTAGAATAATGGAGAAACGGCGGAAATCCGGATGGAAAACCCGCCCGGACGTCCGCAGTTGAGAAAACCTATATATATATATATATATATATATATTACAACATAAGGATATTCTTATTCAAAACAAACTGAAATACATAACACTAGACCCATTAACGAGGTCAGATAAAAAAAAACCAGAACATCAATATAACTACAAGCTTCAACCATAGGAGCATATCAATCAGGAACAAGAGGAGTGGAGACGTCGCCGCCACCAACACCACCCAAAAGTGCCAAAAGACCCTCACCATATCTGCCACTGAAAACTCAAAGTTCAACTAATATAATCCCATGCAAGAACAGTAGTACATAACCCATCCAAGGATCTTCGTAACTCATATCTTTGAACCATACAAACAGCCTCTAAACTAACAACATAATCAAAAAAGAAGAAAAAAAACAAAACAGAGACGAGAGAAAAAGAACTGATCCGTAGAGGGTTCAAAGAAGAGGCATGCAGCCTCTTTTTGCATCAACGTATTCATCGGATTTACTTGCGATAACGGGAAAACCTCGTTTAAACAGACAATCCAAACGACGCCGGCGTCGAAGCTTCGAGGGACCAACAAACAATCGGTGAGGTTGAGTCTGTTGAAGGAGGATGTCCAGCTTAGCCATGAAGAATCATATATATGGGGTATTGGAGAAGGGAGAAGGTTGAGAGTGATGGTATTCTGAAACCGAAGGATTAAGAGAGATTAGAAGGGATCTAGGCAATAGAATAAATCAAATGTAGAAGGGAAAGGGTACATTTCATCGCTAGGGCAGAGGAAGCACCTCTTACACTCAAGCCAATTATCTAGATCTTGAGAAGATGTTGGGGGGGGGGGGGGGGGGGGGGGGGGGGGGGTCTAGAGCTTCTCTCTGTAGAGAGGAGGAAGAAACACATTTTTGTATTTTTTGATACAAGTGAGTCGAGGGGTTGGACATCGATATTAAAATCTTGGGTTAGCTCACATACCTCTATCTAAAGCTAGCTATAACTCATAGAGAACGTGTCAGGACCTACTCCGGATTTTCTTTCGAAATTCAGGCTAAACCCTGCGGGACCCACCTTAAGAAATATTATATCAAAATTTTTGGCATAACCTTCTTTGAAAATGGGTAACCCAACCTCCAAGAAAAATCCACAAACCCAAACACTTCTAAAACAAATAAATTCCCAACTCCTGGAGCCACCCGCTCTCTCATTTGGTCAACCACCACCCCATACTCAAAATAATTCTCAAACAATAACCACAATTTAATCTTCTTCATCCCTCCTAACTGGAGTCATAAACTCTTAACACACATTAGAACATCTCATAATTATCAGAGCATTTATTAGGAAAATGAGAAGAAATACACAATAGGTTAAATTAGTAACCTATATGAGAAAACTGGATGAGGTGGGGATTGATGACACTCCTCCTATCCTCGCGGAACTAAACTCTGCAGATTGGGCATTTAAAAATGAAGGGCCCAAGGGAGAAGCATTTAAAACGTTAGAGTGAGTGAACAAAAATAAATAACAAAAGAATATGGAGCAATGAAATCAAATCTATGCTCTCCCATAATTTCCATTAGAAAGCTATTTATGCAAGCCACTCTTGGAACTCTTCCCGAAAATAATTATAAACCAGAACAATGAACCAATCTCATTGGTTCTTAATAAAACAAAACAAATAGGGAAAAATATTTCACTATAACTATGAGCCTCCCAGGCTATAATAACATCTCACGCTAAACGCTCTACTCACATATGAGGACCGCTTAATAGATTATAATAACGTCTCATGCTAAGCGCTCAACTCTCATATGATGAGGACCGCTAAATAATGGCTAGCTAACAATAATATATATTTATATATACCGATAGGTTGCCTCACAGGTTATAGTAGCGTCCCACGTTAAGCGCTCAACTCTCATATGACGAGGACCGTTGTTAAAACTATAATATAGTTACACGCTAAGCGCTCTACTCACATATGAAGAGGACCGCTAAATAATGTTAGCTAGCAGTAATCAATATCAATCAACCCTTTTAGGGTGTAATATAAAACCAAATATAAAAGATCAATTGACATATCACACATGTCAAATAAAATGAGCAAGAGCGTTCCCAAATAAATAAATGGACCTCATTATTCCCAAGAAAATACTAAATTTCAAATATGTTTTGAAATTAAATAACTTTAGTGCATGCATGATATTTAAATCAAAGGTCCACTCACAGTGCTCGGCTAAGCCTGTCGACGACCCGAGGCTTCCTCCAAATGTTCTTCCTCACGGCCTGAACAATAATTAATATTAATTCTCATATAACATTAAACTTTAATAAGTAATTCCATAAAATTAAGGTCTAAAATCAATTTCTCCATTGCCCATTTTCTCCATCTTTAATCCATTAAACTCAAAATTCACCACCATCACTGATCACCAAAAATCAACCTTATACGAAATTTAAAACTGGCTAACCAAACTACCGATAATCCATTCTATTTACCATCAAAATACTTAACCATGGAAAAATCCCCAACATTAACAAAACTCCTCCAAAAATTTCAAACTATACTTTATTAAACTCATTTCCTTAATATCATCTTAAAAACATGAAAAACAGCTCCTGAGGGGCGGCGGCCGGCAACCGTTTCCGGCGACCTTCAATGCTTCTTAAATTTTAACAGAATAATCTCCTTATCATCCACAACAATTTCCATAACTAGCACTTAGTCCAATTCTAAGGCTAACTAGGGTAATCGAACCGAAACATCCATAAAATCCCTAGAATGTCAATTATACATTTCACCCTAACAAGATCGAATTAGACCGATTTCTTTTGAGGGATTACTCACCTTGATGAGGGCTACAAATTTAGCCAAAAATCTCGGCCTATGGTGGCCGGAGGACGGAGCTCCGGCGAAGAGACAGTCGGCGTTCCGGCGGGTTTTTCTCCTCTCCAGCGGCACTACCGGCTCGGACACTAGACCAGGGAGAGAGAGAAGGTGGCGGGGGTCCGAGCTGGGCTGGAGCGGCGGCCCGTCGCTGACTGGACGGCGGCAGCTGGTGGCACTAAGAGAAAGCTCGGGGAGAGCTCGGGGGAAGAGGGAGAAGAGAAAGAAAAAAGAAGAGAAAGGATTTGGGTTGGGGCTGCTCCCCACCCAGTCCATCACCTTAAACCTAAAAAAAATACCCACTAAAAATTTTGCCTTTTTTTTACCAACACAAAACTTCTCTCTTAGTGGATAACTTTTCCATGTCAACTCCGATTTTAACGCGTAGCATGTCTTCGAACTCGCAACAATTTCTCTACAACTTTCATGAAGAAAGTTTTCCCAAATTCCAAACTGAATAAAAAGGCAAATTTAAGGTCCTTAACAGTAAACGGTTAATTAATACGGTAAAAGACCAAAATAATACCGAAGTAAATAACCGTAAATTAACTTGAGGACTGGGGTGTGACAGAACAAACATTTTTACAACTTATGTTTGGCGTTTTTATAATTGATGATAATCACAATATCTGATAGTTTTTAGTCCGTAGTTAGATTAATTTGATTCATTATTGAAACAACGTACCATAAAAGTTTACTTCTTTAACCTTTTTCATTTACATAGATACGCGTTTTCTCTCCTTTTGCTTTCCTCTACCCTCGTTGTGGTAGTCTCTCTAATCGACAGTGGTTTGAATTCTAGTTGTTCCGTTTTCCTCCGACCTTTCACCTAAATCTACTGCCTTTTTCGATCTCAGATGATCCAACCTATTTCTTCTTTTCGTTTCAAATCCTAGATGCTTCGCTGTCTAGGTGCATCCTGCATTATCATCAGTGGTTTTAACAAAGTTTTGCCGACTCGATCCTTTGAGTAAGGCGTCGTATCATATGTCAACCATAGGTGTGTTGGCAATATCAGCTTGGCAATCTCTTGCTTGGCCATTTGTTGCTGGATATTGTGTATGGTTCTGGGGGTTTGAATTCTGGAATTAATTATGTTGTTGGATTTCGTGTTGGTGTTCATGCGCAGAGAAGATTTGGTGGTTGTCTCAGCTCTTGGTAGCAGATCTGGTAACATCTTTGTGTCACACAGTCCAGGTGTAAAATATCTAAAATATTTTTGATATTTTTGTTTTTTATAATTATCGATATTAATTTTTATAATTTTTTGATATTTTATATTTAGTTGATTTTTGGTCGAATACACAACTTTTATATAAAATTTAGTAAAATTTTCATCGATATTCGATATTATATCGATATATATATCCATCGAGATTTCTTTTTTTCAAACCATCAAAATTTTCATGATCGTTGATATTTTACTCCTTACACACGGTAATGATGTTTATGTATCACATGATGGCTTGATAGTTGGTGGTGAAAACACAATCGAGTTCCTCTTCTGTTGGGTATGTTTTTGGGCTGGGTTCCTGATAGATTTGTTTGTTGTTTGATTTGGTTGTTGTATTTTAAGTTTGAGTTATGTTGATCCAAAACAGGTTTTTGTGTTTTTAAGCTTCCATTCATAAATACTAGCATTTTGGACACGCGCAATGCTCGTGTAGAGGCCCCAAAAATTATTTTAGAGTAAAAACTGTTTAGGAGTAGTTATCTTGCTCCCTTGATTTTTGTTGATTGTGGATGCATGTTCTTCTCAACCTGTTCATTCCCACAATCCCTAACACGATCAACTCCTCTTCTTCTTTTCTTTTTCTATATTTGTATTTGTCTTTTACCATAACATCCCTCTTGGTTCTTGATCAGAATTACTTGATAGAGGGGTAGTTTCGGAAGTTCATATTTTGGTGAAGCGTTTTGATTGCTCGCATTATAGTAGTAGAGATGAAAGTTTGTTTACACTGAAAAAAAAAAAAAAACATTTCAATACCTCCACAATGCAATATATAGTCACCATTTCTTTATGAAGCTAAGTGACCGGTTTCATTTACGGTTATTCAAACTTTAAACATATATGTTTTTGGGATCCATGTTTTTGTACGTTCTAGGAGCTACATTTAGAGTGTAACCCTACTATTTAAAGTTAGATACAATCTTTAATTGACCGCTAAGTCAATTATCAACGTATTCAATATTGAAACTTATTTCTCTTAATATGTAGTTTGCACATCAATTATAAATGTATGTATGAAAATAATGTATGTCGACAATTACAATAACCTCAAATCACATGTTAGTGATGTTACACACCTCAAAGACATACACAATCAACGTGCAAAAGTCTTGTTGTGTAGATCGAAATTCTTACATAACCTCACTCTCTCCCATAATATGTAAATAGTTGACTCAAAAGAAAGGTCGGAACTCTGAAGTTTGAAATGACTAATTACCAGAACAAATAAAATAACAACCGATCGAGCATTGTAGATAAGACAATGATAACCAAATCATCAAGCTCGAATGCTCTCACTCTCACATCACCCTCTCTTGAGTCTCTTCCTCCATAAATAGGGGTCTTACACGAGCCCCAAACAGACCAAGCTCTCCTCCTCTCTTCTCTTCTCTGTCTGTCTCCTCTCTTCTCTTCTCTTCTCTGTCTGTCAACCCCAACAGCCTTGACTTTAATTTTCCCTCTGCACCATGCACCTCCATATGCCCCACTAGCTGTCCCCATCTCCCCACACTGTGCCTTGTTTAGAGGGCATAGCATTCGACCTAGCTTTTAACAGAGCCTCCCAGAATTGCATAAAAGAATTGACTTGTACAGAGAAACTAGCTCAACTCCAACGCCCTAGATGACAAAAGTATAAGACAAGCTAGCGAATTAAACAATAAGATTCAACATTCGAATTCGATCGATGAGGAAGAAGAAGAAGAAGAAGAAGAAGAAGAGTAGCTTCGAATTCAATGCAGGCCGGCATAGTCGAGTTACTACCGGCGTTTCCATATCAGGCAAAGTATGTTTATACAGTACTATACATAGGCTAGGTTTGAATAATTTCAAAACAGAATTTACTTGGAAGTTGAAACAAGCAATATATGTAACAAAAATCTCTTCCTGCATGTTAATTCATTATGTCTCAAAGTGAGTTCAAACAATACATTTTTTTTCGAATTTAGAATCAGCAATTCAAAATTATCTACGTACTGAAACATGGTGAAATTCTCAACATGTAATTTTGAAAATCTTTTTATTTTGATATCTTAATTTCATCCAAATTCTACGAGTCCCACCAACATTTTCATACTTATCTATCTTCTTGTGTGTCGTGTATTTTTCATTCCTTCCTAAAGTATAAGGACAAAAGGCAACATAAAGAATGATAGAGCCATTCTACATATGCGTCAACTAATGAACTTATTATATATCACTCGTGTATAAATGTGACAAAGCATCACTTGTGTATATGCATACAAGAATTTTTCCTGTAGCTTCTATTTAAACATCTACCGGAAATGTACTCACATTGTGGCTGTAGATGCAATGAGAGTTTCCCATAATTTCCCCATGTTATAGAAAAAGGAGGGAACAAGAATAATTACAAATTTAATTGAACATCCTTTCTTTCTTATTTAATTCACTACCAGAAAATAGATCTTGGGCGACGAAAAAAAATCGTCGCCCTGTTAAAAAATTTCGTCGCCTAAGTACTTAGGCGACGACATGTCGTCGGCCAAAACGTCGTCGCCAGAAGTGCGTCGGCCAAGAACTTGGGCGACGAAAATTCATTCCGTCGTCGCCTAAGAGTAATTCTTAGGCGACGATACTAATTTCGTCGCCTAAAATGTACTTCTCGTCGCCCAAAAATATTCGTCGCTCAAGATTTAACACCTTGGCCGACGAAAAATTTTTTCGTCGCTTAAGATCTTATAACCTTGGGCGACGAAACTAAATATTTCGTCGCCTAAGATCACTACATCTTAGGCGACGATATTTTTTTTCGTCGTCTTATATGGTAAGTCCTTGACCGACGATTTAGCAATTTCGTCGCCTAAGATATATTTAAATTTTTTTTAAAAATATTTAAATAATTTTTTTTAATATATAAATAATGTTTTTTTAATTTTTGCTGGAATTTTTTTTTCGGCATTTCTTTAAATTTTTCTAATACTAAAATTTAATTAAAAATAACACAAATTTATAAATTTATAAATAATTTATTACAAAAATTCAGTCCATCTGCCTATGGAGAAACTCGAAATCTAACTCATCATTCCCGTTCGGAGGGTCCTGAGGCTGAGGCGGCGGCTGGTCAGGCTGAGGAGGCTGCTGCTGAGGCTGGGGCCACTGAGGGTGGGGCCACTGAGGTAATGGTATAGGCGTAGGCATGGGCGGAAAATCAAGTCCGGCCGCATGTGCAACGATGCAGGCAGTCATCCACTGTCCAATAGCCGCCTGGTTGGCATTGGTGACTTCATTCAGCCGCTCCATATGCGCAGCCGTGGAAGCCGCATATGATTCCGCCATCATCGCCATCTCCCTCGCTCTTTGGGCTTCCAGCTCAGACTGTAGACTTTCGAACTGATCCTGTAGCCGACTGTTGCTGCTTGAGGCTCCGGCGGCTCCCTTGCGCTGAAATCCTGGCGTCGTCTTCAGGATCCCCTTTCCAGCGCCTCCCATACCCCGGCAGTAGTAGGGGTTGGAACGCTGCGCGAAGGCAGTGGCCATAATCCGCGCCCCAACGGTAGGATCTGAAGTGTCAATCCTGGACATGGCCTCTGACATGTCATCCTCTGCCGTGCTCGGCCATGTGTCGTTCACCATGCCTCTCATGACCTCTTGCTCCGCCTCCCTCACTCTCGCTTAATTAGATATATTAAAAAAAATATATTAATATACATTTAATAAAATGTAATTAAAATTAAAAATTAGAAAATATAAGGAACTTACAAGATCCTCCTCAGAATGAGGATATGCCCTCTGAAAGGTCCCCACATAGGGGTTCTCCTTTGGCCGCTCTCGCCGCACGTCGTCCATGATGGCCGAAAAAGGCCTCGAACCGGCACGATGGTTGGTTGTGTTCTGTTGCCGGTTCACAGCGTTCACCCGGGCGAGGTGCTTCAAAAAAAAATTATCGTTAGTAAATATTTAAAAACATACAATTATAATTAATTCACTAATTAAATATTCAAATTTGTTTACGAATTACCTGTTTGTGAGGGTCGTTGAACTGCGTGACAAGAAGCCACCGCCACTCGTACTCCCGATACTCGAACTCCTTCGGGGTACCCGAACGGTCGCTCCCGTACTGCTTCCAGTGTAACCGGAGGTCGTGCTTCCACTCCTTGAACCTACATATACAAAAAAAATATTAAATATATTATTAAATAGAGGTACCTCTCCCTATGGGCCTTGTCCGCCCGGTCACGTCCCTCCTCGGGAACCACAAACCATTGCTGCATTACCACTTGTTAGTATTTTTTTCGATAATTAAATAATTTATTAGTTAAAAAAATAGTAATTGATCGAGTAAACTCACCGACATCGACTGATGGAGCATCTCTTTCACTCCATCAGGAACCTGGCTCTAGACTCCCCACAACATAGGGAGTCTGGAGCGGATGGTGCCTCCCGCGGCGCGCGTGTACCGGTTTCCCAACGCGGCGTCCACCGGTTTCTCGTTGGAAAACGGGATGGCGATCCGTCCAGCGGACTCGACCGCCCTATCGAGTCCCTTGTTGCTGACGGTGCCTCTCCTGTTCCGCCTTCTCGTTCCGGCGGCTGTGACATTGTGAATCAAATTTAATATTAATAATACATTTTTACAAAAAAAAAATTAAAATCGACAAAAAAGTAATAATAAATTACCTGAGGATGAGGCTGAGCCGACGGATTCGTCTCTGTCCGCCTGCTCGGAGACCCTCACGGGATGAAGAGGCGTGGGAAACTCCCTGTAGATATAGGCCTCGTGCGGTGCCACATGCGGGAGCTGCTCCCGAATCGGTCGACCCTCCTCATCGGCGCGAGGTATCGCCGGTATCGTCGGAGGAAGGAAGAGGCCGGACGGCACCATAGGGACCCCGGATGACCCGCCATCACCGTCGGTCGGGGACGACTGTGTGGGGGCGGTGTTAGATCGCGACCGGAGAAGTATCTCTGGATGACGAGGGGCCGTCGCTGCGGGACCCGACTGCCCAGCAGAACGCGAGCCGCTCGCGCCACCCCTAAGCGCCGCATGTCGGGCCGTCAGCTGCCACGGAAACCCGATCGACGGTGATTCCGACGGGTTGTTTGAGGTACCGTCCGAGGAATATTGGCTCATCGAACCCGAACGTTGTCCAGAAGTTCTCCTCATGCCCATCCTGTTTAAAATAACCATAAATTTATTAAAAATATTTTACCGTCATATAATTAATTTAACAAAAAATAACCATAAATTTCGAAAAATTTATCAACAATAATAACACAAATAAAAATTAATAGTTATTATAGGATTTATTATTTTTTTAATTCACATAACAAATTATTTACATTAATTCGCAATTATTACATCACAAAAATTAATTTACGAATATTTGCATCCTTACTAAAAAATAATACATTATTTTTTACAAAATTTCCACAATATATTTACAATTATAATTTATATTATTTAATTATTTAATCAAAAATTATTTAATCATTTACAATATATTTACAAATTATTTCCACAAATCCTAAACCCTAAACCCTAAACCGTAAACCCTAATATTTTACAATTATCATTTACATCACAATTTACCATAATTTACCCTAAAATCCTACCATAATTTACACAAATTTACCCTAATTTACCATTAATTTCCTAAATTACAACAACAACAACAATAATTTCACCAACAATTTCACAACACAACAATAATTTCACCAACAATTTCAAATAATTTCAAACAATTTCACAATTTCAAACAATAATTTCAAACAATTTCACAATTTCAAACAATTTCAACAATTTTAAACAACAACAACAACAATTAAAATTTTCATCAACATAACCAATTTAGGGTTTTAGGGTTATACCTTAAATTGTTTGAGAGAGGGAGAGAGAGAGGGCTGGGTCGGGGTCGGAGAGAGGGAGAGAGAGAGGGCTTCGGTGGATTTCCGGAGAGAGAGAGAGGATTTGTGAGCGGCTGCGCGAATGGTTAGGGTTCCGAATTTTTGTCTTTTATATTGGCGTTCTTGGGCGACGATTATATAAAAATCGTCGCCCTGTTTTTTGAAAATCGTCGGCCAAGATAATCTTGGCCGACGATTTTTTAATTCGTCGCCCTGTATTTTGAAAATCGTCGGCCAAGATAGTCTACTTGGGCGACGATGTTCTTCACTATAAATCTCGTCGCCCAAGATGAAGAAAATTGTCGGCCAAGAGTTATATCATAAAATTCAGACTCTTACGGGGCTATAAAAATTTGGTAAAAAATAAATACCCGGGATAGGGCTACCACTAGGTAGAAATAACAGAAATTCGTTGACCGGAACAACCGGCACCGAAATTTTACCGAAATATCTTCATTTTTCACGGGTTGACGTATTTCACCCTTCCTGTCATATCTTATTTCACGACTTTTTTGCGTTTGAGGCATCTACGCATACGTTGTCTTCAAAACGAATCTTAAACTCAACACTTATATAAAAAAGTTATACAACATTAGTACATATATCGTGAGTTTGGTGATCGGAGAAGAGGAACTGAAAACCGACCCTCAGATATGACCAGCATAATGAATTACGTAGGTGGGCAAAAATTCAGCTCCATCTGACAAAGATAAGGGCTCGATCCGTCCGGTCAATCGGCGCGGTCAAACCCCTAAACGGACGGAAACGGCTATTCGACCATCCAAATCAAGTAATCTGGCCGGACCTTCAACTGAGAATAGTTTCCAATCGACGAGACTCTTAGGGGGCTATAAAAATTTAAAACATTTCCTTACAATTTAAATGTGCTTTATTTATTTTAATTATTCGGATTATCTTGGCCGACGAAATGACGGTGATCATCGGCCAAGATAATACTTGGGCGACGATATTTGTTAAAATCGTCGCCCAAGAGTAAAATAAAAAATCATGTACAATGAAATTTAAATGTGTTTTATTTTATTTTAATTATTCGGATTACTCTTGGCCGACGAAATGAGGGTAACTCGTCGGCCAAGATAATACTTGGGCGACGATATTTGTTAAAATCGTCGCCTAAGAGTAAAATAAAAAATCCTGTACAATGAAATTTAAATGTGTTTTATTTTATTTTAATTATTCGGATTACTCTTGGCCGACGAAATGAGGGTAACTCGTCGGCCAAGATAATACTTGGGCGACGATATTTGTTAAAATCGTCGCCCAATAGTAAAAATAAAGGTTCCTGGACAATGAAATTTAAATGTGTTTTATTTATTTTAGTACAAACATATTCTTTTAGTACTAACATATTCTTTTAAGGGGTTTGGAACCCAGCCTACCATTGAAGGCTCATAAACACGCCCGGAAATCTTTATATTAATTTGGACAACAATTACAAAGCTAAGGCTCAATTATAACTAAGCTAAGGCTCGTAATCTGAGTCATCCGATGAGTCTTATTCGGTATCGGAATTAATATCTGGTAATCTATGCCTTAATTCGTCGTCAGAGTCGTCGTCTGTTTCTTCATTTGGATCAACATCAATAAAGGTTGAATCTTCGTCACGAATTCTGAGCACTCGACCATGTTTAACATTATTTTCGCGAACAGTAGCTACATCATGAATACCTACTGCGTTCGGCTCCTGATACGCATCAGCCTCTGGCCCTGGAATGGTCACTCCAAGTGTAGCCGCCCGGTACATGTTTCGAGGATGCACAATGTTCGCTATTTTCCACGCGTCACCCCTGACAAGGTCATCAAGATAAAACACTTGTTTTACCGATGTCGCAAAAACAAACGGGTCATCTTTGTAGGCGCTTGTAGCAGTGTTGACCGATAAATTGCCGTACTGATCCATCTTCATGCTCTGTGCGCCTGTATCAAACCATCTACACTTGAACAGATGCACTTTCATGCCTTCCGCATAAACCAGTTCGACCACTGAATGGAGAACACCGTAATAGTCAAGGCCATGATCAACCGCCATCACCCCAGAATTCTGTGTTCTTCGTCTGCTGTCTCTCTCTTCAGATAAAAATTTGACGCCATTCACTGTGCAAGTGGGATAAACTCTAGCCCGTTGCGGTTGCATCGCAAGAAGTAATAGTTCGTGCGACCAGTTTGGATTATCATCAGATTTAATCATGTCCATCTGTAACGGATATTGAACTGTAAATATCCGAAAATATATGCAATAGAAAATAATTAGATATATATATATTTATAACAGGGAAGATTAAATTACGTACCCAGGTGCGAAAATAATTTGCGAACGTCATGTTATGGTACTCGAGATCACCATCAACTTCCGGAAAATATAGGTGCAACTCTTTCCAATATTTAACTTCTTCACAATTGATTAGTACCCACCAGTGCGCTATGGCTATCTCTTCATCCGACAATGCATACTCGGCGGACAGTCGTGCTCCACCAACTTCGACATCACTGGAAACTATAGAGAGATTGAACCGCGGCGCATGTTCCTCCATGGCTTGCGGAGCTCCCAACGACGCTCCTAAATACAACTTCATGTAGGTGACGCATTCATGCGCAATATATGCTTCAGCTATACATCCTTCAGGCGCGGATTTATTAGTGACATAATCTTTGTACTCACCAAGTTGCCTGTAAATATAAGATTGCAAACTATACGTTATGGTTATTGAACATGTACGTACATATATGTATTCTGGAGATGTAAGTGAATAAAACATACCTTTCCATGGGATACATCCAAGTGAATTGTACTGGACCGGTAAGCAACAATTGCTGGGGAAGATGGATCATCAGGTGAGGCATGATATCGAAAAAATTTGGCGGAAAGATCCTCTCGAATTTACACATGATGTATATGATGTCTGCCTGCATTTCCTGGAGATCGGATTTTCTCACTTCCCTTGTGCATAACTTCATGAAGAATCTTGATAGCGCTACTAACGGCTCCACAACCTGGCCAACCACACATCACAAATTTAATATAAAATCCAACAACGACAGGTTAACCGTAATTTTAACCACAAATTTACCTGACGGTGAAGGAACGGTCGAATGAAAACAGGGAAGAGACGTTGTAGCAGAATATGACAGTCATGACTCTTCAAGCCGTATATCTTATTCTCCCGCAAGTTCACACACCGGGCTATATTTCCTGCAACGCCTGAGGGATACGTCACACAACTCATCCACCTGAAGATCTGGGTCTTCTGATCAGGCTTCACGGTGTAAGGAGCTCAAGGCATCTTTTTCTTCCCCTCTTTCAACCAAAGATGTTTTCTGATTCCCATTTTCTTAAGATCAACGCGTGTCTTAGGACCGTCTTTCGTCTTCCCCTCCAAGTTGAGCATTGTACCTACCACACTGTAGCAGACATTCTTCTCTATGTGCATCACATCTAGGTAGTGCCTGATCAACAGCGTACTCCAGTACGGGAGTTCCCAAAATATGCTCTTATGTGTCCAGAATTTGTACCTGTCTGGTCTTTCAGGTATTCTGGCCACAATATCGGGATGATTGCTGAGCTGCCCAAAATCATACTCATCCAGCACTGCTAAAATCTCTTCCCCCGACCATCTATGCGGCTCCACACCTCTCTCTTCGGTCCCATCAAATGCCCCGGTATCTATCCGCCAGGGGTGATCATGTGGTAGGTAAGCACGGTGACCCATCCGGACTATCTTGTTGCAATGATTGCTGCACCCCTGGGAGCTAAGGCACTCAGGACAAGTCTTGTATCCCCTAACAACGTTGCCAGACAACATCCCACGTGTAGAAAAATCACTGATGGTACCAACAATCATGGCATGCATCTGGAACATCTCCTTTTTGTGGGAGTCATAAGTGGGATGACCAACCTCCCAAAGCAATTTACACTCTTCAATCAGCGGTCTCATATACACATCGAGACACTTCCCTGGATAACAACAACAACAACAACCACAACAAATTCAGATAACGACTATATATGACCAACAATATAGAACAAAAACAATAAATGGAGAAAAAATTGAACCAACAACAATATATACAATATGAAGGGAAAGTAGATACCTGGATAACCGGGCCCCGGAATCAACAAAGTCAACATGTTGTATTCCTTCTTCATGCACATCCATGGAGGAAGGTTGTAAGGCACCAAAATGACCGGCCATATACTGTACGAAAGACTCATGGTCCCAAAAGGGTTGAACCCGTCGGATGACAGCCCGAGCCTCACATTCCTCACCTCTGAAGCAAAATGAGGAAACTCCCTGTCTATATGCTTCCACGCCTCCCCGTCAGCAGGGTGTACCATGAGGTCTTCGTCATGCACCTCCCTCACAGCGTGCCATCTCATAGCTTCGGCCGTCTTTGAAGACATGTACAACCGCTCCAGCCTATCCCTCAACGAGAAATAGCGAAGTACCTTAACAGGTTTTCTGTTGCCTGCGGGAGTCCGCTTATACCTGTCGGTCCCACATACCGGACAACGATGAAGGCCTTCAAGGTCATTACCGTCTGCATCTTTACCCCAGAATAGAACGTAGTCATATCTGCATGCATGGATCTTGATGTAGGAAAGCCCAAGATCTCTCAAGATACGACGGACCTTATGATGCGTGGTGGGATGACGATGACCGTCGGGCAGGAGCGAAGCAGCGTACTGTAAATACCTATCAACAGCCGTCACGGTCGATTTTGTGTCAACCTTGATATGCATCACCTCCATCACACACTGAAGAACGGTCTTCTCATGACCTGGGCACAGAGGGGTCTGTTGGAAAGCAATAAGTCTGTTGTACTTGGCTATACCGGCAGTGTTGACACCTCTAGGGACGGCCTGCATTGGCGCCTGCGGAATGTGCTGTCGTTCAGGGCATATACCGCTGTCATGAGGAAACATGTCGTTGATGAAGGCCGTTGTTGGATCATTGGATGTACTGCCCATCTCATAAAACTGTCCATGATCATGCGGGCGTGATGAGGTTTCACCGTGATATATCCAACATGTGTAATGTTCCCAGAATCCGTTACTCTTCAGATGGTCCCATACTGTATCAAACGGAAATCGATGCATATCACTGCGACGCTTACACATCTTGCACGGGCAATAGAACATGCCACTCCCGTCAGCATTGGCCTGCGCATATTGCATAAAATCCCAAACTCCTTCAGCATATTTTCTGTGATATCTTGGAAGAGAAATCCAACTCTTATCCATATCCTGAAAATAACACACATATATATATATATATCAATATTTAATGAACATATCTTTTATATATATATATTAATGTAATACAACATACTAATTATTAATTATATATATCTAGTTCGAGCGGATTCCGTGGTTTCAGAAGGCAAGTGTCAATGTCACGGAGGGCGAACCCCCTACAGGAACCAGGCATGACTCGTTTGTGATCACGGAGGCGAACCCCTATCGACCCCTTCACCGAGAAGAGTGGTCAGTTTGTGATCTTGAGATCCAGTTAAACAAACCTGTGAACCATATCTATGACAGAACGGCCCCTTACTCAGCTTGGAACAAACTCTATGCATATATATATATATATCATTAATTCAACTCAAATAAAACTGAAAATCAATATATATATATATATATATGCATATATATATGTGCATATGCATATGTACGTACCTGGGTAGCTCCACAAACTATGTATGGACAGATTTCCACAACACCGAACGATTTGAAGAACTAGAGAAATTTATGTTTCAAATTTTCAAAGTTCTCATTCTTCTATCCCGGCCTCTCAATATATAGAAGAATCTTGGGCGATGAAATATTTGAGTTTCGTCGCCTAAGAATTAAAAACTCTTGGGCGACGAAATATTTGAGTTTCGTCGCCTAAGGATAAAAAACTTAGGCGACGATATAAATATCTTGGGCGACAAAATATTGTTTCGTCGCCCTAGTTTCTATCTTACCCGACGAAATTTATTTTTAGGCGACGATTTTTTTTTTCGTCGCCTAAGAGGAAACTTAGGCGACGATTTTTTTTCCTTAAGCGATGAAAAAAAAATCGTCGCCTAAGTTTCCTCTTAGGCGACGAAAAAAAAAATTGTCGTCCGGTTTTTTTTGTTTCGTCGCCCAAGACCCATTTTCTGGTAGTGATTGCCTGACCGGCTAATATGTTTCTTGGTCTGAATTTGGTGCGCAAAAGTCACTGATAATTAAATGATCATACACAGTTAATTACAACACCCAGAAAATAAGTAAATTTTCTCAAGAAGAACAAATTTATAAATTACTCGATAGATATATAGAGAATTAACCAATTAATTTGTTTAATTGATATATCATTCCCCGAAAAGGACCCAATTCAGAAGAACAAAACTCATTTACTTATATATTGATAAGTAGTAATTAAGTACATCAATTAGCATTTTACCAAAGAAAAACAGAAGAGTAGATGAGACAGTGAAAAATAAATAAAATTACAAGTAGCAGCAAGCATCAACGTTGAGGATGCAATACTCCATATATATGAAGTGATGAAGATATTACTAATATTACATCGATCAAGGCCAGCCAGCTCTTCAAATCTGTTCATCTTTTTCACCTGTTATGCAAAGGATTCGGACCAGTGGGAACTACCCTTTTGCTGTCGCCGTCCCCGGAGTTGCCGCCGGCGACGGTGTTGTTCGAGTGGGAATGGAACAAGTAGTCGAAAAGCCGGTGACCGTTGGACATGAACTTGCTCCAAGCTGCTTCTACAACTGTCCTTTCCCGGTGGTGACGATGATCAAGAGGATTGACGAAGCTTGATCTTGCAACAGCACTTGTTGAAATGCAAGCCATAAACAAAAGGCAGAGAACAAATGTAGCCTCAGTTAATCTCATCATAATTGCATGCAGCAGAAATGGCTGAGCTACTTCGACTCAGAACTTAGAACAGAGAGGAGGGAGAGAAGAAATGAAGAACATGTAATGCAATGTATATAAAAGCGACCACTGAGTCTCTCTGTGAGGGGGAGAGAGAGAGAGATATCGAAAGGCAAAAGGAATAGGGAGAGAGAAAGAGAGAAGACAAGTAAAGGGTTATAGGACATTTACTAGCTAGGGGTATTTTGGATATACAGTAAAAACAGAGAGAGAGAGAAAAACACAGACCCAGCTTCGATATATCAACATCTCTAGCTTTGAATTATCAGAATCTGCAAAGCCTCCTCCTCACCAAACCTCAATAAATGTAATTTTTTTTTTACTTCAACATATATCTATTTCCTTGATTAGATAACTACTATCGTTGATACAATTCATCAAAACAGAATGAGTCAAAGCCCAAAGCACAACATTCGATCGTTTCTGCCCTATTATAAATTAGGTGGTGGTAGATATAGATGTATATGCATGGATGCCCTATCATAATTTCATAATTCACTAGAACAGGGACAAGCATGGCCCATGGATCACTATTTTACCGATATTATCCCAACTTAACCACCTTTAAGGTGTTGAGTTTTAACCACAAAAGGCCTCGGTACAATTGGATATGATCCATCCACTTATAAGTTGTATTTTATTTGTCCCTTTTCTGATGTGGGATCTTTCCTCTCCAACACTCCCCCTCACGTGCAACCTAATTTTTAGGTCTGCACGTGGAATTCATTCAGTCCAATTCCCACATCGGAAATTGGTAATGCTTCAGTCCAAGGCCCATTGCAGGCACTTGGTATGGTATGGGCCAATCGGAATTTTTCCGATGGCAATTCGATGAACCCAAATCTGGGCTCATTATGCTGGGAGATTTTCTCCCGTTACGCTGGGAGACGTAATTGAAGAGGGACCCGCTCTGATACCAACTAGAACAGGGACAAGCATGGCCCATGGATCACTATTGTACCGATATTATCCCAACTTAACCACCTTTAAGGTGTTTGGTTTTAACCACAAAAGGCCTCGGTACAATTGGATATGATCCATCCACTTATAAGTTGTATTTTATTTATCCCTTTTCTGATGTGGGATCTTTCATCTCCAACAATTCTTACATACTCTTTTGGCCTATAGGGCTCATCCCTTGTCCCAAGGCATTACACACTAAGCTCTCGTGTGTTTTAGCAGAAACCCTAGCCTCGATCCCTTCAGTCTTCAATGGGGACGAAGCTGTCCTCCATTAAAAGCCACATGTCAAAAGCTGACACTCGGGAAAAGATCTTGCTGGGCAGATTTTGCAAATTCATATTCATTATCAATGGTCTCGATCGAGGGCCTTGATCCTCACCTGTGATTCTTACTGTGGTCATCCAGATTAACTTGTAAAACACGTCTGTCTTTTCCCTGTTATTATGTTTCAATTCACCAATTACTATATGATGATGAAGCTGTCAGGTTTTAGTTACTCCCTGGTCGTCTTCTTGGTGAAGGGAGATCGATGGAAATGGAGAAGAGACTACTCAGAGACAACCTTTGTAACCTGCATTGTATTCTGCTGGTTCTAATTAATCTCATAATATGATTCGTTAATTCACACATCACATCCTATAGTAGTCATGAAGGTGTAGATTAGTAGCTGGGTTGAGTTTAATATTTGGTCTCTGATCGTTGTTAGGTCGATACTCGATAGTGCCACCCTCTTTGGGGCGACTCTTTTACATCAGATTAGAGTACCTGACCTGTTCTAACATTTTATGAGAGGACCTTACACTAGGAATAGAAATCACAAGGGCCACCTAATTAATAATTGCGTTTCATCAAATTTTGATCGGTGTGGGTTATAAACGCACAGAGTAAACCCTTTTTTTGAGCAATAAATCAATTCGATTCTTCCCAAACCATGTCAATATTGTCCTCACTTCGCATGGGAGGAAGAACGGGTATGAAATATTCTACAAAGGGCCTTGGCGTTGATGTGTGTGGAAATCATGCCTTATAAATCACTAGATATGTCATTACTTCTTCAGTAAATCCGTATCCTTGCATGTTTGTATTTGAGTTTTGTGAAACTTGGGACAAGGATAGCATAGATACGTTGCAAAGAAATTCAATGCATTACTAAAATCACTTTTGAATACTAAAAGAACACCTAGATTGCTATTGCACGCGCCTGAGGAATAGTTGTGATTCTCTACAGTCGTCGTCGGACCGGCCTTGCTGACTTCTTGTGAGTTGTGTATTTTATAGGTGGCTGCCTGAAAGAGGAACATCGAGTTGGGAGTCGAGTTTAATTTAGTTTTGATCTTGCCGTACTAGTTGGCGGATTTCATCGGCGATGGTTGCATTACAATAAGTCCAAATCTACTTGTTGCATGGAGAGTTTGGCAGAATGCCTATTTGTGCACTCAAAATGGAAAATTTTGCTCTACATGTCTGCATGTTATGTAAAATAAGTAGTCAAGGGTACCTTGAGGTGTCTAGATAACTATTTAGTACCATTTTTTTGAAATGAAAGTCAAACAATTATATTATCAAAATAACCCACACATAAGCCCCACAAAAAGAAATTATCTCTTAAAAGCTAATAAACCTGGTCTAGACTAGATTTTGATAAATACACTCATATTTTAAAACAGTTTATACCATTTTTATTTAATGTAAAGTACTTCTAAATGTACCTAGTAAATTTTTAAATAGACCCAGCAAATTATTTATATCTAGCAAAATTATAGAATTTCTAATTACACTCAGCAACTTTCCAATAATACTCTTTTTTTGTTACACCAGCAAAACTCACGCACAACTCCCACCCTAGCAAACCCAATTTCTTTCTTGAGTGATGAAGGGTCGAGGACAAAAAGAATGAACTTACAGTTCTGATTCTCTTATGCGTATTACATGACCTTTTATTGTTGCTCTGCTACTTCCACATACTTTATGAATCTATAAATGGGAGAGTACAGTTTGTTGATGAAAAAAGAAGGGTTGAGGAAGTAAGCTTTGCCAAAACCCAATTTCTTTCTACCGGACTCTCCCAATTGCTGCTGGCGCGCCGGAAATTAGAACCCCCAAACCGGATCGGGAGACTCTTAGCCGTCCGGAGCTTAACCGGATGCTCCGGCTAAAAACAAAAAACTAAAAAAAAACTTGAAATGCAGAGACATGTGAATTTAGAGGGCACCATAGATGATGGGTTATATATAAACACAAACCTTGTGTATTTAGTTTTGATGATGTGTAGTAGTGGGATTTAAGTGGAATCGGGTCTGTTTGATTTGCTTTGCTTTCGTAGTAGAAGATTCAAAGAGAGAAAGCAATTCAACAGAGTTTTTTAGTGCTGGGTTCATCTATAAACGGCTGGGTTTAAGAGTTTAATATTTGTCAGTTTGTTTTGTTATTATCTTAATTATCCTGACTATTATTGTCATTATATTTGAGGATAAAATCATCTTTTTAAATAAAATTGTTTTGCTGGATCTACATAGTAATTTGCTAGATACATTTAGCAACACCCTTAATGTATTATTCATCTTGTTTATCATTTTTTTGTTTAAGGATTTGAAGGGAACAATAATAGATCTATAACACATTATTGAGAGAGAGAGAGAGAGACTTCTTTCAGAGGGTCTATTAGAGGCAATAAAAGGTCTATTGGCGAAGAATATGGTCATGACCCCCTTTAGCCTCTGATAGACCCTCCTACTGCCTCCAATAGACCCTTCAACAAACCCCTTATTGTCCCTAATAGACCATCTTACTACTCCTAATAGGCCATCCGAAAAACCTCCTACTGCCCTTAATGCCCCCCTTGAAAAACCTCATATTGCTCCCAATAGACCCTCCTACTACCCCAATAGACACCCCTTTATTGCCCCCAACAGATCTTCTACTGCCCCAATAGACACCCATTATTGCCCCCAATAGACCCTCATATTGCCCCTAATAGACCCCCTACTACCCCTATAGACCCCTACTGTCCCCAATAGACACTATCATCGGATTCCGGTCAACGGTCGCTGGAGTCTGGTCAACGGCCCTCGGAGCCCGATCAACATCATTGGCTGTGAGAATCCAGTCGTAGAATTTTATTTCATAATAGACTCTTATAATGGTCCATTGTAGTTTATTTAATTCATGAATTGTGTAATTGTCTTTTTGTTGTTTAAGTTGGCTCTTTGATAATGAGAATAAAATTCTTAAAATTAAGGCTAGTGGAAATTAACCCTTTCACATATTCTGAAATGAGCCTATCATATATATAGGTGGTCAACTCGGAACTTTACGTACGCTGCAATATTTTTTATTTTTTATTAACTTAGTGCCCAATTCAACTATTGTTCAATTGCTTCACTTTGGAAATTCAAGTCTAAGAGAGGAATCTAATTTGCTAACCAGCAAATTTGATAATAACCACCATGACCATCAAATCACAACCACCTATATATATATATATATATATATATATATATATATCTCCTCTCTCTCTCTCTTTTGATTGGATGGCCATTGCTAGTTATCAAATTTGCTGGTTGGCAAATTTGATTCCTCTAAGAGACCTTTTGCTTTCCTTCGTATGTCCACCTGATTCCTTGAGCTTAATTATTTTTTTAGAGAAAAGTTGATACATCTCATGAATTAACACATTGTAGAATTTTTCAAGCAATAATTGAGTTTATTCTCAAACACTATTAGTAATTCTATAATTGCTGCCTCAAGATATTGGTTTTGTCAAGACCCGCCTCGAATTTCACCCCGAAACCCGAGATGAGTCATGCGGGGACCACCTCCAAGAAAAATTTACCTAAGACTCGGCAAACCTCCCTCGAAAATGGACAACCCTAACTTAAGAATTTAAGAACCACCTTTTTATTCCAAAATAAATCTTCAGCTACAATCCAAAAGTAGCAAGAATACAAATTACACCGAAGAATTCCACAAGTATTCAGAGCTACTAAAAATAAAATAAAATAAAATACAGCGAAAGCTAACAAACCCCAAGTAGATTAAACAGGTAGCATACTGGCGAAATGTAGCTGATAGATGGGTCACTATGCCTCGGCGTCTCCTGCTAGACCTCACGCGAACTCTGCAGACTGGGCATTTTTAAAAGCGAAGAGCCCAGGGGAAAATATTCAACACGTCAGAGTGAGTGGACGAAATGCTTCAGACAACAAATAAATATTTCCCCAAAAGAAATTCTTTCATCAGTGGCAAAAACAAAAGCTCCACTGGAAAGATTCTGAACTGGGGTCCAGCTTGGCTAGACTCCCAAACTTTAAGACATTGCCTCTCAGACCTAGATATTATATATATAGTATGTATATGCACACTCGCCTGACCCTTGGTACGATATCTATGAACAACTTGAATAAAGTAGATATCATACGAAGCTACTATGCTTGCGTCTAACGCTCACATCAACCCACACCGGAATTGTACCTCGCATATGGGGGAAAGCGGCCGAGTGGTAATATATACGTGCTTACTCCTTGTACGAAATCTTTGAATAAATAAATGCAAAATTAGAAAGTCGCACAGGGCTACGACACTCGAGTCTAACGCTCATGTCACCCATACCGGAATTGTGCCTCGCGTATGGGGGAAATCACGTATAGCTAGCTAGCATTTAATCATATACACACTATTCTCGGAATTGTGCCTCGAGTATAATCACCGAAATTCTCAATTTCGGGAAATATCCAACAACAGAAAATCATTCAAATGATAAAGCATTTCGAACACAATATTTAAAAACAGAGGTCCACTCACAGGTTAGGCCTAAGCCTGATGTCGGTCGGAGGTCTCTTCCGCTCGAGCCTCCTCACGTCATGTTCCATATACATAAAACCTTAAATAAAACACCGACGCTTAAAGCAAAACATGCATAATTAAATATGCTTCGCGCTCAACCAAGCATAACACTCCAAAATCTTAATTCCACTGCCAACCTCAAAACTCCACAAATTTTACCGATATCCTCAAAATCACCTTCCACCAAATAAAAATCCAATGGCCGGATTATAAATTAATAATCCGCCGAAAATACCAAACTTCAACAATTTTCAAACCTATCCAAAACTCCTCCAAAAATTCTAAAACTTATTCCATTAAACTCCTCACATTTTTCTCCACCAAAAACATTTTCTCGGCGGCGGCTCCTCCGGTAGCGGCGGCCGGCGACCAACTCCGGCGACCTCCGATGGTCACCAAAATTTGGCAGCATCTTCCTCTCAACCTCCTCTACAACATTCCTAACTACCACAAACTCCAATTCTAAGCCTAACCAAGCCAATCGAACACAAACACACAATAAAGCCCTAGAAATTCAAATTCTGATTTCTCCTTACCTAGCTCGAGATGGAACGAGCCCTTTGGAGGGATTGAAGCACAGGAGGAGGGCTTCCTTTTGAGCCAAGGCTCACCGGCTATGGCGGCCAAAGGAAGGAGTTCCGGCGAAAAAACGATTTCGGCAGTCGGGGCTCTCGGCGTCGATTCCTCCTTCACAGCGGCGCTAGGGAGGCTGCCACCGGTCTAGAACTGCTGCTGGCTTGGAGACCGACCAAACGGGACTGGTGCGGCGGGCTGGGGCGGCCGGACGGCGGCCGGGAAGAATCGGGCAGAAACTGGGCTCGGGGAGAAACCGGGAGGAAGAGAGAGAAAGAAGAAAAAAAACTGAAGCTGGGCTTTAGCCCAACCCGGGTCCAAAACCTCTAAATAAACCCAAAATCCAATAATTCAACACCCCAAAATAATACCCCAATAAAATTACTTTTTACTAGCAAAAATTACCATTTTTTACCGTTGTCAAAATTTCTTCCTTAGAATAACCCCACAAAATAATCGTTCCCTACACCTCTCTGGGGATCAATTATATTTTACACTTAATGACGATCACGGTAAAATTCTTATTACCACTATGCCAGTAATAAAGATAAAAATTATGGGTCGGGGCGTGACAGGTTTTGTTGGAGTCTTGTTGGCTGAAGCTACTGCTCATTGTGACGGTCTTCACATAGCCTCAACCGGTGGGAAAAAAATTCAACCCAGGCTGGATCCACATAAGCAAACTAACCCAGCCTAAATTTATGTGCTTCCACCCATAAAATGGGTTCTCCCATTTTCTAGCCCGGGTTGCTTTGTTAGGGAGAAAACTAACCCAGGTGAGAGGAGCAGACTAACCCAGGCGAGAAGCAGCCAGCTCAGCCCAGCCCACACCACGTGGCTGACGTCAGCGCCCTGCCTCTATTTCTTCGACGCGCCTGCTGCTTGCGTCTCTCCCACGGACGAACAAGCGCCAGCCCGTTGCGCGTGTCCAGCCATCTTTTGTCGCGACATGCGAGCTGCGTCTTCCCCACGACACGCGTCGTCACTTGCACGGCTTGACTCGTCTGTTTGAATGCAACGGTCCACAAATCTGGGCCGTCCGTTATGCAATATGACGGCTCATAATAAGTAGCCGTTGGCTATTCCAAACAGATTTAAAAAAAATAAAAATAAAATATGACCGTTTGTAATTAATTGGGTAAACAAAAATTTAACGGTAAGAAAAAAATATTAAAAAATTTTGTATAATCCTCTATAAATACCCATCACAATTTTACACACTCCCCACCAATTTCTCTCACACATCAAAATTTCTGTTACTTTTTAAATTCCATAGCTTTCATCTTCTAGGTTTTTTCTTTGTTTCAATCATGGCCGGAGTTAACACAACTTTGGCGAGATGGAGTCCGGAGGAAGACCTCCAATTGTGCAAGTCGTGGAGGTTTATTAGCCAAGATTCAAGAAAGGGTAAAGATCAAAAGAAAGCCGAGCTATGGGATAATGTCCGCAAACACTACTTCGAAAATTTACCGAATGCTACCGATCGAAGTGCATCTGCATTTATAGGGAGGTGGAGAATTTTGAAACCCGAATTGTTTCAATGGCATTGTGCATTACCCCATTGATGACAATGATCCTTCAAACACCAATTTCTTTTATAATGAAGATAATAATCCCGATAATTAGATAGTTATTAGCAAATTTCAAATTATTGTAATTTTTTTCCCTAGGCTTGGCCTGTCAATTAAATGTCATGGAATAAAAAAATTAATTTCATTAAGTCATATTGTTTAATTACTATTTATTTACAACTAAAATCCTTATTCACACTTAAAAATTATTTTTTTAATTCAATAAACAGTCACTGCCACGTGGTAGCAATCTCACATTTTAAACGGGTGGAAACTGCTGTCCAGTCACAGTGACCCAGAGTGACCCAGGTTACTGTGTTCATTCTAACCCAACGGGTGGACTTGCTCTCAATCATTGTTTTGATATCATTGCTAATGGCGAATATAAGTTATAATTGATTGTTTAGGCGTTTAGAAGTTTCTTGGCATATGTGAAGTTTAATTCATGATATCAAACAATTATTATCTCAGTTCTTTTCTGTGATCTTTCGACTTATGCATCGTGAGGTGAACTCTTTTGCAGATCACGCGCATCTTATTCTGAGACCTTCGATTTGGTTTCACTCTCTCCCTATTTACGTGTCCCATGCGTTATTGCCGGAAGGATGCCCTAAGGTTTTTGTTTTCAAGCCTTCTTTTCAAATAAAAAATTAACTTGAAAATCTGACCTTATCGATTTGATTCTCAATATTGCTCGAGTTCCTTCTATAGAAAGCTTTGGATTTAATGGCATCACATTGCTATTAAGGCATATCAGACTTGTTGTGGTAGCTAGTGTGTTCAAAGGAGGCCTTCTAATGAGGACTTCTAAATAAAGATTAGTTAATAACTTCTTTGTTTCACCCACTTTTTGATCAATTATCTACATCTTTGCCGTTTAATTTATATGTACTACCCTTTTACTCGTGCATTTGCACAGGAACACGATCACCTAAAAATAAACATGAGTGTTTAATTTGATTTACCATATAACTGTATTAATTATACAGTTTTATTATGTTTATCTCTTTATCTAATTTGTTTTGTTTTTGATTTTGTTGTTTTTACTATAACAACCTTTTGTTTTTACTTATGTTTGTTGGCTCATTAAAGGTAGTTTAAATAAAACATAATTTTGTAAATTTCTGAACGACGAGTTTTATAATAGTAGAGATTTATGAGTGGATCATTTCTGTAAATTTTTATCCATATTGAAAATCGTTAAGACATTCATAACTCATAAGTGTGATTTACCAATTATGAACCTGAACGGTTTATGTTTGATAGATTTAGTTCGTCTATTAATATTATCTTGTTCGTTAATTTATCAACATTTTAACTAAAAATTTATAAAAATAATCTAGAAAGTATGAGATGTCAAAATATAATAAAAAAATTTAAAAATAAATATTTTAAACCATAAACTAAAATATCTCCGACCAGTTCTGATATAGTCGTAGATGTAAGGACCTAGATGTAATCGTTAGAAATGGTTGCGTGAGTCCAAAAAAAAAAAACCTTCGGATTTTCTCGGCGAACACCGACACGTGAGATTGCGAGAAGAGCATTATGAAATGCTTTCCTCCATTGACAAAAAGCTCACTCTAACCAGTCTCACTCTTTCCCTTTTGTTGTAATTAGCAACGGAAAAACCGAAGCAATGAGCGATTAGCAAATGGCAGTAGCAACACCCAGTAATTCATCCCCCCAAAAGAGCCGTTACGCCTTCATCGTTATCATATTCATCACCTTCTTCCTCTTCACCGTTTTCGTCTTCACCAAACGAGCCCTTGAGCCCTCTCTCTTCCTCTACAAGAATCACTTTATCCAAATCCCATTTTCTTCTTCTTCAACTAACAACACCCTCATCTCTTTGTCCCAATCCAACTCCGCACCAATACTAGACCCACCGTCTTCTTTGCTCCAATCCACGTCTATAACACCACCAACCCAAGAACCCAGTTCACAAAGTGAGTACAATGATGAAAATGTGCAAGACCCAGATCGTGAAAATGAAAATGTGCAAGACCCAGATGGTGGAAATGAGAGATCTGACCTGAAGAACGAGTCCAGTGACCAAAATGGTGGTGAAAATGAGAACCCAGATGTTGAAATGGGTGGAATTCCGTGTGATTTGTATGCTGGAACTTGGGTGAGAGATGAGCAATACCCGCTTTATAAACCGGGTTCATGCCCTCATGTTGATGAAGCTTTTGATTGCCAGAGCAATGGGAGGGGCGACTCTGAGTATCTGAAATGGCGGTGGAAACCTGATGGCTGTGACCTTCCAAGGTATCTATGTCCTGCTTTATTAGTCTTTCTTATTTTTCTGTGTGAATATTATGTTTTCTGTAATGGCTCAATGTGATTATGTAGCAGCAATGAAATTTTGTGTCTTTGTGAGATGTACATGTTTTAAGAAACAATATAAACTTGCAACCATATGATTTAGGAAGAATATGACTATAGCTAACAAGTAGCTGCATAGTTTGTAACTATTTGTAACATCTGCTTAGTAAACTTGCAAGGGAACCTGCAGTGGCATTATAAGTTATACCATTGCATCAATGAAAACTGTGTGTCTTGGTTTGTGCATATTGTCCAAGTAAACATGAATTCCGTGAGAAAACTGAATGAATTAATCACATGGGGAGAAATTAACTGTGTCCATGTTGCGGAAAATCCTTAATGCACCAAGAGTAGGTAACAACTAACAACAGATGCAGGCTCCAATTGACTCTGATAAAACTTCGGCATAATTCCAACTTATTGACATTTTAGGCATGTTCAAATGTGAGTGTTTGTATTATTTTATCTTTTCAAATCTAGCCAATATTTGAAATGAATTGCACACAATCATTGCCAAAACTTGGGTTTTAAGGTTTGCCAAAGAGAATTTCCTCTATCTTTGTTTCTTTTTTCATTTCTATTCTGGTCTTCCAACCATACACCACTTCAACAGATTCTTCTGAAATTTTTCATTCACAACACAGATGAGCTTTGAACATCCCTCTACATCATTTTCTAAATGCAGCTTATCCCTAAGTGCATTACCTGCTCAGCTAGATGTTCCCCATCAAGCAGGTGGCTTGAGGCTTTGTCAAACTAATTAACTATTTCAGTTTTAAGAAATTACCAACCTGCTGAAAATGGGGGTGACCATGTAAAAGTCTCAAATGTGAAGTTAGTTTATATGGGGAACCTACCAGATCCCTTTTACTGTACCAATTGGACAGTGAAACTAATATTATGCCTTAACTGGTAATGTGTTAGTGTCTTGCACCTTTAGTTGTGTTGTTGACACAGAACATACAGACATTGTATCGAGATATCAATACTATGATGTATGGTTCTTCGATTACAACAATTTGCCTACACCTTCTCACCAGATTAGAGAGCTTTTGCTCTTCCTAGTACTGACCGGTAAATGTTAGGCTATGACTATCTTCAGTTGTTATGCTTCTAGCTGTACGTCTGACCTTAGTGTGAAAACTTTATGCAACAAAATATTCTCATTCAAGCCTGATTTCCTTGTATCCAGTTATTCCAGTATTTCAATAATTTACTTTGGTTTATTTTCGCCTTATTCTATTAAATATTTTATTCTGTTGGAAATACTTTTTATTTCTGTTCTCACCATTACTCGTAGGTTTAATGCATCAGACTTTTTGGTGAGGCTACGGGGTAAAAGGTTGATGCTCGTAGGAGATTCCATGAATCGGAACCAGTTTGAGTCAATATTATGCCTCCTCCGAGAAGGCTTGCATAATAAGAGCAGAATGTATGAGATCCATGGCCACAAAATATCCAAGGGAAGAGGCTATTTTTCCTTCAAATTCCAGGTAATTATATTACTCCTAATTTTCAATTCCTGCAGAGAAATATATTTTGATGTTTTTTTGTTCTTTGATAATGCCTCTTTCTTAAGAACTGATTGTTAGTTAGCAGCTTCCCCCATTTTGCACAATTTTGGTTGTTAATTTCATTAAATATATTAACTGCTGACTGTCTGTGTGTGTTGTGCGGCAAACCTACATGACCTCATGCATGTTTGCTCATCCCAATTTCTGCTTGATTTGGTTGACTGCTTGGTTTCTGGAATTAATACTACGATTTGGGTTTTCGGATTGAATTAGAATGTGTTCATTTTTTCTGAATTTTCCAAATTAAACCCATGTTTCTTTTGCTAGAATTAAGCACACATAATTGGTTTGGTAAATTTCATTCTGGTACATTGGATTAGTAAGTACACTTACTGATTGTAAGTTTTTGGAAACATTCGGAAGGACTATGACTGTATGGTGGATTTTGTGTTATCACATTTCCTTGTGAAAGAAGGAGTCCGATTTGATGAGAAAAGGAGGTCAAATCCAACTCTATCGATCGATCAAATTGACAGAAAAGCTAAACGTTGGATGAAGGCTGACATTCTAGTCTTTAATACTGGCCACTGGTGGGCTCATGGAAAGACTGCTCGTGGGTATGTAACTATGTACCTTACATAACCCAATGTACTTACTTACATTTGTTATGCTGATCAATATATGCTTTCCAGTGATTCAATTTTGATAATTTCCTGGGTTGTTTTGTTGGATATTAGTAAATCTTTCTGCTTATAGAATACATAACATCTGTTGAATGCTAATCTTATATCTGGATATAACTAAATTGCATTTCAAGTGTTGATTATATATTGTCCTTGTATGTCTTTTCAATAAGCTAGTCAAGACTGAGTAATAATAAGCTGTGACTTGGTTGATTAAGGTGTTTAACTGACAACTTTGAGGTCATGGGTTCAAACCTCACGACATATGTAGGGTGTGTGAGTTATTAATAAAAAGCTTTTTTTTTTAAAAAAAAAGCTTATAAAACAGAGCAAGTAATTGTACGTATCTGCTTGATGGTGCATCATCTCTTCTTTTGCAGGAAAAACTACTACAAAGAAGGAGATTATCTCTATCCACATTTTGATGTAACTGAGGCCTTTAAACGGGCCCTGAAGACCTGGGCTAGCTGGGTTGACCTTAATGTGAATCCAAAAAAGCAGTTGATCTTCTATCGTGGCTACTCTTCTTCACATTTCAGGTATATTTCCACTTTTTATACCTTTGATCTTTCATATCGTTGACAGTTCCTAGGAAACCACTAGAAAGGAAGAAAGTTTCACATAAATCTGCCATGCGTGTTCGGACACATCATCCCATTTCTCTGTCAAAATCCCAAAAAAAAAGCATGTCAAAGAATAATATAGGAACTTTTTATGTTTTTTTTTTTTGGTGGAGTGCGGGGTGGTTGTTGATTCAGGAGGTCCTTCAACCTGAAGTTTCTTCGATAGAGAAACCGTACCTGTAATGTATGTTTATATTATGGAAAAGTGTTTCACTTATCAATTTGATTACTCTGACTTCTTGAAAGCAGAGGTGGAGATTGGGATTCAGGTGGGTCATGCAAAGGGGAAAAAGAACCAGCCTTCTCTGGGGCCTTACTGGATAGCTACCCTTTGAAAATGAAGATAGTGGATGAAGTAATCAAAGAAATGAAGGTTCCGGTGATACTATTGAATGTGACAAGGTTGACCAATTTCCGCAAGGATGGCCATCCATCAATCTGGGGTAAGAAAGGTTCCTCCAGGAAGCAAGACTGCAGCCATTGGTGTGTTCCTGGAGTCCCTGATGCATGGAATGAGCTCATCTATGCCACTCTGGTTTTCCAGCAGACCAAATCAAAGAGTAAAGTTTAGTAGGCCCTTCCTAAATTATAAGTAAAAGATAGTCATGTGTTCATACATACCACGCCCCGACGAAAGTAATGAGAAATTTTCTAATGATTGTCAAGAGAATTCCTGGCCTTCGTTCTATATTCTTGTCATGTGTTGATGTGGTTTCTTGTGTTTTTCCTTGATGGGTCGGCTGACCATATCCTACGAGATTGTAATCTGAAATTCTGTGTTCGCTTAAAGCTCAAGGCACCAAAAAAAACACCATGCTTGGAGCCTTGGACCGTGTTTCAACTACGGTCATGAAAAGAAAAAAAAATTGTTCAACAGTTAAGTCACGTTCTCCCTTTTGCTCATCATTTCATTATTTTCAGTAGAAGAGTCAATCAATTGAAATGATTATTTGCTGGACTAAGATTTTTAGACCCTACCATTCACGTTGATACATTCATCCACAAATATGAAAGGAAAACGATTAACTTTCCTTTCTTTAATATTTCAATCAAGAGAAATTCAAATCACTTACAAAAAAAATAAATAAAAAAGTTATCGTGTGTTCTCACATATATTCTCACGTTATGTGATCTAAAATGAGGATTTATAGTGCACAATTTCAAATAAACGATTAATGAGTTTCTTATCGTTTCTCACATGAAAAAGAACGGAGACAACAAACTTAGAGCATTCACAAACGTAAGTTGTTCAAAACTTTAAAATGTTTTTTGAACCGTAAGAGAAAGCATGTATCCGAAAATGCTTTCCAATGATTAGGGGTGCATGCTCTTAGTAAATTAGTGTCTATCATATATACGTAATACGTTCCATCAATTCACTCATCTTTTCGTTATGTCGTATTCTTAGACTTGGCGTTTTGCCCTTTTCCTTTTGGTTTGTAATTTACTGGAGGCTACCATGGCTTTGTTGTGACTATATCATCCAAGTTATGGTGGCAGCATGTCAAAGTTGGCGGTCTATGAGGAGGTTTTGGCTATGGATGTTGGGGTACTCGGCGGTCAGCCAACTTCTTTTAATAATAGAGTTGCAATTGATTAGAAAGGAAGAAAGCGTTTGAAGAGGTAACAAAACTCACCCAAATCACCCAATGATCACTTGATCGAGAGCATTAACAAAGGAATATATGATATGATCAAAAATTGAATATGGTTGGCGTGATGTACATGGAGTTAGGTTTAGCGGCCACCCCTATTGTAGTATTAACCCACATATCATTCATGTCTTAAATTGTGATTGATAACTAGCCCTCATTTATCGGATGTGAAAAATGAATATCCTATATCCTAATTGATGTCTTTAAGCTTATAATTGGGTTCCTCTTTTCAGTTGTGCATGCATGCCTAATAATTTGGCTATGTAGTTATAACTTATAAGCATATCATTCTCTTCCTATACTTGCCATTATTCATTTAATGATTTGTCCATATAAAATAGATATAATGTAACTTATAATGTACTTCATTTCCATCTGAAAAATGATATAATGTCGGTGAGCCGTGGCTTGGTTGGTTAAGTTGTTTAACTGACAACTTTGAAGTCATATGTTCAAACTTCATTGACATACGTAGGGTATGTGAGTTATTCATAAAAAAGTTAAAAAAAAACTTCATTTCCATTATTATACTCAATTATCCAGTTGTTTTTTTTTGTTTTTTTGTTTCGATTGTGTACTCAATTATCCAGTTATCCCTACCAATTTTGTGGCTTCTAAGAAAATGCAGCCCCATTGCAACCGGCTGATTTTTTTTTTTGAATTAAGGGTTGTTGCAGCTACTGTCAAGCGTGCTTAATTAATGAAACTATCAAATACATGAAGAATTAAACCTGATTACAAAGACCTAAAATAATATCAGAAATCTTTACAATACACCTGCACTCAACTAGGCACCAACTAACAGAGAGTACCGCTCTAATGTTGACTTTATTTGCTTTCAGACAGCGGTCATGACATGCTGGAAAGATCACTAGATATGTAACATGCTTACACATCCTAATGTATACTAAATCAGCTTTCCAACAATGTTGGCGCCGGAAATATTTAATCACTACAAATCAAGTTTAGTTTATCATTAAAACATATGTAATTAACGGGCTTGCATAATTAGACAAATTCTAGTAAAAGAGTTACAAATAAATAAACAAATTCAATTTTTTATTGAATAAATGGCTGATTTGGTTGTCCTTAAGTTTTTGTTAATGAAACCGTTAAATACAAAAGAGATAATGTCTAAAACCTTGATTACAAAGATTCGAAATGAAATCAAAAATCTCTACAACTTACCTTAAAAGTTGTAAATGAGAAGAGTGATCGATGCTTTGGTAGGGGTTAATGTTATTAACTCCTTTGAAGTTGATCTTTTCCCCCTCAGTGCCATCGTTTAGGATACTAAAGATGCTTTAATTTAGGTGAAAACAAAGAGGAAATAGTGTACGTGCAGTATGCTTCGAGGCCAGCCATATGGTTGCATAGATTGTCAGGTTCTGGTTTTGAGTCTAGTAATGATCATACTACTTCCTAGTGGTTCTCTCATGCTTCAGAATACTCATGATATGTGGCAAAATGACTTTAAATGCCACACATGTCTGTGTCCAACAGCCATAGCAACACTGCAGCAACATTTTATGAGATTGTAGGTGTTAATATATGCCTTGAACCAGCCATCCGGGAGTACCAGCTATTCGGGGATCTCGCTGCCCGGTTAGCGAGTTGGGGTTCGGGGGCAACGCCCCCGAGGCCCACGAATCCCTGTTATGCTGGGTTATGGTTTCTTGTTGGGCTTAGTATATCGGGTTTAGGGTTTAGTATATAAACGACCAAACCCTAATTGTATTCTGTGTGATTCTGTGTTTTCCTCAAGATAATAAAACTGTTCTCCTTCTGCCCGTGGACGTAGCTAACACATCGTTAGTGAACCACGTAAATCTGTGTTCTTTCTTATACACACGGGTCCAATAATGTCGATACTCCCCCCACTTTAGCCACCCGGATGCGAAACGGGTATGAGGTTTTACACAAAAGACCTCGACATTAGTGTGTATGGTACCATTCCTTATAACCCAATGATAACTCTTCACGTTTCTGATGTGGGATTTCAAATGGCTCTAATCTAAGCCACACTTTTCTAACAGTAGGCAAAAAAGCCGTTGCAATCTCTTAAAATTGTCACATATCATTTTTATGTGTGGCTTTGTTGCACTTCTGACATGGTGGGGACCACGAGCTGCATCTAGTTCAATCGTGCTGGTTTCTGGGTCAAATTTTTTTTTGGTGAACTTCAAGTTTTGTTTTTGTTTTTTTTAAATCAAGTGCTTTTGGGTCTTGTTCTTATTCTCTTTGATAGGGTTCACACATACTTGAGGCGTCTTCTGAGAAGAGTTGAGACCATAAGCACATGGAACATCATTCCTGTTACTTCATTCTGGTCCTTATCAAGAAAAATTTGGTCCTTGTGCAGTAGCAGACTTGCTGAATCCCAACCATGTTTTCCATTAGCATCCAAGCGCAGGTTCTAGCTAATTTTCCACAAACTAGATCAATTAGTCAAGGGAAGGATTCCTTGGAAAAAGTTAATGGTTTGATTAAAAATACAAGGAATTTTTAGACAGAACAACATTGGTTGATAAGTACCTCAAAATCCGACTACTGTCTTCATTTCCTTGGATCGGGACTTCCGGTCATGCACAGAGCCACAGAAAACTTATCACCACCATCTACTGCAAATCAAAACATAAAGAGTCAAGAGACAGAAAAGATCTTGGGAATCTTAGATTACAAATGAATCATAAACCTTGGAAACCAAAAAGGACTTTCAAAATCTGAATTACCTATTGTTATTGGATGAACTCTCAAAAGGAGATGTAGATCTAAACATAGCAGAATTATAAACAAACCACCGAATACTCAGAACAGAGGACTTGCAATGGAGAACAAAATCCATCATCTTACTAGCATTGTCTTCTTTGAATTCAAAAAGTATGGAGGAGCAGATCTGGTATTCTCGAGATCTGGTTTGGGCAAGTTCAAGAGGAAGGGAAGGAGTGAAAACTTGCGAAGTGTGAAAGCAGTGAAGACCGGAGAGAGAGGAGTAAAAGAGAGACTATAATAGGATATTCAATGACCCATTGTCAGATTCCACTTCAAAGAAAAATTATAAAAAGCATTTTTATCCACAATTTTAAGCAAAACGTTGCAAAACATTTCACCTACATAACATGATAGTCTTACTCCTCTCTAAAACAGTAAAAGCTCCCACGCATCTCTTATGTGTGGCCAAGCTAATGTTGCTATTGCACTTGATTGTTGTAGTGGGCCCTTATGTACGATTTGAATTGTATTCAATAATAAAACCTTCTTTTACTAAGAGAAAAAAAAATAATAACGTTGTTGAAATAATATAGGGATGTCATTGTGGATGCTATTACGAATCCAAATAACTACATTTTATTACAATGAAGTGCAAAATATCGTATGTACGTACATCCATTATTTGAGTTACTCTACAATAGGTGCTAAACTTGTTCTTTGAAGATATACTGTGTTGTGATTGCAGATAATTTTGTTAAAAGATAAAAATAATTGCAGACGATCATGTTAATTGGATCATTTGTGATTATTATAGGATAAGGAATTCCTACATTTCACAATAGTTTTGGGTAATTGGAGTCGCAAGTAGTATATATGTAGATTTACGTAATAAGAAATTATAACTTTATCTCACAATATAGTAAGAGGTTATGAATTCGACTCACATAGTTATAATTTACCTGATCAAAAAATTTTAAGTGAAGGATGACAAATTTTGAAACCCTATACATTTCATCATGCACAAAAACACATCAACTAGTATTTTTCATCTAATAATTATTCATTTTAAGTCTTAAAACCAAAACAAGAGCGGAACACTGATTCCAATATTTTTTTTCTATATCAGTAAATCAAAACAAACATATGATTCAGCAGTTTAGTCATGTGGTGGTTGATTGATCGACATGAACACATCACTACTTCTTGCTCCTACATATTTGGCTATGGCTGTGGCTATGAACGTAATCGAAATCAATCTCAGTATAGTTACCGCCAAAGCCGTTCGTTCTGCAATTTATTCAACTCCATCTTTCCGGACCACTATGCGTTAATCGTCTGGCATCTGTTTTAATTCATCGCTGCTGCTGCTGCTTCGTTATTAGGATATTGTTCATTGGCTTTTGCCTTTCTCTCACAAGATGAACACATTGTGAGCATTGTGGTCTTTGGGATTTGATGAGTCAATAGTGGTGATGACTCCCCATTCACACTCAGCAATTTTAGCTCCTGCAATTCCTTCTTCAGTTTTCGGTTCTCGGCGTTCATACTTTCGCACAATTTCTTCAAGAACTCACAGTCTACTTCTGTTTGCTTCAGCTTTGTCCTACAATATTAATTATAGACATACTCCAAGTTAGTTCGTGTAAAGTAGACAACATAATATTCCTTCAGTTCGGCGTAATCAATAGCCCTAATTCAGAGGTTTGATAACAAAAGATTTAATGATCGATCACCTTGCTCTTCTGTTCTGGAACCAAACTTCAACCTGCCTCGGCTTCAGATTCAGTAGCTCAGCAAGTGCATGTTTCTGGTTCTGCATAATTAGTCCAACTATAAATTAATTAATTTAGCTAAAACAGAAACAAAATTTTTAACATCACAGGCATATATAACCTAGGCGGCGATGGTGTTATGTAAATCATGGAAAATTCTCGCATACAATGGCTGTATCGCAAAGCCACAAATTCTCAGACCTCGGGCGCTTAACTAGTTATATGATCAGTTTATTCAGGTCTGTATCGAAGAAACTTTTTTTACAAAAAATTAGCTGCAGATCGATACCGGAGAGCTAGAAGATAGAATTACCGGATTAAGGGTGCTATGGCGCTTGAAGCTGTCTTCTAGCAAAGTGGTTTGCTCTTTTGTCAGCCTCAGTTTCTTTCTTGCACCATCTTTGAAGTTGGTGATCTCGCTATCGGCACGATCAGTGCTTCTCCGATCTTCATCGTCTTCATCAATGATATTCATCGGCAAACTGGATCTATTTGCCATGTGATGATCCAAGTTAGCAATCTTCTCCGGTTTTGGGAGAAGCGTAAATGATAGGTCTAAGCAAACCAGAGGCCTATCCTTGGAATTCCTCATCTCTTGCTTTGGAGCATATCCACCCAAGCCGAGTCCAAGTTGGAGCCTTGTGTTGCATGCTTCCGGATCATAATCACCCATGTTTCTTCAGAGGAGATCCAAGAAGAGAAGAAGGGAGAGAGACAGAGAGAGAGAGAATGAGAAGAGAGAGAGAGAGAGAATGAGAAGAGAGAGATAGAGGATGAATATAGTTGTCAATTAGGAAAGTTAGGGGCAAGAAGGATTTGACAGATTTATAAAGAGAGTTGAATTTCAATCAGTTATTTGATTCTATAATTATGAAGAATAGGTAGTAATCAGTACTAATGAAAAGTAGAGTATAACAAGAAAGAATAAAGAAATGTGTTAAATTTTTGACTCCTTTTAGGAAACCAAACCTCTTTTAATTGCAATATAATGGTTAATTTGACTTCAGGAATTCCATATTGGTTTTATGATTTTCTTCTCGTTTTGTTTTCCTTCAGCAAATTTCCATTTTCCAATCCAATGAGAACAAGACCTTTTGTTTATTTTCCATAAACTTGACTATTGTAGACTTTACTTGGTCAGTTGGTCCAACACTCCCAAGTTCTTGTTCTTGAAACCTATGTTCACTGATTCAAGAGAAACCGAAGAAAAAACCATTATCAACATTTTGCAAAATTTAGTATCCAATGAAATACATTGATGAGGACATAATATTTATATAAATCTTAATTCGAAAGTCTTGTTTTTAGTACTCATTGAAAACAAAACGTTTCTCTATCTGTTTGATCAATGTTGAATGACATAAGAGAGAGACAATATATTATTTCCATTATCATTCCTCTTCATTTTGGATGCCCCTGAAATTTTTGTCCAAAAATAAAAGAAAAATAATCCGTGTTGCTGATTATATGCAATATCATTAATTACACTCTTCATTTTGGACACCCTGAAATTTTGGTCCAAAAAAAAGAAATAGGAATCCATGTTGGTTATAATTATTTTGAAAATCATTACATGAACTCTCCATTTTGGATATACCCTGAAATTTTGGTCATAGGAATCCATGTTGGTTCCTCTTCGACCCACCCATTACTTTCCAATTTACGTATGTTTCTTTTCTTCCTCGGATCAATCATTCTTTGTCCTCTCACTGTCTCTGACCATTCTACTTTCATGGCCTTTCGACATGATTTCACAATTCGCTCATTTGGAGGTAAATAGTAACGAGGGTTTCCCATCAGTACGTGCACAACAAATATGAACCAAAGTTCTTATACGCATCAAGATTTAAGCGAACCGAATGTTAAAATGCAGTTTATGCCATTCGTTTAATCTTATATTCACACAACACTAACATCGATACTAAGAGGCTGAGAGGCTCACCGGGTTTCATGTTATTGTCGGATTGGGTTCCGCATACCCCGTCAGTGAGTCTAGTTCATCTACAACAACTTTTGCTTCTTCCCCGACAACCCTAGACTCCACAGTCGCGTTTCCAAAGATATCCACTTGGCGCCGACCTAAGAAAATGTTTGGAGGAGAAAAAAGTTTTGGATTTCCATGCCAGTTACTAAAATTTGATTAAGGAAAAATAATCATTGGTCATATTGTCACGGGATGAGAACTTTGCTTCTCTACTAACCATGCGGCCTTAGAGTTGTTCACCTCCTCAAACTCTCTAAGTCAGCCTCACCTACACGCAGCGGAAACAAGAGTAACACAAGAGAGCAAAAATGCTAGAAGTATGTAAAGCTAAGCACTTAGACAATGTGGGAGAAATGAACTTTGTATTAAGTTGAGAACACTTTACAAGGCTTTCTAGAATGTTTTCCGGGATGGTTTGGCTTAGAGCCTTCACCACCTATTTATAGCCTAGCACCTTCTCAATGGATGACTAAGATTCAATTAATCCAATGTCTATAATTACATGTTCTAGAATGTACACAAATTATCTACAAGAAAATGTCTAAGATAGAGAATTCTAAAGTGTCCTAGAATTCTCTAGAAATGTCAACCATGTTCTTGAATGTCAAGGTGCTTCTCCTTGGGTTTGGACCTTGCATGATGGACTTGGACTTGTGTCATGGACTTACTTCACTCAAACTTAGTCCATGACAATATACTCATATATCGGCCACCGTTTGATCATCTCTTTGACGGTCGCACTCAGGCACTTTGGGGGCCTTGATGATGAGGCCAGCAACAAAGGGCCATGACAAAGGAGACCTTGGCCTGACGGGTATGTGGATAACTTTCCAATCCTTGGCTGTCTCCTTGATGATGGAGAGAGGAAATCTAATTATGGAGCAAGGGAGCTTCGGCGAGATAAAGATAGTCAATGTGCAACGATGTTCAACTAAGGGTACTAATATATTCGACGATGTCCAACCTCACTTCTGGTGACACAGACGTGGACCTCGACAACCTGAGAGATCGAATTTCAGCATCATGGCTGGAGAGACTGGGTTTCGCCGGAGATTTTAAAGACGAGGAGATGGAGAGAGGCAGAGTGCCAAAGTCCTTTAATGAGAATATAAAATTCTATAGATTCTGAGGTTTAGTTCTTTTTACAACAGTTCAAATTTTTTTTGTCACTTACCAACGTTTGCTTATTCTATTAGCGCATGTAATCACTTACACATGACAAGTTGAAGTGAACCCAAGTGCGTTGACTCCGCTCCGCAATATGAATCTGATGGTGCAATAAATCTAATGGTGTGGATTGATGCTTTAAAACAAAAATTATTGGTGTGCAAAAGCAATAGCCACCCCTATGGCCACTAATTTCTCCATGATAGGCTTTGCTGGCGTGGCTTACTTAAATAACACACATCACTTTTTTGGTGACTTCCTAAATGTGGGCCCCATCATCACCATTAGTGATTGAAACTGAGGGGTCCATCACCAGAAATAACTCACTTTAATATCAATGGTGACTGAAATAATTTTAAATTAAAAAAAAACTTTATACAGGTACAATAATTCTTATCAAATCACTGTTGTAAAACAAATTGGCAGCCTTATTTTTAGGAATGATATCTGCAATTTCCTCAACTCCATGGATGACTGAAACACATAAAATGAAAGCAATATTTAGAAAACATAAGACTTACATGGTCATAATAATATGAAAAATCAACTAAAATGTTTTCTTGTGCAACAATATAAATTCTAAACATACAAACATAAGGAAATGGTTATATGATTATCTTACCCGGAAGAAATTGTCCAGCAAGAAAACGGTCAAGTACTAGTAACAACAGGTCTTGCTAGACATGAAATCAATAAAAGTCTCCTTCCAGCAATAACTCTTTGCACCACCACATTAGAAAAATCTATTGGGAACTAGATATCCATTGGTTGTCGATCCAAAACAAGTGCTTGATATTCATTAGATTCCTGAGAGAAAATGCAATGAAAAAATCAGTCACAATCTGTTGTAGATAGATTTATTGTTACATTTTATTACATTTATCTAGTTGTTTTTGTTTTCTACTAAATATAAAGGGAACCAACACTAACAATGTGACTCAACTCACTTGTTATGTATCTATATTACAATTTACAAAGCTAATGACTTGAAAAGTGTATTGGCTAGACATAGGTAATATAACAAGGAAATTATAACTTTTCTAACATCATCAGACTGAAAATTTAGGACAACTGCTCATGGCAGCACCATTATGAAGAATGTCATATTCCTCCTAAAGTTTCAAATTTAAGGCTACAAAGTAATTTATAAAAAGGAAACACTGAATTGGATGAGAAATGATGTACCACCAAAGGCGAAGATACGTAGTCAATGTAACAAAGTATAAGCTGCTACTCTGGCCTGTTTAAAATAATAAGATCAAACATTTGTTATTGGAAGTCAGGTAAACAGTTTGGAACCTACATAAAATACTATGCTAACAGAAAAAAGAAAGCAAGTGAAGCCAAAATTATAGCACTCTACACCTCTTTTAAAATGTTTTCCAGAATTAAAACATTATGCAACATTACAGTTTAGAGAAAATCTTAACCTTGTAAACTGAGTTAAAAGTATTACAAAGTATGTGAAAAGTCCTTAGACCAGAGCCACATAAAAACTTAAACAAAGAGGAATAATCTGGGACCGCCAAGTAATTATAAATGAAGAAACCACATGTTACCTTGTCCAAGAATATAAATAGCATTTGCGGCCAACGAACTAAGGTCTTGAATATTTTGCCCAGTGAAAATATATAGTAAGACCAGCTAGCAGAAAAAAGAAATAAAATTTCAAAATACTGGAAATAAATTGATGATACAAGCAACTGCATTTGAACTTAAGGAAAAAAAGAATGACCCCTAAATTAGGCCATCAGGGTATCATGGGTTTCAGATACCATTCATGGAGAAGTTTCAACCACCATATATAGAACACCAGTCATGAGAATAAAATTGCAAAAATACTTCATTTCAGAGCAATCTTTAGTAGTAGTATTGAAAACACATGTAGGTTTTTTGACATGTAAGGAGATAAGTACAACAGAATTAGGGACTTAGACCATGAAATTTAACAAGAAAATTAAGGTTCGATGAAGAACCTGTGATATGCTATAGCTTTTCCTTGCTCTCATATAAATTATTTTCCCTAATTGCAACATCCATGTCGGATGCCATGCTACCTCATCAGCAAAGAATTGTAGCCATCTGACACCCAAACAGATTAGATTCCGGCAAAATTAAATTGTAAGTATGGTTGAATAGAGGTCAAGATTCATATATCTAAAATTCCAATGAGCTGGAATAGAAGAGTGTTTCAATCACTAAAGTTTCTATCGACTATATGGAAAAAGGCATAGACCATGCTACCTCCAACACTCGTATCATGCAATCATTCCTGAATATAAATGAAAAGATGAACGACCAGGTTAGCTTTACTAAAGTTTATCTGTAGATTTCATATTTTCTACTCATAATGAAGCTATATTCCACTAAAAGAACAATTAAGAGGAAAAGTATCACCAACTGACCACAACATGTACCAAGTGATGAAACCCTTAAATTGCTCACAAATTATCATTTCCAAAACAACATGAAACTCAAGAATCACACCAATCTCGAATATCAACATAATGCCTAATTGAACAGAAACTAATTTCAAATGCCTAGATAATAAAACATCAGATGCAAAACACTAAATTTCTCAAAATTTTCCCTGAAATCAATCAGATTGACTGTGCATACGAACACTTATTCGAGAATCAAATAGCAACAAACTGTAATGAAGTAAAGAAATCAAACTCGGTGTGAGGAGGAAGGATAACAAATTAGCTGAGATCACAGGCTAAATCGATGACTTGGAGAGATAAGGAAAATTTAATCTGAAACAGACTTGAGGGCATTTGATCCATTAGAAGAGGCAGATGATCGAGATCCGGTGACGGCTACGATCTGGAAGCCAAAACCCTTGACTTGAGTACCAATAATTTTTTTTCTCTTTTTTTCTTTCGGGGATAAATTAGAACGGGGTGAGAGTGAGTGAGACTAAAAAGAATATTATTATTGGGTTATTGCTTTAGAATAATAGTTAATGACCACTGACCTAGTCAGTCACGTGACAGCTTTTCGTCAAAATAGATCAAATTGAAGAGGGCTGAAAACTTCTATTAACGGAAAGCAAAAGGGGTCCACAAATGTCAGAGCAAATCTTATTGGCTGGGCGAGTTGGTAGCGAGTGAGAAACACGTTCGGGCAACCATGGTTAAAGTGTGTAGGTTAGAGAGAGTTAGGGACGTTAGTGAAAGTTAGGTCCTCATATACATGGTGCAACCCTAAAGCCATGGGTTTGGCAGTAATAAACTGGATCCCACTCATTCAGTATCTCTTCGCCTTCGCCCCATCGCGTCTGGGTCGAGCAAGCAGCGACGATAAGCTTTGTGGCTGTGAGAGTTAAGCACGAGTCCAATGAAGCGTCTAGCTCTGAGTCTGACTTGGACTCTGGTTCAAGTTCGTTAAAGCTGCGGAAGAGACTGTTGCCAGATTTGAAGGGTTGAAGCAGAGCTCAGAGAAAATAATACGTTAAGGAAAAAGCACAGGAGGTAAACTAAACTCGACCTCCACACTGGTATATCCATCACATCCGCAATTTCCATCTTTGTCATCTGCTCCTACATATGAGATTTCCCCATTACCCAGGTTGGTCTCCTCCAGCTATTGTTTTAATGGTTCTACATATTTTTAGGTAATACATCATGGGCTTGATTGGGTCTGTTGTTTTGTTGAAATTCAAGACCGAGAATGCACAGAAAAGCAAGGTGGCAGGGAGCAACTTATAGCTATAAACGAAGGAAAGAGAGCTAATTGATATCTAAAGAGACACTGTCTAATGATGTTTGATGTAATCTGTCAAATAGTCCTGATAATGAATAATCAGGATGTATATGGAGCTGTGGGTGTGCATGGTATATTTGGTTGCAATCTGTGGTATGTCAAACATTGGTATGCAGTGTATGTAGTGATTGTTGTTGCTGCATTGGGTTGGCAAAAGTTTGTGCTTTTGTTTCATTTCTTCTGGTTTATTAGTTGTCCACTTCATTTCCAGCTTGTTCCGAATAGAGGGGATTGAGGGATATTTATGTACTTGTTTCTTTTAGGATTAGTTCTAGAAAAATGTCATTAGGACTCGATTTAGCAGATGTGCTTTTGGAATAATATGGACGTAATAATAATGCCTATTCCCTGGACCATAGGTAAGTCTGTCAGTAGTTAAGTTGAGCATGTAATTATTTCCAGAGCCATTTTAAAGACTGGTATAGTATGGAGATAGAGATCTATATCTTTTGATTATATGTATGATTTGTTGCTCCAACAAATTAATTGGATGCCCCATCTATGATGTTCTACTAGTTGTGGACTAGTAGGTTTTGAACAAGTGAAACAACATAGTACAACAACAACTAATTAACAATTTTGTAGTTTCCAATCTATGAAACTTTGGATTTAGTACATTATCAGGAAAATAAATAAAGTCTATGTCTTATTTGTGGTACGGCTCAAGGTTGAACGATAACTAGTTCTTGTAAGGCAATGTTGTTCTACATTTAAGCTCACCTTCATGTATGTGTCAATATCTGTATCAGGAACAATATGTGAGTTCGTATCTTGACAAGCATAATTGTTACATTCTTATATTTAATAGTATAGAGACATTTAAGACTGCTTATTCCGACAGCAAGAGCTCCCTCCTCGAAGCTCTGCGAGGTTGATATGGGTACTCGCAGACCTCTCATTCTTCAGATGATCCATGAGCCCACCGCTCTCGATCCCCGGTGCCGATTCCAGGTCATTTCTAATTTTTTTCATCTGCAATTTCGTGGTTTTGACTTAACATTTTGTGGTCTAGGGTTTTGGAATTGAGGAGAAGTTCAAATTTAAGGTCTTAATGTTTTGAGCATTTAGGAGAAATGATGAGTATATATGGCACTTTGAGGAATTTTTAGGTTTTAGTGTGGTTTTTGCGATTTTCGCAATGGTGGAACTGGAAACTAGTTATTCGAAATAAGAAAAGATTTGTTGAAGGATTGAACTTTAGGATGTTAATGTGCAAAGATTAGAAGAGAAACTTGTTCTTGTAATGCACATCACGTCAAATTTGATTTGTAACAAGGTACACAGTTTAGGGTGTTTCGATTTTGCCTTTGCCCAATCAAAAACAAGGTACACAGTTTATCTTCTACATGTCTAAACCGAATCAGCTTGGAGGAAAATCTCATGTCTAAACCGAATTAGCTTGGAGGAAAATCTAAACCGACAGGCGGAGTCCGCGTGAACCTTTTATCATTGAAGACTCTTAAAAGTCTTTTACATGCTTTGGGCAAATCCTTGTTGTTTACGCCCAAATTAATATTTTACTGGACAGTAAATGTCTATGTGAATATTAATTAAATTCTTGGTCCATGTTATACCGGCGAGCCCAAGTTTCTATAAGTTTATAAGTAATGGTCCGCCAGTAAGACCAAACGAGCTGAATTATAAAGTCCGCGCGCGGATTACAGATCTCGCGCGCTTAATGACTTCGCACGTAGAGAAGGCGAAGTGATACTTCGCGTAAGAGTGGAGCCTTAGGCGAGGCGGAGTACGCGAGGCGAGCTGGCGAACTAGCTCGCGTAGGAGGCTTCGCGTAGAAGCCATAGGCGGAGTCCGCGTGCATCACATTAATCGTTGAAGACTCCTACAAGTCTTTGACATGTTTCGAGCCAATTTATGTGGCCCTTTTAATATAAAAAACCCTTTTAAGACTCGCGAGCTGCAATAGCCCGCGAGATGGAAGCAAGCTTTAGAGGCCCGCGAGATGGTTTGAATCCACGCGGGTTAGCAGTGCCCTTGTGCTATTAGGGTTTCAAAGCCCGACTTGGATTTCAAGTTAACTTTCTTCTGCCGCAAGTCGGACTACTATATAAAGGGGTCGACAACTACACAACTACCACACAATCAATCTCTCAACAAAACAACAAACAAACTGCAAACCAGTTACCTTTTGAGCTACCTCGAAACTCTAACCCTAAGCGCACCGCTGCCTTAGGTTTTCTCATAGCCCTTTCGGACTCTACTCTGATTCCCCCTGATTTCCCTATAGCTCTGCTCGCGTCCCGCCATGTGTATCGATCGCCTTGTGCTTGTAAATTCCTCATCTAAGGTGACACCTAGAAACCTCCTTCCGCCTAATCAGAAGTCAGATCACGCGCACTACCCTTTCGTCGTCCGCGAGGTGGCATGCCCATAACAAATTTCTCTCTCTCTCTGTTCGTTATTTACCTCTGCTCCGCGCGTTGAGGATCGTGGCCAAAACACCTTGTGACCCTTATTAATTAAAAAGCCTTCTTTTGGCCCGCAAGATGGTTTGAGTCTGCACGGGTTAATAGTATCTTTGTGAGATTAGGGTTTTGGAATCCGACGTGAACTATGATTATCTTTCTTCTGCCGCAAGTAGAACTACTATATAAAGGGGTCGACAACGACAATCGATACACACACTCTCTCTACACAAATACAATACAAACTTTCAACATAGTTGATACATTCGAGCCCCCCGAAACCCTAACCATAAACGCGTCGCCGCCTTAGGTTTTTCAGAGCCCTTTCGGATTCTACTCCGATCACTCCTGATCCTTATTGGTTGCTCTACTCGCGACACCGTGATTATCGAAGCGCCCTATGTTCGTAATTCCTCGTCCGCGAGGTGACACTGGAATCCCTCCGCTTGATAAAGAAGTCAATACCCGACACACCCCCTTTTCCTCTTTCGCGAGGTGGCACGCCTGCATTCGCACCATTAGTTTACTTTTGGTACCGCTAAGTACCTCTCAACCCCCAGCTGAGGATCGTGGCCAAAACACTATCCTCGGGTGGTAATCGTCCCCAAATTTTTATATGGGTGATTGCGTCTCGGCAATGTGAGAGTGTTACATGTTGAATGTTCGGCCGAACTAGGTATCAGAGGGAGCGGTTAAAACTTTTTTGTGTGAAAAGTGACGCTCGCTTACGCTTATCGATTTGACCGAGGTCCAAACGATACCTGATACGCGTGAAATTTCAACCATAGTCGTATTTCACCATTCTTGTCACATGTTATTTCATAATATTTTCAAAAATCTCGACTTATCGTAATCAAATTCTAATATGTATACTAATGTGGTATAACTTGTTTAGTTGGTTACTAGTTAGTAATTACATCATTGTGTTGTGAAATAGATCTTCACCGGGAACCCTAAACCCTAAACTAAAAAACAAAAGCCCAGACCTAGGCTCATAAAAGCCCAGATCCACCCCTAAACCAGACAACATCTCCAGCCCACTACCCGAGCCCAGATCCAAAAGAGGCTGACCCAACCTGACCCGACCTCACCAAGCCGCCGCTGCTTTACACTCCACCACCCGGCCACCATAGCTCCACCGACACCATACCAGACCTTAACAGCCTCCGTCTGTTCCCCACCGACTACCAAACGGACACCCACAAACCCTAGTCCATAAGCGATACCGGAAGCCACCAAGATCGTCTTCGTCTTCAACCCGTCAAACCAAGCAAACGAGCCTTGTTACTCGGCGAGCATGAACACCCTCCGGCCACCACAAGCCGCTGACAGAAACCATCGAGGACCCAGCCTTGAGATCACCCTCCTGAGCCGGTTCATGGCCGCGCCACCGTCCAAAATACAGCATCACCTAAGATCTTCCGCCATCTTGCATCGACCAGGAAGTCCCGTCCAACCACACCTTGCAGACGCTAGCACAGCCTGAAGCTGGCACTGGCGTCATGGTGTAGTCTGACGAGGAGGAAAGGCACCTCTTAGTTGCGACTTCTTAGTTCTAAGTTTCAGTGCTCCATGTACACGGTAAGCCCGGGATACTGTATATACGTACTTTACAACTACAAACCAACTACTTAACAGAATACCAAGGGGACAGTACAAACCGTAGGGGGACATCTGGGTGTTGGAATCCTTGGGTGCATTCCAAAATTCTCCCTTTAAAAATGCATAGAAAATAGCTTCGGTGTCCGAAAAATTCACCGAAAAATGTCACGGACCATTGGCAAGGCCCACTCACAACTGGGTCTGAAAATTTGTGGTTCGTCATCATGAAAAACTCTAGAAAATATTCTCGACGTCCTTAAACAATCACCATATACTTTAGAAAAACGTAACAAATAGCTCGGGTGTCCGAAATATGTCCTCAAAACTCTCACATACTAATAATACCGCGTACTTCGTTATAACATTGTTCGATTTGAGTTTCCTTTTATTTTCAGTTTGGTTCCTCTTGATAGGTGTTTAGAAACTTAGGGTTGACTGAGTTAACCGATGCTCAATCAATGACAAAAATAGGTAAAATTTTTAGCATGGCCGTTTTACCTCCTCATGAGACTCTACTCAGTGCTCTCTGCTCTTAAAACCCCCGCCTTTTTTTTTTTTGGTGAGGGTGTCAGAGAACATCTACTCACTCTGCTGTTGTCTTTCTATTATTGGTTTTTTTTAAGAGATATTATTAGGGTTACAAAACAAAAACTAGTCAGTTTTAACTTTTAAATTTTAACTTTTTTTTCCTGAATGAGTTTAGATGGGCTTTACATACATCGTCCTAGGACGAGTTGGCCCAAAACTATCATCGGCTGGAAATTCTGTCAAAGTCTCAATTCGAAAGCTAAAACAGTAGTGCTAGTTGTGAATGGTGGGTGCTTGTTGGTGTTTGATCTCAAACCCCAAAACCCGAAAGTTGATGTACTACATTGCTAAGATGATCTAACATTTGCTTTGCATGATTTGTGTGTTTTGCAAAGTTGTCCCGCATTTGATAGACTACGGCCCTGCTAAGATTCCTATATCCACTAATGTTTCATCAGAGATTGTAGAAGTGATCCTTTTACACTGTTTAACTGGTTCTTCATTAAGAAATATCTGTAAAGGAATCGACTTTGTTACAATACATGAATCCATCACTAAAATCACATCCCATGTAAGCTTTCGTCGGATGACTGTCGAGGGGAGGGAGTTTTACAGTCAAAAGCTTGTCATTCACATATCTGTATGGGATTCCTCTGCTATTACAGTCAAAGTCACCATCTCGTCTTTCGCCCTCTTCACGACTACCTTCAATGGTACTCCAACTCTACCTCCCATTATTTCAGTGACCTGTCACAAATTCATCAATCATATAAACCTTCATAATACAGTATCATATATATACTACTAACGGGGAAGACAGAACAAAAGAAGCTTTAGTTTCTCAGGATCCAAATCCACAACCTCGTACCATCCAGTTTATAACAAGTTATTTTAGTATCCTTTTGGTTTCCACATTTTACTGCATCCTTATTGTGTACTAAGCTGCTTTTGTAAGGTTAAGCAATGAGGACTATAGATACATGAAGTATTCTTAATATGCAACTACTATTAACTCATTCAGCAAAAAACTGCTGCCATTTGCACATTCTCCCACTAGTATTCACCCAAAGAAGTTCACAACTTGTTTTATTAATCATATGACCCAAGTTCATGGCTTTGATTATAGAATAAGGATTCAGAAGTTCCAATACCCTCTATGATGCTTGCAACAGGCTTTCCATCAAATTTGACAACAACATCACCAGGACGAAACCCAGCACGCTCAGGTGACCCAGGAGTTACCTAGATGAACAATATTCAGCAGTTACAACACAAAGTATTCATGGCTTGAATACTGAACAACCTAACACGCATTAGGTCATTCAACCGAGTTCGAGTTCAAGCACGAATTCAATCCTAGGTACTTTTCCTCTCGTAATTTAATAAACAACAATGAAGAAACGACTAGAATACATACCATAGGTACGAGAATCCCTCTTTTTATACTTGGGAATGAACTATCTCTTTCTTTGAGCTGAGAAATTATCATATCGTTTAGGTCAATCATCTTCAGTCCAAGCCAAGGCCGAACAACCCTCCTGCCAAACATGTCATCCAAATAATTAAAGAGGTGTATGTGACCTAATGCCAGTTACTCTTATACCACTGAAACAAGATGTACCCATTTTTCTTAAAGTGCTCCATCATTTTGGCAATTGAGTCAATTGGTACAGCAAAACTCAATCTATCAGTAGCAAGTACTTTCATGATATTAACACCAATAACTTCTCCATCCATATTTACTAGAGGTCCCCCAGAATTCCCCTGCATCACTCATGTAGATAAATCCAATACTATAAGCACACATAGAAGAAACCCAAGTTTGGACAGACATCCTCCTCAATTCACAACTTTAAATAAGGAAACACATGCAGAGAGGGAGAGAGATATACCAGGTTAATAGCGCAATCGGTCTTTAAGTACTCCCTCTGCAGTCCACCAACCCCCAAATCACTACTTTTGCGGTTGACACAACTATATTTAAAGGAAAGAGAAAATGTCAAAAGGATTCGTTAAATTTTTCCCTTATTAGGACACAATACTAATTGGCATAACACAGTCCCGCAACAGTCGGTTTTACCCCATGCTGGCTTGCTCTACAGTCTACAGCAACCATTCACAAAATGTGAATTCATAGATGATGAACATGATACAATACAAAGTCAAGGAAATTAAAGCTTCATTTAGACATATTTAGCATGCATTTGTACGTGTACGAAGACATTTATTGTATAACAAGTAAAAGCAAATGAAGTCTATATCACTCACTATTGGTCTTACCTTACAATACCAGATGTGACAGTATTCTGAAGCGAAAGTGGACAGCCAACTGCTATCACCCAATCCCCAGGTTGGAGTCCACTTGAGGTGCCCAATTTCGCGGATGGAAGGGGAGTTTTAGAATTGATCTTTACTATAGCAACATCAGACTGGAGATCCGCATTCACCACAGTACCCTCAAATGTCCGACCATCTTGCAAAGTTACACCAACCTGAAACAAGTACATTGACTTATCAACTGTGGAAGACTAATAACAGTTTAATAACGAATACGTTCTAGTACCAAATAACAAATTTTAGAAACATATTAACAGCATACTCAATAATGTACTAATACAGTTTGTATGTAATTAAACCTGTTTTCCAATATATATGAGGAATGCTAGGACCATCTATGCATTCAATTGAAACTGCAAATGGTGTCTGACCTTCCCCTTTGATGAAGCTCTTAGCCCATGAAAATCAACCACAGCATGTGCACACGTTAGGATCGTGCCATCCTCATCAATTATAGTTCCAGAGCCTATACCCTTCCCAACACCAACACCATGCATACCTACAACAATCAAAGTCGACAAGCCAACACTACTATTAATTTCCAGATAACACAACTACATCAAAATAATACTGCCAAAACTTCAAAAAAACAATGAAAATGTAGACATTACCCTGTTGAAGAGATATATTGACAACAGCAGGGCCAACTTTTGCAGCGGCCTTTGCAATTGTATCTTTGCCCAAACACCCACTACAGCATGGCTTTGGGCTCTCTCCCGATACAGAGAAACCAGACACATCCTTCCCTATGTCCAGAGAAGGAGCCGAACCATTTGTAATAGAAAACAATGGAACAACTCCTACAATTCAAACAAACACAAAAAACAAAAGGAATAAACAACACCAAGTACATTGTACAATGTAATGAGGCAGAGAACGTAACGAGGGACAAACCGAATGGCCAGTTTTGCCTTGGCAGCGACAGCGATTCACGCCATGGTGTAGGAATCGACACCGAGAATGAAGAATCTACAATTTCAGTACACAATAAACGGGTTATTAATTGAACCCCAGTCCATTCATGGTGCCCAAATCACAATCCAAATCTCTTGGTTCATTTCTTATCATTGGGCTACAAAGTAAGCAGCAACAAAACCATTGCCATCAGCAGGCTCTTCAGAAAGCTCAGTGCCCTAGCAAGAGCTGTATGTGTGTGTTGAGGAGTGCTTGTTGAGAACCCAGCGGTACAAAACGTCGTAGGTCCGCGGCGGCACTCCTGAGCGATGTTGACCGAGAGTGTGGCCGGTGAGTCCGACTATCTCGGAGGAGAAGGAAGAGCCACTGAATGAATTCGCCACACTATGCCTAGCTATGTGTTTCCACATCTCTCCTTGCTCTTCGGCTCCTCGAAACCAGCAGCTCTGTTTCTCCTTTTAGGGTTGCCTCATGCCTCAGTGCCTCACTCAGTAACGTCCTCCCCTCCCACTCTCACTCTCACATCCCTAACTCGGGTTAGTTCACGTTGGACGTGTTCTTCACGCCCTGGAAAGTGAGCGTGGTCCTTATCCACCATGCCTCTGACACCTGAAAGATGCCTCTGACAGTTAACGCATCAGTTTTGACGGATGTTAACTGTGAAGTTACTCCACTGCCCTTCAAACTCAAAATTTGTGGACATAAATGTGCCATGTCAGCATGGCCCACTGCGGCTCAATTTACACCGACGCAACGCAGAATCACACGTTCTGTAAGATACGCAGCAGTACGTTGAGTATGTCTGCACCACGTGTCAAACACTCATTGGAGAAGTTTTGGCGGAAAAGATGACTCTCGCTAATTCTCCCACCGCGTCTCGCCTCGCCTCTCCTCTCCTCGTCTCGTCTCGCCTCGCCTATCCTCTCCTCGCCTCGCCTATCTTCTCCTCGCCTCGCCTCGCCTCGCCTCGCCTCGCCTCTTCTTGCCTCGCCTCGCCTCGCCTCGCCTCTCCTCGCCTCTCCTCTCCTCGTCCGTCTCCTCCTCGCCTTGCCTCACCCGTCTAGATTCAAATCAAAAACCACAAAGCTTTACCTGAAAAACAATTCAACGAGATCAGCGATGGTTGAAGGCGGTCGGAGGCTATCGAAATCTATCACTGGACATTACACCAGAGCAAGTAAGAAACTATATGGACAAACCCGATAACGTTCAGAAGATACATTTGCACGCGATTGGGAGATCTATCTGAGCGAAGTCGACAACCCCGTTTCCATATCAACAAGAGAAGCTTCTGTGAATTCGATAGGTGGTTCGGGTTGCTAAGGGAAACAAATGTAGTGCCCAAGCGAGACGCGCGCTTGACGCGTGGTTCTTATAAAAAGTAAAACGACACCTGCAGTACACTGCGTACTGCGTATATTCCAGCCGTTCCCCAAATTGAAACTATATCTGCACCATTGTGAGTATCGGTGATACTAGAATAGTGATGCTCTACTAACCAAACTAAGGGTGAGCATGGGACGGGATGAGACAGGATTAGGGCCATCCCACGGCCCGTCTCGGACATTGATACAGGTCTTACGTTTTTAAGACTTGGTTCCACGCAAGTCCTGTTCCAGGCGGGATTGGGACAGGACGGGTCCAATCCCGTCATCCCGCCCCAATATTACCTGATAGATTGTATCATCTGAATTCATAATTCGTAACTAGAATTAAACTAGAGTAACATCAATAATCCACAATTTAGTATACCATATCAATAATCCACAATCCACATCAATAATCTACAAACTAGAATTAAACATTACATAACACTACAACCGCCAGAACTTAACGAATTCAATCAACAGTATACCATATCTACACAGCAGCTCCACATAATTTAGTATACAAAGGATACAAGGTGGACAGTTTCTATTACTTACATTTAAGACCCTGTATTAGCATGGATTAGGAATAACCCAAAGCGGTAAGGAGCCGGGAGGCCAATGTACCTGGTAACCCGAATTCCTTGGATACGGGGGCAATTCTTCAATCATTCCATCCCTCAGTCTGAAAATGCCAGAATCATATCCCCCAACTCCACTTTCATAGTTCAACTAGGAGTAATCAACCGCAAAATAAATATAGTTCCCCACACATCCTGAAAAATCAGATGCCGACAATGAAAATGAAGAGTTCTCCCTAATAAACAGCATCCTATCACCCAAATTCTCTACCTTCTCCCACCTCGGCCCCATCCAATTCATCCTAAAAACATCGAATCCCACAGTTCTGTAATTAACATTTGCATCATCGTTCATAATATCATGATCAACATCCAAATACCTGCTCACCAACAACAAATCAGCCCCCGAATTCACCAAATAACTCATACCCGCATCTTCCAATTTCGGCATTTGAATGATCCTAACAACAGGGACGAACCTTTCACGTCGCACTCGGCAACAATGCCATGATTATCAACCGCATAAAACAAGTCATTGAAAGAAATGACATCCTCCGAATAACATCATTCCAAATCACAAATCCTAAAACCTAAATAGATATAACGAACAAAGAAAAAATAATCTTGCCTGACGGAGGAAGAGGGCGGTGAGATGCGGAGCCGAGGAGGAATCGGGTGCCGAGACAAGAGGGATCGGGCAATGGAGGAGTTCAAGGAGAAAGAGTGAAACTGAAAGAGTGGGATTGAGATTTAGGGTTCGCGCGACTTCATCCAAACATTGAAACGGAAGGAGAGTGAAGGACTGCAGAAGAGTTAGTATTAGGGTTTAAAAATGAAAGGTTGAGATAAAAACATCTAAAAAAACCAATGGTTGAGATTACTCTATATTTTACACGGGACGGGACAGGCCTGACGGGCCTCAATTTTTCAGTCTCGCGTCCCGTCCCGTCCCATTGATTCTCTATAGGATATGATCGGGATGGGACTGGGATTTAGGTTTTTTATGCCTACCCATATAGGATATGAACGAGAATGTCACCATTAGCCTAAACGTGACCTGAGATTGGTATCCTTTGTCCACATTTGTGGTAGTGGTTCCTTCTTTCAACCTCTTATGGGTGGCTGCGCCCTTTTTTCGAAAATACTTGCGTCTCGATTAATATGTACGTGTGAAACTGGACTTAACTAACTTTTTATTTTAAAATGTTCCCCCGTTTCTATTGGGTGGTTTTAGTTATACCTCTAAATTTGCTATATCATCCCTATATTTTTGTAAGATTTTGTTTCATGTTTTACACTCCATTTGTATGAAACGAGTTAATATTAAGCGAAGGGCTCTACCACATTTCTGTCGAAACTGATTGGAAGAACCAATTCTTGGAAATGTTGAGTCCAGTATTCCCCATCACCTAATACTTAATTCCTCCTCTCAAACAACACTTTGACAATTTGTCAATACTAAATACCAAAATTATCTAATGGAGGACTTCAGAAAAAAATAATTCAAATGGAGCACTATGAAAATGTACTATAAAATAAGATCATGTTTTATGTAGGGTGAGAAGTAAAAGTAGGATAAACAAAGTGGTTAATAGGGTGTCAATAGCCGACCTCCGCCCCCTTCACCAAAAAGCCCCTGCATATGTCTGACAGGACTCAACAAAATTTTAAGAAATGGGTTAAATAGGAAATAAATTTCTATTAGGTTGTGTTTGGATAAAGTAATTTCAATTTTCATAAAAAATTCAAAATCATGGGTATTAGAACTCCATGAATTTAAATTCCATTAATTGAGACGTGGAGTTTTAAAATGACAAGAAATAGTATTTGGCCTAACTTATGTTTGATGAAATTGATAAATGACGCCTATTTTATAAGAATTCAAGTCAGAAATTTAAGCCCCTAAATTACATGATTATTTTCCCATGAAAATGAAAATTGTAAATCTCATGGGATAGGTGCCCAAACGCTGGAAAGAGACCTAAAGCAAGCCAGACCTTGAGTATAGGCCCAGCAAGCCTGTGCCTATAGCCCCGAAATTTTAGGGGTCTAAGAAAAAAATTAACCCCATATATATGTAAGAAAAAAAAAACTGTTTCTGTAAGAACCCGTAGGCTATGCAGAAGCACGGTGGAACATGAATACACGCACAGAGACAATATTTATAGTGGTTTACCATACCATCGGAGGACATGGCTATGTTCACTTAAAATTCCACTATCATGGCCAATAGGCCTTTGGTGTTACAAGAATTTCCATCCCGCGCGGGGTACAAATGCAACAATCCCGCGCGGTCTGGAGTAAGGGAGGGATGAGGGAGTATCCATCCCGCAAGGTGGGGTTTATATACGCGGGGTGGAGTGTATCAGATCTCATCTCTCTCTCCTGTATCTCGGGGTGGAGTATTACCGATCCCTATATCTAGAGGGGAAGCCTTCATTTTATAGCTAAGAAAGGTTCTCTCTTTTTACATACTTCCGATGTGGGACTGACTACACATTTATCTTATCATGGTGCCTTCTTGTGGAGCTTAGAGGACCACTTTCCCGACGTGGTACCGATGATCTTTCACCATGGCGAGGTAACCCGGACGTTGGTTTATAAGTTTCATGACTGGTCTATGGGCGGGGAATGTAGTTTACTGACTACCGACTACAAAAACAAATACACAATTAAACCTAGCAAACTTCTCGTTCTTTTTGCTATTTGATTCTCCTACGACGCGACTCTTCTTCTTCCTCTAGAATCCTAGTTTTCAACCCTAAATCTCAGACTTGGTATGTATTTCATTAATTTATCGTCGCCAATTATCCTCACCATCTATAATTATTTTATTATCTTCTTGTTCTTCGTCAGTTGATGAAGCATTTGTTTTTGAACTTCTAGCAAATTTGGAAATAGGTTAGTGTGTATAGACATATAAAATTTAACGATAATAATAATCGTTGAATAATCCAAGCAAATACGTGGCTCATGAGTCAACAAGATTGGAAAGTCGTCTGAAATAACACGTGGCAACGTGGAAATGGTCAGCCGACAACAAAACCTTAAATCCCGGTTGAAATCAATTATCAAGTGTTGATTGATGACCATGTATTAATTAAATTAATTGGACATCCCCAAATTGATTGGTGATGGTTCGCCAGCGAACCGTACTTCGTGAGGCGGACTGACATTCGCGATTCGAACAAGACTTGGGGAGGTGAAATAACTTCGCATAGAAGTAAACAGTGGCGAGGTGAAGTGACTTCGCGTAGAATTAAACAGTGGCGAGGTGAAATGACTTCGCATAGAAGTAAACAGTAGGCGAGGTGAACCGGACTCGCGAGTCGAACCGAACTTCGCGTAGATTCACATAAAGGCGAAGCGAAATGGCTCCGCGCGTGTGGATTTACATGAAGGCGAGGCGATATGGCCTCGCGTAGGGGAGTCCGCGAACTGGGATAGGAAATCTCCGCTTGCTTGGAAATCAAGGTTCCTCGCGGGATACCTTCCTTATCTGCAAGATGGCTCGCCCCTTATTGAAGATCTTGATCAAAACAGGACATTCAATCCAAAGCGATCTGGGCATATCTAAATCTTAAGATTTGATTGATCTGATTGTGTTAAAATCAGCAAGTAAATCAAACCATCAAGATTCATTTATTCGATTAAGGAAATGTTATTGATTCAGAATCTTCATTACTTGCCTTAAGTGGAGGCATGTTAACACTATAAATACCCCCTCTCATACCAAGAGGAAGGGGGGCAGAAACAAAGGTGGACAGAGGACCAGAAGGAGAGTAGCGGACTAGAGAGAGAGAGAGAGAAAAATCCCTCCCGCGAGCTCAGAAGTCTCCTCCAAAATCCTTGAAGAACTATCAAGCTCATAGCCAGTTCTTCATCAAATCCAAAATCCTTGAAGAATTATCAAGCTCATAGCCAGTTCTTCATCAAGTCCAGAAGTCTCCCAAGCCCCCGAAGAGTCATCAAGCTGCCAAATAGCCGACATCTTCACCAACTTCAAGACAAAGAATAAACCACCCCGTGAAACCGCTCGTGGATCAAATCCGATCAAGAAAAGCCTCTACGGCCCTTGATCAATCAACTTCTACAAATCGTCAACACAACAAGAAGTCCAAATCCTAGATATTCGTTACGTGATCAACCGACGTAACCCTCAAGAACAAGTGCTTGTCACCCTTGAGTTAAACCTACATTCGGAGATAGAATCAGAGGAGTACACAAAGATTGTAACCTGCATTCGCATTGATTAAATTAAATTATTCTTTATACAAGTGTTGTTCTGTCATTTGTTGCAGATATTTTCGTGTTTACGGTGTGAAAGAGCACCATTGAATTTATCTTTAGGTGATGAACACAACAAGTTCGTTGGGTTAGTAAATATTCCTTGCAAATTCTTTCCAATGATTAAGATTCTCTGGTGTGTTTGTTGATATCATAATTTCGTTGGAAAAAGAGAGTTGATTTTTCAGCCCATTCTACATAGAACTCATTGATAGGAAAAGATCTGATAGTGGAAACATGTGTCACCAACTTTGTCAGACCTATCACTTGGCGTGTCAGGGAGCAGAAGGTAAGGGGTTTGGTGAAAAAGCCCATATGCTTTGCGTTTCCACGTTAACAACCTCCCTCCCCAATAAATACTAAGTCTTCCCAAGGCTGAGGATACAACACTATATATATATATATATATATATATAGGGCCCTTCCAATGAGGGATCCCTATTTTAAGCCATTTATAGGGATATGACATTACACCAACTTCCCGATTATAATTTTACATCTCCACCGTTCATATCTTAGGTCTATATGAGTAGATCACCTCTACAAAATTTCATATGATTTGGTGATTGTTAAGGCTTTCAAAAGTTCAATTTAGTTTTAATGACCTTCAACGGTTTTAGTTTGACATAAGCTGGACCGTTCAAGATCATTAAAACTAAATCAAACTTTTGAAAGCCTTAACGATCACCAAATCATATGAAATTTTGTAGAGGTGATCTACTCATATAGACCTAAGATATGAACGGTGGAGATGTAAAAATTCAATTGGGAAGTGGTGTAATGACCTATCCCTAGAAAGTGGCTAAAAATAGGGATCCCTCAATGGAAGGGGGCTGTATATATATATATATTTGTTGGCACGTCAGGAGTGCTTGATCCCATGCTAAAGTTGCTAGGCTCATGTTTTCACCTTCTTTTACAATATCATTTTATACTTCAGCCCCTCTTTATTTTTCTCCAATCTCTACTTATTGTTTAAACACTTGACTGACTTGGATGTTGAAGAGTGATTGGCAGGTCTTAGGCTGGTCCTCCGATAACATATCCCCTCTCACATGTCTACATGTCCTTCAATGGCACTCCACTAACTTGAGGTAGAAAAGGCCGAAGTCAAGTGAAAGAATATCAAGATGTCAGAAGAAGAGATCACAAGAGCAGCCTTGCACCTTCGTCTAATAATAATGTTATTATGATGAATTCAATGGCAGACGTCCAACGCCAAGAAGAAGGCTAGGAAGCTCACCATCTAGGGGAGGAAGTTCGGGAGGAGACTAACAGTTCCCCTAACGAAGGAAAGGATGAAGCTTACCATGAAGAAGAGGAAGCTCGACATCAAGTGGAGGAAGTCCAAGATGATACTATCAATTCCACCAAAGAAGAATACGAGGAAGCTCACCATCTAGTAGAGGAAGTCCGGGAGGAGACTATCAATTTCACTGAACAAAGAAGTGTGTAGGCTCAACATCAGCCGAAGGAAGCCCAAGATCAAGTATATAGTCTTATTCAAGGAAGTCGAACGCCCAAGATCCTTAATGCCATACCTCCAATCACATATGGCGAACTACCAAGACGCGACACATGGCCACCGTGACATATCTTCAGTCACCGAAGATAGACGACCAAAACCATGGAAATAGTCAAATAGCCGAAGGGGGAAGATAGGCCCACTACAAGAGAACAATCCACCATTTTACACGTATGATTTCAACGGAACTCTCGTTGACAGTTGGTGCTAGAAAACGACATCAACAATGTTAATTTTCTTTTTCTTAATCTGTGTTCGAAAATTTTAGTTACTTGGGTAAGTTTTCCGTTTTTATATATTCAATAGTATTGATTTTAGAATATAGCAGAGTAATATATGGTATTAGATAGACGATCGGAGAAAAATTGTAGGTTGTAAGATCATGGCTCAAATAGAGAAAAATTGTAAATATATTGAACTAGGTAGGGAGCCCCATTTTAACTTTTTGCCTAAAGCCCCTACAAACTCAGGGCCGGCCTGACCTAAAGAATTGAGAAATCCCTAATATTCTTTGGATTCTCTCTCTTTTTTCCACATCCACGCACACACCAGTGGGAGGTTTACATAGAATTTTGAGGTCTAAATGTAACCATATTTTTTTTGAAGGCGAAAACAATCAAACAAGTACATAAATAGTCGCTTTTGGAGCCATTATTACTTCAATTTATATGCTTGAATACTAAAAGGAAGCCCCTGCCCTGAGAGTAAAAGCTTCAACGTGAAGGGTTCGAAGTAACTCCAACCTAAGGAATTGCAGTACTGGAAAAAGCACTGTAGCAGCCTCTCTCTCTAGCCTGTAGAGAGAGAAAGTAGATCTGAAAAAATTTCCTCCTCCCCCTTCCCTTCTGCCCCATTCTTGGTCCTTTCTAGATCTAGATTCAAGGCTAAGGTTTGGGGGAGGCCTTTTTTCATTATTTTTAGCAGCTTATTGTTCTTCTCTCACCTTTGTGGTGGTTTTCCCCTTTGTGGATTTCTCTGGCTAATGTCCAGTAATATTCTGGCTATGTCCAGCAATTTTCTGACCTTGTTCAGTTCGGAAGGAACTTGTTCCTTATCATTCCTTCTCTTTAGTTATCTATGACAATCGATCTCATATCTTTCCCGATTTGTGTTCACCCAATCCCATGTCAGTTCTTCACTTTTCAGTTCCAAAATCTATGAAACCTTAGGTGGCTGTGATGATAAAGTGCAAAGCACTTTCATCTGAGTATGGGTGCTCACGCATGGGCTCACCACCCTCATTCTCTATGGTTCTGGTTCTCGGCTCTTGTTCTTGGTCCTCCTTCCACAGTCACGCCACTCTCTTGGTTTGGGTATATTGGATGGAGAAGATGATACTGGGATTGTTGGGTTACCTTTGATTTGTGCTCTGAGATCTGTTTGTCGTCAACTATACGACATGGAATTTCTCGGTGACTAGGAATATGATACCGGACACTCACAATTAATAAATATCAAAGTCTAGCTTGCACACGAATTCTCTGGCTCTAATATAATTGGTTTTAATCAATGGAATACTGATAAAAAAGAATCAGAAAAAGACAAATCCAACACAAGCATAAGAGACCAAGAATCTAGCTACTGTTTAATTGTATCGAGCCATTACATAACAATAAAATGTAAAAAACAAAAAAAACAAAAAAACAAAAAACAAAAATCTTATTATGATCTTTTCTCTATCATTCCAATTTTATCGAATGCGAAGAGACAATCTTATTATCATTTTTATTTCATGAATAATTAGATAAGTGTCTAACTGCAGGTATACTGGCATTGACACAACCATGTTGATCCTAGCATGTCACAGTATCCAACTCCCTCTGTATACTTGCTTGCACAGTTTTGAGCACAACACTGTTCATTGCATCCTTCGACACTGCAAAGACCCAAGCCGGCGTTGCATTTCTTTTTGGGTGGACAATCGAAATAGCATTTGCATGTGTTTGTTGAATCACATGTGCCGGAGCCACCGGGATGTTTGTCGCCGCAAGCTTTGTTGCAGTCTATGCCTTGACAAGAACCGATCGATTCGTTGCATATCTCGGCCTTCACCAGCAACATCTCCATTATGGCAGCTGCATATCACCATTGCAAATAAGCTAATCTCTATTACCTTCTGACTCAGTTATCTAAACTTGTGAGTGTAGGTAAATGGAAACATGACAACTAAGATACCCCAAATATTTGGTTTAGACATAAGAGTCAAAATCAAGCAAACAGACTTTTCAATCATAATGAGATATCATTTTCGCCTAGAGTACTCGTATATTAACGACAATAAAGTTGGTACGTATGCGTTAATCATTTTACCTGATGCAAAAGCAAGGAGAACAAGCTGAGAGCAGGATGTGATAGCCATGGGAAGAGCTTAATTTGTCGGACTTCTTCCTTCCCAAATAACTATTGAAATAATGATATGTTGATGCTGATGCTGATGCTAATGCTGATGGACATATATATGGTCTGGAATTAGGGTTCCCATTTATAAGGGGAATAGAAAATGTAAATAAGGAAGGTATGTTTTGGCCAGAGATATGATTGACAGACTATTCTGAGGGTGAAAAGGAATATCTCTTTAATGCATTATTTATACAATATGCTCTTTTAGAAAAAAACAATTTATTGGATTAATACACAAACTATATGTGGGCTAATTGCATACAACCAATTTTATTGGATTAATACTATATTTGATTGATACATATTTGGATAAACTTTAAAGTCTGGAGATTTTAGGTTTATTGTGTGACTAATGGTGTGTGAACATGATTCTCTTTCAATTTTTTTTTGAAAAATGACCATTTTTAGCTTTGAAATTGAATTTTAACCACATGTTTTCAAATTAATGAAAAGTAACCATTGATAGAAAAGCAATGTGTATGAAAAGCTTCTCCAGTTCATCTCTCAATATGGTTATTTTGAGCTCAGATGATACATTTTCTAATTGTGCAGTCGTGGGTCAAGTCTAAGCGCCATGAATTCAGAAAAAGTTAGCATGTCTCTCTCTCTAGGGTTTCTCTGGTACTCTAGGATTTCTTAGATTTTGCATCGGACGCTTCGCACCTCATGTCTGATGAGGTTTTGCAGAGGTTTGCCTTCGCCTTGGCTGTACGCGACGGCGATCGTCCGTCGGTGGGCGCCGCTCGTTCCACCCTGCCCCGCAACATTTCTTTGATGTTGGTCGACTTTTCACCCTGAAGCGCAAGGTGCCGGATTCAAAAGCCGTCTTTGGAACCCTAACCTCAGTTTGTGATCTTCATATTCGGATTCATATGAGGGCGAGAGATGATAGATTTGTGCTTCCAGTCTCTCAGGCTAAAGAGTGTAAGCAGATCTTGTCCGGTGGTCCTTGGTTTTACAGACGCTCACAGTTCGTCTTGGCAGAATACGATGGTTTGCAGAATGTGGCTTTGGTCCCCATTGATCGTTTCTGGTATCGATATCAGAGGTCTGCTCGATGCTCTTATGACAGAGGAGGAGGCTGAGAAGGTGGGCTAAACTCTGGGGTTGGTTGATCATGTTGACAAATTGAATATCAAGAAGGGTGCTCGGGTCATCGTTTGAGTGACCTTGTCAAGGAAGCTTTTGGTGATTTACCTTTTGAGTTTGGATCGATTTGATTTCCGGTGAAGCTTCTGGTGAAGTACGATTGCATTGTAGGATTTTGTCAAGTTTGTGGAATGATGGTACACCCGGAGTCTGGTTGCGTTGGGCCGCCGGTTTTGAGATTGAATCATTGAAGACTTTGTTTCGTTAAGAGAATGCGGCTAGGGTTTCTGCAAATCCTAACCCTAATCCTAAATATGTTCCAAGCTTGTTTGGGAAGCAATCCAACTTCTTAGGAGGCAGGTCCTCTTCTGGTGTTTAGGGTTCGGGGTTGCAGAGCTTTTCCTCTCCTCCTGCATGTTATTCCATTTGCAGGTGGTATCTTTGGTGGAAGTGTGATGTAGAACAGATGACGATATAGATTTAAGAGCATATTAATCGTGGCAAGTCTAAACTCGATTTGTTTTAGATTTGGCGTTCGGTGTCCAATTGACCATTATAATACCTTTCTGGAAACGGAACGGCCCAACAAGTCAGTAATAGCTCTGTCATGACGTATGAGCTTTTTAAGCAATCCAAGTTCATTTAAGCCTTATCGGCAATTATTTTTATTAGTTTGGTTTCGGCATGTAGATTTACTTGTTTTCGGCAATTATTTTTATTAGTTTGGTTTGGATTTGGTTTCATTTTAACCCATGGGCTATTAGGCTTGGATGTTAGTCTCCCTATAGGGTTTATTTACTCCTTTATAAGGACATTTTCTTAGTTGTACTCGCCAGCTTTTGATTAATAAAAACCCTTGGGATTTTCTCAACTTTTCTGGTGGATTCCAGATTCTCTCATGGATTCAAGAAAACCAGACTTGTGGATTCAAGTCGTCATTGGTGGATTCCAACATTTATATTTTCGTTGCATCAAAGTGGCTTTGAGTTCACAAGGATATCCTTATCTTTGCTAGGGATCACAGCTGCCGATCTGGCGATGCAGCTTGCTCGATTTCGGTCTCCTCGTACTGTTGATTTGGGGTCTGATGTGTTGGGTCCGGTAAGCACCAATCCAGTGTATTCTCTTCCATCTATTTCTGGTGTTAAGAGAGGGGCGGAGATGGCTTTAATTATAATGGGGAAGAGGGGCCGAGGTGATAGTGATGTGATTCAGACGGATCAACTTGGTGCAATATGAGATTACCTTAGCGCCAAAAATGGCTTTGGTTCATTCCGGTGGGCTTACCACAGTGTCACCGGCCAAGAAGAGGAACGTGCGGAGATCATGTGGTTCTAAGAACAATAGAGTGGTGGTTGAAAAGGATTTCGAGAAAGTTGGGAGCTAGCAAGTCAGGAGCTTCACGGGACAAGAAAAGTTTTTTTTGGAGCTAGGAAGCCATCGGTGACGGAAGATGATGCTGAGGGGTTAGTCTTAGAGGCTAGTCCGACAACCAATGTGCTAGTGTTTGAGGATTATGTGCTTGAGGAGATATCTCCTTCTTATGCTGATGTTTCTCTCAAGGAGACTCCTTTTGTGTAGGGTAGTTCTAGGGATTAGAGAATGTTAGTACATAGCCAAAATATTTGACCAAGCCGAGAATATGGCACAATTACCCGGTCACCGAAGATCATTCCAGGCGAGACAACTCCGGCGAGCCCTTCACGGATATCCAAAGAGTGAAGGTCTGGCAATAATCCGCCTGCCAGACCCACTCTCCGACGGCAAAACACCCCCAAAATGGGAGATGCCGTAAAGGACTACAAATAGTCCCACATCGGGGACTGAGGTCACAAAGCCTAACATTGGCCTATAAAACAGGCACAAACTCCCAAAAGAGGTAAGTACAAACAACTCTTCCCATACTCCCGTACACTACAAGTAGCAACCAAAAGCTAACTTAAGCATCGGAGAGTCGAAGACTGGGCCACCCCAGTCTCGACTTCCTGACGCATTGTTACTTGTGTAGGTACAGAGCCTGGAACCAAGGATTCAACTTCGTCCCGACTCGCGGTCCCTTCCCGACTCGCGGTCTCGCCCCGACTCGTGATCCGGGGACAGGTAAAAACAGAGAATAAGTTGGGTTTGTCCAATAGTTAGTGTTCCTTTATGTTGACCTCGACTATGGTTTATGGCTTTAAAATTGCTTAGGCTGGCTTAGGTTCTTAGGTCTTAAGTTTTTCTGAGTCGTTTTTGCATGGTTCAAATCTTTCGAGCCATGAGGACGGATCATGTCTTTGTTGTATCCCTATTTTCAGTTATTAATGGATTTTTATCCTTCATCAACAAAAAAAGAAGAAGAAGAAGAAGTCTATGCGCCATAAAACCATGAAACCTGGAGTTTCTCTCCACCATTGCCTATTTGATGGAGAAGCATATTCAATATTGGATGGAGAAATTGAAGCAAAGCAAGGGAACCAACATTCTCAAACTGACAATAGCCATGAGAAGTTTAGAACCCTACGGTGTGCTTGTTCAAAGAGTGTGTCTATCATATTTAAGGAAAAAGTCTCTTATTGGATCATTAATCGGGTACAACGACGAATAAAGTCTTAAGCTCAATCGGAAGACATTCTTACCATTCTTTACTTATTAAACCTTACTCAAGTTCCTCAAATAACCTCACTATATAATATAGGGTAAAATACTGTATAGTCCTTGTGATTTGAAGTCAACATCTGTTTAATCCTTATGGTTTTATTTTAATCTAAATGGTCCTTAAAGTTACAATTTTTTATACATATAGTCATTCTGTCAATTTAACGGTCACGTCAGAAATTTAACTAAGAAAATTAACGGAATGACCATTTGAATGAAAAATTGTGACTTTAAGGACTATTTAAATTAAAATAAACAGATTTCGACTTTAAACCACAAAGACTAAATAAATTTTAATTTTATAATATAATATATACATATATATATATAAATATCCATCACATAAATTATATTGTGAGGTTATTTGAGGAACTTGAGTGAGGATTAGTGAGTAAATTTACAATATGAAAATTTGATAGGAGGTGTAAAAAGCATAAGAGGTCAAGTGAGTGAATTTCGAGGTCTTAATAGCAACACTCCAACTAATATACATGTAGAAACTAAAATACATCTCCCTTTTGAACATGAGTGCGTCTATTGAGACCTCCAAATTTGCTCATTTGACATCACTTTATTATGAGTTATTGAATGACGGATAACTCCTCTTACATAATGACTATTAAAGACAATAATAATACTAAAATAAGTAATGGATTTATTTTCTCTGGACTTTCCAAATCAATAATATATATTGTATTCTTTATTATTTTTCTTATATATTTTAATTTCCTAATTTTATTACATATATATTATTACCCATTTACATATTTAATAAGAGCTAAACTATGATTAATATTGATCATGTGACATAAATTTATATCATCATACATGTTCAAAAAAATATACAAGGTGAAGTAATTTATAGGACAAAAAAATCGTTTTAGAAAAATCAAATAATTATAGAAATAATCTATCATGAGTTACATAAAATAGAGAGAGAGAGAGATCGGAAAAAAGTGAACTTTTATAGAGAAAAAATGGTTATCCTTGATCATTATTTAGCAAGTAAAATAGAAAATGAAAACCTAATTCATGTTAAAACATTTTCTTGTTGAGTAAATAAGTTTTTGAAATCTGATACCTTGTGTTATTTGATTTTTAAGAGATTTTCGTTCTTAAATTAAAGAATAAAATTTTAATTAAAACATTTAGAGTGAAAAGTAAATATAATGAGTAATTTTTTTATTTTAGAGATAATGAGTTTTTGATGATCGATGCAGAAAAAAAGGAAAAGAATGAGAGGTCTAGTGAGTGAATAAGAGATGTAATGAGTCATATATTGAAATATATGTGAATAATATAAACAAGGTTATTTTAGAAATTTGAATGGAGGTTTAGTGAGCAAATGCTTGTATTTAAAAGTAAAATTAAGGTGCGGAGAGCATGAGAGATATACTGAGCAAATTTGAAGGTCCCAATAGCCGTACTCTTTGAACATTTGTTAAACGCCTTGTGAAACATAATTATTTATTTATTTCGAGTAAAGGGTTGGTACGGTTGCCCTCAAGCCTTCATTAATGAACTTATATTGCCGCCTAAGTATAAACCCGACGGCACTTAGAGTTTCATCCTACCACTAGCAGGTTGCGACCATTTGACCAAACAAAAGGCACGCCTCCTACCTAGTTCAAATTAGGCACACTGAGTATGGGCAACTGGGACAAATCACATATTGTCCTACTAAAATAAGTTAGGTTATTACTGGCATATACCCATAAATACTAAAAAAAAACTAGAGCATCAAAAATAAAAATACCATGGAGTATGGGCCCTCATCTAGGCCCCAACAATGACTGTCCCAATTCAAAGCTTATTGCTACACTAGGGATCCTTGGCCCAAGCCGAACCATTACTAGGCCCGGTCCAAATTCCAATACTACAAGAGACCGGTCGCCAACATCTCGTTGACACCCTCGACTTCCGACGATCAACTACACTACCAAAACTACGGACTTGTCACCCAAAGGTCGTAGATTGTCTTAGAGCTCTAGGATGTCGGCTGAAAATACATTAACACCGGAGATCAATCAAAATGCAGCAAACCCAAACTAGATCTAATAGATACAATCTCAACACTGATCCAAATTAACGTTGCCTCTGTGAATGCCAATCCCGCTACACGACGTCGAATCAGCCTAGCCGTCTACGCGCTGCTATCCGATACTCTCTCCCCGCATGGATTTGTTGTAACCCCTCGCCATCAGACCTTCCTCCCGATCAAAGTGCCACCAACCCCTATAGCTCTTGCTTTGGCTAGGCCCTTCTCCTCCGCACACTTGGTTCTCTCAAGCCCATTTGGAGAAGAAGCCAAAATGGCACGTCGCCGGACAAGCATGCTCTGACTTTATAGTGCTCTCTCGACTGATTTTCAATTTGCGGGACAGATTAATTTTTTTTATATTTTTTTATAAGCATCTTTATTTATAAGATCTGAGAGGATGTGAAGATTGAGTAAAGGGTAACAATCACTCCATAACATATCTCGTGACCAAGATCCAATTAAGCAAACATAAGAGTAGAAGGTGACACATCATAATATATCATCCACTCCTTTGCCATTCATCAAAATTCCCCCTGCAAGTGGCACAAAACTTAGCAGCCTCAGCCCACTAGCCACCTAGAAGGCCAAAGATCTAATTGGAAGCCCAAATAGTGGCCTGATCCACAATTTTAGTGAAACAGCCATTAATACCATCTATCTACATCCAACTAGTTGTTCGGTCGAAGGAAACAGCCATCTTTGACATACCATGCCTCGACCATACTCCAACTAGTGTGATCTTCAGCTTGAGTGCCTGACTACAAATTATGCTACACCGACCACAGAACTTACAAATGACCCAAAAGAAAGCGCCTCCCCCACCAGACCAACTAATTGAAAGCGACGACAACAGATCTTGCTGGATAAAAACTGCAGCCACCAAGAAAACCTCGGGTCACCAACCCGACATGATGATTCGATCTCCAACACCACCAGAGCCTCTACCCAGATCCCAATCCTCTCAAACACCAACAGTCCCGACCACCACCCTTTCAATCCCACAACAAAACAAAACAAAAAACTAAGTTACCCGCTGGAGAAAAGCCCCCATGCCATCTTTCTTAAACCCGCCAGAGAGAGGAAGGGTAAGGAACCCCCTCTCAAAGACAGAGGACCATAGGCAGTCATGGTCGAAGGGCGGCACACGGGCGTGGGGAAACGGGGCGAGAAGAGTCGATTAACCCTTCTCGTAATTTTATATTAATTGTTGATTTTATTGAATATTCAATGTTAATTATATAATTATACAATAATGACTCTCCTGATCAAGGTCCAATAAATAATAATGTTTTTCAGTTATGTCTTATATTGGTTCAATTAATAATTTTATCTCTTTATTTCGTATCCGTACGGTAAAAATTGTAAATACATATATATACCTAACACAATTTCATTCTATTTTATTAATTAAGATAGAGTTTTAATTATGTATTATTCGACTCATTCGGAATAAAGTAAATTCTTTAATTACAACTCTTGTTTTCAAGGAAAGACCCTTTGATTTTAATTATAAAGTAACAACTGAGAAGTGTGTATGTTTGAGGGTAATTGGCTTGGAAAGAAACAAAGATTTGATTTTTGGTGTGGTTGTATCTAGATTTAAATCCAGACTGTCTACATACTCTTGTAAAGGGATCAAACCATTGTAGTTCTTAAGTTTGGTTATGAGTTTGATTTTTCTGGTGCTTTGAGAGTTTGACCAGAGTCATTTGGGCTGGGTGAATTTGACTGGTGATTGACAGAGATTCTGTTTGGAATGATGGTTGCATCTAGTGGGTTGCTAGATTGCTTACGTACCCCTTTATGAGATTAAACCAACCGTAGTTCATAAGTTTGGTTTTTGTGGCTTGGTGCCAATTTTGGGTTTGATAGATATATTTTGAATCCGTTCACTGTATTTCTTATGGACACCCAATTTGGTAGAGTGTCGGTTGACTTGACTTGGGCACCCGAAATGGATGATGCATCAGTGTGACCAAGAGGCTTAAATTGTCTTGGCCATAGTTCTTGTTTGGGGCGTATGTGATTACTGCAAATCCAGCCTCCGTGTATAAGCGGACTCCGCGTACATGCGGACCTCACGTGTAGGCGGACTCCGCGTGCATGTCGTCTCGCATGTAAGCAGACTCTGCATGCATGCGGGCCTTTGCGTGTAAGCGGACCTCGCGTCTTGCTTCTTGCGAAGTCTACTGTGCCAAGTCATCTCGCCTCACCTTGACATCATCTTGGCTCGCCTGGACCTCCACTTTTACGTTACATCATCTTGGCTTGCTTGGACCTCCACTTTTACGTGACATCATCTTAGCTCGCCTGGACTTCCACTTTTAAGTGACATCATCTTAGCTCGCCTGGACTTCCAATTTTGTGAAGCCATCCTGCTTCGCCTGGCCTTCCAGTTTTGTGGAGCTATCCTGCTTCGCCTCGCCTGGACCTCAAAGTCATCTCGCCTTAGAGCTTTTGCTTTAGGGCTTTAGCTTCCACGCGAGGTCATCCTTGCATGCGAACTGCTCTAGCTCGCATGATAATGTTTTAGCAGGCATGTTTGTCTCGGCCAGAAGAACTTTGTAGCCTTGATGGGATTGATAAGATCATATGAACCGCATTAGAGACATCTTTCCCAATTCGAACCATGCTTGACACCAACTCAATGATTATCATCTTGAGGATATAAACCTTTTTGCAGATGAAAATCAAATGTGATTGGGAGTTGGACATGAAGAAGTTGTTCCTTCTATAAATAAGCTTACTTCGATCTGCTTTGGGATTCTCCAAGTCATCAAGGGTAAGTTCCTGCTCTTCAAATTCGCGTTGCTTGGAATGCTTGTTTTCTTCTCTTGTACGACTTGTTATGTGGAGCGCAAGACCATATGTACAAGAGGAAGGGCCGAGTGGCCTGTTCTTCAAACTTGCATTGTTTGGAATGCTTGTTTCCTTCTCTTGTACGGCTTGTTATGCGAAGCGCAAAACCATATGTACAAGAGGAAGGGCCGAGCGGCCATGTATTCGTTGCAACAAGAGGAGGCGGGGGCGAGGTCATCTCGCATTCTTCTGGTGACCATCACGCGAGGTCATCTCGCTTTAGGGGGAGATGGCTTGCATGCTTCCGGGCTCCCAGCGGAGTGAGACAGAAAGATAAAGACACTGCAAAAGAAATAGAGAGTTAGAATGAAGGCTCCACCTTTGTTGGTTCGCCGCCCTTCTTCTGCCTTTTTGTTCACTTCTCTGCTTTCTTCTTCTCCGTTTTGCTCTCTCTGTTTCTCTTTTTTTTGTCCCCCCTTTTCTTTTGGAGGCCTCTTTATATAGAGTACTTGGTTTGGATGATTGAGTTCCTATTGGACTTTGATGTCCATATGGTTTTCTTGTCTAGACACAACTGTTTGCAAGAGTCACAATTGAACTCAAAAGTATTGTGCATGTAGCACAAGAAAAGTATTATTATTTATTTATTTTTTTAATCCTTTTTTTTCCTTCTTATTTTTTGGTGATCAATAGTGCCTCCTCAAGTTTTGTGCATGGAACCTACTTTTCGCGCGCAAAGCTTGACCTGCTATTACTTTCTTCTAACATTTCTTCATGTCGTAATCAGGTAATGGATGCATATGGCCGGATTTCTCGCGAGGCAGCTTTGGACAAACACGGCCGAGTAGTAGGAAAAAACATAGAATACATGAGATCGCGGCCTTTGAATTCCATTCATGTTGATGACCCTCCTAAAAACATCATTACCTTGGTAACAGAAGTTGAAATGAACTCATGCTCCCTTACATTTCGTCAGGATTTGGAGGATCAAGTGATAAGAACAATCCGCAACTTTTCCCCTGTATTTAAAGGGCATTCTTTGGAGAGAGTGAATAATCAACATGATGGAGGCCCTTTCGTTTTTGAAGAGAACTTTTACCCGGTACTTTACAAGATGCTAAGCACCAAAGAAGATTGGTCATCGAGCCTTTGTTTCCGGGGTTGTGCTATATTTGAAATAGGCATAATGGAGTGGACAAAATTTGTTCTAGCCAACTTTGAAGATGTCTTGAATCAGGCTGGAATATATGGTGTCGTTGGCATCTCTCAATATCCTTACCATTATTGCTCCAACGTATGGAAAGCATTTTTGGAATTGTGGAGTCCTTTGACGAATACTTTACACCACGGAAATAGGGAAATTAGTATATCATTATGGGATTTGAAGATGCTTGGTGGCTTGCCGATTTCAGGGATTCCCTATGAAGAATTTATTCCTGAAAACAAAAGGTTGCAGCGAGACAGTCCATACCCTGTTACGCTTTCTGAGCTTTTGTGCGTACATTCTCGACTATACGTCTTGAGTAAGCAGAAATTTGTCCTTTGGGGAGATTGGGTTAGACATTTTTATAGAGGGCAACTGCTATACTCAGGTTATGGAGAAGACGCACAGTGCATAAACTATACGCAACGTGAAAAATTCATGGGTTTCTGGCCAACTTTGGCAATTTCAAAAGAAGGGGGCTGGCTGCATTCTTAGCTTATTGGCTCAGCAGTTTTGTCTTCCCTTCTTATCACTATATAATTAGACCTGAAACCTTTCACATGACATGTTTAATGGCTCAAGGAATCAGAGTGTCTCTTGCGCCAGCGGTGTTGGGCAATATTTATCATAGTCTTGGGGAAATCGTGACCGATCCACGAGGACCTGGAGAATTACGAGGCTGTTTTTCTGTTCATTATGTGATTGGTTGGTTGGGAGAGCACTTCAACTGTTTATGTAAGCGTCATGTTGACAGTGAGTTCCCTGAAAATTACCCCCAGCTAACAAGATATACCGGCATTAAAGCTCAATATTTTGGTGTTACTAGAGCTGGACTTGTCTTTAGGACCAAAAGCTCCGTAGAGTATCTGTTTTGGCTACGATCCTTAGCGTGCGAAGCGGAGGTGAATAGCAAACAAAGAGAAAGGGGGAGTGTTGCGGGCTTGCCACCTCGCGAACAAAGAAAAAGTCTTGACTTCTTGAATCAAGCAGAAAGGGGTTCCAGGTGCCACCTCAGATGAGGAATTTACGAGCATAAGGTGGTCGATACTCACGGCGGTGTGAGCAGAGCAACTATAGGGAAGATTCAGAGGAATCGGGGTAGAGTCCGGAGAGCTTTGAAGGATCCTAGGCGGCGGTGCGCTTAGGGTTAGGGTTTCAAGGTAGCTCGAAAGAAACTGGGTTGCAGTTTGTTTTGTGTCGTTTGTAAAGATTGTTGATTGTGAGAGCGAGGTCGCTTCAAAGGGGAAACGAAAACAAAGCTCCGAGGAGCGTTGGAGGTTCAACTGGGTCGAGGGTTTCAACTAAGTTGAAAGATTTTGTTCTGTTTGAATAAGTTATAAGAGCCAGCTTTGTAAACCCTAGAGCCCTTTATATAGTGGGAGCCCGACTTCTGCTAGAAGAAAGATAATTATAGAATCCAAGTCGGACTCTGCAACGTAAAGCATAAAGACACTATTCCACCCATGCAGACCAATCTCCATGTGACACATGTCTAGTTCGCACATTCCGCATATGACATTGCTACCGTGTTGCTCAATTATAGACTCCTATGCGAATTAGAATTAGGAGCAATCCTTATCCCGCGGTGTGTCACAGTCCATGTAGAAAACTAATAACTCGGGCGGACCGCGGACTTCTGAATCTCAATTTCACCTCGCGGGCCAAAAAGAAGGCTTTTTAATTAATAAGGGCCACATGGATTGACCCAAAGCGTGTCAAAGACTGGTAAAAGTCTAAAACGATTAAAAGGGTTCGCGCCGAACCCGCATGTGTTACCTCGCAAACTAGTGAGCCGGTTCGCCAGCTCGCCTAAATGTATTTTGCCTCGCCTAAGCGAAGTCAAAGTAATTCATCCTGCTTGAACTGTGTACTCCGCGTGAAGCGCGCGAGCTCGCGAGATCCCCACTCCACGCGAAGTCATTCCGCGCGCAAGCTTTGTTTTGTCCATGAAGGCGCGCGAGATCTATAGTCTGCGCGGAGTCACTCCTTGCACAGACTTTGTAACTCAGCTCGCGTGGTCCTGCTGGCGGGTCATTATTTGTAAACTTAAAGAACTTGGGCTCGCCGGTATGACATGGACCAAGAATTTAATTAATATTCACCTAGACATTTATTGTCCAGAAAAATATTAATTTGGGCGTAAACATTGCCCCCAGCCTCGAAGTCATGAATGTCAAGAATGACTGAAGAGGGTTATGTTCATGCTGCTCCCGAGATGAGTGTGAGTAGACAAGATGAGTGTGAGTAGACAAGAATATGAATAGGCCTTGAAACCCAAGCACCCAATAAGGCATTGTAGCGAAGTTTCTGTACAGCTCGCCTAGTACCCTTAGACTTGAACTTCAAATGCATTCGCCTGCTCTTCTTAGAAGACATGCACACACCACGAGCGAATGTAGCTCGCATGAATATAACTTAACTTGAGCAGATGTTTGCGTTGACTAGACTCCAAAAATAGCCCTTCGCGAATCTTGGCGATGGCGAGCCAACTTTGTGATAAACATGGAATGACAATGATCATGTACTTCGCTGCCCCCCTTGCGCGGACCAAAGAGAAACAAACCAAAGTGTCGGTGAACGGCCTAATAAAGATGGCGCGAACACTTTGAAAACTTGGAGGCCACAGGGATTGGCCTAAATAATGACTAAGACATTTGAAGAAGGTCTAAAATCTGAAATAACTGGAACACATACTCCAATGTGCCCCCCAATTTTGATGTCTGTCACCGATGCTTGAAAAGAATAAAAGACATCAAAACTTTAGTATGCCCCCTAGGGAAGGAATGGGCTATGAGGTCAAGAAAACACTTTGAAAAAGGCAACGTGCGAATCCGCGCGTATCCTGACCTGTCTGCATTCAAACTGCCATAAGTCTCTCCAAGAATGGCGGAATGACAAACTGTAAAATCCTCTGGAAAGTAGACATCTAGGGCTTTTTGTTGATGTAAGGCGTGCCTGCTAGTTATTCATGGATTAGTCCAGTTTAATCGACGAAGTCGACTGTGCAGTAGTGGCTGTTGCAACTTGCAGCATTACAATCTGTCTTGACTTCGCTTGCAGCAATTCAAGGCATATGGAATGCCTATTGTCGTTAAACCTCAGGGATAGGCTTCTAGGTAAAGTTCAAGCCTGATATAGGCAAGAACATTGTCTGCATTTCAGCAAGACCAAGGATCGTTTTTTGCGTTTTTTGCTATTTGATTATTTTTTTTGTATTTTTCTTTTTTCAAAGCGAGAAACAAAGAAAACGGAAGTACAAAAATAGAAGTAAAGGCTGAAGTAAAAGCAAGGAGCAAAGAGAGGAAAGAATCATAGCTTAATTGGGTATCCGTCATTAGGCCACGGGGGAGGCCACCAATGCTTCACTCCAAGTCTCGACGTAGTTATGTTTCCAACGTGAGACTGTCGCTGTTGAAAATTTCCAAGTGTTGAGCAGAGTTGTCCCGCGTCGACTACTTGAAAATTTAGGCAAGGTATTTCGTAGGGTACGTCTCATTTCCCCCACGTATCCTTGTATGTTGACCAAACAAGATCTTCAACTACATTTTTATGGATCGAATGATGTTGAGATCTGCCTTATTGCCCACTATCATGTCATAATGCGTGGTCTTATCAGGAATAGCCACGCATTGGTAAGGGAAGAGAACCACTGGCTTGTCTCTTTTCACTTTATCAAGAGCTTTACTGGGATTGAACTCTTGTGGCATATGATTATGAGACAAACGAACCAACATATAATCTTTATCATATTCATCATAAATTGGTTCTGTGTCAAAATCACATGCAGATTCAATAAAGGTCGGTGACTCGACCTTCTTTGCAACCAATGTACTTCACCCATAAGCCAAAGTCCTCTTTAGGCCTCTGAACTTGCATGGAAAGACTCCAATCATATTTGATCAATACGAAACCGCTGATTGGCCAAGGGATACCACCAAACCATATATAGTTAAGCTCAATATGATCATAGTTTGGCGAAGCGGACTGAGTCATCTCGCTGGTGAACAAGAGATTGGCGAGACGAACCATTAGGAGAAGCTGACTCCACCAGCCTTGGCGCCCAGCGTGTGCATGCTAAAGCAAAAACTCAAGAGGTGCTGGTCCATCTTCAGTTCGCTTGTCATGGATTGGTAGAGAAAGCAGGCGAGCTCTGCCTTGCCCCCATGCGGCTGACCTGTGTCCATCTTGCATGGGAAATTTGGCGCCTGGGTCACCTTTCATGCGAACTTGTGGTTCGCCATCATCATTAGTGTGCGAACCAACTTCTGCTTCTAAGATGGACTGTTCTGTCCTATCTTCCAGTTCATTTTTCTGAGACGCACCGTGTGAGATGAGATTATTATCTATAATCTCGTCGGCCTCAACCTCAGGCCCTTTGTCATTGATTGACAAAATAATTTCTTCTTTGGACGTAGGTTCATCCAAAGGAAAATCTTCAACACCAGATTGGCTGCTAGACAGTTCAATCTGTTTAGCAGGGTTAGCGAGTTTGTTATGACTTGCCTCTAAAAGGGTTCTGTCTCGTTTGACATGTTCAGTTAGGTCAATGATGCTTTGTTGAGTGGTCATACCATCCATCCGACTGTTGAGCTCCACAAGCATCTGGAGGATCTGTTCCATAAGAGGAGCAGATTCTGTGTCTGAGGTCGGCTGAGAGCCTATCATGGCGTGAATTGCGCGGAATCGCAGGTTTTCTTGGTTTCCCTATGATGTCTTGCTTATACTCCCTGGTCTCACTGGGCGTGCCAATGTTTTGGCCACGATCTTCAGCGTGCGGAGCGAAGGTGAATAGCAAACAAAGAGAAAGGGGGAGTATTGCGGGCGTGCCACCTCGCGGACGAGGAAAAGGTCTTGACTTCTTGAATCAGGCAGAAAGGGGTTCCAGGTGCCACCTCAAATGAGAAATTTACGAGCACAAGGCGGTCAATACTCACGGCGGCGTGAGCAGAGAAACTATAGGGAAGATTCAGAGGAATCGGGGTAGAGCGGAGTCTGGAGAGCTCTGAAGGATCCTAGGCGGCGGTGCACTTAGGGTTAGGGTTTCGAGGTAGCTCGAAAGAAACTGGGTTGCGGTTTGTTTTGTGTTGTTTGTAAAGATTGTTGATTGTGAGAGTGTTGATCGGCAAAAAAAATATGCATAAATAAAAAGGAAAAGAAAAGCATTAAAATATATATATATATATATATATATATACATAAATACTTTTCTTGTGCTACATGCACAATGCTTCAGAGTTCAACTGTAACTCTTGCAAACAGCTGGACAACAAAAGTCCAATACAAACTCAATCTTCCAAACTGTGTACTCTATATTGCTAACACCTATTTTTATTCCATCGATCGAGAAACATTTCTTCTAACCACAATTATATTTACATTGACACAAGGCACTGGAAGCGCCAAGGCTATCGTCGCAAACACCAACAGCATCAGAGTTGGGATGTTTGGCTTTACACTTTTGATCACAACAGTCGTTCCAGCACTGCACAGCACTGCACGGCCCCAAACCATCGTTGCATCTTTTAGCCGGCAAACACTCATAACTGCATACACATTGCGACTTAATGCATGCTCGATCCGGTGGTACCAGGAATTTTTTTTATTGCAGAACGCGTTGCAGTCTGGTACACAAGGACTAAACCCCACCGTGCATGTTTCTGCTTCCACCAGCAATCCCACTATGGCAACTGCATCGATCATCATCATTTTTAACAAAAATATGAGAAACTAAAGCATGCACGAAATACGTAAGAGATCAATTGATTAGATTTACCTGATTGATGCAAAAGCAAGGAGAATAAGCCGAGCGCAGAAGGTCATGGGGGAAAGCTTGGTGTTCTTCATTTTGAATGCTTAGATAGAAAGAGTTTAAGATGGTGACATGATAATGCATATCGTATCTATTTATAATTATCAATTCTTGCTATTTGTGGCTTTATTGTCCTTGATTTGCCCAAGATAATATATATACACACACATAAAACATCACCTATAAATTAATGTTTCCAATTAGCCAGTAAATGTTGATTTGTTGCCATGCATGCAACGCCATTTATTGGATGTTAAATATCAAATAATGAAATCTCTAAAAAAATCTCAATAAGAATAAATTGATAATTGTGTGACATAACCGTGATAATCATTATTAAATATAATAATCTCCCTCTCGTCCAACGGCTTGAGCTTTGAAGGCCGACGTGCAAAACATAGTTAGTGTTTCAGAGAATCTTTGGAAGGGTATTTCTAACTGTACTCTTTTAAGACCTATCATTTTAAATATTATCATATATTTTCAGTTTTACCCTTAGTCAAATTAACCCAGTACACTAACACATCATCTCCATCACCAACTTCAACTCTTCAACTTTCAAAAAAAAACTTCAACTCTTCAAAGTTGAGACCAGAAAGAGTGCTGATCTGGTAGGAGGAAATACCGAGGAGCATTCCCGTGATCAAAGAAGAGTATCGACTAGATTTGGTGTTGGCTATATATCGGAACCGATTACACTCATAAATTGCAGATTTCCAAATTAGTGATTTGATATTTTGATTACATCTCACCCATACAATACATGTATGGAACTCCAATCCTCTTAAAACCTATGTTGCACGGACACTTCATTAGGGTGGAGTGTTCGACACTCCGACACGCCGACATGACGTCCGACACGGCAAAATATGTGTCGGAAAATGTTGATTTTTCTGACACGTTGACCGACACGCTACATCATCATTTATCAATTTTTTTTAATTGAAAAAAAGGAAGCAAAACCTAAATAAAGCTACTGTTCATTTTTAAAAGCAAACTACTGCCCAGTTTTATCAGTAACCTACTGCAAATTTGATTTTTTTAAATGTTATGTTTTAAGTTAGAGGTCTGATACTTCTAATATTATTATTATGCACTTCTATCAATTACGTTTGAATCTCTTTAATGTTATTTCTTATAGTTATATAAAGAATTGAATTTAGAATATTTTAGTAATGTAATGTATATTGTAGTGTATTTTTTTATTAAAAATAATAAATATATAATTTTATTTGCTGTGTCCAAACTGTGTCAGATATTCAGTTTTTGAGTTTTGTCATGTCGGCGTGTCGCGCCGTATCTGTGTCCGTGCAACATAGCTTAAAACATACCATTGTAGAAGTACTAGAAGAGATGTGGAAACCCTTTTCTGGTTATATAAAAGAAGAACAAAATTGGCTAAAGCCTCCCAATCAAAGAATTGACAATGTAGATGACTATGCAATCAAATCACAAAAATTAAGTTGAAATTCAAAGGATCAAAGCAAAGGTAAGAAGGTTATCATTTTTGCTCATAGCAATTAGCACGCTGGCTTTGTCATTTTTCGTGTTCTTCTTCATCGTGGTATGCCTCCGATCGGACTCCATGAGGGTTTGAAGTGGGTTAAAATAAAAACACCCTATTTAGAATTCTAGTTGTTTCAATTCTAGGAATGCCGGAATGGTATCTCCTCAAATTCAAAGGCTGAAAAATATTTTTTCTTTTCAATCAATTAAGTCTGTCCTCGTCAAACCTTGAACCGTACGTTATAATGAAGCTGCAAAATACATGAGGCAACACCACAAACAATTTGTATTTTGAAAATTAACTAATGTATTTTGTTAGATTAGCTCACTACTAGAAAAAAATCATCTCACACGGATTCTAATCTCACATACTACTTTAATCTTACAGATATATGTGACAAAAACTTAGATATACAGAAAACCGTGTGGACAAGGATTTTCTAGACCCATATTACATTATACAACAATAATAGCTACAAAAATCTGTGTCAAATACTAATTCACACGGATAACAGTGTACATTATAGTAATTATTTTTACGGATATCTATGACAAAAGACTAACTATACAGAAAACCGTATAGAAAAAGATTTTCTAGGCCCATATTACATTATACAATAATAACAGCCACAAAAATCTGTGTCAAATACTAATTCACATGGATATCAGTGTACATTATATTAACTATTTTCACGGATGTCTGTAAGTATTGTAATGCACACAGATATCTGTAGCAGTAAAAAGTTAGTATAATTAAAAATAATTATATATTTGCACATATATGAACAAGCTTATAAAGATATCTGTAACTAAAAGCTAATAGCGACGGATATCCGTGTGTAATGTGAATTACACTTTTAAGCGTGTAAAGTATAGACACGAATATCTGTGTGAAATATAAATTAAACACAAACTTCTGTAAAGAAAAACCTAATAATTTTTAACTTATATTATTAAAATATTTACGGTTTTCTGTAACAAATAATATTTGTTACTGATATGCGTGTAAAATGCGAAACACACAGTAGTCCGTGTGAATCGTAAACAATGTTATTTATCTTTCTCTATCTTTCTTCCTCACGGACACCATGTCTCTGTCGGCTCTGAAAACCTGCTTTCTCTTTCTTCCTCCTACCTCATGAAAACCTAGATCCCTAACACCAAAAACCTAGATTGTGAATCCATGGAAGGTGGAGGCCAAAGAAGGCGGCAAAATCGACTACAACAAGCTCATAGACCAGTTCGGTTGCCAGTGGATCGATTTCTCTCTCGTTGACCGTGTCCGCCGTCTCACCTCTCGCCACTACAAAAAAGAATTCAATTAGCCACCGAAGTTTGCCACAACTCAGTTTTGCTGGTCCAATATTTGCGACGGCGACTGGTAAGCCGTGGCAAAAAAATGTGAAATTTGCAACGGCAAACGAATGCCGACGCATTCTTTTTGATCGATAGCAAGTGCCGTGGCTAAAAATGCGGTATGACTAGGTTAAAATTTTTTGTACCCAATTGAAAATTGCATATGTTTCTTTCTCACTCTTGCTCTCCCAAAGCCGCATCCCTCTCCTAGTCTCCTTCGATCTCACCGAAGTCTGAAACCCTATCTCCTCTCTCTTTCTCTCTCTCTCCACATATCTCTAGAGCATGAATCTGCAAAGATTTGTTTGTGCTCATCTCAGGGTGGTCTTGGTGGATTGGACAGAGTCATGGCAGGAGGACACAGCCTGGCCTTGACTCATCGGAGGAAGGTGAAGAAGATGGTGGCTACGGTATATTGTGAGTCCACCCCGGTGGTCGGAGATCAGTTATAGAGGAGAGTCCTCCAGATCCACTGTCTCTCTCCACCAGAATTCTCATCTATGCTTTTCTCTCTTCTTTGTGAGGACGATCGATGCTTGATTTATGGGTTTTGGCCTTCCAGGATCTGATTGGGTGGGGTTTTGGCTTGGTTCTCTGGATTTTGATGCAGGGGTTGTCAATACGCTCAGGAGAGATTTGGTAAACAATATTCAGCAAGTAATTTCATGTTGTTTACACTGTAGACTTTAGACTAATATACAGAAGCTTAGACTTTTAACATTGCTGATATAATGTAGTGCATTACTAAACTTTGAAAACAAGCCCATATATGTTCTAAATAATCTCTCTTTTCTTTGTTTGCTTTCTCCATGGAATATCTGCAAGTGATACATCTTGGACAGGTACCATTTTGTGTATGTTCTTTACCAATGGGTTCCATTGGATGATTGTGCTTTAATAATTCTATGGAGTATACTACACTTTAAAACGATTTCTTGCATAATTAAAACTGAACTTGTGGATTGAACTAATTGTCAATGACTTGGGTAGCATCATGCCTAGACATGTATAATATTTGTAGATTCATCTTCTTTTAGTATTGTGATATCAGAAAACACATAATACTATCAGATGTAATTGTATATAATTGTGGTGCACTCCAATTTTAGCACTTAATTTTTTTTTTGTCCATATGTCGTGTGTGAAATTGAATATGGTTGCTGATAACTAGCATATCTAAATAACTATTCTCATTTAACTGGTACACAAATGAAAACTGACTATAAGTTATCCTTTGTTCTAGTTCATTTGTATTTATTATTTATGTCTTAATGACAACTGTTTGATGAATATGTTTGGGATCAGCTTGACAAGATGCCCATGACCAGGGATGAGGGTTATGGTTCATGTGTAAGGTAAACTTAATTGGTGTGAACACAGTTTGAGCTTTTGATTCATGGTAAACTTTATTTAGTGTTCAATATATATGAACAGTTTACATTCTTTATGCCAATCAAGATTCATGTTTGAGTGAGGAATATATATGAATGATATGAATGATTTTAAAATCATTCATATATATTCCTCACTCGAACATGAATCTTGATTATTGCTAATTTTGTAATTTGAGAATTTGTAATCAAGAATTGAGCGTTAAGCTAATTTTCCGATTCTTTATTATTGCTCTTGGTTCCAATTACTACTGCAATTTCTGTATGTACGTTGTTCATGTTTATTAACCCTTGTTTGGATTCAGCTCAAAAATACATGTATTAGTAAGTTAAGATGTTAATTTGGTAGGGCTTGCTCTGAATTTATTCTTTGTTAAGATAGAATTGTGCTTTGTGAAAGTTGTGATTTTACCAGTTACCTACTGCCCCAAGTTTGTTTCATGGTGTTTAAACCCCTTAAAGAATATATTACAGGTTTTAGTGTGTTATGTTTTTGAGGCCTCTGATGGTTTTGTGCATTCTGGAGGAATATAGGTGCATTTGATATGATGAAGGAGAATGGTGGAGTAGTTTGAGAAAGGTTCTTAAGGTCTTATGGTTCTTCGCTCCTTGCGAGACATAAACACGAAAAAAAGTGAGTATCCCTAACATTTTATATATGATAGTTTAGTCATTTGAGTATGACATTTACAGATGCAATTGCTATGTAAATATTAAGATCTTTACATGTTGAGATGAATTCATAAGATCTTTTACAATTGGTACATACATACTAAGATCATAAAGAATCTGCTCATAAGATACTTCAATGAGGTGAATTCATATTTTTTGTGTGTAGTGCCTCTTTGTTTTGCTATCTTTGCATATCTCTCTCTTAGTGATAGAGCCACATTGGAATTTACTTCTATAATATTTATGTGTATCTTATACTAGTCATATGACTTGCTTGCTACTTTAATTTGATTCTTATTTACGAAATTCGCAGGTTGGATAATTGGCTGATATAGTAGATATGTACAATGAAGATCTTTACACCCTGCCTGATAAAAAACTATTTTGTGCTGTTATAGCAAGATCCACCAACTTATCTAATAAAAAGGTACTATGGCATATCTCTTCTTTATTTCTTCTTTGTTTCGCTATCTTTGCATATCTCTCTATTTGCGATAGAGGCATAACTTCTATAATATTTATTTGTATCTTATACCAATCAGATGACATGCTTGCTACTTTAATTTGATTCTTATTTAGAAATTCGGGGTTGGATAATTGGTATTTTCTCTAGACAAAACAAAACAATTGGATAATTAGATGTTAATTTCATCTCCATTCTATGTTAGATGTGTTTGGATTTGAATGCGGATTCTACTCATTCTAGCAAATCTATAATATTTCAGCTGATACATGAAATTGATTGATATCCTCAGAGTAATGTATTCTTGTAAGGAAGCTGTGTCCATATCAGAGACTGATATTTTGCTATGTGCGCATATATATATGCAATGTGTTTGCAGATGCATGTGTCTCATGGATGAGTGGGTTCAAAAAAAACCAACTGCTTATACTTCTTTGGATGACTTCCTTCTGTGTGGATAAAGATGTAGCCCAAGGCATGTTGAATGATACCAAGATGGCAAACTATGCTGCTATTGGAGTGGTTAATCAAATCATCGATTTGGCAAATAGTGATCCTAATTCTGGTGATGGCGGTTCCCATTGAGTTTCAATCAATCTAGTCCTTTATTACCACAAGTCTGTAACCCCTACAACGAAGATATATCTAATCGGACTTGTGCTCCTAGTGAAGTGGAAATGCAAAAGTACCCAAAGTAATAACTAACAAGTCTTTCTGGCTAACATTTAGGATTTTACCAATTTATGAGTCTATGTTGTGTTACACTATGAATCAGCATTATATGAAAGCAAGTGACTTCAAGCTTTATGTTTCAACTATATATGCAGGAATGGAGGAGTTGAAGCTCAAGGAAGCTGAGCAATTGAAAGATGACAAAGTCAAGCAAGTAAACACATGTTAGTGGAGATGCTGACAAAGCAGGTGTTGGGTTACCACTCTACATCTTTTGAGTTTGCTAATCTCTTTCAGATATTGAACGATTTTAAGCTAGTTAATTTCATTCAATGTTCTTGTTTCTCTTTACTTGGCTTTGCAACTTTTATAATATCATTCAAGTATACTATTGTTTGTATCTTCAGTGGGTTGTAAAGAATTCACATGTATTGAATGTTTAGTAAAAAAATTGATTGTAGATGAATTTCTTAAATATTTTGCAGAATAATTTTTTTTTGAATTCCCATCACTTTTCCACACTGAAATCAGTGTCAAATGTCTTTCCCACAGAATTGGGTTAGAGAATGGTTTAGGGTATTTCTCACAGATATCCGTATGAGTTAATAAGTTCACACAGGCTATATTACATTAAGATCAATTATGGTAGTGGATATGTAATGGGACTCATGTCAACATCTCACACGAACTTTTTTATCCGTGTGTAATGAGCATTAGCCCCCTGCAAACAGCACGGATAGGCAATTCGTGAGTGTAGCGTGACTAATGACTTTCTCACCACGGATAGACAATTCGTGAGTGTAACGTGACTAATGGCTTTTTATATTTCACACTGATTTAAATCTGTGTGAAGTTTCATTTTGCTAGTAGTGATAATAGGCAACACCACAAACAATTTGTAATCTGAAAATTAGCCTAACGCTCAATTCTTGATCTAAAAGCTAAAATACTAACTCAGAAATAAATAGCGGGGGCAAGAACCAAAAGCGTGATATGACTTGAATATGGTCCTTATTGGTGAAGACAAAACATGGAGAATGATTTAGTCGTGAGAGGCTTTGTTTGATATGAAACACAAACGTGAAATCAGTTGCATTCTCTTACCTACTCTGCAACAGCAATGGTGAATGGCTCCCCTTTACAGAGATTTCAGAAGCCACAATTGAGTGTTTTAGAAGAGATTAAGTTTGGAAAGACAATGATGTCTACACCTTCTGAGTTGATCTAGTCTCTCTCTCTCTCTCCCTCATTTTCACAAGCAACTGAATCACAAGCATGGGCTCAGACATGTTTCCCCTACCACTTGATCAATAATTCATACCATCTCTCCCTCTCACTCAATCACTACAATGGTCTATATATACTTGGTGCTCTAACTTTTCTCTCCCCAAGGATATGTCATCATTTTCATAACAATGAAAAGTTTGCATATAGTTCTGTTCTCTTTCCTTGTTACAGTTCTTTATCTTTCTTCCCATAACATCAGTTCCTCTTCTCTGAGTATTCCCCCTAGAAGACAACCAATAAGGAAATTGAGCATGTCATTCATCAACAAGATACATGAAAATCAAAAGATCAAGGTAGCACTTCTGTTTCATGATTCATAGTCTATCTGCTTCCAAATTTTCGAGCATTTCGATATAGTTTTGCCTAATGGCAACGTATCTGCAGTTATATGCATACAGATTAAGTTTATTTTGAAGTTCATAGCTGTCAATATAAACCATTGTAGCACACGTGTGTTTGTGTATTACTGTTATGAAAACCATCATCAAGGTTGTGCTAAATGCAGGTGACTGATGGAGATTCCAAAACTTCGACGGTCCAAGAAAATAGCAATACTAATACAGACGATATTGTCTACCAGATTGATTACCATGGAGTGACTACTCATCCAACTCCAACCCCAAGACACTCCAAACCATAGAAACTTCTTCATTGTGGTTTATGCAGTGTTGTACTTATATATTTCTAGGTTATATATGAAATAATCAGATATTAATGAAACATTTCCAAAAGATCTTATGTTTCTTTTCCATGGCTTCCCTATACTAAACATAACTCTTCTCATACAAGTAAAACCAAGGAAGGTGGAGGAAGAAAAAATGTAAAGTACATCACAATTGATGATGTAGTGAAACCATTCCATTCATGTATTGCTTTCTGACCTTCCTGTATTTATCTAACAGTAACTTATAACTAACTATTGCATCCTCAAATATCACATCTTCACAAAACCTAGATTTAAGCTGATGGAATGCAGCTTCTACATTGTCTCTGTGTTCAACACATAACGACAGTAAATTTCTCATTTCCATGAAAGGCATGTTCTGGTCATGATTTGGCCTGCTTTCCTTATCCATATTGAGAAAATCGAGCCATTCAACCCGTTGTAAGGGATCCTTGTTTTCCTGAACTGCTAATTCGATGCTCCTGAACACTTCCAAGAACCTATTCTCAGTACCAATTTTATCTATCAGCTGACGAAAAATCATTCTGTGGCCCAAATCAAGCCAGTTATGTGTGTGTGACCATGGAAAGATTGATGCAATCAAGCAAGCTTTCCTAAAGGTAGGATCAGAACCACCTATCAACCCAATGGCAACATGGATGAGATTTGCTGATATAACATGAATGGAAGACTCGAAAGAATTGTCAACATGTTTTTGAATCTGGTACCAACTGAAGAATGCAACATGAACAAATCCTTCCCACCTGTATAAGAATAAAGCAGAGTATGTGAGAGCCAGGCAGAGTTGGGAATTAATGTTCATCGAGTAATCATATATGATTGTGATTTAGGAACAATTTGTCCTGATTTATTCTTCGGAAAGAAGCACCAAGAATTTAAAACTGTTGATACAAGACCAACCAACATACGCTACAGGTTTTCATATCAGATATTTACATTTCTGCTATGATTAATACAAGGTTTGCATTGCCAACATGCTAAAAGGTGTTAACCGAAAAGAAAAAAAATGCAAAGAGGTGAAACTTTCAGCAGACTCATATTAACACTTGAAACCAACATTATGTACACATGACATTGTCAGATATATTTAGTTCTGCGATCAATATAAGTTTTCATTTCATTTACTAATAGTATACACGTTATAACACACTACCAACTAGAAGTATATATGTATTTTATTTGAATAGTATTAGTCTATTATCACTGAGTAATGTACAAAAGATAACGAAAATCGGCACACTGATGAAAACTGGGATCTGCTTAAATACTACACAAACTAGAGACAAGAAACTGCAGCCTTCTTATAGAGATGGGTCCAAGAAGTTGTCTCTCTGTCTAATAGGAAAAAGGTTCCTATTAATGCGAACCATATCATTTGGTCTTGGACGTGGATCAACCCACATGCAATGTTGAGTATCATTGTCAGAAAATAGTTGTAAAAGGATCACTCAACCAATCAAAAGATATTCCTATTTATACATAAACAGTCATATAAAATGTGAGATGAAGGACCAAATGAAACTAATGTAATGTGCGTTTAAAAGGATAACTAACAAAACTGGCCTAAAGAGAAAAACGAAAGTATAGAGCCAAATCAAACAGAAAAGGATACAAAACGAAAAACAAAAAATTAAAATTGCATTAGGAAAGGATTGCACAGGCTCTTAGGACACTCTCATGTGTAATGTCTGATAATTGCATTTTAGTCAATGACAGCTGTTGGTAGAGTGGTACGGATACAGTCAGTAGGGCATTATGCAATCTCATTCATACAGAATTCTGAAGATGTTATTAAACATTGAATACAAATATTGGAAACAGGAATAATTTGTGCCCAAAAGATAGAAAGGGGAGATCACCAATCTATGTGTATCTTATTGCATAACTTTTTTGGTCAATCTTATTGCATAACTTGTGGATAAGGCATCCATCTCAAAACATTTATATTACTAGATGCCTTAATAATCTGAAAAATCATTATGTAATGAACAACTATTCAGGAAACTATTCCTGTTCTTAGTAGGTAGGATACCCTACCTATGATCTCAAGCAATTCTACTTTGAGATAAAATCCCACAAACCTATTTTTTACTATCAACACAATGCATAATCTTTGCTATTAGCAAAAGAATTCTATACCCACATGAGCAGAGCAGAGCAGTCAATTAAGACTGTGAATGGTAAGTAATTATCCTATGTTCGTTCAACTGTCAAGAACTACCAAATCATGGTTTTTACGGGTGATTTCAAGCATATATTTGACCCAAGAAAAAGCAAGAGCAATTATCATCAGCTTTAGACATAACGTTTTATCAATGTCAACACATACTTACTCGAAAGGAGGTTCAACCTCAATACCAAGTGTAATGTGTAAGGAACAGCTAGCAGACCCATCAAGACTAACATTCTCGGTGCATGCCTCATGAAGAACACCTCTGGGGATATACAAAATATCACCTTCTCTAAGCAAATATTGTTTGCAGTTATCCATTGAATTATGAACTTCAGAACCATATAGTCTATCAAGAGGGTCATATAATCGAGGTAACTGAACATTTGACTGAGAAGAAACCCTCCATATCTTACACCCAACAAGTTGGCATACAAACACACAGTGGTCATCATAGTGACAAGCCAAACCCTGGGAATTTGGTGGTGTCAAGTACAAATTTGCACCTACAGATGGTTGACCGAAAATAGATGCTAATCCTTCTGCAATAGCAGCAACACTGCCAAACCGGAACTCCATTCCCCGTAACGCAACTGTATAACCCTCTTCATATGCCTCTTCGTATTTTGAAACATCCTCGGTGCTAAGACAATGAGGATCATTCACACAGCAAGATGCCAAACTGTTCGCAAAGAAATGCACCTCCTTCTTGCTTTTTGTTTTTACAACCCGAATGTCCTGCTGGTAGACTAGAGGACAACCCAATTTGTTCTGCACCTCCTCCAGAAATGCAAGGATGTTCAACTCGTCTGAAGCAATAGGAAGACAAGAAACCATCCCTGGAAGCATAGAAGAAAGAAAAGAAGGATATGTTCCCACCAAGTTCGCTGATAACAGGCCGAAAAGATCATCCTCCTCAATTTTCGCCCCTGCCGCCATCCTCCTCACAAGAAATGGCGATACCTCCCAGTGGTTCAACATGAAATCTCTAAACCCCGACTCTGTGAAACCAAACACACCTCTTTCAACCACACGAAAAGGCAAAGGTGTGACAATCCGAGCCACACATACAGAAAGCCTAAAGAGGCTTTCGGCCACATGACTAACTCGAATGTTACTAACATACAACTCTCCCGGTCGCATGCAATCCAGAGGGCTTGAGAGTGACATTGCATTCCGCAGTTTCGCCCACAGATTCCTCATAAATGCAAAGAAAGCTTGTGATAAGTGTCCCGGAATCTTCTCCAATTGTTCAATGTCACAAGCATTGATGAGAATGATTGCAGCATTGAGAATCAACACAAAAAGTTCATCTTCCTTAAATCCTACACTAACAGAGCTTATATCTTTCCTATCTCCAACGAATAGCGAAACTGAAGTTGTTGAAGATTTACGAATCCGAAAAAACCGCAATCTATTATGATGTGGTAAAAATGACTGATTGAAATCAAAGAACAAATAATCAAAACCAAAACGAAATTAAAATGAATACTGAGAGAGAGAGACTTACAGAATCGACGGAAGCGCAGAGAGCTGGATCAAACAGCGTCGTCCGATCACAGTACTGCACAAATCGAGAAGTGCATTACAGGCGGAGACGGAGCACCTGGAGCTGCTGGGGTTGTTGTGCAGAGCGGAGAGCAAGGCGTGGATGACGTCAGCGTCGGAAGCGATGGTGCGGTTCATCTCCAGAGACTCGAGGGCGGCAGAGCCCACCATTTCGGCGGCGCGGGAAGCGAGTGAGGCTGAGGTGCGGGTGAGGAGAGTGGGGAGGAGGGAGAGGAGGAGGGGGTTGTGGAAGGAGTGGCGGCGGAGTTTGTTTAGGGATTTGGTGAGTACGGGGCGGTGGGAGTCGGGGTTTTGGGATGAGAGGGCGGCAAGTAAGACGGCGGAGGCGGTGTCTTCACCGACGGCGTCGGATTCTGGTTTCCGTTTTCTTTTGCCGCGCATCTCCATTTTTGTTGTTGACACTTGACGAGTGTAACTGCTGACAGACGAGTTATACCTTTTAGTTTAGCACCGTATGTTTTTTCGGGGAACAATTAAGTTCTAACAAATTCTGAACACATTACGTTTTTTTTGGTCGTGAACAAATATGCATTAAAGCCCAAAAGGGAGAACAGACGAGGTACGGGGCCCAACAAATAGAACAAGCTAGCTTTCATAGTCACAAAGCCGAACTAAAGGCACGACTAGATAAGCCTAATAGAGGAAGAGAAAAAATGACAACATAAAGAAAAACAGAGAAGAAGACAGAAACCAAAAGACGCAAAGAGATAAGAAGACTGCCAGAAAACTACAGTCTTTGCTCTGCCATTAACGTCGGCAGTGGACACGGCAAGCCGTCACGAGAGAGAACATGGACCAGGGAAGACGGGGGCCTATCAATCCAGACATCCGGGCACGTCTTTCTCACACTAAGCGACGCAACGTGATGGGCTGCGCAATTCGCTTTTCCTGGGAATCCAAGATCAAGAGATTAGTTTGCATGGAGGGGGAGCTGCTCGAATCCGAGCAATCACAGGTGAGATTCTCCAATCCCTATCTGACTTGATACCATTAATGCCTTTCACTAAATCTTCACATTCCGATTCAATTTAAACAGGGAGGTGAATATACTTCTGTGCAAGAGAAAGAGCAACGATGGCGGCTTTTCCTTTAGCTTTGATTGCCGAACTTGACCGGCAATAATGAGATGTACCATCAACAAGAGCTCCATTGTCATTCCGCACTACAACACCGAGACCAGCCATGTTGGTTTTGCTATCCCAAGCCGCATCGAAATTGATTTTGATGCCCCTAATGGGTGGCTTTGTCCAAGTGATTTTTGGATTTTGAGGGTTATGGTTTGTGTTAGGGATTTGAGAATGTGGATTATGGGTTATCTGTGGTGTGGTTTGATTGTGAGATGCATGAGGGTTTGAAGGAAGGTTGGCAGGGTATGGATTAGTTAAGTTGTGGTTATGAATTTGAGATGTTTGGATTTGGTGGGATAGATTTGGGGTAGTGCGTGAGTGGGGAAGAGAATGGTTTGGGTCTTGCAGAGGGGTGTGATGATTGCTTCTGTTGGTGTGTGAGGCTGGATGCTCTAAGACTTGTTGAAGTTGAGTGTTGGTGGAGAGGGGAATTGGTGAGGGATGTAGTAGTTGTGAGAAGGAGAGTGACAGATTGGTAATAGTAGGGGTTTGTGTGGAACTATAATTTGAATTATGAATAGGGAACGGGGAGGTACGAGGAAGGGAGGAAGAAGAGTGTGTACAGTTAGAAGACATACCTGGTTCATGATGATCACCATGATTGTTTGCTTTCAGGAATTCCATAGCGGCTTTTTCTACTCGAGATGCAATCAACAGGGGATGAATAGTGGTGGCCTGGTAAATGGACTGACATCTACTCTTCCAAAGCTACCAACAGATGAAGGAAATGGTGGTAAGACAATTACTTTGAAGCTTCTTATTAGGGCCTGCTAGCTTGAGAATTTGTTCAATCCATCTATCAAAAGATGTAACTTCTTGAACATTGATGTTATAATTTAAAGAGTAGGCAAACCAAGTGCATATAGCAGTAGGGCAGAGTAGGATAATATGCTCAATTGTTTCTGAGGCTAGGGCACACCTTGGATAAATGGGGGAGAGGACAATTTTTTTGTGGAATAGATTAGCATAAGAAGAGATTGCATTGCTAACCGCTTGCCATAACAAATGTTTGATCTTGGGGAGGGTTTTGATAAACCATATAGCATTCCAAACAATCTGGTTAACCCTGTGAGATGAGTGACTCAACTGTCCAGTGGGCATAAACTTTAGGGAGTGGAAGAGATTCTACCCGGATTTCACAGAATAATAGCCATTCTTAGTTGCGGGCCAAATCAACTTGTCTTCAACATGAACATTACTAAACATTTGTATCTCAATGTCTTGCATATCTCTCTCAGTAACTAGAACATTTATCGGTTGAAGCTGCCAAGAATAGGATTCTCAATCAATAAGATCATAAGCTTTGGTAGGCACAGATTGGGGAACATGTATAATCGGACAAATGAAACCCAAATCAGAGTTCATGATCCATCTATCTTTCCAAATGTCAATAAAACGGTCATTTCCAATCATCCACCTAGCTCCTTCTTCAATGAGAGCCTTGCCTTCTAGGAGACTACTCCAAGCCCAAGAAGCTCTGGATCCTTTCCTAGCTTGTAGCACATCTGAATGGGGATAATATAAGCCCTTCATCATCTATGCCCAAAAAGATTTTGGTTCTGTGTGTAACCTCTAGTTTTGCTAGGCTAGGAGTGCAGTGTTGAAATCTTCTAGGTTTTTAAAGCCCATTCCTCCACTTGATTTTGGCAGACTCAGATAATCTCAGCTTTTCCAATGAATTTTGTTTGCATCCTTCTTTTGACCCCACTAGAACTTTGCTATTACAACATCAATCTCCTAGCAAAGAGTAGCCGGGAATTTGAAGCAATGCATTGGATAGTTGGGAACAGCCAATGCCACTGATTTGATTAGAACCTCCCTACCCGCTGTAGATAAATTCCCCATCTTCCAATAAATAAGTGGTTAGGCTAAAAAATAAACTTACACATTTATACATAATAAAAATGTTTTCGGTGCATATTAGTTGGAAGCCATTTTAGTAGAAGGGCAAATATACACTAGATTTTTAAAACAAAAGTTTTGTTATATACGGAAACAGCTTAGATGAATCGGAAACAGCTTAGATGAATCACGATTCAAGTTACCATACGATTTTGTTTACTCGGGATCATTTTTACGTCACTACCAATGTGACTGAGGGCGATGTGGTGCCTTGATCTCCAGAATAACAAACAAAAACTAGTTAAGATCCTTCGCCCAGAGCAGCCAGCTATGTAATACAAAAAAATTTAAGTAACATGAGCGCTAGGGGTTCAATTACAACATTAGATGATCCCTTCAGGTCCATATATCGACTGATTAGTTTTACTTATCGCATGTGATTTAACAAATACTCATAAACTACATCATGTAAATATCACAACGAAGTACATTAAGCAATTTTACAAATGAAGAATGAAACATCTTTTGTAAATTATCATACCCCAATTGATAGTGAAGGAGTTATTTTACAACAGTGCATTCAACTTCGCTATGAAATAAATTGCAAGTTCCTGGTTGCTGGTGACTCTGTTTAGTGTTTACAGATCATCCTTACGCCTGACCTCAAGGCCTAGAAGCTTAGCCAGTTCTCCACTTTCAAATGCTGCAACAGTATCTACACAAACAGCAGAGCAGGTGTCATTAGAAATTTTTCTGTCTAATCACATTCCGCAGAAACAAGGATATGAAGCACAAATATCGGAAGGGAAAGCAATTACCAACGTACTTACCATCAGATCCTCCAATATACTTTCCATTTACAAACACCTGTGGTACAGTACGCCTCCCAATAATCTCACTTAAAGCATCTTGGATGTCCCTGCCATCAACTGCAACACACAATGCCAACTCCAATCAATACTTTGTAGATATAGTAAATGTACTCCACTCTAAATTTCAAAGGAACCAGTTCTCAGTGGCCAAATTATTCTCCTGAGCATGCTTCAAGCTAACATGCAACATTCACAAAATGCAATCCTGGAAAGTTGATCATAGGAACAAAATTTGGGGAGCTAAGGCAAGCTGCAGTATTGGAAGTTTGGAACATAAAATAAAATACAAAAATGCACATTCATAGAACTAAAGTGTGGTTGTATAACTATATGATACATTTTTAGCTGCTAATTGCCTAATTATATACCTGAATGTAAATGCAAGGCTACAATATCACATTCCAAACCTGAAATTTTTAAAGCTAATCCTAATTTATCAAGGGAATTTTGTACCATTGGGTACTCAAAACAACGAATAAGTAATTCGTACACATCCATGGAACTCAAGGAATAAGTTCACTACCTCAACTCAGAACTCAGAAGTCTCAATTTGCTCATTTCTCCAAATTGGATTTAGATTCATGCATACTAAAACAATCTCATATTTTAGCAACCAAGATCCATACTTCTAATCAATTCATGCATACTAAAACAAAATCATTAACGTCTAAGTTCAACATATATACCTCTCTCATCAAGCTCAACCACATACGGCACCTGTTTCAACTCTTTGAAAACCGCCTTTGCCCTTCTACAGTATCTGCAAATCACCCAACAAAACCACAAATCAGAAAAAACGGTAAAATCAATAATAAATTCAAGATCGAATCCGAAATAAAAAATGAAATCACAAGAGAGTGGGGTGTGGAAGAAGAGGGAGTACGGGCAGTAGGACTTGGAGAAGATGGCGATCTTGTTGGAGGAGATGGTCTTCCTGATGAAATCGACAGAGTCGGAAGAAGCGGAGGATGCAGATGTGAGTTTCCAGACAAGAGAGGTGAGTAACACTGTTGCTGCAATTACTAATAGCACCGTCTTGGCTGAAGCCATTGCTGCTGATTGGGATCTCACGCGCCGCGAGGTTCGATGGAGACTTGAGGCGGTCTCTCTTTCTCTCTCGGGACGTTTATATAATATATTCCTTCGCCTCTTGGCTGTAAATGAAAGCTGTCGGGCTATTCGAGCAGGAGGAGGACAGGCATGAGCCTCACGTGACCCTGCTCTCACTCACGTGCTGCTCACTCCGACCGCATCCCGGTTTTGTTTGGTCCGCCTAAATGAGGGTTTAGTAATCTTAGATCACCGACTGTTGTATTCATAGAGATCAACTAGGGTCTGAGTAGGGCTGCCACTTGGTTTGGTAAATACCAAACCGATCGAAAACCGACTGAAAATTTATGATTTGGTAAACCGAATTTTGGTAATCGAAATCGAAAAAACCGAAACCGAGAAATACCGAAAAAGTTGGTTTGGTTTTTGGTAAATACCGAATTTACCGAAATTCTAATTATTTAAAGACTTATATTTCTAAAAACACACAGACTAATAATTTTATCTCACGTTTTCAATTATATATACCATTTAGTAAAAAACAAGACAATGAATAGAAAAATTAAACTATACTTGGTAGCATTCGGGTCTCAATTAAAGCGATCAACTTTAATTCAATATTACTTGTTATATAAAAACGCTCTTACCTACCCGTCTTAGTCGATTCATCACACACACACATAGACAAACCCACTTAGATGACATGTAACCGCCCATGTAAAAATTTAGGAATGCTTTTACCTCTCTTGATGATAGGGCTCCCTATAGAAAGCACAAGCGTAAATAGGGTTAGCCGCCTTGATCAAGGCCAAAAAATTATCAAAAATACCTAATTTTTCTACCATAGTCGTAATTCACTATATTGATCACATCATAGTTCACAAGGTTTTTGAAAATTTTGCTTCCTCTTTGTAGTTGATTCACAAAGATGTACATATGCATATAACTTACTAAATAAGTTATACCACATTACCAGGCATGTTGTGGTTCCAATAATTACAATTAATAAAATTAAAATTCGACCGTCTGATGTGATCATTATAATATAATACAATTATGATAGAAAATTCAATTGTACTCAATAATGCTCGGGTCTTGATCAAAGCGGTCAACCATAATTTAACGTCACTTATTACACGAAAAAACTTTTACTGCCCTTATGTGACTTATTTTGGTCGACTCTTCCACACACATACTTTCACATAGATGACACATAACTTGTTCATATAAAAATTTGGAAACATTTACATCCTGACTATTTCGGTAGAAAATTAAATCATACTCGATAATGTGTACTGAAATGACTATCTTTTGTATATGTATTATCAGACTCTAGAAACTCAAGTGATATTTAAATTTTATAGTTTTGTATTGTTTTGTTATATTTTGAAAATATATTTGTTGTGAAGTTTGGTAATACCGAAAAACCGACATCCGAAGTTGGTAAGATTTATCTCATACCGAAGTTTTTGGTTTGGTAATTGAAAGTCATATTTCATTACCGAAAGCTTTGGTTTTGAAGTTGGTAACGCCCATTACCGATTCGAACCGACCGAGTGGCAGCCCTAGGTCTGAGCATAAGAATATAGTGAAACATGTTTAGTTTAGAGAGTTGAAATTTACACTCTAATTCGCAATCCTCGGTTATTGTTTCCTGATAATTGCACATTTGTCGTGCACTAGATTATTTGTGTATAAATGTATTACTTTTGTTTGAGGATCATTCGTCTATAAACGTAAGAAATTTGAGTTTGTATTAAGAAACTAAGGGTGCGTATTGAAAACTTGTCATTAATCAATGATTTTTATGAGAAATTCTAGTAACCATGTAGATGGAGGACACATTACGACATGTCATAATATATGTTTATTCCTTTGTTTATTTAGACTGTTACAAACACATCATTCACAATTTATACTATATACTAAAACATAGTTTCTTTATGAAGAGTGTCTTCGGAGGCGAAATTATATATTTGCCCTTGAAGTCATGAAAAATCTCAGTTTTGCCACAGTTTAATAAAAGACTGTTTTATTTTTTCTTATGAAATTGAATATTTGTCCTTCCTTAAAAATCTCAGTTTTGACAGCCCATTAAAAGACCGTTTTATCCTTTATTTCATAGATTTTTACAATTTTGCCACTCAATTTTTAGTAACTTTTTCATTTAGAGTTCAGAAAAGACTATTTTACCCTTATTGATAACCTAATTACGGCTTTAACCTGCAGCAACGCGCGGGTCACTGCCTAGTTAGTACTAGTTGTGAGCATAAACTTTTTTGCAGCTTTTAGAGCATGAATTGACACAGCCTTCAATTGTTTATGCATATGAATGATTTGTAAGCACGTCAGAAAAATGGACAAAAAATTAATCGAAACTTTTCATCCTCTGAAGGACACTGAATTATGAGAATGAACTAAACAGACCAGCAGAGCTGAAGTTGGTACACATTGAATTTGTGCAACCACGGTTGCAGTAGTAGAGAGCCTCCTAGCCTGGGGAGGCGGGAGGATGCATGCAGTCCTTTCTCAAACACATCTCCACACAAAGATCTCTGAGTTCCACATTTTGGCATTTGTTCTCGCAATTCTTTCGGCATTGAGGGTCATAATCCCGAGCCTACACTTGATCTGTCATCACCAGAATCATGACCAAGATCGCTGTAAGTACTTGCACAACTCCTTTCGAACTGCTTCATTCCATTGCAAGCTTGTAGCTCTAGCTATCCCTTCTTTCTTTCTGGAACTGATGGACACAATAAGTTAGGACTCATGAGCCTTCATTTTATAGAAGAGTGTACTAGTACTTAAATTAATTGAGTGAGATACTGAAATTAATTCAGCCTACTCATGCATGGATATTTTTTTAATGCATGCATATCTTTCTTTCCACAAAAGGGGACGGTGATCTAGATTTTCATTCAATTACACTAGGGCCTCATTTAGTTGATGGAAAGGAAATTGGTTCCTTGGTATTTCCCATGTACATGAGAAAGTAAATTTCCCACCAGTTTCCTAACGAGGTGTTTGAGAACGTCGGGAAAGTAACTAGAAAATATATTTTACTTTTCTTTCCAATGTTTGGTTTATGTATGGATAGGAAAACAAGTAACACTAATTTACCAATTATATTCTTAATAATAAAATATATAATATTTAAGATTCTAAAGTTTTGTGGATAATTTGGTAATAACATCTATTAAAATAATACATAAAAGATGCAATTAATGTTAGGAAAATATGAGTGAAATCGAATCTCATGACATGTGGGAGGATCCAATTTCTCATATATTTTCTCATATTGCAGTAAAGTATTTCTTTTTCTTATGTGTGCCAAACAAAGAAAATGAATAACTTTCTCTTCTCAACTTTTACCATCCATGAATCAAACAAGGCCTAGGAGTTGGACTCCTTTTATTAGCAGTAGTCTGAATTTCTTTAGCGCACACGTTGTTCTATCAGTTAGGAAGGAACAATATTGCGTATTTGAGGTAACTCTATTAAAGCAATACAAAAATAGAATTAGGCCAGAGCAAATCACACAAGTACAAGCTGCAGAATTTGCTGAGAATGATGCATCACAAATTTTTAAAAGAGAATACAAATACATGCAAGCTTGATACTCTTCACCAAAGTAGATATATAATATATGCAAGAGTTAGTCCAACTCCTCCTGTCTCTTTGCTAACAGAATCGTCTTCTGAGAAACTTGATGAAGGGAGTTTTGGGAACTGGTATGAGTTTCCCAATAGCATCAAGGGGCCAACTGCAAGACAAAAAGAAATTTTTTTTTTTCAGCTAATAAAAGAAGATTAAGGACTGTAAGCATGTCATCATACATCAAATTCGTTGTGGAAAGGGTCATCAATCATTATCAATATATATACCTGATAAAACCGATGACAACGGAAATCAGCCACTGCTTCAAGTTAAGCCTCACAGTTCAAGTAAATTTCCCAAGAAACTCAATGGCGATAATCTAGATAAGAGCATCGTAAAAGAATGAATTTCCGCTTACCTTCATTCTGTGTGATTGATACATATATATAGATACAACTGCTATACAACTATAGTAATAATCTACAGTAATGACAATTGCATATAATTAGGAAAGAGAATCAAAATCACTCTTGATTTGAGGAGAAGAGTGATTCTGAGAGATTCTCACTAACACTCCCCCTCAAACTAGACGGGCTTGCTCGGATAAGTTTGCTAGAATGAAACAAATGGCGAGGCTTGTGAAGTGGCTTGGTGAGGAGATCTGCCGGCTGGTCCAGAGATGGGATGAAGCAAACACGGTGGTCGGTGGCTACCTGTAGTCACTTTTTCCCTAACAAAATGGTAATCAAGTTCGATGTGCTTTGTACGAGCATGGAACACAGGATTTGAAGCCATATAGGTAGCACTGAGATTGTTTAAGAGTAGCAGAATGGGATATTGAATACGAGCTCCAAGTTCAAACAATAAGTAAGCTAACCATGTTGTCTCAGCGCTAGCATGAGCAAGAGAGCGGTATTCTGATTCCACACTTGACCGAGCTACGGTGGGTTGCTTCTTGGAGCACCAAGAGATGAGGTTGGAGCCAAGAAATATGAGGTAGCCATAGGTGGAGCGACGAGTGTCTTGGCAGCCTGCCTAATCAGCATCAGAATAGGCAGTAAGCTGAATTGGGTGACACTGAGGGCTGAATTGAAGACTGTGGGAGAGAGTGCCTTTGATGTAGCGTCGAACTTAATTGCAATGAGGTGAGGAGCACGGGACTGACTCATGTATTGGGAGACCGAGTTGACGGAAAAGGCTATGTCAGGTCTAGTGATGGTGAGATATTGCAAGGAACCCATCATTTCACGAAATTGTGTAGGATTAGTGAGGAGGTCACTGTCATGAGCAGTAAGAAGAGCCTTGGCAGACATAGGTGTGCTTGCTGGTTTGCAAAACAACAAATCATGTTTTTGCAGGATATCATGTGCGTATTTTAACTGAGTGATATGAAGACTTCCAGATTGAGGCGTCACTTGTAATCCCAGAAAGTAATGAAGTGGACCAAGATCTTTGATATCAAATGAGTGACTCAAAGTTTCAATAAAGCGCTGTAAAAGCTGAGGATTACTGCCGGTGAGAATTATGTCATCAACATATTGCAGGAAGAAAATCGTATGCACACCATTTTGAAAGATGAAAAGAGACGAGTCAGTCTTACTATGTCGGAATCCAACTGACAGAAGAAAGTTACTCATCCGTTGAAACTAGGCCCTGGGGGCTTGTTTGAGCCCATAGAGTGCTTTGGTGAATTTACAGACATGAGAGGGCCGTGTTTGATCAACGAAGCCAGGAGGTTGGATCATATAGACATCTTCGGTCAAGTATCCATGGAGGAAGGCATTGGTGACATCCAATTGGCGTAGAGGCCAGCCATGGGAGATTACAAGAGACAAGACAGTGCGGATGGTTGCAGGTTTGATCATTGGACTGTAAGTTTCAGCATAGTCGATCCCATGTTGTTGATGGAAGCCCTTAGCTACAAGGCGCGCTTTGTAGCGCTCCACAGAACCATCTTGTTTTTGCTTGATGCGAAACACCCATTTACATCCAACAACATGCTGATTAGGAGATGGTGGGACAAGATTCCAAGTTTGATTCTTTAGGAGAGCATTGATTTCGGTTGCCATTGCAGCACGCCACTGTTCATCTTTGGATGCCTGAGAATAACAACTAGGTTCCATGGAATTAATGGTGGAAAGGAGAGCACGGGGTAATGGATACCTGACAGTGCCGTCTGTCCGAGTTACTGGCTTTGTAATCCCATCTCTAAGCCTGGTTCGCATAGAATGAGTGGGAGAAGCTGGAACGGATGGTAGCACCGAACTAGATGGCTGGTCAGGGTTGGAAACAGAGGGCGCCGGTTGTAAAATTGGGGCGGCAGTAGATGCGGTTGTTATGGAGGGAGGCTCGGTAGCCGGCGATGAGGACTGGTTGCCGGCAGAGGATGATGGATTGGAGGGACCAAGAACGGGCTGTGTGAGAGAGACGGTGGAGGCGGGCCAGCGATGTCGGCGGCTGTAGGTGATGATCGGAGCCGATGATTTCCGAGCAGGAGAACCAGAATTTGGTGGATGGAGAGCGGAAGACTGTGGAGGGGTTTGGGTGGAGGCGAAGAGGGATGCACTGAGTTCGTTTGGGAATTTTGCTGCGCATCAGAAGAAGAGAGGTGAGTTGGGCTTGGGCCTGATGGAAAGGAGACTAGGCTCGACGGGTTGGACTGCGGAGGAGTAATGAGTTGGGTAAACTCAACTGAAACTGTAGTAGTGTTCGATTGGACCTGCACATCTTTAAACAGAAAATAAGTTTCGTTAAACAAGACATGACGTGACACATAGACTCAACCTGATTTGGGCTCTAGACAAAGATACCCCTTGTGACTTGGACTGTAACCGATAAAGACACACTCGACACTACGACTTGACAATTTATTAGAGATGTTGTGACCTTGATGAGGGAAGCAAGAACACCTAAAGACGTGGAGATAGGAATATGAAGGAGGACTACTATAGAGACGGAAGTGAGGTGTATCCCAATCAATAGAGGGAGTGGGAAGAAGATTGATTAGGTAGATAGAAGTGAGAACGACGTCAACCCAAAGATTTTGAGGAGCACTTGAGGTAAGGAGGAGAGTGTGAGTCATGGTTGAAATGTGGCGATGTTTGCGCTCAGCAAGTCCATTTTGTTGGGGAGTGTATGGATTGGAAAAACGTTGTTGGATGCCTATAGAGGAACAAAACTATGAAAAATCACGATTGACATATTCAGTGCTGTTGTCACTTTGGAGGTATTTAATGGATCCGCTAAAAATGTTGCGAATCAGGGCAACCAAGTGCTGGAAATGTGTGAAGACCTCATTTTTGCGGCGCATGGGGTACACCCACGTATAACGAGATAACAAAATATAATACTTGTATCCAGTTACAGATAATGTAGATGACATCCAAACATCACTATGAATAATGGAAAATAAAGAACAAGCATGAATTTTATTAAATGGGAAAGGTAATTTACGCGACTTGATGAGTGCACAAATATTTGCAAAATGACTGAAAGAAAAGTTTGGAACCAACAAAAGACCCTAAATGAGACAAAATAGAAGACGAAGGATGACCCAAGCGATTGTGCCAAAGTGAGGAATGGTTGGTAGCAAGTGCATGTGGAGTAGAAGACTCAGAGGAAAAGCTGATCGAATAAAGGCCATCTTTAGTAGGGCCCTAAAACAATAATTGACCAGTATGTAAGCAATATATTTGATAAAAGTCGGGAGCAAATAAGAAGAAGAGAAGATTAACTTTGGTGAAACGAGCAACGAAAAGTAAGTTCTTACGAATGGATGGAATATGAAACATATTACGTAAAGAGAATTGAGAGGGACCGAGTGATAGAGGAAGAGTACCAGTATGGGAGATTGGCATAGAGCTACCATCTCCCATATAAACATTGTGAGAACCTTCATAGGGTTGAGGATGATTTTGAGGCATCGCTGTCATATGATGAGTGGTGCCGGTGTCTGGATACCAATTTGGATCACCGGCAAAGGGAGCAGCGGTAGAGGGACTGGAGAATCGATGAGGATAGTGTGACAAGGCATGCTGATTTGTGTGGCAATTTGTGCACCATTGGGGTGCTGGGCTGAGAAGGTCATTAGCCCAAGGGGGGCGTGCAACCCAGTTGGGAGATTGAACAGGATATGGTGGCCCACGATACTGGTATGTTGCATTCTGGGAGTTGTAAGAGAGGGACGAGCACCAGAGTGAGCACCGCGCTTGAGGTTATTGTACCGACCTCCAGAGTGAAAATTCTAGTTAGTATGGGTGGGACGAGGTTGGGATTGGTGCTGGAACTCACGACGGGAATTGTTGTTTTGGTGGAATAGGGCGGTGGCTGGTTGATGTTCTGAGGATCTAGATCGATGGGAATCAAAGGCAAGGATACGAGCCCGGAGTTCGGTGAAGTCAGGAAGAGAGGATTGTTGGGTTAAAGCGGTTCAGAGCATAAGGTAATCTGGTCCAAGGCCGTGAAGAGTTGCAAGCACTAAATCATCACCAGAGACTGGCTTATCAATGGAGGCTAAGGAGTTAGCAATAGATTTGGCATGTCGGAGATACTCATTTATAGGTTGGGATCCTTTTTTGAGCTCAAGGAGTTGCAATTTGAGACTGGAGGCACTAGCATTGGATTTTTGGGAAAAATAGCGAGCCAAGTAATCCCAAACCTCTTTAGAGGTGTCATAGCCAACAGTGAAATCAGAGACGCTGTCGGTCAACGAGGTAATCATGATATTGAAGATCTGTTGATCGGTGGTGAACCATTTGACATACTCATGATTGGGAATGGTCTTGGCTAGAACAGTCTCAGTTGTAGTGGTCTCGGTGGTGAGGGAGGGCACAGGGATAGAGCCATCAACGTAGCCCCAGAGGCCTGCACTATTGAGGTATGAACAAATTTGACTAGTCCATTTAAGATAATTGGTTTTAGATAATTTGATGAATTAGGATGTGTTTTGAGAAGGGTTTGTGGTGTTGGCAGCCTTTGGAGAACGAGAGAAAAGAAGAGAGGAGAAAGGCTGGAAGAAGACACTGAAAAGGAATGACGAAGAGGAAGGAAAAGGTAAGGACCTAGACCAAGGCTGATACCATGTAAAAGAATGAATTTTTGTTTACCTTCTGTTTACCCCTAAATTAATATTTTTACTGAACAGTAATTGTCTATGTAAATATTAATTACATTCTTGGTCTATGTCAGCCGGCGAGCCAAATTCTTTAAAGTTTATAATAATGGCTCGCCAGCAAGACCACGCGAGAAGGATTGCAAAGTCCGCGCACAGAATGACTTCGCGCGGACTAACAGATCTCGCGCGCTTTCGAAAAAAAACAGAGCTCGCGCGCAAAATGACTTCGCGCGGAGTAGAGATCCATCTCACGCGCTTCGCGCGGAACACACAGTTCGCGTGGAATGCCTTCGCGTGGGGTGAATTATTTGTTAACTTCGCTTAGGCGAGGCGGAATGCATCTAGGCGCTGGCGAACTGACTTGCTAGTTAGCGAGGTAGACATACGCAGAGTCCGCGCGAATGCTTATAATCGTTTCTTACTTTTTACAGTCTTTGACACGCTTTGGGCCAATCCCTGTGGCCCTTACTGATTAAAAGTCTTATTCTGGCCCGCGAGCTATAATAGCCCGCGAGGTGAAAGTGAGCTGCAGAGTCCGCGGTTCGTGCAAGTTAGTTTTCTACATGGACTGTGATACCTCACGGGATAAGGATTACTTTCCATTCCGCTTTGCATGGGAGTCCAGACCTTATCCTATGCAGACTGTGCGAATTGGATATGTGTCACATAAGGATTGGTTTGCATGGGAGGAACAGTTCCTTTGTGCTTCACGTTGCAGAGTCCAACACACTTCTGATTGTCTTTCTTTCGCGGCAGAAACGGCTCTCACTATATAAAGGTTCAACCTCTCTACAATCAACTCTCTCTCACAACTCAATCAAAACAACAGAACAAACAACCTTCAACCTTGTTGAAACCCTCGACCCACACGAATCTCCAACGCTCCCAGAAGCTTTGTTTTCGCTTCCCCGTTGAAGCAAAACACACACAATCAATCAATCAAACAAATACAAACACAAACCAACTGCAACTAGTTACCCTTCGAAACCTCTTTGAAACCCCGATTCTAAGCGCACCACCGCTTAGAATTCTTCAGAGCTCTCCGAACTCTTCGTCGATTCCTCAGAATTATCCCTATAGTTGCTCTGCTCACGCCGCCGTGAGTACCGACCGCTTGTGCTCGTAAATTCCTCATCTGAGGTGGCACCTGAAACTCCTTTCGCCTGATTTTTGAAGTCAAGCACGCAATCAACCTCTTCCTCATCCGCGAGGTGGCACGCTCGCAACAATCCCCCTTTCTCTTTGTTCACTATTCACCTTCGCTCCGCACGCAGAGGATCGTGGCCAAAACATTGGCACGCCCAGTGGGACATGGAGTACAAGCGAGACATCATAGGAAAACCAGGAAAACCTGCGATTCCGTGCCATGGTAGGCTCTCAGCCGACCCAAGACACAAAATCTGCTCCTCTTATGAAGCAAATCTCCCAAATGTTTGCGGAACTCACCAAGCAAGGTCTAGCCACTCAACAGAGAATCGCCGACTTAACTGAGCGGGTCTCCACCACTCAACAAATCTTTGCTAACTTGAACGAGCAGTCCAAGCAACACAGAGCCTTTTTGCAAGCCGACCAAGACAAAAAGATTGAATCGCCTAATGAAGACTTCAATGGGCATGTCTCTGCAGAAAAGATTGAACTGTCTAGCAGCCAATATGATGATGAAGACTCTCTTTTGGATGAACCTATATCCAAAGAAGAAACTATTTTTTCAATCAATGACAAAAAGCCTGAGGTTGAGGCCGGCGAGATTATGGATAATAATCTCATCTCGCACGGTGCATCTCAGAAAAATGAGCTGGAAGATAGGGCAGAACAGTCTATCTTAGAAACAGAAGTCGGTTCGCACACAAATGATGATGGCGAACCAAAACTTCGCATGATGGCGAGCCACAACTTCCAAGTAGCCGGCTTTCTCATGCGAGACTTATATGCGGACACAGGTCAGCCGCAAAGGGGGCAAGGCGGAGCTTGCCCTCCTTCTTTAGTTAACCACCATGATCAACTCAAGATTTGTCCAATTACTGGACATGATCAAGACGCTACCCCAAGTCAACACAGGCGAAATGAAACTGCAATAATGGATTGGCGCAGATTTGACAAACTGTGGGCAGCTTGCCACAAGCGAATAGATGCACGAGCGATTGCTGAAGAAAATGAAAAAGCTTTACAACGCCAGAATGTAAAGCCTACGGCTGGTGAAGATTCATCTTTGGATGAACTTACGTCCAAGGAAGAAACTGCTTTGTCAATCAATGGCAAAGAATTTGAGGTCGAGGCCGGCGAGACTTCGGATAATGATCTTATCTCAAAAACTGATGGTGTTTCCTAAAAAGATAAGCTTGAAGGTAGGACAGAACAGTCTGCCTTAGAAAAAGAGAGCGAGTCAAACATTGATGGCGAACCACAAGTTCGCATGAAAGGTGACCCAGGCGCTAACTTTCCCATGCGAGATGTATATGTGGACACAGGTCAACCGCATGGGGGGCAAGGCGAAGCTCGCCTGCTTTCTCTACCAATTCGTGACAAGAGAACTGAAGATGGACTAGCACCTCTTGAGTTTCCGCTTCAACATGCACATGCGGGGTGGCAAGGCTGGTGGGGTCCGCTTCTCCTAAAGGTTCATCTCACCAATTTCTTGCTCACCAGCGAGATGATTCAGTCCGCTTCGCCATGATCATATTGAGCTTAACTACCACTACTACAAAAACAGCTTTAAACAACGCCTATCAGACGACGTATAACAATAAACCGTCGTGTGACTGATTTTTAACTTTTTAGATGTCAGTTTTCGAATAAATCGTCATGTGAATGTGTAAAAATTTGAGCCCAGCTTGCAAGGTGCCCAACATGTAAGAATGATACGACGTTTTGTAATAAAAATGTGGTGTGAGCGCATGTTTTTGCAGCAAAACCATGTCCGCCAATATTTCCCTCCAACTTTCTCCCCAAATTTAGCCCCAAACTTAGAGAGGGAACTTGAACTTTGATGGAGGCAATGCCAAAACTTAAAATTTCAGGCATTAGACCACATTTTTAGGTTATACGTCGTGTGATTTGATGTTGAAATGAATGTCAACGCCATCAATGTGTCCAAAACTTCCCCCATGCATTTCACTGATTTCAGCCCAAAATTAAATTCCCCCCAACACTTAGACCAAAAAAATAAAAAATAAAACCCTAAAACCTCGACAACACACACATAACCTCTCTCCACACCACTCTCTCAGCCACCCCCTCTCAGCCACCCTAGCTCTTTCTATCTCGATAGCATTTTTCTCAACAAAACCTCTCAACCCACAAGCCACTCTCACAACCCTTCAACCCACAACTTCTCTCAACATGGCCGCCTACTCCTCGCTCCCCAAAACCTCAACAGAACCCAACCAAAGCTTTATCTTCTACAAACCTTTTCTTGCCAAATCTCTCTCTCTCTCTCTCTCTCTCTCTCTCTCTCTCTCCAAACCTAATGGGTTCTTCGATCATAATGAAATCCTTCATCGACCACCGCTGTGAGCTCGTCGTTGACATCTACTCCCAGCCTATCGTCGTCAACCCGGCAGTTAGAGATCTACTCTGACCGCAGGTAGGCCAATATAAAATCCAACAATCTCACCGGTAACAAACCCTCTCTCTCTCTTGCTTCGTCGTCGTCTTCTTCTTCTTCTTCCGTTTCTGAGACCCATCCTCCTTCCTTAGCCTCGCCTTCCGCTCCGCCATGGATTCCCGCCACGCGTCCTTAGGCCGCCGAACGGTACCTTTCCGATTCTCTCTCTATCTAGATTCCGAATACCATCTCCTTCCTTCCTTATTTGAATTTTCAATTTTGTTCAGTTGGAAGAAATTCGTCAAAAGCGAGCTGCTGAAAGATTGAGCAAAACTTCTTCGGGCCCCGATCTCTCCCAGATCCCACCTATCGGTCCGTCATTCAACTTATTCTATGTGACCTTCCTATACAATTGTCTTCTATTATTATTATTATTGCTAATATTGTTGTTCGTGTTCGGCAGATGTTGGAGGAATGCGAAAATCGGAGAGCGCAAATCGACTCTCTGAGGTATGGAGAAATTTATATTATAATTTCATTAACAATTTTTGATTTTTTCGATTTTAATTTTGTTTATCAATGGATTGTACAGAACGATGTTAGTACTTTAGTCTCTCAGATTAGAGACTTGGATAGGAAGAATGCTGAACTGGAAGAACAAAACAAGAATTTGGCTTCCATGGTACTACTCTTGTTTTTGTTTTTGTTTTTGAGCTTGTTTCTTTTCCAAGTTTTCACTTTAGGAGGGCGCATTGGTCAGTTTTGTTGAGCCTTAAATATTTCAGCTTGAAGAAAAGGAAGCCGGGAGTGGTGCGCTGAAGAAACGTTTGAATGATCTGGTAAAGTTTATCACCTTTAAACGTCCTCATCTTTTAAGGCTGCCCCTGTTTACTTGGCGTTGCTGTGATTGTAGGAGCAAAACACTGTACCGTCTTTGAGGAAAGCTCTCAAGGATGTCGCGATGGAGAAAGATGCGGCAGTTGTTGCACGGGTAATGCTTGTCTGTATGTTGGTTGGTGCGTTGTCTCCCTGTTTATTTTGTATAGTCGCTCACAGTCCGGTTTCTTAGTGTAGGAGGATCTCTCCGCCCAGCTGCGTATGCTAAAGAAACGTCTGAAGGACGCAGAAGAAGAACAGTATCGTGTACGCAATTTATTTCTCTCCCAGTTCTTTTGTAATAGCTAAAAACTATCTTTTTGATTACTTCTTTGGCAACAGGCTGAGGAAGATGCAGCATCCCTGAGAGCTGAGCTGAATATGATACAACAACAAACAATGAGTGGCTCACTTGGTGCACTAAACTCAAGTGCTAATCCACCTGATCAGATACAAGCATTAGAAAACGAGTTAGCTAATTTAAAGTCCGAGTTACAGGTGAAAATTGATTTTGTTTAATAGCCTTGTGTAGTTTCTGCAGTTGTGCTTGTTTGGTGTTGTCTGATCTCACTGAAAATTTTGTAGCGAGAATCAATGTTGAGACAGCAAGAACGACAGCAACTAGCAGAGGAGCAAGCTCGAGCATCCGTACTTACATCTGAGAATCAAGAATTAGAAGAAAAACTTGCAGCTTTGTCTAGAAAGTCTTCAGGTGCTCGGAGTTGCACCTCTTCTCGCTTTTTAGTTCCATGAAGTATTTTTATTCATCAACTTAGGCTGTTGAACAATATCTTAGATCCCTTTATGGATCTGTCAATTTGTTGCATCACCTTTTGGTTGTCATTCCTATGTTCTTAACCCCTAGTTCTTGCATTGCAGAAGAATCAGAGAAAGTGGCCAGCAAGGGATTTTCATTTGTAAGTTATTTGAATGATTGTTCATCTTTACGGAAAGTTTATACTATCTTTTTCTATGAATGAGGGAATGAAAAAAATAAGGATGGGATTACATAGAGGTTGGACTCAATGGGGTATTAATTTGAGTAACAATTGATCAAAATATGAATTGGATACTGTGACCATACTATGATTGATTATGTCTACCTTCTCTCGGTTTTGTTGGTCTCAAATAAATAATGCTTGGATACGTGATTTACTGGTTAATGCATTCATGAACAGGAAGACAAAGAGATACTTGAGAAGCAAATGCATGACATGGCTGTAGTGATTGAGAAATTGGAAAGCAGTAGACAAAAGCTTTTAATGGAGGTAAGTCTTGGCAATTTATTTTTCTATCATGAGTATCCTTTTGTGTATATTCTTTTCACAGCAAACTCACTTTTTTGTAAATGTTGGCAGATTGATTCCCAATCTTCGGAGATAGAAAGGCTTTTTGAGGAGAACTCTAATTTATCTAGTTCTCATCAGGAGGCTATGAGCATAGCTGTGCACTGGGAGAATCAGGTACATTTGGTGGCTGAATTGATGAGAATTGACAGAATATAGCTTTGTTCAAGGAACTCTGCTATTGAGTATCTGGCTGACTCTGCATCTATCAAATGAATTATTTTTTTGTAGTAATATTTCGTCGTTTACTTTCCCATTATCTAGGCTCAAAAAACTGTCGGTTGTGCATGAAAATGGGTGATATTGTTTTAAGCTACTTTTGCTGATATATTGGTGAATCCATCTAATCGGAGATGGATGTATGAAACAGTGTTGGTGTGGAATAGCTAAGGATTTGTTGCTGGAGTAGAAATCAGTTTTAGATATGTGCTCATCTATTTTGTTTTGCTTATTGCCCCTCATGTAAACTTGCAGGTGAAAGACTGTCTTAAGCAAAATGAAGAGCTCCGAGGAATCTTAGATAAGTTAAGGACCGACCAGGCTAAGGGTTTGCTTGACTCCCATAACAATGGCTCTAACAAGACTGGTTCAGCTGAATATACAACTGAAGTTCTCTCTATCAAGGTTAGTCTGGTTTAGTGTCACATTTGATCATCTGTGTAATGTACCAAGAGCTTACCAAAGAGATTGACGCACATGGAGGCTAAATGGGATGTTAAGGATGAAAAGGATGTGAATGGGGTGCTTATGGGAAGAAGGGGATCTGTATTGATAGAAACTTGTTGGTTTTGCTACGTGAAGATTGAAGCCTTTACAACCAGAAGCATTCACTCATGAGGACACTTCGATAAATGAGATTTAGTTCTGATGCATGGAAGGAAACAAATGTCTCTTATGTTTTTATGTATGAATATTTGACAAATGATACATGTTTCATATGTCTTATGAACTTATTGAATTCTATATATATATATATATATATATTGGGATTTAAATTATTGTTATTGATATTATGTTTTTTTATATATAAAGCTGGATTATATAAAAAATAATATATATATATATATATATAATTAGAAATAAACTAAGCTGAAAATTTTCATTAAAACCGACTTCAGAGTCTATATCAAATAGCAGTTTTAATAACAACCGTCAGAAGTCGTTTTTCTGTCATATACAAACAATGATTTCGAAAGGCCATAAGCTTAAAAACGACTTGTGAGTCTATATCAGAATATAGTTTTAATAACAACCGTGGTATGACAAACGATCACACAACTGTTACCCGTAAAAAGTGTGATGTGAGTATATTTCACAAGAAACAAAATCTGCCGATACGCTTTCGACATATGTTGGCATCCCAGATGTTGACAGATGTCGACAGCAGTCAGACGACGTTTCTACAATCCATCAGACGGCACGCAAAAAGACAACGGTAATCTGAACAATCACACGACGTTTTTTGGCCGTGGTCTGATGCCTTTTCTGTGGTAGTGTACATATGGTTTGGTGATATCCGTTGGCCAGTCCATGGTTGCACATTCCAAAATACTCGGAGTCTTTCCATGCATTACGACATGATAGTCGGCACCAAGGTAGACCTTAAAAACATACGATCCACAAGGATGCAATTGAAGATCTTGCTTGGTCAACATACAAGGATACGTGGGGGGCAACCAGACGTACCCTACGAAATACCTTGCCCAAATTTTCAAGTTGACGCGGGATATCTCTGCTCAACACTTGGAAATTTTCAACAACAACAGTCTCACGTTGGAAACATGATAACGTCGAGACTTGGAGTGAAGCATTGGTGGCCTCCCTCGTGGCCTAATGAGGGATCACTAATCAAGCTATGATCTCTTCATTGCTTCTAACTTTTAATTCAGCTTTTACTTCCGTTTTTTCTTTCAATTTCTTTCTTTCTCGCATTGGAAAAAAGAAAATCAAAAAAAAAATCAAATAGCCAAAAAATACAAAAAGAGATCCTTGGTCTTGCTGAAATACAGGACAATGTTCTTGCCTATATCAGGCTTGAACTTTACTTAGGAGTCTATCCCTGGGGCTTGACGTCAATAGGCATTCCATATGCCTTGAATTGCTGCCAGCGAAGACAAGACAGATTGCAATGCTGAAAGTTGCAACAGCCACTACTGAACAGTCGACTTCGCCGATTAAACTGGATTGATCCAGGAAGAACTAGCTGGCGCGCCTTACATCAACAGAAAGCCCTGGATGTCTACTTTCCAGAGGATTTTACGGTTCGTCATTCTGCCATTCCTGGAGAGAGTTATGGCAGTTTGAATGCAGACAGGTCAGGAGACGCGCGAATTCGCACGTTGCCTTTTTCAAAGTGTTATCATGACCTTGTAGCCCGCTTTCCTCACTGGGGGGCATACTAAATTTTTGATTTCCTTCATTCTTTTCAAGCATTTGTGGACAGATATCAAAACTGGGGGGCACATTAGGATGGATATGTGTTCCAGTTATTTCAGACTTTAGACCTTCTTCAAGTGTCTTAGTCATTATTTAGGCCAATCCCTGTGGCCTCCAAGTTTTCAAAGTGTTCGCTACCTTTGTGCCGCCATTCGCCGACCCTTTTCAAAGTTGGTTCGCCAGCATTTTGTGGCCGCTCGCCAACTCTCATGGGTTTGCACTGGGGGCAGCAAAGTGCATTGGGGGCAGCAAAGGGTTTGCATTGGGGGCAGCGAAGTGCATTGGGGGCAGCGAAAGGTTTGCACTGGGGGCAACGAAGTGCATGGCCTCTAAAATTTTTCATCTGCCGTTCACCGACTCCTTTGTTGCTTCTTACTGGTTCGCAGCGAAGCGCATGGAAGTTGGTTCGTCATCGTTATTAGGCCGTTTGCCGATACTTTTGTTTGTTTCTTTTTGTTCCGCGCAAGGGGGGGGGGCAGCGAAGTACATGGCAAATGTCACTCCATGCTTATTAAAAAGTTCGCTCGCCATCGCCAAGATTCACGAGGAGCCATTTTTGTAGTCTGGTCAATGCAAAAGTCCGCTCCAGTTAAGTTATATCCATGCGAGCTACATTTGCTCGCGGGATGTACAATGTACTATGTCTTCTAAGAAAAGCAGAAGACCAGGCGAATGCATTTGATGTCCAAGTTCAAGGGTACTAGGCGAGCTGTGCAAAAATTTCGCTACAATGCCTTGTGAGCTGCTTGGGTTTCAAGGCCTATTCACAGGCTTCTCTACTCACACTCACCTTATGACCTGAGCCAATCCAGTGGCTTTGGAGTAGCATGAACATAACCCTTTTCAGTCATTCTTGATATTCATGGCTGGGGGGCAATGTTTACGCCTAAATTAATTTTTTTACTGGACAGTAATTGTCTATGTAAAAATTAATTACATTCTTGGTCTATGTCAGCCGGCGAGCCAAGTTCTTTAAAGTTTATAATAATGGCCCGCCAGCAAGACCACGCGAGATGGATTGCAAAGTCCGCGCGCGGAATGACTCCGCGCGGAATAATAGATCTCGCGCGCTTTTGGACAAAAACAGAGCTTGCGCGCGGAATGACTTCGCGCGGAGTGGAGATCCATCTCGCGCGCTTCGCGCAGAACACACAGTTCGCGTGGAATGCCTTCGCGCGGGGTGAATTACTTGTTGACTTCGCTTAGGCGAGGCGGAATACATCTAGGCGCTGGCGAATTGGATATGTGTCACATAAGGATGTCTGCATGGGAGGAACAATTCCTTTGTGCTTCACGTTGCAGTGTCTAACACGCTTCTGATTGTCTTTCTTTCACGGCAGAAACGACTCTCACTATATAAATGCTCGACCTCTCTACAATCAACTCTTTCTCACAACTCAATCAAAACAACAAAACAAACAACCTTCAACCTTATTGAAACCCTCGACCCAGTCGAATCTCCAATGCTCTCAGGAGCTTTGTTTCCGCTTCCCCGTTGAAGCAAAATACACACAATCAATCAATCAAACAAATACAAACACAAACCAACTGCAACCAGTTACCCTTCGAAAGCTACACAGGTATGAAGATAGATCTAGCTAGAGAATTGTCAAGCAATTGCCCTGAGTTTTACAAGGAAACAACTCCCTGGTCAATTGCTTTGAGTCAATAATCTTCAAACTGAATCTAAGACGACATTAACTAATATTTTCCCTGTCAACATCTAAACAAAAGAACAACAAAACCCACCAAAACATGTATAAGAGCATATGAAGTTCTTACATTTATACTCCGTAATTCGTACCCAAAGGATGAGAGACGGAACCAATTACATATAAGAGTACTGGCTAGCATACGTCGTTTTGATACAAGATATTGATATATAATCCTATTTGATTATAGTTTCCTTCAAATCTTTGCCAATAAAACAAAAAGGTACAAAAATCAAAACCCTAAACTGATGAAAACTAAAACTAAGACGAAACAAACAGAAACGAGGAGGTTGTAAAATCCTGGTCGGGAAAGAAGAGAAACTTACCTACTCGCTAGAAGACCAATCTCTTTCTCCTTCCTCTCCTCTTCTCTTCCTTCACTTTAGGTTTTAATGGTTTTATCTTAGAAAATCGATAGAGGAACGAAACGAAACAGACTTCTTCATCGATATGTTTCTAATAAGCTAGGTTTTCTAAATTTTGTTTTTATTTTTGATTATATTTTTCATATATAAGATTTAAAATTACATGCTACTTGGTAAACAAGTTACCAATATTGAATAATGTAAGCCGTTAGATATATTCAAAGTTTTATTATATCCAACAGTCAAGAGTATTCAAAAGAGTTGATGCATGTTATGCATCAACTCACCCTAGAATTTTCCTTATTAAGGTTGTAATTGGGCCATGGCTAGGGTTTAAAGAACAAAATGATATGGAAATACAAAGCATCCTAAAAACCTAGTACAACCATAAAAACACCGTAGAACATTCATAAAAAAGGACAAAGACCATATATAATATTATTGGGTCGTCAATTTAAATCAAACTCCTCAATCACAATGGGGGACTTAATCCAATACTTCTTTTTTTTCTTTGCCGTCACTTTGTATATCTTTTACTTTTATTTGTCTTCTTCTTCTTTTTTTCACAGCAGCAACACTTTTTTTTTCTTTTTTCACGGCAGCAACACTTTTTTTTTTTCATGGACAAGTCTATCCCACCCCCACACTTGCTTTTTATCATCTCCTTCTTTTTGAATAAGTATAAATCACCAAAGTATAGCTCTATGAGATCTTAGAAGAAGGGGTAAGGATTCAACTATACTAAAGCTCAAGGGAAATGATAATATGGGTGATGAAAGAAAAGGCTAAACTTGTAAGCTCAAAGAGATTATCTAAGAGGTGTACATTTAGGGACACATAGCAATTTGACAATAGTGAAAATCCTAAGTCCTTTTAATCCCTTCCCAAATTAAAGCATGTATTGACTAAAAGTTTCGAATAGCACAAAAGTGAGTTCTAGTATAACTCTCTAATCTATTAAAATCTATGACAAGTAATCAATCGAAATGAAAAATAATGAGATCAAAATTCAAGCCAAGATAAGAATAATTTTCCATCAACACTCAGAAAGAAAGACACATACATGCTCAAATTCTCACAAGGATCATTTTTGAAACAAAACTCATCCTAAAATGCTCATATTCTATACCATGTTAGCAAGGCCATATCCACTACACATTATATGCAACATAGCTATCCTATTTAACCAAAGAATAATATCAAACAAGTCTCAATAGCATGATCATCTTTAAACACAATTTCAGAGATATAGAACAATCCTAGACATGCATAGTTATTGAAAGGCATTCTAAGACTCAAGAAAAAACAAAAATAAAAACACTCAATATTATCACAAAAAGAACAAACAAAACAATTTTTTTTTTGAAGTTTTATAATGAACACACAAAACTAACAACCTAATTAAAAGAAAAATCAAAGTCTCACCCCCCACACTTAGAGATAACATTGTCCTCAATGTTAAAAGAATTAAAGCATGCAATGCACATAAAAGCATGGAAAAGAGATGCGGAAAATAAAAGCACAAAATTAAAGAGAAGAGTTTAGAGCTCCATGGGATTGATTGAAGAATTGCACAAAGTCGATGTTGTCGAAAAGATTGCCAAAGTTGCCGGAAAAATTTGATCCTCGAGTCGGACAGTGCAAACGACTGAATTTGGTCAAAATTTGTCAGGGCTCATTGCATAACAATGAGTCTTTTAGATCTCGTCATTCTACTCAAAATTGACATATTACACGTTAGAAACGGACACTTCTGCTAAAAGTTATCTCCACACGAATTTCACAGTCAAAACTGACTTCCACGCAAATTAAGCACTGTTTGGTATTTCGCAAATATCTCTTAGCTCAGAACCACTAACAATCATATTCATGCTCTGATGCAACTAACAGACTCTTTCGTTTCTCTAGATGACAATTCTCGTACCTAAGTCCAATTACGGCACTTACACCATAGCTTTCCATAAATGTATGATTCTCTCCAGGTACGGCAGAGGTCGTATATCCTAGTATGCAGTCTATTCAGTTACGGCATAAATTTAATATGTAAGACTCATTATGTTTTAGAAAACAAGAGAATCATGCAAACCATTACTTCAGTTACGACAATAATGTAATTCACAACTCTTAATCACAAGAAGCTAATTTGAATTATATTACAATTAAGTCTCAAATTCATCTTCTAATTACTAGATGCAAAGCCCTAAGGTGATCAATCAAAGAACTCAAACATATAGCATCGATTAAAATAGTGACTAAGAATTCATCATAAAAAAACTATAAATTCATTAATCAATCATCAAAAACATAAACAATCATGCTAGGGCATCATCCTAACCCTAGAAAAGGTTTAGCAAAACATGACTAAAGAAAACATAACGAAAACATCATAAGAATGGAAAGGTGAAGGGTGGATGGATCTCTGCTCCTTTAGGCGTCTACAACGTGCTCTTGAGACCTCCTTTTCATGTGAAATTCGTGCTCCCTTAAATAGAGAAGTTTCCTGCTCATCTTTGACTTCAAGTTTCCTTGCAGAACTTGGATTCAGACTCCTTTCTTGATATGGAATGGGAAAACCTTGAGATATCTCTTGTAGAACTAGGAATACATGTACTCCTTGAATGCTCATCTGCATCATTGTCCTTGAAGCTTTAGGGTTGATGATCTTGTGCCATGAAACTTGAGTTCTCCACAAATGCTTGTAAATCTGAGCTGATTTTCTGATCTGACATATCTTCACTCAAACGATCATAATTCAGTCTAGAAGTATAGAAATCAAAATCCGTAAAAAATTCTACAGAAAGTATACTTCCGTAGCTTTTCAATGGTATAAGGCTCATGGTCTGATTCGATCCGAGTAATTCCTAGTAAGTCAGTGAAGTTGGCTGTTCTGCAGATTCGATCCGAGTAATTCCTAGTAAGTCAGTGAAGTTGGCTGTTCTGCAGAGGCAGATTCTTACACGTGGGATTGCAGTAGTTTTTCAATCCTTATTTGCGCATTTTAGCTCATTTTCTTCTCTCTATGACGCAAACCTACAAAAACACTAAATTAATGTAAATAAGTCATAATGAAGAGAACTAATCACAAATCTCAAGCATAAGAGGCTTAGAAATATTAGATAATATGAACACATCAAATACCCCCACACTTAGACTTTGCTAGTCCTCGAGCAAAACTATGAATGACTAAAAAACACAAACAGACATGACAAAGAAGAACACACTAAGAACACTAAGCACGCTAAACCTTTCAACAATAGTCTTCAAAAATCTCTTATACTTTCATATACAAAAGAATAGCATGTAATCAAGACTTAGTCACAAATCATTCGAGAGTTAAATAAAACATATATCTAACACATCACATGTAGGACTTGGGGGCAACAATGGTGATTGAGTGGAGCTTAGCCTGTTTCAGACAAGTATTGAATCAACCTCACAAGGGATGCACTCTTTTTTCTCTCCAAATCAAGGCTCATGCTTAACAGCTTATTCACTCATATGCATATGCGGGAGATGATATACAAACAAATAGTTCACATATTAAGAAAGAAAAGCACTTTGTGAAAAAAGAAAGATCTCATGAATGATATCAATCACTCGCACAAATGAACCTTGATATGGAATGGGAAAACCTTGAGATATCTCTTGTAGAACTAGGAATACATGTACTCCTTGAATGCTCATCTGCATTATTGTCCTTGAAGCTTTAGGGTTGATGATCTTGTGCCATGGAACTTGAGTTCTCCACAAATGCTTGTAAATCCGAGCAGATTTTCTGATCTGACCTATCTTCACTCAAACAATCATAACTCAGTCTAGAAGTATCGAAATCAAAATCCGTAAAATTCTACAGAAAGTAGACTTCCGTATCTTTTAAATGGTATAAGGCTCATGGTATGATTCAATCCTAGTAATTCCCAGTAATTCGGTGAAGTTGACTGTTCTGCAGAGGCAGATTCTGATACATGAGATTGCAGTCGTATTTCAATCCTTATTTGCGCATTTTCTTCTCTATATGACACAAACTTACAAAAACACTAAATTAACGTAAATAATTCATAAAGAAGAGAATTAATCACAAATCTCAAGCATAAGATGCTTAGAAATATAAGATAATATGAGCACATCAGTATGCAGCAATGTGTGCAAGGAGGGAGCTCTAGAACTAGCAAATTCCAAACTACTGCTGACTGTGATCCAGTTCATTGTCGACCACTTACCGTGAAATGCGAGAATCATTTATGTATATGTTACCCTAAACCCTCTCCTCCTTCTGCTGGATGGAAACCTCTGCAACGTGCCGTTGCTCTCATTCATGCATTTCAGGACAAAAGCTTTCTGTTTGATAAACTTTAAATCACTAGAAGCATGCTTTTGCCTGAAGCACGACAATGCCTTCCCGAGGCATTTTTTTGAACAGGTTGTCCCCCTAAACTAGAGAGATTGCAGCCTCGAGTCGTTTATATAGTTGCAGATCAGAAAAGAAATTTCCCACCAGATGTTCTCCAGACTTGTCTGTTGTTTGAACAAAATAATTACTATGGTAAGTTATGCTTCTAGTACAGTACAATGCTTTAGACACAGCAAGTGGAAAACGTGGTTGCAGCTGTAAGTCAAAATATGAACCAGACGACAATATGCTCAAGGGCGATAGATATCTATTTTCTTTAGATTTGCTGTTCATCAAAAATGTATTTTTGGTTTGGTTTCAAATTTTGGAGTAGTTAGGTGCTATAAACAAGTCTTTATGGGCAAGGGCAAGTGTGTATGTGTCTTTTCGCGCTTGAGGTTCTGAGAGGGTGCATGTGACTCCTGTCTGAATTTCGGTGTAAGGGTTGCTTACATTTCAAGTTTTCTATCTCAGAATCCTTGCTCCAGTTCAAGAATGCTTTCTTTCTGTTTTTCTGTTCTAACTTACTAGTAGTTTACACATATTGAAGCTTTTCATCTATTCTAAAGACAAATCAGAATGAGATTTAAGATCTGTATTTGCCTATTTGGATATCCTCAACAGCCGGTTAGATTTGGTAGAATAGCATTTCATTTTACTATAACTTTCCGTGCACAAAAAAAATAAAAAAATAAAAAAACTGCATTTTCATCACCGAAACAAAAACTTCATATCTTTACTGGACCATTTGGTATTTTAAAGAGGTTACATATATGAAATCAGAGAGGGGTTTGAGCCATACATCTGTCAATCATTGCAGAGCATTCTTTGACTTTGTACTCTGCAGCAATGTGGCCTCCTCCCTGTAGACAACACGAAAAATTTAGTTACAACCTTCTGCTGTTATAAATAGCTTCCTACGAGAGGGGGAGCAAAGGTGAAAGTTGTGCTTGCCTTTACAGTCGCAAACGTCAAATTGAAAACTTCATTTACAAACTTCTTGGTGTACCTGCATGAGCTCCAAATTTCATTTTAAAGAAAAACAAATAAAGGAAAAGCAATCAATTCAGCAAGTTTTCCAACTTACCCTGCAGTTTGGTTATCGACTGACCATGCCCTCCAGGTCTCATTCAGAGTCAAATTGAGCAAGTTTATCCACTTTTGTGTAGCAATGTGGGGAATTGTCAAGTCGTGATCGCCACTGTACACGGTAAAAAAAATTTAAGCCACTTGATTAGTAATGTGACTCCTTTTCCTTCTGAAAATGAGACCATATATGAACATGGCCCTTTTTTTTTTTCTTATTTTGTGTTTGCAAGGGGGGACTTTTGTGCGATTCTCTCATGTATGACTTCCTCTCAAAATTTACATTTCGTAATTTACTTACAATGTTGATCAAGGTAAGGTACCTGTATATCAGAGCACGTAGGCCAACTGTCACGAGACTTTGATGAAGACTAATAACACTAGTGACTTCTTGAGTGTATGCCAGGGTTGAATTACAGTATTGCCAAAATCTTTTCGTGCCCTGGCATCAGAAAAAACTGTTAGTGCAATGCTCTCTTCTTACTTAGCTTTACAGTACAGGATATCATGACACAGGTTTCACATTAAACATACCCTTCGGACGCCTAGAGCATCTTGGACACTCAGGTGGTTTGCCCAAATGTAGGCTAGCATATGATTATAACTCTGAAAGAAAGCCAATCAGGAGCATGCTTATATCAGAAAAAGTTTACTCAGCATAGGGAAAAGATGGTTGTATACAATGTTCCTCTCACACAGTCACATCCTCACGTCTTGGTCACATGAGTAGTTATTGTGAGAGGAGCTTTGTACACATCTATTTGTACAAAAGAATGCTAGCTCTAGCAGAAAGAGGCTTACCCTACACCAATATGCAGGCACATTAGTTGCTGAGCTTAGTAAACCTTCGGGAAAATCATTCGGAGATCTTCGGGCTGTGCCTATCGCCTTCTCCTTTGGTCTTGGCAATGAATCGCTACAGACTGGTTCCAAGATGTGTAACATATTTATATCATTTGTGAGCTGCAAATTGACATGTCCACTGATATTCAATGCTTATGGAGTTTGTGACTAAACTATTTAGATGATCAAGCCAATAGATCATTTCTTACTGCATCAATAGCATCAATATCTGAAATGCATGCATCATTGCTTGAATTTACGTTTACATAATCTCCACTGCAACTTGTTCTCGCCGCCTGAAATATGTATAGCCATGGAAAACAAGATGAATACATACATGGTGAAGACAATCTTTTTGGCATTCCAAATAAATTATGCAAGGTACAGGTAAAGAAAATATTACCTGATACAGTTGATCTGATATAAGAGTTAGCCGATGGGCATAAGGAATTCTTGCATTTGTATCAATGACTGTATCTGTTACCGGGTTCCCAATTACATATCCCTAATAAGAGTTCAACAACATAATATAGATAACAATTTACACAAACTGCGAAATTACAATGCTCTAAACAATAATCTATGACTGATTTCAAGGAATAAGGTGTTGATAATTAAATTACAGGAAGACAAAACCATCACAATTAATTCAACTTCCTACAGTTAGATCCACAAACCTTAAGATTCATTAGAGGCAAAGTTCCATTTTCATTACCTGCAGCATCATGAGGAAGTAGGACTAGCCATAAGCTACTACTCTTTTCAGTTTCACTAAATGAAATGAGTGCAAAGCAAAAAAGGAAGAAGAATTGTTGCTGTGTGACAGTAGCATACCTTCCAATATTTGTTGCACAATCATTGGCACAATTATGCCAGAGAAGGAGTCACCACCAATGTAGAGCACATTTTCCAAATATGTAGGGTGTGCCTCCAGCCACTGTATGACCACACGAATTGTCAAATTCATAGCAGACTGCTCACTAAATCTGTGGCATAAATACCACTTGTCTTCTTACAGATAGATTGTATAATATGCATACCTTATGCAGAAATTCATAGCTTTGTGCAACATATTTGTAGTCATCCATAACATAACCGCTTTGAGTTGTTGAGTAGGAGAATCCAGCACCAACAGGTGCATCTATGTATATCATGTTGACATCCTGAAAACACATAATCGTCCGGATGTTACAGAAAGGTATGCAAGTAATATAAGATGAAGTTGACAATAATTCACTATACACTACCTTTGTCCATCGAAATGGATTGTCTAGAACTGCTGGTAGGCTCCCATTGTAATTTCCAAACTTGAAAGTTACTGGACCTGTCCAAAGTATTTAGACAGATATGCCCTTAATAAAAAAAACAGACATTTTTTTATAACAGATATATGCCCTTAATAAAAAATATAAAAAAAAATTAAAAAAAAAAAACACTGACAAATCTTTTATAACAGATATGCCCTTAATAAAAAAAAACAGACATTTTTTTCCCACCCTGTAAGTATTTATGGTGGGATATCTAGTTAATGGCAAGTAGCTAGCTAGGATAAATTCCTTGTCCAGGACTGTTCTCTTTGGAAGAATGTAAAGGAAAAGGCTTTAAGTACTGCATGCTTTTCAGAAACTAAAGTAATAAAGGCCGAGAAAATACCACTCTCAAAGAACAATCCAGCAAGACCAGAGCAACCCGGGCCTCCATTGAACCATAACAACAAAGGATCGTCTTCAGGATCTCCCTCAGACTCAACAAAAAGGTAGAATATCTTCACTTCTTCATTGTCACCTACACCGATATATCTGTGTACAACAGATAATCAGAACACACATACATATGCATACAATACCATTCATCACCAAGCAAATTATACACATTGACGTAAACAATGGTGGCAGGAATTCAACCGACAAGGATGAACAACTTTTAAACATCAATCAACAATACAACATTAGCCATGGAAATAGATGAAAAAAAATCTGTATGGCTTCATCTAATTTAGACGATATAACACTGATCGTGTTGTTATTCACAACTTGCAAAAAATTTACACTAACAATATGACAAGGAATAGGTGAAAAAAAAAATTGAAAAAAAAAAAGTCATTCAATCCCATTGTATATATGCAGGCCTCCCGGGATCATGGTCCCATTCATAAGATCATAACCTAACTCCTAACATGGTTTTCCTTTAGAAATTAACAGGTTCTGGAATTCTGGGAACCTCAAAAACCAAATGTAGGAGTGAAGAAAAACATACCCGGATTCTAGCGCGAAGGGAAGGTCACCGGAATAATAACCCGGTAGACTGGTAATGTTGGTTGTAGTGATGTTGGCAGCTGAAGTTGAAGTGAGTATCAAAGTGAAGACCAACATTACATGAAGAAGAAAACCCATCATTGTCACTGTGGGCACCAAATGAGAAACAAACTCCATATCTTCAAATTGGTTTATATATAGTTGCAGAAGAGACATATCTCACCAAATTCTTATTAGTATTTTATAATCACATTTATAAATTCCCAGAAGACTTTTGCCTTGCCGTATACATAATGCTGTTGAGTTCATTAATTGGAACTAGTGTATCAATTTCCATTCAGAGAATAGAAACAGAATATAAAATTGTCATCCAACTTTCAGGTAGGTACATACCAGCAAGTCAAGAAGAAGATTTGGATAAAAGTTAGTAGCTGTGAGTAGGTAGCAAGTCGAAGACAAACTAAGGCCACTGATGGTAGCTGTAAGTCAAAATGTGATCATATAGAAAACGCTCTCAGCCGTCGCATGCCTTCCAACTACATATATAACAAACCCCCTCTCCCATCGACATTATTTATACCTGGGAATATCAATTCAGAGATTGAGCTCATCAATGAACAAGATCCTCATTCTCTTTATTGAGAACTTTTGTAACAGTCCAGCTCAGTCCATTGAGATATTATCCGCTTTGGGTCCAACGACCCTCACAGTTTTGCTCTTGAGGTTCACCCCAAAACGCGTCTTAATGTAAGGTGCTAGCTCTGCACATATAAGCATAGCAACTTGTCTCCCCCGGGCGATGTGGGACGGATGCACCTACTAGCTTGCTTGCCTAGTTAGGTCATCACAATCCACCCCCCTTTAGGGCCCGACGTCCGCGTCGGCACACTTCCGGCCGGGGACAGGCTCTGATACCGAATGTAATAGCCAGACCCAGTCTATTGAGATATTGTCCGCTTTTGGCCCAACGACCCTCACGGTTTTGCTCTTGAGGTTTCATCCTAAAACGCGTCTTAATGTAAGGTGCTAGCTCTGCACATATAAGCATAGCAACTTGTCTCCCCCGGACGATGTAGGACGGATGCACCTACTAGCTTGCTTGCCTAGTTAGGTCATCACAACTTTTACTTTTAAAATATGATGATATTAGGTCAATTGACCCGTCAAAATAAGACACACGCATCAACTTACAAATTTTAAGACTCAACCACTTAGTGGGGTAAAGTTAGATGGACCGTTTAGTATTGAACAGTCGAACCTTTATATCAAGAGTTCGAGTTTAAACTCTCATCAGTTTGTGGGCAGCAAGTTTGAGGTGTGATATCTTTTTGTCACTTTGTGACAATGTCTTTTATGTTTGAGGCATCAGGCATTTAGGCATGATATTTGTCACATTATGGCAATACTTTTTATGTTTAGTTGAGTATTATTAACTTGGGAACATCCTTGTACGTACGAAACATAGAGCTTTTTTTTTTATAGAAGAAAATAAACAAGTACAAAAAACCACAATTCCACACAGGGGCGTCTTTAGCGTAGGCCGAGGGAAGTCAATTGATCCCTCTCAAATATAATAAATGTTTTAATTACCACTACATGAAATCTCGTTCTAGGTGACGGAAACAACTCGTCATCTAAAACTAACTATTTATCGCCTAGGATCTTGGCAGACAAATTATCCGTCAACTAAGTTTCGTCGCCTAAGTGTCGTGAGGTAGACACTTAGGCGACGGAACTAAAGTTAGTCGTCGACTAAGAGGGATCCTACCTAACAGATATTTTCCTCCCTTGTCGACAAACTGTTTCGTCGATAAAAATCTTTGTCGACAGAACGTTTTTGTCTGGAAGATTCTTAGCCGACAAATATGAAATTGTTCTTAGCCGACTAAATTGTAGTCGGTATGTATGTTTACCGACGAATATTGCATTGTCCTTAAGCGACAGAATATTCGTTAGCAGAGTTTTAAACCGACGAATGCATAACGGTTCTTAGTTGACGATCGATCTTTATAGTCGTCAGATATGTGGTTTATCTTAAGCGACGGACGTTACTGTTTCCGTATCTAGGTGTTTTATCTTGGGTGACAAATCTTTCTTTTTCCATCGCATAGGTGGTTTATCTTGGGCGACGAATGTTACTGTTTCAGTCGCCTAAGAGATTTTATTTAGGGTAAAAAAATTGTAATTTTTTTTACCTTATTCATTGTTTCCAAAAATTACAAATAAGTAACAAATAAGAAACAATTTACTTTTTTTACCTTATTCATTGTAAATTTACTTTTTATATACTTTTTCGTTACTTACCAACATTGCATTCCACACCTTCCATTTCTCGATCTGATCAAGGAGACATATTGTACTGTAAGTTTACTAACCCTCAGTAGAAGTTTACTGTGGGTTTACTAGAGGACAATAAATTTGTTTATTAGGGTATTTGTTGTGTGTAATTGGCATGAAAATGAAAGAGACATATTGTACTGCAAGTTTACTTACCTCCAGTAGAAATTTACTGTGGGGAGCAGTAAACTTCTACTGGGTTTACTAGGGGCAATGAAGTTGTTTATTAGGGTATCTGTTGTGTGTAATTGACATGAAATTGAAAGGGAGATAATCTACTGTAAGTTTACTGACCCCCAGTAGAAGTTTACTGAGGGTAGTAAATTAATACACTTAGCTGTTAGGCTTTTAACTTTGATTCGAGCACTGCTGACGATGCGTCTTGCAGATTCGATGGAGATCTCGTTGAACTATTGTCAACTGTAGGGGGTCGCACGATCAAAGGGGGAGCCCTGGTGATACTGTCACAGCTGACATGGGGGTAGGGTGGCTGCTACTGCTAGCTGAGCCGACCCTCTGCCATATTGACTCCATCAAAGCACTGGCCTTAGTGGCTCGGTCCTTCCTCTTCCCCATGATCACCATATCTTGCACATGAATAACACACAATTGTTAGTAAATGAGTGAGTAATAGATAAAGATTATGAAAAATAGTCCATAGAAAAGCATACAGGTTGATCAAACCACTTGTCTTTCTTCACTTTGTTTTGGGGATACAGAAAACACTAACAAATGTTGTGAGCCACTTAAGCAGAAGATACAATGTGATATTGGTTTTTTTTATTATTAATTTCAGTTTAGCCCCATCAACTTTATGTCGATCATCATGTTAGTCCATCTTCTTTCAATTTCATCAAAAACACCCATCAACTTTCATTTTTCATTAGCCGTGCCCAAAGTTCCGATCTCTGTCAAATTACTCCATTAAATGATGACGTGACATCACGCGAAAAGTAAAATTCCCAATCATAGGGCCCACAAGAAAGGGTAAAACAAACATATTATATTTAATCCCACCAAAATTAAATTCAACCAAATAATAACACCCTTTTCCCTCCAAAACCACACAGAAAATCTATGAAAAATCAAACCTCATAATAATAGGTCCTTCATATGAAGAAAAGAAAAAAAACTGAGTACATTGTCTTATAAATTAGCAACCAACTGATGCATTTATGAGTTTACATCCAAACAACAAACAAAAAAGTTGGATATAATTGGAGTTCATAGTTCATATTAGCTCTAATCATTCTAACAAAAAATTAGAGCCAGCAACCATTGTGACTACCACAAGGTTGCACAAAATAATGCATCAACAGATGATAATCGGGCTTGCTAATCTAATATCTTACGAAGTCTATTTTCCAGCTTGCTTGTCTCCACCTCTAATCCTCTTTGATGACCTTGTAGGTGCTGAAGACTTTGTAGAAGCAGCTCCCTTGTTCTTAGCTGAAGCAAATTGTGTAGTTGTTGAGGCAGTCGACGACTTTGTGGTTGCTTTCGCAACAGTCTTTGCTGCGACCTTCTCCTAAACCCTTTTTTCATATAGAAATACATCAAGCCATAAGAACAAACCAACAACCACATAGCAGGATAAAACTAGCAATTAAACCATTCTCTAGTATCAAACCATTCACAACAATTCCCACCAACCATAATTAAACCATAAATTCAAGCAACACTTTCCAACTAAAATTGACCAAAATCACGACAATTTTAAAACCATATATACCAAACAAAGTACATATTACCTTAAGCTTTTCTGCCTTTTTCTTAAGTTTAGCCCTTTTCTCATCCTTTGTCAAAGGAGGCTTCTTGGTACCCTTAGCCTACATCAACATACATAAGCAAATTAATAAGTTCGATATTGAGAAGCATACTAGAATAATAGGTAATCTTACTTGTTATACATGGGGTGTAGAAGAGGTTCCATCTCCACTGTTTAAATTTCTTTTTTTTTTGCTGATATTCTCCTTCGGTGGCAAGTGTCTGTGACAAGTCTTGATATTGTGACCCAAGGTACCACAATTGCTGCACCTCAGTGAATTTTGAATCTTTCCCAGCTTAGTTCGATCAGTAGCCTTCTCAGATGCATCCTTAACTTTCTTATTCTTTGGACTGCCAGGCTGTCTGTTGTACCTTGGAGGAAGAATTGCATCATTGCCAGTCCTAGCCCACAAATCCATTCCATTTACCGGCTTAATTGTGTTGGATTATATATCCATGTATGTCTTTGTTTTTATAACAAGGATTAACAAAGTCCTTAGGTTTCAGCCTCATGAAGTAGATGGCAGACACAACATGTTTGCAGGGGATGCCACTCAAATCCCATCCCTGACAAGCACAAGTTCTTCTCTGAAGATCAACTTCATATTTAGATCCTATGCTTTCCACTTCAATCTTTGCACTAACTGAACTAGTTGGAATGCAATCTATTGCAGCTTTAACTTTATTCTTCTCTAGTATTTCTCTTGGTTTAGGGCATATAGGATCATGAATCTTCATCATCTTATCTCTCCTTGTGTGAATCCTCTTCATCAATCTCACCCTTATATCCTCAAACATTGTTATCACTGGCTTTGTTCTTGCAGGCAGAATAAATGCATTGAAACTCTAGCAGAGATTGTTAAGAAGGACGTCACATTTTAGAACAATGTTGAAATGTTACTTGGACCAGTGTTTCGCAGATCTTAAAGGATCTAGAATATACAAATCTAGAAACATATCATTGATCAATATCAAGATGGGTAAATACCAAAAGAAATGATAAGAATTTACAAACCTGTTAGCCATTTATAAGCTTTTGGTTCCATTTGATTCATGAGCACCATCTCCTTATCAAAGTAAGCCATCGTGGTTGACTTCGCAATGGCCCATAACTGGTCCATCAATACTTTTCTAGGAAATTTCTTGTTAAAGTTAGTCCACAGATGCCTGACACTAAATCTATGATTTGCATATGGAGACTCTTTCAAAAGCTGGTGAAATCCCTTTTTGCTTATCAAAAATGAATGTCCACCCAGCTCCTTGACTTGTTATGTTTATATCCTGAGCCAAAAGTTCTAGAAACCACATCCAACTATCCTTGCTTTCTTGCTCCACCATTGCATAAGCTACTACCCAAGTAGTGTTATTTGCATCTAACCCAAATGCTAACAAAAGTTGCCCTTCATATGGACTCTTAAGATGACAACCATCTAGACCTAACAATGACCTACAACCTGATCTAAAACTCATTTTGCATGCACCCAGACATACATACATTCTTTTGAAAACAGAACACTGACCAGGGTTATTAAAGGAGCATTTGATGTCAACTGTTGTGTCTGGATCAACCCTCTTCAGTTCGGCAACATAGTCTATGACCCTTGATTATTGCTCCTTGTGTGATTTCTCCACCAAACCCAAAGCAACCTTCTTTGTTCTATAAGCCTGTTGCTCTGAAACTTTGGCTTGCACTTTTGAGGACATAGTTTGTCGTAGGGATTTTGTGATACAGAAAAAAAACAAAGAAATCAGAAAAGTTGATAAAATAATGAAAAAAACTGCATCAAACTTAACACAATGAATTTAGTACCTGTATTCCAATCTGGGTTCAGCTTTATCCGATCCTTGAACCTCTCAACCAGATAAGGAACTCTAACCATCCTATTTTCATTCATATGTGAACACATGTGTTCAGGCTGATATTTTCTGATCAACAATGAGTCTTCATGCTACATTTTTGATGTGTGAGCTTAAAAGGATAGCCATCAGCTTTGCAGATTGCATTAACCCTCTTCCTATCGCTCTTGTAAAATGCTGCCTCCCAACCTTTTTGTATTGCCCTCTCTCTTATAGCAGCTCTCAATATCCTAACATTAGCGAAGATCATCCCAACAGAAAATTGAGGGTCTTTCATGTCTGTCTTAGGGTTGAACTTTGGAAACTTCATTTTTTTAGCCTCATCATCTAAGTTTGCTTCATATCCAATCACTTCTTCGTCGGAGTCAATTGCCCTAAACATTGCCTCATTGTCTTCAACCATCACATTCTCAGCCGCATTGACACCACTGGTTCCAATGGCAACACTCACAATCTTGTCTCTCTTCTCTAAATGTGCATCATTGTGAACCTCATCTTCGGCTGTCCAGTCTTCATCTTCACCATAATGGGCATAATCCTCATCACCATTTGCAGGTTGATAGTCTGCAGCAGAACTATTATCATATTCCTTTGAATGAGGGTGGGCTCGGAGTTCGTAATATTATGGTTCTAAATAAAGCTTTCCTCCTTAAAAAATTTTGGGACTGCTTAACCAAGTCTTCATTGGCAGCTGAGTTTTTTTCTGCTAGGTTTCTTGGGCGCTCAGGTAAGCCATGTTCTTACTATAAAAGATCATCTATATGGCCTGGTATCCGCCCCTTGTTTTTGGATATTTTCTACAGCTCTAAATGGTTGGTAGGTAATGGCAAGTCAATCGACTTTTGGCATGCTAATTGGCTTCATGGTTCGGTTGTTGAAAATTTGGGTATTGAGCAGCAGCTTGCCAAACTTTTGAATGCTAAAGTTTCAGATTTCATTAAGGATGGCACATGGTACTGCCCTTCTAATTTGAACACAAATCTTGCTACTCTATGGTCAGAAATCTTATCTATAAGACTTCCTTACTCAGATGTGGAGGATAAGCTAGTGTGGTTAGATTCTTCTGATGGATTATTATCTTTATCTATGGCATATGAGGTTAAGAGAAGTAAGCAATCAATTGTTCCATGGGATAGGTGGGTTTGGCGTCAATGTTTTCGCCCCCGAAACTCTATGACTTTATGGAAATTTCTTCATGGTAAGCTTTTAACAGATGACCTTTTGCTTCAGCGAGGCTTTCACTTTGCTTCCAGGTGCTCTCTTTGTCATGCATCTGCTGAGACAGCCCACCACCTTTTCTTTGAGTGCTCTTTCTCTAGGAAGGTCTGGAGTGAAATATTTTCTTGGTTTAAGGTCGGTACTTATTTTCTGGATATTTATACTTTCTTCTCTTATCCTCTTCAATGTGGTTTTGGTACTCAATTGCAACTGCTTTGGTGGGGAATGATGGGAGCTGGCTTCTATTCTCTTTGGAATGCTAGAAACTCTATTCGGTTTGATGAGCACTGCTTAACACCAGATTATTTGATTCACTCTATCAAGCTGCAAATTCGTGAGGTTGATTCTTGGGGTTTGGGAACAATGCGCAACTCCGTAGATGAGCTTTGTATTCTACGTGCTCTTGGTATGAACGGGAGAACCTCAAAACCTCATCAAATTCGTGAAGTAAATTGGCACGCTCCTAATGCTTTTGAATTCAAGGTCAACACTGATGGTGCTGCTCGTGGTTCTCCGGGGCCGGCAGGCTATGGTGGTATTTTCCGGGACCACTGGGGTAATTGTATGGGTTGTTTTGCTGGTTCCATGGGCATTGCTACTGCCTTAGAAGCGGAGCTTCAAGCCATAATTCATGCAGTTTCTATGGCTTCGAGAAAGGGATGGCGTTCACTTTGGATTGAGTGTGATTCAGCAATTGCAATTCATTTTCTTGCCAATAACAAAGGCTCAGTCTGTTGGCGCTTAAGAGCTGATTGGATCAATTGTTGTTCCATTCTCTCTTCCATGCAAGTTCGTTTTTCTCATATTCTTCGTGAAGGGAATCAGGTAGCTGATTGTTTAGCTAATTTTGGGGTGGATCATGAGGGACAATATTGGTGGGACTCCTGCCCTTCATGTGCTTCAGCTGCTTTTGTTCATAATTTGCAGGGTTTACCTAATTTTCGCATTGCCTGAATTCGATATGCTTGATTCTCTTTTGGGTTGGTGGTTACCTTTAGTAGATGTGGGATTAGTTTTTAATGGTATAGGCTTCATGGTTGCTGATGTTTTGGAGGTGTGTTCCATCTTTTTGGCTGTTGCATTGTCTTCACATATGTATGTTTGGTTGCTTCATTTGCTTCTACAGACATATATATATAGATCATGTTTAGGCTGTTGCTCTTTTCACTCACTCTCTACTCTTTTGTTTCAACCCTTAGTGCTCTTTTTGAGTACTTTCCCTGATGTGGTTCTTGGAGAGGTTTTGGTTCCTGTCCCCCTCTCTTTTTGTACTTTTTTTTCTTTCTTTTTATAAATTACAGAGGCTTGTTTGGTTGAAAAAAAAATTATCATATTCACTACTTTCATCTTCACTTTCATCATATTGAGTAACATCAATATCAATCAAATCTTCAAATATTTCAGCATCATATTATTCCGATACATCTTCTACAACAAGTTTTTGTTTCCCTTTATCTTTGGGATTAATCACAGGAGCCTTACTTGCTTGTGTTGGAACCTCCTCTTCAACCTCCCTAATCTTAACTCCCACTTCTTTGGCTTGTTTCCTATTTGCTGAGGAATTCTTCATTATCCTTGGTGAATTAGGAAGTTCTTCGATCACTATAGAAGAACCAACTTGACTATTACCCCATGCACTTGACTGCTCCATGATCTCAACATCATTTAAAACAGATTGGTAGTCATCATGAAGATCTAAATGATCTATATATATATATATATATATATGACAACCAACCTGATTTCATGAACACAAGCACACATGGCCATGGTCATGGCATCCAAGTCACTTGACAGCTTGGTTACAGCATCTGGGTTGTTCCCTATATAGTACCAATAGCCCATCCTTCTGCCAGCATATGTACGGTCTATTCCTGTTACCATTGAATTCACATCAATAAGAGAAATCTCGTCCTTGTCGACATTGTCATAATAGCTAATTTTTCCACCAACGTATGTACGTATTACCCCTTATCAATCCCCCATGATACATCTTCACAGTGAAATAATCCAGGTGTACTGCATGTCAAAAGAAATAGTTGTATGTTAGCTACCCAACAAATTGCAAAAGCAAACCAAAAAAAAATTAAACCCAGACACCCACTTCTAAGAAAAGCAAAAACAAACCCAAATTAAACCAAAAACAAACTCAGATGCAATATATAAACCAAACTTGAGCTCCAACAACACCCCTAAATCGTGAAACCTCCAATTCAAAAACTTTGAAACCCACATAGAAACCTCGAAACCCCAAATATGAGGATTTAATACACAAAACGGAAACATAAACCCTACTAAGAAATAAACTTTTCGTCGATCACATAAATCCACAAACGCATTAGCTTCAAGGAACCGTAAACTCACTGTAAGGAGGAATTTCATCTAGGGCACCCTCCGCCCGTGTATCCAAACCTCAATCTCATTCCCAGCCATTGTGTGTCACACCCCAGTTCTTAAGTTATTTTACGGTTATTTACTTTAATAATATTTTAGTTTTTTACCGTATTAAGTAACCGTTTACTGTTAAGTACCTAAAAATTGACTTTTTCTTCCATTTGGAATTTGGGTTTCTTCCATTTGAAAACTTTCTTCAGGAAAGTCGTAGAGGATGTTATTACGAGTTTGTAGACACGCTATGTGTTAAAATCAGAGGTAGCATAGAAAAATTATCCTCTAAAAGGGAAATTTTTGTGTTGGTAAAATAGAGGTAAAATTTAATGGGTTATTTTTTTTGGGTTTTAAGTTGTGGACCGGGTGGGGAGCAGCCCAACACCCCCCTTCCTCTTTCTCTCTCTCCCTCTTTCTTCTCTCTCTCTCCTTCTCCCGAAGTTTCCCCGACCCGCAGGCTTCACCACCTTCATCCGTTGCCGTCCGGACACCACCGGACGATGGACCGGTCCCGTTCGGACCCCCACCACCTCCTCTCTCTTTCTGGGCCGGTGACCGGCTGTGTAACACCACCATTCGAGTGAAAACCTGCCGGAGACGCCAGATAGCTTTTCGCCGGAGTTCCCTCCTCCGGCCACCATAAGTCAGAATTTTTGGCTCATCTTGTAGCCCTCATTAAGGTGAGTAATTCCTCAAAAGGAATCGGCTAAATTCGATCTCGTTATGGTGGTTTATATAATTGAAAGTTATAAGGATTTATGGATGTTTTGATTCGATTACCTTAGTTAGCCTTAGAATTGGACTTTGTGTTAGTTAAGGAAGTTGTTGTGCGGGTTGAGATGCGTGTTGTGCTAAAATTTGAGAACCATTGGAGGTCGCTGGAGTACGTCTGTCAGCCGCCGCCCCTTAGGGGCTGTTTTTCATGTTTTTAAGATGGTATTAAGGAGAGAAGTTTAACGAAGTATAGTTTGGAATATTTGGAGGAGTTTTGATAATGTTGGGGATTTTTACCATGGTTAAGGATTTTGGCGGTGTTTAGAATGAAATATCGGTAGTTTGGTTAGCCGGTTTAAATTTGCGTATAAGGTTAATTTTTGGTTATCGGTGATGGTGGTGAATCTTGAGTTATAATGTATCAAGGATGGAGAAATTGGGCAAGAAAGAGGATTGATTTTAGACCATTAATTTTATGGAATTAATTATTGAAGTTTTAATGTTGAATGGGAATTAATATTAATTATTGTTCAGGACATGATGAGGATCATTTGGAGGAAGCATCGGGTCCTCGGCAGGCACAGCCGAGCACTATGAGTGGACTTTGATTTGTATTTCATGCATGCATTAGAGTTTATTTAATTTTCAAAGGCAATATTGGAAAATTTAATATTTTCTTGGAGTAATGAGTTCCATTTATTTTTCGGGAACTCTCTTTGGCATTTTACTTGACATGTGGGACATGTCGAGTGATTTAGTTTTTTAAGCAATATTTCCAGGTACAGTTGGGAACTGTACTGAGTTCAATGGATTTAAATATTATCGGTTTTATTTTTGGATGATTTTGGGATTTATAAATGATTACCGTAAATAGGATTTTCGGTAGTTCCCCAACATACTTTAATGGTTTATTTAAAGCATAATAATTTTGTTTTGGAGAATATTTTAGCGAGTATTTTCGAGTGGAGTTGTTATTATTTATGATTTATATTTGACATCGAAGTCTCGCTTATATTTATAAGTTTGAGAATATTTTGACATGTGAGACACGTCATTGAGTTTTATTACAATTTGTTATGATAATTTACAAGTACGGTTGAGAACTATACCATTCTTATGATCTTGGGAAAGATCAGTGGATTTAAGTTTTCGCATGTTTTTAGTCACTATAATATAGGGTGGATTATATTTATTGCTAGCTATGTCACGACCCGCCCCGAATTTCACCCCGAAACCCTAGATGAGTCTTGCGGGGACCACCTTCAAGGAAAATTTACCGAAGAACTCGGCAAACCTCCCTCGAAAATTGACAACCCTAACTTGGAAGAATTAAAGAACCACCTTTTTAACTCAAAATAAATCCTCTGCTACAACCCAAAAGTAGCTAGAATAAGTTATACAGCAATCCCAACAGTATTCAAAGCTACTAAAAATAAGGATTAATTACTGGTCACTCCATTAACTTTCATGCGCTCGACAGTTTACTCCATTAACTTTCAATTTCAATCGATTAGTCCATTAACTATCCAATGTCACACAATTAGGTCAATCTGTTAAGTGGCCGTCCAAATCAGTGGTTAAGTTGCTGACTGGACATATTTTTCAACTGAAAATTCCATTTAACAACCCACCTCTCTCTCTCTCTCTCCCTCTCTCTCTCTCTCACATTTAAAACCCATCAGCCAGCCATGGCTTCCCACTAGCAACTAGCAACCAAATCCTCAATCTTAAGTCCAGTGGCCTCATTCTCACCTAAGACAGACCTTGGCGTCATCGAGTTAAAGGAATCACTATTTTCAACTTTATCTTCCTCAGCTTCAGATACATGACTATCTCCCATACTTTGATTCTCATTACCCTCAACATCCAATTCTTCCAATTTCTCGAAACTTTCGTGCACAAAGGACTCCTCTTCGACATACTTATCTTTCTCTCCACCTTCCAATACATTCACATTCAACCCAACAAAGTTTGTTTCACTGGACTCAGCAGTAGCAAAACTCTGATTCTCGTTATCCTCAACATCCAATTCTTCCAATTTCTCGGAACTTTCACGCACAAAGGACCCTTCTTCGATACACTTATCTCCCTCTCCACCTTCCAATACATTCAAATTCATCTCAACAGAGTTCGTCTCACTAGACTCAGCAGTACCAAAACTACAATCCTCAACACATTCCACTCTAACAGAATCTCCATTTCTACCTTCAACAAAATTTGATTCTTCAACAACCAACGACTCATCTTCTTCTCCTTCCACAAACTCAGAAACCTTAACTTTGGGCGCAATACTAACCTGCTCCACAAACCCACAAACCAGAGCCTTAACATGACCCAGCAATCCGCCATTTTCTCCACCCACTTCTTCTTCAATCTCCTCATCCACTACCTCACTCCCATCACTCTCCCAACACAAATTAGCAATGGGCCTAACACCCTCCGAAGCTTGACCACCCACCATAACTCTACCCACAACACCTTCATCCTCATCTGGGTCAGACACATAAGACCAATGAACTTCATATCTTTCAACAGAGCCACTTTCCTCACCGAACTCCGCCGCCACAAAGGGCCTCTCCAACGTTGGTGATGGTGATGAGGAGGGTGGTGTTGGAGTAGAGGAAGGCGCGGACGAGGTTGGGGTCAGAGACGTCAAAGCGGAGGGCGGCGAGGCTGAGAGAAGTGATGGTCGAGGCCACACGCTCCGGTAGCGGAGGGGTGGGGCAAGTGGCGACGGTGGAGGCAGAATAGGTGACGACGATGGTGATGGATGAGGCGGCGTTTGGCGAGGAAGAGGAGGGTGATGAGAGAAATGGCGGAGAGAGAAAAGTGGGAAGCCATGGCTGGCTGATGGGTTTTAAATGTGAGAGAGAGAGAGAGGTGGGGTGTTAAATGGAATTTTCAGTTGAAAAATATGTCCAGTCAGCAACTTAACCACTGATTTGGACGGCCACTTAACGGATGGACCTAATTGTGTGACATTGGATAGTTAATGGACTAATCGATTGAAATTGAAAGTTAATGGAGTAAACTGTCGAGCGCATGAAAGTTAATGGAGTGACCAGTAATTAATCCTAAAAATAAAATAATACACAACGGAAACTAACAAACCCCTAGTAGATTAAACAGGTAACCTACTGGCGAAATGTAGCGGATAGATGGGTGACTATGCCTCGACGTCTCCTTCTAGACCTCACGCGAACTCTGCAGACTGGGTATTTTTAAAAACGAAGAGCCCAGGGGAAAAATATTCAACACATCAGAGTGAGTGGACAAAACGATTCCGAATAAATATTTCCCCAAGAATGCTTTCAAAGAAAACGCTTCATCAACGGCAAAAACAAAAGCTCCACTGGAAAGTTTCTGAACTGGGGTCTAGCCTGGCTAGACTCCCAAACTTTAAGAAATTGCCTCTCAGGCTAGGATATTATATATTTTAGTATGTATGTACACTCGCCTAACTCTTTGTACGATATCTATGAACAACTTGAAAAATAGATACCATACAAAGCTACTATGCTTGCGTCTAATGCTCATGTCACCCCACACTGGAATTGTACCTCAGGATGGGGGAAGCGCCCGAGTGGTATATATACGTGCTGACTCCTTGTACGAAATCTATGAAAGAATATGAAAATAGAAAGCCGTACAGGGCTACGACGCTTGCGTCTAACACTCACGTCACCCCATACTGGAATTGTACCTCAATATGGGGGGAAATCACTTATAGCTAGCTAGCATTTAATCATATACATACTATTCTCATATAAGAGTATAATCACCGAAATTCTCAATTTCGGGAAATATCCAACAACATAAAATCATTCAAAACGATAAGGCATTTCGAACACATTAATTAAAACAAAGGTCCACTCACAGATTAGGCCTAAGCCTGATGTCGGTCGGAGGTCTCTTCCGCTCAAGCCTCCTCACGTCATGTTCCAAATAAATAAACCTTAAATAAAACACCGACGCTTACAGCAAAACAAGCATAAATAAATATGCTTCGCGTGCTCAACCAAGCCTAACACTCCAAAATCTTAAATCCACTGCCAACCACAAAACTCCACAAATGTTACCGACATCCTCAAAAATCACCTTCCACCAAATAAAATCTAATGGCCGGATTTTAACTTAATAATCCGCCAAAAATACCAAACTTCAACAATTCTCAAACCTATCTAACACTCCTCCAAAAATTCTAAAACTTATTCCATTAAACTCCTCACAAAAATCTCCACCAAAAACATTTTCTCAGCGGCGGTGGCCGGCGACCAACTCCGACGACCTCCGATGCTCACCAAAATTTGGCAGCATCTTACTCTCAACCTCCTCTACAACTTTTCTAACTAGCACAAAACACAATTCTAAGCCTAACTAAGCCAATCGGATGAAAACACACAAAAAGCCCTAGAATTTCCTTTACTGATTTCTCCTTACCTAGCTCGAGATGGAGGGAGCCCTTTGGAGGGATTGAAGCACGGGAGAAGGGCTTTCTTTTGAGCCAAGGCTCACCGGCTATGGCGGCCGGAGGAAGGAGTTCCGGTGAGAAAACCTTTCCGACAGTCGGACCTTTCTGCGTTGATTCCTCTTTCACGGCGGCGCTAGGGAGGCTGCCACGGGTCTAGAATGGCAGCTGGGTCGGAGACCGATAGTTTGAGATCGGTGCGGCGGCCTAGGGCAGCCGGACGACGGCGAATGGACGGCCGAAATTTTTTCGGCAGTGAGGGGCTCTTGGAGAGAGACAACCGGGAGGAATTGAGAGAGAAATAAAATGGGCTTTGACCAAAACAAAGGCCCGGTCCAACAACTCCACCTTATAACCATTCCAAAATTCAACACCCCAAAATAATACCCCAATAAAAATTACCTTTTACTAGCTAGACAAAATTTACCATTTTTTACCGTCGTCAAAATTTCTTCGTTAAAATAATCATACGAAATAATTGTCCCCTACAACCTTTCTAGGGATCAATTATATTATACACTTAATGACGAACACGGTAATATTCTTATTACCACTATGCTAGTAATTAAGGTAAAATTTAAGGGTCAGGGTGTGACAAGCTAGCCATTATTTAGCGGTCCTCTTCATATGTGAGTAGAGCATTTAGTGTGGGACCCTATTATAGTTTTAACAGCGCTCCTTATCATATGAGAGTTGAGCGCTTAGCGTGAGACGATATTATAGCTTGGGAGGCAACCGATCGGTATATATATATATATATATATTTATTGTTAGCTAGCCATTATGTAGCGGTCCTCATCATATGTGAGTAGAGCGCTTAGCGTGGGACGCTATTATAGTTTTAACAGCGGTCCTCATGACGGGTGCAAAACCTGCATCAAATAAACCCTTTTTATCGTTAGTAGCATTGAGTAAGTAGGGTATCGTATAGGGCCGGGGATTGAGGGTACCTTGCAAAACAAAGCGTTAGAAAAACACAACAAATATTAACAAGTAATAAAACATTTAAACAATTTACAAAAGTAGCTACTGTTCCATAGAACAGCAGTCGAAAACCTAATTAAAAACCTAACCTAAACTACTCAGAAAAATATGAAAATTTACAGAGATCTACTATACACACAGAGGAACTACTGTACAAATTTTCAGGGGATTCGGAGATCGTTTGATATGAAAATAAAATAAAAGAAAACAGAGAACAGAAGAGTGACGAAAATCCTAAACTAAAAAAGAAACAAAAACCTAAGCTACTATATACATGTGATCGTCTCTTTGCACACAAGAAAATACTAAATCAGATTCATATAATCAAGTAGCTATGTAATTTCAACCCTAACAACCTAAATCATGCATATGGAGAAACGAATCAAATTCCATGTTTCAAGTAATTTACCGACGCGGACTTAACTACTTAAAACCCTTCTAACCTCTCATAGATATGTACCGACGCGGACTTCATATCCAAAATAGATTAAAGGACGAACTTGAACATGTTAGAATGTAATTCACCGACGCGGACTTCAAAGACATCCTAGCATGCAACCTATAACTCCTTACCATTCTAGTTCATGTTTACCGACGCGGACTTAACACAAACAATGGCACATATTGATTAAGAACAAGTCAAAAGTTGTCAATCACACATATAAACATAATTTAGATCATCATAAGAATCATGAATTACACCAACAACTCAAGTGTACAGATCTGATTTTCATGATTATAAGAACAAACTCAATCAAAAATCCAACTCATGAACACAAACGAATAAGAGAGATGGAAACAAACTAAAGTAATTGAATAGATAATAAAAGAAAACATGAGGTCTGAGTTTAGATTACACTTTGAGTATTGAAACAAGGAACTACGCCGAGAATTACAGAGGAGAAGGCACAGCAAGAGAAATCCTAAAACTAGGGTTTGTGTTTGGAGAAGAATTTCTGAAGGAGATGAAAGACGTTGTTTTTCTGTGGCAAAAAGCGACCCCTTTCACGTCTCCAACTCCTCATACATATAGAGAACATCTGAACAGCTGCTATTAGGGTTAGAGAACCTTTAATTTTCGTCCATGGGCTCGCCGTTGTGGTCTGGGCCTTGAAATTGAAGTTCCGGTCCGAATCAGGAATTCGGGCAGACTGACCTTTGGTCACTCAAACGGTCATAACTTGGTCACCAAAATAGCTATTAACGATCTGCGAAAAGTTCTGAAAACTAGACTCTTCTAGCTTTCCGTTGATATAAAGTTCATCTCCTGGATCGTTGTGAGCTGATCACAATTCTCTGTCGAAGTTGACTGACTATTCCTGGCAGATTTTCTGATTTCTTTCCTTGCGCCATATGGATTCCTTCTCCTTCAAGATTTCTCCTCTTTTGCCTCTTTTGTGCTCCTCGGCTTTATTTGTGACCTAAAAACACAAACTAAGTTAAAATCAATATTGTTAAAGGAATTACATAACTAAATAGGGTCGGAAATACATTAAGAACGTTGCATAAAATGCACCTATCACCTCATCATATGAGAGTTGAGCGCTTAACGTGGGATACTATTATAGCCTGGGAGGCACCGACCCGAGCCTGGGAGTCTCCTTTTTTCATGGTGATAACTTTTCCCCTTATTTTAATCTTCTCAGTTCCGGATTGGTTTAACCAGCGGGGCTGCTTTATCTCTTCTATCAAGATTTCCGCATTTGATTAACCAGCAGGGCTGGTTTGTCCATTTATATGAGATTCCAGATTTAAAGTTAAATGTTTATCAAAGTTGCGTGCAGCAAGGTTTTAAAGTTTAAATGTGGGAAAGTATTGAAAATTACGTTTTGTTAAATGAATTTATTTATTTTTGTCCACTCACTCTAACGTTTTAAATTACTTTCCCCTAGGCCCTTTGGTTTCAAATGCCCATGCCAGTTTGCAGGCTAAGTTAATTTGAGGTCGAGCATACATGGAGTCGAGGCTTAGTCCAATAGTCAGAAGCTGCTTCCGCTTCATCTTTATTCTTGGTTATTCTTTCCTTATTAGATATGCTCTGATAACCAACTAGTGATTTAATGCTGACTTTGTTGTTTAGTTTAGAAGTGTTAAGTTGGATTTTTAGGTAAGGATTGTCCATTTTCAAGGAAGGTTTGGCCGAATTTTCAGTAAATTTTCCATGGAGGTGGACCCCGCAGGATTTACCACGGGTTTCAGGGTGAAATCCGGGGTGGGTCCTAACATTATGGGCGTTGTAATTTGTAATTTGGGTGTATAAGGATGGGGTAGGTGTGAAATCTAGGTTTTATATTGAAACCATATTTGGGGATATTTGGGAGGCAAAGAGTTAATATGTGGTTTCGATGGAAATAGAGAGTTGCTAAACTAGGGTTGTGATGGGAGAACGAGGTTGCGAATCCATTTTTCGAGATGTGTGTCAATGGAGGGAAAACTGTCATAAAGGTTATTTTGGGAATTTGGCTTTTTGTGTGATGTCACGTCATCGCTTAACGGAGTAATTTGACGGAGATTGGAACTTTGGGCATTGTTGATGAAAATTGAAAGTTGATAGGTGTTTTGATAATCGACATAAAGTTGATGGGGGTAAACTGAAATTAATCATTTTTTTTATAATTAAAAAAAACTCTGAGGACTGAGGCAAGTGTGATGTGAAGTGTATTTGCATAATTAACAAATTCAATTGGTACACATAACAATAACAGATAAATAATTCATCATCAACATGAAATTTGCCCTCCTTACCCTCACCACACTCATGCTCTGTCCTCTAAAGGCTCTAATGTCATCATAACTCGTTCTCCTCCTCATTGGACATTCAAGACTCTTCGTCCTCCTCCAACATACAACAGTCGTCGCCGCTTAGGAATACTAGCAGCAAGCTTAGCTATTTCCTCATCCTCCTCATTGAAACCACAACACTCCCTAACATCCAAAAGTTAAAGATTCTTGCAGCCTTGCAATAAAGTAATAAGACCCTGCCTACCAATTCTCGCCCTTCTCAACAACAAGTACTTAATCTTCGACACAAACTTGACAATAGTCAATGCCCATTTCTTCCCTATATCGTCATCACACACATTCAACCCACAGAAACTCTTACATTTCTCCTTCACATGTTCAAGCACTACTTCTAAAGCATAAGAGCCAATAGGCAGAACTCCTAGCTAGCCTCTTATATTCCTAATCCTAATGTATGAGATTTAACCACAAACGAATTCAGATACAATTCAGAAGTAACAAGCAAGATCAATCTAATAAGAGAGAGAATACAGAAATGAAAAAGGAGTGGCGGGTGGATGCGGTGGCGATGAGTGGAGGAGGTGGGTGGATGCGCACACTTGAATCGGTTGCCCATGCATGGATGGGGTTTGGTGGCACGAGGCGGTGGCTGTGGCGCAACTCTAGTGGGATTTGGGAATTGTGGGTGTGAATTTAGGGATTGTGGATTGAGAGAGGCAGTTAGTATCGATTTTATCTTAGCAGTCGAATGAGTTCCGTCGCCAAAGACACATATTCGTTTCCTAAGTAATATGAAATTTACGGGGAAAAAAAGGCGCAAAATTCAACCGCCTAATATTTCAGGATCCTAGACAACGGAAAATATGCTTTTCATCGCCTTGGTTATACCAAGCTGACGACTTATTCAATTTCAGTCGCCCATGTAACATAAATTTTTTTAACCCGTCTAATATTTCGGAGATCCTAGGGGACTTTCCGTTACCTTAGAAGCACTAAGGCGATGAAGTATTCAAGTTCCATCGGCTAAGTATATTTTTTAAAATTTTGGACAATTTATTATATTTACATCCGAGCATTTTCGTGTAATTTTTCAAACTAAACCCAACTGTAACTTCACGTAAGTATTCGTACTTAAAAAAGCATACATATGCATTTTAAAAATTATAAATGTAGAAAAATGGAAATTTGCATAAATAATTAATATATGGTTGGACCTACGTACGTACGTGGTTACAATAATGGTTATATTAATCATACTCATGATAATCTGAGTCGTTCGAATCATCATCCTCTATGTATTCGTCATCTATGAAGCCGTCATCATCATGATTGGGGTTGGGTTGTAGCGAGTTCAGTTTAGATGGTGTAATTGAATTGTAACCTATGATAGCTAGAATGTGTTGGTTGTTGACACAAATATCCTTAGTATAGGGGACTACATGTGGAGATTCATCTTGATATGGTTCATTCGGTTGATCAGTTGTTGGTTCACTGGGCCCACTCTCATCATCCCCTCCCAGTGTAGCTGCACTCCAAATATTCATATGTGACATCACCTGCACCACTTTCCAACCCTCACCCATAACCAGATCATCAAGATAAAATACTTGTTTCACCATGGTGGCAAGAATAAATGGCTCATTCTCATACCATACACTGTTTGAATCCACTGATAATAAGCCATGATCCAGAATTGTACTCCTTCGTCTAGTTGGGTTAGTATTGAACCATTTGCACTTGAACAACACGACTGGCATACCCTTGCCGTAGATTTGTTCGATGACACTGACAAAAACCCCGTAGTAGTTGAAACCCAGACCCTCAACCATGACTCTGTGGCTTCGGGGTCCTCCAGCCAACAAGTGCAACTCCGGTTAGTAAGGAGCAAGAAATTGTTGTTGAATGTGCATCATTTGTAACAATTTTAAGAGCAACGTTGTTACATTATGTAACATCAACAAGCAACATATATTTAATTTATGTAACATCATATATAGAAATAGAAGGTACCCAAATAGGGAAGTAATCAGGAAAATATCTCTTATGTAAGGCTTACCATCCTGCCTTTCCAAATGGAACTTCAAGTACTGCTCGGCTTCGTCACAATGTTGAACGACAGACCAATGAGCCTCTTTGATCTCAGCATTACTTAATCTTTCAGAATTACTTAACCTGACATACGGTTGAACATCGTTGGAAACAACTGATAGATTGAATTGCTGCTGCTACCCACTCCAGATGATTCCCCCACTGTGTCTTCATCATTGAGATATGTGTTGTAGTAAGTTACGAACTTAGCCTGAATGTATGCCGCCGTGATCGACTCTTCAGGGAAACGTTTGTTTTTGTTCAACTTCTTGAAATCCCAGTTGCCTGCAAAACATATATTTATTCTCTTACAATAAATATTTAAAAAATTATCTTAATTTGAAAGGATGATTAATTAGAAAATGAGTGCATACCTCTCATTTGGATAGCATCAGGTATACTGTACCGAACTAGTAAGCAACGCTTGTTCAGGAAGGTGAATCATGATGTCAAAGAAAGTTAGGGGAAAGATCCTCTCCAACTTGCACATGATGTACACAATGTCTTCTTGCAATAACCGAACAACAGACTTTTTAAGCTCTTTAGCGCATATCCTCTAAAAGAACTTTGACAAAGCCACTAACGTGTCTACGACATCAGTCTATAAATAAGGTCTAATTACCACAAGAAGAAGACGTTGCAGCAAAACATGACATTCATGAGTCTTCAACCCAGTAATCTTATTTTCCCCCGTCTTAACACATCGAGCGATATTCCCTGTATACCCATGAGGATACTTAACGTCATGAAGCCACTGAAACACTTCCGTAGTCTTCTAAGGATGGACTGTGTAGCCTGCTTGAGGCATTATGGCTTTTTTGTTTTTTTGTTCTCTACTAGCCATAGCTTAGGGCGTATACCCATTTTCTTAAGATCAACACGGGCTTTGGGGGTGTCCTTGTTCTTATCTTTGAGATTCAAAATTGTTTCAAGAACGCTGTCACAAACATTCTTCTCTATGTGTATGACGTCCAAGTTATGTCTAATTTTCAAAGTCGACCAGTAAGGCAATTCAAAGAATACACTTTTGTCCGTCCAATACTTAAACTCATCAGGCGTGGGAGGATTCAAGTCAGTTACATCTTTACTGGTGCTCAAATATTTGAACCAATGCTGGTTAAGCCTCTCTGAAATCTACGCACCAGACCTCCCTGGGGGTTTCAGATTATGCTCCTCAGTCCCATCAAATGCCTCAGCATCCCACTGCCACTTCTGATCCTCGTCAAGCCACCTACGAGATCCGAAGAAGCACATTTTGTCGGCGTGGCGACTAGAATTGATGTCATCTAAGCATACCGGGTAAGCTTTGTACCCCTTAGTTTGATGGTCAGACAACATCCAGTAAGCTAGATAATCACTGATGGTAAAAATAACAGTTGCTTTTATCATGAATGAAGTTTGACCATACCTATCAAAAGTAAGGAGTCCATTTTCCCATAACTCTTGCAGCTTGTCAATTAATGGTCTCATATACATATCTAAGCACTTTCCTGGAGAATACGGCCCTGGAACCATAAGTGTAAGAAAATTGTACTCTTTCTTTATACACATGTTAGGAGGTAGATTGTACAGAAATATTATCACATGCCAAATGTTATAAGACAAATTAATGTTTCCAGTAGGATTGAATTCATCTGTTGCAAGTTTGAGTCTGATATTTCGACGGTCTCTAACAAATTCGGGAAAAGAACAGTCTTCCAAACCTCCCCGTCTACGGGGTGTGTGAGATTATCTGGATTTATCCTCTCCTCTCCCTGGTGTCATCTCATATGCTCGGCCGTATGTGAAGACATGTATAGACGCTGCAAACGAGGACCCAACGGGAAGTACGAAGAACCTTCCTAGGAATGGGCGGGTTTTTCTGTTTAGACGAAGTGAAACTTTTATACCTTGGCTCGTAGCAATGTGGGCACTCAACTTCATCCTTATTTTCTTTGTAATACAAGATGTAGTTATTGACGCAAGCGTCTATCTTATAGTGATCAAGACCGAGCTCAGCCAACATGCTTTTTACCTTATCAAAATTTTACGAACAACTGTTACCTTTAAGAAGCACTTCTTTCATAAGTGTAATATCCTCATCAAAACATACGTCAGTCTTTCCTCGCTTGTTTTTATCTTCATTTAATTCATGACAGTAACTAACACAATGTTTCTACCTGTCCCGGGATCAAGAGTCGGGAGGTCGAATCCTTGGTTCCGGGCTCTGTACATACACAAGTAGCAAGGCATTAGGAGCCGGACTGAGGTGGCCCAGTCTTCAACTCTCCGATGGTTAAGTTAGTTTTTAGTCGCTACTTGCAGTGTACGAGAGTGCGGGAAGAGTTGTGTGTAATTACCTCTTTTGGGAGTTTGTGCCTGTTTTATAGGCCAATGTTAGGCACTGTGGCCTCAGTTCCCGATGTGGGACTATCTGCGGTCCTTTGCAGCATCTCCCCTTTTGGGGGTGCTTTGTCGTCAGAGAGTGGGTCTGACAGGCGGATTGTTGTAGGACCTTTACTCTTTGGACATCCGTGAAGGGCTCGCCAGTGCTGTCTCGCCCGGAATGATCTTCGCGACCGGTAATTATGCCATATTCTAGGCTTGGCCAAATATTTTGGTTATGTACTAACAAGTCCCCAAATCCCCAGTCCGAGAGAGCTCTTGGGTGGGGAGTTTTTCCCTAGATGCCGATAATATGTTTTACCCGGGTGCTGGAGGCATGTTGCCGAGTCCCCAAGTCCCCACGTGAGGTGACGGGGGAAAGTACCGAGTTAAGGTCGTAACGATTTGGGATTGGTCCGCGCTAGTAGCGTAACAATCCGCGCTAGTGGCTTGATAGTTCGCTTTATAGAGCGGAATGTTCGCGCTAGTAGCGTAACGGGCCACGCTAGGGGCGTAAACTGTTCGCGCTAGCGACGTAACAGTTCGCGCTAGCGGGAGGAATGGTTTGCACTGGTGGCGTAAATGGTTCGCGCTATAGAGCGGAATGGTTCACGCTGGTGGTGTAACGGGCCATGCTAGGGGTGTAAACAGTTCGTGCTGGTGACGTAACAGTTTGTGCTAACGGGCGGAATGGACCGCGCTAGTGGCGTAACGAGCCGCACTAGGGGCGTAAACAGTTTGCGCTAGCGGGCGGAATAGACCGCGCTAGTGGTGTAACGAGCCACGCTAGGGGCTTAAACAGTTCGCGCTAGCGGGCGGAATGGACTTTGCTAGTGAGCAAACCGTTTCGCGCTTCTTCTTTTTTTCTTTTCTTTTTTTTAGACTCATGCATAGTTAACGCACGGGCACAGGGTTGTCGGAAATGCACGTACAATCGAGGTCGACATGGCTGTGCCCTGACCGTATAGATCGGTAGGGTCTGGGGGAATGTCTATAAATAGGTCTAGGGAAAACTGGATGAGGGAGTTTGCACTTTCAAAACCGAGAATTGAGTGAGCTGTGATTTGATGTATATGGTTTCGGTGAATCTGTGAAATTCAGTCTGGGAAACGTCCAATTTCATCCTCGATCGAGTGGGTGCGAGCGCTCGGCTGTTTGCAACCAGCTTCACTGCCACTACGCAAATCCACTGTTTCAAGGTATGAATTTGTCGGTTTTTTATTTTGTGTGTGGGTTTTGTTTTGGGTTATCTGAGGTTGATTGGAATTGTTCACACGTTTGCGATGTTGGCAGGATTTCTAGGGTAAGAGATTTGTTGTCGGGCTGGTTAGGGTTAAGGTAGTAGGGTATGACAGATCCGGTGTAGGTGTCCAGCGAAGAGATTATGGTGGTCTCGAGTTCGCCTTATTCGAATTCGGACACTTTGCATCGGTTGGAGGAGGGATTAGATAATCTTATGGCAGAAATTGCCCTTGATTTAAGGGAAGTCATTCCTGTAATGGATGTTGGGTCTCATGTATCCTCATCTGACCCTCTCTTGCAGGAGGTAGAAGAGTTTATCATGGTGAGATCTCGGGAGGAGAATAATTCATTTTGGGAACCTCCCAAAGAGAGTATGACCTCGTCGGAGCTTAGAGCGCTTCGACAGAATTGGAGTATACCTAACGAGGTCTTGCTGCGGCCGCTTGGCAAGGGTGTGAAGTTTTGGGACCCACCAGGAAACTTCACGTTGGTATACGAGTAACAACTAAGATGTGGGTTGATGTTCCTGCTGCCCCCATTTGTGCAGTACACACTGGCGTGTCTGCATGTCGCCCCGGGGCAAGTTACCCCCAATATGTTAAGGCATATATTGGGACGGGGGTGTTGTTACGCCTGCTGAAACAGGAGTTCCCCAATTGTGAGGAGTTTAACGCCTGCTAGCACGTGGGGTGGTGCGCGAAGAAGGGCAGCCGGGTCTGCGTGACGATGAGGTCACGGGGAAAGTTTAAAGTCTTGGTGGAAGACTTGCCCACATCAACAAATGAGAACTTGAGGCGTAGGTGTTTTCTTGTTGGGGGGGGGGGCAATGGCAGGAGTGGCATAGACATCCCTTCTGGGTTCCTATGAGGTTCCAGAAAATAGGTACCGTGTACTTGTGCCTTGTGTTTCTTTGTTTTGTTTTGTTCTACTCCCGCTGACAATTGGCTTTATGTAGTGCCGCAAGAGCATAAGTTGACCGACCTGATGGAGTGTCAGATTCGCCGGGTGATATGGGCATTCGAGTGGAGAAGCTCTTATCGGATATGTCACCTTGGCATATACAGTCATTTAAGCTATGCCCAAGTTCCGAGTGTGTATTTTGGTGGTTGTGTTCTCCTCTTAGGCTTGTGGGTCGTTTCTGACCTTACCTTTTATGTTTGTTGTAGTGACAATGCCACGGGACGTCGGTTCGCGGAAGAAGGAAGGTCCGTATGACAAAGTGGATGGGCTGCTGGCTGAGGCCGACCATGCCAAGAAGTATGAAATTGACCTGGAGACGGGGGTGGGGAGAGAAGTGGAGTTGGGCGACTGTGAAGATTTTTTAAGATTAAATATGGCGGATGAGGATTACGCCTAAGTGCCTCCTTTGGTGGCAGAAGTGATGGGCTTAGGCGTCCAGGAAGTGGAGTTGGAGGAGGCGCATAGAAAGGGTGATCACGAGGGCGAACACAATCAGTCTCAAGGGGAGGAGGAACCTGTTCTGGAGGAGGCCGCGGGTCTTGGTGATGAGATTGGCATGGCAAGGACTCGGAAGAGGAAGGAGAGGGTCGAGTCGGCTCGCGAGGGCCAATCGAAAAGGTCGCGGAGGGAAAGTCGGTCCAGGGGTTCTGGGAGCTTAGCTGAAATCACCCAAGCTTTGGAAGGGACGGGGGAAGTGCATCCGTATTTATCCCAGATGGCATACGACATGCGTCACCACTCCCGGGACATACATGCTTTGGAGGAGGTGGATCCGCTGGCTGACATTGCGCTCGCCAAGGAGAAATTAACTCTGGTAAGCATCTGCAAGCTCTTGTTTTCCACTGCTTTGAGTTTGGGCATATGTGTTGCTGTGTAACTGCAAGCGACATTGCTGATGTACGCCGCGAGTGAGTGGTCGGTTACCCACCTGCAAGGGGATGCTGAGGCAAAGTGTCAGTAGTTGAGAGAGGCAGAGGAACACAATCGTGTCCTCTCGTAGCGGCTAGCACAGGTGGAGCAGGACTCTGCTGTCTTCCAGGACCAGGCTGCCGCCGCGGTGAAAGAGGTGACGGAGCTGAAAGAAGTCATAAGGGGGAAGGATGAGCAGATTGAGGCTGGGGAGTTGGCGGTTGCCAAGGCAACATCTTTAGAAGCTGAGGTGGTGAGGCTGACGCAGTCACTTGCAGAGTTGGAAATGTCTTGGAAGTCAAAGTGTGGGCGAACTGCCGGGGTAGGGGAGAGGTTGTTTCACGAGGGCGAGGTGTACAAGCAGCAGCTAAAGAGTGCTTACAACAAAGGGCAAGATGATCTAAGCTGAGAGGAATGCTGCAAAGTTGGTGTGGGAACAGATGATGCCTGAACAGAGGAAACAAGCCGAGATCTCGCGGTCTTTGGCGAAGCAGCATGAGGCATAGAGTGCAACGTCCTCCGCTGGGCAGAACGGGGTTTCAGCTGCGGGTGAGCTGTAACCTCTGGCAACTGTGGCTGCGTCATCCGTGAGGGCTGCCGGCCCCGAGAGGTCTATATCTACCCAAGTAGTGGCGTCCCAGGTGGCGTCTTATGTTGTCCAGTCCCTTGATCCTCGAGCGCCGGAGCTTCTGGCACCTGCTCGCCTTGAAGTGGAGAAGTCTCCAGCTAAGACTCCAGCTAAGAGGTCTCCTGGTCTGGAGGGAGTACCCGAGAGTTTGCTTGTGCACCCTACCGCGGCTATGGGGCCTTTTTTTTGTCACTGGACTAGTCGAAGCACCCATTTGGTTACAGGGTGCCGGTGAATATTAGCCAGGTTCGTGAGCGTTGTAGCAGGTCGAAGAGTGGGGGGAGTGTCAACAAGTCTGGCGACTCATCCTCTGGGGGAAAATGAGTGATGTATTTATAACGTTTTGGTAGATGTAGGGAAAGAATTTTGTTGGGAACAATGTAAGTGGCGTGGTTAGCCATTTTGAACATGGTTTATATGAACTGCCTGGGAGTCCAGGTTGATGCTTGGCGTTATGCTTAGCTTTTGTGTGTTTGTCTTGCCTTTGATTAATGTTTTGGTTTGTGGTCCTGTGTTGTGGGGACTAAGTTTAGCATGTTAGAATGATAATGCACTTCATTGTATTTAGGTCGTGTCTTCCGCTGGATTAGGTCGCGGGGCCCTCTTCTTCCTGCTCCCCTCAGGGTCGTCTCACAGGTTATCGATGGGATCTGAGGGGCTGAGGGGCTGAGAGGCTGTCACGCCCTGACCTTTAAGTTTGACCTTAATTACTAGCATAGTGGTAATAAGAATTTTACCGTGTTCGTCAGTAAGTGTATAATTTAATTGGTCCCCCGAGTGGTGTTAGGGGACGATCATTTAGTAGGATTATTTGAAGGAAGAAATTGTGATGACGGAAAAATTGTAATTTTTGCTAGTAAAAGGTAATTTTATTAGGGTATTATTTTTGTGGTGTTGAATTTTGGATTTGGGTATAATTGAGGGTGTTGGTCTGGATCAGGCCAAGCCCAAAATTCTTTTTTTTCTTCCTCTCTCTCCCGCTGGCGCCCTCTTTCTTTCTCTCCCTCTTCCCGATCCGTTTTCTACCCGGATTTTGTCCGAGCTCGTCCGCCGCCTTCCGGCCGCCCCAGACCGCCGCGCCGGTCCCAATCGATCGCTCTCCGACCCAGCTTCCTTTCTAGACCGGTGGCAACCCCTCTAGCGCCGCCGTGAGGGAGAAAATGTCGTCGAAAGGTCCGACTGCCCAAAGTCTCCAATCGCCGGAACTCTTTCCTCCGGCCGCCATAGCCGGCGAGCCATGGCTCAAAAGAAAGTCCTCCTCCCGTGCAGCAATCCCTTCAAAGGGCTCCCTCCATCTCGAGCTAGGTAAAGAGAAATTGGTAAAGGAAATTGGTAAAGGAAATTCTAGGGCTTTTTGTGTGTTTTTGTCCGATTGGCATAGTTAGGCTTGGAATTGTGTTTTGTGCTAGTTAGGAAAGTTGTAGAGGAGGTTGAGAGGAAGGTGCTGTCAAAATTTGGTGAGCATTGGAGGTCGCCGGAGCTGGCCGCCGGCCACCGCTGAAAAATTGTTTTTGGTGGGGAAAATTGTGAGGAGTTTTATGGAATAAGTTTTAGAATTTTTGGAGGAGTTTTGGATAGGTTTGAAAATTGTTGAAGTTTGGTATTTTTAGCGGATTATTAAGTTAGAATCCGGCCATTAGATTATTTTTGGTGGAAGGTGATTTTTGAGGATGTCTGTAAAATTTGTGGAGTTTTGTTGTTGGCAGTGGAGTTAAGATTTTGGGGCGTTAGGCTTGGTTGAGCACGCGAACCATATTTATTTATGCTTGTTTTGCTTTAAATGTTGGTGTTTTATTTAAGGTTTTATTCATGTCTTTGGAACAGGAAGTGAGGAGGCTCAAGCGGAAGAAACCTCCGACCGACATCAGACATAGGCCTAATCTGTGAGTGGACCTTTATTTTAAATAATGTGCTTGAAATGCTTTATTGCTGAATAATTTTCTGTTTTTGGAAATTTCTTGAAATTGAGAATTCGGTGATTATACTCATATATTGAGGATTATGAGAATAATATGTATATAAATAAATTCTAGCTAGCTATGCGTAATTTCCCCCCATACTGAGGTACAAATCCAGTATGGGGTGACACGAGCGTTAGACACCAGCGTCGTAGCCCTGTACGACTTCCTATTTTCGTATTCATTCCTAGATTTTGTACAAGGAGTCAGCACGTATATATACCCACTCGGGCGTTTCCCCCATACTAAGGTACAATTCCAGTATGGGATGACGTGAGCGTTAGACGCAAGCGTAATAGCTTTGTATGATATCTATTTTTTTAAGTTTGTTCATAGATATCGTACAAAGAGTAGGCGAGTGTAAATACATACTGATATATATAATATCATAGCTTGAGAGGTCATTTCTTAAAGTTTGGGAATATAGCAAGGCTAGACACCAGTTCAGAATTTTCGAGTTGAGCTTTTGATTTTGTCGCTGATAAAGTGTTTTCTTTTAAAGTATTTTTGGGGAAATATTTTTTTTGTTGTCGGAATTGTTTTGTCCACTCACTCTGACATAATTGAATATTTTTTCCTGAGCTCTTCGTTTTTTTAAAATGCCCACTCTGCAGAGTTCGCGTGAGGTCTAGAAGGAGACGTCGAGGCATAGTCACTCATTTATCCGCTACATTTCGCCAGTAGGTTACTTGTTTAATCTACTAGGAGATTGTTAGCTTCTGCTGTGTTTTATTTTATTTTATTTTTAGTAGCTCTGAATATTGTTGAGATTCTTGTGTAACTTATTCTGGCTACTTTTGGGTTGTAGCGGAGGATGTTAATTTATTGGTTTAAAGAGTAGTTATATAATTTTTCCAAAATAGGGTTGTCCATTTTCGAGGGAGGTTTGCCGAGTTCTTCGGTAAATTTTCCTTGGAAGTGGTCCCCGCAGGACTCATCTTGAGTTTCGGGGTGAAATTCGGGGCTGGTCTTGACATAGGCAAAATCTCATAGGCTCCTCGCCCCTACTGGTTGGCATTAAGATGGCAGTGCTCAATGGCCGCCCGATCACCTTGGATTGTCAGGATGCCTCCTGGGGTGGGAACCTTCATGAAAAGCATGTGGCCGGCGATGAAACACTGTAGCCCCCAAAGGATGTCCCGGCCTACGATGAGGTTATAGGACGAGGGACAATCGACTATGACGAAGCGGGCTGTAATGGAAGAGCTGTACGGAGCGGTTCCCACTGACACGGTTAGGCGGTCTGAGCCTAACGGTTGCACTATCTCACCAGAGAAGCTAACAAGGGGATCGTGGTTGTTGTACAGTTTAGCTCGGTCCCACCGGAGCCCTCTGTAACAATCGGCAAACATGACACTGACGGCGGAACCTGTGTCCACCAGGGCTCTATGGCACCTGTAATGATCCACCTGCACATTGATTATGAATGACTTACAGTGGTGGCAATTTATTGTATCATCCCCTTTGCGAAATGTAACTTGATCCCATGCTGACGAGGTGATCGTGCATTGCCTTTTTACAGAAGGCTGGCGAGGGGGGAATCGTGGGGCTCCACTGTGCAGGGTAAAAATCTAGCCATGTACTTCAATAGCGTTAGCTCCCGTGGCAGGAGTGCAATACTAGTGGAGTTGTCCATTCCGGACCAGATGTTCTATGACATTGCAAAGGCCATGGCACTGTTCTGTTGTTTGGTCATTATTGTCATGATAAGCACAGTATTTATTGCATGTGGCTCGCTGGGGCTTTTTTGGATACTTACTCTTAGGAGGTGGGGGAATGAGATCTTTGTGCCTGGCCCATATGTCCTCATATGTGGTGGTCAGAGTAGTGTGGACCACGTAACGAGGCGGCAGGGGGGAACGACGTTGTTGTTGCGGAAGGCTCTGGTCCCTTAACTTATAAGGGTGGTCGTGGTTCCTCTGCCCCCCATGGTAACGGTCGGAACCGCGCCCCTGGTCCCGAGAGGAGCCACGCAGTTTCCTCTTATCCTGCCCGAGGTCGAAGTGATCATACTTCTGCGGAGATTGTTGCTTTGGCGAAAGAGCGAGAAGTGCTAACGTGGCAGGGGCGGAATGCCCGACGGTGTCAAATTCAGCGCGGGCCCACCAGACAGCCAGGTCCATCAAGGCATTGTATGACCCTGGAGGGTTCCTGTTGATCTCCATTAAGAAATTTCCAGGGTGCAGGGCCTGGCGAAAAGCCTGCTCAGCCACGCGAGGTTCCAAGTTGTGGCATCTCACGGTGGCGAATTGCCACCGGGACAACAATTCATGGAGGCCTTCGCCATCCTTCTACTTGATGTGAAACAAGGCATCTACACTGCGATAAATACTGGCATGGAGTATAAAACGGTTGAGGAAGTGTTCCGAGAGTTGGTCAAAGTTGTCAATTGAATTGGGGGGCAGATTGAGGAATCAACTGAGCGCTTCGTCAGAGAGGGTCTCTTAGAAGGCGTGGCAGGCCATGGCGTCGGTGTAGCGAGTGAAGCTACATAGGGAGAGAAATGTCTCGAGGTGGAGATGAGGGTCTCCAGTGCCCTTATACTTGTCCACCTTGAGGGGCTTGGCCTCAGGTGGTCGCTTTTCCATCTGCACTCGTGGTGTGAAGGGGCTTGGGTGATTTCCATAGCCAGAGAATAAAGGTTGCTGGCTCCCACGACTCTCGACGCCTTCAATTGGGAAGCCAACTGAGTGACAGACTGGCTAAGTTGGAGCAGCAGGCGGGTTGGCATGTCGAGAAGTGGGTTGGGGGGTTGGCAGAGGTAGGAGTGGGGACAGGTTGAGAATATAGGTCAGGTTGATTTAGCAGGGGGTCATTGGGGATTGCAGATGGCTGAGGGGCTAGGAGTGGAAATGATGAGTTGGTAAGTGGATGGGTCACGTATATGATCTAGTTAGGGCCTCCCGGGAACATGGAACTGTCGTGGCCTTGATTAGGAAGAGAAGCGGTGGCAGAGTCTGGGGTTCCGATGACTCGTGCCGCTCGGTCCAAGCTGTCGTTGTACACGTTACGATGGTCTAACGTGGCACGGAGTAAGAATTGTTCCTTTTCCAACTCGGCGATGCATACCCGGTACGTTACCTCTTCCGCCCTCTCTTTGGCTGCTTGTTCGCGAAACGAATGGAAGTCTCGCTTTAGAATTTCGAGGGCTGTGGCGGGGTCAGGATGGCTAATGGGGGCTACATTGCTGGTTTGGGGAAGGGATGCATCTCCGGATTGGAAAAGTTCTTTCTCCATCTGAGTGTCAGGGTCGTTGGGGTCATCGATGATTTCCACCATTGTGCTGAGTTAAATGATAGTTCCACAAGAGGCCCCTCCTTCTAGTGCCAATTGTTTCTACATGTCTCAGGATCACGAGTCGAGAGGTCGAATCCTTGGATTCAGGCTCTATACCTACACAAGTAGCAAGGCGTCAGGAGCCGGGACTGGGGTGGCCTAGTCTTCGACTCTCCGATGCTTAAGTTAGCTTTTAGTCGCTACTTGCAATGTACGGGAGTGCGGGAAGAGTTGTGTGTACTTACCTCTTTTAGGAGTTCGTGCCTGTTTTATAGGCCAATGTTAGGCGTTGTGGTCTCAGTCTCCGATGTGGGACTATCTGCGATCCTCTGTGGTATCTCTTCTTTTGGGGGTGTTTTGCTGTCGGAGATTTGGTCTAGCAGGCGGATTGTTGCCGGACCTTTACTCTTTGGACATCCGTGAAGGGCTCACCTGTGCTGTCTCGCCCGGAATGATCTTCGGCGACTAGGTAATTGTGCCATATTCTCGGCTTGGCCAAGTATTTTGGCTATGTACTAACACACAATATACCCACTGCTAGGATACAATAGGGTTTGTATTTTCCATAAAAGCCTGTTCTACTTATCATAATCACTGTTGTAGTCAACTTGAGAGACATTAGAGAATGTCTCAAGGGCGTTGTCATAAACAACATTTTCATGATATCCTGAGCCGGTGAATGGGAATGCAACGTTTAAGATGTTCATTACAACAGGGTTCCCGTAACTGGCATTGGAAGATCTTGCCTAATGATTATGTTGTGCTTGAATTTCTACAAGTGTAGGCATTTGAACTTGATTTTCGTTGTGCTATGTCCATGTGGTATAACTAGGACAAATACCATTTAGTGCCAAGTGAGAATACATGTCTTCATACGTTACTAGTTTATGATTGAGACATTTGTTGCACGGACATATGTGAATAACTTTGTCTGAAGGACAATGTAGACGAACGAACTCAAGAAAATCAAAAATGTCTCTCATATAAAGAGGGGACCCCTTCCTTAATCGCATCCAGCACTTGTCTCTGTTGTACACTATAATAACAGATAACAAAAATATATAATAAAAAAATCGTAAATAATAAACAAGAAATATATATATATATAATATATATATATATAATATATATACTTAACTATTATATATATAAGATATATTAGTATATGTTGTTCACACCTGCAATTTTCACCTTATGCCTCCAGTTAGGGCCCTGATCCCGTTTGAGAGCACATGACATTGTGATTGTTTCTTGTTGGGGCGTTTCGAATTTGTGTATGTGAGAAAATTTCGGAAACATCTCCCTACAATTCTCCAAGTGCACGAATATCTATACTTAATATGCATTCGAGGAACAATAAATGAAGATCCTATTGAAATATATATACTCACAACCGAAAACAAAATGCACCAACAACAAACATAATCTCAATGTCATATATGCTCTTAAACTGTCCAAATATGAGATAATTCGAAAACTATTTTGTTAGACATAGCTGTAATATAATGGTTCTTGAACGAGATTTCTAAGGGTAACATTATATTGATGAATGTACATATAAGAATATTATAATTCTTAATTATTGTTTTGGCCACGATCCTCAGTACGCAGGCGAGAGATAACTAGCGAACAAAGAAAAGGAGATGTGTTGTGGGCATGCCGCCTCGCGGAAAAGGAAAGGGATGAGTGCATGCGATTTGACTTCTGATCAGGCGGAGGGGGTTTCCAGGTGCCACCTCGCGAACGAGGAATTACGAGCACAAGACAATTCGATACTCACGATAAGACACAAGCAGAGAAACAATAGGGATCACGGTGATCGGGGGCGAGTCCAAAAGGGCTCTGAACTAAGGCGCGGACGCACTAAGGGTTAGGGTTTCGAGTAGCTCAAAGGAAATCAACTGGTTTGAAAGGCTGTTTGTATTGTTTTGTGTGTCTTTTTAAGAGAGATTGTAGAGCTTTAACGGGGAAGCGAACGCAAAGCTCCAGGGAGCGCTGGAAGTTCAACTAGGTTGAAAGGTTTGTATTGTAGCTTTGTTTGAGTTGGTAGGGGGATCTTTTCTGTAAACCCTCGAGGCCTTTATATAGCAGCTCGACTTGCGGTGAAAGAAAGATGATTAGAATCCAAATCGAACTCTGAAACACAAATACCACAAGGGACTGTTCCGCCCGCGCGAACCAACCACCTGTGACACATGTCCAGTTTGCACATTTCATTCCGCATAGGGCATTGCTTCCGCGCCGCCCGATTATAAACTCATATGTGGACTAAAATTAGGCGCATCTTTACCTCATGAGGAGTCACAATCCTTGCGGAAAACCTATCACGCAGGCCGCAGACTCAAACCATCCCGCGAGATCCTGAATGTCACTCCCCGACCCATAATTTTTACCCTAATTACAAGTATGGTGGTAATAAGAGTTTTTACCGTTTTCGTCATTAAAGTCATTAAATGTATAATTTAATTGATCCCCAGAGAGGTTGTAGGGGACAATTATTTCATAGGATTATTCAAAGGAAGAAATTGTGACAACGGTAAAAATAGTAATTTTTGCTAGTAAAAGGTAATTTTATTGGGATATTATTTTTGGGGTGTTGAATTTTGGATTTGGGTATAATTGAGGGTGTTGGTCAGGATCGGGCCAAGCCCAAAATTCTTTTTTTCTTCCTCTCTCTCCCGCTCGCGCCCTCTCTCTCCCTCTCCCCGACCCGTTTTCTGCCCGAATTTTGTCCGAGCCCATCTGGCCGCCTCAGACCGCCGCGCTGGTCCCAATCGATCGGTCTCCGACCCAGCTTCCTTTCTAGACCGGTGACAGCCCCTCTAGCGCCGTCGTGAGGGAGAAAAGGCTGTCGAAATGTCCAACTGCCCAAAGTCTCCAATCGCCAGAACTCTTTCCTCTGGCCGCCATAGCCGGCGAGCCGTGGCTCAAAAGAAATCCCTCCTCCTGTGCAGCAATCCCTCCAAAGGGCTCCCTCCATCTCGAGCTAGGTAAGGAGAAATCGGTAAAGGAAATTCTAGGGCTTTTTGTGTGTTTTCATCCGATTGGTATAGTTTGGCTTGGAATTGTGTTTTGTGCTAGTTAGGAAAGTGGTAGAGGAGGTTGAGAGGAAGGTGCTGTCAAAATTTGGTGAGCATTGGAGGTCGTCGGAGCTGGCCGCTGCCGGCAGAGCCACCGACGGCGCCGCCGCTGAAAAAGTGTTTTTTTGGGGGGGGGGAAATTGTGAGGAGTTTTATGGAATAAGTTTTAGCATTTTTGGAGGAGTTTTGGATAGGTTTGAGAATTGTTGAAGTTTGGTATTTTTGGCGGATTATTAAGTTAGAATCCGGCCATTGGATTATTTTTTGTGGAAGGTGATTTTTGAGGATGTCGGTACTTTTTATGGAGTTTTGTGGTTGGCAGTGGATTTAAGAATTTGGGGCATTAGGCTTGGTTGAGCACGCAAAGCATATTTATTTATGCCTGTTTTCCTTTAAGCGTTGGTGTTTTATTTAAGGTTTTATTTGTGTCTTTGGAACAGGACGTGAGGAGGCCCGAGCGGAAGAAACCTCCGACTGACATCAGGCTTAGGCCTAATCTGTGATTGAACCTTTCTTTTAAATATTTTGTTCGAAATGCTTTATTGTTGAATAATTTTCTGTTGTTGGAAATTTCCCGAAATTGAGAATTTCGGTGATTGTACTCATATATTAAGGATTATGAGAATCTTATGTATATAAATAAATGCTAGCTGGCTATACGTGATTTCCCCCCATACTGAGGTACAATTCTAGTATGGGGTGACACGAGCGTTAGACGCCAGCGTCATAGCCCTGTACAACTTTCTATTTTCATATTCATTCATAGATTTCGTACAAGGAGTCAGCACATATATATACCCACTCGGGCGTTTCCCCCATACTGAGGTACAATTCCAGTATGGGGTGACGTGAGCATTAAACATAAGCGTAGTAGCTTTGTATGATATCTATTTTTCAAGTTTGTTCGTAGATATCGTACAAAGAGTATGCGAGTGTAAATACATACTGATATATATAATATCCTACTCTGAGATGCCATTTCTTAAAGTTTGAGAGCCTAGCGAGGTTAGACACCAGTTCAGAATTTTTGAGTTGAGTTTTTTATTTTGTCGCTGATAAATCATTTTCTTTGAAAGTATTTTTGGGGAAATATTTATTTGTTGTCGGAATTGTTTTGTTCACTCACTCTGATGTAATTTAATATTTTTTCCTGGGCTCTTCGTTTTTTTAAATACACAATATGCAGAGTTCGTGTGAGGTCTAGAAGGAGACGTCGAGGCATAGTCACCCATTTATCCGCTACATTTCGCCAGTAGATTACTTGTTTAATCTACTAGGAGATTGTTAGCTTCCGTTGTGTTTTATTTTATTTTATTTTTTAGTAGCTCTGAATACTGTTGGGATTCTTGTATAACTTTTTTGGCTACTTTTGGGATGTAGCGGACGATGTTAATTTATTGGTTTAAAGAGTGGTTCTATAATTTTTCCAAGTTAGGGTTGTGTATTTTTGAGAGAGGTTTGCCGAGTTCTTCGGTAAATTTTCCTTGGAGGTGGTCCCCGCAGGACTCATCTCGGGTTTCAGGATGAAATTTGGGGCGGGTCTTGACACTGAAGCTTGCTTCCATCTTGCGGGCTATTACAGCTCACGAGCCTTAAAAGAGTTTTTTAAATTAAAAGGGCCACAAGGATTAGCCCGAAGCATGTCAAAGACTTGTAAGAGTCTTCAACGATTAATGTGATGCACGCGGACTCCGCCTATGACTTCTACACGAAGCCTCCCACGCGAGCCAGTTCGCCAGCTCGCCTTGATGTACTCTGCCTGCCTCACCAACGCGAAGTGTCATCTCGCCTCACCCACGTGGAAATCTCTTGATTCCGCGCGAAGTACATTTTGCACGCGAGATCCGTAATCAACGCGAAGTCATTTCGCACACAAACTCAGCTCGCGTGGTCACACTAGCAGACCATTACTTGTAAACCCAAAGAATTTAGGCTCACCGGTGTGACATGGACCAAGAAATTAGTTAATATTCACATAGACATTTACTGTCCAGTAAAATATTAATTTGGGCGTAAACATTGCCCCCCAGCCTCGAAGTCATGAATGTCAAGAATTTATGAAGAGGTTTATGTTCATGCTGCTCCAAAGCCACTAGTATTGGCTCTAGTCATACATAAAATGAGTGTGAGTAGACAAGCCTGTGAATAGGCCTTGAAACCTAAGCACTCAGCAAAGCTTTGTAGCGAAGCCGTTGTACGGTTCGCCTAGTACTAATCATGATCTTAACATAACTAGGCACCTAGGATTTGAATTTAATGCGCACTCCGCTTGCACTTCGCCTGCAATGCCTGCTCTTTGCCTGCATTCATCTGCATTCTTCTGCTCTACTCAAAAGACATGGCACATACAGCGAGCAGAAGTATCTCGCATGGATGTATCTCGTAGGAATGCACCTTGAGCAGACGTTTGCTTTGACTAGATTCTAAAAATGGCCCTTTGTGAGCTCATGGCAATGGCGAACCAACTTTTTTTTAGAGGCCATAGGGATTGACCTAAATAATGACTAAGACACTTGAAGAAGGTCTACAGTCTGAAATATCCGGAACACATATCTACCCCAATGTGCCCCCCAGTTTTGATGTTTGTTAGCCGATGCTTAAGAAGAATGAAGTACATCAAAACTATAGCATGCCTCCTAGGGACGGAGTTGTGGCACAATGCATCATTGAAAATGGCAAACACCGAAAAAGGTTATGGATCGGCCTTGAGTAGATCCTGGTGTATGAATAAAGGTGCACCAAACTTCCATGGATGCCCCCAGTGAGGAAAGAATGCTACAAGGTCATGAAAACACATTGAAAATGCACATTGCAATTCCGCGCGTATCCTGATCTGTCTACACTCAAACTACTATAAGTCTCTCCAGGAATGTCGGAATGACGAAACGTAAAATCCTCTAGAAAATAGACATCCATGGCTTTCTGTCGATATAAGGCGCGCCCGCTAATTCTTCCTGGATCACTCCGGTTGAGTTCGCGAAGTGGACTGTCCAATAGTGGTTGCTGCAACCGTTCATCATTGCAAACTAGTTGTATTTGCTCTCTTACTTGACTTCGCTTGTAGCAATTCTAAGGCATATGGAATGCTTATTGTTGTCAAGTCTCAGGTACAGGCTTCTAAGTAAAGTTTAAGTATGTTGTAGGCAAAAACGTTGTCTTGCATTTCAGCAAAACTAAGGATCTCTTTTTGTATTTTCTGCTATTTGAATTTTTTTTTTGTATTTTCCTTTTTTTTAAACCGAGAAATAAAGAAACTGAAAGAAAAAAAACATAAGTAAAGGCTGAAGTAAAAGCGAGGAGCAAAGAGAAGAAGGGATCATAGCTTGATTGGTTACCCCTTGTTAGGCCATGGGGGAGGCCTCCAACGCTTCACTCCAAGCATCAATGCCGTTGTGTTCTCAGCATGAGACTTTTTGTGTTGAGAAGCTCCACGTGTGGAGCTGAGATGTTGCGGGCGAACAACTTGAAAGCTTGAATAAGGCAGCTCGTAGGGAAGGCGAGCTACGCATAACAATGACTGGCTCGCAGAGAAGCCATGCAACCGTCCAGCAGCTAGGTTGAATTGATTATATCCAGTAGCTTCTTGACTACCACCTTCTTTGATAAAGCCAGAAACCCCCTCGCATAAGACAAATTGGGCAAACTTGGGTTCTTCTTGGCCAGTAAGATCATCCTCTTGGTGAGGACGTTTGAGGACGCGGGTTTGCCCCCAATGTGTTTGACCTGTGTCCACATATTCGTCCCGCACAGGAAGATTGGTGATTATATGCACGTAATTACTACTTAAACATTAAGATTTAGCTAATCTTTAAGTCAACTATCATGTAATTAATCAATTTTTATTTATTTGTAGGAAATAAGCGGAGTTATGGATTTCGGGAGAAAACGATGAAGCGTTGGAGCAACATATAGTTTCCGAGAAATTAAAGAGAGCTGGGATAGTGGTTAAGCTAAGTAATCATAGCATGATTAATTAAGGGGAAGAAATCATCTTCATCCATGACTAGCACGTGAGTACCAGACTTCACCCCATTTTGTCACCTTCTCCAGTTAGCTAGCGCCATGTGGCAACTTACTACTCTTTCTGCAGTGTTGACCAAGAGACCAGAAAAATCTATCCGATACTTGGCAAAGGAGGCAACCATAGGAGGAGGGATCCTCTTTTTCCTTTTCTTGACGAACGCAGCCGCACGACTTCACCTGAGTTTCACCGGTCTCTCCCAATTTTCATACTTCCATTTTCATCTCAACACCATTCACCTCAAGGCCACCACCATTCTCCTCAAGACCACTTCAACTTCAAAAGAGATTAAGAATGAGCTTTCACCAACATCATCAAGGCTTCACCAACTCAAAGGATTTTGATTTTGGTAAAGAGAGGAGACTTATCAAGTGGGTTCATGATTGCTTATAGCAATTTTTGAATCTAATCTGTGTTCCTCTTTTCTCTAACGCTTCTATCAATTTCTTATGTATTTGATGATGTATTTGTTAATGGGTAGTGAGTAGTTTGATTTTGAAAGTTAAGGTGGTGAAGCCGTAACTCATCTTGTAATGATATTAATGATGTAATTTTAATATATGCAATTTCCATTGTGTATGCTTTGAATCTGAATTTATTGGTCCTTAAAAGCATGTTTCTAGGCTTAGTCACCCTTTGAAATTATGTTGTAGGCAATTGTGATGAGTAGATTAATGAGTTGACTACTTGTTAGTTTTGTGGCATCTAGGATTTAAACATGGTAATACCCTTTACTCGTAAGAGTAGCTAGCTTAATTGTAGTTAAGCTTGCTTGGGTCTCTATTATCTTGCACTCTAGGCCTCTAATTTAGATATTATGGCCTTAACCGGCGTAGTGCCTAAATTAGAGAGTTAATTGTGGCCTTAACCAGCATAATCGATACACCGTAAGGATAATTGGTCTAGTAGCCCTAACCGGTATTATATACGAGACTTGACACATTAGAGAATGCATGCATTTATGAGGTTGGCGTCAATATTTGCAAGAGGGTTAGTGTGGATCACCCGACACTCCCATGTCCCCATTGATTTGAAAAACCAAATTTATTTTCTAGCTTGTTAGTTAATTGTTTAGTTTTCATTGTAGTTTGTATTAATTTAGCTAATCCCTAATTCAACCTCTTTTCAACTATTAACTCATTTGTGTATAATCACCTTTGGGGTTACAAGTTAATTGTCTTTATTAGGCTTAGTGCGAGCTAGGCCGAGCAATATTGCCAAGGCTTGGTGCCTTGAGTGTTTGTTTATAATTTTCTTTGTCTTTATTTTATTTTTCTTGTGTGTCTTTTAGTACTCCTAAGCCGATTACCTTGGTTAGGTCTAACCTAATCCTCGTGGTACGATAACTAAGGTCTAAATAACTCCTTTGCTTGACACGATTCGTACGCTTACGAGTTTATGATAAAATTCAATTGGTTGCTTGGTCAAACTGACACATCCCGGTTCTTAAGTTATTTTACGGTTATTTACCGTTGGTATTACTTCGGATTTTTACCATGATGAGTAACTATTTATCCTTAAGGACCATAGGGTTGACTTTTTGTAGGAAAATTTCCATGAGAAAACTTTCTTCATGAAAGTTGTAGAGGATGTGGTTACGAGTTCGTAGACATGCTACGCGTTAAAATCGGAGTTAGCATGATAAAGTTATGAATTAAATGGTAAAGTTTTTGAATGGGTAAAAATGGATGATATTTAAGTGGGTATTTTTGTTGTTGGGTTAAATAATGGACCGGGTAGGGGGGAGAAGGGCAGAGCCCACTCCCTTCTCTTCTTTCTTTTCTTTTCTTCCTCTTCCTCCTCTCTTCCTCCCGAGCCTTTATCGTCAGAAAGATTGGCCGCCAGCTGCCGCCGTCCGGCCAGCCACCGGCCGCCTCTCCACCCCAGTTCGGACCCCCATCTCCTCCTCTCCCTCCCCGGCCTAGCCCCCGAGCCTCTAACCCGCCGGAAGAGGAGAAAAGCCGCCGGAAGCCGCCGATCGACACTTCGCCGGAGCTCCGTCATCCGGCCACCATAGGCCGTGATTCTTGGCTCATTTTGTAGCCCTCATCAAGGTGAGTAATTCCTCCAAAAGAATCGGTCTAATTCGTTTTCGTTAGGGTGATTTGTATAATTGAAAGTTTTAGGGATTTATGGATGTTTTAGTCGATCGCCCTAGTTAGCCTCGGATTTGGACTAAGTGTTAGTTATGAAAGTTGTTGGGTTTGATGAGAGGATTATTCTGTTAAAATTTGAGAAGCATTGGAGGTCGCCGGAAAACGGCTGCCGGCCGCCGCTGCCGGCGGAGCCGCCGCCGGTGCCGCCGCCGGAAAAATATTTTTTGTAGAGATTTTGATGAGGAGTTTACTGGAATAAGTTTTAGAATTTTTGGAGGAGTTTTGGATAAGTTTAAGAATTTTTGAAGTTAAATATTTTTGGCGGATTATTAATTAATAATCCGGCCATTGGATTTTTATGTGAGGAATTAAGGTTATGGTGGAGTTTGGTGAAAATCCGGTGAGCTTAACCCTAATTAGAGTAGTGGGTTAAGCAGAAGAGATTTGGGTGTTTATTTTCAAATGTTTAATTTTCCAAAATTTAAGTTTGGTCCTAAGCATATTTATTGTGCCAGGATACGAAGGGAACCTCGCTTGAGTAGTGATTCGGAATTCGTCAGGCTTAGGCCTAAATCTGTGAGTGGACACTTTATTTTTAAAGGAATATGCATGCATGATTTTATAAGTTGTCAATTATATTTTCTGAGCTTAAATTATGATTTCACCTTTTGAATTGGTTATGGAGTTTATTTGAGATTGAACGATTGATTATGTTTTTGATAATGAACTTATGGATTTGAGCTTGGGTAAGTTGTGGTATTTGAATTATGATATCCTTTTGATCTCTGGATTTGAGATTTCTTTAAAGATTTGAGTATGGTCTAATTTTTGAAACATGTTAACGAGATGAGTTATTTATTCCATTGAGCATTTTAACGTGTGGGACACGTCATTGAATTTAATTATTTTCTTTGTTCTTTGAATTCTTTAAGTACGGTTGAGAATCGTACTTGTATTTATTTATGAGTTTCGGGGAAACTCATATGATTTATATTTTTCCTTATGCCATATTCTTGGAATATATATGATATCAATACTAGTATGTCGTTCCGCCTTTCGAGGCGATGTAACTTCCACGTTTGAAGTGGGGTTACGCAAGCCCTTTCCGCCTTCGGGTGATGTGATGTTGTCGACGGCATCACGCAAGCCCTGTACCCTATCCGTCAACTCGACGTGAAGGTACAGGGAGTATGGGAGTACTATGCCTGGGAGGCAATAGAGTCTGGGAGACTCACTTATATGGCCATATAAGATATTTTACTCGAGTTATCGATTTGACTAGCGGGGCTAGTCCCTTGTTTTGGAATTTTCTTTTACGAAGGTTATTATTTATCTTTTTCATTAATTCGACTAGCGGGGCTAGTCCGTCTTCTTGGGATTTCCTTTATGAAAGATTTTTGTTAACAATTGCATGCAACGAATTTATGGCATATTGGAAAGTGGGAAAGTATTTAAATTTCGGCTTCTTATCTTATGTTTATTTTCGTCCACTCACTCTAACGTTTTTTAAATTACTTTCCCCTGGGCCCTTTGGTTTTAAATGCCCAGATTGCAGGCTCAGTCTAGGGGAGGTCGAGCGTACATGGAGTCGAGGCATAGTCAGAGGTTGCTCCCGCTTATTCTTTATTTATTGTTTTTCATTTAACTCTAGATATTCTCTGATAATCAGTTAGGGAATTAATGTTGGTTATCTGTTGGTTGTGGGATTAGTTTAAGTGAGAAATTGTTATATTGGGAGACGTGTTGAACTTGGGGAGCAGGAAGGCTCCAGGTGTCGTAGATGGATGTTTGGTTATAGAAGTGTTAAGTTGAATTTTTCAGGTAAGGGTCGTCCATTTTTAAGGAAGGTTATGCCGAATTTTCGGTAAATTTTCCTTGGAGGTGGACCCCGCAGGATTTACCTTGGGTTTCAGGGTGAAATTCGGGGTGGGTCCTGTCAGTTGGTATCAGAGCATTAGGTTATCCGATTCCTATCACTACCTCATATATTTGGTGATACTTAGTGTCTATAGAGTGATGGTCCGACCGCGGCAGATCCATTAGCATTATATGCATAAGATGCTAGGTGTTTATTAAGTATGTGAGGTAGTTGTTCTTATCTTATTTATGGACAGTATTGTGCCATAAATGTCTACATCTTCAAGACTATGCCTTCGTACGCCGACCTCAAAAGGGTATTTTGGTTATTTTTTTCGAGTAATGGAAAGGTAAGTGATTTGCACTTTTCCTTTATGCTTTATTGTGGTTGCGAGATTTTGAGGTCAATTATGAGAAGAGAAGTGGCATGTATTTGTGATCATTTTCTTGTACGTAATGAGTTGATGGACTATGATTAAGTGGCGAGTTGAGCCTTTTTGTGGGTATTAATAATAGAAAAGGGCATGTATGTGAATGAAGGATTGAGAAATTTCTAGATAAGGTTTGTGTTGGAATAAGCGATTATAAGGGAGTTAAGTAAGTGTTGCTTGGTTTTGAGACAAAATATGGAATGCTATTGGTTGGACGAATAAGTTGTGGAGATTATTTGATGTATATTGTGGGGCTGTTAAAGTTTGGTTTGTGCATTGAAGCTTGGGTTCTGGAATTGTTATTGGTTGATTTAGGTTTGATAATTGTAATTTGAGTTTTGCTCTCCTATTTATGTTGAGGGTTTTGGAAGGATTGTAAGTGTATGTGGCGTTGATATAGAATGGGGAAGCAGATGCGAAATGGTTGTGGTTGTTTTGTTTTTACGTCAACAGATGGAGAATTTAATTCATTAATTCATGATGTCTTCGAGTATTCTAATCGTTATTTGAGACTGTTGCATGAAGATGTTGAATTTATTTTGTTTTAAGCAATATGTTTGTGGTCAGATGACTGAGCTTGGAGAAATAAAGTGGAGAAGAGGGAAAATGCAACTTTTGTGTGTAGGTGTCAATTTTGGTTTAAAAAAAAAATTTATGGAACAATTCAGAAGGTGGAGATTGAAGTTGTAGTGATTGATTGGAGAAGCGTAGATGAGTGTCCATATTTATTTTAAGCGACATTGTTTTTGGTTAGTTGATACAAGTCTTGGACAAGTAGTGTTTGGAAGCTACTTGTTCTAGCTTTTAAGTCTTTTGATTGTGGTAAGAGATTACTGACGAATCCCTATCGTCTAAAGGTAATCCAATCTTTGATATATTTAGTCCTTGATGTAAGCAAGATTGAAGTTGTAAATTCGAAATGGTGGTTGGTTAAGAAATCGTGGTATCGGGTTGGATGATTGTTAGTAGAGGAGTGTCATGATAAATTTGGATTGGTATTGTGTATGGTGATACACAAGGGTGGTTAAAGCGGTGTAATTGGATATGTTGATCTTAAGGTAGTATATCCCACGATTGTAGCTTCTGGTTGCCGAAGTTTTATCGGATTCGAGCAATTCTATGCTTCCACTTGAGCGTTACGCAAAAGATATTGTGGTTGACGCACAATCTTGAGATGGAGCATGCGTCCGTCAATTTTGCATTGCTCGAGAAGTAGCACATGAATCGAGGAGTTTCGGGGTATCTCTCTTATGTGAAGAGTGTGACTTGATGTTAGCTTGTCTTTTTAGACCCCAAATTCTTTGAGGTAATTACTGGAGCAGTGTGGCAATCGATGAGTATCGTCGATGTCCTGGGGTGTTCTAAGACCGACTTGTTCTTGAGATAAGTAAATTTTCTACATGAGTTGAAGAGTCGGGCCTTGCGAGGTGCAGTTCGACTCATGATTGCTGATCACCATATCTTATCGAGAAAGGTGTTATAGACTTTTGTACGCATTCGTACAATTCATCATTCTACGAAGAGTAATTATCTTTGGTATCTAGTTGTTTTGGCGACCTGAGCGTAGGACTCCAGTTTTGGTACTCTCATCTTTCTTGGACGTTATGGACCTGCGTGATTAAGCTAGTCAGATCTAGAAATCAAATAGAATAAAGGAAATCACTTTGCTTCATATGGAGGCAACAAGGGAGGATTATCTAGTGTTGAATGATAGACTGTCAACATCAGCTATGCTGACACTCAATTCGGTCAACTCAGAGTTGGTATTTTGTTTGTTAGTGTGGTTATTCGGTGAATAATTAAGGTGATTTGACTTTATAGTCGATGCGGGAATTTCCGTGCTTTGGCAACTATTAGTTGGTACGATTTCTTAATGGAACTTCGACATTCGTTATCGATAACGAGAAATTCTTGAGCAAAGTTCTACTCAGGAAATGCGAGTAGATTTTCGTGATCTTTGGTATGTTTAGCATTGCATAATTCTGCGGAAGAAGTATATCCCAGCAACGGTTTTTCTTAATGTTTTGCGTAATGGCGGGGCCGTTATTTGAAAATCCCTGTTCATCGACTTGAGTTGTTACGTGGTCGGTATTATGCATGATAATACGTGAGAAGCAAGTCATCAAATAGTGAATTTCCAATGGTGATCCTCGGATTTCGTTGACTCGCGTGGCTCACTATTTTGATTTTTCTCCGTTCGATAAGCTGGTATTATTAAGGTGAAGGTAATGATTGCAGACGCGGGTTGCAGTAAAAGCAACATGAATTGTTGCAATAAATAGTGAGCAACTTATCTCTTGTTCGTGGAATAGATATTGTAACCTAAAGTCTAGTCTGCGTGCAAGTTTGAATGAACTTGGTTCGTACGAGGAGATACTTGTAACTTCTAAAGTATCGTCATACGCCTAATCATCGTATTTTCCTCATTTTTGGAGGTGCCAGTTTCAGATATGTTGATCGATTTTGAGAGTGATATTTTTCTTGTGCTTGTAAGTAGTCGTTAGTGGCGACTGTTGAATTTTTTTATTGAGGGATGAGATTTCGACGGATATTGGTTAGTAATGATTAATTCGTGGGGCGAATTGTTATAAATAATAATATGATTGTCTGATGGTATAGCCTTAAAGGAAAGAAAGAGGACGCAGGAAATAGTTTTAGTCAAGACTTGTCAATATGTTGGCATAAATGTAAATAGTGGCAGATCATGTTAAATGTTTTTCGTGTGATGCGTATTCATGCATGATCATATTGTGGTGGGACCACTTGATCCGTGTAGGACCTGGGAGGTCTTTGTTGTATGGATACAATTTGAGTTGCAAGAGATATTCAGAACAAGAGTTTGGTATTATAAGATCGCATTAGCGCAATCTGGCGACAAGGGAGGTATTCGCCGATCAGCTTAATGATTGAGGCTAACCACGTAGGTGGGAAAGATTCAAATTTGATGCGAGCGATTGAATTTTGGCTTGATTAGTTGGTAACAAAAGTAAGAAGGATTGTGAATTAAGAAAGTTTATTGACCATTTTGACTTGACGAAAGTCAAAGTCCTCCATGTAATTTGGGGTTGTGTGTTATAAGTAATATTAATCGGGCAAGCTATTCAATTAGTGAAAGTTAAGTCAAGGGCAAAGTATATTATGTGAGTGGTGTCATGTGGACAGTTGGCAGAGTATTTCAGTTGATCTTAAGTTTAAGATTTGTTAAAGCATATGCTCACGCCTCGGGTTTGGCAGATAAATTTTGACGTGTCTATATAATTGGAAAAGAACTTGATTAATTGTTTCCACAAGTGAAAAGATATAATTTGTAATAGAAGAAGGTTTGAAGAGCATTGATGGGATGATTTAGCTTTGTGCTTATTAGAGTCTGAGGAGAAAGGCAGTAATCTCTACCCTCTTTTGCATAATTTGAAATTTCGAGGACGAAATTTTTATAAGGAGGGAAGAATTGACACATCCCGGTTCTTAAGTTATTTTACGGTTATTTACCGTTGGTATTACTTCGGATTTTTACCATGATGAGTAACTATTTATCCTTAAGGACCATAGGGTTGACTTTTTGTAGGAAAATTTCCATGAGAAAACTTTCTTCATGAAAGTTGTAGAGGATGTGGTTACGAGTTCGTAGACATGCTACGCGTTAAAATCGGAGTTAGCATGATAAAGTTATGAATTAAATGGTAAAGTTTTTGAATGGGTAAAAATGGATGATATTTAAGTGGGTATTTTTGTTGTTGGGTTAAATAATGGACCGGGTAGGGGGGAGAAGGGCAGAGCCCACTCCCTTCTCTTCTTTCTTTTCTTTTCTTCCTCTTCCTCCTCTCTTCCTCCCGAGCCTTTATCGTCAGAAAGATTGGCCGCCAGCTGCCGCCGTCCGGCCAGCCACCGGCCGCCTCTCCACCCCAGTTCGGACCCCCATCTCCTCCTCTCCCTCCCCGGCCTAGCCCCCGAGCCTCTAACCCGCCGGAAGAGGAGAAAAGCCGCCGGAAGCCGCCGATCGACACTTCGCCGGAGCTCCGTCATCCGGCCACCATAGGCCGTGATTCTTGGCTCATTTTGTAGCCCTCATCAAGGTGAGTAATTCCTCCAAAAGAATCGGTCTAATTCGTTTTCGTTAGGGTGATTTGTATAATTGAAAGTTTTAGGGATTTATGGATGTTTTAGTCGATCGCCCTAGTTAGCCTCGGATTTGGACTAAGTGTTAGTTATGAAAGTTGTTGGGTTTGATGAGAGGATTATTCTGTTAAAATTTGAGAAGCATTGGAGGTCGCCGGAAAACGGCTGCCGGCCGCCGGTGCCGCCGCCGGAAAAATATTTTTTGTAGAGATTTTGATGAGGAGTTTAATGGAATAAGTTTTAGAATTTTTGGAGGAGTTTTGGATAAGTTTAAGAATTTTTGAAGTTAAATATTTTTGGCGGATTATTAATTAATAATCCGGCCATTGGATTTTTATGTGAGGAATTAAGGTTATGGTGGAGTTTGGTGAAAATCCGGTGAGCTTAACCCTAATTAGAGTAGTGGGTTAAGCAGAAGAGATTTGGGTGTTTATTTTCAAATGTTTAATTTTCCAAAATTTAAGTTTGGTCCTAAGCATATTTATTGTGCCAGGATACGAAGGGAACCTCGCTTGAGTAGTGATTCGGAATTCGTCAGGCTTAGGCCTAAATCTGTGAGTGGACACTTTATTTTTAAAGGAATATGCATGCATGATTTTATAAGTTGTCAATTATATTTTCTGAGCTTAAATTATGATTTCACCTTTTGAATTGGTTATGGAGTTTATTTGAGATTGAACGATTGATTATGTTTTTGATAATGAACTTATGGATTTGAGCTTGGGTAAGTTGTGGTATTTGAATTATGATATCCTTTTGATCTCTGGATTTGAGATTTCTTTAAAGATTTGAGTATGGTCTAATTTTTGAAACATGTTAACGAGATGAGTTATTTATTCCATTGAGCATTTTAACGTGTGGGACACGTCATTGAATTTAATTATTTTCTTTGTTCTTTGAATTCTTTAAGTACGGTTGAGAATCGTACTTGTATTTATTTATGAGTTTCGGGGAAACTCATATGATTTATATTTTTCCTTATGCCATATTCTTGGAATATATATGATATCAATACTAGTATGTCGTTCCGCCTTTCGAGGCGATGTAACTTCCACGTTTGAAGTGGGGTTACGCAAGCCCTTTCCGCCTTCGGGTGATGTGATGTTGTCGACGGCATCACGCAAGCCCTGTACCCTATCCGTCAACTCGACGTGAAGGTACAGGGAGTATGGGAGTACTATGCCTGGGAGGCAATAGAGTCTGGGAGACTCACTTATATGGCCATATAAGATATTTTACTCGAGTTATCGATTTGACTAGCGGGGCTAGTCCCTTGTTTTGGAATTTTCTTTTACGAAGGTTATTATTTATCTTTTTCATTAATTCGACTAGCGGGGCTAGTCCGTCTTCTTGGGATTTCCTTTATGAAAGATTTTTGTTAACAATTGCATGCAACGAATTTATGGCATATTGGAAAGTGGGAAAGTATTTAAATTTCGGCTTCTTATCTTATGTTTATTTTCGTCCACTCACTCTAACGTTTTTTAAATTACTTTCCCCTGGGCCCTTTGGTTTTAAATGCCCAGATTGCAGGCTCAGTCTAGGGGAGGTCGAGCGTACATGGAGTCGAGGCATAGTCAGAGGTTGCTCCCGCTTATTCTTTATTTATTGTTTTTCATTTAACTCTAGATATTCTCTGATAATCAGTTAGGGAATTAATGTTGGTTATCTGTTGGTTGTGGGATTAGTTTAAGTGAGAAATTGTTATATTGGGAGACGTGTTGAACTTGGGGAGCAGGAAGGCTCCAGGTGTCGTAGATGGATGTTTGGTTATAGAAGTGTTAAGTTGAATTTTTCAGGTAAGGGTCGTCCATTTTTAAGGAAGGTTATGCCGAATTTTCGGTAAATTTTCCTTGGAGGTGGACCCCGCAGGATTTACCTTGGGTTTCAGGGTGAAATTCGGGGTGGGTCCTGTCAGTTGGTATCAGAGCATTAGGTTATCCGATTCCTATCACTACCTCATATATTTGGTGATACTTAGTGTCTATAGAGTGATGGTCCGACCGCGGCAGATCCATTAGCATTATATGCATAAGATGCTAGGTGTTTATTAAGTATGTGAGGTAGTTGTTCTTATCTTATTTATGGACAGTATTGTGCCATAAATGTCTACATCTTCAAGACTATGCCTTCGTACGCCGACCTCAAAAGGGTATTTTGGTTATTTTTTTCGAGTAATGGAAAGGTAAGTGATTTGCACTTTTCCTTTATGCTTTATTGTGGTTGCGAGATTTTGAGGTCAATTATGAGAAGAGAAGTGGCATGTATTTGTGATCATTTTCTTGTACGTAATGAGTTGATGGACTATGATTAAGTGGCGAGTTGAGCCTTTTTGTGGGTATTAATAATAGAAAAGGGCATGTATGTGAATGAAGGATTGAGAAATTTCTAGATAAGGTTTGTGTTGGAATAAGCGATTATAAGGGAGTTAAGTAAGTGTTGCTTGGTTTTGAGACAAAATATGGAATGCTATTGGTTGGACGAATAAGTTGTGGAGATTATTTGATGTATATTGTGGGGCTGTTAAAGTTTGGTTTGTGCATTGAAGCTTGGGTTCTGGAATTGTTATTGGTTGATTTAGGTTTGATAATTGTAATTTGAGTTTTGCTCTCCTATTTATGTTGAGGGTTTTGGAAGGATTGTAAGTGTATGTGGCGTTGATATAGAATGGGGAAGCAGATGCGAAATGGTTGTGGTTGTTTTGTTTTTACGTCAACAGATGGAGAATTTAATTCATTAATTCATGATGTCTTCGAGTATTCTAATCGTTATTTGAGACTGTTGCATGAAGATGTTGAATTTATTTTGTTTTAAGCAATATGTTTGTGGTCAGATGACTGAGCTTGGAGAAATAAAGTGGAGAAGAGGGAAAATGCAACTTTTGTGTGTAGGTGTCAATTTTGGTTTAAAAAAAAAATTTATGGAACAATTCAGAAGGTGGAGATTGAAGTTGTAGTGATTGATTGGAGAAGCGTAGATGAGTGTCCATATTTATTTTAAGCGACATTGTTTTTGGTTAGTTGATACAAGTCTTGGACAAGTAGTGTTTGGAAGCTACTTGTTCTAGCTTTTAAGTCTTTTGATTGTGGTAAGAGATTACTGACGAATCCCTATCGTCTAAAGGTAATCCAATCTTTGATATATTTAGTCCTTGATGTAAGCAAGATTGAAGTTGTAAATTCGAAATGGTGGTTGGTTAAGAAATCGTGGTATCGGGTTGGATGATTGTTAGTAGAGGAGTGTCATGATAAATTTGGATTGGTATTGTGTATGGTGATACACAAGGGTGGTTAAAGCGGTGTAATTGGATATGTTGATCTTAAGGTAGTATATCCCACGATTGTAGCTTCTGGTTGCCGAAGTTTTATCGGATTCGAGCAATTCTATGCTTCCACTTGAGCGTTACGCAAAAGATATTGTGGTTGACGCACAATCTTGAGATGGAGCATGCGTCCGTCAATTTTGCATTGCTCGAGAAGTAGCACATGAATCGAGGAGTTTCGGGGTATCTCTCTTATGTGAAGAGTGTGACTTGATGTTAGCTTGTCTTTTTAGACCCCAAATTCTTTGAGGTAATTACTGGAGCAGTGTGGCAATCGATGAGTATCGTCGATGTCCTGGGGTGTTCTAAGACCGACTTGTTCTTGAGATAAGTAAATTTTCTACATGAGTTGAAGAGTCGGGCCTTGCGAGGTGCAGTTCGACTCATGATTGCTGATCACCATATCTTATCGAGAAAGGTGTTATAGACTTTTGTACGCATTCGTACAATTCATCATTCTACGAAGAGTAATTATCTTTGGTATCTAGTTGTTTTGGCGACCTGAGCGTAGGACTCCAGTTTTGGTACTCTCATCTTTCTTGGACGTTATGGACCTGCGTGATTAAGCTAGTCAGATCTAGAAATCAAATAGAATAAAGGAAATCACTTTGCTTCATATGGAGGCAACAAGGGAGGATTATCTAGTGTTGAATGATAGACTGTCAACATCAGCTATGCTGACACTCAATTCGGTCAACTCAGAGTTGGTATTTTGTTTGTTAGTGTGGTTATTCGGTGAATAATTAAGGTGATTTGACTTTATAGTCGATGCGGGAATTTCCGTGCTTTGGCAACTATTAGTTGGTACGATTTCTTAATGGAACTTCGACATTCGTTATCGATAACGAGAAATTCTTGAGCAAAGTTCTACTCAGGAAATGCGAGTAGATTTTCGTGATCTTTGGTATGTTTAGCATTGCATAATTCTGCGGAAGAAGTATATCCCAGCAACGGTTTTTCTTAATGTTTTGCGTAATGGCGGGGCCGTTATTTGAAAATCCCTGTTCATCGACTTGAGTTGTTACGTGGTCGGTATTATGCATGATAATACGTGAGAAGCAAGTCATCAAATAGTGAATTTCCAATGGTGATCCTCGGATTTCGTTGACTCGCGTGGCTCACTATTTTGATTTTTCTCCGTTCGATAAGCTGGTATTATTAAGGTGAAGGTAATGATTGCAGACGCGGGTTGCAGTAAAAGCAACATGAATTGTTGCAATAAATAGTGAGCAACTTATCTCTTGTTCGTGGAATAGATATTGTAACCTAAAGTCTAGTCTGCGTGCAAGTTTGAATGAACTTGGTTCGTACGAGGAGATACTTGTAACTTCTAAAGTATCGTCATACGCCTAATCATCGTATTTTCCTCATTTTTGGAGGTGCCAGTTTCAGATATGTTGATCGATTTTGAGAGTGATATTTTTCTTGTGCTTGTAAGTAGTCGTTAGTGGCGACTGTTGAATTTTTTTATTGAGGGATGAGATTTCGACGGATATTGGTTAGTAATGATTAATTCGTGGGGCGAATTGTTATAAATAATAATATGATTGTCTGATGGTATAGCCTTAAAGGAAAGAAAGAGGACGCAGGAAATAGTTTTAGTCAAGACTTGTCAATATGTTGGCATAAATGTAAATAGTGGCAGATCATGTTAAATGTTTTTCGTGTGATGCGTATTCATGCATGATCATATTGTGGTGGGACCACTTGATCCGTGTAGGACCTGGGAGGTCTTTGTTGTATGGATACAATTTGAGTTGCAAGAGATATTCAGAACAAGAGTTTGGTATTATAAGATCGCATTAGCGCAATCTGGCGACAAGGGAGGTATTCGCCGATCAGCTTAATGATTGAGGCTAACCACGTAGGTGGGAAAGATTCAAATTTGATGCGAGCGATTGAATTTTGGCTTGATTAGTTGGTAACAAAAGTAAGAAGGATTGTGAATTAAGAAAGTTTATTGACCATTTTGACTTGACGAAAGTCAAAGTCCTCCATGTAATTTGGGGTTGTGTGTTATAAGTAATATTAATCGGGCAAGCTATTCAATTAGTGAAAGTTAAGTCAAGGGCAAAGTATATTATGTGAGTGGTGTCATGTGGACAGTTGGCAGAGTATTTCAGTTGATCTTAAGTTTAAGATTTGTTAAAGCATATGCTCACGCCTCGGGTTTGGCAGATAAATTTTGACGTGTCTATATAATTGGAAAAGAACTTGATTAATTGTTTCCACAAGTGAAAAGATATAATTTGTAATAGAAGAAGGTTTGAAGAGCATTGATGGGATGATTTAGCTTTGTGCTTATTAGAGTCTGAGGAGAAAGGCAGTAATCTCTACCCTCTTTTGCATAATTTGAAATTTCGAGGACGAAATTTTTATAAGGAGGGAAGAATTGACACATCCCGGTTCTTAAGTTATTTTACGGTTATTTACCGTTGGTATTACTTCGGATTTTTACCATGATGAGTAACTATTTATCCTTAAGGACCATAGGGTTGACTTTTTGTAGGAAAATTTCCATGAGAAAACTTTCTTCATGAAAGTTGTAGAGGATGTGGTTACGAGTTCGTAGACATGCTACGCGTTAAAATCGGAGTTAGCATGATAAAGTTATGAATTAAATGGTAAAGTTTTTGAATGGGTAAAAATGGATGATATTTAAGTGGGTATTTTTGTTGTTGGGTTAAATAATGGACCGGGTAGGGGGGAGAAGGGCAGAGCCCACTCCCTTCTCTTCTTTCTTTTCTTTTCTTCCTCTTCCTCCTCTCTTCCTCCCGAGCCTTTATCGTCAGAAAGATTGGCCGCCAGCTGCCGCCGTCCGGCCAGCCACCGGCCGCCTCTCCACCCCAGTTCGGACCCCCATCTCCTCCTCTCCCTCCCCGGCCTAGCCCCCGAGCCTCTAACCCGCCGGAAGAGGAGAAAAGCCGCCGGAAGCCGCCGATCGACACTTCGCCGGAGCTCCGTCATCCGGCCACCATAGGCCGTGATTCTTGGCTCATTTTGTAGCCCTCATCAAGGTGAGTAATTCCTCCAAAAGAATCGGTCTAATTCGTTTTCGTTAGGGTGATTTGTATAATTGAAAGTTTTAGGGATTTATGGATGTTTTAGTCGATCGCCCTAGTTAGCCTCGGATTTGGACTAAGTGTTAGTTATGAAAGTTGTTGGGTTTGATGAGAGGATTATTCTGTTAAAATTTGAGAAGCATTGGAGGTCGCCGGAAAACGGCTGCCGGCCGCCGGTGCCGCCGCCGGAAAAATATTTTTTGTAGAGATTTTGATGAGGAGTTTAATGGAATAAGTTTTAGAATTTTTGGAGGAGTTTTGGATAAGTTTAAGAATTTTTGAAGTTAAATATTTTTGGCGGATTATTAATTAATAATCCGGCCATTGGATTTTTATGTGAGGAATTAAGGTTATGGTGGAGTTTGGTGAAAATCCGGTGAGCTTAACCCTAATTAGAGTAGTGGGTTAAGCAGAAGAGATTTGGGTGTTTATTTTCAAATGTTTAATTTTCCAAAATTTAAGTTTGGTCCTAAGCATATTTATTGTGCCAGGATACGAAGGGAACCTCGCTTGAGTAGTGATTCGGAATTCGTCAGGCTTAGGCCTAAATCTGTGAGTGGACACTTTATTTTTAAAGGAATATGCATGCATGATTTTATAAGTTGTCAATTATATTTTCTGAGCTTAAATTATGATTTCACCTTTTGAATTGGTTATGGAGTTTATTTGAGATTGAACGATTGATTATGTTTTTGATAATGAACTTATGGATTTGAGCTTGGGTAAGTTGTGGTATTTGAATTATGATATCCTTTTGATCTCTGGATTTGAGATTTCTTTAAAGATTTGAGTATGGTCTAATTTTTGAAACATGTTAACGAGATGAGTTATTTATTCCATTGAGCATTTTAACGTGTGGGACACGTCATTGAATTTAATTATTTTCTTTGTTCTTTGAATTCTTTAAGTACGGTTGAGAATCGTACTTGTATTTATTTATGAGTTTCGGGGAAACTCATATGATTTATATTTTTCCTTATGCCATATTCTTGGAATATATATGATATCAATACTAGTATGTCGTTCCGCCTTTCGAGGCGATGTAACTTCCACGTTTGAAGTGGGGTTACGCAAGCCCTTTCCGCCTTCGGGTGATGTGATGTTGTCGACGGCATCACGCAAGCCCTGTACCCTATCCGTCAACTCGACGTGAAGGTACAGGGAGTATGGGAGTACTATGCCTGGGAGGCAATAGAGTCTGGGAGACTCACTTATATGGCCATATAAGATATTTTACTCGAGTTATCGATTTGACTAGCGGGGCTAGTCCCTTGTTTTGGAATTTTCTTTTACGAAGGTTATTATTTATCTTTTTCATTAATTCGACTAGCGGGGCTAGTCCGTCTTCTTGGGATTTCCTTTATGAAAGATTTTTGTTAACAATTGCATGCAACGAATTTATGGCATATTGGAAAGTGGGAAAGTATTTAAATTTCGGCTTCTTATCTTATGTTTATTTTCGTCCACTCACTCTAACGTTTTTTAAATTACTTTCCCCTGGGCCCTTTGGTTTTAAATGCCCAGATTGCAGGCTCAGTCTAGGGGAGGTCGAGCGTACATGGAGTCGAGGCATAGTCAGAGGTTGCTCCCGCTTATTCTTTATTTATTGTTTTTCATTTAACTCTAGATATGCTCTGATAATCAGTTAGGGAATTAATGTTGGTTATCTGTTGGTTGTGGGATTAGTTTAAGTGAGAAATTGTTATATTGGGAGACGTGTTGAACTTGGGGAGCAGGAAGGCTCCAGGTGTCGTAGATGGATGTTTGGTTATAGAAGTGTTAAGTTGAATTTTTCAGGTAAGGGTCGTCCATTTTTAAGGAAGGTTATGCCGAATTTTCGGTAAATTTTCCTTGGAGGTGGACCCCGCAGGATTTACCTTGGGTTTCAGGGTGAAATTCGGGGTGGGTCCTGTCACAAACCTCCTTAGAGTTGTGGTTCGCCATCAGTGTTCGAACCGATCACTTCTTCTAAGGCGTATTGTTCTGTCATACCTTTCAGTTCATCTTTCTAAGGAACACCGTGAAATTTCGAGATGGGATTATTATCCATAATCTCGCCGACCTCAACCTCAGGCTCCTTGTCATTGATTGACAAAGTAGCTTCTTCTTTGGACGTAGGTTCATCCAAAGGAAAATCTTCGTCATTAGATTGGCTGCTAGGCAGTTCAATCTTCTCGTGCAAGATGTTCGTGGTTTTCCCTAGCTCTTGTTGGGTTCGTTGGAGAAACCCCTCCACTAGGCCCGTGGTTTCTGTGAATTGGCCGTCTAGGTGGCTATGATCCTTACTGAGCACGGTGATTTTGTCATGGGTGGTCTGCAAAAGGGCCCTACCCTGTTTGGGTTGTTCGATGAGGCCTGCGACGCTCTATTGAGTAGCCAAACCCTGACTCTTCAACAGCTCGAACATTTGGAAGATTTTCACCATGGACAGAGCAGAACCTTATGCTTGAGACAAGAAAGCTGAGGCTTTCGGTATGGCGATTCCTCTGGTTTCCATATGATGTCTTGCTTGTACTCCCTATCCCACTAGGCGTGCCAATGTTTTGGCAACGATTGATACACCCCAAACCTAGTATTACATTTTATGCTGAAGTTTCTTATTTAATGGTGGAAAAGTCAAGTTGGGAGTGGTGTTACTATTTTTGGTTCGAGGTGGTTTAGTTGAGTTTTTAGGTTTTTAGTTACTTGAACATGAGTTTTTAAATGAGGGGTAGCTAAAACAATATCAGTTACATATTTGGGTTAGTATTTTGGAGTGGGGAGCTTTATATTTTCCGTGAAGGAGGAATTAAAACAGAAAACCCCCTCACTTTCTCTCTCCCCGAGCCCGACCTCCTGAACCCGTCCTACTCTCCTCGACGGAGCGCCACCGTCCGGCCACGCCTGGTCACCGTACCAGTCCCGTTTGGCAGCTAGGACACCGCTCGTCATTCCTAGGGTGGTAGCCAGCCTCGTCTCGCCGGCAGCAGCTCACGGTAGCGCTGTCAAGACCGTCGGTTTGCTAAGCCGGAACTTCCTTCTCCGGTCACCGATCTGGGAAATCTTTGGGGGGTTTTGAAGCTCTTCTATTGGTTTTTCATCCATCCACAAGAGGAAGATCGATTTGAGGTGAGGAGCAAATCGGGGTTGTGGTGTTCTTGAGCTTGTGAGGTATTTTCCTGCCAAACCTTTGATTTGTGGGTTTTGTGTTAGTCATAATTGTTGTAGAGCTTGTTAAGAGGAAGAGATTAGTGTGTGCCTTGTTGATTTTAGTCAAAGTGGATATGGTGGGGGTGGTTGACTGCCACTGCCGGCGGTTGACCGCCACTGCCGGTGGCTGCTGTCGATTTTGGTGGTGGTTTTGAGGAATATTGGAGGAGTTCTACAAGGGATTAATGCTGATTTAGTATATGTGATTTTATTTGGTGATGGTTGTTTGGAATTAGGAGTATGATGTTGGAAATTTGTTGTGGGAGGAGAGGATTTGAGGAGGTTCATTAGTTTGGTTTATTATATTGTACACCAGAGCTCCTTGTCGGATTGTAGGGAGTTGGTGTAAAGTGGAGCTATAAGTAGATTTTGGAAAGTTTGGGCGAGTAAGAATAATGCTAGGATGGTTTTTCTTGGTAATTGATAAATGTGTGATTTCAGTGTCGAGCCTTAAATCTCATTTTGTATAGGACGAGAGGAGGCACCACGTGAGGAGGGCTCTGACCGACGTCAGGCTTAGCCTACTATATAGTGAGTGGACATTTTGGTTTTTATTAAAGGCATGCATGGTTTTATAAATGGTTCATTATATTTTCCAAGCTTAAATTATGATTTCCGCTTTCGGATTGGTTATGATTTCATTAATGAACTTATGGATTTGAGCTTGAATAAAAGATTGGTATTTAAGTTATAGTAATCCTAATGATTTTTGGATTTGAGATTTACATCAAAGATTGGAGGTTTGAGTTATGTTGTTTATTTGACTTAATTATTACATTGAGCATTTTAACGTGTGGGACACGTTATTAAATTTAATTTATTTCTTTTCTCTTGAAATTTTTTGAGTACGGTTGGGAATCGTACTTAAGCTTTTAATATGAGTTTCGAGGAAACTCACATGAATTTATATTTTTCCCTCTTATGCCATATTAATTTGTTGGATTATATGATGTCAATGCTAGCATGTCATTCCACCTTTCGAGGTGATGTGACGTTCATGTTTCAAATGGAGTCACTCAAGCCCTTTCCACCCTAGTGGTGATGTGATGTTGCTGACGGCATCACGCAATCCCTGTGCCCTATCCGTCAACTCAACGTGAAGGTACATGGAGTATGGGAGTACTATGCCTGGGAGGCAACCGAGTCTGGGAGACTCACTTATATGGCCATATAGATTTCCTTATTTGAGTTGTTAATTTGACTAGCGGGGTTAGTCCATTATTTTTGGGAGTTTTCATATGAGAGGTGTTTATTTCTTTTTCGAGTTGTTTTACGGCTAGCGGGGCTAGTGTGAATTTATCATGAGCTTATTATTTTATGCATGCATGGAAATTTCTATTTCCATATAAAAAGGGAAAGCATATCAAGTTGGATTTCATACAAGCTTGTTCTTGGATATTTATTGATTGGTTTATTTTTCGTCCACTCACGCTAACGTTTCAAATGCTTTTCTCTGGGCCCTTTTGTTTTCAAATGCCCATATTTCAGAGTTCCTATTCGGCTTCACTAGGAGTGAGGCATAGTATCTCCCGTTGCACCTTGTTGATCGTAGCTTACCTGATAATCTATGTGTAGTTATTTTATTTTTCTTCCTGTAGTGCTCTGATAACTGTGGGGATGTGTAAATTTAGTTGGAATTGTTTTTAAGGATTATGACTCAAGTCTAGAGTTTAACTTTGGTTGATGTTCTTGTTTAAGTAATGAAGTTGAATTGTTGGTTTGGGTTGTTTTAGTGTTATTGTCGGAAAACGAAGGGATCCAGGAGATCTGGTTAATTGATTTAGTAAAAATATTCTTGATTTTTCTCGCAACTTGGGTTGTCCATTTTTAGAGGAGATTATGCCGAAATTTTGGTATGATCTCTTTTAGAGTGGACCCCACAAGACTTGCCTGTTTTCCTGTGTGTTTTCGGGTCGGGTCTTGTCAACGATCCTCAGCGCGCGGGCGAGAGGTAACTAGCGAACAAAGAAAATGAGATGTGTTGCGGGCGTGCCACCTCGCAGACAAGGAAAGGGATGGGTGCGCAAGATTTGACTTCTGATCAGGCAGAGGGGGTTTCCAGGTGCCACCTCGCGGACGAGGAACTACGAGCACAAGACAATTCGATACTCACAGTAAGACGCGAGCAGAGCAATAATGATCAGGGTGATCGGGGGCGAGTCCAAGAGGGCTCTGAACTAAGGCGCGGACACACTTAGGATTAGGGTTTCTAGTAGCTCGAAGGAAATCAACTCGGTTGAAATGCTGTTTGTATTGTTTTTTGTGTCTTTTTTAGAGAGATTGTAGAGCTTCAATGGGGAAGCGAATGCAAAGCTCCGAGGAGCACTGGAGGTTCAACTAGGTTGAAAGGTTTGTATTGTAGCTTTGTTTGAGTTGTTGGGGAGATCTTTTCTATAAACCCACGAGACCTTTATATAGCAGCTCGACTTGCGGCAGAAGAAAGATGATTATAATCCAAATCGAACTTTGAAACCCTAATAGCACAAGGGCACTGTTTCGCCCGCGTGAACCAACCATACTGTGACATATGTCCAGTTCGCCCATTTCATTCCGCATAAGGCGTTGCTTCCGCGCCGCCCAATTATAAACTCCTATGCGGACTGGAATTAGGCGCATCTTTACCTCTCGGGGAGTCACAGTCCTTGCGAAAAACCTATCATGCGAGCAGCAGACTCAAACCATCCCGCAAGCTCCAGAAGCTTGCTTCCATCTCGCGGGCTATTGCAGCTCGTGAGCCTTAAAAGGGCTTTTTAAATTAAAAGGACCACTGGGATTGGCCCGAAGCATGTCAAAGACTTGTAAGAGTCTTCAACGATTAATGTGATGCACTTTGACTCTGCTTATGTCTTCTACGCGAAGCCTCCCATGCAAGCCAGTTCGCCAGCTCGCCTCGATGTACTCCGCCTACCTCACCTACGTGAAGTGTCATCTCGCCTCGCCCACGCGGAAATCTCTTGATTCCGCGCGAAGTCCATTCCCCGTGCGAGATCTGTAATCTACGCAAAGTCATTTCGCACACAGACTTAGCTCGCGTGGTCACACTGGCGGGCCATTACTTGTAAACCCAAAGAATTTGGGCTCGCCGGTATGACATGGACCAGGAAATTAATTAATATTCACATAGACATTTACTGTCCAGTAAAATATTAATTTGGGTATAAACAATTACATGATTCATCATTTTATTTTTTATCATTTGAATACACAAATGATTAACATGAAAACAAAAATTTGATAAACATATTATTCACATAATTATTAATCATACACACAAAAGCTAAAGATATACACACACACACATACATAATATTATACACACATATTATACGTACAAACATATTATACACACATATATACAAACATATATTCTACAAACATATTATACGTATTCACATAGATTATACGTACAAATTTTCATATTATACACACAAAAACATATACGTACAAACATATTCAATATGTATATACACTATCAAAGTTACATATATCATGTATGCATCAAGGAATCTAGTAATTGAACCGCCGACAAAGCAAAGTTGTTAGAAAGTTCGCCGAAAAATATGTCTAAATGAAGAAAATAGATGAATTAAAGTAATTACATGCCAATTAGGAGAGAAGCAGCTCTTGAAGATCGATCAAATTCATGAAGAAAATCTTTCAAAACTAGATTTTCGCGGGGTTGAATTCTGTGAGGGGGGGGGGAGAAAGTTTGGGTTCAGCTGCTTTCTCTTCTGGGCAGAAGTTGTATAAATGATGTGTTTACTTAGCCGACGGAATATTCCTTTGCCTAAGACAAAAGACGTCGGCAAAAATTATTCGTTCTGCGTTGTGTCAGGCTATAATGTCATTTCTTAGTCAATAGAACAAATCGTTGGCTAAGAAAGACATATTCGTCGCCCAAGACCTACTTAGCTGATGGAACAGTATTCGTCACCCAAGAATAACTACACCAACGGAAAATACTTCGTCACCCAAGACCAGCCTTACCGACGGAAATATGCCGTCACCTAGGAAGATCTTAGTCAACGGAGGGTGTCGAAAATCATTTCCGTCGCCTAAGAGTTACAAAGCAGACAAAAGACTTCCGACAAAAAAGATTTGTTGCCTAGGGTTTACAAAGCCGATAGAACGTAGATGACGAATGCTGTTTCGTCGGATATGAATATCTTAGTCGACGGAAGTCCTCGACAGTCATTTTTCGTCGCCTAAATAGATCTTAGGCGACAGTTGTGGTATCCTATACAATGGTTATGTTTTTGTCGACGAAGAAGAACTTAGCCAAAAATTCCGTCGGCTAAGACGATATTTCATGTAGTGTACTCTGAATTATTATTCACTATTAATGAAATGAAACATAAATGACCCGTTTTAATTTTGTGAAAATTCTTAAATAGGCTTAAATATCAATGAATATTAATGGAATTTTATAGAAATCTATGTTGTTAATATATGATTCATTGATTCAATTAATACAAATTCTTACCTTACTGATATGTACTTCAAGGATCACAGTTATTCTCAAAATTTATTCAAAATGATTTATTAGTCTTTCAACATTAATATTAGTATAAAACATACAATACTTCTACATACAGGTCCTGACAACAATTTTTTTTCTACTAATTTGTATAAGACAAGAAAATTGTAGAAAGCTTGTGTTATTATGTTTTTAGGAAAGAAATTGTGCCCTTTTCTAACAAATTACCGCAAATTTTACTTTTTTAATTTATAAATTTTAAGCTTTTTAAGTTTGGCTACGCCTTTTCCACGAACACGACCCTTTCTAAGTTTATCCAAACGGAACGCTGAGAAAAAATATCACCGAGACAAGGACTCGTTTTACCATGACCAAGATCAGCCGACTTAAACTCGCATTGGACCTAATTTTTCGAATTATGGAAGTGGGCCAACATAGACGAAATGAGAATGGGAGTTGGACCAAAGACGTGGGCCTAAGAATCTCATTAATAATATTGGGCCTTTGGCGTACCAAAAGCCCAAAACTTCGATTTATTTGATTTCTGGTTTCAGTGGTCGTCTGAATTTTATTGCAAACATGGGGAGTAAAAGCAAGAGGAAGAAGCACTTGCCGGAAACGAGCTCCGACGAATCACCGTCGTCTTCTCCTTCAAGCTCCGACGACTCCGACCGCTCCTCGAAACGGCGTCGTCTCCACCGTCACAGAAGCGACGACAGATCAAGAAGAGAGAAAGAGAGGAGAAGGGAGAGGAGAGAGAAACGGCGAAGTAAGAGAGAGACGAGGCGGAGCAAATCGAAGTCGAAATCGAGGAAGAAGAAGAGGGGTTATGACTCCGGTTCGGAGTCTTCGAGCGGTGGTGGTGATTCTGAACCGGAGAGGAGCCGGTTTGAGCCGCAAGAGGTTTTGCGAGATTTGTTCAGTGAATTTCCTAATGTTGGGGACGATTTGAAGCAGGTAAATTTTTTTTTTACTCTGAAATTTTGGTGTTGAAAATTTTGGAGTAGATATCAAGGTTGAAATTAATAGGATTCTGCTAGTTATGTATGTGAATTTTGACATTAAAGCTTGTAATTTTTTGTGTTACGTTTGTTATTTGATATAGATAATCTAATGAGGAAATCTTAAAATTGGTTAAGCATGAATCGATATCAAGGACTTAGGTGGATTAGGTTATAGTGAGCTGTAGGATTCCGACAATGCGAAACTGTGAGAGTTGCAGATAGTAGAAAATGTGAATGATTTGGAAGGCATTGTTTCTGAGGATTAGAACCTAGGAACATTGATTAGGGCTTGCAAATGTGCTAATGGTGTATAGTGAAGATTTCACGTTTGTTATGATTAATACAGCTGAAGGAAACTCATCAATGTAAAGATTTCAGCATAGTAACAGCTAGAGTTTGGAAAGTTAGTTTAGTGTGTAGGGTTTTAAGTGATTTTCCTTGAGGGAGGGGATGTTATTACGTTCACTTCAGTTAAGGATGTATAAACACCATTCGGTTGATTGAAGTCTCTTTCATTTAGTGTCATTTGGATGTCTTGATTGATTGGCATCGGTTGCTTCAGAGATTAGGATGGCTAACTTTTTTTTTTCCATTGGAATGCTTTGATTCAATTCTCTTCATGTCTTCTGTTTATGATGCATCATTGATATTTCTTACCGTTTGTTTGATGTAGCTTTTGCAAATGATTGATAGCGGGCAAGCAGTTGATATAAAGGGAATATCAGAAAGATCTTTGATTAAGCATCTAAAAAAGTTATTTCTTTCATTAGAACTCAAAGAAAGTGATGGTGTTTTTGTACTACCTTCAAATGTTTGTCCCACTTTGGAGGTTGTTGGGATCATGATCCCGACGTCTTTGGATACTAAACCTCCATTCAGTGAGATGCATTCAGAACAACGGGATGAGGAATACAAACAAGTGGTTGGTGATGATAATATGACACTGCCTTGTCCGGATGATAATGTTGCTGGTTCTAGCAGAAGGTAATGGCTCTGTTTTCACTTTACCTAGCTCCATAGTTTCTTGCTCATTCATTTGGTAACCTGCTTATGAGTAGTAACCAACTAACTCGTACTGCCTTTAATTTTATTTTATTTTCCTTATGGATCAAGTGTTGGACTAATTTCTACTTTCTCCTTGTACTTTTGAATGCCCAAATGAATATGGGTTCTCTTACAGACAACTTCATAAATGATTTTACATGATGTTCATCAGTTGTTAGTATTTGCTTTCTCTATCCCCACCCCCCAACCCCCCCCCCCCCCTCTTTTTTTTTTCCTGTATACTTTTTGTAATAAATTTTTTGTGTGAAGTGCCCAAATTTCCTTTCATCGTGAATAGTATGTTCCTATTAAACTCATTGTGTTTTGACATTTGTCCATCTGGATATCTTTAGTGAAGCGATCTATCTTTCTCACAATGAACAAGAAAGAGGTGCTTTGTATATATATTTTTTTCTCAACTTTAGAAATGCAAAGCAGCACATGTTCCAAACTTGGTCTTTTCAGCACAGACACCAAAGGTTTTTTTTTTTTTTTTTTTTTTTCCTGTGAACCATATTACAAGTATTACATGCTACACAAATGCCTTGAGTAGGATTTACAATAACCCAGGATGATTCAAGGTTCCAAATTGTTCTATATATCCTAGGTGAATCAAGAATTACATTGTCCACATTAGAATACTTTCAGTTTCAGCTCTCCCACTTCTTGATCATTAATGTACCCATAATCTGAACCCTTTGGAAAAAGAAGGGTTAATGTGATACTATGATAAACAAGCTATAAGAGAGCAAAACGCTGGTGCCCTCTTTTCAATTCCTCACCCTTTCCTCATTTGCCATGCCAAACTGGCTGTTTGCTCCATATTAATCAGGCCTTGCGAGATATTGTTTCACGACTAGTGACTTATAACCACAGTATTTGAGTCTGATGCATTGTAATGCACCCCATAAAATCTGTGTAAGAGATCACATATTTGGACAGGTTTGAAAACAAATTGTAATCATGTCTCCTATGTTTTTATTTTATATTTTTTATATTTTTTATATTATACTTTAGTTCTGATTGTAATAAGTGTAGACTCTCAAGTTCAAGGAGTATTGCTTTAGTCTATACATCAGTGACACATTTCTCATGGGAATTAGATTTTTATTTGTTCCCCTTCAGAAGTCCTAACTCTTAGAACATGCAAAAAGGTATAATTAGATTAATTTTTTGTTTGCATTGCAGGATAATTGGCCCTGCAATGCCATCGGCTGAGCTACTTGCTGCTGCAGCCAAATTGACAGAGGCACAGGCTGAGCTCAGGTTAGCTTAATTAATTTATTGAGTAAATGCTTTGTTGAGTTAGTTCATTCAAGTCTTGTTTTGCATTCATGAATTATGTGTTTGCTGATTGAGATGACCTGAAATGTTCTAATTGAAATATATTTATGTTTAGAGAAGTGGAGTTGGAGGAGGATGCTGGAACCTTCATAGGGCCTCCACCACCTGCTGTTGTTGCTGAAGTTGAATCAGCTAATGAAGCTGAACGGTTTGAAGAGGTATTGTGCTCTTATCATTTACTTGTTTGGATCAACTGTAGTGAGCTTGTATTAGATTTAGGTTGAGTAAGAGTTTGTTCAATCATCGAATCTCATGTCTCTTCCTTTGTTGTTCTTCATTTATTGTGCTTTTACTCACAAATGCATAACACATCATGCAGATATTGATTTTAAATGAGAGGTTTATTTATTGTAGGTGATTCTCTTGTTATATTTTGTTACTTACTCACTGACATCTATCGCAGGTCACGAGGATCATGGATTCCGATGAAAATAGTCCATATGATGTTCTAGGAGCAAACCACAATATGGCTCCTGAGAACATGAAGAAAAGGTACGATTGATAGTGCTTGTGTATATGTGGATGTAAGAATTGATTATGTGTCAAGATACTATGCTGATCCATGTTCTGAACAAGTTATCCAGAACTTGGTCTACATTTGACTTTGGTCACTGATTCTTCTTTGTCTAATAAACAATCTCATCTTATCATTCCCTCAGGTACTGGAAGATGTCTCTTTTGGTGCACCCTGATAAATGCTCACATCCTCAAGCTCAGCAAGCATTTGTCAAGTTGAACAAAGCTTTTAAAGAATTACAAGATCCAGAAAAGGTGATGGTTATTTCTTATTTGACATGAATGAAAGTTTACTAATAAGTCGATCAACCGTATCCAGCTGATACAGCATGCAAAGTCTTTTGCTGCATCTGTTCTTCATTGTACATCTACTCCTGAACCACATAAAAACTCTTGTTAGATAAGCATTGAGTGATGCTAGGTGAATAGCCAACCAAGCACTATTTAGAAAGCACCATATGTGGCAGCTAACTTAGCTTACCCACTTTAACAATCGGACAAATAAGAAACAATCATTAAATTATGTGGCAAAGCATTATCAGCTGGTGCAATTCCTATGAAGCTGGTGGTGTGTAGTATATTGAGTCTTTGCTATAGGTTTCAGTTCACTATTTGATCATGGTTGTCTTTCTCTTGTTGCAGCGGAAAGTGCTGGATGAGAAGATTAAACTCAAGGAGGAGCATGAAAAATTCAAGGTAAGGATTTTGACTTTCAGTTGAATCTTCCTTTACTGAATAACGCAATTCAATTCTTGATTTCATTTTGCTTCTGCAGCTGGAGTTGCGAGCAATGCGGGAGGCTGCACAATGGAGAAAGTTACAAGGTTAGCTAATTTTTGCTGATCTGGTTTTTGTCTCAAACGGCTCTGTCACTCTGTCATAACTTCACAAAAGTGGGTGAAAGTGGTGTTCTGTTTTGGTTAAAAAGATATACCTAACCCTTTTTTTTAGCCTCTTGTTTTGGCCCTCTTTGGTAATTAATTCTTTCATTATTGCAGATTAATGTTTTAACATGAATTCTACATTCTCGAATCTTCTCATGTATTTGGGATTTATTTTCTTTAATTGAGAAAGCTTGTTGGCAGGGATATCCATGGAGGGTGATGATGAGCTACTGGCAGACATGGATGTTAAAGAGGCACCCAAAAGAGATGAGTGGATGACAACGCTTCCTCCTGAGCGGAGAGTAAGTCTTTCATTTTTTTAGTTATGTTACAATTCTTTGAGATATTGTTTCAATTTTTGTACATTAGATTGCCCACAAAAAGAGATTGTTGCAGTTATGTCATTGTCTTTCTGTGTTTATGTTTAGGATTAAATTCAGTTTACCCCCTCAAACTTTAGGTCTAAAATCAGTTCAGCCCCTGATCTTTTTTTTTTATCAGTTCAGTCCCTGAACTTTCAAAATGCATCACCCTAGTCCAAAATTTGAATTTAGCTCGAAATGTGATGTCATCTGGTGAGTTGAAGCCGACATAGTGGCTCACTTTTCAGCTTTTCACCCTTCATTTGAGAAATAGGAAGAGTCGTGGTTTTGCACTATTGCTAGAGTGTTTATGTTTTTAATTTTAGGGTGGAATGTGAAAATGTCCATTACACCCATCTACGGGGTTCATAGTCTGTAAAAGTGGGCCAACTCAGCTTGTGATGTAATCATTGAAGTCAATTTCGAAATTTAGACATGACTGATGAAAACTGAAAGTTCAGGGACTGAACTGATTAAAAAAAAGATCAAGGACTGAACTGATTTTAGTCCTAAAGTTTGAGGGGGTAAACTGAATTTAATCCTTATGTTTAAACGAAAAGAAACATGCATTTGAGATTAGACTCTTCATTTACCAAAGCCATCCAGAGCTCATGGTTTAGCTTGCAGTACAGCCGCGAGACAATCTCAGTTGATTTGCACGACTTCTATTTTTGATCTAGTAGTCATCAACTTTGGAACATAGGATTCTGAGTTACTAGTATTAGATACATTCCCCTTTTTCTGTGGCATTTTTATATCAATACATCCTGCAGAAATGGATGAGATAAGAGAGTTACCAATATGGTAAGTATGAGGGGATTTTAAAGTACCCGAGTTAAATAATAGAACTATATATTTTCTGTGGTTCAACTGCCTGTTGTGCTGTACTTTGTGTTACAAAGTTTGTACATCTTATTTATCTATTCAAGAACTGCTGTAAAGACAAATTATAATAGCATTATAATTATGCCCATCCTTTAATTTTTCTCAGCCTGGTGGTATGCCTACGCAATCAACAAAATTTAGCAGCACCGTTAAAGAAGGACGTGGTGATACAAGTGCATGGACTGATACCCCTTCTGATAGAGCCCAGAAAGCTAAAATGGAGTATGTAATCATAATATGGTGCCTTTCACTGTACATTTCTATGTATATGACTTTTAATCCGTTTTAATTCCCATGGCAGTTACTTAGAAGCATATAACAAGGCTGCATCACTTGCTTCAAATGAGGAGAAGAAAATGAATAGTTCAGATGCAGATTTGGTGGACAGATACAACAAAGAAAAACGATCAAAATCATTGGTAGAAAAATACCAAGAGACTGCAAGCCGCCCAAAGAAAAAATCGAAGCAACCCTTAGAGAAGGTGAAGAAGGAAGAATGGGTAGGAAAACATCCGTGGAAGCCTTGGGACCGTGAAAAGGATTTGACAGCCGGTAGACAAAGTGTAAAACTGGATTCCGATAACATGGCTCAAGGTTTAACGTCTCGGTTTTCTGCGGGAACCGTTCAGAGAAACTTCCTTTAGCCAAGAATGAATCTAGGGTGATTGCTTTTTCCAGGCTTATAAGAACTTTCTTTATACATGAATATTGTACCTTGAGTTGTATTGCACATGCATGGTTGTACATTTGTATTCTTCTGTCAATTTTCTTGTTAACAAAAAAATATGGAATTTCAGTTCCCTCCTCAGCAGGGTCATGAGTGTTGGGTCGGGAAGGATCGATGAGTCTATGCCTATCAATTATAGAGGCACATGGACAAGATTTTAACAAGTTTAGAAGGGTCATTTCGGCCCACCCCCTCCCTTGATGAGTTTCTAAATTGGTTAAGCTGCCTTGGTGATTAACTTGCAAACTAAGCAACCAGGCTTTTTTAATGTTGAGAAGGGTCAACTAACCCCTCTTGCCAATGGTCACCAATGCTTGTTTGCTATAGTGGGTGGGGAGCTAGTGTAGCTTAAGCAAGGTCGAAGGTTCGATCCTTATGTATGCAGCAACAATCTTGGGAGAGCTTCTCCGTCTACGGGCGGTCCTAACACGGCTCGAATGGGAATTGGGTTTCCGATAAAGGGGTATCATCCCCGAACGCCCAAAACCTTTTTTTTTTTTTTTTAAAAAAAATGTCTAAATAGGGATCTTGACATACACGGATCTCTCATTAGTAGTGTCATTTTGGTTACTCGGTTTGCTTTTGATTTCACACAATTTACCTATCGTGCTCTTCAATTGGCGAGCTCATCTTTTGTTTTTGTTTTTTTAAACTATTAATGGATCGACACACAATGATTAAAAAAGAAATGTATATATATTTTGCCAACATATATATATATATTTTCTTCTAGTAAATTCATAGAGCAATAGTTACTCCTTCAGACTAAAAAAAACAAAAGTTAAGCCAATATTTCCTCCTCAATTGGATAGAGGTTGAGAGATCTTCGGCGGAATAGCTAGTAGTGCTCCCAATTGGTTGGACCTTAGTCGAATAAGGAAATGCTTAAATTAAGAACATGGAGACAGCTTTTTAAAGGTGATGTGAGCAAATCAAAGAATAAAGATAAACTCTTTTTACAAAAAATCATTCAACCAAAATAAACGTATTGAAGGAAATTTATAGGTTGAAAGACTAATTATTTATTATTATCTTATTGGCCCAAATATCTGAAATCTGAAAACAAGTCCAATAAGGAATGAACAACCAAATATCCGGAAGCAAAAGAGGAACCAAAAATCTAGAAGACAGTAACATCTATTAACAGTGACATAAGACCTGAAACAAAAACAAAAAGAAAAAGAAATAAAAAGAGAGATACAATATCTCCAAGAAATCGTAAAGCCAAGACTTGACCAGCTCGGGTACAGATGGAAGCAAAGAGGACGAAATAGCATGGAGCAAAAATTGCGTAGGCAAAAAGGAGGCCCACCCAAGTAGCATGAAAAATTGATTAAATAAACAAAAATGAGATGTATTACCATTCCAAGAAGAAGAAGAAGCAAAGCTTTTGCAAGAACCTTGGGTTGTTTCGTTGCAAGCCACCACACAACAAAACAGGAGGAGGAGGAGGAGGAGGCACAAACCTTCATTTTCTCAAAGGTACCACCTTTTTGATCTCCTCATCTCCAAAATCAAATCTTTTTTAGATCTGAATCACCACATTCCTTTGTTTCCATCCTCAATTTTTTTGGTTTTGATTTCCAATACTTAGCCCAGGTTTTCTTTCTTTCCCATCTTGTGCAAAAATTGTTCCTTTTTGTTTGGAATTATGTTTTGGTTGTGAATGGCAGGTGGGTTTGTGGTTTCTAGATTCAAGATTGAATTTTTTTTTGCATTTTTTTTTTTGATGTGTTGGGCACCAACTTTGGAATTGTAGATTGGATTTGGAATTGTGTTGAATGAGTTGGGTCTAGTTTGATATCTGAAATCATGTTTGTTGTGCATGTTTTGCGTTTTGATTCTGTTGTTGTGTGGATATAATGTTTACATCTTAATCTGATTGATGATTTGGTTTCAGCCTTCATATTTTCAGGTTTTGTGTCTCCTCTGCGTAATTTAATTTGATAAAGTAGAGAGAAAAAGGGTGGCAATATGGAGTACGAGACTAACAACTGGATTTGGGATGGTGTGTATAACCACCCACATGTATTTGGAGGTCTAATGCTCACGGCTGCCTTGCTAGGCTTGTCCACAAGCTATTTTGGTGGAATTTCGGTCCCTCAGTTGCCTTACTTATGGCCTGATTCGGGGATTTTCCATAAGAAGAAATCCGAGAAGAAGCGCATTCGGGTGTACATGGATGGGTGCTTTGATCTCATGCACTATGGCCATGCCAATGCTCTGAGGCAAGCCAAGGCTCTGGGGGATGAGTTAGTGGTTGGGGTTGTTAGTGACGAAGAGATCATTGCCAATAAAGGACCCCCTGTTTTATCCATGGAAGAGAGGTTAGTGTCACTTATGTTCAGGCAGACCACACAAACACTTTTTACTGTTCAGACATTTTTTCTTAAGAATGTTTTTGTTCAAATACCAAAACATGCCAAAAACAATTCCTAAGCACGTAGTGTGGAGCTCAGTTCCCCAAGAGTGAAATTCAGTCGTATTTGGGAGTGGATTGTGATATTTTTTCACCCCTACATTTTGTTGTTCAATAGGTGATTAGGTGATATAATTATTTTGCGGTATGTGCAAGTAGCTTTATTTATGTGTTCATTCTACTATTATCTAATGTGACATTCTTTCCAGATTGGCTCTTGTAAGCGGGTTGAAGTGGGTGGATCAAGTCATAGCCAATGCTCCTTATGAAATCACTGAGCAATTCATGAACAAACTCTTCAATGAGCATAAAATTGACTATATCATACATGGTGATGATCCTTGCCTGCTTCCAGACGGAACCGATGCTTATGCCTTGGCAAAGAAAGCTGGCCGCTACAAACAAATCAAGCGCACTGAAGGTGTCTCCAGTACCGATATTGTAGGTACTATAATTCTCTTGATCTACCTCAGCTGTTCTTGCTTCTTTAAAATTACCAAGTACTTGCTATGCAATTGATAAATTTAGTTTAAAATTATGCAAGTTTTAAGTCAGCTAAAAGTAAGATTCAAATTATATGTAGAATTTCCCGCACTCAATACTCATCTGTCATTTGCTTATCTTTTGTGAAACTTGCTAAACTGATGATTTTTTACAAATGCATCATTACCAAATGTGATTACTAAGATAACTTTTGTTTTTAATTCCTCTAACAAGAATCTCATATTAATGTAGGGAGGATACTTTCTTCTTTAAAGGAGACAACTGATACATCTTCACACGGAGACGCTTGTGAAGAAAGTCAATCCAAGAGTGCCCAATTATCTCAATTTCTGCCAACATCCCGAAGAATTGTTCAATTCTCAAATGGAAAGGCATGTATTTTTATTTTCTCAATATTGGTAGGGAGACTTCAGGACTGAATTATGGTTGGTTTTTCTTACAGACATGTCTTGCTAATTTAAACCAAATTTGACTCCTAACTTCATCACTGAGATTAGTGGTTAAATATCTTTATCTCAATATATCACTTCCTAATAGATGCTGTGGTAAATTTGTGATACTATAATGGAACCATGGCAAGGCAAAATCAGGGACAGACAAGTAATTTGCATTTCACAGATATCACAGTCCTTCCTGACAATTTTATTTTTCAGGCTCCTGGACCAAATGCTCGTATTGTGTACATTGATGGGGCATTTGATCTCTTTCACGCTGGACATGTTGAGGTATAACCATAACTCTGAGTACTTCTTCAAACCTATTTCTTTAACTGATTCTTTGCCTAAATTTTGTCTTCTAGACAATATACTTTAAAATTGGGTTGTTGTAGTCCATATTCCAGTCTTGCACCTCATTTCCAAGTCTCTATATATAGAGGTGCTAATTTTCTACCCGTCAACTCGATTTACTTTCTAGTTAACCTTCATGATGGTCTTTCATGAAACTGCCTTATCCTCAATACAGTATCTCTCTAGTGCCCACCATCTTTCATGACATAGTCTTATTGTCTTAAGAGAAATATTCTGACCGCTACATAAATATATTAAATGCGAGTCTGTGACCATCAATGATTGAAAAAGGTTTGCTGATAATTTGTTGAGAAAAGGGTACTCCTTCTACGGGTACCTTATTTTAACTCAAGACACAGCCATGCTGAATGGAAGCATGTGCATGTTGCCAGGTGGCTTGCATGACCGCTGGAGATTTTTTTTTTTTCTTGCAGCATCTTCCCTTTCTGTCGGACATGTCCACTTTGCTTTTTCATTACATTTTTATATTAAGCTCATATCTGATGGCCCTTTTGTTTCTATGGGTGCTTGCTAGATTTTGAAGAATGCTAGGCAGCTTGGAGACTTTTTACTAGTTGGCATCCACAATGACTACACTGTGAGGTATTTTCATTTTCTGGACTTGACATCATAAACTAAATCATATGTGTGTTTACCCTTAAAGTTTATCCTTCTCTTTCTTATTTTTACTTTACATCAAAAGTATTAAAATATTGTTACTCGCAGTGAACACAGGGGGAAGCATCCAATAATGCATTTACACGAACGTAGTCTTGGTGTGCTGGGTTGCCGCTATGTTGATGAGGTCATCATAGGTGCTCCTTGGGAAATTACCATGGATATGGTGAGAGCTTGTCGAGATATGTTTTCATTTCATTGCATATATAACCGTTAGCTACCTGTTTTCCACTCTTTATAGGTATGTCTCGTCTTGTGTTCGTTTTGAGCTACTATATCTTCATTCAATTATCTGCAACTTTCTCCTGTTGTCCTTTCATGTAGCTTGATGATGATTCCTTTCTTGAACCATACATCTCTAGTATTGCTGCTGCACCTCATCCAATGCTTTCGTCCACTTGTTTCCTTTAGATAAGCATACCTAAGAAGTGTGATGGAATACTGGATCATATACACTAAGCATGTGTTTGACATATCATGTTATACTCAAAGATTTCATCATTCATTATTGCACAAGCCAAGTAAGTGAAACAGCAAGCAACAAAACTGTTCTACACATACTCAATTCACGGAATGAGACAATCTCACAAGTCAGCCAACTTCTGAACCAAATATTATTTTTATATGCCTAGTTGGCTAAAACCCAATGTTGGAGTTGGTGAATTAATGATATTAGGCATAAAGTACATGTCTATACTTGTCTAATGAAAAATAAGTTACTGTTGTGATGTGATGTGATGTGTCCATAGAGGATGGAACTTACCCATACACATTTGTTATTTGTCTAAATTGCTAATAGTATCGTTCATTGCATCTCTCTTCTCTAAATGAACCTTCCCTCCCTACCTTACTTGTTTGTCTTGCTACCTTGCTTGTTTGTCTTGCACACCTTTTTCATTGCATCTTGGTAGGAATAAGGTGTACCTCTGATTTGAATGCGGTAATCACTGTGGTTCTGCGTTCTCACATGTGCAGATAACAACTTTTAACATTTCATTGGTGGTGCATGGGACAGTTTCCGAGTACAACTCCTCGTTGACTGTAAGTCATTCTCTCAGAGTTGATCAGTAATTGTGTGTAGCTGATAAGTGGGTAAATTTGATAAGATGGTTTGTATTATTCAGGGTGAAAGTGATCCTTATTCTATTCCCAAGAGCATGGGGATTTTCCAAGTACTTGAAAGCCCAAAAGATATCACAACAACATCAGTAGCCCAGAGGATAATAGCAAATCATGATGCTTACCTGGTATCAATCCAGTCCTTTTCTGTCTTTTTAATGGATGCAACACAAAATGCCAAGAGATACAGAATCAACTCTAATGACTTGTACAGATGAAATTTGGATATGTTTCTCTTTTTACTGTCTGGAGTTAGTTATGCCATGTTAAATTGCATATTCTCTTGATGGAATTGATATCATCTCTATTTATTTAGACTGAGTCATTAAGCCTGAATAGCTTCTGTTAAGAATGCTCAGTATGGTTGTCTTTTTCAATGGGACCTATCTTCTCATGTTTTAATTTCATTTCTCCCTTTGGAGGTTCGTTATTTTCTCATAATCGTTGCATATGTATGACATCTGCATTTCTGCTTTTGGGAGTATTGATCTCCTTTGCCTTTGATGCAGAAACGCAACGCCAGGAAGACAGCAAGTGAAAAGAAATACTATGAACAGAAGAAATATGTCTCAGGAGACTAGCTTTTGTATAGTTCTCATGGGGTAAAATAGTGAAGTTCTTCCATCCACAGCACCCATAGAAGAGGTGCAGTTGTTGAGGCTATAGAAAATGCCATGTGTGTTTGCTAAAAGCTTTGGAAGAGAATAGAAGGAACGACATGGAAGATTGCTCATCAGACTTCCCTGTAGCTCTTCGTTTTCCTGTTGCGGTCTCTGTAACAGTATTTATAGATGCGAATCTCAATAATGTATTAACCTCAGTCAGGCTCCCTGTGCATATTTTTGTAATCACCTCTTGGGTGCTTACACTTCTCCCAATTATTGTCATTGTTCATGATTTTGATTCATTAAAATTACGTTCCTCTTTGTTCTGCGCGACAAATTGTCATTACGCCAAAACTTGTCCAGGTCTTCTACTGGTCCCAATGAAATCGAGGAATGATTGTATGTACCCAAGGAAAGCCAAAACCGTTTCCACCCTGATGTACTAGACATCAGAACATCAAATAACTAGTTACGACCGTAGGACTACTTTTATAACTAGTTCGATACAGAAATAGAGTTGTCACGAACTAGTCTACTTTGCAAGCCAAAAGAATCAGCATCCCAAACAATTCTGGCACTGCAAAGAATCAGCATCCCAAAATTTTGGGAGTAGTGATAAAAGGAACTTCAAAATCAGATTAAAAAGTTCATTATGAGCCATAACAAAACATGCCTATCATTCTTGTTTAACATTCCTACATCTCTATGAACATTACATCACTAAAAAAACTTAAGTACGTTCTTTAAAAGGATAGTGTTAGAAACACAGAGGACCTCCAAAATTTTAAAAGGAACTTCAAAATCAGATCAAGAAGTTCATTATGAGCCATAACAAACATGCAAATCTTGGATAAAATTCCTACACCACTATTAACACTTCATAACTAAACTACATTTCCTAAAAGACTAGGGTTAGAAACACAGAGACCTACTCGTAAGAGATGGAGGACTCATTTCTTCATAAGCAAACCTAGTCACCACACTACGCATTTATAGAGTCTCATCGAAACCAAGTGATGGGTGTAGATGTGATCTGTGGAGGTTGCGGTGTGATACAGTGCTGTTGTTGCCGCTGATGAAACCCTTCACTATTACTCCCCCAAATCCCTCCATTATATCCATTGCTTGTTCCTCCTGCTCCTGCTGCTGGTGTACTACTATCTTCGACCTCCATCGCCGCTGCGCCCATCTCCTCATCCTCCATGGGCTCTCCTCGATCATCGGATTGCGAAACCTCAGTAGCTGGCATAGGTGGTAGCTGAGATGGCACCCACGGAACAACCGCGGTACATTGGTTCCTACTGTCTTGCTCTTCCTCAATCTTGTCACATTTCATGCCATACTGATAGCTGGAGCGAACAAATTGGTCTATCAAAAAACACACCCCAAACATAAAATTAGCGAATTTCCCAATAAAACCAAAATCATAATAACAATGAAAACGTAACTGGGTATTGAGTGAGACGTACCCTTGAATCCAGAAACAAGGTCAGGACAAAGAGAGATAGAGACATTAGAAGGGTTATGGAGATTTGGGTTATTTACAGGATTGAATAGCACAATAGCCCTTTCTTGATTTTCAAGCTCCTCAATCACTGGACCATAATTCTGAGCCCGGTCGAATTCAACCTCGTCTTCCTCCAAAATGGGCGGTAATTGCGCATCCTGAAAGTGAAATTTTGACAGTAAATAAGAAGAATGAAATGAGATCCAAACAGAAAGCAGAGGCTGTTACAGTTACATACCAGACGGCGAATCTTTCTGGCCGGAGAGGAAAGAGAGAAGTCGGAGAAGTCGTCGTTGACTTGATCGAGCTGGCCGAGCTCCTTCCTTTTCCGGGTGGTCATGTTTCTTTGCATTGGCTCGGAGACAGAGTAGCCTGCCATTGTTGAATGAGCGAAGAATTTTAGATGGGGTGGTGTTTGGCAGTTGTGGAAGGTTGGGTGGTGGAGACAAAAGGTGGCGGTGAAACTGGAGAGGGATTAATAGGTGGTGAGTGTGAGAGTGAGTGAGTCTGTGTACCAAGGAAGGAGGCAAATTGGGCAAGAGAGACAGGGAGAGCTTTCGTGTGCCTCTAGATGTCTCGAGAAGCCGATGGAGAGGATGATCCATGTGCTAGGGGAATTTCTAGTCTTTGGACTTTGGGCTTCGGAGGATGTACATGGCCCATGGTTAGGTAATTCTTGTTTTTTATTTTCCGATTGTAAAAAATAACTAGAAGAGAAAGACTACTGACCCTAGAGCTGGACGATCTGCCACAATTAGCCTCAATGCGCAACTTTAGAACTAAAGACCAACCATTTGATGTCATCAAGAGACTCGATACTCTAAAGAACTAATGTTTTGACATGATAGACAATCTATAATAATTTCAGAACCCATTCAACTATCCATTTAGGATTTTGTAAAAGTAATGCAGTTTGCAAACCTTCTATCAAGACAGTTGCTTAACCACCAAACCACTTGTATAACAACCCTTTTAGCCGGAGCTATGTGAGGATGGTGGAACTGATCACGCAAAACAAAACCTGATGAGGCTTTATTTTGAGTTATAAATACATCAAAATTTGCTTTTACGAAATTAACATCTAGATCGTATAGAAAACCTTTCCACTTGAGAGCCCACAATTAGACATAAATAAAAGCCTTTCACTTCTTGTACGTATAAAAAAAAAAAAAACCTTTCACTTCAAAAATCATGAACTTGACGCAAACCCATGTCATATAATCCTGACAATTTCAAGAAAAACATAAACTTGATAGCTAAAAGTGAGTCTAACTCAGTACCTTCCCAAACCCAATATGAAATTAAAGCTGAAGACTCCACCTTTACATAAATATGTGGAGAAAAATGAAAAGGGTGATCAACAAATAGAATATAGTGGGATCTTGTGATGAGGGAGTGAGGAATCTGGGACTTAGAGTAGATGTAATATCCGAACTCGGATGCGGGAGGACGTCGGAGAAGCCGTACTGTTTTCAACGTTTCTGGGTTCTTATAATCGAGAGAGAATGAGATGGAAGAGATGAGAAGATAAGTTTTAGGTTTTGTTTAAGAGATATGAGCCCTTAAATTAGAAGAGACGACCAGGATCCACTCGAATTGGATGCTTAGTTTTCCCCCACCTTAAGGTATTATATATACAGCATCAGCATGCAGACTTCGATCAATCTCGATGATAAACCTAATAGATACATCCCTAACTCAGTTCCATTGGACCTAGATGACTCCTCCTTGGCCTCATTACCTGGCAACCAAGTTTTATTTAATACTTATTCCAAAATATGCCTTTTCAATTCCTTAAAATGCTTACAAATTAAAATAGCATTTCTCTTCAATCATAAGACTTGGATAACTAATATTTTGAACTTGTATGACTGATTGTCTTATAAAATACAATACAAAGTTCCTAGGTTTGATTGACATAAAAAAAAAGTCATAGATAAAGAATATGCAAGAAAAGTTTCTAGGTTGGAATATATCATCGATTTCATAATGCATGTATATACTAAACAATACTAAACTATATACAGATAACTAAGGGTCATAGTGTACCTATTACATCTCTAACATTAGTGAACTTATTAATCTTTGCCCTCAAGTTATTAATTAATTAAAAACCTTTCCTGAATATTCTCACTCCCAGCAGCGGCAACTCAATACTAATTCGAAGAAGGTAAAAAGCGTTTCACAAGACGTCGAGGTGATCAAGCCTAGTATAATAGTATTATTCAGTTTGGAGATGAAGAACAATTTGCTCAATCTCTCTATGTTATCCCATTAATTAATTGAAAACTGAAGAGAAATTAGGTCCTTGAACATTATATCTTGGTACGTATAGCATCGAGTAGAGAGAGCAAATAATAACAGCTGCTGGTGATGGTCACCGGAAAGTTGATGCCGTGACAGGTAAGAAGTTAGGTCGGTGTAAATATGTTTTACGAGTTCGCTCTATTATTCCTTTGATCATGAGCTACAAGTTTGTTTTATTCAATCGTATTTTCATCAGCTTGATCCAAATGCCGTGTAAACGACTAGTACTGTAAGTTAATAATTTAATGTGATTATGGTTCTTGTTGATGCAGGTATCTTCCTCCTTACACTTCGTTCCTCCCCGCTAAAGAAAATGATCAATATGATCTACAACCTCATGATCAGAGAAGGAAAAAGAGAAGAGGGAAGCTCATGGAGAATCTCATATTCTCACAGCTCTCCTATTTGACAGTCTTTATCATCCTAGTCTGCATAACTGAGAGGAAAAGATTGAAAGAAGATCCCCTCAATTTCAATGTACTCAATATCGTGCTTGAAGTAATCAGGTAATTAAGAAAGAACAGTAGCCCCAAGAACTGCAATTCAAAATGATTATAAGCTCAACATTTTAAATTACTCGCAGCACGTTCAGAACATGGCATCAGCATATTAGTCCTGACTTTGTGCTAGTCATGGAATATCGGAATACTTAGCATGCACTTGTTAAGTTCTTTAGCATTCTGCAATCTATTTGCATATTAGAGACAGAATATCAGCTTCATATTACGGAGTAAGCATCTACATTCTGAGTTTTGTTAATTTTACCATGTGCTGCAGTCAGTGGCGAATCCAGGATAAATATCTTACATGGGCTAAATGTAACGCAAAAAAAAAAATTAACCAACAATGCGATAAATTTTGGTTCATTGAAAAAACATACATGTATAAGGGGACATAGCAAGTTTTACCCTTAAACGTATTTACATTAACAAAAGCTATATACAATACAATACAAGAAACACAATTAAAAACTAACTAAATTGTACTCTACGAGGCCCCAAAACTTCAAAATCTTTAATCACCATCTCATTGTCAACCACTTCAACAAATTCTTTTTCGATATGAAACACCATGCAATCATCAAGAAACTCATCCTCTATCTTGTTTCTAAGTTTGTTTTTAATGATGTTCATGGATGAAAAAGCTCTCTCAGTGGTTGTAGTAGAATCAGGAAGAGTCAACACTAAACAAATCAACTTAAAGAACATAGGATAAAACTCTAATTTTATTCTTTGAATAAGTTTCCGACACAGATCAGATATAGAATCTAAGGTGTGAAATGCTACATCTTGAGTCATATCTTTTTTATAACATGCACACTCTAATTCCAAAGAAAGAAAGTCATCTTGCACAAAATCTTGAGGATAAAAGCTCTTAGCAAGAAGGACTAAATTTTGAGTTTCAAATAGGCTGAACTTATCATGAGGATCCAAAGTTGAAGTGAGCATAAGGAGTTCGCAAGATTTGTCATTGAACCTCTTATTTAGCTCACTTAATTGAAAGTCAATTACAACATTGAATACCTCTACACTGAAGTGGTGCTCATGTGTGATGAAATTCTTTTGTTGACTCAGACGACCCGTACCATCCAACCAACGAGCACTCATATCAGACATAGCAATATAATGTGTCTCACAAAAAGATGCAATAACCATAAAAAAATCATCCCAACCATCATCTCTCATGTCTTGAAGAAGTTCTTTTGTAGTTTCAACAAAATTCATTGTTTCTCCGATGTTATTGGTTTTCTGTTGTACTACTTGACAAAGAACTTATGTGACTTTCATGACTCTATGCATCAAAATCAGACAAAACACAAACTAACGATCTCATAGCTCTAAGAATACCATTAGCTTCTCCCTGAACAGGTAAGGTTGCAGTGTCCATCATATGATCCAAAGTAGCCATGGTTGAACCAAATAATTCAATCATACTCTTAATAGAACGAAAATGAGAGCTCCAACGAGTAACAGAAGGTCGTTGCAAACTGCAAGTTTGATTAGAGCTCGTACCTGATTGAAGATTGTGAATTAGCAAAGTGTAAAGTGCAAATATAATCAAGAATATGATATCTATTGATGCAAATAGAATACAAATTAAAGTTAGCGTCATACTTGTTTGAAGATTACCAATAGCTATTAAATCTTGGATTTCATCCTCTCTAGCAGCTTTTAGGGCACCCTTGCGCTTAGCAAATAAATCCACAAAATTCACAACAAGTAATAGAGTAGAAAAGAAGCGATATGTATCATGAACGCCCTTAGCCGCACCATTTAGAGCTAGTTGCAAACGGTGAGCAAAACAATGAACATAGTACGCATAGGGATCGACAATCTTCAAGAAACAATGTATGTAACCCATTCTAAATACCACTCATATTACTAGCTCCGTCATATCCTTGACCACGCATATTTTCCACTTGTAGATTGAACATACCGAGAACTTTGACTATCTCCAATTTAAGAGTTAATGAGGTTGTGTCAGGAACACTCACTATCTTAAAGAACCGTTCTTGGATGAAGCCATGACGATCAACACATCTCAAAACAATAGACATTTGCTCCTTGCCAGCTACATCAACTGCTTCATCAACAAGAATGCAAAACTTTGCATCACCAACTTCTTCACGAATCATTTGCCTCACTCTATTACCAAGAATATTTAAGAGCTACTTTTGAATAGATGGAGAGATGTACTTGGCATTTCCAGGAGCATTCTGCAATATAACCCTATCATCATCACTAGCCATTCTTTCATAAGACTTTCTAACTTGCTTAAAATTTCCAGCATTAAGATAGCTTTCAAATTCATCATGGCCCCTAAAAGCTTGTCCTTGGTTTGCTAGAAGTCTCACACCCTCTATTGCATCCTTCAATCTAAATCGATTATGTTTCACCTCTTTTGCTGTTCTTTTCACAAAAACTCTCTCAATCTAGACTCTATATGTACTGTAAGCACACTCTTTTGCTTCCAGTTTCTCATCTCATCTATAGTAAAAGCAGGATGAAGAGGGTTTTCTTTATCAAATAGAAAACAAGGGAAACAATATATATCTTGTCTTGATCTTCCGAGTACTCAAGCCATGAATGACCTTCAAACCAATCAAAGTTAAACTTACGATTTTGTGCCCCATGAAGTGAAAGAGGATAATGTTTCAGCTTAGGTTGACATGGACCTAATGCAACATAAGCTTTTCGAACGGCATCACGTTGATTCGCAGGATACTTCCATAAAGGACACTGTTTGCTCGGATCACGTTCAATGGCATTGACATTGCCATGTAGATCAAACTCATTCCTCTGAGATCCAAATAAAGAAGACTATGAAGACAGTTCTTCAGTTATTCCAATAGTAATTGGAGTGCCTATAGAGGCTTGTGAACTTGAACATGATGACTGTTGAACTTTACTAAACCATGTGCTGATATCTTTTGATCTAGGCCTTTTGACACGATTAATTTGTTCATCTGACATTCTGTAATTCCAAATAAAATTTCTAGCAATTCAGTAATGCAAAACTTAACAAGACAATAATTCAATTGAATAAGCATACTAGCAGCCTAGTTCATTCAATTAACACAAAAGCGATAGAGTATAAGTTATACAGTTATATACACTTGGACCGCTGGACGCAGAGCAGGAGGCCAGGAGCAGCCGAGTAGATAGCCGACCAGAGGACTAGAGGAGCAGCCGAGCAGGCGGAGGCGCGGAGCAGCGTAGTAGGAGGAGGCAGCTGAGTAGACAGTCGAGCAGGAGGCCAGGAGCAGCGGAGCAGACAGCCGAGCAAGCCGAGGCAGCCGAGCAGAAGGCTAGGAGCAGCGGAGCAGACAGCCGAGCAGGAGAACTGGAGGAGCAGCCGAGCAGGAGGGCAGGAGCAGCCTAGCAGACAACCAAGCAGGCGGAGGCAGCTGAGCAGGAGGACTAGAGGAGGAGCCGAGCAGGCGGAGGCCCGGTCGAGGAGCAGCGCAGTAGGCGGAGGCAGCTGAGCAGGAGGACTGGAGGAGCAGGCGAGGAGCAGCGCAGCAGGCGGAGGGGCGGAGCAGGCGACTGGTGATCTGAGAGTGAGACGCTTTGTTTGAGTCATATCACTCGTATAGTCGTATGGCTATTGCCTATTGGCTGCAGTCTGTCTCTGCAGTTCTGCTTTAGGGTTTTTTTTTCTGGGTCTGGCCCAAAATCTCACCTAGGCTCCAGCCCAGGCAAGCCTTGGGCTGGATCCGCCATTGGCTGCAGTGCTTATGGAAATGTAGGGTTTACGACAGGATATAGTTGTAAACGACAGGTCAACCTTAACGGTGTTTGCCAGGATAAATGATATGGATTTTCAGGAAGATGGAGCGATGAGGGGAAAATACTTCTCATTGCTGCCATGTTTTTCGGAAGACTCAAGAAATTCAATATGGATGGAGGTAAAGGATGGAAGCTCCTCTAACATAGGACCTTAACGATCGAGAGGATACGTAAGAGATCGAAAGAAAGAAAGAAATTGCACAGATGGTTGTAGTTATGCATGTATCCATGTCTTCTTCTTCTTGCTTTTGGAGGGTAATGTGTACAGATATGATTGTTTCACTCTGAATGCAAATTTCAAGCTACCTAATTGCGTCGCAAGCCAAACAATATGTTCGAACAGTTTAGGCATAATTTAGCTTGATACGCATTAATTTGAGAGTCTGCGAGACAACAAGAATCAGTGAATCAACATGCCTAACAAATTCAGCTTGTGAAGTTCTGCTCACAGGTCACGAAATCACCCTCACTAGCTAACAAGTACACAACAAAAGAAAAAAAGAACCCTAATATTATTAACTATGTTTAGAGAGATTGGATAGCTAATTAAGCTAGAGCCATGGCTAAACATAGATTAATTACCATTGGAAAGAAGAAGATTACATTGTTTTAAGATAGTTTTCCGTTTGAAGCTCTAAAATTAGATAGAGAGAAGTCTTTTAGACAAAAGAACAGAAGAGGTGGCAAGGAATATTAAAAAGCATGCATGGAAAAACATCAAAGGGATTTTAAGAGAAAATCCCGTCATAGGAGGACTTCTTCATTTGAGGCATAGGAGTCCTTCTATGCGACCCAAGCGACCGGATAGTGACGTGCACCGAAAACACCGGGGCAATCGTACAATTTAAAACCCTTTTTGTAGTATATAGCATATGATAAGTAAGGGGTCGAAAGGCCGGGGACTTATAGGGCGCTCTTGCATTTAGTGATAAAAAGATTAGAACTATAAACAATTATTTACATATATACAAAGATAAACGGGGGTTTAGAGAGTTTGGTTCTAAATTCCTACAAAACAGAAAATAAATATTAAATATGTACAATTGATCAATCCATTCAACACATAGCCAAAGAGAGAAACTCAGATCTCGACCACACATTAATATCATGCTTCAATCTTAGTAAAGTGAAACTTGTCGAAATTATAATCTAGAAACAATCTCAAGACACGAGCCTACGAGGTCTTCGCATCTTATTGTTCTTCTTAAGTGTACTTAGCACAGAACGTCTAGAACTAAGAATTTCATGAGAACGTCTACATGAATCATTAAGATAAAGAACGAGATTGAACACGACCACTGCCGTGAACGTCACCGCATTAAATCATTGTAGTCCACGTTTCCAGCCACTACGACATGGCTTCCATCACCTACGATCCATACTTACCTACGCGGCTTAGCATGAATTTCTGACGGTAGTTAGCATGCATTCTAACTATATAGCTACTAAAACAGAAACGCTTCCTTCCTAAGCATAAATCGACAAGAACAAAAATACTAAAACATCATAAACAAAACATCAACATGCTTAACTAAGAAAAGAATTTACTAATAACAAAACAATCGCAACAAACATCCAACACCAATGATGAACACCGAATCCATGTCTTTAAAATTGTAAAGAAAACTAAACAAAGATAGAGGCATAGTTTACACTTTGACGATCTTCAAGAAGCTTGAGGATGAGCAAGAGGTGCGCGGCTTCAAGGTTCCTTCTTCTCCAAGGTTGCGACGCAAGGGTGAAGATCACCAAAGCTTTGGCAAGGAGAGAGAACTCGGCAAAGGAGGGGAGAGGGCTGCGGCAAAGGAGGTTATTTCTCTAGGGTTTTTGTGAGAATGAATGATGATTTTTCTGTAGAGAAACAGCCCCTTATATAGAGTCTAGGCCGAACCACATTTTGCTCTCCACCCTTGATTTATTCTTGATCCAATGGCTCCAATTAATTGCACATAAAATCTGGAAATTATCTCCATGGAAATCTCTAGAATTCTTGCGCACCACTCCTTCGTATGTAGCTTGAATGATGACCGAATGCATGGCCTAATCACCAAGGAAAAATCGGCAAAGATCTCCTTCTCCTTGTAAAGCTGCCGATTTTATTGTTGTAGGGTTTTTCATCCAATAGCAATCCTACAAATAAGCATAATGACATGTTCAATCCAATAGGAATTAAGATAGATAAAATCAGAATATTCCCCTCAATAAATAGAGATTTTGATGAAGCAAAACTCCTTAAAATAATACCCTAAAAATCGGCAAAGATAGTCCATTGGACTCCAAGAAATCGGCCAAGAAGGCCTAGCCGAATCCATAGGGTTTTGGGGTTTAAATGGATCATGCAATCGGCCCAAATCCACTTAGGTTTGGGTTTATGCGACTTAGAGGTTTCCTGGTCCGATTAGGATTTGACTTTATGGCTCAACGTTTCCTAGTTGAAGTAGGATTCTCGAAACAACTAGGTTTTCTATTAAATTTCCTCTTTTAACATCCTTTTCGTAAATAATGCTCACTAAGCCTCTAATAAATAAAACAAGTCAAAAATGATAAAGTTAAGGTAATAACGTAGCTAAATAGGGTAGGAAACACATTATAAACACGGCATTTTATGCCTCTATCAACTCCCCCACACTTAGCTTTTGCTAGTCCCTTAGCAAAACCAATCGACAAAATAAATAAAAACAACTCTAATGCCCTTAACATTTGTCTCAGCATCTCTTATCTCATGGCTTCAAAATTAGCACTTAATAAAGAATCATTCCAAAACATTCCAAAGCTAATTGCCATGCATAGATCACATATATTAGTAGGACTTGGAAGAACAATGGTGATGGTTATAGCTTAGCATGTTTCAAACAAGTAGTGATCCATCCTCACAAGGTATGCACTCGATTTTTCACTCAGATTTTCTGGCTCAATCACTCAAATGTATGCAAGAGAAAATATTTTGAGGCATTCATAATGCTTGCATTTATATGAACAAAAAGCACATGTTAAATAATAAATAAATAAACCTCATGAAGGAATCAATTACTCACACAAATGGACCCAAACCATATGCTCAATTCTTGGAATAGACTCCACAGATCAAGTTTAACCCATCTCACAGATCATAAAGGACTTTAGGGTTATGTAACATGGCTAAGCTAGGGGTATGAATTGAAGGATGAGGAATCACAAAGTTCCTAAAGACCTAGCAGAGCAATTAAGCACACCTTATGTCTCCGAAATTGAGGGCCAGATATCATCTTTTTGGGCCCTTCGTCATTCTAACCTCCTTATAACTTCATGAAAAAGGACAAAGGCCAAATAATTTTGTTTTTAGGCCTCCCATTTCACAATATAAAGACAATGTCCAGATTTCTTCTTTTTCTGCCAAAATTTTTTTCTTTTCTTTTTATTTTCATGGCATTTTCTTTTACACAAGGACAAGTCATTTCCCCCACACTTGTTTCTGATCATCACTTCCAGCAATCTTCACACCAAATGCTCTACTAGGCCCAAAGGACAAGGGTAGAGAAATGCTGTACTAAGCTCAAGGTAAAAATCATGGGTGATGAAAGAAAAAGCTTAATGTAGGCTCAAAGGGGTTTCAACTAAGGGGTGTGCAGCGCACACAAATAGGGACACAAGCTCATTTGGCAATGGTGTTTATCCTAAAAAGTCCATTTAATCCCTTCCATGATCAGGGTAGTTTATGAATAAAAGCTTTGAAAATCCACAAGAATGAGTTCTAGTAATCTCTCTAGTCCATTAAAAGCTATGGTGAGTAAATCGACATGAAAGAATAATGAGGTTTGCAAAAATTAAGCCAAGAAAACGAATTAAGAATTTTTTCAATGATCGCTCAACAAAAATGGCACATATACAAGGCTCAAAAGCTCACAATAGGGTCATATGAATCACACTTGTCCTACCATGCTCAAAATCTGTACCAATGTTTACAAACCATATCCACTACAAATCGTATGATTTCCATTTATTTCAATTAACCGCAGAATATCAGTTAGAAATCAACTCAATCTTGTGATCATTTCGTCCATTATTTCAGAGAATAATTTCGTCATAGACTGTTAAGGGCTCCTAAGACTCAAAACAAAAATAAAGACTCGAAAATTTTAAAATATTTTTGGGTTTTTCGATAATTTGACTCAAAGCAATAAAACAATGTAAATCCCTCCCCCACACTTAAACTCTACATTGTCCTCAATGTTCATAAAATAAAGTATAGAGGTAAGCATGAAGTTGGGAGCTACGACTCAAAAATAAAGCAAATAAACAAATAAATTGAAACAAGAAGAAAGGGAATAAGGAAAACAAATCTGCGTTGACGGCTCCTCCATATCTTCTTGTTGAAAATGGGTTACCTCCCATTGAGTGCTTCGTTTTACGTCCATTGGCTAGACGGTAGTACCTCAATTTGTATTCGGTGTCTCATAGAGGGGTACTTCCTCCGCATTTGGTTCATACGGCTCATAGTAGGGCTTGAGCCGATGGCCATTCACTTTAAAGTGCTCACCGGTCTTTGTGCTCTTGATCTGTATGGCACCATGAGGAAAAACTTGAGTAACAATAAAAGGGCCAATCCAACGAGAACGTAACTTACCGGGAAAGAGTTTGAGTTTAGAATGAAATAGTAGGACTTTTTGTCCAACAACAAACGATTTCCGACGGAGCATCTTATCATGATAAGCTTTGGTTTTCTCCTTGTAAATCCACGCATTATCGAAGGCTTCATTTCGGATTTCCTCAAGTTCGCTCAGCTGCAACTTCCTATGAAGGCCGGCATCATTTAGATTCATGTTAAATTCCTTTACCGCCCACCAAGCTTTGTGTTCCAATTCCACCGGTAGGTGGCATGCTTTTCCATAGACTAGCCGAAATGGAGACATCCCAATGGGTGTCTTGTAAGCTGTACGGTAGGCCCATAAAGCGTCATCTAGCTTTTTGCTCCAATCCTTGCGGTTAGGACCTACAGTCTTCTCTAAAATCCGCTTGATCTCTCGGTTCGAAATTTCGGCTTGTCCACTTGTTTGAGGGTGGTACGGGGTGGACACCTTGTGCGTAACATTGTATTTCTTAAGCAATGCTGCGATGGTACGGTTGCAGAAATGAGATCCTCCATCACTTATAATCACTCTTGGCATTCCGAACCTACAAAATATGTTAGTGCGGAGAAAATCTGCAACCACTTTAGAATCGTTAGTTTTGGTGGCTTTTGCTTCCACCCATTTTGAGACATAATCAACCGCCACTAATATATATAAAAATCCGTCAGATGCGGGAAAAGGTCCCATAAAATCAATGCCCCATACATCGAATATTTCAACAGTTACAAAATTTTGTAAAGGCATTTGATCTTTAGGTCCTAAATTACCTAACCGTTGGCACCTATCACAAGATATGCAAAACATGTATGCATCTTTGAAAATCGTGGGCCAAAAGAAACCGGCATCTAATATTTTGAGGGCAGTTCGACGAGATCCAAAATGACCTCCACAAACTTCAGAATGGCAGAAGGTAAGAATGGATTTATGCTCATTTTCAGGGACACACCTCCTAATCATTTGATCTACACATCTTTTCCAAAGGTAAGGTTCATCCCAAATGTAATACCTAGACCATTTCTTAAGTTTTTCTCTTTGTGACCGAGGTAAGTCAGTTGGAAATGTCCTAGTGACCAAGTAATTCACAATATCCGCATACCATGGTTCACTTACCTCGATTCCAAAAAGCTGTTCATCGGGGAACGTTTCCGTCAAAGGTAGAGCTTCCTCTTCTCGCACAAGCCGGCTAAGATGGTCCGCAACGACGTTGTCACTTCCTTTCTTGTCCTTGATTTCGATGTCGAATTCTTGGAGTAGCAAAATCCAGCGGATGAGTCTCGGCTTGGCGTCTTTCTTTGCAAATAAATACCTCAATGCTGCATGATCAGTATAAACAGTTACTTTAGATTGAAGTAAGTATTGGCGAAACTTATCTAAAGCGAACACAACGGCAAGAAGCTCCTTCTCCGTTGTGGAATAATTGAGTTGGGCATCATTCAAAGTTCGTGATGCGTAATAGATCGCACAGGGCTTCTTGTCCTTCCGCTGTCCCAACACTGCGCCAACGGCATAATCCGAAGCGTCACACATGAGCTCAAAGGGCTCATTCCAATCAGGGGGCGTCATCACGGGCGCCGAGGTCAGCAATCCCTTCAATGTTTCGAACGCAAGCTTGCATTCGTCGTCAAAGTCGAAGGCGACTTCCTTTTGGAGCAAACGGCATAGAGGCCTTGATATCTTAGAAAAATCCTTGATAAACCTGCGGTAAAAACCTGCGTGGCCAAGAAACGAACGTATCTCCCTCACGGTTGTGGGGTAGGGTAAGTGACGAATTAAATCAATCTTAGCCTTATCAACTTCAATGCCTCTAGCCGAAATGATATGACCTAAGACAATCCCTTGAGTTACCATGAAATGGCATTTCTCCCAATTTAAAACTAAATTCGTGTCAACGCATCGTTTCAAAATGAGTTCTAAATTTTCCAAACAAGATTCAAAGCTCTTACCGAAAACGCTGAAATCGTCCATAAAAACTTCAATTTTATTTTCAATGTAATCCGAAAATATAGACATCATGCATCTTTGAAACGTACCTGGTGCGTTGCATAAACCGAATGGCATACGACGATAAGCAAATGTACCGAACGGACATGTGAACGTCGTCTTCTCTTGGTCCTCTTGGGCGATGCAAATCTGGTTGTACCCACTATATCCATCTAGAAAGCAGTAAAACTCATGGCCGGCTAACCGTTCAAGCATTTGGTCAATGAATGGCAAGGGGAAGTGATCTTTCCTAGTGGTGGCGTTGAGCTTCCTATAATCTATGCAAACACGGTGACCGGTTACAAGTCTTTGGGGTACAAGCTCGTTCTCCTTATTCTTCACTACGGTTATTCCGGATTTCTTGGGAACAACTTGAACAGGTGAAACCCATTTGCTATCTGATATGGGGTAGATTACTCCGCAATCTAGCAATTTGATCACTTCATCTTGTACAACCTTCATCATTGGCGGGTGAAGGCGTCTTTGGGCTTCACGGGTAGGCTTAGCTCCTTCTTCTAGCAAAATACGGTGGACACAAGTGGTAGGGCTAATTCCCTTGATATCGGCTAAAGTCCATCCGATAGCCGTCTTGTTTCTCTTCAACACTTCCACCAATCTTCTTTCTTGTTCATTATCTAACTTAGAGGACACAATTGCAGGTAGTGTCTCATCATCTCCGAGGTACACATATTTCAAATGGTCGGGTAGTGGCTTAAGCTCTAAGGTAGGGGCCTTCTCTACCGATGGTAACATCTTAGTGGTAGAAGCAGGGAGGCCGATGAATGGTGCGTTGTGTAGGGCGAATGGAACATTGTCTAAGGCCGCAACGGTTTCTAGTACGTATTCATCCCAAACTGCCTCCAAATCTTCCATAGGTACCTTGTCACCCTTCACATTGAACCCAACTCTTTGGGAGATGGTAACTTCCAACTTGTCATCGATCAATGTGTCTAAATGATGCTGCGCATACGAATCAACAATATCAATGGAGTAACATGGTTTAATTTTGGACAAGGGGTACCTCATTGCTTCAAAGATGTTGAAGCCAATCACTTCACCGTCAAATTCCATTGTCAACGCGCCGGCATGCACATCGATCTTGGTCCTAGCTGTTCTCATGAAAGGACGTCCTAAAAGTATAGGAATTGAACTTGTATGGGAGTCGTCCTCCATATCTATGATATAAAAATCTGCAGGGAATATCAAGTGGTTAACTTGAACCAGAACATCCTCCACATACCCCTTAGGATACGTGTTGGACCTATCAGCTAGTTGGATAATTACGGTATCTTTCTTTAATTCGCCAAGGTCCATGGAGAGATATAAACTATATGGCATAACATTAATTGATGCACCCAAATCAAGCATGATATTATCAAATTTAGTGTCACCAATTACGCAAGGGATAGAAAAACTCCCTGGGTCCTTGAGCTTGGGCGGCATTCTTCGTTGGAGAACGGCAGAAACCGTCTCACTCATCTTTACTACTTCTTTCTCTCTTGTTTGTCTCCTTGTGGTACATAACTCCTTCAAGAATTTCGCATATTTGGGAACTTGAGTAATGCACTCGATCAAGGGCATGTTCACTTGAACTTTCTTAAAAATCTCCAAGATGGCTTGATCGGATTCGTCCTTCTTCGATTTCTGAAACCTACTTGGAAATGGGGGGCGCACCAAAGGGGAGTTAGTTGTAACCGAACCATTAGAGTTAGGGTCATTACCTATTGGCGGGTTGGTTGTTGGCAAAGAAGCTTCGGCTCTTGAAGTAGCCGGATCTTTCTCCAAATCTTTGGTGTTGATAATGATGACTTCGTCCTCCTCATCATGAACTACGTTGGACTTCTTTGGGTCCTTCCTTGGTACTTCGTGGAGCACATGTCCGCTCCTTGTGTGTACAGCTTTTGCGGATTCAAAATTTGGATTAGGGTTAGGGATGGTACCGGATGGCAGCTTCCCTACTTCGGTGATCTTTCCCATGAAATCCACAATCTTCCCCAATTGGTTCTTGATGTCGGCAATATCCTTCACATTGCTTTGTTGCCCCCTAGTAAGTGCATCTTGTGTTTGGAACAGATTCTCTAGCATCTTATCATAAGAGGGGTGAGTAGCGTTATTTGCCATAAAAGGATTATTTGGAACAAAAGTTTGAGGAACCTGGGGTCTTGGAACAAATCCGGATGAGCGTTGAAATTGACCTCCGAAGTTTGGGGGTTGGCTTGTTGCATTCTCCGTATTGCTCCAACGAAAGTTCGGATGATCTCGAGTACCAGGGTTGTACACATTTGAGAATGGATTGTATCTTGGTTGTCCGATGGCGTTGGCAGATTCCCATTCGCCACTTTCAATCAGTTGGGGACATTGATCCGTGGGGTGTCCTTGCAAAGAGCAAACACCACATACTTTGACAGGTTCACGGCTTGCTCCAATGGTGAGATGGGCTAGTACGGCATCAAGCTTGCTTTCGAGTGCCTTAGCTTCACTCACTTTCTTTGTACTATTAAGTGTGACCGCAAATTGTTGATCATTGAGGGCTCGGTTGTCTAGCAATGTCCATGCTTCTTGAGGCGTCTTGTCCACAAATGAGCCTCCAGATGAGGCGTCTAGAAGTTGGCGTTCCAAGGGCAACAGTCCCTCATAAAAGTATTGCAATAAATTGCTCTCCTTGATTCCATGAGAGGGGCATGATGCGACAAGAGCCTTGAATCTTTGGTAAAAGGGGCAGAAAGATTCATCCGCTCCTTGTTGAACTCCGGTTATTTGCTTTCTCATGAGAGTGACCTTCGAAGCCGGAAAGTACTTCGTCAGAAATTCAGATTTCATGCGATCCCATGAGGTGATGTGTCCATTGGGCAAATCAAATAACCATGACTTTGCGGGGTCTTCAAGAGTGAAGGGGAATCCCTTCAATTGTAGTACTTGCATGTCCGCATTCCTTGGACACATGCTATTACACACAAATTCGAAAGCCTTCAGATGCTTGTTTGGATCTTCACTCGGCAATCCATGGAACTTCGGCAATTGGTGGAGAAATCCACTTTTCAGTTCAAAGTCTCCTTCTTTTCCAGCTGCAGCCGCCGGATACACAATGCAATTTGGAGATCCACCGACTGGAATGTCATCAACTTGCGCGGAAAGTGTTCGGATACTCATGGTTGCGGGTTGTTGATTCACTTGTACTTCTTCTTGTTCGAAAAATCCTTCGGGTGGATAGATAGAGTGCGGAGATGCAACCTCCTCCGAATGTTCGGAACAAACGGACTTGACTACGATGGCCTCCTCCTCGTCACTATCAAAATTCAGCTCTCGGAATGTTTGGGGTGTTTGAATGGGGTATTCCAAGATATTGGAAGTTGATGCTGCTCCTCCACCTTGAATGCGCTTCAAGCGAGCTTCTAGATCGGCTATAAACTCTGCGGTTATGAGTGGCAAGGAACTTTCATTGGACATTCATAACCCTAAACATTTCAAACAAATAAATAAGTACCAAAAATAAAAATTAAAGAAACAACATTATTATTAACAAGTATAAATTGAGTATAAGTATAAGTATATTTAGACTTGAGCTCGTATTTTGACACGTTACAAGGGTTAGAAATGTTAATCGACAATTTATAAGGCTTATAAATCCTCAATTCCGAATTTTAAGAAGCAAACCGAAAATGGACCAATTAGGTTTATTATCTAGACATAAATAACTCCGTGGTTTCAAAAGACTTATTCGGCCGAGAGCTACTATGTGTTAGACAATTCGACAAGAGTTAATAAGGACTTGGAAAGACCCTATTAACAAATGTGACCTTAGTCCCACCGATTTTGATTCTTAAAGTCCAAATCTGAAAACAAATAAAACAAATAAATATTAGACAATATAAACAAAGCACTAAATAACAAGAGACTTATTATTAAGTCCCCGGCAACGGCGCCAAAAATTGACGTGCACCGAAAACACCGGGGCAATCGTACAATTTAAAACCCTTTTTGTAGTATATAGCATATGATAAGTAAGGGGTCGAAAGGCCGGGGACTTATAGGGCGCTCTTGCATTTAGTGATAAAAAGATTAGAACTATAAACAATTATTTACATATATACAAAGATAAACGGGGGTTTAGAGAGTTTGGTTCTAAATTCCTACAAAACAGAAAATAAATATTAAATATGTACAATTGATCAATCCATTCAACACATAGCCAAAGAGAGAAACTCAGATCTCGACCACACATTAATATCATGCTTCAATCTTAGTAAAGTGAAACTTGTCGAAATTATAATCTAGAAACAATCTCAAGACACGAGCCTACGAGGTCTTCGCATCTTATTGTTCTTCTTAAGTGTACTTAGCACAGAACGTCTAGAACTAAGAATTTCATAAGAACGTCTACATGAATCATTAAGATAAAGAACGAGATTGAACACGACCACTGCCGTGAACGTCACCGCATTAAATCATTGTAGTCCACGTTTCCAGCCACTACGACATGGCTTCCATCACCTACGATCCATACTTACCTACGCGGCTTAGCATGAATTTCTGACGGTAGTTAGCATGCATTCTAACTATATAGCTACTAAAACAGAAACGCTTCCTTCCTAAGCATAAATCGACAAGAACAAAAATACTAAAACATCATAAACAAAACATCAACATGCTTAACTAAGAAAAGAATTTACTAATAACAAAACAATCGCAACAAACATCCAACACCAATGATGAACACCGAATCCATGTCTTTAAAATTGTAAAGAAAACTAAACAAAGATAGAGGCATAGTTTACACTTTGACGATCTTCAAGAAGCTTGAGGATGAGCAAGAGGTGCGCGGCTTCAAGGTTCCTTCTTCTCCAAGGTTGCGACGCAAGGGTGAAGATCACCAAAGCTTTGGCAAGGAGAGAGAACTCGGCAAAGGAGGGGAGAGGGCTGCGGCAAAGGAGGTTATTTCTCTAGGGTTTTTGTGAGAATGAATGATGATTTTTCTGTAGAGAAACAGCCCCTTATATAGAGTCTAGGCCGAACCACATTTTGCTCTCCACCCTTGATTTATTCTTGATCCAATGGCTCCAATTAATTGCACATAAAATCTGGAAATTATCTCCATGGAAATCTCTAGAATTCTTGCGCACCACTCCTTCGTATGTAGCTTGAATGATGACCGAATGCATGGCCTAATCACCAAGGAAAAATCGGCAAAGATCTCCTTCTCCTTGTAAAGCTGCCGATTTTATTGTTGTAGGGTTTTTCATCCAATAGCAATCCTACAAATAAGCATAATGACATGTTCAATCCAATAGGAATTAAGATAGATAAAATCAGAATATTCCCCTCAATAAATAGAGATTTTGATGAAGCAAAACTCCTTAAAATAATACCCTAAAAATCGGCAAAGATAGTCCATTGGACTCCAAGAAATCGGCCAAGAAGGCCTAGCCGAATCCATAGGGTTTTGGGGTTTAAATGGATCATGCAATCGGCCCAAATCCACTTAGGTTTGGGTTTATGCGACTTAGAGGTTTCCTGGTCCGATTAGGATTTGACTTTATGGCTCAACGTTTCCTAGTTGAAGTAGGATTCTCGAAACAACTAGGTTTTCTATTAAATTTCCTCTTTTAACATCCTTTTCGTAAATAATGCTCACTAAGCCTCTAATAAATAAAACAAGTCAAAAATGATAAAGTTAAGGTAATAACGTAGCTAAATAGGGTAGGAAACACATTATAAACACGGCATTTTATGCCTCTATCAGATAGAACACCCGAGCTATAAGATCGAAATGGCCAAGGCAAGAAGATTTGGACCGAAAATGGAGCTCAAGAAGGGTGTTTATAATGTCATGCTTATTGGGTTTGCTTTCGCTTGGCTTTCTTGCGTGGTCGATGGTGCTTCACGCAGGAATGTTTTCGAAGTTGGTAGCCGTGGTCGCGTTCCCGATCATAACACCATCAGAGCAGTTTTGGAAGTTGCAATGTCCAAGGGAGAAATTAAGCCTCTCAATGAGACTGAAGCTGCGCAGGTAAATCATGGAAATCTTGAAATTTAGATCTCAATCAATGAGAATAATGTTATGTATACATTATCCTTTGGTGATTAAATTTTTATGATTGTTGGTGTTTATTCTTTGCAAAAACCTTTATGTTTGTGTATAACAGGGATGACATGCATACCAAGAAGTTTTTAAGATAATTTGCATGACGAAAAATGACATTCAGTAGAAAATTAAGAGTCAAACAAGTAATTAAGAAAAAATAAGAATCTCAACCTTTTACTGCCTAAAAGAATCAAATTCAGTTTAGGTTGGACCAGATTTGCAGTAAAACTTTTGACAAGAGTGGACTATAAAATGTTTCCGGTTCGAGTTGGATTTAAACCTTTTCTGGGTCCGAGATCTGGAACTTGAACTGCTCTTTCTTTAGTTTGATCTATATGTGGATCACTTACCAACATGTCATTTTTGAAGAAGTCTGAGACGAAAACATAAGTGTTAGATAGGGATCGAATTGAATCAAGACTCTAAACCTCATGTGTTAAGATGGATGCATCAAACAATATTAGTTGTTGAACATGTGAAAGGAATATAAGGAAGTTAAAGGGAAAATGACCAAAGAATCAACAACTTGACATAAACTTACAGGGTTGCTGCAAATAGTTCGTACATGTACAAACCAGCTAGCTAATTGTAACTTGGCAACTAGGTAACTATCCAAAAACAAAAATAGTGCTATAGGAAATTGTCATTTCCATTCCTTCCCTGCTAGCTATATATCTTTTATTTTGGCCATCACCAACTAGGCAACTAGTAAGGGAGTGTTCACGAGACATGGTTCCCACAACCACCCACAAACATCTATCAGATAGCACCAATATAAACTATCTGACGTAGACAAGATTTAATTGCATGTTTTAATTTATCAGTATGTAGAGGCATATTTCATCAAAGCTAGTTTCTTTAGTTCACGGCGTGTATCTACACATATCTATGTAAATGATCAAGATTAGATGACATAATACAGATATGGTGGTTCTCACATATATATTGTTATAGAGGATTAAGACTGCATCGTGTACTGTGGTATATACAAAAAGTTATGGTTATTTCACTCGCCTAAATAATCGTGGATAGTTACTGATTCTTTTGGTAAAACAAGGGATGTGCGTAACAAGATGCTCTATCGATAACATGCATGCATTTTGTCTGCGTGTGTGAAAGATTGGAAAAGAAAAATGAATTGTCCTACATAGTTTTACATGGTAGAAGTTGGAGAAGCTTAAGGGAGAGAGTTCCTCATGATTCTTGAGGAAACAACTATTTGTTTCTTGATTTGTTCTTATTTTATGTTGTCATACAAATAGTGTCCCTTATCTATGATATATATATTTATAAACCTTATTATGATTTAAACCGGCCAGCTGCTATCACAGTATGATTTGGTGAGAGGGCGTGTAGCAACACTACAAAAAATCCAATATCACAAGCCGTTACAAGACAAAACGCAACCTCTCTTTTCCTCTTCTTCCTCTCACTCAAACGTCTCTCACTCCTCTTTCATCTTCCCAGCTAGCAGCCTAGCCTATAGCTTATGTTCCTTCTACACCATTCACTTTCTCTGCCTCTCTTTCTATATATAAAAATCAGAGCCCTTTCTTTCTCTTCTTACTTTTACAATTTGCTTTTTGATCCAACCATGGTTGATCTTCTTAAGCAGTCATGGAAGTTTGTGATCCTAATTGTGTTGGAAATTATGTAATAATATCTAATATGAATGAAAATAAAATTACTCATGACTTTTCCATTTGAAAGGGTGTGTCTTTTTCAATATGTGTCTTTAGGAATAAGTGTGTCTCTTCAAGGAGATAAGTGAACGGACATGTTGGTTCACTTGGGGTTCTATATAAACCCATACTCATTTCTCCCTAAAGATGAGATTGAGAATCCTCAATTCTTCTATATGTCTTGTTCGTGTCAAAAGAGTATAAGATACAATTTATGGTTCGCTAGAGTCCAAAATTGCGGTGCTTCTATTTTGGATCATCGATTGTTGTATTCTACAAGGCGGACGCCCATCGAACTACAAGCACAAGGGTAGGGGCGAAATCTGTCTTTAGTCAAGTGCATTTATGCATGCCTCAATCGGAATATCAAGTCAGTTCTTTCTTTCCTTGTATTACTTTTATAGGATTCTTACACTATTTTACTCCTATATTAGGATTGATTCACTATTTTCAATCCTAAACGAATAGTGTTATGTTTCTTATATTCTTTATTGAAATTTCTATCATATTTATAATCAAATATATGATTGTGTACCAACAATCTAAAGACAGAATTTATAATGGAACAATCATGTTTGACGATGAGTCTTAACCAAACCAAGAAGCATTCGAAAGAGAAAAATTGTTGTGGTCTCTTACTGCGATTGATTCCTTATCTTAATACAAGGAGTAGTGTGGCATTGGTTAGATGGAAGATAATGAGTAGTCTGTGATGTATATAATATATATATACAAGATGAAAGTTAAAAATCGTTGATGAAAAGTGATTTATGGCGATAGTCCCAATTATGATGTTATCATTAAAAGATTTAAGATCTTTATGATCATATACAAATGAGAAGCATTTACAAATGTTAGTAAGACGTACTCTTGTTTTACGAACAAAAGTAAGAGAAAGATATTCGATGAGTAATGCTTGAATCACTAAATAGACATCCCAAGTTGGAGAAGTGCATGAAAAAAAAAAAGATAGCATAGTTATTCCATAAACGAATGGGCTCTTAAATGAGGTTTGTGGGAATACATTACTATCTTAATTGCATTACAAGAACCTATGATTGAGGGTTTACTTCTCAAATGTGGGGGTATTTATAATGTCTATAAATTGTATGTAATACAATTGAAGAGATAGTATTGGAATGCTTTGGCATTTACATATCTATATCGATCAAAAGGATTTGAACAACTACTCTCAAGTGAAATTTGATTTGATTGTCAACCTTATGGATCCAAATGTTTAATGGTTTGACAAGAGAGATAGTTGATGATCGAGGGGAATGAGTTAAAGCCAATAACACAATGAGTCATTACTTGGCGGAAACCTAACCTTGCAACATTGGAGATCCCATGGTCTAGGTTCAATAGGCAAACTAGTTGAGGAAGACTCAAGATGCATAACACACAACTCACTCATTCCTATGATCAATGTGTGTTTTCCGTAGCTATAATAAGGTTATGCTTTTGCATTTAATGATACTAATATCTTGTTATCAAAAAGAATATAACGGAGTGTTCTTAATTAGTGTGATCACCTATATGAGAGTAGAAGTCGGGTCGCTTCTATGAGAATGATATGGCTAAGTTCTCTAAAGCTCTCATGAATGTGGAAATTGTTCAGGACCAAAATGAACACAACCGTAAGAACCATTGTGTGTTAGAATAAGAGATGTGTGAGGCTTATTGTCTTGGTTTACACAAACGGTGAATAGTTCAAAGATCTTCTACATCTATTATTTCACCAAGTAAATCCGATAGGTCTTCACTATGAAAGGTTCAAGTCCAAAAGACACCTCTTCAAATGCATCTCTTATTTGCTTGTACTCTCTAATTCCTTGTCATTTATTGTCATTGTCATTTTTCATTCATGTGGGGGATTGTTGGAAATTATGTAATAATATCTAATATGAATGAAAATAAAATTACTCATGACTTTTCCATTTGAAAGGGTGTGTCTTTTTCAATAGGTGTCTTTAGGAATAAGTGTGTCTCTTCAAGGAGATAAGTGAACGGACATGTTGGTTCACTTGGGGTTCTATATAAACCCATACTCATTTCTCCCTAAAGATGAGATTGAGAATCCTCAATTCTTCTATATGTCTTGTTCGTGTCAAGAGAGTATAAGATACAATTTATGGTTCGCTAGAGTCCAAAATTGCGGTGCTTCTATTTTGGATCATCGATTGTTGTATTCTACAAGGCGGACGCCCATCGAACTACAAGCACAAGGGTAGGGGCGAAATCTGTCTTTAGTCAAGTGCATTTATGCATGCCTCATTCGGAATATCAAGTCAGTTCTTTCTTTCCTTGTACTACTTTTATAGGATTCTTACACTATTTTACTCCTATATTAGGATTGATTCACTATTTTCAATCCTAAACGAATAGTGTTATGTTTCTTATATTCTTTATTGAAATTTCTATCATATTTATAATCAAATATATGATTGTTCCCCAACAAATTGTTCTCTATTCTCATTTCATTCCTCATGTTCATGCTCTTAACATTGGTGTTCAAGACACAGATACTTCTATTGTTCTGGTTTGCTTCTTAGTTAATTAAATAATTACCTCTCTTTTCCTTGTCGAACTCATAACATTAGCTATATATGTTAAAGTCTTCTCTTGATATTTCCATTGCTGATAAAAACTCGCAGAGTAAAGATTGCAGTAGAACGTGTGAGTCCGAGTTCTGTACAGGTACTGATTTTATTTGCTCTGGGATTTTTTTGTTCAAATTTTTGTGATGAAAATAATTAATCTGTAATGATCCTAATTTGATTTATAATTTCGTTTTTGTGTGAAAACAGTGCCTCCATTGCTAAGATATGGAAAGTATTGTGGGCTTCTGTATAGTGGATGCCCTGGGGAGAAACCCTGCGATGGTTTAGATTCTTGTTGTATGCAGCATGATGCCTGTGTCCAATCTAAGCACAGTAAGTTCATATCTGAATCCTTAATTTCTGTCATTTTGGACTTCACTCTTTTCTTATATTAGCATTTTTTTTTTCAATTCTGCTCAGTAGCTTAAGCTACTGGATCCACTAGTGTCTAAGATTATAGTATCAGATCGACTCTCTTGTTAAAGAGGCATTAAGTTTAATACTTTTAACTCTCTCTCTCTGATTGAGCAATTGGTGTACATTGCAAACAAAAAGAAAACAACAAAAATAGAATAGAGGGTTGGTGCATTTCTTTGAAATGACCTTGTTTTATACAGCTATGAAATGCATAATTGAGGGTGAGAAAAAAACAATGGAATAATTGTGATTATCCTTATTACTGAAGTAAGATCTTGAACACTTCAGAAGCAAAGGGATACGATTGGATAGCTCTCATTAGGGGTATCAAAGGAAACTTGGTACACAGTAGCCACAAAGATGGCCCGTTCTGGTAATCTTTGTAGCTAGGATGGGTACTTCTATGTCTTTATGCTCTAGAGGGAGCCCCATCTGCTTCATCATAAAAATTTAGCCATAGAATAGTCATATAGGTTAACACAATGAGATAAACAAAACTCACATGATGATCTAAATTTCATACTGTCGGTGGTGTCATACAGATATGGCACTGGATGCAGCCAATACTTCTAATTAAAATTTAGATGGAGATGATAAAAACAAGGTTATTGATAATAACAAGTCTAAATTTTTGTCTAGTTTTGCATGATTCTTACAAACAAAAAAAAATAAAAAAAATAAATTAGCCCCTGTTTTTTCTATTTTTGATTTGTTGGTTTGTGTGTGAGACAGTGTGATAGATTCGTACAAGCAACTAGAACAAACTAACTGATTAAAATTGCAAATGGTGTGGTGCAGACGATTATCTGAGCTCAGAGTGCAGCCAGAATTTCCTAAAATGCATGTCACAGTTCAAAAACGCAAAAGGACGAACCTTCAAAGGTAGCAAATGCAAAGTTGAGGATGTTGTGGAAGTTATCACAATTGTGATGGAGGCTGCATTATTTGCTGGAAGATATCTCCACAAACCTTGACACAGATAGAGCCATGTACCCTTTCTACTTGTTTCTCAACGTTGAATTTTCCTTTGTTAAAATTAACTTTCTTTTTTTCGTGCATAGTTTGAAAGAACTTCAGACCAGGAACATCTCCGAAAATGGAAAAGCTTGAAAGAAAAGCATAAATTGAAATGCAAATTTTCCATTGGAAAAATGCCGTAAACTTAACCCTGAAGGACACCGGCTTGCAAGAAATCAAGCCCCAATATTGTATCTCATAAGCAGTAATAAATCAATCCCCATATCTATTATCTACACTGCTTTGTATAACTATGAGATCACAATGTTCATCCTCATGTGGATTGACCACCAAAAACAAATAATAGACTTGGAGGGAAAAAAGAAAAAGAAACAGTTCCAGATAGTTTGGCTAGAGGAGCTGTGTTCTTGGATCAGCCTCCCCCTTCATACTGTTCAGGCTTTAGTTGATGACACTGCTAAAGTTGGCAGCTAGAGTTGTAGGATCTAATTTTGCTTCTCGTAGTTAGTTGTCTTCAATTGCTTGGGTCCTTTTGGCCTCCTTGTGAATAAAAATAAAAGATGAGTTTGGTTTTTTCACCTCCACCCATATCTATCAAGAATCGATCTTCTCAAATATTGTTCGATCCAAAACTAACCTAAGAGGACAGCAGCCAGAAAAATTAAGTTTCTTAACAAAATAGACCGATTAGGGGAGAAATGTAAAAATAATTCAGAGAAAAAAAAAAGAAAAAAAAAGAACTGCACTTATGCGTCAATAGCCTGAACAAAGGTAAAGTCTCAATAGCTGAGATGAGTTTAAACTTCAAAGATGTAAACAAAAGTACAGAGGTCTAATTAGTACAACCTTTCAAAACCAATACCTATAGAGGTGTTGTGCAGTTTTGACATTAGGTCTTGTTTGGTTAATGGAAAGTAAGCATCAAGAAAGAAAAATTCTCTAGCCTTCTCAGTCTTCATTGTTTTTTTTTCTCGATGAGAAGAGAAATTTTCTTTCCTGATGCTTACTTTCTATTAACCAAACAAGACCTAATGTCAAAACTGCACAACACTTCTCATTCTTCAGTGTTGCTCCTAGGTTTTAGCTCAACACTCCTTGGTAATATGTAATGGTCTCGTGGTTCTACTTGGTTTTCTCGGTTTCTAGCTTCTTTGGCAAGATGGGAACAATCAATGCCAAGGTTTTGGCTTCACCATTTGGGAAGAATGTGTGTACACATTCGTGTCCTACGGCTGAAGTACCATCCAGGTATAATCCTGATTGATAATCCAGGTCGAATTACAATCCAAATAAACAATAAAACCCAAATTGCTCACTTTCATTTGACCAGAAAGGGAAAGAAAACACTGCCAAAAAGAAAGAGAAAAAGAAAAGAACCATAAATATAACAAGGAAGAAGCAAAATTAAAAAAAAGGCTTGTGACCTCCTCAGATCCCGTGAGTTCCCCATAGAAGCTGTCACTAAAAATTGTCAAAGCTTCAGAAATTGGAACAATAAGTGCATGTGATAGTTACGCATCAAAGAAATTCATCATTGGAGCTCAAAAAAACTCATCATACAAAAAATAGAGTTTTTTTTAATAAAAACATTTTTATTCAACCCATTAGACGCAATCATCTAGAAAATATCCTACTGGAAAATGTAAGTACTCGATGAGTTAACCAACGGAAATTCCCAATTTCAGAGGCAGAAAATTTGTGAAGATCCTCTACAAATGTACTGGTTCATCAGGATGCTAACAGGGGAGTAGACAATTAGCACACAAAATCCAAACCAGCAATCAACTCAACTATGTCCTCTGAGGCCCAACTACTGCAATCTATCCCGATTTGTGTTATCAAATTATTAGGGTGCTGTAGAACCATAATTAAGAAAACTCTAAATCCAGAGTATGTGCTTTATACATATTTCATTTTCATATATTATACAAGTGTGTACTTCTCTGGGTTACTTATATATGCATGTACATATTGTGAGAGATTTAGAACCCTAATATATAGTTACATAACCTCCACATGACATGATATTATAACATTACATAATCTTACATTCTTCAGTTGAGCCATAGGTAGATCTTCTCCACTGCAGCCGAAATTTCACAAGATTCAGCTTCTAATCCAAGCTAAAATCTGAAATGGAAGGGAAAGTGTGAGCTACCCCAGTTATGCAAAGCAACTACTTATCGTGTTATTCACAGACAAAACATGCAAATCTGAAACCAGTCTATATAAAGCATAAAAAGATGCTCAAACAAACAATACAAGCACAATAATCAATAATTTGCCAATTCTAAGACCAATATGAAGAACATACAAACGGTGCCTAAAGTATCTTGTACCTTAGTAATCATATGTATCTACAATTTTTTATAGAAGTCTAATATCTGTAGAGAGACAAGCATGTTGCCAGCAAATGAAAGATGTTTTGACCGACTGTCCAACTTGCTGGAGCTCGGATCTTTTCAATACAAATTGGTCTCTCACATTTGGCAAATTTATCGTGGCCATTAATTAGAAAATTCAATAAAAGCTTTCAGAACGTATCAATCCTCTACAGTTTAGAAACTTTCTTTTTTATTTATATACCAGGGGGTGAAGAATTCATTGACTGCTTCCACTACTTCTTCCTTTATAAGAGTCCAGGCTTTGTAAAGAAGTAATTATTGGCTCAATCGGGTCCATTAGCCATAAATATGAATGACATCACTCAGCTAAGAGCTTCTCGGGTTCCATCTTAAACACCTTAAGCTTAAAGCAAAACATTGACAAGAGCCCTGAACCAAGGACCACCTTGCAGGAAATCAACCATAAACACTAAAAACCTGTTTAAGCACTTTATGATAAAACATATGAGATCTCCAAGCAGAATATGATGACTGCACTATTGCAATATTTCTATTCTAACCAGCAGCGACCTCATCAGAACAATACAACCCCAAATTATGCTGAGACCCTGTTATCACCAAATACAACCCAAGGAATACCAAATACGGCCGCAATACAAATGACTATCATTATTAGCTGCAAAGAACTCATCTCTAGATCCAAAATATGCACCTTACAATGGATGACGTCTTCAGAATCCTACACTTCACTAATACTTGAAGAAGGAAAAAGGATTTCAACAGAATTTTGCAATACTGTTATACAATCAAAATTCATATCGCTGACCCAGGTGTCAACAAGGCCAACATAATCCAAATTAAGTTTCTACACTATAATAGTATCTTCTTAGGCGCAACATAACTGTTCCCCGAAACTCTAAGTCTCTAACACACCCTATTAAGTTCTTATGACAATAAATGTGATACATGCAGATTTACCTATACCAAAAGTATTTTTATTCTATAAATTTATTACCCAAAAAGTCTGTACTGACCAGTAGTTACGCCTCTCCATTTTCTTCCCTAACAAGAGAAAACACTAACATGCTTAGTAAGTTGGTATGCCTAGTAAGTTGCTAATTTTATGCTTTGCAATGGCAACAGTCTACAACTAGCATTCATAGAGTAAAATGGTAAAATCATAATAATAAAGTAACAGTCAGCATGGGACAGAAATACCTTCACACACAAGCTAAAGTCGCAATATGATGATAAGCCTCCAGCCATTCAACTTGTAACAATCTCTGAGTCTCAGCCAAGTCAATTAATTCCTTGAAGGTCTTATCCCTAAGATTGTAAGAGATGACCTTAGCAGGAAAATACAGCAACAAACAAGGATACCCTCCATTCTCTTCTCGAGTAATAGCGAGAACAACAAACTTATAATATCGATCCAAATAGTACCCGACCACCTCCTGAAAGGAATAGCTTGCGGAATCCAAATCAGCTTTGCACTTCACAAACCAGCCAGAATAGTCCCTGGGACTCAGCATCTCATTAATACAAGGTCTATAAGTTTCAATCATCGGATCAAGATTAACATGGTATTTCACAACCCAGCCAGAGTAATCTGGCTCCAACTCCCTCACTTCTAACTGCGTCACACACGGCTTGAAAACATCAATCAGCTGCAAATGTCCACAAGACTCACCGAAATACCTATACTCCCTGTCAAACACTAAACTCACAGGACTAGCCACAAGTCCACCCCTCACCTCCTTTTCGTCAACACAATCACCAATGTGACAATAAAACAGCTCATCCTTGTGTGTCAGCCAATGAATTGCTCCATTGCAGTACACTCCGCGGCGGAAGTCCACTTCAAATTGTTCCTGCATGAACTCGACTCCATTCAACCCCGAACTCCAACTCCTACTCTCCGATGTATACATCCCAATCCCTAAGCTATTCGGATTAATCCTCCAAACCGCAACCGCTTGATATTCAACTTTATCAGTTCTACAAGGATCAAAAGCAATAGCAACACCCAAACAATCATCAAATTGATAAGCATAAGGAGTTGACGGAAGTTTCGAGAACTGAAAAGTAGTCGGATTGACTACATAATAGTTTGCTTCCTCTCCGCCAGAGCCGAAAAGCAGCAGGCCATTGCAGGACTGGAGAATCTTGGCTCGTCGGAGCTCCGGGAGCGAATCGAGGGGAAAGGAGAGGGATCCGGAGAGGGAGACGAAGGTGAGGCGTTGGGAGGTGGAGAGGAAGAAGAAGGCGGAGAGAGGAGGGGTAGGGTTTCGGAGGGCGTGGCGGTCGCGGAATTTGGGGCTGGAAATGAGGGAGAGCCAGTGCTTGGAGACGCATTTGTAGCGGAGGAGGGACTTGGCTTCGACGCGGAGGAGGATCTGTGAGAGGAGGTCGTCGTGGTTGGCGATGGTTTCGGCCGGCAGGGGTGAAGATTCTGGAGCCTCCATTGCTTTTTTCTTCAGGGGGTTTTTGAGCTTCAGAATCTGACGCTGAAGAGTGTATATATACTCGTCGACTCGAACACATTGGGCCTTGACCAAAACTATAGCATATTGGGCCAATGGTTCTCGGTCTTTAACCAAAAACTCGAACATCAAACAAGGATGATTGAATAAGAATCGCTAACTGATCAGGTGAATAACACTGAAAATATAATAGATCGGATTGGTGGAGTAAAACTCAATGACGTGTCTCACACGTTAAAATATTCTCAAATTTATAAATATCAAGAGAGATTTCAATATCAAATATAAATCATAAATAATAATATCTCCACTCGAAAATACTCGCTAAAATATTCTCCAAGTCAAAATCATTACGCTTCAAATAAACAATTAAATTATGATGGAGAACTTCCGAAAATATCATTTTTGGTCATCATTTATAAATCTCAAAGTTATCAAAATAAAGCCGACAATATTTAAATCTATTGAATTCAGTATAGTTCCCAACTGTACCTGGAAATATTGTGTAATAAAATAAATCACTTGACATGTCTCATATGTCAAATAAAATGCTCAAGAGAGTTTCCGAAAAATAAATGGAACTCATTACTCCAAGAAAATATTAAATCTCCAATATGCCTTTAAAAATTAAATAACTCTAGTGCATGCATGGCATTCAAATCAAAATGTAGACATGTAAAATTTAACAAAATAATTGGGTTTACAAGTGATGGCGCGCCAAAGGTCAGACGAGCTAGATAGTGGAGTTCGCATGCAAAAAGGACTTCACATGGAATCAAGAAATGGACTTCGCGTAGAAATAAACAAAGGCAAGGCGAGATGGCTCCGCGTGCGTACATGAAGACGAGGCGACGTAGCTCCACGCGCGTACACGAGGGCGAGGCGAGATGGCCCCGCGTAGGGAACTTCGCCAAGGAGCTAGTTCGCATGCATACAGAGATATACGTTCGAGTTGAGTCGTCTAGGAGATGGGACCAGAAATCACCACTTACTTGGAAATCAAGGTTCCGCGCCCTTCCTTCCATATCTGCGAGATGGCACGTCCCTTTGCTAATGATATTGGTCAAAACAGGATATTCAATCCAAAGCGATCCGGGACTATCTAGATCTTAAGATTTGATTGATTTAATTATGGTAAAATTGGCAAGTAAATCAATCAGTCAAGATTCATTGATTCAATTAAGAAAATATTATTGATTCAGTGTCTTCATTACATACCATAAACGGAGGAATGTTAACATTATAAATACCCCCTCTCATATCAAGAGGAGGGGGCGAACAGAGGAGCAAAAAACAAGCAGCGGACTAGAAGAGGGCAGAGGACCAGAAGGAGAGCAGCGGACCAGAGAGAGAAATTACTTTCAAGAGTCCAGAAGTCTCCCAAAATCCTTGAAGAATCATCAAGCTGCTCAATAGCCGGTTTTCATCAACCTCAAACCTAAAAGTTGTCAAATCCCGAAGAGTCATCAAGCTGCCAAATTGTCACACCCCAGCCCTTAAGTTAATTTACGGTTATTTACTTCGGTATTATTTTGGTCTTTTACCATATTAATTAACCGTTTACTGTTAAGGACCATAAAGTTGACTTTTTATTCCGTTTGGAATTTGGAAAAACTTTCTTCATAAAAGTTGTAGAGGACGTTGTTACGAGTTCGTAAACATACTATGCATTAAAATCGAAGTTAGCGTGGTAAATTTATCAATTAATTCGTAAAGTTTTTGAGTTGGTAAAATGGGGTAAAATTTGAAGTGGGGTTATTTAGTTGGGTTTGAGTGTTGGGCCGGGGCGGCAGCCCAAAATTCTCTCTCCTTTTCTCTTCTCTTCTTCTCCTGAAACTCCTCCCCGAGCTCTCCTCCCGTCGGAAAGCTTTGCCACCAGCTGCTGCCGTCCAGCCAGTGACGGGCAGCCGCTTCAGCCCAGCTCAGACCCTCGCCACCTCCTCTATCCCCCCGGCCTAGTGTCCGAGCCGGTAGTGCCGCCAGAGAGGAGAAAAACCCGTCAGAACACCGACTGTCTCTTCGCCAGAGCTCTGTCTTCCGGCCACCATAGGCCGAGATTTTTGGCTCAATTTGTAGCCCTCATCAAGGTGAGTAATCCCTCAAAAGGAATCGGTCTAATTCAATCTTGCTAGGGTGAAATGTATAATTGACGTTCTAGGGATTTTATGGATGTTTCGGTTCGATTACCCTAGTTAAACCTAGAATTGGACTAAATGCTAGTTATAGAAGTTGTTGTGGATGATGAGGGGATTAATCTGTTAAAATTTGAGAAGAATTAGAGGTCGCTGGAAAACGGCTGCCGGCCGCCGCCACTCAGGGGCTGTTTTTCATGTTTTTAAGATGGTATTAAGGAGAGAAGTTTAATGAAGTATAGTTTGGAATTTTTCCATGGTTAAGTATTTTGGCGGTAAATAGAATGAATTATCGGTAGTTTGGTTAGCCGGTTTTAAATTTCGTATAAGGTTGATTTTTAGTGATCGGTGATGGTGATGAATTTTGAGTTTAATGGATTAAAGATGGAGAAAATGGGCAAGGGAGAAATTGATTTTAGACCTTAATTTTATGGAATTACTTATTGAAGTTTAATGTCATATGAGAATTAATATTAATTATTGTTCAGGCCGTGAGGAAGAACATTTGGAGGAAGCCTCGGGTCGTCGGCAGGCCTAGCCAAGCACTGTGAGTGGACCTTTGATTTAAATATCATGCATGCACTAAAGTTATTTAATTTCAAAGGCATATTTGAAATTTAGTATTTCCTTGGGAATAATGAGTTCCATTTATTTATTTGGGAATTCTCTGGCTCATTTTATTTGATATGTGAGACATGTCAATTGATCTTTTATATTTGGTTTTATATTACACCCTAAGAGGGTTGATTTGTATTGATTACTGCTAGCTAATATTATTTAGCGGTCTTCTTCATATGTGAGTAGAGCGCTTAGCATGAGACGCTATTATAGTTTTAACAGCGGTCCTCATCATATGAGAGTTGAGCGCTTAGCGTGAGATGCTACTATAGCCTGGGAGGCAACCGATCGGTATATATAAATATATATTATTGTTAGCTAGCCATTATTTAGCGGTCCTCATCATATGAGAGTAGAGCGCTTAGCATGGGACGCTATTATAGCCGGGGAAGCTCATAGTTATGGTGAAATATTTTTCCCTATTTGTTTTGTTTTATTAAGAACCAATGAGATTGGTTCATCGTTCTAGTTTATAATTATTTTCGGGAAGAGTTCCAAGAGTGGCATGCATAAATAGCTTTCTAATGGAAATGATGGGAGAGCATAGATTTGATTTCATTGCTCCATATTCTTTTGTTATTTATTTTTTGCCACTGACACTAACGTTTTAAATGCTTTTCCCCTGGGCCCTTCATTTTTAAATGGCGAGGATAGGAGGCATGTCATCAATCCCCACCTCATCCAGTTTTCCCATATAGGTTACTAGTTTAACCTATTGTATATTTCTTCTCATTTTCCTAGTAAATGCTCTGATAATTATAGGATGTTCTAATGTGTGTTAAGAGCTTATGACTCCAGTTAGGAGGGATGAAAAAGATTAAATTGTGGTTATTATTTGAGAATTATTTTGAGTATGGGGTGGTGGTTAACCAAATGAGGGAGCGGGTGGCTCCAGGAGTTGAGAATTTATTTGTTTTAGAAGTATTTGGGTTTGTGGATTTTTTACTCGCAGGTAGGGTTACCCATTTTCAAGAGAGGTTATGCCAAAAAAAAATTGATATAATTTCTCTTGAGGTGGGTCCCGCAGGGTTTATCCCGGATTTCGAGGGGAAATCCGGGGTAGGTCCTGACAAAAATAGCCGACATCTTCACCAACTTCAAGACAAAAAACAAACCACCAAGTGAAACCGCTCGTGGATCAAACCCAATCAACATCAAGCCTCCACTGCCCTTGATCAACCTTCGTCTTCAAGTCTTCAACACAACAAAATCTCTACCAAGTTCTTCAACAAACTTGTGAAGAATCAACAAGGCACCGAACACACATGCATGTTCATCCCCCATCAAATTCGAAGAACAGGCCCCACGTGACACTGCTCGTGGCCTAAGTCCGATCAAGAACAAGTCTCTACGGCCCTTGGTCAATCAACTTCTACAAATCGTCAACACGACAAGAAGTCCAACCTACAAACAATTCGTCTCAAGAACAAATGCTTGTCACCCTTGAGTTAAACTTATATTCGGAGATAGAATCAAGGGAGTTCACAAAGATTGTAACCCGCATTTGCATTGATAAAATTAAATATTATTCTTTGTACACGTGTCTATCTGTTATTTGTTGCAGATATTTTCGTGTTTACAAAAGTGGCACGCCCAGTGGGACAACTTTACCTCTCATCTCCTCATCTCCTTCTCCGTAAGAAAGTCCAAATCCGTTCGAAGCAATGGCCTCCAAGAACACCCAGGCCATCTCAACAAAGAAATCTAAACCAACGACCTCGAGGTCAAGCAGCGAATCCTCTGGTCATGTCACCCGTAGCATGGCAAGGAATCAACCCACAACATTCGTGGCTCTGCCTTCCAAGCCTCGCGAACCAATCATCACCTTGGTGAATCTCGCTGAAGACAAGCGTGCCTCGCAAAGTGAAAACAAGACTAAACGTCAACCACATCATCGCTTGCGTAATGCTCAAGTGGAAGCAATGAGATTGCTCGAATCTGATAGAGCCTCGACAATAATTTCCAATCCTCACTAGCCAATTTCACCACTGCAATACTCCAAATAGAAGCTAAATTCATGGGATAAACTACCTTAAGATCTACATCTCACTCATCCTCTGAGAAATTATCCTCATCAACTAACAACAACAACTAAAGCAAAGAACAATTATTTTTGAGATCAACAACTCCAATTACACTCCTTTAACTACCCTTGTGTATCGTTATACACATTACTAATTTAAATTCATTCCGACACTCTTCTCTTCTAACAATCACTAGATCAGAAATCACAATTTCTAACCAACGACCACATCGAATTTACAACTTCAACCTTTCTGACATCAATGACTAAAGATATCGAAGATTGAGATTACCTTTATACGATAGGGGTTTGTCAGTAATCTCTTGCCACAACCAAAAGACTTAAAATCTTGAACGAGTCGCTTCCAAACACTATTTTGTCCAAGACTAACTTGTATCAATTAACCCAAACAAAGTCGCTTAAAATAAATACGGGCACTCATCTACGCTTCTCCGAACAATCTCTACGACTTCAGTCTCCATATTCTAAATTGGTCTATAACTCTTTTTACCTATTAACAAAACTGACACCTACACACAAAAGCCGCACTTTCCTTTTCTCCACTTCATTCCTCAAGTTCAGTCATCTGACCACAAACATATTGCTTAAAACAAAATAAATTCAACATCTCCACGCAATAGTCTCAGATACAATTAAAATACCCAATGACATTGTGACTTAAATTCTTCATCTGTTGCCGTAAAATCAAAGCGACCACAACCATCTCACATCCGTTTTACTATTATAATTTCAAAGCCCATTATACTTACAATCCATCTAAAACACTCATCTTAAGTAGGAAAGCGAATTCCACATTACAGATACCAAACTTAAATCAACCAATAACAATTACAAAAATCGAACTTCAATGCATAAACCAAATTTCAATAGCCTCATTTAACGCATCCAATAACATCCACAACTTAATTTAACTCAAGCAATATCACTTTACTATTATCTCAAAGCAAAACAACACTTGCTTAACTCCCTTACATTATCTCTTATCTCAATACCAACCTTAACTCGAAATTGCTTAATCCTTTGTTCACAAGCATGCTCTTTTAATTATTAATATCCACAAAAAGGCTCAACTCGCCTCTTAAATGAAAGTCCATAACTCAATAAATAATTAATAAAACACCAAAAATCCAGGTCACTTCCCCAACTCATAACTGAACACAAAATCTCTCAAATCACTTTCCTTCCCATTACTCGGAAAATAACCAAGATACTCTTTGAGATCGGCGTACGGAGGCATAGTCTTAAAGACATATACATTTATGGCACCATACTGTCCATAAATAAGATAAGAACAATTGTTTCAGCATAAGGGTATTTTTGTCCAAGTAATAATACTTTATTGGACTGTAAAATGTTCAAGTGAATATTAATTACTTTTTGGGTCCACATCACAACCGGCGAGCCTAATTTGTCCAAATTTATAAGTGATGGCTCGCAAGTAAGACTACGCGAGCTAACTTACAAAGTTCGCGTGCGGAATAGAGAGCTCACACGCTTCGCGTGAAATACCTAGCTCGCACACTTAGTACTTCGCGTAAAAGTCCTGGGCGAGGCAAAATATATCATGGCGTTCTGGCGAACTGACTCGCGTGGTAGACTTCGCATGGAAGCCATAGGCGGAGTTCGCACGCACCACATAATCGTTGATATGCTTCGGGCCAATCCCTGTGGTTTTTTTAATATTAAAAGCCCTTCTAAAGCCCGCGAGATGAAATCAATGGCCCATGCAGAATGCGCGAATTGGACATGTTTCAAATGTTGATTAGTCCACATGGGTTAAGCCTTGTCCTCGTGGGATTAGGGTTTCAAACCCCGACCTGGATTTAAAGTTATCTTTCTTTTACCGCAGTCGGACTACTATATAAAGGGCTAAAGGTTTACAGAAAAGACACAATCAACCCTCTTAAAAAGGGGCTAAAGGTTTACAGAAAAGGGACTACTATATAAAGGGCTAAAGGTTTACAGAAAAGACACAATCAACCCTCTTAAAAAACATAAAAACAAACTGCAAACCAGTTACCCCTTCGAGCTATCTCGGAAACCCTAACCCTAAGCGCGTCGCCACCTAGGTTTTTCCCAGAGTCCTCCAAACTCTACCCTAATTCCTTCTGATCTCCCTATTGTTGCTCTACTCGCGATATATCGTGAGTATCAATCGCCTTGTGCTCGTAAATTCCTCATCTGAGGTGGCACCTGGAAACCCTCTCGCCTGATCAAGAAGTCAAGCGCACACTCAAACCCTTCCTCGTCCGCGAGGTGGCACGCCCGCAACAAACCCCCTTTTCTTTGTTCGCTATTTACTTCTACTCCGCGCGCTAAGGATCGTGGCCAAAACAACAACTACCTTACATACTTAATAAACACTTAACATCCAAACATAGAATGTTAATGGATCCGCCGCGGTCGGACCATCACTCTGTAGACACTAAGTATCACCAAGTATATGAGGTAGTGATAGGAATCGGATAACCTAATGCTCTGATACCAACTGTCAGGACCCACCCCGAATTTCACCCTGAAACCCTGAAACCCTGAAACCAAGTATATGAGGTAGTGATAAAATAAATTGGCTGAAATAAAAGTCAATATAGCTTTTTGACACTAAGTTGAAACTTAGAGCATCTGTAATGGAGATGTTATTTGGTGTGTGTCAAATTTAAATTTGACTAGTGAGGTGGCAAATGTCATTTTTGACAGAAGTCAGCTCCAATGGAGGTGTCTAATTTGAATAATATTTTGTATATTTTATAATCATTGAAAAACGCTTTCTCTCTTTATTTATCTTTTGCTGCAGTGTTGCACAGCCCACCCTTTCTATCTCTCTTCATCATGAATGCCTTCCTCCTTATTTCTCCCCCTGATACTTTAAACCCCAATTCCAGATTCACTAAACTCTTCAGATAATCAAATCATCATAACTGTTATTCACACACCCAATTAATCCTCATAGAATATAATCAAATTCTACCAAAATCTTACAGTATTCCTACCCAAATCCTATAGAAATTATACCCATCCTAGCAAAACGCATATGAGTTGTGAAGTAGAGATCCATAAATATCATATGCATACAAGTTCGTCTGCAATTCAAAAGATGGGTTTTAGATGAGCCACAATCTCTCTCCATCTTCTCCAACTCTCTTTTTTCTCTTCTATATATCTTTGACTTTTTGCAATTGGAATCATTTTTGTTCGAAAGGCATGGGTTTATTTGCAGCAATTGATGGATGAGGACATGAGGTTATGGAGATCATCATTCGATCTCTCAGTGTTGCTGAGATGCATATCAGATAATGAAAGAGAAAGAAATTTGTAAGGAAGAAGAGAGAAATGGAGAAAGGGAGAAAGGGAGAAAGAAGAGAGAGATAATAATAAAGAAAGAAAAGACTATTTCAATCGACGCTGTCAAATTTAACAGCTTTATTAAAACTTGTCATCCACCTGGATTTGACATTTGGGTTGGAGAGAATTACAGTAGTCTTTTTGTTACCGTTGCATCTCCATCAGACAAAAGACCACACAGCTGGAGATGCTATTAGGTAACAGATTAGAGATTATGTCAAATTAAAATAAATATAACAAAAAAGTAAAGGAAAATTTTAAGAATGGTACATGAGTTTTAGATGACTGAGAATTAAAGTAATTTATGTTACTGAACAATCACAATGGTGGCTGGCTTTCGGAACCTGACTCAATTTGTATACAAACCGTCAACTACTCCGTTATGAGGTATGCCATTATGAGAATTTTGAAGGATAAAACTGTATCTCTAGATCATAACCTTATCCTTAATTCTAATCTTATCTCATATTAAAGCCCACTTGTGGTCTGCAGTCATAACCTTTTTCCTCTCTTTGTCTTTGAGTCTCTCTCTGCCTTCTCCTCCCCGAAGATTTTATTCTCGAATCTAAGCTTTTTGAAAGCATGGTAAATTTCTAAAGGTATTTTAGGATTAATGGGGATCCACCTGAATATGCAGGTATGAAAAACGTGTTCATAAATATCTGCTTTTCTTTTTCTCCATTTAGTCTTTTTCTCCATTTATTCCAAGATCTAGCATGGTGTTAGACATCTATATCGTTTGTTTGACTCCAAAGAGGACGTTTATAGAGTTTGAATTGGAGCGTATGGATGAGGATCCAAATCACTCGTCATTCTTTGGACACTTGATTGAGGATTTACCTTTTACAGATGAAGAAGATACAGGTGAACAAGAAGATGCCGCTAATTTGGATGAGTTGTTTGAAGAGTGGGGCTTGCCAAAGACAACTATGGGGAGTTGTGGTATGGGTAATGGGGTTGGTAGAAGTATCAGAGTTGATGGGAGTAGTCGAGGTGCGAATGGGTCGAGGAAAAGAATAACAAGAATTCAAATTAGAGAGCCATCTGATGGGCCACGAGCTTCTATTCCTATTTCAAATGTCACAATAGACAGAGGCAAAGGAAAAGAGAAAGTTGTTGAAGTAGCTCATAAAAGAAAGGTTGGGAGACCCAAGAAGAGGTCATATAACACTAGAAGTGGTGGTGAGTCGTCTAGGCCTGTTCAGGAAGAAAAGTTCAGTTCCGAGAGTGATGACTCAGATGATCCAAACTATGATGGATTCGTTGACAGTGACTACGAGTTGGAAGAGGAAGATGATGAAATATTGTTTGAGAGGAATGTTGATGGTAATGTTGATAGGGTGCCAGAGTTTGATGAAATGGGTTATGAGGGTCACATCAGTGATGAATTTCAAAGTGCGCATGAGTCTGACAGTGATGGTGAAGATGTTGGGCCTTTTAAGGTAAAGGGTAAGAAAAGGTTCTCTGATTGGTTAGAGTTCAATGAGAAGACCGATATGAAGAATCCAAGGTTTGCTCTTGGGATGATCTTCCCAAACTCCAAAGTGTTCAAGCATGCTGTTAGGAAGCATGCTGTTTTGACTAAGAAAGAGCTGATGTTTCCTAGGAGCACAAAGCACAAGGTGTTAGTGAAATGCAAAACTTCTCCGGATTGTCCTTTTTGGCTTTATGCAAGTAGTCCATCTAATGACAATCCTACACTGCAGATTAGGACATTCAGACCTAATCACACTTGTAGCTCAATTAAAAAGAGGGTTAACCATTGCCATGCTCCCTTTTTAGCTGAAGAGTACAAGGATTGCTTTATGGCTGATGCTAAGTGGTCTAGGGAGGGAATTCAGAATGTTGTGAATAGGGACTTTGGAATGGAGATTGGGTACCAACTTTGTTATAGAGCTAAGAATAAGGCGATTAAGAAGGCACAAGGGAGCATTGAAGATCAGTATAACCTTCTAGAGGCATATGCTCATGAATTGAAAAAGAAAAATCAAGGTTCAAGTGTATGGATTCATACTGAGCTTGAAGGGGAGATCATTAGATTCAAGAGAATCTACATTTGTTTAGCACCACTGAGAGAGGGATGGATAGTAGGGTGCAGACACATCATTGGCTTGGATGGATGTCATTTGAAGTGTTTTCATAAAGGTCGGTTGCTTTCAGCAGTTGGGATTGATGGTAACAATGGCATCTACCCCATTTCATGGGCCATTGTTGAAGGGGAAACAAGAGCTACATGGAATTGGTTTCTGACTTTTTTAAGAGAAGACCTGCAACTGTGGAATTCACACCATTATGTCTTCATTAGTGACAAACAAAAAGGCCTGGAACAAGTCATCAAAAATTTGTTTCCTAATGCAGAGCATAGGCACTGCGTTCGACATTTGCATAACAATTTCAAAGGTGATGGCCACACTGGACTACAGTTGAAGCAAAGGCTGTGGGCAGTGGCAAGAGCAACAACAATTAATGAATACACCAAAACAATGGGAGAAATGGCGGCAGCCTCAGGGAGTACTTATAATTGGTGTATGGACAGACCGGCAAAGCATTGGTCAAGGTCTCACTTTGGATGGATGTTCAAATGTGATATTCTTCTCAACAATCATAGTGAGTCCTTCAACAAGACTTTATTGGAAGCAAGGAAGAAGCCAATCATACCATGTTTGGAAGATATTCGAATTGCTTGCATGGTACGACTAACTAATAGACGGAACTCTGCTGCAAAATGGAGGTGCAAGGTAGGTCCACGCATTGAGAAACTCTTGAAGAAGAATGCAAGTTGGGCAAATCAGTACAGGGCACTTGAATCTAGTGAATGGAGATTTGAAATACAAGGTAGAGGGGTTGCATGCGAGTCTGGAGTGATCTCTCAACACTCGGTACAACTGGACACAATGTCATGCACGTGTAGAAGATATGATCTATGTGGACTGCCTTGTAGCCATGCAATTGCAGCAATTTACTCGAAAGGGTGGTCTCCAGATGATTATGTGGCTGAATGGTATACCAAGAAGAAATACATGCAGGCTTATCAAGTGATGTTGAATCCAATTGCTGGTGTCTCTGAATGGGAGCCTATTGAGAGAAAGATTGCTCCTCCATTATATAGAAGGCAACTTAGGAGGCCTAAGAAAAACAAGGCCAAAGGACTAGGTAATTTAATTACATTAGCTTGGATGACATTTTTTTTTTAAATCAAGATGATTTATTCACTAATGCATTACACTTGCACTAGGTGAAACAACACCACCTTCTGGAACTGAAAAGTTGCCAAGGAGTTTTTATTCTCGTGTTTCATGTGGAACCTGTAACCAAAAAGGACACAATGCTAGGAGTTGTGCAAGAAGGAACAAGGTAATAAGATTACTTATTGATGCAATTTATGCATAATGATTTGATTTCTCTTACAAGGTTATTCACCCTAGTATTCTGCTATGGGATAACTTCTACTAATTATGGAGTAGCAGGTTAATGAAAATGTTGGGATGGAACAAGAAAATGTTCAAGAACAAGTGCCTCAACAAAACCATATTCAAGCCGAAGCACCAAATGAAGGACCCCAGGAATATGAAGCACCACTGCCCCATGAAGAATCAAACTTTGAAGATGCAGATCCTAGGTACTCTCAGACATCATCTATGCCAAACTTGGACAATCACATCATTAATGAGAATGAGAATGAGAATGTGAACCTCAATGTCAATATTGATACCACCTAAGAATCTGGAACTCACAATGTGGTGCAACCAAATTCACAGGTACCTTATAGTTTGTTAAAGCCCATTTGTTGTATTTTGTATGTGACTTTGTATATTTGGATGTTAATGTCTCATTATTTTGTTTATGTATTATTGACACAAGCACTCAGAATGTTTGACAGCAAAATCTGGCACAAGCACTCAAAATGTTTGACAGCCAAAGGAGCCATGACGACATGTACTGATTAGAAATTCATGAGTCTAGAACTAGTCTTTTAGTGGCATGTAAACTAATTGTTATGGAGGCATCTGATGAAGATTTTAGAACTAGTCTAGAACTAGTCTGTTTGCTTCTTTTGAACTTGCAAATGCCATGCTTTTGATGAAGATTTTATGTAACAACTAGTTGTTTTTTATTTTGAACAATGTCAAATGCCAATTAATGAGATAAGATGTTTCCAGCTTTTTTATTTTGAAATGGGTTCCTAGCTTTTCTAGTTTGAAAATGGTTCTCAGCTTTCTAATTTGATTTGTTTCACATATTTTGTGTTGGTTTTTCCTTCTATATATATGGTCACAAAATGGTTGCTTTAAGTTATTATTACTTAATGTAGTTTAATAGTATTTTGGCGGGGCAATTTTATGTTGTTGGAGTCAAAGTGAGTTGGAATTTTGAGTGATTTCACTATTTGGAGGGAAAATTTGTAACATGGTCGCTGTCTAGTGCTGAATTGGCGGGAAAGAGAGGGTGACGAAATTGCCCTTAAAAGTTTGACGGAAACCACATGAGGTAACGAAGTAATTGACGGTTTATATACAACTTGGGTCGGGTTCCGAAAGCCAGGTACCGTTGTGATTGTTCGGTAACATAAATCATCTTAATTCTCAGTCGTCTAAAATTAATGTACCGTTCTTAAAATTTTTCTAAAAAGTAATTAGCGTTTAGGAGCTTTTTAAGGAGGTGAAGACCCCTAAATTTTCAACAACATTTCTGACTGCGCTTCGCAAACGACAAATGGCAACCAGAGGAGGAAGAAAACGCTCCAGACTCGGACCTATTTCGAACGCAGCTCAGGTGGGCAACTCCGAAGATCTCCTGATCGAGATCCTACTGCGCCTCCCAGCTAAGCCACTTCTCATGTTCAAATCAGTTTCAAAACAATGGTACTCCATAATCTCTAACCCTGAATTTACTGTCACTTGTGCCAAAAGAAACCCAAACCCTCAGTTGGGGTTTCTGTTGGATGCTCGACTCAATTTCCAACCACACCCACGCCCCCTCTTCCTTTCTCTGGGTGGCTATCAATATGGGAAACACCCAAGTTTCCTTGATAGCCCACATCTTGAAATTCACCATCTCTGTAATGGGTTGTTGTGCTATTCTAAGCCCCATTTGAGTTCCCCTCAAATCACTTCTTATTATGTTTGCAATCATTCATCTGGGCAATCGAAATGGCTTCGGGTTCTTGGAAGCCCTGACAATGAAAGAGTGAAGGCTTTTAATGTGGCATTTGATACTTTGCTATCACCACATTACAGGCTCGTTTTTGTTAGTGAATTGTCTGTGGTAGACGAGTACCGTCTCATCAAAATTGATATCTACTCGTCTAAGACCAAGTCTTGGAGAGCCTCCACAAAGGGGATTTACATTTTGCAGTACGATATTGGGTTTCACATTTCAGTTTACTGGAGGGATGCAATTTACTGGTACAATCAGAACAATCAGTCTTTGGCGTATTTCGATTTCAACGACGACAGCGTGGAGATTTTGCCAAAGCCACAGGTTACAGAAACCATGACTTATTACTACTTTGGAGAGTTAGGCGGGCATTTGCATCTTGTGGGCAGTTGGAGACCCTGGACTAGTTTGTTCACTGTCTTCGAAATGCTGGAAGATAGGTCTGGGTGGTTTGTGAAGTATGATGGTGATTTTGGTGCTTTAGCTACTGCATTTCCCAAGATGGTTACTAACAAACCAATTAGGCCTTATGTGTTTTCTGTGGTGAACCTGTTAAGAGGTAAGAAAGAAGGGGAGGTCATTATTGTGTTAGTAATCCCCGAAGGTGTGATTTGGTATAATATCCGGGATGAGACCTCAAAGAAGCTCTGCAATCTGTCTCTGAGTCAAAGCAAATTGCAGCAGATGACGTTTAAAGCTCATCAATACATGGAGACCCTTGCTTCAATAACATGATAAAACATATCAGTGCTTTAGTGGTATCTCCTGGCTCTCCTTCTATATACCCTTAAGCATGACTCTTTATACAAGATTGTCATATAATAGAATCTTTGGTTGTTAAGACTTTAGATGCAGGAGTAGCTGCTTAATTGCTTTTGAGCTGAGAGTGACTATGTAGTTGTTCTCACTGTAAGCCTACTGAAAATAGCATTTCTTACTCTTATACATTGTCTCTAGAGAAAAGAACTTGAATATTTTGCAGATTAATGTGAAGTAGTTGTAAAGTGTGCTAGATATATATATTTTGTTAAAGATACAGTTTTCTTTATAGGATTGGCAGTTTGGCACCAGTGCGGAGATATCAATTACTTGGAACTTATATTTGAGATATCAATTACTTGGAACTTATATGTCTGCTTTGGGTTTGGGGCGAATTGCAGTTTTCGCTCTGTTTTTTGTTATTTATCTATCTTTGTTTAAGAATCTTTGCATTTACATTTTTTTCTCACTTTGATATTGAAAGGGGTTTAAGCCTAACTGTGAGATATAAATCTCACATCGAGAAAATGAGATATTGCTCGTGGGTTTATAACGATTTAGGTCACTACACCTAATTGATTTTGGACGTGGATCTCACACTATTGTATCAGCACTTAGCTAATTGATTTTAGATTAAGCAGAGTCCCTCTAAATAGGGCTTTAAAGACACACCTTTTAACAAAGAAACCGCTTATTAAGCATGGGGTTTCATGTTTGGGTTAACGATAGTCTTCATTGACCGGGGAGGTGAATCCCTGGATCTCATGGAATAGGTTCGAACCTAACCCTTTTGGGTGCACCTTGCACATGCTCGAGCTACAACCAATCGAATTAGGTGGAATAATAATAAACTTGTATATAGAACTGCAGGGAATTCCTCTTTATATACGTAGGTTCCAGTCCATACAATGGAGATAAAGCCAAACTCTTAAAAGGAGAGAAACCATGTTTATCACTCCCTTTACTCCTTCCAAGTTCTAACTGGGTACCAGTACCACTAATCACACACAGAGATTCGAAACACACCCATAATGCTCCCCCAAGATCTCATAACCGAGATCCTCCTACGCCTTCCCGTCAAGTCTCTTCTCCGCTTCAAATGCGTCTCCAAGCAGTGGCTCTCTCTCATCTCCGACACCCACTTCCGTCACCACCACCGCCACGCCTCCTCCGGCGTCATCTTGTGTCGAAAAACCGACATCATCCACCACGTTTCACTAGCTGGAAGCAACTCCAACTATCAGCCCTTTACTTCCCTCTGCTTCATTGATGACTCTGCTGGTGTCAAAATCCTTCAGTCCAGCCATGGCTTGCTCTTGTGCTGCAGCAACTACAAACTGGGTAAAGCCCGCAGCTATTACATGTGCAATCCTTCAACAAAGAAGTATTCAATTCTTCCTGAACCGGATTATGTATCCGGATCGGATAACAGTTCTGTTTATTTAGTTTTTAATCCCACAAAGTCACCTCACTACAGAGTAGCTTGTGTTCAAATGTGTTCTTCCTCATTCAATAGCTACCAAGTTGAGATTTACTCATCCGAAACTCGGGATTGGAGGTCTTCCGGGTCTCCTTTCACTGCCCCATTCGACATGGTGTTCGACAGTGGGGTGCTCTGGAATGCTGCAATACACTGGATTAGTCCAACTGGTGCTTCGTTATGCTTTGACATTAATCAAGAACGCCTTGGAGCAATGCCTGGTCTGCCGTCAAATGAGAAATGGAGCCGGAGAAGGTTGAGGTATTTCGGCGAGTCTGGTGGGCATTTGCACCTTATTGAAATCTATGGCTGCAGCACTCGATTCCAAGTCTTTGAGATGCACATGGATTACTCTAGCTGGGTTCCCAGGTACAATGTCGACATTGCTCCAGTTTTGGATACATTTCCGGAGATGCTTCGGAACTGCATTGTCCTTAATGATTTTGTTTTGTATGCATTTAGTCTACTCTGTTTGCAAGAGGATGAAGATGACTCGTTGCTGTAGCTGCACATTCCTGGTAAGTTTGTGTCATATAGTCTTAGGAATAGGACCTTCAAGGTGCTTAATTCGATATCCACGGAATCAAATAATGCATTTCAGATTGGATGTTTCCATGCTTATCAGTTTATGGAGACTTTGGCTGATGTCTGATCAGTACTTGTAAACATAGGCTGATGTAATTGCCCAGTTGTCAATACTCATTTTCTATTCTGAGTCTGTGCATTTGGCCAATGGATGTGCTGGACTTCAATTTTACAGGATGAAGTACCAAATGAAAATTATATTGTTATTTTGTTAGACAATTTGTATAGGCCTGGATGAGCAGACCGTCCATATATTATTCACTAAAACTTTCAAATTTGTTACCAATAAACCCAGCCTCGGCAGAACATAAGAGGTCATGTAGCTAAGAATTGAGACTGAACTGCTCAAATTCCTCGTAACTATAGTTCTGCCAATGGAAAGTGATTTTGAGGGCAGCGAATCAGGCAAGCACATCTTCTGGTGGAGGACAGCAGGGCGACGGCGGAGGTTAAGGCAGGGGCGACGTCCGAGGCAGATGGGTCCACGGATGTTGGCGCCGCTTCGACGACGGCGGAGGTGGGCGGAACCAATCAGGGTGCCCAGAGTAGGTTTGGAACTACCACTGTGGGTTTGGATTGTTGTGGGCCTGGCTGACAAGAAGTGGGCCTTCTTCAGGCCTTCCCAATGTTGGGTCCGAGTTTGGGACCCAGGTGGGTGGATTTGGAATATGTGGGCTATGTTTCTCTCTTGGTTTGGAGGTCTAAAATTATGGTTCATGTTCTTGAGGGTCCGATTTTTTTCCAAGTTTTTCACACCCTTGGGAGGATTTCAATCCTTCGGGAGTTACATTCCACTCTTCTAGTAGGGTGTATTTCCCTGGTTACGGCTACGATCGTTACTATTATATTTACACTGTTTTCATGACATATGCAGTGCAGGATGTCTTGTAACATCAAGTCATGTGGTTACTCTTTATTCTAAATGCACTTATGCATTTTGTTATGTTATTTATTTTAGATGCGTCTGTGCATTGTGTTTTGCTTTATCGTTTTTCCGCTAATGTAAGTGACTTAGGCATTGGTTATGTATGATTTTATCATCAATAAAAGCTTCTCATCCTTCTCTCAAAAAAAAAAAAAAGATACTACTTTGTGATTAAAACTTGACCACTTTCATCCTCAACAACATAGCTCATGGCTCCAGCGATGAAACCCAGCAGAGTACTTGCACGGTCGGTCCTGACTAGCAAGTGTACTTATGCAAACTTTCAACTATGGCCATATTTACCTAACAACATAACATCATGTGTGAAAAAAATTGAACCTGACATGTACGTGTAAGCTTTGTTGAACCATAGCTATCATCTTTGTAGGTTCCTCCCGTTACTTACATGAAATGAAATTGAAAAGTGAAGAAATGATTTTGGCATTGGAGAATTTCAGTATTTATTTACACATTTTGATGAGGAAGATGTTTGAGAATCAAATTTTAGTTTGAGTTTGGGCCTGCGGATTTGGATCTAAGTTGAGGCGTAGGGGGATTAGACTACTCTTTGAATTTTGTTCGAGTCTGGGGATAAGTTTTTGCCAATTTAAGCTTCTAGGACCACATAGTCTGGCCTTTGTCAATGTAGGTTTCTCGTTTCTTTCTTTCGTATTATGGAAGCAAGATTAGAGCTATTTGGCTATTTATATAATGATATCAATAAGCAATTTCAGAATACATAATCTAACTTTTTAGATGATCATTCAATGCATGTCAGTACTAATCAGCTGCCACATAAAGTGAGATTTAAAAACGTCACGCGAAAATCTTAATGATTTTTACAAATATGACCAGCGTGAAGTTGCTAACCTTGACCTAGTAGAAAATTTGACAAATAATTACTCGTAAGGCACAATGAAACTTAGACGATATTAATATGATGTTACGAGCAAGTAAGAACACAATTAACGTTGGCCAATCACAAAAGTTACCAAGAAACAATGTTATAAGACACATATGATTGAATAAAGGTTTAGGGAGACAAAAATACATGTGGTTACCAATTTATGTAGTCCAAACTACTGTGACTAGGATCTCACCTTAATAGTATCAGCCATAATCTCATTTGAGAGGATATATTCATGTGCTTGAAGCCTCGAAACAATAATAAAGACTAATAATATAAGGATCTGTAAACTACACAAGTAACTAATCAAATTAAGAACTAGTGACGGTGTACAAGATTGCTTGCAACATTACAAGTGCAGCTCATAATACCCCTACCATTATTCTTAACGTAAATACGTAATCCGACATCGGCGAACCTTTGAAGGAAAGAATATATAAAACAACGACCACCAATAGCTTTCGTTAATAGGAAACACCTATGATGAATACTGATCGATAAGTCTAGGATGTCGACTTCTATTGCATGTTTGGTACCCCGGATAAGCTGAGCTTGGACTACATAAGCCTAAAAATTAGTCTATGTCCTATGTTTGGTGGAGACTAGGACTCAATTAAATGAATTTACAGAGTCCCCGTGTCCGCTCCACACCGTGCTACATAGAGACCCCAATTTTGGAGGGTTTACATAAGCGCTCATTCTCTTCTTCACTAGTCCCTGGTCAGAGTTGCTCGGTCTCTCTCAACTTCACTATAAAATTTCTCCCTCACACACACAAATCCTTCTGCAGCCTCCACACCCCATTTTCCGCCTCTCTCTCTCTCTCTCTCTCTCTCTCTCTCTCTTTCTGACCTGAACCTGACCTCCTCCTCCTCCTCCTCCTCCTCCTCCTCCTCCTCTCTCACCACCATTCGCATTCCCATTTCAACCATCACTATTTGTTGAAACTTATACTCCGAGGCGCTAAAACTTCTCACAGAGAACCAACTCGTCGACTGCTTTGAGTACTTTGTTTTGCTTCAATTCGTCAACTACTTTAGGTAAGATCTCTTTTTTCTCTTACTTTCTCTTTCTCTCAGCCTCTCATCTTCAACCTCTCTCTACTATTGTTTTGAAATTGTTTGTGGGTTGTAGTTATTTCATTGATTGATTAAGAATTTGATGTCGATCTGCTAAGAATTTATCAATTTGATGATTGGGTCTTGCATTGGAATACAAATGTCTTTGTTTTTTTTTCATTGATTTGGTGTCAATCTATTGATATTTAATTGTTGCTCTTACTGATGAAGTTGTGGCACCTAGAGACCATGTGTGCTTGCACTATGCTTATTCTATTGATATTTAAGTTGAGAAAAAGACGTGATGAAACATATGCCCTAACTAATCGTTCATTCATTAGACATGAAACTCGTTTGATTAATTTAGATAGTATCATAGGCAATAGTGACACTGAGTGTGTAAACGAACTAAGAATGGATAGAAGGTGTTTTGGCCTATTGTGTGAACTATTACTTGTGGATGGTAGAATAAAGAGTGATGGTTTGGTATCTGTGGAGGAGCAAGTATGTATGTTTTACATATACTTGCACATCATGTGAAAAATCGTACTATTAGAGGTATATTTTTTTTCGATCCGGAGAGACTGTGAATAGATACTTTAATTTTATTATACAAGGTGTTTTACGATTATAAGGGAGTTTGTTGAGGATACTTGATCTAGTGCTTGCTAATTGCACATAGTGTCATTGGAAGTGTTTTAAGGCAATACTTTTGCTTTGTTTTGAGGTTAAAGATTTCATTGTGTAGCATCTTTGAGCTCATTTAAATCTTACTGGTTTCATATTTTTCTTTCTATGTCATAGCACAATCCAAAGGCAAAAGGTAGGAGAAACAAATCATATCTCATGTTTGAGAGACTAGCTAACATCTTTAGGAATGATCGTGCTAATGAAAATGCAACTGAGGTCCCTGCTGAGATGGTAGAGGAGCAGAGTAACAATGGAGATGAGGTAGATCTTGAGGATGACTTTCTTGCATCAATCACGAAAGAAGGCAGCCTACAATCTCAAGTTAGTCAGAGAAAGAGGAAAAGACATGATGAAGATAAAATCATACTTGCATTGGATAGGATGATTGATGAATCTAGGAAAAGAATGCAAATGATGATTGATGCCATAATGAAAAGTAATGAAGATCGATCTGATATTGTTAAGGAACTTAAGAATATGAGACTTTCTGTTCCAAACCAAATTGAGGCATTGAAAATCATTTTGGAAAAACCCCAAAATATATCTGTGTTCATGTCCTTAGATGATGATGTGAGAAAAGTATATGTGGAAAATATGCTTGCTGCTAGGGGTTCTATCTAGCTTCTGACTTTATATATATATGCTTTTTGAGTGACTTGCAGCCACTACACATGTTGGAGAAGCCATCATAGAGCCAGATGGTACTTCTTTTATAATTGCTAGCTTCTGACTTCATTGTTGTATTAATTGCTGGAATTGTCAATGTGTATAAACTATTATGACTATTATTTTGGTTTAATTTAGTGACTTATTAATCTAAATGAAAGTGTAAGCGAACAGTTTCTGAGATGTTCAAATCCGTTTTGTTTCTTAGAAAGTCAAGTTATTTTGGTTGTGTATGAATAATTGTTTCAGATTGATTCTTAGAAAAATGTTATAAGATGTTTTTGAGTCCATAAAATTTAATCTCATATATCATCAAACGTGAGATATTACTGTTAGGACTATTCTGCTCTTTAGTCTTGAGCTACATCAAATATGGGTCATGTATTAACATAGCATAAGCCAAACATCAATAGTCTTGAACTGCTTAAAAAATTAATCCGGGTTAAGACAGTCATACGTACCAAACGTACAGACGTGCAGCTAGATTAGAAAATTCCATTAGATAATGAAATTTCCAGCAACAAGCCTTGCTTTCAACCCTAACAAGCTTGCAATGCACATGGCACATGTACAACATGGTTAGATTAATAATAGTTTTTCTTCCCCTCAATTTGCTCGAGCAAATTATTCATCTCTAAAACTCACTTCCTCCTCTGTAAATCTCTTCCATATAAACGACGACATAGCCAAACCTCTTTCTTGAAGGCAGAGCTACTAAGCATGTCCTCCTTAAATTTCCTCAGGGCCCATATCACTGTTTCATAGATGAGACAAACCAACCCTATCCACAGAGAGAGACCTCGATCAACATGTTCCACCAAGACCTCCTCACAGACATCCTTCTACGCCTCCCCATCAAGTCTCTCCTTCGCTTCAAATGCGTCTCCAAGCAGTGGCTTTCTCTCATCTCCAGCCCCCAGTTCCGCCGCCGCCGCCGCCTTCTCGCCTCCTCCGGCATCCTTTTGTGTCAAACAACCGATCTCATCTACCACACATCTCTCGCCGGAACCAACTCCGACCCACCCTTTACATCCCTGAGCTTCATCGGTGAACCGGCAGGTGTCAACATCCTCCAGTCCAGCAATGGCCTGCTCTTGTGCTGCAGCAGCTTTCACACTGCAAGAATGGGTTTAGGCCGCAGCTATTACATCTGCAATCCTTCTACGCAGCAGTTCTCCATTCTTCCTAAAGCAGACTTCGAAAACGTATCCAAAACCATTTCTGGAGCGTACTTGGTTTTCGATTCGTCCAGGTCGCCTCACTACCAAGTCGTGTCTGCTCGAAGATGTTCTTCCCCATCATCATCATCATCTTCTTCCAATAGCTACCACATCGTTACTTACTCGTCGGAGACTCGGGCATGGAGGCTTTCCGGGTCTCCTTTCACAGCCCCAGTCATGGTGTTTGACGATGGTGTGCTTTGGAATGGTTCAATCCACTGGCTTAGTCCTAAAGGGGCTTCTTTGTTTTTTCACATTGATCAAGAACGCCTCGGAACAATGTCTGCTCCTCCATCAGCTGAGAAATGGAGCAACCGAAGGTTGAGGTACATCGCCGAGTCCGGTGGCCATTTACACTTGATTGAAGTCTACGGCAGCGCCACTCGATTCCATGTCTATGAGATGGAGAGGGATTACTCTAGCTGGCTTCCCAAGTACCAAGTTGACATTTCAGCGATTGTTGATGCATTTCCTGTGATGGTTCGGAGCTTCCCTGACACCAGTGATCCTATTTTTATGCATTTAGTCTGCTACTCGTGAAAGAAGATGAAGAGGACTCATTGCTGGTGTTGCATGTTCCTGGTGAGCTTCTATTGTATAATCTTAGGAACGGGACCTTCAAGAAGCTTGTTCCAGTATCCTCAGAAGAAAATATTGCATTACAGATTGGATGTTTCCATGCTTATCAGTTTACAGAAACTTTGGCTGGTGTTTGATCTGTCACATCCCTTTTGTATCTTCTGTATTATCAATCGACATTCTATTCAGAACCCTGTTCAATTCTAAGAGGGAAACTGTTGGACGTTGATGTTAATGAAAGCTTGTTTGAGGTTGTTGGTTTATGAAAATTGCCGAAGCTTATTATCAGAAAACATTGTGGTGAAAGACTCGTCAGAATTACCTTTTCATGTAGGCAATACTCAGAATCTCAGATTGAATTCTATTCTTGATTCGATTACAATCAACTTAGCCTTTAAATAAGCTTGACGTCAAAGTTTAGTTATTGTGATAATTAGTAAGGCCATTACTGCTAAACTGTTTCATAACCTACATTTTCTAAAGGATTAATTACAAAACACCACCCGAACTATGATGTTATTTTCATTTTCATACCTAACTATCAAAATCTTACATTTTCATACCCGAAGTTTCATTCCGTTAGCATTTTGATACCTTGACCACCAACACCGTTAAATTTTGAGGGCATTTTCGTCATTTCAATTAATATATCATTTTTTACATTTATTTTAACAAAATAATTTATTTTTTGAGGTTATCAAATACAAATAAAAAAAATTTACTTTAGCAAAAATATTATATAAAAAAAACTCCAAAATTAAATATTTATTTTTGCAACAATGGTATATATTTAACCAACAATAGATTAAACATGTTTATATAAAATTTGATAAAATTTTCATCGATATTCGATATTTTCTCGATATAATTTATTTTAATTATATAGTTTACTTTGTTTTGTTTTGCTTTGCTTAACATGCAACTCCAAAAATTAATATACATACAAGAGTTCTACTAACTTTTATCACTATTGTTGCAAAAATATATATTTAATTTTGGAGTTTTTTTTGAATATTTTTACTAAAGTAAATTGTTTTATTTGTATTTGATTACCTGAAAAAATAAATTATTTTGTTAAAGTAAATGTAAAAAATGATATATTTATTGAAATGACAAAAATGCCCTCAAAATTTAACAGTGTTAGTGGTCAGGGTATCAAAATGCTAACGGAATGAAACTTCGGGTATGAAAATGTAAGTTTTTGATAGTTAGGTATGAAAATGAAAATAACATCATAGTTCGGGTTATGTTTTGTAATTAATCCTTTTCTAAAATGTGGTTGATATGGTCAGTCATCACATTATTACATATTATTCAGGAGTTTGAAAACATTTGGACTTCTAATAATGGTTCAAGGGTGTTCTAGAATTACTGTACTCCAACAAAATTGTTAATCTTCTTAGGCCTATATGAGAGTTATTCTTCAGTTAAGCAAAAGGTGTATAAATATTTTTGTTTGCAGAGATTCTTATTGCTTTATGCGTCCGATGAACAACCCTACATCTTATGGTATTTCATGTTTGTCTGTGCATTCCACGTGTTTGTCTTTCCAAGCGTTACGAATGGAGTTGACCTAGCAAACTTCTCCAATTTGCGATTCATAGGCTTATATTAGTGTCGTACTCGTACAAGAAAGGGTGTGTCCAGCGCAGCTGTGCTTACAAAAGCTAGGGATAATTGTTGTAAGGTGACAATTGACATCTTGTGAGTGTGTGTCATAAGGCTAATAGTATAGTTTGAAAAAGCAAAAGAAAACACCCGCTTAAATGGTATTTTATTTGAAGCGTGGAAATAACTGTGTAAATAGTGACCGTATATAAAGAAAATTGTGTCCATACATCATTACAATACCATGTCTTATCCATGGATTTTGTTCATCCAGTCATACTATACTTTGAAACAGATCCAACCCTCTTAGTTGAAAGCACCTTCAAATAGCATTATTTTGAGTATTCGTAGTGGCACATATCTTCTTTGTTTGCAAGGATGACTGGGCTTACCTTCTTCTTCTTCTTTTTTTTAATAGAAAAACAAAATGCTGGTCATTCCTCTTATTTTTTAAGGTTCGACAGTTTAATCCATTTTTTTTTCAATTTCAACAGCTCACTCCTATTAATTTCAATGTCATACAATTAGGTCCAATTTAATTCAACTGTTAAAATTGAATGTTAATATGATGACGTGGCATGTTAAGTGTGTCAAGACCTGTCCCGAATTTACCAAAAAACTCGGCAAACTCCCCTTGAAAATGGACAACCTTAATCCGGAAAATTTAAAGAACCACCTTTTAACCGAAAATTAACCTCTTCCGCTATAACCCAAAAGTAGCCAGAAATAGTTATACAATAATCCCAACAGTATTCAGAGCTACTAAAACATAAAATAAAACAACGGAAGCTGACAATCTCCTAGTAGATTAAACAGGTAACCTACTGGCGAAATGTAGCGGATAGATGAGTGACTATGTCTCGACGTCTCCTTCTAGACCTCACTCGTACGCTGCAAACTTGGCATTTTACAAACGAAGAGCGCAGGGGAAAATATTCAAAAACGTCAGAGTGAGTGGACAAAAGTAATTTCGACAACAAATAAATATTTCCCCAAATATACTTTCCAAGAAAACGCTTTAACAACGACAACAATAAAAGCTCAACTAGAAAATTCTAAATTGATGTCAAGCCTCGCTAGACTCCCAAACTTTAAGAAATTGTCTCTCAGGTTAGGATATTATATATATCAGTATGTATTTACACCCGTCTACTCTTTGTAAGATATCTATGAACAAACTTGAAGAGAATAGATATCATACAAAGCTACTACGCTGGCGTCTAACGCTCATGTCACCCTATACTGGAATTGTACCTCAGTATGGGGGAATCGCCCTAGTGGGTATATATACGTGCTGACTCCTTATACGAATTCTATGAATGAATATGAAAATAGAAAGTCGTACAAGGCTACGACGCTGACGTCTAACGCTCACGTCACCCCATACTGGAATTGTACCTCAATATGGGGGGAAATCACGTATAGCTAGCTAGCATTTATTTATATACATATTATTCTTATAATCCTCAATATATGAGTATAATCACCGAAATTCTCAATTTCGGGAAATTTCCAACAACAGAAAATTATTCAGCAATAAACCATTTCAAGCACATTATTTAAAACAAATGTTCACTCACAGATTAGGCCTAAGCCTGATATCGGTCGGAGGTTTCTTCCGCTCGGCCTCTTCACATCTTGTTCCAAAGACATAAATAAATCCTTAAATAAAACACTAACGCTTAAAGAAAAATAGGCATAACTAAATATGCTTCGCGCGCTCAACTAAGTCTAACGTCCCAAAATCTTAAATCCACTGCCGACCATAAATCTCCACAAATTTTACCGACATCCTCAAAAACACCTTCCACCAAAAATAATCCAATTGCTGGATTCTAACTTATTAATCCGCCAAAAATACCAAACTTCAAAAATTCTCAAACCTATCTAAAACTCCTCCAAAAATTCTACAACTCATTCCAATAAACTCCTCATATTTTTCCCCACTAAAAACACATTTTCAGCCGCCGCCGGCTCCGGCGACCTCCAACGCCCACAAAATTTGAACAACACATTCCTCTGAACATCCTCTACAACTTTCCTAACTAGCACAAGACACAATTTCAAGCCTACCTGTCACGCCCCGAACCTTAATTATTATTTTTTTGTACCTTAATTACTAGCATAGTGGTAATAAGAGTTTTTACCGTGTTCGTCACTAAGTGTGTAATTTAATTAGTCCCCAGAGGGTGTTGAGGGACTAATATTTTGAGGGAATTATTCTAAGGAAGAATTTTTGACGACGGTAAAAAATGGTAATTTTTGCTAGTAAAAGGTAATTTTATTGGGGTATTATTTCGGGGTAGTGAATTTTGGAAAATGGGTATAAGTGGTGTTGGACCGGGCCTTATTTTGGGTCCAAGCCCAATTTCTCTTTTTCTCTCTTTTCTCTCTCCCTCTTCCGCTCCCGCTCCCGACCCCTTTCCCTGCCAAAATTTCCGGTCGACCGTCCGCCGCCGTCCGGCCTCCGTTCGCCGCCGGACCGGTCCCGTTCGATCGGTCCCCCTCCCAGGAACAGTCCTAGACCGGTGGCAGCCTCCCTAGCGCCGCCGTGAGGGAGAAACGACGCCCGAAAGCCCCGGCTGCCGAAACCGATTTCTCGCCGGAACTCCCTCCTCAGCAGCCATAGCCGGCGAGCCATAGCCCAAAAGGAAGCCCTCCTTTCGTGCTTCAACCCCTCCAAAGGGCTCGCTCCGTCGTGAGCAAGGTAAGGAGAAATCGGAATTTGAATTCTAGGGCTTTATTGTGTATTTCCGTTCGATTGATGTGCTTAGGCTTAGAATTGGAGTTTGTGGTAGTTAGGAATGTTGTAGAGGAGGTTGAGAGGAAGATGCTGCCAAAATTTGGTGACCATCGGAGGTGCCAGAGTTGGTCGCCGGCCGCCGAGAAAATGTTTTTGGTGGAGAAAAATGTGAGGCGTTTAATGGAATAAGTTTTAGAATTTTTGGAGGAGTTTTGGATAGGTTTGAGATTTATTGAAGTTTGGTATTTTTGGCGGATTATTAATTTATAATCCGGCCATTGGATTTTATTTGGTGAAAAGTGTTTTTGAGGATGTCGGTAAAATTTATGGAGTTTTGAGGTTGGCAGTGGATTTAAGATTTTTGGAATGTTAGGTTTGGTTGAGCGCGAAGCATATTTAATTATGCATGTTTTGTCGGTGTTTTATTTTAAGGAATTAATTATGTTTGGAACAAGACGCGAGGAGGCTCGAGCAGAGGAGACCTCCGACCGACGTCAGGCTTAGGCCTAAGTTGTGAGTGGACCTTTGTTTTTAAATATTGTGTTCGAAATGCTTTATCATTTGAATGATTTTATGTTGTTGGATATTTCCCGAAATTGAGAATTTCGGTGATTATACTCGAGGTACAATTCCGAGAATAGTATGTATATGATTAAATGCTAGCTAGCTATACGTGATTTCCCCCATACGCGAGGCACAATTCCGGTATGGGTGACATGAGCATTAGACGCGAGTGTCGTAGCCCTGTGCGACTTTCTAATTTTGCATTTATTTATTCAAAGATGTCGTACAAGGAGTAAGAACGTATATATTGTCACGTCCCGCTTTCGGGAGTGTCATCATGGGCGACACTGGTTGTCAAGCTGCATGGATATGCGGGGTTGCGCTCCAAGATCAAGGAGTGTAGGGGCATACGTGCAGTCCCTTTGGAGTTCAGGCAGGCCGACCCGGTTGAGTTTGGGGAGCTTGTCGCTGGTCGATGACTTAACGCTGAAGAGGGGACTAGGCCATCCCTACACAAACTGGTCGGGGTCTGGAGCCGATCCCCTGACGAGCCCAAGGCAGGGCGAAACCAGTCGTTGCCTCGGTTGATAAGGCTGGCTCCCTGGCATGGGAGCGCCGCATGGGCTGGGCCAAGTGTGGTGGCCGAAGGGCTAGGCCCGTGACAATATTACCACTCGGCCGCTTTCCCCCATATGCGAGGTACAATTTCGGTGTGGGTGATGTGAGCGTTAGACTCAAGCATAGTAGCTTCGTATGATATCTACTTTATTCAAGTTGTTCATAGATATCATGCCAAGGGTCAGGCGAGTGTGCATACATACTATATATATATAATATCCAGGCCTGAAAGGCAATTTCTTAAAGTTTGGGGGTTCTAGCAAGGCTGGACCCCAGTTCAGAGTCGTTCCAGTGGAGCTCGTGTTTTTGCCACTGTCGAAAGCATTTCTTTTGGGGAAATATTTATTTGTTGTCCGATCAGTTTTGTCCACTCACTCTGACGTGTTAAATATTTTCCCCTGGGCTCTTCGTTTTTAAAATGCCCAGTCTGCAGAGTTCGCGTGAGGGCTAGCAGGAGACGTCGAGGCATAGTGATCCATCTGTCAGCTACATTTCGCCAGTATGTTACCTGTTTAATCTACTAGGAGTTTGTTAGCTTCCGTTGTATTTTATTTGATTTTTAGTAGCTCTGAATACTATTGGAATTCTTATGTTTGTATTCTGGCTACTTATGGATTGTAGCTGAAGATTTATTTTTGGAATAAAAAGTGGTTCTTAAATTCTTAAGTTAGGGTTGTCCATTTTCAAGAGAGGTTTGCAAAGTCCTTCGGTAAGTTTTCCTTGGAGGTGGTCCCCGCAGGACTCACCTCGGGTTTCAGGGTGAAATTCGGGGCGGGTTCTGATACTAACTATGCCAATCGAACGAAAACACACAAAAAACCTTAGAATTTTCATTACCGATTTCTCTTTACCTAGCTCAAGATTGAGGGAGCCCTTTAGAGGGATGAAAGCATGGAGGAGGGCTTTCTTTTGAGCCAAGGATCGCCGGCTATGGCGGCCGGAGGAGGGAGTTCTGACGACGGGAACACGCGGACAGCCGAGACTTTCGGGTGGCTTCTCTCCCTCACGGCAGCGCTAGACAGGCTGCCACCAGTCTAGAATGGGAGCTGGGTCGAAGGCCGACCGTTTGGAACTGGTGCGGCGGCGAACGGAGGCCAGACGACGACGATCGGGCTCGGGCAAATTTCGGGAAGAGAGAAGGTCGGGGAAAGAGAGAGAGAGAGAGAGAGAGAGAGAGAGAGAGAGAGAGAGAGAGAGAGAGCGGGAGAGAGAGAAAGGAAAAAGAATTTTTTGGGCTTGGCCCGATCCGGTCCAACACCACTAATTATACCCACTCTAAAATTTAACACCCCAAAAATAATACCTCAATAAAATTACCTTTTACTAACAAAAATTATTATTTTTACCGTCGTCACAATTTCATCTTTCGAACAAATCCTTCGAAAAAATCGTCCCCTAACACCACTCCGGGGACTACTTAAATTATACACTTGATGACAAAAACGGTAAAAATTCTTCTTACCACCATGCTAGTAATTAAGGTAAAAATTATGGGTCGGGGCGGGACAATGTCCACATCGGGCTGTAAAATCCCTAAACTACCCCTAGCTTTTTACATCCTTATCAACGCAGGAAACCCCTCTAATTTGATACATCAACCCACTCCTTCCCCTTCACTTCGTATTGCCGACACCACTAACTTGGGTTCTCTCCTTCTCACCCAAACACAAATCGCCACTCCCTCTCCACCAGAAACCACCATCCCTGATCTCCCACAGCTACCCGCTCCGCCTTTAGTGCGCGTCTACCGTTGCTGCGCCACTAACCCACCACCACTAATCTCTTATTCCACCACTCTCGACCCTAACCCATCCCTGATCTCTCATTACTACCCGCTCTGCCTTCTGTGCGCGTCTACCGTCGCGGCGCCACCAACCCACCACCACCAATCTCCGATTCCACCACTCTCGACCTTAACCTATCCTCGATCTCCCACTGCTACCCGCTCCGCCATCCGTGAGCGTCTACCGTCGCCGCGCCACCAACCCACCACCACCAATCTTCGATTCCACCACTCTCGACCCCAACCCATCCCCGATCTGCCACTGCTACCCGCTCAACCTTCCGTGCGCGTCTACTGTGGCCACGCCACCAACCGAGTACCACCAATCTTCGATTCCACCACTCTCGACCCCAATTCATCCCCGTTTATTTCGTCGCCATTGTTGCCTCTGCCCAAACAACCACCACACATGTTTGCTTGTCTTGCTACTCCGCCTGCCTCTGACGCTCCACTCCCCGATCTGACTGAACCACCGCCTCTGGTGGCTCCCTCTGAAGCCCATATGCTGCTGCTGCACACCAAAACCAAACTCGATCTCGCTCTGGAATTTTAAAACCCAGAAATCTCACTAATGGAACCGTCAGGTATATATCTTGTTCCTCGTGTTCTACTCTCTGTTATCAATGATATTGAGCTTTCTTGTTATACCTAGGCATCTCAATCCAAGGAATGTTGTTCGGCTATGGCTGAGGAAATCAATGCTCTCTTGAAGAATCACACCTGCTCTCTGGAAGAATCACACCTAGGTTTTCCTGCGTTGATAAGGGTGTGTTAGGCTAAGGGTATATTAGGAATTTTATAGCCCAATGTGGACACTTAACAGTCAATTTTAACAGTTGGACCAAATTGGATCTAATTGTATGACATTGAAAATTAATAGGAGTGAGTTGTTGAAATTGAAAAAAAAGGACTAAATTGTCAAACCCTAAAAAATAAGAGGAGTGACCAGTATTTTGTCCTTAATAGAAATGTATAATTTCATTATATATTCTTGGCCAGAAGGCACATACATCAACTAGCAACTTACGTCAGTATTAATTTAATGCAAGCTAAACAAACTAACTGACAGGTACCCTCATTGTTAACAGCTATGCTCAAAAGAGCCTAAGTAACAGAAACTAGGAACTAACTCCCTAACTCTCTCTGAAAAGTAAATCAAGTTTCCTAAAGACCGTAGTTGGTGTACAACAAGAAATACTAAGACATTAGGGAATTTAGAACTTAACTTCTATGGTAGGCAAGAAGGCAATAAAGCCTTCAACTAGATACACTAGATTGGGTGGAAACCCCTAAATCCCATATAGGGCTTATACAGGGATATAGCCCAACAAAGTGAGCTCTAGCCCGTTTGAATTCTAGCTAACCAAGCAAAATCCAGCCCAAAGCAGAAACAAGAAGGCCCAGCGATCACCACCACCACCTTCGTTGCCAACCTGCTGCCACCACCTCGAAATCTCTCTGATTTGCGACGTCAGTCTCGACCCCAATCCACGTCGCCCTAGCCCAACTAAAGTCATTACACCGCCACCGAATCTAAAGGTCGAAGGCCACCATCAGCCGCTGACCAAAGCAAGACAAAACCATAAAGATTCCGACCATGATCTCATTGTCATAAAACTGGACAGCCTTGTACGACCTACCAATCCTTGCACAAGCCAAAATCCCGGGCTTTCCGTGAAGCTTCGAACCAAACTCAAAACAAGAGTCTGCTAAATTGAAAACTCGAATGGTTCTCGTCCGGCAGCACAACTAGCAACGTCGGTCGGTCAAAGACTGGCCTAGTCCTGCCAATTGCCTGACGAAGTAGGAACTCGCCAGTACTTATTCCTAGATCACCTTGATTTTTGCAGACACTTCAAACATCTCCAACTTAACATCAAAAGCAGTTTTCTCAACCTTCTTCTCCTCAGCCACCTATTTCCATGCCTTCTGTTGATATGTGTTGCATCTTTGGAAATTTTAGCCTCTACATAAGTGCAGGAAAGAGTTGACACCGTCTTGCAGGGGCTAGTGCCGCAAAACGACAACAAAGTTAGCACTTGGGATGTGATTGAGTGTTTGGTCTGTCTACAAAAATTTTAGGTGTCATGAGATTGAGCGGTCGAGTCTTTAACTGCCACGTCATCAAACTAACAGAGAAATAGACAACGAAATGAACTTTTTGAATTGAATTAAAAATATAGAGACTAAAACGAGGATGAACCATAATACTAAGACTAGAAGTAGTTAACCCAAAAATAATAGTTCTCAACATGAAAAGGCCTAGAGCCCTGGATCACTTACCTAACCCAACTCAGCTCTATATCACTAACCTAACCCCAAAAGCAAGTAAGCAACCAACCAACCACAACAACCAAATCACCGACACCACTGCGTCGCCATCCAAATACTAAGCGGTGGCGCCACTGTTTCTGATGGACACAACAGCAACTTGCATAGTTGCATATACGAAATGGGTGGAGCTCAGATTTTACTCCATGAACCATATCCTTTGCCGGCCAAATTTTCTATAAAATGTTTGACAATTTTGCCTCGGATTTGTTTATTGCAAAAACTTGACCCAGTTCTCTTTCTTCACAATGCAGTTTCCCCATCTCTAATTCATCTCCATGATCCTTGTGCTTGAACAATCATCAATAAAAGACATTTAACATATGTAGATAACGTGGGGGAGCACATTTTCGAAATCGTGAAATGATATAAATATGGTGTTACTCTCTTCACATTTATCATGCCTATTCTTTAATTCTCCCCACCATCTCTGTTTTCTGTAGACATGGGTCAATGCCCATAAACAAATACTTAATCAGGAGTTGGTGATATTAGGCGAAACTGTGTAATTCTCCCATTTTCTTTCACATTATTTATCCTCTAATTTCTTCCTTTAAACAAAAAAATCATGTTTTACACTACCATACAACCATAGTGATTTTTTTTTTCGGGGGTAGACAAACGTAGGGAGTCGGTGTGAGCATATAAAGCAAGAAAGTATTAAAAGCAAAAAGTTAAGATTGAAACACACCAATACTTAAAACCTTTTTTTTTTTTTAAACAATACTTAAAACATATAACATTCAGGTATTAATTAAGTGCATAATAACATTTCTAAATTCTGTTAATTCATCACGTTGTTGTCAAGTGTCAACTTTCGATTATCTTGGCTAAGGTGTTGGCACAGCTTAGGTTAGAGTCTGTTCGCGGGGAGACCCCTCTGCGTAGGGTAGTTCCGGGAGGAGGAGAATAAGTAAGGGTACCCTAACATGTCGTGTTTGTGTCAACCTCGCTTATGGTTTATAGCATTAAAATTGCTTAGGTTATTAAGTTCTTAGGTCTTAAGTCTCTAAATTGTTTAGGTTGGCTTAGGTTCTTAGCTCTTAAGTTTCTCAATTGTTTTTTTCCCGGTTTATTTCTTTCGAGCTCTAGAAAGCGAATCATGTCTTTGTTGTACTCTTACTTTTAGGTTTCAATGGAATGACGTCATTTATCAAAAAAAAAATAACTTTCGATTATTTAGTCAAAAAATAAAGATGATAGACAAATATGATATACTTCAAAAGAGAAGATAGACATAGATTACTAACGGTCAAATTTAAGAACACCAATTCGAAATAAAATGGAAATATGTACATGTAGTTACGAAAATACTTTCACATGTTGATTCTATATGAGGGGAAACCTTTTTAATGAGGACTAATATGTTGAGGACTCATTGATGATTTCTTTGTTTCACCCCCTTTTCGATCGAGTATCCACATTTGAACATATGAGTAGATCATCTCTACAAATTTTCATCCAACTTGAATATTGTTAAGACATTTATAATTGTGATTTACCAATTATAAACTGGAACGATTTCTAATTGACAGATTTGGTTTGTTTATTGATTTAATTTAGTTTGATTCCTTAATAATCACTAATTTAGATGATCAACTTATATAGACCTATATATGATCGACTTGGACGATCAAGAACCCAAAATATGATCGAAAAAGGGTGTCAATGTGTCATACGTACATCATTAATTAGAGAGTTCTCAACTAGTCTTCAACTTAATGATCTTTAATGATATTTATTGGAAGGGCTCTTATCTATATAAGGGGTGCTTACTGAACTATTCTTATGTAATTGCACTTCCTCACAGCCAAAAAAAAAGGGAAAAAGAATAAGAAAGTACTCGATATAAGGGTAGACGACATGAAAAATAAAAAATAATTAGAATGCCATTGATAAAAAAAATAAAAAATCAATAAATCAGACAAAGATAGGGGCTCGACTCACTTCCTCCAATTCTCTATCCGAATGATGATAATGTTAGGGTGGTAAATCAATTGTAATTGAGCTCCTAGCAGCTGGTAAAAGATTCCCACAACATGTATATATCATCGGAAGGCCAAGAGATTAGGAGATATCTTAGGGGGAGGACAGAGTATGACGCAAGTTATCAGACGCGTGATTAAGAAAACTTGGATGTGACGCCACCAATTCTTATACAGATGAATAGAAAATCACGTTTGTCCTCGATCAACACTGTAGCACCAATGATTAACTGTGAGTTTGTGTGCTTGATGCTTCATTTTATCCCCAAGCCAATGAATGCTGTTAACTACTCCTGACCATCAGGAGAGATCTGAGAGCAGAAACATGCTGCTGCTTCTCCGGGATCCATTGCCTCCAGCAGAAGCAGTTTCTGGCAGCCAAGATCTCATCACTGACATCCTTCTCCGCCTTCCTGTCAAATCTCTTCTCCGGTTCAAATGCGTTTCCAAGCAGTGGCTTTCTCTTATCTCCGACCCCCAGTTCGGTCGCCATTACCGCAGTTTTGCCTCTGCCGGCATCATCTTGTGTGGAACAACCGGGCACATCGATCATGTATCTTGCGGCAGAAGAAACTCCGAGCCGCCCTTTACTTATCTCGGTTTCATTGACGACTCTGCAGGTACCAAAATCTTGCAGTCATGCAACGGCTTGGTGTTGTGTTGCAGCTTTTTCGAGTTGGGAAAGAGCCGGAACTACTACATCTGTAATCCTTCAAGAAGGCAATTCTTGATGCTTCCTCCACCTAGTGCCAAAGGGTGTGATGAATCCATAACCATTTTTGGTGTTCATTTATACTTTGATCCTTGTAAATCACCTCACTACCAAGTTGTCTGTGTTCGAAATTGTGCTCCCTCGTCAGCAGCAGCAAATGATCATTACCAGATTGAAATATACTCGTCAGAGACTCGCACTTGGAGGCTTTCCGGGTCTCCTTTCAGTGCTCCATTCGACATGGTCTTCGACAACGGGGTGCTTTGGAATGGTACACTTCATTGGATTAGTCCAACAGGGGCATCACTCTGTTTTGATATTGTTCAAGAGCAATTTGGAGAAATGCCTAGCCTTCCATCAAATGAGAAATGGAGCAAGAGAAGGTTAAGGTATTTCGGTGAGTCTGGAGGTCATTTGCACCTAATCGAAATCTATGGCTCTGGCACCACTCAATTCCAAGTCTTCGAAATGGCGAAAGATTACTCTAGCTGGATTCCCAAGTACCAAGTTGATCTCGCCGCGATTGTTAACGCATATCCAGAGATGGCTCGGAGCTACCCTGACTCCCATGATTCTCGGTTTTATCTATTTAGCATCCTCTTTGTGCAAGAGAATGAAGAGGACTCCTTATTGTTGCTGCACATCCCTGGTAAGTTTATATCATACAATCTTATAGATAAGACCTTCAAGGAGCTTTGTGATTTTGGAGCAAACTCCACCAAAGCAAATACTTCAATACAGATTGGTTGCCTCCATGCTTATCAGTTCATAGAGACTCTGGCTTGTGTTTGATCATTTCTACATATTTTCATTCCCTTATTATTTCTTCCTTTAATATCCAAAGTGTGCTTTGTAACTATATCTATATGTTTCTCAACTCAGTATATACAGAATGCATAGAATTTCTTATCCCACATTTTCAATTGTATATTCTTTGTTCCCTGAATTATTTTGTAGGAAGATGATATATTACGATATTATGGGATCCGGCACCTCTAAAGTGACGGAAATATAAATATAATGTGATTATGAAATAAAATATTACGGATCATTTATTTCCGTATCAGTACATTAGATCAGACATTAGAAAACTCTGGATAGAGTTGGATCATATTTCATATATATTTCCAATGCCTTATTATTGGTTAAGATGTCTAAATCACAAACCGTAATGTTGGCAAAGAGACAGAAAGATAATATGATGCTTATTATCTCAATAGTCAAGGTCGGCGTTAACCAGATCAGGACCACTGCTTTTTTAAAGTAAGCTACTAATTCATTCCATTAATTTTCTTAAACTAGAAGCTGTTGAACCTTGATTAGTTGATTATCCATAATGTATTTACTTTGATTAAACAAAACACCTAGAAAGTTTATAGGGGGAGCCAATTGATACTGCAATCATTCAAAAAGAATATCTACAGGTTTGAGTTGATAAATGAATAATTGATTTGCGTATACCATCTTATTTTTCTAAAATCAAAGATTAATCGCTCCTTGATTTCCACACATAATAGAAACCATTCCAATATTAGGTCTTCATTCATTGATCAAAATCTTTCAGCTAAATAGTATTTAGGGTTACGTTTGGTTAGCTATTTGATTATTCGTACCTGAAAACAAGAGGCAATTAGACTATACAGAGAGACCTCTTTGGTTCATGGCCAATATTTGCTAACTTGTCAACTAAATAGAGACTAGCTTCTACCTTCTTGCTCCTTGTGCTATAGTTGGATGGCAACTTGGGTCTATTTTATTGTTAAATTCTACACGTTTTGGTAATTTAGAACTTGAAATATGCATATGCTTCTCACGTCCAGATCACTTCGCTCATACCCCTAAATTCTAGTGTCCATCCCACCTCAGGATTGAAACAACATGCCTCGACCCAAGAAACATATATGCTCATATTTCAACATCAAGTTGAGAAGGGGAATGTAAAATGAAAGTTTTTTAACCAACCATATACCTTCATGGATCATCCTCAGAAGTAACAAATTAGACAAATTAAGTATCCAAAACTATGTGTAAGTGATGGATATCTCTGCTATCGTATAAAGCAAACAACTGTAAATTTTAATTTTAAGTTCCTCAATAGGATTACAATGATAAACAACTAGTGAATCTCAGCTCAAAACCAGCTAAGCACTTATTCCTCCATCTAATTAAAGTTCTTAACCAAAGGTTTTATTGTATGACTTATAAGTTATCACAAGAAAAACAGTAAAAAAAAACTTCATGCTTAAAGGTAAGGATTCATAGAAGGAGCCAGCAGACACAGTGTGTATTGTCACACTATATCGAAGCAAGGGTCTCGATGTATTGATGAGACCTAAACGTCAACTGTTCCATGTAACTTTCACTCATAGCCAGATCCAAGAGTTTCTTCAAGCTCCTCTCCCGGATATTATAAGAAATCACACCCTCAGGGATTATCATCACAATGATCAACTCCCCTTCTCTTTCACCTCTTACCAGGTTCACCACAGAAAACATATAAGGCCTTCTTGGATTCTTAGTAAGCATCTTCGGAAATGAAGTAGCTAAAGCACGAAAATCACCATGATACTTCACATTCCACCCAGACCTATCTTCCTTCAGTTCGAAGACAGTCAACAAACTAGTCCAAGGTCTCCAGGTTCCCACAAGATGCAAATGCCCGCCCGATTCTCCGAGATAGTAACATTTCATGGTTCCTCCAGTAACTTTTGGCTTTGGCAAAATCTCCACAGTGTCGTCATTGAAATCCAAATATACCAAAGACTTCTTCTCATTGTACCAGTACATTGCATCCTTCCAGTAAACTGAAACATGAAACCCTATATCGTATTGCAAAATGTAAATTCCCTTCCTGGAGGCTCTCCAGGACTTGGTCTTAGACGAGTAGATATCAATTTTGATGAGACGGGTCTCGTCTAACACAGACAATTCTCTCACAAAAACGAGCCTGTATGTGGTGATAGCTTGGGATCAAAAGCCACATTGAAAGCCTTCAATGTTTCATTGTCTGGACTTACAAGGACCCTTTGGAATTTGGATTGCCCTGATGAATGATTACAAATATAATATGAAGTGATGTTAGGGGAACTCAGATGAGGTCTGGAATAGCACAACAAGCCATTACAGACGTGTTGAATCTCCATTTTTGAGATGTTAAGAAAATTTGGGAGTTTATCATATTGATAGCCACCCAGATCAAGGAAGATACCACGAGGTTGTGGTTGGAAGTCAAGTCGAGCGTGCAACATAAACCCTAGTGAGGGTTTGGGTTTCTTTTGGCATAAAGGACGGTAAATTCTGGGGTGGAGATTGTGGAACACCATTGTTTTGAAACTAATTTGAACTTGAGAACTGGCTTGGCTGGGAGGCGCAGTAGGATCTCACTCAAGAGATCTGTTGACTTAACCACTTCTTCAGCTGCACGAGAAGAAGCTATGAGTTTGGAGCTTTTTCTTCCTCTACTAGCCATTTCTCATTTGCCAAGCGCGGTCAAGACTCAAGAGTGTGGTTGAAAACTTGGGGTTATTCACCTCTATAAAAGCTCATTAATTTACCATTTTTTCTTTGTTTGGGTGGATTTATTATTAATCTTTCCTGTTTAGGTGGATTTATTACTAACGAGAACATGGTGTACATTCTATTATCCATGTCTACATTCTATTCACTTCTTTAAAAGATTCATTAGGTTTCCTTTTAAAGATATATGCATGACTAATAAGGACATTCTATGAGATTTTTTTCCCAATTAGACAACCAATTTTCATTCCTAGCTACCAGATAAATTTTGAGAAATGACCTTGTTTAGGTCCTCAATTGATTTTTAACCTTCTTTTTTTTATTAGTTGAAAAATGACCATATGAAGAGATCAAATGTCTTAGCTACCCTATTAAAACTTGCTTTTTACATTTCTGAACTTTCATGAGTTACAACTATGCTCTCCTCTTTATTCTTCTCATACTCATCCAAGGCACTGATGTAACAAATTTGCAATAAAACAATTGTTGCTGATCAAATTAAATTGAAACAACTACGTCCTACGCGACCTCGATAGGGTGATCTTTGAAATTTTATGGAGTCGGATAACACAATTTTTTTTTCTTTTTATACAATATATTATGTTTTATTTCTGCTTGTTTACCGATCAAGATGACAAAAGGACGACTAGAGGTGCCTTAAGATTATTCCTCATTTGCTTGGTAATAATCTGGACATTTATGATATATGATTGTTATATGGAGAAACCTGCTATGAAGGTTACTGATTTAATTAGAAAATGTATGAATTTTTTTAAACAAACTAGTGTATTTGCCAGCCAAAACTAGTTGAGACAACTAGCTATGAAATTCTTGTTAGAAGGAAATAACCGTTTCGATTTGTGACTTGTTTAGCAAAAAAGGGGAGAGCCTGCTTTGTTAATTATGATTTAACCTCTTCATTATAAACATATGTATGTACTAATGTAGCAGATGAAACAATATCTGAGATACATGATGCAAGTTTACTAGTTTGTTATATCAAAGATGTACAACAAATTAATTTCTAGTTTACTTTAACTTGTCTTGTTCAGCTTAATCATCAGTATATAATACATATGAGCTTTGCAAGTATGTTGTTATCAACAACATACGATGGTGAAACTTGAGAGGCTCTTTATTTTCATGAGTTTTGACAAATGAATTATATATAATTTTAAAAAGTGTAATTTAGACTTTTAGTCTCTTTATATGGTTATTTTTCAACTAATAAAAAAAAAGAAGGTTAAAAATCAAATTGAGGACATAAAACTAGTCATTTATCAAAATTTCTCTAGCTACCACCCAATTTATGTGGGCAAGAAAGAAACATTATTGCACTTTACATTTTGTATAATGTAAGTTTTTTTTACTGAACTTTACAACTTTTTTACATAAGTTTACAACATAGTACGTTGTAGGTTTATTACATTGTTTTATGTAGTCTTTCGAAACATATATAGAGCATATGTACGTACACATATTTAGAGCAACTCTAAACATGTCTTCGAAACATGTTTAGAGCATCTCCACACATCTTTTCATATTGTCTAGTAAATACGGTTCATGCTCTACCACTTCAACTAATGGATCCCACTAGCTCTAAACTAGGTCAAACTTAACTTTGATAGCTCAGTATCGCACTCTTCTACTATTGTTGGCTTTGTTCTTTGAAACTCTTCTGAAACTCCACTCATTTAAGGTGTATGAAGACTTTACATTACTAATGTTCACATCGCTGAATGTCATGTCATAGAAGATGGTTTATTGGGTACAAAGAGATTCAATCATAAAAATCTCTAAGTTGAAGGCAAGATTCTAAAAGGCGGCCTAGGCGGTTGATTAGGCGGCGCCTAGGCGCTCGACGCAGCTTCGTCGTCTCGATTATGGGCTAATCATTTCATTAATCGCTTTAAGCTTTGGTGGGCGTCTAGGCGGTTGGGATTAGGTGCTGGGCGCTTTTGAAAGGTTTTGGATGGTGATACACCATGGAGGCTTAAGGCCATTATATTGCCACTCTAACAAGTGGTTTGATAAAATCTTCTTCTCTCATGTCCTTCGAAAACGAATTTTCTAGCTGACACGTTAGTAGATGTTTGTCACTCTCCTCCTAATCTGAAAATTTGGCTGCGTTGTTTTTCAACTAAAGATTTTAATGTTTCGCATTTAGATTTTGTACCGACCGGCTGCCCTTGAGGCTTTATGTTGTAATTATTTTTCATCTAAAAGAAAAGATATGTGTAGACTCTTTTCTCCTAAGTATGTATATTTCTACCAAAACATATTTGAAGGCTTGTTTCTGGTTTCTTTGTTGTCTTAGGTAGTAACTTACATCATTTGCTCTTAGGCGTATAGGATTGTGTAGGAGTGAGATAAGTTCTTTATTTGTAATTTGCTAAGTCTTATGAGTTTCTGTTAGATGGGTTATGGCCGAGGTCACTGGTGTAACGATAGTTGTGCTTTAGGATCGGGAGCAAGTCTGTTTGATTTGGATGGTTGGCGGCTTCGAATTTGTATCTCCTCGGGTTTGGTTTGGTCACTTTGGTGTGCCTCCTCTGGCAAGGTTCTAAAAAACATCGGGCGTTAGTAGTCAGGCGGACAACGCCTAAAAGATTAATCGGATTTGTATTTTTATATTTATTTTATTTTTTAATGAAAATAATTATATAAATACAATTAAAATAGGTATTTAATATATGAAAATAATAATAAAAACAAAATATAACGCTGAAAATAATGAAAATACATAACATATGTCCTTAAAAATGTACTAACAACAATGTTCTTATGAAAATAAGAAATACAATTCAACATTTTAATAACAATGTCATTGAAGCAAGTAAAAAACGTAATTAAACAACAATGTCTTTAGGAAAATCTATAAAAAAAAAAAACACAATTCACCAACTAGGCAACAATGTCCAAAAACAATTCAAATAAACACCTCAATCTATCTGGATTTGTAGGATATGCTTTCATTGCATATTCCCAACCCATATCAGTTGAATTAGCCTTCAAGAGTGACATATTCTGGCTATTCAGCTTCGAAACTGGATTAGATGTCAAGGAAGAAGTAGTGCCTACCAATCTGCCATATTTGCGTGTATATATTTTTGTAATCAATCACAGTTCACATATTCAATATTCAATGAACTCACAAATTACCAAATCAACAATTCAATGAACAAACTTAAGTAACTAACGCCCACGGACTCAAACTAACAACAACAAGAACTCAGCAAGTCAGCAATTACCAAATTCAATGAACATTGGTAAACATATTATCAAATATCGAATTGACTAACAAAGTAACAATTATGAATTCAATGAAGTGAAGTGAATGAACAAAGTAACAGACGTCAAGCCATCACTCATCATTCATTAATTAGACAATTACCAATTACCAAGTTCAAATTCAATGAACTCACCTAAAGACTAAAGAATGAAGACGTCAAGCCGTGCCGAGAGAGAGTGTAAGCACCTTGCCGCTGTGCGACGCCGCCTTGCTGTCGTGCGACGCCTACTCGCCGCCTTTTGTTTTGACTCTAACGATGGCGATGAGAGAGTGAGAGGGTGAGAGTCTAAGAGAAAAAGGAGAGACTAGAGGCGACTAGAGTAGAGAGGAGAGCCCCGAGAGACAGAGAGAAAAGATTGTGAGTTCGACTTGCAATAAACTTGTTGTTACATTTGAGTTAGGAAATAACCTTATCTAATTGGTTCACCCAAAAAAAACACAAAACTTTGAGGAACGCCCCCTCCCAGTTGAAGACTCTTGAGTTTGTCTTTGCATTTCATCGAGTTTATGTTATGAAATTTAAAAAATTAAATAATTTTTTTTCAACTAGATGAAAAAATTAAATATTAAACTCTTGATTGGGTGTCACATTTTGGCTTATATCAAATACAATTTCACCCCGTGTTCTCTTCGTAGCATTTCGTTTCTTCTTCCAGCTCTGTTTTGAGGATTTTCTCCTTTCTCATTTACAAACCCGAATTCATTCACTCCTGTCAATCTCTGCTACCTTCTTTTTTAAGGTAAATTTCTATAACTCAAATTGTACTTCCGCATAACTAATTAGCTAAACTTCTATATGATCATGTATGATTGTTGTTGCAGATAGTCTTTCCATTTTGATTGCCATTGTAGGAATCTGGGTTTGTCAATGGTTATAACATTTTGGGTCTGTCTCTGTTTTTGGATATGATGTTTGAATTATAAAGGTCAATAATTAGCTAATAAATAGAACTGACGTCAATACTAGTCTACTTTTACCCAGTTCATTTTTGCAGTGATCTCAGTGTCTATAGAAGAGCCCAACCGGAATTATGGTTTGTGTCTCAAGAAGAGCTCATTGGTATTCTTGGTCTGAGAAATCTTTTGGTTTTCTGAAAAATAATGTATCTGATTTTGCATATTTGATAGTTTGAGATGTAGGCTGTCAAAAGCGTTCTCAGCCATGTTCATTGCTCACGAGGCGGACGAGTCCTAGTCGGCTTTGATTGATATCTGAGTTGTTGATTCTAATTTTCAGAAATCAGAAGACTTCAGTGTTTGAATGAAACTCAGATTTAATGTACTGATTGTTGACTTCATGGCAATTTCTTTCTTTTGCAGCGTTTTACAGTAGATGTTGTTGGACCACAGAGAAAATTCTGGAGGTCTTCACAGAACATGAATAGACGCTTGAAAAACCTCTGAATTGTGAAACTGGGGACTGGGAGGAGACAAGGGAAGACCTGCCAGAAGATGTAATATTACTGATGGTGATTCTCTTACCTTCGACTGCAGTTGTTTTGGTATGTTTATGTGTCATTTGCTCCTTAGCTTTACTCAGTTTCTGATTGTTACATTGTTCATCTTCGTTTGTTTTACAGAAATCCAGAACTCTTCTAGTATAAGTGATGTCAGTCTCATCATCAGCCACAGATGTTGCCAACAACGAAGATCTTCTATCGCAACTTCTTGTTCGATTACCCCCAAAATCCCTCCTGTGCTTCAAATCTGTGTCCAAGCAGTGGCTTTCTCTCATTTCCAGCCCCCAATTCATTTCCACCCACATCCTCTGCCGAGGCAGCGCATCCCCTTCTGGCCTACTCCTAAACAATGACTACTTGCATACTCCGGAGTTCCACTATGTTCCTCTGACACATTCTAATCCCTCTCAAACTTCCCCTCCATATCTGAGCTATCTTGGCGCCCCACGCATCAAGATCCTACAGTCTTGTAATGGTTTGCTCTTGTGTTCTTCTGCCTACCAAAAAAATGATCCAAATTATGAACTCAAATACTTTGATGACTTCACGCAGACAGAGGATGATGTTCTCTTGCCAGACATATGGCATGTTATCCCAACAATCTCAAACTCCTGCATTCAAACAAGAATCCATTATTCTGGTTTTAGATTCTATGTTTGCAACCCCACCACCAAGCAGTTCAATACCCTTTCTTTTCCTTTCTTTCAGTACCACATACTTGCTCTTAATCTGGCTTTTGATCCTTTGCATTCACCCTACTATAAAATATTGTGTATACTCAAGAAGAATCTGGATACTTTTATAATTCACCTGTATAATTCTGAGACAAAAACTTGGAACCCATCTTCGGTATCTTTTAATGCACCCTGGGAAATATCCTTCTGTGAACCTGTGTTTTGTAGGCGTTCAATTCACTGGTATAGTGATCGGCAGACTTCTCTTTACTATGATGTGGATAAGGAGTGCTTGAACCCAATGCCTATGCCCCCGTCTTCGACTTATGGGACTGTCAAATATTTTGGGGAGTCTGGAGGCCATCTGCATCTGATAATGTCCTATGTGCTAGAACTTGATGTGTTTGAGTTACAGAAGGATTATTCTGCATGGTCAGTGAGGTATCATATCAATCTTGAAGCCATAAGAGTTTCACTCTATGGTATGTATGGCTTTTCCAGCAACGAATCCATTGCTTCAGTACTGAGAATTACTCGTGGTGAAAAGGAAGAGGAATCAGAGGCGGTGGTATTTATGTTTGGTGTGGAAGGTATTATGGTTGTCTCTTGCAATTTGAGTGATGGGACGCATAGAAGACATACAGGTTTGGTTCCTTCTCAGGGAGACGTTCATGATTTCAAGCTCCTCCATTCCTATAGAGACGCCTTTCCATTCATAGAGACTCTGTCTCCTATATAAAGCACATAAATTCTTTGGAGCTCGTTTTCTTCAGTATGTAATTGTGTTCATCTTGATCAATTTGAGAGTTGGCTTTTGCCAGAGTATTGAACCAAAGATTGTTCAGCATGATTCATTCGTACAACTTCAATGGTTTGAGGTACACTGAAGAGTGTTTTGGGATGATAAATGAAATTGATCCTTTGTGATAAAGCTGTTGTCCATGATTTAATACTCTTTAATATGTTGGTTCAGTCAGCTCCATCGAACCCACTAAAACACCAGAACACAGATTCATTATATTTCCGGTTGGGATACATGAAACGAAATCATGTGCTGTCAAATTGTGTTGTGCATAGGATGTCAAAATTATCAATTGAACTTGTAATCAGCAAACCACTTACACACCAGAATACGATTTCATACTGATTCTGCAATACAACTTTATTATAATTGTCGTTTTGATACATCAAATGAATCCATATGCCTGTTTGGTTAATTAAACTTGAAACCAAACTTAAACCAGAGGATTATAGTATGAATCTGTTTGTGCATCTCTGAAATCAGGATTAAGAGAAGAAACTAGGGAAACTCTTAGTAAAAGCAGAAGTTTGCCATTAATTGTACAGTATTCTTAACAGAAAAATACAACCCAAAATAAAACAAAAATTCGCATAACATTATGTTTGATGAGCATTGACATTAACAAAGGAAATACTTTCCCGTACAAGGAGAGGAAAATCTGTGGTCCTGTAGAGATCCTTCTGTGACTAGTTCCACAGTTATTCTGAAGCAGTCTCAGTACTCACAGAAACTTCCTGTACGGTCTGCCTGCATCCTCATCTTGCATATGCTGTCACCATTAAAACCAAAAATGTTAGGAAGCAAAATGGTTCACTGATTGAATCGAAACAGCCAGTCTATATGACTAGAGTAATAAGAGCGTTACATACGGCTAAAATAAAATCTATAACGACATCCATGTGAACTTAGGGATAAGAAAACAGTTTAGTACCTGACCAAAGATTAATTAAAAAGAGAAAGAAAGAGGTCAAAACATCTATTGTTTATGATAATCATATCCACAGGATGAAACAAAAAAAAAAAAAAAAAAATCTTCCTACTTCAAACTTTAACATGTAGCAAAAGTGGCTTTACATCTATACTTTGTAATATGTAAAACTGGATATATTATTATGTAATATTTGGCCTCTCTACCTAGCTGTGGTATTGTATTAGACGAATACATAGGAACTAGTCATATACTACTTCCCTCTTGTGACTTGTGTGGTTTGAATTGGATATCATTCTTTAGTCGATAAATTCATTAAATTAACCTAAAGACATTTTCTCATTTGTGTTAAATTCATTGTTAAATACTTACATTTACTTGGCGAGTGCTTTATCTCAGTGTATTTTGCTAGTAAGAAACACTGACTGGTATTTTGGTTTGTGAGATGAGGATTAATTTGTAGGGCATGAGAGAAACGTTTTGTATTTGAGACTTAGTATCGAAGCAAAAGGAGCCTTCAGAGAAATCAAATTTACTGTAACGGACTTTACGGATAGATAATACAAAGTGCCTAATCTAAGATCGACAGAAAACTGTGGAACAGATAAACTAGATTGGCAGGATTAAGATGTATAAAAACTAAAAAGTGACAACTTTGCAACAGATATCAGGAAATGTTATGTAGGAAAGGTATTACATATTTTCGCAACTTATTGCGAATAAAAGGTAATTTCATTGCAAATAAAAAAGGTTCAAATGAAATAATGAACAAGAATATGTTTCCCGACATCATTGATTCAATTATTAAAGAAAAAGGAAAACTACTTCACAAGCACCCATAAAAGCAACTAAAATAAGTAATTAAGAGAGGCCAAATAATGAAAACAAGAAATACCGCCATGGAATTATCACTATATTGGTTAAAAGCTATCTAATTCACCCAAGACCCTCAAACCCCTGAATCTGCAGGAAAATTCATTCTCATACAGAAACCTCATTGACTATCTATATTAATCTCTTACAGATGCTTTAGATGAAGATAAATATCATCGCCTCAAGCAGAATGAGCAACTATTTAAGAGAACTAAGAACCCAAGGAAACTTGAACACATCCGCTCTTCTATCTGAGTGAGTGACCATGGGTACCCCCATCATTCTCTCCGCCAGAGCATCTCCAAAATGAGCATCAGTGTGGAACTTGAGTATAAAATACAAAGGGTTATGTGGGAATCAAAAATCCCAAATTCGCAAGTACCTGATCTGGCAAGTTAAAGTTGGGACTTGCAAAAATCATAGAAGTTTGAATTTTGGTGTTAGGGGTCATCTCGTCTTCAAGTCTTTAGCTTTAATATCAGCACATTATATAATATATGTCTATGTATTTATTCATTATTGATAAACCTATATGCTGATTGAAATTACAAACCCGGTACTTGAAGTATCCCATTACCAGACAAATAAACCTTAGAAGTCCAAACACAATTCATCTCGTCACTTTCCCAATCTCATCTTTTGCAATCCCATGACACTCCCAGGTCCCTCATCAACCACACGAAAAAGTTCTACGCTTAACCTCTACTGTAAGATTGGATCAAAACCTAGTTCAATGGGTCTCTCACCGGTATAAGTTTCGACAGGAGTCTCAAGTAGCAAGAATAAGCATTCCCTTGCAAAAGATGTAAACAGTACATTTTACAGTTTACTTAAATTGTATCACAATACAAAATCCCAACCCTAAACCCTTGAGAAATTATCATTTTACTCTTTCCTAAATCAAACCAACCATATACTTGTAAATTCTCAACAAAACAAAGTCAAACAAACCCAAAACCAAAATCGTTTGGATACCCAGCAGAGAGATCTATGAAAACCAAACAAGATCCAAAGATGGAATGCGGGAAATGAATGGAGAAAGAGAGAGAGAGAGGGAGAGTGATTACGAATTCGCGGACGATGCCCTTGTAGACTAGGACGGGGATAGCGATGCCGAAGATACCGATGATGGCGAAATTGCGGCGAGTCCAACGGAAGTTGTGCTCCAGATTTTCTCTGGCGGCGCCCCACTCCTCCACGAACCTGTTCTTGTTTGCCTCCATTCCTCCCCCCATTTTTTCTTTTCTTGCGCTGCTTTCCTGGCCTTCTCTCTGGACTCTCTGTGGTAAAATCTCTCTTTATCGTTTGCCAGAAATAGTACTAGCTACAATTGAGTATCGTAATTTTCTTTTTATCTTTTGACTTTTTATATTTACTATTTACCGATATAGTATTATGAGTTTGAATATTTCTACATATATCTATTAATTGATACACATTAAAGAGAACAATAAACTACAAGACTCAAATACAAATCGTAAAATCAAGATATTAACAAAGCGAGCTTTACCGGAACTCTATTTAGCTGATGAGTGAACCTAAGTAAAATAGAGCGCAATCTAATTTATGGATACATGAAGCTAAGTTAGACGAGTGAACTTAAGTTAGTATCTTCGTTTATCTAAAATTGGTTGAGTTGTAAAGAGTCTCACCTGCTCTACAAACCAAACTGATAGCGTGGCTAAAACAACATCTACCCATCTGTTAGTGGTAAGATGCCATAACTAAACTTTGTAACCACCGTATCATCATAAATATACAAAAGGTATTCATTCGAAATCCTAAACCAAAATCATGAAAGAATTATGTTATACACGAGACATATAAAACTCTCGCAATTGAATAATTTGAATTTGACGAAATCGTAAGTTCACTAACAAGTTTCTTACCACAAAAATGAGATTGAATATAGTCACTCTTCGAGAGATTTATCTCCTACACAAAATTAAACTATCATCCCGTTTATCTGAATAAAAAGCAAAAAATAAAATAAAATGAAAAAGGTAGATACAGAAACTTTTTTTTTTTTTTTGATTGAGAGGTAGATACAGAAACTTGGAGGACGGGAAAACAAAACAAAAATAGACGGCTGTGATTTGAGCCACATGTCGCTCACAACCCAACGCCACAAAACAAGTACCCCGCGTTATATTAGGGTTTTAGATTTGGGGCTTTACAGTTTACACCATAATTTCTACAGAGAAAGAGAGAGAGAGAGGCTCGCACCGAGATCAAATGGCGTCGAGGGTTAGCTTGAAGACCAAGGGCAAGGCCACCGGCAAGGGCTCCAAGGGTTCCGACGAGCGGTCAATTACTCAGGCCGTCAAGGAGTGGACCAACTGGACCATGAAGAAGGCCAAAGTCATCACTCACTATGGATTCATTCCTCTCATCATCATCATCGGGATGAACTCGGAGCCCAAGCCCCAACTTTCTCAGCTTCTCAGCCCCGTCTGAGATCCGATCGGGTCGGGTCGGGCGCGATCGGTGGGTTCATGGGTCGGCGCATATCCGTCGAATTTACATGGTGTGTGTTTCAGGGGGTACTTTAGGGAGGAAGCTAATAGTTTTTAGTAATTTTTGTCGGATATTGGTGTATGCTTTTGGCATGACGAATTGGGTTTATTTTTCAATGCGAATTTTGCGTTTATATAATGGATTGCTGCTTCATTGTGGTTCAGTTTTTTGTTGTTTGATGGGCGGTTGCTTTTATGGTTCTATGCTCTACTGTTTTTGATTCTTTGCGATTTTTGTCTAATTATTGATAGTGCTGTGTATGTAATCTTTATTTTTCATAGACAGCAACTTGTTTATTGTTCATGATTTCTTTTGTTCTGTATAGAAAGATTCCATTTACTTTTATCTACATCACTAGGCATTGGGCAATTGGAATGGAATTATATTACAAAGGCTAGATTTATTTTATAGTTGTTTTTGAGGTTTGATTTTCTCTAGCTTATGAGTCTTATGTCCGGGCAAGTTTGTCCTGGTGGTAGTCAGAGACATCTGTTTGTGATGTGTTATTTGTATAGGTTTAGTTTGTCGCTTTTGCAGTAATACCTTAAATTTTCTTGCTGATCAAAGAGATTTGTCAACATCAATACCCAGCTATGGATCTCTTGGTGAAATTTCAGTGACAAAGTGACAAATTTCTCAGTTGTGACTTTGTTGTCTCAAGGTTTAACAGTTTTTGAGGGTGAAAAAAGTTTTGGATCAGTTTTGCTGGTTATGTTGATGACTTGATGTTCTGTATTGACTGTTTTGGATCATCTGCATCTGGATTTGGGAGGAACAAATTTAACCTTGAGGTGGAATCGAGTTTGTGATCTTAGGGGAGGGAGTATGCTTCTTGGCATCGTCCGATGATGATTCGTTCTAATCGATCTTAAGAATAGCCGGTTAGCCATTCGCTTATAGTGCAATGCAGCAGTTTGTCCATACTGTTGTGTGTGGTTGTTCTTTCCTTTTCTTTGGTGTTTTTCTGGGTGCTGGCGAATCAGTTTGTTCATTCACTTTGACGGGCACGAATGCACCATAGTAAATAGTAATGTCATGTCCATTTCTTTTACAGGTTGATGTCCTGTCCGTTTCTTTTATTTTCTTCGGAATAAAGACTTCTCAGTTTCTTATGAAAGAAGGTCCAGCACCTATTACAGTATTTGTGTTACCTTCTCCGCCACCTGAACAAGTTGAACACTGAAATATAGTTTTTTTTTAGTAATTTACCGTCATATAAATTCGAAAATATAGTTTCTTACTGTCATATATTTATATGAAAAAAAGAAGTTAATAATGTCGATCTGGATAACTGGATTGAGGTTGGACTCTTGGAGATGTGTGTTGTATTCTGGGCCACTAGGATTGGCCACCCGAAAGCAACCTTTCTGTTTCCAGTTGCCATTTTTTTCTGGAGAATATGTCTGATCCACAATCAGATCATATATAGAAAAAGGGGTACCTTTTAAGCATCGGGGTGGTGGCGCAGTTGGCTAGCGCGTAGGTCTCATAGCTTAAACAGTGAGTTATCCTGAGGTCGAGAGTTCGAGCCTCTCTCACCCCATTATTTTTTTATTTCAATTTAGAGAGAGCTGTATTAAGAACTTAGGAGCAAAGTTAATTATTTTCAATCTGAAAAGGGAATAAAATTTTGGTCTGAATTACTTGTTCTTCAAAAGGGAATACCACCAATAGATGATTCATTCCAAAAGTGATAGATCTCCATGAGTTTCTAACTTTTTTAGTTTCTAGCTCATTAGAATTGATTTTCATTTTGAATCTCATTTTAAAATTTTGTTTAAGGTGTTTTTTTTAATAAAAAAGTAGCTCAATATAAGCTGAGAAACATAAGTAGAAAAAAAAACGTCAACAAAAAAAAATTTGCAACTTCTGATCAATGTTCCTTCAATAAGTATCTTCATGTACTAATCACTTGATATGGTAAAGTTGGTCGATCTACTTAATATGAAACACTCATGTAAAAAGTTCGATTCTCATTTCCACCAATTCGTGGTCAGTAGGTTTAAAGAGCTACGAGTTCTTACGTCTGGGACGAGATAGTTTGTCTTTGTTAGAAACTTGAGATTGTTCTGTGAATTTTGATTCGAATAATAATTAAATTGGTGTGTTACTAATTGTTAATCTAACTAAAGTGGTTTGTTATCTCACTTCCAATTTAGACAAAAAAACACATCATCATATTTTTTTAATATGTCAGTAGATTGACCAAATTTTTAAAAAGAATAAAAAAACAGCGGTGGATCCACATAATTTATTTTTGATTAAAACACATCTACCTTGCAACATATCTCCATATTTATTATTCCATACAAGAGTATAAATGAGCTGAATGCAGCTGTGTTTGTGAAACTTGCTATTTAAGACTTTAAGTCCAATCCAAAATACTTCTCCTTTGGCAATTGGATTAATTTAACTAATTAAACTTGAAAGTCCAATTAATTAAACATAAATAAACACCTCCCCATACTCCCAAATTTAACCCAAAAACACAAATACATTTCCATTTTTCTCCACTGGCCAACATTTCTGAATCAGCAACCCCTATTCTTCCTCCCTCCTCTTCTCCTCCTCTTCTTTCCCAAACCAGCTAAAACCTTCCACCACTCCTGACCCTCCGATCGTCCCCCGTTTCATCGTCGCCGCAGATCTCTGATCCATCCTCAGGTAAAACCAAATCACCACCCCCCAGATCCACAGAAATCCTCCATTTCTGTGACGCTTTCGTTTACTTACAGGTAAGAGGTGCTCGGGGATCTGTAACCCTATGGACTCCACCGCCCTGAATCGTTGTAAGATTACTCTCAAGCTCGGAAGAGACCGAGAACAAGAAGAGCCGCCGGCGAAGACGGATCAGAACAGAGCCGGCGTATCTCCTTCGTCTTCCTCCGTCTCGTCGCCGCCGTCGTCTCCTTCCTCCTCCGACGAGATTCTCCAGTCTCATCTTAAGTCGCAGGAGCTCGTGGTTTACGACCCCGCCGTCGCCGCCGCCGGTGGTAATGTGAATCATGTCCGGAATCTGAATCCGAATCCGCTAAATTCGATTTCTCCGGTTGGTCAAGGTCCTAGGGTTTTACCTTCGGTCGGGGCGTTCACTGTGCAGTGCGCTAATTGCTTCAAGTGGAGGCTGATTCCGACGAAGGAGCAGTACGAGCAAATCCGGGAGCACATTCTGGAGGAGCCGTTTTTCTGTGAGACTGCCAAGGAGTGGAGGCCGTCGATTTCGTGTGATGATCCAGCTGACATTAATCAAGACGGGAGCCGGCTCTGGGCCATTGATAGGCCAAACATTGCGCAGCCGCCGCCAGGCTGGCAACGGCTGCTGAGGATTCGAGGTGAAGGAAGCACCAAGTTTGCTGACGTGTATGTGACTATTTCGAGTGTCATTAGCATTACTAACGTACTACTGATTTCGAGTGGATTCTAATGTGCCTGTGTTGATCCGTTGTGTTTTTGCAGTTACTATCAAGCGCCGTCCGGCAAGAGACTTCGGTCCATGGTGGAGATTCAAAAGTATGGTTCTAGTGGTTGCTTTGTTTATTCTGATTGGTTGATGCTTGGAAGTAACTGTAATGTGGATCATATAGATATGTTTGGCCTCTTTTAAATAATGATTAAGCTGCTTTTGGTTTTATTCAGGTATTTGATTGAACATCCGGAGTATATGGTGGATGGGCTATCTATGGCACAATTTTCATTTCAGATTCCGAGGCCTCTGCAGGAGAATTATGTGAGGAAACGCCCTGCTGCTCCTCGTTTGACAGCTGCTGACCATGCCAGTAGAACTCTTGAACCTACTGAAGGTGAGTATTTATTAGCACTGTATATACTCTGTATCAATTGTCTTTCTGAATTGTTGACTCTGTATTCCGTCAGATCAAATGCTGTGTCAGTATGTATTTGTCAATTTGCTTTCAATACACTCGACTGTTTCTCCAACACATGCTTTCTAAGGTTTAAGACTCTATGCTTTGAGTGAGGTGTGTCTGCCGCTGAATTTCCTATATTAACAAGTTTAGAAGTTGATATTTTGCTCCTTTCCTAGAGGAATGGCATGTTTCGTCTTATTTGTTTGAAACAGGGAAAAAGAGGATTGTAGTTTGCTTTTTAAATTTTACCTAGTAACAGTAGAATAAGTTTCTGAAATTTTTTCACTCCATACGTATATTTATGGAGTGGAAGTTTTTGGAAGTTTATATTCAGTCAGTGTTTGCACTTTGGAAATTTGCAGTCATCTGGGAATTCCTGAAAGTTTGATATATTAATTGAGTACTGACCTGGCTATCAATCAGTTTTTGTTTTTCTTCTTTGCTGGATATATTGGTTTCCTTTGTTACTGAACTTGACTTATCAAAAAGATTTTATGGTTCGACCCTGTAAACCCTGAATTGAATCTCCTCTTTTTCTTTTTATAGTATTTGATGTTTGTGTTTTGGACATGATAAGAGTTGATATGAGTCATATGACTATGAAATATAAAATGCAGGATGAACAGTTAGTAATTAGACATCATAGTTACTTCATTTATTCTTTTTTCATTTCGGAGGGAAACATAGACATGATGCATCAGTAATGTTATCCTCGCTTCACGTAAAAGGTGAATCAACACAAATCTAACTCTGTTTTAATCTTTTGTAGCGAATCCGATAGCATGGGCTGGTCCAGATGATACAGAGTTGCAACTTGGTTCTCCATACTTGGAGGCTCATGTGTTTGACCCTGTTGGTCGACCTACAAAGAAGCGAGCCAAAACAAGAACTCCATCAAGGGTCTACGATAGTAATTTAAATATCAGCACAGAGTCGAGCTAGAAGGGCATGTGTCATTCTTGAAACTAGTTACTCTATCTTGCTCTCTTTGGGGACCTTTTCACGTTGTATCTGTCTTGTTTTTCTTGGCTTGTGTTGGCTTACACTATAATGTTATATACAGTATATCCGGCAAAGCAGAGGAAGGGTTTTGAACTTTGTGAGTAGAGGAAAGAACGTTTTGGGGTCTAGGGAATGTTGACATGCTGTAAGCTTAGTGCTTGTCTTTTGTATAAAAAGAAAACATCAAAAGAAATTGATTGCAGATCATATGAAGATGCATACGGGTTCGAATTATGCTTGTGCAGTAGAGCAAGAGTTTTTTCTTTGTTGATTATGAATTATATGTTGGTGAATATTGTCTTCAGTAACATGGAACATTATCCGAATCCGGGACAATGTTTTATTTTTGTAGTGCTGAACTACAAATATGGAGCAGTTAGAATTTAATCTTGTTCCTGGTGAACAATGTTAATCTGTTCATCCCCCTGAAATTACTGAGAACAGAGAACACAATGTTAAGTTCTGTTTTTTGGTCATAAAATTGGAAGACAACTACTTATGTGCCAGGCTAAATCTGTTGGCATGTGCTGATTTGTAGACTTTAATCGTATAATTAATGTGCAGAGATAGAATGAGCTCATATTATCATACCAATAGACAGAGTCAGTTTACGTCTGAATCAAATGATATTAACGGCTTTCATCTTTCAATCAAAGAAGCTTTTGAATCGAAGTACAAAATAGAACTTCCGCTAAATAGAACCTCTATATACCATAAGTTATACACCAAAAAGTTATCCTCAACCCTTGCGGGAAATAAGAAACAAACGAAATTATAAATTTGCCCGGGTAGAAAAGTTTCACCTGTCAGATACTATTTGGTCTAATGTCATATCATAAGTTTCTCTTTGTAAATGAGAGGGCGTTAGTTAGACTTAAGTTTCTCTTTGTAAATGAGAAGACGTTAGTTAGACTTACATCAGACCGGTTGCCGCATAAGATAAGTTGTTTATTTGATCAATTAAAAATAAATACAAACCTAAAATACTTGGCTGAAAAGAACCAAGGAGATGATGACCAAGCTCAAAACTTGAACCATTCAATAAAATCTGAATTGTGTATTTTTATGACATCAACAACTGAAGGCTAATGTTGGTTTAACAATTTCCTCTATTTCTTCTATGAAAATTAACATTTTCCTCTTCAATAAATTGATTGTGGTTCATAAGCCTGTAAATCTGTACTCTATATCATTAGTAACTGCTGCTCATTTGACGCAGAAAAAATTGACACATATACTTTCTCTGTTGCAAGCATTACTTATTACAGATAACTATGGATGAAAGTAGGGAATCAGAAGCACCAGTGATGACAGCGCCCTTGCTTCTAACATGTAGCAGATTATCCAAAGCTTTCTTTGTTATAATCTCTCCAGGAATCAATACTGGAATCCCAGGTGGATATGGACATATAGCCTCCCTACAAACCTCGCCCAAGCTGTTTTCGATACTCTCTCATTTTACCACTAAAAAATGCATCTCTAGGAATCAAGCTAGTTTTAATATCTGCAAACGGTGCAAGATTATCACCGTCCACCTTCATTTTAGCAGCACAAGACGATGGAGAAGCGGCTGCTAGATGCTGTATGCCTGATACAAGCTTCTGAACATGCTCTCTACAAGTTCCAAGGGTAATTACAAAAGTAATGGATTGGGTCTCAACTAGTTCACAAATGATATCATGATCCTTGTACAAAATTTCATCAGCTTCAAAACCAGACAAGCCAAGCTGTCGAAATCCTATAGTAAGCCGCAAAGGATCAATTGCAGGGAACTTAGGGAAGCTTGTAACATCAAGCACTGAAATACCAGTCGTCTTTCTCAACATATTCCTAGCTTCAATAGCCAGTTGCAACGCTTTATCGAAAATGGTTTCAGGATCTTCACTAATTTGAGCTCTAGCTGCATCTAATGATGCCAATAGAAGATAACTAGGACTACTGCTTTGAAGTGTTTGAATGCATCTAGAAATCTTCTCTCTATCTACAAGTGTACCAGACAAGTGCAACATTGATGATTGTGTTAGTGAGCAAAGAACCTTGTGAGTGGATTGGACAGCTATATCAGCACCTTGCTGGATGGCTGAACTCGGCATATGGGGATGAAATCCCAAATGCGCTCCATGGGCCTCATCAACAATCACAGGGATCCCATGAGAATGGCACAATTGGGTTATCTCGCTCAAGTTGCTGCATATACCATGATATGTTGGAGAAGTGATGAAAACAGCAGCTGCCTTTTGCCCTTCTTTCTCCAATTCCTTGATAGCCATCTCCACCTATTACAGCCAATTTTAAGTCATGAAAATATATAACAGCAAATTGGTGGTGACAATGTAACATAAAGCTTAAAATAGTACTTCCTAAAAAATTAGGCTGTGTTTTACCAACTACTGTGATTCTATTGAGCATAGCATACCTAATCTTTACATCTGATAAACCGGTTCGAAAGGTAATAGAGTAGTCATTTGAAAGTAATAATCATAACTTTTGTTATAGCAGACGTGCCTGTGATGGAGTGACCCCAACAGCAATGTTCCAGTCAGAGTTATAATCAGGGATAATGAACTTGGGTACTGCACCAGACAATTTTAAAGCCGATACAGCTGATATATGGGAATTCCGAGGGAGAACTAAAATATCCCCAGGGGAACAAGTAGCCATAATGGCTGCTTGAATTCCACAAGTTGTACCTCCTACAAGGAACCATGTCTCCAATGAGCCAAAGAGTTTGGCTGCCTGTTGTTGTGCATTTAAAATTGGCCCTTCCGGAGAAAAGAGGTTGTCAAGTTCTGGAAGCTCAGGTAAGTCATGAAGAAAAGGTTTGGAACCAATAAGTTCAGTTATAGAATTTGGTGCAGCTCGACCTCTGTTGTGCCCAGGAAAGTGAAAGGTGGCGGCATTTTGTTCAGCTGAAGCCTTCAAGGCAGTGACAAGTGGAGTAGAGTTCTGTTGCTTGGAAGTCGTCAGAGAGCTAGAAACTAAACTCTTATCCTTGGTGGCAGACCTGGCCGTCACTTTCCAACTTGTTTCATCTTCCTTCTCTCTAGGCTCTAAATTTATACTTTCCTGCAGAGAACTTCACGTTAGCTGATGCAAACTTTAGAAGTTTAGAAATTTTAACTCACAAAAAGAAATAAGCAATGCAGCAACTTCAAAACGACAGATAAATAATTGCATACACTTTTCGATTTTAATTCACACAATTTGTCCGAAACAACATATGTTTTCAAAGATGAGGATACTTTGTTCCCCAATTAAGAGGGGCAAACACAGAAAATGGCATATGGTAGTACAGAATGCAGCAGTGGAGCCCAACTGTTACATATAAACCAAGTATGAACTATGAAGCAACAGTGAATTGAGGTCTCGGGATTAAAATTGAAGTTGCAGCGGTGGCATGCTAGTTATTATATCCAACATTACAACTCATAACCCATAATCTACTCCAATTTTGTTTTCATGCGTGAAAAAAAAACTTGCCAGCATTAAAACTGTAATACCCCAGTTTTTCATATCATTTTTCCTTGTATTATTCCCATTTTAATGAAGGAATATTAATGGAAATTCTTGTTGGTGGTGCGAATTTTGAAGTTTGGGAGTTTTCTTTTAAGTTGCTTTGACTTTTAAGAGGCCCAAAGTTGACTTTATTTTTCGTAAGTTATCTTCGAAAACTTCCTTCATGAAAGTTGTAGAGCTCGTCAATACGAGTTCGTAGACATGCGGCATGCCCGAAACGGAGGTAGTATGAGAAAGTTATGATAAGAGGAAGTTAGTTTCCGAGTTTGGAAACAGTATAAGTAGAAAAATTTGAGGGAGTTATTTTTGGAAACCTAAAATCTCTCTCTCCTCCCTCTCCCGAACTCCTCCCGCTCTCTCATCTTCTCCAATCGGTTTCTCCGCCGTCCGACCACCAAACCGGTCGCCACCGGTCCCGTTCGGTCCGCACGAACATTCTCTCCATTTCTAGAGCAGCCCCTCCCGCTGTTGCTCCGCCACGGAGCGGCGGAGCTGCTGCGGTATTGCCGGAAAACCGACAATTTCGGCGGCGTTTCGGGTGAAAGTTTGGTGAGTCTTGCTCCTCTCCTTCCTCTAGTGCTGTTTATGCGTCTTTGGTGATTTAAAAACCAAGTTTTGGTGCCGGTTTTGCAGCTTTTATTTTTAGTTTCAATCCGGTTTTTTCGGGGCATTTTCCGGCCGAATCAGGCAAAACCCCAAGTATTAAAGTTGCTCACTATACTTCAATCTACAAATTTCATGTTGTGAGTTTCTCCTAATTCGGAAGTTTTGGGGTAGTGCATAGGGCTCACTCGCCGCCGCTTGTGGCGGCGCGTGGCGGCAGGTCCGGCCAAGTTGTGGCCTTATTTTCCTATGGTTAGCTAGTCCTTACTGCTGTGTTCATGTTGAGTGATAGTTTGGTTAGGTTTTGAGCAAGGTTTGCATGTTAGGACTTAGGTTTATTTGTGGTGGTTTGGTTGAGTTTGAGTTTAGGTTTTGAAGTTTTGAGGCAGCTCAATTGTGTCGTTGAGTGCAATGACCTTAGGAAATTGTTTTCCTTTCAGCTAAGGGTTAGTTTAAGGGTGTTGTGTGATTCTTTAGTATTTTCGGTCCTAAGGTTGGTAATTGTGTGATCTTAGGTGTTTGGTGACTTTGTGATTGGCTTGCCTTCGTTTGTGTTGGGGGCTTTGCAGCAGGGCTTTTTAGGTGAGTAAATCTCACCAATGTTCACTTTTGAATCAAGTTTAATTATGGTTGTTTGATGATGATAATTATGTGGTGTTATGATGTTTGATTTTGATGATGATTATGTTTTTGTTGTTTTAAAATATATGAGCTTGATCGTCAACGACTCATAGGTAAGTTAAAACGAATTTTCCTATGTATTATTTGAAGTCTCATATGACCATAATTCTATATAATTGTGAGAAGCTATTCTTATGGAATAATCTATATTGTTCATATAATTATAACCTTGTGAAGGATATAATCTTATGATGTGAATCTTGTGTTGTTGATAAAAATGTTGTGATATGATGATTATTGGATAAATAGCCTAACTGGGTTCCAAGCCCATATTTGGGTGATTGGTTACGGTTAAGATACTATTTATTATTTTGTGTTTTGGTTTTAGTTTTGGACAGTCAAACCAGGTTCCAAGTCTTTAGCCGGGTGATTGGTTACGGTTAGAAATTAGAGCTCTAGTCCGTCTGTCGGTGTAGGTCATGGGAGATATTGATGGTATTTGGGACCCATGGGTACACATATTGTTGTAGTAGGTCATGAAGGGTATTTATTAAATATCTGGGACTCATGGGTACATTTCATGTTATTGTAGCTATTATTTATTGATCAGTTTTACTTGTGGTATGTCGGATGTGTTAATTGTGGGTTATTCTTGAGTTTACTCATACGGGTTTTTTAGCTTACCGGGTTTGTTTTTCTGCAATCTCGGTGCACCATTTCTTGGTGTAGTTTGTATAAACTAGCATGGACCAATCAACATTACCACCCAACAAGATGGTGTTTTGTATAACCACGTGACTACAGCACACAAGGCACTTCGAACCAATTGACAATTTGACATTACCAACCAAGGCTACATTAACGGAAACCAATATGAAGCACCCTTTTCAGTTCTCATATGCTATAATGAGCCCCTTACTTTCATATATACTGAACCAGATGAGTAATGCCCTATTGTTTTCAAATGTATTACTGACAGTCAAGAAAATTCATGCTAAATTTTTGTATTAGCCAAACCAAGAACCAAAATCTAAAGATTTGTTCAATGATTAAAACCAGGCGGAAAACCAAATGCAACATCTGATTGTGGCTTTCAGATAGCAGATAGATCATAAATCATATTCAAAGAGTAGTAATTACTCACCTTCTTTGCTTGAATTATGTTCCATATCAATCCTTTCTTGCCATGATTGCTGCATTTCACAAGATTCAGACTCCACAAAATGATTGTCTTCTGATGATGAACATGACTGTGGAACAGAAAATGAAGTTGTGCTGGTTGTCTTCTTCTTAGACATTGAAGATTCAGCTGTAGAGCGCATGTCTTCAATTGTTCTCGAGGTCACTTCATTAGGATTAGTATTATACCCATTATCTGGTAGTGGCTGTTCTTGTGTACATCTGGATCTCTTCTTCAATTGATTTCCCTCAAAATTGTGACATGAAGGGTACTTTCTGATCATCAGATGAATAAGTAGCACAAGGAGTGTTGTTCCTTAAGATGACCTTTGGGATCGGCAAGCTTTTGATCCTACCAGAGTTGTCAACAACAACTTCATTTGTACCATTCAGGTTTGCAGCCTTTGCAGCTGCTTCCATTTCCCACACCTTGACTATCTTCAGTCAAACGTTCTCTAGCCAAATCTATCCCGATGATAGGTCTTGGGTAGCTGACTTCTACCTCTACTCCAGAAACTTTAAGCACATTATCAGGCATGTCCCAAGGATGATGGATCCAGTCAGTTGGCAAACGTGCTAGCTCGGGAAGACAATGCCAAACATATTCACCCTCTGGATTAAATTTTGAACCTTGGACCTGAATTTATTAAAATAAGCAAGTGTATTGTTAGTCATTCTCACTTAACCCAGCAACTTAAGTATCCGAAAGCAAAACTCATGGTAAAGTATTGCTTCCACATCTATAACTCAGCCAACTCAACGCAATAAGAAACAGACAAGTTTAAACATGAGCCTGTACGAAAAACCATACTAAACCCTGGTCTGAACTGCAGTTGCAAGTTATATGCTTCTTGTCAATGGCTGCTGCATGCGTGGTTCTAAGTTCTAAGTAGAATAACCGAGACAAGGTACAAGTAAAATGATTCACTGAAATTATAAGACTTTCAAATTATAATTCTTTTACTACGTTTCAGGTATTCATGTAGCTCAACTTTAGATTTTGCAACTTTTCTGAAATTGATGAATCAAGTACTTACCTCTGGACTATCCAAACGTTCAAGCTCAAGGCCATCTGGTAAGCTCCCTGAGATACACTGCCAACCAAGGATATCAGTTTCCAACTCTGCATCCATAAGCGTATCCCAGAAATACTTCATTCCCCATTCCAAAGAAGAAGCAAAACCTTCACAGCGAAACTTGAAACAATAACTCTTATTCTATTGTGTATCCACCCAATTGCCAAAGCTCTCTCGTTCCTGGATAAACTACAGGGTAGCCGGTCCGACCTTGTCTCCAAGCCTTAAAACGTCCCTGGTCGGCTTTCCATGACACGACCCACCCCGAATTTCACCCTGAAACCCAGAGTAATTCGTGCGGGGACCACCTCCAAGAAAGATATTACCGAAAAATCGGCATAACCTCCCTTGAAAATGGACAACCCTTCCTAACGAAAACCTGCAAACATTTCTAAAAGTTTTTAATCCAACCTTAAACTCATGGAGCCTTCGTGCTCCCCAAATCACAACACCACCCAAATTATTTACTAATCTAAACAAAACGCATATCCAACCATTTAAAGATTCAGAGCAACTCTAACAGGAAGAAAGGAAACATAATAAATTAACAAGCGGAAGCTATATAATGACTATGCCTCATCCCCATGTACGCCCGACCTCAACTATGCAATCCTGCAAACTGGGCATTTTTAAAACGAAGAGCCCAGGGGAAAACATTTGAAACACGTTAGAGTGAGTGGACAAAAACATAAATTTAATGAAAATATTTATACTTTCCCATTTTCTAATAATCAAGAAATCCGTTGCATGCAAGTGTTGACAAAACCTTCATAAGGAAAATCCCAAAGAAACGGACTAGCCCCGCTAGTCAAAATATTGACAAAGATAAATACTAACCTTCATTGAAGAATGTACCAAAACAAGGGACTAGCCCCGCTAGTCAAATCGACAACTCAAGTAAAATATCCTATATGGCCATATAAGTGAGTCTCCCAAACTCTATTGCCTCTCAGACATAGTACTCCCATACTCCTTGTACCTTCACGTCGAGTTGACGGATAGGGTACAGGGCTTGCGTGATGTCGTCGACAACATCACATCACCATTAGGGTGGAAAAGGCTTGCGTGACCCCACTTGAAACATGGGTGTCACATCACCTCGAAAGGTGGAACGACATACTAGCATTGACATCATATATATTCCAAAAATATGACATAAGGAAAAATATAAATCATATGAGTTTCCCCGAAACTCATAAATAAATACAAGTACGATTCTCAACCGTACTTGGAAAAATTCTAAGAGCAATATAGTTAATTATATTCAACGTGTCTTACACGTTAACATACTTAAAATAGATTAACACAAATCATTTTCAAGATCCATTCATAGGAGAAATAATAATTTCAACTCAGAAAATTAATGATGATTTTCTAAACAAATCATGCATGCATACTCCTTTAAAAATAAAATGTCCACTCACAACTCTAGACATAAGCCCGACGAAATCCAAATCGCCACTCCAGAGAGGTTTCCTCGAACCCTGGCACGAATATAAAATTAATTTCCCAACTAAAACTCCAATAATAAAACAAAATAGGCAAAATTAACCGAGAGCCAAAACTACGCTCATCATTGCCTAACTTCGATAATCTTAAGTCAAAACGATCCGAACTTAAATATCATACTCAACAGCCGTAAATACAACCTCCCCAAAAATACGACTTAAATCCTACGGCCGGATTCTACATTAATTAACCGCCAAAAATACCACACTTCGGAAATTCATAAACCTATCCAAAACTCATCAAAAAATTTCATAACTCACTTCAATAAACTCCCCTTAATATTCCAAATTTAACAACATTAAAATCTCCCAACCGGCTGCGGCGCCGGCGGCGGCCGGCAGCCATTTTCCGGTGACCTCCAATTCCTATGAAATTTTAACAGCATCTTCCTCTCATCATGCTCTACAATTTTCCTAACCAGCACAAACTCAAAATCCAAGCCTAGCTATGCCAATCGAACAAAAACATCAAAAACGCCCTAGAACTTCCACCTCAAATTTCTCCTTACCTGAAGCAACCCGGAGTGAGTCCTTTTAGGGCAAGGTAGCTGGGTTGGAGACCTTCAAAACCGTACCAAGCTTGCCCGGATTGGTGGCCGGAGGAGGGAGTTCCGGCGAAGTGACGTTTTGGATAGTCGGACCTTTCGGGTGGCACCGCTCTCTCACGGCGGAGCTAGGGCTCCTCTCACCGGTCCAGGGAGGTTGCTGGGTTGAAGGTCGACCGAACGGGACCGGTGCGGCAGCGGTTGGTGGCCGGACGGCGGCAGGAGGACGGCCGTAAAATCGGGCAGCGGAGGAAGGAAAAATCGGGGAGAGAGAGAGAACCGGATAGAAAAGAGAGTGAGGAGAAAAGAAGAAGAGAAGAAAAAGGGGCTTGGGCCTGGGCTGCCATCCCTGGCCCAACTCAACTAAAAAGCCCACTTCACAAATACCCCTTTTTTACTACCTCCAAACTTTACCTATAAATTCATAACTTTACCATGCTAACTCCGAATTTAACGTGTAGCATGTCTACGAACTCGCAACGACGTTCTCTACAACTTTCATGAAGAAAGTTTTCCCAAATTCTCAACGGAATAAAAAGTCAACTTTAAAGTCTTTAATATTAAACGTTTAATTAATACAGTAAAAGACCAAAATAATACCGGAATAAATAACCGTAAAATAACTTAAGGACTGGGGTGTGACAATTCTCCCCTCCTTATAAAAAATTTAGTCCTCGAAATTTACGTATCTGTCATCCGAAGAGATAGGGATACTGCTGCATCATTTGCTCCTCTGATTCCCAAGTAGCTTCTTCTACTTGGTGACTCCTCCACAGAATTTAATAAGAGGAAAAGATTTGCTTTTAAGCAGTTGCTCCATCTGGTCTAAAAACTGAACCGGATCCTCATTAAAGGTCAAATCTTTCTACAAAATAATCGGCTGCTCTTGCAACCCATGAGAGGAATTGGCAATAAACTTACGAAGCATGGATACATGAAACACATTATGTATCCTGGATAACTCTAGAGGAAAAACTAACTGAAACGCAAGAGAGCTAACTTGATCTAAAAACCCATAAGGACCAAAAAATCTCGGACCAAGCTTTGCACGTTACTAAAACGTACCACCCCTTTCCAAAGAGACAATTTCGAAAACACTCAAAATACTCACTTGAAACTCATGGTCCTTCCTGTGAACATCTTTAAAACTCTACTAGCTAATAAGAGCTGCTTTGAGTCCAACTCTGACTCCTTTAACCTTTTCATCTGAATCCTGAATTATTTCAAATCTTCTCGAAGACTCTAAGTCCTTCGTTGAACTACCACTAACGTTAACACGTAAGTGAGTTCAGTGATACCTATTCCAGAGTACGAGTACCCGTAGGTATGCACACTCTTTCCTGAGCAATGGAAATAGCTAATCCAACTAAAACGCATAAATTTGCTATCACCATCGGGCTCAAAACTCCTAACGTCACGCAACAACCTCGATAGCACGCTGCTCACAACTCGACAATGAAGCCCACTTGCTAGGAAACTAAAGTTTACGCATTCCCACATGCCCATAGGGTCAAAATTAAGACCCGCTAATCGAACAGATTTAAGGATGCACACACTGCAGAACTGCCACAAACATGACTAATACCGAGGCACTTTGCGGAGTCAAAGCTCTCGCAAGTCCACAAGATAACCTCGCTCTGCCTAAGTGACCAGTCCACCAATAAATGATAACCTCGATTCTCGAAATGACATTATGAAGAAATCAATACCACATCACTGAGGTCTCTCCACCAAAATTATAACATTACCATTTTGTGCACCACAAACTAGCAACTTATGGGAATTCCAACTCTTTCTTGATTCTGCTATCTCTGCTAATCTCCTTACCACAACCCATACGATAATCTGAAGCATGATTGTCCTGTGGAATCTAGATATTCCTCCTTGTTTGCTGTAAGCAAAACTGACTAATAATGCCCACGAAAAAAAAATTGGCACAGTCAATTCATGATGCTAAACTTGACGTTGAAATCCACATAAATAGAACACCTTCCTTAAGCATTGACAAAATTTACATCTCCAGCCATGCTACTTATTCGGGTGCAATCGCGACCCCAAGAGCAATAATTAAAAGCACATGGCTCACTCTAGCCGTTCCACAAGAATGATTCTAAAAGCCAAAACCTTTGGACCCGACAAACACACTTTTTAACGATTAATCTGATAGCAGAAGACGATCTGAAAAACAAATATGCTCAAGTCTCCTACATAATCCAGGCGCCACGGTTTCCCACCAAAAAGATTCTCCGATAATCCGAGCTCTCAGCAACAAGTTAACCATCGAATATAAAAGTTAATTTCCATACCAGGCCCATTACTACACTTGTGGCTCACCAACCAACGAAAACTATAAATCTAAGAAAAAAGCCAAAACTCATGGCTAAACTCAGCTCAATTTTCAAAAGAAATAATTTAAAGCACATGAAAGACAAGTCCTCTACCTTCGAGCTTAAAAGTTTCACAACTAACCCATCTCGAATAAGAACTAGAAACCAACATTTAATAGAGTGGTTTCAACTACTCACCCTGATATCAACGGATGAAAACACATCCAGATAGCGATGACCTTCCAAAACAAAACCTGGGTTAGCAAGTGGTCCCACCACAATATGATCTCGAGAAAAGACATTGATCGATTCACCGATATCTCTAATAACCACACATTGAAACTCTTCATAAACCTTGACTCTAAAAGCTTCTTGAGTCAACTGGGGAAAACTCTCTTCCATAACACTACAACATAAAATATACCTACAACGACTCACACCATCTAATCAACATCACCACACGAATCTCAGACTACCACAAAGGACTCACGGCTCCAAGATTCATCGCTTAATTGAACTCCAGCTCACTTGGGATCACGACTAGATTCATTCTGAAACCATGACTACGACACAACTACCAATTTATCATAAATTCGACAACTAACCAGAGTCTCTACCCTTCAAATCGAAGAATTTGGAATTCGCACTCCATAATTTCAAGCTCTGAGGATGCTACCCAAAAACTACAGTGGGAAACATTTATATATTCCCACACACACCACAACCAAAATTTTGCTCCATCTCACTGAATTATATATAAGGTGAGTGAACAGATCCTCTCATTGATGTGTCGTAGCTAATCACCAATCGCTAACGAAATGATGACAATGAACCAACTTCGATCACAAATTCAAGACTTATTTCAATTATTAAGAACGACATTACTTAAACTTACTATGGACACCCAGCCCCTTTTGCTCCATGATCCAGTGGGTTTTATTCCACTGCTACCACTTCCACCAACTCCACACAACTGCTATAGATTACACATGACAACACGTAATAAATTCACTAAGTGTTGTCGTAAAGCTGGAGTGACCACAACCATCCCGCTCTCACTCCACCATTACTTTTCAACTCCATTTAAATTCATCATCTTTCAAAGACACTCAACAAAACTGGAAATCAAACTTGCTTGAAACTCAAAACATTTAATGCCACCATTCCATTTCTAAAATTTCTCGACTGAGACACAACAAGTTGTCACAACGCACTGACCAATGACTTTGGTAAGGTCAACAATCCAAGGAAGTTAATCTTGGAGTCATTATGTTGAACATCTCAACCAACTTCAACTAATCCATCTTCTAGATGAAAGTCATCAAAAATCTTACTATTCATCGACTACTATTATCCATCATTTTCGAAATATATAACCACTACCATCTTAATAAGAATTACTAAGGATAAAAACATATTCATAGTTAAAGTTGTAGGAACCAAAACGCGCTACCATAACCAGATCTATGCCAAAATGTTCCCAACCGCTTCCTACTGCGGATAAACATAGTCAGTAAGTTGGCCTTCAATCTTGACTTATCTAATTTGACATTTAACTTTTTATGCAATAACTTCCTGCAACCCAACACTAGTCACAGATCCTATGTGACTAACTCGCTCAGGATTAGGGTCCTCAACAACTTGTAAAGGTACCCCTTGGAATTACTATGGGTACCTCCCACATCACTTCAATCAACTTTTACCTCAGAAAAATATATCACTTATTTCAAACTTTCCTTCCAACTCTTTTATCCCAGAAATCACGTAATTCGGTACCACGATTTTTCCATCGGACTACTACAACTTCACACTTGCCCACTATAAATAGTGAATTCCAAGGCTTGAATTAAACTTTTCACCTTCTAAAAATTCGCACGAGATGCTCACCCTAGCATCTTAATCATAACTCGATCAATCATTGATCAAAGGAAATGAATGCTGCCATGCATCTGAGTTCTTAACTGGAGATCCCAACTCGCAATTGAACTCTAACAAATTATGATATCACCCAATAACCCTTGGAAAGGCGTGATCCATACACATTTTCATTACTCGAAGCATAATGATTACCAAAGAGGCCGGCGTACGGAGGCATAGTCTTAGAGATGAAAACATTTATGGCACACTAATGTCCATAAATAAAATAAGAACAACTACATCACTCACTTAATCAACACAGTGTCCAAAACATATAATGCTAATAGATCCGCCGCGGTCGGACCATCACTCTATAGACACTAAGTGTGACCAAGAATATGAGGTAGTACTAACAGAGAAAGGAATCGAATAACCTAATGCTCTGATACCAACTGACACGACCCACCCCGAATTTCACCCTGAAACCCGGAGTAACTCGTGCGGGGACCACCTCCAAGAAAGATATTACCGAAAAATCGGCATAACCTCCCTTAAAAATGGACAACCCTTCCTAACGAAAACCTACAAACACTTCCAAAAGTTTTTAATCCAACCTTAAACTCCTGGAGCCTTCATGCTCCCCAAATCACAACACCACCCAAATTATTTACTAATCTAAACAAAACTCATATCCAACCATTTAAAGATTCAGAGCAACTCTAACAGGAAGAAAGGAAACATAATAAATTAACAAGCGGAAGCTATATGATGACTATGCCTCATCCCCATGTACGCCCGACCTCAACTATGCAATCCTGCAAACTGGGCATTTTTAAAACGAAGAGCCTAGGGGAAAACATTTGAAACACGTTAGAGTGAGTGGACAAAAACATAAATTTAATGAAAATATTTATGCTTTCCCATTTTCTAATAATCAAGAAATTCGTTGCATGCAAGTGTTGACAAAACCTTCATAAGGAAAATCCCAAAGAAACGGACTAGCCCCGCTAGTCAAAATATTGACAAAGATAAATACTAACCTTCATTGAAGAAGGTACCAAAACAAGGGACTAGCCCCGCTAGTCAAATCGACAACTCAAGTAAAATATCATATATGGCCATATAAGTGAGTCTCCCAGACTCTATTGCCTCCCAGGCATAGTACTCCCATACTCCATATACCTTCACGTCGAGTTGACGGATAGGGTACAGGGCTTGCGTGATGCCGTCGACAACATCACATCACCATTAGGATGGAAAGGGCTTGCGTGACCCCACTTGAAACATGGGTGTCACATCACCTCGAAAGGTGGAACGACATACTAGCATTGACATCATATATATTCCAAGAATATGGCATAAGGAAAAATATAAATCATATGAGTTTCCCCGAAACTCATAAATAAATACAAGTACGATTCTCAACCGTACTTAGAAAAATTCTAAGAGCAATATAGTTAATTATATTCAACGTGTCTCACACGTTAACATACTTAAAATAGATTAACACAAATCATTTTCAAGATCCATTCATAGGAGAAATAATAATTTCAACTCAGAAAATTAATGATGATTTTCTAAACAAATCATGCATGCATACTCCTTTAAAAATAAAATGTCCACTCACAACTCTAGACATAAGCCCGACGAAATCCAAATCGCCACTCCAGAGAGGTTTCCTCGAACCCTGGCACGAATATAAAATTAATTTCCCAACTAAAACTCCAATAATAAAACAAAATAGGCAAAATTAACCGAGAGCCAAAACTACGCTCATCATTGCCTAACTTCGATAATCTTAAGTCGAAACGATCCGAACTTAAATATCATACTCAGCAGCCATAAATACAACCTCCCCAAAAATACGACTTAAATCCTACGGCCGGATTCTACATTAATTAACCGCCAAAAATACCACACTTCGGAAATTCATAAACCTATCCAAAACTCATCAAAAAATTCCATAACTCACTTCAATAAACTCCCCTTAATATTCCAAATTTAACAACATTAAAATCTCCCAACCGGCTGCGGCGCCGGCGGCGGCCGGCAGCCATTTTCCGGCGACCTCTAATTCCTATGAAATTTTAACATAATCTTCCTCTCATCATGCTCTACAACTTTCCTAACTAGCACAAACTCAAAATCCAAGCCTAGCTATGCCAATCGAACAAAAACATCAAAAACGCCCTAGAACTTCCATCTCAAATTTCTCCTTACCTGAAGCAAACCGGAGTGAGTCCTTTTAGGGCAAGGTAGCTGGGTTGGAGACCTTCAAAACCGTACCAAGCTTGCCCGGATTGGTGGCCGGAGGAGGTAGTTCCGGCGAAGTGACGTTTTGGACAGTCGGACCTTTCGGGTGGCACCGCTCTCTCACGGCGGAGCTAGGGCTCCTCTCACCGGTCCAGGGAGGTTGCTGGGTTGGAGGTCGACCGAACGAGACCGGTGCGGCAGCGGTTGGTAGCCGGACGGCGGCAGGAGGACGGCCGGAAAATCAGGCAGCGGAGGAAGGAAAAATCGGGGAGAGAGAGAGAGAGAGAACCGGATAGAAAAGAGAGAGAGGAGAAAAGAAGAAGAGAAGAAAAAGGGGCTTGGGCCTGGGCTGCCATCCCCGGCCCAACTCAACTAAAAAGCCCACTTCACAAATACCCCTTTTTTACTACCTCCAAACTTTACCTATAAATTCATAACTTTACCATGCTAACTCCGAATTTAACGCGTAGCATGTCTACGAACTCGCAACGACGTTCTCTACAACTTTCATGAAGAAAGTTTTCCCAAATTCCCAACGGAATAAAAAGTCAACTTTAATGTCTTTAATATTAAACAGTTAATTAATACGGTAAAAGACCAAAATAATACCGGAATAAATAACCGTAAAATAACTTAAGGACTGGGGCGTGACATTCCATGGAACGAATCTCAAGTTGCTCAGCAGTAATTTCTCATGAGTGAATGGAAAGTTCAAACAAATATAACTTGAGTATTCTCTAAGCCCAATGGCCCGGAGACAAAGAGTCACATTCTCGTCACCTAGAGGATTCCCTTTTTTGCAAACAGTACATGCTTCATTTAAAAACATCCCTCCTTATTTGGAGGAAAAGTCAATTGACTCATGCCCATCAATCTACAATGAGGCAAGTTGCTATTCTATAGCTAGCATAGTTGGTGTAGCATGCATTTGTTAAAATGCAAGAGAGCAACCTATGTATATAGGTGTTGTGAGTGGCTGCAAAGATTGAAATTGAAGAGCATGCATTAATGTGGCATGGAAACATTGAGCATGAATCATGGAAGAAACTTGACTTTTCTTCCCTTGCATGTTACATATGAAATGCATGAAGAAGTTTGCTTATATAAAGGCATGAGCAATGGTGCAATAGAAGTACCAGAGAGTTCATCTTGTGTTATACAAGTTTGTTAGATAGAGAGAAAACTCTAAGTCGAGAGTTTGTGTGTGTAGCAAACAAAGTGTGTGTGAGAGTGTATCCCTTCAAGAGTGGGTTTTGAAGTATTGTTTTTCTCCATGTAACCATTATTCGTATAGTGAAGGTTTTTGTTGTTGTTGTCCCGTGGACGTAGGCACTTTGCCAAACCACGTTAATTTCCGGTGTTCTTTCTCATTTTCTTTCCGTTACATTTTACATGTGTGATTGTGAGTTTTTGATTTCATTCTACAGTTTATTCTTCCGCATAACACAACAGTGGTATCAGAGCTCTTGGTTCTGACCGGGAGCTGCTAGAATGGAAGGATCACGGAGTACCATGATCAGACTCAACCACTCCAACTGGATTACGTGGAAGCCGAGAATAGAGGATATTCTCTATTGCAAAGATTTGCATGAGCCGATCGAGGGAGACGATGTCAAGCCAGAAGGGACTACACCAGCAATTTGAACGAAGATGAACCGCAAAGCCATCAGTCATATTCGTGAATGAGTGGACGACAGTGTGTTCCACCATGTTGCCAACAAACCAATGCGCATGAGCTGTGGTTGAAGTTGGAGTTCTTGTTCGAGAAAAAGACTACTGCCAAGAAAGTTTTTCTCATTAAAGAGCTGGTCAACATGAAGTATCGGGGAGGCTTTCGAGTGACTGAGCACCTCAACAACTTCCATAATGTACTCAATCAATTAGCCACGATGAGCATGAAGATTGATAATGAGTTACAAGCCTTGTTGTTGCTCGGGTCGTTACCAGATAGCTGGGAGACAAGAAATTTTTAAACCAAAGCTGAAAATCATAATAAACAAAATATAAGTATGGGGACATCAGTATAATATAGTAATATCTCGGGGAGCAGAATGCAAAACAAAAATAAAAAACCCCACGTGCAGCAGAGAGGAGCCGACATCGTTAGACACGTTATCAAGTAGCTATGTGGGCCCATGAAGAAGGCTTTGTAAATAATTAAGACAAAGCTACTTAATTTTTGCAGTTATTTAGAGATTAATAATTGATTTAAAAATATTAAAAATATATAGTGGAGGCGACCGTGCACATGCAAGGATTATGAAGTGGGTCGGGAATGGTTGGCTAATCTTCAATAATAATAGAGGAAATTATTGCAGCTATGCTGCCCCAATTGCACTATTATTGTTAATTTTTCCTGAGGAAATTATTGTAGTTTTTTCGATTAAATTATCGAACCCATAATAACACTTATTTCTTTTCTTTTTCTGATTTTGCGATGGATTTAATCTTCTTAATTAATTATTTGTTCATGATCGATGCTACCTTAATTATGTTCGTAATCACTATTGAATTGTTCAAATATGATGGTCAATCGTGTAGTGTCATTTGGTCTCATGAAACATGTATTCATTTTATGTCATAAGTCCGACTCACATAAATCTAATTGTTGTAATTTTCAAGTGTTGATGTCATATTATATGTTCACTAGGAATTAAGTTGTCTAAAGAAAAACTTTTCTCTTGAGTGCTTAAACAACTTGATTTTAGACATAGTTAATAATTAATAAATGATATATTAAACTCAATCAAGCTAGAAAAAACCATTACATACCCACAATCTACCAACTAAGCATGATAAGCAAAATTACAGGCAAAGTTTAAATAACAAAACTTTAATCATCTCCTTGCCCTGGTTACCTAGGACTAGGGGTGGGCTTGGGTCGGGTCGGTTCGGGTTTTTGTAAAACCCGACTCGAAACCTGAAATTTTCGGGTCGGGTCGGGTCGGGCTTTTTCAAAATGTGAACCCGACTGAGACCGGCCCGATTCGGGCTTTCAGGCTTTTTTCGGGCTTAAAAAGAATTCGGGTTTTTTCAGGCTTTCGGGCCCAAAAAAAGAATTAGATGCCTTTTCCATTTTGAGGCTCCATATCTGCTACAATAATAGTGATAATGTCAAGTTTCAATAACTACTAAGCTATTACATTATGAGTTTCACAAACATGAGTGAAACTAACTAACACAAATAGACTAATGACAATGTTAGTGACTTAGAGTTCTTCCTGCAAGTTACAACTTTATGACTGGCTCACTCTTTTCCCAAACTCTGAGCTTCACTTTGAATAAGGCAACTCGAAGCAGAAATCATTTTCAAAGACCTAGGAGTTCAAAGCAACATGAAAATTGTGAGACACTGACACAATCCAAACTTATCAGGACATTACTAGTATACTCAAATTAACATCAATACCACAAACAAACAAAAACTACGCCAAAGCATAACTGACAAGGTCAGCAAGAAGATGCAGAGCTGTTGGCTGTGACATCAAAAACTAACTAATGCAGAGCTCAATCAATTTACTTTACATCTCACTGTTTTGCATTTGAATTTGATCATACAGGTGAACTGAGCATTTTTAAGCATATTACACGTGATAATATCTTAACTGAAACCGGTGTCAGATAACAACACATATGCAGCAAAAACAGTTCTTACTAATGTATTCACTAGAAACTCACTACATTTGCAATTCACTACTGATTAGTTCCTATATGTGTCAAATTTTCAATGTGGGACTCCATCAATAGTTGGATAGAATAACAAAAGTAGAAAATGGAAACCTTAGCACAAACCAAAGTAGAAACTAATAATGTTCAGCAACCCAAAATAGATGAAAACTAGATACCTCGATCAGATTGGTTCTCTCATCAAAATCAACTAATTCGGACTTGCTTGACATGACCTTAGACCTTGAGAGCTTGAAACTAATGTAATTAAATCATTGGACATGTATATATATATTTGCATATAGAAAACTCATACATCAATTATAACAAACGAAGAAGCATGATATATAACATCCAAAAACTGCAGGTCTTTCTCTGTTTCAATTCTTCTACATCAAATCAGTAGCCAAAAACAGTTTTGTAACACTAAACAAAGAAAGCGAAAGAAACTCAGAAAACCCAGGTTAGGTTTATACCTGAAATGTGTGAATATACTCCCAAAAGCTGAAAAACTCAGAAACCCCAACTTTACATCACCCAATTCAAACCTATCTGCCACCAAACAATCGACGAAACAATCGCAAATTAGAGTTTCTTCTTCATCATCCCTTTATCCCTTATTCATCATCCCTCCAGTCACGGTTGTTCTTCTTCTTCCTTGCCAAATCGAGAAGAGAGAGAAAGAGAGAGGCACAGAAAGAAAGAAAGAGAGAGAGAGAGAGTTAAGACTTTAGTTTTTTGGTTTTTTTAATAATTTTTTTTATATGGACCAATAAGATGATGACACGTGGCAAATAGGGTGTATCTCGAGCCTGAACGGGCTTTCGGTGCAGGATCGAGCCCGAACCCGAGCCCGAACCAAATTAAAAGCATTCAGACCGGTCTGTGGCCCGAACCGAAATCCTCTCATTTTGGACCAGCCCGATTGGCACCGATCGGGCTTTGGGATCGGTTTTTTCGGGTTTTTGGGCCCGAACGCCCAGCACTACCTAGGACTAGGAGGTTTGGTAACCAAAAATAAATAAATAAATAAAAAAACATAAGCTTCAGTTGCTGATGGCGGTGTTGGTTCCTTGGCAGCAATCTTTTTTTGATGATTTTTTGTTTTGGGTTAATTACAAAACATCACCTAAATTATGATATTATTTTTCATGTATAACTATTAAAAACTTATTTTTTCATACCCGAAGTTTCATTCTTTTAGCATTTTGATACCATGACCACTAACACCGTTAAATTTTGAGAGACATTTTCGTCATTTCAATAAATATATCATTTTTTTACATTTACTTAAACAAAATAATTTATTTTTTGAGGTTATCAAATACAAATAAAACAATTTACTTTAGCAAGAATATTAAAAAAACTCTAAAATTAAATATTTATTTTTGCAACAACAGTGATAAAATTTAGTAGAACTATGGTTAATTACAGGAGAATAGATCATAAACTTAATGGTTCTAAAAGTTTGAGTTTAGTCATTTAAAAAAAAGTTTAATTGTCAATTCGCTACCATAACTTTTATTATTGTGTCATTTTGCTACCCTAATTTTTAATTCTGCCATTTTGTTATTTAAGGATTTCCAAATTGACCAATTTGCTATCCCACCATCAAATAGACCAATTTTAGTTAACTTCTACGTCCAAAGATGCACTTGAGCCGCATATCCAAAACCATACTCTCTTCTATCAACATGGTGTCTGGAGGTGGATGTGCTTAGAATTTCCTAATGAGAAAGCTAGAGCCTTTGGTTGGGTGCACCGATATGACTGAGAGATAGATTTGGTTGGGTTGCCACTAGATAAGGGCGACATTGGAGGACTGAAGATAATTCATTTAGAGTGGACAAAAAAACTCTCTTTAGAGAGGAGGTCGGTGACGGCTGCCATGCTAATATTCGAAAATCGGGGTGGCTAGGGTTTAGGGAGAGCGCTAAAGCCATGTCTAATGTACTAATTAGTTCACATATTTTACTAATATTAGAATTGAATTTTCAGACGGGTTTTGTAAGGCCAGACATGGTGGACTTTAATGGGCATGTTATGGGCCGGTTCATGGGTAGGGCATGAGCTTTGAATCTTCCGTCCTAACCTTGCCTCATGCCCAATAGGCAAAACCGAAATGAACTTCTTAGCAGGCCAAACGGGGCTTGTGTCTATTAGGCCGAGCTAGCGCCATATGCTTTTAGGCCCATGAGTCTGAATGATGACTCTTTACTTTTGCAGTGAGAATCAAAACGTACATTGCATCAAAACTCTCGCACGAAACTCTTGTGGTCATATCTCGGCTTGTCATTCTTCCAAGTTCCGTCTCCGGCTAAATAAATAAAAACATTGCCTTTTTTTCTCAGAATAAATTCAAGAACAACTGTTCATGAGATAATTATTGTAAAATGAAAAACGAAGTAACCATGGTTAACCAAAAATCAAGAACAAACCCTCAACCCGAGGTCAACTAAGAGCCAAAGCCCCATTAGTCAGTGCCATTTTCAAGGACAGGTAGAGAGAGAAAGCACAAAGAAAAATGGAAAAATTGTTTATTTTGACGTAAAAGGGATCCACTGGGAGGGAAGGAGGGAGAAAGAGAGAGAAAGAGAGGAAGAAGAAAGAGAGAGAGGGCAAAATGGCTGTCTGGGCTGTGTAGGGGAAGATAGGGGGCAAAGCTTCAGCATTTGGTCGCTCTTAATCTCAGCACACCCTCCTTTTTTGTTCCTTCCTTGTTCCCTCCTTTTTCTCGCCACCGTCTGCCTCTTCCCCTCGCCGGAAAAGCCTCTACTTTCCGGGAAAAGTCTCCCCCTTTTTCGCTTCAGATTTCGTTTTCTGGGTCCTTTTGATAATAGTCTTTGCTGAGCTGATCTGAGCTCAGCTCAGACTACTTGATTTGTGATCTGAGTACGGCCTCCGCTGAGAAGAGCTCCGATTTAAGCACCGCCATGAGCAACTAAGATTTCAGTGTTGTATCTAATTATTCCGGGAATAATAAATCCGAGTCGCCGGTGGCAGTAATGAAGCAGCCGGCGAACGGAGGTTCGGCTGGCGTCCCCGCGCTTAATTCGGGGGAAGGTCAGCAGCTTTCTCTCTCTACAAATCTAAGTTTTACTCGTTTTCTCTCTCTACAATACTTTGGATTTTTGCGTCTTCTTGGGTTCGTTACAAAGTTTTTGTACGGACTCTGGACTCTTAACTGTCACGAGATTCCAAGTTCTCATTCTTTCTCGTTTTCCCGGGGAAAAACAAACCAGAAAAGTCCGGGACGGGGGTTACGGATTTTGGTTTCTGACGAATGAATTATTGACACGTGTGCAGGCGGAGAGAGTGTGAAGATCATAAACCCGGAGCTATGGCAGGCCTGCGCCGGGCCGCTGGCGAACTTGCCGCCGGCGGGGACCCACGTGGTGTATTTCCCTCAAGGCCACAGCGAACAGGTAGGTGGATAATGCATTTTGAGCTTAGTACCAGTAGCTTTTGTTATGAATTCAATTCGTGTTTTCAATGCTGTATCATGGTATGGAGCTCATTTATTCCCAATGCTGTTAATAGCAAAGTCCTTGATGGGCTTGGTTTTCTAAAGGGTTGGTAGATTTTTGGAAACTTTTGGTTTTTTTTGATGCTATGAATGGTATGTTATGGTTTTAAATCCTTTGTGGTGTGGGACTAGTTTTTGCCTCATGAAGTAGTGTCAAGAGGATGGTATTCATTTCAGCGTGGGCTCATTATTTCTGGGCTGTTTCTGTTTCTAGTATTAAAGTGGCAAGTGGTAACCAAGTATTAACTTAGCTAATGGGATTTGGGAAAAGTTGATAATTAGCATTTAGCTAATGGACGTTATTTCTTTGAGCTAGTAAGTCAAATTTCTGATACTGAAATGTTTGATTTCAGGTTGCTGCGTCTATGAAAAAGGACGTTGATGCTCAAATTCCAAACTATCCAAATCTTCCCTCCAAGCTGCTATGTCTCCTTCACAGTGTCACCTTGCATGTAGGGCTGGTTATCTAAATTCAAGTATATACATAAATTTTTATTCTTGATCATCATTAATTGATTTTTGCACTCATGTTTAATATTCTAGGCTGACCCTGAAACGGACGAGGTTTATGCGCAGATGACACTTCAACCTGTAACCTCAGTAAGTACTGTGTTCCCAATGTCTGGAAAGTTAGTTTTGAGCTCTTGAAACCTGAATGTATCAAATTCCTGGTCTGCAGTTCGACAAGGAAGCTTTATTGAGATCAGATCTTGCCCTGAAGTCCAATAAGCCCCAACCGGAGTTTTTTTGTAAAACGTTGACCGCCAGTGATACTAGCACTCATGGAGGTTTCTCTGTTCCCCGCCGTGCTGCAGAGAAGATTTTTCCTCCTCTTGTAAGCGGTCTCACCATATTTCTACAGTTTGCTACACTAAATACAAAGTTTAATATAGTTCTTGCTTATATGCACATAGGATTTCAACATGCAACCACCTGCTCAAGAACTCGTTGCCCGGGATTTGCATGATACTGTTTGGACCTTTCGTCATATCTATCGGGGTATGTACTCATATCAGCCACTTGAAAGTGACATATATGATAGAGCCCCATTGTCATCTTGTATCTAACCATTTGCTGTCGCTCCTTATTTTGAGTTATCTAGGCCAACCAAAACGCCACTTGCTTACGACAGGTTGGAGCCTATTTGTTAGTGGGAAGAGGCTTTTCGCTGGTGATGCTGTCTTGTTCATTAGGTAATCACAACAAATTGAAAAATCCTGGCAGTTCTTACTCACAGAATAATTTTTGTAAAAAAATATCTAGTTAAAGCCTCATTTTGAGTGATACATATGCTTTTTTCTTCCTTGTTTTAGACTACAAAGTTTAGGAATTGCATAAACAACTTCTGATAGTATCAATTTTCCATGACCAGGGATGAAAAGCAGCAGCTTCTCTTAGGCATTAGACGTGCTAATAGGCAACCGACCAACCTATCATCATCAGTTTTGTCAAGTGACAGTATGCATATTGGGATTTTGGCAGCTGCAGCTCATGCTGCTGCGAACAATAGCATCTTCACGGTGTTCTACAATCCTAGGTTGGCACCTTTATTCAATTTTTATTAGTATTTTTTTTAGAGCATCTTTCATTCCTTTATTTATGACGATGGAATCCTCTTGTATGAAGTTGTAAACTGAGTATTCTTTCCAATGTGCAGGGCTAGTCCATCAGAATTTGTTATCCCTTTGGCCAAGTACTACAAGGCAGTTTGTGCAAACCAACTATCGTTGGGCATGAGGTTTCGTATGATGTTTGAAACTGAAGAGTCAGGAACAAGAAGGTAGGTAGTTGTATACCAGTATTGCAGTCTAAGTTCTATGTAGGATGTTAGTAATGCTAGTACTTTACCATCTAGAAATGCTGACATTTATAGTGTATAACAATAATTCTGATAGTTTATCGAAGATCTATCACCTTATAATTTGTAGATTCCGTTTCAATGGTTTTGACAGATAAATCTATGGTAATTTTGAATTTGAAAATGAGAAGCTTTCATTCTGCAGGTACATGGGTACAATTACAGGAATCAGTGATCTTGATCCTGTTAGATGGAAGAACTCACAATGGCGTAATTTACAGGTAACTGATCTCTCTCTCTCTCTCTCTCTCTCTCTCTCTCTCTCCTTCTAGCAGTAAATTAATTGCCATTTGTTCCGATATTTTTGAATAGGTTGGTTGGGATGAGTCAACTGCTGGGGAAAGGCGTAATCGGGTCTCAATCTGGGAAATTGAGCCTGTTACTGCTCCATTTTTCATCTGTCCCCCACCATTCTTCAGATCAAAGCGTCCTAGGCAACCGGGAATGCCAGGTAAATCACGTAAATGATGTCATTTAGAGCCATAAATAATTTCCTCTTAAGCTAGCTCAGAAACTTCACTTCATGTGAAATTTGGTTCACCACATTGTAAATTTGAATTTATGATATCCGATTAACCATGAGTTTCCTTGTGCAGATGATGAATCCTCTGATTTCGATAACATTTTTAAGAGGACAATGCCTTGGCTTGGTGATGATATGTGCATGAAGGATCCCCAAGTTCTACCTGGCCTAAGCTTAGTTCAGTGGATGAACATGCAGCAAAATTCCTCTGTTGCTAGCTCTATGCAGCCAAATTATATGCACCCTTCATTTTCTGGTTCTGTTATGCCGAACCTTACTGGTGTGGATCTTTCTCGGCAGATGGGCTTGTCAGCTCCTCAATTACCACAGCCGAATAATTTACAGTTCAATGGCCAGAGATTACCTCAGCAAGTGCAACAGCTTGACCAACTACCAAAGATGCAGTCCACTACGAACCCATTAGCATCCATGGTACAACGACAGCAACAGATGGGCGATATGACACAAGTAGCCAGGCAAAATTTGGTTAATCAAAGTCTACCCTCCAGCCAAGCTCAGTCCCCGCTTCTGCAACCTCAGTCCCTTGCCCAGGCTAACAGTATTCTTCAGCAGCAATCTTCTACTCAAAATCAACTTCAAAGAAACCTTCCTCAGAACCTGCAGCAGCACCAACAACAACAGCAACAACACCAACAACAGCAGCAGCATCACCAACAAAATGTGGGTCAGAATCAACAGCAAAATTTTATTCAGACTCCACTGCCTGATCAAATGAACCCACAATTACACCATCTCTCTGATAATCAGCTTCAACTTCAATTATTACAGAAGCTTCAGCAGCACCAGCAATCATACTTAGCACAGCAGCCTACTCAACTTCTCCAGCTCCAGGACCAGCAGAGGCAATTGTTAGATGCGTCTCAGAGCTTCCCGAGGCCCTCAACTCCAAGCGAAATGCAAGATATGCCTCTATCGGCACCAATCTCACATCCTCAGTCAAGAGCGATGCCACAGCAGATGACTATTAATAATAATAACCAACATAATGGTCGGTTTTCGCATTTACAGCCGCAGTCAAAGCTTCAACAGCAGCAACCTGGTATTTTGGCTGATATGGGATTTCCTCCAACTGGCACAACCAATCAGCTCTCTAGAGCTGGTAGCGGTATGATGGCAGGAATTGCAGGAGCAGGGCAGTCTGGGTTAACAGATGAGGGTCCATCATGTTCCACTTCACCCTCCACAAACAACTGTCCAACTGTAGTTCAACCATTGACGAACAACAGGGCTCATCGAAACTCATTAACCGGGGAAGACATGGCTCAGTCAGCCAACATGGTTATGAGTTCAAGTGCCTTGGAAACAATGCCATCTAATGGTAACTTAGTGAAAGGGTTTCAGCATAAGTCTGAAGTCAAGCCTTCAGTGAACATCACTAGGAACCAAAGTCAAGGGATGCTTAACCCACACACATACCTGAATGGTGCAGCTGCCCAAACAGATTACTTGGACACTTCATCTTCAACAACTTCAGCTGGCCTCTCTCAGAATGATGTCCATTTACAGCACAATAATACCCCATTGGCTTTCAATCCACAGTCAATGTTGTTCAGAGAACCTAGTCAAGAAGTGGAAGCTCAGGTTGATCAGAGAAATAATGTTTCATATGGTTCTAACATTGATAGCCAATTGGGAATACCATTGAGTTCTGATCCTTTGTTGGAAAAGGGCATGGTGGGGATAGGGAAGGATTTTACGAATAATATTACTTCAGGAGGCATGATTGGCAACTTTGAAAATTCCAAAGATGCTCAGCAGGAGCTCTCTTCTTCAATGGTTTCCCAGTCCTTTGGAGTTCCAGATATGACATTTCAGTCAATTGACTCCACTATAAATGATAGCAGTTTTCTGGACGGTGGTGCCCCATGGGCACCAGCAGCACAATTTCAGCGGATGCGAACGTACACCAAGGTTGGATGTTTTTACATATACATTAAAGCAAAGCCATCTCATGCTAGGTTTCATATCATTTTTATTTGGCTCTAATTTGTTGTTGATAATTTTGTAAAGGTGTACAAACGTGGAGCTGTTGGGAGATCTATAGATATTACACGCTATTCTGGTTATGATGACCTCAAACATGATCTGGCTCGTCGGTTTGGCATAGAAGGACAGCTAGAGGACCGAGGGAGAGTAGGTTGGAAATTAGTTTATGTAGATCATGAGAACGATGTTCTGCTAGTTGGAGATGACCCTTGGGAGTAAGTATCTGTCCCATTTTCAGTTACAACGTACTATGAATCATATTTTTGTTTTGCATAACCGTATTTCTTGGGGATTTTCTATTGCGCAACTAGTCTCTTAATAGTTGACTACTGGTATTCCAGGGAGTTTGTGAACTGTGTTCGGTGCATCAAGATTCTGTCCCCACAAGAAGTCCAGCAGATGAGCTTGGATGGAGATTTTGGGGGCAATGCAGTGCTTCCAAATCAAGCTTGCAGCAGCTCGGACGGTGGAAATGCCTAGTAGTGTACCAAAATCCTGACAATTTTTCTTCCTCCATAGGAGCATAAAATATTTGGGTGTATATCTTTCATGGTGATCAGCACCGGATAAGACCAAAATTTGGTCTCTCTGGATACATGCCACTTTCGCCTGGAGCATGCCAATATAAGAAGTGATCATTTGATATTTAGAGTGGCTTCTGACTTTTTGGCACAGCCCTAACATAAGCACTGGAATGAAGCCGAAGTTCTCGAAACGTGTATTTCTTGATGTTCTAGTAGATTCTATTCAGGGGAGGGCCGATTTCTCCGCCACTGACGAACTTGTTATGGTATGCTTGTATTTGTTGATACCATAATGCTGTTGTAAAATCAGTATCAAAGTTCATTGTCCTTTGATTGATGTTTTCCCCTTTGATTGGAATTGTCCCACTCAAGTACATTGTAAAAAGCAGTAGCACAAAGCTTTTATTGCACAGTATCAAGTGAAAATGTGTAGAGCTCAAGAATGAAAGTTGGATATGTGAGTTTGGAAAGTTAAAGGGCTAATTAATTGTATACACAATGAAGTTAAAGGGCTAATTAACTACCAGCAGCAAGTTCTGGGTGTTGTCACCTGACTCTTCAAATGTACCTGCATAACAAAGTTCACAATGACCAAAATAAGCGGTCTCAGAAACCGGTGGAGCTAGTGGCTCACCAGAAGACATTCAAATTCTAGATTCCTTGCAACCACGATTTAGGGCATTACAGATCATCAAATCTGAAAGCCATGTTCACAGTTATAAAATAAGGCAACAATTATTGTTGGCAGTTGGCACAAGCATCACTACCAGCTAGCTAAATTAGTACAGTACATTGTATGATGAAACTTGTAAGCAACACCTACTGCAACCATGCATGGCTCAAAGAAAGAAGTTGCAGAGGGAAAAAATACAAAGAAATTGGGGCATTCCGAGAATTGAACTCGGGACCTCTCGCACCCTAAGCGAGAATCATACCACTAGACCAAATGCCCGTTGTTAGTACCTAACATCCGATTATTACATTAATCCGTATTGATCGACTGATTGTCAACCGAGAACGAGCCCGACCCGGCCCGGAGCACGTACTCAGGCGGATCTAAAACCACATAAAGAAGCCAACGCCATAACAAAGACGACCACGGCTACTGTAAATCCTCTAAAACCCTATCTCCCTCTTCTCCAAAAACCCTAGCTCTCCGTTTCTTCAACGGCACCGACTCCACTCCACTCTCAGGTACGAAAATCAAGAAACCCTAATTTCCTCGTGTTCTCTGTTCAATCAAACTTAATAATCGTAAATCATTTCAGAAAATGGAAGAAGAATCTCAAACCCTAGGAAAACGAAAAGAGCCGGAACCTTCAGAAACCCCAAACCCTAACGAAGCTTCTCCTCCGAAGCGACGAAACCTCACCAGAACATGTCTCCACGAGGTCGCCGTCCCCGCCGGCTACACTCCGACGAAAGACGAGTCGGTCCACGGAACCCTCTCGAACCCCGCATTCGAAGGCCCCATGGCCAAGTCCTACAAGTTCGAGCTCGATCCGTTTCAGAAGATCTCCGTGGCGTGCTTGGAGCGCAACGAGCCGGTTCTCGTCTCGGCGCACACGTCGGCCGGGAAGACTGCCGTGGCGGAGTACGCGATTGCGATGGCGTTTCGAGACAAGCAGAGGGTGATATACACGTCTCCGGTGAAGGCTTTGAGTAATCAGAAGTATAGGGAGTTTAATCAGGAGTTTGAGGATGTTGGATTGATGACTGGAGATGTGACGATTTCGCCGAATGCGAGTTGTTTGGTTATGACTACCGAGATTCTGAGGGGAATGATCAGAGGTTTTGAAGGAAGTTGTGTGGGTGATTTTTGATGAGATACATTATATGAAGGATAGGGAGAGAGGGGTGGTTTGGGAGGAGAGTATTATATTCATGCCACCGGAGGTTAAGATGGTGTTTCTTTCGGCTACAATGTCGAATGCCACTGAGTTTGCAGAGTGGATTTGTAATGTGCATAAGCAGCCTTGTCACGTGGTGTATACTGATTTTAGGCCGACTCCGCTGCAGCATTATATTTTCCCCGTGGGTGGGACTGGGTTGCATCTTGTGGTGGACGAGAATGAGCAGTTCAAGGAGGACAATTTTATGAAGCTGCAGGATAGTTTCTCGAAGCAGAAAGTTGGGGAAGGTCACAGGAGTGCGAATGGCAAGGCCGGTGGGAGAATTGCAAAACGTGGGAGTGCTGGGTCTGGCGGTTCTGACATTTTCAAAATTGTGAAGGTGTGCTCTTTTGTTCCAACTCTTGATATCCTTGCTTTGTGATTTAAATCGTCTGGTTTTTCTCAAATTCGTAGTTTGTCTATCAATGTAGTTCATTACAGCATAACTTTTACTTCTACAAATTGGCCTAAGGTGTTTATGTAGCCGACATTTTAAAGACATCATAGGCATGAAATTTCAAATTCATTGAATATGCAAATACACTATAGATGTAACAACCCGATGCATCATCTTATAAAGGTCCACATACTAGGCGATAAAGTTCAAGGTTTAGTATATTCTTCTTGATAGTTTCTCATCATCCAAATATGTTTCCCCTTGTGAAGCTGCCCCCTTTTTCAAACGAGTGCTTGACTTGTGTGATTTGATTAGCATTAACAAATTTTATTGATTTTCATTGATATGCTAGTAAGATAATCTATCTTAACAGAGTAGGGGTTTCATAAATTTCACTACAAATGAGTATGCCATTCCTTGATCTAATATCTTATCACCAAGCGAAAGTTTCTTAAGTAGCTTGTAGGCAAGTCAGGTAGCTGTTGGGTTATTGCATAATATGCAAGCAATTAAGCTACAGTCCCCATTGCTATGCTCATAGAGCAAATATATTGGATTTGATTATGCCAAGGATATCTGTGTTAGTGTAGGGTTACCATCTTCCTTCAGTTATGCATGTGAGACATTATTTTACATTTTTCTCTTATCTAATAATTGCTGATTGCTTTATTTTTCTCCCTACCATCATTGGTGATTATATCACATTGGTATTGCTTATATATAGTATCCTTTCTTTGTAAGTTCATTTATTTACATTGCATTCTTTATGTTTCAGATGATTATGGAAAAGAAATTTCAGCCCGTTATAATTTTCAGCTTCAGTAGAAGAGAATGTGAACATCATGCAATGGATATGTCTAAGCTTGACTTCAACTCCCAAGAAGAAAAAGATGCCGTTGAACAGGTTTTTTGCAATGCAATACTCTGCTTAAACGAGGAAGACAGAGAGTTGCCTGCTGTTGAGTTAATCTTGCCACTCCTTCTGCGCGGCATTGCTGTGCATCATTCTGGCCTTCTTCCTGTTATCAAGGAATTGGTAGAACTCCTTTTTCAGGAGGGCCTTGTAAAGGCCCTCTTTGCTACTGAGACAGTAAGAACACCTTTAGGAACCATTCTGTCTTTTATCTCTCCATAGGCACAATTAGTAGCTGTAGGTTTTATAGATTGTAGCTTAAATGTTAAAGTTAATAACTTTTCAATGTCTGTACTTTGTGACAGTTTGCAATGGGTATAAACATGCCAGCAAAAACTGTTGTTTTCACAGCTGTCAAAAAGTGGGATGGTGATAGTCATCGATATATTGGGTCTGGGGAGTATATCCAAGTAAGCTAAGATGCCTATGCTTTTTTCCTTTTTGAAATCTGAAGCAAAAGTAAATACAGTTGTATATCATATTTTAATGATTTTATCTATTATCTTAACTCTAGATGAGCGGTAGGGCCGGGCGTCGTGGCAAAGATGAGCAAGGTATTTGTATCATAATGATTGATGAGCAGGTAATTCTCTCTTATTGCATAAAAGGCTTACTGATTTCTAAATCAATATTGTAAATGCTTAAAATATCCTCCTTCCAATATGTTAAAGTTCCATTTAATCTTCATTTTGGGACTTATTACTGCTTTATTAAGTTTCATTGTGAATGTAATAAAAATAAAGGAATAAAAATCCCTGTTATTTCATCATGATTGGTTCTGTGGCACAAATAAAAAAACAGCCCCATGTGTGTTTGAAAGATGCAAGAAAGCTAATAGAATAATTTTCTCTTTACTTCTTCCAGATGGAAATGAACACACTTAAGGACATGGTGTTGGGTAAACCAGCTCCTTTGGTCAGTACTTTCAGACTCAGCTACTATTCAATTTTGAATTTGCTGAGCCGTGCGGAAGGCCAATTCACAGCTGAACATGTGATAAAGAATTCCTTTCACCAATTTCAGCATGAAAAGGTTCCTACTGAATTGCCTAATTTTTTTTCTTGACTAAAAGCATGAAACAATAGCTATTCAGTTTTTCTTGCATTCGTGTCAGGTGCATACTAATTAACCATTGATGATCTTTTTGTTTTATTCAGGCTTTACCTGATATAGGGAAGAAGGTTTCACAGCTTGAGCAGGAAGCGGAAATGCTTGATTCATCAGGAGAGGTAGTGTTTTTTTTCTTGGTTACTGTTGGTCTTCTTGTTGTTGATTCTTATTTTTAATTTTTGAGATTTTTCAACTCTTTAATTTTTAATTTTTATGTTTTGCAGGCTGAAGTTGCAGAGTATGATAAGATAAAACTTGATATAGCCCAACTTGAGAAGAAAATGATGTCAGAGATAATGAGACCTGAAAGAGTTCTAATCTTTCTTCTTACTGGTCGCTTGGTATGTGGCAAGAACGATTAGACTGCTTGAAGATTTGATCTGACCTTTTTCAAGTAGATTGTTTATGCATTCATGTTGAATATGCTGGTTCGCTGGAATTTCCTCTCTTTTAAATTTTTTATTTACCTCTAATACAAGCTGGTTGAAGTTTAATTCTAACTTGAATATAGAATTCTTTCTCTAATGCTTTAAAAGTGAATAACTTGATCCAGTTTTTTCCTAATTTGAGTCATTCTGGTGTGTTTCTGAATTGAAGTGCTGCAGTGATAGGTAGAACTAAAAGAACTTCACTCTTGTTTTCTTGTCATGCCAATTATTATACATTGATCGATAGTGATCGTTCTTATAGGCTGTCAATCATATATACACAAGTCAGCTTGACCAAAATTAAAAAGTATTGGTTTCTTCACTTGATTGTTTGTGAAGTAAGAATGCAGGCTTATTCAATGAATGCATGTCATGCTTTGCTTCTTGTTCTTAAAAGAAAGCTGTTTCATTTTCACAGGTTAAGATAAGGGAAGGTGGAACAGATTGGGGTTGGGGAGTTGTTGTTAATGTTGTTAAAAAGCCTTCATCAGGAGCTTCTTCACGTGGTGGTGGTTATATAGTAGATACTTTGCTTCACTGTTCTCCTGGTTCAAGTGAGAACAGTTCACAGCCAAAACCATGTCCCCCTCGCCCTGGAGAGAAGGGTGAAATGCATGTAGTAAGTTGCAAGTGGCTTAGCCAATAAATTTTAGATGTGGTTCATCATGCATTTTAAAGTTTAGTTGATTATACAGTTTCTGAAATTTCTTTTCATCTGTATTAGGTCCCTGTTCAGTTGCCACTGATATCTACTCTAAGCAAGCTGCGAATAAATGTTCCTTCTGATTTGCGGCCACTGGAGGCAAGGCAAAATATACTTCTTGCAGTGCAGGAACTGGGAACACGTTTTCCACAAGGCCTTCCAAAGCTGAATCCTGTAAAGGTATTTGATAAATGTCTTTAAAGGGTGGGTTTGGTAGAAAATACTCTTGTTGTCTACCACATAGTGATGAAAGTTTCCCATCTTTAAATCCACTTTTTAGGTAGTCTTTGAAAGGTGTTTTCCAGTGTCTTGTTTGAAGAATATTATTTATTATATGTTCTCCAAGACAAATAATCATTTACTTTTCTATGAACCATTTCATGGTGTCAATATTTGCAACTAGACATTAGTTGCTAAATACGCATGTCATATTTTTCTCAAATTTATATTTGTTTTTAGGATATGGCCATTCAAGATCCTGAAATTGTTGAGCTGGTTAATCAAATAGAAGCACTTGAAGAGAGATTATATGCACACCCACTGCATAAGGTTTGCCATATTTACTTAAAAACATCTTATTTTCTACAAATCAAATGCAGAATTTTTATCTGAAGAAAACATTATCATTTCTTCCAATGAACATTGCCCTTATTCTATCTATCTGGTTTACTGCAGTCTCAAGATGTGCACCAGATTAAATGTTTCCAAAGGAAAGCAGAGGTGAATCATGAAATTCAACAACTGAAGTCCAAGATGCGTGAATCACAGGTATGCTGGTTTGACTGCTCTCTTAAAGTCTTTTTGGTTGGGACAGACTTAACATATCTGCATTTGTGATAAAGTTTGTGATGCTTCATCCATCTATTATTGTAAAGAATACAATCAATATAGGCACTCAACTTTGCTGGTAGCGCACTTTTTTGTTATCTAATTTCATTTCTTTGATTTTGCAGCTTCAAAAATTTCGTGATGAACTTAAGAACCGTTCAAGGGTCTTGAAGAAGCTTGGTCATATTAATGCCGAGGGTGTTATCCAGTTGAAGGGGCGGGCAGCCTGCTTGATAGATACCGGAGATGAACTTCTTGTTACTGAACTGATGTTTAATGGTACTTAGCACACACCTTTCCATTTTATTTCTTAAGGCCTGATATCAAACAGACTAGGTGCAACGGCTGAAAGCTATTGAAGCCAAGTTTGGGCTTAGCTAAGCTCAGGAGTGAAATGTCCGTTTTTTTTTTCAGGTTAAATTACGTTTACTTTAGGACCCCCGCTGACTTCCTTTACTCAAACATGCTGTAATCAGGTACATTCAACGATTTAGATCATCACCAAATTGCAGCTCTTGCAAGTTGCTTTATTCCAGGAGATAGATCAAATGAACAGATACAATTGAGGTCAGAGCTTGCAAGACCCTTACAACAACTCCAAGAGAGTGCAAGAAGAATAGCAGAGGTGTTGTATTGAAAAAGGTTGATTTTGGTTCATATGGTTAATGTATGAACAATTATCAACACCTGTACATTGTTGCAGATACAAAATGAATGCAAATTAGAAACAGATGTAGACGAGTATGTGGAATCAACAGTGAGGCCATTCTTGATGGATGTGATTTATTGTTGGTCAAAGGTAAGTATTATTTTGTTGTATAGCACAAATGTGGAGCAAGGAAATTAATCTAATTAATTAAGCGAAACGTTAATCACCTCTGATATTCGTATAGGATGTTGATTTAAAGATTTGAAGTGTAATATAACTAAACAACTGTTCCAGGTGGTCATGGTCGCTTTGATGTTAAACAGGAAAACGTTGCCTATTCTCTCTCTCTCTCTCTCTCTCTCTCTTTTAATATATTTAGATTCTTTTAATAATGTAACAAATGGAGGAATCATGGTGAGCAAGATAACACTTTTGACTCTTGCACCATTGTGTTTTCAATGAAAACTTTAATTCTATTAATCTCATTATGATTCAACATCCGTTTGCTGTTGCAAGTCAGTAATACATTTTTTTCATACTTACTAGTGCAACATGGTTTTAGAGCTTTCTGCTAGTCTCAATATCTAGTACATCACTTTTGCAGTTGCTGATCATTTATCTATCTGTTGATTATAATTTATAAAACAAGAATGTGCTAGACTTGTCTTACTAAGAGCGTCCAAGTATATTTTGGATATTTTTTCTTTGTACTGTACTTTTTTTTTTTGGCTCTATATTGGTGATTGAAGTTGCATTGCTTGGAGCCTTCGGTTAATTATTCTGTGACTTAGAGGTTTCATCTTGTAGGTTTTTTTTTTTTTTTTTTTTTTTCCAGCAAGGACTTATTGCGGTATGGTATTATCTTCCTGTTGGGCTATTCCTTCTTGTTTTCGTTTGCTAATCAATCTTTTATCAGGGTGCAAGTTTTGCGGAAGTTATACAAATGACAGAAATCTTTGAGGGCAGTATCATCAGATCTGCCAGAAGACTTGATGAATTTTTGAACCAGGTATTTATTGAATTTTCATCCTGTTATGCAGGAATGTTTTACTTTATACAAGTCCTGCTTAGAGCTTTTCAGTTTTGTAAATGAAATTCCAGTTTTCCATCAAATATTGGTTCTGAAATTGTGGTTAGAATTCTCCATGAAATTCCTAAATAAGAACTGAAGATTGCATCAAAGTTATATGAGGTATTTATATTTGAGTGGCTTTTTTTTTTGTTTTGTTTTTGTTTTTTTGTTTTTTCAGTTGCTTACAGCTGCTAATGCTGTTGGAGAAGTTGATTTGGAGAAGAAATTTGAAGCAGCAAGTGCAAGCCTTCGCCGAGGTATCATGTTTGCAAATTCACTTTATCTGTAGAATTCTTACTGCAGGTCATCACATCTATGCTGGAAACAGAGGTTTCACAGTAGCGATAATTGGTTGCCATATGACTAGATACATCAACACTCTGTGAATGCTTACAAGTTTTTTCCCCCTTTCCATCTTGATCATGTTGTATACATTGAATCCGGGACCATGTATACTCAAGAGACATCAATGGAATTAAAGGTGCTGCCATAGTTGAATTAAATGCTTGTGGTACCCTCTGTTTTTTGTTGGGTTCTTGTCAATTTCCTTTCAAGATCAGCTCCTATCATGCTTCCACTTCTCATGTTAGCTGGTAATGAAGTGACTGAAGCATAATTGAGATCATGAGGTTTTTACAAGTGACCAGAATGTGGTGTTACGATAGTCGAAGCTGGGAGCGGTAGTGAGCATGATGGGAACATATTCATCCAAACATTTCCTTATTATAACTCGGGAGCTGATTAGCAGTTTAATGATTCACTTGTACTGGATAATTTACCCATGCTTGTACCCATTGTTCTTAGATATATCCTGCAGGCTACAGAAGCTTCCTTTCCATCCAATTGATTCAAAATTATGATTTATGGCAATGCTAATATGTTCCTTGTAAGGGAATTGAGATTAGTCGAGCTATTAATCAAAGCTAAGGAAACATGTGTCCCTATACATAAAGTAGGGGAATTCATATATAAATTTTTCAAACGGTACAACCTTTTCGTGCAACCAATTGGGAGTGGGCAGTCATGAACCAAGTTTGTTGAACACAACAGTTGAATGGTTTGCTATGTGCAAGCTGAACTGCCCTCCTTTTTCACTAACATCAATCTTCTCCACCCCAGGAGGAGCCTTCATCTCAAAATTCGATACCAATTTGGCAATAACAAGCCCTAAAATTGGCAGTGCAAGTATGATCCCTGGGCAACTCCTTCCCATACCAAATGGCACATATCTAAAATCGACTTTACCACCTGCCACAGCCTCTGTGCCACGGTCTTCCTCAAAGAACCGCTCTGGCCGGAACTCCTCCGGGTCTTTCCACCAGGCAGGGTTGTTGGCTAGCCACCATGCATTGACAACCACCTTAGACTCTCTTGGGATGGTATAACCTCCTAGCTTTGCTTTTTCAAGATTCATATGGGGTACCAACAGAGGTACTGGGGTGTGTAACCTCAATGTCTCTTTTACAGTTGCTTGCAAGTAAGGTAATTCATGTAGGTTGGATTCTGTTACCGTAGCTCCTTTAAGGACGGTTGAGATTTCGTCGCGGATCTTGCATTGGACAGTAGAATGATTCACCAGTTCAGCTATTGCCCATTCCATGGACCATAGGGTTGTCTCTATTTCTGCAACGTTAATGTTCTCTACAATGTAGAGCACATTTTCTTCATTGATCTCACCCTTCATTTGAGCATCTATTATGTGATCTATGGCACAACTTATTTTGTGCTTCTCTCCATTGGCAGCCATAATTTGCCTACAAAAATATGAGTGATAGGAACATAATAACACGTTCAGATTAACATACAATAAAATAATATGTACCACATTTAGCGATCACCTCTCACATATATCTATAAATTTGATGTAGAAACTTCGTATTCTAGTTAATTCTAACTTTGTGAGAGTTTTGATAAAGACCAATATTCGTGGTCAAGGAAAATGTGAGAAAAAAAAAAAAACATTACCTTCTTTTCTCAACATAAAAGTTGTTGAAAAAGGCCAGTCGCCTGGTTTGCAAGTCACTGCACTTGTTCAAGTACCCTCTTAGAAATGGTCTGAGCAAAGGAATGAAATCACCATAGTTATACTCAAAGCTCTGAGCCAACCGGCTTCTTTCGGAGTTAAACCGGGTAGCTTCAATGAACAAGGGGTCCTCTTGTGATTCAAACTTGGCATCAAACATCATCCTATACATAATGTTGTACAACATCAGTTGCAAGCGTTTCCTTATGACTATACCTCTAGTCTTCACTCCCTCATCTTTACTTAGATCATGCACAACTAGGTCCATTTCCTCCTCCCACATGTTGCTATAATGTTGCACAACTTTGTTGGTGAAAAATGGCAGTGTCATGATCCTGCGCATTTTGCGCCAATGATCACCGTAAACTGTGAACACCATGTCCTGGCCATTGCCAGTGAAAATGTCGAAGACAAGGTTGCGAGGGCGAGAGCCAAACTCTACTCCCTGGCTGTGGAGGACTTGAGTTGCTAGCTTGGGGTCCGAAACCACAGCCAGGTTTTTGGAGCCAAGTTTGAGGAGGAATATAGAGCCATATATGTTTGTGACATGGTTGCGAGAAGGCGGTGGTTGATGTCATTGCCTAGTTGGAGCCAGTTGCCAAAAATTGGGAGGGCAAGAGGACCAGGAGGAAGATTAGAGGAAGTGGAAATGGAATAGAAGTAGGCAATAATGGGAATTAGTGGGAGGACAATGTGGAAGGTTAGGAACTTGGAGGGTGTGAGAAGCAATGTTACAATGAGAAAAGAGCAAAGCAAGATGGATTTGGTGACTAGATGAGTCATATGGTTACAATTGGAATGAGGATTATGAATATGAGAAAGGAAAAAGGGTTTTATATAGGTGTAGAAGGTTGGTGGGTGGAGTTGGTCTCAAATGGTTTTAAGAGGATTTCAGGGGCTATATTAGAATCTAGATAGGAAGGTGGGGGTGTATAGAAGTCGAGAGTTGTGTGTAGTTGGGTAGGTGAAGTGCTTCTATCAGAAGCAATTTCAATTCCTTGCTAGGTATTTGATCTGTAATGAACACAGTTGACATGCTAGGAAAACAGCTTTGTGGGTTGTTTTTAGGCCATTGAAATTGAATTCTATTTCGGTAGTCGATCGTAATTAGAAATCAAGTGTAAAACTCTGTGAGAACAAAGGTCGGCCAAAACAACCCCAACAGCCTAACAGTGAGATGGTGAGTTAAGGTGGAGCGATTAGTTTCCTAACAGTGAGACGGTGAGTTAAGATGAGTCAATTATGTGCAGACTTTTCTCTCGGGAGCACTGGGTGACAGGGAGACCCATTCTGTGTCCTTTGTTAGGTTTAGTCGTGGGGCTCTTTTTTTCTTTTCTTTCCTTTCAGGGTCGTCTCGGGGGTCGTCAATAGCTACAGAGGGGCTGAGTGGCAACATTTCATAGATGCCACGCCCTTGCTAGATGCATTAAGATAGCAATGTTCAAAGGCTGCTCTATCCCAGTGGATTGTTAATACGCCTCCCGGGGTAGGTACTTTCATAAGTAACATGTGCTTTGCAATGAAGCATTGTAGTCCCCAGATAATGTCGCGACCCAAAATGAGGTTATATGACGAGGGACAATCAACTATGAGAAAGCGTGTCGTGATAGAGGAGCGACAATGATTGGTCCCCGCCGAAACTGTCAAGCGATCTGAGCCCAAGGGCTGCACAATCTCTCCCGAGAAGCTAACAAGAGGATCATGGTTGTTGTATAACTTAGCTCGGTCGCACCGTAGTCCTCTATAGCAATCTACGAACATCACACTGACTGTAGCTCCCGCGTCTACAAGGGCTTTGTGGCACCTGTAGTGATCCACCTGGACATTGATTATGAATGGCTCATTGTGATGGCAATTTACTGTATCTTCCCTTTTGTAAAATGACACCTGGTCCTATGTTGATGGGGTAGTAGCGACTCCTCTGTGTATTTCATGAATTTCCAAAGGGTTCATACATTGCCCTTTTGCTGAAGGTTGACGAAGGGGCAGTCGCGGGCCCCCCCCAAGCAAAGTGAGGATTTGGCCATGAATCTCAATGGCATTAGCTCCTATCGCGGGAGTGCAATATTGATGGAGTTGTCCATTCCGGATTAAGTGCTCTATTGCATTGCGGAGGTTGTGGCACATCTCAGTTGTGTGACCATTGTCATCGTGATAAGCACAATACTTGTTTCCTGTTGCCCGCTAGGGTTTTTTTGGATACTTACTTTTAGGTGGCGAGGGAATGAGGTCTTTGTGCTTGGCCCATATATCTTTGTATGTAGTTGTCAGGGTAATGTGGACCTCGTAACGAGGTGGCGGGGAAAAGAGTCGTTGTTGTTGCTGGGGACTATGCTCTCTAGACCGGTAGGGATGGTCTCGTCCCCGCTACCCACTATGGTGGCGGTCTGAGCCTCGTCCCTGGTTATTATCCTGGGAACTGCCATGTTGTTTGCCCTTGTCTTATCTTCTGTCATAATGCTCATATTTCTGATGAGTATGTTACTTTGAGGGTGGGGCTGGGAGTGCTAATGTGGTGGTGGGGTTGGAATGCTCAAATGTAGCAAACTCTGCATTTGCCCATTGGACAGCAAGGTCCATTAAGGCGTCATACAATCTAGGAGGGTTCCTATTGATTTTCATTAGGAAGTTGTCGGGACGTAAGGCTTGGCGGAAAGCTTGTACAACAACTCGCGGTTCAAGGTTGTGCCAACGTGCCGTGGCGGATTGCCAATGAGATAGTAAGTCATGGAGCCCTTCTCCTTCCTTCTGCTTGATGTGAAATAAGGCATCAACACTACAGTAAATGCTGGCATGCAGTATGAAGCGGTTAAGGAAGCGTTCCAAGAGTTGATCAAAATTATCAATAGAGTTGGGCGGCAAGTTAAGGAACCAACTGAGTGCTTCATTGGAGAGGGTTTCCTAGAAAGCATGACAAGCCATGACATTTGTGTACCGAGTGGAGCTGCACAAGGAAAAGAATGTTTCAAGGTGGAGATGAGGGTCCCTGATACCCTTATATATTTTCCATTTGAAGGGTTTGGCCTCGGGTGGTCTTTTTTCCATTTGCATCCATGGCGTGAAGGGGCTTGGGCGATGTCCATATCCCGTGAATAAGGGTTGCTGACTCCCGCGACTCTCCACGCCTTCAATTTGCGAGGCCAGCTGATGACAGAATTGTTGAGCTGGAGGAGGAGTCGGGTTTGCATGTCAAGGGGTGGATTTGCAGTGTTGGTGCTGGTGGAGTTGGGATTGGGGATGGGTGGATTAGATGGGTCAGACTGATTTATTAGCGGAATGGGTTCACTAGTAACTGTAGATGGTTTGGGGGCTGGAAGTGGAAAGGATGGGTGGATGAGTGGATGGGTTACATAAATGATTTGGTTGGGGCCTCCCAGGATCATGGAACTATTATGTGCTTGGCTAGGAAAGAGAGATGTTAAAGTGGGGTCTGGGGTGCTAGTGACCCTTGCCGCTCGTTCCAGGGTGTCATTGTAGACGTTATGATGATCCAGCGTGGCTCGTAGTAAGAAATGTTTTTTTTCCAGCTAGGCAATACGTACCTGGTACGCCTCTTCTTCTGCTTTATCTTTAGCTGCTTGCTCTCGGAACATATGAATGTCTTTTTTCAAAATTTCAAGGGCTGTGGCAGCATCGACATGGTTAATTGGGGCTACGGCTGTGGTATCTTGGTTAAGAGATGTATCGCCAGATTAGAATAATTCTTTCTCCAGCCAAGTCCCGGGTTCATTGTGATCATCCACAATTTCCACCATCTTGTTTTCCAAGTTAAATGGGAGTTCCACAAGAGGTGCCCTCCTTCTAACGCCAATTGTTTCTACCTCTTTTCGAGTTCACGAGATGGGTGGTCGAATTCTTGGTTCCAGTTCCTGTAGCTGCACAAGTAACACTGAGTCAGGAGTAGTGCAAGTTAAATTCTCCCAGCTTAACCACCCACTTTACCATGCGGCCTGAGGTTTTAGGTTTCTACAGTATTTGCCGTAAGGGTTGGTTGGTTAGCACATGGATTGTGTGGGCTTGGATATACGGCCTGAGTTTTCTAGTGGCAGTGATGAGGGCAAGAGCAAGTTTCTCTATGCTTAGATAGCGAGTTTCGGGATCTGCGAGTCCTCTGCCACAATAATAGACCGGGAGCTCGTTATCATGCTCATGGCTCGTTAGCGCAGTACTGATGACAGTGGTGGAAACAGCCAGATACAGATAAAACACTTCTCTTGGGATTGGTTTGGATAGGAGAGGGACTGTGGCAAGGTATGCCTTTATATTGTTGAAGGCGTCGTCATATTCTGGGCCCCAAGTGACATCTTTTTTATGCTGTGTTTTGAGCAGTTGGAATAAGGGATTGCATTTGTCTGTGAGGTGGGAGATAAAACGTGCCAAGGCTACCAAGAGTCATGTGAGGCACTAGACCTCGTTTCTGGAGGTTGGGGTAGTCATGTCAAGTATGTCCTGGACTTTTTCTAGGTTGGCCTCAATACCTCTTTCACTGACCATGAAGCCGAGGAATTTGCCGCCTCCCACGGCAAGGATGCACTTCTGAGGGTTGAGGCATATCCCGTGATCTATTAGCTTAGTGAATACTTTGTTGAGGTTGGCAATGTTGTCGTCTTTTGCCTTGCTCTTGACCAACATGTCGTCGACATATACTTCCATGGCCTCGCCAATTTCATCCTCGAACAGGGCATTGACCAGCCGTTGATAAGTCGCCCCGGCATTCTTGAGGCCGAAGGGCATGACCTCGTAACAATACAGTCCCTTATCGGTGACAAAGGTTGTGTGAGCCTGATCGGCAGGGTGCATTTTGATCTGGTTATAGCCCAAGTAGGCATCTAGGAAGCTGAGCATCTTGAAGCGAGCTGTGGAATCAACCAATTGGTCGATTTGTGGCAAAGGGAAGTTGTCCATGGGGCATGCCTTGTTGAGGTTCGTGTAGTCAACGCACATTCGCCACTTGCTGTTAGGCTTGGGGACTATGACTACGTTGGAGACCCATGTTGAGTAAGCAACATCACTGATAAATTTGATTTCTTTGAGCCGTTGGACCTCGGCTTGGATAGCTCGATACTTGTCTGGGTGAAAGGCACGTCTCTTTTGCTTGACAGGGGGGTGGTCTTGAAGGATGTTGAGTTTATGGGTGATGATATCAGGGGAGATACCTGGCATGTCGGCATAGGACCAAGCGAAGACTGCTTGTTTTTCTTGAAGCAAGGCAATCAGCTTTTGGCAGAGTTCTGGGCTGAGGCTTGTGCCAATGCAGACTTGTCTTTCTGGGGCAGTGGGTGATAGGGACACCCATTCTATGTCTTCAGCTGGATTAGGTCGCGGGGCCCTCTTCTTCCCGCTCCCCTCTGGGTTGTCTCGCGGGTCATCGATGATTTCCACCATTGTGCCGAGTTGAATGGGAGTTCCACAAGAGGGGTCATCCTTCTAGCGCCAATTGTTTCTACCTGTCCCGGGATCACGAGTTGGGACGAGACCGCAAGTCGGGCGATGTTGAATCCTTGGTTCCAGGCTCTGTACCTACACAAGTAGCAAGGCGTTGGGAAGTTGGGACTGGGGTGGCCTAGTCTTCAACTCTCCGATGGTTAAGTTAGCTTTTGGTCGCTACTTGCAGTGTACGAGAGTGTGGGAAGAGTTGTCTGTACTTACCTCTTTTGGGAGTTTATGCCTGTTTTATAGACCAATGTTAGGTGTTGTGGGCTCAGTCCTTGATGTGGGACTATTTGTAGTCTTTGCTGCATCTCCCTTTTTGGGGGTGTTTTGCCGTCGAAAAGTGGGTCTGGCCGGTGGATTGTTGCCGGACCTTCACTCTTTGGACATCCGTGAAGGGCTCGCCGGTGCTGTCTCGCTCGGAATGATCTTCGTTGACCGGGTAATTGTGTCATATTCTCGGTTTGACCAAGTATTTTGGCTATGTACTAACAGAATATAACATAAACATAACACTGATCACTGAATTGTAGGAATATAACATAAACATAACACACCCGCAAGGGTAACGATAGAAGAGAGTTATGCAAAACAACTTATATGACATAAGTCATCTTAATATTGTAAACTCTAAAGCAGGCATTGCGATCAATAAATTGGAACTGTCAAAATCATCTGACTTAATTAAAGTCCAAGAACCTTAGAACCATGAACTCAAACCCAAATTGCCCAGGCCCAAAGGACCAAAGTTCATCTGCTCTGGACACCCAGGTGACCACCGGGATTCCACACCGTCCACTACCGCTGCTGATTCCGGCGGTCGGTCATGGCTCCACCACACCACCATGAGCCCTAGCCAAAGAACAACTCAAACTTTTGGATCCGCCGCTGAGTGAAGCCTCAACCCACCGGTCACTGAAACCGAATGACCTGAGGAATCTAGAGTCATCGAAACCCCTACCTCTTAACACCGCTGACGAATCCACAAACCTCTAAGGACAGATTTGATCTGCGCTTCCGCCGCATTTAAACTTCCACCCACACCGATCAGAGATTGATATAAGAATCAAGATACACGTGATCCGAAATAGACCTGCAATCGTAGAAGACCTCCTTCACGAAACCATGACTGCACAACCGCACAGCCGATGTCGTCAATTCAAGAACCCTTGCCGCCAAACAGGGAACATCGCCACTGAAGCTGGTAACCCTCGTCGCCGTCGCCGTCGCCGTCGCCGCTTCCCTTCCCTTGTACTATGCCAACGAAACCCTCTCTCAACCTCGCTCTAAGAATATATATTTTTGATAGCTAATTTTTCATGGAATAAATTCGTTAATTTATCTAAATCATATTGTTTATTTGATTATTATTTATTTACTACTAAAATTATTATTTACACTTAAAAAAAATTTAAAAAATTAATAAATAGTAATTTTTACGTGATAATAATCTCACATTTCTGACGGGTGAAAATTACTGTCCAGTTATAGTGATCCAGAATGACAAAGGTCACACTGCGTGCAATTTAAGTGAAGAAACTTTTATTTGGTTCGGTTTGGTGCATCTAGTTATGCTGACACGGCGCGATCCCAACCGTGCATGTGTTAATATATGCGGTCAGGATCACATTTAAGGCAGCAAACAGCAGAGTGACAGGCATTTGGGCGGAGCATTCAATCTCACTCCCCTCGTTTTCATCGACGACTCTTCACTCCTATTCTCTTCGGACCTTCCCCCCACCTTCTCTTTCTCCTTCTTATTCTCTTTCTACTTCGCCATTTTGGGCTCATTCTGATCTCGCCATTAGTCTCTGTTTGCTTTGGAGAAATGGACGCCACCATGCCCATTTGCAAGACTGTTTCTCCAACTCCGGTGAGTTTTTGATTTGGGTCTGGGTTTTGAATGTACGGATTAGTTTGATTTTGATGCATACATAGTGAAATGGATCGTGTTTTTAATGCATGTTTACTTATCTTGACATATGGTTCATCTTACTAAGCTCTTAGTAACATGAATTTATGCCCCGGGAGTGATGGTAAAGAATTGGGCTTTGTATGATTGGTATAGTCGAATGATTTTCAAGTTTCGGTTTCCTCGATAAATTACTCCTTGTTAAACTGTCTTTGGAGTTTTGTTTTTGTACATTTTGATGTTTAATATAGTGTGAATGGATCATATTTGCAATGCATGTTCGTTACTTTCAGATTTGGTTCAAGTTTCTAAGCACTTAGTTGGGCTGCAATTTGATTTTCTTCATGAATTTAAGACTGGCAGTTGTTAAAGAATTGAGCTTTGTGTAATCAGTTTTATAGAAAAGCTTAATATTCTATCTCAATACTGCATTAAGAATTACCTTTTGATTGCCGGAATTGGTTTTGGTTGTTTGTATATGTTTTAATCTTTTGTTTCTGACTTTTTTTTTATGTCTATAAAAGGGGTTATTTTTTGGAAAAACTGGAGAGATCAGGAGTTCCCAATGTAGCTTCATGGTGGGAAATAAAGTTAGCTTTTTGAGGCAGAGAGCTCAGGGTGCTCAAATTACTTATAGATCAAGGAAGGACGCGGGAGCTCTCCATGCTACATGTCGTGCCGATAAAATCCTGGTGGCAAATAGAGGAGAAATTGCTGTTCGTGTTATTCGAACGGCGCATGAGATGGGCATACCCTGTGTGGCTGTTTACTCAACAATAGACAAGGATGCGCTTCATGTCAAATTGGCTGATGAGTCAGTTTGTATTGGTGAAGCAGCAAGCAATCAATCGTAAGTGGTTATCTGAAGACTTGTTCTTTTCCAATGCTTTTCATCACCTTCCTCTCAGTTTCTTTTTAGTAAGAACTTGATATAATTGAAAAACGGAGATAAAAGATCACCTCTAAATGACAAAATAATGTTTTTATGTAAACTCCCTATTTAAATTATGTTCTTTATCTTTTATTATACCATTTTAGTTATCCTTCATCTTAGTTTTGTTTCAGGTGACAAAGGTTAAGTTTGTGCTTTTGATCTGTCTGACTACAGGTACCTTGTAGTTCCAAATGTTTTATCTGCTGCCATCAGTCGTAAATGTACAATGCTTCATCCTGGATATGGTTTCCTATCTGAGAATGCATCTTTTGTTGAAATGTGCAAAGAACATGGAATCAACTTTATTGGTCCTAAGGTTAGTACTTCAAATGAAAAATCTTCATGGTAGGAAATGTTTGAATATATTCCATTAATCACATGGATCCTAAGGTTAGTACTTCAAATGAAAACTCTTTATGGTAGGAAATATTTGAATATATTCCATTGATCACATAGTTGGATGAAAGTCATGTAGCAATTTGTGTATAGCTTGTGGTCAAAATTTCATGTAAACTATGATTGTTATTATTCTTCTTTTGGAGATTCTGTAATGAATTTTCAACTTGGCAGAATACTGTGCACAAATTCTCTGATATGTTATGTTTGTCAATCTTTTTTTTATTTTTTTTATTTGTGTTAATCTAGAGTCTATATTGTATATATTTTTGTGTGTATATGCTTCATATAGTTAATTCTACTCAAGTCATGTGGCTAAAGTTTACTCCATTCTTCTTACATTTTGTAGCCGGAAAGTATCCGTATTATGGGTGATAAATCCACTGCAAGAGAGACAATGAAGCAAGCAGGTGTTCCAACTGTACCCGGAAGTGTGGGATTACTAAAGGTATGTGACATAACTCTTGTTATTGTTTAGCTACAGGAATATTGTGTAGTAATTTGCTTATCTTTTCAATAATATTTTTCTATAGAGCACAGAGGAAGGAATTAAGCTTGCTGATGAGATTGGTTATCCTGTAATGATCAAGGTAAATGATCTTAATAGTATCTCATGATAACTAAAAATGATATGCTCTTTCTGTGTCTTAGAATTTGCAGTGCAGACTATTGCATGTTAACTGTGAATTTCTAATTATAAATTCTCCTAATATGATATTGTGTAAAAGACTATTGCTTTTACAAATGAATCAGACTTGTTTGATGAAAAGAATCAGTATTACAATGAGATACAGTTGGCTGAGTACATGCTATGTGTGAATGGCTGCTCAAGAATTGTAACAGGTTGAATAGAAATGACAAAAGGCTATGAAGATTTACTAATGATAGAAGAAAATTCTTATGTAGCTTATTTAAATTTGGATCATGAATGAAGGCTAGTAAGAAAAACTTTATCAAGGGGCCTAATTTATATGTCAACTCTTGTGATTTATGAGTTCTGACCTGTTATTTCTGAAGTTTGAAGGAAGTTGTTCATTTTGTGAAATTTTTAGTTGATCTTTACTAGTGTGTTATATATGTTTACTTGAATATATTAGAGTCAAAAGAGAGGTTTGAATGAAGTAAACATAAGATTTGACTGGAATGGGTACTTGAGTATTATGGAGCAAATGCACACATTAGTATGTTATTTTCCTTGTTTCTATAAAGTGATAAGTATATTGTTCTATTTAAGGCAACAGCAGGTGGTGGAGGACGTGGCATGCGTCTTGCTAAAGAGCCTGAGGAGTTTGTAAAGTTGTTACAGGTATGCCAGCTTTTATATATAAATATATTTGTTTCCTTTCCTGAACTACTTCTCTAGCTTAAAAGAAAAAAAAAATTAATACAGTAAAATCTGTTTTGGTGGTATAATTTTGAAGTCAAATAAGTTCACCATTATACTATTTGGTTCACAGTTTAATTGATCTTGTCATCTGAATTGGTTTTCAATTGTATTAGCAGTGTTACTCCAATGTCTTGATTTTCTTTCTCATCTGAATTGGTTTCAGGCAGCAAAGAGTGAGGCTGCAGCTGCTTTTGGAAATGATGGAGTTTATTTGGAAAAGTATGTCGTAAATCCTAGACACATTGAATTTCAGGTAAAGGATTTGCTATTATTCCTTTAAAATCTCATGGTGATACATATGCAGACCTAATACAGTTCAATATTTTATACTGGCAATGACTCTTGATTCATCCCTCGTAAATACAGGTTCTTGCAGATAAGTATGGTAATGTTGTTCACTTTGGAGAGCGTGATTGCAGCATCCAGGTACTTTTAAGCAGCCTAGTTGGCTCATGTATTAGTTAGTCTGCAGCTCTCTGCATACATTTAGTTCTGATATCTCATTATCTATAATGATATCTCACGTGATAACAGTTGTAGTAACTTCAGAAGTATATGTATCCAAGTTTAGACCAAGGAAAAAAAAGATTATTTTTAGCTTGCTTTCTATTTTCTCATAAAGGGTCAAATCGAATGTCACCTGACAAATTGTTTTTTATTGAATTATCATAGAGAAGGAACCAAAAGCTTCTAGAAGAAGCACCCTCTCCTGCATTAACTCCAGAATTGCGGAAAGCCATGGGTGATGCCGCAGTTGCTGCCGCAGCATCTATTGGTTACATTGGTGTTGGAACCGTTGAGTTCCTTCTGGATGAAAGAGGTTCCTTTTACTTCATGGAAATGAACACTAGGATTCAGGTTGAACTAATCTTTGTGATCCAATTTTTTTGACCAATACAAGACTTTGCTTAGTTATACTAAACTTAATCCTCTCCTCAACTGAACCACAGGTTGAGCATCCTGTGACAGAAATGATTTCCTCTGTTGACTTGATTGAAGAACAAATTTGTGTTGCTATGGGAGAAAAACTCCGAATGACACAGGTATATAACAATTTTTGTTTCACTCAGGTATCTATAGTAGGATAGTTTCTGATGACATGTCTGCTGGCTCTAACTACAGGATGATATCGTTCTCCGAGGACATTCAATTGAATGTCGTATCAATGCAGAAGATGCTTTTAAAGGATTCCGACCTGGGCCAGGTACGTGTACATGTCATAGTTTATGGTAACTGTACAAACCCTATACTTTGGGATTCCTCTATCATCACTGAATGCATAAGAACATTTAAGCATGCATTTGGTATTTCACCGTATTATATCATGTATTGGATTATTGGGTGCACCCAGGCCATGTTAAGTTATGATATAGGTTCCAGTTATATTGCAAAGGTTTATGTGTCAATAACTATATCAGCACTTCTAGCTTTCCGTTGCTTTTATGGTGCTTGGGCGTGCACTGGATGGAACAATGACAATTTTTGATTGAGTTTTAAATCTTTTTTAATATATCAGCACTTCTGCCCGTTTGCAGGTAGAATAACAGCTTACTTACCTGCCGGAGGTCCATTTGTTAGAATGGATAGTCATGTTTATCCTGATTATGTGGTTCCTCCAAACTACGATTCCCTTCTTGGAAAGGTTTGTGCCCAAGAAAAGTCATGTCTAGCCATCCTTGCATATATAAATAATTAAATATACTCTATAAAAATGTAGCTTTGTGGTTCTCATTCTAAGTACCTTGTCATCACTTTTTAAATAGCTTATTGTGTGGGCACCAACAAGAGAAAAGGCAATTCATCGGATGAAAAGAGCTCTTAACGACACTATTATAACAGGTAATGTTGAAGTTCACAGTAGAAATAAATCATTTTTATATACATTATGTCGGTATGTTCCAGTTTTATGAATGAAAACTTGTGTGAGCCAATTGAATTTCAACACAAGCAACAAGTTTTGGTGTTGGATTTTTTTTTAATTTTTGTCATTTTAATTAGCACTTTTGTTTCACAGGGGTTCCAACAACTATTGAATATCATAAGCTCATCCTGGAGATAGAGGATTTCAAAAATGGGAAGGTTGATACCGCTTTTATTCCCAAGCATGAAGAGGAGCTAGCAGCGGTAAGAAGCTATTTTAACCTTGAACATGACTTTACTGGTGACTTTCTTATTCTGGGTATTATGGTGATCGCAACTGTTTATTGGTGCAACAAGTTTTAAGACAGACATTAAACTAGATAATGTTTTTAAAGGTGTAGTGAGTCGAATAACATATCCTATATCTTTGCAATTTATTGAGATACTAGGCTCTACGTCCTGTTTATAGAATGCCTGTGAAGTCTTTCATATTAAATACTCCGTTGTGCCACTTTCCTCATTTTGAAAAAATTGCACGTCTTGTTGCTATCCATAACCTAGTACTATTGAAATGATCTGGTGGAGATCTATATTTAATGTGAGATATCATAATTCACAATTGTTTTTATTGTTCACTTCTATTTTTCTTCAAGAGAATATATGTTAGAGTTTCGTTCAGTTTGCTAATGCTTGTAGTACCCCTATCATGTGCATACAGCCCCAAGAAGTGTTGCCTGCATCCCCACCGAAAGAACTAGCTAGTGCAGGTGCATAGATGGATGACTTGGGAACTGCTACTCCTTGTTCTAGTTGACCACATTCCAAAAGCAGCAAAATCGTTCACTTTTTTGTACGTTAGTGTGTAATTGGTGCCCATATTGTTAACATTTGTAAAATTGACAAGCCTTGCAGTATGAAATTCCATTTGAAATTTTGATATGTTCCTATAGTAAAAACTAGTGTTGCTCGCCATATATTTAAAAGGAATAAGGGTTCTGTAAACTCATTCATGCCATTATGCTATGCAAATTTCTTTCTTTCTGTTGGGCGAAAATTGTAAACACATATATACCTAACACAATTTCACTCCATCTTATTAATTAAGATAGAGTTTTAATTTATGTCTGGTTCAACCCATTCAGAATAAAACAAATTTCTTAATTACAACTCTTGTTTTCAAGAGAAAACTTTTTGATTCTAATTACAAAGTATCAACTGGGAAATGTGTATGTTTGAGGGTGATTAGCTTGGAAAGAAACAAGGATTTGGTTTTTGGTGTGGTTGTATCCAGATTTGAATCTAGACTGCCTACGTACCCTTGTAAAGGGATCAAATCATTGCAGTTCTTAAGGTTTGGTTATGGATTTGATTTTCTGGTGCTTCAGGAGTTTAACCGAAGTCAATTAGACTGGACGAATTTGACTGGTGGTGTCAGAGATTCTGTTTGGAATTGTGGTTGCATCTAGTGGGCTGCTAGACTGCCTACATACCCCTTTGTGGGATCAAACCGACCGTAGTTCATAAGGGTTTGTAGGCTTTGTGGCTTAGTGTCAGCTTTGGGTTTGGCAGATGTATTTCTGAATCCGTCAACCGTATTTCTTGTGAACACCCAATTTGGTAGAGCGTCCGTTGATTTGAGTTGTTCATCTGAAATGAGTGACGCATGTGTCACTAAGAGGCTTGAATTGCCTTAGCCATAGTTCTTGATAGTGGCGTAGGTGATCTCTGTGTGTAAGCCGATTCTCCCTTCATGCGGACTCCGCGCGTATGCTTGTGAGCGGACTCCGCGCGTATGTTGGTGAGTGGGCTCCGCGTGTATACTTGTGAACAGACTCCGCGACTCGCTTCCTCTTCTGCATGGATGGATCTCGCCTCACCTGTGACGTCATCTCGTCTCGCCTGGACTTCAATTTTGTGCAGTCATCTCGCCTTGCCTTGGACTTCGAATTTTGTGAAGTCATGTGCCTCGCCTGGAACTTCTAGTTTTGTGAGGTCATCCTAGTTCGCCTCGCCTGGACCTCAAAGACACCTCGCCTTCGGGCTTTTGCTTTAAGGTTTCAGCTTCCATGCGAGGTCATCTTGCATGCGGACTGCTATCTAGCTCACCTGATAATGTTTTAGCAAGAGTGTGTGTCACGGCCAGAAGAACTTTGTAGCTTTGATAGGCCATGTTTCCCAGTTCGAACCATGCTTGACTCCAACTCCATGATCTATCATCTTGAGGATGAAATCCTTTTTGCAGATGAAAACCAAATGTGATTGGGAGTTGGACTTAAAGGAACTGCTCTTTCTATAAAGACATGTCACCTCCGTTACTTGAGCTTACTTTGATCTGCTCAGGGATTCTCCAAGTCATCAAGGGTAAGTTCCTGCTTTTCAAATTCGCCTGCTTGGAATGCTTGTTTTCTTCTCTTGTACGGCTTGTTATGCGAAACGCAAAGCCATATGTACAAGAGTAAGGGCCGAGCGGCCTGTTCTTCAAACTCGCCTGGAATGTTTGTTTCCTTCTCTTGTACGGCTCGTTATACGAATCGCAAGGCCATGTGTACAAGAGTAAGGGCTGAGCGGCCTGGTCTTCAAACTCTCCTGGAATGCTTGTTTCCTTCTTTTGTACGGCTTGTTATGGGAATTGCAAGGCCATGTGTACAAGAGTAAGGGCCGAGTGGCCATATATTTATTGCAGCAAAAGGAGGCGGGGGCAAGGTCATCTAGCCTTTTTTTTTTTTGTGACTACCTCGCGTGGTCATCTCGCCTTCTTTTGGTGACTACCTCGCGAGGTCATCTCGCGTTAGGGGAGATGGCTTTGCTTCCGGGCTTCCGGTGGAGTGAGACAGAAAAATAAAGACGCTGCAAAAAGAAATAGTTAGAATGGGAGCTCCACCTTTGTTGGTTCGCCTCTCTTCTTCTGCTTGATGCTTCGCTTCTCTGCTTCTTCACCGTTTTGTTTTTTTTTTGTCTCTCTCTGGTTCGCCCCTTTTTTTTTTTTTCTGTCTCTTTATATAGAGTGTACGGTTTGGAAGATTGAGTTCTTATTGGACTTTGTTGTCCAGCTATTTGCAAGAGTCACAATTGAACTCAAAAGCATTGTGCATGTAACACAAGAAAAATATTTATATTATATATTTTAAATCCTTTTTCTTTCTTTTTTTTTTCTTTTTTTTCTGGCGATCAACAGCGCCCCCTTAAGTTTTGTGTGTGGAACCTGCTTTCCGCACGCAAAGCTTGACCTGATATCGCTTTCTTCTAACATTTCTTGATGTCCTAATCTCAGGTAATGGATGCATATGGCTGTATCTCTTGCGAGGCAGCTTTGGACAAACACGGCAGGGTGGTAGGAAAAAACATAGAATACATGAGATCACGGCCTTTGAATTCCATCCGCGTTGATGACCCTCCTAAAGACATCATTACCTTGGTAACAGAAGTTGAAATGAACTCAGGCTCCCTTACATTTCGTCAGGATTTGGAGGATCAAGTGATAAGAACAACCCGCAACTTTTCCCCTGTATTTAAACGGCATTCTTTGGAGAAGGTGAATAATCAACATGATGGAGCCCTTTTCGTTTTTGAAGAGAACTTCTATCCGGTACTTTACAAGATGCTAAGTACCAAAGAAGATTGGTCATCAAGCCTTTGTTTCCTGGGTTGTGCTATATTTGAGATAGGCATCATGGAGTGGACGGAATTCGTTCTAGCCAATTTTGAAGATGTCTTGAATCAAACTGAAATATATGGTGCCGTTGGCGTCTCTCAATATCCTTATCATTATTGCTCCAACGTATGGAAAGCATTCCTGGAATTATGGAGTCCTTTGACGAATACTTTACACCATTGAAATGGAGAAATGAGTATATCATTATGGGATCTGAAGATGCTTGGTGGCTTGCCGATTTCAGGGATTCCCTATGAACAATTTATTCCTGAAAACAAAAGGCTGCAGCGAGACAGTCCATACCCTGCTACGCTTTCTGAGCTTTTGTACGTACATTCCCGACTATGCGTCTCGAGTAAGCAGAAATTTGTCCGTTGGGGAGAGTGGGTTAAACATTTTTATAGAGGGCAATTGCTATACTCAGGTTACGGAGAATACACATAGTGCATAAACCATACGCAACGTGAAAAATTCATGGGTTTCCAGCCTACTTTGACAATTTCAAAAGAAGGGGGGCTGGTTGCATTCTTAGCTTATTGGCTCAGCAGGTTTGTTTTTCCTTCTTATCATTATATAATTAGACCTGAAACCTTTCACATGGCATGCTTAATGGCTCACGGAATCAGAGTGTCTCTTGAGCCAGCAGTGTTGGACCATATTTATCATAGTCTTGGGAAAATCGTGACTGATCCACAAGGACCTGGAGTGTCGCGAGGCTGTTTTCCTGTCCATTATGTGATTGGTTGGTTGGGAGAACACTACAACTATTTATATAAACGTCATGCTGATAGTGAGTTCCCTGAAAATTACCCTCAGCTAAAAAGATATGCTGGCATTAAAGTTGAATTTTTTGGTATTACTAGAGCTAGACTTGTCTTTAGGACCAAAAGCTCCGTAGAGTATCGACCCACCCCCTTTGTTGACTCAAGGGGTTACTTTTTGATCGACGACGGTACCTTGTCCGAAGAAAACTTTGACTTTCTGGTTTGTTTGCGTTCTTCATTACTCCCTATACGAATTGGTGATGAGCTCTGGTTAGAACCGTACTATCCAAATAGATTTGCTCGTCAATTTGGCTTTGATCAAGGGATTCCGGCCAACAAACTTCAATTCAAGATTGAGCAGAGGAGCAAATGTGTCATTGAAGACTTAGCGAAAGGGCAATTTAAACTTCTTAGAGCTGATACCGGTTCCCAATTTTACATTCCCCGTTCTTCTTTTGAGGAAATATGTACCTGGACTTATTGCAGGTGGTGGATGACAGCATGTGCCCCCTATCTAGGTCGGTCTGTGTCTTTCATTTACTTGACTTTAAAGAAACGCCCTCTTGTCAAGAAGAATGACATTTTCCCTCCGTAGTCCCTCAGAGGTGCGTCCGCTGGCGGACCGAGAAAAATATTTTTTTTCTGATTTTGAGGAGAGAGAGCCAGTTGTTTATTCTGGAAGTATTTCCCCTTTTGCAGGGCCAAAAGAAGGCATGAGGAAGAAAGCTCATAGGACAAACCTTGATGCGAAAAGTTGGGGCAGCAAGCGAGCTCGGCATGATGATCTTGCAAATGAAACCGCATCTCTGCCAACTGATCATGCTTCGTATGATGGCAGGAAAACTGTTATCTCAAGGTTGAAATCAGTGGTAGTACATGATCTGATTCCAAAACCTCGAAGTCCAAAGCCAAGTTTAAAAGGCTCGCTAACAAACTTGAAGAAGCAAAAATCTAGGCCAAAGCAAGTAGAAACCAAGCGTAAGGATTTGGAGCGTAAGCCATATGTTTCTGATTCAAAGAGGAAGACTCTATTGCAGAACAAGCATAGCCCTAGGCCATCTTCAAAATAAGTAGGTCAACACGCGCGCGAGTCCGCTTCGCAGGAGAATGCTTTGAGGTTTCCAGAAAACGTATCAGAGCTGCTCATGAAGAATTTGGCGTTGAAGTTGCCATCACCTGAGCCTGAAAACTTGGAATTAGTGTGTGAGAAGACTCGGCACGATGTGGAGCTATCTTTGATTGGAACAAAGCCAGCAACAAACAGTCCAGGACCGGGATTACCCCAACTAGAATGGGAAATACCAACTCAATTGAAGGGGTCAGAACTAAAAGCAGAGGGTTTCCGCATACCACTAAGAGATGATTCTGACTCTAAAAGTGGTAGTACAGAGCCAATAGATCCTGATGCATGCGAGACTGGGGATGAAGGTTTTTGTCAACAAAATGAAACTTCATCTATCGTACGTACAATTTTCAACGCAGGATCGAATGAGCGTTGGGGTGATTTTATCATCACAGAGGTAGAAGACATTTTGCGTAAGATGAGCTTGTCTCAACCACTAGAGCTTATCACTGATTGTCGCGGCGAGGTTCAGAAATCACTTGAAATGTTGGGACCAGTCATTGCATCATATGGATCTGGTAAGGATAGATTTGAAAGGTTTGTTGAAAATGTTGGCAAAACCTTTGAATTGGCAGACATGCTTTCCAAGAACACACGTATTGTTGAGGAGTGCTCCAAAACAGATGTTGAACGCATCCGTAACTTGATACGTAGCCATGAAGAATGTCATCGCATCAAGGCAACCTTAGACTTGGAATTGTCGGGCCTTAAGCAAGAATTTGAGGTTTTGAGGGCCAGCGAAAAGCATGTTATAAAGGCAGAGCAGCAAGCACAGCAATTGTGCCAAAAATATGAGCTTGCGAAGGAACATCTTAAAGAGAGAATCGCCTTCTTGAAAGACTCTGCTGATCAACAAAACAAGCGGGATGAAGAACGTCGTCAGGCAAGGATTGAGGCCAAGGAGAAACAGCTTGTAGAATTTGAGCTCCTCAAAAGTTCATACGAAGCTCAGGAAAAGGAGTTCAAATGGCTAGTCAATTCCTTGAAGTCCTTTGGCGAAGTGTAAGCATGAGACCGCACGCGGACTCCGCGTCTCGCCTTGTTGCCTTCCCTTTGCATGGCTATTTTGTCTCGCGAAGTCATTTTGCCTTCATGTGTTACTTTTTTTTTCCTGTCTTGCTTTGTTATTTATATATATTTTTACTTCGCTTGGAAGATTTGGTGAGTGGTTTTGACAAGATAGATGCAAGAGACTTTGGTCTGAATCATCAACTGTTACGTTGTCAAGATTTTGAATTGTTTCCTAGTCTCTTTTATATGTCATGTATATAGGAATACAAAGAATACATCCTAGCGAAGCGGGATATTTGAGCCCGCTTGTCTTGCTGCCAGTATTCTTCCCTTTCTTGATTTGCGGACTTGTGATGCTTTTATGGACTGTTGGTAGCTCTGTTTGATGAAACGAACATTTGGGCTGTCATCTGAGCTTGCATACCTTGGTGTATGCTCAACCATTGATACCATTATTCAATCAACAATGGATCTATCAAACCGATCCTCTTCTTTTTTTTAACTGTCTACAATGACATGAGAGAAACATGTTAGGAATAAAATGATTAGTTTCAAAATACGGCTGAATCTAGTTTGTTACCAGTTTGCCTACGTATCCTGTGAAAGAATCAAGCCAAACGTAGTTCACCCATTTAATTTTAGGCAAAGGTTTTTTTTTGAAAACTTTTTTTTCGCAGCTGGATCCAGTTTTAAAACTAGATTGCCTACGTACCCTATGAAGGGATCAAGCTACACGTAGTTCGCCCAGTTGATTTTGGGCAAAGACTTTTTTTTTTGAAAACTTTTTTTCGCAGCTGGATCCAGTTTTAAAACTAGATTGCCTATGTACCCTATGAAGGAATCAAGCTACACGTGGTTCGCCTGATTGATTCAGGATGGTTTTTTTTTTATGGGGTGGTTGCATCTAGCATTTTGGGACTAGACTGCCTACGTACCCTCTTTTGGGGGATCAAGCCATCGTAGTTTGGGAGGTTTTGGGCTCTAACTTTTGCCTGGACCGCCCTCCCGGCTTATCAATCCAGCGAGCTTCAAAAGGCATAGAATTTTTTCACGAACTTCCCATTGACACAAGGGTAGAAACTCTTTTCTTTGGATCTGAAGGTAGTCCGCCTATCTGACGATACCTGATCATGTCGATTCGCCAATCAGATTCATGTTCAACTTCGAACACTGAAACCATATGTACTATGTTGGCGGTCTCCATCCGTTCAAGCGATGTAGGCAGCAACGACGTTCCCCAACTGTAATCTGGATGTCCCTTTTGTCAGGTTGGATTAGAGAAGCCGCGTGGTTAGCTAATGCATCTGCTTTATCATTCTCTGACCTTATGTTCTGAAATTATCCCATAAGGTACTTGACCCGTTGATGGTATAGGACAAGGTTCTCATTTTTGACTGCGTACTCATCATTTACTTGTTTGACTATCAATTGCGAGTCACCAAATGCTTGCAAGTAGTCAATCTTCATCTCCAAGGCGATCTCAAGGCCAATCATAAGTGCTTCATATTCTACAATGTTATTTGAACATAAAACCATATTAGAGAAAACGAGTAGGGGATTATACCGCCAAAAGGCATGATGAACACGATGCCAGCTCCAGGTCCTTGTTTTCTAGCTGCTCCGTCGAAATACAACTGCCATAAGGGAGTCTCGGTTGAAAAGACATTTTCATCTGGTAAGTCTCCAGGTAATTCATGATCATCTGGTACTGGGTGTGCTGCCAGGAAGTCCGCAAGTGCCTGCCCTTTTATTGCCTTTTGGGATACATACTTTATTTCGTACTCTGAGAGAATCAAAGACCATTTAGCAAGTCTACCCGAGGGCATGGGCTTTGTCATCAAATACTTTAATGGATCAGCTCTGGATATCAAGGTGACACTGTGAGCGAGCATATAATGCCGTAATTTTTGAACGGCAAAAACTAAAGCCAAGCAGATCTTCTCTATTGGCGTGTAATTGTGTCCAGCTCCTACCAATGTCCGACTTAAATAGTAGAGAGCGTTTTCTTTCCCCTCATTATTATTTTGTGCTAGCAATGCCCCCAAAGAATGATCAAGAGCTGCTATGTAGAGGATTAAATGTTTCCCTTTTATAGGCGCCATTAGGACCGGTGGGTTGAGCAAATATTCCTTGATACTATCGAATGCATTTTGACATGCTCGATCCCAGACGAAAGGTATGTCTTTCTTCATCAGTCTTGAAAATGGCTGGCACATTCCAGAAAGGTTTGATATAAACCTTCTTATATAGGCGAGTCTTCCTTGCAACCCTCTTAACTCTCGAAGATTTTTTGGCGCTGGCATTTCCCTTATTGCCGTGATTTTGGTAGGTTCGACCTCGATTCCTCGGTATCTAACAACAAAGCCGAGGAATTTTCCAAACGTGACCCCAAAGGCACATTTTAATGGGTTCATCTTCAGTTGATATTTCCGAAGCCTTTCAAAGACTCTCCTCAGGTTAGCTAGATGGTGTTGCTTTTTTCTTGTTTTGACCACCAAGTCATCGACATAACATTCAATGGTGTTGTGCAACATATCGTTGAAGACGTGAGCATTGCTCTTTGATAAGTTGCACCTGCATTTTTGAAGCCGAATGGCATTACTGTGTAGCAGTATACTCCTTTTGGTGTACGAAAGGCTGTAAGCTCCTCATCCTCGGGTGCCATCTTGATTTGATTATAACCTGAGAAACCGTCCATGAAGGACAAAGCACCGTATCCTGTTGTGGCGTCCACCAATAATTCCGTGATTGGAAGTGGGAACTCATCTTTTGGACGAGCGTCATTAAGATCCCTATAGTCGACACAAATATGAATCTGTCCGTTTTTGTTTTTAACAGGTACGATACTAGCGAGCCATGTGGGGTATTTAACATCTCGAATGAAACCGACATTGATGAGTTTGTCGACCTCAAATTCGATTTGAACAACAAGCTCTGAGCGGAAGCGTCGGGGAGCTTGTTTTACCCACGGTTTTTCTTTCGAGACTGCAAGCTTATGAACTGCTAAATTAGGGTCCAAGCCAGGCATGTCTTGATAACCCCATGCAAACACATCTTTATATTCTTCTAGAAGATTCTTGTAGTCTTGGAGTTCTTCCGGAGTTAAAAGAGCACTCACAAATATGGGTTTTGAGCCTTCATTAGCGCCTAAATTTATTTCTTGGAGTTCATCAACTGTCGCTTGTCCTCCGTCTTCTATCTGGGGCGGGGCAGGTTGGGCACTATCGATAAATTCATATTCTTCTTCGTCTTCATCTTGATCTTCTTCGATGGAAGTGCAGTTTGTTGATGCAAATCCATCTATGCTCTCGTCCACCTGTTTAGCCATGAGCTCCCTTTGTCGTTTAAACTTGAACTTCCACTTTCTGTTCTTTTGTGATTTAGGATGAATTTCGCCCAATCGTTGAAACATTGAAACTCGAGGTTGGGGCTATTTCGTAAGGCGTTGAAAGATAGACAGACGAGGCCGACCTTTTTGTGTCATGTCTTCATCACGGAACATAGTTTTCTTAAGATCCGTAAGGACACTTGTCTCAGAGGAATCTGACTCAGGAACTTTTACTTTAAGCATGCCATTTACCTGCTTAACTGTGACCTTTAGGGGAATGGCTTTTGAAGCCACCTTTCTACTCCTGAGGTTGATCTTTAGAGGGCTAGATGCTTGCTTCTGAATTCTGCTTTTGAGAGAAACAAACCACTTATGCCTATTATACCCATTATCGAGTGTTGCAGATATCACAATATTACTCTTTAAGATAGATTGGTCAATTTTACGAAGAGGTCGTGCATAGCTCGTCATGAGTGTCTCCATTATGTCCTTGATAGGAGTCATTGCTTTTTGCCCAGGTTCTCGCTGGTCTTTTTTCACATACCTGAAGACCATCTTTGGCTTCGATGCTTCTGAGCTTGGAGCCTTTTCTTTTGAGGACAATGTTTGGGGAGTTACTCTGACCCAGGGCTTTAATGGCTTTGGCACTTTCGATTTTCTTGCTTCTAGCACGGGTTTGGGAGCTTCTCTCGCACTGGGAAAGTCCGTTAACTTGTAGAATTTAGCATCTGAGTAGTTTACCTCCTCGCCTTTAAAAGGATCAGTATCTGCCACGACCGTTTTGACTTCTCCATTTTCCAACCACTTAAAGCATTGGTGCAGCGTGGAAGAGACAATACTATAATTATGGAGCCAGGGGTGCCCTAACAATACATTGTAGGAGGTAAGAGCATCAATCACATGAAACAAAGCGGTTGAGAACAGTTCTCCAATCTCCATTTGTAGGACAATTGTGCCCATTGCTTTTTGACCAGCAGGGTTGAAACCCTAGATGGTGAGCATGGACGGGGTGAGCTGTTTAGCGTTCATTCCCATGATATGTAGCGTTTTGAGAGGTAACAAATTCACAGCCGAGCCACAGTCGAGTAATATTCTATTGATAGTCATATTACCCACAAGCCCTGTGACATAGAGATGTCTGTTATGGTGTTCTCCTTTTAACAACAAATCCTTCTCTAGAAACGAGATGCAATCCCTTCAATGAGGACAAACTCTTGTGGTAGTTATATCAACCTCGACAAAGTCTTCTTTATACAACTCTGGGCTCAGCAATGCCTCAATCAATGTTTCTCTTAACTCCTTTGACATACACAGAACGTCATACACACTTGAAGGTGAGGGGATACGTTTCAGGTGTGACAAGACATCACATTTGCTCTTTTGAGGAGGCTCTTTTGAAGCAGCTTTTACCTTGTCAGTGACCTTCTTTGCGTCATCTTTTATCCTAAACTTCATGGGCTGTGATCCGTCCTTCTTTTGAGCTGGTGGTGGAGGTACCAAGCTAGAACGTAGCTGGACTTCTTGTACACTTTCAACCTCTATATCTGAGTTGGGAGGCGAGATGGTATTAATGGTTACCATGCAACATTGAAGTGTGTCCCCCTCTTCCTCGCTTTCATGAGTGAGGACTCCGCCTGCATGCAGACCGCGCGTGTATGCGGACTCCGCGCCCCTTTCAAATAATTTTTTGGGTAAGAATTCTGCAAGGGTGATTGGAGTTCTTGGCGGCTGCTTATATTCCTCCATGTTTTGGTCTTCAGTTTTCCTTGCGGTTCTCCCTTTCTTCTTATTCTTTGAAAATGACCTCTGCCGGTATTTGTTTGAGGGAGCCAGAGGGGTCTTCACAGTAGAGGGGCGAAGTTGCCTTATATTACTCTCTACTACACTCCATTCTTCATCTGATTCTTCCAACGTGTCTGAATCCTCCCATACATCAAAACTTGGTGTTGTCATGAGCTCGTATAAGGATGGCATATTAGGGTTTCCAGGGCGAGGCATGTCTGGATGTGCCTCGACAATTGTGACCTCATCATCGACCATGAGGGCAACCGATATAGCACTATCTGGTCTAGATGAACCAGTGGTTGTTATATTTGCGGTTGTTGTCACGATCTCATTTTTGTTAATCATATCTTGAATTTTGTCCTTAAGAACATAGCAATCCTTCAATGTATGACCCACTAGGCGGTGGTACCGACATTATTTTGGATCGTTGGTCTAGTTTATTTCGGCATGTCGTTTTGATTCAGGAAGTTTAATATTTTTTGATGCAATGAGTTCATCGAAAATCACTTCAACATCCTCATCATCAAATGAATAAGTGACGCTTTTCCTTTCATCAAGTGTGAGTTTGCGAGGTCGATCACTCTGCACCATGTTGTTGTCATTTTTGATTTTGACACTGTCATTTTTCCTTTGGTTATTTTGGACAATGTCATTTTTCCTTTCATTCCTGACAAATGTCGCCATTGTCTCTCCTTTCTTGACGACCGACTTCTTGGAATCGTTCTTCTTATCCGCAATTTGAATTTTTGCAGATGACTTTTAGCGAGCAACTTGCCTTTCCACATTGCTTGTCTTTGAGACCAGAGCATCGAAAGTTTGAGGCTCTGCTATGCCAACATACGTCGCGATCTCTGGAAGGAGGTTATTAGCACACATTTGAACAGTAGAGGTCTCGGATAACTTGTCGGGACATTGGAGATTAAGACTTCTCCACCTTGTGATGAATTCGGTGGAACTTTCTCCAACTTTTTGTCTAATGTCAGCGAAGTCAATAATGGAGACTTTCTTCTTAGAGCTGACGAATTGTGTCAAAAACGCCCTTTGCATATCATCCCACGTCTGAATGGAACCTGCTCTAGTTAGGTGTACCATGTAAATATAGCACCTTTGAGGGATTGCACAAACTGTCTGACCAAGAAGGCATCAATTTGTGAGGTCTCACCATAAGCTGAATAAAAGTGAGCTAAATGCTCCTGTGGGGAGCTATTTATTCCATCAAACTTGTCGAATGTTGGCCTTTGATATCCTTTAGGGAAATGTATAGTGTCATAATGATCTGGATATGGCTTGTGGTATCCAAGGACCGGTGTAGATAGAGACAACTGGAAGTCTCTGATCCCTTCGGCGATCATGTTCCTAATCCCTTCAGGTGAGAGCGACTCCTCATTATTTTTAACAAATGAAGAACCCGGACCTCCCTGTGTTCTATTTTCCATGAGTGCAGCGCATTTACTACAAGTTCAGCAACCTCAGCCTCTTTTTTAGCCACTCTCCTTCTCGACTCGCTTTCAATATCTGCTATCCTCTTGGCTTCGATTTCTCTTTCTATTTGCCTTTGTAAAGCATCGCGTTCTAGTTGAGCTAACTTCTTTGTCAGTTCCTCCATCTGCTGTTTTAACTGCTCTTCTGGGCTTGACGAGCTTGCCATGAGAACTTGAACATTGTCAGAATCAGAGTCAAAACTTTCACTAGACTTGGCGATTGGTTGAGGTATCAATGCATGCGAGGATACCTCAGTTGGGGTCGAGGTCTCATATAAGGGATTACCCTTCCACAAGACAAATGAAGGATTGTCCTTTAGAAACGAATACCCTTCTTCTGGCATAGTACTTGCCGACGATGCTTCGAGCATCCTCCTTCTAACCATATTGCGGGTAATTGGTCCTGCGTAGGAATGATCTCCATAAACATGATATTCTCTAGTCTTGGATCCCCTGAACCTTGCTGGTCCTTCTGTTGGCGAATCAAGAGCTTTTGAGATTTCTTCCGCCAGCTTCTTTGGATCAAGTTCTTGACTAGCGTGAGATGTTGTTTGCTGTGAGGACATTGTAGAGCTTTGTGAGCCCTCGAGGGGAAGTTGGGGTTCATGCTCATCCTCTCTGCTATCTTTATCTCCTTTGGTGGAAGTTACCATCACAGTCTCTACACTTGGAAGATTGACCCGCATAGTGCCTACCATAATATGGCTTTGTAGGGGGGTCTTTACTTCCTTTGAGGGGAGTTTTACTCCCTCCTTATCAGGTTTTGGTTGAGCAATCCCTGCTAGGATGGCGTCCACTGTCTTGGCTTGGGCACTTCTCTTCCTCTAAGCTCTTGCTACTCGCTTCCTCTGATTTCTCAAAGCATTTTTGGAAGCGGCCTTGGAAATCTGAGTCTTCACAGTACCAATGTCAAGCCTATCTTGTTTTGCTTCAAGCTTCGCCTTTGTACAAGTGACAGTATCATGGCCAATCACGAATGACATGCGATGACCAGTTCGGTTTGGGTGAGCAACAATTGCTGGGAGCTTGTGGAAGAAAACAGTTACTTGTGGTGCCATTGATTTATTTTTCCCTGAAAAACACACAAACAAGTTAATAACTTCATAAAAGAGATGAAAAGGAAAATGGGTCCCCCGCAGAGTCGCCAAAAACTATGTTGGGCGAAAATTGTAAACACATATATAGCCAACACAATTTCACTCCATCTTATTAATTAAGATAGAGTTTTAATTTATGTCTGGTTCGACCCATTAAGAATAAAATAAATTCTTTAATTACAACCCTTGTTTTCAAGGGAAAACCCTTTTATTCTAATTACAAAGTATCAACTGGGAAATGTGTATGTTTGAGGGTGATTAGCTTGGAAAGAAACGAAGATTTGGTTTTGGTGTGGTTGTATCCAGATTTGAATCTAGACTGCCTACATACCCTTGTAAAGGGATCAAACTATTGTAGTTCTTAAGGTTTGGTTATGGATTTGATTTTCTGGTGCTTTAGGAGTTTGACCGAAGTCAATTGGACTGGACAAATTTGACTGGTGGTGTCAGAGATTCTGTTTGGAATTATGGTTGCATCTAGTGGGCTGCTAGACTGCCTACGTACCCCTTTGTGAGATCAAACTGACCGTAGTTCATAAGGGTTTGTAGGCTTTGTGGCTTGCCAGCTTTGGGTTTGGCAGATGTATTTCTGATTCCGTCAACCGTATTTCTTGGGGACACCCAATTTGGTAGAGCGTCCGTTGATTTGAGTTGTGCATCTGAAATGGGTGACGCATGTGTCACCAAGAGGCTTGAATTTCCTTAGCCATAGTTCTTGATAGTGGCGTAGGTGATCTCCGCGTGTAAGCGGACTCCCCCTTCATGCGGAGTCCGCTCACAACTCCGCATGTATGGTTGTGAGCGGACTCCGCGCGTATGTTGGTGAGTGGGCTCCGCGTGTATACTTGTGAACGGACTCCGCGACTCGCTTCCTCTTCTGCATGGATGGATCTCGCCTCACCTGTGACGTCATCTCGTCTCACCTGGACTTCAATTTTGTGCAGTCATCTCGCCTTGCCTTGGACTTCGAATTTTGTGAAGTCATGTGCCTCGCCTGGAACTTCTAGTTTTGTGAGGTCATCCTAGTTCGCCTCGCCTGGACCTCAAAGACACCTCGCCTTAGGGCTTTTGCTTTAAGGTTTCAGCTTCCATGCGAGGTCATCTTGCATGCGGACTGCTATTTAGCTCACCTGATAATGTTTTAGCAAGAGTGTTTGTCACGGCCAGAAGAACTTTGTAGCTTTGATAGGCCATGTTTCCCAGTTCGAACCATGCTTGACTCCAACTCCATGATCTATCATCTTGAGGATGAAATCCTTTTTGCAGATGAAAACCAAATGTGATTGGGAGTTGGACTTAAAGGAACTGCTCTTTCTATAAAGACATGTCACCTCCGTTACTTGAGCTTACTTTGATCTGCTCAGGGATTCTCCAAGTCATCAAGGGTAAGTTCCTGCTTTTCAAATTCGCCTGCTTGGAATGCTTGTTTTCTTCTCTTGTACGGCTTGTTATGCGAAACGCAAAGCCATATGTACAAGAGTAAGGGCCGAGCGGCATGTTCTTCAAACTCGCCTGGAATGTTTGTTTCCTTCTCTTGTACGGCTCGTTATACGAATCGCAAGGCCATGTGTACAAGAGTAAGGGCTGAGCGGCCTGGTCTTCAAACTCTCCTGGAATGCTTGTTTCCTTCTTTTGTACGGCTTGTTATGGGAATTGCAAGGCTATGTGTACAAAAGTAAGGGCCGAGTGGCCATATATTTATTGCAGCAAAAGGAGGAGGGGGCAAGGTCATCTAGCCTTTTTTTTTGTGACTACCTCGCGTGGTCATCTCGCCTTCTTTTGGTGACTACCTCGCGAGGTCATCTCGCGTTAGGGGAGATGGCTTTGCTTCCGGGCTTCCGGCGGAGTGAGACAGAAAAATAAAGACGCTGCAAAAAGAAATAGTTAGAATGGGAGCTCCACCTTTGTTGGTTCGCCTCTCTTCTTCTGCTTGATGCTTCGCTTCTCTGCTTCTTCGCCGTTTTTTTTTTGTCTCTCTCTGGTTCGCCCCTTTTTTTTCTGTCTCTTTATATAGAGTGCACGGTTTGGAAGATTGAGTTCTTATTGGACTTTGTTGTCCAGCTATTTGCAAGAGTCACAATTGAACTCAAAAGCATTGTGCATGTAGCACAAGAAAAATATTTATATTATATATTTTTAAATCCTTTTTCTTTCTTTTTTTTTTCTTTTTTTTTTTGGCGATCAACACTTTCACTATCGGGTTTCATCCTAATTCGAAGGGTCATCTTTTCCCCAAAAAAAAAACTTCATCTTTCATTGTAATTTATTGTTTTGTTGTTGATTGAACTCGAGATTTGGATGTTGAGAGCCAAACTTATAAACTGGTCACACTTGTATTAGGCAGTGCACCCTTTTGTTGCGCTCGTGTCATTCAGAAAAATAGGGTAGGCCGTAGGTGTCATGTTATATGAAGTCCCAAATTTTGATATCAAGTGATTCAAGTCATTGTGATTAGTGATTACTGAAGTCATATTTCGATATGGAAGCGGCACCAAAGTTAAGTAACTGGTGATGAATTAAACTCATTTTACAAATGCATTTCCTTATTTTGAAGCAAATCCGACATTTAAGTGCTGGTGACTTTGAGGTCATGTCATCGGCGGAGCTATTTGAAGCCAAAGGGTGTCATGGAAGTATGGCACCCCAACATTTTGGCTTGTATATGTAATATGTCTTCTTTGTAAGTTGGTTCCAATGAGTATATGTTTGGGTTAACAACCAAGTCGAGATCTATCACTTGAAATCTTCACAAGAACCAACATAATGCGTTTGTTACTTTCTAGACTGAGGAATTCGTGATCTACTTTCATTGATGGTGCCATTTATGAAAACAAATTATGGCAACCGGTTCGGTGGATATAGTGGTAGGGCTGACATTAATAGGTATACTGATTATATTTATCAAAACCATGTGCCAACCAACTTATGATTGGTATGTAAAATCATCTACCAAAATCAACCGTCGAAGTTGGTATACCGACTTAGTTGGTATGGTTGGTAGTGGGCCCTCTACCAAGTTTAAATTGTGGCCCAACAAACTGAAAGGTCCAGCTAGTTTGAATCCTTCTTTTTTTGTTTTCTTCATATCAATTATCAAACACATTCACAATTTCACACATCATATAATTTCAAATGCATAAACAAGCAAGATTAAAACTTCAAATGCAAGAACACATGTCCAAAGTCTTATACAAAAAATTAAACAATACAAGCCGATAAAAACACAAGTCCAGATTGGTAGAAACTGTACAAAATTTTGAAGTAGGGTGATGCCGCGAGGCCGCGAGAGTGTTAGACTGCTAAACACCAGTTTGGACAGAGTTATTACTTGGGGTGTTTCTAGATGCCTCAAAGCCTTGGATAAAAGCATTCTCTGCAAACACAACAACAAAATAAAATATATATACACAGGAATTATGAATATATAAAAATACAACAACACAACAACTATTCAATTTTAAAGAGTAAAGATACTTTCACTCTTTTACTCTTTCAGTATGATGATCTCAATGACGAGGCCAAAAGTTGACCTGTGCAATTAAAAAACCCTATCGTGTAGTATTAGTAAGTAGGGTATCGTTCTAGCCGGGGACACTAGGGAAGGATTATATCTGCATTAAAATAAGTTAGTAATATTCACAAATGTAAAATAAGCATACAAGTACAATTCTGTCACAACTATACAAGTATAACACACATATATAATTATAAACATATATACATATTTACGATTTTAAATGGGGGATGTATAAGGTGGTTCGAAACATAAAGAAAAGAAGTAAAATATTTACATACATCGGTCAATCAATACTCAAGCACAAAATATAGCAAACACCGATTAGAAAACACATAAGTTTTATGAAAGATCAAGTTATTACGTTTATGTTATCATAGATGCAAAATAATTCCAACTTTTTATGACTTCTCATGTAACTTAGAACTTACGACGCGCATCATCCTAAGTTTATGTGTCATCTTGTTTAATGCTTACGACGCGCATCACATTAACACAAAATACACTTACCATTCACGAGTCGTTGGAGACATGATCCTAGGTATGTCGTCACTCATCCTATTAGCATGTAAATCACTTACCCTACCACCCTATGCAGCAACTAAAATCGAGAGCCCGACGCGGTGAACTCAACCCTAGATTACTACGGCATATTAAACTCCCCCCTTAGAAACATCCGTGCACAAGACTATCTTTAGGTTCGATTATGTGATCAGGTAAGCAATTAATCAATTTGACATCTACTAAACACACAAACATAAACAACTTAAACTAAATCATAATCCTAACATGCAATCTAAATCGTTACATAACAAACATATTCATATGCAAATCACAAAAAAGAGTTCATAAACATGCTTATTATGCAAAACCGAAAACCAATACATATATATATCAATAAGAACTGTCTTTACACATAAAATACATACACAAACCATGAAAGTATTCATCCTTAACCAACCTATGCAGTTCGGCAAGGATGAAGGATGAAGTTGGTGGAAGAGTGCGGTCGGCAGTGGATGGAAACGGGGGCGGCAGCAGCTTGTGTTTTCTGTGTTTGAGAGGTTTTTGGGTAGAGTTTGGCTATACTATGTTTTGAGCAATTGAAAGACACGAAATTAAGAGCTATACATGTCTATTTATACAGAAAAATCAAAGAGAAACCCTAGAGAATTCGGGAGCTTCAAGGAGACACAACCCTTGTTGGACTTGAAATCCTTCTTGGACTTGGTTTCTTCTTTCTTCTTTGACAAGGGTTTCGACTTGGACCTTGGATTTCTGATTTCTTGGACTCCTCTACATGTTATTAGATCCATGTAGGCCTTATACACACGTTCTTGGGCTCATAGGCAGCCGAAATCATGGACAAACTCGGCAAGGACAGACTTTCCCGGTTTGACCGGAAAAGCTCCGTACTTGGTTGTTTCGGCTGCCATGATGCATTCTTCGAATATTATTCTTCTTTTTTCCAGCTTCCTAACACTTCATTAAGGTCTTGATACATCTCTTGACAAATTTGGGAAGCCTTTTGTTGAAGAATCATCTCCCAAAACTCGTTAGACAACTTAGGCAGTTTCTGCCCAGTTTTGCAGCTTGACCTCTGTCCACTGTTTTGCTCATAACTCCTTCGTCTCAACTCCGATTGCTGTGATCCAAATGGGGTTGAAAAGTAGACACACACAGCTTTGATTCCATATGTGGCATGCCTTCTAACTCCTCCTAGATCTCGAGATATGATTTTCCGAAGTAGATGTACGTTTTCTGGCAGATTCTGTCCGAGACCAAAAACAATGTCTAGAAGTGTTCCTTCCTTTTCCGTGGCCTCACTTGTTGTCATTCATGAGTCCATTCACCATGATTCTTGATACGTAACGTTCATGTACCTGTCTTCTGCACATTTAAACAAGATACATCAAAACTGACAAGGTAACACAATAACGAATCACGGTAAAATGTCCAAGTGATAGTCCAAAAACAGTTTTCATCATTTAAGTGCAATTTTCTGTATAAAAACGGCTAGTAGCCACAACTCTACAGAAAAACCCTCTTGACTCTAAAATAAGTAAAAACGACTATACTAAGGCACAAACAAAGTATAAATGGGGGTGAAAATCCATTAAGATCATGGCGTAAAAACGCACTTATCAAACTACCCCACACTTAAGCTTTGCTAGTCCCTTAGCAAACCGACTCTAACTGAAAGTAAAAACAAAAACAAAAAACGACACTAACAAAAACTCTAATACCCTTAAGAAATTTTGTCTCAGATTCTTAAGTACGCATAATCTCAAGTTTTAACATTCGAGTGAAAGCACAATTGCAAAAGTTCATAAACTTGTATTATAGCATGAAAAATCAAGATTTTCGAAATTTATAAGTAAAACATGAATGAAATTTTGATCCTCCTTTCCAAGGTACACTCTCTTTTTTTTTTTCACTCGAAAAATGGTTTTCACTCATAAGTTTATGGAAGAGAAAAGATGATCAATAACGAATGACTTGCATATTTCAAGAAATAACGGCTCTTTGAGAAAACATTTTTCTTGGAAAAACCTCATTTAACAACTAAGTGCAATAATGGACCAAAACCATATGCTTACTTATATGAAATTCTCCACAAATCAAGTTTAGTCATCTTAAGAATCATGAAATAATCTCAAGGGTTGTAATAGGGTTTGGTTTCATAAGGTAGGAATTTTTTTGGATATAAGTGGTGATAGTAAGATATCAAGACTTAGCAAATTTAACTTCACCCTCCTTATGTCTCCACTCCATGAATTGGACAAGGGTCAAATATACAATTTTGGACCCTCAAATAATTTCAACTCCAAATCCACAAAACACCATCTAAATAATGCCTTAGAATTTTTTCTTTGTCTTGTCCGAAATTTCTTTCTTTCTTTTTTTTTTTCATCTTTTTCCGATTTTCTTCTTTCTTTTTTTTTGTTTCGGAAATTCTTTTCTTTTGAAAATATTTCGGACAAAAACACAAGTGAACCATTTTTTTTTTCGGCACATTATCTATGGAAAAGAATGGTGTTCACCCCACACTTCAACTCCACCCCACACTTGTTCTTTAACATCACAGCACAGCTTCATCGAAAATTCTTTGCCAAGTCTTGACAACAAGGTAAAGATAATCTATACTAAGCTCAGGAATTCTGTTTAAGGGTGATGAAAGAAAAGGCATAATGTAGGCTCAAAGGGGTTTAACTAAGGAGTCCCACGACGGGCACAAAAATGGGCAAAGACTTATTTTGACTTTGGTGGTGATCCTAATTGAGATTAATTGCAATCCTATTCAAAATCAGAACAAGTTATGATTATAAAGCTTTGAAAATCACATAAATAAGTTCTAGTAAATTCTAGAGTCCATTAAACAGCTATAGCACATAGTTATTGAATAATGAAAATAATGAGGCTTTACGTGAATTTTCAAAGAATATGGAATTTAATCACTCAAAAAGAAAGTATATTAGGCTCAAAATCTCACAAAGGTTGTTATGGAAACAAAATAACAAAACATGCAAACTTTTCTGTCAAAAATCTCAAGTGTTCATACTTTACAAAATTCATGAAAAGTTGCAATTTTCTTAAGATAAATGTTCAACCATCCATTATGCATTTTAAAATATAATTTTCATCATAGACATTCTAAGGGTATAAGACTCAAAACAATTAAAAATATTTAAAAAAACAAAACAAACTCAAAATAAAAACAAAAAAAACGGAATTTTAAAATTAGAGCTTAACACAAAAAATAAAATATACATTTATTATGTAATCTCTACCCCACACTTAGAAAATTACATTGTCCTCAATGTAAGCTCAAAGTTATGTATAATTCTCTAAGTAGGGATCGAGAACACATAATAAATATATACATAAAAATATCAACAATAACAGTGAAGGGATTAAGAAATTCAAACTCTCGGTGATGGCTCCTCCACAGCTACGGTTGAAATGAGTTGCCTCTCATGCAGCGCTTAATGTTTATAGTCTGTCAGCCTAGACTCTTCTTCCTTCTCCTTGAAAAGTGGCGTCTTGAATGGCACTTGGATGTCTCATGGTGTCGAAGATGTTGAACTTAATGACTTCCCCATCAAACTCCATAGTCAAATTACCCCCAGCCACATCGATATTGGTCCTTGCGGTTCTCATGAAGGGTCTTCCTAGCAGAAGCTGTGTCGAATCAACTGACTCCTCCATTTCCAATACATAAAAATCTGCAGGGAATATCAGGTGGTTAACCTGCACAAGGACATCCTCCACATACCCCTTAGGGTATTTGCTTGATCGATCCGCCAATTGGATCACTACGTCATCATGTTGAAGTGGACCAAGACCTAGAGACAAGTAAACAGAGTAGGGCATGACATTAATGGAAGCCCCTAGATCAAGCATCACTTTCTCAAACCTTGTAGTGCCGATGACAACTGGAATTGAAAAGCTTCCTGGATCCTTAAGCTTTGGCGGCATCTTGCGTTGTAGCATGGCGGACACGGTCTCGCTCATGCTCATAACCTTTCTCTCCCTTGTGTGTCTTCTTGTGGTGCAAAGCTCCTTCAAAAACTTTACATACTTTGGTACTTGTTTAATACACTCCAACAAGGGGATGTTGACATTCACCTTTCAAAAAAATCCAACACTTCTTCGTCGGACTTGGCTCGCTTGCTCTTAGTGAAACGTGAGGGGAAGGGTATACAACAAGTGCTCGGCATGGCTGCATCTTTGGCAGCCGAATGTCTTCCTTCCATGGCAGCAGGGTCTTTCTCAAGAGCCCTTTTCTTCATAGCTTCCAAGTCTCCCTTGCTTGGCTTAGCTTGCTTGTGTTGCTCGGTACCTTGATCTCGGTGTTGTGTAGGCTCGGCAGTCCCCTGCTCGGCTGTTCCTTGCTCGGCATTCCTCCCACTTGGCTCGACATTCCCACCCTGCATGGCAGCATGTTCATGCTCGGCAGCCCCTTGGTTGGCATTCCCTTGCGCGGCAGCTCCTCCACACACGACATCATCATCATCACGGCCAAGATCAAGTTAGCAAGTACAAAAGTGACGTTCAAACAAGTTATATGACAAGCTCGGCATTGGCATGCCAAACTCGGCATTGGTACAATCTCGGCAATGTTGCCACAAAGCAAAGTATGTAACTTGGCAATCATTAAACAAGTTAAAAGTTGTCACTTAAGCACATATGTCGGCAACCTAAATAAAAGTTGCTAGTTTATTTTGTTAACTCTTAACTTTATGGTACGTGGAGCAGTGAAGACCAGTGTGCGATGTCCTTGTACAGGCCAGTCCGGTGTTTTGCTTGATCCGATATACCATTATAAGTTAAGAGGGTAAATTTTCGAACCATAATGTATGATGATTATATATCAAGTTATTTTACAACGTCTAAAGTAAGGTTTATGCTACGGCCCGAGTATATGGCTAGGTCGAGCGGATTCCGTGGTTTCAGAAGACGAATGTCACGGAGGGCGAACCCCCTACAGGAATCAGGCAGGACTCGTTTGTGGTCACGGAGGGCGAACCCCCTATCGTCCCCTTCACAGAGAAGAGATGACAGTCAATGACCTTGAGATCCAGTTAGACAAACCTGTGTTCCTTATCAATGACACACGACCCTTACTCAGCTTGGAACAAACTCGGATCCCTAGACCAGGCGCTTGTGTTAATCAAAGCCGCCCTCAACCTCAAACAAGCTAAGTTGCCTTTAAGAGTCTAAGACTCGAAGAGGCATCGCTCAAAAGAGGGGTTTAGGCTAAGATTAACACAAGTGACCCCACCTAACACGTTTTACTTTAGAAATTATAAAACAACTTTAATATATAAAAATCATACAATCGGTTTTTAGCCTAGTCCATTACTAGGTTCGGCACTTATACAAAAGAGAAAATCTTCGGCCATTGACATGCATTCAAGTAGAGAATTTAGATATGTCAACTCGTTTTCGAACGTCTAAAGTGAAGTTATGCTACGACCCGAGCTTTTGGCTAAGTCGAGCGGATTCCATATGGAACAAACTCGGATCCTTAGACCAGTCACCCTATGTTAATCAAAACCGCCCTCAACCTCATAAAAACGGATCCGACAAGCGTCGCTCGTATGAGGGGTTTAGGTTATGATTAAAATAGGTGGCTCCACCTGACATGGATCACTTTAGAAATTCCAAAACAAGAAGCCATATAAAAATTCTAAACTTTACTAACAATGTCGACCTACTTATACAAAATTTTACAAAAACAATTTTCAAATAACACATAGGCACATAAATAAACATTCGGCAATGTAAGACATTAAGGTTCGGCAATGCCATGCTTGGCAATGCCAAGCTCGGCAACACATCCTACAAAACAGAAAAAATGTTAGTTAAATAGACATAAATATATGAATAAATCCTTTTTAGCATCCCCGGCAACGGCGCCAAAAACTGACGAGGCCAAAAGTTGACCTGTGCAATTAAAAAACCCTATCGTGTAGTATTAGTAAGTAGGGTATCGTTCTAGCCGGGGACACTAGGGAAGGATTATATCTGCATTAAAATAAGTTAGTAATATTCACAAATGTAAAATAAGCATACAAGTACAATTCTGTCACAACTATACAAGTATAACACACATATATAATTATAAACATATATACATATTTACGATTTTAAATGGGGGATGTATAAGGTGGTTCGAAACATAAAGAAAAGAAGTAAAATATTTACATACATCGGTCAATCAATACTCAAGCACAAAATATAGCAAACACCGATTAGAAAACACATAAGTTTTATGAAAGATCAAGTTATTACGTTTATGTTATCATAGATGCAAAATAATTCCAACTTTTTATGACTTCTCATGTAACTTAGAACTTACGACGCGCATCATCCTAAGTTTATGTGTCATCTTGTTTAATGCTTACGACGCGCATCACATTAACACAAAATACACTTACCATTCACGAGTCGTTGGAGACATGATCCTAGGTATGTCGTCACTCATCCTATTAGCATGTAAATCACTTACCCTACCACCCTATGCAGCAACTAAAATCGAGAGCCCGACGCGGTGAACTCAACCCTAGATTACTACGGCATATTAAACTCCCCCCTTAGAAACATCCGTGCACAAGACTATCTTTAGGTTCGATTATGTGATCAGGTAAGCAATTAATCAATTTGACATCTACTAAACACACAAACATAAACAACTTAAACTAAATCATAATCCTAACATGCAATCTAAATCGTTACATAACAAACATATTCATATGCAAATCACAAAAAAGAGTTCATAAACATGCTTATTATGCAAAACCGAAAACCAATACATATATATATCAATAAGAACTGTCTTTACACATAAAATACATACACAAACCATGAAAGTATTCATCCTTAACCAACCTATGCAGTTCGGCAAGGATGAAGGATGAAGTTGGTGGAAGAGTGCGGTCGGCAGTGGATGGAAACGGGGGCGGCAGCAGCTTGTGTTTTCTGTGTTTGAGAGGTTTTTGGGTAGAGTTTGGCTATACTATGTTTTGAGCAATTGAAAGACACGAAATTAAGAGCTATACATGTCTATTTATACAGAAAAATCAAAGAGAAACCCTAGAGAATTCGGGAGCTTCAAGGAGACACAACCCTTGTTGGACTTGAAATCCTTCTTGGACTTGGTTTCTTCTTTCTTCTTTGACAAGGGTTTCGACTTGGACCTTGGATTTCTGATTTCTTGGACTCCTCTACATGTTATTAGATCCATGTAGGCCTTATACACACGTTCTTGGGCTCATAGGCAGCCGAAATCATGGACAAACTCGGCAAGGACAGACTTTCCCGGTTTGACCGGAAAAGCTCCGTACTTGGTTGTTTCGGCTGCCATGATGCATTCTTCGAATATTATTCTTCTTTTTTCCAGCTTCCTAACACTTCATTAAGGTCTTGATACATCTCTTGACAAATTTGGGAAGCCTTTTGTTGAAGAATCATCTCCCAAAACTCGTTAGACAACTTAGGCAGTTTCTGCCCAGTTTTGCAGCTTGACCTCTGTCCACTGTTTTGCTCATAACTCCTTCGTCTCAACTCCGATTGCTGTGATCCAAATGGGGTTGAAAAGTAGACACACACAGCTTTGATTCCATATGTGGCACGCCTTCTAACTCCTCCTAGATCTCGAGATATGATTTTCCGAAGTAGATGTACGTTTTCTGGCAGATTCTGTCCGAGACCAAAAACAATGTCTAGAAGTGTTCCTTCCTTTTCCGTGGCCTCACTTGTTGTCATTCATGAGTCCATTCACCATGATTCTTGATACGTAACGTTCATGTACCTGTCTTCTGCACATTTAAACAAGATACATCAAAACTGACAAGGTAACACAATAACGAATCACGGTAAAATGTCCAAGTGATAGTCCAAAAACAGTTTTCATCATTTAAGTGCAATTTTCTGTATAAAAACGGCTAGTAGCCACAACTCTACAGAAAAACCCTCTTGACTCTAAAATAAGTAAAAACGACTATACTAAGGCACAAACAAAGTATAAATGGGGGTGAAAATCCATTAAGATCATGGCGTAAAAACGCACTTATCACTCAACTCTCAAAATCATATAAATGTCATGTTACAGATCAATAATCAGTAGTTTGATATAAATCAAGTTAATGACATGGTATCAATTTTGATATAAAATAATCAGTTTATTAAAATAAAACATGTACCTCTCTCAAGCTCCTCCATCTCAAGATAAGTTTTCAATTCTTCTTCTGTTGAAGTTTCATAGAGGTCAAAATTTGCATGTGCACATCTTAACTAATTAGAAGTGCAAACAAGGGCCTCGACTGTCTTTGGTGTCAAAGAAGCTCTAAATGGATCCAGAACTCTAGACCGTAAGCTGAAAGCATTCTCTGAAGCCACAGTTGAGCATGGAACAACAAATATATCCTTTGCTAGCTTCGATAAAACATGATATACGGATTCATTGAGCTTCCACCACTTGCCAATCTCAAAAGTCTTGCAAAGAAGGCTGACACATTTATCCGATAGATACTGATCAAACTCATTCTGAATGCATTGTGTTTGCTCATACATCCTTTCCCTAGCTATCTCCTTACTAACTTCATCAAGGTCCTCAATTACAACCTCATCCAATCCCATATCATCTTCATCGGGTTGTACAACTTGCTCTATGCTCTCACAGCCTCTATATTCGCCATACATCTTCATCAATATTTTTTTTAAATCCTCTTCTACTGACTGAATTGTAGCCAAGCTTGCATTAATCTTTTTTATCGCCATTTTAGACCAATGAAGCTTGTATCTTGGGTCCAACACATTCGCTATCATTATGATCTAATTGGTAGACTCGAAACTTCCCCAATACTTATCAAATTTGGTCTTCATTGATGTTACAACCCTCTTCATGACAAGATCTTCTGAAATCATAGCCTTGTTGATCTCACACATCAAAGTAATCATCTCCATAAACAACACATTTGAAGTGATTGTTTTCCACGCACTAATTTTTAAGGTACCAACATAAAACCTCTTCAAAAAAAACACAAAATGCCTCTGCATCCCTCTAATTTTCAAAAGATGGAGGTCCAACTTTGTCCCCAAAATAGCTCTTAAATGCCTCATCCTCTTCGGCCATTATTAAATGTCAACTCATACTTCAATGCAGCTTCAAGCATGAGATACGTGTTGTTCCATCTAGTGACACATCTAACGAGACATTGGCGTTTGCCTTGCACTGTTCTAGAATTACAAACTCCCTAAACTTGTCAAGCCTTTGTGATGAACTCTTCACATATTTGGCACAGTTCCAAATGGCAGCAATCCCATCCTCCAAAAAGGAATTCAATTAGCCACCCCAAATTGTCACGGCTCAGATTTGTCGTCGCCATTGGTCCATTTTTTGCGACGGCGCTGCGACGGCAAAGCATCCGTAGCTAAATTAAAATTATTTTGCAACGGCAACTTTGTACCGTGGCAAAAAAAAAATTAAGTTTTGCGACGGCAATATGGAGCCGTGGCAAGAAAATGTAAACTTTGCGACGGCAAGTGGGCGCCGTGGCTAAAAAAGGTAAAATTTGCAACGGCAGAAAGAGGCCGTGGCAAACTTTGTAATCAATAGCAACGGCAAGTTATCACCATCGCCAATTGTTTCTAATTTTTTTAAAATGTCAACTTAAAATATGATTATGCTTCCATAAGGGGAGCTCTATCATGGAGACATAAATGTTCCAAAATTTTTATATGGATTGATACATCTTGTCCCCATGAGAGTGTAAATGTTGACAAATCAAGAAAATAATTTGTGAGGAAGTAGATACGAGCGTTTTAGTTTAACGGTTATTTAATACTGTTTTGAGTTGACTGCGTTGATCTTCGGCGATAACTATATTTTGTCGTCGCCTAAGTGTTTTTAATCCTTAGGCGACGAAATTCAAATATATCGACGTCTAAGTATTTTATTTTTTTATTTTTTCTTGGCCGACAAAATACAAGCATTTCGTCGGCCTAGTAATATCTTGACCGACGAATTACAGTACTTTCGTCGGCCAAGAGTAATCCGAATAATTAAAATAAAACACATTTAAATTTCATTGGATTTTTTATTTTTACCCTTGGGCGACGAATTTAACAAATATCGTCGCCCAAGTAAATATTGGCCGACGAAATTAAGGTAATGTCGTCGGCCAAGAGAATCCGAATAATTAAAATAAATAAAGCACATTTAAATTTCATTGTACAGGATTTTTTATTTTACCCTTGGGCGACGAATTTAACAAATATCGTCGCCCAAGTATTATCTTGGCCGACGAATCAACCTAATTTCGTCGGCCAAGAGAATCCGAATAATTAAAATAAATAAAGTACATTTAAATTTCATTGTACAGGATTTTTTATTTATACCCTTGGGCGACGAATTTAACAAATATCGTCGCCCAAGTATCATCTTGGCCGACGAATTCCCTAATTTCGTCGGCCAAGATAATCTGAATAATTAAAATAAATAAAGCACATTTAAATTTCATTGTACATGATTTTTTATTTTTACCCTTGGGCGACAAATTTAACAAATATCGTCGCCCAAGTAAATATTGGCCGACGAAATTAGGGTAATGTCGTCGGCTAAGAGAATCCGAATAATTAATATAAATAAAGCACATTTAAATTTTAAGGAAATGTTTTTTATTTTTATAGTCCCGTAAGCGTCTCGTCGATTGGAAACTATTCTCAGTTGAAGGTCCGGCCAGATTACGTGATTTGGAGGGTCAAATAGTTGTTTCCGTCCGTTTAAGGGTTTGACCGCACCGATTGACCGGACGGATCGAGCCCTTATCGTTGTCCGATGGAGCTAAATTTTTGCCCACCCACGTAATTTTTTATGGTGGTCATATCTGACGGTCGGTTTTCAGTTCCTCTTCCCCGATCACCAAACTCACGATATATGTACTAATGGTGTATAACTTTTTTATACAAGTGTTGAGTTTAAGTTTCGTTTTGAAGACAACGTATACGTAGAACCCTCAAACGCAAAAAAGTCGTGAAATAAGATATGACCAGAACGGTGAAATAAGTCAACCCGTGAAAAATGAAGATATTCTGGTAAAATTTCGGTGCCGGTTGTTCCGGTCAACGAATTTTTCTCTTATTTCTACCTAGTGGTAGCCCTATCCCGGGTATTTATTTCTTACCAAATTTTTATAGCCTCGTAAGCGTCACATCGATTGGAAACTATTCTCAGTTGAAGGTCCGGTCAGATTACGTGATTTGGAGGGTCGAATAGTCGTTTCCGTCCGTTTAGGGGTTTGACCGCGCCGATTGACCGGACGGATCGAGCCCTTATCGTTGTCCAATGGAGCTGAATTTTTTCCCACCCACGTAATTTGTTATGCTGGTCATATCTGACGGTCGGTTTTTAGTTCCTCTTCTCCGATCACCAAACTCACGATATATGTACTAATGTTGTATAACTTTTTTATACAAGTGTTGAGTTTAAGTTTCATTTTGAAGACAACGTATACGTAGAGGCCTCAAACGCAAAAAATTCGTGAAATAAGATATGACCGGAACGGTGAAATACGTCAACCCGTGAAAAATGAAGATATTCTGGTAAAATTTCGGTGCCGGTTGTTCCGGGCAACGAATTGTTCTCTTATTTCTACCTAGTGGTAGCCCTGTCCCGGGTATTTATTTTTTACCAAAATTTTATAGCCCCATAAGCGTCTCGTCAATTGGAAACTATTCTCAGTTGAAGGTCCGGCCAGATTACGTGATTTGGAGGGTCGAATAGCCGTTTCCGTCCGTTTAGGGGTTTGACTGCGCAGATTGACCGGACAGATCGAGCCCTTATCGTTGTCCGATGGAGCTGAATTTTTTCCCACCCACGTAATTCGTTATGTTGGTCATATCTGACGGTCGGTTTTCAGTTCCTCTTCTCCGATCACCAAACTCACGATATTCTGAATTTTATGATAGAACTCTTGGCCGACGATTTTCTTCATCTTGGGCGACAAGATTTATAGTGAAGAACATCGTCGCCCAAGTAGGGTCTTAGGCGACGATTTTCATAGTTTTGGGCGACGAGATTTATATTGAAGAACATCGTCGACGAGATTTTCTTCATCTTAGGCGACGACTTCAAAAAATCGTCGCCCATGATTATCTTAGGCGACGATTTTGAAAAAACAGGGCGACGATTTGTCTAAAATCGTCGCCCAAGAACGCCAATATAAAAGGCAAAAATTCGGAACCCTAGCCATTCGCGCAACCGCTCACAATTCCAAGCCCTCTCTCTCTCTCTCTCCGAAAATCCACCGAAGCCCTCTCTCTCTCCCTCTCTCCGACCCTGACCCCGCATCCCGTCGCCGACCCTGACGCCGACCTCGACCCCGACCCCGACCCCTACCCACAATTTAAGGTATAACCCTAAAACCCTAAATTGTGGTTCCATCAGATTAATGATTTCTCTAAATTTTCCACTATTCCTTGTTTAGTTGTAGAATTTGATTGTGTGTTTGAAGGATTTGTGAGTGGGTTTGTTTCTGTTTCAATTCAAATGTCTCTCTAACTATTTTTTGTTTTTTGTTTGTTTTTACACGTCTGTTTCAAATTGTATATGCTATATAATAACGAGGCATCGTTGGAAACAGACTAACTTGAATTGCATATTGGTTGTTGGGAGACCTGTCTAGACTGGGTTCAATCTAATTGCTAACTTGGTAAGCATTTCTTTAGTATTATATGTTCTGAGTTCTCTACTATGATTGTTTCCCACACTTAGAATGATGGTCTTTCTTAATTTTTAGCTACCCTATTAAGTGCTTGAAACTATTAGGTTCTGTCTTTTGAATTTGAAACTATTGAACTTGAAACTATTTTCTCTGTGTTATTTGTAGCAGTGTATGGATTGCTGAAGTATTGGGGTTGCATGTAGAAGAGGAGAAGTGGCTGCATCATGAGCAACTTGAGGTAAGCATTTGGAAGCCATGCACACTATTTTCATGTATTTACAAGATTGCATGCCAACTATTTACATGTTAATCTACATTTTTATCCATATGTGCTATTAAGTACTATAATGTTTTTTTTTATGGAAAATGTTTGGCTAAAGGCTTGCTGTTCTTGGCTTAATGATCCTAATTATAAGCATGGTTTTCATTTTCAAAGCTTGTAAACTTTCTCCATTAATGTTCGTATATGCATCATCTTTACTCTTAGACATACTTAGATCCAAAATTAGAGTTGGAGTAATTTAGTTTTGACTTTGAATACAGGTATTGATGAAGGATCTGGCTCAAAGTTATCTGAAGTGGAGGAATATAATTATAGAGCTTATTTTGGATTATCGGTCCAAAGCTTATCAAGTAGGAGAAAACTACTTTGTACTAGTAAAAACTTGTACATAAATTCATTTATTTTGTTACATTCATGATAAAGTATTAAATGCAACATATTCTGTTATAAATTTTTAATCAAAATTTTTTTTACATTTTTTAAATAAAAATCTGGCAAGCTAATATGCCTGTCAGATTTTTTTTTAATTTATAAATAAAATTTGCCACGGCAAGTTTACCGTCGCCAATGGGTGATTTGCAACGGCGGAAGCAGTCGCCAATTGTCGTCGCCAAATAAGCGACGGTTTTTGCCGTCGCAAAAATGTGGCGACGGCTCGTTGCCGTAGCCAAAAGCAACGGCCACGCCCTTAATGGCGACGGCAAAAATGCCGTCGCGAAGCCGTCGCCGTTGCTCTTTCGCGACGGCAAAGTGATTTTTAGCGAAGGTTTTTTGCCGTGGCTAACCGAATTCTTTTTTGTAGTGTTTCTAAATGCCTCAAAGCCTTGGATAAAAGCATTCTCTGCAAACACAACAACAAAATAAAATATATATACACAGGAATTATGAATATATAAAAATACAACAACACAACAACTATTCAATTTTAAAGAGTAAAGATACTTTCACTCTTTTACTCTTTCAGTATGATGATCTCAACTCTCAAAATCATATAAATGTCATGTTACAGATCAATAATCAGTAGTTTGATATAAATCAAGTTAATGACATGGTATCAATTTTGATATAAAATAATCAGTTTATTAAAATAAAACATGTACCTCTCTCAAGCTCCTCCATCTCAAGATAAGTTTTCAATTCTTCTTCTGTTGAAGTTTCATAGAGGTCAAAATTTGCATGTGCACATCTTAACTAATTAGAAGTGCAAACAAGGGCCTCGACTGTCTTTGGTGTCAAAGAAGTTCTAAATGGATCCAGAACTCTAGACCGTAAGCTGAAAGCATTCTCTGAAGCCACAGTTGAGCATGGAACAACAAATATATCCTTTGCTAGCTTCGATAAAACATGATATACGGATTCATTGAGCTTCCACCACTTGCCAATCTCAAAAGTCTTGCAAAGAAGGCTGACACATTTATCCGATAGATACTGATCAAACTCATTCTGAATGCATTGTGTTTGCTCATACATCCTTTCACTAGCTATCTCCTTACTAACTTCATCAAGGTCCTCAATTACAACCCCATCCAATCCCATATCATCTTCATCGGGTTGTACAACTTGCTCTATGCTCTCACAGCCTCTATATTCGCCATACATCTTCATCAATATTTTTTTTAAATCCTCTTCTACTGACTGAATTGTAGCCAGGCTTGCATTAATCTTTTTTATCGCCATTTTAGACCAATGAAGCTTGTATCTTGGGTCCAACACATTCGCTATCATTATGATCTAATGGTAGACTCGAAACTTCCCCAATACTTATCAAATTTGGTCTTCATTGATGTTACAACCCTCTTCATGACAAGATCTTCTGAAATCATAGCCTTGTTGATCTCACACATCAAAGTAATCATCTCCATAAACAACACATTTGAAGTGATTGTTTTCCACGCACTAATTTTTAAGGTACCAACATAAAACCTCTTCAAAAAAAACACAAAATGCCTCTGCATCCCTCTAATTTTCAAAAGATGGAGGTCCAACTTTGTCCCCAAAATAGCTCTTAAATGCCTCATCCTCTTCGGCCATTATTAAATGTCAACTCATACTTCAATGCAGCTTCAAGCATGAGATACGTGTTGTTCCATCTAGTGACACATCTAACGAGACATTGGCGTTTGCCTTGCACTGTTCTAGAATTGCAAACTCCCTAAACTTGTCAAGCCTTTGTGATGAACTCTTCACATATTTGGCACAGTTCCAAATGGCAGCAATCCCATCCTCCAACTCCTTCAAACTATCCTTCAAGATCAAGTTGATAATGTGACAAGCACATCTCAAATGCAGATACTCCCCATTAAACATCAAGGTCTTGTAACTAGTAAGCCTAGCCTCTTCTTCATGTATTGCATAGCCACATCATTGGCACTAACATTGTCCACCTTTATAGTAAACACTTTGTTGATCTCCCACTGCCTCAAACACTACTAAAGTGTTCTCCCAATATCCTCTCCTTTGTGACTGGTGATATTGCAAAAGTTGATGATCCTTTTGTGCAGCTTCCAATCGCTGTCCAAAAAATGCGCAGTCACCACCATGTAATTGATATTCTAAATCGACGTCCAAGTATCAGTGGTGACAGAGACTCTTGTGTCACTCGCCTTAAGCTGACTCAACAACAAAACCTTCTCCACATTGTACTTGTCTAGCACGCCCTTAACAACTTGCTTCCTGGTCAGCAGTGTCCAATTTTGTTCTAACTCTTTGCATAAAGCCATGAATCCCTCCTTCTCCACAAACCGAAATGGAAGCTCATCCTTGATGACTATCTTAATACACCTATCATCACACCTCTTCTTATTCCACTTGTGGTATCCAGTGCCTCTACTCACATTATCATGATTCAGCTTCGATTGTGTGGGAGAGTTGAGGCCCTGCCCTTGGCGTTGCCGAGTTGAGGCACTGCTAAGTCAAGGTGTTGCCCAGTTCTGGAAGCTGACCTTGGCGTTGCCGAGTCGAGGCACTGCGAGTCTATGACGGCGAAAGAGGTGAGGTGAGGTGAGTCTGTTTGAGCAAGAGAGGCGAGAGAACTGGCGAGAGACTGAGAGACTGAAGTGAATTAGGTTGGAACTGTAAGGATTAGGGTTAGAAACAACGATGTAGATTCATCTTAACTTAAAGTCAACGGCTATGATTAGTAGTTGTATTATTTTTTATTATAAATCAGTTGGTACACGGTATACCATATTTTCATGAGGGACAGTGAGGATGTGAAGCAGGACGTGGGGATGTCCTCAACTGACTAGTTTTTTTTATCGGACAAACAACTCAAACGTGACAACTAATCTTTTATCAGTCGAACTTACAATCTCTCACATATAAAATAAAACAAAACTATACCAATAAACCAAAAAGGGAATTTCGATTAATTAGGACCTTATAATGAGAGTAAGTGAGGACTTTCGAATGAACAGTTGGATGACATGCACATTGGAATTTAGAGATATCAACTGAAGTTTAAAACACTCATCCAATCGTTAATTTGAAAGTTCTCACTTGGTCGATTGGTCCTCATTATAAGGTCTTTACTGGAATCTCTCTTGTAAACCAAATGATAATGGACGAACTAATTAATTTCTAGACATAAAAGACTTTTAAACTACCGCAAATAATCAGAAAGTAAAAAGGAAAAATAGAGTGCCAACAAGGTTTGGCTCAATTGGTATGGACAGACTTGTGGTGACCCCATTCAAGTTCGAACTTGCTGTCAGCACACCTCATTTGGTTGGCGATATTTAATTACTCATGTAGAAACCATACCTAGAGGCTGGTGTGACAAATACATGTATCCGTCGTAAGTCCTTTATAATTATGGTTGGATGCTTGGCGTGATGACGATTGTGGTGTAGTGTACCCAAACTCTCACATAATCCTATTATAAACAACCAAATAGAGTAAATCTCAAGTGCTGCTAAATGTACCCAGCAAATTACTAAGTAGACCCAACAAAACAAACTTATTGAAAAGACAATTTTATCCTCATCTGAAATGACATTTGTAGTCATCATTATTAAGATAATACAAAAAAACCATAAATTGAAAACTCTTTTATCCAACAATTTCTAAATACACCCAGTAGTTTAACGTGAACACGTTTTCACATTTCAGTATATTGTTGTGCTTCAAGAGTTTAATACCTGATATTGATGAAGTTGGGAGTGCAACTATGGTTTCATATGCTTCAAATAAGGTATGTTCATTTTGAATCTGATTGAAAATAAATTAACTCACCAACTGTGTGTCTGGATTTCGTTCGCACACCGTTCAAGCTACAACAACTGAAAAAGTGCCTCGTATTCGGTAACAAAGCACCAAATATGAGAAGAATTTTCAGACACTAACAACCGAAATGTACTAAGATTTTCGGTTTGCGACTACCGAAAATAACATACATTTTCGGCCGGCAACCCCCGAACTCGGCTAAGGAATTCAGCTGGAAACGACCGAATGTTTTTCACCCTGTTATTTTTACCCAGCTTATTGATTGAACATGTTCTTTGAACATAATAATCATGCATCTTCTAAAGGTGGCAATGGTGGGCGTGAATGTGTGTTGGAAACAACATATCACTTCACAACTAAGGAAATTTCTATGGTATTAGCTAATAAGCATTTATTCTTCCCCGTTCCTCACTCGGACTCGAGAAGGCGCTTGGCACAACGGGTTTTGTTGGGTTAGATAAGGTCACGGAGTTAGCGGTGGTAGAATTTAGGGTCCATCGGCAAAGCACTAGGCGAGAGGAACTTTTGTTGTTGTTTCTGGCGTTGGGATGGGTGTTTCACTGGGTGAGAAGAGTTTTGTTGGGTGTGAATTTATTCGTGAGTTTTGCTGAGTTTTAACAAAGAAAAAGTATTATTGGAAGGTTGCTGGGTTTACTTAAGAATTCTATAATTTTACTATGTGCATAAAATTTGTTAGGCCTACTTAGTAATTTAATAGGTACATTTCACAGCCCCAGTAATCAACAACAACAAAACAGAGCAGTGACACATATTTCCGCACATCTTACATATAAATAGTTCCTACACGAACACGAACACATGAAATAGGAATTTCAGACCTACTCGATTATTTTTTGACGCGAAAATGATGAGAGCTCGTTTGCTGTGGTTCGGTCTCGGCTTCTCGTCGACCGGAGCTGCAATCTCTCACCTGATTTGGAAAGACCTTATCGTCGACCGCTCTGCTCTTTCCTCCGATGTAAAACCTAACCTCACCAATCCACCAATTTCTTTGCTTTCTACTTTTCTTTTTCCTTAATTTTTGTTTTTGCAGGTGATGCAAAAGTTTGCAGCTCTTGAAAGTAGAATCGTGAACCTGGAGCATTCTTATCAGAATCGGAATCCTGCTTCTCAGGTATCATCTGGGTTTTCATTTGTTTATTGGATTGTATGTGCAAATGTTGTTCAACTTGTGATTCTCTTATGCTAGATTGATAGAATTTATTGTTTGCTCCATACCCATCTCAGTAATGTTCACATTGTCTTTGTGTGTTCCGTGTGTTAGTTCAGCAATTGAATGTTCAATGCACATTGGGCATGTTTAGATGAATTTTACTGATTCAGGATTCGGTTAACATGATAACTTGTAATGTCGAACAATTAATTGAGTTAAGCCTATTTTGTTTCCCCATTACACAATGGATGGAGACCATGACTCATGGATATAATACTTGCGAGTTGGGGGAGTCTTAGGCAGCATAGGCATGGTAGAAGTTAGTTAAGTGATATTCTCTTCACTAGGGTCTGTTTCTTTTCTTGCGCAAAGCATTGTGCCAAAGCGGAAGATATTGTGTCAGTTATGAATCTAGGCCTGTAGGGGTAGACATGATGTATAGATCATACGGGTTGGATGTTGTCAACAAGACGAGTGATCTGTTTTGGTCCATGCTGTTTTGTGTGTTTGAGAGAGTCTATTGGCACCAGATGGAGGTAATATTTTGATGGTTTGAGTGAAATTTTTGAGACAAATTAGGAGATGAAAGAAGATAGATGCTGTGTGAGTCAGTGTGGTTGGAGAAATTAAAACACTAAAATAGAAGAGAGTGAAGGCAAGGAAGGTTATGTTCACCTGCTGAGTAAAGGTTTGGACACTGAACTAAGAGAACGAGGCAACTCTGAGGTTAATGAGAAAGCGTTTTGGAATTTTATTAGATATTGGGTACGGAGTCACATGAACTTTGGCAGGGCAAGGGGGATTATGTATTAAGATTGAGTTTTAGTTAAACCTGATTCTATGCCTGTGCAATCATTGCATCGTTGCAACTCTTCTGCAAACATTTCCATATGTCAATGAATATTGGATTCCAAGGGTATTGGTTAAGCTGCCCAGATAACATGCCTTCATGCTTGTATATGTAGTAGGACCACACACCAAACAAAGAAATTATGTAGGTGGAGTTCATTGTCTCAGTGTTTCCTTATATATCGTCAATAATGGCTAGGATGAATCTCCTCTTAGACTTGTATATAACTGCTGTCACTACATGTGTTGACTTCTGACAGGAACGTGTATCCTTCCTTTCAATGGAATAAATGATTATTATTGGTAGTGACATTGTATTCCATGGAAGAGGCATGTTTAGTGAAAACTTTCCCTCAATGCATGGAGTGCTTAATTTCAACCAAGGAAATAACACTGTCCTCAGACTGCTTGTGGACATTTGGAGTTGCATATAGATAGGCGTCTTCTATTTATATCATGGATTTTTATTAGTCCTTAAGGTCGGGTGTGGGTTATAACTAATATACAGATGCTTTAAGCAGAACTATGGGCACCATTAGATTTCCCAGTGGTGGATTTATATCTTTGTGTTGTTATGACTTATGAGCCAGTTGACTATGCTGGATTTCTGATGTGAGCCTCTTCCTGTGAACAACTTAGTGGATCAGGAAATGGTAAACCAACTTAAGCTTACCCTTTTCTGGATACCTGGGGTTAAGTAATTAGTAGAGCTTTTGCATATGAAAAGGGTTGGACAGATCTGTTTCATATACAACGTTTTTAACTTTCAGAACAGCTAATTTGTGATGAAACTTTACTTATATTTTGCAGGCGGAGGACTAGTTTTCCTTTGGAGCTCAATGTAGTTTAGGCCGGCCTCATTGTGTTGAGTTTATTTGGCTATTGATGCCAGGTTGAACGTTACTTGTGTGGAAATTACAATTTGCTGACTCTCTATTCTGTTAAGTCAGAGTCACGCTGACTATTTTACTAAAATCACTTGACAGTCTTGGGGTGTCATACACAACATGATTTTCGTATTTCTTAGGGTTAATTTGGTATTGCTATGACATAAAAAAAAAAAACTGATCTTGTTGCACTGTTAAAATAATCAGATGTGAATTAAAACAATTTGTGTTTGGTAAATATTAATTTTAAAAATGCTCTCAAGATAAAATTTATTAACTTCTAGTGTTTTTAGTAACAGTTGTTTTTAAAAGTAATATTCATCTTGTTTCTAAAAGCTGTTGCCGTAACCTGTAATTTTTAAAAAACTGTTTTTTTTTCATTTGCCAGACACTAAAATTTAAAAATTCAGATAAAAACTGATTTTTTTAAAATCAAAGCTGTACCAGGCCTTAATATTACTACGCAAGGCCTCCCAACTGTCTGAAAATTATGTTAATTATTGGTGAAAGATCCTAGCTCAGCTATAATACCACTACAAATTGGCTACACTAATCAATCGTTTACTATAACTAGCGAAGCCGGATATTTCTTGCAAGGGAGCAAAAACATTTCTCTTCTGAGTACTACATGGTTCTAGTTGACTAGTTTGGCAAACAGTGAAAAGTTTAATATGAAAAAAGAGTCGCATGATCAAAGCTTCAATACACAAGTTCATCTCCAGACTCGAGTTCACATTAAGACCCCGTTTTGTAACTGAAAAACGTTCAAAGTATACAAGAGGTACAAGCAACAACTATGACTTCCACAAAAATGCAAAATCTATATAACGTCTCACTTCTTGAGTTGATATTTGTCCAATTTCTCACCAAATTTTCTCCCATTCAATTGAAATTTTTCTTGCAATTTGAGTAGCAGATATACGGAGTAGGGATTACCTGCTTGAACCCTCTCAAATATTTATCTATTGTCTTATGCCAGTTATACCACTTTATTTGGATAAACCTTTCTCATCCTTTCTGTATTATTTACTTATAAAAAGGTATGTCAAAATGTTCATGCCACAGCAACCCCGGCCGAGAAGACCAGAGGACTAAAGCAAGGTGATGATACAGAGTAATCAAGTGATTTAATTGCTCCAGATCTGCACTCCTCTTTTTGATTGTCGCTTCGAATGTGCTTGTCACGGCACTCGGTGCTGCAGAATGCTTTTTCACCTCTGCAAACAAGGGCCATTCAATCTTTTGTTAGTGAAGAATCTAACTGGCATTAGATTTAGAAGATGCCAAGTATATAGCAAAGAGTATCCCCGTTTTCAAAGTCACTAGTAACATCCCAAGAAATTCAACACCACACATGGCAGTGGCAAACAAGAACCACAATTGGAAAAGATAGTTCTATCACTGTCACAAAATATCTCTATTAAGAGACCTAAAAGTCAGAAATCTGAACAAACAAAAGCAAGCGGACTCTTCTCAATTAAGAATTGCATCAAAATATCCCACTACAATGGTGTTCAAAGCTTGCCAACCTAAAATATTTATGTAGCAATGATATCACTCTCTTAGAAAATAGCAAAACGCCTAATCAGAAGCATGTAGAATGAACGTTTTGTACTCCAAGAGAGACGGTATTTAGAGGTCTACAATTGGACTTGACTAAAAGATATTATATCAAAGATGGGAAATGGTGATCTTAATCTCCAATCACACAAATTTCAGTAATTATAAGTTTGTCACTGAATTGCAACAAAGAAAATAAGCTACCATCCAGTGAGAAATTAGCAGGAAAAATAAAATTGACAAGTGCAGAATTGTGAAACACTAATTTTTCATTTTGTTGATGGTAAGACAAAGCCCTCGTGGTTGCTAGTAAAATGACCATTTTATCATAGGATTACCAGTACCTTGTACTAATTGATCCGCTTGATGACATCTTTCATATTAAACAATGAGATCTTTCATATCAAACAAGTGATGACAATCAAATATGTAACTCCTATGTGTGAAATAGGGAAATAGTTGTCATCCTAATATAAGTCTATGAAGAGGCAAGTTTGCAATGAATTATAAGCAAGACCTGGCATTGCTTCTTAAACATGCAACAATCAAATGAAAATGCATAGCCAAATTAAAGATTGGTTTACAGGCTGGCACAATAGGCATACAGCTATAATTAAAATCAAATACAAATGCAATATCAATAATGGAAGAGGTGCTACAGTCCAAACAAAGATTGACTGACTCAAATTTTTTTGCCTGCAAGTTATCATTTGGTCTTAATAAGCTACTCTGCCTGGCCTACTTTTGTTTTTACTCTTCAATGGATTACTGGAAGAGTTATTGGCAATTTTGCACAATAATTAACGATAAGCAAGACATCAGCCAAGTTAAGCTGTAGAAACTCCTTGGAAATATTAGAGAGTACCATTCATGTAAGTTACAGTAGTTTTTTTTTTTTCCTGAAATGCTAAATGGAACCTACAAGCATTCTCTAAGAGAAATTTTATCATTCAGATAGCATCTGCACAAACTACTCCGGGGAATGTACATGATGAAATAATTCTTAAGGAGATGACTTCATGAAAAACTTGTTAGAGAAACATGTAAAAAAGAACATGAAAAGCAATCAAGATGCTGATACAGATCCAGTATTAACATCCTCCAATCCAACCCAAAGACAAACCATAGACCAAACTAATGTAAATGAACTGACCAACCGTATCAGAATTTATCATTGCCACCAAAGAAAAAATCTTATAACAAAACTAAAACAACATTCCACCAGAAGACTGGTCAATTTCATCTATGCCTCTCAAAACATTGATCACTTCAATTTCAGTTTAAAAGAACAATTTCTCAATACAAAACAACATAATCATCAGGTAATACTCCAATCCCAGATGCATAAACATTAACATGGTTCACAATCCACATAAATTTTTAAACTAAACACTAATCATATGCAAGTCAAATTCCTATAAATTGCACCAAAAGAACAGAAGAAAAATATTTAATTCTGATATAATCTCTTTATACCTGTACATGAAAATGTCCAGTCCTTGAAGCTGCTTGTTGCAAAGATAACAAGAACTGAGAAAATCCGAAGCCCAAAACTCCCTCCCCACTTCACCAACACTCATTGGTGAAGCAGAGAACACCCCAGTTCTCACCTCACAATGATTAACAACTCCACTCAGCTTATCATCAAAATAAACACGCTTCTTTATCAAATTGTTCCCAAAATGGGAAATCACACAAGTATAGCTCTCAGATAGCTCATCCACCTCAACCCCTTGGAGCTGTTTCTCCACAACAAACCCACCTCTGAAATTAGCAGCAGGTTTAGCTGCAGAGACTATGGGAATTGGGCTTGATTTCGGAGACTTTGCAGACATGGGTGTCTCATTGGGGCTGCTCAAATCAGTCATAGCAGCCACTATGCCAAGCCCAACCACACCCTCCTGGAAATTCCTGGGGGATTTGATCGAATTCAGAGACTTGTCACTGGAAATTGACTCGGAGAAGGATGTAAAAAGAGAAAGACTGATTGTGGGTCTCTTTTTCCCGGAAAAAGTCTCCATCTTGCCGGAAAATTCCCAACTGGGTCTCCCTCAGATGGATCAGATCGTCAAATTTTGATTCCAACTGAGAGATGAAGATGTAGAGAAACAAAATTGACAAGAACAGAGTAAGAGATAGATAGAAAACAGAAGAGTTGTGGACTCTTTTAGGGTAATGATGTAAGATTTGGAGATCTAAGAGAGAGAGAAATGGGTGCTATATTTAGAGTGCAAATCTGTAAACTCTAGAGTGAAGTAGAAGCAAGAAGAGGGGTTCTGTTTTTGACAAGTTCAGTGTAAAAAGGCTTTCAGAATTGAGAGAAGTAGTAGCAGTACTTTCTTCTCTTTCTCTCTCTCTAATCAATGGGTCTTTGTGATTTTTTAGAGAGAGAGAGGCAGAGAGAGATGCAGAGGAAGACCACCTTTGAGGTCTGTCTCTCTGGTCTTCTCTAACACCCTATTGGTTTCAGAGGAAAGGGGCAAATATATAAGAACAACACTTGCTATTTATTTTTTCAAATTATAATTTTGGTTTGGAAAATTAAAACAGAAATAATTGTCCTGGTACTTACGCACTTGGAAATAATTATTGGTTGTCGCATTCCTTGCTTTTGGTTGTAGCGTTTTCTCAAATTAGTCCTCTATGATTTGGCTAATTTCTTCTTTCTTCATTTATAATTCGGCTACAATACAAAACATTATTTTCTTCGACAACAAAATAAAGAAAATTATAAATAAACACTCTAGCACAACAGAACCTTACTTATCAAAGCATGGCTAGCAACTAAGAGTAAAGTTTTGTTTCAACACTGAGCAGGACAATGATGACCAATTTTAGCAATAATCTTAGGGCACGTTTACTAACTTGGAATAGAACTTATCATAAATTGGTATCAACAAGAATCGGTATCGGAATATTTCATTCTATTCTACTGTTTACTTACCATAAGGAATTAAAACATGAATGAAACTAAATTACGATTGATGTTGTTTACTTACCATATAGAATCGGAATTAAAACTAGTTTGATTACTAAAATACCCCTACAATAAAGGAAGCTAGATGTTTACAATTTTTTTATTGTTCTTCTTTCAAATATGTAAATATTCTTAGATGATATATTCATCAGACCACCTAAACCATATATATTGGTTGACTCAAGTGCGTGTGTTCAAAGTTTTGCGACACAGATATGAACACTCATGAATGAAATATAACCGAACGAAACAGAGAGGAGACGATAAACAAAAACAACAAAAACAAAGAAGTTTATCGATCACCATGGAAGAGAGAAACTGGCCTTGCAGTCTGTCGTCTTCTTTTCTATTTTATCGTCGTTGTTTTTTTATCTAACAATATTTTGTTGTCTTCTCTTCCACAAATATATATATATATATATATATATATATATTTATAGGGTTGGGTAATTTAGAAATATTATAATTATGTGAGTATATTTTGGGGAGAAAAAATTGATTTCATTACCTTGATTCTGATACCCACCTCCCTCCTTGGGTATCGAATAAGGGGTTTCGTCAGGAATCGATTCATGATAAGTAAGTGGGACCCACATCCATTCCAATACATGTTAGTAAACGCCGGAATTCACCCATTCTGGAATCAATTACACCACTCTCAATTTCATTCTAAGTTAGTAAACATGCCCTTAAATATAAAGATAGATGTGTACAACTCAGTACTAATCAAACGAGTGCTAGAACATAAGTTCCAAATTGTTTAGTATCTAAAATTGTCCTAAACAAGTAAAAGTCCATTTTAATTTTTGTGTAAAAAATGTCGGTTTTTCTTATAGAGAACAAAAAATGCAAACCTAAACCTCTAGATAACAGCATCTAAAGAGTTAAGTTAAAGTGAAAGGCAATGCTGGAGGAAATTGTACTTGAATTGAACTTATTTTTATTTTACTTGTGAGCCCATTTTAGCAAATTGAGTCTTTTCAAAACCTTCAATTCAATTGTTACTCAAAGTATTCAATTGACCGGTTTATTTACGACCATTCTAACTGTACCAGATTATTAAAAGTCAAAATAAGTCGCATCCTTATGACCCGAAAAGATTCAATTAACTAATATTACAAAAACTTTTTCTTATTTACTATTTAGTTTTAGTTAAGAAGAATTTGATCTTTTTTGTTTTGAGTCAAAGAAGAATTTGATCCTTGTTGAATCATTGTCTAATGTGTATTGTTAAAACATACACCATCTTTGAGCTTCTCTGGTAATAACTAAGAACAAAATATATACATATGGACTTTGGGGAGGCATTGCAAGAATATCCTAGGTTATGGCCAAAGTTGCAGAAGTATGGAAAAGCAAGGATGGATTCTGAAATACCATAAAAATGTAAAGAAGCCCCCAAGGCCACTATGCAAAAAGCCAACAAAGAGAAAAGCGACAGATGTGAGTTTGAGGTCAATGATTCACATAAATATAAAAGCAATTATAAAGGGGGACATCTCTAACTCTCTCAGTGAGTATAACTTTTGCGAACCTGGTTCTCTTATAATTCTTGCACCATTTTCCCTAGACAAAATCCGATACACCACTTTGGTAAGATCTACCACAACCATTTCCCATCAGACCTCTTCCAAAACCATGCTTGGATCCATTTGCCAAAACCACGATTTCTGATTTTTCTCTATAACTGTAACTATGGTCGCGTTCACTTGCACAAAATGAACATGAGATTGATAGACTTGCATAGTGTAATCACTGTAGTGTTGTCGAAGGTCGTCTATGTTCTACTGTATGGATCGTCCTCATAAGGTAGGTAAATTATACCTGCTTTTAGTCCCTAGCCGGTTAGCCCTCTTGTTAGGCTAGCATGTGCTCTCGTTAACGAGATACTCTTATGTTCAACTCCCATATTTCACTTATCTAGCGTGTTTGAGCTTTTTCTTTTTTTTAAAAAAAATGATAACTTATATTATTTAATTAATGATCAAAAAACACGAACATCAAAATATCATTCTCCACGTAGTATGTTAAATGAGCGTTTTGAGTTTATAAACTCTTGAATTGTATAAATTCTTATAATTATATTCCCTAATACCCCAACTGTGAGAGGGAAGTCTCTCTATCACAAATATTCTCCACGGTAGTCATTTGATTCGTTTCCCTATTTTTAATGATAAGTATAGTGAAGCTATTGTCTATATACATCATAGATCATGATTAGCTTGAACAAATTGACATTCAACATATAGTTTTGTAATGCAAACTCAGCTAAAAAAAGCACCAACCAACAGTAAGGAGCACGGCGATTCCAAACCTCTCGCCTGCGACGATAACAAGGAGCTTGTAGCTTCATCCGAAATCACGGAGATCAGACGCCGCGACTCGATCGAAATTGATATCGACGGAGTTTCTCCGCCGCGAGTTGACCCGATAATCATCTTCATGGATGAGCCAATTCTCTGACATGCGATCTCGACTCCACCTACTGCCTGATGTGCTCAGAGAGATGGTAGTTTTTCGGTGAGAGAGAAGTGGGTTTTGTGGGAATTGACAAAATGCCCACAAAATTTAACAATGACGAATGAGTTTTACGGCTAACGATTGTTAAGTTTGAATTTACTTATGTGTCCTTCGAATTTAAATTTTATGCACAGTATGATGCCACGTGTAATGGATTATTTTGTAGTATGGTACGCTCGTGTAGTCTAGCGCTTCTCTTTATTCAGAGGCTATATATAGACAGAGCACTTAATATCCATGATTCCAATTCTAACCACTAACCCAGTTTGTGGAGACAAGCTACCAAGAATTATAAATTCTAGTATTTAATTTTTTTAACTCCAACAAATATTCTAAGAATTTGGTACTCATCAAACTTTAAAACATCATATCTTGCTTTTTCCTACAGATATGCTGAGTTTAAATCTTTGATGATCTTTCTTAGGCAAGTAGCCGAGTAGCTTCTAATCCATGCAATGCCAATTTGATCAATGTTTGTCCAATGGTATAGAACTTAATCAATACTCAACTGCTTGATTGCCATTTTCAAAGTTGATTATATATATTCAAGCATCTTTGTGCATTACTGAAACTGATGTGAAAGGCTGAAAGCCAACCCCAAGTGTTCTTGAACTTTGTTGCTTTCCTCTTCGACCGATATCCAGTGCAAACTGCAAAACAATTTAGATGAAAAACGATCGAAAATCGAAACGAAAGTACTTAGTTTAGAGCTTAAAGAAACACCGTCCAATATACTGTGGGATCTCATATGAAATAAGGGGGGAATGGGGAACAAAGACCAGACAGACTCATCATAGCGTTTAGAGAAAGAGGGAAAGTGATGAGAGTTGATTGTGTGGTATGCTTTAGGGATTGGGTTAGGGGTTGAAAATGTGATACTCATATAGGTTTTTTTTTTTTCTTGGGTCAATATACTCATATAGGTTTGGGTGGAGCTAATATCTTCGTCCGATGGTTACATTATATGATTTATATATTTTTCACTAATTATGACCACATAATATATTTGTTTTAAATATACCACACATTTAAAGAACAAAAAACGTTACGAACAATTGATGTAGCAATTAGATATTAGAATTGGTGGATTTTGATCCAAGAAGGTTTAGATTTATGGTTTTCGATTTCAGTCTTCTTCTCTACCGGCAACGACTGGACAACCATGAAGCAAATGCAAACCACGGTGGACGATGCTTGTGGAGCATTCAACTACTAGAATTCGGATCTAGTCCTCATGTTCGACCTGAATAGAGAGAGAGAGAGAGAGAGAGAGAGAGTTGGTTTTTTCTCGCCGCACCAGAAAATAAACTAAGCGGCTTGCTAATAGTAAATACATTAATTTTTTTTTGAATAGAAAATAAATAATTTCATTACTTATTCACTGTCATAAAGACATTTACATCAACTAGTGTTTTACGCCAAAATTTATTCGACCTAAACTAACAAACTAACTAACCAGTAGCCCTCACTACAAACATATAAGCTCAATTTTTGAACTTACACAAGTAAACCACTCATCTCATTATCTAATTCCACAAATTGTAAATCTAGCCGTTAGAGAACACAACTAGAAGTACAAATTAAATAATAAAAGTTGAGTTTACTCGTTAGGCATAATAGGAAAGCTCAGAGCTTCCCCTTACCCTTATCAAAAATATGCCAACCTCGCTCCTGAACAGCAAGAATGCTAGATGGGTGGTGTGTCAGACTTCTTTCTAGGCCACGACTTCTTGTTTCAGCTTCCAATCAAACATCTAGGGGCATCTCTAATAAGAGTGAGCTGTATTGGGCCGGGGCTAAAATTTGGCCCTCAAAATATTGTTTTTTATTTTTAAGCAAGTGAACCATCTTAAACAAGGAGGGATGAGAAATTTTTTGATGCAACCGTAGCACCACCTGTCATAGTACAGTGGTCCTACGCTCCAATAGCAAGTTTACACGTGATCTTGTTTTCACGTGACAAATAAGACTTAATAAACAATATAGTAAAAGCATACAACCACATAAAAAAAGAAAACGTTAGTCTCCGTTAACGCTGCCGTTACGTAATCTCATCACCCAGTAAAACTCTATGTGTAAAGACTGCAAAGACTCAGCATCGAAGAAAAAGACTGCAGTCTGCAACTTGTCAGTTTACTACAGTTTGCTACAAAGACTGTGACTTCTTCTCTCTCCAATAGCATGTGAATATGGCTGACAATGATGATGATGAAGGTGTTCATCTCTTCTTCTTTTCTTGTTTCTTTGTCTTTTAGGGATTGAGTGGCTTATGTGGTTTATTGTTTATTAACAACCATGTTGCTTCTTTTATGAGTTTATCACAAGTTTATTAGAATTGGAAAGATGAGGTCTAATAGTTTTTTCGATTAGATGAGTCTCCATTTTCATGGCGATGGATTAACTGATCATGATGTAGGTCTGTCCTTACGCATAAAGGTTTTATTAGTTTATTAGAACTTGATAATTGAGAAGTCCCAGCATAGCATTAGTAGCTATATATACACTATTTGGCTGAGCAGCTTCTTTAGAGTTTAGAGCAGCTACTTTATTTGTCTTTTGTCATATGCTTACAGTAATTCAAATAGAAGATGATGATGAAGATAGCAGGATATCTGATTTGGATGGACATCCTATGTTTGTGAACCGTCAAGCTAGCACTGAAGAAAACTTGTATGGAGTAATTGTGAATAGTGAGGAGGAAGCATACGATCTCTATTTCGAGTATGGTGTTAGAATTGGGTTCAGTATTCGGATTGACCAAAAGAGGAAAATCAACAATGTTGTGAGGCAAGTGAATTATTGTTGTTCAAAAGAAGGTTTTAAGCTAGACAGTGATCCTTCAGAAGAGAACCAGACTTACAGGCTTGACACCAGAACTGGTTGCCCAGCAAAAATTCGATTTGGATTGCAAGATAATAATTTATGGAAAGTGACTTTCTTTGTTTCTGAACACAATCATAGGCTTGCAACACCAGAAGAAAGACAATTTTTGCGCTGTAATCAAAAAGTTGCAGAAGCTCATAAATGGGTGATTAGATCAATGAAAAATGCAGGCATGAGTACTGTTAATACATATTCATATTTATCAAAAGAAGTTGGGGGACCTCAAAATGTTGGATTTACAAAGACATTTTGCTATAATTTTGTAAGCAGAGAGAGAATGATCATGCTTAAAGCAGAGGATGCTCAAAGCTTGATAAATTAATTCAAGAAAAAGCAAATTGAAGATCCGATGTTTTTCTACACCGTGCAAGTGGATCAAGAAAATCGGATGACAAACTTTTTCTGGAGAGATGGAAAGTCGAAAACCGACGTTGAATGTTTTGGCGACGTAGTATTTGATACTACTTACAGAACCAATAAATATAACATGATTTGTGCTCCTTTCGTTGGCGTTAACCACCATTGGAAGAATGTGTTGTTTGGGTGTGCGCTTTTGCTAGATGAAACGACTGATTCATTTATCTGGTTATTTGAGACATTCTTACAAGAGATGGAAGGTAAAAAACCGAAGACTATATTCACTGATCGATGTCAAGCAATGGCAAATGCCATCGAGAATGTTTTTCCAGATTCACGTCATCAGTTATGCTTGTGGCACATATCAAAGAATGCGGTACATAACTTGAATTGCATTCATAATCCTGAATTTGGTGAGCTTTTCAAGAAGTTTTTTTTTTCAGACGTGTGATAGAATATGAATTTGAGTCTACTTGGACTGAAATAACAGAGAAGTTTGACCTTATAGAGAAAGAGAGCACATGGCTCCAGACACTCTATGATATTCGTGAACAATGGTGTGGGCTATTTAGCAAGGATACATTTTCTGCCGATATACTATCTACACAAAGAAGTGAGAGCACAAACAATATGTTTACGAACATGTCTACTAAGACAATGAGTCTTACTGAATTTGTGGATCAGTATGACAAACAAGCAGAACAAATGCGTTCAAGTGAATTGGAAGAGACTTTTCGATGCAATAATGGAATACCTTCGAGGGCTGCAAAAAGTAGTGGAATTAAGAAGCAAGCTGGTATGGTCTACACCCGCAAAATTTACAATTTATTTGAGTTTGAATTTATTGCTAGCTTGGCAGTGAAGATGGAGGAAGTTGAAAATGATGGAACACTGCAAAAATTTGAACTTAATGAGGAGGGCCATAAAAGTGTGTACATTGTCCAATTCAATTCTTCGAATATGACCATCTGTTGTAGTTGTCAGATGTATGAATCTAAGGGTTGGTTATGTCGTCATGCTTTGAGGGTGCTAAATGTGAAAAATGTTACTCAAATTCCAGCACAGTATATTCTAAAGAGATGGACAAAAGATGCAAAGAAGGGAGTAGAGGAAAACAATGTAGAACTACAGGTCAAGGAGAAATCCACTGTGACATTGCGCAGGAATTCTTTGATGCGAAAAGCTTATGGTATAATTAGTAAGGGAGCAGAGACAACTAGTGGTGGTGACATTGTATTGCAAAAGCTGATAGAAGCACAAGACTTAATCGAAAAGAACATGAAGAAGTTGTCTATTGGGGGAGATGTCAATGAACGAATTAATGAAGGTTCTGGTGTCAATACTTCTAATGCTGGTGGTAACAAGAATGAAACTTTATTTGATGAACCACCAATACTGGATTCCAGTAGGAGTGTGGCCGAAAGGCATGACTAATAAAAGAATGAAAGCAGCAATGGAGAAGAAGCAAAATAAAAAAGCACCGAAAGGTAGAGGTTCTAGTAAGTGTAGCATTGTAACCACGTTTTGTGATGCTTATGCATTATCTGATCTATTTTTCTAATTTATAGTTTTATGTTTTCTTATTATGTTATGTAGGAAAAATAAAGCCTCCAAACAGTGGAGCGCCCTCACATGCATCACTGCCTGTAGTCCATAATTCAGGCTTGCTTCACCAATTTGGAGCATCGAGTGGAACATATCCTATTAACCAGGTACAATTTTCGTTAAATGATTATTTTAGTTTTACTATTTTCAATCTCTTTGCTTCATGATCACATTCTTGTTTATTATTTGCAGCAATTTTCAGCTATGCTATGAGCTCTCCGAAAACTAATGTTTATGCTCCTTACACTCTATATAATCAGGTAAGCCAAATCGTAGTCAAGTGAATGCTTTGTGTTTTATTTATTTTATACTTCTTTTAGAATATGGCCTTATACATATTGTTAATTGTTTTATATGTTAGAATCATACTTTTGTGTCGCCATCTTCTCAACACAATTTAACATATGCAAATATGCATCAAGCCGATATCTATTTCACACAATTGAATCAGGTATAGGTTATACCTTTATCGTTAAAGTATTATTCATGTTCTTTGTTTTCACACTTCATATATATTTATTTTGGTAACAGAATTCCTCCCCAAGGATTGCTACCAATTTGATTAGTCAAATTCCTCAACCGAGCCAAGTATGAATATTAATGATATTATCTTAGTACGACAAATTGTATTTATTTATTTACTTATTGTTAACAAAAATACGTTGTCATGTAGGAATTTTATTCAAATCATTATGAGTAACTATCTGATAGAGGAAAAAATGTCCAATGATATAAGATCTTGCGCACACAAGTAAAATGGAATGTGCGCTGCAGTCTTAATATGCATTTGCTATGAAACTTAAAAGAAGAAGACTTTGATATGGGAGAAACATCCGACATGAGCAGTTTGGGAAATACTCTTTAGAGATTATGGCATTTTTTTTTTTGGATAATACTCAATTGAAATGAGTTTTTGTTATGTTAAAACCCATTTGTTTGATATTTCAATGACTTTCGACTGTTGGGTTTAGTATTTGACCAAACCTATTATATTTCATCTCTATCATCTTTCTTATTGGCCATTTTGTCATAACATAACACCTATACAATAGATAGAGTACAATAGACATATCACAGACATACAGAGGTACAATACCATTCATGCACAAATAGACCTGTACAGATTCTCAATTTTTTTTGCTTGTATATCAAATCTATTAACTTCAAATCTTTGTTAAAAATTGAGTACATTATAAGGTCAGACAAATCATTGAGGTCAGACAAATCCCTGTCTTCATCTATTTACCCAAAACCATGCCTTCGTTGTTTCTCCTTTTGAATGGAGCCTGCAATTATATTCATGAAGCCTCATCCTGCGTAAGTACCTCAAACTTCTGCTTGAAGACAACTAGCAGATCCTTATGAGCTATTTGGTGCCCATTATAGTCCATGCAATTCACTGGCTTTCATTGTCAGTGATCAAAATTTTATCTAGCAAAGTAATATCTGTAAAAAAGAAGAAAATATGGAGATCGGCTTTGACCACAAAAGAGGAAAGGTGAAACAAAGTATAAACCAAAACTCTTCTGTATGTATGTTAATGCAGGGGATTTGGGTAAAATAGATATGTTGATGAAAATAGGCATCTTTCACAGGAGATCTCCCTCCACAGCTGAGCATATGATCCTCTTAAAGTTTGTTTATACCTGCAAGTCCCCTTAAACAGACCCAAAGACCTTGATCTTCAAATCCCCAGACCCACAAGCTTTTAATCAAATTTATACTCTGTTATCCACATGCACCATTCATAAAATCAGATATATATGAATTTGAGGTCCTCCTCACTTGGGTATTGATAACTTTCATCAATTTCAAATTCTATAACAGAACTAATTAAATAGTAAATCGAATCATACTCACCTTTGTCGCTCTCGGCTCGATTGCTCGGTCCCTTGAGGATTTCGTTTCCCTCTTTCCCTTTTTGTGATATCGATTCTCCAATTCTCTCTGTGTTTACGACGGTCGAGGACTAGCAAGCAAGAACACTTTAGAGCCACAGTGGCTCGGCAAATTTAGATAGTTGTAGAAGTCAAATTAAGACCATGCTCCTCTTGCTCTTTTCACCAAAAGACATACTTACACGAGACAAATGGTTCCCTCACTACAATAGTTTCTGGACCGACTTCTTCAAGACCTTGGATCTTTCTATCTCTTCCTTTTTGCTTCTTTTTCAATACCCTTCTGTGAACAAAAACATACACTAGTGGATTGACCCAAATTTGAGGGTAGAGGGAACAAACAGTAAGAGAGACTGAGGGAACCCAAATTTTGTTTCGAGATCTCCGCTATTAGTTTAATGGGTTTTACTGGGTGATGAGATTACGTAACGGCAGCACTAACGGGAGACTGACGTTTTCTTTTTTCCTGTGGTTGTATGGTTTTACTACATTGTTTATTAAGCTTTGTCTGTCATGTGAAAACGAGACCACGTGTAAACTTGCTATTGGGGCGTAGGATCACTGTACTATGACAGGTGGTGCTACGGTTGCATCGAAAAAAATTTCTCCTAAATTTTAGTCTTTTCAATATTTTACGATTTTAGATTTTGTTCAACTTGGCTTGTTTGCATTCATTTGTAATAAATACAAGTTTTCTTTAGTTCTACATAAATTTTAACATTTATTGAACAAATAAAATAATACATAAACCTCATTTATATTTTTTTTTCTTTTTGGATTTATATCCAAAGGTTGAAAGCAAATAATTTTTTTTTGAATAGTTAAAACAAACTATTAATATCAATCATACATATTCAATTAAACTTTTAAATATTATTAGATTACAAGCCTTATTTAACATGGACCATTAGATAATTATTTCTATACATGAGACACATATGTTTCATTAAAATAATGTTGTTGTTCTGTGGGTCTCTGAAGAGTACCCACTTTCAACCCTATTGCCCTATTAACTTTTGTTGTTGGAGTCCATTATTTATATAAAAAAAATTAAAAAAAATAAAGAGCTCATAGCTGGCCTATCTTCCTCTTATAGATCACGGAACCTCCACAAGTTGGAGAGGATTCTCACCCTCCTCACCTAAAAGCCCAACATAAGCAGTCTCACCAAAGCACACACCTAGTCCAACATCAGCTTTGGTCCCACAATCTTGCAGCCCATCAGCATCCTTTATAGAAATAAACCCAACTTCATTGGGCCCAAGCTCCATCACAACCAGCTCATCCCCAAGCCCATAATCCGACCCAGCTGGGAAGTTTGATTTTAAGGTTACTCGTCGAGGATTTCGGAGGGACTGAGAGAGTGAGAGCTATGATGCATCCATCCTTGCCTCTCCAACCGTGCTACCTAGTCCAACATAGACCGCCACCGCTTCAACCGTGATGCGTAGTCCGACATGCACCTCCGACAGGATTGCAGCGTGGCCAACATGCCCTTTGCCGACGATGTCCACCACCACCAAGGGTCCAAGGCATTTGCATCTTCCGAAGCATTGTCTCCTGACAACGCCACCATCAGAGCATCATCACATTTGTTCAGTCAATGATCGAAAAGACCACAACGCCGAGAAAATCCCATGAACTTCTCATACTATAGGGCCAATTCCACAGTTGCTTCCGCCAAAACTCAAAATTCCGACTATCCCAAATCCAACGTCGTACATCATGCACGATGCGGATCCTTTGAACAAGTTTGTCCATTGCAGCGCAACCTAGTTGAAGCGCACAATTCGCCCCATAATGTTTTGAAGACGAGTTAAAGCCCAATCATTGCATGTAGCTATGCACAACCCTCTCACCGCCACCCATACCTCCATAGAATTCAGAGACCTTGGCCAGGTCCCGAACATCGTCGTAAGCAGCTAGCAGTAGCATTGAGTTATTAAAGAATTATGGTCCGCCATTTATGACGTGATCCTTTATCTCCTGCTCCTTGAAAACGAATACAAGGATTTCTCCTTCCTCCTTTTGGATCAGAAGCTTTTCCGTCCAACCCCATATGGTAGACATAGCCGCCGAGAGTGAAGGCAACACCTTTCGCTTTTGAGATAGTAAATGACCACACACATACATGAAAGAGTCGTTGATAACATCTTCGCTTCCAACACCAACCACGGCGGCGTCTTCCGTCGCCATCCCGAAAACCAGATCTCGTGCAACTTCCTTGTTAGAGAGAAACCATAGCCAAGCCGACTTTTGTTCTCTAGTCGTCGTAATTACACTAATAGTTATGTAATTATTGGTAAAAACCTTAAAAATATAAAAGGTCTGTATTAAGTATGTAAATTTCAGGAGTGGTTCTAACGAGTCACTTTGTTATTAATGGTTTATTACACCTACTTTTCAATCACATTTTTTTATCTGAACCGTCTAGTTTTAGGTATACATGATCACTTATATAAATTTTCAGTCAAATTGATGATCGTTAAGGAATCAAACTAAATTAAATCAATGAGTACCATTTGATTGAGGATTTCTTCGTTTTCACTCATTTTTCGATCGCATATTCACATTTCGACCGTCTAACTTGTAGATATATATTAGTAGATCATTTCTACAAATTTTAATCGAAATTAAAAAAATATTTAAATATTTAAAAATCGTTAAAAAATTTATAAATAAGATTAATCGTTCATTGATTTGATTTAGTTCGATTTATAAATCAGAAATTTTATTCCATGTAAACCGACAATAAAATTTGTCTAGCCCCTAGCTAATAGTTGACCATTCTTTTGGGTCAATGGTGGCACTTCTCATATAAAAAGGATGGTGTAAATTATCAACCGTCTGAAACGCAGGACAAACTAATGTAACCCACCACACATTAAACTCACTGCTTTGGCTTGCTATGTTCCAAAATGGAGGCCATTCTTGTTCAGAGCACAGCATCTATTTCTGGGTCTCTCAATCCCAACCGTCTTCCCGTTCTTTCCCATCAATCACAACCTTCTCAAAATCGAGCTCTGGCACGCAAGGTCAGTGTATTGCGAGCATTCCCATTTTCAGTTACTTTCAGTTTCATTTAATTTGATCAAAACTAGTTGCAGTTCACTTTAAAAAGCAGTAAAGGCACTACCTTTGTGAAAACTGGGTCTTTTTACTTGAACCAGTTGAGTCTTGATGAACATTTGTGATGTAGATTAAACTGTGATTGAGTATAGAGATAAAAAGAAATTATGTTTCTTTTCATATCAAGGAAAGGTTGTCTACAAAATTTTCTTTTCAGTGCCCTGAAAGCTTATATGTAAAGATAGGTGAAGTTAGTTCGTGTTCTAAATACATGTGATTGTAGTTGGTTTGAATGTTCTTGATTCACATGATCTGTGTTTGAATTCTTGTTTCTGGGTGTGTGTGTGTTTAGAACAGATAGTACGGACATGGAAGCAGGAAGGGTGTTCTAGGGGGAAAGACTGTTATGTAGACTGTGTACCGCTGATACAGGGTTTAAGTAGACAAAAGATGCCTCATGTAGCTCAGGAGGTTTTACTTGTGATGAAATCAGAGGGTCTTATTCCGAGCAACTCCACTCTATCTGCTGTAATGCTATGTCATGCGAAGAATGGCCTTTTACCTCAAGCTGAGGCAATTTGGGAGGAAATGTTAAACAGCTCTTTTGTGCCTAGTATTCAGGTTGTGTCGGAGCTGTTTGATGTTTATGGTAATGTGGGATCTTTTGGAAAGGTGAATGAGATTGTCGGTCAGATAAGATCAAGGAATTTAAGTTTGTTACCGCAGGTTTACTCACTAGCTATCTCTTGCTTTGGGAAGGGAGGACAGCTTGAATTGATGGAAGATGCATTGAAGGAAATGGTATCAAGGGGATTCCCTGTAGACTCGGCCACTGGGAATGTCTTCATTAGGTACTTCAGCATTTTTGGTTCTCTGACTGAGATGGAAACCGCCTATGATCGCCTTAAGAGGTCCAGGTTTTTGATAGAGGAAGAGGGAATCAGGGCAATGTCGTTGGCGTATCTAAAGAAAAGGAAGTTCTATAGTTTAGCTGAGTTCCTTAAGAGTGTTGGTCTAGGTAGAAGAAACTTGGGAAATCTTCTATGGAACCTGCTGTTGCTATCCTATGCTGCCAATTTTAAGATGAAAACCTTACAAAGAGAATTTCTGAGAATGGTGGAAGCTGGATTCCACCCTGATCTCACTACATTTAATATTCGTGCCCTGGCTTTTTCGAGAATGTCTCTACTCTGGGATCTCCATCTTACTCTTGAACACATGAAACATGAGAAAGTTGTTCCTGATCTGGTCACTTGTGGTTGTATTGTTGACGCATACTTGGATAGAAGACTGGGAAGAAACTTGTATTTTGCTTTAAACAAAATGAACTTGGATGATTCTCCGGTAGTCTTAACAGATCCATTTGTATTTAAAGTTCTGGGAAAAGGTGATTTCCATGCAAGCTCAGAGGCATTTTTGGAGTTTCGGAAGCAGAAGGAATGGACTTACCGGAAGTTAATTTCAGTATATTTGAAAAAGCAATATCGAAGGGACCAGATATTTTGGAATTACTGAATAGTGACCTGCAGCATGTGTAAATACATGTCTATAAAAATTATTGTCATAGACTGGAGTGATACTTCTCGATTGACTGGATAATAAATGGATGATGATTGTTGGATTTTTCTGACTTCCATGACTCTGGTAGGATTCACTGTCATACAAGATAGTGATATCAGCTCCAATATTCGTTGATATTATACAAGATGGTGATATCAGCTCCAATATTTGTCTTCCATTGTGCATGGACTTGGTTTATGGTTGTTCCGGAGTACTGTTGTTGTTATGCTCATTTGAGATAATCCTAATTTTTTCCTGATCTCATAGATCTTATGCAGGCTCTCCTTGTTCAGGCTGTTGCGTATTGTCACTATTGTGATATGGATGACATATCAATATCATGCAATATTGATGCCAGCCTAAACTTATCAAAGTTGTTGAATGTTACTTTCACTCAGACTCGAAGTGAACTGAGAGAAGTTAGAAATAAAGGTAAGACTAGTCCTACTATTCTATAAATCACACCTGCTAATCTGTCATACAAAACTAATTCACTTGGTGTCTGTTCCCATTGCTGTTTACTGTAGTTTCTTTCTGAATAATTCAGTTAGTGTCTGTTCCCGTTGCTGTTACTGTAGTTTCTTTCTGAATTATTCAGTTAGTGTCTGTTCCTATCAACTAGGTTTTGATGCGTTTCTATGCTTCATATAAAATTCTGTGAGACCTTACGTAACCTAATTGCTATGTATAGATGAAATATTTCAGAAACATTTGATTGTGAACTATTTCTTGGTAATGCCTGAGGAAGCTCCTAGTTTGGAAAATATAGGTGTAAGAAAATAAAATGGTTTATTTAACTTCAAATAATTATGCTCCATATCATAGTACTTTTAGCTATTCACAAGTGTTAGCTGGAAAACTTTATCATGTAAGATGGCAGAGATTTTAGGTACAGATCACCGGAGCATTACTTTAACCATATGTCCGTCTGCCTCTTATGCTAGTATGAAATGCAAAGTAGTATTCATGTCACAAGCATCAAATGTCCTTGCGAAAGAAGGCATCTCTTTTGGGATATTTATGAATGTTCATTACCCAGAAAAGCAGTACAGATAGAAAAACTAAAATTCTCAACCAATAGATTAATAGTTCCACAACAGATATCAGAACCATAACAGCCTAGCAACAGCAGCACAATACGTTCCCCAGTCCAGTGTATGTAGATGTATTTTAGGGAATTCCAAGATTACGCAGATATGCTGACTTAGTGAACTCTTTTGTTTACAACCTTGAAAGGAGTTGGGGCTTGTTAGTAAAGTTAAGCGTGCTCCCCAAGTTTACTTAAAGAGTTATCATTCACCTTTGCCGTAAGAAAAAAAGAAAAAAAGAAGTCTGGTTGGAAGCATTATCGAACTTGTATTGGTGCTTCCCAGTCTATATGCTGGAACATGTCTTACCAAACTCTGTGATGACCATGAATTTCCATTTCCATTTGAGGATGATGAGATTTCACATTGTGAAGAGCTCATGTCAAGAAAACTTGTCTCCTGATAAAATGACCTTCTGTTGTCCACATATGAGCTGACTGAAAGTGGAGGTCTTGATTCTGGACTCTCAGGAAACATGCGATCTGTGCTTGGCCTTTCACTACTGACAAACGATATATCAGCTTTTCCTCCTGTGAATGGCGGGCGACCTGAATCGTTTACATCGGGTTAGTCCTCTCATTATTCATGTTTAACACAGAAGAGACACAAATATCTAGGCCTTCAGAGCCTTTGAAGGCATTTCATTACAAATGGGCAGCGGGATGTATAACTTCCTAGGTTTTCCCTGGAGAACTTTATAGAAACTTTGTCCGGAAGGGTCTGTGTGACCAAACAGTAAAGGGTACATAAACAGATTTATATATATATTATAAATTCTAATAACAACTATCAAACGAATTATATTAACAACGAAATTGAAATTGAAATCACTGACTTGATCGATTGAGGCCTGCGTAGCAGTGTCTTTAGACAGAAATTTTAGACAGAAATTCGTCCCCACTTGTGCTGTAGTTGCAGACGTCTATCTTGAGGATACAACAATCACAAACAAGTTCTTGCACAAGAACTTGTTCTAGCGAATTTACTTTGTGGATTTCCGAAGAACAGAAGAAGAAGAAGAGAAGAACGTTTTTCTTGTCTTGTAACGACGACCAACGTCGTCTATAAATAATAGTCACGCGAACAGATAAACCCGAACAAACAGTTGCAACTGTTCGAACAGTTGTAACTGTTTATCAGATAAAATCAAATTCAAAATTCAAAATATTAATTAATTAAAATAAAAAATATTCCGAATTTAATCAACAGAGCCCAAGAGCCAATCTTTTGACTATTAAACATATGTGAAATCTATGTGCAATTCTATGGAAAATCCCATAAAAAGCCCACAAAGCTCATTCTCTCACATATCACCCATTTAATGAATTAAATGGGTTAGCTCTTATAAAGGGCACAACCTTTTCAATTTCTTCAATGAAAGTCCCACAAGTTCCTACATCTATTACACGCTGGAGGATTTGGTTTTCGAAGAGGTGGAGAAGAGAGAGGAGCTGACGTGGTCTGTGCATCGATCGGACACCATTTTCTTTTTTGTTTTTTTGTTTTGGGTCTGAAACCTATCCATGTATTTCTTTTGTTCAAATAATGTGCAACTCTCACCAGTACTTTCTGCGACAAGAATGGATTTCCTGAGTTATTGTGCCGCGCCATTGATGGCATTTCATGCATAGTGTTAAAGCTAACGAAACTCCCGAAATCTAATTGTGATGCTGATACAGTGATGTCCACATCCGGGGACATTGAAGATATTGGGGTAAATTCAGCTTGCCCAAAGTTTTCGTAGAATGCGTACAACATGCTATCAGTACTTCGTCTTCCTGAGCCAACAAAAGAGAGGCCGGTGTCCATCATATACGGTTCTTGCAATGAGACCTCGTTGTATGATTTTCTACTAACAGTTCTGCCTCTGGAGAATGACATGCATTAGAATCATTATAAACCTAGTCTTAAAGTAATCAAGAGCGCAGATGCAGACATGATTTAACTTAAATAGTTGTGCAATTTGTTTTGGCCCACGTCCTCAGCAGGGGTAGAGAGGAGATTGTGCTTGCAAAAGTAAAACAATGTGTGCGGGGTGTGCCACCTCGCGGACGAGGAAAGAGAACGGTGCGCGTTCTTGACTTCTAACCAGGCGAAAGAGAGCTCCGGTGCCACCTCACAGGCGAGGAAATTTACGAGCTTAATCTTCTTGTCACCTGTCGATCGATACTCACTGTTAGAGTGAGCAGAGCAACAAAGGGAAATCGGAGACGAGTCCTGACGGGCCCTGAGATCTAAGGCAGGGTGCGCTTAGAACGTTAGGGTTTTCGAGGAGGCTCGAAGGTTTGTACTGACTGTGTTCGTCTGTTTGAGAGAGTTGTTGTTGATTGATTGTCTGTGTTCAGTAGAGGCCGTGGAGCTTCTTTATATAATCATCCGTAAGCAACCCGCGGAGACCTAATCACAATCCACTTCGGACTCGGCAATTAGAATCCCACAAGGATACGATTGACTCGCCAGTCGTGCGCTCCATGCAACACGTGTCAAACCAACCTTGCTTAGGTCTTGTTCACCGCCTCGCATCCTTTCACTGTAGAGTCGTACGCGAACTCAAACACTAAGCGACCTTATCCTGAGGGCATTATCGTTCATTTCCAGCTCACCCTCGCCAGGTACTGTAGAGTCCCATGCGAACTGGAAATAAGGATCCCGCGAGGACATCGAACCTCGCGGGGTATCAGAATCTTTTGACAAAGTCCTCGTCGCGTGCTGCCAGACCTCGCCACCCTTCGTGGGCTAAAAAGGCCACAGGCGTTGGCCCAAATGCTATCCAAAACCTTTCCCGGGTCTTGAACCGAAAATGCCCACTGGGCTCAAACACAATTGTAATGCTCACATGTAAGTAAATTCTGCAGGGATGGCCGGCAGTCGGCGGCGTGCTGCACGCACTGCCCATATCTTTTCTTTGCAGATAGTAAATACATTGCAGAAATCAGCTGCCAACTTTTGCACAGTACTTGGAACATCTGATGTCTTGAATAGTCTGCAGATCCAGAAAAAAGAAATGGAAAAAAGTTCATTAGTTCGACCAAACAGATACAATATGATAAAGCACCAAATGGACATGATCAAAGCGATTGGTAGCTCTAGCTATACCTCTTGGAAAACCCATTCCTGGACGAAGTACCGAAAATAATATTCTCAATGCCATGGCATGAAACGTAATCAACCAGTGCCTCGGCTACATCATGATCCTCAAGTATAACAATCTCAAATGGTACCTGACATTGCAGATATCAATTTACAAGTTGAATTATTTCAACAACTTCTTATTCACAGATGATCAAGGCTTCGATATCTTCCAGTGCAAGTTACCAGAAAAAAAAAGTTGAGAAAACTCACTCGTTTACGGGTACAATAGCAATGAAATGGAAGTAACATTTCCTCAATAGGATCAAAAGCTTCACCGTTCCCTACATCACCATCAAAGCAAATGTTTACGATCGTTTCGTGCTTGTTAGGTCTAGCATGTCGAATTATCGATACAATAAGATACTGGCCCTTTCAAGACAAATGCAGAGAGATTTACCAGGGGAGACTCTAGGAGATAGTGATCTTTGAGCAACATGTATGAGCTTGAGAACAACATCATTTGTTGGAGGAGTGACAAGATAATCAATAGCCAATTTCAAAGCATTCTGGCTGGTTTTGTCTGCTGATACTCCAACTGCTATTGTCCCCCCTTTATATTTTGTTCTAATTTCTCTACTATTGCTGCTATTCGAATTCCCCATTGCTCTCTCCCCCCTCCCCCCTCCTCTTATTTCCCTCCAGTTAATTGAGTCTACAGAAAACATGGTAATCTTTGATCCAAATTAACATGCAGAGTCATAGGAGAACTTTAAGGTTAAAGACCTCTAGACTTTTGAAACAGCATATACTGAAATTAAAACCCCTTCTGTTCTTAAACTGCTCAACAAGGACCATAGGTAAATCTTAGTGAAAACTAATAGAAGTTGATTCAAACAAACATTAAGTCGGTTGTGAGCGAACCATTTTCGCACCATATTTGTAGCGGGAAGTTAAACTACATTATAATCCTAATATTAACCAAGTCCACCAACATAAACGTATCTAAAGATGTTTCAAACCTCCATGAGAAAATAGTTGCCAAAAAAAAAAAAAAAAAAAAAAAAACCTCCATGAGAAAATTGATGTCAAACAATTTCTACCTAATTAACTTATAAACTATAATACATTGACTAACACACCCAAAGACCAAAGTATATGAAAGATGGTTCCATGGCTGATAATTCGTTCTGGAATCATTAATTTCTACTTCTTTGTTCGGTTGTGATACTTGTGAGTTTCATAACACATTTAAGAAAAAATTTACACGTAAATTACCGATTAATTCCAACAAACAAAATTAATTACCGATTAATTGACAACATTCTAAAGTAAAATAAAAACCGAGTATTGTCATCAACCATATTAATCACAAATCATGTGGGATTTGGAGTTCCATGCCCACTTGAATAGAAAAACCTTTACCTACGCAGAGGCTAATTCGAGTCCTTCGAGTGTAAATACAAATATGACATGGAATCCAATCTATTTCCCTTTTGGACATATAAACAAAACTCACTATATATACAACCAGGATCAAGATAATTACTCACAATTCTAGGCGCTTAGCATTTGTTCTTTCAGATCGGTTGCTCTTTCTCCCCATATTGATAATTGATTTTTGCTATGGCTTTCAGAAGCAGCATGCTTGTCCTTTTGGTGGCCATGGCTCTGTGTGGTACTTGTTCCGGTGCCGCTGCCGGTGCTGCTTATGAAGTGGGCGGCCCAGATGGTTGGATAATAGGAACTGACTACCACCAGTGGTCCTCGAAAGAGTTTCATGTTGGCGATACTCTTTTGTTTTCTTACAGTCCTTACCACAATGTCATTGAAGTTTCCAAGCAAGGTTTCGAATCTTGCGACCCCAGCTCTCCCATCGCAGCTTATGATTCCGGCTCAGATAGCATCACGCTTGAAAGGCCTGGCCACTATTACTTCCTCTGTGGTATTCCTGGCCATTGTAACGCCGGACAGAAGGTCGAGGTTGTGGTCAGCAGCCTTCCTACACCAGTTGACAATCCAGTCTCCTCTCTGAGCCCGGCACCTTCTGGATTGGCTTCTCCTTCAACTCTGAGCCAGGCACCATCGTCTTCTCCTTCATCAACTCCGATCCCAGCACCGTCTGCATTGTCTACTCCATCAACTCCAAGCCCGGCACCTTCTGCATTCTCTTCTCCTTCATCAACACCAAGCCAGTCACCTTCTGTATTGTCATCTCCTTCAACTCTGAGCCCGGCACCTTCTGGATTGTCTACTCCATTAACTCCGAGCCCTGCACCTTCTCCTTCAACTCCTCATCCTCAAGAGAGGCCACCACATTCAGCAGCGGCTACGACCATTAATGCTCCAAAGCTTGCCTTGGCTTTGGCTGTCTTCCTTTCTGTGCTAGCTTTTTTCTAGATTTAGGTTTTGAATTTTTGCTTATGTAATAGTATTTAGCTGCATCAAGCACTCTAGGCAGCTTTTAAGGTTTGGTTAGTTTTGCGTTCCATATTTTTATTGTTATTTTGTTTATTTGTTTAGCATACCTTCATGATCTCATGTATCAATTTGATGAAGTTCGTTTGATTATGTTATTTTACTTGATATTCAATTTCATTTTTCTTTTTAACACCAATTTCTTGATTTCTTTCAATTCTTCGAACGTGGATTATGTGGGAAATACGGAAGGGGGAATATAACATTGCAGCAGTGTAATGCATACTGCATAAACAAGAGGGAAGCATGTACGTAAACATAATACATAACTCGAATATGATCGTCAGAAATTACACATAGATTTGTATATCTGTGAGCTAGGTCTGAGCCTCTGCGGGAACAAAAGTTTAGCATATTGAGCAAAAGAACATATATACTACAATATTTATCCTTGCTTTGAACCTGAAGTCGGATTTTGAACGTGTTCGTAATAGATTTTAGAATTTTTTGGCATAATCCATGGTGAGTAGAATTAATCGATTACGTTATGATATCTTACTTAAGGCATGCTCGTCCAGAAGCCTAGCTTACTTTATAAAGCCAAATCATACATTGCATATCTGCTCATCATGCCTAGGCTAGGGTTTACGGGGCGTCTCAGATCGATACAAAGAATTAAGTTTTCGTTCACTTAATCAAAACGTATTGATCTTCCAGAGTCTAATAAGGAAAGATAGAAGATTTTATCATCACCATCACACCGCCAACTTCGTGATATCAACTTCACTAGTCGAAGAAGAGAGAAAACCCACATCCGGACTGCCGCCGCTACCGCCACCACCACCACTATTACCAACTTCTTTCAACTCTTCAATCCTCCCAACAGCCTCCTTCAAATCCCACCTCTTCTCCACATCACCTTCGCAACATTCCAACCCAAGCTTCAAGAGCTTCAGCATCTCCCCCTCGCAGTTCTTGCTTGCATTCATTTCCCTATCGAACACCTGCGTGAACCACTCCTCTTTAGGCACCGAGTTCACCCAGCTCGCCAGGTCCTCCTCACTTCCCTTACCATGTTGCAGAAAGTTGGTTGGCAACTTCCCTGTTAGGATCTCCAAGATGAGCACACCGAGGCTCCATACATCGGTCTTCTTTGTGATCCGCTTGGTTGCGACGTACTCTGGGGACTTGTATGCCACCATTAGGGTCTGAGCATGCTCTGGATTCACTATGGGGATTAGGCCGTAGTCGGTGATGAGGGGTTCGAAGGTTTCGCTGAGAAGAACGTTAGATGATTTTAGGTGGCCATGGGGTGTGATTAGGCTGGGCAGCTCATTGTAGAGGTACTTCAACCCTTGTGCTACGCCTTTCACAATCTTCAAACGTTTTGGCCAGTCAAGGCTTGGTTGATCTTGGTTCTGGTGTCCTGAGAGAGAACAAAACAGAAGAAGAAGCAATGAAGTTAATACCCTAGAGAAAATGATCATGCATGCAATGCACGTATTGTATATGATATCAGATATAAGAAGATGAAGTTACCATGAAGATGAACAGCCAAGCTGCCCTTGGCAACATGGTCGGTGATCAAGAGCTTCTCTTCTTTCTTATAGTAATAAGCCACAAGTGGAAGCAAATTAGGGTGTCCTAATCTCCCTAGTCTCCTCATATGCTCTTGGAACTCCTCTCTTCCCACACTGTTCATTTGCTTATACCTCTTCACAACCATCACCAGTCCAGTCAGCAGCGCCGCCTTGTAAGAAGACCCAAAGCTGCCGCTTCCCAACACCTCGGCCGAGGCTTTAAGCAAGTCTTGCATATCAAACCTTTGCCTGTCGTCTCGGAAGAATGAGAGGTTCAAGCTATCACCCTTCTTCCCGCCACTACTTCCTGCTGCTGCTGCTCTTTCGCTTTTAGTCGAGTGCTCTGATGTTTGGCTAACTTGGTCTGGTTCTGGTTCTTTCGGAGCTACAGCTACTGATCTGTTCTGGACCGATGATGCCGGTGGAGACTCTATATTTGATGATAAGTATTCGACTTCTTTGTTGCGACGTCTAACGACGACGAAGAAGATTGCCGCACAGATGGATATGACTGCTATGAGACTCATAATCACAATCAGGGCGGTGTGAGCACCATTGGGCTTCGCTGTATTAACGTGTTTGGTCGGAGCTGAGCATGGATGTAATGGAGCTCCACACAGATCTTTATTCCCTGCTCGTTCAGGCAGTTAACACTAGACTGTTAGTACGTGACTTCAAGGCTTTAATTTGTTGCGATCGAATGCACTGCATGTGTATGCATGGCTTAAGGGGGTCTTAATTTCCCAAACTAAGTAGAAATTGAATAATCTCCCTCTAATTTTTGTAATGATAATGTGTTTTACTTTTACATATGAAATGATCATTATACGTAGTTTCTGATATAAACCGAGAATCGATCCAGAAACTAATCTTCATTGTATTATATATAATCATTTGAGCCGTGATCTTTCTTCTTAGTTTTCAACATTCCTACATCAACCCTCATATTCGTCTGAGTTTCACTCTCGCAGTCGCATGTCCCCTAGCTCCCGGAGAAAAAAGAACCAAATAGTAATTAAGAAAAATGCATGCAAGACTTGTTATAGATAAATAAGTACAAATGGATGTTAGATAGATAAACTGATATATATATATATATATAGAGAGAGAGAGAGAGAGAGATAGAGAGAGAGAGAGAGAGAGAGAGAGAGAGAGAGAGAGAGAGAGAGAGAGATGCATGACTCACCTTGAAAGTTATTTGGATCCAAGGCCTTAAAGATGTGTGGGATCTCACCCTCCAAGTTGTTTCTGGAGACATTAAACTCTTTCAAATTAGCATGTTCAAAATCTGGTATTTTGCCTGTAAAGTTGTTCCCGTCAAGGGTCAGCACCGCCAGCCTTTTCAAGGATGTCAACGACTTTGGAATCTCACCCGACAACTGGTTACTCGCCATATGAAGCTTTTTCAATGCCTTCATTCCCTCGAACCTATCCGCCGGAATCTCTCCGGAGAATTTGTTATCAGACATATACAACGTTTTCAACAAACCAACTTTATTCCACTCCGGCATCGTACCCTCGAAGTTATTGTTCACGATGCTTACGCTTATCAAGTCTGGAAGCTCGGCGAGTGCTGTGACATTAATGTCGCCGCTTAACCCCATTTTGTCCAGCAGCAAGCCCCAAAGCTTTCCCCTGTCACAAAGAACGCCGGCCCAATTCCCCTCTTTGGCTTTGGCTTTGGCATTCGTACCGCACGGAAGCGTGTTTTTCACCCAACTCTTCAGCGCATCATCACCACTAACCTTGAGTGAATCCTTGAACTTGAGGAGGACGTCAGCAATGTCCGGTGGCGGGGTTACTGCGGCTGAGGAGGCGACGTTAATATGAAACAGAACGAGAAGAAGCAAAGAACATTGAGCAAACAATGTCCAATGCACGCTGCGCCGCACGCAGCGAGACATCTTGCTGCGTTTCATATTAATGGTGTACGTATAGATGTTTAAGGTTTCCGGTTGTACACGCACTAGTAGGGGCAGCGTGTGCGCCCTTTAAGAGGGGCCTGCGCTGCAAAATGGAGTCCGGGGTGCGTGTGACGAAGAAAGCTTTGAGGGTTTGTTGATAGTGGTGGAATTTGTGAGGGCATTGGAAGAGAGAGAGAGAGAGAGAGAGAGAGAGAGAGAGAGAGAGAGAGAGAGAGAGAGAGAAAGGGAAAGAGTGAGTGAGTGAGTGGAGAGATAAGGAGCTAAGAATAGAAGTTGGAAAAGCTGTTTACATGGGTCAAATTGGAGAGGAAAGGAAATGAGGGGTGGCAAAGGTTGACAGAGTCAACCGAATTCGTTTTTATTTTTCAGGTAGAGAGTAATCCGGATTACCTCTTAAGCATTGTGTCTTTTCACCTATTTTAAGTTGTTGGTGTTTCAGAACTCTCGGTTTCAATAGAGGGGGCAACCATAGCATGCCAAACCTTCATTGTCTTTCACCTATCTCTATTAAGTATTAGCAATTGTGCAATGTCTTTTGCAGACAAAATGAGAAGCCTTTTAACCCTAATGTGCTATAAGCCTATAACCATGTTATTTTTGTCTATCTGACGCCCAGAACAAGAAAGTTCAACCCAACAGATTTTACACAAGAAGACCGGAACCGAAATGGAAAGACAATAAAATCGAGAAAAAAAAACATCAACAGTATTTCTTTACCACAGTGGCTAGTCGATAGGCTTGTTCCAACGATTCTTATGAACAAAGCCTAAATACATCACCTCTCAGCATTACTCTGGGATTTGATCTGTATAAGCAGAAGGTGATCCAGAACTGTTACTTGAATTGATCGTCACTGTGCACAAGCACATAACCTCATTGTTGAAACATCAAACCCTTGCCAGTCATCGTTCCCTATCTCTAATCTTTTTCTTTTCTCTTTCCCTTTTTTAAATTCGGTTTCATTCCTTAATGAAAGTGCAATTTTTTGAGTACCTATCTCGCCAGCACCTTGTTCAAAAGCTCAAAAATAGCAGGAGGTGACCCAGTTACCCACCTCTCTCTTATCTATTATTGTTATCACTCATCTTTAACAAAAAGAACTTCGACATTTAATAAACAACCTAATGAGGCATCAACATAACAGTGCTTGAACAAGACAAGATCATAGATAATCAGCCAATTCAATATATTTCTTGGTTAAAAAGACAACTGACCTGGTTATCCAGATAGCATCAAAGAACTAAAATGGACTAGCTCTCACAAGCCACAGCCAAATTTCAACATGGCTGTCAAAATTCCTCCACCAAGTAGGTACATGTGACAATTGAACAAGAGCAAAAAGTGTTAACATATTTAACCGTACAGCAAGGTACATAATGAACATGAAATTTTAAGTCCACCGAATGATTGAATGATTTGCCTTTCTGTCAAAATCATGAAGGTACTTTCTGGATGTGCCTCCTCTGTGAAATTCATCTAAATTTAGGAAGCTGCATCTATGTCAATTTCCTAAATGGATTTACTCCTTTGAGATGAGGCAATCTAGTGGATCAAATTCTTCATAACCAACATCAACAAGGCATAGACCATCAGGTGGAGCCGGGGGAGCAGTAGCACGTCTGCATGTTGCATCCATCAATTTTATCAATGCGTCCTCATCTGCACCTGCAGCGGCTTCCCTTACTGAGGTTGCCACGAGAACCCGAACCATCTGCAGAGAAAGGTAAACCTCAATTTTCTTTTCTGTTTGTTAAATCTGATATGAGTTCAAGGGAAGTCAAGGGGTTCAGTTTTGCTCATATTGCAAGAAATCGAAACCAGAAACTGACAACAACAATTCCAAAAATAGATCTTGTCCTAGATTTTTTTTTTTTGCATCAATTATATTCAACAGAACTATTACCCTGCGTAAGAATCTGTTGGCAACCAGTTCGATACACATAACCCGTCTCCCTTTTTCATGCTCCTACAAAGACCATAGTGCGAATTCATAACATGTATTGACCAAAAGAAAAATGAAAACATATATATGTAGGTATACTATCCGTCAGATCACTACAATCAGAAGTAATACTTGAAGCTTGAACTGATGTAATTTTGAAGCATGAATTGGTTGGTATTCAAACAAAAAACACAGAAGGTACAAGCCGTTGCGCACCTAAAAGGTGCAAGACACTTTATTATTTGGGCAATATCCAGCAACATATCATTCAATGACAATTCAAACTTAAGCTACATGAAAATTTGGAGGATTGGAAAGTGTAGACACCTCACAAATATTGAAAATTTTCCCAAGATTTATTTTCCTCTAATCTTTGACATAATCCAAGACCTACAAGATCCACACCCCATCATTTACTACATGACGGTTCAGGCAAGGCCTTCATAATTGAAAATTTTCAATTATAGAAAAATATTTCGACAGTAGTCCATACATCCTGGCAGTTTCCAGTTGGTTAATGCAAACTTAGGCTCCAAATGCCCAAGCGAATGCAAGCTCAGAGTTCCTTTTGGTCAAACAGACAAAGTCATATATTGTTCTTCTTTTTCTTTTTTTTTAGCTTCCCCCTTTTGGCATATATTGTTCCTATTTCTGTCAGTGAACATAACTTATCAAAAAGATTAATTAACTCATTTCACTGTTTAAGTTGTGTATCTGCTTATAGGCACACATGCCTATATGGGTGCAGAAACTAAGCAATGTAGTTCCATACTCCAACCAGATGTGAACCTGAGAGATGAATATTTGATGGGAAAGAAGAGGAGACAAAGAAGAATTCTGCTAGAAGCAAGTACATACTGAACACGGTAATCTGTACTCTCTTGCTCTAGCATGGAAGACAAAACACTCTGTTGGTGGACCCCTGAAACAGATAAACAGCTACAGTTAGCAGATGGAAACGTCTTCTTGATAAGTTAAGCCCATACCATTGGGATCTCCTTTCTTCTGTTTTGGCAATCTTTACTAAGGGGAATTTTGACTAGCAAATGCTTATCCTTGTGTATGAAGTTGAAAGTATAATTTGAAAGAACCCAGACACTGCGATAACATTTAAACCTTTTCCATCAGTAAATTTACTTTAACCAGTTGGATTGGAATGATTAGAGAGAAGATAAAAATCAACCTCATTATGTCGTATTTAAGCAATATTCCCTCGTCATATTTTTCATTGCAGTATGAATGGAAAAAAAATAATAATAATAAAACATAAAAGTGGATAAAAACCAGATGTGCACAGTTAAAGAGTTCCATGCATACCAGATCCTGTTTCCTTGTGTATTGACATTCTTCCAACTTTCCCTTAGTACCATTTAATAATAAAGTCATTCTAAACTCAGTTCAGGTTGATCCTGAAAAAAAAATGCTTCTCTTTTTTTTTTTTAAACAAAAATTGCTTCCTTATTTTTTCAGGCTAGGTTTTACTTTTAGTGCTAGAATATCAGGATCAGTCAATAAAGTAGACATTATGCACAAACTGAACAAATGCATTGACCCATGGACATGTATATTTTTAAAACTACTTCTTGAGACTCCACTGCTTGACGAGGTGAAGGGAACAAGTAAAGTGGTCGTGACCAAACCAATGAAAGACACCGCACATGGTTTTTAAATGATATAAACTGGAGGCACAGAAACAACAAGGCAACAATGATGCTAATTTGAATTGCAAGGGAAGACTCAAAGCTATATAACCTTAAAATGAGAAGCTTTTGAATACTGATGAGCAAGTGAATCATAATTCTTACTCGTTTCTGGATGCTTTGGTATCGCGTGCAAACATCTTATATGACAATGACCTTCCTTCTAGTTTCTGCAAAAGTTTGTTCACCCTGCTTACACTGAACATCTGTGGCTTCTTCTCAGCTTCAAGCCCTATGTCGTCAGTGATGTTTGTGTTTCTAACATTTGCCTCACTGCAGTTATCAGATACAACTTCATGCTCATGATGATTTTCTTTCATCTTCAATATTTGAGCATCCTCTCCAGTATCGTTACTTTGATCCCTATCCTCCTCATCATCATTAAATGGAAAGATATACAAATACCGCCTCCAATTGGCAGAAAAATTTGGATGGAACACACGTGATACCTATATTAAGATAGATTAGCTGTCAGCCAAAATAAAAGGAATAGCAGAAGATAAAAGCAGATAGGTCTCCAGAGTCCATATTCACAAGCTAAGAGGATTTAAACAAGATGATTAGTGGATTTTAATTCATACAGAGCACAAACCGTAGTAAATCAGAGTAAAACAGTACCTCAGTAACTGATACTGTCCTGAGTTTTCCTGGTGCTGCATTATCTATAGCATCTGCAATATCTTGACATTTAACATCCTTGCTCCAAGTATCTAAAATGTCAAAAGGGAGCAACATTAAAAAACCTCCAAAATCTGAAATGATAATAGGCAAAATGAAAGCCATTACCCAACAATGCCACTTTCAAAGAAAATAGAATAGACAGTATGAGCACATGATAAGAACTTGAACCAGAAATATGGGTATGTTCACTAAATTATCAGATTGAAATGGACCTATTTATTACTAGACAAATAATTGGTCAATGGATGACTCCTGATTAACACTGCAGTGAACTAGATAACCTTGTGAATGACTATAGCACAATCTATACCCTCTACCTGCGTTAACATTCTGGCATACCCAAGCCTATATCAATATTAAGTATATACCAGCTCCATATAACAACAAGATAGCTAGCAACTGTTTCTCATTCGTACTAAAAATAATGAAACTTAAATCTGAACAATGTAAGTCAAACAAGCAATGAGGTTTAGCATACAGAAAGAACAAACTTGATTAAGGGCTGTCACTCCTTTATCGGTCCGCCCGGCAACAGTTGCAGCCCCTTCCAAAGGCAACCCTTTCTCCTTCAGCATCCGGGCTTTCTTCTCATCCACAAATCTCCCAAGACATTGTTCAACAACACTGTTCCACAAAACAACACAAAATAAACACCAAAATCCAAACTCCTTACAATTCACACTCAACAACAAAACCGACAAGCAAACACATCTAAACTCAACTTGGGTACCTCCCAAATCCACAAAACAAAATGAAACTTTACCAAAGCTAGCACCTTTGGACAGTGTAGAGCTCCGGCTGCTTTTGCCACCCATCAAAAGAACCACCATGATACGACACCACAATCTTGAAAGTCAATCTTGCCCACCTCCCACCTCTATTTTGAGAATTCACACTCTCTATGGTATTGCAAATTCTGCTTTTGCTGAAACTAGAAGTACCCAACAACGCAGACAAGGGCTTCTGACCTTTTACCACATCGGAGTAGAAGTCGATGACTTGTTGCCACGGCCTGGCTGGCATGAACTGGAAGCTTTCCCTGCAAAAAGGGTTCATGTTTAATTTACAGTGGAAGAATCTTAGAGGGAGAAAAGTTAAAAAGAGAGATGGGAGGGTAGGTACTTGGTAGTCCAGCGAGCTAATGCGCAGGGATCGGTGTGGTTATATTGGAGCAACACTTTGCTCTCCATCTCTGCTTTGTGAGTCTTTCAAGTTTGCGAGAGTTTTGTTCGTGGGTCTTCACGGCATTCCCACTAGTTCACCTTTTGTTTGAAACTTGCAGTGTGACACTTGAGTCACCCAAGGGTTCCAGCACCCAGGTGTCCCTCTTAGGTTTTGTACTGTCCTCTTGTTATACTGTTAAGTAATGAGTTTGTAGATGTTAACTATAAATACGGAGTAATAGATGCTTTTACTGTCATCTATCTTACCTACGCTCGTCCGGCTGCCCAGCGGCGCTAGCGCCGGCCTCTGGCCTCGCCTGCGTTCGCCGAATGTGGCCGGACTGGTTGTTGCTATTGGAGCATGCTCCGATGAATGGATGGGGCTGAGAAGGTTCAAGTTTTCTTGGTCGAAGTCGACCGCTGCTGCGGCATATGTAGAGGACTCGTAGAAGATGGGGGTGATCGATCAATTCCGGCTGGATCTTGATTCAATATTGGCTGTGAAGCCCGAACTAGGTTGTGGTCGATCCTTTCGGATATCGTCAATCATGGATTCGGGTCGAACGGTTTATGTTGTTGAAGGAGATGGAGATTGGCTCACGAGATGGGGTGGTGATGACGGGGGTACTGCAGTGGGGTTCTGTCGAGGATGGTATTTTGGCGGTGGTTGGGATCCAACAACAGCGGCGGCGACCCCAAATACTAACCCCGTATTTATCCAAGCCCTCAATTTAACGAATACTCATTCCGTTTGCACGTGTTACCTTTGTCTTGCAGACACGTGTCCAGACATGGTGGGTGTTTGACCCCATGGGTACATTCTAGACGTTTCCTCGGCCAAAACCCAAAATTACAGTGTGATCCTTGTATTTTTGGAAAATATTTCAATTTTTTTTTCCTCAAAACCTCAATTTTTCGAAAATTGTTTGTGGGATGTGAAATATTCAGTATTCACACATGGACACTTCAAATGTAATTTTGCTCAAAGTGTGTGATTTGCCCCCTTTAAATCTTAGAGCATCTCCAACAATTTCCTCAAATTTTCTCTAAAATGGGAAAACAAAAGCTAAAATCTCCAAAAAATTTATGATCAAAATCCAACAGCTTTTCCATTTTAGAAATTTCGGCATTTAATACAACAATAAAATATAATATATCATCATTAATTATAACAAAAAAAACATTATATATTTCATTGTAACAATAAATTACCCAATAAAATATTTTATTGTTGTCTTAAATTGGTTGGAGCACGTGAAAAATTTAATTTTGGGGATTAAAGACTTTGCTGCAAATTTGAGGAATTAAGACTTCTTTTTCTTCTTCATCCTCATTTTAGGGAATGAGATGGAAAACTGTTGGACCTAAAAATAGCTCTATATTCCCCAAAATTGAGATGTTCAAGAAAATGAGGAAGTGGTTGGAGATGCTCTTAAACCGCCTTCCAAGCAATCTCTTTTAGATTGGCTGAAAGTTTTATTTTCTCATTCTGATACTTCCCGCATTTAGCTGACCTTCATGCTTATTTGGTCAATTTGACATATAAATGTCATCTTTCGTCAAATTCCTTCTAGTTCGCAATGTTATTTTCATGCTACTTCTTCTCTTAATAATTGTTTAGCTACGAATGTAACATATCATCGTCCAAAGTCTTTAGAGATTCCTATAATAAAATAGCACCCCCTGATGAAGGTTTCATTAAAATAAATTTTGATGCTTTTGTGCAAGCTAACCAAGCTGCTATTGGGTTTGTTTTTCGGGATGCGAATGGTGCTCTGTTGACGGTAGCTGCTAGAAATACTAGTTATACTTCAGTGTTGCTTGCTGAAACCATGGCGCTCAAGGAAGCATTACACACGATGTGGTTGCAATGATTCTTGCATGTGCTCGTCAAAGGGGGACTCCAAGCTTCTAATCGACTGTCTTCATAGAAAGACTACTACGCCCTAGTGTATTCCACATCTCATTCAGGATATATTGATGCTATGTTCTCATTTCCAAGCATGTTACTTCCGACATATTTACAAAGAAGCAAATTTTGTAAAAAACTGTTAGTGTAGAAAAATCTGCTATGTTCTCATTCAACTCATTTTTTGGAAAAACCTGTTAGTGTAGAAAAGTTTGAGAGTGCATTAGATTGTTTGTTGTACTTTGAGTTTATATTTTTTATTATAAAAAAAACATGTTACTCAAGTCAAAAACTTGGAGTTCAACTTTACATTGAGATAGTACGTAGATAGACTAAAAGTTTTTCAAATATAGACCAAAACCGAAACCGACCCGAATCGATCCAAAAATTCTGATGGGCCAAATATTTAGGTCAAAGATTTTATAATCTAAATTTGGTTAGAAAAAACCTTAAACCGAATAATTAAGATTAATTTTGGTTTCGTCTAAAAACCGACCCGAACCGAAGTAAAGCCCAGATTTAAGAAGCCCAACTCCTTCTCGTTCTTTCTCCCGGTCTCCAACTCATACATCACCGAGCTTACATCTCTCTCTGAAACTTCATCACCATCATCAGAAAAACCAAAACCTCTTTTAACCTCCACTCCCAAGGTACTTATCACTACGATTATTAATCTCTCTCTCTGCCTTTTCTCACTCTTAGGGTTTTGGGGTTTTCTATTTCATCCAAATTTCTAATTCTTTCTATTAAATTTTGTAGCTTTGTGCATTTGAAGGTCGTGAACTCAGATATTTGAACACCATGGGCTCGTCTTCAACCGACGCTTTCCCACAAATGCAGGTGCCATATATTCATCTGGGCACCCAATTTGTATTATTTGATTTTGTTATATGTGTTTGTGATTTTATGTAGTTGCATGTGAATTTGGGGTTTGAGTTATGTGATTGTATTAAGTTTAACCAATTAATATTTTGGATTGAAAATGTTTAGTCGGGTTAGGGAAGAGAGGTATTTTTCGATCACCTAGGTAAGATAGAGATAAGAGTGTTGCAAGTGTTGGAGTTTTAGTCATTGGGGTTTCGGGGTTGAGGAATTTGGGTGTGGAGACTTGTTTTTCGGGTTAAGATTCTGTTTTGCGGTAGTACCCGAAGTTAGGTGAAAGACTTATTCATTTACTAGTCACAGTTCCGATGAAATGGTGTTGAAAAGTTGTCTGGGGAAGGAGATGGATGGGAACTTATGTTGATGGTCTCTGTAAAGAATAACATGGTGTATAATGTTTTGACTTATGTAGACACTTTTGATTTTTCTGTGGATTGGATTTTTGGTTTGTGTTTTTGGATGGAATTAAGACAATATGGACGAGAGATATCCGCTGAGCACGGAGTAGGTGAAGTTTCTGTGAATTTAGGAATTAGAGGCAGCTTATGAGTTGCTAGTTTGTTGGAAAATTTTCTGCTCATATTGCGGTACACTGAAAAATAAAGAAAGGTTTCTCCCAGAAAAATAAAAATAAAAAAGGGTTGTGATTTTTACATGTCTTCCGTATTTATTGTATGTGATCAAGGTAAGTAAGTGAGGTGGAAAAAGCGGTTCTGAAGCTTTTAGGAATTCGTTTCCAACACTGACAATTGGTAGACATTGTAATGCTTGGATCCTCTTTCTAATTTACTTATGGTTCTATATTATAAGAGCTTAATAGTATTGACCATTGACAAAGGATTTCTGGTGCCTTGTAAACTCCTACCCAAAATGAATGGAGTACTGTACACAGCTTGAATCTTAGTCTTGGCTGCTTCCACTTTGCCGTTACATTGTTGTTATTAAACCATTAATTCTAGACCAGTAAGAGCAGAGTGCTGCATACATTCGTATATGTGCATGTGTGTTTCAGGTGTTCATGTATTCTCCTTGTTATTTATTTAGATGATTCGTGCTTTGTTAAGCTAATATCTAATGGCAGGAAATTATGCTGGAGTTTCGAGCTGGTAAAATGGCTTTTGAGGGGAAAAGGGTTGTTCCCGATACTCGTAAAGGACTTGTTCGCATAGCAAGGGTATGGTATAAGTTGACATGAGGTTTTAGATACTTTTCCCCCCTAATTCAAGCATATAGAAAACAATCTATGTTTCTATCTAATATTTTGTTTTAACTCAGTTTTGGTACAACCAATTAGGGTGAAATCTATCCTCTTTCTGTATCAGGGTGAAGAGGGTTTGGTGCATTTCCAGTGGCTTGATCGGAATCTAAATGTTGTTGAAGATGTATCCTGATTTCTTTTTATTTATTTTTCTTTTCTCCTCAAACTGTTCATTCAATTTTCTAGCTGGGTGTTGGGTGCAGGATTTGTTGATTTCATGTTTGATTGTTTGAAGCATGCTCCTTGTTATGAAAGTTGAAAGTTTTTTTTTTTTGATTTCATGTTTGATTGTTCATTCAATTTTACTGTTGTTGCTCTTATTTTGGCTGTCTTTGCATTTTATTTCCCTTTCTATTTGCTCAACTTACTTTGTTGTACCTTCTTTTGACTGGTTCCTGATCCATTCCTGCTTTTCACTCAATCTTCGTGTTTTGTTTGATAATGATAATATATATACATTTATATGTATATTATACACACACTCGCACACATATTGTGGTGGTCGTAAATATCCTTAACAAAAAGGTACTACAGGATCAGATTGTTTTTCCTGATGAAGCAATTTTTGAAAAGGTATACTTCACCTGATTTTAGAAATTTTGAGTTTTATGATTTAAATTAGCCTCCCTCTCCCCCCACTAGTGTAAGGTTCAATATCATCACTTCACTTCTGGTTCACTTAGGTTAATCAAGCATCGGGAAGGGTGTACATACTAAAATTCAACACCGATGATAGGAAGTTTTTCTTTTGGATGCAGGTCAGGTTCATGTTTATCCATTTTCTTTACATTGTATCTGTATAACATTATAAGTCGTTCTAATATTTGGATGCTTTCATTTATATAATCCAGGAGCCAAAAGCTGAAGATGACACACAGTTATGTACCTCCGTTAATTACTACATCAATCGACCAATCGGTACATCAAATTCATTACTGTGGATAGCTTAGCTCTTCTATGAAGTATGTGTAGTCACTGTAGTGTCTTTCCTTGAAATTTCCAGCAACCGCAGGTCTACAATTTTTAGACTATCCCAAAGCTAGACTTGAAGTTTATTTTCAACTCTTAGCATTGAATAATATGATATTAACTGATTGATATTGACATCATATCATGTCTCATAAGACAATTGAAATTTCAAAAATCCCATGTCAACCTGGATCTTATTAGGAAAATCTTGCAAAGTAAAATAAAAAGGTGCAAAGAGTTCAATTTTTGACTGCATTGTTTAGTGTTGTTTAGAATTCGAGAGGATGGTATGTGCTATGCTTTATTACTGCATCAGGTTTGATATTTGGGTTATATTACTGGTTTCAGAAGAAGAAGAAGGCCCTGATGGCTCTGTTCCTCTAACAGCTGATGATATGTTTGAAGATGATATTTCATCAAGGTATTTTAACACTGAACCTTGCAACCTTTGTGTTTTATTTGAGGTAGGGTAGCAGATGGATGGAAAAATGAAAAAAAGATTACTAAAAATAAAAAGTAGAATGGGAAAAAAGTTCGGGATGCTTTCAGATGGATTCTGTTTGAATGTCAATATGGCTTACTACCTTTATTAAATCATGACCTTTTCCACGGCTTTTAAACTTAAAATACTATTTTTGCGGCAGTCCAATAAAGTCTATGATATATGAGTTTAGCTGCTTTAAAATTCAAGTGATCTGTTGACCTAAAAAGACCTATGATATTATATTTAATCTGTTGCATGCTATACTTTTGTTATCTAATCTACCAATGAGTTGTTTCTTTTTATGCTTTTTTGGCATTGAATTTTTTCTTTCTATACTTTCTTGGCATTTTGAGTATATTGTATCTGTCTCATATGATTGCTTATGTCTTCCAGAGCTGGAATCTTGTTGGAGCCAAACTTGGGTGCGGAAGTAAGTAGCGATGTAACCTCTTCTTCTGGCCCAGTGAAGTTGGAAGATCTTCAAAGAATCTTGAGTAACATTGATCGTGCAGGTGTACTTAGTTATCTCCTTAAAGCATACGATATATATTAGCTTCTTTCTCTATTTCATAGTTGGTCTACGCTCTGACACTTCATCCCATGATACTGTTGCAGATAGTGCTGGGGATCCAGATGGAGGTAATTAATTTGATTTTTCATCCAGATGGGCAGATAATGCAATAATTCTGAACTTTTGTTATTAATTTATGTAGGCTGCTTTTCATCTAGGAATTTTCTTACAGCTATTGTTTTTATCATCTCAATTCTCAACCATCTATTGTTTTGCATTGTTTACTCCAAAATTCCTTGTTGGTTTGCATTAAAAATCTGGCAATTTCATGGAGTACTGAATATGTTGTGACAGTTGTGCAATGTCAAATCATTATTTCATACACCCATGGTCAAAGTGCTTTGATCCTTCATCTTTAAATTAGTTAGGACATGTGCTCATAAACACTAGCACCAATGCTGTTAAACTCTTATGAAAGTGGTACTAGGTAGGAAGGAAAAGATATTCCTAACCGAAACATTCTTTTAGCTCATGTAAGGCCCTAGCTGTCTTTGTTTTCATGTGGTCTGGAATTTGTACCTCTAGCTATTTAGCTATATGCTGGATTTTTCTGTCTTCCAAGATTTTAGGGTTTAAAGATGTCACGTCTCAATTTCACTTTCTTTTATTGATCTTCAAAGGTGCAAATTGGTCGTAACCACGCATTGTAACAAATAACAGTGAGTGCAGAATGGTAGTACATTATATTAATAAGTGCAGAATTTAATACGTAAAATTGATTATTCCAAAAGCAGGATGATACTGTGAATTTAAGCCATTCTTAGAGGTGTAGATCAATCTAGAATGTCAGTTGTTTGTTATAACTTGTTAGCTATGATCTGTCAAGCCGCTTGATGAGTTAAACTCTATCAAATGTGCATAATGACCCATAACACTCTAGTGTCTTAATTGTTTTTTTTTTTCTCTTTTACTCTGGCCCAGGCATAAGTTTGGAGGATATACTGACACCTGATTTGATTCTGCCACTGATTGAGACAATGCCACTGCAACAGAGTGTAGGATCTTACTTGCCTGAGGTATGCAGCATTCTGGTGTTTGAATTTTCAGCATGTCCTGCTTTAGTTTGCGTTTTCTCCATCTTCTGATTCTGTTGAGGTTGTAGGGTGAATGGTCTCCAGAGGATATATTGGAGTTGCTGCAGAGTCCACCATTCCGCCAACAAATGAATTCATTCAATTATGTAAGAACCTGAAACCCCATTTTTCGGAATATCTCAATGATGATTGGTGGCACCGTTAAAGTGTTAATTTCCTGTTATCATCATTATCATTATTCTGAGCTCCCTTTGATCTTTTCCCAATTATTTGTAGGTACTTCGAACAGGACAGATAGATTTGACTCAATTTGGTATTAACCCAAGCAAATGTAAGATCCTTTTCATAAGAATCTAGTAGCTTGCTATTATACCAAAGTTCTGTAGTATTGTGTTATTGCTCAGTAGTTGATTTTATGCTTCACATTTAATAAACAGTATTCAGTTAAAATTCAATGTAGACTAACATCATAGCTTGCCAAAACAACATAGTGCACGCAAACAAGTTTATTTGAATTTGAAATGGTTCACAATTTCAGTTTGAAATTAAAGATTTTATGTTCTTGGGCATGGCTGGTGGATTAATGGTATTGTCCACTTGTCACTTGTTTTATTAGAAATGGATGAACTTTTTATTTATAAAAAGAAACAGCCAATTCTGCCGGCATTTATAATGAGGAAAGTAATCACCTCATCATACTCGTACACATATTCACTTTTCACATTTATTAAATTAAATTTCCTCTTTGCATAACACAATCCTCTGCCCACCATTGTGCCCATCTGTTCTTTCTTGGTAACGATACAGACCTTCTCTTAACATTGATCTAAGCCATACCAAATTGTACGAATGTAACATCACTGAACACCAAAATCAACTCCCAGTACAATGCCACCCCATAATCACTGTCATTGTACAAGGAAAGCACTCGTAACTGCACTGGACCAAGATTTTGGTTCCAGATTTTGTTCTAATACTGTCTAGGAAGTGGGTTTCGAGTGATGGTTGTCCTTTTAATTATTTTTTTCCTTATTTTCCCCTTTTTTCCCGTTACTGTTTTTGATTGTGGTTGCTAGAGAAAGATGGAGGTGATTTCCGTACTCAATAGTCGTGGGTTTGGCTGGTTGCTGTGGACATTTTGGGATCTAGGGTATAGTAGTATAGATGCTTGGGGATTTGATAAACAGAGAACAGTGGGTGTGCATGTGTTGAATGGGTTGAAATAATGCTTTACTTTTTGTGGTTGCAATATGTTGGAGTAAGAAGGGTTGGATTGAGGATTAATGTGGGTGTCAGTGCAAATGGCTTGCGCTTTCTGGAGGCTTTGCTTTTCGGAGTATAGGAAGTGTTGAGCCATTTTTGGCAGGCCGCTGTTTTAGTTTTACTAGTGTTGAGAGCATTGGTTTATGGGGAGGTGCTTATGGAGATTGGAGCTTTAGCTTATACTATGTTGCAGTTTTGGTATCTTTGCACTAATGGTTCAAGCTGCTTAACATGGTTATTAATCTATCTGCTATAATGTGGGTTTCTCTTCTAATCTCGGCTTCTCTTGCAGATAAGTTCACGGTATTGTCTTTTCTTGAGGCACTTGAGGATTCAGTTTCAAAATCATCTGAGGAATCAATGCAAGACGACAAGGATTTGAGATCTGAATCTTGTAATCCCATGGATGAATCCCAGTAGTTCAGGCACTCTGCATTTCTGTTCAGTTGGCCTCGTTCTTTAGGACTTATGTCAGGTCTCCCTGTAACTTTTGTATACATGGTTCATTCAAGAAAGGAAAACAAGGCAGCAAGGATTATATTTTTCTTTTTTATAGATTTCCTTGTGTTTCATACAGATCGTTAAAACATCATATTCAATAGTTTTATTATCTATTTACATTTAGGAAGATTATGTCTCCTCTTATTTGTGGTGGCCTAAATAATGGCCTCTCTGTTCAAAGTTGTTTGGGTAATGCATACACGACCGTGATGACAGCCAAGACAAGCCCTAATGAATGCACATTTGGAGCTTTGTTCAAAACTGTGATTAGTGTGATCAGCTCTAAACTGAAATTGTTTTTATGAGAACAGTCATCATTGGCGAACTAACCGGTCATTGAAAATCTATGAGCCAAGTTCAAAGAGAATCATAGTTATAGCTCAAATCGAAAAAAATTGGCTGAGGTGCCAGTGTCCTATGCTCAAATCTATCATTTCAAGTAGCTCTGTTCAAAGAGGATCAAGGTTTATCTAAACCAGATTCCACCTATTACTTGATTGATCTGATTCATCACAAAGAAGTTGATCAGCTGATTTCACTGTACAAACTTCAGAAGTACCTCCCCAAATGAGTCTATCAATGCTCCTAAATGCAAAACTGAAGCCTACAATAGTTGGCGGAGATGAGTACGGATGGCAGTACATAAGCTGTCACTCACACCTCGAGTCCTAAGCAGCTCTTCACTTGTTGAATCCACAGAGAGTTGGTTGAGTTGTCGTTCCTCAACTAGATGATCCAAGGACGCTTCAAAACCAGAATACCTCTTTTCGCCAATGGCGATCTCTGCCCGGAGTAAGATTGCTTGCGCCTCAAGCTTCTTGATTTGCTCTTCCACAGTCAGCAGCTCCACCTTCTGCTCCTGGACCTTCTGGATGTTTTCTTCTGCTAAGGAACCTTCAGAGAGGAGGATGTGCCTCCTTTCATCCAACTCGAAGCCCTGAGCTACAAGACCAGCCAATTTTTGGCGCAGTGATTCCTCCTTGTCCAGAACCAGTGGTAACTTTGATAGCTCTTGAACAACGAGATCAGCAATCCATTTGGTAGTAGACAGTTGGAGAGTGGGCAGCACTGCCAGGAGCTGTTGTCTGGTTTGGGGGTCTCGCAACTCAGCAGAAGAAATAAGAGCTTTGAGCTTGGTCTTCTCCTCCTCAGATTGGCCGATATTGCTAGCAGCCTTCTTCGCAGACAGATCTTGAAGTTTCTCTCCCAAGGAACGTTTAGCTCGTGATGACTTTGGAGAACTTGAAGAGGGCAGTGCAGGAATGATAAGAGTTGGAGTTATTCTAGCAACAGCTGAAGGCTCAAAGGGATCACTTTGTACCTCAAGATTCTGCTCTGGTGCATTGGAAGTCTGATGAGCATCAGGCCTAGCTGCTTCAGCTACAGGCTCTAGGTTCAGGCCTGAGAATGCTTGTTCCCCTTCTTCAGTATGAGGAACTTCGACGACAGGAGGAGGCTCAATGACTGGGAACACAGGAGTTCTGACTTCGCCTACTGGTATGATGGCCAGATTTTCTTGCACTGGTGCTATAAACTCTTGATCAGTCGCAGTGGTCTCAAAGGGCCGGACCTGTTCCTGAGAGGTGGAAAGGGTTGATTACGTGGCACAGTGGCAGTGAAGCACATATACTTCCAGGTGTCAAATGTGGTAAAGATATCAAATAGATACATATCCAGAGAGAACATGTGAATAACAGAACTATTAAGGACAGTTTCTCCCCAGATGACTTCAGAGAAATTTGAGGGGCCTGTGCACGAATTGTAGGTGTCAAAATTCCCTTAGCAGCAGCTGAAGGCTCCAAGGGATCACTTTGTTCCTTAACATGCTGCTCTGGTGCATTAAGAGTCTGATGAACATCAGGCCTTGCTTCTTCAGCTAGAGGCTCAATAATATCTAAGAATACTTGTTCGACAGCTTCAGTATGAGTTACTTCGGCGACTAGAGTATGCTCAATAACTGGAAACACAGGGGTTGTGACTTTGCCTACTGGTAAGATGGCCAGATTTTCTCCTACTGGTGCTATGATCCCCTGATCAGTTGCAGTGATTTCAAGGGGCTGAACATGTTCCTGAGAGGGCAAATACATTATAAGAACATTCAATTTCAAAGTAGAAGCAATGCCAGATGACTATTACTTTACATAATGGAAGGAAGTGTATTACGTGGCACTGACGTACAAATATTACTTCCATAGTTCCATGTCTCAAATGTGGTAAATATCAAATAGAGACATAATAATGACTCGAGTGGTTTTAAATACACACTCTAAATAACTTAATACACATCCCTATTATTTGATATTTCAAATCAAATTTGATTGGTATGTTAAATGACCAAAAGAGGCATGTATAATACAATTTAAATATTAAAAACAACTTATATTTAGAAACTAATAATGTGAAATATAAACCAAATTAAAATATTAAAAACGAAAACTTATTTTTAGAAACTTTTAAAGTGAATTAGAAAAAATTAAATTTTTAAGATCAAGAACTTATTTAGGAAAACTCTCCGGAGAAAGTTGATTGTGCCATATTGTCACTATCTTTTTCAACCCATGGATGAACAATCTCATCAAGCTTGGAAATACTACCTGTACGAGTAATATTCATCATGTCAATGGACTTGTTTAGAAAAAATCTCTTTTTCGACAAGGTACATGTTTTCGAATGAACAGATTAGATTAATGATAAAAGAAACATAGACAGAGAACACGATTGGATCACCTTTTCATCAAACAAAGAATTCCCAATGTCTTCTCCTGATTCCTTTTCTTCAATTTCATTGTCGTTAGCTAGTTGCAAAATCTCCAAAGATGGAAATCCAGTAGAATTTCTTGAGCAGAATCTTGTCAGAACTGGAAGATCTTTTAGCTTCAGATGTTGTAGCTTAGAGAACATGTCCTTCATAAACTTATCATCACTTTCATTTATTGATACTATCTCTTCCATCATCCGACATCCGGATATCTCAAGATGTGTGAGTTGTACAAGACTTCTAGCCATGGAAGATGATAATAAGAATCTCGAACCATCTAGGTCACTCACCACCAACCTTTTTAAGTTGGGAAAAACCCCCTATAGCACAAGTCAATTCTGATTACAAGGGGAATTAATTATACTTCCAAATTTAAACCAATAACTTTACTGCCTATAATTGTGGGTCGATACTGTACTAGTCTATAAATTAGTTAATGTTTGGATAGATGTGCTCAAGAGTAGGTACCATATTAAGTAGCAGAAATTTGTATCTGTGAAGATTTCTCAATACATGTCCTTAATTGTCACAATTAGTGGTTCTGAGTCTGGCTCTGGTTCAGGTACTAACGACACAGTACGTGGTGGAGGAGTCAGTAGTAGTTGTTTCAGGTTCTCTACCTGGGGAGACCTCCTCTGTGTAGGATATTCCGTGTGTGTTCTAATAAGTTAACCTAGCAAACATGTTCTCTATTTATTGATCAAGATGCTTCATATAGGGTTTGCTAGCATAGAGATAGCTTGGGATTCTTTTAGGTGATTTTGCATAATTCGATTTTGATTTTTTACGTAACACGAGAGGGTGAATTGTGTTCATATTGTAGCCTACATTAGTTTGATCAGTGAAAGCTTTTTGTACTGCGTTATAAATATAATAATGACTTGATGAGTTCCCAAAAAGAAAAAATTTGACCAAGTAAATCTTCATAAAACGATATCTATACTAATGGAATATATAATCAATTGGACCAACAAAAAAAAAAAAAGGACATATGAACAAGTCAGTAAAGAGCGTACCTCCCCATTAATGATATGTCTAAACTCAGCATTGTGGACATGGAGGTGTATCAGTTGCTGAAATCCTTCACCATCTAATTGAGAGGCAGTACTTTTACCAGCTTCCATCCCATTTAAGTGTAACTCTTCAGTTCCATTCATCAACATATTTAAACCAGATTGGTTCAAATTATTGCTGTTAGTGACCTTGAGTTTCAACGTGTTGAGGTTTGCATCCGCGTCATCCCATTTCCAGGCAGCACCAATATATATTTGGTACCTTTGCAATGCATTGGAGAACAAATCTGTTGGAAGAATGTTAGCATCCAGGATATGAATATGCAAAGTGCTTAGCTTAGACAAGTGCTTGAGCTCTAAAAGGCTTGCATTACTTTTCTCAGTACCAATGACTCCTTCAGTCTCCCATCGGTTAAAGCTATTTCCCATCCTCAGTTCTTCTAGGCTCTTCAAATTTGAGATAATACCAGGTGCAATAAATTCCAACTGAGAGCAACCAGTCAAATCCAACAATCGTAGATGAGTCAATTGACCTATTTCTTTAGGCAACTCTTTAAACTCGGATCTTAGAAAGCTAAGGATTTCTAAGTTTTCTAGATGACCAATTAGAGCTATATCTCCCAAGTTGCATACATCTAAACACAATGTCTTCAGACTTTTCAGGAACTGAAGAGATGGAGGTAATGCCGGGATACTCAAAGAAGTTAAATCCAACACTTCGAGTTTTGTCATTTCTTTAAAAATGTTGCACGGGATTTCTAAAGAGTAGTAACCCCTACCAGTAGCTGAAAGAACCAACAACTTTAGTTCTCTGCACCGCAAAACTTCAGGAAGCTTGGGGATACTGGGCATATCGATGGAGATCATTGTACACTTTTCACAAAACTCCTTAGTATCTGGCCATTTTTTAAACTCATCTCCACCACTTACTATCAACACATGTTGGTCCCTCGAGATACGTTTAGCAACTTCATGGATGAGGTCATGCATCTTGACACACTGACTATCTTCATGGTCAAGCAATAGACAAGAATCCTTTAGTTGATCAAGCAATGAATTTACTGTATCCCAAGCTTCTCCCAGTGTATCGAGGTTCTTAAACAAACCCAAGCCAATGCCATATTTCAACAAGTACTGTATATGAATAGTTTTCGAAGAAACAGCAGAAAGTCCACAAAGCAAGAACACTAGCTTAAGCTCCTCATTATTTAACTGACTATAACTCCACTCTAGAGCCAAGTAAGTCTTTTCTGTGAACTCTTCTTTATCAAACTTTTTCAAACGTGTCAACGCATAATTCCAATGATATAATGTACTTCTATTTTTCAAGGCACTTGCCACAGTGACAACTAAAACCGGCAAACCTCCACATTTTTTGGCTACTTTGGTTGCTACAGCTTTTATGGAAGGATCTTTAACAACATCACCTGCCTTCTTCTTGAACAGACTCCAGGATTCTTCTTCCCCTAAAAGATCAAGTGCAAACTCTTTTTGTGTATGCATCTTACGGGATAATACTTCACGAGTTCTTGATGTCAACAATACTTTACAAGTCGTCACACCAGAAAGTCCCACAGCCTCCAAATCAATTACATCCCACACATCATCGAGAATTACCAGAGTCTTTTGGTCTTTTATCCTGCTAAATATACGACGTGCTCTTCCAGCATTACTCTCATTTTCAGGAAGGACAACACCTAACTTCTCAGCAATTTCTTGTTGAATTCTTTGGATGCTTCGATTTTGTTTTACGTCCAGTATCATAACCACATCGTCAAATAATGTCTTGTCTCCTGTAGCTTGACGAGAAACTTCTTTGACAAGTGTTGTCTTTCCCACACCACCAAATCCGTATACTCCAATCATGTTGATATTAGGACTGTTTCTCAATTCATTCATTATTTGGTCCACCACTACAGTTCTTGAGCTCAAGGCCTCGTAATCTTTGGAGGGCACATCTTGTGGGGTGGTAGAATGGGCAAAAGTGCTAAAGTCTTTCTTCCCATAGAGCTCAGCAACGTCGCATACCAATTTTGTTGATTTTCGACTAAGCTGATGACGAACCACTAGATTAGGAAATAATCCACAAAGACACTTCATCTTTTCTTTATGTTCTTCATTCAAGATCACATTTGCTTCTCCTGTGATCTTTTTGACATCTGTCAGCCAGTTGTTGACATGGACTTCAACTTCTCTTGAGTTTCTCTTTTCTTCACCAACCTTACGCTCCACATCCTGACTCACAGCAACCAAGTCGTTCAGTTGATTCTCTAGTTTTTTGACATTCCGATTGTAATAGATTAGATAACCCACTTGGCGTCCAACTGGTGTAACCGTTAACTCCACAAGTTTTCCAACAATTCCAGTACCAACATCAATCAGAAACGCCATAATAGTTACTGAAAAGAGAGAAAAATCAAACAAATTTCTAGGATAGATAATAGGTCTTCAATCACATTAAAAAAAAACAACAAAACAAAAAGATTCGAACATTCACAACTTCTGTTCATGAAAATAAGTAACTTTTTTTATTGACTTTTAATCCCAAATTACACAACACGCATCTAAACCATGCCTCCTGGTTCGTCACCTTCTTCCTCTCTTATAACCAGTTACTTTGTAAAGAGGTCTAGTGCATATAGTTTGCAATCACAGATCTGATATCGACTGCAAATAGTTTTAAAACATTTCGAGAACTTTTATGATGATAAGTCTCCTAATTAATTTTGAACTTTTCTTAATGCATCCTATGGTCAGAACAGTATGGCCAAACTTTTGTATCATAATAAAAAATAAAAATAAAATAAAAAATCATTAGTAGAACTAAAGATATTCTTAAAGAAAAAAAAAAGAAGGTATAACTCAATTGTTTTTGTTAACTAATATGTTAACTAATAAGGCTGTGGAATAGAAATAAGTCAGCCCCCTACATTCCACATGCAAGCCCACACTTATCTGTCATCTGTGCAGGTGCTTGGCCTAACATATTTGATATTTGTGACAGGAATGATCAAGTATAACACTTTCACACTTGGAAATGAAAAAGGCGGAGGCTAACTATTTCGTGGGTAGTCAAATATTTGGGATCAGTTCAGCTTAGCTAGTCCAGGCATACGCAGGTATTTAGTTAGGGTACGCTTGTTACCTCGGACTATCTACCCTCACCTTAATTTCTACCAGAAGCCTAGACGTAACCCAGCTTATGCTATAGCAAGCCATGTCCCATGTTTGGCTTTGTAGGACTAGGTACTGGCAAGACAGAAGAACAGAAGCAAATTATTTCTCAAAACTGAGATGCCATGAGTTTGCAGAACTCTTTCTCAAATCTGGATCTGAATTAGATATGTGCCAAATTCTCTAATTCTTTCAGTCAACAACCATAACGAATTGGGTTTTTCCAAGTCACCTAAAACTCAACCAACTCATGGAAAATAAGTTTCTGCAAAATCATCCTTCACTCATCAATCATCACCAATTTCTGCTTGATCCAACTGGAATCGCCTAATTGCTACTACCCGAAGAAAATCCATCATCCAAGAATCTAAACAAACTCCTCAATTGAATTATTCTTGACCAGAAAAGCATGAACATATTTAGGAGAGAAAAAAGCCCAGTCATGAAATTTTTTACAAATTCCTTCATTAAATCGAGAAAAACACAGCCAAAAGAAATTGAAAACCTTAACTTGATCAAGATCAATCCAAAGAGACTGAAGAGAAATAATCAATCTTGTAGAAAATTGAGTGAGGGGGGTGCTGAGATGAAGGAAAGAACGAGCAAATTTGAGAAGATGAGACATTGTTAGTGTTGTGTGAGACGAGGGCTTCGAGAGAGCGACCAATTTTGAGGCTGCTCTGTAAAAAGGTGCAGAGGGGTAATTCGGGACTCGACATGCTCATTTAATTGAGTCCTCATTCCAAGTAAACACAGGACACAGTCTTATTTCATTAGGTTAGTCAGGCCCATCCTATCCCGTGTATCAAACGTACTCTTAGGCCCCGTTTGGTAGGCAGGAAATTATGGTATGTAAAAAGAATTGATTTAGTTTTCTATTCCAAGAGGCTGATTGGTTGTAAATAGAGACTGGAAAGGAAAAGAAAAAAGTAATCTATCTGGAAATTGACTCTCTCATAAAGCCTGATTTCAATTACCTTGATAAGGGTGGTATTCTATTTCCATTTCCTATCGTCAAAGCCAAAATTACATATATTATCCCTCTAATAAATTTTAGATCTCACAAAATTCTTTTTGGGCTCATCTTTCTTGCTATTGTATTAGTATATAACTTTTACTAAAACATTTCTTCTTCCTACAACTATCGTCTTCTTTTAGCAACAGAGAATTGTTCGATCACGAGGTCTTCTTCTAATAAAGGTACTTCTTCCAAGTTCTTTTTTTTTAATATCTATCTCTCTTTGAATCTCTCTCTCTCTCTCTCTTGCTATTGAAAGAAGGAGATAGTACTCAAATTATAGGATTATCTTCTTCTTCAAATCTGGGCAAACAAGAGTTCGATGTTTTCTTTGAAGATCGATTATATATCTATTTTATATATATATATTTTTAATTGATTTCGTGGGATTTTGGTGTTTTGAATGATATATAGGATACCCAATTTCAGTGAATTTGTCCATCTGTTTAGGCTCGAACTATACAATATGAGTGATAAGTGCATGAATCATCTATATTAGTACGTAGGATCTGAAAATCTAAGGGCTCAATTACCAGAATATCATAGATTAATATATTAATCTATTCATTTTGAAATAGTAAATGATTCACTTTGTAATTCTATTTAGTACTTTTTTTTTATACTAATTCTATTCAGTTCTTCTCATCTTGTGTTTTTTTTTGTTATTGTTTGGTTGTCTGGTTTATATGACTTGCTTTCTTAAAATATTGTCTACAATATTCTTTATGCTTATTATGATAATGTTTTCTAAATTTGCAGCATGGCACATAGAATTGTGCAAAAAAGGAAAAAATTTAAGCTTGCATTGTCGTTCATGATGATCAATATATTCAATATCATGTGTATGATGTATCTTGCTTTAGAACGGTATTATAGAAAATATTTGCTGAAGAATGAACTAGAGGCTATAATAGAGATGTTATACGACATGTTACTCTTAGGCGACTCATATAATCAAATGATTTAACTTGCTTTGAGAACTTTAGAATGGATAGGTATTCCTTCAACAAGTTATGTTTAATTCTTCGTACTACTGAAAAGTTAAAAGATTCAAAAAATATAAGGGTGGATGAAATGGTGGCAATGTTTCTTTTCATACTTGGTCATCATAAAAAGAATAGAGTGATAAAGTTTGATTTTTTAAGATCTGGTGAGACGATTAGTTGGTGCTTCAATAAAGTATTGAATGGTGTTCTTCAATTGAGTGACAACCTACTTAAATCACATGAACCAGTCCTCAATAACTCAACAGATGACAGATGGAAATGGTTTAAGGTATTTGACACTAAAAAATTCATTTGATTTCTTATATTATGCTACTATAAGCCTGTACTAATATCATGTTATTTCTTTTGTAGAATTGTCTAGGAGCATTAGATTGTACATATATTAGGGTCAATGTACATGTGGTTTCAAACCAGGAACATTTGTTCAAATTGAAAAGTTACTAGAGCAAAAGTTGCCAGGTAACGGGATCAAAGCCAGTCCACATATTGAGTCTCGGGTGAAGACTTTAAAGAAACAATATAATGCTATAACAAATATGATTGTCACCAGCATTGGTTTTTCATGGAATAATGAGAAGAAAATGATAATTTATGAAAAAGATCTATATGACTGTTGGGTCAAGGTCAGTTGCTTTTTTATTTTGTTATCTTTATCCTATACATAAATATAAACAAATTACAATGATATCTACGGATTTGGTAGAGTCATTTAACTATAAAGGAATGTGGATGAAGTCTTTTCCTCATTTTGATAACTTGGGAAATGTCTTTGGTAAAGATCGTGCAAATGGAAAGCAAGCAGCCAATGTTACTGACTATGTTTATGAGATTGATCTAAACAATGATGGCCTAGAAGAAATTGCTGAGCTGATGACTACTCCTCCACCTGTAGCACCTGTAGCAGCAGAAGGTCTAAATGAAGCTCTAAGGAATAGGAAGAGGAAGAGGACATATGCATATGTACTAGGGCTGACACAAATGGTTGGTGTAATGTCTAAGATAGCTGAAGCAATGGATAAGCTTGTGGGAAGTCTTGCAGAATTTAATCCTATGCGTCAAGTCTATGATGGGGTATCAAAAGTTGAAGGTTTAAGCACCTCATCTAAACTGAAAGTAAGTCAGATTATCATAGCTAATCCTGTGAAAGTCAGTCTCCTTCTCAGTCTTCCTGAAAATGTTAAAAAAGAATGGGTGGAGGAATTCTGAGTTTTGAATAAACCCTTTTATTGGGTTAAGCCACCAAGATATGAGGTTTTGGTTGATTTTGTCTTTCTATAATTGAGATTATTACTTATAAGTGAGATTATTATTGTCTTGGATTGAAAACAACGATGTTGCTTCTGTTGCTTAATAAAATAATTGTTTCTTGACTATATTTGTTTTTCTTTTCTACATGACAAGTTGTTTATCAGTTTATGAATATCATTATAATCTATTGCACAAGTAAGAATTAGAAGGCTCATGCGTTTGATACTTTTAAATTGATTTGTTAAGTAGTTTTTGGTGTCAGTAGCCTAAACTTGTATTTTTGGGATTAAGTAATTTAATGTGTTTTTAAATTCATAAAAGGGTGTTGTTGAAAATTATAATTTTATATTTCATTCTTATCACTTACCAAACGCTACAATAAGAATGGAAACTTGAATTTCAGGATTTGATTTCTTAAATGTACCAAATACCCACATGGAAATGTCAATACATATTCCATTCCATATCAGTCTGGAAAGAAAAATATATCATTTTCTTATTTTTCCTTTCCTGCCAACCAAACGGGGTCTTAGGGTTCGAAACTCATAAGGTCTTAGGGTTCGAAATATATCAGTCTTAAAATGTCATCTTTTTTCTTCAAATCAGAATATCCGTTCACTTGAATGGGCTAGAAAGGAATTATTTGCAAGTATTTTCGTCTTATTTATAATTATAATGAGAAAGTTAGCTATTTAATTTGGTATCCATGATCTTTAATTTACAGAAAAGTTTTACAGAAAAAAATGATTAATCTGATTATCGAAGTACAAGATAAGCATTCGTTAATTACAAATTTGGTGATATAAGAACTGTTCCATTCCAAATATAAAACAAATATAAAAACTTGTCCAAAAAAGGAACAAAAATATAGCAAAAGTAATAACAACGTACCTTATCTTTCTATCATAGAGAATGAAGTACTTCACACAAAAACAGAGAATCAAGTATTTATATATACCCACTCTTCAAACTTCTGAAGACAGAGTAAAGGTTTCAAATTCCTTGGCTTACAACAGTGGATAGGGTCAACAATTTGCCTGTAAATTTATGAGAATTAGCTTTCTTTTGAAACTAAAATAGAGTCCATTAATTGAGGACTTTGCATATTATATTAGCTAATGTGGTTACATAGCTAACTTAGAGTATATTTAACAAACTTTCTATTTTGGTTCATTAACTATTTTAGAGAGCGTGTTTAGTTTTTTTTAAGATAATTTAGGAGCTCCAGCAGACTAATCAAAGTTTAGCTATTATGACTTTTAGTTATTTCGCTCTCTAAATATAAAGAGCGAGATGACTAAGATAAGACTATTTATAATTTAATACATTCTTTTAAAAATATTTTATGTGATATATAAGAGCATCTTTAGCAATGTTAACTATTTTTGAGTTAAATTTTAGTCAAATTAGCTAAAATGTCATTTTGGCTAGTCACTTTAGAAATGCGGCTGCATCAATGCTCTCTATTTTAGCTAGCATTACATCAATATTATTCTTCAAATAAAGATTAAATAGTTTAAATATATTTATATAACACATAAAATATCTTACAAGGAATGTATTAAATTATAGCTAGACTTATCTGAGTCATCTCGTTCTTATATTAGCTGGCGAGATAATTAAAAGTCATAATAACTTTTGAACTACAAAGTAAGAGGCAAAATTTGACTAATTAAGGAGAAAGTAAAAGCAAAATGGCAATTAAATCGAGACAACAAAGCAAAAATCTGAAAAGCCAACTCTTAGTTAAGAAGTAGGTAGATTACGAATTTTAGCAACCAGGAAATACCTGTTGTCAACTGGAATCAGTTCGTAGGAGAATGAAAACAATCAGCTTAACACTCTTTCAGCACAGAGGGAGATGTATTCTGGGATTTGGCTTAGATCGCCGAACAAAGACTTTGATGAAGATACTGTAAAGTATGAGACAAAGTGAGACAAAGAGACAGTACTCAGCTTCTGAATGATACTAAATTATGCCAAAGCGGGCTGAGTGACAATGGATTAATTGGCAGAATTTTCTCTGGTATGATCTATCTATATATATAAAGAATGCTTTATTAAAGCATAAAAGCAGTATATCAGTATTACTCATTGACTTGCTTTATACGGCTAAGAAATTATGGCCGGATTGGTAAATAATTTTATACTGGAAGAGTTGGTGACATGTAGCAGTCATGCACAGGGGAAGGGGATCCCAATAATTTGAACTGATAAAATTTTAGAAATAGTCCCCGAAAATATTAAAGGCCATTCAATCATGCATGTTGACAAGAATATGCGAGCAATGAGTAAAGTAGCTTTTTATATTTGGGTTTTGGTGAAGAAAGTAGCTTTTCCTATCGGCCACACTGATTTTAATTTTCTAAATAGACTGGTAGAAGATGGAGGAAATTGGCATGAATTGTCTTCATCCAGATATGAAAAGACAAGTCTTCCACTTGTGAAGACTATTTCCAGTTGTATTCACTTTCACATACGTAACAGCAACCACCAATAATTTGTTTCAGTCTGCCGTCAAAAGTTCATTAAACCCAAAGGAAGAGCCCAAAAGAGACCCAAAATACAATAAAAACCAAACAAACTCTAAAGAATGAGGTCATCAAAGACAAACAGAACAGTCAAAACAGCAGATGCATACCAAGAGCAGATATTCCACCTCATGATCATAACTCAAAATAGTTAATTTCATACCTTTGGTTTAACTTGTGCTATAGATCCAGTTCAACTCCAATTAAGCATAGGCAGCAAACCACCAAATCCATCAGCTCTTAATGCTTGCTGCTCATATAGCTGCGTATAAACCTCGGAAAGGGCAACAACTTGAGGAAGGGTTTCAGAAACACTAACTACAGTGTGTGTTCGGTGTGGATAGAGTAGATGTATCATGTCTCTAAAGTCTAGATTAACGGAAAACTGTTGTCCTTAATTGTTAGTGTGAACAAATTAGCTAGGCATGCTTCAAGAAGTTTTTCTTCTCTCCATACTCCAATATATGTTTAGGACTGTCCGAATGACTTTCTTATGATATATTCTGTAAAAAAAAAAAATAATAAAAAAAAAAACTTTCTTATGATATATAGCAGAAAATCTTCTAGTGAGATTCGTCTATTTTTCCAAACTTTGGATGCAAAATAATTACATTGTATTTAACAATCTTGAAGTTTTGGTAAAACGATGACAGAAGCATATTGTCATTATTAACTAAAGATGAAATTAAAAGTTGGGAGGTAGAAAAATCCGGTTCTTATTCCCAAGCTTCAGAGTGACTTGAGGACTAGAATATATGCATATGACAGAAGTGAGAAAAGCAACTTTACAATGCCATATTTGCATAGAAGATAAAGCGAATTGGCATGAACCGAAACAAAAATCAAAGACAAATCAAACTCTAAGAGAACAATTAAAACATGCAGATGCATACCAAATTACCAAAAACAGATATACCAAATACGTTTAGCAGAGGAACGTCCACTAAAGTAGTTCAGTCTACTTTGTCCAAGAATGTGTTTCTGTAAATTGTTGCATGCGGATAAAAAGATACTGGGGCAATCTGGTTAGTCTATACCTCATCCTTGGAACAACCACTTGAGTCAAATTTCCTCACGAGACCAACTCAACTGGGTCAGACTGCAACCCCCCAACAATGAGTTTCTTCTTACTCTTCCTTGGTAGTACTCCACAGATATAGAGGTCTCTTTGGGTCTGAGTTTCTTCATACGTTCCTGATCGGGTCTCATTCTCTTGCCCTGAATCAAAACCTGTTCTTTTTGAAATAGGAGGTGGGAGTAGTTGGGCCTTCTTTTATGATTGTTTCACTTTCATTTGGGCCTATAGCTAATTGAGCCTGACCCGCTTGTTCGGACCTCAGGGCTCATCAAACCCTAAACCCCTTTTCTCCATCTCTATCTTCAACCTCTTTCCCCCTCGGCGTCTCAGAAGAACCAAAGAGAAAGAGAGAATGGGAATCTTCGAGCCGTTCAGAGCAATCGGGTACACAACCAGCTCCGTCCCCTTCTCCGTTCAGCGCCTCGGCACCGAAGCCTTCGTCACCGTCAGCGTCGGCAAAGCTTTCCAAATTTACAATGTATACTTTCCTCACTCCCTCTCCTCTAAATTTTCAATCCTTATTCCGATTAGTTACTTATCGCACTCTTATATATACTCTTCTTCCATGGTTTCAGTGCGCAAAGCTCACTGTGGTCCTTGTTGGTGAGTCCCCTTTCCGAGGTTTTTGAATTTCCGAGCTTAATAACAACAATATTAGAATGCATTTTTTGATGATGTTTATGTGAACTGTGATTGGTTTCATTTCTGAAGGTCCGCAATTGCCCAAGAAGATTCGAGCTCTTGCTTCCTACCGTGACTATACATTTGCTGCATATGGGACAGACATTGCTGTTTTCAAGCGGTCTCATCAGGTTAGTTAGTTAGTTAGCAGCTCGTCTTCTATGAATTTGTTAGAATAGGGAGGGCAGTGACTAGTTTAATCATGTTTTAGTACAAAATTTAAATCTTTTTTGTTTTCGAGCGAACTACAGTGGATAAGATACCGAGACACATGTGTTGTTTCTATGAAAATCAAATGAAAGTAAACGCTTGAAAAGATCATTGTGCTGCTAGTGATGGAATGTAATCTAGTAGAGATAGTGTTGTGAGCCTATATTGTCACTCTGTCACTTCTTATTGTAGCTCTGCTTCCGTTGCATAGATGGAGTTTTGGAAATATTAGGGAGTCATTTGCATTTGTTCTGGGAAACCTTTTGACGAACAGAACTTCCTTATAACGCTAACAATGATACTTTTTCAGGTAGCTACGTGGAGCAACCATAATGCAAAAGTCAATTTGTTGCTATTGTTTGGAGAGCACATCCTAAGTGCTGATATTGATGGTAATCTGTATATATGGGGATTTAAAGGAATTGATGAGAACCTTGAACCAGTTGGACATATTAAGTTGGATGAAAATTTTACTCCTAGCTGTATAATGCATCCGGATACCTACTTAAATAAGGTAACTTCTTTTCTCTTAAAGAAGCTCTACGAAATTTTCAGTACAAAAATGACCTCAAACTCGAACTCATTAAAGTTCAGGTGGACTCTGTTTGCACTTCAATCTGAATTAAACCCTCATTGTGATCTGCACAGGTTATCATTGGGAGTCAAGAAGGTTCTCTGCAGCTTTGGAATATCAGCACAAAGAAAAAATTGTATGAGTTCAAGGGATGGAAATCTTCGATATGCAGCTGTGTTTCGTCTCCTGCATTAGATGTTGTTGCGATTGGTTGTGCTGATGGAAAAGTTCATGTTCACAACATACGTTATGATGAAGAGATAGTGACGTTTACTCATTCAACACGAGGTGCTGTGACTGCCTTATCTTTCAGCACAGGTAATAACATCAAGCTGCCGGTTTATTTTACATGTTGCCACTGGATTATGTATCTTTTTCATACTACCATACAATTCTAGCACATTGTTATAAGTAGTGATCTGCAAGTATATTTCACAAGATTACAGTTTGGCGGGGCTGAAGTGTTATACAATGGTTTATCTGTGATTAAATCTTTCCTTAGTGTCCTGGCATTTTCCATACACTAAGACATTTGGCATAGTTTTGATTTTCCTTATGTTCTACATATTCGTTTTTTTTCTATTTCTATGTTGGCGTCAATCTTGAAGTGTGTTGACTCCTATACGTGTGAAGTCATTAACTAGCTTATACTATGTATTCTTCCTTTTTAGATGGGCAGCCTCTTCTAGCATCTGGTGGTTCTTCTGGTGTCATAAGCATATGGAATCTCGAAAAAAGAAGGCTTCAGTCAGTTATAAAAGAGGCACATGATGGTTCTGTACTTACACTGCACTTTTTTGTGAATGAACCAGTGTTATTGAGTTCATCATCAGACAATTCTATTAAAGTAAGAGTAATTCAGTGTTCTTTCTTGGTCTTTGTTACATTATTTTTTTTCTTTTGAACACATTTAGGTTGTCAAACTTTGTAGGTTGTCAAACTTTGTACTCTGTAGGTAGGACGAGATAAGGTGATTGTAAGTCAGTGGTTATAAGTTGTTTGTTGAGCTTTCCTTTTTTTCATCAAGCAAAAAGCCTTTAAGAGTAATTCAGTGTTCTTTCTTGGTCTTTGTTACATTATTTTTTTCTTTTGAACACATTTAGGTTGTCAAACTTTGTAGGTTGTCAAACTTTGTACTCTGTAGGTAGGACGAGATAAGGTGATTGTAAGTCAGTGGTTATAAGTTGTTTGTTGAGCTTTCCTTTTTTTCATCAAGAAAAAAGCCTTTCTATGAGTACCATGACAACGTATATACTGTTTCTGCTGCCTTAGCATATCTATACCTATATCTATTGATAGTAGTTACAAGCATAGACATGTTGATTGAACTTACGATAGCAAAAGTAATTATCAGATTATAAGTTTTGTGTTTATCACTTGTGAAGATTTTTCTCTTCCTCTCTCCAACAGTATCATATTTGTTCAACATCAATCTTTTTTGGACTTTAGATCATAATTAGTCGGCTTTCCAGTCTTTTTGTTTTTTGCTCAAGGTTCCTTCTGATGTGTTATCATCTCCCATGCTTTTTCAAACAGCCTGTAAAGCTAATATTACATGTGTGTTTCTCATAAAATAAAAAAGTATTGAATGACCAAAATTAAAATGCCGATGTATAATTGATTGCGATTACTCTTATGTGTCTTTAGATGTGGATTTTTGACACAAGTGATGGAGATGCTCGACTTTTACGGTTTAGAAGTGGTCATAGTGCTCCTCCACAGTGCATAAGGTATAATTCTTTCATATCAATTTTAGGTGCTAATATTTAGCTTCATCCTCTGGTTTAGTTACAGATGAGGGTCGTATATGTTTTCCCATTGAACTTGCAACCATCGATATTGCTGTGTCCTATGCTTCGGTGTTGTAGTTCTTTACTAGATCAAATTAGTTGGAAAAATGTAATGGCTGTTGCTCTTTGTCCTTTAGATATGTTTTTTTTTTTCTAGTTCAGTGAATTACTTGTAAAATTTCTATTTTTTCTGTAAGCTTTTATTTATTACTTTTTATGGAGGCAACTGGTTGCATTTCGGCATAGATTCTTTATCAATTTCACTTGTCAATATTAGGTTTTACGCAAATGGGAGACACATTCTATCGGCTGGTCAAGATCGGGCCTTTCGCCTTTTCTCTATAATCCAGGTTTGGATTCGCACATCAGTTGAATTATTTGATGAAATAGATGAACATCATTATTATATTTAAATTGCTTCATAATATTCTCCTTCCTTTGTGTCATTAGCATGCTCAAGTTTATACTTCCCCCTTTAATTGTCCTTTAGAAACTCTAGCAATCAAATAGGTCAGTGTAGTCTTCAGTTATGTAATGTTTCAGCAATATATATGACATGTAAACAGTGCAAAAATTCAGAATGACTATTGGACTGATTATCTATGAGCTCATCAATAGTTAGTCTGATACCAATCTTGGTTAAACCGTTTTGTACAAAAAAAGACATGCCAAATACATTTGTATATGAGTCAATTCACCTCTGTATGTAGTGTATGTGGGCAGTTGGTTCTCTTCTAGTGATTTTTGTCATGCTCCACATTATCAATTATCAGTATAATACATCTAAGAAATTTCTCACCTTTCTAATTTCTATTCAAAAATTCTTATTTAGTTACATATTGTGATTAGGATCATCAAAGTAGAGAGCTGTCTCAACATCATATAACAAAAAGAGCGAAGAAACTGAGGGTGAAGGTATGACTGACAACTTGTATTAAATTAAGTTTGTATTATTTATCTTTATTCTGTTATTTAATTTTAATTAGGATTAATTACAAATGACCCCCCGAACTATGGGGTCACTTTCATTTTGGTACCCAATTATTGAAATCTTACATTTACATACCCGAAGTTCTCTCCGTTTAACAAGTTAGTACCTCCGTCAGTTACTCCGTCAGTTACTCCGTTTTCTGCTGACGTGGCATGTCTGGGACCCACAGTTGTCAGTTTTTAATTATATTTTCTGGTGTTGCTCTATTTTTAATATTTTACTTATCTTTTTTCTCTTGGCTGACAGAGTTATATTGGCGCCAATTCTTTACGCATTCCCACCAATTCTTTACTTAATTATATTTTCTGGTGTTGCTCTATTTTTAATATTTTACTTATCTTTTTCCTCTTGGTTGACAGAGTTATATTGGCGCCAATTCTTTACGCATTCCCGCCAATTCTTTACTTAATTATATTTTCTGGTGTTGCTCTATTTTTAATATTTTACTTATTTTTTTCCTCTTGGCTGACAGAGTTATATTGGCGCCAATTCTTTACGCATTCCCACCAATTCTTTACTTAATTATATTTTCTGGTGTTGCTCTATTTTTAATATTTTACTTATCTTTTTCCTCTTGGCTGACAGAGTTATATTGGCGTCAATTCTTTACGCATGCCCGCCAATTCTTTACTTAATTATATTTTCTGGTGTTGCTCTATTTTTAATATTTTACTTATCTTTTTCCTCTTGGCTGACAGAGTTATATTAGCGCCAATTCTTTACGCATTCCCGCCAATTCTTTACTTAATTATATTTTCTGGTGTTGCTCTATTTTTAATATTTTATTTATCTTTTCCTCTTGGCTGATAGATTTAACTAAAATAAGGAAAAAGAATTGGCGCCAATTACTCTGTCAGCGCCAATATAACTCTGTCAGCCAAGAGGAAAAAGATAAGTAAAATATTAAAAATAGAGCAACACCAGAAAATATAATTAAGTAAAGAATTGGCGGGAATGCGTAAAGAATTGGCGCCAATATAACTCTGTCAGCCAAGAGGAAAAAGATAAGTAAAATATTAAAAATAGAGCAACACCAGAAAATATAATTAAGTAAAGAATTGGTGGGAATGCGTAAAGAATTGGCGCCAATATAACTCTGTCAGCCAAGAGAAAAAAGATAAGTAAAATATTAAAAATAGAGCAACACCAGAAAATATAATTAAAAACTGACAACTGTGGGTCCCAGACATGCCACGTCAGCAGAAAACGGAGTAACTGACGGAGTAACTGACGGAGGTACTAACTTGTTAAACGGAGAGAACTTCGGGTATGTAAACGTAAGATTTCAATAATTGGGTACCAAAATGAAAGTGACCTCATAGTTCGGGGGGTCATTTGTAATTAATCCTTTTAATTATTGTAGTTTGAAAAATCAAATGATGCATGCCTGACCTCAATAAAAGCACCTAAATTAGTTCAAGATTTTTCTTGTTTTTTCCATATAAAAATTAAATTTGTTTTCATAGTCTTTTCTCTGACTGTACCTTATAGTTCAGTTATTTGGTTTGACCGGCATTCATGTTGTATTATCAATTGTCTGAATTTTAAATTCTGTTTTATCCATTGCACCTGTGAAAACTATCTTATTCAAATTGAATTTTGAATTGTTAAGCCGAAGTAGAGATCAATGTGTTCTCTGTGTTTCCTTTTTCACTTCACATTTTATTATGAAAAGGATTTGTTGTTATGATACTATGGTTCAAATGAACAAATGAACTAACCATTCAATTTCTGATTTCCCTTTAGGAGGAAGAGATAAAACTGAAACCTGTCATTGCTTTTGATTGTGGTAAGTTCCTTTCTATTATCTTTGTTATAACACCTTTAGTCGTCATACTAGTTTAATCTTAGAATACTAGATTTAAAATTGTAGTCTTACATTTTGAAGTATATGCTGTCATAAATAATATATCACTATACAACTGAATCCGTTGCTGTTTCTTGGCCTCAACAACATGGAGTTGAAATCGCAGTATATGAGCAGCTAAATCCATTAGGAATTTGCTGATTACGCGTATTCAATTTAAGAGCTAATGAATGATTTGCAATATGTTTTATTCATCAAAATTTATATTTTTACCATTTCCTGGAAATCTATATCAGCTGAAATAAGAGAGCGAGACTGGTGCAATGTTGTTACATGTCACATGGATACTGCACAGGCATATGTGTGGAGACTTCAAAACTTTGTTCTTGGGGAGCATATTCTGAAACCAAGACCAGAAAACCCAACACCTGTGAAGGTTAGAACTCTATTTACCATATATATTGTTCTTTTTCAATATCTTTTGGGCAATATTTACAAGAAACAATCAAGTTGGATGTTTCATTCTTTTTGGTGTCCATATGAGCTTGAGCATTGTCACAATGATTTACGATAATCACTGAATTCTCGTATTTGTTTGATTATAGGCCTGTGCAATCAGTGCGTGTGGAAATTTTGCCATTCTAGGGACAGCTGGTGGTTGGATTGAGCGGTTCAATCTGCAGTCAGGAAGCAGCCGAGGTAGTTATGTGGACCCATCAGAAAGATGCGGCTCTGCCCATGAGGGGGAAGTTGTTGGAATTGCATGTGATTCAACTAATACTCACATGATAAGTGCTGGATATCATGGGGACATAAAGGTCAGTGTGTACTTCTTTCATACATTATGCTCTACATTGCTCTTAGATTTACTGGTAGATAGGCACTTTGCACAGGAATATGGTGGTAAGTTGTCGAAAGATTAAATCAGTCAAGTAAAAAAGAAGAGTTTGTTTGTGTAAGCATAATGTGAACGGATTTGCCCCTTCTTGTTTGCTGCTGGACATTTTGTGAGTTAGCTGCTTCCACTATCCAATATATTTTTCTAAGACTTATCATTTGTGAACAGAAACCATAGAACTGCTGAAAGTTTTAAACCCTAGTATGGATATTTCTATATGAACCACCAACATGTATGGGTCTTATCGACAGATTACGTGTTAGGCAGAGTAGTGGAACCAGAATATGAGATCAGGATGATTTGAACGTTGAAACTAATTATGTGATAGTGTGGAAATCTAAATCCAGATAATGGATTAGTCATTACTGAAGAACTGGTTGATTATAGTCTTAATATACATGCAGAATCAAAACACGACAATGGATATAACAAAGTTTTCCTGTGGCTTCCCCTGCTTTACCAAACACTAGTAGGAAATTTGCATTCCCATCCCTATATGTGCGGCTTCTGCCATCTTTTTTATTTTAAGCTTCTAAATTTGGTTTTTTCTATCAGCTACTGATAATATATCTAGTCTCATATATAAAGCTCCAAAAACACAGAGAATTTTTCTCCACGTCATCTAAAGTTTTCTGGATTTTTTACTCAAATGTTCTGATGTACAGGTCTGGGATTTCAAGGGACGTGGAGTGCCATCTAGATGGGAAGTTGGGAGCTCTGTTGTCAGGATTGTATTCAATCGTTTGAATGGTAACATTTGTTTGACATATTTTTTGGCATCTTTTCTTTCCTGCTATTTGGTACCACCATGAATTCCTTGGATGATATTGTAATCAATCAAATCAACTTTCAGGTCTTTTGGCTGTTGCCACTGATGACTTAATTATCCGCTTGTTTGATGTTGTGGCATCAAGAATGGTTCGTAAATTTGAAGGCCATACTGATCGCATCACAGACATGTGTTTTAGTGAGGATGGAAAGTGGCTTTTGTCTTCCAGTATGGATGGAAGTCTTCGAGTTTGGGATGTTATCTTAGCAAGACAAATTGATGCGTTGCATGTAGATGTGTCTGTGACGGCATTGTCTCTGTCACCGAATATGGATATTTTAGCAACCTCCCATGTTGATCAAAACGGGGTCTATCTTTGGTAAGTCTTCACGTATGTGGAATTCCAAGGCATTTAAATACGAGTGAAACTTCATAAGGATGTTGGGGTTAGTATTTTCATTGGGATTGTTTATGGTGGAAAATTGAAGATATATGTTCTTACAGTGAATAATGAACATGCAATACAAAGAATTATTTGAATAAAGTAGTAATTGTTTTTTGTTATGTTGCACCTGGCAACTCTATCAGGGTGAATCAATCAATGTTTTCCGGAGTATCGAAGGTAGGTTCCTATGCAAGTGGAAAGCGAGTTGTTAGTGTTAAGTTGCCATCTGTCTCTTCGACAAAAGGTTCTGAAGCTGAGGATATTGACCAGCCTGTTGGAAACTCTGCACAAATTGAAGATGCTCTTCCAACTCTTGTACTGCAAATTCCAGATCTTGTTACTCTCTCATCATATCCTAAAAGCCAGTGGCAAAGCTTAATCAACTTAGACGTTATAAAGGTACTTTTCTGCTGCCTGTTGTTTATATTCAGTCTTCGAACCTCATTTCTTTTTGTTCTTCAGTACATTTTGTTGGTTACTAACCAGTACATTTTGCAATTTCCAGGAACGTAATAAACCAATTGAGCCCCCAAAGAAACCCGAAAAGGCTCCTTTCTTTTTGCCTTCAGTTCCTTCTCTTTCAGGAGAAATAATGTTTAAGCCTACTGGGTCAACAAATGAGGCAAAAGGTGGTGAAGAATCATCTAGAATAAAGGGTGCTCTAGCACCATCAGTATTCCTTCAAGTGCTTCAGTCATCTGCAGAAATGAAGAATTGTAAATATGTTATCTTTTAGACTCTATTTGTGATTCAGTTGATAGGTTGACTTTGTTAATTGATGCAAATTTTTGGAACACATAATGCTAAGTATGATGTGTTTATTTTGGTGCAGTTTCAGAATTTACTGATTTCATCAAAACTTTGTCTCCGTCATCCCTGGATATGGAACTTCGAATTCTTCAGATTGTTGGTGATGAGGATGAAGAAGAGCCAGAAAAGTTGGCTCCAATTGAACTGCTTCTAGACTATTTTATAGACGAGACTGCATGCAGAAACAATTTTGACTTTGTGCAAGCTGTGATCAGAGTATTTCTGAAGGTATAAATATAATTCCTTTCTGCTTTTAGTCATATTTTTGCATTAAAGTCATTATGTTCAGTCCGGAATTTGACGAGTAACAAGTAATTATCAGACCTTTTAGGAATATTCTAATATTTCCTAGATAAAGGTGGGACTTAGAACTAGAACTGTAATTAGATAACGAATCGTTCTCTTATGAACTTGGCCTATTAGCTTGTATGAAAGCAGAGAGTAAAATCACCAATTTCCAGCTGGTTGTACAACTTTGTTTAAACTCACTGTTGTTTTGTTTCCTTCCTGGACAGATCCATGGTGAGACAATTCGACGCCAGTTACAACTACAAGATAAGGCAAGCAAGCTCCAAGACGTTCAACGAAACACATGGCATAGAGTAGATAAAATGTTTCAAAGTGCCAGGTGCATGGTCACTTTTCTTAGCAATTCACAATTTTGACTGCTAAAGTATTTATTTTAATTGATCATCCCCAATTTTGTGCAAGGGTTTGGTCTTGATTTTGAATAGAAAATTCTTCTGTTGTAATCGTAAGTTGGCCGAGATGGTGCTCTCTAACGTAGTTGATCAGTTGTCTTGGCATTAAATTAAGGGAAAATGTCCATTTAGTACTAATTCAAACCTCTTATTTCCCATTCCAATGATAATCTTTTGCATTAGCCCATTCCAATATAAGGTAACCATTTTTATGCTCAAATGCACAAATCTTTACTAAAGTCTTAACAAACCATATTATTTCAAGACTATTTTGCCCCCACCTCTTCAACATGAAAAGACTTGGTCGGAACCTCGGACTTCGGTCACCGGCCATCGGATTTCCGTCACCGGAATTTCCCCGACCACCGGATTCCGTCACCGGATTTTTCCCGACCGCCGGATTCCGGTCACCGGATTTTCCCCTATAACCAGTTACTGATCCCCAATAATCAGTTACTGACCAGTTAATGACCTATAATAACTAGTTATTAACCCCCAGTAACCAGTTATTGATTAATTACTGACTCCCAGTAACCAGTTACTGACCCCCAATAACTTTTAGTTTTCAGTTACTGACACCCAGTAATCACTTAGTTTTCAGTTACTGACACTCAGTAATCACTTAGTTTTCAGTTACTGACACCCAATAATCATTTTGTTTTCAGTTACTGACACCCAGTAATCACCCAATAATCATGTTGTTTTCAGTTACTGACACCCAATAACCAGTTACTGACCCTCAGTAACCAATTTAGCGAGCCAATAATCATTTAAAATACAAGAAACAAAGAATGTCCAACAGAAAAGAAAGGTAGGAATTGTGAAAGGCATATTAATGTACACAAATGACACATGAGCAACACATTGTAGCTTTACACCTATCTCATATGAATACACAACGCTGTTGAAAATTATGAAAGGCATGCACCTACACAATACACGTCTCCTAACATGAGTGTTGACTATCAAGAATCAAGGAGAAAACCTCCCAATTTGCGGACGTCACGCCCTCACTACCACCACAGTTTACTACCCCTAATAATTTGCACTGACAACCCAACCAAAACCTAGCAATTGACAAAAAATAAAAAAAACACCCGGCCAAAACAAATAACCCCAATAGGACGAGGTTGGAGGACGCAACCAAAACCCGATCTGGATTCCAAACCTTCGAATCTTCTCACCGGAAGAACCAAATCTCAAAACCACCGCAAGTAGACACCGACGGGTGCTCCAACAATTCTAGCTAGTAACCCTCACGCGCTCCTTCGTTTGAAATTGCCAGTCGCACCATGGACTCGGTTTTACCGGATCTACTTGATCAGATCTGATGCGAGACTCGTCGAGATAGCCGGATTTGATTGCTCGTCCTTGCTGATCTTGCCGTCGCGGTCGGATGTGGTGAAGGTGATCAACGGGCTCGGAGAAGCAGGAGGTGGTGAAGGTGATCGACGTACTAGAGGATCGGCGGGCTCGGAGAAGTAGGAGGCAGTGAAAGTGATCGACGTCGTCAATGGCACCTGTTCGGCGGTCATCGTCCCCTCATCGACGCTTCTTAGATCTAGTGAGATGAGAGAGAGAGAGAGAGAGGGGGGGGGGGTTAGATCGGGGCTGAATGAGAGGGAGAGATAGAGTGAGGTTATTTAGATTAGGGGTGTAAATGTCTTTTTGTTAAGAATAATTGATATGGGCTATGGAAAACTTTTTTTATTGGTTTAGACATTTGTTTTGCTGTTTTTGTGTATTTGGGCATTTTCCCTTAAATTAATTGAATTCGGGACTGATTAGATATTTAGGCTAACATTGAAGATTTTCACATCATCTGTATAATACAGTGGTAAACAGTTACATAGTTTTGTCCCAACCACGTTTTCCTGAAAATGGTCTTGAATACTTGATAAACACAATCAAATTTGCTCAACCAGTCTTTCACTGTACATGAGCACCGATTGAAACCCAATTAAAGTATCTACATGAGCAATCCATTTACACACTAATTTTCTTTTGAATGATGAATTTGTGAGGTACCAATACCCGGTTTCCATACTCTCCAAGTGCCCAGATTGGGAAGATATTTCTGTAAGCGGAGTAACTAATCATGCAATTTCTGTTGAAGACTCCCATGATTTGCTGTTGAACATAAACATAGTAAGGGTAAGATAGTAACGTAAGAGCATTTTTAACAATATTAGCTATTTTTAAGTTAAATTTTAGTTAAATTTTGGCTAGCCACTTTAGAAATACGGTTGCATCAATGCTCTCTATTTTAGCTAGCATTACATCGACATTATTATTTAAATAAAAATTAAATGGCTTAAATATATTTATATATTAAGTAAAATATCTTATATATAATGAATGTATTAAATTATAACTAGCCTCATCTGAGTCATCTTGTTCTATATTTAGCTAGTGAGATAGCTAAAAATTATAATAGCTAAATTTTGGCTAGTCTGCTGGAGAGCTTCGAAAATATTAAAAAAAACTATACACATTCTCTAAAATTAGCTAAAAATTAAAATAAAGAGTCTGCTAAAATTGCTCTAATACCTTTGAAAACCTTGTAGAGTATTTACAATAACCAATACATGTTGTGGGAAATCTCCGTTCTCCATTTGTGAATTGATCAATACCTTTGCTGCTCGATGCAAGGGGATCTGATCCCTTTCGCCCTAAAAGTTACAAGACAATCCCAAATTAGTGTTTTCCTATTGCCTCCATGGAAACATTGAAATATATCCTATGTTTTGATCCCAACCCTAAACCCAATAGTCGATCACATCATGAGACAATAGATAAGCTAGCAGATCAATAGTTAGGACCATTCTTAACACATCAACTGTCATGTCATGTTTTCAGCAACTGCAATTCATTCACCATTGCTCATGTTTATTGAGACCTAACCCTTTTATGAAAAAACACATTTTGACGCACCTGCCCTGCTTCAATTAAAGCCAACGTAGCCCATCCAGTGTTTACTATATGTGGTTTGTTTCCTTCAAGATTTGTGTATACCTATTCATTCCACCATATTCAGAGATATCAATCAGAAACATCGTAAACTGTCTGGAAATGCTGGACAGAAGAAAAGTTAAAGAAATTTCTGAACACAGATAGCTGATGAACTCAACATGGATTTACCTTGTTTTGGCATGAAAGAAAGCTCTCTCCCCAGCCACCTGAATCAAGTTGCTTAGATAGCAAGAAATGACATGCTCTTCTAATGCTATTACTTATCTGGTAGGTCTTGCCACTAGCCACTAAGCCCCTTATTCCAAACCATGTTCCATAGGTGTAGCAAACTCCCCAAGACCCATACCTGGAATATATTGGAGTATTAAGCTCAGTTCATGTTTATAAGTCCAATTTTTGTTTTAGCATTTCAAAATTGTTTTGATGAAATGGTTTGAAACAAATTTAACCATGAGCCATCAAGAAGTTGTATGCTCTCGATGAACTGAACTGCCTTTCCGATGCACGCTTCTATTTCTTTCTTCCGATGCCATGGATATAATTTCATGAATGCTTTAAGGCCTTTGATTGCTGCTGATGTGCATTCCACGTACCTGAATTTGTTCAACAAATTTGTTTACCAAATGATGTGAGAGTATTTCATTTATTCACATTTGTACAAACTCTCAACCCCCCTGGTTTTCAAATTCTGTGGCTCTGGTATTATGATGTTATAAATGGTTGTTCTTTTGCAAATTGAACACAACTAATTGTTTTAGGAAAGCAATAAGCTTACTGATAATCAATAATGATATCTTCAAACGTTTCAGCTGGATTGATCATCTGTTAATGAAAGGAGAGTCATTAGCTTTTCCGAAAATTGAAAACCAATCCTCCACACTTGAGTAGCATGCTTCAAATATCAGATTTAAAAACAAGAATTAATCGTTCGTCACCTCCAACCAGGGATAGGATCTTGTGAGTTCATATGATGCAAACCCTCCACTGCTGTTCTGTTTTGTCAAATAAATAAAATTACATGTCATTCCTCTTTTGATTACATAACTATTTTGCAACTGTACTACAAAATGTCACAAGGTCAAGTTGTACCTGTAGGGATAATACTACATTAACAGCATCATGCAGTTGATCAGCTGCAATTGCTTCTCCCGCAATTTCCCGGGGCATACTATGAGACCAGTTGGGCCTCTTGCCTATCAGTTGATCAGTTGGGCCTTATGAGATAATAGAGCGAGTTGGCTCTCTTACCTATCGGTTAGCTTTGCCTCCGGAGTTGTCCAGGATACATAATGTGTTCCATGTATCCATGCTTCGTAAGTATATTGCTGATCCTTCTCATGTGCTGGAAGAGCAGCCGATTAGTCTGCAGAAAGATTTGTCCTATGAAGAGGAGCCGGTTCAGATTCTAGACCGAAAGGATCAAGTGCTTAGGAGCAAATCAATTTCGCTCAAAGTGTTTTTTATTCTTTTCTACTCTGCTTTTGATATCATGCAAGTTTTTTCTTTATTAGTGCTAACCAAAGCATGAACTATTGTAGGAGGTAAAACAAAGGCTCAGGAAGTGGCTGCTAAGAAATGAAGAGCAAAACTATATATTTAAGGTATTTTCTTGGAATGTGTTTTGATGATCAAGTGTTTAATTGGCTCACATAGTTCATTCAGTTTCATTGACTTAGTGCTTTGTGCAGGAAACCAACTGGAATTGAAATATGTTGAAATTGGACTACATGGAGGTGACGAAGCTGGGAAATCTGGAGTAAACATGATGAAGTCTATTGTTTTTGTATTCAATGATTCAATCTAGACTTTTTTTATTTATCTTTTGCATTGGAATTTAGAACTTTGCTTAATTTGGACTGTTTGAAGCCTACGCACCAACTTGTTTGTTTGGATTCAGAAATCAGAACTTTATTTGGGATGTTTGAAGTTTGAATCTTTAGAGTTTGAAGTTTGAACCCTGAAGAATTCTGGAACTTTATATTTGAGATTACAGAAAATTTTCAGAACCGTAAAAATCGAGAACCGGCCCCTTTTTTGCCTGTTCCGTTTCCTACCGGTTCCAGCAACAAAATGTCCTAAAACCGGACCAGTTTTTCTTTTCCGGTTCCGATTCCGGTTCCAACAAAATATACAGTTTTTGGAATCGTTCCCAGGCCTACCCGAGACAGCCGGACCGGTCCCGTTCGGACCCCCGCCGCTCCATCTCTCTTCCTGGGCCGGCGACTGGACGCGAAACGCCGCCGAGCGGGAGGAGACCGCTCCGAGCAGTCCCGACTGCCATCTCGCCGGAGCTCCGTCCTCCGGCCACCATAGGCCGTGATTTTTGGCTCATTTTGTAGCCCTCATCAAGGTGAGTATTTCCTCAAAAGGAATCGGTCTATTTCGATCTCGTTAGGGTGTTTTGTATAATTGGAAATTTTAGGGATTTTAGGATGTTTTAGTTCGATTGCCCTAGTTAGCCTGAGAATTGGACTATGTGCTAGTTATGAAAGTTGTTGGGTATGTTGAGAGGATTATTCTGTCAAAATTTGAGAAGCATTGGAGGTCGCCGGAAAATGGCTGCCGGCCACCGCTGCCGGCGGAGCCGGCGCCGGGAAAATATTTTTTTGTAGAGATTTTGATGAGGAGTAGTATGGAATGAGTTTTATAATTTTTGGAGTAGTTTTGATAAGGTTTAAGATTTTTTCGATGGTTAAGGAATTTGGCGGTATTTAATTAGAAGTGCCGATATTTGTGTTAGTCGGATTTAAAATTTGTTTAAGGTTAAATTTTGGTCATCGGGGATAGTGGTGAATTTTGAGTCTTAAAGGATTAAGGATGGAAGGTTGGACAAGGGAGAAGATAATTTTAAGCCCTTAAATTTTTATGGGTCATTTATTAATTGAAGTTTTATTTCAGTTCGAGGATTAATATTATTTTTGTCCAGGCCGTGAGGAGGATTATTCAGCAGAAGTTTCGGGTCGTCGACAGGCTTAGCCGAGCACTGTGAGTGGACCCTTGATTTAAATGTCATGCATGGAATAAAGTTTATTTAATTTTCAAAGGCATTTGGAGTAAAGAGTTCCATTAATTTTTGGGAACTCTTTTGAGCATTTTAATTAATTGACATGTGAGACATGTCAAGTGATTTTTATAATTATTTTCGGAAAATGACTTTCCAAAAATTTGTTATTTTTTGTTCACCATAAAGGGTTGATTTATTATCTTTATTGCTAGCTAAACATTATTTAGCGGCTACTCACTATCGGTGAGTAGTACGCCTAGCGTGGGACGCTATTATAGCCTGGGAAGCAACCGATCGATATTTATATATATATTTTAGCTAGCCATTATTAGAGGCTGCTCACTATAAGTGAGTAGTGCGCCTAGCGTGATACACTATTATAGCCTGGGAGGCTCATCGTTATGGTGAAACATTTTTCCCTAAATTTTATTAATTAATGAGAACCAATGAGATTGGTTCGTCATTTGAGAACCAATGGATTGGTTCGTCATTTTTAATTTTGAGTATTTATGGAAATTTTCCCATGAATGTCATGCAAGATATTTTCTAAATGGAAATGTTGGGAGAGCATAGATGTGACTTCATTGCTCCATTATTTTTGCTATTTATTTTGTCCACTCACTCTAACGTTTTAAATGCTTCTCCCCTGAGCCTTTCGTTTTAAATGCCCAGTCTGCAGAGTTCGGTTCGGCGAGGGTAGGAGGTTTGTTATAAATTCCCACTGCATCCAGTTTTCTCATATAGGTTACGAGTTAACCTATGTTATTATTTCTCTCAGGTATCATTCTAGTAGATGCTCTGAATATTTGAGTTGGTTAAAGTGTAGTGAGGACTGCTGAAAAGATTTCTTTATTGTTTTTGAGAGATTATTTTTCATGAATATTATTGGGAAAATATTTGAGTTGGGTTTGGTGATTTTCCTTTCAGTTAGGGTTACCCATTATCAAGGGAGGTTCTACCAAGAATTTTGGTAGAATTTTCCGTGAGGTGGGTCCCGCAGGATTTATTTCGGGTTTCAAGGAGGAAATTCGGGGTATGTCCTGACATTTTGAGGTTGGCAGTGGATTTAAGATTTTGGAGTGTTGTGCTTGGTTGAGCGCGAAGTATATTTAATTATGCATGTTTTGCTGTAAGCGTCGGTATTTTATTTAAGGTTTTATTTATTTGGAACAGGACGTGAGGAGGCTCGAGCGGAAGAGACCTCCGACCGACATTAGGCTTAGGCCTAACTGGTGAGTGGACCTTTGTTTTAAATATTGTGTTCGAAATGCTTTATCGTTTTGAATGATTTTCTGTTGTTGTATATTTCCCGAAATTGAGAATTTCGGTGATTATACTCTTATATGAGAATAATATATATATGATTAAATGCTAGCTAGCTATAAGAGATTTTCCCCGTATGCGAGGTACAATTCCAAGACATTTGGAGTAAAGAGTTCCATTAAATTTTGGGAACTCTTTTGAGCATTTTAATTAATTAACATGTGAGACATGTCAAGTGATTTTCATAATTATTTTCAGAAAATGACTTTTCGAAAAGTTGTTATTTTCTTTTCACCATAAAGGGTCGATTTATGATTTTTATTGCTAGCTAAACATTATTTATCGGCTACTCACTATCGGTGAGTAGTGCGCCTAGCGTGTGACGCTATTATAACCTGGGAGGTAACCGATCGGTATTTATATATATATGTTAGCTAGCCATTATTAGCGGCTGCTCACTATAAGTGAGTAGTGCGCCTAACGTGGGACGCTACTATAGCCTGGGTGGCTCAGACCCTAGCCTGGGAGGCTCATCGTTATGGTGAAACATTTTTCCCTAAATTTTATTAATTAATGAGAACCAATGAGATTGGTTCGTCATTTTTTATTTTGAGTATTTATGGAAATTTTCCCATGAATGTCATGCAAGATATTTTCTAAATGGAAATGTTGGGAGAGCATAGATTTGACTTCATTGCTACGTTATTTTTGCTATTTATTTTGTCCACTCACTCTAACGTTTTAAATGCTTCTCCCCTAGGCCTTTCGTTTTAAATGCCCAGTCTGCAGAGTTTAATCCGGCGAGGATAGGAGGCTTGTTGTAAATTCCCACTGCATCCAGTTTTCTCATATAGGTTACGAGTTAACCTATGTTATTATTTCTCTCAGTTATCATTCTAGTAGATGCTCTGAATATTTGAGTTGGTTAAAGTGTAGTGAGGACTGCTGAAAAGATTCCTTTATTGTTTTTGAGATATTATTTTTCATGAATATTATTAGGAAAATATTTGAGTTGGGTTTGGTGATTTTCCTTTCAGTTAGGGTTACTCATTATCAAGGGAGGTTCTACTAAGAATTTTGGTAGAATTTTCCTTGAGGTGGGTCACGCAAGATTTATTCCGGGTTTCAAGGGGGAAATTCGGGGTAGGTTCTAACAGTTGGTATCAGAGCATTAGGTTATCCGATTCCAGTCTTTCTATGTTACTACCATATATGCTTAGTAACACTTAGCGTCATTAGAGTGATGGTCCGACCGCGGCAGATTCATTAGCATTTTATGCCTGTATGCTAAATGTTTATTAAGTATTTTGGTAGTTGTTCTTTCCTTGATTCTGGTACTAAATATTTTGTTCTCAGATAGTATGCCTCCTCGCCGAGCACCTAGGCAGAATCTTCCAAGTGAGGAAGATGAGAACGTACCGAGTGATTGGACTAATGCCATGGAGCAGTTCTTTCAGCGTTTTAGCACCAGTATGGTTCCTGAGATTAATTATGATAGAGCCTACAAGAATGGTGCTAGAGCGTTTAGCTATGCTGTTGAGCTTTTGGATGCTCAGAATTGGGTAGATGCCATTGAGAAAATGTTTATTCAAGTGAGATGCCCTGAGGATAGGAAAGTGAGCTTGGCTACCCAGTTTTTGGAGAAGGAAGCGTGGCATTGGTGGCTTGATTTGAGTAGAGGTATGGGTGAGGCTGCTAATCATATGTCTTGGGATCAGTTTATAGCTCTTTTTAGAGAGCGTTATATTAGCCATGCTCATGTCAACCGTATGAGGGAGGAGTTCTTGAGTCTGCAGAAAAGTGATGACATGGCAGTGATGGCTTTTGAGCAGCGATTCCGAGAGTTGTCCTATTATGTGCCTGACTTTGTGAAGACAGATCAGGAGAAGATTTATCAGTTCACCAAGGGTCTTGATGGTATTTATGCAATCAGGTTGATAACGGTGCCTTATCAGTCATTTCATCAGGCGGTGACTTTTGCTCTGAATATTGAGGCACATGAGTTGGCATCTGGTCGTTTTCATGATGCTGGTGGTCGTAGCCAGGGTTCATCAAAGAAGTTGGCGTCTACCTCTAGTTCGAGATCATCTTCTGGTAGTGGTCATGGTAGCAGTCCGAGTTCTGGCTCTGGCTTTAGAGGGAGGTTCAAGAGGCAAGGTGGCAGATCTTTCAAGAATTTCTTTGGGCGTCAGTTTGGGCGATTCAGGAGTGGATCGAGCAGTAGGAGTGGGACTACTGGTGGACAGTCTTTTCAGTCTGGGCAGAGTCAGTATCAGCCAGGGGATGTTTTCAGTGTGGTCAGCTGGACCATTTCAAGAGGGATTGCCCTCTTCTAACTCAGGGAGCGACCCACGATCCTGCTCAGGCAATGGGTCAATCTTCAGCTGGTGCTTCTGGTGGTGGTACTCATGCCATGGCTTCAGCCAGAGGCAGCTTTCAGCAGAGCAGAGGACAGAGAGGTCGTCCTGCCACCATTTATACTGGGCTTCATGCCATGACTCAACAGGAGGGACGTACTTCTCCGGATGTTATCATTGGTACGTCGTTAATTTTCGGTCATCCTGCTTTTATATTGATAGACCCTGGGGCGACGCATTCTTTCATGTCTAGTAGATTTTCCATTCTCGCCAATGTGCCCTCATTACCACTTCCAGGAGAGTGGCAGGTTTCCTTGCCCTCTAGTGATGTGACGAAGATAGATTGGGTATTTAGAGGTTGTGAAGTGTTGGTGGATGGTCTTAGCTTCGAAGTTGATTTAATCCCATTAGATATTGTGGAGTTTGATGTAATCTTGGGGATGGACTTCTTAGAGGCACATAGGGCCATGATCGATTGTTTCCGGAAAGTAGTGGTGTTGCGAAGTCCTAGGAAGCCTGAGGTCACATTTCAGGGTCAGCGAGATGTGATTCCCAGTTGTTTAATTTCAGCGGTCGCCGCTAAGAAATTATTGAATAAAGGCTGCCAGGCTTATTTAGCTCATGTAATGGATGCTAGGAAGAGAGATGTGAGGATAGAAGACATCCCTGTAGTTAATGAGTTTCGAGATGTCTTTCCAGATGAGTTGCCTGGGTTGCCTCCTGTAAGGGAGATATATTTTGCAATCGAGTTGCTTCCGGGAACTGCGCCTATTTCTCAAGCGCCTTATAGAATGACACCTGCATAATTAAAAGAGTTAAAAACTCAACTGCAGGAGTTGGTGGATAAGGGTTTTATTCGGCCTAGTATGTCTCCATGGGGTGCTTCAGTGTTGTTTGTCAAGAAGAAGGATGGCACCATGAGACTTTGTGTGGTCTATAGGAAGTTGAATCAGGCCAAGGTGAAGAACAAATATCCCTTGCCCCGTATTGATGATTTATTCGATCAGTTGAGGGGTGCCTCGGTCTTTTCCAAGATTGATTTGAGATCGGGATATCATCAGTTGCAGATTCGGGAAGGTGATATAGCCAAGACTGCTTTTCGATCACGATATGGTCATTATGAGTTCGTTGTGATGCCGTTTGGACTTACTAATGCACCCGCTGCTTTTATGAATCTCATGAATAGGGTGGTTCGTCCATACTTGGATCATTTCGTGATTGTATTCATAGATGATATCTTGGTGTTTTCGAGGAATTTGAAGCAGCATGCTAAGCATCTAAAAATGGTATTGCAGACTTAGAGGGAAGCTCAGTTGTATGAGAAGCTTAGTAAATGTGAATTCTGGTTGGATAAAGTAGGATTCTTGGGCCACGTAGTTTCGACAGAAGGTGTCAGTGTGGATCTAAGCGGTGACGAATTGGAAGAGGCCTTCTAGTGTGACTGAGATTTGTAGTTTCTTGGGATTAACAGGCTATTATCGTCGTTTTGTCTAGGATTTTTCTAGGATTGCCGCTCCACTTATAAGACTGACCAGGAAAGGGGTGAAGTTCGAGTGGTCTGAGAAGTGTGAGCAGAGCTTTCAAGAGCTCAAGGATCGTTTAACTAGTGCTCCAGTTCTAGCACTCCCTGATGATAGTGGGGAGTATGTTATTTATTGCGATGCTTCTAGGCAGGGTTTGGGTGGTGTGTTGATGTAGCATGAGAGAGTAATTGCTTACGCTTCTAGGCAATTGAAGCCGCATGAAGTGAATTACCCCACCCACGACCTAGAGCTTGCTGCAGTGGTTTTTGCATTGAAATTGTGGAGACATTATCTCTATGGAGCTAAGTGTCAGATCTTCTCCGACCATAAGAGCCTCCGGTATGTGTTCACTCAGAGAGAGTTGAATATGAGGCAGAGAAGGTGGTTGGAGTTGATTAAGGATTATGATTGCACTAATGAGTGTCATTCTGGGAAAGCTAATGTAGTGGCGGATGCTCTTAGTCGCAATCCTTCATTATCGCTAGCTTATTTGAGGACAGTTCGAGTCCCTCTTCTTTATGAGTTAAGAGCTTCAGGAGTTGAGTTGTCAGTGGATGAGATTGGTGCGTTGGTAGCCAGTTTTTATGTGCGGCCAGTTTTGATTGATAAAGTTCGTGAAGCTCAGTATGCTGATCCTTCCATTGTTCGGTTGATTGACAGAACGCTTAATGGAACGATAGTGGATTTTCCGTTAGGAGAGATGGGACCTTGATGTTCAAAAGCAGGCTTTGTGTCCCAAAAAGAAATGAGGAACTGAAGGAAGATATAATGGTGGAAGCTCACAGTTCGGCATATGCCGCTCATCCGGGTAGTAGTAAAATGTATAGGACCCTGTAGGATTTTTATTGGTGGCCAAATATGAAGAGGGAGATTGCCGCTTATGTAAGCAAGTGTTTGATTTGCCAGCAAGTGAAGGCTGAGAGGCAGAAACCTTCTGGTCTGCTTGAGCCATTGTCTATTCCGATATGGAAGTGGGACCACATCACCATGGATTTTGTTTTTAGTTTACCTCGTACCCGTGAAGGGCATGATGGTATTTGGGTGATTGTGGATCGATTAACGAAGTCTGCACATTTTCTGCCAGTGGGGAAGAAGTATTCATTAGATAAATTGGCGGAGCTTTATGTGAATGAAATTGTGAGACTTCATGGGGTGCCTGAGTCTATAGTATCGGATCGGGATCCCAGATTTGTTTCAAAATTTTGGGGAGCTTTGCAGGCAGCTTTGGGCACTAAGCTACATTTCAGCTCAGCATTTCATCCTCAAACGGACGGGCAATCCGAGAGGACTATTCAGACCATGGAGGACATGTTGAGGTCATGTGCTATGCAATTCAGAGGGAGTTGGGATAAGAATTTGTCCTTGATCGAGTTTGCCTACAACAATAGTTTTCATTCCAGTATTGGTATGGCTCCATTTGAAGCACTTTATGGGCGTCAGTGTCGTACACCTCTATGTTGGAACGAGGTGGGAAAAAATGAGTTTTGTGGTCCAGAGATAATCCAGGACACAAATGAGAAGATCAAGGTGATTAGGGACAGGCTCAAGGCAGCTCAAAATAGGCAGAAGAGTTATGCGGATAACCACAGGAAGGACCTTGAGTTTCAAGTGGGGGATTAGGTATTTTTGAAACTATCCCCATGGAAGGGCGTGATACGTTTTGGCAAGAGAGGAAAGCTTAGCCCGAGGTATATTGGTCCTTATGAGGTTATAGAGCGGGTTGGTGCGGATGCTTATCGATTGGAGCTACCTTCAGAGCTGTCCAAGATACATAATGTTTTCCATATGTCCATGCTTCGCAAGTATATTGCCGATCCTTCTCATATCTTGCAAGAGCAGCCAATTAGTTTGAAGAAAAATTTGACTTATGAGGAGGAGCCGGTTCAGATTCTCGATCGGAAGGAGCAACTGCTTAGAAATAAAGCAATTCCTCAGGTTAAAGTTCTTTAGATGAGTCATCAAATAGAGGAAGCTACTTGGGAGCCAGAAGAACAATTGAGGTAGCAGTACCCTTATCTCTTTGAGTGAAAGGTACGTAAATTTAGGGGACAAAATTTTTATAAGGAGGGGAGAATTGTCACACCCCAGTCCTTAAGTTATTTTACGGTTATTTATTCCGGTATTATTTTGGTCTTTTACCGTATTAATTAATCGTTTACTGTTAAGGACTTTAAAGTTGACTTTTTATTCCGTTGGGAATTTGAGAAAACTTTCTTCATGAAAGTTGTAGAGGACGTTGATACGAGTTCGCAGACATGCTATGCGTTAGCATGGTAAAGTTATGAATTAAATGGTAAAGTTTGGAGATGGTAAAAAAAAGGGGTAAATTTTTGTGTTGGGTATTTTTGTGTTGTGGTTTTAAACTGGACCGGGCAGGGACCCGAGCCCAGACTCTTTTCTCTTTCTTTTCTTCTCTTCTCTCTCTCTTCTTTCCCCGACCCGAGCCGTGTTCGCCGGAAAGCCTTGCTGTCGCCCGCCGCCGTCCGGCCACCCGAGACTAAGCCTGGGACTTTGGATCCGAGAACTGGTTTGAACCTGTGGAACCGCACCAGAAACTAACGGTTTGATTCAATTCTGAAAAATATATATATATTTTAAAAAACCGGACCGTGTTGTGCTTCTCGGTTCCGGTTCCGGTTCTTCAATTTGCTGAACTTTTAGGACCGTTAGAATCGATATATATGCAACTATAAAAGAAAAAACCCAAGATAGGCCGTCATTGTAGTATGCCTCCCTCGCTACTCTCCATATAAAGAGAGAAAACCCTACCTCGCCTCATCCCTTCTCAATTCCCATCATCCTCATTCACTCATCTATCCCAAATCCCAATCCCAACTCATTCCTCACCCATCATGAGTTCAGAATTATCTCAATCAACTGATTTTGAGAAAGAAGAACAAGCACCCCAACGTTCCAATGCGAAGGGGAAATCTGCTGCAAAGAGGAAGAGGGCTGAGAAGAAAACCAAGTCTACAACATCTTCGAATCACATGAAGCTGTGATCATGGGTGTGGAGGCATTTTACTAAGGAAGAGCACCCTCTCACTGAGATTGTGGATGGAAAGGAGGAGGTGGTTGGACACACCACAAGAGCACAATGCAGGTATTGTAATACTCATCTTGCTACTAATTCGAGTTCTAATGGTACTAGCTCTTTGATGAAACACATAGAGCAGTCTTGTAAGGGTTATCCGGGGAGGGATGATGAAGAAAAGGGGCAGACTTATTTAAGTAGAGATGGTCAAGATGATTCTAGTGCAGTAGGTTTTAGGCATTGGAGTAAGGATGCATGTGTTGAAGCTGCTACTGTGATGATAGTGATGGATGAGCTTCCCTTTAGTGCCATAGAAAGACCAGGTTTCAAATACTTTTGCAGTGTGGCTGTTCCTAAGTGGAAACCACTTCCATGTAGGAAGGTGATAGTGAAGAATTTTTTAGCTATGTATGCTTCTAGGAAGGAAGAGTTAAAGATGGAATTAGGAAATCATTGTGTATATCTGACCACTGATACATGGACATCTGTGCAGAACATAAATTATATGGTCTTAACTTCACATTTCATTGATAATGGGTGGAAAATGCATGAGAGGATTTTGAATTTTTGTGTGATTCCAAACCACCAAGGAGTCACTATTGGGAAAATACTCGAGTCTTGTTTGAAAGCCTGGAACATAGAGAGGGTTCTAACTATTTCTGTCGATAATGCTTCAGCGAATAAAGTAGCCATTGACTACATTAAAAAAAGAATGATCAATTGGGAGAAGGCACAACTTTTTGGAGGGAAGTATTTGCATATCAAATGTTTGGCTCACATAGTTAACATAATTGTGAGGTCTGGACTCAACTCACTAGATAAGTTTGTGGCTTCCATTAGGAATGCAGTGAGATATGTAAGGAGTTCATCTGCTAGATTAGATGAATTTAAGGCATGTGTTGAAAAAGAAGATGTTGACTGTAAGAAAATATGTGTCTTGGATGTGCCGACAAGGTGGAACTCGATATACATTATGTTGGACACTGCATTGAAGCTTATAAAAGCATTTGACAGTCTTGCTGACGATGAATACTCCAAGTATAAGGGTTATTTTAATGAAGAGGAGGAACCTGAGGATGAGGAAGGTGAAGAACAAGATTATGTTGTTGTGCAAACGAATTCTAAGAAGAGGGTAGGGCCTCCAACAGAAGCTGATTGGAACAATGCAAGTGTTTTTGTGAAGTTTCTTGGAGTTTTTCATCAAACAACCTTAAGAGTGAGTGCTACAAACCACCCGGCTTCACCAAAAGCATTTCATGACATAATTGGCATCAACGTTGAGATTGACGAACTGCTCAACCAACAATTGAAGTCTGATGAAACTAGGCCTGATAAGGTTCTAAAGGAAATGGCACATAAGATGAGGGCTAAGTATAACAAATACTTTGGAAGCTTTGATGACATTAACCAACTTTTTTTGGTTGCATTAGTGTTGGATCCAAGGTATAAACTAAATAACTTTGAGAGAGTTTGCAAAACAATGTTGAAGTTTGATAATATGGAGGTGATGAGGAGATCTGATGAAGTTAAAACACTTTTGGTGGATATAACAGACTTGTATGCTTCCTCTATTGGATATTCAAGCTCACAGAAAAGCAAAAGTTCAACTGAAGTTGGTTCAAGTAGCAGTAGCAGTCGTGACTCTCAAAAAGTATGTGGAAAAGTGGCAGACATGTTAGCCGATTGGGAGCAAGTCCTTGAAGATAATGAATATGTGGTGATGAGTAATGAGGTCGACATATATCTTTTATATCAGGACCCGCCCTGAATTTCACCCTGAAACCCGAGGTGAGTCTTGTGGGGACCACCTCCAAGGAAAACTGACCGAAGGACTCGGCAAACCTCCCTTGAAAATGGATAACCCTAACCCAGAAAAATTAAAGAACACTTTTGATCAATAATATAAATTCTTCTGCTTAATCCAATAAAATAATACACAGATATTTTTCCGAAAGTATTCAAAGCTACTACAAGAAATACAGCGGAAGCTACTAGAAATCCTAGTGGTTAAACAAAAGACCTACTGGTGAACAGTAGTGAAGAAATGAGTGACTATGCCTCGTCGCCTCCTTCTAGACCCCACCCGAACTCTGCAGACTGGGCATTTAAAAACGAAGGAAAATCCCAGGGGAAAATATTTCATCACGTCAGAGTGAGTAGACAAAAATAATCTCAACAACATAAATATTTCCCCAAGAAATTAAACAATGAAAACGACTAGTTATGGCTAGTCCCCAAATCATAAACAAAACAACCTCTCAGGCTCAAATTATAAATATATATATTTCAGTATGTATTAACCACTCGTATGCTCCATGTATGCTATCTATGAATATAAGCTTTAAAATAGATAGTCACACCAGACAAATACGATTGCGTCTAATGCTCACGTCGCTCCATACTGACATTTTTCCTCAGAATGGGGGATAAAGACCGAGTGGTTATAAATACGTGCTTACTCCTTGTACGATTTCTATGAATGAATGTAAAAACATAGAATAATCTCAACAAGTAGAAAATAGTACAAGGCTACTACGCTCGCGTCTAACGCTCACGTCACCCCAACTGGCATTCGTCCTCAGAATGGGGGCTGCCACGTATAGCTAGCTAGCATTCTCTCTCATACATACTATTCTCGGAATTGTGCCTCGAGTATAATCGCAGAAAAATTCTCAATTTTTGGGAAAAAATATAACCAACAAGGGAAATTACTCAACAAAAAGCAATTCAAACACATTATATAAAACAAAAGTCCACTCACAACTTAGGCCTAAGCCTGACGTCGGTCGGAGGTCTCCTCTGCTCGAGCCTCCTCGCGTCCTGTTCCAAACATAATTAATTCCTTAAAATAAAACACCGACAAAACATGCATAAATAAATATGCTTCGCGCTCAACTAAGCCTAACCCTTCAAAAATCTTAAATCCACTACCAACCTCAGAACTCCACAAATTTTACCGACATCCTCAAAACCACATTCCACCAAATAAAATCCAATGGCCGGATTATAAATTAATAATCCACCAAAAAATACTTAACTTCAACAATTCTTAAACATATCTAAAACTCCTCCAAAAATTCTAAAACTTATTCTATTAAACTCCTCATAATTTTCCGCACCAAAAAAATTTTCTCGGTGGCGGCACCGGTGGGGGCGCCGGCGGCGGCTCCGCCGGCAGTGGCGGCCGGCGACCAACTCCGGCGACCTCCGATGGTCACCAATTTTTGGCAGCATCTTCCTCTCAACCTCCTCTACAACATTCCTAACTACCACAAACTCCAATTCTAAGCCTAAGCACATCAATCGAACGAAAATACACAATAAAGCCTTAGAAATTCAAATTCCAATTTCTCCTTACCTAGCTCACGACTGTTTACTCAAAAATGGTCTCGGCCGAATTGAGGCCGAGATCCTTGGCTACAAATGTCCTTCTGTTGCGCGGGCGTGCCAACTCGCGGCCGAGACGGCCAAGCGAGGTTTTGATTGATATAGTTCGCCTAATCTGACTTCTTCAAATGATTGTCGGCCGAGGAAGGAACCCTCTCGGCCGTTAGGTTCTGGTGCCTATGTTACAAGGACTTTCGGCTAAGCGTCGCCGGGATCTTCAAATACGTTTACTTCCTGGGTGAACTCGAATGTTCGGGTAACTGACGAGAGATCTATCGGGTGGAGATACTCGCAAATCACCGTGAACACGAAGATGAAACGGATTCGGTTGTTGTAGCGTTGTGATGTGATGTGTGTGTGAACAGCGAATCGCATTGACCCAATCCGGACTGGCCGAAAGAGATCAATGGACGAAACTTCTATGTTACAACTACTCCTATGTGCGATAAATAAAGTGCTTGAATATAAAGAACAAGAAGATTAAATTGCCGAAATGTAAAGAAAAATATAATTAAAGTGCCGAAACGTAAAGAACTGAATTAAAAATAAAGCAAAGAAAAACAAAGAGATAAAATTAGGTTTGAAGTTGATAGGGAAGGTAAAGTACCTAAGCAATAGAAAGATAAGTTGTGTGTAAAGTTTGTGTATTGATTTGTTTGAGTGGTGCAGGACCCTTTACAAATAAGTTACAAGGTTCTATATATACAAGTCAGAAAACCTAGCTAGTCCGTTCCTCTACGTCATGAAATCTTTTGTGACGCGTATTTGCTTGAAAACCTTGATCTGATTGAAGTCCTTCCTTGTTGAGACTCTCTTGCCTTAACAATTCATGACCGAGATCGTTGCATGGGCTCGGCCGACTCGTATAGTTGTTGGATTTGGCCCGTTGTGTACATTAGTCCGACCGAACTTTCTCTTGACGCTAAGAAACCCTCCTTTTCGGCCAAATGACCGAAATACATCTTAGTAATATTTGAATATTTGGCGCCTTACTCTGGTCTTTGGCCCAACGTGGAACAACGGCTCAACTCTTGTAGTTCGAATGCAAACTTCATCCTCGGCCGAATTATCATTCTTGGCCGAACGTCAACATTCTCGACCAAACTGCTGAACTCAACTCTTTTGACAATCTTTACGGACTACTAAAAGTAGGTGCAAACATAGGCCCCCCCAGTCTCATGACCATCGGCTCTCAAGCCGAGTGGTCATTGAGATTTGCAACAAATTAATTCGGCCGAGTGAACGGAAAGGTAAACTCCAAGTGCTTTTATTGGCCGAGACAACCGAGTATTTAAGTTGACAACCAAGTATTCAAGTTGTAAACTTGACTTTGGACTTATGAAGGCAAACTCGGTCAGGATACCTCGCATAAAACAAAACTGGCTGAGTTAGGAAGCTTGGCCGCTTGAGACTTTGACTTGATGTTGTTGTGCTTCCCCCTCAATGCTTCCAATGAACAATCCCCCGCAGATAATATATATATATATATATATACATATATATTTCAACAATGAATTTATGTAATAACATATATATACATATATATATATGCGCTTCTAGTTTTAACCCGAGAAAAAGTGGATCTGAGGGCCACTTTCAAGCTCTTCTCTTTCTTTTCACTTCTCAAAGCCCCCTTTCTCTTTCAAACTCCGGCATTTGATAGTTGGCGAATCCAAGACGGCGAGCGGCGCGGCAGGTCACACCGGTTTGGGTTTCAACCCCGGCGGTCTCCACACCCACAGCAAAACCCGCATAGTGGGTGGCAGTTCTCTGAATTCCGGCGCCGGAGAGGAGTGGGTACGAGTGCATAGCAGCGGCCACACTACTCTCGGCCGAATGACCAAACTCATTTCTCTCTAATCATGGACTAACAAACGGATTTAGAGATCTCCATAATTTTCTAAATTTAGGTGCAAACATAGGCCCCCAGTCTCATGACCATAGGCTTTCAAGCCGTATGGTTAATGAGATTGGAACCAAATTGAATCGATCATGCGTCCATCAAGGAATATATATCACGCATTTGGCTAAAGTAACATGAATCTAAATTCGGCCGTTGTTATTGTTATTAAAATGAAGTAGCCGATTTTCATTTTATAGACCTTAGCCAATATATTCATAGTTAGTTCAGCCCAACTCAAAGCATCTTGGCCGAACTCATGCATCTCGACCAACTCGGCCGAACTCATCCATCTCGACCAACTCGGCAGAACTCATCCATCTCAGCCAACTGGGTCGAACTCATACATCTTGACCAACTCGGCCGAACTCACGTACGTATCTTGGCCATTACACCTCAACAAATTCGACCGAACTCGACGCATCTCGGTCATCACACTTTCAACCAACTTGGCCGAAATCAATGTATCTCAGCCATCATACTCAACCAACTCGGCTGAACCCATGCATCTCAACCAACTCGGCCGAACTCATCCATCTCGACCAACTCGGCCGAACTCATCCATCTCGACCAACTCGGCCGAACTCATCCATCTCGACTAACTCGGCCGAACTTGTGTATCTTGGCAATTGAACTTTTAACCAACTCGACCGAACCCAATGCATATGGACCAACTCATTCTTGGTCAACTCGGCCAAACCCAAACCATTCTTAATCTCGGCCAAATGGCCGAATGTCGTCACTCTCGTCTAAATGGCTGAACGCCTTTACTCCTGGCCAAATTATCTAATGCCTTCACGTACTCTCGGTGGAATGACTGGCTGTTTTCACTAAAGATGAAACCGATAAACCAATTGATCATCACCAATCAAGGAGTGCAAAATTTAGGAGCAAAGCACTTAGAATCTTGACCGACTCTTATAAACTTGGCCAAAACTTTAGGTTAACACTAACCGACCCTCATCAACTCAGTCGATACATCTTGTTTACCTCAGCTAAGCCATACGGTGGCCGCCACGGCCGATATTTCTCTTTACCTCAACCAACCAAATTCTTGGTATATTCGACCGACCAACAAATCACTTCGGCTGTCCCAGCTCTTGGATAAAGCTCAGCCGACACGTGAACATTTGCACTAGAAAACTCGGCCGCCTCTTGAAATCTCGGGCAAGGCTTGCGAACTTGGTCGATTGGGTGAGACTTGCTAATCGAGACTTAGAAACTTGGCCGACTCCTGAGATTTCGGCTGATTAGGTCGTCATTTCTTTTTAACTTGGCCAATCAAACTCTTTGTTGACTTGGCCAAATTTTCGTTGAAAGATAGTCATACAAAAAAAAAATGTAACCATGAAGTGGAGGTGGCCAACGATGCTCAACTACACCTCTGTCCAAACCTGGCATCTCGTGGTAGCTCCAGGCAAAACAATCTTGATACTCTACCAACAACTTCTTCATTTCTTCTTTGAGCCTGGGTGGCAAGAGCTTACTAATTCGGACTATCCGAGGCTCGTCGATGGTCCCTAGATTCAGTTCTTCAAGTGGATCCTCAGTTTCAGTGAGATCGTCTTCCAACTCGGCCGGTGCTGGGCCGATGTCCTCCACCTTCAGTTCGTCCTCCTGTACACCTTCTGAAATAAACTCTAAAAAAAAAAAATCATGGCCGAATCACTCTGAAGAGAGTCCTCGGCCCAAACGGCTAGCAGTTTCCTCAATGTTGATTCAACCGCGGCCGTTGATGCATTACTTTCGAGGTTGTTATTCATGGATAATGGCCGGGGTCAAAAAGATCTGCCAATGCTGGCCGCTCTGAGTCTTCGTGGACTTTATCGGCGCCCAAGGCCAGTGCTCTTCGCATCGTAATCCTTGTAATTTGACCAGTACCATCTTCTCGTTGAATCTCCGAACAACCAATATCCTCTTCATAGTACTGGGCATCAATTGCATTGGCCGAAGCTTTCAACGGTTGAGAATCGGCCTCCACTACTTCGATTGTATCCCCGTTCCAAAGCATTAAAAGCTGATGCATGGATGAAGGAATACACATGCTTTGATGTATCCAGTCTCTTCCTAGAATGGCGTTATAACAAGGCTTTGAATCGATAACGAAGAAACCAGTCATCACGCTCTTGTTCCCTACTGTGACCTCCAAGGGTAGAACCCCTTTGGTTTGCTTCCTGCCACCAGAAAAGTCGCGGATAGCAATCTCGGACGATACAATGTCTTTGTCAGTCTTCTTCAGCTTTCTGACAACCGAGAGAGGTATCACATTTACCGCTGCTCCACCGTCTACCAACACTCGAGAAATTGGGTATCCCTCGAAATGAGCCGTGATGTACAACGGCTTAATGTGCTTTGCCATAGCCGGTGTTGGTTTAGGAAAATAAGCTCTAGCTACCTCCTGAACCTGGGCTTGGTGTTCATGCTCGACCAACACATCGCCTTCCAAACCGTTTGATTGTCCCGGCTGAGCTTGGAACTCAAACGAAAGAACATAAACCATACCAACGGCCGAATCTTCTTGATTTTCGGCCTGTGCAGACTGAACCACCTCTACTTCATTCCCATTCCATAGAACGATCAATTGGTGAATTGGGGACGGGATGCAGGTATTCTGATGAATCCAATCTCGGCCAAGTATAATTGTGCTTGCTTCGTCAGTCAGGATCACGAAGAAACAAGTTGTTGAACTCTTCTTCCCAACGGTTACAGCTAATGGTAAAGCTCCGCGTACCTCGGCTTCCCCACCTGTGTAATCATGTACGGAAACATCAGTCGGAACAAAGCTACCTCTAGTAAGATGTAGTTGAGGGATTAATGAGTAAGGAAGGATATTGACGGCCGACCCTCCATCTACTAGGACCCTCGAGAATTGGTATCCGCCAATGCGAGCGGTGACGAATATGGGGTCTTTGACTTGGGTCGTGAGCCCTCTCGGCCGAGAAAAACATACTCCGGCCGACTTCCTTTCCACTAACACGTAGCCGTATTCAAATTTTGTTTTCGGCCGCACGCTAATCATGTTGACAGAGAATCCATTCAGGTTCTGAATCATTGCATTAGATGTTTCTTCGGCCTTGCTGACCAATGTTCGTGTATCCGCGATGGCCGATGCACTCATGGCGGTCACCTCGTCCGGTATGCTAGGAACTGGGATGCCATCATGGGTTAGCAAATCGTCTCCACCGTCAGCTTGTTCCTCATAGTCTCCCATATCTTCATCCCCAAAGTCCTCGTCACCGAAGTCATCCTCTTCAAGATCAGCACCGTCCAACTCCTGCCCAAGTCCCTCATGTAGATCCTCATCTTCAAACCATTCAGCCAAATCCTGACCCGCTTGGATTTGTTGGCGTTTTTCTTCTTCTCGAACATGGTAATCGAAGCGTTCTAATAACTCTCTCTCTTGAGGTGTCATCCCATATAACCCAATTGCCGACTGAATTTTGTGGAACCTTTTCAAGTATTTCATGTCTCGACCCGATATTAGAATATCTTCAGTGCCGACTTGAAGTGTCACACCTTCTTGCAGTGCTTGATATGAAACCTTTAGACCGATACTAGAATCTAGGTCTAACAAGAGGGAAGCTGACTTTGGGCATTCAGTGATCATTTGTAGTGTGTCAGTTTCTTTATTCGTCAACCATACAATGCGAGAGCAGAATTCCTCTGGTGGTACTCCTTCATTATCCTAAGCCCCTTAGCTGAAAAAGGGGGATTCATATCCAGACAGAGCTTGACCAAAGGTTCCTCATCCTCACCTGGTTCAGAAACATCTCCTTCACTCTTCTCTGATACATGTGCACCCGACGAAGAAGCCTGGAAAATCTCTAACTGCTCTTTAGCCATCTTCTCTATGTGGTCTTCGAATATGAACGCAAGCCTTTGTTCTTCAATAGTCAGGCCAAAGAGTTCTTCGGCCGAATGGACACTAAAGTATTCCCTCAAGTAATCTAATTCATCTTTCGAAATGGGAAGAGACCCATAGCTGACCTTAATCTCCTCATCACTTCGAAAAGTCTGAAATTTGGCTCTAACTCCTCTCCTTACGTCAGGTGCCATGAGTTCGTCTTCTCTATTTCTATCCTCGTATATCTCTGATAGAAACATTTCTTCTTCCCTGGTTAACCCATACAAATCAATGGCCAAATGTAGCAAATGATAATTCAGCATTGTGACAAGTCCTTCAGCCGTGAAAGGTGGATCTCTGTTCCTGTCTACTATGATGAATGGCTTGGGGTGAGGAGCTTCCTTAAAGTGGACCTTCAGAACTCCATTTTTGCTGGCATCAACCTCCATATCTTGGGCATCGATAGTTGCTTTGCCTGAAGAAAAGCCGTCACGCTTTGTTTCTCGCGAATGAGGTTCAGGATTCTCTCGACTTGCTAGTTCTGGTCTAACCCTTCTCCATACTCTCCTTGCTTCAGGTACATTAGTGGCCGAAGAAAGCACCTCCTCGGCTGTTTCATTTAAGTGAGCCTTTTTGGCTTCGGCCTTCTGCCTCTGTTGCCTCCTTAATTAGGTCTTGGTCATGGGGGCAATCAGTCGATCCCTGGATGTACGGCCGTACCAGCGATTATCAGATACCAAAGGGGGCTTGTAAGTTCTCAACGGCCTAGGATTCCCGTTATTGTCATAGCTATCACGGCTGCAACCCTCACCTCTAGGGTATCTCTTGTTTTCTCGTTCATTACGACGGTGATATTCCTCATCATAGAACTGACGATCAAAATTCAAGCGTCGTCTGATCGGTGCCCTCTCAAAACTCCTGCCATTTGGTCTATCGAGGCGATAAAAAACACCTCCCACACTTCTCCTTGGGTCGGGAGTTTCACGCTTGTTTGATGTGTCAGGGGTTAATGGTCGTTTTGATAGGACCTGAGACCCAGATACGTGCTCACGTGTTTCGGCCGTTTTGACTTTAGACGGGGCAATCCCCTTTCCTCGAGACTCTTTTTTGGGCTGCCAAACTCCATGACTAGCCTCTACTTTGTTTGGTTCCCCTTCTTCCATATCAGCCGTAGCCACTCGAGCAGGGATGGGTTTTTTACCCTCCTCATCCGGTTGCTGGAGCTTTAAAACCCCGTCAAGCAGGACTTCTTTTTGGCACCGAGTACATAGAACAACTATTTTTGGGGAATCAAGTCGGACATTTCCAATAGTGACCCCTTCGGCCGTGGATCGGGCCGACAGTTGTGACTCATCGGCAGCCTTGCAAGGACCTGTTGAATCCTTTGGACCACTCCCATCCTTGGGAAACCTAACATACACCATATTCACTTGAGCTTCAGGGAACGGATTGGTGTCAACCTTCATTGCTGGCTTGGCTTCAGGAAACTTGAGTGTTCCCGCGTCGATGAGATCTTGTATCATATCACGAAAAATAACAAAATTATTAGTTGTATGTTTCCATGAATTATGATACTTGCAAAAAATCTTTCCCCTAACGTCTTCGGCCTTAGGAAGTATGTGGCCGAAAGACAATTGAATCAATTTTTCGGCCAGAAGTTGATCAAAGATCAAATCGGCCTTGTTTATATTAAAGGTGTAAGTGCGTGCGCTAGTTTGTGTTGTGTTTGTGGTTTGGGTTACTGGCGGCTTGGTTTCCTTTGGATCAACCCTTTCCAATGCTTTGCACACGCGAGGTTGTTTGATAACCACCTCTGCCAAATCTACTTCAACCGGATCATCGGGTAAGTCTATTCCTAAACCGTTGACAGCCTGATTTTTGTAATAAGTGCCCTTAGACGCCGCCCGTTTTTCGGTCTCTTCTCGCAAGATGGCATAATATTGATTGAGCCTAGTTTCGAGCTCGAATAAATCGTTGAAGGTGACACCCTCAAAATGTTCTCTAAATTTAAAGCTCAAACCAGCCACTGTCATATCCACGAATTCCGATTCTGGTAGTCTTACCCGGCATCGAGCTCTGGCCAACTTGAAACGACTTAAATACTCCTGCGGGGTCTCATGACTCATCTGTGATGTCTTGGCTAGATCGGCCAACCGAATTTCTTGTTGTGCCCTATAATATTGGTCATGGAAGGCCCGCTCCATCTCCCTCCAAGTATTGATAGAGTTGGGTGGCAAATTGATGAACCAAGTGAAAGCTGGTCCGGTGAGGGAATGGACAAACAACCTCAATTTGTTATCGTCGGAGCTAGCTTCTCCGCATTAGGCCGTGAATCGGCCAATATCTCTATTGTGGATTGATATGCGTCACCGGAAAACAAGGTGAACGAAGGTATGCGATAACCCGACGGGTATGGAATGGTATCCACACATGCCGGGTATGGCTTAGCATAGCTTGGCCTTTCTACGCGTCTTGGTAAAACTCCCATAAGATCTTCAACCAAATTCTGAAATTCGTTCAACCGAACAGGCCTGTCTACCTGATTGTTCGGCTGATGGTTTTGGGCCATATTGTTGTTTGGCTGGGGCTGCCCGCCTACCTGCATCTGATGATTCATGCCATTATTGATGTTCACCTGGTTCGGTTGAGGAACGAATCCTTGGCAGAAACCCATGTCTGGTGGCATTCCATAAAGAGGATTTGGCATCCTAAACTGCTGATGCACATTTGGTATCGGACCCCCGCGATTTATTTGGTTCATCCCTCCTATATTGGCTTGGTTGGGTTGGATTTGGGTTTGCAAGTTCTGTTGATGCCCGACGATTTCTTGCCCCCCATTGTTCCCATTAGCCAATAACTGCTGATAGATAAGAAGGAGAGTGTTGTTGAGACCCCCAATCTGAGTACTGGTGTTGTTGTTGATGCTCGCAGCCAAATCTCGACCCAGACCATCCACTGACAGCCTTAGGTCACGGACTGTTCTCCTGGATTCATCGGCCATCATTCGAGCAATTTCGTCAGCCGAAGGATTAAAATTCGGATAAATCCCCCATGGATTCTGACCGACCTGCATAGCACCTTGGTTTGGGATCACCATTTGGCCCGAAGCCGCTCCAAAGGTTGTCATAGTTGTGGCTTCCGTTTGGATGTTTGGGATCATGGCCGTGGTCGTACCATTAGGGACACCTGAACCGGACGGTGTCAGTTGGCCAGTTGTGGCTGGAGACGATGCCCCAGCTAAGGTGCGTGGTGGAGTTGCCCCACTTGATGTTTCAAGTCCGGTACTCATGGTCGAACTTGATTTTGAGAACTTTCTTTTTGGACAATCGGCTGAAGTATGGCCGACTTGGTTACATTTGAGACAAGTATTTCCTCGGTAAACTGAGTATAAGTTCGAGTGCATTCAAAGATTGACGCCTTAGTGTTTGTGTCCCACTGAGCGTGCCAAAAGATGTTTGCTCAAAAATGGTCTCGGCCGAATTGAGGCCGAGATCCTTGGCTACAAATGTCCTTCTGTTGCGCAGGCGTGCCAACTCGCGGCCGAGACGGCCAAGCGAGGTTTTGATTGATATAGTTCGCCTGATCTGACTTCTTCAAATGATTGTCGGCCGAGGAAGGAACCCTCTCGGCCGTTAGGTTCTGGTGCCTGTGTTACAAGGACTTTCGGCTAAGCGTCGCCGGGATCTTCAAATACGTTTACTTCCTGGGTGAACTCGAATGTTCGGGTAACTGACGAGAGATCTATCGGGTGGAGATACTCGCAAATCACCGTGAACACGAAGATGAAACGGATTCGGTTGTTGTAGCGTTGTGATGTGATGTGTGTGTGAACAGCGAATCGCATTGACCCAATCCGGACTGGCCGAAAGAGATCAATGGACGAAACTTCTATGTTACAACTACTCCTATGTGCGATAAATAAAGTGCTTGAATATAAAGAACAAGAAGATTAAATTGCCGAAATGTAAAGAAAAATATAATTAAAGTGCCGAAACGTAAAGAACTGAATTAAAAATAAAGCAAAGAAAAACAAAGAGATAAAATTAGGTTTGAAGTTGATAGGGAAGGTAAAGTACCTAAGCAATAGAAAGATAAGTTGTGTGTAAAGTTTGTGTATTGATTTGTTTGAGTGGTGCAGGACCCTTTACAAATAAGTTACCAGGTTCTATATATACAAGTCAGAAAACCTAGCTAGTCCGTTCCTCTACGTCATGAAATCTTTTGTGACGCGTATTTGCTTGAAAACCTTGATCTGATTGAAGTCCTTCCTTGTTGAGACTCTCTTTCCTTAACAATTCATGACCGAGATCGTTGCATGGGCTCGGCCGACTCGTATAGTTGTTGGATTTGGCCCGTTGTGTACATTAGTCCGACCGAACTTTCTCTTGACGCTAAGAAACCCTCCTTTTCGGCCAAATGACCGAAATACATCTTAGTAATATTTGAATATTTGGCGCCTTACTCTGGTCTTTGGCCCAACGTGGAACAACGGCTCAACTCTTGTAGTTCGAATGCAAACTTCATCCTCGACCGAATTATCATTCTTGGCCGAACGTCAACATTCTCGACCAAACTGCTGAACTCAACTCTTTTGACAATCTTTACGGACTACTAAAAGTAGGTGCAAACAACGACGGAGCGAGCCCTTTGGAGGGATTGAAGCACGGAAGGAGGGCTTCCTTTTGGGCTATAGCTCGCCGGCTATGGCGGCCGGAGGAGGGAGTTCCGGTGAGAAATCGGTTTCGGCAGCCGAGGCTTTCGGGCGTCGTTTCTCCCTCACGGCGGCGCTAGGGAGGCTGCCACCGGTCTAGAAATGCAGCTGGGAGGGAGACCGATCGAACGGGACCAGACGGCGGCCGGAAACTTTTCTGGGTGTAGAGAGGGGAAAACCGGGTGAGAAGAGAGAGAATCGGGAGGGAGAGAGAAAAATGAGAGAGAGAAACTGGTTTGGGCCAAAGCCCACCCGGTCCACAACTCCTTTAAAAACCCAAATCCAATAATTCAACACCCAAAAATAATACCCCAATAAAATTACCTTTTACTAGCAAAAATTACCATTTTTTTACCGTCGGCAAAAATTTATTCCTTAGAATAATCCTACAAAATAATCGTCCCCTACCCTCTCTGGGGATCAATTATATTTTACACTTAATGACGAATACGGTAAAATTCTTATTACCACCATGCCAGTAATAAAGATAAAAATTTTGGGTCGGAGCGTGACATTTTAGATCCTATAGAAAAGCCACCAGCAGATAAGAAGAACGAAGAATTCCAACTTTTGCTTTGGTGGAAGCTGAATGGATCTAAATACCCTAACTTGGCAGCCATAGCTAAAGATGTTCTTGCAATTCAAGTTAGTATTGTGGCTAGTGAGTCAAGCTTCAGCACAAGAAAGAGAGTTATTGATCCACATAGGAGTTCATTAACTCCAAAATCAGTTGAAGCTAGGGCTGCCACTCGGTCGGTTCGAATCGGTAATGGGCGTTACCAACTTCAAAACCAAACCTTTCGGTAATGAAATATGACTTTCAATTACCAAACCAAAAACTTCGGTATGAGATAAATCTTACCAACTTCGGATGTCGGTTTTTCGGTATTACCAAACTTCACAACAAATATATTTTCAAAATATAACAAAACAATACAAAACTATAAAATTTAAATATCACTTGAGTTTCTAGAGTCTGATAATACATATACAAAAGATAGTCATTTCAGTACACATTATCGAGTATGATTTAATTTTCTACCGAAATAGTCAGGATGTAAATGTTTCCAAATTTTTATATGAACAAGTTATGTGTCATCTATGTGAAAGTATGTGTGTGGAAGAGTCGACCAAAATAAGTCACATAAGGGCAGTAAAAACTTTTTCATGTAATAAGTGACGTTAAATTATGGTTGACCGTTTTGATCAAGACCCGAGCATTATTGAGTACAATTGAATTTTCTATCATAATTGTATTATACTATAATAATCACATCAGACGGTCGAATTTTAATTTTTTGAATTGTAATAATTGGAACCACAACATGTCTGGTAATGTGGTATAACTTATTTAGTAAGTTATATACATATGTACATCTTTATGAACCAACTACAAAGAGGAAGCAAACTTTTCAAAAAGCTTGTGAACTATGATGTGATCAATATAGTGAAATACGACTATGGTAGAAAAATTAGGTATTTTTGATAATGTTTTGGCCTTGATCAAGGCGGCTAACCCTATTTACGTTTATACTTCCTATGGGGAGCCCTATCATCAAGAGAGGTAAAAACATTCCTAAATTTTTATATGGGTGGTTACATGTCATCTAAGTGGGTTTGTCTATGTGTGTGTGTGATGAATCGACTAAGACGGGTAGGTAAGAGCGTTTTTATATAACAAGTAACATTGAATTAAAATTGATCGCTTTAATTGAGACCCGAACGGTACCAAGTATAGTTGAATTTTTCTATTCATTGTCTTGTTTTTCACTAAATGACATATACAATTGAAAACGTGAGATAAGATTATTAGTCTGTGTGTTTTTAGAAATATAAGTCTTTAAATAATTAGAATTTCGGTAAATTCGGTATTTACCAAAAACCAAACCAACTTTTTCGGTATTTCTCGGTTTCGGTTTTTTTGATTTCGATTACCAAAATTCGGTTTACCAAATCATAAATTTTCGGTCGGTTTTCGATCGGTTTGGTATTTACCAAACCAAGTGGCAGCCCTAGTTGAAGCTCTCATTTGCCTTCAAAATTGGCTGAAAAGTGATAGCATCACTAATTTGGCTTATGTGCCTACTCTTGAAGAAATGGCTTGGTTAGAAGCAGTTGAAGAAGGTGTGCTATGCTCTTTTTTTTTTCTTTTTCTTTACTATACAGATTTTGTTAATAATTGTGTATTTGTGTTGGTTAGTTCTCTATCTTTATGCATCTGTTTGATTTCCCAATTTTCAGAACAAGAAGAAGAAGACCAAGAAAAGAAGAACATGGAACAAGAAGTTTCTGAAGCTGCTGCTTCAAAGTCTTCCAAAATTGCCAAATCCTCATCAGCAGTGGATGTGTCTAAAACATCTAATAAAAACTCTGGTTTGTTTTTATTCTTTTCTACCCTGCTTTTGAAATAATGTTGGATTGTTGGAATATGGTATACAATTATACATGCAAGTTTTTTCTTTATTAGTGCTAACCAAATCATGAACTATTGTAGGAGGTAAAACAAAGGCTCAGGAAGTGGCTGCTAAGAAATGAAGAGCAAAACTATATATTTAAGGTATTTGCTTGGGATGTGTTTTGATGATCAAGTGTTTGGCTCACATAGTTCATTCAGTTTCATTGACTTAGTGTTTTGTGCAGGAAACCAGCTGGAATTGAAATATGTTGAAATTGGACTACATGGAGGTGATGAAGCTGGGAAATCTGGAGTAAACATGATGAAGTCTATTGTTTTTGTATTCAGTGATTCAATCTAGACATTTTTTATTTATCTTTTGCATTGGAATTTAGAACTTTGCTTAATTTGGACTGTTTGAAGCCTACGCACCAACTTGTTTGTTTGGATTCAGAAATCAGAATTTTATTTGGGATGTTTGAAGTTTGAATCTTTAGAGTTTGAAGTTTGAACACTGAAGAATTCTGGAACTTTATATTTGAGATTACAGAAAATTTTCAGAATCGTAAAAACCGAGAACCGGCCCCTTTTTTGCCTGTTCCGGTTCCTACCGGTTCCAGCAACAAAATGTCCTAAAACCGGACCAGTTTTTCTTTTCCGGTTCCGATTCCGGTTCCAACAAAATATATAGTTTTTGGAATCATTCCCAGGCCTACCCGAGACAGCCGGACCGGTCCCGTTCGGACCCCCGCCGCTCCCTCTCTCTTCTTGGGCCGACGACTGGGCCCGAAACGACACCGAGCGGGAGGAGACCGCTCCGAGCAGTCCGACTGCCATCTCCGGCCACCATAGGCCGTGATTTTTGGCTCATTTTGTAGCCCTCATCAAGGTGAGTATTTCCTCAAAAGGAATCGGTCTATTTCGATCTCGTTAGGGTGTTTTGTATAATTGGAAGTTTTAGGGATTTTAGGATGTTTTAGTTCGATTGCCCTGGTCAGCCTCGGAATTGGACTATGTGCAAGTTATGAAAGTTGTTGGGTATATTGAGAGGATTATTCTGTCAAAATTTGAGAAGCATTAGAGGTCGCCGGAAAATGGCTGCCAGCGGAGCCAGCGCCGGGAAAATATTTTTTGTAGAGATTTTGATGAGGAGTAGTATGGAATGAGTTTTATAATTTTTGGAGGAGTTTTGATAAGGTTTAAGATTTTTTCGATGGTTAAGGAATTTGGCGGTATTTAATTGGAAGTGCCGATATTTGTGTTAGCCGGATTTAAAATTTGTTTAAGGTTAAATTTTGGCCATCGGGGATGGTGGTGAATTTTGAGTCTTAAAGGATTAAGGATGGAAGGTTGGACAAGGGAGAAGATAGTTTTAAGCCCTTAAATTTTTATGGGTTATTTATTGAAGTTTTATTTCAGTTCGAGGATTAATATTATTTTTTTTCAGGCCGTGAGGAGGATTATTCAGCAGAAGCTTCGGGTCGTCGATAGGCTTAGCCGAGCACTGTGAGTGGACCCTTGATTTAAATGTCATGCATGAAATAAAGTTTATTTAATTTTCAAAGTCATTTGGAGTAAAGAGTTCCATTAAATTTTGGGAACTCTTTTGAGCATTTTAATTAATTGACCTGTGAGACATGTTAAGTGATTTTTATAATTATTTTTGGAAAATGACTTTCTGAAAAGTTGTTATTTTCTGTTCACCATAAAGGGTTGATTTATTATCTTTATTGCTAGATAAACATTATTTAGCGGCTACTCACTATCGGTGAGTAGTGCGCCTAGCGTGGGACGCTGTTATAGCCTGGGAAGCAACCGATCGATATTTATATATATATGTTAGCTAGCCATTATTAGCGGCTGCTCACTATAAGTGAGTAGTGCGCCTAGCGTGAGACGCTATTATAGCCTGGGAGGCTCAGACCCTAGCCTGGGAGGCTCATCGTTATGGTGAAACATTTTTCCCTAAATTTTATTAATTAATGAGAACCAATGAGATTGGTTCGTCATTTGAGAACCAATGGGATTGGTTCGTCATTTGAGAACCAATGAGATTGGTTCGTCATTTTTAATTTTGAGTATTTATGGAAATTTTCCCATGAATGTCATGCAAGATATTTTCTAAATGGAAATGTTAGGAGAGCATAGATTTGACTTCATTGCTCCATTAATTTTGCTATTTATTTTGTCCACTCACTCTAACGTTTTAAATGCTTCTCCCATGGGCCTTTCGTTTTAAATGTCCAGTCTGCAGAGTTCGGTCCAACGAGGATAGGAGGTTTGTTATAAATTCCCACTTCATCCAGTTTTCTCATATAGGTTACGAGTTAACCTATGTTATTGTTAAATTTATATTTAATTAAATATAAAATTTCTTTTCATTTTTAATTTTTTGGTTTTAGGGCTATACGGACTCGAACCATTTCTCTCAGTTATCATTCTAGTAGATGCTCTGAATATTTGGGTTGGTTAAAGTGTAGTGAGGACTGCTGAAAAGATTTCTTTATTGTTTTTTAGAGATTATTTTTCATGAATATTATTGGGAAAATATTTGAGTTGGGTTTGGTGATTTTCCTTTCAGTTAGGGTTACCCATTATCGAGGGAGGTTCTACCAAGAATTTTGGTAGAATTTTCCTTGAGATGGGTCCCGCAGGATTTATTCCGGGTTTCAAGGGGGAAATTCGGGGTAGGTCCTGACATTTTGAGGTTGGCAGTGGATTTAAGATTTTGGAGTATTGTGCTTGGTTGAGCGTGAAGCATATTTAATTATGCATGTTTTGCTGTAAGCGTCGGTATTTTATTTAAGGTTTTATTTATATGGAACAGGACATGAGGAGGCTCGAGCGGAAGAGACCTCCGACCGACATTAGGCTTAGGCCTAACCTGTGAGTGGACCTTTGTTTTAAATATTGTGTTCGAAATGCTTTATCGTTTTGAATGATTTTCTATTGTTGCATATTTCCTCAAATAGAGAATTTCGGTGATTATACTCTTATATGAGAATAGTATGTATATGATTAAATGCTAGCTAGCTATAAATAATTTCCCCCATACGCGAGGTACAATTCTGGTATGGGTGACGTGAGCGTTAGACGCGAGCGTCGTAGCCCTGTGCGACTTTCTAATTTCGCATTTAATTATTCAAAGATTTCGTACAAGGAGTAAGCACGTATATATTACCACTCGGCCGCTTTTCCCCATATGCAAGGTACAATTCCGATGTGGGGTGATGTGAGCGTTAGACGCAAGCATAGTAGCTTTGTATGATATCTACTTTATTCAAGTTGTTCATAGATATCGTACAAAGGGTCAGGCGAGTGTGCATACATACTATATATATAATATCCAGGCCTGAGAGACAATTTCTTAAAGTTTGGGAGTCTAGCCAGGCTGGACCCCAGTTCAGAATCGTTCCAGTGGAGCTCGTGTTTTTGCCGCTGATGAAAGCATTTCTTTTGGGGAAATATTTATTTGTTGTCGGAATCGTTTTGTCCACTCACTCTGACGTGTTGAATATTTTCCCCTGGGCTCTTCGTTTTTAAAAATGCCCAGTTTGCAGAGTTCGCGTGAGGTCTAGCAGGAGACGTCGAGGCATAGTGACCCATCTCTCAACTACATTTCGCCAGTAGGTTACCTGTTTAATCTACTAGGGGTTTATTAGCTTTCGCTGTATTTTATTTTATTTTATGTTTAGTAGCTCTGAATACTTTTGGAATTCTTTGGTGTAATTTGTATTCTGGCTACTTATGGATTGTAGCTGAAGATTTATTTTTGGAATAAAAAGGTGGTTCTTAAATTCTTAAGTTAGGGTTGTCCATTTTTAAGGGAGGTTTGCCGAGTCTTCGGTAAATTTTCCTTTGAGGTGGTTCCCGCAGGACTCATCTCGTGTTTCAGGATGAAATTCAGGGCAGGTCTTGACATTCTCCTCGGCAGTCTTCTCTTGAGATCTAACTGGTTATACGTGGGGTTGGACTCTTTTTGGTCCAGGTGGCCAATTATGATCCAAAAGCCACGAGAATCACAAATTCCAAAATCATCTTCCCATTAGACCAACTCCCACCATAAGCTAAAAAGCCAGATTTAGTTAAGAGTTACTCCCACCATAAACGAAAGTACATATCCCAAGAAAAAAATTTAGCTTGAAGGATTTGCTAAACCAAATTTGGCTTATGAAGTTTGTAAGGTAAAACTAAATATTATTTTATTCAACTTCATATTTTTCATTCCAATTTTTATTATCATCTAAATTAAAAAATTTGTTACTAAGATCTCAACGTGATATTTCATATGAGCTTCATATTGAATACATTTAGGAGTAAATACTTGTGACACCCTGTAGTTTACACCTAAAATCAGTTTTGTCCCTCACTTTTTTTTTAAACTGGTATACCCCTATATTTTAAATTCTCGACTGATTTGCCCTTGTCGTCAAGTGAACCCGTTATGTAGCTGACGTGGCTAACATGTTGACACATGTATGAGACCAAGGTATTGAGATGACAATTTTACCCACAGAGCAATTCCAAACTCATTTTGAATCATCAACTTTTTCACTCTCCTCCTCTCCCTCTCCTTTGCCGCCCTTGACCACCACACCCTCCTCCTCTCCCCCCTCCCCTCCACCCCCTCCACCCCCTCTCTCTCCCAACCCGAATCCTTTTCAGAAACATCTGAACCCGACTCCGACCCATCTTCCCTCTCCCTCCCTCTCCACCACCTTGACGCCTTCTCCTTCAAAAAATCACGGGATCATCACAAGCTAGGTGGTAGCCATGGTAGCTGAGTTAGGCCTCCTCACCCGCCTCGGCTCCGTCCCATACATCGTGGTGACGTCGCCGAAGTTGGCAAAAGAGTTCCTCAAAACCCATGAGCTCTCCTTCATAAACCGCTCTGAGACAACCGCTGTCGAAAAAATGACCTACAATGCTTCCTTTGCATTTGCTGCCGAGACTCCCAACTCTTCCACCTCCGCCTCCGCCGTGACTCCTTCCGCTTCAACTCCCTCACCTCCCTATGACTGTGCCTATGACTGTGCCGCTCGAGCCATGCGCGGTGTCAAGGCTCGTACCAACTTTGTTTACCCTCCCACAACTCAAGACCATCTTGTTCCGGCGTTCACTTTCCACCATCAGAAGCAATCTCATCCGTCGGTTAAGTACCACAGCACTGCTCGCGGCTACAGCCAAATCGTTCCCAACTGGCCACCGCTCGTGATTTCTCAGGTAATTCCGACAGAAGTTGCACCACTGCTAATAGTGCTAATTGTAATACTGCTTCTTTGAACATGCTTTTCTTGAGGAATTTCATCAATAATAATTCTATTCCATCTCAAAACCCAAACCCTTCTTCGGTTGCCTCCCCAAACCCTCCTCCTCACTCTCAAGCTCAAAGCTTCAGTCAAAACCAGTTTCAGTACACAAATGGCTCTTCACCTAATTTCTCTGCTTCTGGTTGCAATTCATTTGTCAACAACGATACCAATACCTTTGGTACTACTACTAGTCATGGGAACTCATCTTCGTCTATAATGATGAATGGTACTAGCATTAGTTGTGCTACTCTCCATGAGACCCCAGCAAAAGCAACCGTCACTAGTACTGGTTTCGTTGACTCGGATTTCCTACCCATAGAGTCTTCAGATAGCGGTTTGTTAGAGGAGGTGATTCACCAGTTCTTCCCAAAACCCTTCTCCAAGGAATCCAACCCTCGAAAATCTGTGGAGTCTTTCCCTGCTACCTCCTTTGATTTGCGAGTGCAGCAGCCAAGTCTGGACAGAAATGAAGGTTGGTTTGTTACCTTAGGGTAGTCTGGGAGGGCCGGAGGAGCTGGATTCGCCGGTGCCGGTGCCGGTGCCGGTGCCGGTGCCGGTGCCGGTGAGTCCTCAGTGGTGGCCATGAGAGCTCCCTCTGTAAACAAAGACTTGAGAGTCTGGGAGGAGAGTTAGGAGTGAGATGCAGAGAAGGAAATGAAAGAGAGCAAGAATTTAAAAGTCACTATAGTCGGGGGTATATTGGACATATTATGTCGATGTTGCAGGTTTCTAGCTGAGTTGGAATCGCAAAACCGGTCATCTCAGCAACTTAACAGTCTTCTTTAACGGTCAATTGACGACAAGGGCAAATCAGTCGAGAATTCAAAGTATAGTGGTATACCAGTTTAAAAAAAAAAGTGAGGGACAAAACTGATTTTAGATATAAACTACAGGGTGTCACAAGCATTTACTCCATACATTTATATTATTTTTTTAGGAGTAAATACTTGTGACACCCTGTAGTTTACACCTAAAATCAGTTTTGTCCCTCACTTTTTTTTTAAACTGGTATACCCCTATACTTTGAATTCTCGACTGATTTGCCCTTTTCCCAGCTGGTTATGACTGTGACATGCTCATTAACAGTCTAAATAACCCTTCACTCTTATCTCTTCTAGCATAGTAATAGGGGGCTTAGACCTTGCTCTTAAAACCCAACCATTGAAGCTCTCACAAGCATTGTTAATGAGCATGTCACAGTCATAACCAGCTGGGAAAAGGGTAAATCAGTCGAGAATTCAAAGTACAGGGGTATACCAGTTTTAAAAAAAAAGTGAGGGACAAAACTGATTTTAGGTGTAAACTACAGGGTGTCACAAACATTTAATCCTTTTTTTTATGATTAATTATCGAATAAACAAATAATTTAACAAAACAAAAAGAAAATAGATTTACCTTATAATTGAGCTTATGGCAATATGGTGGGAATATTGTTAAAGACAAAATGCTATTAGTTTAGTTAGAGCTTTAGCTTATGGTGGTAGAGTTTGATAAGCTAAAACAAGATTTCATAGAATATTCTCATTTTCAAGCTAAATTTTGCTACAAATTTATTTTATGGTGGAAGATGCTCTAGAAATCTTCCTTTGCTACAACTTGCATTAATTACCTTCCTCATTATCATTATTTTCAGTAGTTACTAGTTAAGAAAGATTAAATGAAACCTTGATAGGAGCTCGAACGACTCATAATGATTGCGGTCCCTCCTCTAACGTTTATAATTTAACAATTATGTTAAATTATTGTTCACATAATAAGGATTTCAACTTGTCTCTATCAACTATTATAATTCAACAATTACACTAATTATGTTATTGAGATATTACCAATACACATGTTGATTCACTACGAGATTTTAAAGGATTCAATCACAAGTTCTAACTTCATTTTCAAAATTCTATGGTGATAAATTAAACTAAAAGATATTGACTTTTTTGTTTTTTTATTGGCTCTTCAATCAATGGGGAGCTGACAAGAGGTGCCATGACACCCTTTGATTTTTGATTGATGTATGATTTGTAACTAAGAAGTTATTATTTTATGAAAAGCTTGTGGGTGATTATACTTGATGTCACACCATATAAATCTGAAAACTACTTATGAAGTGTGCAAAGGAGCAAAAAGAAAACATATTTTTCTTGCTTTCATAAGTGAATAAAATAGATTAATGTCAATATGTAATTTATGTCTAATTCCATAACGAGGTTTTCTAAGATTTATATATTAAGAAGAGCAAAGGTTTTCTAAGATTTATACATTTGAGGAAGTTAATGAAAAAATGAAAAAAAAACACTAGCCTTTCTTCTCGTTAGTGCGAAAGGACCGCGCTCGCGCGTGCGTTTTATTTTTTTCTTTCCGCACCCATATGTAGTTTTCTTATGATTTATGTTAGCAAACTTTTTCTTATATCACTATTGTCAGCAGTTTACTTTAAACCATTTCTGGTATGTACATTTGTCATGTACTAATTAAAAGATTCTAATTCGTATTTGATCTTCAGACTTCAATCAAATAATGACAACTTTACATACTTTTGATGCATGTTTTCATATACCACTTAAACATTCACTTAAAAGGAATCAGATTAAGAGAATAATAAATTCTGACCAAATACATGAACTCAGAGTGCAGACCAAATAAAACTTTGAAGTTGCAGTGTACTTTACAATGTAATCACATATATACTTTGTATTAGATGATCAAGCTATAGCTCTTTTCAAAAAAAAGAGATCAAGCTATAGCTTTCTATACTCCATATTACAATCATACACTTTTAGTAATACTTTGTAAGCATTACTGAAGATCTATTAAGAAGCTAACTGCATAAAAACGTAATCAAATATCTTACAAAAATAATGCAAAATTACAACTAAAATATGAACTGATGGTGCTTCCATGAATGTACACAATATAAATAAACGTAATCAAATTTATATAACCTCAATCCTTCAAATGGAAACACTTGATCTTTGATGTCTATAAATTATGTCTAGCAGTTAGTAAAATACAAACTTGATGAAGCATAAACATCTTTATCTCCAACAGGACTGATTTTTTTTTCAGTCTTTAAAATCCATTAAACAATCTTCCTTCTCATAATCAAACACGCAAAGAGTGTACAGTGCTTTGAGCACCGAATGTTGAACTTCAAGGCATTGCTTGTTATCTTCAATTTGACGTACAGAACGTGCGTGCTTCCTTGCAGTAAGAAGGAAATCGTGGTGATCTCATGAATTTACTTTGCGCATTGTGCTTCTTGCTTTGGCCTCCTAGTCTGTGGAAACTCTGGACGTTGAAGGCTTTATGATCAATATGTTAATGATAGAGAAGCAACTACAAATAAATCAAAAACCGAGTCATGTTGACAAATCCAATATCAAATAACTAAAATGGAAACAAAAAAAACTCATGATTGACAAATTTGAAGAAACTCGAAAGATGACAAATCTGAAGAAACCCGAAAGGAAAAAAAATTTGAAATCGAATACCTTGATATATGATATTCTTCCTAAGATCCAACCCAATAAAACTGGCTGTGTTGGAGAACTAACCAATAACGGGAAAAATGTAAAGCAAAAATTAATTAGATATAGGATCGAGATGCCAAAATCAATGAAAACCCAAACCCTAGGAACTGCATACCTGAATTCAATTTTCTGTTGTTTCTCTTTCTGTTGTTGCCTTCTGATGGGATAATATATATTTTTCATTTGCAAATGAAGAATTGACAGAAAGAAAGAGCGAGGAGGATATTAAGTAGAAAACAAACAAATCGCAGGAAGGTTAGTATATAATATATGTTTTTCATCACTCTATCCCCTTAGGAGATACGTTAACCAAATAAAAATGTAAAATAATAAAGAAGTAAAGAACACTAAATATAAGTAGATCTGATGTTCCGAGATGTTCCTGAATTGTAGAATAGTAAGACAATTATAATCAGTAATTTACACCCATAATATGTGTAAAAGCAATCACTATTTACCCAAAGAAATAGAAAACAAATCAGATGAATGAGTAATGAACTGGGCCTAACCATTTTAAATAATCCTTGGCAAGCGTAATCGTGTGTAGAGCTCTCCAGCCACTTCCATGGCGAGCTACTTCTTCTCCCTATCTCCAAGAACCTTCCCCTTTGTTTCTATATTCCTTTCACACACGGGCTGCTACAAAAAGCCTCCATGGTGTCTATTTGATTGGTGAAATATCTAAATCACGATTGAAGTACTTGGAGGAAACCAAGCCGGTTCTTTAGTCAATGGTTGGTTAGTGCCGCAGATAGTCCCTAAATTGAAACGCGGGTGAAATATGATGAGTTACTGATCACAATGTTCAAACAAACCTTGAATCGAATATATGAAAAGTTAATAGAAGATATTTACCATTTTACCCAAAGAAAAGGATCAATTGCAGCCTATGAAATTCCGATTACACTTGCACAATGGCCTTTTGTCTCTTATACTTGTCTCCTGGTCGAGGAAGATAGCAAAGTTCGTGAGCAATTCTCTTTGAACCGAGGCAAGAAGAAAAACAAATAAATCATTCGGTAAAAATCAAAGAAAAGTAAAGAACAATTTTACTATGAGGGCATGGAAGACAGTAGGGAGGAGGCAGAGACCTCCTTCGATCTGCGTTGAGTTATATGTCGACCTTGTTGCGGAAGATGGCAGAGAGATGGTGATCAGTTTTTACACGACCTAATAAAGAGGAGGGGGAAGATATACGTAAGATCGGTTTGGGATAGTGTTTAACAACTGAATAACTGTTTTTTAGAAATTTGAAATTTTATCTTTACACTTTTATTTTTCGATACATAATTTTTATCCTTTCATTGGTTTTACTGTTTTAGCCTATTTATATTTAGTTCTCATTTGTTAGGTTTAATTTAAGTGAGGGGTAAATGCAGGAATTATGATAAATTTAACCAAAAACAATTCCATAAAGCAAATTACTTAATTAATACTGAAGAGCAAATGTGTAACTCCCCAATCAAGTAAATTATCATCCCTCGTTTACATACAAACACAATTTAGAACGTGACCTCCTTCTCTCAATCCTCCACTGCCAACTCACTCAGCTCTCTCTCTCTCTCCTTCGTCAAGTCAGTCTCCTCTCTTCTCTCTACAAAGAGCCTCATTTTGAATTGGATTTGAAATCCGGCGACTCTTCCTAGATCTCGGAAATCTCAGACCGCCGATCGCCGATTCCGAGAGAATGTGGAAGCTGAAGATAGCGGAGGGAGGGAGCCCATGGCTGCGGACGCTGAACAACCACGTCGGCCGCCAAGTCTGGGAGTTCGATCCCAAGCTCGGAACTCCGGAGGAGCTTGAGGAGGTCGAGAAGGCTCGCGAGGACTACCACAACCACCGCTTCGTTCACAAGCACAGCTCCGATCGCCTCATGCGCATTCAGGTCTGGATTTCCAGCTCTGAAAATGATCGGTTACTTTGAATTGAGTGCGTTGCTTAGTCCTGTAGATGAAGATTTTAATATTGTGATTTTGGTTAAGTTGGAGTTGAAGTTGATCGGAATTCTGGTTTGAATTTCTGAGACTATAGGATGAAAGTTTCTTCCGAAGTTCTGTTTTTATTTGCGTCACGGATCTTGTGTTTGATCACATACACTAGCTGTGAATCTTGTGGAAGAGTTTTCGAATCGATAGAGATGTGTGATTTCTATTATTGACCTTTGTTGATCTGGTTGTTCTTTCCGAATTCAGAAGATTTGGAGTCAATGATAGTAACATTTGAGATAATGGTTTTTTTTTTTAAGAATATTTAATTTGTGATCTCAGTTTTCTGAATGGCTTCAACTTGCTTGATACTGTTTCCAGCTTAGTTGCTGTTTTTGATTATTTAACTTGTAATACATGTTCAGCTTAGTTGCTGTTTTTGATTTATTTATTTTTGGATGCCGCTGACTCGTGTCTTTGCTGGCCTTCCTTTTTTCTTTTACTGAATTAACAAGACATTATTTTGATGCCGTTTCGTTCTACCAAATTGTGAGTTACTGTAGAGATTGGTTCTTCTGATATTATAAATTCTGCCAACATGAACAACTACAAGTCAAGGTGCAACTAGATAGGGTCAGCTTTGAATTTTCTCAACTTTGTCACTGGAGTTTCGTTTTCACTAGAACTTAATTAAATCTTGTAGTCATAGACCTTAATTTTCATTTTCAATGTGAAAGGGCAGACTTTGTAGAAAACTTCTTGGTGCTAGTCTTGCAGTGAAACCCATTATATGTCTAACTTGTAATACATGTTCAGCTTTCCTGGTACTCGCAACAATTCATAATCTTAGACCTTTATACCAAATTAGAATTTCTTACAGCTATTGTTATGGTTTTGGCTGTATGCTAAGTTATTTCCCTACAAGTATCAAAATTCTGTCACTTTAGTATAACTGCTTGTCTTTCCTCACCAAAAATGTAGTTTGCCAAGGAAAACCCAGTTAAGGATGTTTTACCCCAGATCAAAGTAAAGGACACGGAAGATCTGACCGATGAGACAGTTACTACTATTTTAAAAAGGGCTATAAATTTCCATTCCACACTTCAAGCGCACGATGGACATTGGCCTGGGGATTATGGAGGTCCTATGTTTCTACTGCCTGGCCTGGTAAGTGCTGATGTTTCAAGTTGACTCCTGTGTTGTGGATAACTTGCAAGTCAACCTACAAAGACTATACCAGAAACTATAATTTTAATACGTATACAAAAAGAAATTACTCATTTCAATTCTTGACTCCTTTTCTTATCAAATGATAGGTTATTACTTTGTCCATCACTGGGGCACTGAATGCAGTCTTATCAGATGAGCATAGGAAGGAGATCTGTCGATACCTTTACAATCATCAGGCAAGAATTTGGATTTTATCTTTAGGACTTACTAATCTCTTTCACATTTATCAGAGCTTTCCTTGTGTATCAATAATTTATGCTAATTCAGCGATGTTTTAATGCAGAATGAAGATGGTGGGTGGGGTTTACACATAGAGGGCCCCAGTACCATGTTTGGTAGTGTCTTGACTTATGTTACCTTAAGGTTGCTTGGCGAAGGGGCTAAAGATGGAAAAGGAGCGATGGAGAACGGGCGTAAATGGATTTTGGATCATGGGAGTGCCACAGCAATTACATCATGGGGGAAAATGTGGCTATCAGTTCAGTACTTAACCTTCATCTTGTTGGTCTAACAAACCATCAAACCTACACTATGGTTTATACGTGAAGGACTCTATATATCGGTTATCTAGTTCAGTTGTTTAATCTCTGTTATATTGGCGGTTGGTAATAGGTACTTGGAGCATTTGAATGGTCTGGCAATAATCCCCTGCCCCCTGAGATATGGCTTCTCCCTTACATACTCCCTATCCATCCAGGTTGTTGCACGTCTATCCAACTTATGCAGATGAGTGTTTATGTGTGTGTCTTCATGTATGCATGTGTCTCTTTGATTGCTGAAAATAAGTGATATCTCCTTATTAGCTGAAAAAGAGAAATAGACAATTTCAGAAATTTTCTCTGAAGCAGCTTATAACCACATTACCTTTTTGACTTGTTATGTACAAATAGTTATGGTAATCAGGATATCTTAGTTGGTCATATAACTTACTTTATCAACTGGAACCTAGATGGGTTATAAAAAGTATAGCGTAAATAATCTGTTTCAGACAGCAATTTGTTATTATTTTATAACTATCTGAGCTAATGCTGAAATACCAAGCTCTGGGACTTAAGTTGATATCTTCCCTTTGGTGTGAGTGTGTGACATTCCTATTGCCAATCACAAACAAATATGCTGTACTCTGGTGGATTTTCCTATGCTTCTTGAAATTTGGTTACTATTTCAGAATGATGATCTTTGTTCTACAAGGGAAAAATCAATTGCATTGTTATGTGCTAGCATGGTTTCTGTTCAGTTGAAATGAAGTTGCATTGCGCATCATATGGTGTGATCTTGTTCTAAACATTCAACTGAAGATTTCTTGTGGGCCGTGGCATATGTGGGATAATTGCTTTGATCTTTAAAAATCTCCATAGCAGAGAAATTGATTTACTTTACTCTGCAGGAAGGATGTGGTGTCATTGCCGCATGGTCTATTTGCCAATGTCTTACTTGTATGGAAAGCGGTTTGTTGGTCCAATGACACCAACAGTTTTGTCTTTGAGGAAAGAGCTTTTTAATGTCCCCTATCATGAAATAGATTGGAACCAGGCGCGGAACGAGTGTGCAAAGGTTGGTCAATTGACATCAGACTAAAGCAATAATTTTGTTTTAATAAACCGTGGAGAAAATAAAATATTTGCCAATGTCAATAGAATATGCTGTGATTATTGCTATGTTCCACATTTTGTAGATGCAAGATGCCCTTAAGTATAGTTGTTATTCTTACTTTTGTTTTTGTTTTTTGTTTTTAATGTTATGAGCGGGTAGTACTCGGCTCTATTTATATGGTACATATGAGTTCAAGGTACTTGATGTTCTTCTTGTATTCAAATACCTCGGATTACAGTCAGCAGATTTCAGATCCCAATTATCTTTGTTCGATAAATTTACAGTTAAATCATGATTTTCTTAAGAAAGTGCATTGCATTATTGTTGCAGGAGGATTTGTACTATCCACATCCCCTTGTACAAGACATACTTTGGACCTCTCTTCATAAGGCTGTTGAACCAGTCTTGATGCATTGGCCTGGAAAGAAGTTGAGAGAAAAGGCCCTGAAAACCGCAATTGAGCACATACACTACGAAGATGAGAATACTCGTTACATTTGCATTGGGCCTGTGAATAAGGTATGTAACCAAGCATTTCACTTGCACACAAACTTGTGTGATGATGTTTCGTCTGTTAAGGGGAGTGGATGTAATCTACTGAGTCTGGCCACTTATACCATATTGGAAGACTGGATGCGTAGGAAGCAGGAAAATAGTTGTAGGCATGGAAAGGGTGGTAAAGAGAAGGATGTGAGGATTTCCTGAAGAGTATATATTATATATATATATATATAAGACCCTTTATTTGGTCATCAGTTCAACTGGGGTAATGTAATGAGTTTGTAACAATTTTTATTCCTTGCACTCCTACCATGAGTGCATAGGTTTTAGAGGTTTTCAGGGGAATAAAATCCACCCTATTTTCTGTTTTAACCCGTCCCTTTTCCATCCCTTTATCACCTCCCCCTTTATTCTCCTACCAAAGTTGGTGTTAAGTGATATCAACAATTTTAGTTGGATTCTCTTGATTGACTATATTATCAGTTGGGTTCTAAAATGCCTTCTATGACCTCCATCTTTTGTTTTTCAATTTTGTCTTGGAATGAATGCTGATGTCCATTCTAATCTGCCATTTTCCTGGATGTCTTTTGAAATTGATTTTTACTTATTAATTTCCTCTCAGTGATGTGTATGTTTAGATTGCCAGAATACACTATGCACTCCTCTGGTCGCATTTTTGTATATGTCGGTTAGAGTTTACTAACTTTGAGTTGCAGGTGTTAAATATGCTATGTTGTTGGGTGGAAGATCCGAATTCAGAGGCTTTCAAGTTGCATATTCCAAGAATCTATGATTATCTCTGGATTGCTGAAGATGGCATGAAAATGCAGGTAGAAATTCTGCAATCTCTTCAAACAATATGTGACGAGGGAAACCATAATGATCCCTTATATGCTCTAGACACTACAGCTTATTCTGTTACAATAAATTGTCTGTCCTCTTATTTATAAATCTGAAAGTTTCAAGTGCTTGGTGGTCTATGACTTGTGTCATAGTGTTTGTTGGTTTATGGAAATTGTTTCGTAGCCATCCATCAAACACCAAGACTATTTTGGTTAGTGCGTGTCCATTGAAACCTTCAAGCCATTCAAAATGCTCATTGAAAATTTTGCCATGACTTTATATTACCACAGTTAAACAACTTCTGTTCATAACTTTTCTATTCTGACCTATATGTAATAACGATTGTAGGGGTATAATGGAAGCCAGTTATGGGACACTGCTTTCGCAGTTCAAGCAATCGTATCAACCAACCTTCTTGAAGAGTATAGTTCAACTCTAAGAAAGGGACATAAGTTTATAAAAGATTCACAGGTAGAGTTCTTTGTGCATCAGAATCTGTTTTGCTTCTTTGTATCATGTATTTTAATGTTTTCACTATCTCTCTAATTGAGACTTTTATTCTATCAAGGTTTTAGAAAATTGCCCAGGTAATCTCGACTTTTGGTATCGCCACATTTCAAAGGGTGCTTGGCCTTTCTCTACTGGCGATCACGGATGGCCCATCTCAGACTGCACAGCAGAAGGGCTGAAAGTAAGTATTGGTGGAATTGAATATGTTGCATTTGTCTATTTTATTGTTCACTATTTTTAATTCCTTACCTTTTGCAGGCTGTTCTAGTCCTGTCAAAAATTCCATCAGAAATTGTCGGTGAACCCCTAGATGCGAATCGGTTGTATGACGCTGTCAATGTCATACTCTCATTACAGGTTAGGCAGACCATAATAAGAAGTAGAAACCGTATTGATTTCAACCACACCATTCACAATAATTGCTAACAGCTATTTATTTCATTAAAAATTATCCTGATTGCAGAACGGGGATGGTGGCTTTGCGACATACGAACTCACAAGATCCTACAGATGGTTGGAGGTAGCCTCATCTTTTATGATTCTACGTTGTTTTCGCTGCTCTCTATGACTTTACATGGTTCTAATAGAATTGTGTAGGGCAATAACCCCCCCCCCCCCCCCCCCCCCTCTAGCAAGTGTTGACATTCTCTTAAATAGGATCTTCAATAACCTATCCAGTTGTGCTTATTTCCCATCTTAATCTTATTTGGAAAGATAGGTAGAATTTGTCTGATCGTATTCTTCAAAACATCTATCTAGACAAGATAGGCTATGCTCCCTGTGCAATGCCATCTTATTACCCGTTGTTAATAAGCAAATGATAGTAAAACCACAACAAATTAAAAGGTATCTTTAATTATCAATATACAAGAGAAGATCCTCACAGAGAGCCAATATATTTTATATGTTAACCATTCCAACTTTCACATCCCTTCAGTTCACCTGGGTGATAGCGCCGATTTCATCTTATTGTATTGTCTTGCAGATGTAGATCATCTTGTCATCATTAATGTGAAACTTATTCTGTCTTTTCTGCTAGAAAATTGGGCAGTTATTGCATGTGACACAAATCATTAGATTTCTGAAGGAAGCCTTTCTTTCTTTTTGGCCCAAAATTATTAGAACTTTTTGCAAAAATTTATGTGTTTCAACAGTAACACTTCCAGAAATAATGGAGCCCTAATGCATTTCTCTGTTATTTCTTTCCAGTTGATCAATCCTGCTGAGACATTTGGTGACATTGTTATTGATTATCCGTAAGATATCAGCACCTTCATCTGCATTAGTTACTAATTTAATGTAACTCTTCTATTGTGTTTCCAATTTTTTTATTGTGTTGGTACTTATTTCGTGTCTCTGTAGATATGTTGAATGTACCTCAGCTGCTATTCAAGCTCTGGCATCATTTAAAAAATTATATCCTGGTCATCGGCCACGAGAAATAGAACAGTGCATCAAGAAGGGAGTTGAGTTTATAGAGAAGATACAAGAGTCTGATGGCTCATGGTATGCTACTGCTTTTAATATTCTATAAGCTCCTTCTAGATGTTATATATTCTCAAATGTATCATTTTCAAGATTTTCTGCGCCAGCATGCAAGTGCAACTAAGTGTGAGAATTTAGGATTTGCTGTTGCTTTAAAAAATATAAGGTGTCCAGTGTAATCATGCCTTTTATATCCAAAATTTCTGAGCAGGTATGGTTCTTGGGGTGTTTGCTTCACTTATGGTACATGGTTTGGGGTAAAAGGGTTGGTTGCAGCTGGAATGAACTACAACAATAGCTCTAGCATTCGTAAAGCTTGTGATTTTCTGCTATCCAAACAGCTTGATTCGGGTGGCTGGGCAGAGAGTTATCTTTCATGCCAAAACAAGGTTAGGTCTTTCTAATCCACATCTTTCTTATGTGTTAAATATATACAGATACTTTTTATATGTTGCTTCAGCAATTCTGAACTGTTTTATGCGTTATTTAGCTTTCAATCCCTTTGTACTGTCATTTCTTTAAGATATATTGAGGCATTTTTCTCCCCTGATCCTGGTTACCCTTAACTAAGTATGTCAGTCCTCTCATGTCTCTTGTGTGCTCAAATCCCCAAATCTTTCGTTGCATGGAGCATACATATTGTTCTTACTAATAGTCTCGTAGAGTACTATTCTGGCAGCTTCATAATATTCTTTAAAAGGACATTTGGATGGTGGTACTCTATGGACATGTTTCCCAAAGATCTAAATTTCTCCAATTAGACATTATTTTTAAGCACTTTCAGTTGGTTTAATGTATGTCAAGCAACCTTAATATGTGTGTATAAAATGTGTCTTACAAATAATTTAATAAAAATAACATCTGTTCATCCGATCATCAGTGTGTGATTATATTGGACACATGAAATTTTAGGCAGTGATTTAAAATAAACGTGCTCATAAAGGCACCTCTGAGGTGATATTACTTAATAGGCGCCAGTAATAATTTTTTTCCATGTTATAATGTTTCATGTCTTTTGGCGTTCTAAATCTCTGTCCTTGTAGGAGTACACAAATCTTAAGGGGAATAGGTCTCATGTGGTAAACACTGGATGGGCTATGTTAGCTCTTGTTGATGCCGGGCAGGTAATGTATTAATGTATTTGTGTTTACTTAAATACATGATGTAGTCACATATTACATAGGTTGTTCTTGTTTGCTGATAAGCAGTCCGCGGATTGAGATAGCACATACATGACTTTACTGTTCAAACTCATAGTAGATTAACGGCATTATATTAGACAATATAAGCCGTATATATCTAACAGTTATACAGCCATTCTCCAATCTCATTGATCTTCAAAGAGAGGCTCTTTGAAATTGAACTCAATTGCAATGCCAAATATGACCATTTGTCCCAAGAAATCTAATTCTCATTATTCCCTAGAAATTCTGCCTTTGAACACAACTCTACAAAAGCTTTTATGCTCTTCCCTCCACCATTTTATTTTAAATCAATGTTGATATGGACTTTTGTGCACTGGTTTACTTTTGCAATCTTCTTACTGCGTTACTGATGTTGGAGCAGGCTGAAAGAGATCCAACACCGTTGCACCGTGGGGCTAGATGTTTGATAAATTCTCAAATGGAGAATGGAGATTTTCCTCAGGAGGTACTTCACTGTCATTAACAATACTGTTTAGAATAAATAAATTGAGAACAAATGGTCTTCAGCCCCTGGTTTTATGCATGCTTCATGGCTTTTTTGGCTTTTTGTATTCCAATGAGAAATTGGGAGCGAGACAAGATCTTCACATGTTGGGGTTGGGATGTAACTTTTAGAAAGTAATGAAACAGTTAAAGTTGCAATATCAGTTGAACAATTGAGTTCATATTTTATCTAATCCTCATAGTGTTGAATAGCTGACACATTTATTTCCTTGGGATCTCCATTGCCTTCGGGATTGATCATAGTTCAATGCTTTGATGATTCACTTTCTGCATTTCTTATTCATAGCATGCACAAAATATTAGAAATCTCCTCATTCTATAGATACTAAATCAAGGATGAATCACTCACCATTTCAGTTTAAATGTCACAATAATTTTTATTTATTTTTGTGTTGTAGAATTATGTGAACATCTTTCATATAGTACACTCTTAAACTATTTGCATTATTGATTTACTATACTTGGGGAGTTTTGAATTATCAAGAGGATTAGTGTTTCTCTGTTATATTGCATAGATTTTATTGCTTTACAGTGGTGATTTATATTCTTTCAATGTTGGTCTGATGCCTACCCTTAGATTAGCATTGTGAATTGAAATCTCAAAAGTGTGAAATACTACGAAGTTGTGTTAAGACCTTTCCTTAAATATCATTGTACAGGAAATCATGGGTGTCTTCAACCGGAACTGTATGATCGCCTATTCTGCATACAGAAACATATTCCCCATATGGGCATTGGGAGAATACCGCTGCAGGGTGTTGGGATCTTCATGAGCCATACATTTGTAAAACGTCATCAATCACCCAGCGTATTTCACTAGTTCAGTGACCCTTTGTAAGCTACACATTACAAGCTGCTCAATCAAATTTCAAAGTGGTCACTCAAAGCAACCTCTTTCATGAATCCAGCCCCATTTAATTGTGGTTGGCTTGTATTCTACTTATGAAGAGGTTTAATATGCATGACGAATCAACACATGTTGTTTGGTCCTCGACTCCTTGTTTATCTTTTGGCAAGAACAATCGATCCCCAATGTAAATTAGCAGTTGCTTCGGGTACTCTTTTGACTATAGTACTTCCATTGTAGGTTTGTCCGGGATTTTGCTGATTCTGAATGTCACCTTCCAGAATATACTGTCATCAGGAAAAAGGTCTTGGTCCTCGGACAAGTTCTTTACAATGGAACTTTTCAGAAAGGAATTCATCTCAATTTTTGCAGTTTCTTATTCTGTTCTGTACTTTTGGTTGCCGAACATGTAGTTTTGCTCGCAGAAATTATATGGAGTGGAGTTTCTTGACCACAAAGAGAATGTTCCACCGATGTGTCCCATGTTTATACCAGTATCTGGCAATCTCACCTAACGAGCAGATCCGTCCCACAGGAGAGTATAGAAAAGGGGGAAAAGAGTAGCATATGAACACTTGCCTATTGTTTGTGGCGGTCATACAAAGCTTCAAAGTATTAAAAACTGCTTTTTATATAGTTACCAAACGATATGAAATCTAAACAGTTTAGATAGAAAGCTGTTTTTTTTTTTTTTTTTTGTAGGCAACAATCCGAACAGTGGCCTAATGTGGTTTTCGATGCTGTTACTAAAGAATTTCAAAGAGTTTTTTTTTTTTTTTTTTTTATCAAATGCTACAATTAAGCTATAGCAAGCCAATCTCTTAACGACTTAACTTCTCACTTACTATAAAAAAAATAGTTTGCCATGTCACTAGATCAAAATGGTATTGAGCAAACCAATATGTAACAAAATAAATACCTCTACTTTTGAAATTTCTGATGGTGGCTATACTGAGGAAGTAGACACTGAATTTCCTTATGACCCTGGGAACTTGCAGTGGATGTAACAAGGAAACTGTTGCAAAACCATGCATAAGTTTCTCTTAAGTAATAAAGTGATGTGTCTTCTGTCACCAGTTTTACAGACCACTTGATAGACACTTGTGTGCTAATAATATCATGAAATATGCTTTTCTTTGATACTTATTTGAACCAATTCCTAAATTATCATCTTTAAGGAACGAAATTCGAAAACGTGCATAAATTTAAGTTTCTTCAAATGAAAAGCCTTAGATTTTGTGATCAAAAGTGATGCCTGGATGGACGCCTTGTTGTAAAATGCTAGTAACACAGCAATAAAAAAAACTTAGTCAGTTTAAGATGTCATAATAGAACAACTTACAGTAGCATTGGTCAAACAAATCACATACTGGATCTTCCAAGAAGTTCAGTGTTGAAGCATTACCCGTTTCTGTTTCTCTATCAAATGTAGTAGTGACTTTAGTTCTCTCACTTCCTTGAATTGAAATTTTGGAAGGGTTTCTCTACATGCTCCTACTTACAAGATATTTAAAGGAAATCCATACCTAAAGCAGCAGTCATCCTGGTGCAATTGACAACAATGAAGAATTTCCTAGACTTCACTCTTACATTCACAAGGCACATAAGAATTCATTAGTTCATACCACTCAGTGGCGTAGCCAGAAAACTAAACTAGGAGGGTCATAATTTAATAAGAATTATACTAAACAAAAATAAACTTTTCAATCTTCTTTATTTTTCTCCATTTTACTTTGGGGCACATAATTGTTCATTCTTTTTGTATTGTAGGAGTTAGTATCGCCTAAACCCTTAACAGCTTGAATAAAATATATATAATATATATCCACGACGATTGCTTATATTGTGACATTTTTTTAGATTGTATGAAAGTAATATGTAACATGATTAGTATGAAAGTCAAACTTTATACTAATATTGTAATATAAGTATAGATGTAGTAATTATATCAACAACAATTGAAAGTATAGAAAAGTGAGAAGGGTCATTTGAACCCTCTCACTCTCATGTGGCTACGCCACTGATACCACTGTTGTCATACTTTTCGAATTCATCACCAGATAAAATGAGAAATTTTGCATGCTGTAACGTACGTATTGGGAACAAATAATGAAGCACACTTCCTATTTCCTATAGAAATTTAGAAAACAAATTTATAAATTAATACAAAAATAATGACACTCATCTCTCACAAACATTTCATCAAACATGTATTATGCGTCTCTGATGCGCTTAGTAGTACAGATACTTAATAGACTATTCTATTTCCATTCTAAGGCTTTCTATACAAAATGGTACATCAATTTTCAGATTTAGTTACCAAAGGGCTCATCTATGAATCTATGATCTATGTCCTTCACAGCTTAGAGAATAGTTGAACTAGCTCTTTCAAAAAAAGTTTCTAATAATTGAATGCCAAGGGCGAGAATGCCAAGGTCACCAAGTTTGTTGGGCTGGCACTAGCTACCCGACCAAATCAAATCAGTCATAAGCCCAATGCCCCCAATTGATTTTCAATTCCTCAACCATGGTATTCATTACATAACATCTACGTTACAGGAAAATTCAACTGTACATTTACATAAACTAGATTTGATACAAATGTAGACCGACTCCATGTATAAGTAGATTATCTTGACTCAATCTTAAATTAGTCTAGTTCTATATGAGCAAGTTCACTTTTGTATTGAACTGGTCTACTTAATATAGGTGCATTAAAGTGCTGTAAACAAACCCAATATGGCATCGAAATCTTTAGGTATTATTTAGCTAGTGAGTTTGGATATCTTGGAAATCATTAGATTTGGTTTCGTGTTGAACTTGGCTCAAATGATGCTATTTTTCACATTCCTGGCCTTGGACGGCCACCATTCAAGAGGAACTTGCAACCGAAAAGGAATGTTTGGAAATGGAAGAGGCAGTGGCGGATCTAGGGTTTAAAAGTTAGGTGAGCGGAAAAAAAAATCATCAACAATAGGTAAAATTCTTGATAAACCTAACTTAACCCCTTATCCCTATTCCCTAGTTAGACCAAATTGAGAAATCCCCAATTCCCAAATCATAACCCTAAATGCCCAAATCTGATTTTCAAAATGCAATTTATGTTGGGAATAAAATAGAGGATTAAGAGATTAAGAAAAATACATTTGTATCTGAGATGAAAAGGATTGAGAGTGGATGTAGCTTAGATGAAGAGATTGAGAGAGTGAGAGATGAAGAAAAAACAGACCAAGAGAATAGAGATGATGTGATGAAATAAAACGAAGAGATTGAGACTTGAGAGAATTGAGAGATTACGATAGAGATTGAGAGATGATCACTATTGATCATATGAAGAAAGAAGAACAGAAAAAGAAGACTGAAGAGGGAAGAGCAGAAATACGTAGAGAGAGAATGGAGAGAAGAAGAGTGCACGAGAGATACTTACTGCTAGATAGAAGTTTTTTTTTTGGGTAAGTTGGGCTTTGGGTTTTCACCATATTTACCTAAACGGTAATTTTTTTTCCATGTGGGCTTTGAAAAGTTACCCAGCGGGAGCTGGGTGCGCTCCTTACTAGGTCCGCCTCTGGGAAGAGGTCAAATTCTATGTCAACTGAACTCACACACTTCTTTTTTGCAAATTGAGTCATTGTTGTGATGAGTGTCCATCAAGTCCCCTATCAAATCTTGAATACCAAACTTCATTCAATGCTACAAGATATGCAAGAATTTGTAGACTTCTTCTATAATCCAAAAGAGAAGGATTAGAAAATTGACCATAGTGTGATCGATTACAAGCTTTCTATTATCTACACAACCTATGCTTCTCTGTTAAGTTCCTCACAAGAATCAGTTTGTCTACCATATCTGTCACTAACAAAAACACCTTACTAACGTACTGCTGACAATTCCAAAATATAAATGTCATGGGTTGGCCAATCTTCCTGTACAGCCAAGGCCGAGCACGCATCTGCAGGAGCAAAAACAACCACATTAATTCCAAAAGAATTAATACATCACAATGCATGAATGTGCTCTTAGTCTATCAGAGATTCACATTTCCATAAGTTCTGTGATACTACTCGGCCAAGATGCATTAACTCAGCTAAATGCAGTATGGTGCACAGTAAATGTAACTGACTCGTAACTTACAATATCCATATACTTGATAGATGAATTTGCAACCTTAACCTTGGAGGTCAGTTTCTAAGAAAGGTCTTGTCTCCAATTATGTTCAACCGAAATTTGAAAACAAGCTTTCCATGAGGCCCTCTTTCTTGCCAGTACTTCACTACCAAATACAGTCCATCATAGACATAATTCGTACTTCCATCCATCAATTCGGAACCACGGATCACTCTGACAGGGTTCTTTGCACACTATTCTTTGATCTTCTAGGTCCTCTGTATTCGACACATTTCCTCCATGGCCGGTGTAGATCAAGGAATTCTTATTATGCACATCATCAGCATAGCCACCAGATGCTACAATACTGGTTGCAAAGTGCTTCCCGCTAAAGTTCTCATAATCAATACCTGCTTGGATTGGGCGATGTAAGCCAACAATGTTAAGTTCCACTCAGTATTGAAACGTATCACCAACATCAACTCCTGGGACAACTCCAATGATTTGTTTGCCTGACTTGACAAAGACTTTATTTTATCCTTGAGGATCTTAAAGGCTTCCAAATCAACCCTTCGGTGAGCAATTCCTCCTCCCTTTGACCTTTTACGTTCCTCCTCAAGGAAACTGTTGCAAATCCATTTATAAAAACGAAAATTATAGAACGCACCCGGCCAATCTCACCGTCCACTCACCCGTGCCCGGCCCCACTCGGTGATCTCACCGGCGATCTCACAGTTAAATTTCCCGGTGCGCCGAATACGCTCTCTTATAAAAGTTCAAGTTTTTTGTAACTAACAAATCTATGTGCCTTCTGTCACCAGTTTTGTACAGATTATTTGATACAAAATTGTGTGTCAAACAAATCGCATAGTGGATCCTACATCTTTGAGCATTACCCCCCATATGTTTCTCTATCAAATAAGGTAGTGACTTAAGTTCTTCTCACTCCTAGATTGAACTAGAAATCCGGAAGGCGGGTTTCTTAACATGATAAAACTAAGAATATATCTCAAACAAAGCTGTGCCTTAGTCGTCGCAGTGCAACTTAAAACAACTAATGAAGAAGTACCTAGACATAATTGGGACCTGGATGTTGATTTAACAATTCTGATCTTACATTTGTAAGGCACTTTAGAATGCATTAGTTCATATATACTTCATACTCCTGTTGTAACATTCAACTTTTTTGAATTTATTACCCACATAAAATTTTGAAATTCTATATGCTGTAAAGTATATAGTTAGGCACAGAATAACGAAGCACACACTACCAAAATTTTTTTAGCAAACAATGGTAAAAGAACAATGAATACATCTCTCACTGACATTTCATCACACCTATTGTGAGGAGTTCTTTTGAATTAAGCATGACTAGGCCAAAATTAACCCAATAATCTGATTAATGGGAAATTTTATATGTGATTCAAACAGCAAAACGAGCTTGTAGCGTGAGCTTGGTGTGGGAGCTAAAGACACATCGCAGTGATGAGAATTGAACTGAGTTTTGGGATTAGGTCTCTAAAACAAGCTGGGTTTCAAGAATAGGAATTGGGGAATGGCCAAGAATGGTTATTGGTTGAAGGCATAAAAGTAAGGCTTGAGTGTTTATTGGGGGGGGGGGGGAATATTTATGGGTTGTTGCTTCCTCTCTTTGCAGCTCCCAGACCTCTCTTTTTATAGAGTTCAATTGGTGGGTTTTGTGAGGGGTCGCGATGCCTAATCCACTGTGTAAAAAGATTGTTCTTCCCAAGCACATGATCTTAGCCTCAAAAGCTAGCAAAGAGAAGATGGTCTTGAGAGATGGGAGAGATGACTCACTGTAGGGGCACTGCAAGGGCTGCTGCGGAGACGGAAAACCCGGATCGAGGCGGACCAAGTAGCTTGAATCCCACGATTTCACCATTCGAGTATGAAAGAGTTGCTTTGGAATCAGTCACCGACCTTTTTCTTCCTCGGACTGGAAATGAAAGGGACTTCTCTGTTGTGCAAAGCTGTCGTCGTACTGCTACGGGGAGAAAAATAAAATGGTATCTGGTTCAACAATGGGAATGCAGAAAAATGGATTGGACATTTCCTAAAAAAAAGAAGAGTTTGGGCTATTTTAAAAAGAAAAGGGGTTGGGCTTTGGATTCAAAAATATTTTAGGTTTAAAAGATGAGTAGTCTAATTCTCACATTCTTCACCGATTCATCGCTGACTTAAGTCATCGGGCTTGAGTTTCGGGTCCAAGACCGAAACTACTTAACAACATTAAATACCGAAACTACTTAACAACATTAAATCGACGGACGAGCATAATGTGTCTCTGTAACCATCCACACCATACCCACTTCTATAAGCCCCAATGATGCGTATATGCGGTTTGGGTCCACATAAATGTATGGGCATGTTCGCTTGGCGGGTTAAATTGAGGATTTAACATAAAATTGCATGAATTTCTTAAGAAATTATCGCGTGACAAAATATCAATTGATTGCATGATTTTTTCGAGTATCAACACCTATAATGCATATCTACTGCACTCAGTAGTACACTTACTCGGGAGAGTGTTCCACCCAATCATTGAACCGACAGCAACCTCAGGCTTTCTATGCAAAATGGTTGATCAATTTTCGAATTTACTATATACTAAAGCTTGGTCGACTGTTCACAAGCACTGTTCATAGGCTTATGAACAGTGGTTTTGTGAACAACGATTTTGTGTGTTGTAAGTGACTGTTCACAAGCAAGTGAACAGTGCGGAGTAAAAAACACCCAGCGGACTCTGCGCAAGAGAAGAGCGCGGAGTCCGATCACTCTTTTTTTAGAGTCCGCTGGGGTTCGCTTTTTTTTTTCTTTTGCGAATTCTCTCTGTCTCTCTAGATTTTTCTATTTCTCCGCCATAGAGAAGGGCGCGGGGTCTAATTTTTTTTTTTCGAACTCTCTGTCTCTTTAGATTTTTCTATTTCTCAACTCATAGGCTTATAAACAGTGGTTTTGTGTGTTGTGCGGCTGTCCGCGGGGACTGTTCATAAGCTTATGAATAGTGATTTGTGCACAGCGATTTTGTGTGTTGTAAGCGACTGATCGCAAGCAAGTGAACAGTGCGCGGAATAAAAACCCCCAGCGGACTCGGAGCCAGTTTAGCAGGCGGAGTCCGCGCCCTTCTCTTGGGCGAAGAGAGAGAGTTCACAAAAAAAAAAAGCGAACACCCAGCGGACTCCGCGCAAGAGAAAGGCGCGGAGCCCGCTCACTCTTTTTTTAGAGTCCGCTGGGGGTTCGCTTTTTTTTTTTATTTCCTTTTGTGAACTCTCTCTGTCTCTCTAAATTTTTCTATTTTTCCGCCCCAGAGAAGGTCGCGGAGTCCGCTGTCAGATCAGTTTTTTTTTTTGGACGAACTCTCTCTAACTCTCTAGATTTTTCTATTTCTCCGCCCCAGAGAAGGGCGCGGAGTCCGCCAGAAGTTTTTTTTTTTGGCGAACTCTCTCTCAATCTCTGTAGATTTTTCTCGCTTTCTCAAGATTTCTCTATATATAGAAAGGCTCTTCTCATATTCTGTCGCCCAAGATTTCTCTCTGTTCTCTCGCTCGTAATCCATTGATCTAGCTCGCAAGTCTATACTCAGTTACCGAATCCAAATCCTTTCCAGATTTGATCTCAGTACCTTCCTCAACTGTACAAAACCGCCAACTATAATCTTCGCTCTTGACAACAATCAGGTGAGTTGTGATTTTTTTTTATCTGTTAACTTACACGTATAGATTGGATGTTTGGGCTAGAACTTCATCCATGATTTTTTAAATTCGGTACCTTTTTTCTTTTTCCTGCAATAGATATTAGATTACAGAGAACAATTGTTGGATAATTTTTCTAATCTTTACCCATCCTTTCCTGCAGATATTACAGTTGTTTTTCCAATCAAGTTATATTTGCACGATATTGGGCGGAGTCCGCGCCCTCCTCTGGGGAGGAAGAAAAAGAAAAATCTAGAGAGACAAAGAGCGTTCGCAAGCAAAAAAAAAAACCCCCCAGCGGACTCCGCGCCCATCTCTGGGAATGAGAGTGGGAGAGAGATTGTAAAAGATCTGCCAGCGGACTAGGGGCCCATCTCCTGGGCGGACTCAGTGCCCTTCTCTTGGGCGGAGAAATAGAAAAATCTAGAGAGACATAGAGGGTTCGTCCAAAAAGTAAAAAAAAAAACTATCAGCCAGCGAACTCCACGCCAATTCTCTTGCGCGGAGTCCGCACCCTTCTCTGGGCGGAGAGACAGTCAGTAAAAAAAATATCTGCCAGCGGACTCCGCTCCCTTCTATTGGGCGGAGAAATAGAAAAATCTAGAGAGACAGAGAGGTTGTGCGTACTGTTCGCGGGCACTGTTCATAAGCTAATGAACAGTGATTTTGTGAACAGCGAGGTTGTAAGCGACTGTTCGCAAGCAAGTGAACAGTGCAGAGTATAAAAACCTAGCGGACTCCACGCAAGAGAAGGGCGCGGAGTCCGCACACTCTTTTTTTAGAGTCCGCTGGGGGTTCGCTTTTTTTTATTTCCTTTTGCGAACTCTCTCTGTCTCTCTAAATTTTTCTATCTCTCCGCCCCAGAGAATGGCGCGGGGTCTGATTTTTTTTTTGTTTTTTGTTTTCGAACTCTCTGTCTCTTTAGATTTTTTCTATTTCTCAACTCATAGGCTTATAAACAGTGGTTTTGTGTGTTGTGCGGATGTTCGGGGGCACTGTTCATAAGCTTATGAACAGTGATTTGTGCAAGGCGATTTTGTGTGTTGTAAGCGACTGTCCCTTATCTTGGGCGAAGAGAGAGAGAGTTCGCCAAAAAAAGCGAACACCCAGCCGACTCCGCGCAAGAGAATGGCGCGGAATCCGATCACTCTTTTTTTAGAGTCCGCTGGGGGTTCGCTTTTTTTTTTCCTTTGCGAACTCTATCCGTCTCTCTAAATTTTTCTATTTCTCCGCCCCAGAGACGGGCGTGGACTCTGCCCGCGGTATTGGTGTGAACCCTCTATGTCTTTCTAGATTTTTCTATTTCTCCGCCCAAGAGAAGGGCGCGGAGTCCGCTGGTGCTTCATTTTTTTTTGCTTGCGAACGCTCTCTGTCTCTCTAGATTTTTCTATTTCTCCCCCCCCCCACAGGAGGGCGCGGACTCTTTTGGGGGGGAGTTCATCCAAAAAAAAAAATTAATCTCGCCAATAGATATAAAAATATAGAGAGATTGAGAGAGTTCGTCCAAAAAAAATTAAGAGAGAGATCTCCAAGCGGACTCTGCGCCCTTCTCTTGGGCGGAGAAATAAAAACATCTAGAGAGACTGAGAAAGAATTCGCCCAAAAAAAAATAATAGTCATCTCCACCAAGAAATAGAAAAATCTGGAGAGAATGAGAGAGAGTTCGTCCAAAAATAAAAAACGGACTCCGCGCCATTCTCTTGGGTAGAGAAATAGAAAAACCTAGAGAGAGTGAGAGATAGTTCCTCAGGAAAAAAAAAGACAGTTCTGCCAGCGGACTCCGCGCCTATCTCTTGCACGGACAAATAGAAAAATCTAGAGAGACTGAGAAAGAATTCGTCCGAAAAAAAAAACTACGCCACAGTGATCACACAAGCGGACTCCGCGCCCAAAAGAAGTCCCAAAAAAAGGGCGCGGACTCCATAGACCAAGAACTTGGGCTCGCCGGCCGCCATAGATCAAGAACTTAATTAATATTTACATACACTACCAGAAATTTCAACTTGGGCGAAGAAAAAAAATCGTCGCCCTGTTAAAAAATTTCGTCGCCTAAGTACTTAGGCGACGACATGTCGTCGGCCAAGACGTCGTCGCCAGAAGTGCGTCGGCCAAGAACTTGGGCGACGAAAATTCATTCCGTCGTCGCCTAAGAGTAATTCTTAGGCGACGATACGAATTTCGTCGCCTAAAATCTACTTCTCGTCGCCCAAAAATATTCGTCGCCCAAGATTTAACACCTTGGCCGACGAAAAATTTTTTCTTCGCTTAAGATGTTATAACCTGGGGCGACGAAACTAAATATTTCGTCGCCTAATATCACTACATCTTAGGCGACGATAATTTTTTTTCGTCGTCTTATATGGTAAGTCTTGCCCGACGATTTAGCAATTTTGTCGCCTAAGATATATTTAAATTTTGGTCAATCTCCTATTTTGAATGGATAGAATTCAGTATCAAGCTCCCAAGTTTATATTATTGTTGCTCTATATGCTGCAGCTATGTTATATTTCTGATTCAGAAACGGGAGAGTTAAGGTTTGAATCATATTAGAATCTAAGCTGCCTCGTTGCACAAAAACTTGATTTGTCTTCACTAATTTTGCAACTTTCGTTATTCTCTCAACTCAAACTACAAAACTCAAGCAATATCAGCTTTACCTATGATTCAGATTGATACACATACTGAATATGAAAAAAAATAAGTAAAGACTTAAAGTCTCTTTCCACCTTACAATTTTCTGATAAGATAACACTATGGTTCCATAGTGCTGCTGCCTTACAAGTATGCCACAGTTGGACCATATCATTGAAACAGGAATATGCTAAAAGAAAAAAGGGGGTAAGAAGAACGAAATAGTATACTACTTGAATGTGCTGAAAACTGGGCAAGTTCAATACATCGGGTTTATTCTTCACATTCGCTGCTCAAATTTCACCAAGAACTCTAGAAATGGACATTACACGAATACAAAACTCGTTTACACCTTCCTATCTCACATAGATATGCAGTGTTCCCACTATATTGCAGAGAAGTACTCTTTGCTGAGCTTGGGGTCTGGCTTCATTGACTTCTCCCCAGGCTTCCACCCAGCAGGGCAAACCTCATCAGGGTTGTCCTGCACAAACTGCAAGGCCTGCAGGATCCGACCCAAGCAAAAAAAATCCAATTAAAACAAGTAAAATCAACATAATAATGAACAAATTCTAAGTTCTAGGCAGAGTTGGACGCTAAAAGTCATCCCAATTTCTATCTTGGCCTCAAAGATACAACATACAATATTTACTATATGGAAGAGTAATATACAACATACAATATAGTACATGAAGCAAAACACCAAGACAATTTCTTCAATCTCTATAAAGAGGTGAACCCAGTTGGGATGTTGTAAAAATAAAACCAGAAAACCCCAAAAGAAGCTCTTTCATGGTCGGGGTCGGGGTCGGGGTTGGGGCCGGGGTCGGGGCCGGGGTCGGCGTCGGCGTCGGGTTGCGGGGTCGGGGTCGGAGAGAGGGAGAGAGAGAGGGCTTCGGTGGATTTTCAGAGAGAGAGAGAGAGGGCTTGGATTTGTGAGCGGCTGCGCGAATGGTTAGGGTTCCGAATTTTTGCCTTTTATATTGGCGTTCTTGGGCGACGATTCTGCAAAAATTGTCGCCCTATTTTTTGAAAATCGTCGGCCAAGATAATCTTGGGCGACGATTTTTGAAGTCGTCGCCTAAGATACTCTACTTGGGTGACGATGTTCTTCACTATAAATCTTGTCGCCCAAGATGTCTTCTTCTTCGTCGGCCAAGAGTTCTATCATAAAATTCAGAATATCGTGATTTTGGTGATCGGAGAAGAGGAACTGAAAACCAACCGTCAGATATGACCAGCATAACAAATTACATGGGTGGGAAAAAATTCAGCTCCATCGGACAAAGACAAGGGCTCGATCCGTCCGGTCAATCGGCGCGGTCAAACCCCTAAACGGACGGAAACGGCTATTCGACCCTCCAAATCACGTAATCTGGCCGGACCTTCAACTGAGAATAGTTTCCAATCGACGAGACTCTTACGGGGCTATAAAAATTTGGTAAAAAATAAATACCCGGGATAGGGCTACCACTAGGTAGAAATAAGAGAAATTCGTTGACCGGAACAACCGGCACCGAAATTTTACCGAAATATCTTCATTTTTCACGGGTTGACGTATTTCACCGTTCCGGTCATATCTTATTTCATGACTTTTTTGCGTTTGAGGCCTCTACGTATACGTTGTCTTCAAAACGAAACTTAAACTCAACACTTATATAAAAAGTTATACAACATTAGTACATATAACGTGAGTTTGGTGATCGGAGAAGAGGAACTGAAAACCGACCGTCAGATATGACCAGTATAACAAATTACGTGGGTGGGAAAAAATTCAGCTCCATCGAACAACGACAAGGGCTCGATCCGTCCGGTCAATCGGCGCGGTCAAACCCCTAAACGGACGGAAACGGCTATTCGACCCTCCAAATCACGTAATCTGGCCGGACCTTCAACCGAGAATAGTTTCCAATCGACGAGACTCTTACGGGGCTATAAAAATTTGGTAAAAAATAAATACCCGGGATAGGGCTACCACTAGGTAGAAATAAGAGAAATTCGTTGACCGGAACAACCGGCACCGAAATTTTACCGAAATATCTTCATTTTTCACGGGTTGACGTATTTCACCATTCCGGTCATATCTTATTTAATGACTTTTTTGCGTTTGAGGCCTCTACGTATACGTTGTCTTCAAAACGAAACTTAAACTCAACACTCATATAAAAAAGTTATACAACATTAGTACATATAACGTGAGTTTGGTGATCGGAGATGAGGAACTAAAAACCGACCGTCAGATATGACCAGCATAACAAATTACGTGGGTGGGAAAAAATTCAGCTCCATCGGACAACGACAAGGGCTCGATCCGTCCGGTCAATCGGCGCGGTCAAACCCCTAAACGGACGGAAACGGCTATTCGATTCTCCAAATCACGTAATCTGGCCGGACCTTCAACTGAGAATAGTTTCCAATCGACGAGACTCTTACGGGGCTATAAAAATAAAAAACATTACCTTACAATTTAAATGTGCTTTATTTATTTTAATTATTCGGATTATCTTGGCCGACGAAATTAGGGTAATTCGTCGGCCAAGATAATACTTGGGCGACGATATTTGTTAAATTCGTCGCCCAAGAGTAAAATAAAAAATCTTGTACAATGAAATTTAAATGTGTTTTATTTTATTTTAATTATTCGGATTACTCTTGGCCGACGAAAGTAGGTTAATTCGTCGGCCAAGATAATACTTGGGCGACGATATTTGTTAAATTCGTCGCCCAAGAGTAAAAATAAAAAATCCTGTACAATGAAATTTAAATGTGTTTTATTTTATTTTAATTATTCGGATTACTCTTGGCCGAAGAAAGTAGGGTAATTCGTCGGCCAAGAAAATACTTGGGCGACGATATTTGTTAAATTCGTCGCCCAAGAGTAAAAATAAAAAATCATGTACAATGAAATTTAAATGTGTTTTATTTATTTTAATTATTCGGATTACTCTTGGCCGACGAAATTATTTTATTTCGTCGGCCAAGTAAAAATAAAAAAATAAAATACTTAGGCGACGATATATTTGAGTTTCGTCGCCTAAGGATTAAAAAACTTAGGCGACGATATAAATATCTTAGGCGACGAAATATTGTTTCGTCGCCCTAGTTTCTATATTAGGCGACGAAATTTAGCCTTAGGCGACGATTTTATTTTCGTCGCCTAAGTTGAACTTTAGGCGACGATTTTTTTTCCTTGGGTGACGATTTTTTTTTTCGTCGGCCAAGTTTTCTCTTAGGCGACGAAAAAAAAATTGTCGCCCGGTTTTTTTTGTTTCGTCGCCCAAGACCCATTTTCTGGTAGTGATAGACAATTATTGTCCAGTAAAATATTAATTTAGGCGTAAACATTATCAACCAGCGGACTCCACGTGAAAGGATGCGGTTCACTGTTCACAAGCCAATGAACAGAGTTGGTCCAAAAAAAATAGTGAAAAAAAGGTAATCTCCAACCGGACTCCACGCCCATCTCTGGGAATGAAGTGGACAGACCCGTCATTTTACAGTCATTAGTGAACAGTAGATGCGCGGAGCCCGCTGGCAGATAGTGTTTTTTGGGTTTGAGAAAGTGCGCGGCCTCCGCCCGCGATATTGGAGCGTAGTCCGCTGGCTGATATGTTTTTTTTTTTTTTTGCTTTTTGGACAAACCCTCGATGTCTCTCTAGAAATAAAAAAAAATCTAGAGAACTCCGCGCGGGTGTCAATTTACAGTTGATGTACAAAATGAGTTCGTCCAAAAAAAAATAGTAACCTCCCAGTGAACTCCGCGCCCTTCTTGTGGGGCGGAGAAATAGAAAAATCTAGAGAACCTAAGAGAGAGTTCATCCAAAAAAAAAAGGTAATCTCCAAGCGGACTCCGCGCCCTTCTCTTGGCGGAGAAATAGAAAAAACTAGAGAGACTAAGAGAGAGTTCATCCAAAAAAAAAATTGATCTCGCTCAATAGATATAAAAATCTAGAGAGATTGAGAGAGTTCGTCCAAAAAAACCAAAAAAAAAAATTAAGAGAGAGATCTCCAAGCGGACTCCGCGCCCTTCTCTTGGGCGGAGAAATAAAAACATCTAGAGAGACTGAGAAAGATTTCGCCAAAAAAAAAATAATAGTCATCTCCCCCAAGAGATAGAAAAATCTAGAGAGAATGAGAGAGAGTTCGTTCAAAAACAAAAAACGGACTCCGCGTCATTCTCTTGGGTAGAGAAATAGAAAAATCTAGAGAGAGTGAGAGATAGTTCGTCAGAAAAAAAAGACAGTTCTGCCAGCGGACTCCGTGCCTATCTCTTGCCCGGACAAATAGAAAAAATCTAGAGAGACTGAGAAAAAAAACAAAAAAAACAACGCCATAGTGATCACACAAGCAGACTCCAGTACCCAAAAAATCCCCGCTGACTCTACGCCCAAAAATCCCAAAAGAAGGGCGCGGAGTCCGCAGGGGTTCCGTGAACTGTAACTGCCCATGTCCCTCTAGATTTTTCTATTTCTGCGCCCCAAAAAAGGACGGGCAATCCGATTATTCTTTTTTTTTTTTTTTTTTTCTGTTCTCATCATTCCCAGCTATAAGCGCGGAGTCCGCTGGCAGATTTTTTCTTGTCCTCTTCATTCCAAGAGAAGGGCGCGGAGTTCGTCAAAATCGTTTTTTTTTTACCTACCCTCTCTGTCTCTCTAGATTTTTCTATTTCTCCGCCCAAATCTCTCTCTCCGCCCAAGAGAAGGACGCGGAGTCCGCTGGCAAATAGTTTCTTTTTTTTTCCGCGCTAACTGTCCCTCATCGCCCTACATAAGGGCGCGGACTCCGCCAGCGAGATGTGTTTTTTTTTCTTTGGACGAACCCTCTCTGTCTCTCTAGATTTTTCTATTTCTCCACCTCAGAGAAAGACGCGGACTCTGCCCGCGAGATTGGCGCGGAGTCCGTGGGGATTTTAAAAAGTTAACTGCCTCTGACGTAAAATTGTATATGTTAAAAAATTAAATAAAAAACCTAATTTAAACCCTAAACACCGCGCCAAGGAGCGGATATCTTCCTAGTTTTATTAACAAAAGGCACATCTAGGATCTATGTTATCTACAGCTTAAAGAATAGTTGAACCAGCTCTTTCAAAAAAAGGTTCTAATTAAACCTTGACCGTCAATAGTTTGAGGGAGTGCAACCATTGACCATCAATAGCTTGGTTAGCTGGCACTAGTTACCCGACCCAAATCAAATCGGGTCCCAAACCCTAATCCCCAATTCAATTCCTCAATTTATTATTATTATTATTATTATTATTATTATTATTATTATTTTATTTTATTTAATATTTTTTTTTTTTACAATTCCTCAAATTTGAATAAAAAGATCAAATTCACTTTTTTTTTCTTTGACGCGTTTACTTGGCGCGTTCTACGAAATCCTAATTGATCGAGGATTTAGGATTGGATTACCATTTCCGAATGGGAAAAGGGGAAGGAAAGTTTCCTTATATCAACCCCAAACCTCACTAATCTAAGTGTCTCGGTCACCCAGTCTCTCAGTTGTGTTTCAATTTCGTCGCTCGCTCTTTAGTTGAATTCAATCGGTTTTCTGGGTTTCTGATTACATGGCTACTAAAATCATGCATTCCAGCAACCACGTTCACACCCAGATGATGAAGATCAAATTCCCCAAGTTTGCTAGGTTTCCCTCTTCTTCTTCTAGATCTTCTTTGTGCGATCGCGCGCTTGATTCTTCTCCTTGTTCAGTCCTACCTGAAAACTCCAAGTCGAACAAGAAGCGACCACTCTCACCACAACCACTCCGTGTGGAGCAGCAAGTGGGGAATAAGATAAAGAAGATGAAGGTTGTCGAGTCTTGGTCTTCAACTCCCCTGCCACCAACGGAACTCCGTGGTGCGATGCTCAGGATCAAGCATGCCGATATTATCTTCAAAGCTCAGAAAGAGCACCTTGAGAAGCTTATATCTGATCCGGTGAAGCTGCAAAAGGCTTTGGAAGAGCTAAAACAAAAGAAGTTGGAAGAAAAAGAAAGAGTTGAGGCGCAACTAAGGATGGCTGATGAGGAGGCAAAACGGAAACAAGAGGAGGCTGAGAAGGAAAGACTAGAAAGAATTCAGCGACAAAGGAGGAGCGAAAGGCGTACTCTAGACAGATTTGAGGCTGTGGCTAAATCTAAGGTACAAAAACCTTACTGCTGCACTCTAATGGAACTTGGGATTATAACTCGATGTGATTCTTCTTGGTCTTGTGGTTGTTGGGGAGGTAATCAACACCCTTTGCCATTGGAGCAGCTAGGTTTCATCAACAAACAAGGCGAAAATGGTTTGCAAGAAGGAGAGATCATGGATGAATTGGAGGAAGGAGAGATCCGTTGATACTTGCTACTTTATTCTTTCACTTTCACCATTCTGAAGTTGTAATTTGTAAATACCACTTTCTTTTGGGACTCAGAATGGTTTGGAGACAATTGTAATTGTAAATGTAATTCTCATCATTAATGAAGTGATTTTCTTCTTGATTATTACATAGGTAAATCAGTGTGGTTGATGGCTTTGTTTTTTCTTTAATCTTTACATATTGTCCTGCATTTGTTTTCACAGCAATTCATTATGTGGATAATCACCCCACTGTTGATAGCAATTAGCACTTTCTTCGTTGACAAAAAATTGATGGAATACCATTTCTGTAATTAATTCAAACCAAAAAAGCATGAATGTGCCTCAGATCCATATCTCAGTTTCGATTATGAGACAATGCACAGAGACAATACAGAACATAAAGAGACATATTTAGTCACAAATTCCCAATTAAGCTTCAAAGCTGACCAAAAAGCCAATCATTTTGAGTCTCTTTTTACATTTAAAATCCACATTTTCACATAAATCTAGAGTTCTTTATTGTGAATTATCAGAATCACAATTTTAACTAAACACACCGTCAACTGAGTTTTAGATGATATTGCTCACCTAATGTGTGGCATCTCTCCCCTGTCTGAAGCAATAACTTACATGGTTTAGTACTTCCGAATCATACCATTTCTCTGCTGTAAACAATATGCAATCCTCTCAAGGAAGTGCAAATGAAATTTATGAAAGAGTAACTAAATGAAGAAGCAGAAACTGATGAGTTTCTTTTGACAAAATGCAGTCCTAATAGGAATCTAGACCATTACTTTCTGTATTAGTTGATGATAAGCATAAAGTGAGAATCTGAGAATGCGATGTAGTAATAGGAATCTATTCCTTTCATCTTGTGGTAATAGGAATCTAGATATTAACTTCTAAGTTAGTGATTCACATGATTTAAAAAGAAGAAGTTAGTGATACACATAACTGCGTGCCTCCATATTGTTCTTCTTCTGTAGTAAATTTGATTCTTTAAGTGTACTTGTTTCCTGGCTGTATAGAGCATTGTGTGATATAATCTGGTTCATCCAACCAAGGATTTCTTAATTGGTTAAATTCTAATTGTTGCTGGTGACCGGTTTCACTGATGTTTGAGCCCAGTGGATATTTTGGTCTAAGACTGCGTGTAAAGTTTTGGATAACATTTAGGCCAATACCTGTGGCTCTTTTAATATAAAGCCTGTTAAGAATTATGAGTTTCGGAGGCGTGCGAGATAGATTTCCACAAAGACTGTTCTGGCGTGATTCCTGAGAGGGAGAGATCACCCAGATGCAGGGGATTGTCTCCAAGTTTCCATAACCTGTCAATCAAAGGGAGAACAGCGTCAGAGGGAAGACCGGGTGCTCCGGCCTTCGACCCTCCGATGCCTAAATTAGTGAGCAGATGCAGATGATAATGGAGTGAAAGTGGAGATCGTGAGAATGAGAGGGGGAGAGTGGTATTTATAGGGGTATGGTGGATGCACCCTAAAAATACCATTTTGCCCTTGCTCAGAGGGTGTATTACCATTATGCCCTTAAGGAATAGTGTGGGCTTCTTGGGCTTAACCAAGGCCCAAGCCCGTTTTATGTGGCGGCACGCGTCTTCTTAGGCGAGTACGACTGATGTTGTACTATGTACTAACAAGTCCCCAAGTCCGCGGTCAAGAGACTCTCTTGGGTGGGGACTTTATCTGATACAATATCGGGAGTACGAGTCTCTTACTAGTGGCGACATATCCAGTCCCCAGTCCCCCAAGTCCCCATGCAAGGGAGGGGATGGACCGGCTCCCTCCGAGTGGGGTATGTCATGTATCGCTATATATGATTGAGACATCGGGTTGTTGGTCCCATGTATTGTTTGGAGATGGCAGGGCGATCGGGGGTCGAAGTTGAGGTACCGCTGGCGAGCCTCTCGCGAAGGCCACGGGTACCGGCATGTTGGTATGCCTTGGCGTTTTAGTAGCCTTTGATATGTACCAGCTATATGCTCGAGTTAGCTGAGCTATTCCAGCATATGTTCGAGGGGGAGATTGTGGTGGCATATTTTGCGGTTGCCTCTAGGTGAATGCTAGAGTGTCTACGTACCCATTTATAGGATCAAACCAGACGTAGTTCACCATTTCGCCATCGAGGCAAGTGTGCCGTCGAGGAGTGGCGAGGAGTGCCGCTAAGGCATGATGATGGGTGCCTTTAGGGCACAATGATGTTGCCGATAGGGCTTGTGTAGAGCTGTCGAAAAGCTCGCTAGGGGCATAGCCAAGATGCCGATGGGAGGCGGGTGGTGCCAAAGTGTATTGAGAGCACGTCATGAGGCGTGTATAAGGCTGTTGCCTAAGTCCCCCAGTGCTGGGAGAGATTGTGGTGGTGAGACACCAAAATGAGGACCGAGTTCATATTGAGCGGAATGAACTGCGCTAACGGTGTGGCCGGCCGCTAGTGGGCGGGGCCGTTCACGCTAGGTGGCGAGTTCGCGCCAAGGGCGAGATAAACTGCGCTAAGGGCATGGCGGGCCGCTATCGGGTGAGCCAGTTTGCGCTTATGGCGTGGCGTGCCGCTACTAGACGAATAATTGTTCGTGCTATGTGGCGAGTCAGTCCGTGCTTGGTTAGGGAGACTCGCCATTAAGCGTTGCGGGTCGTTGCCTTGGCGAGTCAGTCCGCGCTTGATTGGGGACTGTCGCGAGGTGGCCAGTCAGTCCGCGCTTGGTTGGGGACTGTCGCGAAGTGGCCAGTCAGTCCGCGCTTGGTTGGGGACTGTGGCTATGTGGCGTTGCGGCCGCTGCGTGGCGAGTCAGTCCGCGCTTGATTGGGGAGACTCGCCATTGAGCGTTACGGGCCGTTGCCTTGGCGAGTCAGTCCGAGCTTGATTGGGGACTGTCGCGAGGTGGCCAGTCAGTCCGCGCTTGGTTGGGGACTGTGGCTATGTGGCGAGTCAGTCCGCGCTTGGTTGGGGACTGTCGCGAGGTTGCCAGTCAGTCCGCGCTTGATTGGGGACTGTGGCTATGTGGCGTTGCGACCGCTACGTGGCGAGTCAGTCCGCGCTTGATTGGGGAGACTCGCCATTGAGCGTTGCGGGATGTTGCCTTGGCGAGTCAGTCCGCGCTTGATTGGGGACTGTCGCGAGGTGGCCAGTCAGTCCGCGCTTGGTTGGGGACTGTGGCTATGTGACGAGTCAGTCCGCGCTTGGTTGGAGACTGTCGCGAGGTGGCGAGTCAGTCCGCGCTTGGTTGGGGACTGTGGCTATGTGGCGTTGCGGCCGCTGCGTGGCGAGTCAGTCCGTGCTTGATTGGGGAGACTCGTCATTGAGCGTTGCGGGCCGTTGCCTTGGCGAGTCAGTCCGCGCTTGATTGGGGACTGTCGCGAGGTGGCCAGTCAGTCCGCGCTTGGTTGGGGACTGTGGCTATGTGGCGTTGCAGCCGCTGCGTGGCGAGTCCGTCCGCGCTTGATTGGGGAGACTTGTCATTGAGCGTTGCTGGCCGTTGCCTTGGCGAGTCAGTCCGCGCTTGATTGGGGACTGTCGCTAGGTGGCCAGTCAGTCAGCGCTTGGTTGGGGACTGTGGCTATGTGGCGAGTCAGTCCGCGCTTGGTTGGGGACTCTCGCGAGGTGGCCAGTCAGTCCGCGCTTGGTTGGGGACTGACGCGATGTATGGATTTGGGGATAGCTGGAGGGGGGAGTTCGTGTTTTGCAAACTGAAAATTGGGCGAGCTGCAATTTGTGCTTTAGAGTTTCGGTGGTTTGACAAACCTCAGATTGGGGAGCGTCCCACTTCACCCTCGATCGAGTGGGCGCGAGCGCTTGGCTATTTGCAACCAGCTTCATTGCCACTACGCGGATCCACTGTTTCACGGTGTGAATTGGTGGCGTTCTTTGTTTTTGGATTTGTTTGTGGTGGTGGGATTGTTCACATGTTTGTGGTGTTGGTAGGAAATCTAGGGTAAGGGTTTTACTGTCGGGTTGGCTAGGAATAAGGGGTCTTCCTGTCTCGTCCCGAGGTCCTGATCCGGGAAGGGGTGGCAGGACAGGTCGCGCTAAGGGCGTGTGTAGCTAGAGGATGCATGTTTGAATGCTGGCTGTTTACACATGGTGTGTGTGTAGCTTGTGATTGATATAGATAGATGTACATCAATGTTTGGTTTGTAATCATGTGAAGCAAGTGTATATGTAACATGTGATAGAGAGTGCATGTTTGCTGACTCCATGTCATGAGAACATATTATGATGCATGTGGCATGCTATTTGTATGATAACAACTTAATTGAATAATGTGAAGTAAGACTTATCTGGAGCCGTGTAGGGCCGCTACGCGGTGCGCGGGGACTCTGGCAAGACCAGTGAAGTCCGCGAGGAATGTCGAGACAAGAGGAGTCCGCAGAGTCTGGCGTGGCGAGCGGTGTCCGCGGTGAGAAATAGATGGTCCTGGGAGGGAGGAAGAGAGGAAGGTGGATGTGTGATGCGGGTCACTTGTGCTGGCACGTTCCGAGAGCATGGTAAGCAAGGGAGGGGGCCTTGGGAACTCGGGGGGCCATGTGGGAAAGGCTCCCGGAGCTCTAGGCGGAGCCACTTGCTTCTTGTCACGGGATCCTTGGTCGGGACTATATCTTGGGTCGGGACCAGACGTCGTGTCGGGAAGGGTTTTTTTTTTTTTTTTTTTTTTTTTGCATCCTTCTGTCTGGATAGAGGAGTCCTGGGAGGTCGGGATGGAGAGCTGTGTGAGGGTGTCCTCCAGGGGAACTACTAGGGATGTCCCCACGTGAGGTTTAAGAACTCTGGCAAGATCAGGGAATGCCGCGAGGAGCTGACGAGGCGAGACCGGGGGAGTCCGCGAGGGTTGGCGAGGTCAGCGGAGTCCGCGGGGACTGGCGAAGTCATCGGAGTCCGCGAGGACTGGCTTGACCAGCGGAGTCCGCGGATGGATGGCGGGACCTGCGGAGTCTGCGAATGGATGGCGGGGGTCCGCGAATGGATATCAAGTGGGCGCCAAAAGCGAAGGCAATTGTTTCTACCTGTTCCGTCCCAAGGTCCTGAGCCGGGAAGAGGTGCCAAGAGCGAAGGCATGTTCCGGGAGGGAGGGTGCCGAGATTGGGGTCGCGAGACCAAGAGTGCTTTCCCACTTCGGCTGAGGGAAGCTGGGTGTCCAGATCAGTTCTGGGCGCTGCTCTCCAGCGCGTGGGCCTTGGCCGGAGGCTGGGGTGGCCATGCTGGATTCATTGGAAGACTGTGTGCCTGATGGCTGTGAAGGTGAGCTACCTTGCTGTGGCACGCCCAAGCGAAGGAGAGAGAGAGAAAATCAGATCTATTTTCTCTCTCCTCGGGATTTCCGGGATTTCTGGGTAGATGATAGTCATGGTGAGCGATGTGAGGGTCTCCACTTGAGGACGCCCTCCTTCTAGCGCCAATTGTTCTGGCGTGATTCCTGAGAGGGAGAGATCACCCAGATGCAGGGGATTGTCTCCAAGCTTCCATAACCTGTCAATCAAAGGCAGAACAGCGTCAGAGGAAAGACCGGGTGCTCCGGCCTTCGACCCTCCGATGCCTAAATTAGTGAGCAGATGCAGGTGATAATGGAGTGAAAGTGGAGATCGTGAGAATGAGAGGGGGAGAGTGGTATTTATAGGGGTATGGTGGATGCACCCTAAAAATACCATTTTGCCATTGCTCAGAGGGTGTATTACCATTATGCCCTCAAGGAATAGTGTGGGCTTCTTGGGCTTAACCAAGGCCCAAGCCCGTTTTATGTGGCGGCACGCGTCTTCTTAGGCGAGTACGACTGATGTTGTACTATGTACTAACAAAGACTATAGCACCTCGCGAGATAAGGATGCTCGTTGTTTGAGTTCACATAGGAGTCTACAGTTGGATAACGCGGAGGTAGTGTCCTAAGAGAAATCTGTTGTGCAGCTGGACACGTGTCAAACAGATGATTGGTTCGCAAGTGAAACAATGTCCTTGTGGTATTCTGATTGTTGAGTCCGAATTGGATTGTGGTTGCATCTCTTCTGGCAGGTTGCGAGTCACTATATAAGGAGAGCTCGAGGGTCATTGAAAACACACAATCAAATCTTACAAACTACAACTATACTCTTCGAGCTTCTCGAAACTCTAACGCTAAGCGCATCCTGCCCTTAGTCTACAGAGTCCATTCGGTCTTGCCCCTGGTTACTGTCTCGATTTATTGCTCTGCTCGCTACAAACAGTGAGCATCGATCGCAGGTGGATAAAGAGGCTACTTGTAATCCTTTGTCCGCGAGGTGGCACCGGAGCCCTCCGCTTGATTAGAAGTCCAGCACCAACGCATTCTCATTCTGCGTCCGCGCGGTGGCACGCCCCGCATCCATTGTTTACTTTTGGTACCGCTAAGTACCTCTCTACACCTCTGTTGAGGATCGTGGCCAAAACAACTGATTCTTTTCTTCAGCCTTTTGCTTTCTCCACGAAGATTCATCAGTTCGGTTGGGTACCACTGCCAGACCTGCTACTGTCACCAAATTCAATCTTACACTGCTGAGACCTTCCAATGCAGACCTGGAGTTTGCAGAAAGTAACCATTAATTGAAAATCAAAATCCTCAAATAGAGTTTTGTTTCATGTTATTTCCAAGCATTTCAACAAATAGCACTAAAATTCTCATGCATTAATTGCATGATCTCAATCATATTAGCTTGCATTTCAACAAATAGAAGTCTTTAACTTACGGACTTCCTGTCCAACACATTGAACCTATACACACATGATCTGATATAAGTTTGCATAACATGAGTTCCTTGCAAATAAATCACAGTAAGTGACATAAAAGTTCACAAAAATATGGCAACTTCAAGATGAAAACGTACCTTGGATATCAGATATACATAACATATGATAAAGCTGACACTAAATGAACACAATGTTTAATTTGCACATTATATCAAGTTGATAGTGTGTTACTCTTACAACAGCAGGTCTAGGTAATGGAAGTTGAGCTAGCAAGATTTATTCGAGAAAAATGCATGCTTACATGTCTGCAAGGGAGCTCATCCATCAGCTTCTCTTATGCACCATGTACATGCCCAATTTTGTTTCTCTTGTCGATCAGAGCCCAGGTGCACACTACCTAAGGCAACCAGAGAGCTTCTCGACAACTTAGCTAGGACACTAGATCTCCTCAGCGCTGCAGATTATAATCATCGACTTAAACTATTCAACTAGTTTCTCCTGAAGTTTGATTACCAGGTACTGAACAAGATGACATGATAACATTATCTCATGAAAAAATTCATCAACCAAGCTTGGCAGGGAAGAGCATTAGTTTCAGATAAGAAAGAGGATAACTTTCCACGGAGAAGAAAGTAAGTCAGAATTATATATTCCATATTCGAGAAAACAGGAGCGCAATTGGCATATAATGAAAAGGATATGAGTTTTCTTCATTTTTGATGTTAGACTAGAAGTGAGTTGGGTTGCAGAAATATTTATTAGCATAAGAACACTCAATACTTCTCCTAAATGGCTGGGATCTTCTGGGCGCCTGGGCGGTGCTTCCACATAGACAATTCAACCTTATTTCTCTAGTTCTCTGTGGAACTTTCTCTAGACCTTCACCAATCACCACTGTAAAACCCTTGCACGGCCACTAAGGACGACTGGACGACGATGAAGGGCCAGAGAGGTTAGGAATCTATCTCTCATTTCCCATTTATGTTGTTTTCCCCATTTCTGTTTTACATTTACAACTTGGAATTGAAGAATTTTAAGCTTAAAACTGAATGATCTCATTCTCTTCAATGTTTCTATCTGTTATGATAGAAAAAAAAAATTGAAATGCAAATTTGTTAATATATGCCTTGAATCAACCATCTGGGGGAACCAGCCATCCGGGAGTACCAGCTATTCGGGGATATCGAGTTTAGGGTTTAGTATATAAACGACCTAAACCTAATTGTATTCTGTGGTTGTGATTATGTTTTTCCTCAAGATAATAAAACTGTTCTCCTTCTGCCCGTGGACGTAGCTAACACATCGTTAGTGAACTACGTAAATCTGTGTTCTTTCTTATATCCGTTACAACAAATTGGTATCAGAGCTCTAGGGGGAGTTCGAATTCTGGGAAGAAAGATGTCTGGTTTGAACGTGAAGATCGATAAATTCACGGGGAGAAACAGTTTCAGTTTATGGCAGATCAAGATGCGAGCCTTGTGAAGAAGTCGGGGGATCCAGAAATCGCTGAGATGGCCAGTCTGGAGGAGAAGGCACACTCGACAATTTTTTTGTGTTTTGCAGATGATATAATCACCGAGGTCGCAGAGGAGGAAACTGCGCCTGGTCTGTGGTTGAAGCTTGAGAGTCTATACATGACGAAGTCTTTAACCAACAAGTTGCTTCTAAAGCGACGTCTGTTCAGTCTGCGAATGGAAGAGGGCACGACTCTAAGAGATCACTTAGATCAGTTAAACACAATTCTATTAGAGTTGCGTAACATTGATGTTAAAGTTGATGATGAAGATGCTGCCCTAATTCTGCTGGTATCTCTACCTTTGTCGTATGAGAACTTTATGGATTCTTTTATTGGCGGGAGAGATACTGTGACTCTGGAGGAGGTTAGATCATCTCTTATACTAGAGAGATGCATCATAAGGCGACCGGTTCAAGTTCAGACAGTCAGGCTGCGGGGTTGGTAGCCAGTGGAAGTATGGGACAGGGAAGCTCGGGGAAGAAGAAATTCAAGAAACCAGTTTCAAAGGGTTCCAAATCTAATGATGTCTGTAACTACTGTAAAGAGCAGAGACATTGGAAAAACGAATGTCCAAAGAAGAAGAAGCAGTATGAGAAAGCGTCAGGTATTGCTGTTGTAGCAGAAGTTGACACCAATTCTGAAGAAGATTTGGCCTTGGTTGCAGATGCACACACACATCACAGGGATGTGTGGATTTTGGATACCGGGGCGTCTTATCATATATGTCCACGCAGAGAGTGGTTTTCAACCTATGAGCAGATAGATGGAGGCAATATTTCTATGTCTGACAGTTCTGCATGCAAGGTGGTTGGAATAGGCTCAATCAAAATACGGACACATGATGGTAAATTCTGTACATTGAATGATGTTAGGCATGCTCCACGCATGACGAAGAATCTGATTTCTTTGGGTCTACTAGACAGCAAAGGGTTCAGGTACAAAGGCTCATGTGGAGTTCTAAATGTCTACAAGGGTTCCAATGTGGTTCTGAAAGGTGTCAAGCAGGGTACTTTGTATTTTTTGCAAGGTTCAACGCTGTCAGGTTCTGCTGTTGTTGCATCATCGGAGGTTCACAAGGATGATATGACCAAGCTATGGCACATGAGGCTCGGTCATATGAGTGAAAGAGGGATGTAAATTCTGTCACAGCATGATCATCTTGGTGGCCACAAGGTCAAGGATCTTGGTTTCTGTGAACATTGTATCTTTGGGAAGCTACATCGCAGAAAATTTCCTAAAGCAATTCATAGAACTAAAGGCACGCTTGATTATATCCATTCTGATTGTTGGGGTCCTTCTCGTGTTGATTCTTTGGGAAGTCACAGATATTTTGTGTCTATGATTGATGACTACTCAAGAATGACTTGGGTGTTCGTGATGAAGCATAAAAGTGACACCTTCAAGAACTTCAAGCAGTGGAAGGCATTAGTGGAAAATCAAACAGGGAAGAAGATCAAGAGGCTGCGAACTGATAATGGTCTGGAATTCTGTTCTGCTGAATTTGATGAGTTCTGCAAGACTGAAGGTATTGCAAGGCATCATACAGTCCGGAATACACCACAGCAAAATGGTGTAGCAGAACGTATGAATCAGACACTTCTGGAGGGAGCTAGGTGCATGGTTTGCACTAGGCCTAATCTTGCACATGCTGTTAGTGTTGTTAGCAGGTTTATGGGTGAGCCTGGAAAGGAGCATTGGCAAGCCGTGAAGAGAATTTTTCGGTATCTCAAAGGTACGTCTGATGTCGGTCTCATTTATGGAGGTGATACAAAATGTTTAGTAACAGGCTATTCAGATAGCGATTATGCTGGAGATGTTGACACTAGGAGATTTATGACTGGTTATGTTTTTACTCTTGGTGGTTCTGTTGTTAGTTGGAAAGCTACTTTGCAGCCTACAGTGACTTTGTCTACTACTGAAGCAGAGTACATGGCTTTGACAACAGCTGCAAAGGAAAGAATATGGTTGAAGGGACTGGTCAATAGTCTTGGTTTGCATCATGATCAGGCTATAGTATATTGTGACAGTTTGAGTGCAATATGTTTAGCAAAGGATCAGGTTCATCATGAGAGGACTAAGCACATTGATGTCAGGTATCATTTTCTGAGAGATGAGAGCAGAATTAAGGTGAAGAAAGTGGGTACTGCTGATAATCCCGCTGATATGTTCACCAAGTCGGTTCCACACAGCAAGTTTCAACATTGTTTGGACTTGCTAAATGATACAAGCTGTTAGTTGCCCTTTGGGGGCAACATTTGAGGCAGAGGAGTTATTTGTACATCTGGCATTACTGTGATGCATCTGGTACATCTGGCATTACTGTGGTGCATCTGGTACATCTGGCATTACTGTGGTGCATCTGGTACATCTGGCATTACTGTGGTGTATCTGGTACATCTGTTATTTATGAGAGGATTCAAGTCAAGGTGGAGATTTGTTAATATATGCCTTGAATCAGCCATCCGGGGGAACCAGCCATCCGGGAGTACCAGCTATTCGGGGATATCGAGTTTAGGGTTTAGTATATAAATGACCTAAACCTAATTGTATTCTGTGGTTGTGATTCTGTTTTTCCTCAAGATAATAAAATTGTTCTCCTTCTGCCCGTGGACGTAGCTAACACATCGTTAGTGAACCACGTAAATCTATGTTCTTTCTTATATCCGTTACAACAAAATTGAATTAACATTTGCCCATAGATTTGCATTTTTTTTTGTGTGATTCGATCTGTTATGATTTGCAAGAAATTAGTTTCAATTGCCAAAGCTTGGTTATGGCGATCAGTTGTATATCATTGCTTTGTTTATGATGCAAGCCTTCCTTTGCATAAGATGTTTCTTATATTGTTGGGTGAAAATAATTCCATTTGTTGTTTTGTGATGGATAGATTTGCCTCAATTGTAGTTGAAGTCAGGTATTAAATTTGAAAGGATAGGTGGAAGCAAAACTTGTGGTCAATGGATAATGGGGTTGATGTTTTCTTACTCTAGGTTGGGACTACATAGATACTTGGTGGGAATTTTTTAGTTGAAACTTAACTTCTTGAATGTAATTGTGTGTGTGTGTGTGTGAAAGATATGAGATACCGTACAGTCTACAGACAAAACATTCGAAATATGTTGAGAGTCACAACACAACACCACTTTAGTAAAGAGAACCTCTATACCAAGAGATCATTTCTGCAGATTGATGATTCTTTCAAAATTAGTGGTGTCTCACCTACAGGAACTCTAAGACCTCATTGTTTCTTTCCATCCCTTTTCCCATTAAAAGGCATCTAGAATCCTTGAGATTCTTTGAAACTTTCTGTAGGGGGTAATGATGGTACTATCGGTGCTACAGTGACCAACACGCTTCCATTTACTTCTACAAGGACAAAGAGAGTTCTTCAACCCAATGCTGATGCCTCTTTAGTCTTTGATCAAATGAAAATTTCCATTAGTTTCGGGTTTTCAGGTCATCTGTGTCTGATAATGTACACGTTCACCTCTATTGTGGAGTATGATCTAGACGAAGCGTACACTTAATTGTCCTAATGTAACATGTCAATCTTTCAAAGCAGTCAAAAGCACTGTGTGGTAACTAAGGGTATATATGCTCCGGTGATATTCAAGTGTTCTCTTCTTTCTTGCAGGTCTTATATGAGCAACAAGGTATATAACAAGAGTAGGAATAATATCTCTTTCCCAGCCATGTGTGAAGAGCAGGACTTTGAAACTTATTTACTAGATCCTAGACCAGATATCCTTGTTTTATAGCTGTCATGTTCCTTTCCAGCTGCATTTTTCAGAGAACCATGCTTTCAATCTGGTAGTTTCTTTGACAATGGAAGCTCAGGCTCATGTTGCCTGAAACCTCAAGAGTTCCTATATGGTGGATTTTGATGGAAACCATGAATTACAGTGCTAAGTTACTGGAATCACTTTGACATCCTATTTGACAAGGTTCATGGTTCCAGCAGAGGAATCTGTCTTTAATAGTAACTTCTACTACTCTTTTGATGCTGGATATATGACTGCATTTCTTCAGGTTGAGAGCATATGTTGACTGCATTAACTGAAGCCAAACCTTATATTCACAAATCACTATAGACAACAGATATTAAGGTTCAAGTATATTTATTAGGTGTTGAATGCTTTATGCTTTGATATTCTTTAACTGGTATATATATTGACAGGTTTTTTTTTGTCTTCCCCTAATTGCAGTGCTTTCTCAATGTACATTCATGGTTCCCAGCAGACTTGGCGTGAAAGGTGATCTTTATCGAGTACACCCCCACAGTGACTTTAGGATAAATGCAGGAGACAAGAAATGGAAGCACTTTTATCTGATCAGTATGGTGGTGATATTGTTTTTCCTGGTCATGTAAGTTTTGCTGATTCATTCTGTAGTCATTTGTTATTGATTTGGTACCTAGTTCAGGATTTTGGTTTTGATATATCCTGTCTCCTTCAAAATACTCTTTGGAACTTATATTTTATCTTCGATTTTCATGATAAGTTTTTCTTAGCTCTTCCCTAAAATAAAAAAATAAAAATAAAATAAAAATAAAAAAACTGAAAAACATGGGCATTGCAATATCAGAGACTAAACTAAACATTAATCGAGACACGAGTTTCAGGGGAACCGATTAGAAAGAAGATCATGTGTTTTCATCAATTTCATTTCTGCTAATAACTTGCTATATGTTAAATCAATAAAGGCGCAGGTTATGTGAAACTAACTTTTTGTTTATGTACATGTACAGGCACATAACATAATCGTACGACTGAATGATTTAGATTACAAATAATTTCACATTGTTGATCGCCAGAAAAAATAACAATAAAAAAGAAAAGAAAAGGGATTTAAAAAAATATATATATAAATATTTTTCTTGTGCTACATGCACAAGGTTTTTGAGTTCAATTGTGACTCTTGCAAACATCTGGACAACAAAGTCCAAAAAGAACTCAATCTTCCAAACCGTGCACTCTATATAAAGAGACACAGAGGAAAAAAGCGAAAGAGAGAGCGCAAGAGAGAGACAGAAGGCGGGAGCGAACCAGAGAGAGCGCGAGAGAGAGACAGAAGGCGGGTGCGAACCAGAGAGACGGAGAGAGAAAGAAGGTGAAACGGAGAAGAAGAAAGTAGAGCAGAAGAAGGGCGGCGATCCAAACAAAGGTGGAGCTCCCATTCTAACTATTTCTTTTTGCAGCGTCTTTATTTTTCTGTCTCACTCCGCCGGAAGCCCTGAAGCAAAGCCATCTCCCCTAACACGAGATGACCTCGCGAGGTAGCCACCAGAAGAAAGCGAGATGACCACGCATGGTAGTCACCAAAAAGAAGGCGAGATGACCTCTCCCCCGCCTCCCCTTGCTGTAATAAATATATGACCGCTCGGCCCTTACTCTTGTACACATGTCCTTACGATTCGCATAACGAGCCGTACAAGAGAAGGAAACAAGCATTCCAAGCGAGTTTGAAGAACAGGCTGCTCGGCCCTTACTCTTGTACACATGGCTTTGCGCTTCGCATGACAAGCCGTACAAGAGAAGAAAACATGTGTTCTAAGCAGGCGAATTTGCAAAGCAGGAACTTACCCTTGATGACTTGGAGAATCCTCGAGCAGGTCGAAATAAGCTCAAGTAACGGAGGTGACATGTCTTTATAGAATGAGCAGTTCCTTCAAGTCCAACTCCCAATCACATTTGGTTTTCATCTGCAAAAAGGTTTTCACAGATCATAGAGTTGGAGTCAAGCATGGTTCGAACTGGGAAAGATGGCCCATCAAAGCTAAAAAGTTCTTCTGGCCGTGACAAACATTCTTGCTAAAACATTATCAGACGAGCTAGATAGCAGTCCGCATGCAAGATGACCTCGCATGGAAGCTGAAACCTTAAAGCGAAAGCCCAAAGGTGAGGTGTCTTTGAGGTCTAGGCGAGGTGAGCCAAGATGACTTCACAAGACTGGAAGTCCAGGAGAGACGAGATGACGTCACGGGCGGGGCGAGATCCCTCCATGCAGAAGATGAAGCAAGGCGCGGAGTCCGCCCCCAAGCATATACGCGGAGTCCGCTCACAACCATACACGCGGAGTCCACCCACAACCATACACACGGAGCCCGCTCACCAACATACGCGCGGAGTCCGCTCACAAGCAGACACGCGGAGTCCGCTCACAAGCATACACGTGCGGACTTCGCATGAAGGGGAAGTCCGCTTACACGCGGAGATCACCTACGCCACTATCAAGGACTGTGGCCAAGATAATGCAAGCCTTTTGATCACGCTGATACATCACCCATTTCGGGTGCCCAAGTCAAGTCAACAGACACTCTACCAAATTGGGTGTCCACAAGAAATACAGTTGACAGATTTAAAAATACATCTGTCAAACCCAAAATTGGCATTAAGCCATAAAGCCTACAAACCTCTTATGAACTACGGTCAGTTTGATCCCACAAAGGGGTACGTAGGCAGTCTAGCAACCTACTAGATGTAACCACAATTCAAAACAGAATCCCTGACACCACTAGTCAAATTCGTCCAGTCCAAATAACTCTGGCCAAATTTCTGAAGCACCAGAGAATCAAATCCATAACCAAACCTTAAGAACTACAATGGTTTGATCCCTTTACAAGGGTATGTAGGCAGTCTGGATTCAAATCTGGATACAACCACACCAAAAACCAAATCCTCGTTTCTTTTCAAGCCAATCACCCTCAAACATGCACATTTCCCAGTTGATACTTTGTAATTAGAATCAAAGGGTTTTCCCTTGAAAACATGGGTTGTAATTAAGGAATTTATTCTGAATGGGTCAAACCAGACATAAATTAAAACTCTATTTTAATTAATAAGATGGAATGAAATCGTGTTGGGTATATATGTGTTTACAATTTTTGCCCAACATAGTTTTTGGCGACTCTGCTGGGGACCCATTTTCCTTTTCATCTCTTTTATGAAGTTATTAACTTGCTTGTGTGTTTTTCAGGGAAAAAAAAAATGACACCACAAGTAACTGTTTTCTTCCACAAGCTCCAAGCAACTGCTGCTCACCCAAACCGAACTGGTCATCGCATGACATTCGTGGTTGGCCATGTTCCTGTCACTTGTACAAAGGCGAAGCTTGAAGCAAAAAAAGACAAGCTAAGCGTGAGTACCGGGAAGACTCATACCTTCAAAGCTGCCTCCAAGAATGCTTTGAGAAATCGGAGGAAGCGAGTTGCAAGAGCTCAAAGGAAGAGAAATGTCCAAGCTAAGGCAGTCGAGGCTATCTTGGCAGAGCTTGCCCAGCCAAGACTTAATAAGGAAGGAGTAAAGATTCTTTCAAAAGAGGTGAAGGCTCCCATGCAACCTTATGTTATGGTTGGTACTATGCGGGTCAATCTACCAAGTGTAGAGATCGTGATGGTGACTTCCACCAAGGGAGGGGATGAGCATGAACCTCAACTTCCCTTCCAAGGCTCACACAGCTCCACAACGTCCTCACAGCCAACAACAGCTAGTCAAGAACTTGACCCAAAGAAGTTGACAGAGGAAATTTCAAAAGCTCTTGATGCACTAGCAGGAGGACCAGCAAGGCCAAGGGGGTCCAAGACGAAAGAGTATCTTGTTTATGGAGATGGTTCCTACACGGGACCAATTACCCGCAATATGGCCAGAAGGATGATGCTCGAAGCGTACTATGCCAGAAGAAGGGTATTCGTCTCTAAAGGATAATCCTTCATTTGTCTTGTGGAAGGGTAATCCCTTATATGAGACCTCGACCCCAACTGAGGTATCCTCGCATGCATTGATACCTCAATCAGTCGCCAGGTCTAGTGAAAGTTGTGACTCCGATTCAGACAATGTTCAAGTTCTCATGGCAAACTCGTCAAGCCCAGAAGAGCAGTTAAAACAGCAGATGGAGGAGCTGACAAAGAAATTAGCTCAACTTGAACGCGATGCTCTACAAAAAGAGGCTGAGGTTGCTGAGCTTGTAGCAAAATGCGATGCACTGATGGAAAATAGAACACAGGGAGGTCTGGGTTCTTCATTTGTTAAAAATAATGAGGAGTCGCTCTCACCTGAATGGATTAGGAACATGATCGCCGAAGGGATCAGAGACTTCCAGTTGTCTCTATCTACACCGGTCCTTGGATACCGCAAGCCATATTCAGATCACTATGACGCAATACCTTTCCCTAAAGGATATCAGAGGCCAACATTCGACAAGTTTGATGGAATAAATAGCTCCCCACGGGAGCATTTAGCTCACTTTTATTCAACTTGTGGTGAGACCTCACAAATTGATGCCTTTTTGGTCAGACAGTTTGTGCAATCCATCAAAGGTGCTGCGTTTACATGGTACACCCATCACCCATCTAGAGCCAGGTTCCATTCAGACGTGTGATGATATGTAAAGAGCGTTTTTGGCACAATTCGTCAACTCTAAGAAGAAAGTCTTCATTATTGACTTGGCAGACACAAGACAAAGAGTTGGAGAAAGTTCCACCGAATTCATCACAAGATGGAGAAGTCTCAATCTTCAATGTCCTGACAAGTTATCTGAGACCTCTGCTGTTCAAATGTGTGTTAATAACCTCCTCCCAGAGATCGCGACATATGTTGGCACAACAGAGCCTCAAACTTTTGACGCACTGGTTTCAAAGGCAAGCAATGTGGAAAGGCAAGTTGCTCGCCAAAAGTCATGCAAAAATTCAAATTACGGATAAGAAGAACGATTCCAAGAAGACGGTCGTCAAGAAAGGAGAGACAATGGAGACATTCGTCAGGAATGAAAGAAAGAACGACTCTATCCAAAACAACCAAAGGAAAAATGACAATGTCAAAAGCAAAAATGACAACAACAGGGTGCAGAGTGATCGACCTCGCAAACTCACACTTGATGAAAGGAAAAACGTCACTTATTCATTTGATGATGAGGATGTTGAAGTGATTTTTGATGAACTCATTGCATCAGAAAGTATTAAACTTCCTGAATCAAAACGACATGCCGAAATAAACAAGACTAACGATCCAAAATACTGTCGGTACCACCGCCTAGTGGGTCATACATTGAAGGATTACTACGTTCTTAAGGACAAAATTCAAGATATGATTAATAAAAATGAGATCGTGACAACAACCGCAAATGTAACAACCACTGGTTCATCTAGACCAGATGGTGCTATATCGGTTGCCCTCAAGGTCGATGACGAGGTCACAATTGTCAAGGCACATCCAGACATGCCTCGCCCTGGAAACCCAAATATTCCATCCTTATACGAGCTCATGACAGCACCAAGCTTTGATGTATGGGAGGATTCAGATGAAGAATGAAGCATAGTAGAGAGTAATACAAGGCAACTTCGCCCCTTTACTGTGAAGACCCCTCCGCCTCCCTCAAACAAATACAGGCGGAGGTCATTTTCAAAGAATAAGAAGAAAGGGAGAACCGTAAGGAAAACTCAAGACCAAAACATGGAGGAATACAAGCAGCCGCCAAGAACTCTAATCACCCTTGCGGAATTCTTACCCAAAAAATTCTTTGAAAGGGGCGCGGAGTCCGCATACACGCGCAGTCCGCATGCAGGCGGAGTCCGCACCCATGAAAGCGAGAAAGAGGGGGACACGCTTCAATGTTGCATGGTAACCATTAATACCATCTCGCCTCCCAACTCAGATACAGATGTTGAAAGTGTACAAGAAGTCCAGCTACATTCTAGTTTGGTACTTCCACCACCAGCTCAAAAGAAAGACGAATCACAACCCATGAAGTATAGGGTAAAAGACGACGCAAAGAAGGTCACTGACAAGGTAAAAGTTGCATCAAAAGAGTCTCCTCAAAAGAGCAAATGTGATGTGTTGTCACACCTGAAACGTATCCCCTCACCTTCAAGTGTGTATGACGTCCTATGTATGACAAGGGAGTTAAGGGAAGCATTGATTGAGGCATTACTAAGTCCAGAGTTGTATAAAGAAGACGTTCTCGAAGTTAATACAACTACTACAAGAGTTTGTCCTCATTGCAGGAATTGCATCTCGTTCCTGGAGAAGGATTTGCTGTTAAAAGGAGAACACCATAACAGACCTCTCTGTGTCACAGGGCTTGTGGGTAATATGACGATCAATAGAATATTACTCGACTGTGGCTCGGCTGTGAATTTGTTACCTCTCAAAACGCTACATATCATGGGAATGAACGCTAAACAGCTCACCCCGTCCGTGCTCACCATCCAAGGTTTCAACCAAGCTGGTCAAAAAGCAATGGGCACAATTGTCCTACAAATGGAGATTGGGGAACTGCTCTCAACTGCTTTGTTTCATGTGATTGATGCTCCTACCTCTTACAATGTATTGTTAGGGCACCCATGGCTCCATAATTATGGTATTGTCCCTTCCACACTACACCAATGCTTTAAGTGGTTCGAAAATGGAGAGGTCAAAACTGTCGTAGCAGACACAGATCCTTTCAAAGGCGAAGAGGTAAATTTCTCAGATGCTAAATTCTACAAGTCATCGGATGGCCCTGGCGTAAAAGAAGCTCCCAAACCCGTACTAGAAGCAAGAAAATCAGAAGTGCCAAAGCCATTAAAGCCCCGGGTCAGAGTAACTCCCCAAACATTGTCCTCAAAAGAAAAGGCTCCAAGCTCAGAATCATCGAAGCCAAAGATGGTCTTCAAGTATGTGAAAAAAGACCAGCGAGAACCTGGGCAAAAAGCAATGACGCCTATCAAGGACATAATGGAGACACTCATGACGAGCTATGCACGACCTCTTCGTAAAATTGACCAATCTATCCTAAAGAGCGGTATTGTGATCTCTACAACACTCGATAATGGACATAATAGGCATAAGCGGTTTGTTTCTTTCAAAAGCAGAAATCAGAAGCAAGCATCGGGCCCTCTAAAGATCAACCTCGGGAGTAGAAAGGCGGCTTCAAAAGCCATTCCCCTAAAGATCACAGTTAAGCACGTAAATGGCATGCTTAAGGTAAAAGTTTCTGAGTCAGATTCCTCTGAGACAGGTGTCCTTACGGATCTTGAGAAAACTATGTTCCGTGATGAAGACATGACACAAAAAGGTCAGCCTCGTCTTTCTGTCTTTCAACGCCTTACGAAAGAGCCCCAACCTCGAGTTTCAGTGTTTCAACGATTGGGCGAAATTCATCCCAAATCGCAAAAGAACAGAAAGTGGAAGCTCAAGTTTAAACGACAAAGGGTGCTCATGGCTAAACAGGTGGACGAGAGCATAGAGGGATTTGCCTCAACAAACTGCACTTCCATCGAAGAAGATCAAGATGAAGACGAAGAAGAATACGAATTCATTGATAGTGCCCAACCTGCCCCGCCCTGCCCCAGATAGAAGACGGAGGACAAGCGACAGTTGATGAACTCCAAGAAATAAATTTAGTCACTAATGAAGACCCAAAACCTATATTTGTGAGTGCTCTTTTGACTCCAGAAGAATTTTAAGACTACAAGAATCTTCTAGAAGAATACAAAGACGTGTTTGCATGGGGCTATCAAGACATGCGTGGCTTGGACCCTAGTTTAGCTATCCATAAGCTTGCCGTTTCAAAGGGAAAACCATGGGTGAAACAAGCTCCCCGACGCTTCCGCTCAGAGCTTGCTGTTCAAATCGAAGCTGAGGTCGACAAACTCATCGATGTCGGTTTCATTTGAGAAGTTAAATACCCCACATGGCTCGCTAGCATAGTACCCGTTAAAAAAAACGGGCAAATTCATATTTGTGTTGACTATAGGGATCTCAATGACGCTTGTCTAAAAGATGAGTTCCCACTTTCAATCACGGAGTTATTGGTGGACGCAACAACAGGATACGGCGCTTTGTCCTTCATGGACGGTTTCTCAGGTTATAATCAAATCAAGATCACACCCGAGGATGAGGAGCTTACAGCCTTTCGTACACCAAAAGGAGTATATTGCTACATAGTAATGTCATTCGGCTTGAAAAATGCAGGTGCAACTTATCAAAGAGCAATGACTCACGTCTTCAACGATATGCTACACAACACCGTTGAATGTTATGTCGATGATTTGGTGGTCAAAACAAGAAAAAGGCAACACCATCTAGCTGACCTGAGGAGAGTCTTTGAAAGGCTTCGGAAATACCAACTGAAGATGAACCCTTTAAAATGTGCCTTCGGGGTCACGTCTGGAAAATTTCTTGGCTTTGTTGTAAGGTACCGAGGGATCGAGGTCGACCCTACCAAAATCATGGCAATAAGGGAATGCCAGCGCCAAAAAATCTTCGAGAGTTAAGAGGGTTGCAAGGAAGACTCGCCTACATAAGAAGGTTTATATCAAATCTTTCTGGAAGGTGCCAGCCATTTTCAAGACTAATGAAGAAAGACGTACCTTTCGTCTGGGATCGAGCATGTCAAAATGCATTCGGTAGTATCAAGCAATATTTGCTCAACCCACTGGTCCTAATGGCGCCTATAAAAGGGAAACCTTTAATCCTCTACATAGCAGCTCTTGATCACTCCTTGGGGGCATTGCTAGCACAAAATAATGATGAGGGGAAAGAAAATGCTCTCTACTATTTAAGTCGAACACTGGTAAGAGCTGAACATAATTATACACCAATAGAGAAGATTTGCTTAGCTTTAGTCTTTGTCGTTCAAAAATTACGGCATTATATGCTTGCTCATAGTGTCACCTTGATATCTAGAGCTGATCCTTTAAAGTATTTGATGACAAAGCCCATGCCCTCGGGTAGACTTGCTAAATGGTCTCTGATCCTCTCAGAGTTTGAAAATAAAGTATGTACCCCAAAAAGCAATAAAAGGGCAGGCACTTGCAGACTTCTTGACGGCACACCAAGTACCAGATGATAATAAATTACCTGAAGACTTGTCAGATGAAAACGTCTTCTCAACCGAGACTCCCTCATGGCAGTTATACTTTGACGGGGAAGCTAGAAAACAAGGAGCTGGAGCTGGCATCGTGTTCATCACGCCTTTTGGCGGTATAATCCCCTACTCATTCTTTCTAATGGCTTTATGTTCAAATAATGTTGCAGAATATGAAGCACTCATGATTGGCCTTGAGATCGCCTTGGAGATGAGGATTGACTCCTTACAAGTGTTCGGTGACTCCCAACTAATTGTCAGACAAGTGAATGACGAATATGCGGTCAAAAACGAGAGCCTTGTCCCATACCACCAACGGGTCAAGTACCTTATGGGACAATTTCAAAACATAAATGTTAGCCACATTCCCAGATCAGAGAATGACAAAGCAGATGCATTGGCTAACCTGGCAGCTTCTTTAATCCAACTTGACAAAAAGGACATCTAGATTACAGTTGGGGAACTACGATTGCTGCCTACATTACTTGAACGAATGGAGGACGTCAACGAAGTACATGTAGTTTCCGTGTTCGAAGTTGAAGAAGAATCCGATTGGCGAATGGACATGATCAAGTATTGTCAGTCAGGCATGCTACCTACAGATCCAAAGAAAAGAGTCTACGTCAGGCGGACTGCACCTCGATACACTACCTTAGTGACACTTTGTATAGGATGTCCTTTGATGGGATACTCTTAAGGTGTCTCTCAAAAGAAGAGGGAGCGGAAGCTCTTAAAGAAGCACATGCTGGAATATACGGAGCCCACCAAGCTGGTCCAAAATTAGCAGCTCAGTTAAAGAGAATAGGCTATTACTGGTCATCAATGGTACAAGACTCGATAAATTATGCACGGTCATGCAAGGCCTGCCAGCTACATGGGGATTTTATACACCAATCTCCATTACCTCTTCATCCCACGTCTCTCTCATACCCCTTCGAAACATGGGGGCTGGACGTTGTGGGAATCATAGCTCTTAAATCCTCACACATGCATCAGTACATATTGGCTGCAACAGACTACTTTTCTAGATGGAGTGAGGCAATTCCTCTCAAAGCGGTAAAAGCAGAAGACGTGGTAAAATTCATCAAGACTCACATCATCTATCGCTTCGGAGTTCCCTCCAAAATAATATCTGACAACGCCTCATACTTCAAGTGCAGAGCCATGGTTACGATGTGTGAAAAGTATAAAATTCAACATGCATTTTCATCTAGCTATAACCCGATAGCTAATGGCCAGGCAGAGAACTTCAATAAGGTGCTTTGCAACATCCTAAAGAAGATGGTCTTAACAAACAAGAGAGACTGGCATGATCGCCTCCCTAAGGCATTATGGGCATATCAGACCACTGTTAGTACAGCAACCGGTTGTACTCCATTCAACCTGGTTTATGGCTCTGAATCAGTACTGCCATTAGAAGTCCAATTGCCTTCTTTGAGGATAGCTATAAGGTTGACAAGTCCAGATGAAAACACACAAGTCAGGCTTGCAGAGCTTGAAGCCCTCGATGAGAAGAGACTTGCAGTGCAACAAAGACTCGAGATTTACCAGGCTCAAATTGCAGGGGGCTTTCAACAAGAGAGTTAAGTTCAGGTCATTCAAAATAGGCGACTTGGTCTTAACAGTCTGAAGGCCCATCATCGTTACCAGGAAGTCAAAGGGAAAGTTTGAGCCCAAATAGGAAGGTCCATATGTAGTCACCAAAGTCTTCACCAAAGGCGCATACGAGCTTTCAAATACAGACGGAGATTGCATCTACCCTTGTGTCAATGGGAAGTTAGTGAAAAAATTCTATGCCTTCTGAAGCTCGTTGGATTGATAAACCGGGGGGGCGGTCCAGGCAAAAGTTAGAGTCCAAAACCTCCCGAACTACGACGGCTTGATCCCCCAAAAGGGGGTACGTAGGCAGTCTAGTCCCAAAATGCTAGATGCAGCCACCCCACCAAAAAAAAGCATCCTGAATCAATCATGTGAACTACGTGTAGCTTGATCCCTTCATAGGGTACGTAGACAATCTAGTTTTAAAACTGGATCCAGCTGCAAAAAAAAAAAGAGGTTTTCAAAAATATCTTTGCCCAAAATCAAGTGGGTGAACTACGTTTGGCTTGATTCCTTCACAGGATACGTAGGCAGCCTGGTGACAAACTAGATCCAGCCATATTTTCAAACTAATCATTTTCTCTCTTGTGATTGTAAACAGGTAAAAGAGGATAGTTTGACAAATCCATTATCATTGAATAATGGTATCAAAAGTTGAGCATACACCGAGGTATGCGAGTTCAGATGACAGCCCAAGTGTTCGTTTCATCAATCAGAACAACCAACAGTCTACAAAAGCATTATGTGTTTTGTATTTCAAGTCCACAAATCAAAAAAAAAAAAGAGAAAGAAGAATACTGGCAGCAGGACACGCGGGCTCAACTATCCCGCCCCGCCAAGACGTATTCCTTATATATGTGCCACATGATAAATAAAAAGTTGATGTTCAAAACAAATTCTTTTGCATCTTACCAAATCTTCCAAGCGAAGTAACAAAGAAATAACAAAGCAAGACAGGAAGGAAAAAATAACACATGAAAACAAAATGACTTCGCGAGACAAAATAGCCATGCAAAGGGAAGGCAGCAAGGCGAGACGTGGAGTTCGCGCACGGTCTCATGCTTACGCTTCGCCAAAGGACCTTAAAGAATTGACTAGCCGTTTGAACTCCTCTTCTTGAGCTTCGTGTGAACTTTTGAGGAGCTCGAATTCTACAAGCTGGTTTTCCTTGGCTTCCATCCTTGCCTGGCGAAGTTCTTCATCCCGCCTGTTTTGTTGATTAGCAGAGTCTTTCAAGAAGGCGATTCTCTCTTCAAGATGTTCCTTCGCGAGCTCATATTTTTGGCGCAATTGCTGTGCTTGATGCTCTGCCTTTATAACATGCTCTTCGATGGCCCTCAAAACCTCAAATTCTTGGTTAAGGCCCGACAATTCCAAGTCCAACATTTCCTTGGTGCGATGACATTCTTCATGGCTACGTTTCAAGTCACGGATGTGTTCAACATCTATTTTGGAACACTCCTCAACAACACGCGAGCTCTTGGAAATCATATCCGCCAATTCAAAGGTTTTGCTTACATTTTCAACAAACCTTTCAAATCTGTCCTGGCCAGATCCATAGGACCTAATCACTAGTCCCAACATCTCAAGTGACTTCTGGACCTCACTGCGACAATCAGTAATGAGTTCCAGTGGTTGAGACAAGTTTATCTTACGCAAAATCTCTTCTACCTCTGAGATAATAAAATCACCCCAGTGCTCGTTCGGGCCTGAGTTGAAGATCATACGTAAGGTAGATGAAGTTTCATTTGGCTGATAAATACCTTCATCTCCAGGCTCGCATGCGTCAGGATCCACTGGCTCTGTACTACCACTTTTAGAGTCAGAATGATCTCTTGGTGATATGCTAAAACCCTCTACTTCTAGTCCTGACTCCCTCAACTGAGTTAGTTCTTTCCATTTTAGCAGAAGTAATTCCGGTCCTAAACTGTTTACTACCGGCTTTGTTCCAATCAATGACGGCTCCACATCATGCTGAGTCTTCTCACAGATTAATTCCAAGTTTTCGGGTTCAGGGGATGGTAACCTCGATACCAAATACTTCATAAGCGGCTCTAGTACGTTTTGAGGAAACCCCAAATCATTCTCCTGCGAAGTGGACTTGCGTGGATTCTCCTGCCAAGTGGACTTACACGGGTTTTGATCTACTTCTTTTAAGGAGGGTCTAGTGCTATGCTCTTTCTGCAATAGTTTCTTCCTCCTTGATTCAGGAACATATGGCTTGCATCCCGCATCCTTACGCTCAGTTTGTACTTGCTTCGACGTAGATCTTGGCTTCTGCAAGTCCTTTAAACTTGGTTCGAGACTTCGCGGCCTTGAAATCAGGTCATGTCGACTTCACGGCTTTGAAATCAGGTCATGTACTACCACTAATTTCAACTTCGAGACAACGGTCTTGTCGCTATTACGCGAAGCATGATTAGTTGGCGGTGATCCAATTTCATCTGCGAGATTATCGTACCGAGCTCGCTTGTCGCCCTGACTTTCCGCATCAAGTTTTGTTTTATGAATTTTCTTGCTCATGAAAGGAAAAGTACTTCCGGGATAAACAGCTGGATCTCTTTCCTCAAAGTAAAAAAAAAAGTATTTTTCCTGGTCCGCCAGCGGATACACCTTTAAGGGATTCTGGCGGGAAAATGCTATTCTGCTTGGCGAGAACACGTTTCTTCAGGGTCAAGTAAACAAAAGACACAGACCGACCAAGATAGGGGCACATGCTGACATCCACCATCTGCAATAAGTCCAGGTACACATCCCCTCATAAGAAGAACGGGGAATGTAAAAACGAGAACCGGTATCAGCTCTAAGAAGTTTAAATTGCGCCTTCGCTAAGTCTTCAACGCCACATTTGCTCCTCTGCTCAATTTTGAATTGAAGTTTGTTGGCTGGAATCCCTTGATCAAAGCCAAATTGACGAGCGAATCTATTAGGATAGTATGGTTCTAACCAGAGCTCATCACCAATTCGTACAGGAAGTAATGAAGAATGTAGACAAATCAGCAAGTCAAAGTGTTCTTCAGACAAGTTCCCATCGTCAATCAAAAAGTAGCCTTTTGATTCTGTCACGCCCCAACCCATAAGTTTTACCTTTATTACTTCATCTCGGGTTTCGGGGTGAAATTCGAGGCGGGTCTTGACAGATTCAATAAAGGGACTAGGACGATACTCTACAGAGCCTTTGATCCTAAAAACAAGCCGAACTCTAGTGATATTGAAATATTGAGCTTTAATGCCTGCATATCTCTTTAGCTAGGGATAGTTTTCAGGAAACTCGTTGTCAGCATGACGTCTATATAAACAGTCGAAGTGTTCTCCCAACCAACCAATCACATAATGAACAGGGAAGCAACTTCGTGACTCTCTAGCCCTCGTGGGTCGGTCACGATTTTCCCAAGACTATGATAAATATGGCCCAACACTGCTGGCGCAAGAGACACTCTGATTCCTTGAGCCATTAAACATGCCATGTGAAAGGTTTCAAATCTGATTATATAATGATAAGAAGGAAAAACAAACTTGCTGAGCCAATAAGCTAAGAATGTAGCCAGCCCCCCTTCTTTTGAAATTGTCAAAGTAGGCCGGAAACCCATGAATTTTTCACGTTGCGTATAGTTTATGCACTGTGTGTCTTTTCCGTAACCTGAGTATAGCAGTTGCCCTCTATAAAAATGTCTAACCCACTCTCCCCAACGGACAAATTTCTGCTTACTCGAGACGCATAGTCGGGAATGTATGCACAAAAGCTCAGAAAGCGTGACAGGGTATGGACCGTCTCGCTGCAGCCTTTTGTTTTCAGGAATAAATTCTTCATAGGGAATCCCTGAAATCGACAAGCCACCAAGCATCTTCAGATCCCATAATGATATACTCATTTCTCCATTTCCATGGTGTAAAGTATTCGTCAAAGGACTCCATAATTCTAGGAATGCTTTCCATACGTTGGAGCAATAATGATAGGGATACTGAGAGACGCCAACGGCACCATATATTCCGGCTTGATTCAAGACATCTTCAAAATTGGCTAGAACGAACTTCGTCCACTCCATGATGCCTATCTCAAATATAGCACAACCCTGAAAACAAAGGCTCGATGACCAATCTTCTTTGGTACTTAGCATCTTGTAAAGTACCGGATATAAGTTCTATTCAAAAACGAAAGGGACTCCATCATGTTGATTATTCACCTTCTCCAAAGAATGCCCTTTAAATACAGGGGAAAAGTTGCGGGTTGTTCTTATAACTTAATCCTCCAAACCCTGACGAAATGTAAGGGAGCCTGAGTTCATTTCAACTTCGGTTACCAAGGTAATGATGTCTTTAGGAGGATCATCAACGCGGACGGAATTCAAAGGCCGTGATCTCATGTATTCTATGTTTTTTCCTACCACCCTGTCGTGTTTGTCCAAAGCTGCCTCGCAAGAGATACGGCCATATGCATCTATTACTTGAGATTAGGACATCAAGAAATGTTAGAAGAAAGCAATATCAGGTCAAACTTTGCGCACGGAATGCAGGTTCCACACACAACTTGAGGAGGCACTGTTGATCGCCAGAAAAATAACAATAAAAAAAAAAGAAGAAGAAAAAAAATAAAAGGGATTTAAAAAATATATATATATATATAAATATTTTTCTTGTGCTACATGCACAAAGCTTTTAAGCTCAATTGTGACTCTTGCAAACAGATGGACGACAAAGTCCAAAAATAACTCAATCTTCCAAACCGTGCACTCTATATAAAGAGACACAGAGGAAAAAAGCGAAAGAGAGAGCACGAGAGAGAGAGAGACAGAAGGTGGGAGCGAACTAGAGAGAGACGGAGAGAGAAAGAAGGCGAAACGGAGAAGAAGAAAGTAGAGCAGAAGAAGGGCAGCGAACCAAACAAAGGTGGAGCCCCCATTCTAACTATTTCTTTTTGCAGCGTCTTTATTTTTCTGTCTCACTCCGCCGGAAGCAAAGTCATCTGCCCTAACGTGAGATGACCTCGCGAGGTAGCCACCAGAAGAAGGCGAGATGACCACGCGGGGCAGTCACCAAAAAGAAGGCGAGATGACCTCGCCCCCGCCTCCACTTGCTGCAATAAATATATGGCCGCTCGGCCCTTACTCTTGTACACATGGCCTTACGATTCGCATAACGAGCCGTACAAGAGAAGGAAATAAGCATTCCAGGCGAGTTTGAAGAACAGGCCACTCGGCCCTTACTCTTGTACACATGGCTTTGTGTTTCGCATGACAGGCCATACAAGAGAAGAAAACAAGCGTTCCAAGCAGGCGAATTTGCAAAGCAGGAACTTACGCTTGATGACTTGGAGAATCCCCGAGCAGGTCGAAATAAGCTCAAGTAACGGAGGTGACATGTCTTTATAGAGGGAGCAGTTCCTTCAAGTCTAACTCCCAATCACATTTGGTTTTCATCTGCAAAAAGGTTTTCATCCTCAAGATGATAGATCATGGAGTTGGAGTCAAGCATGGTTCGAACTGGGAAAGATGGCCCATCAAAGCTACAAAGTTCTTCTGGCCATGACAAACATTCTTGCTAAAACATTATCAGGCGAGTTAGATAGCAGTTCGCATGCAAGATGACCTCGCATGGAAGCTGAAACCTTAAAGCGAAAGCCCAAAGGTGAGGTGTCTTTGAGGTCCAGGCGAGGCGAGCCAAGATGACTTCACAAGACTGGAAGTCTAGGCGAGCCAGGATGACTTCACAAAATTAGAAGTCCTGGCGAGACGAGATGACGTCACGGGCGGGGCGAGATCCCTCCATGCAGAAGATGAAGCAAGGCGCGGAGTCCGCCCCCAAGCATATACGCGGAGTCCGCTCACAACCATACACGCGGAGTCAGCCCACAACATACACGCGGAGCCCGCTCACCAACATACGCGCGGAGTCCGCTCACAAGCAGACACGCGGAGTCCGCTCACAAGCAGACACGCGGAGTCCGCTCACAAGCAGACACGCAGAGTCCGCTCACAAGCATACACACGCGGACTCTGTATGAAGGGGGAGTCCGCTTACACGCGGAGATCACTTACGCCACTATCAAGGACTGTGGCCAAGACAATGCAAGCCTTTTGATCACGCTGATACATCACCCATTTCGGGTGCCCAAGTCAAGTCAACAGACACTCTACCAAATTGGGTGTCCACAAGAAATACAGTTGACAAATTTAAAAATACATCTATCAAACCCAAAATTGGCATTAAGCCATAAAGCCTACAAACCTCTTATGAACTATAGTCGGTTTGATTCCACAAAGGAGTACGTAGACAGTCTAGCAACCCACTAAATGCAACCACAATTCAAAACAGAATCCCTGACATCACCATTCAAATTTGTCCAGTCCAAATAACTCTGGCCAAATTTCTAAAGCACCAGAGAATCAAATCCATAACCAAACCTTAAGAATTATAATAGTTTGATCCCTTTATAAGGGTATGTAGGCAGTCTGGATTCATTTATGGATACAACCACACCAAAAACCAAATCCTCGTTTCTTTTCAAGCCAATCACCCTCAAACATGCACATTTCCCAGTTGATACTTTGTAATTAGAATCAAAGGGTTTTCTCTTGAAAACAGGGGTTGTAATTAAAGAATTTATTATGAATGGGTCGAACCAGACATAAATTAAAACTATCTTAATTAATAAGATGTAGTGAAATCGTGTTGGGTATATATGTGTTTACAATTTTTGTCCAACACAAATCTGCTACACTTTGTGCAGCAATAGAATAACATAAGACTATATATACAGTGTTAAGCTAATGAAGACTCATCAAGACTCTTTTTTGCCTGCAGGTTCCAACCACTTCCACACAGAGAGTCCACCAGTTTCATCCCCAGTGAAGAATAATCCTCCAGAGCCTATTTGAAGAGCCTGAACTTCTCGTTTAGCAAATAACTTTCCTCTCTCATCAAAGGATGGCGAATCATACATGCGGACAGAGTTGTCTTTTGATGAGCAAAAGAGGAGTGGTTGGTCTTCACCATCATGCATTCCAGAGAGAGCAAGAAGACCGTCTTCTACAGTGTGAGTATAGATTTCTTCAATCTTGCCTCTTTTACTCATACTCCACACCTTAATCGTGTGGTCTAAGGAGCATGATATCAGACATGTAGTCCAAGTTATAAGACACGTCACGGTATCAGAATGCCCATTAAGAGTCGTAGCACACTTTAAAGTATCCAGATTCCTCACCCTTATTGTATGGTCCACAGAACCAGAGTAGAGTCTGATACTTCCAAGTTCCAACCCTTAAAGAAACCACAGCACCAGTGTGTCCACTGAGAGCCTGATGAGGGTGGAAGGGATTGCCTTTAGTATCGGAACAGACTTTCCCTTTCCACACATATATCACACCTTCTTCTGTCCCAGCGAACACCATGTCATTCTCAACCTCCATGGCATGGACTTGACCAACAGGTCCTGCAAGTGTGAATTTAGTATTACACTCGGTGTTCCACGCCTTGACGAGATTGGAAGCACCGCAAAAAACCCAAACACCTTTACTGATCAAGCAGCCTGCTTCAGCACCAAGATTGATCACCTTGCTGCATTGACCAGTGTTGCAGTCCCAAACCCTAACGGTTCCGTCTTTGGCAGCAGAATAGAGATAGCTACTGTTATCCGGAAGCGCAATTCCGGTGATCCCCTTCTTATGGCCTTGGAGCTTTGTCAAGAAAGAGAAGCCATCTCCGCGGAACCAAGTGTGCAAATAAGGGCACCTTTCACCTTTGACACACTTGCCATCTGCCCAGAACTTACAGACTCTTTCAGCCTTGGCTTTCCCTGGAGAAATAACAGCAGGAGCAGACACTTTCGTCTACTTTTGAGCCGGGTGTAGGTACGGGCACCATTTATTCAGGCATCTGGACATCGCCCAGAACTTGCAGACGGTTTGGGACATGGTTGAGTCGGCGAAGGAAACAACACAAATTGAATCGGGGGAATCGGTCGCAGAAGAAAACGTAGAGAAAATCGGGGGAAGGGGGATAGGATCAGGGAGCTGGAAGCCCCTATTTATGGACGGAATTGTAAATCCTTATTAAGAAAGGGAACTATGCAAAAGCGCGTCTAATGGTAATATCGTAATGAACAAATGAAGGAAACTATGGAGTTATCGGAGTCAATAACATACATATATTTTTATTTTTTAATAAAGTACGTATTAGTTACTTATTAAATTTCAGTTTATGAATACATATTTTACGTATTATCTTATATATTTAAGGACACAACTTAACAAATTATGATAAATTAATATCCACATGTCATATGTCACTACATATTTTACCAAACTACATTTCATTATATATTTTATTGCTACTATGGACGTATTATTGTCGTGTCGACGAGAGACATGCTATTGCCGTGTTGACATGAGACGTGCTACTGCCGTGTTGACCGGAGACGTGCTACTGCCCTGTCGACCGGAGACGTGCTACCGCCGTGTTGACGGAGACGTGCTAGTGCCGTGTCGACAGAGATGTGCTAGTGCCGTGTCGACAGAAGACGTGATACTGCCGTGTCAACAGAGACGTGCTATTGCCGTGTCGACATAAGACGTGCTACTCCTGTGTCGACATGAGACGTGCTACTGTCGTGTCGACCGGAGACGTGCTACTGTAGTGTCGACGAGAGACGTGCTACTACCGTGACATTTTGCTTAAATTTATTTGAAAAATGGGTATTTTAGTCATTTTGCCTATAAAAGTCTAGATCATATCTGGTACCATTAGTTTGGGTCTGGGCTTATGTCTTAATTTGTATATAAAATATTAAAAGTGGGATTTTTGTGTTTTTAAATTTGGTCATGTGTTATTATATAATTTTCTATTTATTTTTTTTTATCAATAATTCTATTTACGTTTTTTTTTTCATTCCTTAAAAAAAATATTACAGCTTTTTTTCCTAAATAAAAAAAGTTATCAAACAATTCGCATACCCTAGCCAACCTATGTCAGGTTAGTTACCCTCCTTAGAACATCTTTAGCAGACTCTCTATATTGGCTCCTTAGCCATTTTAGAAAGCGAGTTTAGTTTTTTTTATCAATTTTACTAGCTCTAACAAACTAGTAAGTGACTAGCTATTTTAACTTTTAGTTATCTCGTTAGTTATATTAGTTTTTTTTATCAATTTTACTTAATTATTTTTAAGTTAAATTTTAGTTAAATTAATTAAAATGTCATTTTAGCTAGCTATTTTAGAAATACGGCTGCTTCAGTGCTCTCTATTTTAGCTAGCATTACATCAACATTATTCTTCAAATAAAGATTAAATAGTATAAATATATTTATATATCACGTAAAATATCATACAATGAATATATTAAATTATAGCTAGCCTCATCTGAGTCATCTCGCTATCTATATTTAGCTAGAGAGTCTGCTAAAGTTGCTCTTAGGCTCTTTATAATTTATGTTAATTCAAAGTATTCTTTTTAGGTCATTTTATGTAATATTAAGACACATTTAATGTAATGTTTCTTTATTTAATAACTAATATAAATTAAACTTTAGTTGAAATAGAGATAAATCTAAAGTGACTAGCCAAAATGACTTTTTAGCTATTATGGCTAAAATTTGACTACAAAATAGCTAGCATTACTAAATAAACTCTTAACCAACTAGAACGTGGCTCACTAAAAAAAGATTACGGCTCACTAACACTTGTATTACAGCTTAAGTTATGTATTACGAAATGATAATCAAAACTGATGTGGTTCTTTGTACATTTTTTTTTGTTTTGTTTTTTAGCCCTTCCTTACTTAATACGTACACCTCAATATTATTTTTTTCATATATTAAAAACCGTGTTAAATACTTATGACACCATAAATTTTACTTTTAAAAGTAGCAGTGCCTCTGATATAGGCAGAGCTATACCTTTTCCTCAAAAAAAAAACTTTACCTTTAAAAACAGTTTTGTCCTTCAATTTTCAAATTAAATCAGTATATGAGTTAAGTATGATATTCATAAACAGCTTGCTCTTTATCCGTGAGTCACATGCTATGACTCAAGACTATGGCCATCCCCTACAAGTGAAAGACAATCGCCGCCATCAAGATGAAAAACCTCTGCCTCCACCGCTGCATCAAAAGCAAAAGCCTAACCTCAATCACTCGAACAGATCTTCGTTCTCCTTGAAAAAATAACTACCCCTAATATCAAGCACGCCAACAACAGCTCACCCAAACATACCTTACAGATGGTGCACCAAAGCCTACTCTGATCTCGAACCTTGACAAGGATTCGAAAGTCTATAGGTATAGATCTCCACAAACGAATTCGGTGATTTCCACCGTCGCCAGCACATAGACTAGCATAATCACACTCAGAAAGACAACACTTAGACAGACGGGTCGTCGCCGCACTATACACGAAACATAGGGTTTTAGGCAACGATTTGATATTTGGGAGCTCACCCCTTATAACATTTACTCTAGTTCGACTTCACTTATGATAGAAGTTCAAATGATGGTATCTAATAATATAATAGAAGTATTTCACACGCACACGATTCTCATAGAAAAATTCGACCTTTTAAATGGATCTCAAATTCTTATCACTTAATTTTGATAATAAACTCAAACTTTTTTCTTTTTCTTTTTTGAGATGATGAACTCTAACTTTGAGCTTTAAGTTTTTCTTAATTAAGTCATTTAACGACCATTAAACCTGTTGACCTCTAACTGGTAGAGAATTATTCTTTCCTTATTCAATTGTCACAAAAAAAAAGAAACAAATTCCATGGCCACGTGGCAGGGAAACCTCTTTCGAAACTGCCAGTCCCCACACAAAGGCTCCCACTTTGTCCCATCCAAATTTGAATCCCAAGCAGAGAGCGCGAACTTTGAAGCCATCAAATCAAAATCCACTCCGATTTCTATTCAAAGGCTCTGATTTTCTCGAACTCCGTCTCTCTCAGATTCCATTTCTCCCTTTTTCAAAATTAATCATTTTTTTAAATCTTCAAATCTCGAAAACCCCATTCAAATTTCCCTTCTTTAAATCTCTGCATTTATTTTGGGTAAATTGCCCGGAAATTTAAACCCCAAAATGGGGAAAGAACACTACGAAGCTCCGATTCTTCGCTCCGGGAAGCTTCCTTTTCATCTGGGCAAGTTCCCTCTGGACTTAAATGTCAATATTTGTAAGTGGGTTTGCTTCAAAATTTAAGCTTCAAGTCTTTCTCAACTGTTTCTGATAAAATTTAGGGTTTTTGTAGAGTTAGAGAAAGAAAGTTTTGATCTTTCTTAAGTAGGATTGTTTTGATTTCTTACCCACGTCTTGTATTTCAAAAATTGAATGAAAAGATAGGGTTTTGGTAGTGCTTTGTGGCAAGCTTATGTTAGGTTCAATATGGTGTTGGATGAGTAATGTTGGGTTTGGGTTGTTAAGATCTTGTTTTGGTTTCAATTTTGCAGGATTTAAGTGATTTGGGTCCTTAAATTAGGAGGTGGGGTAGTGATTGTGGAGGGAATAGCTGAGATTTGGGGATATCTAACTGGGATTTTCGATGATCAAGATGAAGACGCATGCACATGTTAAAGGGAGAGGGCCGGGGAGAGTCACTGTGCAGCAGGTGGTTTTTGAGCTCAAGCACAAGGTGGTTATTGCACTGAATAAGCTTGCTGATCGGGATACTTATCAGATTGGTGTCGAGGAGCTTGAGAAAATTGCAGAGTGTTTGAATCCGGATGGGATTGCTCCGTTTCTGTCGTGTATTTTGGATACTGATTCGGAGCAGAAAAGTGCCGTTCGGAAGGAATGTATTAGGTTGATGGGTACGTTAGTGAGATATCATGAGGGGCATGTTGGATCGCATCTTGGTAAGATGGTTGCTAGTATTGTTAAGCGACTAAAGGATCCAGACTCTGTTGTGAGAGATGCATGTGTGGAGACTGTTGGTGTTCTGGCATCAAAATTGAGCAATGGTAGAGGTGAGGGTGATGGGGTTTTTGTTGCCTTAGTAAGGCCGCTTTTTGAAGCTCTGGGTGAACAAAACAGGCAGGTTCAGTCAGGTTCAGCATTGTGCCTTGCAATGATCATTGACAATACTCATGATCCCCCTGTTTCAATTCTGCAGCCAATGTTGAATCGAACAATAAAGTTGCTCAAGAATCCACATTTTATGGCTAAGCCAGCTGTTATTGAGCTGAACAGGAGCATTATCCAGGTAACTTCTCTATGTTCATTCTTCAGGTTTATCAAATCTGTTTCCCAAATGCTGCATAATTTTAATGGCATTCACTCGAAATCTTGTTATCTATAATCACGTGAGGCTTTTAGGTTCAATGTTTCCTATTGAAAACAATTTGAGACCATGCTCCTTTTGATTTTAAGTGGCTGATGTTATGTGTCAATGTGATTACTTTTTGTGCTCTCTTCTGTATGATAGATTATGTGTGGGTCTCGGATATCACATTAATGATCAGAATTTGGTAACATGCTGCATGGTATTTCTCTCAATCATGGCAATCCACCTTTAGTACTGAAATCAGTTCTTTTAGTGCTGTCAAGTTATAAAACAGCTCAGTTTGAAACGTCATATGCTTGTGTTTATTTTACTGCGTCTTTTAGGAATTTGTTCCTGTACTTGGTATATGTCCTTTTATTGTGCACAATTTGATTCTCTATTTTAGGCAGGGGGTGCCCCGACACAAAACATGCTCTCTGGTGCAATGGCAAGTATTCAAGAATCTCTGAAGAATAATGATTGGGCAACACGCAAAGCTGCGTGCATAGCTTTAGGGGAAATAGCTTCAAGTGGTGGATCTTTCTTGGGATCTTTTAAGGCTTCCTGTATTCTCTCCCTTGAATCGTGTCGCTTTGACAAGGTTAACAACTTAGCATTAATTAATCATCTTGATTTGGAGAATCCTATTTCATGTGAATTTGTAAAATGTCTGTTCTATACTACTATTGTAGGTGAAACCAGTTAGGGATACTGTCCTACAGGCACTGCGGTGCTGGAAAAGTCTTCCAGGACCTGACACTCCTGAACCTTCAGAAGCTGGATCTTCTATTAAAGGTTTACTGACTGTTGCCAGTATTGATATTTTTGTTTCAGATTGGTTTCTACTAGCTGGATCCTTAATGTAATTCCTTCAGTTTATCGACGTAAAATTCAGTAGTCTTTGTTTGTAACTCCTTGAGGCTTCTAGATGCTCCCTGGTCCCTAGTAACCTGGGGACGACTGTGTGCGGTCTCATTGTTTGTTGACATTGTGTGATGCATTTTGAATCCTATGTGGAACGGAGCTCACATTTGCAGTTTTCATAATGAATTAAGTAAATTATGCTAGCACATGACTGCTCAGGTAATCAAAATAGTCCTCATAGGAAAGTTCAGGTATATCAGGATGAGCTGAAAGTGTTGCAACCATAGGTGGATAAGTATTAGACCTAAAATGTATACCAACTTCTAGCCTGATATTTTTATTTAAGAAGCCTAGTGGCACTTATGCCTTGTGCTCCAACATCTTTACCTTTAGTTTTGGAACAACAGGTAATATTATGTGAAAGTGGTATATATTTTGACAATGTTTTTGGCACTACTTTTTGTCCAACATGGATGAATAGCTTGTCTTTCATCATGATGTTGGTTCTTGCTGTACTGCAACATCATTTATGTTATTCAGAAGCCTGCTTGGAAAGTTTAAATGATAAGGAACATCCTTCTTTATTTCAGAAAACTTTTCAACTTAATGCAGTCACCTTGTTACTTCTCATAATCATTAATCAATCTTTTTGTACAGAAAATTTCTTTGGTGGCGATTACAGTGATATCACAAGTGCCAGTGAATCTGGAAGGAAGGATCGGTCACTTAGGAAAGCTGTTGTTGGTGCAACTAAGAGCAGGATTCCTTTGTCTGGCAGAAAAACACGTCCAACTTATGTGGAAAATCATCAGCGTTCCAGTGAAGATGATTGGCATATTGAAATTGCTGTTCCTAAAGCCCACAATGCCTGTTTGCCAGAATATCAGAATGAAGAATCTGAGGGTAGCACTGTTACAAAGACATTAGAAAGGATGAGCACTGATGTTACAAGCACACAGGATATGGGATATGAATATGTTCATATGGATGAAAAACAAGAATGTTCTTCTCGGTCCAATATTGTCACTGATAACATCAAGACCAAGTTTGTGACAGTTTCTTGTAACAGTCTTGAGGAGAGTAGTTTACAGAAGCCAGTGGGAAGAAATCAGCAGTTTGCAGTTGAAGAAATTAGTAGGGAGAAAATGTACTCGGAAAGGGATCGTAGAAGTCTCGATTCAACTGTGACAGAATCTGATTCTCATACTCCACATAGATGTTGTTCACAAATGGCAAATGAAGTGTCCTGCATTAGAAAACAACTCTCAGAGATCGAAAATAAGCAGTCAAACTTAATGGATCTCTTACAGGTACATACCTCTAGAATCTCAGATATACATATGAATTAGTTTTACTTGCTTCACAATTTGTTATAACACATTGAAGAATGATTAAGCATATGGTCAGCTATCCTGTGCCATGAGCCTAACCATTTAGTTTTGAGTCTCATCTTTAAGATGAAATCAGCTTAACATCATTTGACTCAATGGCACATACAATTTTACGTAGAAAATGTTCTAATCTTTTTCTTGTTACCTCACTTATAATAACATATTGTACTTGGCTGGCTTGCTACTAATCTGTTTTGCTACACAAGCTCTGCTTACTGTTCCTACCTAATTTAGCACTCTTACTGTATTAATTTATTGTCATTCTTGCACAATATTGCTTACAAGTCAAAATAATTTTTTAAATAGACATCTAAGACAGATGTAAGCCCTCTAAATCAGCTCGTGTATTCTGCTTTTCTACAGGCATTTACATCTGGTGTAATGGGTAGCTTATCCATGTTACAAACAAGAGTGGTAGGACTAGAACATGTTGTAGATAGATTATCTCAGAACCTAGCACATAGGGAGGAACATTCCAATTTAACAACCTCCAAACTCATGAAGCAAAGCCAAAGTGTGCAGTCTCCAAGACTCTCTACATGCACTCCTAGGCCATCCATAGAATTGCGCAACAGGCAGCCTTCACTGTTGTCTGTGAAACATTCTGATAGTTGGGAGGAAAAAACATTTGTGAGGAGCCAAGCAAACAATCCTGCAAGACAGGGTACAGAGATATGGAGCAATACTAAGGTGAAGCTTTCCAGGAATCCTGCTGGAAAAGATATTCGGAATAGTTCTGGGCAGGGAAAACAGAGGACAAGTCAAACAAGGACTGATGCTGTGTTTACCACAGCTTCTAGTGCCAAAGTTCGGCAAAACGTTTTAGAAAGCAAGAATAACCTCTGGAAACAGGTCAAGGGTTTTCTCTGTGAAGGGGACATAGATTCTGCATATGTTGAAGCCCTTTGTTCTGGTGATGAAATTGTTCTGATTGAACTTCTTGATAGAACCGGTCCAGTTCTAGACTGCTTGTCGCCTAAAACTGCCAGCGGTGTCCTCAGCACTTTAGCATCATATCTTACAGAGCAAAGGTTTATCAACACAATAATCCCTTGGTTGCAGCAGGCAAGTGTTTCTACACATGATTTACTTGTTAACTTTTACTGCCATCATGCACTAAATCTTTTCATACATAGATTGGGTAAATGGAGGTATTAAGGTGTGGTTCTCTCTAACTTATCATTGAATGTCCCTAATGGGAAAGAAGAAACAGCAAATATATCCCAAAATGCATTAAGTAATGTATTACAAACTTGAGAATTTAATTGCTTTAACAGTAACATTTATAGTGCATTGTTTGGTTTTTCTTTGAATTCAGACTGAAAATTCAATTCTTTCAGATTGGGGCTTACTAAACATTAAGGAACAACTAACAGGGCTTGCTTTTCTTTTTCCCTAGCCATCGAAAATTATCTTTTCTATGTAGAAATAGGTTTGTGCATAGATCAAAGTGCTAACACATTATGCCATTTTGTCTCGCTTAGATTGCTGATTTGAGCACCGCTCATGGACCAAATTACTTTGGGCTGTCTGCAAAAGCTAGGCAAGAATTCTTATCTTCTGTTCAGGAAGCCGTAAATATGGAATTTGCCAATTCTTTGGAGAGAAGATCCATCACTCAGTTAGCTATGAAGTTCCAGCATATCTGGGGTAAGGCTTCGTATACCTTAGTATTGATGTGTTGTTTACCACTTACATTCTTGCAGTTTCTACCTGTGACTAACCCATAAACTTCGGCTTGTGCAGGTTAGTGCTCCAATTATGAATCAATCACATGAGAGTTTATAGTGCTTGAAAATTCCACATGCAGTTAAGTAATCATTATAATCATGACCAAATGATGGTCCAAGCCTGGTTACTCGGAATCTTTTCTCAATTAGAATGTTTTGCCTTTTGTATTTAATTTGCCAAATCTATCGATTTTGTAAGGTTAACCAAGACCTAGCTTGTCCATTTTCTGCAATGTTTACGTTTCCATTATCGGTAAATTTAGGTGTGTTATCAAGCTGTGTGAGGAAATTTTTATTTTTTTATTTTTTTTTTACGGTTACCAAGTGTGAGGAAATCTTTTGCCCGTGGACATGTTCAATTTCTTCTTCTCATAGAAATATTCAACTTCTTTCGCTAAACTACTTTGAAGTTCCAACAAAGAGCTTTCTACGTTTGTCAGCATTTTAAATCTGGGGAACATTGAGAAGCTGCATCCTTCATATCCATGATCCATGCAATCAAAAATAAACCGAAAGAGCTTGTGTTTCAACTTTTAGCACCAGCATTGCTCGGCACAAACAATAAAAAGACCCTTGCCCTTTTGATATCACAATACAACTACTATCAAGAAAAATTGGCTGTTTTTTTGACTGGTTCTCCAACAACGAAACATGTCATAAGCTACTGGAACAAAATTTCTCACTAAAACAAGAATTCAAGAGAAGAGGCTTCGGTATTTCATAGTCTAGACACTGCAAAAATCGAAAGACCATCAGAGGCTTGCTCCGAATCTATGCTAAAGTATAATATCATAAAGTACATGATAGCTCATACCATAGAAATGTCACAGAACCAATTACAAAGTATTCGGTTCAAATTTTGCCACAGGGGCAAGAATCTTACTCACCTAATGGATAGACTGGTTGATATATATATATCTTGTACAGTTTCAACCTCCATCCATTTTCAGGTCAGGGGTTTAACTTCTTGCATAATTTACTTTGCCGACAAAAAACTTGGAGACGGGCTATGAGGATCATGATCACTCATAGGCTCACTATGGTCCCTTCCATTTCCTCGGTTGCTCCTTCTCCTAACCTCTCCTCCCCCTTCACCATCTTTTCCATTTACATCTATCTTAGCATGAGTTCCAGAGGTTCCCTTGGGAGCCTCATAAAGAGTTACAGCTCGATCTCCGCTTTGAAGCAAAGGGTCATGGTGTTCTAGTGTTTGAATACTCTGCAGGATTTCAACAACCTGACTCATAAGGGGTCTCCCTTTCGGGTTCTGGCTGAGGCATTGGTATGCTAGATGGGCCACCTTCAATGCAGTTTTAAGTGAGTACTGGCCTTCCAGTCGAGGGTCTACAATCCTCAAAAGTTTCTTATTATGATTCAAGAGTGGCCGAGCCCATTCAACCAGATTATGTTCTCGGCTGGGCCTGCTCTTATCCATTGCTCTCCTTCCAATGAGCATCTCAAGTAGCACTACTCCAAATCCATAAACATCGCTTCGAGCCGTTAGATGCCCTGATAATATCAAATTAAAAATGAGTCATGGGAGTCAGAGTCCAGCTAGGACTAGAGGCTTTGCAGCTCAACTATTAATGCTTAGGAGGTTATACTACAGCTGAGCAAGGACATCAACTTAACTTTTTTCTTTTTTTTTTGGATAATAACATCAACTTAACTTGAGGAACTTTAATACATCGAGTTTTCATCTCCATAAGCATTGATATTAAAAAACGAAAACAAAAAACAAAAAAATTATCATTTCTATGGTGAAAATTCAATAGGGTAGGAGAGGATGGAGGGAGGTTTATATCAATTTGGAATATTATGTCCTCTCTTCCCTTCTTAAAGCATGTTTAACAGACTCTCTATTTTAACTCCTTAGCTATTTTAGAGAGCATGTTTAACTTTTTTGGATGTTTTAGAAGCTCCAGCAGACTAGCCAAACTTAAGCTATTATGACTTTTAGTTATCTCGCTAGCTATATTTAGCTAGCGAGATGACTCAGATGAGGCTAGCAATAATTTAATGCATTCCTTGTAAGATATTTTATGTGATATATAAATATATTTAAACTATTTAATTTCTATTTGAAGAATAATGTTGATGTAATGCTAGCTAAAATAGAGAGCATTGATGCAGCCACATTTCTAAAGTGGCTAGCTAAAATGACATTTTAGCTAATTCGACTAAAATTTAACTTAAAAATGGCTAGCATTGCTAAAGATGCTCTTAAAAGTAACAAATGATGGAATATAAGTTGGTTATATAACAGTGAAGCAGGACAAGATGCCATGCAAGATGCACATTTTATCTTTATACCAGTCATTTGTGTAAATAGTTAACTGCAAAAACATGCTAGACCAAAGAACTTCTACATTTTTTTTGCTTTTTATTTATTTCCTCGTAAATGCATAAACAATAGTCAGTCTTTATCAAAGAAAAGAAATTAATATCATTTAGACAAAAGAAGAATAATTATCAACAATAGCATAACTCAGGAACTTAGTTATGAAACAACTCACCAGTTGCTACATGCTAGGGAGCAGCATATCATTATAGTATAACTCAAAAACCTAGTGATGAACAAAACTCACCAGTCATTACATATTCAGGAGCGGCATATCCGTATGTCCCCATCACTCTTGTTGAAACATGGGTTTGGTCTCCCATCGGTCCTTCCTTTGCAAGTCCAAAGTCTGAAAGCTTCGCATTAAAATTCTGCAATTTATAATTGCAATTTTCAACAACAAAATCACCAAGAAATCACTTATTTAATTAGAGAATGAATATTTGTTTCCATCCTTTCATTCGCCAAAAATGAATTCAAGATCATTGCAACAAGCATTCCGCTTAGATTGAGTTTTCAGAGAGCTTTTGGTAATTGCTATCAATTTTTAGAAGACTATCTTTAATTTGAAGGGTGTGTCTCAAATAAATGCTCAATATTGTATATGCAGATATAAGGTAGCTACAGTAGATAACGAACCGCATCCAGCAATATGTTTGATGTCTTGAAGTCACGGTAAATGATTGGTCTTTCAGCGCCATGAAGAAAAGCAAGTCCTTTTGCAGCATCTAAGGCAATCTTCATTCTTCTTGTCCATGTAAGTGTACAACCCACTCCTACCACCCAAACAGAATTCACACTACGGCTATCAAACAAATGCATAATTTCTAATATGAATATGCCTTTCAAGTCTCAATATAAAACATAATATGCATGAAACTTTAGTTTTGACATAGTGGAAGTATCCACTTGAACACAACTGAAAGTTGTTGCCATAGAGGATCTGCAATTCAAGTAAGGTCACAATGGACTCAAGCAGCAGGTTGTCAAATAAAGTATGATCAACATCATATCAGACAATGAATGCCAAAAACAAATGGTTTACAACTGTTAATAGTCTCTTTTTGTTCAAGAGACTCTAAAACAAAAAGAGATGTTCTAGTATCAATTACAAGCAGGTATTGGGACAAACAAGGGTCCAGATCACTCTAGAACTTCGAGTTGAAAAACTGCCGAAAAGAAATATTACCCAAATGAAAAAATAAAAAATAAAGGAGAGACATTTTATGGGTGACACATGATATTCTGAAGCATAGGGATTTAAGCACAAGGGGAAGATAAATTTTCTCAAGTGACCAACATAAGCATGGCCAACTCAGAAGTGCATAAGAATGACCGTCATAATTTACAACATTACCAAAACACACTTAGGTCACTAAAAAGCAACAATCAAGGCATAAATCAAGGGTTATATTTTCATCATTCAGGAAAAAACACTTACTGCGAAAAAGATGTTTTTCCAAGCTGCCACTTGCCATATATTCATAGACCAACTGGCGGTGTTCATCCTCACAACAGTACCCTATGAGCCTCACAAGATTAGGATGACTGAACTGTCCCAAGTAGTTAACTTCAGCCTGCAAAGACAAACAATATAGGTACCAAAATGCTTAGACGATTATAATCAGTTGCAAAGAAATGCCAAATCCCACTTATTGGTACTTCAAAGATTTGTATTCATTAATTTGTAAGAGACGAAATTTTATTTAACCAACAAAGAAAACTTTTTGGTCCACTTTTTTCTAGTAACAAGGAAGCCCTCATCACATTCAAGCAAGACCGAAACTAAAGAGAGATTTTAGCTATTTTTGGCAGAAATTGTAACAAGTTCAGAAGTAGGAGAAACCTTGCCTTGCACACAAGGAGGCAACATTTATATCTGGAAAGGACTGACTAAAAGATTCAGACTATGCGCCATTCTGTCACCAGTTTCAAAATGGATTTATCTTCCACATTCATTGCTAGGAGGTGCCTCTACTTTGTTTTCAAAGATGATATTTCATATTCTTGATCCGTACACAGAACATATTGTACAACATAATACTGTAAAGCATGATTTCTATGAAAATTAATAAAAAAAAGAGTGAAAGATAAGTCAAATACCAGCCATTCCCTATCACCTTGGTACCCTTCTGGGTTAAGCTCCTTAATGGCAACTTGTGTGGCCGTGTAACCTGGCCTCACAGTGTCATCAATGACTCCTTTGTATACAATTCCAAATCCACCTTCTCCAAGAATGAGATCTGGTCTGAAATTTTTTGTGGCCAACCTCATCTCATCATGAGTAAAGATGTGGACATTGACATATCCGGGATTCTGGCGGAGGTCTTTGATGTTCTTTGTAACCAAAGGAGTATCGCGTGGTGTTCTATCCGGGTTAGGTTGAGATACCGAAGAGTCATATCCTACTTCATAATTGTAATCACAAGAACAATAAAGTATTACAACAACACTCATAAACCAAATCCTACTTCATTTAATTAAACATACACTACAAGTTTCACATTTACTTCCATACATGTGCCTTCACCTTATTAACTCTTAGTTCACTAGACTAACAAAGAATTACATCGCTTGCTGGTAGCTTCTAAACAGCATGCAAATTATATGGTGTTTATGCAGAAAAATAACTTTGACAGAATGATCAACATTCCTCTGCGCAAAAAGCATTTTATGTTCAATAACTATCACAACATCACCTACATCAGAACTTTAAACTTTAATTAAAAAGTACAAGCAATCCCTTCATTCCAAACACTCCTAACCCGTGACTTGGCATACCAAACCCAAAAACCAACATTAAAATCACATTCACTCACAATATTTCAAACAATGCCTCAAATCCAATAACCTGATTACAAGCACATGATTGCAAAAACTATGACTTTCCAAAATGTACAACAAAAAAGATCCTAAATTTGATTGCTGAAATGTTAAAAAGGAATGACAAACATACCTTGTTGGGTTTTCTGAATAAATTTGGATTCCTTCTTGTGGTCACTGAAACAAATCCCCATGAATCTAACAAACATTAACCAAAATCCTTACAACAAATCCCCCGAATCACATTTCAACCCCTGCCTCCATTTCCCGGCATTGACAAATGACACAAAAGCCCCTCAATCAGCCTCCACCGACATGGTCACTTGTCAATGCCCCTTTGGAACTCTATCTGCAAAATCCGGGTCCGGATTCAAATCTGGGTCGGGGCAAGAAATGCGATGTGGGTTCGCTGGAGAAGCGGCTCCAGAAAAGCCACCAGAGGCTTTGAAACAGAGAGATGATGAGGAGAGAGAAAGTGAGGAGAGATTTAAAGGACAAGTCTTTGGGAAAAAACCAGAGAGATTTTTGTCCAGTAGTTGTTGTTCAAGGTTGAGAAGCCAAAACAGGCGAACATAACGGTAAACCAGACATGTTGCTACCCAATACCGTGTCACTCCTTCCCTCCCGGAAAACCCAAACCAAACCAAACTGAAAACTAAAACTAAAACTAAAACTAAAACTAAACTTACGTGTTGTAAATTGTTTTTGTGTTTTTGGGTGTCAAGCAATCATTGAAAGATTTTTGAAAGTGGGATTTTTTTTGGTTATTTTGGTAAGGTTTTTCACTCGTTGCCAGTTGCCACTTCGGCCACTTGGTCAAGGTATTACCGAAACTGCAATTTGTTTTGCGAAATTGATCGAATATGGTGGAAGTGTAGACAGCTTAGATGAGAGTGACTTGTTTGTTTGAATTTTAAGATATGATAATTGTTCGATGGATTGTTTTCATTTTTATACTTTATCTAAATCTATCTCTATTATTATTAGAGTTGTGTGCATTCAAACATAATAACTGTAAAACATCTTTTAACTTAGAATAAAGTTGAATAATGTTCATCTTTCTTATCTTCAAAGATGTGCAACCACATTGCATGAACCTAGATATATTGAGTTTACTTCATTGTTATAATTTTACCCAATCAATAGTTTTCTGAAAAAGAGGAAATTTTTCAAATGGTTGCCCAAGTTAAGCTCATTCATCATTTTGACATCTCAATTTTAAAAACTATGATAATGGTACCTCAACATTTAAACACAACCCAACATTAATTCTTTCTGTTATTAACACCGTTAAGTTTGAGTTAGTCTATGGGCAAAATTGTCTCTTCATGTTTTTTCTTCCCAAACATTTTCCCTCGCTCCACAAACCTTTTCCATTAGAATATATCATTTTTCCTAAAAATTATAGACATAGAGAAATTATAATATATCATTGACCATTAATTTTGAGACAATATTAATGGCCAATAATATATTTTAATTTCCAGAAGTTTTTATTGGCATGTACAACCAACTGGTAGCAAATTATATTGCTCCTTTGAGAATTTTTGTAAGCAGTTGGAGACTTCAAGTTCTTCATCTTGTAAACTCTTATGTAACAGTAGTTATATTTTGATTAATATTAATAACCAATGATGTATTATAATTTCTATATGTCTCTAATTTTTAGGAAAATATATATTCTAAAGGTAAAGGTTTGTAGAGGAAAAAAGTTTGGGGAGGAAAAACATGAAGAGACAATTTTACCCATGAACTAACTTCAACTTAACGGTGTTAATAACGGAAGGAACTAATGTTGAGTTGAGTTTAAATGTTGAGGTACCATTATCATAGTTTTTAAAATTGAGATATCAAAATAATGAATGAGCTTAACTTGGGACACCATTTGAAAAATTTTCTCTCTAAAAAATCATACACCAGTAACAAATGTATCTTCTAAACATGATTTTTCACTAGAGTTGTTATGTTTTTTATCTTTAGATTTACTTTCAAAAATTGATTGAGCATAAATCTTTATATTTATGTTGCTAGATTGTTCCTCACTTCCTGTAATAGTGGATGTCATTTAAGTAATTTAGACATTTTACCATACACATTTTACCATACATTTTTTAATCGCGTTGCATAGGCTTTGTCTGTGTGCACACTTGTATTAAGTCAGCTCAAGCAGTTTTCTTTTTCTATTTTGTTGACTATAGTTAAATATGATTCCATGTCAACACGTATATATGCCATGATATATATAATTCCTAATATGGTATTTCATATATCTCTTCTTTTTCAAAGTTCCTGTCCAATTTTATGTAAGTCTCTTTACCTAATCAAGCAACACTACCAGAAAATAGGTCTTGGGCGACGAAAAAAAATCGTCGCCCTGTTAAAAAATTTCGTCGCCTAAGTACTTAGGCGACGACATGTCGTCGGCCAAGAAGTCGTCGCCAGAACTGCGTCGGTCAAGAACTTGGGCGACGAAAATTCATTCCGTCGTCGCCTAAGAGTAATTCTTAGGCGACGATACGAATTTCGTCGCCTAAAATATACTTCTCGTCGCCCAAAAATATCCGTCGCCCAAGATTTAACACCTTGGCCGACGAAAAATTTTTTCGTCGCTTAAGATCTTATAATCTAGGGCGACGAAAATAAATATTTCGTCGCCTAAGATCACTACATCTTAGGGGACGATATTTTTTTTTCGTCGCCCAAGATTGTAAGTCCTTGACCGACGATTTAGAAATTTCGTCGCCTAAGATATATTTAAATTTTTTTTAAATAATTAAATAATTTTTTTAAATATATAAATAATGTTTTTTTAATTTTTGCTGGATTTTTTTTTTCGGCATTTATTTAAATTTTTCTAATACTAAAATTTAATTAAAAATAACACAAATTTATAAATTTATAAATAATTTATTACAAAAATTCTGCCTATGGATCGATAAACCCGAAATCTAACTCATCATTCCCGTTCGGAGGGCCCTGAGGCGGCGGCTGGTCAGGCTGAGGAGGCTGCTGCTGAGGCTGGGGCCACTGAGGGTGGGGCCACTGAGGTAATGGTATAGGCGTAGGCATGGGCGGAAACGGCTGTCCGGCCGCAAGTGCAGCCATGCAGGCAGTCATCCACTGTCCCATAGCCGCCTGGTTGGCATTGGTGACTTCATTGACCCGCTCCATATGCGCAGCCGTGGAAGCCGCATATGATTCCGCCATCGCCGCCATCTCCCTCGCTCTTTGGGCTTCCAACTCAGACTCCCTCGCTCTTTGGGCTTCCAGCTCAGACTGTAGACTTGCGAACTGATCCTGCAGCCGAGTGGTCTGGCTGTTGCTGCTTGAGGCTCCGGCGGCTCCCTTGCGCTGAAATCCTGGCGTCGTCTTCAGGATCCCCTTTCCAGCGTCTCCCATACCCCGGCAGTAGTAGGTGTTGGAACGCTGCGCGAAGGCAGTGGCCATAATCCGCGCCCCAACGGTAGGATCTGAAGTGTCGATCCTGGACATGGCCTCTGACATGTCATCCTCTGCCGTGCCTGGCCATGTGTCGTTCACCATGCCTCTGATGACCTCTTGCTCCGCCTCCCTCACCCTCGTCTAATTGGATATATTATAAAAATATATTAATATACATTTAATAAAATGTAATTAAAATTAAAAATTAGAAAATATAAGGAACTTACAAGATCCTCCTCAGAATGAGGATATGCCCTCTGAAAGGTCCCCACATAGGGGTTCTCCTCTGGTCGCTCTCGCCGCACGTCATCCATGATGGCCGAAAACGGCCTCGAACCGGCACGATGGTTGGTTGTGTTCTGTTGCCGGTTCTCAGCGTTCACCCGGGCAAGGTGCTTCAAAAAAAAATTATCGTTAGTAAATATTTAAAAACATACAATTATAATTAATTCACTAATTAAATATTCAAATTTGTTTACGAATTACCTGTTTGTGAGGGTCGTTGAACTGCGTGACAAGAAGCCACCGCCACTCGTACTCCCGATACTCGAACTCCTTCGGGGTACCCGAACGGTCGCTCCCGTACTTCTTCTAGTGTTCCCGGAGGTCGTGTTTCCACTCCTTGAATCTACATATACAAAAAAATATTAAATATATTATTAAAAAAATAAAATTTAATAAATTATTAAATAGAGGTACCTCTCCCTATGGGCCTTGTCCGCCCAGTCACGTCCCTCCTCGGGAACCACAAACCATTGCTGCATTACCACTTGTTAGTATTTTTTTCGATAATTAAATAATTTATTAGTTAACCACACATCACAAATTTAATATAAAATCCAACAACGACAGGTTAACCGTAATTTTAACCACAAATTTACCTGACGGTGAAGGAACGGTCGAATGAAAACAGGGAAGAGACGTTGTAGCAGAATATGACAGTCATGACTCTTCAAGCCGTATATCTTATTCTCCCGCAAGTTCACACACCGGGCTATATTTCCTGCAACGCCTGAGGGATACGTCACACAACTCATCCACCTGAAGATCTGGGTCTTCTGATCAGGCTTCACGGTGTAAGGAGTCCAAGGCATCTTTTTCTTCCCCTCTTTCAGCCAAAGATGTTTTCTGATTCCCATTTTCTTAAGATCAACGCGTGCCTTAGGACCGTCTTTCGTCTTCCCCTCCAAGTTGAGCACTGTACCTACCACACTGTCGCAGACATTCTTCTTTATGTGCATCACATCTAGGTAGTGCCTGATCAACAGCGTACTCCAGTACGGGAGTTCCCAAAATATGCTCTTATGTGTCCAGAATTTGTACCTGTCTGGTCTTTCAGGTATTCTGGCCACAATATCGGGATGATTGCTGAGCTGCCCAAAATCATACTCATCCAGCACTGCTAAAATCTCTTCCCCCGACCATCTATGCGGCTCCACACCTCTCTCTTCGGTCCCATCAAATGCCCCGGTATCTATCCGCCAGGGGTGATCATGTGGTAGGTAAGCACGGTGACCCATCCGGACTATCTTGTTGCAATGATTGCTGCACCCCTGGGAGCTAAGACACTCAGGACAAGCCTTGTATCCCCTAACAACGTTGCCGGACAACATCCCACGTGCAGGAAAATCACTGATGGTACCAACAATCATGGCATGCATCTGGAACATCTCCTTTTTGTGGGAGTCATAAGTGGGATGACCAACCTCCCAAAGCAATTTACACTCTTCAATCAGCGGTCTCATATACACATCGAGACACTTCCCTGGATAACAACAACAACAACAACAACAACCACAACAAATTCAGATAACGACTATATATGACCAACAATATAGAACAAAAACAATAAATGGAGAGGTGTTGAACCAACAACAATATATACAATATGAAGGGAAAGTAGATACCTGGATAACCGGGCCCCGAAATCAACAAGGTCAACATGTTGTATTCCTTCTTCATGCACATCCATGGAGGAAGGTTGTAAGGCACCAAAATGACCGGCCATATACTGTACGAAAGACTCATGGTCCCAAAAGGGTTGAACCCGTCGGATGACAGCCCGAGCCTCACATTCCTCACCTCTGAAGCAAAATGAGGAAACTCCCTGTCTATATGCTTCCACGCCTCCCCGTCAGCAGGGTGTACCATGAGGTCTTCGTCATGCACCTCCCTCACAGCGTGCCATCTCATAGCTTCGGCCGTCTTTGAAGACATATACAACCGCTCCAGCCTATCCCTCAACGGGAAATAGCGAAGTACCTTAACAGGTTTCCTGTTGCCTGCGGGAGTCCGCTTATACCTGTCGGTCCCACATACCGGACAACGATGAAGGCCTTCAAGGTCATTACCGTCTGCATCTTTACCCCAGAATAGAACGCAGTCATATCTGCATGCATGGATCTTGATGTAGGAAAGCCCGAGATCTCTCAAGATACGACGGACCTTATGATGCGTGGTGGGATGACGATGACCGTCGGGCAGGAGCGAAGCAGCGTACTGTAGATACCTATCAACAGCCGTCACGGTCGATTTTGTGTCAACCTTGATATGCATCACCTCCATCACACACTGAAGAACGGTCTTCTCATGACCTGGGCACAGAGGGGTCTGTTGGAAAGCAATAAGTCTATTGTACTTGGCTATATCGGCAGTGTTGACACCTCTAGGGACGGCCTGCATCGGCGCCTGCGGAATGTGCTGTCGTTCAGGGCATACACCGCTGTCATGAGGAAACATGTCGTTGATGAAGGCCGTTGTTGGATCGTTGGATGTACTGCCCGTCTCATAAAACTGTCCATGATCATGCGGGCGTGATGAGGTTTCACCGTGATATATCCAACATGTGTAACGTTCCCAGAATCCGTTACTCTTCAGGTGGTCCCATACTGTCCCCAACGGAAATCGATGCATATCACTGCGACACTTACACATCTTGCACGGGCAATAGAACATGCCACTCCCGTCAGCATTGGCCTGCGCATATTGCATAAAATCCCAAACTCCTTCATCATATTTTCTGTGATATCTTGGAAGAGAAATCCAACTCTTATCCATATCCTGAAAATAACACATATATATATATATATCAATATTTAATGAACATATCTTTATATATATATATATATATATATATTAATGTAATACAACATACTAATTATTAATTATATATATTTAGTTCGAGCGGATTCCGTGGTTTCAGAAGGCAAGTGTCAATGTCACGGAGGGCGAACCCCCTACAGGAACCAGGCAGGACTCGTTTGTGATCACGGAGGCGAACCCCTATCGACCCCTTCACCGAGAAGAGTGGTCAGTTTGTGATCTTGAGATCCAGTTAAACAAACCTGTGAACCATATCTATGACAGAACGGCCCCTTACTCAGCTTGGAACAAACTCTATGCATATATATATATATCATTAATTCAACTCAAATAAAACTGGAAATCAATATATATATATATATATATATGCATATATATATGTGCATATATATGCATATGTACGTACCTGGGAGTAGCTCCACAAACTATGTATGAACAGATTTCCACAACACCGAACGATTTGAAGAACTAGAGAAATTTATGTTTCAAATTTTCAAAGTTCTCATTCTTCTATCCCGGCCTCTCAATATATAGAAGAATCTTGGGCGACGAAATATTTGAGTTTCGTCGCCTAAGAATTAAAAATCTTGGGTGATGAAATATCTCAGTTTCGTCGCCTAAGGATAAAAAACTTAGGCGACGAAATAAATATCTTAGGCGACGACATATTGTTTCGTCGCCCTAGTTTTTATCTTGGCCGACGAAATTTATTTTTAGGCGACGATTTTTTTTTTCGTAGCCTAAGAGGAAACTTAGGCAACGATTTTTTTACTTAGGCGACGAAAAAAAAATCGTCGCCTAAGTTCCCTCTTAGGCGACGAAAAAAAAATCGTCGCCCGGTTTTTTTTGTTTCGTCGCCCAAGACCCATTTTCTGGTAGTGCAATATTGTGAATCTGTGATGCACTAGTCAATATCATGAATCATGTTCATGAATTTGATGCGTTGAATCCTTGATTTGTGTGTTCATTGAAATGCTTATGGGGGAGATAGATTGAAGAAAAAAAAAAACTAGTGGAATTTTTGTGGGATTGCTGCTGCGATGTTAAGGTGGAACAATGATTTTTGAAAATATCTGAGGAAGTGGGGGTTGTGGGATTCTTTTTGGTTAAAGATTTTGTAGTGCTCTAGGTTGTGACTTGTTCTATGATTGCATTTATGTATGATTTAAGTAACATGTTTATCATCAAAAGAAAAAAGAAAAAAAAGGAAAGGAACTCAAGACCTTGTCACGTTGTATTTTGTTTCTTGGTTACACTCAACTCCGCTAAACTTTAAAAGATAATGATGCTGTTTTTCTTATGTGGACTTTGGTGGAAGCAATTTGATTTTCTTTGCCCTCTACAGACCTCAAAGGAATACATTGAGAAACAGATTGGAGAGTGGAGACCAACTTGAGGGAGCTATTGAACCAGGATCCAGGTCTTGCTCGTCAGATAATGTCCATGACTGTTATGTAAACATTCAGATTATTCAAAGTCTTCTCTGCAGTGAATTTGTTTTGTTTCATTTGTACAACACATGACATTTGTAGAATTAAATGGTTTTCATCTCTACTACTACCTTGACCACTGAGCGTATCAATTTTTCGTAATTTCAGTATTGGATGGATCATATTTGGTGACATGATCATGAAGCAACTCGGACCAGTTGGTTCTTTCTTCTGTGTAGAAATTTTGTATTACTTGATAAGATCATATAAGATAACCATTTTGGTACAACAGCCTGTTGTCAAGTAAGAAAGGGTGGCACAATATAGCGTTGATATCCTAATGCTAATTGTATTCTTGAAACATGATCAATGCTCACTCAGAAGAACGACCAAATTGGACAAAACATTTTCTATATATTTCCTAGTTTGTTACGTACGTACGGCTCTGAAAACAAACCAAAGAAACAAATTTACTTCGTTGGTTTTCTTGTTTCAATCACCGCTCTTCAAATTTACTGCTACCAAACCATATTCTACCGCTAATTAGTTACATATCAGCTAGCAAAGTCTGAGACATGTATAGCAAAATAGTACTAGCTGCCAGAAACTCAAAGACAAAAGCCATGTCTATGCAACGTACCAGGTCGATCACGTATATGCATCTGCAAGAAACCAACAAAATTTATATGAAATCTTCCAAAGTTCCAAGCAAATGATTCCATATCACCAACTCATCAAGATAACAACGATCCTTTAACAATGGAGTAGCTGATCATATATGATCACTTTAAATCTGGAAATAATGCAAATTAACTTTACCACTATTTTATATCTTTGTGTTTGTAATACACGCATGTGAGAGAGAGAGAGAGAGAGAAGAAAAAAAAAGAAAAAAGAAAAAGATTTAGCTAGCTAGAGCCTTGAGATGCATGTGGATTAATGTAACTCCAAAATAGTTGCTATTAAACTAGCTACTACAGCAAGAACTAGTGTTCAAGTTTAGAATGTATTGTCTATATATAGCTTGTTCAGATTTGTTCATTGAATTCTATATTCCTTCATTCCTAAGCCTTAGCTAGCAGTAAGCTTCCAGTAGAGTTAGTTGTTCGTTTCTGATATGGTCATGGCAGCAGCTCCTTGGTTATGTTCTTGGCAGCTGCGGGCGGGTTTGGTCGCGATATCGATATGCATTTCTTTCGTGTTCAATACCAACTGCGCGATTGCTACTCGGCAGTTAATGAGATCCAGTACCGGACAGGATCATATTAGAAGGAACCTGTTGGACAATGGACTAGGTCTAACACCACCTATGGGGTAAGTATGTAGTGAAGATACGCCCTTTTCTTTTCAAACTTTCAGTTTATCATTTCTAGTATATGGAATTTTCTTAAGTACTTACATGAGATAATCATTACTTTTGTAATTTTTGTTCTATTAGAGGTATTTACTCAACTTAAGACAATTTACAAGTTTATGAATAATTTGTTGTCGGTGTACGTAGTAATACGGTTTAATTATATGTAAATGTGTAAAACAAATGTAGTAATTTTGTTGTTAATGTTGTGAATTTTTCTTATTTAACTTGTCATTTTTATTCATTTAGTCATTTAGTGGTAAAATGAGTATATGATATACATGTCAGTACCGTACACAACCCACATACACTGGAATATATGCTAGACTTTATTATGGCCAAATCATGAGTTTGGTACATACAGTTTCTCTTAAGTGATGCGTACATATCACTGGCGTATATATATATATATATATTGGAGTTACTGTCAAAACACATGTAGTGTCTTGATTAAGTATTCAATTTGTTCGAACAATAAACTTGGAAATTATTTTCGCATGATTATGGTGTGCTGTTTGGTTAATTTTGACAAATAAGTTGCTGTTATATTATGTTTTTGATCATTGATGAGCAGATGGAATAGTTGGAATCACTTCAACTGTCACATTGAAGAAAAATTGATTAAAGAGACGGGTAACTATATATAGTTGATTCATTTTGAGTATTTCTACAAACGGATTTACTTGTGGTAGAATTTTATGCAGAGAAACATTTCACTTAATTTCAAACTTTTTTACAGCGGACTCGATGGTATCAACAGGACTTGCTGCACTTGGCTACGAATATATTAATTTAGGTACATACGTTACTTGCAGCCTTAAATCTTGTCCATCACCTAGTAATATCGAGTACAGAACTTCAATGTTTTAGTAACTACTTTTCTCTTTCACGTTGTTAGATGATTGCTGGGCTGAACAGAATCGAGATTCTGAGGTACTTAATTTTCTGCTACTACTTCATTTATACACACATCTCTGCAAGTCTGCATCCTCTCCTAGACTCATAAAATGTGGTTCAATGATAAACCATTATGTTTTAGCTTCTGTATCTATATGGATCAACATACACAAATTCAACAAAATCATTTGGCAGGGATTTTACTTTTATTTTTTCAAGCGTAAAAGTCTAGCTTTTTTGTGCACGTATCCCTCATTCTTGAGGACAATTTGGCAGGGAAATTTGGTTGCAAAATCTTCAGCATTTCCATCTGGAATCAAGGCTTTAGCAGATTATGTCCACAGCAAGGGGCTGAAGCTTGGGATTTACTCTGATGCCGGGTAGATTTTCTAGTCTTTACTAATTACATTTCTTTTGGCTAATTGTAACTAATTGCATGCCAAACTTGGTCAAATTCATTACCAGAACTTCTAGAGCTAACAATCAGTAATCAATATATGTTGTTGGGTTATGCGGAAGAATAAACTATAGAATGAAATCGGAAACTCACAACCACAAATGTTAAATGTAACGGAAAGAAAATGAGAAAGAACACCGGGAATTAACGTGGTTCGGCAAAGTGGCTACGTCCACAGGGTAACAACAACAAAGAACCTCCACTATACGAATAATGGTTACATGGAGAGAAACACTACTTCAAGACTCACTCTTAAAGGGATACACTCTCACACACACTTTGTTTGCTACACACACAAACTCTCGACTTGGAGTTTTGGTATCAAACACTACTTCAAGACTCACTCTTGAAGTGATACACTCTCACACACACTTTGTTTTCTACACACACAAACTCTAGACTTGGAGTTTTCTCTCTATCTCACACTCTTGTATAACACAAGATGAACTCACCGGTACTTATATTGCACTATTGCTCATGCCTTTATATAGGTAAACTTCTTCATGCATTTCCCATGCAAATCCTTCACGTCCATGCACAAGGAAGAGAATTCAAACTTCTTCCTTGATTCAAGCTTCAATGTTTATGTGCACCATCAATGCATCTCCATTCTTTTGTCAAACATTTCAGCCACCCACAAGCCTATACATATAGGCTGTCTCTTGCATTTCAACATATACACACCACCAACTTTGCTATTCATCTAGCTTCTTGCCTCTTGCCTCTTGGTTAATTGAATGGGTCTTGAGGTTTCACTGAAAGGTTTTTCACATGTAGTGAACTACATGACATCCTCCTCCAAATAAGGAGGGAAATTTGACCCATCAATCTCCCCCTCCCAACTTAATTGGAGGGGTGTGTCATCCCTGACGCACTTCGGCAAAACTCGAACTTCTCTTTCGGTAGAGACTTCGTCATCATATCTGAACTGTTCTTATCTGTATGAATCTTCTTTAGTAATATCTCCTTAGCTTCCAACACATCACGTATCCAATGATACCTCACATCAATGTGTTTCGACCTCGAGTGAAAACTTAGATTCTTGCTTAAGTGAATTGCGCTTTGATTGTCACAATGCAGAACAAACTCTTGTTGTGCATGACCTAATTCCAATAGGAATCTCTTCAACCACAAAATATCTCTGCACGCTTCCGTAGCTGCAATATACTCTGTTTCTGTAGTTGATAAAACAACACATTTTTGTAGCTTTGATTACCACGAGACAGCTCCTCCTAAAAATGTAATCAAATACCCTGATGTGGACTTTCTCGTGTCAATATCCCCGGCCATATCTGCATCTGTGAAACCAACCAGTTCTAACTTGCCACTTCCAAAGCATAGATTTGAAGTTCCCCGCAAGTATTTCAGAATCCACTTAACAGCATTCCAGTGCTCTTTGCCCGGATTAGATAAGAATCTGGTAACAACATCAACTGCATGTGTTATGTCTGGTCTGGTACAAACCATCGCGTACATCAAGCTCCCTACTGCTGAAGCATATGGCAATGTTGCCATTTCTTCCTCCTCCTTCTGACTTGTAGGACTATGCTTTGAGCTGAGCTTCATGTGACTGGCAAGTGGAGTAACAACTGGTTTTGCTTTCTCCATGTGCAACCTCTCCAGTACCTTCTCGATGTACTTTTTTTGTGATACCCACAATTTCTTATTCACTCGATCACGGGTAATCTCCATGCCAAAAATCCGCTTAGCTGGTCCCAAATCCTTCATATCAAAGGACGACTCTGATAAATTTGTTTTTAACTGCTGAATCATAGCAGTATCTTTGCTGACAATCAACATATCATCTACATAGAGTAATAAGATGATAAAATTACCTCCAGCGGATTGTTGAATATACACACACGGATCAGCTGACGATTTCTTGTACCCATGCTCCCCATGAAGGAGTCAAACTTCTTGTACAACTGTCTTGGTGCTTGCTTCAATCCACACAAGCTTTTTTTCAACTTGCAAACCATATGCTCCTTTCTATTGACTTCAAAGCCTTCTGGTTGCTCCATGTATATTTCTTCTTCTAAATCACCATGAAGAAATGCAATCTTCACATCCATTTGCTCCACCTCCAGATCCATGCTCGTAGCCATGCCCAAAATGACTCTAATCGAAGTCATTTTGACAACAGGTGAGAAAATCTCATCAAAATCAATTCCTTCTTTCTGGCTGAATCCTTTGACAACTAAACGAGCCTTGAACTTTGTCAGCTTCTCATTCTCATCTCGCTTCAGCTTGAACACCCACTTGTTCTTGAGTGCTTTCCGGCTTTTAGGAAGCTTCACAAACTCATAGGTGCCGTTCTTTAGTAAAGATTTCATCTCAGACTCCATGGCTAGCCTCCATTTGTCGTGGTCTTGATGAATCTTTGCTTCCTCATAACTTTCAGGCTCTCCGTCACTAGTCAAAAGGATGTAATTTGTATAAGGATCATCTCCATCGTTAGTCACCAAAATATATTGTGATGATGGATACTTGGTGGATTGAATCAGCCTCCTGGTGCTTCTACGAACTGCTGCTTGATTATTCACAGGCTACTCCCCCTGATCAAGCTCCCCCTAATCTTCGGCTTCAACATCAACCATGTCTGGTACACCTTCAACTCTATCACCTTGTAGCTCAACATTATATTCCTGTTGCAACGGTGAATCATAAATGCCATTGTCAGTTGTTGCATTTCTCGGTAGTACCTCTTTGTCGAAATCTACAATTGATTGATTTTCATGAAAGACCACATCTCTGTTTTTTTATGAATTTCTTTGTCTTTGGATCCCACAACCGGTAGCCAAACTCTTCATCGCCATAGCCAACAAATATGCATGGCAACGCCTTGTCATCCAGCTTTGATCTTTGCTCCTTGGATACATGTGAGAATGGTTTACATCCAAATACTCTCAGATGCGAGTATAGTGCATCTTTACCTGTCCAAAATCTATTTGGAGTATCAAATTCTAAAGGTACACACAGTGCTATGTTGATGAGGTAACACGCAGTCTTTACAGCTTCTCTCCAAAATTCTTTTGACAATTTGGCCATCTTCAACATGCATCTAACTTTTTCCATAATGGTACGGTTTATCCGCTCTGTTACGCCATTATGTTGGGGTGTTCTAGGAACCGTCTTCTCATGTTTGACGTCATACTTCGCACAATAATCTCTGAATTCATGCGATGTGTACTCTCCGCCATTGTTACTACGAAGACATTTCAATTTTCTTCCAGTGTCCCTTTTCACCATGCTATGGAAAATTGTAAATGTCTGGAACACCTGGTCTTTGGATTTCAACAAATAAACCCAAACTTTTCGTGAAGCATCATTGATACAAGTAACAAAATACTTATGCATACTCAATGATTCGACTCGGACCACATACATCTGAATGTACAAGATCTAGAATATTTCTTTTCCTCGTGAAAGACTTCGAAAAACTAATTTTCTTCTGCTTACCAAATAAACAATAATAGCAAGAGTCTAGTGAGTTACCTTTGGTAACAGGAATTAGCGACTTCTTCGCCAACATCTATACTCCTTTCTCACTCATGTGGCCAAGACGTCTATGCCACAAACTTAGAGAGGATTCCTCGATTGCATTTAGCTCACTCTTGCAAATCTTCCCATAAGTCTTGTAGAGCGTGCAACACATTTTTCCTCTAGCAACTACAAGAAATCCCTTGGTAAGCTTCCACTTTCCATCACCACCATGATGATGAAAGCCTTGTCGATCAAGTACACCAGTTGACATAAGATTGAGACGTAGACCAAGAACACGTCTCACATCTTTTAGCATTGACTGGTAGCCCACATCCGTCTGCAAGCAAATATCTCCAATCCCAGCAATATTGGAGTAGCTGTCATTGCCCACCTTCACTTTACACCAAAGTCACCTGCTTTGTATGTAGTGAAGAACTCTACATGAGACGTGGGATGAAACGAGGCTCCGGAATCAACGATCCATTGAACTCCAAGATGATCTACCAATAGACATTCACCTCCAAGTGACAGGAACTCACACTCATCATGAGACACCGCAACAGCAACATTGTTTGTGTCCTCCTTTTGTTGATAACTAGCATCTTCTCGCCCTTCTTTGAATTCCCGCTTCAACTTGTAACAATTTTTCTTCATGTGGCCTGGAAGACCACAATGATGATACTTTCCACTAAATCTTGTTCTGGATCTGCTCATACTTCTTCCATGGCCTCTTGTTCCTCTGCTCTTGCTTCTTCCTCTATTCTCCGCAACGAAGAATTGACCATTTTCTGAACTTGACGAAGAACTCCTTCTAGTTTCTTCATTCATCATATTATCTTTAATATTTTTCATAGATAATACACCATTAGGAGCAGAGTTACTTATAGTAACAACACTTACAGCTATCTGGTAACGACCCGAGCAGCAACAAGGCTTGTAACTCATTATCAATCTTCATGCTCATCGTGGTTAATTGATTGAGTATACTCTGGAAGTTGTTGAGGTGCTCAGTCACTCGAATGCCTCCCCGATACTTCATGTTGACGAGCTCTTTAATGAGAAAAGCTTTTTTGGCAGTAGTCTTTTTCTCGAACAAGGACTCCAACTTCAACCATAGCTCATGCGCACTGGTTTCGTTGGCAACATGGTGGAACACAAGATGAACTCACCGGTACTTATATTGCACCATTGCTCATGCCTTTATATAGGCAAACTTCTTCATGCATTTCTCATGCAAATCCTTCACGTTTATGCACAAGGAAGAAAATTCAAACTTCTTCCTTCATTCAAGTTTCAATGTTTGTGTGCACCATCAATGCATCTCCATTCTTTTGTCAAACATTTCAGCCACCCACAAACCTATACATATAGGCTGTCTCTTGCATTTCAACATATACACACCACCAACTTTGTTATTCATCTAGCATCTTGCCTCTTGCCTCTTGGTTAATTGAATGGGTCTTAAGGCTTCACCGAAAAGTTTTTCACATGTAGTGAACTACATGACATCTTCCTCCAAATAAGGAGGGAAATTTGACCCATCATATGTTGTGGTGTGTGGCTAATTTCTTCGTTTTTTTTTAATCTACAGAACTCTAACATGCAGTAAAGAAATGCCCGGATCACTAGGCCATGAGGAACAAGATGCACATACTTTCGCTTCCTGGGTACGGATCATCCCAAACTTTGGGGCATAACTAATATAATTAGATATCTGATACTACTTGCTTGCTTTAACCAATGAATTGATTTCACCAATGAAAAATTGTCTTGTAAATAGGGAATTGACTACTTGAAGTATGATAATTGTCACAGTACCGGTACAAGCCCTAAGGAAAGGTATTTGATGCCTTTTGATTAAGTACCAATTGATCATCTAAAATTATTTCCTTGCATATAACGTACTAATGTTCGTGACCGTGTTATTGGTAAATAGGTATCCAGTAATGAGTAAAGCTTTACTGAACTCCTCAAGGCCTATCTTCTTTTCCCTATGTGAATGGTGAGATTAGATTACTTTTTTTTTTTTTTTTTTACACCACAAAGTAAATGCTTATAATCAGACCAAAAATGTGTATGACATGCATGGACTTCTCACATTGGATTCTTTGATCAATGCCAATCTCTAGGGGAGTGGAAGACCCTGCAACCTGGGCTGCCAGTGTTGGAAATAGTTGGAGAACAACCGGAGACATATCTGATAACTGGGATAGGTGAAAACATATATGTATATAAGCTAGAGTGTTAATTTCTTTTTCTATATTGCTTGAGTTTAATTGTTCTTTTATATGATGATGTTATCACTAATATGTGGAAAACTTAACATCAACGATCTATCGATGCTAGTATGACATCTCGTGCGGATCAAAATGACATATGGGCATCATACGCTGGACCTGGAGGTTGGAATGGTACTTGATAATCGATCTCCAAAATTGAAATATCTGATGCATAAGGTTTTTAGAGTTTATTTTTGTGTAATAGATATAGGAAAAATGCGTAATATACCTAATGAATAATGATTGAGATGCACTACACTCCCCTCATACCAGATCCTGATATGCTTGAAGTTGGAAATGGAGGTATGACTCTCGAGGAATATCGTGCACATTTCAGCATCTGGGCATTAGCTAAGGTTGCACGACAAACACGTACCAAATTAGCTACTTAATCACAAGTTGGTTTTTTTTTCCCCCTTAATCTGAACTCATATATGCATCTATTTATGTATGCGCTGAACAGGCTCCTCTGTTAATTGGATGTGATATTCGATCTATGGACGATGCGACTCTCAGTCTGTTAAGCAACAAGGACGTCATCGCAGTTAATCAAGGTAAGAAATGATCTGATGAAACGACAAAACAAAGAGACAATTAAGAAGATGAGAACAACAACGATAACAATGTTTCTATGTAGTTGGATCCTAAGTGTTTGTTTAATTAATCTTATCTGTGAACAGATAAACTAGGAGCACAAGGGAAACAGGTTACGAGTGGTACGGATTTGCAGGTAAGTAATTGCTCCTATAGTACCCAACGGACAATGCCAGATCTAAATTAGTAATGCAATGACCACAGTTTTCCGTTCAATTTTGTATAAAATTAAGTGAAATTAAAGTGTTTTCTTTTTTTCGGGAAAAAAAGAAGGTGAAATTAAGCTATATGTCGCAGGTTTGGGCTGGCCCTCTTAGTGATAACAGGGTAGCATTAGTTCTGTGGAATAGAAGTCCTTCAAAAGCTACGGTCACTGCTCATTGGTCCGACATAGGCCTCAAACCAGCAACCGTTGTCGAAGCCAGAGATTTATGGGTGGTCAGATATAAAACAACCCAAACATTTAGTTAGTAGAGGAACCAAGGCTTAATTTCAAGCTCTCAATTACATATTTCTTTCCCATAATAACGTGTTTTATGTGGTTCGATTGTGCAGCATTCAACTGGATCATCAGTCAGTGAAAAGCTCTCTGCTGATCTCGAGTCCCATGCTTGCAAAATGTACGTGCTAACTCCCAAGTAATTGCTTTGCACATCCATGGAAGATGGAGATCCGTTATACGTACAACACACTAGGATCCATTGCATTCGTTATGTGGATGTAAATAAATTATAGTACACACTTAGTTAGTGACTCGGTCACTCAGAATTTCTGGTTTATGGGTACTACAATTAATAAACTATTGCATAAAATTAACCAGAAACTAACACTTAAATGTGCATTTTAAAGATTTTATTTGTTTTATTTAACAACTCGATCTACGACATTGTGTGACACCGGTCATAGTTATAAAATGTTAAACAATGACAAGTGTAATTCAAACTTCTGGAAATCGGTCCATATAAAATTATGAACCATTTCAAGCTTCCTAGATTGTTCCTAAGAATGGGAGCTAATTACTTGGACAAATTGATAGCTAAATTAAAAGCTATTTATTTTCTTTATTCTCCTGCAAATTTGTCGATTGTAATATAGAGAAATAAGGGTCTCCCCCAGAGGATTAAATTAAACTAAAAACTTCAACAAATGTCACAAAACGTGACTGCAGCTCCTATTGAACAACAATCGAAAAATAAAAGAAAAACCTAACCTAGATTGCTCAGAAAAACACGAAAATTTACAGAGGTGTACTAGACACATAGAGCGTCTAGCACACAAAATTTGAGATGATTTGAAGTTGATTTGATAGGGAAATAAAATATGGGAAGATGATAGACAGAAGATAAGGAAATTGAAAACTGATTTCAAAGTAGTTGAGAATCAAGATAATGAGACTGACTACGGAGGAAGTATCCACCTCTGACAATCACACATAACATACTTTATCTAACTTTTGACCAACTAACTCAATTGAAGATGCTCAGATTGACTCAGTACACTTGAGCACAATCTATTACTCTTTCTTACTTTGTATGTTAAGCAGGAAGTGTTCTACACCTAAACTATTCTCAAACATTGTAACCTAAATGTACGTTTATTAGGTTAAACAAGCAGAGATCAATAAGCATGAAAAAAGTTTGAGCAATCACTATGCATCACAATAAACTTAGTACTTTGCTAAACCTAGGGTTTTGTCTACTCGCTAGTGAAAACTACCAATTACTTCTCTAGACAATTTGAGGGATCTGATATTGATGACCCAGGTATCAAATAATCAAAGTATTAGAACTCTAGTATGTATACTAAGTAGGCCTCCAAAGCACACACACAAAGAATTCATCGATGAACAATCGGTAAACAAAACATCAATCTTATTAATTACAAAAATAAATTGAAAATCAAAGCATGGTATGTCACTACCAGAAAATAGAACTTGGGCGACGAAATTAAAAAAAACGGGCGACGATTTTTTTTTTCGTCGCCTAAGAGAAAACTTGGCCGACGAAAAAAAAAATCGTCGCCCAAGGAAAAAAAATCGTCGCCTAAAGTTCAACTTTAGGCGACGAAAAAAAAATCGTCGCCTAATATAGAAACTAGGGCGACGAAACAATATTTCGTCGCCTAAGATATTTATATCGTCGCCTAAGTTTTTAATCCTTAGGCAACGAAACTCAAATATATCGTCGCCTAAGTATTTTATTTTTTTATTTTTACTTGGCCGACGAAATAAAAGAATTTCGTCGGCCAAGAGTAATCCGAATAATTAAAATAAAATAAAACACATTTAAATTTCATTGTACAGGATTTTTTATTTTTACTCTTGGGCGACGAATTTAACAAATATCGTCGCCCAAGTATTATCTTGGCCGACGAATTACCCTAATTTCGTCGGCCAAGAGTAATCCGAATAATTAAAATAAATAAAGCACGTTTAAATTTCATTGTACAGAATTTTTTAATTTTTACTCTTGGGCGACGAATTTAACAAATATCGTCGCCCAAGTATTATCTTGGCCGACGAATTTCCCTATTTTCGTCGGCCAAGAGTAATCCGAATAATTAAAATAAAATAAAACACATTTAAATTTCATTGTACAGGATTTTACTCTTGGGCGACGAATTTAACAAATATCGTCGCCCAAGTATTATATTGGCCGACGAATTACCCTAATTTCGTCGGCCAAGATAATCCGAATAATTAAAATAAATAAAGCACATTTAAATTGTAAGGTAATGTTTTTTATTTTTATAGTCCCGTCAGCGTCTCGTCGATTGGAAACTATTCTCAGTTGAAGGTCCGGCCAGATTACGTGATTTGGAGGGTCGAATAGCCGTTTCCGTCCGTTTAGGGGTTTGACCGCGCCGATTGACCGGACGGATCGAGCCCTTATTGTTGTCCGATGGAGCTAAATTTTTTCCCACCTACGTAATTCGTTATGCTGGTCATATCTGACGGTAGGTTTTCAGTTCCTCTTCTCTGATCACCAAACTCACGTTATATGTACTAATGTTGTATAACTTTTTTATATAAGTGTTGAGTTTAAGTGTTGTTTTGAAGACAACGTATATGTAGAGGCCTCAAATGCAAAAAAGTCGTGAAATAAGATATGACCGGAACGGTGAAATACGTCAACCTGTGAAAAATGAAGATATTCCGGTAAAATATCGGTGCCGGTTGTTCCGGTCAACGAAATTCTCTTATTTCTACCTAGTGGTAGCCCTATCCCGGGTATTTATTTTTTACCAAATTTTTATAGCCCCGTAAGAGTCTTGTCGATTGGAAACTATTCTCAGTTGAAGGTCCGGCCAGATTTCGTGATTTGGAGGGTCGAATAGCCGTTTCCGTCCGTTTAGGGGTTTGACAGCGCCGATTGACCGGACGGATCGAGCCCTTATCTTTGTCAGATGGAGCTGAATTTTTTCCCACCCACGTAATTTGTTATGCTGGTCATATCTGACGGTAGGTTTTCAGTTCCTCTTCTCCGATCACCAAAATCACGATATTCTGAATTTTAAGATAGAACTCTTGGCCGACGATTTTCTTCATCTTGGGTGACGAGATTTATAGTGAAGAACATCGTCGCCCAAGTAGAGTATCTTAGGCGACGACTTGAAAAAATCGTCGCCCAAGATTATCTTGGCCGACGATTTTCAAAAAACAGGGCGACGATTTTTCAAGAATCGTCGCCCAAGAACTCCAATATAAAAGGCAAAAATTCGGAACCCTAACCATTCGCGCTGCAAAAACACAAATCCAAGCAGCCCTCTCTCTCTCTCTCTCCGAAAATCCACCGAAGCCCTCTCTCCGACCCCGACCCCGCAACCCGACGCCGACCCCGACCCCGGCCCCGACCCCGACCCCGACCCCGACCCCGACCCCGACCCACGGTTTAAGGTATAACCCTAAAACCCTAAATTGGTTATGTTGATGAAAATTTTAATTGTTGTTGCTGTTGTTTGAAATTGTTGAAATTGTTTGAAATTGTTGAAATTGTTTGAAATTGTGAAATTGTTTGAAATTATTGTTTGAAATTGTGAAATTGTTTGAAATTATTTGAAATTGTTGGTGAAATTATTGTTGTGTTGTGAAATTGTTGGTGAAATTATTGTTGTTGTTGTTGTAATTTAGGAAATTAATGGTAAATTAGGGTAAATTTGTGTAAATTATGGTAGGATTTTAGGGTAAATTATGGTAAATTGTGATGTAAATGATAATTGTAAAATATTAGGGTTTACGGTTTAGGGTTTAGGGTTTAGGATTTGTGGAAATAATTTGTAAATATATTGTAAATTATGGTAGGATTTTAGGGTAAATTATGGTAAATTGTGATGTAAATGATAATTGTAAATGGATTATTTTTTAGTAAGTATGTAAATATTCGTAAATTAATTTTTGTGATGTAATAATTGCGAATTAATGTAAATAATTTGTTATGTGAATTAAAAGAATAATAAATCCTATAATAACTATTAATTTTTATTTGTGTTATTATTGTTGATAAATTTTTTGAAATTTATGGTTATTTTTTGTTAAATTAATTATAAGACGGTAAAATATTTTTAATAAATTTATGGTAATTTTAAACAGGATGGGCATGAGGAGAACTTCTGGACAACGTTCGGGTGCGAGGAGCCAATATTCCTCGGACGGTACCTCAAACAACCCGTCGGAATCACCGTCGATCGGGTTTCCGTGGCAGCTGACGGCCCGACATGCGGCGCTTAGGGGTGGCGAGAGTTGCTCGCGTTCTTCTGGGCAGTCGGGTCCCGCAGCGACGGCCCCTCGTCATCCAGAGATACTTCCCCGGTCGCGATCTAACACCGCCCCCACACAGTCGTCCCCAACCGACGGTGATGGCGGGTCATCCGGGGTCCCTACGGTGCCGTCTGGCCTCTTCCTTCCTCCGACGATACCGGCGATACCTCGCGTCGATGAGGAGGGTCGACCGATTCGGGAGCAGCTCCCGCATGTGGCACCGCACGAGGCCTATATCTACCGGGAGTTTCCCACGCCTCTTCATCCCGTGAGGGTCTCCGAACAGGCGGACGGAGACGAATCCGTCGGCTCAGCCTCATCCTCAGGTAATTTATTATTACTGTTTTGTTGATTTTAAATTTTTTTTTTGTAAAAATGTATTATTAATATTAAATTTGATTCACAATGTCACAGTCGCCGGAACGAGAAGGCGGAACAGGAGAGGCACCGTCAGCAACAAGGGACTCGATAGGGCGGTCGAGTCCGCTGGACGGATCGCCATCCCGTTTTCCAACGGGAAACCGGTGGACGCCGTGTTGGGAAACCGGTACACGCGCGCCGCGGGAGGCACCATCCGCTCCAGACTCCCTATGTTGTGGGGAGTCTGGAGCCAGGTTCCTGATGGAGTGAAGGAGATGCTCCATCAGTCGATGTCGGTGAGTTTACTCGATCAATTACTATTTTTTTAACTAATAAATTATTTAATTATCGAAAAAATACTAACAAGTGGTAATGCAGCAATGGTTTGTGGTTCCCGAGGAGGGACGTGACTGGGCGGACAAGGCCCATAGGGAGATGTACCTCTATTTAACAATTTATTAAATTTTATTTTTTTAATAATATATTTAATATTTTTTTTGTATATGTAGGTTCAAGGAGTGGAAGCACGACCTCCGGTTACACTGGAAGCAGTACGGGAGCGACCGTTCGGGTACCCCGAAAGAGTTCGAGTATCGGGAGTACGAGTGGCGGTGGCTTCTTGTCACGCAGTTCAACGACCCTCACAAACAGGTAATTCGTAAACAAATTTGAATATTTAATGAGTGAATTAATTATAATTGTATGTTTTTAAATATTTACTAACGATAATTTTTTTTTGAAGCACCTCGCCCGAGTGAACGCTGAGAACCGGCAACAGAACACAACCAACCATCGTGCCGGTTCGAGACCGTTTTCGGCCATCATGGACGACGTGCGGCGAGAGTGGCCAGAGGAGAACCCCTATGTGGGGACATTTCAGAGGGCATATCCTCATTCTGAGGAGGATCTTGTAAGTTCCTTATATTTTCTAATTTTTAATTTTAATTACATTTTATTAAATGTATATTAATATATTTTTTTAATATATCCAATTAGGCGAGGGTGAGGGAGGCGGAGCAAGAGGTCATGAGAGACATGGTGAACGACACATGGCCGGGCACGGCAGAGGATGACATGTCAGAGGCCATGTCCAGGATCGACACTTCAGATCCTACCGTTGGGGCGCGGATTATGGCCACTGCCTTCGCGCAGCGTTCCAACACCTACTACTGCCGGGGTATGGGAGGCGCTGGAAAGGGGATTTTGAAGACGACGCCAGGATTTCAGCCCAAGGGAGCCGCCGGAGCCTCAAGCAGCAACAGTCGGCTACATGATCAGTTCGAATGTCTACAGTCTGAGCTGGAAGCCCAAAGAGCGAGGGAGATGGCGGTGGCTGCGCATATGGAGCGGGTGAATGAAGTCACCAATGCCAACCAGGCGGCTATGGGACAGTGGATGACTGCCTGCATCGCTGCACATGCGGCCGGACGTGATATTCCGCCCATGCCTACGCCTATACCATTACCTCAGTGGCCCCAGCCTCCTCAGCCTGACCAGCCGCAGCCTCAGGACCCTCCGAATGGGAATGATGAGTTAGATTTCGAGATATTCCGTAGGCAGATGGACTGAATTTTTGTAATAAATTATTTATAAATTTATAAATTTGTGTTATTTTTAATTAAATTTTAGTACTAGAAAAATTTAAAGAAATGCCGAAAAAAAAATTCCAGCAAAAATTAAAAAAACATTATTTATATATTTAAAAAAATTATTTAAATATTTTTTAAAAAAATTTAAATATATCTTAGACGACGAAATTGCTAAATCGTTGGGCAAGGACTTACCATATAAGACGACGAAAAAAAATTATCGTCGCCCAAGTTCTTAGCCGACGCACTTCTGGCGACGACGTCTTGGCCGACGAAATGTCGCCCCAGGTTATAACATCTTAAGCGACGAAAAAAATTTTCGTCGGCCAAGGTGTTAAATCTTGGGCGACGAATATTTTTGGGCGATGAGAAGTAGATTTTAGGCGACGAAATTAGTATCGTCGCCTAAGAATTACTCTTAGGCGACGACGGAATGAATTTTCGTCGCCCAAGTTCTTGGCCGACGCACTTCTGGCGACGACGTCTTGGCCGATGACGTGTCGTCGCCTAAGTACTTAGGCGACGATTTTTTTTCGTCGCCCAAGTTGAAATTTCTGGTAGTGTGTATCATGTCTAGGGGCTTCAACAACCCCCTAGCTACTATGAGTTTAGTTGCACATAATGAAAATTGAAAATACAAAAGAGTTCATGGAAGAGGAAAACAACAATAATCGTGCTTGGAGAATCCTTGAGAAGAGATCATTCTTGTTCCGTCTGATTGTTGCGTTCTTTTTCTTCCCTCCTTCTTCTGCCCTCTTCGTATTGTGTATCTAATGATATTAGGGTTAGAGAACCCTCAATTTCCGTCCATGGGCTAGTTGATTTGAATTGGGCCTTGAATTTGAAGTTTTGGTCTAAATCAGAAATTCGGGCAGACTGACATTCGACCACTAAAATGATCATAACTCCCTCTCCAAAATATGTACATTGACGATCCGTAAAAAGTTCTAGAAAGTAAACTCTTTCTATTGATATATAACTCATCGTCTTGATCATTGTGAGCTGTTCACAATCCTCTGTCGAAGTTAAATGATAATTTCTAACAGATCTTCATAATTCTTTCCTTCCACGACATGCATTTTTTTTCCTTTAAGATTTCTCCTCTTTTACTTCATATTCCCTTCTTTGTTTCGAAACATCTAATAAACATAAAAGTAACTAAATCAAATGAAAAATACAATAAGCTAATAAAATAAAAAAGAGAATTAACTATTATATCGTCGCATATTTGTGTTTCTATCACAAATCCAGCCAGATTATGATAATCCTGTATAATATGTGAAAGGAAAACTTAAATTAGAATTTTGCCTCTCGTAGCCGCCAGTCAGCAAACTTCCTTGAAACTCAGCAATCGCACACGTGTCAATCTCACAGTCTCCGGCGTGGGTCGCAAGAAATTTGGTCGCGCCACCCATTTGACCGCACTAGCGTCAGCGACCATACAACTCTCCAGAACTCCAACATACACGGAATATGGACAAAAGAGTTAGACTAGGCAGATCAACTTTCTCAACCTCTATTTCCTGGTTGCTTGATTCTAAACTATTACCAATAGTCAAGCTGTCCAAACTTCACCGTATAAAATGGTGTAAGAAACCTTCATTAATCTCATACCAAGCTAAGAAAGCAATTACTGTTAGCAAAAGAAAAATACAATCGCAGATTTCGGGTTGACGTAATTTGAATAGTTTGAGATGAATAGGGTTGCGTTGAGGTCCGTGATCGGAGGTCTGCGCAGTGGCCGGAGCTGGAACCGGTACATTTCTCCTGCTGCAGCTAGGAATGTTGAGAGTGCGGAGTTTCAGTGGAGGAGGATGATGAGCATGGGGTTGGCTTCTGGTGAGAAAGAGGAGAAGGAGAGTGAAGTGAAGAAAGTGGAGGATAGCACGGTGGTTTCGAATTACTGGGGGATTACGAGGCCCAAGATTACTAAGGAGGATGGGACTGAGTGGCCGTGGAATAGCTTCAGGGTATGATCGAGAGCTCAGTGATTAAACTTAGTTGTTAACTGTGTTTATGGAGCTCAATGATTAAAATTGTTAATTGTGTTTATGATCACTAATCTTAGCTAATTTAAAGAGGGATTTTTGATATTTGAAAATTTGGGTTTTGTGAATTAACGTAGCCATGGGAGACTTATCGAGCAGACACGTCCATCGATCTGAGCAAGCACCATGTGCCCAAGAATTTTCAGGACAGAGTTGCCTTCAGGGCTGTCAAGTTTCTTCGAGTTCTATCAGATCTTTACTTCAAGGTGAGTTTACCTTAATTTGTTGCAGTCTTTTTCTCTTTGAAGTTGGGATTTTCGGTGTAATTCTTAGTAGTCAATCATCAATCAGCCATAGAGCACTAAGTAGCAGATTGCAGCTGTACCAAAGGTAGAAACATATATTCTTCTTTGCAATATGATCTCTCAAGTGATGAAGTGCAAATTGCAGGAGCGGCATGGATGCCACGCAATGATGTTGGAAACTGTCGCAGGTGTCCCTGGCATGGTGGGAGGAATGGTGCTGCACTTAAGATCTCTCCGGAGGTTTGAGCACAGTGGTGGTTGGATCAAAGCTTTGCTTGAAGAAGCAGAGAATGAGAGGATGCACCTTATGACAGTAGGGGAACTCGTGAAGCCCGTGTGGCACGAGAGACTACTGGTTCTGGCTGCGCAGGGAGTGTTCTTCAATGCCTTCTTTGTGTTCTATTTGCTTTCCCCCAAGATTGCACATAGATTTACTGGGTACCTGGAGGAGGAAGCTGTAATATCTTATACAGATTATTTGAAGGCTATTGAAGATGGCAAAATTGAAAATGTGCCGGCTCCTGCTATAGCCATCGACTACTGGAGGCTACCTAAAGATGCAAGACTTCTTGATGTTATTACTGTGATTCGTGCTGATGAAGCTCACCATCGTGATGTCAACCATTTTGCATCGGTGAGTAATTTTACATTTCCATGCTGTTTAGTACTGTCTTCAAAATTTTGTTACCTAGCTGAGCTCTGCTTTGACATAAAGTTTTGAGGCCTATAATGAGTACTAAAGCTGTCTGTGTTTCAAATGCAGGATATTCAATTTCAGGGAAAAGAACTGAGAGAAGCACCGGCTCCCATTGGTTATCACTAAGCAACACTTGTATGTGAAAATCTAAAGATCAATTTCTACCTAATATAATCTGTGCCATCTTGTATATGACCATTGATCAATGTACGTAGTCTAACGCAGTAACGCCGATTGTTCCTCAAATAGATATAAGAGTGTAAGATGTATGCGATTAATCTTAATTTCGATTTGATTGTACCTCAAGGTCTTTACAACAGTTTGTGATGATTGTTTCAGAATGCCCTTGTCCGGACTCAAGCTTCTGTATCAGTTTCCAAATGCATACAGGGCATTTTGCAAATCTGATCTACTAATTTGCAGATGATCGAAACCGAATTTCCTAATCAAACTTTTGCTCTCAGTTAATGATGAATGTGAGTGTACATGAGGCGGTGCACCTAATATTACTCTGAATTCACAGTTAGAATTTTCAATATTCAATCACTTGGAACTTTTATCTAGTCTGTAAGCACATGCATGCTCATTTCTCTGCATTATCTTAATGGTGTCTTTGAAATGGCAATTAAAAATTGATGGAGGTGTCTAGTTGTTCAATTAGGTCATATAAGTATTGTTTTTCATACTGATGAAGTTGACATAAACTTGCTTACTTGAAACTTCATTTTTTGTTTTCCATTTCCTTTGGTGAACTAGGCAAAAGCTCAAAACTAAGACAAGAAACTCACCAGGATCTAGAGAGACCGCAAAATTCATCCAATATCTAAGGGATGACATGAGCGGGCAGATTGGTGACTAGAAATCCAGGTTCGACGTCGATCATACTCTTGTTAATTAGCATGACTATCAAACAGCTCAAAATTAATAACGGTTGACAAGTACCTCTGAATCTGATTCCTAACAAGCATAGGAGCTACCATCCTCAAGCCAAGAACATTTTTAATCAAGTGCTTCAGCCTTCGAAACCTGGTCATGCCACAACATAAGATTTCCCCGAAGACCCCATATGTAATTAACTAGGATGGACATATATGATGAATTGAAATTTGTTTAGTTTTTGTAGTTTGAAGTCGATACTTATTTAGTCCTTATGGTTTTATTTTAATCTGAATGGTCCTTAAAGTCACAATTTTTCATCCAAATGGTATTTCCGTTAATTTTCTCTGTTAAATTGCTGACGTGGCTTAAGACCATTTGGATGAAAAATTATGATTTTAATGACCATTCAGATTAAAATAAAACTATAAGGACTAAACAGATTAAAAATTGTGACTTTAAGTATCATTCAGATTAAAATAAAACTACAAACGTTAAACAATTGTCGACTTTAAACCATAATAACTATACAGTATTTTACCCTTAATATGCATGTAGGGAATATTACTTCAAAAGAAAACATATATATTCTAGAAATTACACAGCTCCATGCACATGGTCATTGGAAGATTACTGAGAGACGGGATCTGATGTCATGAACATGTTCACAGGGTGTGGCTCTTATGAACTTTCAAAATAAAGCATTTACGAAGAAGAGTGAAATTTATATATCTTAAATTGCAATCAACATGAAATCTGTTATAAGAGAGAATCATAGAGTCATCACGAGTAACGAGGTTACCTACGAGGACTTAATCCTTATTCATTATTCAGTGTAGCATCATGCCTGATCATTTTGACAACTTTATAAAAAGTTCTAAGATTCCCCACATGATACAATATTAGTGATACTTGATCTTTGACCCCTAGACCACTCATAATAGTTAAGAATTAGTTTGTTTAGTAGAGTTTAGACTTTAGACACGTGGTCAATGCGACAGTTACAAAATAACAAATTTCCCTATGGCCCAAGCTTATAACCGGCAAATGTGTAATGTTCACGTGTTCGGTTCTTGATTAAGAGATTTATAATTAATTATTATTAGATTAATATTTAAAGATTAAAAAAATTAATTTTATTAAAAATTAATTTTCCTCACTCTTAGATTTAAATCTAATGGTGATTGACCACGAATCTCTTGATCAGTCACTGACTAGGTGAACATGACTGTTGGATTAATGAATAAGCGTAGGGCACTTCCAAATCCAATAACGTTAGTTGTTAACCCATGAATGATCACATTAAATCACTATTAAGTCCTAAATTACTCTCTCTTGGGCCTCATTTGGTTCGTTGGCCTAGATTCTGATCTTAGCAGTTTTTTTTTTATTCCTATTAGAAACAATTTTGACCTTAGCAATTATCCATGAGACAAATGAATATTGTGATATCCGAGCAAAGTGCAATACTCAATTTGTTAAGGGAATGAAAACGTGCAAACTCAATGGAGAGGGCTGCCAATTTAGGGTTAACGGGTTTAGCAAGAATAAATTTTTCTGTGGTCTAAAATACCCTTGCTGATAGGTCCAGTCAATAGGAATTGACACGTCATACATGCCACGTAGACAAGTTAACGGTTCGTTTAACGGAATGTGTAACGGAATTGAGACTTTGTAGGATTTTGCATAGCTCGAGTATTTATTTGAAAGAATCTGAAGATGAGGTATTTATTTGAAATGAGCTTCAAAGTTTGGGTATTTTTTTGTAGTTTACTCAAAAAAATTCTTTTTTCCTTCTCACGAGAAGGGAAAGAGAAGAGAAATGAAATTTTTAGATGACTTTTTGTTCTGATGTTTGGTAACACAAAAAAAATCATCTAAAATATTGTTAATTAAAATAATAAAATAATATATTATGAGTAATAAATGTAAAGAAAGAAAATGAAAAACTGGTTTCTATAGATTTTAGAATGAACCATTTTCCGTTATATTTTTTTTAATTTAAAAAAAAATATTAGATTTTTTTTAATTTTAAAAAAAATATTAGATTTTTTTTAATTTAAAAAAAAATATTAGATTTTTTTTAATTTTAAACAGCGTTCTAAACACAGAAAATGAATAACAATAGTACTTTACATGAACCAAACCATACTTGTTCCGAGTCGATACTATTTGAAATTAGCCGCTGCCGTCCCCTGCCTTTCCTGACCAGAAAATGAAAATAAAATAAGCCGCCGGCCCCCTGCTTTCTTGGACAAAGAAAGGCCATACACCTTGCAAGCAAGAGACAAGACCACGCAAATTTCCCTACTACGGGGGTGACCCTCCTATCTCCCATGAACTTGGAAGATTCCGGACAAGGGTTATTTTGGTAATAACATTCACATGTAAAAAAAAAAAAAAGCTGAGAAACTTCCTTTAATTATCCAAACTAAAGATGAAACCTTAAATGTTGATATCCTTGTACTTTAATAGTGAATATTCCAAAAAGGGCGGAAATCTTGAATATGTTTTTTAAACTAAACACACATTGCAAATAAAATTAATAAAATGATTGTATTTGAAAAATAAAATTATTCATTAGGAACCTTCGGACTTATTAATATTGAAAAATCAGTCTTTTCCAAAGCCAAATATAGAATAAGAAACAAAAATGAGAGAAGCCGATTTAGCATGTACACAAAAATCAAAAACGATAATTTGGACGCGCGTGTGTGTTTGCTTGTGGAGAAAGACTAAAGGTTTTGACCTTTTCTTTTTTAAAAAAAAAATTAGTGGTTTCTATCATAAAAAATGAAAATTTTGTTGAAGGAGAAAAGATAACGAGAATAACAGTCTACTCATTCATTGATAGAAATGCCTATTTATAGACATTACATAGAGTATCCCGAAAGATCTAGAAGTTCTATCAACTATAATCTATTCTAATAAGGAAACCGGATTAACCAATCCTACGTGTATTAGGACAAGACACATAACAGAATGACGGAAACATAATTTCCTTAAACACTCCCCTTGTGTTGCGTCCCTAATACGTCACGGTGCTTATAGTGTTGCCTCGGTAAAAACTTTGCCAAGTAAAACAAAAACCTCGTGGGTAAAACAAAAGACTTGGACGAAGGGAAAAAGAACACAACACACCAACTACAATAGAAGATAACATGTGATGCATGTAGACTCCCCTTGATGTCTACACAACGACTCCCCCTGATTGGTAACTCAATCTCGGAGTACAGATAAACGGCGCAAGCCAATGCACTTCACATACTTTAAAAGTAGACTTGGGCAACGATTTAGTCATTAAATCCAACCACATTATCCTTATATCAGACCTGCTACACTTAGCATTACTTTGATCTTTAAGGAGAAAGTTGCCTAACAACTCAAAACATAAGTTCGCGTTGAAAATTAAATTCACGCATGACATGACCTTCGTGTATTTAAATAGTCATAATGTCTTCGATACAATAGGTATGGACGAACCATATAAATTTCTGAAAACTAGATACACGTAGTTTTCCAACCATACAAAAGCTACTTTACGAAAATAGCCATAACTCACTCAATATGATAGGTGTGATCAAATGGTTGGTTTCCTTAGAAAGTAGACACATATGCCTTTCCAATGGTACCAATTTCACCATTTTCCAATGAGTGGGCTATCTTGCAGGTCCTGTGGAAGTTGATCTACGAAACTGGGCAGATTTTGATTTCACATTTGATGTGTCTTTCTGTAGGGATGAATAAGCCTGAACCTTTCATAGAAGGAATCACTGCCATTACATTGGCGTTGCGTGGGCGCATCCAGCCGCAACCTTGATATTCCTTCACACTCATTTAAAAGGGAGCGAAAATGCTCGACCGCTAGGAAGAGAGTTGAATGACTAAGAAGAACTTGGCCTTATAAGTTTGTAGTGAATGAGATGTCAAGTCAAGCATATTGTAACAAGTACATGAATGTGCTATCGTACTTAGATGGAGAATTTTTCCCAAGACTTCTTTGTCATATGGACAAAACGGGACTCCTCAAGACTTCGACCGATCAAGGGATACATATAAGCATAACTTCATCGTCCTTTAGCTTGCTTTAAGCCTACAGATGAATAAGCATCATCAATAACGGTCCTCACTTTCAAGACCAAGTATTCCCAAGATCATTTCATTCTTAATTTTGGATCAGTGGCATCTCTTAGTTTAACAAGAGTTCATCACAATTCATCCATAATTTACATGCAAATAGGCATAATTCTTCATATCCCTTCCCTAATCAAGTAGATACTTAGCAAATACCTTGCAAACGCTCTCCGTAGTCAGGAGCCACTTGATTTGGGTGAAAACCGATCTATTCAAGATCTTTATGTACATCTCTTAGTTCCCGACAGAGATAAGTTGTGACCACAAGCTACTTGTTCAGTTTTTTGGAAACTACGTAACTGATAAGGTAGTGGAGTGCAATGACATCCATTACGAGAGTATATCTCATCGTAGTCGATTCCAGGACAATTGTGAGGAACCTTGCGCCAGAAGGTGAGTCTAAACTCTTTTTCTCACTACGCTTTCTAACAAAGACATAACTGATAGAGTTTACACTTGAGGTGTCGGCGTCACCTAACCAAAACACTATCTCTTTGTTTAAACTGGATCACATCTTTCCATTTAGGCCAATAGGCCAATCTACAACGTTGGTATTTTCTCAACGAAGTATGGTTCGATATCAAACTCATTAAACCAAGTCATCATGTACACCGATGTAATTTCTAAGTGTAGAGATCTCTATACGGATTGGTATTGACATTGAGACATCCCCCAATGATGACCATAATCCAGAAATAACAGACGAATGAGTATCATTGATCAAATGATCAATTTGTGTCAAACTCGCATTCTACCTTGGCGAGTATGTATCTAACCAAGTGGTCTCCCCCTAAACCGTGGAAGCCACGGCCTAGCAACACCATCTACCACATTTTTGGTGTCACCATGCCACCATCTATGAGTGATGACATGTCTTCTTATCTGGACATCAACATGTCCTTTTATCCGGATATCAACATGTCCTTATCCGGACATCAATCTTTGCAAGCATGTTTGCAGCATGTATATGTGATCTCGTCACTTTAGAAAACTTGATGAGACACAGTAGAGACAAACCACGACAATTCCAAGTCGTTTTACTTGAACATTCTTGTTCTTATCTCCCCCTAACGACGAGAAGACTTGTTCATCAAAGTGACATAAAAGAGATCGCATGTCAAGGTCCTTATATAAGCAGACTATAGTCGGAAGCTCATGTCTTATTCAAAGACAATATTCATCAAATAACCCATCATTGTACGCTTGTGGAGGCGCAATTTGGCACATACAACATGTGGACGATACAAATTGCAGAACGTTAACACAATCTGTTAACAAATATGCATACCGTTACAACTGTAACATAAATATTTAAATGATGGTGGACAAAGATGAATAAGTAAAACTATGACCCTACTACAACCCATAGTCGTTGGTCTTATAGGTCCAAAAAACCATTGGCCTCACCGTCAGGACCGGTCAAAAAGAAACCGGTAGAACCGACCGCCAGTATCACCGTACCTTTGTTTTACACTTTCTTTAACGGTTCACTATTCTTTAATACTCCAAACGCTACCAAATTTTGTAATTATGTAGAAATGGAAGTTATGATAACAAAACCACTAGCCTCAACGAAGGAACCGGCCAAAAACCTGCCGAACCGTCCATCGGAGTCGTTGGACATCCGTGAACACTATATTGAGCGGTTCACCACCTTCCACTTCTCCAAATGCCACAAAATTTTGTACATTGGTAAATTTGGATGTTAGAAATCCGTGGACGCAAACAGAACCTCAAGAACGGGTCTAAATGTTGTTGAATCAGATCTCACAATCACTAGTCCGCAAGCTGAAAAACCTAAAATTCTAGGTTTTTTTAACTTTTCAATCATTGTTATGGTTCCCCATAACAACTAATTGTTATCGCTTGAGTTAAACCATTGTTGTCACGCCCCGACCCATAATTTTATCATTATTACTGGCATAGTGGTAATAAGAATTTTACCGTGTTCGTCATTAAGTGAAAAATATAATTGATCCCCAGAGAGGTGTAGGGGACGATTATTTTGTGGGATTATTCTAAGGAAGAAATTTTGACGACGGCAAAAAATGGTAATTTTTTTGCTAGTAAAAGGTAATTTTATTGGGGGTATTATTTTGGGGTGTTGAATTTTGGATTTGGGTATATTTGGGGTGTTGGACCTGGAGCGGGCCAAGCCTAAATATTTCTCTCTTTTTCTCTCCCGCTCGCGCTCTCTCTCTATCTCTTCCCCGACCCGTTCTGCCTGGATCTTTCCCGACGCCGTCCGGCCCCTCCAGCCTGCCGCACTGGTCCCAAACGGTCGGTCTCCGACCCAGCTTCTGTTCTAGACCGGTGGCAGCCTCCCTAGCGCCGCCTTGAAGGAGCAATCAACGCCGAAAGCCCTGACTGCCGAAAGTTAGTTTTCGCCGGAACTCCTTCCTTCGGCCGCCATAGCCGGCGAGCCGTAGCTCAAAAGAAAGCCCTCCTCCCATGCTTCAATCCCTCCAAAGGGCTCCCTCCATCTCGAGCTAGGTAAGAAGAAATCGGTAATAGAAATTTTAGGGCTTTATTGTATGTTTGTGTTCGTTTGACATGGTTAGGCTTAGAATTGGAGTTTGTGATAGTTAGGAATGTTGTAGAGGAGGTTGAGAGGAAGATGCTGCCAAATTTTGGTGAGCATCGGAGGTCGCCGGAGTTGGTTGCCGGCTGCCGCTGCCTGCGCCGCCGCCGAGAAAATGTTTTTAGTGGGGAAAATGCGAGGAGTTTAATGGAATAAGTTTTAGAATTTTTGGAGGAGTTTTGGATAGGTTTGAGAATTGTTGAAGTTTGGTATTTTTGGCGGATTATTAAGTTAGAATCCGGCCATTAGATTTTATTTGGTGGAATGTGTGTTTGAGGTTATCGGTAAAATTTGTGGAGTTTTGAGGTTAGCAGTGCATTCAAGATTTTGGCGTTAGGCTTGGTTGAGCGTGCGAAGCATATTTAATTATGCATGTTTTGTGTTAAGCGTCGGTGTTTTATTTAAGGTTTTATTTATTTGGAACATGACGTGAGGAGGCTCGAGCGGAAGAGACCTCCGACCGACATCAGGCTTAGGCCTAACCTGTGAGTGGACCTTTGTTTTAATAATGTGTTCGAAATGCTTTATCGTTTTGAATGATTTTCTGTTGTTGGATATTTCCCGAAATTGAGATTATACTCTTATATGAGAATAGTATGTATATGATTAAATGCTAGCTAGCTATACGTGATTTCCCCCCATACCGAGGTACAATTCCTGTATGGGTGACATGAGCGTTAGACGCGAGCGTCGTAGCCCTGTGCGACTTTCTAATTTCGTATTTATTTATTCATAGATTTCGTACAAGGAGTAAGCACGTATATATATACCACTCGGCCGCTTTCCCCCACCCTGAGGTACAATTCCAGTGTGAGGTGACGTGAGCGTTAGATGCAAGCGTAGTAGCTTTGTATGATATCTACTTTATTCAAGTTGTTCATAGATATCGTATAAAGGGTTAGGCGAGTATGCATACATACTATATATATAATATCCTGGCCTGAGAGGCAATTTCTTAAAGTTTGGGAGTCTAGCCAGGCTGGACCCCAGTTCAGAATCTTTCTAGTGGAGCTCTTGTTTTTGCCGCTGATGAAGCGTTTTCTTGGAAAGCATTTTTGGGTAAATATTTATTTGTTGTCGGAATCGTTTTGTCCACTCACTCTGACGTGTTGAATATTTTCCCCTGGGCTCTTTGTTTTTAAAAATGCTCAGTCTGCAGAGTTCGCGTGAGGTCTAGCAGGAGTCGTCGAGGCATAGTCACCCATCTATCCGCTACGTTTCACCAGTAGGTTACCAGTTTAATCTACTAGGGGTTTGTTAGCTTTCGATGTGTATTATTTTATTTTTAGTAGCTCTGAATACTTTTGGAATTCTTCTATGTAATTTATATTCTTGCTATTTTTGGATTGTAGCGGAGGATTTATTTTGGAGTAAAAAGGTGATTCTTAAATTCTTATAAGTTAGGGTTGTCTATTTTCGAGGGAGGTTTACCGAGTCTTCGGTAAATTTTCCTTGGAGGTGGTCCCCGTAGGACGCATCTCGGGTTTCAGGGTGAAATTCGGGGCGGGTCTTTACAGTTGGTGTCAAAGCTCTAGTTTTCATTTTTTGTCTCCTATTCACTATCGTATTTGCCTAAGTAGCCATAGTGTCTATAGAGTGATGATCCGACCGCGGCGGATTCATCAGCAATTTTCTGCTTTTGATACTATGTGTTATTGGGTATGTGTGGTAGTTCTGTTAGTCTTGTTTATAGACTACTAAAATCTTCCTTCTCAGGTACTATGCCTCCTAGACGCCGACCCCGTGTGGCTACCTCCACCAACGCCAATGAGGGTGAGGATGTCACATCCCAAGACCCATTCCGCCGTAACACGATAGTTTCCGCTTTGGGCCCACCGGCCCTCACGGTTTTGTTTCCGGTAGCTCAGGAGCAGCTTCCCCAGTTTGTCACCCATCCTGGGATTGCTCTAGCATCAACATGCTTAACCTCGGAGTACCCAACCCCTCCGAAGCCGCTGAGCCACCAAAATGCCTGGTGTTAGGTTGGAGGTGGGCATGTACATATACAGCACATAACCCCTCTCTGTTTGGCCGATGTGGGATATTACAATCCACCCCCCTTGGGAGTCCGACGCCCTCGTCGGCACACTCGCACCACACGACAGAGTGGCTCTGATACCATTGTCACATCCCAGGACCCATTCCGCCGTAACACGATATTGTCCGCTTTGGGCCCGCCGGCCCTCACGGTTTTGTTTTCGGCAGCTCAGGAGCAGCTTCCCAGTAGGTCACCCATCCTGGGATTGCTCTAGCATCAACATGCTTAACCTCGGAGTACCATCCCCTCCGAAGCCGCTGAGCCACCAAAAGGCCTTGCGTTAGATTGGAGGTGGGCATGTACATATACAACACATAACCCCTCTCCGTTTGGCCGATGTGGGATATTACAATTGCCCACCATAAATATCCCGGACCTAATTTTACCCTTTTTACTGGGTATTTTACGAGTTACTGAGGAATTTAACTGTGCTCGTAATTTGGTAATTTATCACTCGAGTTTATTGTCGAGTTTTACTCAAAATGTTAAATTCCTCTTTTAAGGGCTCGATTGTAGTATGTGTCGACATGGGTTTAGCGGTGCCTTTAGATAATTTATCGGAGGTTTGGTTAAGTATAGAAAATATATTTTCGGAAGCAAATAACGTTTAATCCGGGCTGTCATATCTATTAGGGTTTTGCTCTGGGCCGTAGAATTTAAGCTTAAAAGGGTAAAGTGGAGCTTGACCCAGTCAAAAACCCAACTCGAGTTTGACCGAGCCTAACCGTCTCCCTCTCTCTTCTCCCTCGTCTCCCTCTGTCGCTGCCTTCTCCAGCGCAGCTCCGCCGTCTCTGGCCACCCCTAGCGGCGAGACCACCGCCGTTCTCTCCCTCTCCTCCTCTCCTTTCTAGCCCAGCCCGTGGATCACGCAAGCGAACCAAATCAGAGGAGATCGAAGCTGTTGAACCCGACTATGTTCGTCGGATTCCGGCCAGCTCAGGCAGCGACGACGGCAACGAACGGTAGGGTTCTTCTCCTCAGTCCTTCTCCTCATCTTTCTGTTCCTTTCACCCTTTAAATCGAGCTAAATTGGAAATCCCTAATTCTGCATTTTTGGGCTTTTCCGGCGAGCTGCTGCGGTGGTTGCCGACTAGTTTTTCTGACATCTTCCTTTTGCTTTCCGACGTTGTTTCGACCACAAGTGGTCAAGGCGAGCACGAAGGGGGAGGGGCCAGGTGTGGTTGCTGCTGTGTAGGAGGAGTTGGTGGACTCAGGTGGGGTTGGTTGTAGTGTCAGCTGCGGTTAGGGTTTGAAAAGAAGCCCAGTTTCCGGCAAGGAGAAGATTGCTGGGTTCTGGTGGTGAGCAGATTAGAGGTAAAGGCTTCATTTGATCGGCTGTGTTGTTGTTATGTTGGATCATGACTGATTCTATGTTTTGGTTGCAAGGATGTCAATAACTTGGAATTTGGAGTATGCGGGGAAGTTATGGCAAAATTCCGGCAAGTGGCCGGAATCCGGCAGAATATTCCGGCAAGTCGTCGGAATCCGGCGAAGGCAGTTAGTCCGACAGAAGCAGTTGAGGTAGTTATCGAAGTTTTTCCTTTTTGTTTTGCGTTGTTTCATAAATAGGAAAGTTTGTCGGGTTATAATCTGAAATCTTTCTAAGTGAGGAAAGTTCCTATCTTGGGAAACATTCCCTTTTTGGAAACTTACTATTTATGGAAACCCTTTTTGGGTGCCCTTAGTAAATTTTAGGGTGAAATTGTGTAGAGAGGAAATGAAGGAAATTCTTGATTTTGTTTGTGAGCATGTTTGATCGTAGGGGATCATAAAATAATTTTGGAAGTATTTTGGTTAATGTGTTAAGGCATGGAAATTGATGGTGACTTTGATTCTAGGTTAAGGTTCATTCCGAATAAGTTATAGTTGCGAAGTTTAGTCGGAATTGATTATTAATATATGTCGGTCAATCCTGGTTAACCTAGGATACTTAGTCAATTTAAGAAGAAGACGAATCAATGATTATTTCGGAATCTGGTTTGACCGATTTATTCTGCTGTTTATTATCAGACGTGGGATTGACTCGAGATTGTGAATAGTGGAGGCAGCGCTCGAGGAGTATGCCGAGCATTGGAAGGCTTAGGCCTAATACTGTGAGTGGACTTTTATTTGAAATAATATGCATGCTATGGTTCATGATTGAACATTTCCTTTTGTTGGAGTTTTGACGTCAATTAATTTTGACGCTTTTATTTCTCTTGGAGAGATACCGAAAATGGGATTTTCGGTGGATATAAATATGTATTTATGAGAGAGTATGTATAGAAAATGCTAGCTAGCCATATGTGTCTGTCCACCTTAATGGCGTATAGCCGCATTATGGTGTGACGTGAGCGTTGGACGTAAGCGTAGTAGCCCTATTTGAGTGTTTAATTCATATAGGGGCTATAAACACATATTTATACACCCGTCTGTCCACCTTGATGGCGTAGTGTAGCACCGCATTAAGGCGTGACGTGAGCGTTGGACGCGAGCATAGTAGCCCTATATAGACCCATGAATTTATATAGGGAGTATGGACGAGTGTAAATACATACGTATTTTATAGAGTCTGAGAGGCTCGATATTCTATGAGATAAAAGTTTTATTGCTTGCAGCATGCATTCGATTTTTCTTTGGAAATTGTTTTGGGGAAACAAATATTTTATTCGTAAATTTATTTTTGTCCACTCACTCTAACGTTTTGTTTTCATATGTTTTCCCCTGGGCTCTTCGTTTTAAAAATGCCCAGTTTGCAGGATTGCATAGTTGTGGTCGGACGTATTTGGAGAAGAGGCATAGTCAATAGTGTAGCTTCCGCTCATTTCTATATTTCTAGTTTATTTCCTTTCAAATAGAGTTGCTCTGAACTATGGCTGTTGGCTATGAGATTATCTTGTTTAAGTTGGTAATTAAATTGGGAGATGTTGTGATTTGGGGAGCACGAAGGCTCCAGGAGTTTAAGGTTGGATTTGGATTTTCCAGAAGTGTTTGCAGGTATTTATTAGGAAGGGTTGTCCATTTTCAAGGGAGGTTATGCCGATTTTTCGGTAAACTTTCCTTGGAGGTGGTCCCCGCAATACTTACTTCGGGTTTCAGGGTGAAATTCGGGGTGGGTCTTGTCAGAGGAAGTGAGAGGTTTAGCATATTCTATTGGGGCTATGTTGAGAGGTGTTCTGGATAGGGTTCAGCCCCCTCGATCTGTGAAGAAGAGAGATGTTGCTGATGCAGGGGCAGTAGAGTTCAAGGGTGCCAAGGGACCCCTTGATGCTTACTCTTGGGTGGACAAGATGGAGAGGACTTTTGAGAGCACATAACTGCTAGAAGAAAAGAAAGTGAAGATGGCAGTTTCTTTTCTGGACGATTCAACTCATCATTGGTGGATTCTCGCCAGGAGGAATAATGATGGTGCTCAGACTATGACTTGGGAGCAGTTTAAGGTGCTCTTCTTGGGTCAATATTTCAACCACTCTCATCGTAGTAGGATCCAGTCAGACTTTCTAAATATGAAGAAGAGAAACGATGAGAGAGTCATTGAGTTTGAGCAGAGATTCACCACTTTGAGCTATCATGTGCCCCATTTGATTCCTGATGAGAGGACCAGGATTGGTATGTTTGTTGACGCCCTTGGAGGAGTGTTTGCAGACAAGATGGTCGGTGTTGTCTATCAGACATTCCTTGATGTTGTTGGGGCAGCTATGGCCATCGAGACTGGAGGGACTTATAGTGCTCGGCCTCGAGATCTCAGTGGTCCCTGTCAAGGACCATCTAAGAAGGCTGCTTCATCGTCCGCTTCTGGATCTTCAGCGGGCAGTGGCAGTAGTGGGGGATCGGGTTATGGTCCTCGGAGCAGAAATAGAGGGCATTTCAAGAGACCCTCTAGGAGCCAGTTGGGTAGGCAGTAGGTCGGTCAGTTTAGTGCTGGTGGTAGTTCCCAAGGGGGATCTTCTGGTGGTCAAACTTTTTCTTTTGGTCAGCAGCAGTCTTCTGGATGCTTTGAGTGTGGTGGTCTGGATCATTTCAGGAGAGATTGTCCTTTGTTGGCACAGAGGACCGCCCCTTCTCAGCAAGGCGGTCAGTCTTCAGCTAGAGGCTCTAGTAATGCTTCTCGTGGTGGTTCAGCAGCCAGGGGTGGTTCTCAGCAGGGGAGTGGTCAGCGTGGACGTCCCATGACTCGCACTAGACTTCATGCTATGACCCAGCAGGAGGGTCATACTTCTTCAGATGTCATCATTGGTACGTTGTTAATTTTTGGTCAGCTAGCTTTTACTTTAATTGATCCTGGAGCCACGCATTTATTTATATCTAGTAGATTCGCCTTTCATGCCAATGTGCCATCATCGTCTCTTCCAGGCGAGTGGCATGTATCTCTACCCTCTGGTTAGATGATGAGGATAGATTGGGTGTTTGGTGGTTTTGAAGTGTTAGTAGAGGGATTTAATTTCAATGCCGATTTGATTCCTCTAAATATGGTGGAGTTTGATGTGATCTTGGGGATGGACTTCTTAGAGTCTTATAGAGCTATGGTAGATTGTTTCCAAAAGGAAGTAATGCTTCAAAGTCTGAAGGGTTTTGAGGTTATTTTTCAGGGGGAAAGAGATGTGATTTCGAGTTGCCTGATATCAGCTGTGGCAGCTAGGAAATTGTTAAATAAAGGCTGTCAGGCATTCTTAGCTCATGTTGTGGATGCAAGTATAAGAGTGTTGGAAGTGGGGGATATTCCTGTAGTAAGAGAGTTTCCGGACGTGTTTCCCGAGGATTTGCCTGGTTTGCCTCTTGTAAGAGAGATAGACTTTTCTATCGAGTTGCTTCCTGAAACTATGCCTATCTCTCAGGCACCTTACAGAATGGCTCCAACGGAATTGAAGGAGTTGAAGACTCAATTGCAGAAGTTGGTAGATAAGGGTTTTATTCGACCAAGCATGTCTCCATAGGGTGCTCCGGTGTTGTTTGTTAAGAAGAAGGACGACACCATGAGACTATGCATTGATTATAGGAAGCTGAAGCAAGTCACAGTGAAGAATAAGTATCTGTTGCCTCGCATTGATGATTTGTTTGATCAGTTGAGAGGTGCCTCGATGTTCTCAAAGATTGATTTGAGATCTGGTTATCATCAGTTGCGGATTCGGGATAGTGACGTAGCCAAGACTGCCTTTCGATCACGCTATGGTCATTATGAGTTTGTGGTGATGCCTTTTGGACTTACAAATGCACCCGCGGCGTTTATGGTTCTCATAAATAGGGTGTTTAGTCCATATCTTGACCGCTTCGTGATCATGTTCATAGATCATATTTTGGTGTACTCGAAAAGTGAGAAGGAGCATGCCAAACATCTAAGATTGATATTGCGGGCTTTGAGGAATGCTCAGTTGTTTGCCAAGTTCAGCAAGTGTGAGTTTTGGCTGGATAAAGTGGGATTTCTGGGTCATGTAGTTTCAGCTGAAGGTATTAGTGTGGATCCCCAGAAGGTGGAAGCGGTTTCCAATTGGAAAAGACCCACAACTGTGACTGAAATTCGTAGTTTCTTGGGGTTAGCAGGTTATTATCGGCATTTTGTGCAAGACTTTTCAAAGATTGCAGCTCCACTATCGGGATTGACCAAGAAGGGAGTGAAGTTTGAGTGGTCAGATCAGTGTGAGCAAAGTTTTCAAGAATTAAAGAACCGCTTGACTAGTGCTCCGGTGTTGGCACTTCCGGATGATAGCCGGGAGTATGTTGTATTTGTGATGCTTCTAGACGAGGTCTAGGTGGGGTTTTGATGCAGCATGATCGAGTGATTGCCTACGCTTCTAGGCAATTGAAGCCGCATGAGGTGAATTATCCCACTCATGATTTAGAGCTTGCAGCTGTGGTTTTTACTCTCAAGTTGTGGAGACACTATCTTTATGGAGCCAAGTGTCAGATTTTTACCGATCACAAGAGTCTTCGGTATGTGTTCACACAAAGGGAGTTGAATATGAGGCAAAGAAGGTGGATGTTGATCAGTGATTATGATTGCACTATAGAGTATCATCCAGGAAAGGCTAATGTGGTAGCTGATGCTCTTAGTCGCAATTCCTCCGTGTCTTTGTTTCACTTAAGGATGGTTCGAGTTCCACTTCTTTGTCAGTTGCGAGCTACAAGGGTGGATTTAGCGGTGGATGAAGTGGGTGCTTTGGTAGCTAGTTTCCATGTGAGGCCAGTTTTGGTTGATAAAGTGCAGGAGACACAGTATAATGATCCTTCCATAGTTCGGTTGATAGAAAGAGCAGCGAATGGAGCCGCCGTAAATTTTTCGGTAAGAAGAGATGGGTCGTTGTTGTTCAAAAGTAGGCTTTGTGTGCCAAAGAGGATGGAGGAAGCTCATAGTTCCGCTTATGCTGCTCACCCGAGGAGTATAAAGATGTATCGGACTCGAAGGATTATTATTGGTGGCCAAACATGAAGAAGGAAATTGCAGCTTTTGTGAGTAGGTGTCTGATTTGTCAGCAGGTGAAAGCTGAAAGGTAGAAACCTTCAGGGTTGCTTAAGTCGTTGCCTATTCCAATGTGGAAGTGGGACCACATCACCATGAATTTTGTCTTCAGTTTACCTCGTACCCGTGAAGGGCATGATGGTATTTGGGTGATAGTGGATAGACTCACTAAATCTGCTCATTTCTTGCCGGTGGGAAAGAAGTATTCGCTGGATAAATTGGCTAAGATGTATGTGAATGAGATTGTCAGACTTCATGGCGTATCTGAATCCATAGTGTCAGATCGGGATCCTAGATTTGCTTCTAAATTTTGGGGAGCTCTTCAGGCAGCTTTAGGTACCCAACTACACTTCAGCACTGCTTTTCATCCTCAGACTGATGGGCAATCAAAGAGGACTATCCAAACTTTGGAGGATATACTGAGAGCTTATGCCTTGCAGTTCAGGGGGAGTTGGGATAACAACCTTTCTTTGATGGAGTTTGCCTATAACAACAGCTTCCATTCGAGTATCGGTATGGCTCCCTTTGAGGCACTTTATGGGAAGCAGTGTCGTACGCCATTATGTTGGAATGAAGTCGTAGAAAGAGAGTTTTGTTGTCCTGAGATTATCCATGACACAAATGAGAAGATTAAGGTGGTCAGAGATAGACTCAAAGCCGCTCAGAGTAGGCAAAAGAGTTATGCAGATGTCCGTAGGAAGGACCTTGAGTTTCAAGTAGGTGATTGGGTGTTCCTAAAACTATCTCCTTGGAAAGGGGTAGTACGTTTTGGCAAGCGTGAGAAGCTTAGTCCAAGGTATATTGGGCCTTATGAGATAATAGAGCAAGTTGGCTCTCTTGCCTATCAGTTAGTTTTGCCTCCGGAGTTGTCCAGGATACATAATGTGTTCCATGTATCCATGCTTCTCAAGTATATTGCCAATCCTTCACATGTGCTGGAAGAGCAGCCGATTAGTTTGCAGAAAGATTTGTCCTATGAAGAGGAGCCGGTTCAGATTCTAGACCGAAAGGAGCAAGTGCTTAGGAGCAAGTCAATTCCGCTCGTCAAAGTGCTTTGGAGAAGCCACCAAGTAGAGGAATCTACTTGGGAGTCAGAGGAGCAAATGAGGCAGCAATATCCTTATCTCTTTGAGTAGTGAGTTTGTAAATTTCGAGGACGAAATTTTTATAAGGAGGGGAGAATTGTCACGCCCCGACCCATAATTTTTACCTTTATTACTGGCATAGTGGTAATAAGAATTTTACCGTGTTCATCATTAAGTGAAAAATATAATTGATCCCCAGAGAGATGTAGGGGACGATTATTTTGTGGGATTATTCTCAGGAAGAAATTTTTACGACGGTAAAAAATGGTAATTTTTTTGCTAGTAAAAGGTAATTTTATTGGGGTATTATTTTGGGGTGTTGAATTTTGGATTTGGGTATATTTGGGGTGTTGGACCCTGAGTGGGCCAAGCCCAAATATTTTCTCTCTTTTTCTCTCCCGCTCGCGATCTCTCTCTCTCTCTCTTCCCCGACCCAGCTGCCGTTCTAGACCGGTGGCAGCCTCCCTAGCGCCGCCGTGAAGGAGGAATCAACGCCGAAAACCCTGACTGCGGGAAGTTAGTTTTCATCGGAACGCCTTCCTCCTGCCGCCATAGCCGGCTAGCCGTAGCTCAAAAGAAAGCCATCCTCCCGTGCTTCAATCCCTCCAAAGGGCTCCCTCCATCTCGAGCTAGGTAAGGAGAAATCGGTAATGGAAATTTTAGGGCTTTATTGTGTGTTTGTGTTCGTTTGACATGGTTAGGCTTAGAATTGAAGTTTTTGGTAGTTAGGAATGTTGTAGAGGAGGTTGAGAGGAAGATGCTGCCAAATTTTGGTGATCATCGGATGTCACATCCCGGTTCTTAAGTCGATTTGCAGTTATTTACTATTGAGTTACTTTGACATTTTACCGTTTTAAGTAACCGTTTACTATTTAAGACTCCAAAGTTGACTTTTTCTTTCGTTTGGAATTTGGGAAAACTTCCTTCATGAAAGTCGTAGAGGATGTTAAACGGAGTTTGTGGACACGCGGCATGCTTAAAACGGAGTTCGTATGAAGAAGTTATGGTCTAAAAGCGGGAAGTTACTATCTCGGTAAATGACATATATATAAAAGAGAAAGAGGGAGGTTCTAGAAGGGTCAGTTAAACCGACCTAAGTAACAGTTTAAAAGGAAAAAGGGAAGGTTCGGGAAAGGGAGAGAAAAATCAGTTCAGACCCAGACCGGGTCGTCCCCGACCCGAACAGAGTCAGCGGGTCAACCCGACTAGTTCTCCGTTTTCCGGCGACGACGAGCAGAAAGAATGGTAGCGACAGCTTCCTCTCATTCTCGTGGTCATGTCCATGCCCTTGATTTTCAAATAAGAAGTCTGGAGTGAGAGATTTGAAGTGGAGAAGGAGAGGCTGTGTTTGCCGGCGAATCTCCGATTCCTGCAGCGGCGACGCCTCTCACCGGTATGGATAGCTTCATATCGATCTCAGGAACCTTTCCATGTTCCTGGTTTTCGAAGAGAAGCTCGGAGGAGGGAGAATCGAAGAGAAGAAGGTTTAGGATTTTCCGGCGACGGTTTGATGCTTTCCGGCCACCGGCGAAGGCAAGTGAGGTATGAAACTTAATCTTCTCATCGAGCTCTACCTGTTTATATATTTGGAATTCATATTTGGTTAAGTTTGGAAGAAGATGGATTTTGGGGCAGTCGACCACCGTGCGTGGCTGCTGTGCACGGCGGCGCTGGTAATGTTTTGGGTTTCAGATTTCTAGTTTGTAATTGTTAGAAGCCTTGGAAGATAATTTAGTTGATGTTCTTGTGCTTGAATTCCATTTTGGATGATAGATGACAAATCTGGGTTTTAGGCTGTGTTGACCACGTCCGCCACCGATAGCTTCTGCTTGTTTGGTTCTGAAATTGGTTGAGAGTTGCAGGATTTGGTACTTGAGGTTCTACTGCTTTACTGTGCATGACGATGGTGTTGGTTGTTGGAAAATGTATGGTTAATTTATGATCATATTAGAACTGCAGAGCATGATTTTGAGTTGGGAATGATGTTTTGGCTATGTGCTCTGCAATTTAAGTTGAGATGGCAGATTAGGACTGAACGATGCCAACAACGATGGGATGGTGTAAGGGAGACAAGAGTGACAATGAATTTAATATGAGCGAGCATGGTGTGTAATTAGGAAACTTTCGGAGAAAGTGAGAGGAAGTGTGGGATTGAGGACTTGGGTGTCCTTATCAATTTGAGGACTTACACCCACACATTCCAGATTCGATACAGTTGTTATTGAAGGTGAAGAATTAGTATAAAATGATGAACTACGAGTGGCTTGATCCCTTTAAATGGGTACGTAGGCAGCCCGATCAAGTTTTGGGTGCAGCCGCAAATTAACAAAATAAATTTAGGTTCCAAACGCAGTAAAATTGCGTTGTTGTTTTGTTTGAGAATTAGATCCTATCTCATTTTTCGATTTTAGGATTTTCTTTATGATTTCTGGATTTGAGGTATTATACTGAATTGCATATTATTTGGTTTTTGGAAAGATGATAATCATTGAAGTTATTTATTTTATTGAGTATTTTAACGTGTGAGACACGTCGTTAAATTCATTTAATTTCTTTGTCTTTGAATTCTTTGAGTATGGTTGGGAATCATACTTATGCATTTAGTTATGAGTTTCGAGGAAACTCATACGAATTTATGTTTCTTTATTTATGCCATACTTGTTGGATCGATATTATTCATGCTAGCATGTCGTTCCGCTTTTCGAGGCGATGTAACTTCCACGTTTTAAGTGGGGTTACTCAAGCCCTTTCCGCCTTCGGGTGATGTGATGTAGTCGACGACATCACGCAAGCCCTACTCCTCTCTGTTATCATAACATGAAGGTGTAGGGAGTATGGGAGTACTATGCCTGGGAGGCAACCGAGTCTGGGAGACTCACTTATATGGCCATATAGATTTTCTTATTTGAGTTGTTATTTTGACTAGCGGGGCTAGTCCATTATTTTGGGAGAATCCCATATGAGAGGTGTTTATTCCTTTTTGCAAAGGTCTTTATTGTTGTTTTGACTAGCGAGGCTAGTCCATTATTTTTGACACTTTCTTCAATGAAAGTTATTATTTATCTTTGTCATTAATTTGACTAGCGAGGCTAGTCCGTTTTCTTGGGATTTTCTTTATGAAAGATTTTTGTTAACATTTGCATGCAACGCATTTATGGCATATTGGAAAGTGGGAAAGTATTTACATTTTGGTTTCTTATCTTAGGTTTATTTTCGTCCTCTCGCTCTAATGTTCGTTTTTAAATTACTTTCCCCTGGGCCCTTTGGTTTTAAATGTCCAGATTGCAGGCTCAGTCTAAGTGAGGTCGAGCGTACATGAAGTTGAGGCATAGTCAGAGGCTGCTTCCGCTTATTCTTTATTTATTGTTTTTCATTTAACTCTAGATATGCTCTGATAATCAGTTAGTGAATTAATGTTGGTTATCTTTTGGTTGTGGGATTAGTTTAAGTGAGAAATTGTTATATTGGGAGATGTGTTGAACTTGGGGAGCAGGAAGGCTCCAGGTGTTGAAGATGGATGTTTGGTTATAGAAGTGTTAAATTGGACTTTTCAGGTAAGGGTCGCCCATTTTTAAGGAAGGTTATGCCGAATTTTCGGTAAATTTTCCTCGAAGGTGGACCCCGCAGGAGTTACCTTGGGTTTCAGGGTGAAATTCAGGGTGGGTCCTGTCATCGGAGGTCGCCGGAATTGGTCGCCGGCGCCGAGAAAATATTTTTGGTAGGGAAAAATGTGAGGAGTTTAATGGAATAAGTTTTAGAATTTTTGGAGGAGTTTTAGATAGGTTTCAGAATTGTTGAAGTTTGGTATTTTTGGCGGATTACTAAGTTAGAATCCGGCTATTTGATTTTATTTGGTGAAATGTGTTTTTGAGGTTATCGATAAAATTTGTGGAGTTTTGAGGTTAGCAGTGGATTCAAGATTTTGGGGTTAGGCTTGGTTGAGCGCGTGAAGCATATTTAATTATGTCTGTTTTGCGTTAAGCGTCGGTGTTTTATTTAAGGTTTTATTTATTTGGAACATGAAGTGAGGAGACTCGAGCGGAAGTGACCTCTGACCGACATCAGGCTTAGGTCTAACCTGTGAGTGGACCTTTGTTTTAATTAATGTGTTCGAAATGTTTTATCGTTTTGAATGATTTTCTGTTGTTGGATATTTTCTGAAATTGAGATTATACTCTTATATGAGAATAGTATGTATATGATTAAATGCTAGCTAGCTATACGTGATTTCCCCCCATATCGAGGTACAATTCCGGTATGGGGTGACGTGAGCGTTAGACGCGAGCGTTGTAGCCCTGTGCGACTTTCTAATTTAGTATTCATTTACTCATAGATTTCGTACAAGGAGTAAGTACGTATATATATACCACTCGGCCCCTTTCCCCCCAGCCTGAGGTACAATTCCAGTGTGGGGTGACGTGAGCGTTAGACGCAAACATAGTAGCTTTGTATGATATCTACTTTATTCAAGTTGTTCATAGATATCGTACAAAGGGTTAGGCGAGTATGCATACATACTATATATATAATAACCTGGCCTGAGAGGCAATTTCTTAAAGTTTAGGAGTCTAGCCAGGCTGGACCCCAGTTCAGAATCTTTCCAGTGAAGCTCTTGTTTTTGCCGCTGATGAAGCGTTTTCTTGGAAAGCATTTTTGGGTAAATATTTATTTGTTGTCAGAATCGTTTTGTCCACTCACTCTGACGTGTTGAATATTTTCCCATGGGCTCTTCGTTTTTAAAAATGCCCAGTCTGCAGAGTTCGCGTGAGGTCTAGTAGGAGACGTCGAGGCATAGTCACCCATCTATCCGCTACATTTCACCAGTAGGTTACCTGTTTAATCTACTAGGGGTTTGTTATCTTTCGCTGTGTATTATTTTATTTTTAGTAGCTCTGAATACTTTTGGAATTCTCTGTGTAATTTATATTCTGGCTATTTTGGATTGTAGCGGATGATTTATTTTGGAGTAAAAAGGTGATTCTTAAATTCTTATAAGTTAGGGTTGTCCATTTTCAAGGGAGGTTTGCCGAGTCTTCAATAAATTTTACTTGGAGGTGGTCCCCGCATGACTCATCTCAAGTTTTGGGGTGAAATTCGGGGCGGGTCTTGACAATTGTAAATATCACCATAGTATTATTATGCCTCAAAGTGAACATTGAGAAGTCATTAAGACAACATCTTATGTATCATTCTTGTAGAATCACTCACAGACATTGTAATGTCTTACTTAGTGAACAATGACGTAGCATTTTGTTTATGCTAGTCTCTACATATCATTGTCTTTAGCGTAGGAGTGAGTCGCTCCTAATCTTTGCTAAATAATAGGCTTTACGAAACAAGTAACGAGCATGACCAATGTGAGATCATATGAGTTCTTTTGCGTCATATTTGCTTATGAAAGCATGAGTAGTGCCTCCATTATATAGGAGGATGACGCGAACGGATTTAATGTCATCCGTAGGCCGTGAGCATTGCTCATAGCTTCACCTAGTGGAATTTTGGTGATCTTTGATCTCAATGGTTACTTTGCTCAAAAGAAAAGATGTTCGTGAGAGTCTTTACTCTTTAGTATACGAATCATCAAAACACATTCAAAATTGTCCCGGACGATTTATGTTAAAGCCTACATGAGTCAATGTCTTCATTCTCATCACTGGAGACAATAACCGATTCAATTAACCGAATCTTAGTGACTCATGAAAGTTGTGCATTCATTATAATGATACATAAGAAATTCTCATCAATTGTCACAATGTATTTCTAGGTGATAAACGTTAGCATGAATATCATTAAGTCATAGCACGGTTCAATTGCTTCCTTATGCATGCATAAAGAGCATATGTGACTTGAATCATAACATCATTAGGCATTGGAACTTGAGCATTAATCTGCTCTTTGATTATTTCTGATGATCTAGTCATCATAGTCACAACTGATTTATAAATAACTAAATCCATGAATAGTTATATATTCCTTGCAATAAGTTAAGCACTCAATCTCGCTACAACACATTCATATACCAGAATGTAGAGACAACCGTCTTATGTCAAGACATAGAAACCGAAATATGTTAACAATTTTGATGGAGATTGAAAAATGTATTGGAATCCTTTAGAGTGCATTATATAAATGATGTGTAATACTACATATATGGACTAAACAAGGCTTAAAACATGTCAAAACTTGGCAAAATTGATTGTGAGCGCTATATATAGGGGCAGCGCCACCGCTAACTGCTCACTATTGGATCTTGTAGAGAAAGAAGATGATTTTTCAAGATCCAATTTTGGATGACATTTAGCGTAATGCAATTATTTTTTTGCAATTATGAATCCGCTCAAGAGTGTAGAAAATGACTCTTGTTTGTAATGTCTTTGCAATTGTATAAGTGTGCATTGTGCCATACTTGACATCACAAATCCCCTTTTGATCTAAAAGCCGATGTGCATTTCGCCACATCATGATATTTAGCCGTTAAAAACGCCACCTTATAATAACTGGTGGTCTAATGTAGTGTCATATTGTAATGCGATATATTACATTACATATAACTTATGTATATCGAACCATATGTGCGAGACAAAATTCGAATATATATGACAACAATTGTATCGAGGTCTTGACCATAAATTTAATTCAAAACATAACGACTAAGTAACTTTAGTCAAATATGTGAGGTGTATGCCTTCACAAAAACTTTGAAAAATAAACCGATTTGTAGTCACTTAGACTATTAAACCGAAGTTATATGCTTCATATCTTCCGTAATATATCGTTTGCCTTTAAAATCCGTAACTATGAGAATAATGATCTCATCTTCTTCTATATAGTGAGTTTCTTGTTTCAAGAACTCTATATATTTCTTGTACATTGACCAATTGCTTCTTTGCAATTAATGAACAGATGTAGAACCACATCAATAACAAGATTTTTCTTTCATTTGCTGGCCCAATCTTTTTATGACATATAGGTTTCGAGGCATTGCCTCTCCCTTTTTTCAGAACTCGTGACATGAAATTCGTTACCCTTTTTTTTATGTCAAATTCAGGGCTCATATTTGACCAAGGTTTATGGTAACTCAATTCGATGTGAACCGTGACAAATTCCGTCACAAATCGATATTAACTGTGACAATTTTCGTCACTAATCGATTTTTGTCGCAAATCAATGTTTGTCCCTTTATTAACTACGACAATATTTCGTCGTAATACCATGACTTGTCAAACCATCACAAATTTCAACTTTGATATGAGGGGTCCCAAGTCCTCATATCAACCCACGTTATAAGAAAGGTGGGGGTAGAAGAAGGCTACGAAGCCCAGCTATGAAATTAAAATTCAAAAACGGCAACTTTTATAAAAGCTTACTTGTTGTGTTTAACAGAAATTGTCTTTGCAAATTTCATGCTTACTTCCACGTTCGTGTAGAGAAGTTGCTCTCGTAATAAACGGTTCAATCGTCGCATCATAATTGATCAATCACATGCAGAAGTAATAATATACGTGATAAGCACAGTTAATCATATATATTGGATTTATTTTCCACAAATGAGTGAAAAAATCAGAACAGTAAATTGTAAATCAGTTATTCATGGATAGTAATTATAATTTACTGTAGTAAATATTTAAATTACCTTCAGGGTTTACCAAACAGAAAAGTTAAAACCTTTTTTTTTTTTTCTCTATCTCTGCGTTTGGATCCGAGTATGGATTAGGGTCGGAACAATAAACGCGCGGCGGCGGCGTCGGCTAGGGAGCTCACATGACTGCTGGGTGAGGAGGGGCCGGCGTGCGTCGTTGTGGTAGTTCAACCACTGTTCTAGGCTAAGGGTGACGAATTTGGATGAGCCGATCGGGTCTGCATCGGAGCAAATCCAAGTCGAGCAACGCCGGTTCTGGGGATTTGCCAGTGCTCAACAGAGAGCCGTCGGCGTTCTAGACTCGTTGGCACCAGGAGGAGGCAGCAGATACGCTAGAACGGCTGGTGGGCTTCGAGGCGGGGCTGAGCAGGGATGTAGCCAGATCGGGGCTGGGCGGAGCAGAGGCACCGGAAGCCTAGGCTAGTTGACCAGTGATCTTAGAACTTTAAGGGACGAGCGCGGCGGGCTGGGCTGAGCCTTGGTGCCACAGCGGCCTAGATTGCAGAGGCGTTGGGTGCCAATGAGTGAGGTGTCGCGTTGGGTTGTTGTGCCGGAGGTGGGAGAGTTGCGCTCCGTCGGTGCAGTGGCGGCGAGGGGGGAGATCGCCGGGGAAGGAGGCCGACTAAGGCTTGACCAGGGCAAGGCTGTGGGGCTTCGACCGAGGTGCTCGGTGGTTTACGCCGACGAGGTCGGGGAAGCTAATGGGTGCCCAGAGGTGGTGCTAGGATTTTTTTTTTTTCTGTTTGGGGGTTTGTTTGTTTTTAGGGTTTCGTTATCAAGCTCGGGTTAGAGCAAAGTGTTGATAACGTGTTGAAGGAGAAAAGATAACGAGAATAACAGTCTACTCATTCATTAATAGAAAAGCCTATTTACATGCATTACATAGAGTCTCCTGAAGGATCTAGAAGTTCTATCAACTCTAATATATTATAATAAGGAAACCAGATTAACTAATCCTACGTGTATTAGGACAAAACACATAACAGAAGGACGAAAACATAATTTCTTTAAACAAATTTAACATTATCAAGCAAAACACAAATAATGTCGTATCAATACCCCCCCCCCCCCCCCTTTTAAAAGGCTAGGCTTCTCATCGGATAAAAAAAACCCCTACAAGGCTAAAACACAGCGAAAACCACGTAAATATCGGCGTTTCATTTTTCTCGAACCGAGGATTATATGGTGAACTTGGAGCCCAAGAAAACGGGTACACAGTGTTCCACGTATCCGCGAAGCAGAGAAATAAAACCCCCTGAATCATATGACTTCCCCTAAAACAAAGCGCCACGCAAAGAGAAAACCAACCGCTTCTTACCAAAACCCAACTTTGACCCTTCTAAAACCCTCTTTTTCCGACGAAGATGAACCGGATCGCGGCGAGGTCGGTGGCCGGAGCTCTACGCCATGGCCGCAACTTCAACCGCCACATTTCCACTGCTCCCGTCGTTACTACTACGCCGAAGTTCGACGCCGCCAACTATCTCCACCGCCAGAGCGCCACCGCTTTCGGCTCCTGGAGGATGATGAGCACGGTGACGCCGTCGATTCAAACGCCGCCTCCTCCGGCGGAGAAGGACAAGAAGGAGGACTCCGGCTCCGAATCCGACGCGAAGAAAGACGTCGTGATTTCTAATTATTGGGGAATTGCGAGGCCGAAGCTCACCAGGGAGGACGGCTCGGACTGGCCGTGGAATTGCTTCATGGTTAGTACTCCGATTTTTTTTTTTTGATTAATTTGTTGTGTATTTTTAGTAATTAATTGTGATTAGTGTGGATGTGAATTTGATGTAGCCATGGGAGACGTATGAAGCAGATTTGTCGATCGATCTGAGCAAGCACCATGTGCCGAAGACGTTTCTGGACAAAGTGGCGTACAGAACGGTCAAGCTTCTTCGAGTTCCGACTGATATCTTCTTCCAGGTTTTGTGATCTTCTTGCTCTTTTGGCCTAATGAAATATGGTGACTGTGATTGGGGTTTAATTATTGTCTAATTGTGGTTATTTCATATTTTCTTATATTGTTTCACTCTTAATTATGAAAGAGGAAAATAAAGAACGATCTTGTTACGTAATTACGCATTTGCCATTTTATTTGTTGTATGATCAAGATTCAGGCTGTTGATCCAAGTCTTCTTTGTTGTAGTAACTTGTTTTATTTTACCATCAGATTCCAAACTTATATCACTGATTTTTTTAATATTTTTTTTATCTAAATCTGTTCATGCCTTTATTTGATATTGGGGGATTCCTGTGGGAAAAGTTTCGCATTCATTACTTTACTTTTAAGGTAGAGATTTATGGTGTGTACTGATCATTACGTTCTATGGGTTTATGTATAAAATTTGGTGAATGTAAGATGTTTTGATTATCGTGGGAACAATATTCTGAGAAATGAAATGTGGATGGGCAATACATTGTATTTGGAAAAAGTTTGATTTAGCAGAAAGCAGAGTATTGGTTTAGAAAAGAAAAGGACAGAAATTAGAGCATGATGGTTTAAGCATAATAGTTACTGTTGTTACTTTTCCTTGGTTGATGATGAATGTTACTGGGATTGTTGTCAAGAAAGAGTAGTCTTGATGATGATGGTCAGTGAGATAACTATTATTGTATCTCTTTTTTGATTTGCGGAGAAATCTCTGTTTCTTATTTCTTAGCAGTCATATAGCAAATGCATTGCTGGCCTTTGATTTGGTTGAATTGGATACTAGTTCTGCAGTAATTCCTACAGAGAATCTTCAGAAATGTAACCAAATCTGTTGCTTCCTGACTCCTGGCTTTCAAGCTTGCTTGTAAGAATTCATTATGGTTCTTCTGTAACACCTGAGAGCTTTCAAGATAGAAAACCAACTTGTCATGGTGTAAGGGTTGTGAAGTTATGTTGTTTTTATGAGTGTACAATTCAAATACTGAAACTGCTATTTGTTATAGATGTCTTTTGTTGTTTTTTAATCTATTTAGTAGCTTCCCAAGTTTTTTGTGTGACTATCTTTTGTTGATGTACTATATGTCTATGTTAGTTATTGTTGAAACCTACCTTACTCTTTCCAATATGATTTCAACTATGAAAACTTATTTTGCAGAGACGGTATGGGTGCCGTGCAATGATGCTGGAAACTGTGGCAGCTGTCCCTGGTATGGTTGGAGGAATGCTGCTGCACTTAAGGTCTCTCCGAAAGTTTCAGCAGAGTGGTGGTTGGATCAAAGCCTTACTTGAAGAAGCAGAGAATGAGAGGATGCACTTGATGACAATGGTGGAACTTGTGAAGCCTGCATGGTATGAGAGGCTACTTGTTCTCACTGTGCAGGGAGTCTTCTTCAATGCCTTCTTCGGGCTCTATATGATTTCCCCCAAGGTTGCACACAGGGTTGTTGGATATCTGGAGGAGGAGGCTATTCACTCTTATACAGAGTACTTGAAGGATATTGATAGTGGCAAGATTGAAAATGTACCGGCCCCTGCTATAGCAATTGACTACTGGAGGCTACCAAAAGATGCTAAACTGAAGGATGTTATCACTGTGATTCGTGCTGATGAAGCTCACCATAGGGATGTCAACCATTTTGCATCTGTGAGTATCAAAGCCTCTCATAATTCCATGTTCTTTATTGTCCCACAATTTTTTAACTGTCTAACAGGTTCAGTATTAACAACATTAATCACTATGATTCATATAAGTTGGCACAATTTGTGATCAAGTCTTCTTTCTTACTGATTTCGCGTTCTTTGATCCATGTCTGTTTATCCAGGATATTCATCATCAGGGAAAGGAACTGAGAGATGCCCCAGCTCCCATTGGATATCACTAAGTCATCTCGTCTGCCAATAATTGAAGAGTTATGTTCATCTTATATAATCTGTGTCTTGTATATGTTGAAGTCTATGATATATATATATATATATATATATATATATATATATATGGACATAGATTCGTTTCCAAATAGACAGCTTAAACTCTTAATTTGGTTTTTGAATACAACATTTTAATGGCCCATATTATCAGGATTAGTTGGCTTCTTGACTTAGTTTACTTAAATCTCTAACCGAGGTGGCGAGATCAAAGATATTCCATCTCTATCTTCTTTCCAAGTTAACGCTTCTCTATCAGTTATTGATGCATACTTTTATCATTTGGTGTCCTCAAATGCATTTTCGGATGTAAAATGACTGCCTTTGTTGCTGTGTTTGGTTCAATTTATGTAATCTGAAATTGGATATTGCTTTTTTTTATTTATACGAAACTAAAACATTACAAAGAAATTGGATATTGCTTTGAAGTATAAGCAGTGATAAGCAGGAATGGAAAAGTCTCAAGGCTTTGCTTGGGGACTCTATTGTCTGAGATGTATGATCAGACTGATCAGTAGACTCGATTAGTTTTCTTCATGAAGATAGTTACCTTAAATATTTAGAAGGATTTCCGATCATGGTGAATTGCATGTTTTTATATCTTGATTTCATCTTAGGTTCAGGACACTCCAGCAGAAAGAAATGTTTTATTGATTTTTTTAAAAGTATTTATTAAAAAGAAAATCAATAAAAAAAACGTGTAACTAAAGAATATGTAAATAAACAGACTTATTCAACTTTTCTACACACCACTAATGAAGTATTGATAAAATTTCCAAATCAAATGTGTACATTAGTAGTTGTATCACAATTAGGATTTGTAGTCGGTAGTCAGTAAACTACCTTTTCCGCCCATAGACCAGTCATGAAACTTGTAGACCGAAGTCCGGGCTACCTCGTCATGGTGAAAGATCGTCAATGCAGCAACGGAAAGGTGCTCTTCCAAGCTCCATAAGAAGACATCATGAGAGTATAAATGTATAGTTAGTCACACATCGGAAACATGTAAAAAGAGGGAATCTTCTTTAGCTATAAATGAAAAACTTCCCATATGTAAAAAGGGGATAGATCTCTCTCCCGGGGAATGGTAACCACTCCTTCCCGGATGAGTCTTGTAACACCCAAGGCATTGAAGCCTCATGATAGTAGAATCTTAAGTGGACGTAGCCGTGCCCTCCGATGGCATGGTGAACCACTATAAATATTGTGTCTTTGTGCGTATGTTTATGTTCTACCGTGTTTCTATATAGCCTACGGGTTCTTGCAGAAACAATTGGCGCCGTTTGTGGGAAACATTACAAATGGTCTTGTAGCTCTACCAGCGGGCTCATGCAGGGAAGTTAGCCCAAGGTATGGCCAAGATATCGAGAATGCAGGCCCAAGCTATGAAGAGGGATGATATGACCCGTCCGGGTTATAACCAACGCTTCCAGCTGTTACCCGGAGATGATTCAACGGGACCCGAAGAGTTCATGCAATCTCGAGTTGTCTAGTCATGTCGGCCGAAGTCTCGATGATTCAACGACCAACTCCTCCCGCTGGCCGATATTTTTACTGTGGGAGTGTTCGTTGTTAACCCGAGCGGGATGAATAATCATCAGGGAGCGATAGTTCATGTGGAAGGGACCTACCACCCGGCCTCTTGATCTCTGATACCCGGTCGATCCCATTCGATCTGGGATGCAAAGGGACAGAAATTCCAATATGGACATTTGTCAGACTCGGCAACCAGCCTCCCGGCGACGTTTGCTACCGAGATGCAAGGTTCAGAAATCTCGATCGGATTTCATCTCGACCTGCCGTCCAACTATGCCTCACTCGGAGACCTTGGCGGTCTAGCCTGCAAGTCGAGCACAAGACAAGCATCATTGGCTCAGCTCAATCGAATCATCAGGAGGTGCCTAAACATGCAAATCTTGCGGGTTCTGAGGAGTATGCTAAAAAGAGAAGGGGGAGTTGGTCAGATCTTGATGGGAGTGGATTTGGACTGGACACCCAGCACCCTACTTTGGCCACCTGTAAGGCGCCTTCAGAAAAGCTTCTGGATGATATCCTTAATCCTACCGATGACACCCACTTTGCTTACGGTGCCAAGGAGTCTAGAATGCAGCTTTAAACGAAGTCATGCCCGGGAACTCGTATGAGGCAGAGGAAAAGGAAAAGATAGGCCCCCAGAGAGTTGCTATAGGCACCGAGAAGTTGATTTGTGCACCATGCCGTAGAGAGCAAGCCACCGAGATCATCCAGACAAGCCTCAAACCTCCTACTCCTAAAGGACCAGGCCTCTATGAATTTGACAACCTGCTGATTTGACTGGTGGCCGGTTGGGACAGTTCATAGATCTGACGACCGAAGTTCGAGCAAGAAACAACTGTCACATGTCGGTTTCATCAACGAGCGGGAGCTAGAATGCGAAATCTAGCTTTGAGTTTCTCGCCTTGGTCAGCATGCCCGACAGCCCTGTTATCTTGTTGGTAGATATCTCCAGGAGAACCTCTCATTTCTTAGAATGATCACCCCGGGAGCCAGTTGCCAGTTGTAGTTAGCTGGTCAAGCACTGCCTAGGAAAGGATGCGCAGAATGTGGTTGGTTGATGCAGACTTCGCCTCTTGGTCCTCCGCAGAGTCTCAGTGTGCGCAGCCATCTCGCGCTCGCCCCAAGTGCATGCGGACTCCACCACTCGGCCCTTCGCGAGGTCTCTCTTGAGCGAAGCCATCTCGCCTTGCAGACTGCTTCTACAGGAAGCCACTTCTTGATTCCATGTGAACTCTACTAAGCGATCTCGCTGGCGGGCCATCACTTATAAACTCATCTATGTTGAGCATGTTTCGTTGTCGAGAACCGAATTATGACATCAACGCCTGTCTTGGTCCGGAACCCGAAAACAACTCCCCGGTATAAAAATGAAATCCCGTTATCGGGAGCGCAATGATACATCTCTATCGGGAGGTCGCGTCATCCTCCCGGCAGGCAACAACTACCAGGAAGAAATCATCGGCTCCCGATGGTGGGTATGGATCACAGTCCTATCGATGAGAGCAACAGGACAATCATCTGCTCTCGGACGGTACGTATCTCGGCACCCCAACTACTGGCCAACTGCTATGGACACCCCATCCCATTATGTCCAGAAGAAGTTCTTCCCGAAAGCAATTTAATCTCCTAGTGAGACTCGGTCCCATGTGTGTTTCAAATGTTCAAGTAGTCTGTGATCAAAGCTTCATCTCCCTCCTGCTGTTGGGTTCGCTCTTAAGGGCAGAAGGATATCCGAATTCCAGATCAACGGGACACTTTCTTATGCGGCATGAGAACCAATGCATGGACAACTCTATTCACCCACAGGGAATCTATGCTTTGCACATATCGGGAAGCCTCACCTACCAGCGGTCATCCCCTGCAAGCGCCATCCGGTATCCATATCTTGTTGACTCCAAACTCTTGACTGGGAATGCTCTGTTGGCTTCATTCGATCTACCGAATAAACTATGTTCAATATGGTATCCACTGAAAAATTGCTATGAACACCCGGGGCTATCTCGTGCATCAGCCAACATATATATTTGCTTCAAGCACACGGAAATCGAAGGCAAGGGAGCTCGGATAGTAAAAAAGGAATGTGGGAGAAGTTTCTTGAGGTATTGGCCACCCTGTGGGTGATCATCTCTGGGAGCCTCCATCAAGCATTGTCTTTTGGTCTGGACACCCGTCTTTGTACTATGGCCACCCAGAGAGCCTGGAATGAATGGCACCAGGACTAATAAAAACATTATGGACACCCGGAGCTATTTATCTAGAAATAAGTAGACCCCGACCGTACTGGCAACACAGATTCATCGTCCAGGAGTAGTACAGGCATGAATCAACACCTCATATGTGCACCCATTTGGCAGCTGTTTCCACAGATAAGTCATTCATTTAATTGCCTTTTAAGAAAGTACAAAGCATGATTCATGTACAGTTATATCATGGTACGGTTGACTCACCATGCATTGTTGTAACTAAGTACGAACTATATAACATGCAGTCCATGATCACTATTGTCCATTCAAATTTGTGAGGCAAATGTACGTAAATACTCCTGCTTCCCGGACATTGAATTGGGAGTTCCAAGTCTTTATGATAGTAGTAAGTCTCAGATAGGTGTGGGAAAATATAGCAGGAAATTTGTAAGTCCTGGATAAGTGTCACCGAGAGGAAGCTTGCAACAACTGCTTAGGAAAATCTCGATTCCCGGATAAGAACTAACGGGAAGAAATATACTAACTGTTTCATGAGATTCTTATACCCGAGCAAGAACCAACGGGAAGCATACACGAACTAAAATGCATGAACATACCCCGACAATGTACCACCAGGAAGCATGCGCGAAACAACTAGCGCCATGGAAACTGCAAGTCCCCTGTATAAGTCTTGGAGGGTGGGGATTGGGCAATATAGATGTCTTGTTTCCTATGAATAGTGGTCAAGATATGCTTGGTAGTATAACACCAGTAAACACTTCGCTTTATTTCTATGTTGTTTCACTGAGTGATACTTGGAAACTATAGTTGATCAAGTCCCACAATAACCTTGATACCGTTGGCTTATAATGTTGTAACCAATTACCATTGTCCATACTTCATGTTGGGCTGTTAGTACCCTACTTTGCCTCCCGGACAACAACATATCGGGTTAGGAGTTCCAAGTCTTGAAGATTGGACTCGGTAAGTTTGCAATTGAGTATTCAGTTAGAAAGTGTTAGTACATAGCCAAAATACTTGGCTGAGCCGAGAATAAGGCGTAATTACTCGGTCACCGAAGATCATTCCGGGCGAGATTGCTTTGATGAGCCCTTCACGGATATCCAAAGAGTGAAGGGCCGGTAACAACCCACTTGCCAAAATCACTCTAGCAACAAAACACCCCCAAAAGGGAAGACACTACAAAGGTTAACAAATAGTCCCACATCAGAGACTGAGGCCACAGTGCCTAACCTTGGCTTATAAAACAGGCACAAGCTCCCATAAAAGGTAGACACACAACTCTCTTCCAGCACTCCCGTACATCACAAGTAGCCTAAAGCTAACTTAAGCATCGGAGAGTCGAAGACTGGGCCGCCCCAGTCCCGACTTCCTGACGCTGTTACTTGTGTAGGTGCCAAGTGCAGAAACGAAGGATTCTACCTCGCCCCGACTCGCAACCCCGTCCCGGCTCGTGACCTCGGGACGAGACAAGTAGAAACAATTGGCGCTAGGAGGAGCTCGATACTTCACCCCCGTCACCTCGCGACCCTCGCGTGGGGACATGGGGACTCGGCACCATGCCTCCAACACCCGGGTAAAACCTATTCTCGGTATCTGTAGAATAACTCCCCACCCAAGTGCTCTCTCGGACTGGGGACTTGGGGACTTGTTAGTACATAGCCAAAATACTTGGCTGAGCCGAGAATAAGGCGCAATTACTCGGTCACCGAATATCATTCCGGGCGAGATTGCTCTGATGAGCCCTTCACGGATATCCAAAGAGTGAAGGGCCGGTAACAACCCACTTGCCAAAATCACTCTAGCAACAAAACACCCCTAAAAGGGAAGACACTGCAAAGGTTAATAAATAGTCCCACATCAGAGACTGAGGCCACAGTGCCTAACCTTGGCCTATAAAACAGGCACAAGCTCCCATAAAAGGTAGACACACAAGTCTCTTCCAGCACTCCCGTACATCACAAGTAGCCTAAAGCTAACTTAAGCATCGGAGAGTCGAAGACTGGGCCGCCCCAGTCCCGACTTCCTGATGATGTTACTTGTGCAGGTGCCAAGTGCAGGAACGAAGGATTCTACCTCGCCCCGACTCGCAACCCCGTCCCGGCTCGTGACCTCGGGACGAGACAGGTAGAAACAGAAAGAAAGGGGGATTAAGTTGTAAAACGTTCCCAGTCACCATGCGAATGGACCTGTTGATTATTACTCTCAATAGGTTACCATAGTTGGAAATAGATCGTTGATTATCAAAGTAGGGCACCAGTTTGCCTTATATTCCAACTAAATGGCCAATAATTGGAAAGGCTAACATGATAGTAGTAAGTCCCGAATAGGTGTCAACGGGAGGAAGCATACAACAACTGCTTAGGAAATCTCGATTTCCGGATAAGAACTAATGAGACGAAATATAGAACTGTTTCATGAGATTCTTATACCCGAGCAAGAACCAACGGGAAGCATGCGCACGAACTAGAAGGCATGCATACAACCCCGGAAACATATCACCGGAAAGCATGGGCGAAACAACTAGAGCCATAAGAACGGTAAGTCCCTTGTACAGCTCCTGTAGAGTGGGAGTTAGGCAGTTCATATCATGCCCTTCATACGGAGAATAGTGGCCTAAGATAATACCCCACGCTCGAGCAGAAACACATAATATGAAAAGGTTCGCTACCTTCGTCCATAAAAAATGAGACATGATAAAACACATCATGAGTCCAAAATTTGGGGGACTGAGCTCAGTTCGTGCGAGGGGCCTGAGCTCGCCAGAGTGTTAGCCCTCCTGGGCGAGGTAGACACCACTGCTCACGTGAACTCATTTTACGCGGAGCGGACTCCTCAGCTAACGTGGCCATTGTGCGCAGAGCGAACACAGCTCGCATGAAAGAATGGCACACAGAGCGAACTTCACATGAGAACCAATGCATGGACACCTCAGCTTGCGTGGTAGTCAAGGTACGAGCGAGCGAACCACACAGCTCGCGTGGTAGTCCTCACACGCGGAGCGCACATGTCAGCTCGCGTGTTTAGTCTTTATGACAGGAGGCGAACTGCACAGCTCGCGTGTAGGCAATGTCCGCGAGGAGAACTCCTCAACTCGCGTGTGATTCTGGCATGCAGAGCGAACTCAAATGCTCACGGGGTAGTCATGGCACGCGGAGCACACTCGTCAGCTCGTCGTGTAGCATATGAGTATGCGTGTTGGTTAGTAGGTTTTGGCATTCGTCCGAGAGGCATAAGTTAATGAGATCCCCAGTAACACCAGGCGGGATAGACATTCGACCGAAAGTCATGTTAATGAAATCCCCTGTAAGACCAGGCGAGATAGGCAGAAAACTTATATCTTCCCCTTCAAAACGGAGCAAGTGCGGACGGCGATAACACCCCGTCACTTGAGTAGTAACACCGGATATGGAAATGACTCGCTACCCTTATCCGTGAAAGTATCACACCAAGATCTACCGAGACCTATCTCGCCTATGTCACCGAGATCCACCTCGCGTGTGTCACCGAGAACTATCTCGCCCGTGTCACCGAGATCCATCTTTTCTGTGTCACCGAGACTCATCTCGCTTGTAACATCGAGATCCACTTCGTGTGTGTCACCGAGACCCATCTCGCGTGGAACAAGATGCACCTCGCGTGTATCACAGATATAGTCATTGTAAGCGGAGCGGACTTCCACAGCTCATGTGAAAGCATGGTTCGTGGAGCGGACTCCTCAGTTCGCGCGAGCGAACTCAGCTTGCTAGCTCGCCCGAGTGTCAGCCTTCCTCGGCGAGGCGGACTCATCACCTCGCGCGGTACTCATTGTACGCGGAGCGAACTTCTCAGTCCGCGTGAAAGTATTGCACGTAGAGCGAACGCAACTCGCGTGTAAGTATTGTACACAAGGCGGATTCCTCAGTTCGCGTGTAAGTATTGTGTGCGGAGCGGACTCCACAGTTCACGTGGTAGCGGACTCAACAACTCGTGTGGTAGTCCTGCCACGAGGAGCGAACTCAACAGCTCGCGCGGTAGTCGTGGCATGCAGAGCACACTTGTCAGCTCGCATGACTATTTCAATCCTTGTGAGGCGGATAACTCAGCTGGCCCGAGTGTCAGCCCTTCTGTGCAAGGCGGACTCCTCCGCTCTCCAGGTAATGTCAGCCTACAAAGCTTGCACGCGAACTCCTACCAAGCTTACACACGAACAGTGCAGCCGAATCAGTTTTGAGGTTGGGGGTCGGGAGGGACTCGGCAGACTTGAAGATATCAAGAAAAGTAAGATCCGTTCAACACACGTCCTGAGTACAGACTTGGGGGGACTGGGATCGGGTGCCCGTTGATAAATAACTGATCTATGGGCATTTTATATGTTAAGTCCCCACTCAAGACATGTCTTGAACGGAAACTTGGGGGAACTTGTAGTCGGTAGTCAGTAAACTACCTTCCCCGCCCATAGACCAGTCATGAAACTTGTAAACCGAAGTCCGGGCTACCTCGCTATGGTGAAAGATCGTCAATGCAGCAACGAGAAGGTGCTCCTCCAAGCTCCACAAGAAGACACCATGAGAGTATAAATGTATAGTTAGTCCCACATCGGAAACATGTAAAAAGAGGGAACCTTCCTTAGCTATAAAAGGAAGGCTTCCCATATATAAAAAGGGGATAGATCTCTCTCCCGAGGAATGGTAACCACTCCTTCCTGGAGAAGTCTTGTAACACCCAAGACATTGAGGCCTCATGATAGTAGAATCTTAAGTGAACGTAGCCGTGCCCTCCGATAGCATGGTGAACCATTATAAATATTGTGTCTCTGTGCGTATGTTTATGTTCTACCGTGCTTCTACATAACATACGGGTTCTTGCAGAAACATGATTATTAATTGAATATGTTACTCGCTAAAGGCATGTTCACTTACTTGACACATAATGAAATGATTAATGGTAATCAAATTTTTGCGTTTACTAACGCATAAATAAATCAAAATTATTCAATTTTAAAGTATACATGCGTTTACTAACACATGAAAGAATTAGAATGACATGCGTCCCATGTTCTTATCAGGAATCGATTAATTTTTTAATTTTTTTTTGAAACATGGACGTGAAGCCTTTGACATTCAAATGAAAAATAGCAGTTACAAGATGACTTATCCATATGGGCAACGTCAGAAGAAGCCATAATAGATAGCTCGAGAGCAACCTAAATGAAACTACTATGAAGTTCAACCAAAACGAAAGCAATACCAAAGTTAAAACATAACCAAAGCGAAGCAAAAGCAACAAGAATGGGCATGCCTTAAACATGTAAAAAAAACGATCATCCCGGAACCATCCTACGCATAAGAGGTTGCCCCGAGACCTAAACCTAGATGCACCTAAAGATTTTGAGCCCATGCCCAATTACTATGTGTCACGCCCTAATTTTCGAAAGATAATTTTCAAAATTTTTGACATGATATATCTTAAAAATATTATAATCCTAAAACCTGTTTCAACAATCTTTATGGAAAATTAAACTCAAGAGGAAATGTAAATGTCACACAACTCAACACAAAGTTTAAATATTACATTTACTTGTTTACGTAAACTTGAAAGTCAAGAAAATGAAAACACTCACATGAGTTTAATACTGTCTATCAAAATAAAAAAAAATATATAGAGTACGGCAAACCCAACAAAAACTCATTTATTAAGCCTTTGCCTCAACCCTGCTGATCCTCACCTGCAGGTCTAACCCCTACACCGAGAATTGGTGCACCGGGTTGTAAAATAACAAACCCGGTAAGCTAAAAAACCCGTATAAGTAAACTAAAAAAAAATAACTCAACACCTCTAACATCTAATTATCACAATAGCAATATTAGATCAATAAACACGATCCAATATTAGATCAATAAACACGATTCACACTTCCAACACATTTAATAAAGACATGTACCCATGAGTCCTAGATATTAATAAATATCTCTCATGATCAACAACAATAATTTGTATACCCATGGGTCCCAGATACCATAAAGTATCTCTCATAACCTACACAGACAGACGGACTAGAGCTTTATTCATAATCGTAACCAATTACCCGGCCAAAGACTTGGAACCCGGTTTGACTGTCTAATAAAAATCACAAAATAATAATTGCATCATAACCGTAACCAATCACCCGATTAAAAGGTTGGAACCCGATTTGACTATTTTAAACAATAATACACTATATCACCACATCCTTATCAACAACACATGATTCACATCATAAAATTATATCCTTCACAAAGATATAATTATATGAACAATATAGATCATTTCACAAGAATGACTTATCAATAATTAATAAAATTATGATTACAAAAACCTCAAAATAAACACATAAGGAAAAACTTGTTTTATCTTACCTATGAGCCGTTGGCGATCAAACTCATATATTTTAAAACAATTATTAGCATATTATTAATTCCAACATCAATCACCAAATTACCATAATAAAATTTTGGTCCAAAAGTGAACCATGGTGAGATTTACTCACTTAAAAAACCCGATGCGTTCATTCGCAACACAAGAGCCAAGGAAAATCACAACGTCACAAAATCACCTAAAATCACACAATTAGTAACCTTAGTAACCAAATACCATAGGATATCACAATACCCTTAAACTAACCCTTAGCTCAAAAGAGGACAACTTTCCAAAGTCATTGAACTCACTGACACACTAAGGCTGCCTCTCTAAACCTCAAAATCTAAACTCAAACCTCAACCAAACCAATTATTAAACCTACGGTTCTAACATGAAATCCTTGCTCCAAACCTAGAAATTCTAACTCTCAACAAGCTCACCACAGCAAGAGCTAGCTAACACAGAAAACTAAGGCCGTAACACAGCTAGACACGTTGCCACAGGCAGCGGGGAGTGAGCCCCAAGTGCCACCCAAAAACTTTCGAGTTTGGACAAACTCATAATATGAAACTTGTAGATTGAAGCATGGAGAGCAACTTTAATACCTGAGGTTTTAACCAATTCGGTCGGGATCGGCAGAAAAATGTCACAAAACTCCAACCTAAATTCAAAAACCAAACCTGCAATTCAGGCGCCCAAACTTGATTTTTAGGTCACCAAAGAGGTATAAACATCTCTAGAGGAAGAAGAAGAGCAAAACTCACCTAACTCTCACCGAAAACGCCGTTAAAAAAAATCAGTTTTCCAGTGAGACAGCCCCAGCTCCGCTGCTCCGTGGCGGCTTCCTAGAGGCGAGATGGCGAGCGGGACTACTCCAGAAATGGAGAGGACGTCCATAGGAATCAAACGGGACTGGTGGCGCCTCGAGTGGTGGCCGGACGACCAAGTTCTTGGCTAGAGAAAATCCGGCGTCGGGAAGCTCGAGAGAGAGAGAGGAGAGAGAAGAGACTTTCTGAATTTAGTGTTCCCAAAAATAAAACCCTCAACTTTCTATTTAAAAACTTTCCACATCTGGAAACTAACTTTCTCTGACCATAACTTTTTCATAAGACATCTGTTTCATGCGTGCCGCATGTCTACGAACTTGTATCGACAAACTATACAATTTTCATGAAGAAAGTTTTTGCAAATAACTTACGAAAAATAAAGTCAACTTTTGACCACTTAAAACAAATACCTTAAAATAAACTCCCGAAACTTCAACTTCGTATAAACCAATAATAATTTCCATAAATAATCCTTCACTAAAGCCGGAAATAAAACAAGGAAATTGAAATAAAAATCTTGGGTATTACACTATGGGCACCCTAGTTTCTGCTAGCCGACATCGTTGATTAAGAGGCCGGCCGGCCGCGCCACCACCACACCATTGACATCCCCTTGTTGAACCAAGGAGCTCTGGTCTACCCATATTACCTTGAAATCTGGCCAATAACCTGATCAGCCGCCTTTTTCCTCGAAAAGAAGCCTCGATTTGAAAACAAAACTCAGATCCAAAACCTCATTTGAACGATCTAACTCAAATCGCTGCTCACCAGATGCAACCCCTACTCTTCAAGCCCAATCTTCGCCGAATTTAAAGATCCAAACTCTGAGGTGAATTCGACATGTGAACCCACCTCTCGCAACACCCACAACTGAAGTCGCTAAACCGAGCAGCAGAACCGCCGATTAAAGGAGACCACCGAGGCTAGACTCCCTTACTGTCAACGTCGTTTCCCGTGCCCAAACCGGAGACCAGATGTTCTCGTCGCCACCGATGAAAACCTAGGGTTTCAATGACGAGAGCTCGCTCTCAATGCAAAAATTGAAAAAATAAATAAAAATAAATTAATGTGTAAACCCATTAGGAATCGATACATGAATACTGAAGAGTTTGATTCCGAAGAGGGGAGATGAGTTTATGAATCAACCATTCAGAATGGATTCATTTCTTCTCCCATTTCACTTGTCTTGATGATTCTTCTCCATTCCAAGTGAACTATTCAGAATGTATCTAAGATATATAGTATCAAATTTCATCAAGAACTCAGTAATTAAGTACACACGAACATGAAATTAATTCTTGAAGGAGAACAAACATATTTATAAAATTCATGACATTTGGTTTGATGTAGTGATGTACAACACTCTTTCAATTACAAATTGTAGTGGCTTTACTTTTATAATTTAATTTCGTTTTTGCGCTCCTTAATTTCTTTGTTTACTTACACTTAGAAATAGTTTGTGACTTAGAATTCTTCATCAACTGATCTCATTTGTCTGGTCAGTATTGTGGTTGAGGATCCTGGTCAGAATTGACGCCTATTAGACCAACAAAGAAAAGGTTGACGCCAAACCAAAATTTTTACAAAAGTAACAGCGGATGTCTCCTTGCTCTTGGCCGAGACAATGTGAGTCTAAGTGGTTGAATAATAAAAGATATTGGACTTTACAATCTGTTGTGACTTGTGAGACCCCGCATTATTTTATATGCTTGTAACGACATTTATTTCTAAAATAATATTTGACTGTTAGTTTCAGATAGCTTCCTCCGAAAATGTTGAAAAGTAACGTCACATTTCTAAGCCCTAAGGTACATCTCAAAATTTATTTTCTAAAATTCTTTTTAAGTCGTGTTACAAGTTGGGAGATGTTTTAGGATATTCTATATCTTTAAAAGATATTCCTTATAAGTGTCTTGGTCTTATGCCATTAGGATATGTAGTTTGATTAGATATATGTATTCCTATCTTTACCATATTGGTACTTTGTAATTCCTTATATAAAGGGCTCCTATCAATAAATAAAATGATGATTCTCTTGCTATCTCTTGTCTCTACATTTTTATTTCATCACGTTATCATGCACTTTGTTCTAACCCTAGAGCCAATAGCCCACCATTTGTTTTTCAAAACCCTTAAATCAGGCATCCTTGTTTTTCCCGATTTCCGACCAAAATTCCTACTTCCCTCCGCCGGAATTTTATATCCCCAGAAAGATCTCTCCGTCCCGGATCCAATGCCGCTGGCCTCACCCTGAGAACTAGCCGCAAAGTCTCCGAACCGGCCGTCGAAAGATTCCAGACCGCCGCTTCTACCGACCACCGGTTCACCACATTCCCTTGCTCCGATTAACCTGAATTTTTGACAGCAGCTTCCCCATCCAGAGCTTCTCCTTCTATCAAATTTTCAGTCCCAAATTCAAAGTAGAAGTAGGCGAAACGTTGTTTCTCCTCTCGGTAGCCTCTAGAAACCAAAGATTTCAATATTGCTCATCTTCCAAAGAAAGACAGAAAGGTTCCCACCTCTCGGTCGAAGCCTGTAATCGACTTAAACACATCAGAGCTCCTATAAATGTACTTTATATGGCAAACTAGCAAGTAAGCTTTAATATTACAGTTATTTACTTTGGAATAACTCGGGGGGATAAAATCATTTCTCCCTTCTCCATCTCCATCTCCATTCTATGCTTGAGATTTTGTGCGTGCAGGTACCAAAAATCTAGAAATTTTATTCGCGGGTCAAAAGTATGTTTGATCACTCTTTTTTTCTTGTCCGGCTTGTGTATGATCAACCCCAACCTATCACCGGATTGTGTTTGATCAATCCGAGGCCTTTTTCTGAATTGTGTTTGATCAATTCGCGGCTTTTCTGGATTGTGTGTGATCAATCCGAAGGACAAACCATTAAAGATTGTTTGTGACCTCTATCGAGTCTCATAACAACTTGGTTTTGTGTGCAAGAGCAATGTAACATTCTGCTCCGTTGGATATGAACGTCCACCTATAATCCGCATATGTAGAAATATTGTCAGGCGATCTCATTCACCGCTAAATTGCGAATTGTCATTTTGATGAGACAATATTCCCGCCGTTAGGGGGAGATAAGAACACAAGTGTTCAAGTGAAACGACGTGAATTGTCTTGGTTTTTCCCCACTAAGTCTCATCTTGATCCTAAATGCTTAAAGTGTTAAAGTGACGAGATCATATACATCAAATATGTCTGCAAGGATTGATGTCCTACAAAAGGACATGGCGCGACCAAAAGGTGTTGGTCTTGACGCCATCACCATAGATGGTGAAATGGTGACGCCATATAGTGGCAAAATTGGTGTCACAAGGCCGTGTGGCTCCCCAAAAGGAGGGAGGCCCTTAGGTTCGATACTTTCTTGCACTAGGAAGAAAGTGAACTTGGCACAACCTGATCTATTGATCAGTGATAGTCAAATCTGTCTCATGAAGTCTGAATTGTGATTATCGTTGGGGGACGCCTCAATGTCAAATCCAATCCATATAGAGATCTCTACAAGTATTACACTAGTGTACATGAGGACGTGAGATAATGAGTCTACTATCAAATCATTTTTCGTTGATGGATATCAACTTAGTGGATTGGCCTAATGGAAAGATGCGATCCAGCATTAACAAAGAGATAGGACCTTGGGGGCAGGTGACGCCGACACCGCAAGCTAAACCATATCAACTATGTCTTTGTTAGATAGCGTAGTGAGAATAAGAGTTTAGACTCACCTTATGGTGCAAGGTCTCTCACTAACACGCACTGAGATTGACTACGATGAGATATACTCTCGTAATGGATGTCATTGAACTCCACTACTTTTTCAGTTTGGTAGTTTCCGAATAACTGAACATGCAACCTATGAATGTGGTCATAATAACATCTCTACGAGATCAGAGATATACATGAAGGTCTTAATCGAACTTCATTCATCTGAATCAAGTGGCTCTAGACCACAGGAGCATGCGCTTGCTAAATGTATTGGAACGCACATGGACTCTACTTGATTTGGAAAGGATATGGTGAATTATGCCTTTGCGTGTTTCATTCCAGATTTACATGGACTCTTGATGGATCAAGAGATGCCAATATGTATTAACATCCGAAGAAAAAGATCTTGGGAAGACACGGTCTCGAAATGGTACTCGATGACTATATTGATGATGATTTTCCATCAATCGGCTTAGGCACTCTATAACTAGTGAGACCTACATATACTCCTATAATTTGTCAAAGTCTTTGTTCTAAAGAGAGATCTGTTGTTTTGTCTAAAGCAAGATGACAAATATGTGTTAAGAGATGAAATTCTCATCTAAGTACAATAAGACACATCAATGTACTTAACACAATATGAAAGACTTGACATCTCATTCGCTATGAAATGTTGTAAAAGCTAAGTGTAACTATACGCCCATGCAATGCCAATGTAACGGCAGTAATTCCTTTTTTAATACTTAATGGTATGAAATGTTGAGGCTTATTCTATCCCTACATAAGAAAGACACATCAAAAACGAAATCAGAATCTGCCAAGTTTCGTAGGTCACATTCCACGGGACCTACATGGAGTTTCACTCACTGAAAAATGGTGAAATTGGTACCATTTGAAAGGTCTACTTTCCAGGGATATCAACCATTTGATCATACCTATCATATTGACTGAGTTATGGCCGTTTTCGTAAAGTATGATGAATCTGTCCGAGAATCTGATTTTGGCAAAACAGTCAACTTCAATGGGATTGTGTGAACAACTCCTGATGAACCAGAATGTGTGTAATATATGGTTGGAAATCTAAATGAGTATAGTTTCTAAAACCGTTTACGGTTCGTTCATATGTACTTCCTAGAAGAAGTTACGGCTGTTCTAATAACTGAAGGTCATGCTGCGCGGAAATCTGATTTCCTACACGAACTTATGTTTTGAGTTCACAAGCGGTCTTCCCCTCAAGATCTAAGTGGAAAAGATCATGTTTGTGGACAATACAATATGATTTAGTTAATCATTACCCAATGCTACATTTGAAGACATGTTAAAGAGCATGGACATGCTAAGTTGTTGAAACTTCCGTGATTAGTAAGAATCAGGAAGAGCCCTATTATTGATGTAAAGATCAGGGGGAGGTGCGAACTTCAGGGGGAGTCTAGCACATACATACATGCCACTATCAAATGTGAATGGTGCGTTGTACTCTTTTTTTCCTACGATCAAAGTTCAGTTTTTCTCCCACAGGGTTTTTATGACTTGACGAGATTTTTTATGACGAGGTAACAGATCAGCACCATCGGCATATCAGCGCGCGGCACAAGGGGAGTGTTCTAGGATATTCTATATTTTTCTAGATATTCCTCATGTGTGCCTTGGTCTTATACCATTAGGATATGTAGTTTAATTAGATCTACGTATTTTTATCCTTACCATATTGGTACTTTGTAATTCCTTATATAAATGGCTCCTATCAATGAATAAGATGATGATTCTTTTGCTATCTTTTGTCTCTATACTTTCACTTTATCAGGAGATAATTTCAGATTATTTTTCGGATATTTAGTCTATTTCTGTGTATTTCTAGAGTCTTGGGTTTTTTAAAATTACAATTACCGAAATTAAAATCTTTAGCCCGATCTCAGCCATCCAATTCCTTCTTCTAGTCTTCCAATCTGTGGAGAGAGAGACTCACTCGCCGCCCAGACTTTCAATAGACTTTCAGAATCCGAGAAGCTTGATCTGAGGGCCGCCGGGAGCAAAGGAGGGGCTACAGCTTGGGTTTTCGATTCGGGAACACAAGGTAAATCCGTTTGTTTTGGTGTCTGGTTTTGGATGTGTTGAGCTGTGTTGTTGCATGTTAAATTTTGGAGGCTGTGGATTAAGTTAACTCGGTTAATTTGGTCAATTTCTGGTTTAGGGTTTAGGGTTTAGGGTCCAAGTGGGAGACAAGGTCATAATTGGGTCTACATTACACTAGCTTGATTACATTACGTACCAATTGAGTCTCAAGTTTGAGTCGCACTTATTGAGTGTTGAAGCATGTCTCTTGCTAGTGCAAAAATGAATTTCATGGACGAGGATGCTTCTTCGGGTTCTGGCGATGACGCCAATGTGGTCGATGGAAACAAGCATCAGCCTGGGATACCCTCAAACTCAGGGCGTAGGAAGAGAAGTCGCAAGGCTACGGGTGATGCTATAGTGGATGCTATGCTAGAAATAGCTGCCGCGTCGAAAATGAGGGCGAATGCGATAGTGAAGAGTGAGTATCGGTTTTCTATAAGCAAGTGCATAAAGGTATTGGATGAGATGCTAGGCATTGATCAGCAGATCTACTTTCTTGCATTGGATCTGTTTGAGAATGCTAATGCGAGAGAAACTTTTATCTCTCTGAAAAGTGAGAAGCGATTACTGTGGTTGCAGCGCAAGTTTAATGCTTCCTCTAATTGAACAGCGTGAGCGGATTTTTTTCCCCCTTTCTTTGTGTTGTTAAGGTGGCAAAAGTTCTAATGGATTGTATCAAGTTTTCTCTAAGGACCATGAATATTGTAACTAGTATCATTTGGATTTGGCGTAATTTCATTTTATAATTATAGAGTTGGATGATATTTAGCTGTTCTAAATTCCTTTTATTGTTTACTTTTGGTTGTGTCTGAAGCCCATATACAGAATTCAAGTGATTGTCTTTTGTAGTATCTTAATTGTTATTTTGCAGATACATCAGCTGAAATGGATGATTTCGACTTAGAACTGGATGAGTTGGAATTAACTGCAGCAGCGGCTGGGTACCATTATTATAGCAGTATTACCAAGCAGCCTTGTCATAGTTTGTCACCAAGTAAAGGATGTGGATTTATGGCAGAGGTGCTAAATGGTCATGGTGTTGTGTTCCAGGAAATGTTTCGAATGGATAAAAATGTATTTCACAAATTGTGTGACATTCTTCGTCAAAGAGGCATGTTGCGTGATACTGCTGGTGTTATGATAGAGGAGCAGCTTGGAATATTTTTGAATATTATTGGCCACAATGAGCGGAATAGAGTAATCCAAGAGCGGTTTCATCACTCAGGTGAAACCATCAGCCGTCATTTCAACAATGTGTTGAAGGCAGTCAAGTCGCTTTCACGTGAATTTTTACTAACTCCAAACCCCAGCACTCCTCCAGAAATCCTTGGAAATAACAGATTTTATCCTTATTTTCAGGTTTGTATTTTGTTATCTACTTAGATCAGTTCTCTTGTTTTTTTCTTCTTCTTCCATTGACTACTATTGCTACCTATTTAGGATTGTATTGGAGTCATTGGTGGGATGCACATTCCTGCCCAGGTACCAGCTAAAGATCAATCCCGCTTTCGTAATAAGAAAGGCGTTCTTTCACAAAATGTGTTGGCAGCTTGCACGTTGGACCTTCAGTTTATATTCATTTATCCTGGTTGGGAAGGCTCTGCAGCAGGTTCACGTGTATTGAGAGCAGTCCTTGATGATCCACATCAAAATTTCCCACATATTCCTGAAGGTTGGCCTCAGATATGCTGTGTAGATATATTATTTAATCGTAATTGTCACTTATCACAAAGGTAATGTCATAATTTTATCTGCAGATAAATATTTCCTTGTTGATACTGGATATGCAAATATGAAAGGATTTATTGCGCCATTCGAAGGGGTCAGGTATCATATCCATGAATATAGAGGTGCTAATCAGTTGCCTAGAAATGCAAGGGAGCTATTTAACCATAGACATTCATCTCTTAGTAATGTCATCCAGAGGTCTTTCCATGTGTTGAAAACTAGGTTTCCTATTCTCAAAGTTGCTCCTCAGTATGCTTTTCATACTCAAAGAGATATAGTTATAGCTGCTTGTGTTCTACATAATTACATCCGACGTGAGTGCAAAAATGATTGGCTGTTTTCCAGCATGGAAGGGATGACAGTGGATGAGCCACCTGATGTTGATGAACATACTGATATCGGGTTGGTTTCTTCAGTACATGACCAGGTTGCTTTTTCAATGAGAGAATCAATTTCTGCTGAAATGTGGAATCACTTTATGAATGCATGGGATCAGTGGTGACCATTCTTAAATACTTTTATTTTACCATTTATTATTATAATCTTCATTTTTATCATTTTCGGGTGAAGTTATAAACTCACGATTGGTACTTTCTACTTTTCATTGTGATTATGCGAGGAAAGTTGGTTACTTCTGTTAGCATTAGAACGACCAGTCAATTGAGAATATCATACATCTTGATGATAAATGCAGCAAGGTTTTGGTGTCGCTTCTTAATACTTGGTGCATCTTTTTACATAATACTGATTCCCTACCGTTGGACTTGGGCAAGGAACTTACCCCTGTATTTCAGCAACGGGAATGAGATTCATGTGTAATAGGAATCCCAGCAGCAGCAGCTGGTTTATAATGGGAGTCTGGATTACAATTACAGCAGCAGTTTCCTGGAACAAGAAACAGATATCAAGTGTAGATTCACAGTAGCAGGTCAAAGCCTCCATCATTCCATAAATTGAGAGTTATAGTTGTGAAAGAAGAGACAACACAGGTAACTAAGCTCTCCATTCCATTTCCAATCCTAAAAACCATTTTCAGATCTTGATCCAACTCCGAAAACACTACGGCAGCCAAGGAACAAACTCAAGCAAGTCCCCAATTCCTACCGCAAAAACCCATCTCTAATCCAAAATCTGATTAACCACAACCCAAGCTTTTCTGGTTGTTTTAAGAACAATCTTCTGAGCTGCAAATCATGTTTTTTTCAGCTACCAAACCACATGCGTCTTGCCAAGTCCTTTTAGAATGTTCAATTCACTGCCGTGAATATTCAAGCTGCTGTTGGAATAACACAACAACATTCTTCTTAGGCCTATTGTCCTTCGAGGTCTAAAGGTCCTTGTCACGCTTACTCAGACAAAGAAGACTACTGCTTAGACGAAGAGGACGCTTATTTCACTGTCGTACAAGAGTAGCCATAATGATGGACTGATGATTATGGAAGCTGATGTTACTGATGGGTACCAGGAACTTAGATTTCCATTTTCCAAAAAAATGTGTGTTTATTTGCAGCTACCTCTTTTGGTTAAGCAAACAACATTAGCTGATCAAGCAACCAACATTTGGAAAAATGTGGATTGTCCATGAATTATGATTGTTAATTGGGTGCTTTAAATGCAACTTTCGCGCAACAAGGGAATTGTAACTACAGGATTTGTCATCCGTGATCAACATGGGATTCAAATCATTTCCGCACGCAAGCAAATTGGAGATGCTTGTAGTTGAAGCCATGGTGTTCAGGGGTGGTCTTCACTTAAAGAACATGATTGTAGAGGACGACTCCAAACAACTGATGGATAGCTTAACTGACAAAGCCGATCGAGTTGCCTTGGCGAGTTAAGACCATGGTTTCGAATATTCTTTTCCTAGCATAATGATGTGACACCAGAATTTTCCGACACATCTACAGAGAAGCCAATTTCATACTCACGCATTAGCTGTCTGGTTTCACACTTCTCCCCTGTCAATATCCCCAGCATTCTATCTGGAGGGGTTGCTCGCAGCTTTATTTTTTATTGTCTTTTTTTTATTTGTAAAAAAAAAAAAAGGAAAAAAAAAAAGAGAGAAGCATAATTTTTTTTAAAAAAAAGCTCAAGCTTCACCTTGCCCGCTCCATGCCAACACTGCACACGTCTGCATCCTGCGTGGCAAGCGGACTATGTCCCAATCCCCCTCAAAACAAGAACCTGGACGCATTAAAGCCCACGTTCATTCTTCCCTCGCTTTCTTTCCATCCCACGCGAATCTCCATTGCAGCTCTCAGATCATTGTAGTAGTCTCTCTGGGTTCCAAGCATTTCAAGAAGAAGAAGAAGAAGATGAAGAGCCTGAGAAAAGGTGGAGAGGTTTCTCAAGACCCTCCTCCCTACCATGTTCTTCACAAATTGCCTCCTGGTGATAGCCCTTATGTTCGAGCCAAACATGTCCAGGTCTTGATCAGCTTACCCTCCTTTGATTACGTGCATTTTGATCTCTACGCGTGTATGTGCTTCATTATGTTACGTCCTGTTTGGTTTTGATATCTAATTGATCAAGTAGTTGATGAGTTTTCAGTTTTGAAGCTCAGTCTAGCACTTTGACGGTTGTACGTGTGTTTCTTTGTTTGTGTTTCAGATTAGTAAAGATGTGATTTTTCACTGATCTTCTGTTGTTAAATTAGGAAAGTTTATTTACTTATTTTCAAATATCTGAGATGATGTCATTATTGCAAATGGGTCACTAATGCTTAATGAAATGTTCGTTCCTTGGGATTCTAATCATTCTGTCATATGAAAACAGAGTAAAATTTGGATGTTTTTTTTTCCAGTTGTTACCAATGTCTTGCAACAACTTACTGATGTCTTGCGCTGTTTCCTATCAGTTTGTTTGTCTTGTTTAGGATACAGATAGGAACAAATAATATCTGTTTGGCGCTGTTAATGCTCGTCTTGATTTGGTTATGACTTTGCTAAGCGTTTGAGAATTTTAATGTACATTTGGATCAAGTAGTGGATCTTAATTTACTTTGTTTACTGTATACACAATGAAGAATGCTTGGAAATGCCTGCCCATGTGGGTTGTTGAAGTTCAGTGAGTAGAAATACAACTGAAATGGAGCTTTCTTTTAAATTCTTGGAGAATTGTCTGATTATTGATTGTCGTTAAAACATAATCAAAATGTGCGTAATGAACAATATTCTTAGGTGTTTCTTGGAGTCTCTGCCGGGATAGTGCAATTAGTTACTTGTCCGATTGTATCCTACATGTGATAGTTATTGTACCTCTTCCTGACTTCTTGTCTGTGATGTTGCAGTTAGTTGAGAAGGATCCAGAAGCTGCTATAGTATTGTTCTGGAAGGCCATCAATGCCGGAGACAGGGTGGATAGTGCCCTAAAGGACATGGCAATAGTCATGAAGCAGCAAGACAGAGCAGAAGAAGCAATTGAAGCAATAATGTCTTTCAGGGACCGTTGCTCCAAGCAGGCACAGGAATCCCTAGATAACGTACTAATTGACTTATACAAGGTATAAACCAAATTAATAGGTATTTTAATTTTTAAGGCTCGAAATATCCTTGCTTAAAAAGATGTTATGGATTCATCAATGTGAGTAGGGTGTTGTGTGTTACATGTGATATTTGGCATTTGATAATGGTCTATTGTGAGAAGAGTACATGTCATGCTTCTTTTAGCATTTGGTCCTGACTATATATGTTAATAACTTGTCAGAAATGTGGGAGAATGGAGGATCAAATAGAGCTATTGAAGCAGAAGCTACGGATGATTTACCAAGGAGAGGCCTTCAATGGTAAGCTTACCAAGACAGCACGCTCTCATGGAAGGAAGTTCCAAGTCACCGTCAAGAAAGAGACCTCCAGGATACTGGTACTAAGTTGAACTAATCACTTCTTTCTTCACCATGTATCATATTCAGTTTGCATAATTTGTTGGCTGTTATTGAAGATAAACAAAATCACACAACTCTTGGTTAACAACAAAAAGCATGTAAAATTTCACCTATGCTGTTCAACAAAAGTTGCTAATTAATGTTTGCACAACTTATATAAAACAAATAGATTTGAGCTACTTGCTTATGGAGGATCAGTTGCTCCTCAAGAGCTTCATCATCTCAATAACTTCCTTGTGTGTGACAAATGATTCTTGTTTTCTAGTAGAATATGATAACAAGCCTGCTAACATATTTGAAGTAAACTTAGAATAAACCTATAACTAGATGATTACTGGCTATGATATTCCCCTTTGAGTTGATGAAATACTTCATACAATGGCTGTTTGCTTATGTGAGAACAAGCTTCCCAGGTGAATTACCCATAAATCACCACTTCATATTCTATATAATGCTGATGAACTATTATAATGCTGCTTCTAAAGCCTGTACATAAAAGAGCTTTATATACCAGTTCAGATTCTGTATATTATTGATTTACTATCAGTTTCTTGCACATCTTAGGTGGCACAAACGAATAATTTGCCTTGTTGCCCTGTTCTGACTTTATGAATCTTTGAGCAGGGGAACTTAGGTTGGGCCTACATGCAACAAGGGAACAATGTATCAGCAGAAGTGGTATATCGCAAAGCTCAAATCATTGACCCAGATGCCAACAAGGCCTGTAACTTATGCCTCTGCCTGATCAGACAAGCCCGATATGCAGAGGCACAATCGGTTCTTGATGAAGTATCACAGGGTAAACTTTCAGAATCGGATGATGACAAGTTGAAAACATGCGCTGGGGAACTGTTGCAGGAGCTAAAGACATGCCAGCCTATAGACTTGTCATCCAATAATTCGTTAGGTTTAAACACAGAAGATGCTTTTCTCGAGGGGCTTGACCTGTTGGTGAAGCACTGGACCCCTTTAAGATCAAGAAGACTTCCCATCTTTGAAGAGATTTCTCCATATAGAGATCAGTTAGCTTGCTGATCTTTGTTGTTGCTTGCCTCCCCTTGGTTATTGCAGGTGAAATTTACATACATGATAGGATTACAATCACTTGGATAAATGGCCTTGTGACGCACTTGACACGTGAGTAATTAAAGATCAATGTATTATATTCTAATATGGTCTACGAAACAGTTAATACTGCATTGTGAAGCTGGATTTCTGTCTTTAAACTTAGAAGAAAAATATATTGGATAATTTTACTTGCAAGTCTTAGCCTAGCCTGCCTACGGAAACCACAACTAGCAGAAAAAGTTTGAGGATTATGTTTGGGTTTGCATCTTCATAAATTAGTACAATTTTTATTGTCACGGCATAAGAATGCTGAAGTCTCAGGATCACAGGCATGCATGGGATGCAATTCAAAACGAGGGAGGTGATATATATTCACAGTCCCATTTCCTCTAAATTACTATTAACACTGTTTTTCACGTTCTGATTTACACCAAAATGAGATTTGAATAATAATTTCAAATTGTCGAATTCATAATTATATAAAGAGAAGCAAGCAAAGTTGAGGAACAGAAACTGTCAAACAGTGACAAGTGTGATCCGTTGATCATCCTTGTACCGATACTATCCCAACTTAACCACATTTAAGGTGTTGGTTTTTTAATCACAAAATGCCTCGGTACAATTAGGAATGACCTACCAACTTATGAGTTATATTTTTTTTGTCACTTTTCCAATGTAGGATCTCTCCTCTTCAACACTCTCTCTCACATGCAACCTAACTTTTAGGTCTGCACATGAAACTGATTAACAAACTGAACCTGGGTCCTATGACAACCGAAAGAACCTCAAACTCCCCAAAACAACCAAAAGAACCTCAAACTCCCCAAAACAACCTAAAGGACCCCAAACTCGAAAGAACCAAACCAGGCTGAATTAACTTCAAACTCGATAGAACCAAACCAGAGTCATGACCTTTGAAAGAACCAACCCGGGCTCGTGGAGACGTAACTGGAGCTAGACCCGTTTTGATACCATGTCAAACAGCGACAAGTGTGGCACGTGGATCATCCTTGTACCGATACTGTCCCAACTTAATCACATTTAAGGTGTTGAGTTTTAATCACAAAAAACCTCGGTACAATTAAGAATGACCTACCCACTTATGAGTTATATTTTCTTTGTCACTTTTCCAATGTAAGATCTTTCCTCTCCAACAAAAACTATTTCATCCAATTTCAATATATTTGAAGAGAAGCAAAATTGCTCGCCGATGCAGTTGCAATCTAGGACATTCTACTGCTATTGTAGGCTGGAGCCATTGAGCCACAGTCTACCTCTTTCAGTTTCTTTTGCTTTTAATTTTAATTTCCATAGTTTGAGTTGTGGTAGAGGTTTTTCGTTGTAATTTTCTTTCTTGTATCGAAAAAAAAAAAAAATCTTAGCTCTTGCATGAAACTTCAGAAATTGAGACCCAAAATTTATATGGTCACTAGACAAAATATAGCCCATACTCCAAAAAAAGAGATGCATGCTTTACCAAAATCCCGCCATATTTAGGATTTTGTTGCCTAGTTTAAAGAGATTGTGTCTTGCTCTACGCTTCCTAGTCTATCACTCTCAAAATGTCGATTCCGGCAATTGCTTTGGAACAAGAAATAATGGCCTATTTCCCTTCCAATTTCAACTTCAGACATGATTCAAATTACCTAAAGTTGCAAAATTATGTAAGTATATGACAATCATATTCAACCTGGAAGAGAAAGAAGATTCGGCCGAAATCTCAAGAAAGATCGTTTCCTACTCAGACTAGGAGAAACAAAGTTTCAAGCTGTTTTGACTGCAGTAAACTTGCAGTAAAACTGATCTCGATCTTTGAAGGTAAATGCATCTCATGCATATTATGATTTTATAACTGATTTAGAAAAGATTGAGTTTCATTGTGATTAGATTTCCTTAAATTATCTTTAAGATGTTTTAGGAAGTTCAATACATGCAATTAGGAAAAAGATTTGGAAAATCATATCTGCTGCTAATTGATTTAGTTTAGAATAAGTTTCCTAGTGTAGCTCAATTAGGAATCAGTGGGGATTCGATTGAGGGGGAGCTTTTATCTCCCTCTATATATACACATCAAAATTCATTTTTAGCACACTGAGTTTTTATTCTTTAAACTGGTTGTTATTTGCTTTGTTGCATAGTCTGCAGAAACTGTTTTAAAAACTCATTATCATTTGTATTCTTGCATCATTGCATTTGTCATCTCATAGTGATCGAGATCAGTGGTTTGTGTGATTCAAATTAAGAAGGCGTGTTCAGTTCCTTCATACCAGACTTAGTTCACAAAAAGTAGAATAGGTTTTTTAGTTGTAAGATCAAGTTAGTTTGCATACTAGTGAATATGATTGTGCTGAACATCACTACTTGATAAAGACTGTAATTCTATTTGTTCTTAGTGGATTGATTCAAGTGTGGACTACTATAAAGTCTCGCAGTGAAGTTTCCTAGTAGTTGTTTACACTGTAGTTAACAAATTTGTTGTTTTTGTGTTCTTGCAATTTATATTGTTTAATTAGAATTGGAATTAATCAGAAAATAGGTCCTATAAATATACTTTCAAATTCAACCATTTTGGTCATGATCGACTTCTTTCTCATTTCCAGTACCTCAGTCTCACAGTCTCACAGTCTCAGTCTCATACTCTCACTCTTCCCTTTATAGAACCAATTTGACCGACTGCGAAAGCAAATGGGAGCTTCTCTGCCTTTTCGTTACATATGGTGTTAGGTTTACAGCTTGTATAGTACAAAAGTAAAAGCATCAACAAGTTAATATATAATTATTGTTTGACCCTAAAAAAAAAAATCGAACTTCTCTGTGGTCATGCAGGTTGTCATCGGGAGTTTGAAAGGTTTGCAGATTCAGGCTGCGCTCTTATCATACAGCGCAGGAAAGCACTCAGGCGTTTGGTTTAGATTAGTGTCTTTATAATGCCTTGGTAATCTGTGATGAATGGATGACATATTCAAGTTTTTTCAATCATAAGAATTCGGCCGAGGATTTACAATTATACTCGGAAAAAGTTCATAACTTCTTGCGGACTACAAGTACAAACATACAATTTCAATGGTGATTATCCAACATCGTTTTCATTCCTCAATACCAGATGACATTAATGGATTAGTGACATTTGCACTTTGATACTCAAGTCTCATAATCTCTTTTGTATGTTATCTTTCAATTCTAACATTGATCTAGCGTAGGAAGACTCATCTCCATCAAGCCCGAAGAACATTCCATTGTAACAAATGGGAGCATACATCCACATATCGTCCGAGCTTAACATCTATGGAAGGATGCAGAAACAATAAGGGGAAAGTAACATATTAGTTGATCTAATATATGGGTGGAAAGTCCAAGATAAGATCAAATATATATAACTTTCATGTGGATGTGTTCAACTGTCCTTGAATTTAAATCTAAGGACGGAGGACAATGTAGCAGTATGAGGTTTATTTGCCTCGTTCTCCACCATTAGATTTTAACTTAATGACAGTTAGAGTATAGCGGAATAGAAATTAACTAACCAATGTCATTTTAAGATATCTCTTATTTATGTTTTATTACCTTAATTTGGAGTTGCAAGAACTTCACATAATTGACAGCTTCCTCAAGCATTGTGCTAATATCAACCTGTAATTCCACAGGCACGTACGTTAGTTATTCGGACAATACTTCTGTGAACCTTGGACAAAAGCTAAAGGTTTTCATGAGTAACTAGTTTGTTTTTTGTTTTTTGTTAGTCATTTTCAAAATAATTCGTATATCAAGAACCAGAATGAGAGTTTCACTATTTTCCTCCTAAGTTGGCCAGGGTGTTCCTTTGCCTTGAGGGATGTCCTTCCCCGAGCGCACAATATGAAATGGTCTGCAATAGATAAAATAGGGACTTCACCACCTCAATAGGGAATCCACAACCACCTGACCGACGATCTCACTGACCAACTGTCTACCTCTCGCTAATCGATCGATCAGTAATACTACCGACCAAGATCGAGGAGACTTCACTGACTATATTGTTAGTAAGCACTACCTCAGGACAATCTGAGCTGCGGCTGCCTCATAAAATTTAAATGCCAAACATGATTTCATATTTCTTGTTGTTATAGAATTTTTTTTTTTCCGAATAATCTACTTCTGCGTTTAGATTCTCTACTGCATGTAGCCAAATTAAAAGCTTATCATCAGTACGAGAAAAAATTATTGTGTTCGGAAGTCGGAACATCACAAGTAGCTCGGTTGGTCAAAGATAAAGCCAAACTATTCTAACAGCGTGCATGTTAAATAATTTGAAGGACCGATGAAATGAATGAGTACTATATATTGACCTATTGTACTAATATTTTGGAATCATATATTCAGATCCCATTAAGAACATGTTTGGGGTGAGGATAAAAAATAATTACATGCAGTAGTAAACAAAATAAAACCCTCCTTTAATAGATTTCTCTAAATTTACCAAAATTAGTTGTTACAAGACTTCTGCCCTACCTTTCTTCCATTGGGGACAAGGTTTTGCAGGACTTTGAGCCTCTCGTTTATTCGCTCTCTTCTTCTCTGCATTATATAATAGGAGTAAGAATTATATTGATGCAAGAATTAATACCGCTAATCTACACTGACTTGAACAGTCGCACTATTCATGTATATAATTTATGGTATGCTAGAGACTAGTTATATATATATATATATATATATATATATATATATATATATATATATATATATTAGCAAGAACTTACCCTTGCATAGACACTTTGGGCATCGGTGGCAGACCCACTAGTAGCTCTTGTCTTTCCATTCAAGTTGAGAGATGCAGCCTCACTAATCCCTCCACTCGGCTGAAGCTGAGAAGCGTTATCAATATGATTCCCATCTTCTTCATTGTTGCAGCTCTTCTTAGACTTTCTGTTCCTCTTATTCATTTGATCCTACAGCATGCATTGATTTTGCATCAGCTTGCGACTATGAATATCAAGAAAGTACATGGTTTGGAAATGTTCATGAAAATAAGAGTTAATGGACTCACATTTTCGGAGGCTTTTGGTCTCTTCATAGAACTAATCTTGGAGCTGCTGGTGTTACTTTTTTCATGATCAATGCTGGCTGATTCATCACGCTGGTACCTGCTGGGCTCTTCCACATTTCCGTCAATGCTCACATCACCTTCTCCTTGAATGAGATACAAACTAGTGATGTCTATCGCCTCCGCAGCACAGAAGTCAGTAGATATAGAATTGTCGTTGCCGTTAACATTCCTTGTTACCCAAGTCATTGGGGGAGAACCGCTCAAGTTGTAGAATCGATCGGTTGAATTAGAAAATAGATCAGTCTCTTGTGAACTGTCGTTCAAAAGAGAGTAAGTACTTTCTAAAGAATAATCTGGACTCCCATAGTTGCTTGAAATATTCAACAATGTTGATTCTTCATTGCCAGGCCAAAAATCATCCGGGATTGCCATGTCTGGAATATTTGGGTAATTCTCAAGCAACTAGATCATCATGAAATCTGCCTCCTGCTGATCACCAGTGAACATCCCACCAAGAGAGTGAGAGCTCCATTCTCCCTCTGGAACAGCTCCGGTGAGATCCATTTAGGCTGGATGTGGTGGTATCTTTGATATATTTATGAACCCTAATTTTTCTTCCCGAACACTCAGAGAAGGAGATCGATAATATTGCTCAGCAGGTCTATATATGCATGGGAGAGAATGAAATGAAGTGACATATTTATACCCGACTATGTCTATGATGATCGATTGTCGCGAGAAACATGGCTCCATTTTAAATATTAGGTTTGATTAGTAATAATGTAATATATCTTCCCAACAAACTCAATTCTTTCTGTAACCTGTTTGCAGGAACACCCCAAGCTAGCTGCCGCAGTACGTCATTGACAACTCAGAGGAGACCGAGTTCAAGAAATGATGGATACGATCAACAACATAATGTCAACATATATATTCTTCAGTAAAATTAACCACGTCAAGAGAGATATATAGATGGATCCAAGAGTAACTAATATGACTAATATGAAATACGATTTCTTGGAATCCAGCTCTTCTAAAATTAGAAAGGACCATGTTTCATCAATTGAAAAAGGATGCATGGTCATGAATATCTACAGATCTAAAATTTACCTTCTCCAAATGTAAGCTACTTAATCGAATTTCTGGTCACACGGATTTCCCAAAATTGATGTAAAATTTTGTGAATCAATCGTATCATACACTGTTGTTAGATATTGTCCTTGCTTTCTTGCCTCTCTTAGTTTCTTCTTGGATGATTTTCCAGTCTTAGCAATCCCTGTTCCACCATCGATATCAGCCGCCATGGAAACTTAGGTCTTCCGAATTCAGTGGCAATCGAATCATGGCCGGTGTATGCTTTGGTCGTTTTCCATTCTTATACTCATCTTCTTATGTTCCCCGGCCTCCTCACTCCGGCAACCTTAGTGGGATGGGAACGGACCTCTATCATGATCCTTTTACACTTCTCTTCCTGCAATCTAAAGGTATAATATCGGATCTCTTTGATCTTGTTGATCGCGATTGATCTTGAACTTATTAATTTACTATGGCTAATTTTTCATTTTTTGTTTGATTTGTACATAAAAAAAATCATCATTAACGGCGTCTGCACTTGACAAGTAGTTAGTTAAAAGAAAAAGGAGTAAATGCTTGTGACACCCTGTAGTTTACACCTAAAATCAGTTTTGTCCCTCACTTTTTTTTTAAACTGGTATACCCTTATACTTTGAATTCTCGACTGATTTACCCTTTTCTCAGCTGGTTATGACTGTGACATGCTTATTAACAATGCTTGTGAGAGCTTCAATGGTTGGGTTTTGAGAGCAAGGTCTAAGCCCCCTATTACTATGCTAGAAGAGATAAGAGTGAAGGGTTATTTAGACTGTTAATGAGCATGTCACAGTCATAATCAGCTGAGAAAAGGGTAAATCAGTCGAGAATTCAAAGTATAGGGGTATACCAGTTTAAAAAAAAAAAGTGAGGGACAAAACTGATTTTAGGTGTAAACTACAGGGTGTCACAAGTATTTACTCCAAAGAAAAATGGCTAAAACCTTCGAATGTAGTGCTTCATGGCCGCTAGTCTATTCTCAATGCTTTTAATTTTTCTTTTTTCTTTTTTCTTTTAACATAATCTTATTTTATCCTTTAGGTCTGGACACACATCCCCACCCCGCCCCCCTCCTCCTCCCTCCGAAGTGTACATCCTGGTTCCACACCTGTCAACAATTTTGGAGAGTAAGTCCCCAACCTCGGGATGAAGGTGACAAAAATATTAGGAACCGAGATAAGATTTTGATCTCCATCTTCAATCCATTCCATTACTATCTCTCTAAATATCCAACTTAAGGTTAGGATTGGTGTTGGTGATTATTTTGCTCAAACTAATCAGCGACATGATATGAGGTCTAATTTAATAAATAAATAAATAAATAACAAGTATTTTGCTGCTCCTATAAAATTGAATCCTGATTGAACAAGCTACCCTTCTTCAAATACTGTTCTCCCCTTCTCAACTGGCCCAACCTTGTCTTATGTTTTCCATTATTGAGACAAGTTTAATTAACATAGTGCTTAAGCAATACTTGCTAGATATATCATGTTCAGCCAATGAAATTAGAGATTCCTGCCTTGCAAACAAGAAGCTAGCTGGGCCTAATCAATATATATCTATCTGGTTTATACTTTATTCATGATTAACGAATTTTGAAGTACTAATTGTTAGATAATGAAGTGGCTAAGCTCTTGACCATGTTAGCCTTAATGAGCTAGCTAATTAGCTAGTCTCATTGTTTAATTGGACTAAATATATATGCAAATATATTCTTCGTTCTTGCTTCTAGCTAGCTAGTTCGAGTTTCTGTTTCACCAATAATCAACTATAGATTCGTCTATTTTTACACTGGTATCAATTCGATGCTGTATATACATAATAATAATTCATGTTAATTGATCAGAAAACACCTGTTCAGGTTCTGTTTCTAGCACACCAAATTCATCATGGAAGATTGATTGGATTGGATATGTTGCCATAGTCCACTTCTACCTCCAAATAGGAGGAGACCTTGATGATCCATATCAAATTGGATTGTGAGAATCGATTTAGTTTGTATTAATTTCTATCTTTTTGATAATGGCTAGCTGCACCTCAATTTATACTGTATATTTTATAACAAGTATGCAAGTAAGCTAGTAGGGTACGTAGCAGGCGAAATTTCAATTAGATTTCAACTACTCCTTCAAGAACGGAAACCACTCGCATTCCTTGCTTGCTCTCTAGCGTCATCTTTCGTTTTCTATTCCTAGTTTTTCATGCATTCCAATCATTCCAAAATCTTATAATAGTTTTGGAGTTTGACATTCTTTAATCTTTAAACTCAAAGTGTCGTTAGGATTCGATTACAGCAGGGAAAAAAAGGATGAAATGTGATAGCTATACGAGACACGCTACGTTTTTAATGCGTTTCTTACCCTATTTAGTTTTGTAGTTCTTTTAACATTACTCTTTTGAACATAGTTTCTAATCTCAGGTACTTCAAGATCGGAAATAGAGAAAAAAAGGCAAAAAAAAAGCAGAAATGAGCGTAAATGAAGAATATATAAGTCCTTTTAAATCTTGCACAGGGCCTCCAAAACTTTTGAGACAGCCCTGGTGGGGATGACTTCAGAAACGAATCCCACTTGGATTGTATTTTGTATAGCATATGGATGCCCAACTTCTGTTAATAGCGGAATTAGGTTTCTCATCCAATGCAATAATTAGGATATCAGATGATCCTGATTGTTATGTAGAAGTGTACGTGGAGCTTTTTTTGCTTCGACCAATTACTACATAATACGCAATTTTTGCCCAAAATAAATGCACGATTAATGAACTAGATTAGATTTGATCGGATGTCCAATATAGTGCTTATTCTGGACTAATATATCTAGTAGTTTTTAAGGCATATTGAGTGGCACAAATCGACTGATGAGTCTGGGTGGAATCGAAAATGCTTTGCAGGTTCTTTTCAAAAAAAAAAAAAAAAAGCTTTGCAGGCAGTATAATTAGCGAAGGTTGGGGTTAACTGTACATGAGGGAAAGCCTACGCATTAGTCCCTACTTACTAAAAGATGCATGGTAAGCAATTTAGTCCCTGCATACGACATTCTGATTCGATCTGAAGCCGCAAAACGAAAACAGCAATGAATCTTTTCCCTTTATTATGTGCTGATCAGATGGAAAATGAAGTGATGTCCAGCAGTCCATGGTTCATTGGTTCATCTGTTAATATACCCAAAGTGCCAGATATGCCGTATTAGAGATACACTTCTCATTCACCAGCATTGCCACACAACCATTCTGCTCTCCCATGGCAGCACCTCCATTCCCTGGTACGTACGTACGTACGTTGCTGTCCCTGGGATTCATTATTTCATTTCATATGGATCTGATGAATCAGTGAACTTAAAATTAAGCTGCGTTGTGTCAAATCGATTTCGATCCATGAACAACTATGAATGCGGATTGATTCCTCATTCCTGCTAGCTGTCATATATAATTTTCAGGCTTACGTTCGGTATGTGCTGCATATGTCAAGCTAGGCTAGCTGATCTAGATCCGAAGGGGCACGTACGGGCCTTCAGGCATGCGCGCATGTTTCTGTTCACGTATATTATTCTTTCCTTTCTGACAATACTCGTATAATAGCTTCAGAAACTCGTACTAATTTCATGTTATGCGGAAGCGACCGAGAGGCCCCGAGGGTCCCACACACACTGGTCCAATAATGCTGATACTCCCCCCACTTTAGCCATCCAGTGAAGAAACGGGTATGGGGTTTTACACAAAAGGCCTCGATATTAGTGTGTGTGGTACCATTCCTTATAACCCAAGGATAACTCTTCACATTTCTGATGTGAGATTCCAAATGGCTCTAATCTAAGCCACACTTTTTCCAACAATCTCCACCTGGCGTGATTCGAGTCATCTCAAAGCAACTCGATCGTATGAGACACTAAATCCCAAGCGTCGCCTGGGCTCTGATACCACTTGTTATGCGGAAGCGGCCGATGGGCCCCGAAAGTCCCACACACACAGATCCAGAAATGTCGATATTGTCCCCAGTTTAGCCACCCGGATGCGAAACAGGTATGGGGTTTTTCACAAAAGGCCTCGACATTAGTGTGTGTAGTACCGTTCCTTATAACCTAAGGATAACTCTTCACATTTCTGATGTGGGATTCCAAATGGCTCTAATCTAAGCCACACTTTTTCCAACATTTCATGATTGCTAAGGTTTACGCAGCTGATGAGACTTATAATTTGATATTTACTTGGCCCAGTTTTGTTATCGAAGGTTTTGGTTACGAGACTCTTTCTTCAATATTTGTTTTCCTAACAACTCATATTTTGTTCGAAGTTTTCGAAGTTTAGAATTGTCATTAATCTGATCGAGTAACGACTAAGGACATGCATATCTCATACACTCGATGCTACAATGAGCTCTTAAATTAAAGTTCAAATAAAATGTACTATATATATATATATATATATATATATATATATATATATATATTACGTTTCTCAAAACTGTCAAATCATCAAGTCCATATAGAGAAAGAAAGACTTCAAGTGACTAATCCTCGATCAGACATAATCAAAAATTCTTCTACACATTAAGGTGCAAATGAATCGGAGTTTTTGATCAACTTCAATATTTGATTTGATTATCCACATGTTGTATCATGATGTTAAAAAAATTGAAACAAAAAAATGGTCCAGCTGTTTTCAACGAAGGAGGTATAAACCCATGATCGATTGGTCAAAGAAGAGTCGAGGTTCTCTTATTAGAGGCATTTAGTTTGATCGGATGAAAATTGAAAAACATAAGAAGAAGTTTAGGGTCTCCATTCTCCAGTCTTCATTCTATATTCGCATCTCCAATCGTCATGACTTATATATTAGTGGTGCAAGTGTATCTTGGTGTTACATGTACGTACATTTATTTTCTTTTCAATTTTTGAAGAGTTTGTCAATAAATTTTACTTGTATCGGAGATCGGTTGATTATGATAGACCTAATAGATAGATATTTGAAATGAAGACTTGAAAATAACAAGCAGAAATTAAACTAATTAACTCTCTTTAAGTTGGAGCATGGTTCGATAGATAGCCAGCCTAGCCTAATTAAGCTCTTTACCAAAAGATTTGAGTTAATGATGTACCATACGTAGTAAGATGTAATACAACGATACAAGTAACTGAAAACAGAATCAGTACGTGTTCTTCAATCTACATGCATATCGATCACTTTAATTAACAAAGTAGACCAAAAACAAACCAAACAATCAATGACAAAGATGCATCTATTCTAAATCGATAAGAGGTACCGGTATCCCCTACACGACTCCAGCTAAACTGGACAGTGGCTGCTAGTTACATACTCACGACGTTAACTGAACACCTTGATCCACCTGCTACGTTCTTCGTGAGAAATGCAGAACTACTTTAAACAAGAACCAACGAACCAAGAGACCGATAGAGCTAGACAATATAGCTTATTCTCGTCGATAGAACCCTGCTTGAGCATGCCGCTCCTCTTCCTTCTTCTGGTTCTTCAACTCCTTGAGCGTGCTGCAAGTGCAAACAAATTCCAAAGCAATCAAAAACCACGAGTCCAGTCTCAGCTAAAACCCTAAATCGATTGAATGAGAAAAGGGAAACAACAAAGAAAAAAGATAATTAAGTAAATTAACCTTAATTAACCAAAGTAACCTGTGTCGTGACTCGTGAGTACTGCGAGGTACGATCGGCCAAGGAACTACTGCGTGTTTGAAAAGGGAAGTCTCTTTGAACTGGACACCAATACCACAGGTTTGTGGAGTCGAATAAGCTAGGCTAGGGAATCTTATTTTTCTTTTTGATGAAGATGGATCCATGCATTGTTCTATATACTCTCATTACGTCCTTTTTTTCCTATTGTCTCATCAGATATTCAGATTCCAAGACCACACGACAACAAAAATCAAACATATATAGCTGCGCCCCCGAACGATATGCGTGGCTTCACTGTGGTAAGACACCAATTGGAAAAGATTCCACCAAAGAAAACGAGAAAGACTGAATATTCATTTCCACGTGTCAGTCCTGTGTGTCTGGGAGTATGACTAGCTAATACGTACCCACCTTAGATTTGGGTAAAAATATCATGGATGGATTCGAGGGTAAGTTCTATGCCGGCCAGTAAGATACACACTATTAAGAAGGTGTCTATATACTTGAGCCAGTTAATTAGTTACACATTGATACAAATGCGTCTGTTTGGAAGGACAAGGTTTTGCCCTAGCTAGGGAATAAGCTAGGAAGAGGTACACTACCACACCTTCAGGACAAGGCTTCGTAGGTATTGATCGACGTTTTGACGATTACTATTAACACGAAGTGTAACTAATTGGCATGATAGTGTAATGCTGATTAGAAATTGGTAAAATGACTTAGACATATAAAGTTCATGGCCATGCCAGCTTAGTTTATAACTAGCTAGTGACCTAGTTTCTCTACGAGTCTCTTAGCATATACCATAGTAGTTTCTCTACGTACCATGCATCAAGTCCAACATTACATGGTACTAGAGGAGATTTAGTATATATTGCAAGAAATTGGAAACCTTTTTCCATCAAGTTTTGAAATTCGTTGTCAAAATGTCGAAGTCTTTAGACGAAGTTCGTTGTATGCAGTCAAAAGCATGACCAAAGCCCTTGCGACCTCATGGTGATGTCGTGCATGATCTCAGAGATCAATTCAGGCTGGGCAATTTTCAAGAGGTGCGTGTAGTTCTAAAGAGGAAACAAACTAGAGGAATTCAAGAGGTGCGTGTAGTTCTAATTCCTCAACAAACTACCCAAAACAACCAAAACATACAAGGCAAGTTGAGCACATCATATATATATATATATATATATATATATATATATATATATATATATATATATATATATATATATATATATATATATATAGTTTCGCACTCTCTCTCTCTGAGGCGGGTTGAGTCCACGTGGGTCAAAGCATGGCACAAAGACACGTATTGCAGAGACTGTCTTTTAGGGCACGCGTTCGAATACCAGAATTACAAAGCTTCAATCTTACCCAGAAACTATCGCAGCTTGCTTGCTGCTGCATGCAGGTGTATTAAGAGTAATGCTATGGGCCTGGGAATAGAGGCCAGGGAGACTATTGGCACGTGGGACGCCACTGGCTTCTGATGCATCTTGCTTTGAATTCATCTGCATGGGAGTCAATCACCATTTACCAATTGGTCAAGGAGTCCTTGAATCCCTGATCACTCACATGCCCATGCCCTCTTGTTCTTGTACCTACATAGTACTCTCGCCTCACCTCTCGATCATAGTGACGATTATACTTGGGCTCCAAACCCAACGTACTTGCACTTCAAATATTTACCCCTTTTCTTTTATTTTTTGTTCTGTTGCGTGTGTGTATATATGTATCTAATTTCTTCTAAGTTTCCTTGATTTGCTGCTAGATGGAATATATATATATATATGGCCGAATTACGTGTCCTTCCATTTACATTCAACCGTGTCTCCTCCTTTGCTCGAGTGCAATTTTCCTGTTCGGTGTTTCTTTGTTCTCGCTGGGACTTGTTCCAATTAGCTAGCTGGAGATCAAACACTAAATATCTTAGACAAGACAAGACTTCACGGAGAATAATACTATTTCTAGCTTGGCAAATGCAAAAATAGTTCTTCTTTTGGCTAAATACATATAGTAAATCGATCTAACTTACAGTACATGCCATCAAACCAAGAAAACAAACAACTAGTACTACATCATGCATCCCCAACCCAGCTAATGCTTCTAATCCTCAAACTTATCTCCTACGTGTCGACTTCTCCTCTCGCCACCTGGACATCCTCTGTGTGCCCCACTCAACACTTTCCGCCTCGATCAATTATATAACCACTACGATCTCCACCATTCTGTTCAAGCCTCTCTCTTTCTTCTTCGGCTGTGTAGCTCTTTCTTTCAAAGGTTTGTAGTTATGCATGCTTCTTTGAATTTCAACACTACTCCACAGTCCCTTTACACTCCTAAAACTCCCATTAGAACGCACGTACCCACAACTCAAAACTCAGTAGTATGCAAAATCCTCATCAACCCAATGAGGAAAACACTACCTCGAGAAACCCAGAAACCATTGAAACCACCTTTGCCAATACCAAAAACGAAACCCTTGATCGAACCCATGCCTGAAATAGTGATCCCGACCAAACCCTATCACCCTTCTCACTTAAACCCACTTCAAAAACTAGCAGCCGCAGTATTAGACAAACTAGAAGCCTCGGTTATAGAGCCCCTAGAAAAGAAGCAAAAGTTGCCCAAGACTATCGACCCGGCGGTTCAAATATCCGGCAACTTCGCGCCGGTTAGGGAATGTCCTGTTCAGCATGGCCTTGAAGTACTAGGTCAAATCCCTGATTGTTTACGTGGCGTTTACGTCCGTAACGGCGCTAATCCTATGTTTACGCCGTTGGGCGGGCATCACCTATTTGACGGAGACGGAATGATTCACGCGCTCACTTTGGGCGTGGGTAACAAAGCCAGCTATTCTTGTAGGTACACCCGCACGAGCCGGCTCAATCAAGAAGCCAAGCTAGGGAGGCCGATGTTTCTTAAGCCGATTGGTGAGCTTCATGGTCACTCGGGTTTGGCTCGGCTCGGCTTATTCTTGGCCCGAGCCGCTATTGGCTTGGTTGACCACTCACAAGGCACTGGAGTGGCTAATGCCGGCTTGGTGTACTTCAACGGACGTTTACTAGCCATGTCGGAGGATGACCTTCCTTACAACGTTAAGATCAAAGGTGACGGTGATCTAGAAACGATCAGACGGTTCGATTTTAACGGCGGTCTAGACCGGCCCATGATTGCTCATCCAAAGGTGGACCCGGTGACGGGTGAGCTCCACGCGCTGAGCTACGACGTGGTGAACAAACCTCACCTTAAATACTACAAGTTCGACACGTGCGGGAGAAAGTCACGTGAGGTGGGGATTACACTAGAGCAACCTACTATGGTGCATGACTTTGCCATAACGGAGAACTATGCAGTGATCCCGGACCAGCAAGTCGTTTTCAAGCTATCGGAAATGGTTAAAGGCCGGTCGCCGGTAATCTATGACCCGGAAAAGATGTCTCGGTTTGGAATTTTGCCCAAGAATGATGAGGAAGGGTTGGGGATTCAATGGATCAACGTACCCGGTTGCTTTTGTTTCCATTTGTGCAATGCATGGGAGGAAACTTCGGACGACTTGGGTGACCCGATCATTGTTGTCATTGGTTCCTGCATGAATCCGCCGGACTCGGTTTTCAACGACCACAATGCCGAGCCATTGCGGGTTGAACTATCCGAAATCCGGATGAACACGAGGTCAGGAGAGTCGAGTTGTCGAGTCATTGTCTCTGGTTTAAATTTAGAAGTGGGGGTGGTGAACAAGCAGCTCCTAGGGCAAAAGACTAAATATTTGTACATGGCTATAGCGGAGCCATGGCCAAAGTGTTCGGGGATTGCTAAGGTGGACTTGGAAACCGGTTCGGTGACCAAGTATATATACGGGGCATGCCAGTTCGGGGGTGAGCCGTTTTATGTACCCAAATGGAGTAGTAGCATGGGGAACAATAATGGAGTTGTGCAGCAGGAGGATGATGATGAGGGATATCTGATGGGTTTTGTGAGGGATGAGAGGGAGGAGAAATCAGAGATGGTGATCTTGGATGCTTCTAGCATGAAGCAAGTGGGTTCAGTGAGATTGCCTGATAGGGTTCCTTATGGATTTCATGGGACATTTATCAGTGAACAAGATTTGAAGGAGCAGGCTTTGAGCTAGCTAATAAAGTACTGTACTAATGTATATATGTTTGATAGAGTTTATGTATAGTGTTATAATATACATTAATCTTCGATCAACATGTAATTATTAGAAGATTAGTAGCAGTTGATATAAATGATAAATTTCTATGTTTGGCTAGTCTGTTTTTTTTTTCTCTCTTTTTGTCAATATTAATGAAGGAGAAATAAAATATCGTATGATATTGTTAAAAAAAAAAAATAGAAAAAGACGTGCTCGACGCATCTCCTTGGTTGTTCAGTTCTCAGGCTAATTAATGCCATAGCTAGTTTCCCGAACATAGTTTCACCAATTCATTTTTGCGCTGTTCCGCCGGAGCCACCGTGCCTCTTCTCCTTGGGGACATGTGGCCGGCTACGTTTGTGTGCATGTTTTGTGTGCATGTGGTCCGGTTGCAGTAGTTCCCTTCAGTTCACCGCCACCTTTCCTCCTCAAATTAGCTAATATGTCATTAATTCCTAAACTACTTTTCAGTTGTAATATTGAAACTTTCAACATTTTGACAGTATTGAAAAGTTTTAGTAGTGAACATGAATTGAGGTTCCAGCATATAAAGCAATAGATTTTTCTCTTTGTGACATTTCTTTTCAACTCTGGTAGTGCCTATACATAAGGCAGAAAGATACTTATGACCTTATGTTGTAACAAATGTAAGAAAGAACACAGATTTACGTGGTTCACTAACAATGTATTAGCTACGTCCACGGACAGAAGGAGAACAGTTTTATTATCTTGAGGAAAACAGAATCACAACCACAAAATACAACTAGGTTTAGGTCGTTTATATACTAAACCCTAAACCCGATATACTAACCCCAACAGGAAACCATAACCCAGCATAACAGGGATTCCTGGGCCTCGGGGGCCGCGTTGCGCCCCCGAACCCCCAAACCAGGGCGCGTTGCCCCTGGACCCCAACTCGCTGACCGGTCAGCGAGATCCCCGAATAGCTGGTATTCCCGGATGGCTAGTTCCCCCGGATGGCTGATTCAAGGCATATATATATTAACAAATTCTTGTTATGCGGAAGCGACCGAGAGGCCCTAAGGGTCCCACACACACGGGTCCAATAATGCCGATACTCCCCCCACTTTAGCCACCGGCCGGTGAAGAAACGGGTATGGGGTTTTACACAAAAGGCCTCGACATTAGTGTGTGTGGTACCATTCCTTATAACCCAATAATAACTCTTCACGTTTCTGATGTGGGATTCCAAATGGCTCTAATCTAAGCCACACTTTTTCCAACACCTTATTTTGACGATTTAACAATGGCTGATTTTGAAACTTGTTGGTGTCAATTCTGTGAAAACCAATCAAAAGTTCAAAATAAGAGTGTTAGAGTTTGTTTGTTTGTTTGTTTGTTTTTTTTTTGGCATTTCTGAATCCCTTGTTAGAGAGCAGAAAAGATCCTTGGCCAACTTTATCCAGAATATTGATACCATAGAAGTGAAGGTGTTCGTTGGGAAAGGAGAAGTGGAAACCATATGTATAATAGTCAAGTAGTCAACTCCAGTGCAGTTCCTTGAGACACACGACATCCAAATAACTAAAAATAAGGAAAAATAAACCTTTTAATTTCTCACTGCATCATTATATGCTCTCTGCATGTGTATCCAAGTGCGTTCCCAACACCAGTCGAGCTCATCACTAGCATTGAATGTTTGATTATGTGAAAAATGAACATTAATTCAAGAAAAATTGTAGTCTAGAGAGTATGATAGGTACCAATTTACCATCTCTAATGCAGGTTGGGCTGGATTAGTATACATGTAATGAAGAGAATGAGGTCAAATGCTAATAGGTTATATTTGCAGGGAATATAATAATTTCAACATAGACATTCTATGAGAGTGATCTCCCAATTCCAAACTCACTAATGATAAGTGTCATCTGAAAAGCCGAACCCTTAAACTTGAAGCCTATATATCGTCTCCACCACCCCAGCCCTAATTTATCCATACTAGCTGCATTCCAATTTCCAAGCAAATATAATCCCCCAGAAATGAGAAGGAGTACAACAGCTGTTTATATGTTAATATGAAGATTAAATAGGGTTAGCTTTTGATTGTTCCTCCTTATTTCAATGGTGTTCTTTGGGTGGATTATTATGAACTTCTCGTCATTTTATCACTCATTTGAAGATATTAAACAAATTAAATTTCACAATCCGCTGATTTAAGTCTGGTATGTCATGCCAAGATAGCTGCATGCATGTAAGTCCAGGAAGGCATAGCCTGGTTAGAGCATCTTTAACGATGCTAACCATTTTAAAATTAAATTTTAGTCAAATTAACTAAAATGTCATTTTGGTTAGCCACTTTAGAAATACGGTTGCATTAATGCTCTCTATTTTAGCTAGCATTACATCAATATTATTCTTCAAATAAAGATTAAATAGCTTAAATGTATTTATATATTACGTAAAATATCTTTAAAAAATGTATTAAATTATAGCTAGTTTTATCTGAGTCATATCGCTCTCTCTATATTTGACTAGCGAGATAGCTAAAAGTTATAAGAGAATCTTTAGCAATACTAATCATTTTTAAGTTAAATTTTAGTCAAATTAGCTAAAATGTCATTTTGGCTAGCCATTTTAGAAATGTGGCTGTATCAATGCTCTCTATTTTAGATAGTATTAAATCAACATTATTATTCAAATAAAAATTAAATAGTTTAAATATATTTATATATCACATAAAATATTTTACAAAAAATGTATTAAATTATAGTTAGTTTTATCTGAGTCATCTCAATCGCTAGCTATATTAGCTAAAAGTCATAATAGCTCAAGTTTGGTTAGTCTGCTGGAGCTCCTAAAACATCCAAAAAAAACTAAACACGCTATCTGAAATAGCTAAGGAGTTAAAATAGAGAGTCTGTTAAAGATGCTCTAATAGCTGAGTTTTGGCTAGTCTACTGGAGCTCCTAAAATATGTAAAAAACCTAAACACGTTTTTTAAAATAATTAAAAATTAAAATAGAAAGTCTGCTAAATATGCTCTTAGCTCCTTAAAAATCAAAATAACAATAGGAAAGAAAAGAAACAACTCTGGAATAGTGCGATATCAAACTGATGGATCCAGATGGATGACAAGGTACATAGAGAAACTTGTCTTAAAAGATCTAAGAAATGTCAAATTTAAGCAGATCATAACTGAGTAGATAATGCTCTCTGACTTCTGACGAGAGGGATATGTTGTTGATCCAGTTACATCTATTGATGTTGAGAAGCTTATTGATCCACCAACTTTTGATCGATGTGTGCACATTAACATCAACGCATTAGTAATTAGCTATAGCCATCACCACTATCTCTGGCTCTATACAGCTATCAAACAAACATATATGGAAAACGAAGCTATTCAGGATAATGAGATTTTCTTTCCGGTTAATTCCTTTCATGGATCATTACATACGTTAGCATCAGGAGTTCTTCCCGTCAAACATCTGAGTTCTCATTCCCACTCGAATGATGCAATTGTTGGTGAATACATAAAGAGGAGACAATGTGTATTGTGGAAAGATAGAGGATAAGACTAATTGGCACACCTGAAATGAAAAGAGGAGAGTGACAACGTGATAGTGGTGACTAGTGAATGGTGACTATCCTGTCTGCCTTTTTCTTTATACAAACTTGGTGGGTTGATTTCATCTACATTATACTGTAGGGTATCATCTGCAGAAGACTAGTAGAATGAGATGAGTTCATACACTATATATATATATATCACCTTCTGACTCGACCTAGATTGTTGGAAGTTGTTTTCAAATAGAAGAGGAATGATTCCTTGACCAAATCGATAATGCTCATAAGTTCCACATTCTGAATCATAAAACCATAAACCAACCAGATCGAGGCTGTCGAGCAAGTACTGCAATGTTGGCCTTTTTGGGGCGTTGAAGTTGAGTTAACGATAGGATTAGCTATGCCACTAGTCTTTATTTTCAATCTTTTTGGTTAGTTTGTGCACAAGAAGATCATACAAGTCATGTGGAGAAGCCAATTGGTCGAATAGATATACAATTAATGGCGGTGATGAAGTTAATAAGAGCCTGAATAATTCATTTCTCAATCAAAATGATTGCCAAAATGTCAAACATAGAGGCCTCGATCACTTTCAGCACGATTATAATCAATATTTCTACTTCGATTAATCATCTGCTTATCTGTTCGACCAAATAAAAGCAATAGTTACGCGTTATTGATGGTAAAAGACTATTGGAATGAAGTTTGTGTTCATTTTTACTACTTGTTGTTTGAGACTTGAGAGGGTGTTTAAGAAGTAACTGTTGGGACTTGGGGTTGTATGCATCAGAAGTGGGATTACGTATGAGTTAGCTTGAACTTGGTTATGGTTGGCAATAATGCATGAGCATATGTAAGACTATGCAGTAAGCTGAGTATGCCTAGAAGATCGATCTGACGATGATAAAGTTCATATCATCAGTTACCCTTTCTTTGTTTTGAAGGTGTCCAGCCGTTAGAACCAAACAATACTTGAAGTTTAAGATCAAATAACATAATTGGGAGATTTTCCCATTTGAATGTTTGAAAGTAAAATAGACAACCTTTTCCCTAAACTCTTCGTTATATGAAGCAGATGTATAATTTCATTCATGTATGTATTCGATCTACAAGAGGTCAAAATTTTACAGGAATATCATTTGCTGAATCTATTTCTATGTTAGTGAGTGTAACATACATGAGGATCTTGAGTTTCATCTACTTGCAACATTAGACCGCTTCTTCTGGAGTGCTGTTGACATATCACGTAGCCTATGTGTGATATCTGTGAATGATGGCCGATCAGCAGGATCCGGAGACCAGCACTCTTCCATTAACTTTTTCCACTCCAAGTCGCAGCGCTTTGGAATAGGAGGCCTTAGTGTATTATTTACAATTCCCCCTTCAATGAAAAGTTAATTCATCAAGATTTTACAAATATTATCACAGTAGAAAGGATAACATCATAGCTAAAAATTAATCCTGGGAAAGACAGTTAAGAACAAGCAGTTTAAAATGGAAGGCATGGGACAAGGGTAAAGTTTCCATTTAGAAAACTATACTAGTATAACTTTGACAGATCTATTTAAATTTAGACATGGGCAATTAGATGGAAATATTTCATATACTTCAACTTCAATATCATATTTCAATTGATTTAAAACTTGGCTTTCTTGGGAAGGCTTGAGAATGAACAAAGACAAAGAATCATTTTGGGATAGGTTAGCAAATGTAACCTATGATTGCACCACAATGCATGTTAGCATATGGTTCCTCTCCAGTCAAGATCTCCCACATTACAATACCAAATGAGAACACATCAACCTGTTGAAGAAGAAGACCAAATTCATTAGGTTAAATCATTCAGGCATTTTTATTCCAAATTCAACTACATTCGCGAAGAAAAGGAACTGTTTATGTTTGAAGATTTTAACCTTCTCAGAGACACGGCTACTGCTACCATTTAATAATTCTGGTGCCATCCATGGAAGTGTTCCTCGCACACCACCAGATACTAGTGTGTTGCGTTTAATTCTTGACAGCCCAAAATCAGCAACCTGCAAAGAATGATGCATCACATTTAAGGTGTTTTCGCCAGTGAAAAAGAGGTCCTGGAAGATTATATGAGTACCAGTAATCGTGCTACTAATCTACCATCATACAAAGAAATGAAGGCAAAAGCATTTGTTTCGCAAGAATTACCTTACATATGGGTCTTTCAGGATCCCTCAAATTGACAAGCAAATTGTCACACTTCAAATCAAAGTGAACAATATTTTTCAAATGCAAATATTCCATGCCAAAAGCCGTGTCCATCAAAATTATGAGCCTCTTTCGGCGGTCAAGTACCCTGCAGGAAGAATCTGAGCACTACATAAATCTATTTCAATGCATGTAATATTGAACAAAACAACGAAAAGATACTTACCTGTCCTTCCTAACTAAGACATGCCTCAATGATCCATTCACCATAAATTCAGCTACAGTTGCCAGTGTTCCTCCAGGCCCATCAGGTACCACTCCATAAAATGCTAGAACATTTGGATGATGAATGGTGGAAAGAATCTTTGCCTCCCTCCAGAAGTCCTTTGTCTGTGATAACAAGAAGTTTGCATTTTCATTACGCAAATATATTGACTCCAACTTGTGGACTTTTGGATTTAAATTATAACCAAGCAAATTTTCTTTTCAGTCAATTGCATTCAAGATGAACTGTTACAGAATCTAGCACATAAGTTCTTTTTCTATATTGTGGACAGACATAATGAGAAGATTTACAACAGAAATATATATATATATATATATATATATATATATATATATATATATGAAATTTAGAAGTTCCGACACTAATGAAATATTAGGAACCTACCAGTCGCACTTGCTCTGATGATCTGTCAGAAAAACAACTCTTTTTTATTCTCTTAATAGCAACATCTGTTCCTCTCCATTTTCCATGGTAGACAGTTCCGAATGTACCAGATCCTAATTCTTGCAGTTCCTCAAGATCAGCATTTTTTATGATCTGCACATCAGCAAAGTAGCTGGCCAGCATTAACAACATTTTAGTAAAGAAAACGAAAAAAAAACAGTAGATCAAGCACCAAGCTTATGCTGATAGAGGTATGTGATATTAGATCATGCATAAATCCATCAAGATAGTAATTCTCAACCTGCAAACCATAGATGCCTGCTTCCATTTCAGCTATTGTAGCATCACTAATAGTTTCATGCCTATGTTTGCCATCTGCAGTCACACCCTATAAAATAAATAATAGGAGCTCAACTTCACCACCACATTACTACTATACAACTAAAATCTCAAATTTCATAGGAAACTTATTCACCTTTCCCTCAGACTCTGCAGCTTCACTTATCTCTGTCTTGGTAGGTGACGAACATTCATCACTGGTCTCATCTATATGGGAGACACGATAGACCGCCTTGGAGGAGGGAATTTCAGCTGGTGTACTGTTAGTCAAGTCTTCAACAATAACAACTGCTTTTGTCACCTTATTGTCACTATGATTGTCTAAGGGCTGTGACTGGACAGGGTGAACATCTTCACATTTCAAATCCTCAGAAGAGTGTCTGCCCACCTTTTCAACTAGATACTCCGGATAATTATCTTGCAGGGAATATTCTCCATCTGAAGCAGAACTTGTAGGAACTTGCTGAAATAGGTTCCAATAGTTGAAGAGAGATTATGACAAAAATTTAGATAAACTATAAACTTTTCACACAGGCAGAAGTACTTACAGGGGTTGAGATCAAGAATTCTTGAGATGCAACAGTTAGTAGTCCATGGGGCTGGGAAATTGATTGACTACTACTTGTTGTAGTACAATGCCGATCATTTGTACCATTCTGAATCCTATGAGAATACTGAGAAATTGTGTCTGATTTGTAATCTTGGGGGTCCACTGCATCTGTAAGGTAATTCATATTTAACAAGTTCTTAGACTTCATGACAACATTTGAAGAAACTTCAGAATTTCCTCCGAAGTGCTCCCATTTTTTATCAGCAGAAGTGTTATTGGAGTCACGCTTGAACACCTCCAGACCTTCTTCCTCCTTGAAATGGTGAGGTGTGCTGCTATTGACATATGCAGCCATTTTGTTAATCTCGTCAACCATCTCACCCTCCCGTGCTTGCGAGGAACTTGGCATCTCCAGCGAAGGTGATTTTTCTCTGTTCATATTCAATGACACTGAGACATTTTCTCCTTCCAAGGACCTCTCAAGATGTTCATGCAACCGAGAGTCAGAAAGTGCATGCATCATTTTCTGATGGGAGGCATCTATATTACCAGTCTGTAACAGTAAGTCCATTATATCGGACTTGTCAGAATGGATCAAGGCCTTTCTAAGATTAGAGTTAATGCCACTTTGACCACACTGGGCAGAAGGCACAAAATCTTCACTTACACTACGATTGAGGGAGGGCATGTTGTGGGAGTTTTTAGTCAGGTAACTTTCAGCCAAATTTTTGTTATGGTAATTCATCAATGGAGGACCATGATCAAGATTATTGATATAACCCTCAGAATCAACATCAGAGAGAGCAATGCCTCCATTACCATGACAATATGGTTGATCAAAATGTAGCTGCAAGTTAGAATTTTTGGGCTCCCTATGTTGAAGTTGAACAGGAGATAGTGGAGGGGATAGAAAAATACATTTTTGTGGGATCTGAAGAGTACCTAATAACTGGCGAGCATGTTTAGTACTTGTCCCTGACAAATTTGAGGAACTTAGACTAACATCCTTCTCTAAAGTAAATGCAGATGTGGAAGTTTCTCTAAGAAAAGTTGGACCATAATCAGAGGCATTCCCTAAGTGACTAGTCTGACTTGTCACACTCTGACCGCTGGAGCTTTTCCGAGGACTTCTGTCTAGCATGCCATTAACAGCAAAGACAAATTGGCAGTCAGGTCCAATTGGATGTGTGACCCTGCCTTCATTAGAAGTAGGGCTCTCTGGTTCATTTAAAGGTACAAGAAAGAGCCGCAATCTCTGAGAACCCTCAGTTCTTTCCAGCTCATTATATTCCTCTATCATATGATGGAGGTCCTCATCAGAACAAACAGATACAAGTGCGTCAAGATCCTCACCAGGAAGTTGGTACTTGATAATGTGGGGGTGGTTACAAATTGCCAATGTCTTCTTCATTAGTTCCTCAAAATTGGTGGCTTTGTGAATTGATAAAATCCGTGTGTCTCCACCGGCATATCTGAGCTTCCCATCATTTGGCCTAGGTAATATTCTTCCCCCAAAACTGCAGAGGAACTTCATTTTGAAAGAGAAAGAGCCTTCAAAAAATCCTTGAGCATATGGACTATATGACTGAGGGGATTCACCAACATAAAGAGGTGGAGTATTTGATCTAGGAATAACCCGAGTAACTTCATCCGCAAGCTTACCTGATAGTTGTCTTCGAAGACCACCATAGTTTCTGCTGATATTACTGCTAGGAAAAACATTCTTCTCTATGTCAGGCACATAACCTGTACCAGCTGTAACAAAATCTGAAAATTCTGAACTTCCATCAGAATTTAATCTCCTTAAACCAAGAACTGCATTTGGATCCTCACTAACAAATGGATTGTTTTGAGTTAAATTAAATCCCACTCTTTTTGACTGGTGCTGATCAACAGTGCCAGTCACTACCGGAGCTAATCTTCTTTGCGCTATACGATCCTGCAGGAACTCTGTTGAGAATTCCTCGCCTGTCTGTACACAAACAATATCTTCATCTCTATCTCCACCTCTTCTGTTACTTAACACATGATTTGTTGCATCTGTGCGGAACTGAGGGCCAGAAGTACCACGAACCTCACTAGTCATGTTCTCAAAAGTAGTTATACTTGTTCAAGGCATAACAACGAAAAATCTCTGGCCTTCCAATCTCTAACTCTTCCTTGAAGACAATCCCAAATTCAAATACAAAAGTTCTTTCTACAAACTCATCCCCAAATTCTTTCCAACAGGACTTTCTCCACAACATGTCCCACGTTCTTACTTTGTACCAAATGCCAAGTGAAAAACCCAACTCTAACCAAGTATTTGATGTATCATGTACATGCTATATCTGTTTTTACAGTTTACCATTCACAAACTTTCAAATCCAACAAGATCATATATCTGTCACAAAACTAAACCAATCAAACTGTGCAACGATTTGCTAGAGTCTAACCAATATCAATAATAAGAAAAAGAAGCTAATGATATATTCAACCTAACAAACTCTACCAATACACAAACCCCATAGTCCATGTTTTGAGCATTTCACAAAGCAATTCATGATCACCAAGTATTGGAGAACAAAGATAAACATGAAACAACTAAGAGATTGGTGTGGAAATGCAGAATTACATAAAATGATGAACATGAAAATCAAAGAAAAGACATAGTAAAACGGGTACCTTTGTGATTGTTAGAATTTTCTGTTCAACATAGGGAATGAAGCTGCAGTGGGGGTTTCAACGTTTGGGAATCAAACGAGGAAACAAAAAGAGGTAAATGGATTTTGAGTTCTGGTTTTGTTTGTGGGGTGTGGGTTGAGAGAGAGAAGGAGGAGCGTTGAATAAGGGTCGGAGTTGAAACGACATGAATTGGCAAACGATGACGCGGCATCGTTTCGGGATTGTTGGAGGGAAAGGGAAGGTCCAACTGCTAAAACTAATTTATGAATCTTTGTTAAAAACCAGAACCGATCAATGAAAGTTTATGTTATTTTTCTTTTAACTCAAATATGAGAATAACCGAATGACCTGTAATATAGTTACATTTTCTCCTCGATGTAAGCGGGGTTTATATTTCGGCGTCACATAGGTATGCTCTAGGAACCAACAACACCAACACCAAGACGAAAAGAACGACAGGAAAATACCCAAATCACTAAAACTACAATACTGCACATTTTCAACAAGAGAAATAACTCAAATAAATCCTCTTTTCTACACTACTCCTCCACTCCAGGTGTCTACAAAAGACATTTCTTTTACCGCTACGTAAAAAATAAATATTTTGTTGCGAATGAACAACATTAACATGGAGAAGTATCCATGTTATTTCATAGCCATTCAGTCTGAATGCTAGATGAAGAACATGAGACAGGAACAGGAAGACCTATGATGGCGACTCATATGTTTGTCATAACCATTTTGACCAAATTTATATGGAAATCAAATTGCAGCATCACTCTCCAGTCTCCAGAAACACCTCCACCATATCATACACCTTGTTCATCTATTCAGACTATTCTCTTAACTATAGAACGAGGGATAAATCCTGTTTGCAACAATTTTCATTATTACACCTACTCAAGATTGGCTTCATGCCTCCAAATCTCATGACCAGATTAAGTGGGCAAATACACAACCAAAGGGCAGAAAGAAACAAGTTTCTCATCACAATCTCCGACCAAACTATGGAACTACCCACAACCATCGAACTTTTTTAGCGTCCTTGAAATGCTAGAACAGGACACTAGTACATATAAGGCCACATCTTTAAGGCTTCAAAATAAAGAATCAACTGCCCCACTTTACAATGCAAGAGATTATCAACTAAGAAAGCAAAACATAGTGTAATATGTGTTCTTATACCCCACATAGACTTCTCCTAACCATGGAGAATTCCATGTTAAAGCGGGTGAAAACCTTCGAAGCCGATCAAAGTTAAATATTTCATATAAGAAAGATCCACAATACATAACATACGCAACTCCCCCCACCATATATCAAAGAGGGGGTGCTAGAAATTACAATGCAAGAGATTATCAACTAAGAAAGCAAAACATAGTGTAATATGTGTTCTTATACCCCACATAGACTTCTCCTAACCATGGAGAATTCCATGTTAAAGCGGGTGAAAACCTTCGAAGCCGATCAAAGTTAAATATTTCATATAAGAAAGATCCACAATACATAACATACGCAACTCCCCCCACCATATATCAAAGAGGGGGTGCTAGAAATTACCATACAGAGTACATCAAGTCAATTGTCCAAGCATGCACAAGAACAAAGATAAGACAAACTAACCAACAGCATAACAAGGCAAGCTTCATTTCCAGTCGTACATATATGGAGAGAAATCTTCTGTGTAGTGTGCGTACATATATGGAGCCCACATAAATATACTGTTCTTCACCTATATGATTCTAGACGCTTCGGCTTGCTTTGAACAACATTCTCAATCTTCTCCATTACAGCAGGAGTCAAAAGAGGGATCACATCAATTGCTTTCATGTTCTCCTGGATCTGCATAGAAGATCACAACATTTAGGTCATTGTTAGAAGGGAATAGAAGCTTATAAAAACTCAAACTAGGAAAGGGTGGTTATTAAGATTCTAAATAGCAGTTCTCTCTTCTCTGTTTATCAATAATGTTCCTGAATAGTCAATTTCCAATATCTCTTGTTTCCCTCTCCTCCATGTAGAACCATTTTCTCTGGGATCTAGCAAGAATTCTTGAAATAATAGGAACCATAAACGCTAACTATATAATGATCGCCTAAATGGTAATGAAACCCAAATTTGAGCTCTGATCACTACTTAAAATTCAAATAAAACAAACTGCCAATTATCAGATACGCTCGCTGAAAAGAAAAGAAAAGATGATAATTATTACTTCTACCCCCTCAAACGAAATGACACTAGAGAAACCATACTGATGCTCTTCTCTGTTTATCAATAATGTTCCTGAATAGTCAATTTCCAATATCTCTTGTTTCCCTCTCCTCCATGTAGAACCATTTTCTCTGGGATCTAGCAAGAATTCTTAAAATAATAGGAACCATAAACGCTATCTATATAATGATCGCCTTAATGGTAATGAAACCCAAATTTGAGCTCTGATCACTACTTAAAATTCAAATAAAACAAACTGCCGATTATCAGATAAGCTCGCTGAAATGAAAAGAAAAGATGATAATTATTACTTCTACCCCCTCAAACGAAATGACACTAGAGAAACCATACTGATGCCCCAGCATATTAGAAACAACACAAATTACTATATCCATTGAACGCCATTATTAAGATGAAAGATAGCGTTCAGACCCACTGGAGAGAATACACAGGTTGGGACACAACATATCTTCTTTTATAAAGCAGAAGAATATCAGATGACACAAATGAAGGACTGCACAAGGATGTGAAATATGAAAACTAACCTGGGATTCCTTTGTAGCACCAGTAATAACTGATGACACATTAGGATTAGCAGCACACCAGGCAATTGCAAGTTGAGCTAGTGGCACGCCCAATTCATCTGCAATTGGCTTCAGACCATTGACTTTCTTCAGCACATCATCAACCAGTGACCTACTGGCTAGATTCTGTAATACATGAATAAAAATGTTATTAACCACACAAGGAGTAGAAAGTTCATAACAATATATTCTGACACTAGGTTGTTAATGATCCAATTCTAGCAATCCCAGTACTAACAAAAGTACTACAGAGGAAGAGCAGTCTAAAACAATATCATAGTAAACAGAGCTTTAACGACCAAATTTCCTGCATCATATATAACTCTTAAGCATTTGATGGTCATGCATCCTCTACAGTCTACAGCTTAATCAATATGCAGTAAGGTTGCACATACAGGCAGGGAAAAAATCTCTTCAATGAAGTGAGGACCAATGATGTAAAGTTGTAAACACAATAAATAGATAATAGGAGTACTAAATATACACGTGGTTCATCAATTTGAGGAAATGCATAACAGAGAAAAGAGCAGTTAGACAATGCATGCAGACAGGACCAAAGAGTTGTACAACCAATAAGTCCAAGTCTTACTTTGTAGTTCTCCAATGCAAATCGGCTATCAGGTGGTATATTTCCCTTGTTATATTTTCCGGTAAGCACACCAGAAGCAAGTGGGCTCCAGGTGGTAAGACCCAGGCCATAGTTGCTGTATAATGGGAGGAACTCGGACTCAACCTGCACTCAAGTTATAATTGGAGTAAAACAGACAAGAGAAAAACGAAGAGAACAAAATTTCACTCTTCTGCAGCTATAACTACAATATCCATGTTCTCTTGGCCATTAACAATAGATATTAGGAAATAAAGCAATTGAGCTAAGGAAAAATAATTATGCTATTGGATTAAAGTGAGCAATATAACCCCACATAACAAGCATAGTTGTGTTGTGGATTACAAGCTGATAAGTTGAGCAGTATCAATGCAAGCAATCAAAGCTAAAGCACTCAGGTGGAGATAGCAATAGTAACATTTTGTTAGTTTTTGAGAGATCCTTTTTTAAGTTGGCAAGACCTATATCCAATTCTATGCATACATCCAATACAGAGAGGACAGACTTATCACAAAGAATTGTAAAAAAAAACTAGCAAATAATCAGATAAGCTCACTGAAAATATGCTCATAGTGACTTTTCTTCTGAGAAGATGTCCTACGGGTGTAGCTACTAGGAAAAAACTTGAGTCTCGTGACAAGGAAAGAACAATAGTAAATGAAAACTAGCAAATGTGTGTGGCTTCTAAGTACCAAAAAAAATTAAGGGAATTTCTGGGCAGTTTTCAAATCAACCAAACAACTTTGATACCAATAGTCGTCGAACTGATACTTAACTGAAAACTACTATATCTAAGGGATCTTGGCTTGTTTTTTTTTATTGGGTCAATAAAAATGATTTCATTAAGCCACTGGGGCAAAGAAGAACAGGAATAGGAGTCAGCAGGAACAACACAATCTGCAGCACAAAAGAAAGTTTTCATCTTTAATGACTAAAACCAGGTACTAGATCCTTAAGTAGTACCTTGACAACTAATACCTAATTCAAAAGCACATAGTAGGCTGCTTGAATCTCTCACTCAAAATTATCGAATAATTACTGATCCTCTATCAACTATCCATTTCTTATCGGATATCACTACAAAAATAATCATCCATCAACATCAACAGAATTGTTACCGAAAATCACCAAAAGTTCATCATTTCAACCATAATAATAATAAAAAAAGAATGACTAACCTTGTGCCTGGACAAGAGATTATACTCGGGCTGCTCCACAACCGGACCAACCAAGTCCAACCTGTCAGCAATCCCCCAAGCCTCAGTGATCTGCTGCGCCGACCACTCACTAGTCCCCCAATAAAACGCCCACCCCTTATCAATCACATAATTCATCGCCCTCACCGTCTCCTCGATCGGCGTCGTCGAGTCCGGCCGGTGACAATAAATAAGGTCCACGTACTCCATATCCAACCTCTTCAACGACGCCTTTGTCCCTTCCACGACGTGCTTCCGCGACAGCCCCTTGTCGTTCGGGCCGGGCCCACCCCAGAAGATCTTGGTCGAGACGACGATGTCGGAGCGCTTCCACCCCAGCTCCCGTATCGCCTGGCCCATGATCTCCTCGGCGCGGCCACTCGCGTAGACCTCGGCGTTGTCGAAGAAGTTGACGCCGTGATCACGGCAGCACTGGAGGAGCGACTTCGCCTCCTTCACGTCCAGCTGGTTCCCGAAGCTCACCCACGCGCCGTACGAGAGCTGGCTCACCTTCAGACCCGAACGGCCCAGGCTGTTGTACTGCATGTTTGATGACGTCATCGGATAGGACGGAGAGAGAAGCACAGAGAGAATGTGAGAGACCGAACTAGACTGAACTCTGCTGAACTGGATTTTTAAGGAAGAGGCGTGTAGGTAGATCTGATTTTTATTTTGTTTTTCCTTCTTCTTTTTTTGGTTTGAACGCTTTTTTTTTGAAGTAAGAAAACATTCCAGGCGGTTCCGGTTGTCACAGAGGAGCTAAACCAGACGCAGTAAGAGAGTGGGGTTGACACTCGCTTTGTGGGGGATTACACGTGAAGGAGGGGGTCCATGTGAAAGCGAGTACATGCAAGTGAGCAACAGCCAAAGTTTAGACTTTAGACCTAGGAAGCACGGAAGCGTGAAAGTGGTCACGTTTCGCGCAAGCGCGCCGGAAACGCGCCGGAAGCGCGTGGAAGCGCAAGGAAGCGCGATTCCGGAAATTAGCTGGTTGGGGACGCAGCGGAAGCGCGCGCTTCCAGATTGGAAGCTTCGCCCTAGAAAATAACACGGAAGCGTGAGGGAAAACCTTCTTCTGCTCTCCCTTGACCCCTTCCTCCATCTCCTCTGTCACATCTCCTTCTTCTCCCGACCTCGCCCCATCGTCTCCAGCGCCACCAAGGAGCCGATCAAGGAGGCTGGCCGGATTCGGTGAAGATGGTGATGGAGCTAGGTGGAGGCGGAGATCGATGGTACGGTGATGGTTATGGTGGTGGAGGTGGAGATGGAGGTGGAGATCGATGGTGATGGTGACGGTGACGGTGACGGTGGAGATCGATGGTGTTGGTGATGGAGGGGGAGGCAGAGATGATGCTATATGGAGGTGGAGGCGGCGGTGACGGCGATGGAGGTGGAGGCGGATCCGGAGATGGTAATGGAGGTGGAGGTGGTTGGGCAGATGAAGAAGAAGAGTGTGGCAGTAGTTGGACAGACGAAGAAGAAGAAGAAGAGAAGAAGAAGAGGGTGGCAGGTGCATGGTTGGGCAGAGAGAAAAGAAGTACAGAAGAAGAAGAAAAAGAAAAGAGAGAGAGGAGAGAGGGGGATAGCAGTCGAAGAAGAAGAAGAAGAGAAGAAGAAGAAGAGAAGACGAAGAGAGAGAGAGAGAGAGAGGATAAGTTTTAATTTTTTTAAAAAAAATATATATATATATTATATTATTTTATTTCGACGCTTCCAAAACGCTTCCGCGTTTCTAAATTTTGAAAAATCGCGCTTCCGCTTCCGCGTTTCCGCTTCCGTTTCCGTGCTACGTAGCTTTAGACTATAGAGTATATTTATTTGGAAAATTACAAAATAAATCTCGTGCAATTTCAAAGGCTGGAAATTACTTAATTTTCTTATTTGCTATCGGAGATAGTTTTTGATAATGGCAGATATAATGAAAAACATAGCATTTTCTAGAGAGTAGAGAGGCAGACGAAAAAATGGAAGGCTAAATAGAATATTATGGTAGAATGAGAACGGTAATTTTGATAAGATCACTTGAAAATTTAAATTACAATTAAAATAGTTCTGGATCATTGCATGTTAACTAATTCGATGTAGAAGTATCTCATATAACTCTCTCTCTCTCACTGGAACTGATATTGCTCCATTACTTCTTTGTCTTTGTCATTAAAGTTCTAAACACACAAAGAAAGGAATATATATATACTAATATACTCAACAAAATTTGGCAATGACTTGCATCTTATCGAAAAAAATTAGGCTTATAAATAGTCTTTTAAAATCCTAAGAACATCTCCAACAGTTTTAAAGATATAAGGATGATTGACAATCCAAGTCTAACAAAACACTTGGAGATTCCCCCTGAAGAAGAACAAGTGTCACTACAATCTCCTATGGTCTCAGGTAAATCATGCATATGCATATCATTGTTTTCACAGAGGATAGCAGCATTGCTTGCTATCCTAGTTCTGAGTCCTTCGTCTGTCCGGTTTGAACTCAAAAAATCTGTTATATTAGTTTAATAGATTATTGCTGTCTTTCAATTTCAAATGCCAACTGGGTTGAGGGAAGTGCCTTGACGCTTAAACCAGTCTAAGGGTTGAGATCTTTTGTTATGCCAAACCGTGACCAAATGGTTTGATGCTCATATTAAGGCTCCAGCTTGGATTCTATGATATGGTATCCTATGCAATAACTGGTCCATGTGTGATTCAAAGACCAGTCACTTTTGACTGTGACAAAGTCCATTGATGGATTGAGTAAGAGGGTCTGAATCCTCTTTGCTTCCTGCTTTGAATCATTCATGTTTTAGGAAAGGTTTCTTTGTCTTATTGAGATTGCTCTTGTCATCTCTTTCTTAGGTTACATCGCTCTCAGCTTTATAGCAAAGACTACTGTCCAAACCTTTCTGAAAACTGCTAAGGTCAGCTGGTATCATCTTTTGATGTCTTGTCTATCTATTCATATATATAGCTTTAGCTATGCTTGATGTTGGTTGAAAACTGTTGTGGAAGCGTTTTCTGTGTTGAGTCTAATTCTTTGCTTACATTGTTCATGCTGCTCTAAGTCTTCCTCGTGACTGTAAACCTTAGAGCTTGAACTCAAAACTTCTTTCATCAACTCATATCATGTTGCATACCATGAGGGATGTGTAGTGCAACCATCCCAAAAAGCATTCAAGGTTGAATCCGCTAGTGGTTAGCAGAATTCACATACAAAGTTTCTCAAAGTATTCAATGTTGTAAGGGCTTAGAAACAAGAGAGGGAATATGTCTAGACTAGTTTGGGACTAGGAGGGATAACATTGTGATAATGTATCACTAGAACTATTATTCTTGTAAGAAGTCACTTCAACTTAGTGGAAAGATTATTCTTGTAAGAAGTCACTCCTGTCATGGCAGACTCATCATCATCATCATCTCCAACCTTTCTTCAACCTCCGGCGCCTCGACTCATGCCAATCCAACTTACCAAAAATAATTATATTCTATGGAAGTGTAACATCCCGGACCCAATTTTTTTGCCTATTTACTAGGTATTGCACGAGTTACTGAAGAATTTAACCGTGCTTGGTAATTTGGTAATTTAACACTCGACTTTATTGTCGAGTTTTTCTCAAAATGTCAAGTTCTTCTTTTATGGACCCGAGGTCTTAGTGCGTGTCGATACGAGTTCATCGGTGTCCTCCAATTATTTTTTAAAGTTTCAAGCTATTTTCTACGTTTTATCGAAGTTTGATAAAAAGATTGTTTCCTGAAATTCAATATGTGCTAATTGATCAACTAGGGTTTCTTTTTTTTTTTTATCGTGGCTGTCGATTAAAGCATAAGGAGAATTGAAAGACTGACTTTTCAGTCAAAGACCCATCTCGGCTTTGACCCGAGTCTCTCTCCTTCCTCTCTTTCTCACCGCAGCCACAGCTTCTCCGATCGGAAACTTGGCCGTCCGGCCACCCCTGGCGACGGGACTGCCACCAAAGTGATCCTCTTCTCCTTCTCTTCCTAGCCCAGCCTTTAAACTCACTTGAAACCCCAATCTTAGAGCAGATCAACAAAGAGGAGCATGGCTGTGTTCGCCGTTTCTGGCGAGCTCCGGCAGCGACAACGACAATGATCGGTAGGGTTCTTCTCCTCTTTCTTTCTTCTTTCTTTCTATGCCTTTCACTCTTCAAATCGAGTTCGAATTCGGAAAGCCCTCTTTGGTGTTTCTAGGTTTTCGTCGAGTTTTTTCTGGTGGGTTGTTCTTGGAGCTCCGGCGGGACTTCCGAGCTCCGGTGAGTCTAGAAGAGGTTGCTTGGAGCTCAGTCGCGCATTGGAGGGATTTAGGAGCAACATGGGTGTTTTGGGAGCGGAGCAGAAGCTTAGGGTGCTGCTGCTATGGTGTTGGAGATATTGGGAGCTTGTGTGTTGTTAAAAGCCACGGTTTGCTGTGGCGGTTTTGGCTGAGAATGAACTCAGTCCGGCAAGGGTTGTAGCAAGGTGAGAAACCTCTGTGTTTTGGCTCGGTTGGGTGTTTGAGATGTTTTGTGTTTTTGTGTTATGGTGAATTGGTGATTAATATTGGGTTTTTGTTGCTTGCCGTCGATAACTTGGTGTATTGAAGAATTTAGGGAGGTCATGGCGAAATTCCGGCAAGAGGCTGGAATACGGCAGAATATTCCGGCAAGTCGTCGGAATCCGACGAAGCAACATACCCGGCAGAGAACCGAGAAGGTAGTTCTCGAGGTTTTTTCTTCCTAATTCAAGTCGTTTCTGGTTTAGTAAAATCTGCCATTTTAGGGAAGTTTCTATTTACGGAGACTTTCCCTTTTTGGAAACTTTCTATTTATGGAAACCCGTTTGGGTGCCCTTAGTAAATTTTGGGGGTGAAGTTGTGTATGGAGGAAATGAAGGAAACTGTTGGTATTGTTTGTGAGCATGTTGATCGTAGGGGATCATAAAATAATTTTAGAAATATTTTGGTTGATGTGTTAAGGCATGAAAATTGATGGTGACCTTGATTCCAAGTTGAGGTTACGGAAAATGGGCAAAGAAGAGGATGGAATTTAGACCCTTAATTTTATGGAATTATTTATTGAAGTTTTATTGTTGAATGAGAATTAAGGTTAATTATGGTTCAGGACGTGAGATGGATCATTGGAGGAAACCTCGGGTCGTCGGCAAGCATAGCCGAGCACTGTGAGTGGACATTTTAGTTTTTAATTATTATGCATGCAAGATTTTATAATTTAGTATTTTATTTTCCGAGCATATATTATAACTTCGGCATATGAAATGATCTTGGAAATTAATTGAGATTGATGCATGGATTAAATGTTGGTCATAATTTATGGATTTGAGCTCGGACTGATAATTTTAGATTTGAGTTTGGATTTTCTTTATGATTTCCGGATTTGAGATTATATCTAGATTTGCATATTGTCTGGTTTTCGAAAGGTGAAAATTATTTAAGTTATTTATTTCATTGAACATCTTAACGTGCGAGACACGTTGAATATAATTAACTATATTGCTCTTGAAATTTTTCCAAGTACGGTTGAGAATCGTACTTGTATTTATTTATGAGTTTCGGGGAAACTCATATGATTTATATTTTTCCTTATGCCATATCCTTGGAATATATATGATGTCAATGCTAGTATGTCGTTTCGCCTTTCGAGGCGATGTAACTTCCACGTTTTAAGTGGGGTTACTCAAGCCCTTTCCGCCTTCGGGTGATGTGATGTTGTCGACGGCATCACGCAAGCCATGTACCCTATCCGTCAACTCGACGTGAAGGTACAGGGAGTATGGGAGTACTATGCCTGGGAGGCAATAGAGTCTGGGAGACTCACTTATATGGCCATATAGGATATTTTACTTGAGTTATCGATTCGCTAGTCCCTTGTTTTGGTACCTTCTTCAATAAAGGTTAGTATTTATCTTTATCAATATTTTAACTAGCGGGGCTAGTCCGTTTCTTTGGGATTTTCCTTATGAAGGTTTTATCAACACTTGCATGCAACAGATTTCTTGATTATTAGAAAATGGGAAAGCATAAATATTTTCATTAAATTTATGTTTTTGTCCACTCACTCTAACGTGTTTCAAATGTTTTCCCCTAGGCTCTTCGTTTTAAAAATGCCCAGTTTGCAGGATTGCATAGTTGAGGTCGGGCGTACATGGGGATGAGGCATAGTCATCATATAGCTTCCGCTTGTTAATTTATTATGTTTCCTTTCTTTCTGTTAGAGTTTCTCTGAATCTTTAAATGGTTGGATATGAGTTTTGTTTAGATTAGTAAATAATTTGGGTGGTGTTGTGATTTGGGGAGCACGAAGGCTCTAGGAGTTCAAGGTTGGATTAAAAACTTTTGGAAGTGTTTGCAGGTTTTCGTTAGGAAGGGTTGTCCGTTTTCAAGGGAGATTATGTCGATTTTTCGGTAATATCTTTCTTGGAGGTGGTCCCCGCACGAGTTACTCCGGGTTTCAGGGTGAAATTCGGGGTGGGTCGTGTCAGGAAGTCCGTCCTTGTTCATCCCATTTCTGAAGGCTTATAATATGTTGAATCACGCTGAAGGAAGAGAGCAGTGCCCACCACAAATCCTGACTACTGATGAAGACGAGAAAGAAAACCGTCACGAAAACCCTGCCTATACCATTTGGATACAGAGGGACCAAATGTTTTTGACTTGGATCAATGCAAGCTTATCTCTGAAACTACTTCGCTACACCAAAGAATGCACAAGCGGACGAGCTCTATAGGTGCACTTGGAAGACGTTTTGTCTAAATCTGCATAAGATCATGTGCTAGGGCTCAAGGCCCGCCTCGACAACCTGGAATTTAACATATTGGACACACTGGAAAAATATCTCAGCAAGGCTCGAGAAATAGCTGATGAACTTGAAGCGGCAGGGTCTCCTATCAACGATCGTGAGTTAACTTCTTGCATCCTTGAAACCTCACCCTGTAACTCAAAAAGAATTGCATGACCTACTACTGTCACATAAAACTCGAAAGAATGCTCAAGCTCGTGTGCCAGGGCTCAAGGCTCGCCTCCAAAACATGAATTTTAGCAGATACTATGGCGACATGGGAGCATACATCACAGAGGCTCGAGCAATATCTGATGGATTTGAAGCGGCAGGGTCTCCTGTCAACGATAGTGAGTTAATTGTTGGGTTTCACGCAGCGGATTGGTCAACAAGATACGATATCGAGAATGCAACTATAATAGGGAAAAACAAACATACACAACAATACAAGATTTAGCGTGGTTCCCTCACTCTTTGAGGTACGTCCACAAGACGTGATCTGATATTTTTTTTTTACTATTGAGAATAGTAAAAACTAAATACAAGGTGTTTAGCACAAATTTATAACCCGAACCCGAACACATGAGACTACAACTCCGGATGCCACACTGCATAATGCAAAGGCTTCATGGCTATTTATAGCGCCAACTCCTTCTCTTACAACATGCAGAACCATGCATAGAAGAAAACCAAAGTCTTTTTTTTCCATCTTTCTCATTCAATGTTTCTACACCAAATAGTATGAAACTATTACCAATAGTTATAAACTATTGTTTTTTCTACATGCATGTTCTCACTCTTTCTCTATGTATTATTCATTCTCACATGAGATTTGTTCTCTTACTTCAAATATGGCTGCACCATCCTAGCTATATCGATCTAGTTCCATAGCACAATAAATGATCAACTTCTCATGCATTTACCTTGTGCATATTGCAGCCAATTTCTTTCATTCAAACAATACTGCACCTCTAGAAAACATAGCATTAATTTTGAGCCACATCTCAACATCCACCTTGGTGAAAACTTAATGACATCAACATGAAACATCAGTTACTGCATTTGTATTTAGATGCTCATCCCCACGCTCTGGGATGCTCTGAACCTTAACAAGAAAGAATTTTGGCCAAATTTGAATTCTCTTCAAACTTGACCCTCGGGATCAAATTCTTCAAACCTAACATGCCTTACATAGCCACAAGCATATCATCACATAAAACTTTGTCAAACTGTAAAGACTTACCCACGTCATTCTCGGAACATGGTTTGACATCGCCACAAGCAACCTTCCCCAACCGCCCAGTAACCACCGGTTGATCAACAAAAGTCATCTCTTCACCACAATTGAGGATAGAGCGCTCCTGACTTTCCATAGCATCACCAACATGACCAACTGCTCACCTCGAACTCACTTTCCACTACAGGAAATTCAGTAGCATTCTGTCAGCTAAGTTCTTCTTGGTCGACACAGACATAACCATCGTATATGACAACAAAACTATTGCCTAAGATCTTACTAGGCGACAAAAAATAACTGTCGAAAATTTCCGTCAGCTAAGACATTCCTAGTCGACGATTCCTTTCCGTTGGTACATTTTCGTCGGCTTAGTAAATCTTAGGCGACTGAAACTGGCTTCAGACACTGTCCGTTGACTAAGATTTTTCTAGGCGACGACATATTTCCATCGGTAGGGACGGTTTTAGGTGACAAAAATTTTTCCGTTGACGTAGTACATCTTGAGCGACAAATACTGTTCCGTTGGTGTAGTGGGTCTTGGGCGACGAATATTCCTTCTTAGCCGACAAATTTTTCCGTCAACTAAGAAAATGCATTATTGCTGCTTGACACAACGCAGAACGAATATTTTCTACCGACGCCTTTTGTCGGCTAAGTAAACAGATTATTTATACATATTCTGCCCAGAAGAGAACATAGAAGAAATCCATATCACAAAACTCCTCCCCCCCCCCTCACATATCCGATCTAAATCTAGTTTTGGAAGTTTTTCTTCATGAATTTGATGGATCTTCAAGAGTTGTTTCTCTCCTAATTGGTATGTGTAACTACTTTAATTCAACTATTTTCTTCAGTTAGACATATTTTTCGGCTAATTTTCCGGCGATTTTACCGGCGGTCCAATTACTAGATTCCTTGATGCATGCATGATATATATATATATATATATGTAACTTTGATAGTGTATATACATCTTGAATATGTTTGTACGTACGTACGTATATGTATTGTGTACATGTTCGTGTGTGTGTGTGTATTAGGCTATAGGCGGAGCACTGCCGCTTGGATTTTCTCCAAGTCGTCGAAGGGAGGTGGCCAGCCGCCCAGGCGAAGAAGGCGGGTCCGAGGCGACGAAGGACTAGGCAAACCAGGCTAACGAGGCGGAAAAAAAAAACTAATTCAACAAAAACGCGCGCCACTCCGCCTAACCTAATTCCCAAATCATTCTCCTCCCAGTCCTCCGTTTTGACTCCTTGTCTCCGCCTCTCCTAAACAGAGCGGCCTCACTATTATCTGTCGGTCAACGACCTCGCAGTTCTCTACGACTTTGCCATCATCGACTCTCTATCTCTCTCCTCTGAGTCCTCTCTCTATGTCTGTCTCTTATTCGTGGCGCACTCTCCTCTGAGTCTTCACAGGTAATTCTTCGATGAGTTTTTAGCTTGTTGCTTGTTGAGAATTGATTCTTCAAAACTCAAATCCCTACTTGTTACTCTGTGACTCTGTGTCTGTTTGAAACTTTGAAAATGGCCATTGGGATGGTCTGTTATTCACCTCCAATTTTGACAGTTTCGAGAGCATTCTATTAAACTCATTGGGATGGTCTTGCAAAGTTGTACTTTCATCCATGGTAAACATGTAGAACTGTTTCTTGAGATTGATTGAATTTGTGAGCAACTTCTCTAGGTAAAGCTTTTCCCAAATCCTCTTTGCGGATGTCTCCGTCATAACATTATGCTTGATTTCTTTCGACAAGCACAACTAGATTGTGGAACAAGCTTGTTGATCAAAGCTTATCCACTCATTCTCCTTCATTGTCTAGGGTTTCCCATCCAAAGCTTCTGATAGACCATCATTGACTAGGATGTCTTTCACCTCAACTTGCCACATGCTAAAATTATTTTTCCCATCAAATTTCTCGACATCATACCTTGATACCCTCGAAGCCATAACAGATAATACCTAGGCCGAAACTTAGGCTCTGATACCACTTGTTGGGTTTCACGCAACAGATTGGTTAATAAGATACTATATCAAGAATGCAACTATAATAGGAAAAATAAACACACACAACAATACAAGATTTAATGTGGTTCTTTAAATTTTTAAGGTACGTCCACGGGGTGTGATTCGATCTTTATTTACTATTGAGAATAGTGAAAACTAAATACAAGGTGTTTCGCTCAAGTTTATAACCCGACCCGAACACGAACACATGAGCCATTGTACACCCTTCTCAACTCACACTCTCAATACCCAGTAAAGCTAACTCTCTTACAACACTTAATAGATAATGATATTCTCTCTAAATAAGAGACTACAACTCCGGATGCCACACTACAGAATGCAAAGGCTTCATGGCTATTTATAGCGCCAAATACTTCTCTTACAACATGCAAAACCATGCATAGAAGAAAACCAAAGTCTTGTTTTTCCATCTTTCCCGTTCAATATTTCTACATCCAATTGCTTGAAACTATTACCAATAGTTATCAACTATTGTTTTCTCTACATGCATGTTCACACTCTTTCTCTATGTATTATGCATTCTCACATGAGACTTGTTCTCTTACTTCAAATATGGTTGCACCACCCTAGCTATATCTAGTTTCATAGCACAATAAATGATCAACTTCTCATGCATTTACCTTATGCATATTGCAGCCTATTTCTTCCATTCAAACAATATTGCACCTCTAGAAAACATAGCATTAATTTTGAGCCACATCTCAACATTAACTTCTCGCATCCTTGAAGGACTCTACCTAAAATTTATGATAAACTTGTTGCCTCTATCACGAATCAACCTCATCCCGTAACTCCACAAGAATTGCATAACCTATTACTATCGCATGTGTTTGAGCCTAGTGGATATTTTGGTCCAAGACTGGCTAATAAGTTTTGGATAGCATTTGGACCAATATATGTGACCCTTTGAATAAAAAACATGTTAAGTATCACAAGCTTCAGAGGTGCACGAAATAAGTTTCCACAAGGACTGTAGCACCTCGCGAGATAAGGATGCTCGTGTTTGAGTTCGCATAGAAGTCTAAAATTGATAGAACAGAGGTAGTAACTTAAGCGAAGTCCGTTGTGCGACTAAACACGTGTCGTGTAGATGATTGGTTTGCGCGAGTGAAACAATGTCCTTGTGATATTCTAATAGCGAGTCTGAATTGGATTGGTGATTGCATTTCTTTTGGCAGGGTGCAAGTGACTATAAGAAGAGCTCAAGGGACATTGAACACACAATCAAATCATACAACAAATACAAATCTTCAAGCTTCTCGAAACCCTAATGCTAAGCGCATCCTACCCTTAGTTTACAGTCCTTTCGGTCTTGCCCTAATTACTGTCCCAGTTTGTTGCTCTACTCATTACGAACAATGAGTATCGACCACATGTGGAAAAGGTTACTCGTAATCCCTCGTCCGCAAGGTGGCACCGGAGCCCTCCGCTTGTTTAGAAGTCAAATACCAGCGCATTCTCATTCTGTGTCCGCACGGTGGCACGCCCCGCATCCCTTTTGTTTACTTTTGGTATCGCTAAGTTACCAATATGCCCTTGCTGAGGATCGTGGCTAAAACAGCATGCATTCTCATTCTCTGTGACAAAATCTGCATGTTTATTTGTTTTCTTATCATGGTCTTCCTGGGGTTGTACTTGGTTTCTTTGTTATTTCAATGATACTAGGCATGACCGGGAGGCAATTGGATTTGCCTGGGTTTAAGATTATTAAGGTATAAGTGATAAAATACTTCATCACTAGCGTAGTTCCGCAATTCTTGATTTCTTGTGATTTGAGAATTCTTCATCACTAGCCTAGGTTCCACAAATTTGGGAGGTCTTCCTTTTGTAAACAAGTGCGAGTTGATTATGACCATGCTCTTTTTATGATGGAGACTAATATGAAAGTCCTGGGTTATGTCTCTCCTCTTGACCTTGGCTATAATGCCATCATGAATATCTTTTTGTCCTCCTTTGTATAGAGATGGAGACCCAGAAAATTGCCTTCAGACATTTTGAATGAAATTATAATGGTATCTGATCTCTCGTGTTGTATTGACATGTGAGTTGGAAGATTTTGATGCCATTTAACTTCTACTACTCTTTTGATTGGATCACTACATTTCTTAATGTGTTGATTACAATGCTACTGGTAATTGAAGTCGATCCGGTAATTTCCACTGGTAATCATTCAATTGATCAAGCGGAGATGAACTCCGTACAATTCCTTACACCTTGTCAAGCAAGTCTATTCAAAGCAAAACAAAATGCAAAACTAACATCCAAAACAAATTCCTAATGGATTTAGCTGCACATATATACTGCAATTTCAACTCCATGTCGTTGAGGCCAAGAAACAGCAACGGATTCAGTTGTATAGTAATATATTATTTTTGAAAACATATTATTCAAAAATTAGACGACGATTTTAAATTTAGTATTCTAAGATTAACTAGTATGAAAACTAAGAGTGTGTTAGAAAGGAACTTACCACAATCAAAAGCAATGACAGGTTTCAGTTTTATCTCTTCCTCCTAGAAGGGAAATCAGAAATTGAATTTCATTTGAACCATAGTATCATAACAACGAATCCCCAAGGTAGACAGATCCTTCAACGGATTCGACCTCCACGCTGAGCGATAGATTCGGAGCTTCCAAAATTGAAAGAAGAATCCGATTGTTCGGTTCTTCTACTATATCCATTTAAGCAAACAGCACTGTTTTCCAATCTTTATATCCATCCTCAAACCGTACACCGCTGCGTATCTTATTGTGAAAATGTTCACACAGATGGTTTGAAGATGGATATAAAGATAGGAAAACAGTACTAGTTGGTTAAATAGACATGGTAGAAGAACCGAACAATCGGATTCTTCCTCCATTTTTGAAACCTCCGAATCTATCGCTAAGCGTGGAGGTTTAACGGACCTCCGTTGAAGGATTTGTCTACCTTGGGGATGTTGTCCCAACTCCCAAATTAAAGTAAGATAACATAAACACCATTATCAAATTGACCACAAGTTTTGCTTCCGCCTATCCTTTCACATTTAATACCTGACCCTAACCGCAAATGAGGTAAATCTATCAATCACAGAACAACAAATGGAATTATTTTCACCCAACAATATATGAAACATCTTATACATAAAAAGACTTGTTTCATAAACCATGCAAGGAACTATCACCGATTTTCATAACCAAGCTCTGGCAGTTGTCATAAACAAGCTCTGGAAGTTGTTACTGATACCTTGTAAATGACACATAGAATCACAAACAAAAATTTGCGATAATTTAGAATACAACAAGAAAGTTAGAATGTAAATCAATTAGTTCTAAACCATTGAAGAGAATGAGATCATTCGGTTTTAAGTTTAAAATTCTTCAGTTCCGAGTTGTAAATGTAAAACAGAAATGGGGAAAACGGCATAAATGGGGGAAATGAGAGATAGATTCCTAACCTCTCTGGCCCTTCGTCGTCCTTAGTGGCCTTGCTGCTTCAAATAGCGTGGTGATGAAGGTCTAGAGAGATTTGGCGCCTTCGCTAATTGGGCTCGGTCCATTTCCGCTGTTTTTGGACCCAATAAAATAAATTATTTTGGAAGCAAAATGGGACTCCATTTCTCCCGAAACCTCTTTTTTGGAGTCAAATTGACACCCTCTTTCAGTCTTTCATCTTCCATTTGTAAAAACACACATGAAAAATGGAAGATGGAGATCTAAAATGTCAAAAATGAGTATTAGTTTCACTCTTTTTTGTTCAAAAATTCTCAGTGCAACTCAAATTTTGCCTTTATCTCTTTTTTGTTTGAATAAACTTTGCCTTTATCTTTAAAAATAAGTAAATTGAATTAAATCCGCCATCGATCACAAACATGCAGTTTAATTACAGTCTCGCTTTTCCGACAAGGAGACTATTATGTAAGACCAAGCTGCATTACTACGTGCATAGTAGTAGTCTTTTGCAGAAAAAAGAAAAAATCACAATGTGGCATTTTTATTGTCCATGAACATGAAATTAGCTTAATTTCTAAGTTATTTCAAAACTAGCACTTGTTTTTTTTAGACACAGACTATCATTAGTAAGATGATCGAGTCTTGAAAAGACAAGTGTTTCGGAGATCGAACTATCCCAACCAAACTGTAGTACGGTTAAACCCTAAATCTTGCATACACTGGTACTATATAATCCGCACCTTACAAAGTTATATGTTACGCAATGTGGTTGAGTCTTTGAGAAGCAATGAGTTGGGGAAATGATCGAAAGAGGAAGGAATCTAATCGATTGTGGCAGAGAATTGAGTGAGCCAGAGCATGCCGCAGGCTATAGGGAATTTGTTTGATTTGGTCTTACTGTGTGCTTTGCTTGTTGTATATACGTGCAGAGAGCAAATCATAGAAAGTTTCCAAGGGGATTTTATGCACTGCCATTTTCATGTCAACCAAGAACCAACGATGCATGTGAAACTATAGGACCCTTTATGTTGTGGAACTCATTACTACTTGTGTGCGTGCATGTAAATCTTCCTGGCCCAGAAATGATCGATATATACATGCATGCATGCAATTCTTGATCAAGTAATGCATGACAAATCGAGCAAATTTTGATTTGGATTCATCGATCTAGTTAGGATTGGCAGCTCGAACTAAAGTGAAAAACTGTCAAACTTACCCTAGCTAGCTAGATGCACAAAGCCACAATTCTAGTTCCTCTTGTTCACTTTGATAGGTTTCGACATGCTTTTATTTTCATCTCTTTCTATTCAAATCTAGTTGCTTGGACATATTGTAGTTGCATGGTGTTTTATGTCTTTCATCGAATAGCTAGTTAGGGTATTATATATGGATCACTAGCTTACATATATTTTTCTTCTTCATCTTTTTTTTTTTTTGCACTGTTCGGACTTTTCTACTATAACATACATCAAGCCGTGAACTGTCCGATCGTCTTAAATTTTAAATTGCTAAACGATCGGACGGTTCACTGCTTGATGTATGTTATACAAATACAAATGTGTATAGCAACTAAACCCTTATATGTTATGTGGTTATGCTTGCGCTTAATTTTATAGTTATCAAATTTACTGTTGCCATGGATCCGATCTAGGGTTTGCTAGCTAGCTAGGTAGAGATTTAGTCCTAAAAGAGTCCTAAGCTATCAAGTATAAATCTCCAGCTAATTGGGTCAAAAAAATTCCCAATCTGCCATATTTCCTCATCTTTGTAGCTGTTTTACCAGATCGAAATGCAGAATATTGAGGCCATTTTCTTCAATTCACACGCACCCATGTATGCTTCGGGGAAGAGAGAAGTACTACATTTTCAGACTAGGATATATATAAGCTGGATTGAAAATTATAAGCGAGACATGCCCATGATCTATTATAGTAAGAGCAACCTGAGGGATGGGACCAAAGGAAAGCCAGTTAGCACCCACTAGAAACTGTAGAAAGATTGTCCTCACTGACCGACACCCAATGGTACTGTTCAAAGTGCATGTTTGCTAGCTATTACGTTGGATTACGAGGCCTAGTTTGCATGCCTCCCCAGTTTGGTGCTATATGTAATGTGCTTGTCTGCAGCAAATTAAACTCGATCCTACAGCTGTTACCATGAACCATTTGATGGAAGCAGCTGCTGTTTGAGTTGAGTTTGCATCTTATTGCTTCCCCCAAACTCGATCGAGTTTTCCTGGTTTTACGTACTTTGAACATCCAATCAAGTCGTACTGGCATATATGTCTTGTGACTTTACTTTGATGTTTGATCCCATCTTATTGGATCCACCCGTTCTGCAGCTGCCATCCAATATATGCTTCATTTCGTTAATTGGCTAAAACGAGTAGGAGTAGGAGTCGGAGCGAAATTGATGTGAATGATAAATGTCCATCGTACGTCTTAGATTTTTTACAAGACTTGTCACGATCCATGCACATATAAGTTGTAAATTATTGCCGTATAGAGATAATTTATTAACATATATTAGCCGTTTCTTATAACATACAAGTTAAGGCTTTAGGTATCGAGTATTGTCTAACATAATTGACTTGACTAAAATGAAAAACTTGGACAAGAGTAAATTGATTAAGATTAAGCTGGCTTTGTCTAGCTTTGACGAACTCATCATGATGACAAATTGACTTGTGATAAAGCATGCATCTTTTAAAGGTTATGCATGACTATATATTTCATATTTTTCTTCATTTTCATCTAGAACTTAAAGTAAAGCTTTCCCACTAAACTTTATATCCAAGAAATTAAAAGAGATTAAGGAGGAAGCTAGAATACATAGATCGACTAATTATATATGTACGTATTCATCCTTATAGCCTTACAGCTGCAAAGTAATCCATAATTATGGGTGGGGATGTAAAGTGATACTTAGTTAAGCTTGTAGCTCGAACAATATTTATCCGATCGATCGTTTTAGTAGGATAAGATATTTCATGTATAATGTATTGGATATCATATAATTGCATTAGTTATATGCTTTTTTCTTTTCTTTTTTTGAAAACGAGAGCTAAAACGGCAGCTCTCACGCCATAACCATTAATAAAACTTTAAAATACAATGAGGGGACATCATGCCTAAACCCCATAATGTAAGAGCATCCTAAAGTATTAGGCATGTCTACAAATACTATGCATTCTAGCAAGTACCATCTAGCAAAGAGTGCATCATTGACTAGTATTTTAGTTATATGTTTATATAGGTAACCTTGTAGTTTGGAAGGTTATTCTTGTCACGAATAATTAAGCATTATGAATGATTAGTTGGTGTTAGAATAATTTGTGGGTTTAGTTGTCAATAATACTTTGTTTTGTATGATTCTAACTACTTGAAGAGTATATCATTACATTGATCTACCTAACTAACACATGCATGGAAAACGTACGGGTTTAATTTGGAGCTGTATATATTGGGTGTAACCATGATGGGAGGAAAAGGCAAAGTGCATAATAGTTAACTAACCCAAAATTCTGGAGTTAATTGCGATGGCAAAGATGTTGCTTCTTCTAGCTAGCCAAGGCAGATTTCGAATTAGCATGATCGCCTTCACCTTTATGAATTAGGAGTTGCGATACCCATCAGTTAGGTAAGTGTACTTGCTGCTTTAATAAGTTGTTAGAATGAGTACACATGTACCATCAAATTGAATATGGTAAGCTAACTAAAATAACAGTTGTTATTACGACTAATCTAAAGTAACAGTTGTTACGTTGCATTGTTTTCATGTAGTTTTTCTTTGCCTTACACTCTATAGCATAAGTAAAATTAGTTCAAATAAGTCAATCCTCACTGGAAACCTGTATATTCCATGTAAGTAACCTTTTTAAAATGGGTAAGAAAATCTTCAAACTCGAAACAAAGAGGAATGTTCGAAAATTGTATTTAGCTTCTTTTTTTGTTAGAGTATCAACGACGGTATCCGATCCTCAAAAGCTTTCTAGATCCAGAGACTAATCTGCATCGAGTGATCATGTCAGAACGTTTCCTTCCCTTGGCCACCAAGAATAAATTGGGATTTAACTCCAATTAGCGTTGACGGGATTCAAATATGAGTAGGAGAATTCCACACCTAGGCTCTTACCAACTCGACCACCTATGGTGGTTAAATTGTATTTAGCTATTAACTATTAACGATATTCATTGTTAGATCGATGTTGAATCAACGAGCAAAAACAAGATAGTCTTTTTTGTTTCTTTTTCTTGTGTGAATTGATTAACATAGTTTTTTTTTAAATTGATTAACAGAGTTACATGTGTCGAACTCATACCTTATCATATAAACCTCATAGACCATACTTGAAGCATTAGAGTGAAAACAAAACAAAATCGAACTATTAAGATATCAGCGTATCTTCATCATTTTTTTTTATCAAAACAAAAATACAAAAACAAAATCCCAATGAAGATAACCAAAGAGAAAAAAATAAAAATAAAAACTGATGCTATTTGTTTGTCTCTGTAGCCCTCTGTGGATAAGGAGCTTTATTAAAGAGAGATCGGAAGAATCCTGGTTTGATTCGGTTAGTTACGAAACGTGACCGTACATCCACGTGGACACTACCCGTTGACGTGTCAGAAAATCCCGCCTATCACTCCGCAAGCAACCAATAAAGAATTAATTTACTACAATAATTAAAAATGAATATAATTAAAGAGTGAGAGAAATGGTTGGATGGAAGGAAGGAAGGGGAAAAAGAAAGTAATAATAATGAAAAAGCGGAGAAAAGGAAAGTTCCTTAATGAGCGCTGCCGGTTGTGGTGGTGGTGAGCATGTGAGGCTCCATGTGCCTCTCTCCCTCATTCTGTTCCGTAGACAGACCGTTGGACGGCGGGTCCCACACTCCCCCCACATTCGCGGAGGTAGAGAATGAGAGAGGTGGCTGTGATATATCGATCGACGGATTTAATGCAAACCCGGTGGTGGCCGGCGGCGGACGTGAGGAGGTGACGGTAGTGATCATGCTAGCTGCCTGAATGGCTCAGAGAATTAGAAGATTTGAAAGGCATTCGATCAGTTAATAATAAAGTGCAGCCAATGCTCGAGTGACCAGGTAGGGTAGGTCATTAATCTTGGGTATGCAAGAGTGCCCTAATTCGCTATATACCTGTTGATCGGAAAAAAAAAAAAGATGCATAAATAAAATAAAATAAAGTATTTTAAAAAATATATAAATGCATAAATACTTTTTTTGTGCTACATGCACAATGGTTCAGAGTTCAAATACAACTCTTGCAAACAGCTGAACAACAAAAGTCCAATACAAACTCATCTTCCAAACCGTGCACTCTATATAAAGAGGCACAGAGAACAAGAGACAAAAAAAGGACAGACGAGAGGACCACGCACACGCGGACACAAAAGGAGAGAGGTGCAAGAAGGCGAAACCAAAGAGAGAAACAGAGAGAAGAAGGCGAAGCGCAGAAGAAACAAAAGAAGAAAACAAGCGGCGAGCCAGACAAAAAGGTGGAGCCTCATTCTAACTTTCTTTTCTTTTTTGCAGCTGTCTTTATCTTTCTGTATCACTCTGCCGGAAGCCCGAAGGCGACGCCATCTCCCCTAGCGTGATGACCCCGCGAGGTAGTCACCAAGTCTAAAGGCGAGGCGACCTCGCCCCCTTCCTCCCTTGTTACGACAAACATATGGCCATGCAGCTCGCATAACAAGCCATGCAAGGGGAAGGAAACAAATAATCAACGCGGGGTTCGAAGAGCAGGAACTCACCTTTGATGACTCAATAAGTCCTTGACCAGATCAAAAAGAAGGAGACGACACCTCAATTTATAGAAGAGCAGTTTCCTCAAGTCCAACTCCCAACCAAACAGGGATAGGCGCCTGGAGTTATGTGGTTCACACAATCTCATCAATTTCATCAAGGAAAAGACGACTCAATCAAGGAAAAGATGATAGAGTCCTGCAAACCGAAGTCTGCGCGCCCTCGCGAGACGGGTCCAAAGCCCTAAGGCAGAGGCGAACTTACACCCCACCAAAGCAGAAGCAGGTTACTTAACCCTAAGGGGTGGCGACGTGACTTTTACCCTAAGGGGTAGCAGGTTACTTAACCCTAAGGGGTGGCGACGTGACTTTACCCTAAGGGGTGGCGACGTTACTTAACCCTAAGGGGTGGCGAGCCAACATTCGCGCCAAGGCAGCTGGAAACCTAAGGGGTGGCGAACCAACATTCGCGCCAAGGCAGAAACCCTAAGGGGTGGTGAACCAACATCCAAGCCAAGACAGGAACCCTAAGGGGTGGCAAGCTGATATTCAAGCAAAGACAGAAACATAATGTGTGACAAGTTAAGCCCAGGCGAGGCGAGATGATGACGCAAGCGGGGCAAGATCCATTCATGCAAAAGATGAAGCAAGTCGCGGAGACATGCACGCAGAGTCCGCTCAAAAGTGAACACGCGGAGTCCGCTTACTGACATACACGCGGAGTCCGCCCACAAGTGAACACGCGGAGTCCTCCTACATATATACACGCAGAGTCCGCTCACAGATACATACGCGGAGTCCACTCTCAGACATACACGCAGAGTTCGCTCACTGACACACACGCGGAGTCCGCATGAAGGAGTAGTTCGTCTGCACACAGAGATCGCCTGCGCCATTATCAAAGACTGAGCCCAAAGCCATTCAAGCCTATTGTCACGCCACTGCCTCACCTTTTCTAGGTACTATTATCAGCAGATACTCTACCAAATTGAGTGTCCACAAAAAACACAAGACAACAAACTCACAAATACGTCTGTTAAACCAAAAGCCGGCATTAAGCCAATAAGCCTACAAACCTCTCATGAACTACCGTCGGTTTGATCCCACACACTACCAGAAAATGGGTCTTGGGCGACGAAACAAAAAAAACCGGGCGACGATAATTTTTTTTCGTCGCCCAAGGAAAAAAAATCGTCGCCTAAAGTTCAACTTTAGGCGACGAAAATAAAATCGTCGCCTAAGAATAAATTTCGTCGGCCAAGATAGAAACTAGGGCGACGAAACAATATTTCATCGCCTAAGATATTTATTTCGTCGCCTAAGTTTTTTATCCTTAGGCGACGAAACTGAGATATTTCGTCGCCCAAGATTTTTAATTCTTAGGCGACGAAACTCAAATATTTCGTCGCCCAAGATTCTTCTATATATTGAGAGGTCGGGATAGAAGAATGAGAACTTTGAAAATTTTAAACATAAATTTCTCTAGTTCTTCAAATCGTTCGGTGTTGTGGAAATCTGTCCATACATAGTTTGTGGAGCTACTCCCAGGTACGTACATATGCATATATATGCACACATATATATGTGCATATATATATATTGATTTTCAGTTTTATTTGAGTTGAATTAATGATATATATATATATATATATGCATAGAGTTTGTTCCAAGCTGAGTAAGGGGCCGTTCTGTCATAGATATGGTTCACAGGTTTGTTTAACTGGATCTCAAGATCACAAACTGACCACTCTTCTCGGTGAAGGGGTCGATAGGGGTTCGCCTCCGTGATCACAAACGAGTCCTGCCTGGTTCCTGTAGGGGGTTCGCCCTCCGTGACATTGACACTTGCCTTCTGAAACCACGGAATCCGCTCGAACTAGATATATATAATTAATAATTAGTATGTTGTATTACATTAATATATATATATATATATATATATATATATATAAAAGATATGTTCATTAAATATTGATATATATATGTGTTATTTTCAGGATATGGATAAGAGTTGGATTTCTCTTCCAAGATATCACAGAAAATATGCTGAAGGAGTTTGGGATTTTATGCAATATGCGCAGGGCAATGCTGACGGGAGTGGCATGTTCTATTGCCCGTGCAAGATGTGTAAGTGTCGCAGTGATATGCATCGATTTCCGTTGGGGACAGTATGGGACCACCTGAAGAGTAACGGATTCTGGGAACGTTACACATGTTGGATATATCACGGTGAAACCTCATCACGCCCGCATGATCATGGACAGTTTTATGAGACGGGCAGTACATCCAACGATCCAACAACGATCCAACAACGACCTTCATCAACGACATGTTTCCTCATGACAGCGGTGTATGCCCTGAACGACAGCACATTCCTCAGGCGCCGATGCAGGCCGTCCCTAGAGGTGTCAACACTGCCGGTATAGCCAAGTACAACAGACTTATTGCTTTCCAACAGACCCCTCTGTGCCCAGGTCATGAGAAGACCGTTCTTCAGTGTGTGATGGAGGTGATGCATATCAAGGTTGACACAAAATCGACCGTGACGGCTGTTGATAGGTATCTACAGTACGCTGTTTCGCTCCTGCCCGACGGTCATCGTCATCCCACCACGCATCATAAGGTCCGTCGTATCTTGAGAGATCTCGGGCTTTCCTACATCAAGATCCATGCATGCAGATATGACTGCGTTCTATTCTGGGGTAAAGATGCAGACGGTAATGACCTTGAAGGCCTTCATCGTTGTCCGGTATGTGGGACCGACAGGTATAAGCAGACTCCCGCAGGCAACAGGAAACCTGTTAAGGTACTTCGCTATTTCCCGTTGAGGGATAGGCTGGAGCGGTTGTATATGTCTTCAAAGACGGCCGAAGCTATGAGATGGCACGCTGTGAGGGAGGTGCATGACGAAGACCTCATGGTACACCCTGCTGACGGGGAGGCGTGGAAGCATATAGACAGGGAGTTTCCTCATTTTGCTTCAGAGGTGAGGAATGTGAGGCTCGGGCTGTCATCCGACGGGTTCAACCCTTTTGGGACCATGAGTCTTTCGTACAGTATATGGCCGATCATTTTGGTGCCTTACAACCTTCCTCTATGGATGTGCATGAAGAAGGAATACAACATGTTGACCTTGTTGATTCCGGGGCCCGGTTATCCAGGTATCTACTTTCCCTTCATATTGTATATATTGCTGTTGGTTCAACACCTCTCCATTTATTGTTTTTGTTCTATATTGTTGGTCATATATAGTCGTTATCTGAATTTGTTGTGGTTGTTGTTGTTGTTGTCGTTGTTGTTATCCAGGGAAGTGTCTCGATGTGTATATGAGACCGCTGATTGAAGAGTGTAAATTGCTTTGGGAGGTTGGTCATCCCACTTATGACTCCCACAAAAAGGAGATGTTCCAGATGCATGCCATGATTGTTGGTACCTTCAGTGATTTTCCTGCACGTGGGATGTTGTCCGGCAACGTTGTTAGGGGATACAAGGCTTGTCCTGAGTGCCTTAGCTCCCAGGGGTGAAGCAATCATTGCAACAAGATAGTCCGGATGGGTCACCGTGCTTACCTACCACATGATCACCCCTAGCGGATAGATACCGGGGCATTTGATGGGACCGAAGAGAGAGGTGTGGAGCCGCATAGATGGTCGGGGGAAGAGATTTTAGCAGTGCTGGATGAGTATGATTTTGGGCAGCTCAGCAATCATCCCGATATTGTGGCCAGAATACCTGAAAGACCAGACAGGTACAAATTCTGGACACATAAGAGCATATTTTGGGAACTCCCGTACTGGAGTACGCTGTTGATCAGGCACTACCTAGATGTGATGCACATAGAGAAGAATGTCTGCGACAGTGTGGTAGGTACAGTGCTCAACTTGGAGGGGAAGACGAAAGACGGTCCTAAGGCACGCGTTGATCTTAAGAAAATGGGAATCAGAAAACATCTTTGGCTGAAAGAGGGGAAGAAAAAGATGCCTTGGGCTCCTTACACCGTGAAGCCTGATCAGAAGACCCAGATCTTCAGGTGGATGAGTTGTGTGACGTATCCCTCAGGCGTTGCAGGAAATATAGCCTGGTGTGTGAACTTGCGGGAGAATAAGATATACGGCTTGAAGAGTCATGACTGTCATATTCTGCTACAACGTCTCTTCCCTGTTTTCATTCGACCGTTCCTTCACCGTCAGGTAAATTTGTGGTTAAAATTACGGTTAACCTGTCGTTGTTGGATTTTATATTAAATTTGTGATGTGTGGTTGGCCAGGTTGTGGAGCCGTTAGTAGCGCTGTCAAGATTCTTCATGAAGTTATGCACAAGGGAAGTGAGAAAATCCGATCTCCGGGAAATGCAGGCAGACATCATATACATCATGTGTAAATTCGAGAGGATCTTTCCGCCAAATTTTTTCGATATCATGCCTCACCTGATGATCCATCTTCCCCAGCAATTGTTGCTTACCGGTCCAGTACACTTCACTTGGATGTATCCCATGGAAAGGTATGTTTTATTCACTTACATCTCCAGAATACATATATGTACGTACATGTTCAATAACCATAACGTATAGTTTGCAATCTTATATTTACAGGCAACTTGGTGAGTACAAAGATTATGTCACTAATAAATCCGCGCCTGAAGGATGTATAGCTGAAGCATATATTGCGCATGAATGCGTCACCTACATGAAGTTGTATTTAGGAGCGTCGTTGGGAGCTCCGCAAGCCATGGAGGAACATGCGCCGCGGTTCAATCTCTCTATAGTTTCCAGTGATGTCGAAGTTGGTGGAGCACGACTGTCCGCCGAGTATGCATTGTCGGATGAAGAGATAGCCATAGCGCACTGGTGGGTACTAATCAATTGTGAAGAAGTTAAATATTGGAAAGAGTTGCACCTAAATTTTCCGGAAGTTGATGGTGATCTCGAGTACCACAACATGAGCTTCGCAAATTATTTTCGCACCTGGGTACGTAATTTAATCTTCCCTGTTATATATATATATATATGTAATTATTTTCTATTGAATATATTTTCGGATATTTACAGTTCAATATCCGTTACAGATGGACATGATTAAATCTGATGATAATCCAAACTGGTCGCACGAACTATTACTTCTTGCGATGCAACCGCAACGGGCTAGAGTTTATCCCACTTGCACAGTGAATGGCGTCAAATTTGTATCTGAAGAGAGAGACAGCAGACGAAGAACACAGAATTCTGGGGTGATGGCGAAAGGTCATGGCCTTGACTATTACGGTGTTCTCCATTCAGTGGTCGAACTGGTTTATGCGGAAGGCATGAAAGTGCATCTGTTCAAGTGTAGATGGTTTGATACAGGCGCACAGAGCATGAAGATGGATCAGTACGGCAATTTATCGGTCAACACTGCTACAAGCGCCTACGAAGATGACCCGTTTGTTTTTGCGACATCGGTAAAACAAGTGTTTTATCTTGATGACCTTGCCAGGGGTGACGCGTGGAAAATAGCGAACATTGTGCATCCTCGAAACATTTACCGGGCGGCTACACTTGGAGTGACCATTCCAGGGACAGAGGCTGGTGCGTATCAGGAGCCGAACGCAGTAGGTATTCATGATGTAGCTACTGTTCGTCAAAATAATGTTAAACATGGTCGAGTGCTCAGAATTCGTGACGAAGATTCAACCTTTATTGATGTTGATCCAAATGAAGAAACAGACGACGACTCTGACGACGAATTAAGACATAGATTACCAGATATTAATTCCGATACCGAAGAAGACTCATCGGATGACTCAGATTACGAGCCTTAGCTTAGTTATAATTGAGCCTTAGCTTTGTAATTGTTTGTATACTAAAAGAATATGTTTGTACTAAAATAAATAAAGCACATTTAAATTTCATTGTACAGATTTTTTTATTTTTACTCTTGGGCGACGATTTTAACAAATATCGTCGCCCAAGTATTATCTTGGCCGACGAATTACCCTAATTTCGTCGGCCAAGAGTAATCCGAATAATTAAAATAAAGTAAAACACATTTAAATTTCATTGTACAGGATTTTTTATTTTTACTCTTGGGCGACGATTTTAACAAATATCGTCGCCCAAGTATTATCTTGGCCGACGAATTAGCCTAATTTCGTCGGCCAAAAGTAATCCGAATAATTAAAATAAAATAAAACACATTTAGATTTCATTGTACAGGATTTTTTATTTTTACTCTTGGGCGACGATTTTAACAAATATCGTCGCCCAAGTATTATCTTGGCCGACGAATTAGCCTAATTTCGTCGGCCAAGAGTAATCCGAATAATTAAAATAAAATAAAACACATATAGATTTCATTGTACAGGATTTTTTATTTTTACTCTTGGGCGACGATTTTAACAAATATCGTCGCCCAAGTATTATCTTGGCCGACGAATTAGACTCATTTCGTCGGCCAAGAGTAATCCGAATAATTAAAATAAAATAAAACACATTTAAATTTCATTTGAATAATTAAAATAAATATCCCGGATATTTATTTTTTACCAAATTTCTCGTCGATTGGAAACTATTCTCAGTTGAAGGTCCGGCCAGATTACGTGATTTGGAGGGTCGAATAGCCGTTTCCGTCCGTTTAGGGGTTTGACCGCGCCGATTGACCGGACGGATCGAGCCCTTATCTTTGTCAGATGGAGCTGAATTTTTTTCCACCTACGTAATTCGTTATGCTGGTCAAATCTGACGGTCGGTTTTCAGTTCCTCTTCTCCGATCACCAAACTCACGTTATATGTACTAATGTTGTATAACTTTTTTATATAAGTGTTTAGTTTAAGTGTCGTTTTGAAGACAACGTATACGTAGATGCCTCAAACGCAAAAAAGTCGTGAAATAAGATATGACCGGAACGGTGAAATACATCAACCAATGAAAAATGAAGATATTTCGGTAAAATTTCGGTGCCGGTTGTTCCGGTCGCACGAAACACATTTATTTCTACCTAGTGGTAGCCCTATCCCGGGTATTTATTTTTTACCAAATTTTCATAGCCCCGTAAGAGTCTCGTCGATCGGAAACCATTCTCAGTTGAAGGTCCGGCCAGATTACGTGATTTGGAGGGTCGAATAGCCGTTTCCGTCCGTTTAGGGGTTTGACCGCTCCGATTGACCGGACGGATCGAGCCCTTATCTTTGTCAGATGGAGCTGAATTTTTTCCCACCTACGTAATTCGTTATGCTGGTCAAATCTGACGGTCGGTTTTCAGTTCCTCTTCTCCGATCACCAAACTCACGATATAAGTACTAATATTGTATAACTTTTTTATACAAGTGTTGAGTTTAAGATTCGTTTTGAAGACAACGTATACGTAGATGCCTCAAACGCAAAAAAGTCGTGAAATAAGATATGACCGGAACGGTGAAATACGTCAACCCGTGAAAAATAAAGATATTCCGGTAAAATTTCGATGCCGGTTGTTTCGGTTAACGAATTTTTCTCTTATTTCTACCTAGTGGTAGCCCTATCCCGGTTATTTATTTTTTACCAAATTTTTATAGCCCCGTAAGAGTCTCGTCGATTGGAAACTATTCTCAGTTAAAGGTCCGGCCAGATTACGTGATTTGGATGGTCAAATAGTCTGAATTTTATGATAGAACTCTTGGCCGACGATTTTCTTCATCTTGGGCGACGATGTTTATAGTGAAGAATGTCGTCGCCCAAGTAGACTATCTTGGCCGACGATTTTCTTCATCTTGGGCGACGATATTTATAGTGAAGAATGTCGTCGCCCAAATATACTATCTTGGCCGACGATTTTAAAAAAACAGGGCGACGACTTCAAAAATCGTCGGCCAAGATGCTCTTGGCCGACGATTTTTACAAAACAGGCCGACGATTTTTACAGAATCGTCGCCCAAGAACGCCAGTATAAAAGGTAAAAATTCGGAAACCCTAACCATTTCTTCAGCCGCCAAGCCCTCTCTCTCTCTCTCTCCGAAAATCCTCTCTCTGCCCTCTCTCTCTCCCTCTCTCCGACCCCGACCCCGACCCCAATTCGGAACCCCGACCCCGACGTCGACCCACAATTTAAGGTATAACCCTAAAACCCTAAATTGGTTTTAATTGTTTTTGTTGTTGTGATAATTGTAAATTGTTGTTGTTGTTGTTGTGATAATTGTAAATTGTAAATTGTTGTTGTTGTTGTTGTGATAATTGTAAATTGTTGTTGTTGTGATAATTGTAAATGGTTGTTGTTGTGATAATTGTAAATTGTGATGTACGGTTTAGGGTTTACGGTTTACGGTTTAGGGTTTAGGGTTTAAGATTGTAAATGATTAAATAATTTAGGGTTTATTTAGGGTTTAGGGTTTACGGTTTAGGGTTGTTGTTTAGGGTTTACGGTTTACGGTTTACGGTTTAGGGTTTAGGATTGTAAATGATTAAATAATTTGTAAATATATTGTAAATGATTAAATATTTTTTGATTAAATAATTAAATAATATAAATTATAATTGTAAATATATTGTGGAAATTTTGTAAAAAATAATGGATTATTTTTGAGTAAGGATGTAAATATTCGTAATATAATTTTTATGATGTAATAATTGCGAATTAATGTAAATAATTTGTTATGTGAATAAAAAAAATAATAAATCCTATAATAATTATTAAATTTTATTTGTGCTATTATTGTTGATAAATTTTTCGAAGTTTATGGTTATTTTTTGTGAACTTAATTATAAGACGGTAAAATATTTTTAATAAATTTATGGTTATTTTAAACAGGATGGCCATGAGGAGAACTTCTGGACAAGACGGCTCGGACGGTACCTCAAACAACCCGTCGGAATCACCGTCGATCGGGTTTCCGTGGCAGTTGACGGCCCGACGTGAGGCGCTTAGGGGTGGCGCGAGCGGCTCGGGTTCTGCTGGGCAGTCGGGTCCCGCAGCGACGGCTCCTCGTCATCCACCCATACTTCGCCGGTCGCGATCCCGCAGCGACGCCCCCACACAGTCGTCCCCGACCGACGGTGATGGCGGGTCATCCGGGGTCCCTATGGTGCCGTCCGGCCTCTTCCTTCCTCCGACGATACCGGCGATACCTCGCGTCGATGAGGAGGGTCGACCGATTCGGGAGCAGCTCCCGCATGTGGCACCGCACGAGGCCTATATCTACCGGGAGTTTCCCACGCCTCTTCATCCCGTGAGGGTCTCCGAGCAGGCGGACGGAGACGAATCCGTCGGCTCAGCCTCATCCTCAGGTAATTTATTATTACTTTTTTGTCGATTTACATTTTTTTTTTGTAAAAATGTATTATTAATATTAAATTTGATTCACAATGTCACAGCCGCCGGAACGAGAAGGCGGAACAGGAGAGGCACCGTCAGCAACAAGGGACTCGATAGGGCGGTCGAGTCCGCTGGACGGATCGCCATCCCGTTTTCCAACGGGAAACCGGTGGACGCCGCGTTGGGAAACCGGTACACGCGCGCCGCGGGAGGCACCATCCGCTCCAGACTCCCTATGTTGTGGGGAGTCTGGAGCCAGGTTCCTGATGGAGTGAAGGAGATGCTCCATCAGTCGATGTCGGTGAGTTTACTCGATCAATTACTATTTTTTTAACTAATAAATTATTTAATTATCGAAAAAAATACTAACAAGTGGTAATGCAGCAATGGTTTGTGGTTCCCGAGGAGGGACGTGACTGGGCGGACAAGGCCCATAGGGAGAGGTACCTCTAGCTATTTAATAATTTATTAAATTTTATTTTTTTAATAAAATTATTAATATTTTTTTTGTATATGTAGGTTCAAGGAGTGGAAGCACGACCTCCGGGAACACTGGAAGAAGTACGGGAGCGACCGTTCGGGTACCCCGAAGGAGTTCGAGTATCGGGAGTACGAGTGGCGGTGGCTTCTTGTCACGCAGTTCAACGACCCTCACAAACAGGTAATTCGTAAACAAATTTGAATTAATTTAATTAGTGAATTAATTATAATTGTATGTTTTTAAATATTTACTAACGATAATTTTTTTTTGAAGCACCTCGCCCGGGTGAACGCTGAGAACCGGCAACAGAACACAACCAACCATCGTGCCGGTTCGAGGCCGTTTTCGGCCATCATGGACGACATGCGGCGAGAGCGGCCAGAGGAGAACCCCTATGTGGGGACCTTTCAGAGGGCATATCCTCATTCTGAGGAGGATCTTGTAAGTTCCTTATATTTTCTAATTTTTAATTTTAATTACATTTTATTAAATGTATATTAATATATTTTTATAATATATCCAATTAGGCGAGGGTGAGGGAGGCGGAGCAAGAGGTCATCAGAGGCATGGTGAACGACACATGGCCGGGCACGGCAGAGGATGACATGTCAGAGGCCATGTCCAGGATCGACACTTCAGATCCTACCGTTGGGGCGCGGATTATGGCCACTGCCTTCGCGCAGCGTTCCAACACCTACTACTGCCGGGGTATGGGAGACGCTGGAAAGGGGATCCTGAAGACGACGCCAGGATTTCAGCGCAAGGGAGCCGCCGGAGCCTCAAGCAGCAACAGCCAGACCACTCGGCTACAGGATCAGTTCGCAAGTCTACAGTCTGAGCTGGAAGCCCAAAGAGCGAGGGAGTCTGAGCTGGAAGCCCAAAGAGCGAGGGAGATGGCGGCGATGGCGGAATCATATGCGGCTTCCAATGCTGCGCATATGGAGCGGGTGAATGAAGTCACCAATGCCAACCAGGCGGCTATGGGACAGTGGATGACTACCTGCATGTCTGCACTTGCGGCCGGACAGCCGTTTCCGCCCATGCCTACGCCTATACCATTACCTCAGTGGCCCCATCCTCAGTGGCCCCAGCCTCAGCAGCAGCCTCCTCAGCCTGACCAGCCGCCGCCTCAGGACCCTCCGAACGGGAATGATGAGTTAGATTTCGGGTTTCTCGATCCATAGGCAGAATTTTTGTAATAAATTATTTATAAATTTATAAATTTGTGTTATTTTTAATTAAATTTTAGTATTAGAAAACTTTAAAGAAATGCCGAAAAAAAAAATTCCAGCAAAAATTAAAAAAACATTATTTATATATTTAAAAAAAATTATTTAATTATTTTAAAAAAAAAAATTTAAATATATCTTAGGCGACGAAATTTCTAAATCGTCGCCCAAGATTTAACACCTTGGCCGACGAAAAAATAATATCGTCGCCTAAGATGTAGTGATCTTAGGCGACGAAATATTTATTTTCGTCGCCCAAGGTTAGAAGATCTTAAGCGACGAAAAAAATTTTCGTCGGCCAAGGTGTTAAATCTTGGGCGACGAATATTTTTGGGCGACGAGAGGTATATTTTAGGCGACGAAATTAGTATCGTCGCCTAAGAATTACTCTTAGGCGACGACGGAATTAAATTTCGTCGCCCAAGTTCTTGACCGACGGACTTCTGGCGACGACTTCTTGGCCGACGACATGTCGTCGCCTAAGTACTTAGGCGACGAAATTTTTAAACAGGGCGACGATTTTTTTTCGTCGCCCAAGACCTATTTTCTGGTAGTGACAAAAGGGTACGTAGGCAGTCTAGCAACCCACTAGATGCAACCAAAATTCCAAACAGAATTCCTGACACCACCAGTTAGATTCTTTCAGTCCAAACACCCTCAAACATACACAGTTCTCGTTGGTACTTTGTAATCGAATCAAAGGGTTTTCCCCTAAAATACAGGGGTTGTAATTAAGGAATTTAATTTATTTTATTCTGAATGGGTCGAACCAGATAAAAAATCAAAACCCTATCTTAGTCGATAAGACAGGGTGAAGTTATGTTGGGTATATACAGTTGTTTACAAATTTTGCCCAACATAGTTTTTGGGGTTGTAATTAAGGAATTTAATTTATTTTATTCTGAATGGGTCGAACCAGATAAAAAATCAAAACCCTATCTTAGTCGATAAGACAAAGTGAAGTTATGTTGGGTATATACAGTTGTTTACAATTTTTGCCCAACACTACCTCTGACGCTGACTTTTACTTCCTTGTGATTACATGCTGCATAGACAGTAGTACTTATAAATGCAATGAACTGCGTTCTAGGATCGAATACGTTATAGCCTTACAAGATTACGTTAACCTCTTGATCAAATTAATCCTATTTCATGATATATATATATATATATATATATATATATATATATATATATATATATATATATATATATCGAGTTTCTAAATGCATATCATATCGTTCTGTTGTGTCATACACATCTTAGTCATATCAAACATTAGCCCCACTCGATCTGGCTCGACTTAAACTATATCTTAAACAACTTAACTACACCTCTTAATAGTTGTTGAAGTGGATCGATCCAAGAAAAATAAGTGAGCTAGGAACATGAACGTCTTAATCGAAAAGAGAAATACACGAACGGAATTGTGGCTCGTAAAAGAAAAAGGTATGTGACAACTGGTGTATATATCCATGGTTCCACCATGCACATGGCATGGCTAGCTCTAACATGTTGGCTGTAGCTCGATGTTCACCTCTCAACAAATGAAAAAGCTTTACTTGGAAGAAAAAGGTTTACATCATTCAATTACAGCTTGCTAATGTGTGTGTGTGCGCGCATCATCGAGCACAAAACCTAATTATCTGGATTTGGAAATAACATTGCTGGGTATCTTAGTTTGCCACTTTGCAATACATATATGGATGAAAGGTCTGTTCATGTCGGGCTATTCCATCATTCGATTCATACACACTTATTTCGTTAATTAATTAAAAAAAAACTTAATCTACCTAACAACCCCTTTTTTGTTATTATATAATAGTGCGTAGTATAGGGATCGATGATTAAGGCAAACCCTAAGGAGATGGAAGCAATAGTACGTACGTTCTTCCCTGAACATTTGAATGAATCTAAAGTTCTATAAATTAATCAAGTCAACCAGAATATATATGAACAAAGGAGGAATGTATGTCATTTAAAGGATATTTATCTGATTTATTTTGATGAAGATATCCTATGAATCTATGATTATTGATGCTTGCGTTTAATCCTAACAAGGTCTCATTAATTGTGTTCTTGAAATTTACCAGATGTATATAACCATTTTATAGAGAATCGATATATAGTCGTCTTTTCTTTCTATAGTATCAAAATTTCAATATATAAGTAAGCTCTAATTAAGTGAAAGGTTAAACGATTCCGGCATCATAATTCTTTTTTATTAACAAAGACTTAAAAACAACCGCATCAACCCTTTATTTAAAAAAAAATCAAAATAATAAACGAGTATTATATTTCTATGACTCGAAGCTAGATAGATAGACAAAACTAAATACTGCCCTCGATCAAATTGTAGAAAGACATGGTGGCTCACCCTATACTGTATATTATGGAGATATACATGCACTGAGTTTGACATATATATGCAGTTCCGACCACATTTAGGCATTTATGTTCACACAAAAATCAAATAATTTGCTCAACTTGGTGAAAGGTAAGCTTTTGCCAACATCTCATTCCATACTTGAAACTCAGAAACTCCATCATGCATGGATACAAAAAGTAGGGAAGACAACGAACTAACACATCCCATTTGGATAGCCATTTAGATTAATATTGTTTGTGGATGTTGAAATCGATCAACAGGGTTTTGTACTGAGTACAATCCACTTAGAAATCTGAAGTAAGCAGTAGCATGTTTAGGTATTCAATGTTTAGTGCTTTCCATATCATCCCCATCCTTGTCCATGAAGTTAGCCACCCTACCTTGAAATATATGCCTAATCCACCAGCCAACACGCCACTCTTGATCGAAAATGAAATTAGCTCCACCATTTTTCCTTAATTTCAATGGGGCAAACCATCAACTAACATCCCATGTGAACTAATGACCCCAAATTTGGTTGTTCAGGGGCTCATCAAGAACAAATGGATATACAAAGATTATTTCATTCCAGATGCCCTTGTATGCACGTAAATGTGTACAAATTGAACGTATAGAGAATACGTACCTTCCTATATATACGAACAGCATCGATCATCCGTTAATTTCAAACTTTGTATAACGTTAATGTTTTGATCAAATTAACGTTGTTATAGGGTAAGGATTTAGATTCTAAACTTATTAAGGTCGATGTTTAGAGTTTGTAACTGAATCCGGCCGAGTTCCAAGGCCATAATCTGAACGGTTTGGGGCAAAGCACCGTTGTAGTTTGGTATAGAGTACACACTACAACCAGACCCGAACCTGAGATGAGGCCGACGAGGCAGCCGCCTCAGGTCCCAAAAATGTAGGGGCACCAAAATCTGGCAGCTGCCTTGAGCAGGAGGGATTATAAAAGTTTGCTAGCTATGGAAACTAAAGCTTAAAGCTAGCTAAAACTGTTTGGGTTTTGGTTTTTTGAAATGAAAAACATAGGAGGAGAGAAATGATTGGGTTTAGAAGAGAAGAGAAGGGAGAGAGAGAGAGAGAGAGAGAGAGAGAGAAGTTTGAGAAGGCGATAATGATGAGCAGTGATGGCTGTCGACGATAGTATAAAAACTGGATTTTGTGGTTTAGAAGAGAAGAGAAGAGAAGGGTTAATCACTTGTTTATCTTTTAACTCTCTTTTTTTTCCTATCATCACTGTTAAGTTAATAGGCCCCCACCGCCTCTAAAAACTGGGTATCTCTCCCAAACTTCTAAACCATTTGTTTACGCCTAAATTAATATTTTATTGGACAGTAATTGTCTATGTAAATATTAATTACTTTCTTAGTCTGTGTCAGTCGACAAGCCCAAGTTCCTTTTAAGTTCACAAAAATCGGCCCGCCAGCAAGACCATGCGAGGCGATTTGCAAAATCCGCACGCGGAATGACTCCGCGCGGACTAAACGGATCTCGTGCGCTTATGGACAAAAGTACAGCTCGCGCGGACTACAGGTCCCGCGCGAAGTAGCAGGGCTCGCACGCTTCCGGACAAAAACACAGCTCGCGCACGAAATGACTTCGCGCGGAGTGAGAATCCATCTCGTGCGCTTCACGCGGAACACACAGTTCGCGTGGAATGCTGTGCGCGGAATATGACTTTGGCATTAAGCAAGGCGGAGTGTATATTGGCGAAATGACTCGCTAGTTCATGAGCTCGCGAGGTAGACATACGCGGAGTCCGCGCGAGCACTTTTAATCGTTTTGGACTTGTTACAGTCTTTGACACGCTTTGGGCCAATCCCTGTGGCCCTTATCAATTAAAAAGGCTTATTTTGGCCCGCAAGGTGGGATTGAGCTACACAGTCCGCGGTTCGCGCGAGTTATTTGTCTTCTACATGGACTGTAGCACCCCGCGAGATAAGACTGTTCCTAATTTCAGTCTGCATCGGACTTTACAGTTGAGAGGCGCGCCAGAAACAATGTCCTATTCTAAATGAACTATGCGAGATGGATATGTGTCACATGCGGATTGGTCTGCATGGGATGAACAGTTCTTTTGTGCTTCACGTTGCAGTGCAACACGTTTCTCATTATCTTTTGCGGCGGACTCGCTCTCTCCCACTATATAAAGAAGCTCCACGGCTTACAGATACCTCTCCCTACACAATTACTCAAATACAATACAAAACTCTTCAACCAAGTTGAAACCCTCGACCCAGTCGAATCACCTACGCTCCTAGGAGCTTCATTGCCGCTTCCCTGCTGAAGCAACATCTCTCCGACACACAATCAATCAATCTCAAGCAAATACAAACAGCATTCAACCTCGTTGAAAACCCTTCGACCCCGTCGAAATCTCCAGCGCTCCCAAGAGCCAACCTCCTTCGAAGCCTCTTCGAAGCCTTGATTCTAAGCGCCCGCCGCCTAGAATTCCTCAGAGCTCTCCGGAACTCGCCCCCGTTTCCTCAGAAACATCCCTATAGTTGCTCTGCTCACCCCGCCGTGAGTATCGACCGCTTGTGCTGTAAATTCCTCATCTGAGGTGGCACCTGGAACTCCGCTCGCCTGATCAAGAAATGAAGCCCGCGCACTCCTTCATCACATTCCTCGTCTGCGAGGTGGCACGCCCGCAACTTCTCCATCCTCTTTGGATCGCCATCTGCCTCGGCTCCGCACGCTGAGGATCGTGGCTAAAACACCATTATGCCAGTTTTATTCCCCATTACTGGTCTCCTCAAACTCCTCTGCTCAAGGTGAAGCTCAGTTGAACTGATTGTTTGGGCATCATTTTTCGGACTAGCCTCAGGCCCAGAAATCTCAGATCCGAGCCTGACTACAACAAAGATTGGCCCCAAACGGCCACACACGACACATCAAGAAGACTGGCCGGTTACCGGTAGCCGCTGCGCGCAACTGTCTTTGACCTAAACCCACCTCTGCAAACAACACCAACAATACTTACGACACTGCCCTTTCGAATTTCCCAGAACAAGAAGCACTGCTCTTAAGAAAATCCCTAATGTAGTTCATGATCTCATCCTAATTAAGGATGTTACCACCTATATTCTTTCGCTCGAATAACCCGACGGATCGAGCTCTATTCCAGTAACAAACCCACTATCATTGCCAAACAAATAGTGCGTGTAACACTGAAGCAAAAAAACAGAAGAAAAAAAAAGAGGAAAATTTACAGAAAGGTTAATGGCCGAAATACTCGGCAGCTCCACTAATTAAAGAACATTCGAACATTTCCAATAGAGCATGAATCAAGGGGTTGGTCAAGTCCTGGCTGCAACTCACTTACTTTGGGCAAAGGTGAAACAAAAGCGCAAGCAAAAAAGCCAACCCACTTACTCGTATGTTTGTCTACACCCGCCAGATTTTTTTGGTACCATACTTTGCCCTACGAAATCTCTCTCCCTTTCCCTTTTTCATTATGTAAATGATTCCACTAGGTAAATATATATATAACCCAACTGTTAATCACCAACCCAGAAACCCCCAATCTCTCTCTCTCTCTCATGCATATATTCTGGGTAGCTTGGTTGCTTGTATGTCAAGGTATGAACTTGATGGTGGTGCATGTGGACCTCAGCCTATCAATTACCTCAGTACTCATCAACGCAACGAATTAACCAATCCGAAAAAGTGATTCTTAAAGAAAGCTAAGGCAGGAGAGGGAGTTGAATTTGGAAGTGGTTAATCTCGAGTCATTATGGTTTGGTTAACCAAAGATTAAGACACTGCACTGCCCCCATAATTGTCAACCATTGTGGACCAATCTGATCGATTGTTACCCTTTGCATGCAGCACCAATTGCAATTGTTTTTTTTAGTTATTTGATGATTGATAAAAATCATTTACTGTTATTTTCCTTAGCTTTCTTTACCTTTCTCTATCACGTTTTTCTTTATTCTAATGAGTAGGATCAATCATTTTTCATAATACTCGATCTTTAAACGATTAAAAACTGTTCGCTCATCTATCAATTTTCAAACAAATAAGGCTTTTGTTGACATCTAAATTAATTTTAATGAATAATCTCTTATTTATTTGATGACAATTAAATCACTAAAAAATCTCTTAAATTCTTTTATTTTTATGATAGCGCCCCAATTTTCAAATGATGAACTAGAAATTGAGTGGTCTCCTCCATGAGATCACAATGTGGAGTTGTGGACTGGGAAAAAAAATGCAAAAGTTGGTTGGAAATGTTACTAGCATTATTTGTTCTTACTTGAAAGTCGACGTGATGTTAGCTAAATGTAGAATCTAAGTAATGCATGTTGAGAGAAAAAATGTATGACATGCATGGAGATAGCGGACCGATCATTAGCTTAGTCTAATTTGATTCTCCCCTTGATTTTTCCTTAGTATTTTTCTTCAAAACATCTGAATTTGAGTGCAGTCACTAAACTTGAAATAGGTTATACTCAAAAAAAAAAAAAAAAAAAAAAACCTTGAATGAGGTTGATAAGGAATTGAAAATAGGGAAAATGCCCTAATGCCCAAATATTTGCAAACTAAATCTCATTCCAATTAAAATCTTATCATTGTGCACATTTCAATGATTCTTGAAAAAAAGACGGTATTACCCTGTGTTTAATTAAACCTACATCATTCTTTTCTTATCTCTTTCTTCTTCTTCTCTCTTCCCGATCCATTCCTCTCTCTCTCTCTCTCTAACCGAGTTGCTCCACTAGAAACCCAAAATCACCGACCGACGCCGGTGACTAACGATCCGCCTCGATCTCATCATCCTCATCCGGATCCAGCCTCCTCAAACCTCTCTCTCTCTCTCTCTCCAACTCCAGATCAGAGCTCGACTCTCTCTCTCCCTCCCTCGTCTCCACCGACGATCCCCCCGCCGTCTTGTCCTTCCTCCACAAGCTCGTAGTCTGCTGCCCCGGCCTCCTCCACTCCGACGTCCTCTTCGACCACCAGTCCTCCTCCTCCTCCACCCAAATCATCCACCACCACCCGTCGCCGCCTCCGCCTTCGCCGTCGCCAGATTGCTCTTGGTCTCTCTATGTATTTCGACACAGTTTACTGAAGATCTCGGACAGGGTGACGGAGTACGTGGCGGTCCGGCCGGGTTTGAATTTGTATAGTTGAGCTAGGTCTGGTGACTTCACGGACGATTAGATCGGGATTGCAACCCCCGGCCAGGCTAGGGATTTGAAGGTAGGATCTGATCCTTCTTTGATATTGTTGGTAAATTATGGTTGTTGTTGGTTTGGAGGTTAAATTGGTGTTGTGGTTGGAGAAGGAGAGAATGTGAGAAGAGTAGTCTTGCTGTTATGATTTCACTTTGGATGGAGAGAGGAATCCTTGTGATTAAGCCATGGATACTGGGGGTCAGTAACCAGTTACTGGGGGTCAGTAACTGGTTACTGGGTGTCAAGTAACTGGTCAGTAACTGAAAACAAAATGATTATTGGGTGTCAGTAACTGAAAACTAAAAGTTATTGGGGTCAGTAACTCGATTATTAAGGTCAGTAACTGGTTACTGAGGGTCAGTAACTAGTTACTGGGTGTCAGTAACTGAAAACAACATGATTATTGGGTGATTACTGGGTGTCAGTAACTGAAAACAAAGTGATTATTGGGTGTCAGTAACTGAAAACTAAGTGATTACTGGGTGTCAGTAACTGAAAACTAAAAGTTATTGGGGGTCAGTAACTGGTTACTGGGTGTCAGTAATTAATCAATAACTGGTTACTGGGGGTTAATAACTGGTTATTATGGGTCATTAACTAGTCAGTAACTGATTATTGGGGATCAGTAACTGGTTACAGGGGAAAATCCGGTGACCGGAATCCGGCGGTCGGGGAAAATCCGGTGACCGGAATCCGGCGGTCAGGGAAATTCCGGTAACCGGAATCCGGCGGCCGGTGACCGGAGTCTGAGGTTCCGGCCAAGTCTTTTCATGTTGAAGAGGTGGGGGCAACATTGGAATGGGAAATAAGAGGTTTGAATTAGTACTAAATGGGCATTTTCCCTTGAAAATATAGGAACTAGGTACTGACATTAATTTAAAATTGGAATAGAAATGCATGAGAATTTGAATTATTGAAAAACATGGAGGTGTGTTTTAATTGGTAGAAAATATTGTTTGCTAAGCAAAGAGAAGAGGGTGCTTTTGGGCAGGCCCGGATTTGAATAGAGGCACAAGAGGCTTGGGACTCAGGGCCCAAAAATCTAAGAGGCCCAAAAATATTTTTTTATAGTTGTCCAAATTTTTATTTTTTTAAAATAATTTTTTGGCTGTGCAATCTGACATGAATTAAAGACAACTATCCTAAAACAAAGACAATTACACGTGATGAGGGGCCAAACCATTAATTACTACTTTAAATTTGTACCCATAAAAAAGTTAAAATATTAAATAGAAGCAGCCAAACAAGTAAGAGATTTGTTGTATAGATAAGATTTATAATACAATTAAGATTACTAAACCATCAAAATTTTGGAATTCTATTTGCATAATAAGTATTTTGCATAAAAATCTTATATATTTTTAGATGTTATATGCTAATATATATATATATATATATATATAAATTAAGGGCCCAACTCTGAGAGTTCGACTCAGGCCTCAAAATCTCAGATCCGGGCCTGCTTTTGGGTTATTAACAACTTATTAAAAACATCTTTAACAGACTCTTTACTTTAACTCTGTAGTTATTTTAGAGAGCGTGTTTAGTTTTTTTGGATGTTTTAGGAGCTCCAGCAGACTAGTCAAACTTGAGTTATATTTAGCTAGCGAGATAACTCAAATGAGACTAGCTATAATTTAATATATTCATTTTAAGATATTTTAAATGATATATAAATACATTTGAACTATTTGATATTTATTTAAAGAATAATATTTATATAATGCTAACTAAAATAGAGAGTATTGATGCATGCATATTTCTAAAATGGCTAGCTAAAATAATATTTTAGCTAATTTGACAAAAATTTAACTAAAAATGACTAGCATTGCTAAAGATGCTTTAATGTGTTTATGGCATAGGAAATTTGGTTTGAAGGCGAGATCATTTACATTACCCACACTCTTTGTTAATTAAGACACGAAAACGAAAGAGTTATCATTAATTCTAATGTCTGTTATACGTAAATTATTAAGTTAAGAATCGAAGTCTCCACGTTCAACTCTCGTTCCTGGTAAGTAAACAACCCCTTGACATTTAGCAAACAAACTTACCTGTTTTAATCTACAAGTAGACTAATGATCGATGTGAATGATAGTAAGAAAGCTTGTTAACTAAGAAAGTCAAGGGGGCACATAAGTCACCCATGCCACCAAAATTGGTCCATAGAATCAATGGCGGTGGTTGTTCTAGTAGTAGTTCATGATGCATTGTCGTCTCATGTGCATGTGTACCTTTCTGTACTACATCATTATTTCCTCCTAAATAGCTTCGCAAAGGCGTGGCCGAGCTGACATGATTCCCACCACTTGGTTCTTCCCCGTCGGAAAAAGGGAAACTTACCAAACTACCCTTGAGCTTGAATATTAGTCAAACTGGAAACTTTTGCCAATTTTCTTGGGGCCAACAACGAACGCAGCATTTTAAAGTTTGGGTGCTCCCGCCTCTACGGTCAGACCCGGTCTTGCTTTGTTTCTCTTTTTTTACTTTTACTTTTTGTATGAAGCTTCTTCTTGCTCTCGTGAGGTTGGTAAATAAACTGGCCGGAATCAGAACTCGACCGTGATTAGGTACTTTTTTTACTTCAAATGTCATGAAAAGACAAGTGAGAGAGGTTTTAGTAGGACAGTCGTGTTATGAAACTAGTGTGCGACGAGTGTGATCTGTCGAAAACATGCTATAGTTACTTTTGTTTTTATTTAAAATCATTTTTCTTCCATAGTTGTGTACCCCTTACAACCCCATTAAGGTACCCCCTACAAGCAAGGCTAATGCTTGCCAAATTGTCATGCTCATGAATGTCAAGTTGTTTTGTCATATGCTATACTGAGTATGTGCCTAGAATTTATTTTACAAACTTGTGGAAAATGACTTTAGGACGTCTTGAAACCACGGCTCATAAATTCATTATGTTTTTATTTTTATTTTTATGATTTTTCTAATTTAAGGCTCACATTACACATATTATGCTTGTCACACGGCCGTACGTGGTTATTAGTAAAAGTTAGGTTATGTTTGGACAGTTTGGATATGTAGTAAAGTAACTTCCTAGCTCGACACGATTGCATGACTACAAGGACAAGACTCACAAGAGTCACAAGACACTGGCTGGAATAAGGAAATTGTTGTTTTACCTATTTTCCTGCAATTTTATTCTCTATTAATTGGCTTGTGAAATTTTATAACGAATTAAAGGGAGGAGGCTAGGGGTTGGAATTAATTACAAGATGCTTTAGCCACAAGTTCTTGTGCATTAAATTTCCAGAGGCTTCTTTTTTGTGCATTTATGGCTTGAAGTTGATGGCTTCAATTCCCCCCTCACCAAAAATCAGTATACCCCCCACTGTCACTCCGTGTAACGTGTGAAAGCTTTAACATTCAGAGCTAAATTTACTGTACTGCCCGTAGTCACTATAAATGTGTAACTTTCATTAGTTTTGAGAATTTACATTTACCTGCATGACAAGGATGGACAACAATTTTCTCATTTTATGGTGTCCTAAATCGCTTTCTTCTGCCTAACATCTATGGTTAGGTAAAATGTATTAAAATCTCCACATAACCAGATTTAACATATTACAAGAAGATGTGTTATAACTTCTTACCCCTTTTTTTTTTCACAATAGTCGCAACACATTGACAAAATTGTATGTAGCACATGAGCTCACCGAAACGAAAGCAAACACAAAAAAGATGGAACAACGGAAACGGTAATACCAATGAACAAGAAAGAATGAAGGGCACGAGCATACAGCTGCTTAGATAGATTCATGTAGCTATCTCCGGCTTCATATGTTCCTTTCAAATTTAGTGTTGATGTAAATATGCACACATGATCAATGGAACATCCCTAACAAAATCGCATCACAAGAATTCAAGCTCACATGGAGCACATTCACACCCCATCATTACCATTCTAAGCTCGGCGTCATTTGTACATCTAGTTCCGGTCTTCCAAATTCAAACCCAAAAATAAAGGGAAGGAAAGCCCCGCAAAACTGCCACCAAACAATGCCTTCAATTCCACAGCAGCAATTTAATTAAGCTTATTGTTTCCTCTCTCAGCTATACTACTTGATTCATGGGCGGGTCAAACCAGAAAACCCATAAGGCCGTGATTGCCGCCTGGAATTACAATCCCCTCCCCAAACACGCCATTACCCAAATTTTAATAATTATTAAATAAAAATAAATAAAAAAGGGCAGCAGAAGACCGTGACATCTGTTCCCGTGACCACCCCATCCGTACTTCCCCTCCGTAACGGCCTCTGCTGACGTGGCGTATACAGTTAGTTAGTGGAGGTCCAGTAAAAAAGTAAAAAAGTAAAAAAGTGAAGAAAGAGAAAGGGGTGTGAAGGAGAGCAGTTAATGTTGGTGGTGGGGGTTGTTTGGTTGTTGGGTTAAAGTGAACCTAATTCAAAAGATAAAAAATGTTACGGCGTTATTAGTTAAGACTTAAGAGTAGTGAGTTAACGGTTAACGGCGTTAACGAGACGGGACTGGAGGAGGAGAGGACTGTACTAGTGTGCGTGGGTGTGTGTATATAAAGCAGAGGAGGGTCATTGTGGGAGCTCATTCTCTGACTTGGGTTTTTTTGTTGGTTCTTCTCTCTCTCTCTAGCTCTGCACACAGAACACTAAAACACTGCGTTTTGTGTGCTCTAGCTCTCTCTCAGTGTCTGCAATTCTCTCTGCTCCACATTAACTCACAGAGAGAGAAAGAGAGAGACAGAAAGATAGCAATGGCGGTTTCGGAGAATAAGAAATGGATTACGGCCTGCGTGTCGGTGCTTCTTTTGTTCTGCTTCGTCGCTGCAATGTCCGGTCGTGTCAGCCTCGACGGTACCCCTATCCTCAGGTTTTAACCTCTCTTATTTTTTACTGCGGTAAATTTTTCCAGAGCAGAAAATCTCAGCTGCATTCTCCTTCTTGTTGTTCTTTGAGTGAAAACGAGCTTCAGAAATTGAGAATTTCTTGGAATTTTGGGGGTTCGGGTCCTACAAATTAGGCATTTCTGTTTTGGATTTAAGAGTTACTGAAACGGCGTCATTTTGCTTACTTTGCTTTGCTTTTGTGTTGTGAAGGAATGGTGGAACGGAGGAGTTGCAGAGCTCGAGCAATTCATCAATGGCGGCCAGGTGGGTTTTCTTTTGACCCAACCAGAGTTAATTATTTTCAGTTTTGTTTTCTACTTTTTTCCACGTGGACGGATCTCAACCGTCGTGTGTGTTCCTTCTCGTTTCTGAGCCGTTGGGATTAACCGTACATGGCAATCACAGCCGTTGAGATCCAGATCCCTAGATCTGGGCCGTTATGTTCGTTCCCCTCGGATTCCACCCTTCTTCCTTTCACCGCATTTCCAAATTTACCCTCACCACCGACTCTAATTTACACTCTTACCCTCACTCCTAATGATGTTTATCCTCGGGGGCAATTCCGTCATGGGGTTCGCACCGCCGACTAACCGCCCCTAACCGTTTCTACTCGACACTGTCTGCACTCGCCTCTCGGGCACAGTGTCCCCACAGTAAATCGTGTCTCCCACCGAAACGTGTCTCGCTCTGATTGGTACCACCCACCCTCAACGGTCCTGGGCCCGAGAGCGAAATGTTTTGGACTCACATGGGGTTAAAACTGTAATTACCTAATTATTTTTTTGTGAGATAATTAATTTTTATTTTTTGGTATGATTGAATACTCTTCAGGGTGAATGAGAATGATGATGGAGGGTTGAATAAGCATGCAGTTGAGAACCCAGATAAAATTGCTGCCATGGTTGACATGTGCGTTCTCTCTTTCTCTATTGGATAATGACAGCTAACTTATATCTGGTCCTACTCAATTTTATTTCTGATTATGATTATATATATATATATTTTCTTTTCTTTTTTCTGGTTTGAGCATTTGTCTCTGTGATGCCCATGATGGTAGATAGTGATATTCATTTTTTTTTTTGGGACTGGGAAGTTTTAATTCAGTTTTGGTGTACCTGTGATTGGTGCTCTTATTGAGGGAATTGGAACCTAACCCAACTAACTCAATTGGGATTTGCATTGAGGTTAGAGTTTACACATGAGCAGATGCAATCCCACATGGTGTCTGATGCTCATAAACATAAACAAATACCTTATCTGGTGCTGAGAGCCAGTGAATTTGATTATAGCTTGGTCTTTGTTGATTTGGAATTTCACTTTGTGAAGTTACTCATATGGTGGAGTACATCTTTGTGTCAAACAAAGGAGGCCATCCAATAAAGATGCTATAGGCTTTTTGAACCCCACCTTTTCTCCTGCTTTTTTATTTGTTGTTCTTGTTACTATCAGTACTACTTTTATGTGGAGATTTTTTGAAAGATCTTGTGAAAGTGAAAGCATTGTTAAGCTTCTTATGATGTTTGGCTGAAATGATTTGGTAAGATTTAGATTGTTATATTGTTTGGTTACTTTTCACAAATGGAATATGATTATTGAACAAAAACAAGGATTAAAAATGTCACATATACTCTGATTTCATTCATGGACAACAGTTAACCAGCGATTGTATTCTTTATGGATAGTGACCTAATTGTCTTCATAAATGGGACAAACTACTTGCAATTTCCAGGCTGAGTAAGTTACCTTGTAGTACAAGACATAAAAGGAAACTGGGCAGAAATTACCATCACTAAAATTTTATAGGAAATTACTATCCCACTTTACCATGAATATGACATGAACTATCTGTCTGCTTGTTTGTCACTGGGGCGTGATCATGCTTGAATTATGTTTGAACAGTTTTTTTTGACAGTTATGTTAATAGTAGAAACACTTTGGATATTGCAGGAGTATCCGCAACAGCACTGAAAGGAGAAAGCTGGGCTACTTCTCATGTGGAACTGGAAATCCCATTGATGATTGCTGGCGTTGTGATCCCAACTGGCAAAAGAACCGCAAGCGTCTTGCAGACTGTGGAATTGGTTTTGGCAGAAATGCCATTGGTGGTCGTGATGGACGCTTCTATGTTGTCACTGATCCTAATGATGATGATCCCGTTAACCCCAGACCCGGCACTCTGCGCCATGCTGTCATCCAGGATGAGCCCCTCTGGATTGTGTTCAAACGTGACATGGTGATCCAATTGAAGCAGGAGCTTATCATGAATAGCTTCAAGACCATTGATGGCCGTGGAGTCAATGTCCACATTGCTAATGGAGCATGCATTACAATCCAGTTTGTCACAAATGTTATAGTTCATGGTCTGCATATCCATGACTGCAAGCCCACAGGAAATGCTATGGTGAGGAGCTCCCCATCTCACTTTGGATGGAGGACAATGGCTGATGGTGATGCTATCTCCATCTTCGGGTCAAGCCATATCTGGGTTGATCACAATTCCCTCTCCAATTGTGCTGATGGTCTTGTTGATGCTGTCATGGGGTCAACTGCTATTACCATCTCCAACAACCACCTTACCCACCACAATGAAGTATGTCTAATGCCTCTTCCTGATTTATACTTCCATCTATATTTTAGTTGTGAGACTAACATTTTTATCTATGCAATTGAATCAGGTAATGCTGTTGGGCCACAGCGATTCTTATACCAGGGACAAGCAAATGCAAGTGACTATTGCCTACAACCACTTTGGAGAGGGACTTATCCAGAGAATGCCAAGGTAATTTTTCCACTAGAACCGGCATATTTAGCTTCACATGTCTGATATGTCGATTTCAATTAGGATGAGTTCTGGACATAAAACCTGGCCACAAGAAACAGCAACCCTACTTAGGACAATATTCAATATTGAAATCGGATTTTGCCTTGGTAGCAGAGTTGCATTTGTTAATGCTGCCATGAACTATGAATAATGCAGGTGCAGACATGGATATTTCCATGTGGTGAACAACGACTACACTCACTGGGAAATGTATGCCATCGGTGGAAGTGCAGACCCCACTATCAACAGCCAAGGCAACAGATATGCAGCTCCAACCAACCCCTTTGCAAAGGAGGTATTGTCTTAATCGCTACTCACATCTACCTTTTGATTATGACGAAGTTTACATACTAAGTTTTCTGATTATTGATGAAAAATTGCGTTGTGAAGGTTACCAAGAGAGTGGAGACATCGCAAACTCAGTGGAGGGGCTGGAACTGGAGGTCAGAAGGTGATCTTCTACTCAATGGTGCCTTCTTCACTCCATCTGGAGCTGGAGCTTCAGCTGTCTATGCCAGGGCCTCAAGCTTGGGAGCCAAGTCATCTGCCATGGTGGGAACCATAACTGCTGGTGCTGGTGCACTTGGATGCCGCAGAGGACGTACCTGCTAGTACTCGTAGTATCTCATTCTCAGCTTTACACTTCTATAGAACATTACCCAATTTCAAAATATTCCACCAATTGGTTTCTTCACCCCATCCTTCTATTCTTCAAAATCTGGCAAGTGTACATTATTTACACATGTCACTATATTGTCGAGTCCAAATCTGAACCCGAATCCATTTCCCTCCCACCCCGGCCAAATTGTCTATTCTGTCATTGCTCAACCTCGGTCTGCTTCCTCTGAAAAATACAATGCCATTTTAGGAGCAGGTGCAGAAGTGTTGTTCATGTTTTTCTTTTTTTTCCTTATATCCTATCTTTCAGTCTTACTCTGTTTCATCCTATCCACCACCACCACCATATTCTAACCACAGTTTGTGTGTCCTTGTTTGTCTATCTTCCCTCCCAGTGCAGTGTCAGTATTTTTCATCTGCATACATTTGGGGTCTTATTAGGATATGAATGGTTTTCTGGGTTTCTGCTTTTGTCTAGAGTCTTACAAGCAAATAGTGTGAGATATGAAGGTCAAAACTTGGGTTATGAAGGGACTTCGTTACAGTCTTATAGAGAGAGAGCATAGCAATTGGCAGTGATGTTTTGTACCTTTTCACTTATTAAGCTTTTTTTCTTCTTTGGCAAATGGCAATGGAAGCAATCTTTTACTTTTGGTTGTGCAATACAAGTGGGTTCTCTCTAAATATCATTATGCTCAACTATCAATCATCAATGTTTGGTTCTCTACTGGCATTTCTAATTGCTCCATCACCTCCATGTACTCTCTCCCAACATACCACATGATGCAAATCAAGTCATTAACCAACCAACAAACCAACATGTTAAATCATCATCACCCTTTCCCTCACCTTTAGCATCATGTTACCAACTCATTCATTACTTGACTGTCACAACTTCCTCTGGTAATTGTTTAGCAGAAACAGGAGACCACAAGGAACAGTCATCCATGGAGATGAAAGTCTTGCTTATCTTCTCCATAACTATCAAGTGAGATATGAAAAACAAGGACTGCAACAAAGTAAAACATTACGAAAGAGGGCAAAACTTTAGCTTCTGTACGTAAAGTGTGAACCAAATTTGTCAAGAAACTTGCTCAATTGTGAGGTTGACTCCATCGTGATGTGATTCAGGATAACATGAACGTGGTATGCATGCCTAAGTTAAAAGTGAAAATAATTTTAAGAAGTTGCATTAGATGCTGTCGAATTGTAAGGTGAAGTTCACGTGGATATGTCCTGTCGACAATCTGACAATATAATATGACAGTTATCCGGTAGAAAATATCGTTGTTTTTACAAAAGATATTTTAAGTCATAGGATAGGTTTGTTTCTAGCGCAAAAATGGTTGTATCTAATGTAATACCCAATACCATTACTGCATTTACATGAGTACAAAACTAGTCCTTCAGATAGCAACATACTTTGGTATTTAGTACCATCAATTCCACAACGGATATATATATATTCTGAAAGGTCAGGTCTGCAGAAGAAGGATAGAAGGAAGCTAGCTAGCTGCAACGGCAGAAGCATGTGGAGGTGCCCAAAATGACCCACCACCAGAGAGTGACCACCACCAGCCCTAACTTGTTTAGAAGAAGAAGAAACAAATGTTGATGGTGATTATGCCTTTCCGCCTAACAATTGGTGGCGCAGAGTAAATGACAGTACCAAACATATAGAGACCGATTAGTGGAAACAATGGCAGTGATGAGTCCTATTTCATGGTGTTACATGATATCACTAAAATAGAGACGGAAGATTTAGCATTTTTAGCTTCCATGTGAGTCATGGCCCATTTGGCATGTGAGGATCATTTTCTATCAACCCTTTGCCTTGCCTTGTAGGCATGGGACCATATATCGCTCTTAACCCCTATTTTTCTGCAACCGATTCTTTTTACGGCAACAGAAAGTTCTTATGCAATTTCCGCTTTGTGCGGTTCTTGTTTCTTGTTACGTGCAAAATTCATATTGTACGAAGAGAACGAGTTCTCGGCTGTTATACACATAAACAATCGAACGGTTCACGGCTTGATGTATGCTATACACATATATATATAGTAAAAAAAGTCTGAAAGAAAACTAGTAAAATGTGATGGACTAATATACAAAAGTTTCTCATCGGTCGAAGATTGGAGAAATGTCTAAAAATGACATCAAATGACATGTTGGTTCTAAGACAAGATCGGAAATTACACATTAAAATAGAGAGAATTTATCTGCACAACATTATTAGATAATAGTGGTATGAATGATCTAAGAGCTCAATAGGAAGGTTTGAAAATTGTAGTTTTCTCAAAACATTACGATTGGTAATAGTGGTACGGAGATATTTGAGAGAAATAGACAAGGAATCGGATACAATGGAAAACCCCAACTGCCCTGTCTGTCCGTCTGTTCTTTGTTTTTGCTATATTTGGAAATTTCCTGCACCGACAATCTCATTATGCTCACCAAGAATCCTATTCCAATTTCGTTCATCTCTATCCCAAGTAACAAAACAATCTATTCCTCTCCATGTCTTATCATCACATTTGTTGCACACACCAGAGTTCTACAACGGGCAGATAGAATAGGATAAAACTACTCTCGATGATAGTTTACACATTTTGATGTTAGCAGCTGTTTGACACAGGTAATGGAAGCTCAGTACCAAACACATTAGTCCATATCAGACAATAAACAAGATCTAGGTGACTGTACGTATATTTTCCTCGACCAAATTCCGTTCCTACATACACACACTACATTGGGAAGTAGTGATCAAGTTCATTTTAGTCTGAGGAAGTGTGTTGGTTGGTTACGATACGAAACGAGTCATAAAGGACTCCTACTTAGAACTCAAAGTTGGATCAACGAAGCCAAACATTAGGGTTTAGGCAGCCTATTGGATACGAAGTCTGTAAATTTACTCTTTTTTTTTCTTTTTCAAGTTAACCACAGACCAACACCAGACTGAGTAAAACTGAATTTGACAAGAACTACCGGATTCCAAATCTATGCTTGTTTTAGAACTTGGAATCTTCCCACTGAAGTCTATTGATTCTCTTCTTATTAAGTAAGAACATGAACAAAACAAGTTGATGACATAATTTGAATTGGGGGAACCACAAAGTCCTATTTCAATCATTTTTATAGATGATCTGAACGACGTCTGACTAAGATTGTAAAATTTCCATCACATCTCGTGTAAGATCTTGTTTGGATCTTGGGAAATTTCCCATTGTAGTACTTCCACAAAGTAAGAACATGAACTTCCTTATGACTTGGTTTGAATTGGGTGCTATGTAAAATCCTCTTTCATTCACATTTACAGATTAAGTAAACGACGTGAACAAAGACAGTAAACTTTTATATGGGGTAAAAATAAAACTAGACTAGTAAAGAGTGAACTAATGGAGTTAGAGAACGGTTTCCATAACTATTTGAACAGTTCATACCTTTATAGTTCAAAATACTTTTGTCTGGAGTGAGCATAGCAGTCGAAACGTTTATAACATGTTGCTCAACACACAGGCAAGAAAGCTATTTCAGTATTTCTCCACACTAACTTCTCATTTTTGTATGAGCACAGATACTAAATGGTACAAACCGTAACTTCCACTCTGTCTCCACCTTTTGTAGACCTTCAAACAAGACTGGAAGAATTGCTAATGACAGGAAAGGTTGCATACTACGGAAGCCTATGCAGAGGCAACATGATGAAGAAACTCAGTCCTAGGTAGACTAGTTGGTCTCAAAAGTATATGCGGCTTCAGCAAAGTGAGACTTCACTAGTGCAAGAGCTCTGTAGCGATGAGATATCTTGTTCTTTTCTTCCTTTGACATCTCAGCATAACTACAAAATAAATAACAAGATTCAGCTTCAAGTACTGATGCGGACCACTGAGAAAAAAAAAATCAAGTCTTCAAATAAAGATAACACTTACGTTTGCTCATAACCGTCAGGTTGAAAAATTGGATCCCATCCAAAATCATTTGGTCCCCTTGCAGGAACTATTTTACCCTGACATTCATCCGTAAAATGCATGTTAGTGCCCGCCCGGTTGGGTGTTTGTGGAGACTATTAATGCTGTTTATTCCAAACAGCTGCAATTCCAAATTCCACTGTAGTTATAATTATTATTATTATTTTTCATCACCATTCAGCATCCAGCTTCGTCATACGAATCCAGCCAACAGTTACATTCTCTAGTTCAAAGGAATTATTTCAGGTCAACTAGAATTAAGTGATACATGATCAAGTCTGAGCTTGTGATCTCATGCCAAGCAAGAGAAAACAGATGTAGATAGAGGACTATTTCAATAGTAGAAACCAAACCATTGCCTACATTTGTCTCTCTATATTACTGCACTTAATAATTTATGTGCGCCACAATGACCCTCCTGGTTTCAGGCAAGCCTTTCTAGTACTTGAGCAAGAAATCTTCTTCTCTTTTTTTTTTATTCTCTCTTTTTTGGGTTAATTTAATCATGAAGAGAATTTTTAATCTTTAGCATGATTAATTTAGGTGTCATTCAACTCATCGTCACTCAAAAGAAGAATATAGGGATTACCACAACGAAAATAGGAAATTATACTGTATACAGATTTTAACCAAAGGACATGCACATTTGTCTTGAGCAGAATGCATATGGTCGGTATCATGAAAATCATGTCTGGAGATTTCATATTATACTAAAGGTTATATAGAGGTATAGCACAAAAGAGCAAAGTGAAAAGAGTACACCTGGAATATTTGGGATAAGAAAACAGTTGTCTACATACCGGAGTTTTACCCAGAAATGCAATAGGATCAGCATTAGGACCAATGGCGAAAGAAAAAGCACACAAAGCATAAGCAGATTTATCCTCATATGCCATCAACATATTGTTGAGTCCTACAAAGAAGTAATAAGATCCATTGAGCAAGCCACAAAGACAATTTTACACAATTAAAAACTTAAGATACAACCTTCATGTCCAATCTTCTGCAGGAACCACTTGCTGCATTGTTGTAAAAAATATCAGGACCGTGTTGTTGTAAGAAATAATAAAACAGTCAAAACAAAGTTCACATAACTGGAACTATCAGTCTTTAGCTACAGCACTTTAAATAATGACTAGATAGAGTTCTAAAATAACCTCATTCAAAAAAAGAGAATAGTAACCTAGGAAATTGGCTCTTACGTTAGGGTAAGTTTGATGGAGGGAGAGGAGGAAGGATGGATTAATGAGGAACAAGTAGAAGGTAACAGAGTATTGCTATTGTTTGTTAGGACACTAGGAGTGGAGGAAAAAGAATCTCAAAATATGGATGGCATAACATATCATCCAACTATGGAAGTATGGATGAAAGCGGAGGGAAAAAAACCTCAAAATATAAGTCACAGGTAATTTCATAGATTCCTTCCTCTAATTCATCCCTTAATCCTATATAAACCTCTGTCTATTTCTTATCAAATGCGTAACTAATAATATTCAGTAGTACACCTAAATGAAATAATGAACCCACATATCTGGATTCAACCAAAAGGAGCAGCAACAAGCAAGTTATAAAAGCAATCATCCACTCACCCTTAGCATATTCAAGTTGTATCAATGCTTGGGCAATCCCATAGATTTTCATATTCAAGTAATATCAGTGTTTAGCTACAAAATTTTGAAACGACTAACTGCAATTTGCGAACGTATATTTTTCTCGGTATACGGCACCATGAATATGTAATTTTTCAAGGATGTTAGCCGCAGTACAAACAAAAAGAAACTTCTCAAATTTGCAGCACAGACATGGACAGCATCCCATTCAGAAAGCAAAGGATATGCCATCAGCTTTATCCTTCATCAAAAAATCATAAGCCATCTTCAAGTTCTAAATTTTATATCGTTAAAGAAGAGTGCACATACAGAGCCAACATGTTAAAACCAAGACTAACATCATTTTTCTTCTATATTGAAACAAGAAATCAAGTGCAACATTCGATCACTATCTGATTCTCTAAATTCAAAAAGCTCCATGAGAGGGAGAGGTTGAATGAGAGAGAGCAGTGGTCACCTTACAACAAAATGGGCTTAGTTACTAGGAGTTAAATTGTGTAATAAAAATAGACTGGACATGAAAAAAGAGAAAGGGAAATTTGATCCATGCAACTAGTTAAGCAAACCAAATGAGTATATATTAACAAAATCAATAGTGTACGTGTAGAGGAAAACCCTATTTAGAATGCAGCACCGAATTTCAAAAGAAACTTACATTAGAAAGAGGTGGTTTTTAGACAGCAACACCATATGACACTTTGTGTTAATAGATATCATACAAGTTATTACAGAACTGGATATGCATGTATACAATAATGTCAACAACAAATCAGTTTGGTATCCTAAATTCGAACACAGTAGAATTGAAAACAAATAAAACAGCAAGCAATCACAAATAACTACATTGATGATTCTTCTAGTTATCAACAATCAATCAAAATCTAATCTTTGCTTTGTTCCGTAAGATTAAAAATTAAAATGTCAAATTTTGAGCAACAGAAGACAAGTTCACCTGGTGAGAGCAAGTAAGAGGAAGAAACTTACATGTAGGGCCCTGCATTTAAATTTACACAATCAATTAGAAACAACCAATACGAACAATAAGAAAAGACGAAAAGGAGATAGAGAGACTAACCAGGAAGACCCTTGAGGGCATTGAAGCAGAGGCAAGTGTCTTCCACAAGCACAGGACCATTAACCTGAAGGGCAGCCAACCTAGCCTTCTCTTTGGAGATATCCTCAGGCTCCCCTTGCAATTCCGGCACTGCTAAAACCCAACATAAACAACAACAACAGACCTTAAATATTATTAATCAAAACTCAAAACTGATCAAAGAGAAAGAGATTGATTGTACACTCACAGTCGAGCTTGAGGGAGTTGAAGGGTATGGAGTTGCCCAAGATGGCGCGCACTTCTTCGAGCTTCTTGGCGTTTCCGGTCACGAAAGTCACCGGCTTGGGCAGCACCAGTCCGCCCCCTCTTGCTCCCAACGCCGCCATTCTCTCTCTCTCTCTCTCTCTAATCTGGGGAGTGATTCAAAGAGAGACCAAAGTTTCTGCGTCTCTCTAATCAGACTTGTCTGCTTTCTGTTCTCTTTTTTTTGCTTCTCTCTTGTCTGGTCTGGAGCGGCCCAATCATTCCAAATGGACACTGTTTTAGGTTGAAACCCAAAGTTAAGAACAGACCCAAAGCCCGTACTTTTTACTAGTGTTGATACATTATTACCTTTCAACTAAGGGTGGCCATTCAGGTGTTCGAAAGCTTCAAATGATCACAACCCCTCTTGGCAGCTGGTCGATCTCACTTTGCTTGCTAAATAACATGAAAAGTCATCTATGCTTAGAGCCCTAGACTTTCCATACCAATAGAATGCTTCTCCTTGACTGCTAATGGATTTAGAATGCATACCAAATACTGCATATAAGATGTTGTAGAGTAAAAAGCTTAATCTACATCAGCTGCAAATCCTGCAATCACATTCATCTAATTTTCCTCATTAATCTTGCACCCAGACTTTTTTATTTTCATTTGAATGAGGGGATTTTAAATAAATCAAGAGCAGTAGATAATCAAAGATTCCTTTATAATGGGTCCAAAAAAACGATAAACCTACATTTTTGACGCCCCAGTTCCCATGATCGATCAGTGACTTAACCAATTATATATATATCGATGATTACTTAGTTTTACACATAAAAGTGTGACTTTGGTGGTTAGAATCAAGTTGCAGTACTGTATCATCATATATACGTACTATTCTATGTTTTACAGCTCGATATTTCTAATAAAACCTATTTACTAAACCTTTTAATAGCAAGCATGGCCATTAACTTAATTTGCCAGGGCTATATATAGCTAGCTCGTACTTTGTTTAATTTGATTTACACACATATAAACTATATATCAAACAATTTATTTGTCAGGACCCACCCCGAATTTCATCCTCAAATTCAAAGTAAACCCTGCGAGGACCACCTCCAAAGAAGATTCTACCGAAAATTCGATATAACCCCCATTGAAAATGAACTACCCTTCCTAATAAAACATGCAAGCACTTTTGAAAAACCAAATTCAACCTTAAACTCTTGGAGTCTTCGTACTTCCCAAATTCATAACATCTCCCAATTTATTCACTAATCTGAATATAATCTCATAACTAACCACTAATAGTTTCAAAGTAATTCTAATAGTAAAAGAAAAGAGACAGAAACATAAAAATGAGCGGAAGCTATACTATTGACTATGTCTCATCTCCATGTACGTCCGACTTCAAATATACTAACCTGCAAACTGGGCATTTTAAACTAAAGGACACATGGCAAAACATTCGAAAATATTAGAGTGAGTGGACAAAAATAAAAAGAATAAATAAAGAAAATAATTAACAATATTTATGTTTTCCCAATTTAATTTCTAAGAAATCGAATGCATGCCTCAAGCGATAAATCTTTTATCCCATAAATATCGAGCCTCTTCAGCTCAAAAATATATATCACTATATGTATGTATTTACACACACTCATACTCCCTATATAAATTAATAGATTTAAAATAATCTATATATGGCTACTACGCTCGCGTCCAACGCTCACGTCACGCCTTAATGAGGTGATACACTGCGTCATTAAGGTGGACATACGTGTGTATAAATATGTGTCCATACCTCCTATATGAGTTAAACACTCATATAAGTCTACTACGCTTGCGTCTAACGCTCACGTCACACCATAATGCTGTTATATACTACGCCATTAAGGTGGACAGATACATATGGCTAGCTAGCATTTATATACATACTCTCCTCATAAATAAATTTATAATTTACCGAAAATCCCATTTTCGGTAACTCTCCAAAATAAACAAAATTGTCGAATAAAAATGACATCAAATGCTCCAACAAAATAAATTACTCGACAGTAAACAACTGCATGCATTATAATTAAAACAAAAGTCCACTCACTAATTAGGCCTAAGCCTTCCAATGCTCGGTATACTGCTCGAGCGTTGCCTCCAACTATTCACACTCTCTAGCCAATCTCACGTCTGACGATAAACAGGAGAATAAATTGGTCAGACCGGACTCCAAAATAATCATTATTCGACTTCTTCCTAATTTGACTAGGTTTCTCGGGTTGACCAAGATTGACCAACAATTGACCAATAGACAATAATCATTTTCGACTAACTTCGCAATTAAAACTCATTCAGTTCCATACCAAACTTTAACCTGGAATCGAAGTCACCATCAATTTTCATGCCTTAACACATCAACCGAAAATACTTCTAAAATTAATTTATGGTCCCCTACGATCAAACATGCCCACATACAGTACCAACAATTTCCTTCATTTTCTCTCTACACAACTTTACCCCAAAATTTACTAAGGGCACCCAAACGGGTTTATATAAATGGAAAGTTTCCCAAAATAGAAATTTTCCTAACTTGGCAATTTTTTCCGATCACAACTCAATTATTCCCTTTTTCGGAACTACAATTTAAATTAGAAAGAAAGTCCTTGAAAACTACCTAATCAACGATTGCCGGAAAAACTGCTCATTCACCTGAATCGATCGCCGAATTCCGGCCACTTGCCGAAAATTTGACATGACCTCCCTGCATTCTCAAATACCAAGTTATCGACAACAACGACCAAAACATTCAATTTAGCAACCATACTCCAATTTTCTCAAACCACAATTAACACAGTAGCAACCCAACAATTCTAGATGCAAGAAGATTACCTTCAGACGACAGCAAAGCTTCTCTTGCCAGCAATGGCTCTCTTGCCGGATTCCGGGTTCGTGGTTCCTCCCATAGAGCAGCAGCAACACATCAAGTCTTCACACACGATCGTCTTGGCCTCTTAGTGCTCAACAGGTCGTTGGGAAAGAGACAAGACGTACCATGAAGCCTCATCGACTCCAGCAAAACCTGAAGCACTCGCCGGAAACCATCGAACGTCGGTGGCCGGAACCAGGAGCTTGAAACCCAAAAAAGAGAAGAAAGGGGTTTCCAGATTAGGGTTCGATTCACACATTCAAGGACATAGAATGGAAAAGGGAAGTGAGGAGAATAAGAATATAGACTTCAAAACCGTCGTCCCTGCCGGAGCTCGCCGGACAATGATGAACACAGTCGGGCTTCAATTTGCTCGATCTCTCTCTCTCTCTCTCTATGATGGATGAATGACGAATCAAAGAGTAGAAAATTGTAGAGGAGAGAGAGATGAACCGATTGAAGGTGTTTGCTCGCCCAGCAAAGGTCGGACGGCGTCACTCTTGTTTTTGGCCACGATCGTCAGTGCGCGGAGCAGAGGTAAATAGCGAACAAAAAAAGATGGGAATTTGTTGCGGGCATGCCACCTTGCCGATGAGGAAAGGGTTGTTGCGAGCTTGACTGGCGGAAAGGGGTTTCCAGGTGCCACCTCAGATGAGGAATTTACGAGCACAAGGCGATCGATACTCACTGCGGGACCCGAGCAGAGCAACAAAGGGAAATCAGGGGGAATCTGTGTAGAGTCCGGAAGGGCTCTGAGAAAACCTAGGCGGCCGCGCGCTTAGGGTTAGGGTTTCGAGGTAGCTCGAAGGGGTTCAACTAGGTTGAAGGTTTGTTTTGTGTTTGTTGAGAGATTTGATTGTGTCTATTTTAGTTCTTCTAAAAGTTGTGTGTTTGACCCCTTTATATAGTAGTTCGAATTGCAGCAGAAGAAAGTTAACTTGAAATCCAGGTTGGGCTTTGAAACCCTAATCCCACAAGGACAAGGTTTTATCGGCGCGGGCCAATCAACTTATAACACATGTCCAGCTCGCACATTCCGCATGGGCTACTGTTTCCAACTCGCGGGCTTTTATAGGGCTTTCTAAATAAAATGACCATAGGGATTGGTCCAAGTCATGCTAAAGACCAGTGGGAGTCTTCAATGATTAGTGTGTGTACGCGGACTCCGCATGTGGCTTCTTCGCGAAGTCTCGCCCGCGAGCCAGTTCGCCAACTCGCCTTGATGTACTCCGCCTCTAGTAGGGTTCTTATGCGAAGTATTATTTCACCTCGCCTACACGCGAAGTCATTATGCGCGCGAGATCGAAATGCGCAAACTCTGTATTTCGCACAAAACGCGCGAGCTCAGCTGGTAATTCATCTCGCGTGGCTTTACTGGCGAGCCATCACTTGTAAACTTAGAGAATTTGGGTTCGCCGGTTGTGACGTGAACTAAGAAAGTAATTAATATTCATTTTGACATTTTACAGTCCAATAAAGTATTGTTACTTGGACAAAAAATGTCCTTTGGCTAAAACAACTCTGTCGAGGGTCGTCGGAGACCGAGAGAGAGAGAGACGCGGCTGGGCTCGGTCAAACCCGACTAGGGTTCTTTGACTAGGTTTGACCAGTCTTCCCCTATTTAACAACAACAACAACAATAAAAAAAAAATTGAACAACAGGTGATCGATGATTAAAGATCAACGACCCAGATTCCTCGACAAATTAACGAAAATAGCCTGAACCTTCTAAAAATAATCCGAGTACATAGGAAAACTCGTGTCGTCGCGCATTACGACTTTGAAGCCTTAAAAGAAGAATTTAATCTTTTTAGGAAAAACTCGACAATAAAATCATGTGTTAAATTAACAAATTATTGAGCACAGTCAAATTCTTCAATAACTCGTAGAAACACCCAGTAAAAGATAAAATTAGGCCAAAACCCTAGACGTCATGGTGATGCTGTCGTCTACACTAATTTCTGTGGAAAAGGTAGAGAGGTGAGTTAGGGTTTTCTAGCTTGGAGTTTAGGGTTTGTGACAGTGAGGTGGTGACTGAGAAAACCCCAACGTGTATAGATTCGAATAAGGGGAACTTCCCAAGGCCACGACGACCCTGGAAACAGGGAAACTTGAAGCAAGCAAGCAAGCAGCGCCGTTTAGCTTTATATATGATTAGTCATCGATCTCTTTGGTCCTTTATGGTCACTTGTAATAGATTAACATAGAAATTGTTAAGGTAGAAATGATTTGTTAAGGAGGGACTAGGGAGGAGGGTGTGGTTTGGTCAGAAAAAAATAAAAATAAAAATAAAAATATTAGAGTGAAAGAAAAAGAAATATGGGTTGGATTGGATTCCCATCCTCACGTGTATTTGGCATCAAAATCAGGGATGTGTCTTTGCTCTTGTTGTTTCTTTGTTAAAAGACTTGGACTTAAAGCCACCAATCCACTCAAGAACTCTCACTCCCTTCCAAAACCCTAATAATTTTATCAACAAGGTATAGCTTGGTGGAGTCGTATGTCCTCGTGTTGTTCTCAAATCCACTTCCTATATATATATATATATATATATATATATATATATATATATATATATATATATATATATATATATATATCATTATCTTTTTCTTTTCCTTCTTTTTATGATTGTGGAATGTTAGATTTGATTCACTTCTGTATGGATCCATTGGAGGAGATCTTAGAACCACACGATCTTTTGAATATGAACAGCACGTAAGGAATAAGCTCTCTCTTTCTCTCGATTAAATTTACGTACATATAGGGCCGAAAGGATTAGGGAGATTTGTTTGTGTGATACTTATATCTAGGTAATTTTTGTTATCTTAGAAGTAATTATTTAACATATGATATCTACGTAAAAGTTTATGTATAATTTATTGTTGATATAATAATTAATTTGATTTAATTTATGTAAATCTGTAAAACAAATATAATACCATTGTTGTCAATGTTGTAAATGTGGTACAATTAACTTTTAATTTTGATTTAATTTGATTGTAAAATGAGTGTATGACATATATCTCAGCACCATATACAATCCCGAAAAGATTATATTTCTCTTTCTTTTCTGTTCATCGATCTATCCAAGTTAAATGATCCGAATATGCAAGTAATAAAAGTTGATGCTTCATAAATCAATTAAAACACATTCTATCTTTTTTACCTTAAAATAGCCACACATTTCTGAGCAACTACTACAAGTGATAATTTTCCTAGTTATAGGACCCCAAACTCTTTGTTGCTCTCAACTTTGGCCACAATTAAGCTCAGGTAATATGTCTCGAATGAGTTGCTGTGCTATATACTTGTGCGCTTGTTGTGTCATATGAATTCCATCCCAACTAATTATATTATCCGGATTAGCACACAGATGCACGTCATGAGAAATTCCACAAGCTTTCACTTCACTAGTATCCGCTTCACCTTCGACTCCACAACATAACTTGTCTACGGCCTCAAACCCTGTCATACATACATATTATCATTAGAGCATTTCCAATAGTTTTCTTAGTAACATACATACATATGATTATTAGAGCATTTCTAATAGTTTCCTTAGTAACAATAAGGTATAAGTTTGATTAGGTGACTTACCTAACTCCTCTTGATGAGTGAGTAACCATTCAAAAACGTTATAATAATCAGCATATACGATGGTAACATCAGGGTATTCTGTCTTCAGTTCTTCAATGGTGTTTCTCAGATGGTAATTGTGACAATCTGAAATACTATTCCAATCCTTTAGGCAATGAAATTGATCGTAAGCAGCAGTGTCATTAGTGGGAAAACGTGAAAGGTAAATTGGCAAACAACCCATTGGCCATTGTCCTGGGACAAGGACTTTTATAGCACCGTAACCAATCACCCACTGAAAAAAAAAAAAAAGTTTACTCGATGGGTGAATAACCAATTCAAGAGCTCAAACTTGAAGTTTTACTGCAGAGGCAAAAATTTACAAGGAGATAGATTACTTACTTTAACAGCGTCCTTAATGGCTTGGACTACGTTGAGAACCATATTCTTTACCTCCTCAAAACTTTTATTTCCATGTAATAAGGCATTATTGTAATCATTGAGTCCAATTTGTCCCACAATGAACAGAGACCTTTTAAGTCGATCTGCATGCCAAACATAACAAAAAGAAATAAGTGAATCTATTTACACTTCAAAGAAGATTTTATATATAAATGAGGAAGCAGATACTCAACCTTGACCACAAGATGATCCATTCTTATAGTTTGAAAACAATTCCAGTTGTTCATGATCCATAGCCGGTATACGTTGCCCATAATCTTGATTTTCATATAAAGAAGAAGCAGGAGCCCCAGCCATTGCGAAATTTACTCCACTGCTATGAGTGGCATTTTTGCTGAAATATGGTTCAATAAAAGGAAGACCCGCTGCTTGTGCTGCACAAGAAAATAACTTCTTATTGTTGCTTGATCGAGCGACTCGAGCCTCATGAATTGTTAAAAATCAGCGCTAGAATAAGCTAGAGTATATATATAATTCAAAAATATATAAGATAGACGGATGATTACTACAAATGAAATTAGTTACTTGCGTTTATGCATGCATGCATCCCAAGTTTGTAATTCGATCTCAATATCCATCAAAAGTATTAATTTCTTGGAGGTACTAGCAAAAACTTATATGTGTGTTTTAAACGTACAATCGTAACAATCCCATGCATGCACACAAGTTTGTAATTTTCAATATTAGTGTTCCTTAGAAATATGCACAGAATCTTAATTTAAGTGAATCCAATTAATTATATGTTAAACAAATAATAATACCTATGTAGTCGACTATCAACAACCCATCAGAGCATCGGCCGGTTGCTTTATTGGGCAAACTTTGCCCGTAGGGGGGTTGATTGCAGGGTACTTTCGGAGCCACGAGAGCCAAGTTTCCTGTGTCGGAAAATGAATCCCCAAATTGATAAATTGAATCGAATTGGCATGATGCAAGTGATTGCGCATTACACCAATGGTGATGAAGAAAAAGAGAGGATGAGCTGAGTATGGTAAGAAGCACATAGAGGTTTTCTTGGGTGATAGCCATTGTTTGAAAGAAGAATTGAGTTCTTCTTTCTTGTTAATTTGTCGTATATATCACATTGTTCTTAATTATACATTGAATTACATATATAGATTAAAAAGTTGTTTTTTTCTGTTTTTTATCCAGCCTCAACCAATTAGATAATGTTACAACTTATTTAACAATGCAAGTTCTTTGATCAAATTTAACTCAGTTTGGTATTCTTTGATAACGGCTATTACCAACTTATGAGTTTGGTTGTAATCGAAAAAACTTATCAATTCTAGAGATTTTTTTGGATGGTAAAGGGCAAATTAAAGGTCCTAGCCTAGCTGGGTGCCTCATTTCTGAACGTAGAAATCATTCTTAAGTTTTATCAACAACAATTTACTCGTGTATTAGTTGATTCAATCCTTGGTGACATGTAAGTAATGGTGAAACAACAAGCGTATAAAACGTAAAGAAACTAGATCTATGTGCACAATGGCGGCCCTAGGATTTTAGAGTGGGGTGCACTACCAAAAATAAGGCTTTAGGCGACGAAATTAAAAAAAACCGGGCGACGATTTTTTTTTCGTTGCCTAAGAGGCCTTAGGCGACGAAAAAAAAAATCGTCACCCAAGGAAAAAAAATCGTCGCCTAATATAGAAACTAGGGCGACGAAACCATATTTCGTCGCCTAAGATATTTATATCGTCTCCTAAGTTTTTATTCTTCGGCGACAACTATATTTTGTCGTCGCCTAATTGTTTTTAATCCTTAGGCGACGAAACTCAAATATATCGTCGCTTAATTATTTTATTTTTTTATTTTTTCTTGGCCGACGAAATACAAGCATTTCGTCGGCCTAATAACATCTTGACCGACGATTACACTGCTTTCGTCGGCCAAGAGTAATCCGAATAATTAAAATAAAACACATTTAAATTTCGTTGAATTTTTTATTTTTACCCTTGGGCGACGAATTTAACAAATATCGTCGCCCAAGTATTATCTTGGCCGACGAATTACACTAATTTCGTCGGCCAAGAGAATCCGAATAATTAAAATAAATAAAGCACATTTAAATTTCATTGTACATGATTTTTTATTTTTACCCTTGGGCGACGAATTTAACAAATATCGTCGCCCAAGTATTACACTAATTTTGTCGGCCAAGATAATCCGAATAATTAAAATAAATAAAGCACATTTAAATTTCATTGTACAGGATTTTTTATTTTTACCCTTGGGCGACGAATTTAACAAATATCGTCGCCCAAGTATTACACTAATTTCGTCGGCCAAGATAATCCGAATAATTAAAATAAATAAAGCACATTTAAATTTCATTGTACAGGATTTTTTATTTTTACCCTTGGGCGACGAATTTAACAAATATCGTCGCCCAAGTATTATCTTGGCCGACGAATTACCCTTATTTCGTCGGCCAAGATAATCCGAATAATTAAAATAAATAAAGCACATTTAAATTTCATTTTACAGGATTTTTTATTTTTACCCTTGGGCGACGAATTTAACAAATATCGTCGCCCAAGTATTATCTTGGCCGACGAATTTAACAAATATCGTCGCCCAAGAATTATCTTGGCCGACGAATTACCTTAATTTCGTCGCCCAAGTATTATCTTGGCCGACGAATTACCCTAATGTCGTCGGCCAAGATAATCCGAATAATTAAAATAAATAAAGCACATTTAAATTTCATTGTACAGGATTTTTTATTTTTACCCTTGGGCGACGAATTTAACAAATATCGTCGCCCAAGTATTATCTTGGCCGACGAATTACCCTTATTTCGTCGGCCAAGATAATCCGAATAATTAAAATAAATAAAGCACATTTAAATTTCATTTTACAGGATTTTTTATTTTTACCCTTGGGCGACGAATTTAACAAATATCGTCGCCCAAGTATTATCTTGGCCGACGAATTTAACAAATATCGTCGCCCAAGAATTATCTTGGCCGACGAATTACCTTAATTTCGTCGCCCAAGTATTATCTTGGCCGACGAATTACCCTAATGTCGTCGGCCAAGATAATCCGAATAATTAAAATAAATAAAGCACATTTAAATTTCATTGTACATTATTTTTTATTTTACCCTTGGGCGACTAATTTAACAAATATCGTCGCCCAAGTATCATACTGGCCGACGAAATTAAGGTAATTCGTCGGTCAAGATAATCCGAATAATTAAAATAAATAAAACACATTTAAATTTTAAGGAAATGTTTTTTATTTGTATAGCCCCGTAAGCGTCTCGTCGATTGGAAACTATTCTCAGTTGAAGGTCCGGCCAGATTACGTGATTTGGAGGGTCGAATAGCCGTTTCCGTCCGTTTAGGGGTTTGACCGCACCTATTGACCGGACGGATCGAGCCCTTATCGTTGTCCGATGGAGCTAAATTTTTGCCCACCCACGTAATTTGTTATGCTGGTCATATCTGACGGTCGGTTTTCAGTTCCTCTTCTCTGATCACCAAACTCACGATATATATACTAATGTTGTATAACTTTTTTACTTTTTTATGCTAGTGTTGAGTTTAAGTGTCGTTTTGAAGACAACGTATCTGTAGAAGCCTCAAACGCAAAAAAGTCGTGAAATAAGATATGACCGGAACGGTGAATTACATCAACCCGTGAAAAATGAAGATATTCCGGTAAAATTTCGGTGCCGGTTGTTCCGGTCAACGAATTTTTCTCTTATTTCTACCTAGTGGTAGCCCTATCCCGGGTATTTATTTATTACCAAATTTTTATAGCGCCGTAAGCATCTCGTCGATTGGAAACTATTATCAGTTGAAGGTCCGGCCAGATTACGTGATTTGGAGGGTCGAATAGCCGTTTCCGTCCGTTTAGGGGTTTGACCGCGCCTATTGACCGGACGGATCGAGCCCTTATCGTTGTCCGATGGAGCTGAATTTTTGCCCACCCACGTAATTCATTATGTTGGTCATATCTGACGGTCGGTTTTCAGTTCCTCTTCTCTGATCACCAAACTCACGATATATGTACTAATGTTGTATAACTTTTTTATACAAGTGTTGAGTTTAAGTTTCGTTTTGAAGACAACGTATATGTAGAGGCCTCAAACGCAAAAAAGTCGTGAAATAAGATATGACCGGAACGGTGAATTACGTCAACCCGTGAAAAATGAAGATATTCTGGTAAAATTTCGGTGCCGGTTGTTCCGGGCAACGAATTGTTCTCTTATTTCTACCTAGTGGTAGCCCTGTCCCGGGTATTTATTTTTTACCAAATTTTTATAGCCCCGTAAGCGTCTCATCGATTGGAAACTATTCTCAGTTGAAGGTCCGGCCAGATTACTTGATTTGGAGGGTCGAATAGCCGTTTCCGTCCGTTTAGGGGTTTGACCACGCCGATTGACCGGACGGATCGAGCCCTTATCTTTGTCCGATGGAGCTGAATTTTTGCCCACCCATGTAATTCGTTATGCTGGTCATATCTGACGGTCGGTTTTCAGTTCCTCTTCTCCGATCACTAAACTCACGATATTCTGTATTTTATGATAGAACGCTTGGCCGACGATTTTCTTCATCTTGGGCGACGAGATTTATAGTGAAGAATATCGTCGCCCAAGTAGGGTCTCTTAGGCGACGACTTCAAAAAATCATCGCCCAAGATTATCTTAGGCGACGATTTTCAAAAAACAGGGCGACGATTTTTCAAGAATCGCCGCCCAAGAACTCCAATATAAAAGGCAAAAATTCGGAACCCTAACCATTCGCGCAGCCGCTCACAAATCCAAGCCCTCTCTCTCTCTCCGAAAATCCACCGAAGCCCTCTCTCTCCCTCTCTCCGACCTCGACCCCGCAACCCGACGCCGTCCCCGACGCCGACCTCGACCCCGACCCCGACCCCGACCCACAATTTAAGGTATAACCCTAAAACCCTAAATTGGTTATGTTCATGAAAATTTTAATTGTTGTTGTTGTTTGAAATTGTTGAAATTGTTTGAAATTGTTGAAATTGTTTGAAATTATTGTTTGAAATTATGAAATTGTTTGAAATTATTTGAAATTGTGAAATTGTTTGAAATTTGGGAGAAGTACAAAATTATTGTTGTGTTGTGAAATTGTTGGTGAAATTATTGTTGTTGTTGTTGTAATTTATGAAATTAATGGTAAATTAAGGTAAATTTGTGTAAATTATGGTAGGATTCTAGGGTAAATTATGGTAAATTGTGATGTAAATGATAATTGTAAAATATTAGGGTTTACGGTTTAGGGTTTAGGGTTTAGGATTTGTGGAAATAATTTGTAAATATATTGTAAATGATTAAATAATTTTTGATAAAATAATTAAATAATATAAATTATAATTGTAAATATATTGTGGAAATTTGGTAAAAAATAATGGATTATTTTTGAGTAAGGATGTAAATATTCGTAAATTAATTTTTGTGATGTAATAATTCTGAATTAATGTAAATAATTTGTTATGTGAATTAAAAAAATAATAAATCCTATAATAATTATTACTTTTTATTTGTGCTATTATTGTTGATAAATTTTTTGAAATTTATGGTTATTTTTTGTTAAATTAATTATAAGACGGTAAAATATTTTTAATAAATATATGGTTATTTTAAACAGGATGGGCATGAGGAGAACTTCTGGACAACGTCCGGGTGCGAGGAGCGAATATTTCTCGGACGGCACCTCAAACAACCCGCCGCAATCACCGTCGGTCGGGTTTCCGTGGCAGATGACGGCCCGACATTAGGCGCTTAGGGGTGGCGTGAGCGGCTCGCGTTCTGTTGGGCAGCCGGGTCCCGCAGCGACGGCCCCTCGTCATCTAGATACTTCCACGGTCGCGATCTATCACCGCCCCCACACAGTCGTCCCCGACGACGGTGATGGCGGGTCATCCGGGGTCCCTACGGTGCCGTCCGACCTCTTCCTTCCTCCGACGATACCGTTAAACCTGAATTTTTGTAATTTATTACATCCTGAATTTATGTAATAAATTATTTATAAATTTATAAATTTGTGTTATTTTTAATTAAATTTTAGTATTACAAAAATTTAAAGAAATGTCGAAAAAAAAAATTTCAGCAAAAATTAAAAAAACATTATTTATATATTTAAAAAAATTATTTAAATATTTTTTAAAAAAATTTAAATATATCTTAGGCGACGAAATTTCCAAATCGTCGGTCAAGGACTTATCATATAAGCCGACGAAAAAAAATTATCGTCGCCTAAGATCACTACATCTTAGGCGACGAAATATTTAGTTTCGTCGCCCCAGGTTATAACATTTTAAGCGACGAAATAATTTTTTGTCGGCCAAGATGTTAAATCTTAGGCGACGAATATTTTTGGGCGACGAGAAAGTTGTCAGGCGACGATATTCGTGTCGTCGCCTAAGATATACTCTTAGGCGACGAAGTACAAAGTTTTCGTCGGCCAAGTTCTTGACCGACGCACTTCTGGCGACGACTTCTTGGGCGACGATACTTAGGCGACGAAATTTTTTAACAGGGCGACGATTTTTTTTTGTCGCCCAAGAACGGTTTTCTGGTAGTGGTGGGCTAAAAAAAATTTATAGATCAATGTATGTGACACTCAGATTTATTGTTATTATAGTAAAATGAGTTCATTTTAAGTATTTTTTTCCATGTAGTTAATTGATATCCCTTAAAAAAGCCACATTTAATTCGATAACCAAAATTCTAAGACAAAATTGCACCTCGCTCTTGAATACAAGCAAAACCTTCAATTACTAAAAAGAGAAACGTAGAGAAAAAAGTAAGAAAAAAATAAAAACATTAAGCTAATTTATATATTTTTTAAAACATGCATGTGTTTTAGACAACCGTACCTAATGCCTTTAACCAAAATGTCAAAATAAATTCAAAAAAAAAATGTATCAAGGAAAATATATATCTAATGAAAACAAACAAGATAACATGTGGACTAAAATTTAACAACATAATGGCTAGCTAATTATATAAATTTGGGGTGTGTTAGTTTTGAATAATTAATATTTTGAACTAAAATTAAGACACCAAATAAGGTTTTTTTTTTTAAAAAAAATCTGGGATGAGCTGTAGTCCACCATACCCCGTGTGAAGGTATGCCTTTGTATGTGCATGTATGGAAAATTTCTTAGGTATGGATGTCCCTGCGGCTTGGCGGCAAAACGACTAATAAAAATGTAAAAAACTTTATATTAACATCAGTTTTACCGTAACATGTTAAGTTTGTCTTATTAGTTTGGTGTACTGTCACGTGATACGTATGTCCTAGATATTTGACCTCTTTTTATCTTTTTAATCAGTTGATTTCCAACTCGATGGTTAGCTTCATTCGTCAGATCGACCACCTTTCTTAATTACTTAAGTAGCTTGGCCGGTTCCACCTGAAAAGGGAGAGGCGCTGCCATTGAATAAAGGGAGAGGCTCCTAATGGAGTTCACTGCCGGAGCACTTTTCAAGAGCTGAAACATGATCGAGACTCGATATCTGGAATCTGGAAACTTGATTAGAATTGTAAGACAAAATGAAAGCCAATATATATAGGGAATTAAGTTGACAAACGAAGAAAAAGGGGTTTAATTTATTTATCACCTACATATTCAAAGGGAAAATCATTCATTATTCTTGGTATCCAATTTGACTGATCAATCTAGCTAAGGTGGGTTCGCCGGTAAATTGAATGTAAGTGATTGGTGACTCGCATAAGATATAGATTATCATCCCAACAACTTCATAATTCTATCGTTTTCATACTAAAATAGTGATTATTCACAAAGACTTATAATTCCTCAGAGCATTCACAGATCACAAGTAACATCTCAGAGCCTACGTATAAATAAAGATGTATCTGCCCCAAAATGCCATTGGATCCAACGGTAATAAATCTAACCATGATATCACATTTTTCAAAGGTGTCTGATACACCATAATATTAAAACACAGATGCTAATAACCATACCATACCAGTTTTATTGGCGCGTGCATAATCTCATATACTGTGCTGTAATTTTCTTTTGTTGCTTACATGCTAAGATGTAATTCGATCATGCATAGTGTTTAGAATCTAAAATTATTAACAATATTCTGAAGCCACGCTTAAGGCGCATGCATGACATTCTGTTAGCACAAGCTTGCTGTATTAGCAATCTACAATCATCTTCTTCACACTCTAACCTTTCACATTTCACATAATCACATGTATATACATGTTCAGATATTGTCACTCTTTCCCATCAAATTTTCTGGTGTTCTTAAATTTCATTATCATGTTGTAGATTGATCAGGTTTAGTTTTCAGGCTATGCTATTGATTTGTCTAGTTTTGAGAGTGTTAGGATAAAAAATGAAAAATATGCATATTTTGTTGATTTACACACACATTGGTTTTTATTTTATTTTATTTTCCCTCAAAGATAAGGCCGGCCCTATGTGCTCGAAGGCCCTAGACGAATTTTTTTTCGAGGCCTCATAATAAATAACCAAAAACAAAAACTGACCATTTAAGAACTCAAACCTTGATTCCTTAATAGTAATTACAAATGCTTACCATCAAAGTAAGTTGCTCATAATGTTACTAACACCATATTTTATATACGGGGCGGATCCGTGACAACCTAATTTATAGTTACAATTATACTTCAGATCTTGACCGTCAAACTTAATAACAATAAACGGGTGAGATTAAACACAAGTCCTTAAACCTTTCTAATAAAATAAATATATAATATCTATAAGATAATTATCTATTTATCTCTCTTCTACTTTAAATTATTCCTAATTAAACCAAAGATAATTATCATGTGATGGTTATCGATGTCCTTACCAAATAAACCCAGAATACGTACACGTCTGACGATTGAAACATTGATTATCAAAATCAATTTAATCATGAAAACTCAATGGTAAGTACGATCTTAATACAATTAAAGAATCAAATCTTTCAATTGGTTTCCTACCCAAATTCAACTACTTGCTCGATCAGTTTCAAGAAAACGTAGAAGAAGAAGAAGAAGAAGAAGAAGAAGAAGAAGAAGAAGAAGAAGAAGAAGAAGAAACGACCTAAGGAAGAAGAAACGACCTAAGAAAGAAGAAAATAATAGTGCGCCAACGAAGATGCAGAAGAAGAAAAGAATAGCGCACAGCCGCACACACTTATAAATATAGTAATTGAGTTTTAGTCGATCTTTTGATTCATTCCTCTTTCTCACCTATTTCCTAGCTCCATTAAGATGACTGAGCATACACAAGATCCATCAAACTCTCAATGCAAATCACTAGTACGTTGCCTCTCTTTTTTTTTCTTTTTTTTCCTTTTTTGCTTTGCTATATCGTGAATATTTATTGCCTTCATTGAGTCATCAGGGTAGCTAGCTTCTATATTTAGTTAAGGTTCTGTAAACTCGGGCTGTAAACTACGCATGTCATATGTTTGGCTTTCATGTTCAATAATTGTAAATTTCTTCATGAGTTCATCTATTTTTATAATATCTACACATCATAACCTTTGTTTTATCCTAGATACGTGGATTCTATATGTACGTAGCATGAATGAATGATAATGGTAAGCATGATTATTGTTATATACAGGTAGAGAACCATGCAGCGAGTACTCCAATTAGAAGAGTTGAAGTTGAACAAGTGGAAGCACCATATGTAGGAATGCTTTTTGAAACAGTAGATGAAGCCAGAAAATATTACGAAGAATACGGTCGGCAAGAAGACTTTTGGATTTTAACACAATCTTCTAGAAGGACAAGAACCCGCTCAGATGAGGTGACTAGTTGCCAATTCGTTTGTGCTCATCAGGGAAAATATGTCTGGAAGAAAACCGTAAAAGAGGGGTGGAAACAAAACAATCAGACAAAGACTAGTGAAAATAATACTGAGACCGGAAACGAGGATGATAATGGGACTGAGCATGCTGAGAATGGTAGCGATATGAATAAAAAGAAAGTGAGTAGAAATTGTTCTATAGTGAAATGTGGATGCAAAGCTAGTATGCGGATCATTCATGACAAGTGCGGATCATTCATGATAAGTGGTCAAACAAATGGAAGGTTTCTGTTTTTATAGACTTTCACAATCAAAAAGTAGTTACTCCAACAAGAAGAAAGAAGATGAAGTCAAATAAACATATGTCCAAAGCAGTAAGGAGTATGACAGAGATATTTCATAAAGAAAATTTGCCGATTGCAAAAGTTCATTCGATCCTTGGTGGTGCTCAAATTGGTTTTAACAAAAGAGATTGTTATAATCATTTAAAAAATGTTCGTCATAGACAGCTGGATGGAGGAGATGCTTAGTCAGTGCTCACTTACTTTAGAAAAAAAAGCTGAAAATCCCCAATTTTTTAATGCAATCCAATGCGATGAAGATGGAAGAGCAACTAATTTCTTTTGGGTTGACGCTCGATCACGCATGGCCTATGAATATTTTGGAGACGTGGTCACATTCAACACAACGTACATGACAAACAAGTATGATATGCCTTTTGCGCCATTCACAGGAGTGAACCACCATTGGCAGTTGATACAGTTTGGTTGTGCACTTCTACAAGATGAGACAGAGACAACTTTTTTGTGGTTATTTGAGACATGGTTACAAGCAATGGGAGGTCGTCATCCAATTTCCATTATAACTAACCAAGATTTGGCAATGAAAGGAGCAATTGCCAAGATATTTCCAAACACTCACCATCGCTTATGCTTTTGGTATATCAAGAAGAAGTTGTTGAGAAGTTGTCCCATACTACAAGAAATCAAAATTCAAAAAGGAGATGAAGAAATGTATTCAATTTACATACAAGACTGAAGACTTTGAAGATAAATGGAAGACTTTAATGACTGAATATGGATTAGAAGAAAATGATTGGTTAAATAATCTTTATGAGATACGTACTTCTTGGGTGCCTGTTTATCATCGTGGAACCTTCTTTGTAGAAATGAATACTACTGGACGCAGTGAGGGAATTAACTCTTTTTTTGATGGGTTTGTTACGTCAACGACAAATCTTAGAGAGTTTGTTGTCAAATATGATCAAGCATTGAAGAGGATTATAGAAAATGAAAGTGAGGAAGACTTTGAGTCAGAACACAAGTTTCAAATCGTGAATGACGATGAATTCATTCTGAAAGATGCATCAAAGTTGTATACCAGCAATATTTTCAAAAATTCAAGGCACAATGGAGTCAAATTAATCACTATAAAGTTGAAGAAAGGGAACATGACAATGAATGGCACTCATACTTGGTGAAAAAAAGGCTCGGAGAATATGAACAAGATTTTATGGTGAAGTTAGATTTGACAACTTACGAGGGTTCTTGTGAGTGCCAAAATTTTGAGTTTGTTGGGATACTTTGTAGGCACTTGTTGAAGGTATTTTCACGTTTGGATATGGAAACAATACTGACACATTTTATTCTTCCAAGATGGAGACAAGAGGCAAACAAATTTAGGATAATGGACTCTGAAGATTTGGTCAAAAATGTTGGTAGAGAAGACTCAGAAGCAGTAAGACTTAGCCACATGTGTCACCAAGCAACCAAATTGGCTTCTATTGCTACAACTTCAACTGAGGGATACACACTGTTCATGGATGCTTTAAACGAAATCTCAAAAAAATTGCTGAAGCTTCCAGACCAGTCTACAATAAAAAAGAAGACTAGCGCTACGTACTCCTCTAGACCAAGATGACCATACCATGGAAACCAGTGCTTCCCACATAATAATGATCTATGTATTAATATTTCTTCCACCCAGTCATTACTTTTGGATCCAAATATTTCTAAGACCAAAGGTAGGAAGAAAGAAACTAAGAGTTCTGGTAGAATAAAGAGTGGTGTAGAATTGGTCATGGAGACAGGGAAAAGAAAGTGTACACTATGCTCCAAGTCAGGACACAACAAACAAACTTGTTCCTTGAATCCACAGAGAAGGAGTGAGTTACCTGCTACATGTAAGTAATTATATTTTTCATTGTCATTGTCTCATTCATTCTTTTGGTTTTGTGTTTATACGTACTGAACATAGCCATGCACTGTAAGAAGCTATATGCTGTCAACTGATAAGCATAAAAGAAACAAGATTATTCATTAGACTCATTTGAATGTTATGGTATCCAAACATGCATACAATTTGGATGATAGTTTATGGACTTTGAATTCTGTAATTATCATATATGCTTAGTTGAGGACTAATATGATTTCATGTTCTTGTAGGGATGATTAAAATCTTCGAAGTGATCAAAGTTGCTAGAAGAATCTACTGATCGATTTCGGAATTGCTGAGAGCTGCACCATATTTTGGCTTTTGAATTGATCATCATTATAATTTGTTTTTTCTAGAATGATTATCAAGTGATTGCAAATTGTATCGATTAGTTTTCGTCCTTGTAGTTCATTCAACAATCTCCTTTTTTTTTCATTAAGACTTTATATGACTTGAGTTTATGGTTGTTCTTGATAATCAATGTTTTAATTGCCAGACGTGTACGTATTCTGGGTTTATTTGGTAAGGACATCGATAACTGTCACAGGATAATTATCTTTGGTTTAATTAGGAATAATTGAAAGTAGAAGAGATAAATAGATAATTATCTTATAGATATTATATATTTATTTTATTAGAAAGGTTTAATGACTTGTGTTTAATCTCACCCGTCTATTGTTATTAAATTTGATGGACAAAATCTAAAATATAATTGTAACTATAAAATAGATTGCCACGGATCGCCCCGTTTTATATATTAGGGGCCCTCAGAATTTGAGGCCTTAGACCTAGGCTTGGTTTGTCTTGACCCAGGCCGGCCTGCTCAAACATGCACTTATATGTTGTTATATTTTAATGAAATGGAAATATATAATCCTTATTAATACTAATTATAAACAGGGATAGATAACAAACAGATCCTAACTCACAGACTGAAGATGATATATAGTATGAGATAAGTAAGAACCATATGATTGACTTCTCATGCATTAAATTCTATAATTGTTAAACACATCTTTGACTCGAGGACTTATGTGCTAACTCCATGGTGGCTGCAGGAGTTATGAAGCTGCCATATAAAGATTGATTAGATTCAATTGAAAGAGTATACGGCATTTATATGAATATTGTTTTCAAAAATGTTATTGGATAGGTTTTTAGGTAAGTATTTCAAAAACTTAATCACGGCAAGTGGTTTAGTTGTTCTTGTTTAATTGGTTGTGTCCAAGTAATTAAACTCTGAACCTCTCAAGGTGGCCAAGCAATGTGCATTAACGTATTATGTATAAGGGAAATTTTAAGAACAACACATGACAAATGGTTCATTCCTAACTTTTATTTTTCAAGTTTCAAAATAATCATAACGGTACATGAACTTGTAAGCTCAACAAAAAATATGTACATATCGTTACATTCTCTGTTATCTAACGTGTTTTCCGTTAAACTTTGAGGGGCAAATCCGTCACTCCTTAATTTATCAATAATAAATTATTAAAATCAATAATTAAATTAATAATTAATAAAGAGAGAGAAATAAGAAAAGAAAAGTATTGTTGTCTCACTTTTTTGTTCCTGTTCAAACCCATCATACACAAAAATGGTGATCGAGGTAGGACTATAGGAGGAAGTTAGAAGATGATTTGATTTAGTAAGTTACGGAATAGATTGTTTGCGGTGGGTATTGAGTAAGAAAATTTAGAGTGAGAAAACTATGTCATAGTTTTACTTGGATTGGAATGAGCAACAAAGTCTTTTTTTTTTATGGGGAATTTTCATATACATCCAATTTTGAAGAGTGGTTTTAAATAAAACCCACATAATATTTTTATCTGATAGACATCTAAAATGTATCAATTATGATTAATATTATGTCCTATTTTTTCTAAATTTTACACAATTACCATCATTCAACTATAACATATTTATATAATAAATAAGCTTAATTGATGTTGTCTTAAATACCTTGATTATGAGTTTTTCTTCGAACACTAACATTTTTCAATCAATTTGCAAGAATCATGTAGTTTTCTCTATTTTTATGAAAAAAATCGAGATTAAATGAATTCATTCTATAATCTATACATAAGGTAAAATATAATATGAATAAGATATATGATCTAAACCCCAAACCCTACACCCTACACCCTATACCCTGAACATATACCATATACCCTATACCTTGAACCTATACCCTAACTCTATACCCTAAACCCTATACCTTAACCCTATACCCTAAACCCTATACCCTAAACCCAATTTTAGATTTATTTTTTTAGGTATTATCATATCATACCCTACTTAATAAATACATTAGAAACGTAAGTAGTAGAAAGTAAAATATTCTCTCAATTAGGATGGGAAATGATATAATAATATACTTAAAAAGAAGAAAATTAATCAAAGAACAAGAACGTGTACCTTACAATTAGACATTTTTTAACTATGTAGAAAGACACCAAATGTGAGCTTAGGAATGAAAAATATCATCCTATTACAAATGACATACTTCTGTGTGTATAAATATATATACACTCAAGTTAGTAATAACAAGGTAAAAAATTAAAGAATGTAATTGATTATGACAAAGTTAAATCTAACTAAATTTTAGCTAGTATTTGAGTTTCAAATTGATGCTAAAATTGAGAAATATACCAAATTTAGCTTTCTACTGTCTAAAGGAAAAATTAGAGAAACCGAAAAATGAAGAAAACTATTAATTATAGACATTTGCTCTATATGGTATGTTTGCTTTTATGGAGTGGGTGTTGTTTGAGCCAAAAGACATTTTTGTCCAAGTAATAATACTTTACTGGACTGTAAAATGTCCAAGTGAATATTAATTACCTTCTGGGTCCACATCACAACCGGCGAGTCCAATTTGTCCAAATTTACAAGTGATGGCTCTCCAGTAAGACCACGCGAGCTAACTTACAAAGTTCGCGTGCGGAATGACTTCGCGCGTAGGCAAAACGCAATGGTACTTCGCAGAAGAACCCTACCAGAGGTGGGATACATCAAGGCGAGCTAACGAACTGGCTCGAAGGTGAGACTTTGCGAAGAAGCCACATGCGGAGTCCGCGCGCACCACATTAATCGTTGAAGACTTTTACAAGTCTTCGACATGCTTTGGGCCAATCCTTGTGACCCTTTTAATATAAAAAAACCCTTCTAAAGCCCACGAGATTGAATCAGTAGCCCATGCGGAATGTGCGAGTTGGACATGTGTTATAAGTTGATTGGCCCGCACTGGGAAAACCTTGTCCTTGTGGGATTAGGGTTTCAAAGCCCGACCTAGGCTCCAAATTAACTTTCTTCTGCCGCAATTCAGACTACTATATAAGGGGGTCAAACAGACACAATCAAATCTCTACAATCTACACACAACTTTGACAAACAAACTGCAAACCAGTTGAACCCCTTCGAGTTACCTCGAAACCCTAACCCTAAGCGCGCCGCCGCATAGGTTTTTCTCAGAGCTATTCCGGACTCTACCCTGATTTCCCTATAGTTTGCTATGCTCGCGACACCGTGAGTATCGAACCACCTTGTGTTCGTAATCCCTCGTCCGCGAGGTGGCACCTAGAAACCCTTTTTGTTTGATCAAGAAGTCAAGTGCACTCAAACATTTCCTATCTACCTTTGCTCCGCGCGTTGAGGATCGTGGCCAAAACAGGTGTAAAATAAAAATAAAAATATGTATTGGTTTATCTTAAAAGAGGTCTAGTATTTTGAGTTTTATCTAATTTTCTTTTTTTATTTTATGAATAAGAGCCTTTCATTAAATCCAAACCTAGTAACTTACAAATACAAAGAATAGTAAGCAAATAAACTAGGTAAGGGGAAAACAACAGTCTTTGAGAATATATGGTCTGAGTTTATAAGATTAAAACAATATATAAATAGAAAAAGAGAAAAGAAAACAAAATATAAAGAAAGAGAGAATGGAGAAAACCCGAAACCACGGTTTGAAAAATGAGAAATTACATAGAGTTAACGGTGTTATTGACGGCATGTGCTAAAAGTGTGTGGGCTTTTAAACGTCATGTACTATTTTGATTGTTTTGAAACTTGAAACACCAAAATTTAGAGTTGACCGTTTGTCATGTATTGTTCTTAAAATTTTCCCTATGTATAATTAGAGTATTTCTCTTTTTTTTTCTTAAGAATATTTTGTATGAAAGCCGGCACCTCTCTCTCTAAACCCTAGAAAACGATCTCTCCTTCTCCTGACGTTGTTGGCTGGCATGGTGCTGGTCCAGCTACCCTAATGTTTGCAACATTCGGTGCATGTTGGATCCAGCTAGATGGATAGGTTCTCTTATGGTCGTGTCTCAGGCTGATGATGGGATCAGGAAGTGTTCGATCTGGTTAATGAGAATAGGGATGGATTGCAGGTTAAGAGCGATATGGTGTAGTTGTTGGCGGGCAACGACTTGTATTCAACTTTCGAATGCAAGTTAGTGTAGCTTAGGGATGGAATAAATTGGACACCAGACCAATTGGTTGGCTGATGATGGTGATCAAACGTTAGGTCAAATCTTGTGGTAGAACTTCCAACTATGGGTTTCTGTAGGTTGTTTGACCTCATGCGCCGAGGGTCGGACGAATACGAAGATATGTTAATGATATGACACTGGTGGGTGTTGCATCTATGGACTTGGTCCGGGAGGGCTAGGTTCGGCCCATTTACTGGTCTAATCTTTCGGGTTGTGACATTGTCGGTGGGCTTGTCATAAGTTGAAGACTTTGGAGTGTGCTCTAGTTTTTATATTACTGATTGTTCTTCTTTATTTCTGTTGATTAGTTATGTCGCGTGTTATGCGAGAAAAAAGTTCCTACATTAACTATGCATGACTAATCAAATTAAAAACATGTGTGTAAAATCAAAGTGTCTTGTCTGCTTTAGGTTTGTAAGCTGTGTATTCCTTGCTTCGTTAAGTGGTCGTCATCGCCTAGTGGCACAGTGAAGCTTAATGTTGTCAGATTTACACTCCAATTACAACATGGTGGGAAAGTTGTGCTTATGGTAAATATCCTACGTTGTAATCGGGTCACATATAGACTTATCTTTCTTTTATGTCACCGCTAAATGAAAGCAAATTACGTAGCTAGCAGGGCATTTTTTGCTAGTTGGCGTTTGTTAGAATATATGTCTTATACAGAGATTCTGATCCTAATATTATTTTGAGAAAATTAGACAAAAACCAAAAAAACCAAACTCCTTTTAAAATAAACCCATGCTCATATTCCATTTTAATTTACACTCAACCCTATTATTGAACCTGCCTTATATGTTTTATTTTTATTTTTGGAATTTGTATCTCTCTTTTCCTTGACTGTTTTGCCCTTCCGTTTTTTTTGTTTTTTCTTGAGAAGATTTTTCCCTTCTGATTGAATGATGAGAAGGCATTCCCTAAATGTGGCTCTTGACTTTCTTCTATTTTAAATAGGGTTAGGGTTTAGACTAGGGTTTAGGGTTTAGACTAGGATTAGGGTTTAGGGTTTGTGGAACCGGGTTTAGGGATTAGGGATTAGGGTTTAGAGATTAGGGTTTAGGGATTAGGGTTTAGGGTTTAGGGTTTAGACTACGTTTTAGGGTTTAGGGATTATGGATTAGGGTTTAGACTAGGGTTTAGGGTTTGTGGAACCGGGTTTAGGGTTTAGGGTTTGTGGAACCGGGTTTAGGGTTTAGACTAGGGTTTAGGGTTTGGGCGTAGTCTGTGGAACCAGGTTTTCAGCTGCCTAGTAATTATGTTTAATGAGTCGGCCAAACAGCTTGTTAATTGCAATGGTTCAGTTGGTGGCATTTTAGCAATTTTCTTCAACAACAAGTTCTATTGTTTAGATAAATAATATTAATATTTTTACTAAATCAACCTAATTAATAAGTTGGGTGTATTTGAAAAGAGTATAACATGTGGGTGTAATTTAAAATGAGTCTGTGATTTTGGGTGTAACATCAAATTCCCCTATTATTTTGGACACATGTAGTCTAAATGTTCTTTTTGCAATCAGGGATTTATGCTTGGTATTCCCCTATTTGATAATTTCATTTATCAAGCCCAGCCTCGTATGATAAAAAATAATAATAATAATAATATACGTCATGTATTTTACTAATTAACCATGGTTATAAATGTGGTTGTAATCAACTTTAAATTGCTTATCAAATCCCACGGGGCGAAGCCGCGGACTCATCCTACCTCAAAAAGAAAATACCAAAAAAATGATAATATATTTGGAATTTTGGATAAATGCATTGCCCTTAGTTTTCCGAAGTAATTGATATGTATATATATACTTGTTATAAACCTTTTCTTTCACCGAATTAAAGATTTTGATTGTTCTTGATGTTTAACTACAATTGTCAAAAATAAAAAAATCCCACAAATGGCTAATGTATATCCATGATCAGTGCCTCAAAATGTCAAATTTATTTTCCTTTTTCCCTTGATTGTCGATTCAAAAGTGGAAACGTTCATTTTGCATATTTGGTAAATGAGAAAATGTCACACCATTATTGTGCATTATGGCGGGTCAATTGCAAGTTGAAAATAAGCAAAAACTGAAACGGGCCGGTGAAACCCAGAAGGTGTCCAATCACCAAATGTGAATGAGAACGAGCAAGCTAGCAAACACGATCTGTTTGCGCAAATTTTAAACATCTTTTGTTGCAGAGATTGAGAGGTAAACAACACACTCTGACTTGGAGGTGGAGCTCGCTAGCTAACTGCCCTCGCACTTTTTACTCCAATGGAGTCAAAAACTACACTATTTTAGACACACCCCCTCTTTCTCTGTTTCTCTCTCTATCCATGCATAGGATGCAGAAATATTTGTATATAAATTGATGGGCCACTGCCATTTAGAGAGAGAGGTGGTGGAGGAGGTGGTGGTGGTGCAGTTTTGTCGATCTCAAGGTAATGGCTTCATTTTTTTAGACTTGTTTATTTTGTTAGGTTTGGCTCTCTCTGTGAGTCTGTGTTTTGTGCTTTTGCTTTGGAGATAGTATAGTATAGAAAAAAACCCAACTGTCCTCTCCTTGAGTTTGAGTTCAAAGCAAGAAAGCTAAAACAGAGAGAAGGGCTGCAATACCCAAATGATGCAAACCCGAGAAGAAAGGTTTGGAAATTGAGGCAAATGTCGTCGGTTTCATCGATACCCAGCTCGAGGCAATCCTTCTCTTCTTCTTGTTCATCGATAATCTCTATTATCTATCTGTTTCTCATTTCCTCTACCTTTGCTGCCTCAAACCATGAAGCCTCACTTCTCTTCTCTTGGCTGCACTCCTCTGCTTCTTCTTCTATGTCTTCGTCATCTTCCTTCTCGAGTTGGAACATTCTCGACTCTAATCCATGTAACTGGTCCTCCATAACATGTTCCCCAAGTGGTTTTGTCACTGAAATCACTATCCAATCCATCTCTCTTGAGCTTCCAATCCCATCTAATCTTTCCTCCTTTCCCTCCCTTAGAAAACTCGTCATCTCCGGCGCTAATCTCACAGGAAAACTCCCCTCCGACATCGGTGACTGCACTGAGCTACAAATCATTGACCTCAGCTCAAACTCACTCGTCGGTTCCATTCCTTCATCCATTGGAAGACTTCAAAATCTCCAAGACTTGATTCTCAACTCAAACCAGCTCACTGGGAAAATCCCAGCTGTGTTAAGCAACTGCATTGGCCTACAGAATCTTGTCATATTCGATAATCAGTTTTCCGGCAATATCCCGCCGGAGGTCGGGAAACTGGCCGGTCTTGAAGTGCTGAGAGCAGGAGGGAACAAAAACATTGGTGGGAGAATTCCTGATGAACTTGGAGACTGCACCAACTTGACTGTTTTGGGCTTGGCTGATACTCAAGTTTCGGGTTCTTTGCCGGCCTCTTTGGGTAAGCTTACCAAGCTTCAGACGCTGTGTATATACACTACAATGATCTCTGGTGAGATTCCTGCTGAGATAGGTAACTGTTCTGAGCTTGTGAACTTGTTTCTTTATGAAAATAGTCTATCTGGTTCGATTCCACCGGAACTTGGTAGGCTTAAGAAGCTTGAGCAGTTGTTGTTGTGGCAGAATAGTCTTGTTGGGGTGATCCCTGAAGAGATTGGGAAATGTAGTAGTTTGAGGATGATTGATTTTTCATTAAATTCTTTGTCTGGTACTATTCCATTGTCTTTAGGAGGGTTGTCAAACCTTGAGGAGTTTATGATTAGTAACAACAATGTCACTGGTTCAATACCTTCCAGTCTTTGCAATGCAACGAATTTGATTCAGTTGCAGCTTGATACGAATCAGATATCCGGTTTGATTCCACCGGAGATTGGGAAGTTGTCCAAGCTGACTGTGTTCTTTGCTTGGCAAAACCAGCTTGAAGGAAGCATTCCTTCATCTTTGGCTAGTTTGAATAGTCTTCAAGCTCTAGATTTGTCACACAATTCACTCACCGGCAGCATACCTTCTGGCTTGTTTCAGCTGCAGAACCTCACAAAGATTCTCTTGATTTCTAATGATATTTCGGGCTCAATACCACCCGAAATTGGTAATTGCAGCTCTCTTGTAAGGCTGAGGCTGGGTTTTAACAGAATTACTGGTGGGATTCCTAGAGACATTGGAAATCTCAGAAGCTTGAATTTTCTTGATCTTTCAGGGAATCGACTTTCTGGGTCAGTTCCTGATGAGATTGGGAGTTGCACAGAGCTACAAATGATAGACCTCAGCAACAATACTCTGGAGGGTCCCCTGCCTAATTCATTGTCATCATTGTCAGGACTTCAAGTCTTGGATGTCTCCGTTAATCAATTTTCAGGCCAGATACCAGCAAGCTTGGCTCGGCTTGTTACGTTGAACAAGCTTATTCTTAGTAGGAACTCATTCTCTGGATTAATACCTGCATCACTTGGCCTATGTTCAAGTCTGCAAGTGCTTGATCTTAGCAGCAACAAGCTCAGTGGCAACATTCCTGTGGAGCTTGGAAAAATTGAAAACCTTGAAATTGTTCTAAATTTGAGTTGCAATGGACTTTCTGGATCAATCCCACCTCAACTATCAGCACTCAACAAGCTTTTTGTACTAGACCTTTCGTATAACCATCTTGAAGGGGATTTGAGTCCACTCTCTTCTGGTCTTAACACTCTTGAGTCTCTAAATGTGTCTCACAACAACCTTGTTGGCTATCTTCCAGACAACAAGCTTTTCAGACAACTGTCTCCAATGGATTTAGCTGGAAATGAAGGCCTTTGTTCTTCAAACCGGGACTCGTGTTTCTTGAGTGCTGTTGGCAGGTCAGGATTATCAAGGAACCAAAATGATGTAAGGCGGTCAAGGAGGCTTAAGCTGGCAATTGCATTGCTGATCACCTTGACAGTAGCAATGGTTGTTATGGGAATGATTGCAGTGATTCGAGCGCGAAGGACTATTAGGGATGATGATGATTCAGAATTGGGGAGCTCATGGGCATGGCAATTCACTCCATTCCAGAAGCTAAATTTCTCGGTTGACCAAGTGCTTAAGAGCCTAGTGGATACCAATGTGATTGGAAAAGGGTGTTCAGGGGTTGTCTATCGAGCTGATATGGACAATGGTGAAGTCATTGCAGTGAAGAAGCTCTGGCCAACTACAGTTGCTGCAGACAATGAATATTGCAAGGATGAAAAATGTGGAGTTCGTGATTCGTTCTCAGCAGAGGTCAAAACACTCGGCTCAATCCGTCACAAGAATGTTGTGAGGTTCTTGGGTTGTTGCTGGAATCGGAACACAAGATTGCTGATGTATGATTATATGCCTAATGGAAGCTTGGGTAGTGTTCTCCATGAGAGGACAGGGCATGCCTTTGAGTGGGAACTTAGGTACCGAGTTCTGTTAGGTGCAGCTCAAGGCATTGCCTACTTGCACCATGATTGTGTTCCTCCAATTGTTCACAGAGATATCAAAGCCAATAACATCCTCATTGGCCTTGAGTATGAGGCTTACATTGCTGACTTTGGTCTTGCAAAACTTGTTGATGAGGGAAATTTTGCTCGATCATCTAACACAATTGCTGGCTCGTATGGCTACATTGCTCCTGGTAAGTAGCACTCTATACACACACAGTTGATTTTCACATTTCTTTTAGTTGGCATTACTTCATTTCAATGTCATTTCATGATTCAAAATTATATGCTTGAGCTTAACTTTAGTGCATTTTTTCTCTTCTTCAGAATATGGATACATGATGAAGATTTCAGAGAAGAGTGATGTTTATAGCTATGGTGTAGTTGTATTGGAAGTTTTAACAGGGAAGCAACCAATAGATCCGACAATACCTGATGGCCTACATGTAGTGGATTGGGTGAGACAGAGAAGAGGAAACGCTGAAGTCCTAGACCCAAGCCTACTATCAAGACCAGAATCAGAAATAGGGGAAATGATGCAAGCATTAGGCATAGCCTTGTTATGTGTAAACTCATCCCCAGATGAAAGGCCAACAATGAAAGATGTAGCTGCAATGCTCAAGGAAATCAGGCATGAAAGGGAGGAGTATGCCAAGGTAGATGTGCTTCTCAAAGGGTCTCCGGCAAATGATGCTGCTCGAGACAATAAAAACTCTGCTGGAGTTTTGGCAACATCATCAACATCTGCTGCAGCGACGAAATGCTTATATACTAAAAGCAACAACACGAGCTTTTCTGCATCCACTCTTCTTTACTCATCTTCTTCCTCTAGTGCCAAAGGTTTCAAGTGAGAAGGTATTATATGATATACAGCTAAGCAGAAGATTGTAATGTTATTAGTTTCTTTGATCATCTTCCAAGGCTCCAAGCTCTTTAATTTGTGTTATTGATGTAAAGAAGAAAAGTTTGTATGCAGAGCAAGAAATAAAACCCAGGAGTCCTAGTTTTGGCATTTGGAGTATTTCCAAAATATTCAGAAAATCAAATGCTGCTTGCTTCCAAGACATCAAATTACAGAATTAACAGTTAGGCTTGAAATCAGAGAGGTTATGCTTCAAGTTTCCTTTGGGGACATGGATAGAATTACCACTCAGTGTCATAACTCATAACCCTAAACCTAAAAACACTATGTTCAGCTGGACAGAAAATGATCAGTGAGATTGTGAGAACACTAATATAATCATATTCACAAACAAAACAATTTTGTCTAGGAAGGAAAGAATCTAGTGAGAAATCCAGGAGAGGTCAGTATCCAGATACCTTTAGGACTGAAAGACCATTCATAGTTTGACCCCTAAAGTTTGGCTCAGTAGGTCCCTGAATGAGCTGGTTGTGATTCCTTGCATGTGTGCAAGAAATAATGGTTTGTGGACCTTTCACTTTTCCCCATTCCCTAGTTGGTATTCTGAATGCAAGAATTTGATTCCTAATTTTGCACCGAGTGAGTGCACCTTTTCAAAGATCTTAGACTGCTGTGCTTGCTTTGTATACAGGTAGGCCTTTCTGCACAAAAGGACTTCCTTTAAATGATGAAGGACACTATTATGTGTCTTCTAAAAGCCTACCCTTTTGTTTTAGGGGAATTCCCTGTCCTGAAACAGTTGATTTTCATTGTGATGGATGTCCAAGTTCATATGCTAAACAGTAGCTCACACTCCCTCACAGTATACAAGAAATCGAAGCTTTGCTGTTCAGAAAAGAATCTAGTTTCATCAGTACCCAGGAGTTGGTAAAATCTGGTGCGTAGAGAAGTAAATCTTTACCTCCTATTACAGCAATGGCTACTGACTGCTATGACAGTTCTGTTAATCCTTCCAGTTTCTTGTCAATTTGACCCTCATTATCTTTGAACAATGGCTCCAAATGTTTATATCACCTTGATGCATTTATGTACGTAAGCTGAGGCAGTGGACAGAGAGGGAGGGAAGGCTTGACAAGAGGGACAAAAATCACATAATAATGCACTGATGGGGTAAATTTACATGAATAAGAGAAATATTATAGAGAAAGAAACATGTCCTGCTAAATTAATAGACCAATATAGAGAAAGGAGGTAATTTTTTTGTAGGTACATATTCTCTCTGCACAGGCATTGCCCCAGATAGATTCAGTGTTTAGGAATAAACATGCATACAGAAACAAAGACTAACAATGACTGAACTATGTGTAGCTAATCCAATAGGCAAGAATCCAAGATCAGCTTTTAAAGTGTCAAGTGCAGATTAGCTGATGAAAAAATGATCATCACCTTTCACGACATATGCTAGCCGGTAACTAAGACCTGAAATTACTAACCATGTGAGCAGTCGTGATCACATTCTTCTTTTCACAAGATATGGCTTTAGAGTCTAGACTCTTGAATAACAATGGGAGTTGCATACAATTAGGATAGGACAACAATACTGGCTTTTTGAGGAGCCTTCAAGAACTCCGACAAATTTGGATAAATTTTTGAAAAAAATTAGAAAACTGATATAAAAATAAATGTGATTAAGCAATGCTTAAGGTGGTTTATGAGTTTGGAACCATTTTGAAGCAGACTCTTTGCTTTTCATTATTTTCTATGGTAAGTGATGAAGAGTCATTAATATTTGTGATTGCTTAAGCTAACTCGAAAAGAAACAAATCTTAAGGTTTTACGCTCTTATATATAATGATGTCTCGCTCACTTAGTAGTGATAAAGTAATTTGAGGTTCATATTCAAAACAAATTGACAATGAATAAAGTAACCGAAACCATTATAAACTCATAAAAAATGTTCTATTTTCTCGTGTGAGATGTATGTATTCTCCCCTGCAACGGTGAACAGTAGAAAATTTGCATTTGATTTGCAATGGACAATGGTGTCAAGAGTCCCTCAGGGAATGATTAAGTTCGAGATATGCAATTTGTTTAGGTATATCATTTTATTTTTCCTTGTATAAAAGATAAAGAAATACAACCATCAGTTTATACTGTGATATAATTGAAAATATTTTATAATCAGATTCACATCAAAGAGATTTATGCTTATACCAGAACTTTTCTCGAATAGAATATTCTTCACCTAGATTCCCTTTACTTACTAAAATTTTGTGTTGAATGGATATCTCCTCCTAGCTCACATATATAAGGCCAATTACATAGAAGTCTATTTTGAGACATTTTATCCTATATAAGTCCACCTAAACATTTTTACCCACATAAGTCCACCAAAGTCTAAGTAGTGTTTTATATTTGGTATTAAAGTTCAACAAAATTACAGGCTGTCATTCAACAAAAAAAATTAGATTTTCTCTTTTATATTTACAAAAATACCACTAATATAAAAAGTCAACAACCACAAAAAGTCTTCGGCCGAACTCCGGTGAGGTCTCTAGCCAACCTCCGGCGAATTTTATGACTGACCATCAATGAGGATTCTAGCGACCATAAAAGCTACTACTACCGATAACAAAAGATACTACCGACAACAATAAAATCTACTGTCACCAGCAAAAGAAAACTACTACCACTGACAATAAAAAATACTACGGTTAGCAAGAAAAGGTACTACTGCCAGCAAAGAAAACTAATACCACTGACAACAAAAAATACTACCATCATCAACGAAAACTACTACCACTAGCAACAAAATATACTACGTACTACCAACAATCAAAGTTACTACCACTGACAACAAAAGATACTACAGACAGCAACAAAATCTACTGTCACTAGCAAAGAAAGCTACTACTACTGACAACAAAAAATACTAATGCTAGCAACAAAAGGTACTACCACCAGCAAAGAAAACTATTACAACTGACAACAAAAGATACTACCATCATCAACGAAAACTACTACCACTAGCAACAAAAAATACTACGAACTACCAGCAACCAAAGCTACTTCACCAGCAACAAAAGATACTACCATCAGCAACAAAAGCTACTGCCATCAGCAACAAAAGCTACTACCGCCGACAAGCAAAGCTACTACTTTCATAAACAAAAGTTATCACCAGCAACAAAAGTTACTACAACCATAAACAAAAACTACTACCGCAAAAGAAAATAAAAAACAGTTACTACAACCAACAAAAAAAGCTACTGTCACCAACAACGAAAGCTACTAACTAGCGTAATAAAAGCTACTACCAAATAATACAAAATTTACTCGATATGACAAAAATACACTATCAGTGTCATAAATATATTATCACAGTGTGAAAAACATATTGTCACTTTGTTGAAAATATACTACCAAGTAATATAAAAGCTGCTTAATCTTTTTGGCTCATATATTAGTCATTGATCACTACATCATGTACATTAAAGCTTCATAAATCTAAAAACCAAGACAAAGCAACTGCAACCTATTTGAGCCAAAGGACATTTTTGTCAAAGTAATAATACTTTACTAGACTGTAAAATATCCAAGTGAATATTAATTACTTCCTTGGTCCACGTCACAATCGGCGAGCCCAAATTCTCCAAGTTTACAAGTGATAGTTCGCCAGTAAGGCCACACGAGCTGAATTACCAGAGCTCGCGCGCTTCGCACGAAATACAGGGTTCGCGCACTTAACGATCTCGCACACGTAATGACTTCGCGCGTAGGCGAGGTGAAATGGTACTTCGCATAAGAACCCTACCAAAGGCGGAGTACATCAAGGCGAGCTGGTGAACTGGCTTGGGGCGAGACTTCGCGAAGAAGTCACAGGCAGAGTATACGTACACACACTAAAAACCTTCATTGAAGACTTCCACCAGTCTTTGACATGCTTTGGGTCAATCCCTGTGGCCTTTTTATTTAGAAATCCCTATAAAAACCCGCGAGTTGAAAGCAATGCCCCATGCAGAATGTGCGAGCTGGACATGTGTTATAAGTTGATTGGCCCGTGTCGAGAACACCTTGTCCTTGTGGGATTAGGGTTTCAAAGCCCGACCTGGATTTCAAGTTAACTTTCTTCTACCGCAAGTCGGACTAGTATATAAAGTGGTCAAACACTCTACAATCTACACAATCAAATCTCTCAACAAATACAAAACAAATTTTCAACCTAGCTGAACCCCTTCGAGCTACCTCGAAACCCTAACCCTAAGCGCGCTGCCGCCTAGGATTTCTCAGAGCCCTCCTGGACTCCCCCAATTACTCTGATTTTCCTATAGTTGCTCTGCTCGCGTCCGGCCGTGAGTATCGATCGCCTTGTGCTCGTAAATTCCTCATCTGAGGTGGCACCTGGAAACCCCCCTCCTCCCGCCTGATCAGAAGTCAAGATCTCGCGCACTTAACCCTTTCCTCGTCCGTGAGGTGGCATGCCCATAATAAATCCCCCTCTCTTTGTTCGCAATTTACCTCTGCTCTGCGCGTTGAGGATCGTGGCCAAAACATTGGTACACCCGGTGGGATAAAGAGTACAAGCAAGACATCATAGGGAGACCAAAGGAATCGCCATAACGAAAGCCTCAACTTTCTTGTCTCAAGCACAGATCACTACTGTACAAGCCCCATAACAGCGCGGCTTGCTGTTCCCTAACTCAGGAGCAGGTTCTCGATCAGTTTGGTGACCCAAACTTCAGCGAAGCCGCAATGGTAGGCTCACAGCCGACCCAAGACCCAAGAGCTGCTCCGCCTGTGGAGCGAATCCCCCCAGATGTTTGAGGAACTTAAGGAACGACTCGAGCCCACTGCAACCCAACAGAGCGTCACCCACCTTGCTGAGAAGGTCGACGACCTTGCCGAACAGGCCAAGAGGGACAAGATCTTTTGGGAAGCAGACCCGCATAACCTCGCCATACTCACCGAGGACCTCAACCAGTTTGTAGGAGAAGTAAGGGAAGACAAGGATTTGGTCAACAATTCCCTCCAACAGATCCAAAAGGATCTGGACCAGAAAACGAAAATCGTGAAGCAGCATGCAGAAATCCTGTCGTTCACTCGCGCTACAGCAGATGAATAGACTCGCCACTTGGACGACGACGATACCAAACTGCATGACCAGCAGAATGGTTCTTTCTTTAGAAGCAAGAACAGTTTGGAAAAACTAGACAAATTCAAGGAAAAACAGGACCGGTTGAGCTTACGGGTCCTTGAAGTTAAAGATTGGATGAGAGCGCAAGCACCAAAGAATCTTGCCCTAGATTCTACTGGCGCAAGCGCGAACGAGGGATCAGCCAAGTATATCCCACCTAATGAGCGCGTTAGGGCAAACCCTAAGGACGGGGCTCAAAAGACCCCGCAGTTCGTGCTAGGGGCTGAAACTTCAAAGAACTTGCCTCTGCATGGCTTTGCAGCTCCCTTCAAGGGAGCTAACAACTCGCTACGCCAGGGAGCTGGGACACCAGCTGACCCGGTTCTAGCCTACTCCAGCCCAGCTCCCAAGAATAATGGACATGCTGCCAGTTTCTCTGCATGGCCAAACCATGAAGAGGGAGCAGAATCCACACCTGTGACGGCAGCCGATTGGCGCCAACTTATTTCCATCATAGTCAAGGAGCAAACTAGAAAAGGTGATGCTGACTTGCACTATCGCGACCCCTACCCTGATAGTGTGGCGTAATACCCTTTCCCCCATGGGTTCAAGAATATCGTTTTCACCACCTTCTCTGGGGAGACAAGAGAGGATGCAGCAACCCATATAGACCGCTTCAAAGTCTAGTGCAGGCAATATGGGAATAATTATATTCTCGAGCTCAAGCTCTTCAAGACTTCGTCCGGAGCTGCCTTCAGTTGGTACTCTAAGTTGAAGCCATGATCCATCGCGGACTGGCCTACCATGGAGACACTATTTTGGGAGACCTATAGTACCATTGATCCAGAGGTCGGCCTCGATTCTCTCACTCAAATGAGCCAGCAGAGCATGGTGTCTGGATTTTCATTCCTCTAACACTTCAAGATCCAGCAAGCCAAGTGTGATTACTTGCTACCTGAGCAGGAAGCTATTAAGTTGGTTATCCGTGGTCTCGAGCATCGCCAGCAGCTGAAGCACCATGGGGAGCACTTCACATCTATGGGCGACCTGATCAACAAGGATGGCAGTTATGAGCTGATCCTTAATGAAATGGATGAGAAGGCAAACGCCTCCAAGGGGACGTACGTACTAGGGAGAAACAAGACGGTGGGGGCACTAAGCCTCTAATCTTCCATGTTTGATCCTTACTACTAGAGGTAGAAGGAAACTGAGGCCAAGCAGGAGTATGACGACGTCAGTGCAGTCGAACTGACTGGGAAACCGTTGGCTCACAAATGGAAGAATCTCAAAATAACTCGCGAGTCAATCACAATTCAGTCTTTTGCACGGACCAAGCCCGAATACGAGTCATACACGTATGACTCGAAAAACGCCCATCTTGTCTTTAATGACTTGATCGAGGCGAAGTGCATACGCTTGAATCATAAGATCCCGTCCAAGGAAGGGCTAAAGGACAAGAAATATTGTAGCTTCCACAACATCTACAATCACGACACTAAAGACTGTGTCAAGCTCCACGACCAACTGCAGACCTGGTTGAACTCTAGCGCCTTGAAAATGAAGACTCCAGATAGCACAGCCTCTCTAGTGCATGTGGACCCCTTCCTAGCCGTGGTCGGTATGGTCGAGGGAACTGGAATGACCAACCAGAGGAGAACAGCCGCAGCCGTGCGCCGAACCCTGGCCAGTGGAGAGTCACCTTGGACTTGTCGGACCACTTTGAGGATGACAATCCGCGCCGTGCATCTAAGAGAGGCCGCAAGGAGGACAATGTTGATGCAGTTCGGCCATCTTGCCAGTATACCTATAACGTCAACCTCGCACACGAGGTTCTAGACGACCTTAATGATGACAGACTCGTCACAATGGCGAGGGCCTTGCCTTACATCGAATATAAGGAGGGTTGCGTACACTGCATGTTCCATGATAGCTGGGGACACAGAACTCGCGATTGCTACTAGCTTCGCAAGCAAATCCAAGACTGGCTCGACCTCAAGTACATTCGCTTTGAAGACAAAGGTGATTTCATGATTGCAATGGCTGACATTGCTTGGCTTCGCATCGGCCAACGCACAATCACATTGGACCTATCTCCAAACGCGGGTCCGCGCGAACTACCAGTTCGGAACCGCAAGAGACCGGCGAATGACTATACCATACTGGCGAACCAAAGTGGGAACCATGAACCGGTAAGGCAGCTAGGCATCAGACTGCAGCCCGATTGCCCTTCAAGGAAAGATAAGGGCAAAGCTATCATGCAAGACCATACACCGCCCCCTCTGAAAATTATCAACCCATGAGTCCTAGAGAACTCGTGAAGAGTTGGAACAGAGGATCAAGTGCCTTGAGACATTCGTCCAATCACACTAGACAGAAGAAGTACCTTCATTTCCAGCCTCAAGCTAGATGGACATATCCGACTCCAGTAGCGGGTACCAGGAAAATGAGGCTTCAAGCCCTCGCCAAGGTATCTTGATCAACCCCTACATTCTCCCGACATCCAAATTAGCGATAAAGGAGGGGATATGGTACACGCAGCAAGGGGGTAGGCCAGTTACTATCACCAGATCCAAGAAGCAGAAGCTCTAGAAGAAGTATGGCAGCATCCTGCGTGCCCTGCGAGCTATCAATTATGGCGTCATACGACCCTCGCAACTCGCGCAGACACTTGAGAGGATGTTGAGAGAAGCTGAAGGCTTGCGCGCTCTACTCCAAAGGCCACCTGTCACGCCTCCATGAGTGTGTGCGCAGGTAGCAGATGACCCCACTCCAAAAGCGAATGTCTTCTGTCGCCTTACCGTACCACCGAAATAGGATCCGCGCCCTTCCAAGCATAGGCCATCTCTAGAGCCGGAAAGAAGAAAGGATCTACAACCTTCCCGGCGCAGACCCTTACCAAAGCCTGACCGAAAAAGAGAACCGCTTCCTCAACCAAGGCGCCGGCAATCGCCAGAGGCTGAACGGAGAAGGGAACCACCCCTTCCAGCAAAGCGAAGACTATTCGCGATACCAGAACCAGAGCCAAGGCGCTAGCGGCCTCGGCCATCACGACTCTGGAATGCTCCTCGCCAAGATCCTAAGGCAAAAAGGGAATCACCACAGCCACATCGGCCCAGGCCATAACCTAACCAGGAGCTATAGGCCAAGCAGGAACCTCAAGTCTCAGCCCTTCCTCCGTCGAAGGCCAATGACAACGCCAAGGTCCCTCTAGCCGCAGATAAACAGCCAATTGAAGATGAACAACCCTTGACCAAACTAGTGTGGCGACCATGACGGATGGAGACTAACGTATCGCCATTTGCTGAAAGTGTTACCTCCAGTCCTTACCTCGCGGAGCTGATGGCCCAATGTTTTTGGGAGAATTCGTTGAATGACGAGGCTCGTTCTGAGCCTCACATTGACTTAGAAAAAGACCAAGCAGAAGAGTAGGGGGTCATTCACTTGCAGTATGCTTGAAATCTTTGCATGGCCTGAAGACGAGAAAGTCAACCTCGCGGAGAATGCATTCACTATGCTCGAAGGCGAGCTTGGGGTAATTGAGGACCCGCTGGTCCCAGTCTGCAAGCAGTTTTCCTTTCAGGTCGGAATGGTGTTTTTTATATCCTAAAAATATGCTTTCTCACCAAACACAACATGGACGGATATTCCAGACACTAGCAACAATGTCTGCGACCTGTCCCTGCCTTGCAGTAGCGAGATGGGTCCAGTCCTGGAGGAACATGCGACCGCTCCACCATTGGAAGTTACGAGCAGCATCACACGCATGTCAACTCTGACCTTCTCCACACCAACCCTAGATATGGCCACTCACATGAAGCCATTGTACATTTCAGCTAAAGTTGAGGGGATCACAGTCAACAAGATCATGGTCGACACTAGAGCTGCAGTGAACGTTGTTACCACCCATACTATGGGACTCCTTGGTATCACGCGCTCAATGATCCAGACCATTTCCTTGATAGTCAAGAACTTCACCGGACAAGTCTTTAGAACTCTGGGCCTGTTATTCTTAAGAGTCAATGTTGGACTGGTATTACGGGTTTATACCTTCTTCGTGGCCAAGTGCGCTTCTTCATACAGCATGATCCTAGGCCGCGACTGGATCTATATAAGTTTTTATGTGCCTTCCTCTATGCACCAAGAACTCATGATCTGGGACACTGAGACATGTGAGGCGGTCCTTTTTAAGGTAGATCTACGTCCTTTCTCCATCTCTGCCAACTTCAACGATGCCCGTTATTACAATACTCACTTAGGCCCGTTGGAAGTCCAAGGCGTCGATTCTAAAGGCAACCCCTATGCCTCCAACTTAACGCGATGGAGGCTCACCCAGGTGAGGGACGACTTACAACGTCCTCACACCATCGCGGATCCCCTTCAACTCTCTGATGATTAGTGCTTCCTCAGAAGAAACGCACGAGGCTGGCGAGTCCTTGTGTGAGAGACTCATCTCATACTGGGCAGAACGCGAAGCCTACAACAAGGTCGCGACTATGGAATATATGGATGAAATAATGGATTACAACGATACCAAGGAGGAAGTTATTCAGTTAGCTCCCGCCGCCTTGGACAACACACCACCTCAATTCCGTGACCCCATCTCCCAAGTTGATGTGGGGACTGTAGAGAAGCCCCTACTCATTTCCATCAGTGCTAAGCTGGCGGCAGACGAATGGGAAGCTCTTCTAACTCTCTTACATGAGTATAAGGATTGCTTCACCAAAAAGTACGAAGACATGCTCGGCTTGTCTCCAGATCTAGTTTGTCACCGGTTGCCCACTCATCCTGACAGACGTCCAGTCTTCTAGGATGGCAGGTTCATGAGAACTGAGACCCAGATCATGGTCAAGGAAGAAATTGAGAACATGCACCGCTTAGGTATCATTCGCGTGGCCAAGTACAATGAATGACTAGCTAATGTCGTTCTCGTCCACAAGAAGAACGGCAAAATACGCGTATGTATTGGCTACCGAGACCTCAACAATGCAACGACTTAGGATATATACCTCATGCTTGTTGTTGACCTCCTCATTGATGTGGCCGCAGGGCATGAAGTACTATCCTTTATGGATGGAACCACTAGATACCACCAAATTCCTGTCACTGAAGAAGATCGCCACAAGACTGCATTCCGCTGCTCGGGGTTTGCAAGTGGTTTGAATATGTTGTCATGCCTTTTAGACTCAAGAACGCGGGAGCAACATATCAGCGCGCCATGACCCTTATCTTTCATGATATCCTGGGCAAGTTGATTGAAGTCTACATAGATGACGTGGTGGTTAAAACCAAAACACGGGCAACACACGTTGACGATCTCCGGCAAGTTTTCTTCAAGATGCGGAAATATAACCTGAAGATGAATCCCGCCAAATATAGATTTCCACTTCCTAGGGTTTCTAGTACATCAAAGGGGTATCGAGATCCCTAAAGACAAGGCACAGGCGGTAATAAGCGCCTCATCTCCTACAACCAAAAAGGAGCTCCAACAACTGATCGGGCGAACCAACTTTCTCCGCCGTTTCATTTCAAATGCGACAGGGAAAGTTCAGCCCTTTTCACATCTCTTAAAGCTCCAGGGGCAACCGAGTTTGTTTGGGAACCATAAAACCAAGAGGCTTTTGATCGTATCAAGGACTACCTTACGAACCCGCCTGTCTTGGTTCCACCTCGCTCTGGCATTCCGCTTAAACTCTACATCGCCGCTGCTGACTTGTCCATTAGCTGACTCTTAGCACAAGATGATGAGAACGAGGTGGAACTGTTTTGGCCACGATCCTCAGCGTGCGGAGCCGAGGTAAATAGCCATTCAAAGAGGATGGTGTTGCGGGCGTGCCACCTCGCGGACGAGGAAGGTGTTTGCTTGACTTCTTGAATCAGGCGAGGTGAGTTCCAGATGCCACCTCGCGGACGGGGAATTTAAGGCACAAGCGGTCGATACTCACGGCGGGGTGAGCAGAGCAACAATAGGGATGCTTCTGAGGAAACAGGGGTTGAGTTCCGGAGAACTCTGAAGAATTCTAGGCGGCGAGGCGCTTAGAATCAAGGCTTTGAAGAGGCTTCGAAGGGGGATCGGCTCCTGGGAGCGCTGGAGGTTTCGACGTGGTCAAGGGATTTTCAACGAGGTTAAAGATTGTATTTGAGTAATTGATTGATTGATTGTGTAGAGAGAGAGAAGCCGCGAGCTCCTTTATATAGTGAAGTAATCCTTGTTGCGAAAGACAATCAAAATCCCAAATGGACTCTGCAACGTGAAGTATGCGGACACTGTTCATCCCATGCAGACCAGTCCTTGCGTGACACGTGTCCATTCAGCACAATCCGCACAAGATAAGATCTACACTCCCACGCGAATTGGAATGAGATATAATCCTTATCCCGCGAGGTAACGAAATCCAAATAGAATACTAGCTGTTTCTACCTGTTACGTCTCGAGCCGGTAAGTGGTCGCGGGGCGGAACGAAGCAGAATTCTTGAGAGGCTTTCACTCGATACCTGCACAAATGACAGCGTCATGGGGTCGAGACTAGGGTGGCCCAGTCTTCGACTCTCCAATGCTTTAGTGAGCTATGTGCACTTGTACGGGTAGAGGAATGAAAGTAAGAGAGAGAGTATATATGTGTGTATGTAAGTGTGTACCTTGAGCTTGTTTTATAGGCTAAGCTTGTGTACCTTGAGCTTGTTTCCAATGTGGGACTCTTTGCCCTCCTTTGGAGTGTCTCCTCTTTTGGGGGTGTTTTGCCGCTAGAGTGACTCCGGCAAATGGTTTGTTACCGGCCCTTCCTTCCTTAGATGTCTGTGAAGGGCCCACCAGGGCTATCTCGACCGGGTAATTGTACCGTATTCTCGGCTTAGCCAAGTATTTTGGCTATGTACTAACAAGTCCCCAAGTCCCCGGTCCGAGAGAGTTCTTGGGTGGGGAGTTATTCTAGAGATGCCGAGGATAAGTTTTACCCGGGGTGATGTTCCGGAAACCTGTTGGCAAGAAGACAAGTTTAATGTTGCTCTAGCGAGTCAGTCCGCGCTTGGTTGGGGACTGTCGCGAGGTGACCAGTCAGTCCGCGCTTGATTGGGGACGGTGGATATATGGCGAGGCAGTCCGCGCTTGACTGGGGACTGTCGCGAAGTGGCCAGTCAGTCCGTGCTTGATTGGGGACTGAGGCTATGTGGCGAGGCAGTCCGCGCTTGATTGGGGACTGTCGCAAAGTGGCCAGTCAGTCCGTGCTTGATTGGGGATTGAGGCTATGTGGCGAGGTAGTCCGCGCTTGATTAGGGACTGTCGCGAAGTGGCCAGTCAGTCCGCGCTTGATTGGGGACTGAGGCTATATGGCGAGGCAGTCCGCGCTTGATTGGGGACTGTCGCGAAGTGGCCAGTCAGTTCGCGCTTGATTAGGGACTGAGGCTACATGGCGAGGTAATCCGCGTTTGATTGGGGACTGTCGCGAAGTGGCCAGTCAGTCCGCGCTTGATTGGGGACTGAGGCTATGTGGCGAGGCAGTCCGCGCTTGATTGGGGACTGTCGCGAAGTGGCCAGTCAGTCCGCGCTTGATTGGGGGCTGAGGCTATGTGGCAAGACAGTCCGCGCTTGATTGGGGACTGAGGCTTATGTGGCGAGTCAGTCCGCGCTTGGTTGGGGACTGTCGCGAAGTGGCGTTGCGGGTCGCTGCGTGGCGAGTCAGTCCACGCTTGAGTGGGGACTGTCGCGAGGTGGCGTTGCGGGCCGTTGCCTTAATCTCTAAGGGGATCATCCAGATGCAGGGGGGCCGCTGCGTGGTGAGTCAGTCCACGCTTGATTGGGGAGACTCGCTACTGAGCGTTGCGGGCCGTTGCGTTGATCTCTAAGAGGGGATCATCCAGATGCAGGGGCTTCCTTCCGTAACCTGTCAATTAAAGAGAAGTGTCAGAGGGTTTAGGGTTTTAGGGGATCGACAAACCTCAGATTTGGGAAGCGTCCCATTTCACCCTCGATCGAGTGGGCGCGAGCACTTGGCTGTTTGCAACCAGCTTCATTGCTACTACGCGGATCCACTGTTTCACGGTATGAATTGGTGGCGTTCTTTGTCTTTGGATTTATCGGGGGTGAATGAGGCGGTTCATATATCTGTGATGTTGGTAGGAAGCTTAAAGTAAAAGTTTTGTTGTCGGGCTGGCTTGGGTTAAGGGGTGGCCAGGGGAACCGCGTTAGCAGCGTGGCGGGCCGCTATGGGGCGAATAGGTGGCGTTGTGTGGAAATGAAGTGTAGCATGTTTACATGGCAAAGCACTTCATGGCATTTAGAATGAGCCGCTAATGGGCAAAGTGTACATTGTTGGTGTCGTTACTGGGCTAAAATACATGATGCAATTAACTGGGATACAGATGGAGGTGGCGAGCATTCCAGGGGCGGGGCAGCAGGCGACCATCACAATCTCGGAGATAGAATGTGGCGGGTCCCGGAGCGTCAACTATCTTGAGTGGGCCTTCCCACTTCGCCTTGAGACCAGTAGGGTGGTGAAAGACCTCTTTCATGACCTAGTCTCCTATCTTCAGGGGGCGAGATACAACTTTTTTGTTGTAGTACCGGACTATTATCTACTTGTTGTTGATAACTCTGAGGTATGCCTTGTCTCGGCGTTCCTCTATGATATCCATATTGAGTCGTAGCTCTGTCGTATTTGTCTCGGGGTCGTATTGTGATTCGCTCACTTGTGACTTCCATTTCCGCTGACACTACCGCTTCGGTGCCATAAGCCAAGAGGTATGGGGACTCTCCCGTGGCCGTTGTGGGGGTGGTGCGGAGTGTCCAGAGGACGTCCGGGAGCTTTGCTGCCCACAAACCCTTGGTCTCATCCAAGCGTTTCTTCAAGTTTTGCTTGATGAGCTTGTTGATAGCTTCTGCCTGGCCATTGGTTTGGGGATGTGCTGGGGAGTTGTAAAAGATTGTTGTGCCTTGATCGGACAAGAATCCCCGGAATGTGTCATTGTCGAACTGGGTGTCATTGTCAGTAATGATGGCTTGGGGCACTCCAAAGCGACAATACAAGTTTCGCCAAAGGAAGTTGATTACTTTTTTAGTGGTGATTGTGGCGAGGGGCTCTGCCTCAATCCATTTTGTGTTGTAATCCACAATGACAATGGCATACTTGAACTGTCCCGGGGCTGTGGGGAGTTGTTCGATGAAATCGAGTCCCCACTGGCTAAAAGGGACGGGCGAGATGATGATAGAGAGGGGTACCGGGGGATGATGTGCAAAATCTGCAAATTTGTGGCACTGAAGGCACGTTTGAACGACCGCTTTGGCATCACGCTCTAGGGTTGGCCAATAATACCCCGCGCGAAGTGTTTTGAACATGAGGTTCCGGGCTCCTGCATGGTTCCCACAAATGCCACTGTGGAGCGATTTCAGCACTTTGTGCCCTTCTGCTGTGGGCAGGCACCGCAGTAGGGGACATGATTGGCCTCGGCGGTACAGCTTTCCACCTCTGAGCAAGTAAAGGGAGGCTTTACGGCGTAGCCACTGTGCTTCATGCTTGTCTTGGGGCAAGGTGCCGTCCGAGAGGAAGGCACTGAATGGGTCCATTCATGAGGGCTGCTCCCTGGGCTCAAGGGCAAAAATTTCTGAATAGGCTCTTGAGATACTTGGCTTATCCAATGTTTCGATGTGGACATCCGAGGGCGTGGACTCGGGAGGAGCCGTGGCGAGTCTGGCGAGGGCGTCAGCCTTGGAGTTCTTGGCTCGCGGGATTTGGGTGAGTTTGTATAAGGAGAAGCTTTGCAGAAGTGCCCCCGCGAGACTTTTATAGGATCCCAAGTTGTGCTGGTTAGCTTTGAAGTCCCCTGCCACCTGACTGACAACAAGTTGGGAATCACTGAAAATGTGGAGGTGGCGGGCTCCGAGCTCTCGGCAAAGTTGAATGCCTGCGATAAGAGCTTCATACTCAGCAATGTTGTTGGAGGCTTTGAATTCGAACCGGAGGGCATATTCATACGAGTGGCCCTCGGGGTCCGTGATGATGATTCCTGCTCCGCTGAGTTTGCTGTTGGAGGATCCATCCATAGGGCAGGCTTTGTTAAGGTTCGTGTAGTCAACACACATGCGCCACTTTCCGTTAGGTTTGGGGACCATGACGACGTTGGAGACCATGTCGGGTAGGAAACTTCCTGGATGAATTTGATTTCCTTGAGCCGTTGATAGCTCGATACTTGTCTGGGAGGAAGGCGGGTCGCTTTTGTTTGACAGGGGGGTGGTCTTTGATGATGTTGAGTTTGTGGGTGATAATGTCAGAGGAGATCCTAGGCATGTCGGCGTAGGACCAAGCGAAGACTGCTTGTTTTTCTTGGAGGAAAGTAATGAGCTTGTGGCGGAGTTCCGGGCTGAGACTTGAGCCAATGCGGACTTTCCTTTCAGGGGCAGTGGGGGATAGGGATATCCATTCCGTGTCTTCAGTTGGATCAGACCGCGGGGCCCTCTTTTTCCTTGTCCCCTCTAGGTCGTCCCGTGGGTCATCTATGGGTTCCGAGGGGCTGAGAGGCAGCATCTCATAGGCGTTGTGCCCCTGTTGGATGGCGTTAAGATAACAGTGCTCAATGGCTGCTCGGTCCCCTTGAACTGTCAAGATGCCACCTGGGGTAGGAACTTTCATGAGGAGCATATGGCCGGCTACGAAGCATTGCAGTCCCCACAGGATGTCCCGGCCTAAGATAAGGTTATAGGACGAGGGACAGTCGACTATGAGGAAGCGAGCTGTAATGGAGGAGCGGCAAGGGGTAGTTCCTACCGCCACGGTTAGGCGGTCTGAGCCTAGCGGTTGTACTATGTCACCAGAGAAGCTGACCAAGGGGTCGTGGTTGTTATACAGTTTGGCGCGGTCCCGCCGAAGTCCCTTGTAACAATCAGAGAACATGACACTTACAGCGGCCCCGGTATCCACTAAGGCTTTGTGGCACCTGTAATGATCCACCTGCACATTGATTATTAAAGGTTCACAATGGTGGCAATGTGTGGTATCCTCATCTCTGCGGAATGTCACTTGATCCCACGTTGATGGGGTGATCGTGACACCGCGTTGGATGTTAAGGATGTCTGAGGGTGTCGTGTATTGCCGTGTTACAGAAGACCGGCGTTGGGGGAACCGCGGAGCTCCGCCATGCAAGGTTAGGATCTGGCCATGAGCACAATATTGGTGGAGTTGCCCACTCTGGATTATGGCGTCGCTGTGGCCAGTGGAACTGTATTGCGAGAAGAGCATGTCGGAGTGGAGATAGGGGTCCCTCGTGCCTTTACACTTCTCCGTCTTCAGTGATTTGGTGGAAGTGGGGATGGGTTGGGGAGATAGATTAGGTTGATGTGGCAGGGGAGAGTCATTGAGGATTGGAGATGGCTGGGGGGCCGGGAGTGGAAATGTGGGATGGGCAAGGGGATGAGATATGTATACGATCTGGTTAGGCTCTCCCGAGAGTACGGGACCAGTCTGGTCTTGAAGGGGGTCCGGGGTCCCGACAATTCACGCCGCGCAGTCTGAGCGATCGTTGTACATGTTATGATGCTCTAACGTGGCGTGGAGCAAGGATTGTTCTTTTTCCAATTCAGCAATGCGTACCCGGTACGCTTCCGCTTCTGCCCTTTCCTTCCCCGCTTGCTCGCGGAACGAATGGAAGTCTCGCTTGAGGAGTTCAAGGGTTGTGGCGGGGTCGGGATGGGTAATGGAGGCTGAGCTGCTGGTTTGGGGAAGGGATGTGTTGGGTTTAAGTTCCACCTGAGTGTCAGGGTCCATGGGGTCATTAATAATCACCATGGTGCCGAGTTCCGAGGCAAGTGGGAGTTCCACAAGATAGGGACCCTCCTTCTAGCGCCAATTGTTTCTACCTGTTACGTCCCGAGCCGGGAAGTGGTCGCGGGGCGGAACGAAGCAGAATTCTTGAGAGGCTTTCACTTGGTACCTGCACAAATGACAGCGACACGGGGTCGGGACTGGGGTGGCCTAGTCTTCGACTCTCCAATGCTTAAGTGAGCTATGTGCACTTGTACGGGTAGAGGAATGAAAGTAAGAGAGAGAGTATATATGTGTGTATGTAAGTGTGTACCTTGAGCTTGTTTTATAGGCTAAGCTTGTGTACCTTGAGCTTGTTTCCAATGTGGGACTCTTTGCCCTCCTTTGGAGTGTCTCCTCTTTTAGGGGTGTTTTGCCGCTAGAGTGACTCCGGCAAGCGGTTTGTTACCGGCCCTTCCTTCCTTGGATGTCTATGAAGGGCCCACCAGGACTATCTCGACCGGGTAATTGTACCGTATTCTCGGCTTAGCCAAGTATTTTGGCTATGTACTAACACTAGCTTTGCGAACCGCGGATCATTGCACCTCGCGGGCTATTACAGCTCACGAGCCCAAAGAAGGTTTTTAATTTGATAAAGGCCACAGGGATCGGCCCAAAGCATGTCAAAGACTGTAAAAAGTCTAGAACGATTACAAGGTTTCGCGTGGACTCCGCGCATGTCCAATCCGCCGATGCAAAAATGCATTTCTGCCTCGCCTGGTCTAAAGACATTCCACACGGACTGCATTCCGCGCAAAGCACGCGAGATAGATCCTCACTCCGCACGCAGTCATTCCGCGCGCGAGCTCAACCTTTGTCCGCTAGTGCCCGAGATCGTTAACCCGCGCGAGCTGAACTTTTGTCCGTAAGCGCGCGAGATCGTTATTGTCCAAAAAGGCGCGAACTCCTCAGTTCGCGCGGACTTTACATTTCGCCTTGCATGATCTCGCTGGTGGGCCGCTACTTGTGAACTTAAAAGGAAACTTGAGTCCGCCGACTGATAAAGACCAAGAATGTAATTAATATTTACATAGAAACTTACTGTCCAGTAAAATATTAACAGATTGCGAGACGCGCTACTCTCCAATGGAGAAGTTGTGTCTCGCCCTATTCTTTGCAGGTTGCAAGCTCCACCACGACATGTTGGCCTTTACCACGGTGTTGATCGCTTAGTCCGATCTAGTCAAATACATGTTTTCTTGCCCTATCCTACAGCGCCGCATAGGTAAACAGATATTGGCTTTGTCTGAGTTCTCCTTCCAATATGTTCCGCAAAGGGCAGTAAAAAGATAGGCCATAGCAGACTTCCTCGCTCATCACCCACCAACTGAGCTCATAGCGTTCTGCGAGTTGAAGTTCGTCATTGCTTCTCTCACCCCATGGACTCTTTATTTTGATGGATCGTGTACTGAACTCGCTGCCGGTGCCGGAATCTCCATTGAGAACCTTGCAGGTGATCGATTCTCTTACTCCTTCCATCTGGATTTCAAATGTACGAATATAACCAGGCAGAATATGAGGCGCTCATCATCGGACTGGAAATGTTGTTAGACTTAGGAGTCCGCGAGGTCCAAGTCTTTGGTGACTCCTTATTGATTGTCAACCAGCTCGTGGTGAAGTTTAAGTGTTTGAGTTCATCCATTGAGCCCTACTTGCGAAAAACCTTTGACATCCTGGATCGCTTTGATGACGTCCACATTGAGCACATTCCGCACAAATTTAACTTCGCGGCAAATGAGCTCGTACATATTGCATCTGTTCTTAGCTTGCGTGATGCAATACAAGAAGAAAGGCCTTAGCCGACGGAAAAAAAAACCAAGCCGACGAATCAATTTTTCGTCCGCTAAAATAGACTTTAGCTGACGAAATTTTCTTTCGTCGGCTAAATTATATTTTCGTCGGCTATAGTCATCTTTAGACGACGAAATTGAAATTTTGTCGGCTAAAGAATTTATTTTCGTTGGCTAAAGTCACACCGACGACTTTAAACCTTCTTTAACCGACGAAATTATATTTTCGTCGGTTATAGTCACAGACTATAGCCAACGAAAATATAATTTCGTCGGCTAAAGATGACAGGAAGTTAGTATGGTTTACTAATATCGTCTGTTTTTTTTAATGTATTTTTTCCTTTAGCCGACGAAATACACTATAATTCGTCGGCTAAGATGGTGTTTGCCGACGAATAACCTAATATTTCGTCGGCTATAGTTATTTTTTAATTTTTTAATTACATACTATACCTGACGAATACGTTAGGGTATTCGTCGGCTAAACCCTTAAATTTTTCTATTACCTACTATAGCCCTATATTCGGTGGTTATTTTGCGTAAAATTTTTATACGACTTGTTGTGTGTAATCGGTTTAAAACTATTTTCAGTTGGAGGTCCGGCCACAATACGTAATTTAGACGGTCCAACGACCTTTTCCGTGCGTTTAGGGGTTTGACTTACGGGATTGACCATCCGGATCGAGCACTTAACCTTGTCAGATCAAGTTGAATTTTTTCCCATACATGTATTTTATCATGATGATCAGATCTGACGGTCGGATTTCTGTTTCTCAAGTTTGATCATCACAATCACAACATGCATACTAATGTTGTATAACTTGTTTACCAAGTGTTATGTAAATGTTCCGTTTCAAAAACAAATTATACGTTAAACCTTCAAACGCCAAAAGGTCATGAAATAAGATATGACGAGAATATTGAAATACATCCACGGTTGAAAAATCACACTATTCCGGTAAATATTCGGTGCCGATAGTTGCGGTTAATGCAATTTTTCATTTTTCCCCCTATGAGTAGCCCTATATTCGGTGGTTATTTTGCGTACAATTTTTATACGACTTGTTGCATGTCATCGGTTTGAAACTATTTTCAGTTGGAGGTCAGGCCAAAATACGTAATTTAGATGGTCGAACGACATTTTCCGTGCGTTTATGGGTTTGACTTACGAGATTGACTGTCTGGGTCGAGCCTTTATTCTTTTCGGATCAAGTTGAATTTTTTCCCATACATGTATTTTATCATGATGGTCAGATCTGACGGTTGGATTTCTGTTTCTCAAGTTTGATCATCACAATCACAACATGACAAATGTATAAAAATATTAGGTTTAGCCGACGAATTTCAAAGGTTTAGCCGACGAATTTATAAAGTTTAGCCGACGAATTTCAAAGTTTTAGCTGACGAATTGGTGTATAGCCGACGAAAATATATGAAATGTTGTCGGCTTAGGTCGAAAAATTTTCAAAATTTTCAACCAAAATTTTTTGGCGGTCAACCAAAATTTTCAAAGGACTTTAGCCGACGAAAATATATGAAAAGTCGTCGGCTAAAAGAACCTATAGCCGACGAAATATTAGGGTATTTCGTCGGCTAAACCGAAAATTTTTTCTGTTACATACTATAGCCCTATCTTCGGTGGTTATTTTGCGTAAAATTTTTATACCACTTATTGTGTCTCATCGATTTGAAAATATTTTCAGTTGAAGGTCCGGCCAAAATACGAAATTTAGACTGTCCAACGACCTTTTCCGTGCGTTTAGGGGTTTGACTTACGGGATTGACCGTCCGGATCGAGCACTTAACCTTGTCAGATCAAGTTGAATTTTTTCCCATATATGTATTTTATCATGATGGTCAGATCTGACGGTCGGATTTCTGTTTCTCAAGTTTGATCATCACAATCACAACATGCATACTAATGTTGTATAACTTGTTTACCAAGTGTTATGTAAATGTTCCGTTTCAAAAACAAACTATACGTAAAACCTTCAAACGCCAAAAATTCATGAAATAAAATATGACGAGAATGTTGAAATACATCCACGGTTGAAAAATCACACTATTCAGGTAAATATTCGGTGCCGATAGTTGCGGTCAATGCAATTATTCATTTTTCCCCCCTATGAGTAGCCCTATGTTCGGTGGTTGTTTTGTGTAAAATTTTTATACGACTTGTTGCGTGTCATCGGTTTAAAACTATTTTCAGTTGGAGGTCCAGCCAAAATACGTAATTTAGACGGTCGAACTACCTTTTCCGTGCGTTTATGGGTTTGACTTACGAGATTGACCGTCCGGATCGAGCCCTTGTTCTTTTCGGATCAAGTTGAATTTTTTCTCATACATGTATTTTATCATGATGGTCAGATCTGACGGCCGGATTTCTGTTTTTTAAGTTTGATCATCACAATCACAACATGTCAAATGTATAAAGGTTTAGCCGACAAATTTCAAAGGTTTAGCCGACGAATTTATAAAGTTTAGCCGACGAATTTCAAAGTTTTAGCCGACGAATTTCAAAGTTTTAGCCGACGAGTTTCAAAGGTTTAGCCGACGAATTTCAAAGGTTTAGCCGACGAATTTATAAAGTTTAGCCGACGAATTTCAAAGGTTTAACCAACGAATTTATAAAGTTTAGCCGATGAATTTCAAAGTTTTAGCCGACGAGTTTCAAAGGTTTAGCCGACGAATTAGCGTATAGTCGACGAAATTGGTATCTTTAGCCGACGAACAAATTATTTCGTCGGCTAAAGTTTTCGGGTTTAACTGCGAAACCCTAGCCTCCTCCCTCCTCCCTTCTAATTATCTCAATTTTTTCCCTCTCCCGGCCTTCTCCCTCCTCCCTCCCTCCCGGTCTCCTCCCTCTTCCCTCCTCCCTCCTCCCTCCTCCCTCCCTCTCGGTCTCCGCCTCCTCCCTCCTCCCTCCCTCCCTCCCTCTCCTGGTCTCCACCTCCACCTCCTCCCTCCTCCCTCGCTCTCCCGGTCTCCAAGGTTAACGTGTTTATGTTTTTTTACTTTTGATTTTGAATTTATTTTTAGGCTATGTTTATGTTTTATGTACTGTTTTATACATGTCATCCAGCAGAGCCAGCAGCAGCAGATGTTCCAGTACATGCAGGACTTTACAGCTGCCCAGCTTCAGGGACTTCCGCCTCCGCCCATGCCTCCACCCCAGCCGCCGCAACCTCCGCAGCAGCCCCCAGAAGCGGATATTAATTTAGACGATATAGAATTTATGTAGTTGATAAATTATATACTTTTATGTGCTTGCTGTTGGTTATATGGAATTGTTTTGGTGTATTTTGCAGCTTGCTTGGAATGGTAATTCAGAAATTTCGGGATTTTTTTTACTGGAATGGACTTATAGCCGACGAAAAAAGCCTTAATTCGTCGGCTAAAGTTTTTTTTTTTAAATAAGTTTTAGCCGACAAAATATGCTTTAATTCGTCGGCTAAATCCCTATAAAGCCGAAGAAATATACTATATTTCGTCGGTCATAGATGTTTTTTATTTTTTTATTACAACCTTTAGCCGACGAATATTTTAAATTATTCGTTGGCTAAAGTTTGGAAGATAACCGACGACAAAAAATGTCGTCGGCTAAAGTATGGACTATAGCCGACAAAAAATTTCGTCGGCTAAAGTATGGACTATAGCCGACGAAATAATATCGTCGGCTAAAGTCTGGACTATAGCAGACGACATTATTTCGTCGGCTAAACTCTGGACTATAGCCGACGACTTCTACGTGTGTCGTCGGCTAAAGTCATCACAGACGACCCTTTCCCGACGACACTATAGCCGACGAAGGTTCGTCGTCTAAGATCGTAGCCGACAAATTTTTTTAACAGGCCGACCCAAATTTTTCCTCGGCTAGAGTACTTGTCCTGGTAGTGATGGAGTACGTGAACGACTACTTAAGGTCGAACAACTCACTCATCCTTCTTTTATTGCTAGGGTGCAGTATCAAGCTGATCCTCTTGACGTCGCTGCTTTAGATCCTATCGACGAAGATTGGTGGCTGCCATTTATCGCCTACCTCAAGAACCCTCATGACGCTACTCATTCCTGATAAATACGGTTTCTGGCCCTCAACTTTGTACTTCGCAACGGTGAGCTTCGCTAACTCGGCGAAGATGGTAATGACTTCCGCTACGTATAATCTCAGTAGTATTCTTGGCCATCCCCCATGCGCCTGAGACAGTTCCCTTTGTTTTATCTGTGATGGTTTCTTCTGTTTACGTTACTTTCTCCGTTGCCTGCTTGGTCGCTTTGCCCATCTAATCTCCCAAAAACGGACACTCGCAAGTTAATTTTCAACAAAATAGTTGCAGGTGCATAGCTGCTACTAATGCAAGTGTTCAATACGAGCAATTGTGCAATATATAGTTATGGGTGTTTTAAGATCCCATGTTGATGTTGCGGAGTACCATATATGAAAGATCGATATCTTCTATATGATAACTTACAATAGATTGACTAGATCCTAAATCATATCATCACCTAGCAACAAAGATGCTTGCTAAACTTTAATTAAAATTTTTCCCTTACCCCATCAAAGGGAAAATTAATATATCCTACCAATATCAGAAGTATAAGTATCTTACGGTTTTGGCAGTGGTTTCTACGGTGTCCCTCATGAATTCACAGGTCTCTCTCACTTCTTTAGCTCCATCTTTAACTGCATCTGCTGCTTCTTTTGTCTTGTCAGCTGCATCGTCCTCCTTCTTCGATTATGATAAATTAATTTACCATCAGGAATTCGTTGAGCAAGCATTACCTACCAACATAATGTGGAACTTAATTTCTGAAAATGAATCATTTGTTTTGAAATTTCTGGTCTAATTAGGCCTTCATAGTGTATTTCGCTAACATGTAAGAAATTGCGCCTGCGAGCTGAAAATATTGTCAAAATATTCGAAACCATTCACAATTGCTATAACATTCAAGATTCAACCATATATGCAAAATATTATCAAGGAATTTAGAGAGCTAACTTGCAATAAGGGTTTTGTGGCCGAAGTGACAAACACTCTAGAATGATCAGATATTCTTTTCAAGATATGAAATTTGGAGAGCTTTACAGTGAGGTTCGATTCACAGCCATTCTTTCTTTTGTTTGCAGTGATTTAATTGCGAAGGCAGTTAAATCTTTACTTGGTCATGTTCAAGGTTTGGTTATATAATGCTTGGAAGAGGAAGTAACAACCGCATTTCAAGCAGTGAACAAATGTCGAATATAGAGCACATTTCTCTCTTTTGTGGTAGAATTTTGTCAATATGTAACTGGTGATTGTGATAAATTAACTGCATCTTTCTTGTAAAGAATACGTTTTTGTTTTGATCCATTCTTATTGAGATTATGTTTGATCACCACCTTTGTGATGATATATTGTATGTGTGAAGCAAGGTTCTAAAACTCGGTCAACTCGGCCGAGTACTCGCCGAGTACTCGGTACTCGGTTAGTCACCGTGGCGATTTTGGCCTACTCAGTGCCTCTAGTCGGCCAGCAGAAAATCGGCCGAGTACTCGGTCCAACTCGGTCCAACTCGGGTCTAACTCGGTCAACTCGGTCAGCCGAAAAAAGAAAAGAAAAGAGGCAAACGACGTCGTTTTGAAACCCTAATAACTCGATTTGTCTCTAGTCTCTCGCTCCAGAGGCTCAGTCGCTCATCTCTCGCTCCAGTCGCTCTCAGTCGCCCAGTCGCTCTCCCTCACCTCGCCGGCTCGCCCTCCCCGCCCTCTTCTCTCGCCCAGTCCGCCTCCTCTCACAAGGATGGATTGTTGATGGTGGTGGTGATGATGTTGTTTCGGATCTTCCTAGTGAAAGGGTTGGAGAGGAATCGGGAGTGGATGGTGGCTTAGAGCCTAGGAGGGGTCCTAGAATCCAAGAAATTAGGGAACTTGATGAGGATGATTTTATATCCGATGATGAAGAGGAAATAGATGACTTGAGTTTTGATTTTGAGTCGGATTCGGAGGGAGTACAAGATGGATATGGAGAAGAAGAATTTGAGGCATAGTTACATATGCTTGGGATTGTTTGCAAGAATTGAATTTGGTTTGCTTTTATTACTTATGTTATTGTAATGGACTAATGGTTGTTTTTATTTTTTAGACATTATTATCTCTTAAATATTGTAATATTTTATGGACTATTTTTATTATTTTAGACATTATATATTAGATTATATGTTTTAAAAATAATTAAAAAATCCAGAAATTAGAATCCGAGTACTCCCCGAGTACTCGGCCGAGTACTCCTCTACTCGCTACTCACCGGCCGGCCGACCGACTACCGAGTAGCGGGTTTTAGAACCTTGGTGTGAAGCAATTTTCTTTTAGAGAAAAAAAGTGAGAATTATATCAATGATATCATGGATTACCATGTGGTATATATTGTAATATAGTGGTCCAGACACGTGTAATACCACATAATAATTTTCTCCAAAATTCTCTGATTTTTCGATACATTGTGTACCGGCCTCAATGTGTTTGCTCTTTTCAAACAACACGCACATTGAATCCTTGACCAAAGTTTCTGACCTAGATCCGTAAAAGCATTAATTAGCCAAAAAATTTACTTATTTTAAGATACTGTTCAAATCGAAGTGATGGAAGAGGCAATATATATTATATATGTCTTAGATAATTGATTTCAGGCACTAAGGTGTCTTGCATTACCCAATAACACAATTGATGACAGAAGTATGGTCGTGGTTGTGGTTTTTCTTAGAGCATCTCTAACAGATTTTTTAAATTTTTTTTAAGATGGGGAAGTAAAAGCCAAAATCTTTAAAAAATTTATGCTTCAACTCCAACAGCTTCTCTATTTTGAAGATTTCGTTATTTATTACAACAATATAAAATGATACATTATTAATTAAGATTTCGTTATCTATTTTGAAGATTTCGTTGTTTTGTTTTTCTCGTTGGAGCACGTGAATAATTAATATTTAGATAATGAAGGTTTTGCTGCAAATTTGGGGAATGAGTGTTTCTCTTTCTTCTCCATCTCCATTTTGTGGAATGAGATGAAAAAGTTGTTAGACCACAAAACAATCCAATATTCTCCAGAAGTGATAAAATCAAAAAAATAGAGAAGCTGTTGGAGATGCTCTTACAGAGCTTATGACTAAGACTAACATTGTTTAGAGAAATTGGTTAGATTCCTTTCCATTAACTTTCGATCTGACTTCTTTGGCGAAGCCGAAGCCATTAACCAGCTGGTCCTTTAAAAACGCAGCAGGTTTGTACGTTGTAGTTTTCTAGGTTCGCTATAACCTTGAATTTGATTACTGTCTACATAATTTTAATCACAAGCACAAAAACAACTTGAAAAAAAAATCAGATTTCGTCGGTTGACCAGTGAGCACAGGCACAATAAATGAATAATTGGGAAAGAAAAATAGTGGAATATCATATTCTAATAAACTTCATCAAGTAAATACGTACAGGAAGTAGTTGAAACGAAATTAATAATCGACCTCGACTCGCAAGTATCACATTATACTCTTTGGTAATGCAGATCGATCATGCATGTTGGTCTATTGGTGTTTCCAGATCGCACCAGTCCCTAATGTTATACGAGTCACAATAACCCAATATGGCAATGCACAAGAACGACATGACACACTTGACATCTGACCATCGTCCTTCAATTTTCTCTCCTTTTCATTCGACCTACTTAACCACCCCTTCTGAATTCTAATTCAATTAAAGCATTCATTTCCTTCGTCAAAACCCTAGCTCTCTTAATTATCCTCAACCGTCCCCCAACCTTCGAACTCCTATATATACCCTTGCTTGGATGCAGAACCAACTCAGGTGTGGTGAGCAGGTGATCGAGTGAGGAAGAAAATAGTGAGAGATAGATAGTGAGTTCGTGAGGTGAAGATGGAGATGCAGCGTGTGGTTTTTGTGCTTTCTCTGGTTGCTGTTTTAGCATCAGCAGCTTGTGCACGTATGGTGCCTGGTGATCAAGCCGCTACTAGCCCTAATGAGAAAACAGCCGTTCTGGATGCTTCTGCACCGAACGCAGCTGCCCCGACTGGCGTTAAAGACAAGAAGTGCATCGGTGCTGTTGGTGGATTCGCAGGAATGGGAGGCGTAGCTGGAGTCGGCGGTGTAATGCCTCTTCTTGGTGGTGGCGGGATAGGTGGTGGGATGGGCAAATTTGGTGGAATAAGTGGAGTTGGCGGTCTCGGCGGAGTAGGTGGAGCTGGCGGAGCTGGCGGTGGAGTTGGCGGCCTGGGCGGTGGAGCTGGTGGTGTTGGCGGTGTTGCTGGAGGAGCCGGAGGAATTGGGGGAATTGGTGGCCTTCACCCATGATGGACGACCAACCCTAGCTAGTTTGATCCTTTTGTGTCGTTGCATGACCTTGGCTAGTTTGATTAGTAAAATAATGTTTAGTTAAGTAGTATACGTTTATCTATGCATGCATGTTTAATTTTTGATGTCGAACTTTGTTATCAATCGGTTTCTAGCTATAGTTGTGGCGATTGTTGGCTGTCTCGTTTGAGACATGCTTCCAGTGATTGTATCGACTGCATGTACTTTTCCCTATATTTTACATCTAGTTTTGTTTGAATTAATGGAATTATATCTTCACTGTTTTTAAGATTATGATGTGTTGTGTTAGTGACGACGAAGTTTGTTTGTTTTTTTTTTTTTTTTTTTCAATTGATTAGTATTAATGATGAAGTTGAGATAAAGTTCAATCAATAGTAAAACTAACTAATTTGAAATCACCCTAGCTTTAACAGCCATGCATCATCACACGAGCAAAACCTTTTAATTGTATATGTTTTTATTTTACTAGATTAACATGCAATGTATGCATGTATCCTATATCACAGTTTATTCGCATGCAAATATTGGAATGTCCATCTCGCATCTAAACGCATGTTGTCACCCTCCAACCTTTAATTTTTACCTTATTTATTAGCATGATGTTATTAAGAGTTTTACCATTTTTATCATTAAGTTTGTAATTTAATTGGTCCTCAGAGAGGTTGTTAGAGACTATTATTTCGAATGATTTATTCGAAGGAAGAAATTGTGACGACGGTAAAAATAGTAATTTTTCATAATAAAATGTAATTTTTATTGGGGTATTATTTTTAGGGTGTTGAATTTTAGAATGGGTTAAAGGGGAGGTTGCCCCCCGAGTCCTTCCAGCCGCCGTCCGGCCATCGTACGTCACCGCACTGATCTCAATCGGTCGGCCTCCGACCCAGCTCCCATCTTAGGCCGGTGAGAGGCTCCCTAGTGCCTCCACGAGAGAGATATCGGACCCGAAATGTCCGACTGTCCAAGGCTTCCCGTCGCCAGAACTCCCTCCTCCGGCCGCCATAGCTAGCGATCCTTTGCTCAAAAGGAAGCTCTCATCTCGTGCAACAATCGCTCCAAATGACTCCCTCCCTCTTAAGCTAGGTAAAGAGAAATCGGTGTTTGAAATTCTAAGGCTTTATTGTTGTTTCCGTTCGATTGGCATAGTTAGGCTTGGAATTGTTGTTTGTGCTAGTTAGGAAAGTTGTAGAGAAGGTTAAGAGGAAGGTGATGTCAAAATTTGGTAGGCATTGGAGGTCACCAGAGCTGGCCGCCGGCCGCCGCTGAAAAAGTGTTTTTAGTGGGAAATTTTATGAGGAGTTTAATGGTATGAGTTTTAGAATTTTTGGAGGAGTTTTGGATATGTTTGAAATTTTTTAAAGTTTGGTATTTTTGGCGGATTAATAAGTTAGAATCCGGCCATGAGATTATTTATGGTGGATGGTGATTTTCAGGATGTTGGTAATTGAGGTGAAATTTGGATGGCAGTGAAGTTAAGATTTAGGGCGATAGGTGTTTTGGCCACAATCCTCAGCGTGTGGAGCAGAGGTGAATATCGAACAAAGAGAAAGGGAGGAGTTGCGGGCGTGCCACCTCGCGGACGAGGAAAATGTTGATTGTGTGCGCTTGACTTTTTGATCAGGCAAAAGGAGTCCCAGGTGCCACCACAGAGGAGGAATTTACGAGCACAAGGCAGCGTGAGCAGAGCAACTATAGGGAAGATTCCGAGGAATCGGGGTAGAGTCCGAGGAATAGACGAGTGTAAATACATACTGATATATATAATCCTAGCCTGAGAGGCTATTTATTAAAGTTTGGGAGTCTAGCAAGGCTAGACACCAGTTAAGAATTTTTTAGTTAAGTTTTTAAGTTGTCGCTTGCAAATCGTTTTCCATGAAAGTATTTTTGGGAAAATATAAATGTTTTGTCGAAATTACTTTTGTCCACTCACTCTGACGTAAGTGAATATTTTCCTCTGGGCCCTTCGTTTTAAAATGTCTAGTCTGCAAAGTTCGGATGGGGTCTATAAGGAGGCGACGAGGCATAATCACACATCTTTTCGCTACTTTTCGCTAGTAGGTTATCTGTTTAATCTACTAGGAGATTGTCAGCTTCTGTTGTTTTTATTTTTAGTAGCTCTGAATACTTTTGAGATTGTCAGCTTCTGTTGTTTTTATTTTTAGTAGCTCTGAATACTTTTGAGATTTTTTTATAACTTATTTTGGATAATTATGAGTTGTTGTGGAGGATGTTAATTTTGGTTAAAAATGTGGTTTTATAATTTTTTCGGGTTAGGGTTGTCTATTTTCAAGGGAGGTTTGCCGAGTTCTTTAGCAAATTTTCTTTGGAGGTGGTCCCCACATGACTTACTTCGGGTTTCAGGATAAAATTCGGGGTGAGTCTTGACACATGTTCTTCGTATAGACCAAAAAAATAAGAAGACGCGTGTTCTTCAAATAAAAGAAAATGGAAGACTTGATATAAGGCGAAGTAATTAGCTAGATTGAAAATATTATAGAAGGAACATATTAATTTGATTCAAAATACTTGTTATAAGAACAATTACACATGGGCATGGCTTCAGACAATTAAGAATGGTCACCTGCATGCATGCTAAATCACCTAAATGTAGCTAACAAATGAAGCAAAAGCCGATCCTAGCCTGCTCGTTCAATATATCTGACTGAAGTTTGTTTATATCCACAATATTTTCTTTTGGATATTAGCTTTTGGGAAAAAATTGACATGGTGACCCTCATGATCGTCTTATGGACATGAATTAGATTAACGTTCAATTATGTTTAGACAGACATTTTACTTCTGTACGTATGACATGAAATTACTTTTGGCAACTTCTTGTATAACCATTCTTAATAAAATTTGGATTGGAAATAGGTGTATTTCCAATGTGATTGTGCCGATTATTTCAATTTTATTTTTGTAAATGATAACTTATAAAGAAAATTCTACTATATCATATGGTATAACATGCCTCATAAAATGTGTGGTTGTCATTAATTGAAGAAACAACTAAATGACCATGTAATGACCATTTGCCCCTTCAAAAACCTCTATGTGCTATACAATTTGACACATTTGTAATAGGCATGCCATATCATATCGTATGGGAGACGAACCCAACTTATAAATGGTTGTAATGGTTGTTTCTGGGCGCAGTTGGCGTCTTGCATGGACACCATGTGTAGGCTAAGCTAGGGCTTGTATGTATAAGTTTGTTGGTTTCTGGTGGATCATCAAATGCATGTCGATCTCTTTACTTACATAATAATAGTCTGACATGCTTCACGCATGCATATCTCAATAAAATTAATTACTGATCATCAATCGCATTATAAATATATATGGAAGTAAACTAATTCAACATTATGAGGAGGACGCATCTAATGAAATCTAACCAGCTAGTTCAAAACTTCAAAGGAATAGTAGCTAGCTAGAGCTGTATCATAGGAATGACCACAAGTACTACCTCAAGATTTCAAGCTTATTACAAAGTACAAACTAAAATGAGAATATGAATATCATAATTCATATATATTGCCAAGTATCATATGGCAAGCTTGAGCATCTAGCAGAATGCTTAATTCAAAAAAATTTACAATTTATCAACTTTTAGGAGCTCCAACAAAATGTCTAAAACATTGCTAAATCCTAAAATTGCTAAACGGAATTGATAAATTTATCAACCTAGACAAGAATTGCTAAAGAGAAACCTATGTTTTCCCTTATCTTTTTATTCACTTGTCAGTTTATGATCCGTTAAAAATATTACTTAAGTTACACTTAGTGTAATTACTGCTGGAGTACAATTGCTATTTCGATTATTAAATATCTTAACTATTGTTAAATTTAGCAACAAACTAACTTATACTACTGGAGATGTGTATGATTATGTAACTCAGAGGAAACATATATCAAAAGCTTTATTATTTAGGACGTACGATCAATGCATGTAGCATAGCTAGCCGAAGAACATTAGAAACGTACTAATCGAAAAAAAAAAACATTAGAAACGTAGGTAATGAATTACATGCTTTTATTGGCAGAAGTATCTCTCCTCGCATTCACTTTCATGAGCTCTATTTCTTCAATTATCCAACACCACCACCACCGCTGCCACCTCCGCCTCCTCCACCACCACTGCCTCCACCACCACCGCCTCCACCGCCTCCATTGCTTCCGAAGCCATAACCTCCACCATATCCACCTGAACCCCCACCACCACCACCGCCTCCTCCACCACCCCCTTCATCATCCCCACCACCGTATCCACCTCCACCACCAAAATTGCTATTTCTTCCCAAGCCTCCCTTACGACTACTCCCTTGATCTCCACAGCCACAACAAGCACTCTTGACACCAGTATTACACTTGTTCTCATATTGAAGTAGTGGTCTATTTCCAACCCCAACTGATCTAAAGGATGTTTCGTCGTTACTAGTCGTGGAGGACAATACTGATAACAGAAATACTAGTAGGAGAAGCACATTAAACACGAAAGAGAGTTTCTTCATGTTTGTGAGATATGATCTAGAAAAACAAAACTAAGACCAAGTTTATTGGTTTTACGATGGAGGACTTCATGCTCATATATATATATATATATATATATATATATATATATATATATATATATATATAGGCACATTTAGCTGAGGCAGGAGAAGATATACATGCAAATGCATGTGAATGAATAATCTAGCTGTAATTGGTTCTGTTGTATCACAAGGTCCGTGAAGCTTAGCAGAAAAGTTCATGTATGGTTCCAAAGTGGAATAAGACCGTTGCATATGTCCCTTATCGATCCACGCTCTTCCTAAGTTCGTAACCCGTCTGAAGCATTATTGTGTATCCATGATCTCCTGCATATTGTATATATTGATCCAACCAAGCTGCTGATCCGATTGGTTCATGCTGCTCCGCTATACTTGTATACATGCATTCTCTATATACCGATAGCTAGGCTCAAAGACAACTGTGTTTAGCTGTGCAGCCACGATGCATGGCATGGGAATACTCGATCATCAATCAATCTATGTACGTATATACAGGCACGGGTACGTACTATGTATATACAACTTACTTTGGTCTCTCTTATCTTTATATCTTACTAGTTACTACTGTATGTACAAGTTAATTATATGTACGTATCTTCATATAACTACATATATGGAGTATTCTAATGATGCTAATATGAATGTTTCAATCAACGAGTCCTTAAATAACCTCATAGCTAGCTAGTGTACTTGCTCTTAATCCACAAACCCTAAACTCCTAAAGATTTTATTTTTAATTTTTAAAGAGGCTATATACATGCATTTTCTGAGCTCTAGATTACGTTTTTTTTATTAGGAGTAAGGTATCAAATCATCTCGGTTACGTTAGCAAGTTAGTAACTAGTATTCTAAAACAAGTACCCCCTAGACGCTCTAAGCCAACCATCCACCTTATTAGCGTCTAGTGAGTTTTGAACCCGACTATATGCAGTGTTTTAAAACAAGGCCGCCCAGCCTGCCTAGGTGGCTCCTAGGCGCTCTAAGTCTCCTCGGTCACCGCCCTAAGAGCACATATTGAGTTTTCAAACCATGTTAATAACATAGTTACCCAATCAATTTTTGGACCTAGCTCCACGAGAGTATCCTTACAAAATCAAACTATATATTTCGCTGAATGCGCACGAAGTCGGAAGTCGGAAACGTTTTAAACTTGTTAGCCTAAAACTTATGGGTGTTGAGATCCGAACACATAGAGGTCTCATACTGAGCAGCCATTTAATATATGTATGTGTACGTGTGTACATTATCAAATAATATGCATACGCACCGCACCGACAGTGAGACAAACTCGCAAAAATTCTGGAGATAGCTAGCGAAACCGATAGATGTGATGAAATCGATCAAACCCCTTTTTCTATGGTAAAAACTGGTCAATGTGCGTCGTAGCTTCCCGTTGAATGTTCTTTTTCAAGAAAAGAAGACATCATGCTCTTCTAACATATTTCCGGCATGGCATTCACTGCATGATCCCGAACAAATTCATCATAGTATTATATACAAGCTCTTGTACGTAACGTCTGCCATATATCAAAATACTTACGTATGATTTCATGGGTTGCCATCTCTTCCTCTCCTATATAAACAGCTCAGGGTTCCAGCCATAGATGTCCACTACAGCTAGCTAGCGAAACTATCTTATACCTAGTCGATCATGGCTCAGATAGTAATGTTGATCTCTGCAGCCCTCGTTCTTCTGATAATTTTAAGCCTCTCTGAAAGCTCGTCGCCTCCTCCTAGGGTTACTAGTGTACCAGTTTCTCCACCACCGTTCCCTACCACTGGTGGTAGCGGTGGAGGTGAAGGCGGCGGTGGCGGTATCAGTGCTGGTAAAGGCAGCGAAGGCTCTGGTTTTGGTTCCGGCACTGGGTCCGGCCGTGGAAGTAGTGGCGGTGGAGGAGGAGGTGGGGAAGGTGGTGGAAGCGGCAGGGATGGCGGTAGTGGCTCTGGCTATGGAAGTGGCAGTGGTTATGGCGGAGGCGGCGGTGGTCTTGGCAGTTCTGGAGGATTTGATGCTACCCCGGGCTTCCATTAGATATTAGATGGATCTAAATAATGTAATAATATAATGCTTTGCATGTATGTGTTTGCTTCGACTGAAACGTGTTGTGCTGGTATTAATTATCTTGGCTTCTAAAATGCTATAGTGAATAAACCAGGCCAGTTCTTGTTTGACTTAATTTCAAGTTCTTTTTCAAGTTTATGTATAGCTTTAAATTGTTGTGCTTGTTATGAACTATGGAGCAACAAGGCCAACAAGATTTGGCACTACTACAGTAGGTGCTTAATTGTAAACAAGATCTGTGCCATGAAGAAGGCGTAAGATCGCTTTTTATTATTGATCTGTTGGTATTGTGAATTTTCCTTTAACTCACAATTGGTGAGTGTTATAGTTTGCAAATATGAGGCTGTAATGAATAAGCTAGAACATGTAAACTCGCAAACAAACAATTATCAGAACATGATTTGAGGTCATGTTCGTAAATGGGTGTGACTTAGCTAGTGCATAAAGATGTGTCCTTGAGTTCATTTTACACATACACCAAGAATTTTAGTATTTATTTTTTAGATTAGTCAAGCGGAATTTTGATATGACAATTGTTTCTTTAAACAAATTAAACACAAAATTTCACGGTAATTATCTAGCAATTTATAATTTATAGCTTTATGTGACGTTTGATGTCACTCTTACCTCTGATAATTTAAGTAACTTTTCTCGTAATTTTAGTGTATTTCTCATAAGAACAAGAAAACATGACAAAAAGAAAAAAATTGTTAGAAATATATATCGTCATCGAAAAGAAGGATGTCAAATTAGAAACCCTATGGGCCAAACCGTAAATTGGGTTAATTGCCACTTAGCGATAAAAGGCGGGAATACTCGGCTCCAAAAATCAGAAAAGCCCCAAAACCTTACAAAATAAAAAGTAGCCATTAGAGACTCTGAGAGTGAGCGAGCGACTGAGTCGGAGAAAGAAAAATGGAGGGAGGGAGCTCCGAATTGCAGAGCCTACAAGACGCAATCAGATCCTCAGATGTAAGTTTCATTTCCATTTCCACTTTTTTCAGTGAATTCAATTTCAATCTTAGGGTTTCAGTCACTTATTTCAATTCTCTATTTTCTTCTCTATTATCCACTTCAGTATTTAGCCCATGGCACTAGTGAGCAAGATTCCGAACAGAACGGCCTAGTTAATTTGGATTTTGTGCTAGTAAAAAAAATTTTGAACCACATCGACAAGTTTCTGTAAAAAATTAATTTAATTTAATTTTGATTTCGCCTTTAAAATTTCCGAGGTTTTATTGCTGTTGATGATTTGATGAAGTGTAGTGAAATTGTAGTGTTGCTCAAATTGTGTTGCTGTTTTGGTTTATGTGATTTTGGGCTTGGAAATTTTGGTGTTATGCAGGTGGTGGAGAATCGGATTGAGTTAATTAAGAAGCTTGGTGATTTGAAAATAACAGAGAAATCTGAGCTGGCTTCACTTGCCGAGTGTTTGACAGTATCCTCATTCAGTGTTATTTTAATTTTCGTAAATTTTATATTTCTGGTAGAATTTCGAGATACAAAGACTGCATATTGATCTGTGAGGTGAAACTAAGTCTTTCAACTAACACATCACTTTCCTAAATGTTATATTTCACTAATGGTAGAAAGATTACAGGGCTACCAACTACCATGATGTGTTTGCTAATGGTCATTTTTCGCTATGTAATCCTCTAATATACTGTCTTACTAGATAGTTATTTTGTCCATTGTTTTGCACTTAACAACACGCTAGATATTCTGGGAGGACTACACTTGCTTGGATTTAAGCCAGTGCATGTTAAATAGTGCTATAATACAGGTAGCGTTGAAGCACCTAGAATCGGACATATCTAACTGTCTAGCACATTTCCTTGTCCTTGGGACCAAGGTATGTAATATGTTTTTTGACGTGTTGTGCTTGAATAAATGACAAGTTTATCAATTGTTATTCTTACTGTGAACTTGTGGTGTTGAATATCATGAACATGACTTATCTATCAGGCAAGCATATGGTGTGGGAAGCATCTAAAAATGACTCTTATGTCGACCGAGGAATCTCAAGAAGAAGAGCATGAGAACCTGTTCTTTCAGGTAGATATTGGTGACACTGTCCTTGTTCTTATTTCCTTGCAAAAAAGGAGTACGTTGCATTTTATGTTAAACATCCTTTGTGCTTAGCCTGAGTACTGATTCTTCACACATTTCCTTACATGTGGACTTTTCACAGGAATGATTACATAGATGTATATAATTCAATTTTTTTTTTTATGAACTTGTATTTTGTTCTTCAACCGCTCCTATCTTCTATTGAAGGATATGCATAAGTTATTAATTTCTTTAAGGGTATTTCTTCATGCAATGCATTTACTCTTCTGCTGGTCTTTTAAGTAATATTCGAAGTGTTAATGCTAGACAACCATTAGACTGTGAAAGCTTAAGCTATTTGGGAATGTACATGATGGTAATACCTCCCTTTCATGGGCATCCCCCACATCCTGCACATTTAGAGGTAGACAAATCCAGACAAAGAGAACCTATTAGTGCAACCCACCCTGCCGGTTGCAAACCAACAATAAAGATGATAATAGATTTTGAGGTTTCAAACCCTGGAGCTCCTGCAATCAGAGCTCCGGTTTTCTGCTAGGCAACAATTAGTGTCAAGCTAACAATGAATGCATACTTGATAAAAATAATTAACAGATTTTTGAGCTGCTTACATCATCCGTCTTCTGCATTTTACAAAGTCAAAGCATGTCTTATTGATATTCTATACTTATTTTCACAGCTGTTTCTAGATCTGCTTAGCTTTTTGGGGGCTAGCTTTTCAGCACTGGCAAGATACCCTGTTTTTGTTGAGAAGATGACAGTGGATATAGTTGAAACCTTTTTTGATGAAGAGTTAAACTTGATCAAAGATTCATTACCAGAGATAAAGGTACCGATTTATCATAGTGTGTCTTGTGCTATTCATTACGGATATTTTGTTCTAATATAAGTACTTTGCTTGTCTTCTATGTGTCACTACTCCTAAATTAAGAGGTCTGCAGTATTTCTAGTGAACTATTAAAGACAAGGACACTTAAATTTTCATTTTTATATAAAATAAGACTTTTCTCCTTTCTATATTCTGAAAGTGAATTAGCTATTGTTTCATTCTGAAAAAAGAAAGAATTAGATATTATATATATTTTTCGTTATAAAATAATATTGTTAACAGTAGCACAACAATACAGCTCAATGTTTTTCAAAGCTAAATCCAGTGCTACGTCTGCATACTTGATGAGTTGCAGGACTTCTGAGATTTATTGTTTCTTTGAATGAGCCAAAATTTAACATTGGTTCAAGTTGGTTTTGTTATAGGTTAGCCTCAATATACCTATGATGAATTGTGTAAGTGAATTACTGATGATTTATGGACATGACACATGGCAACACAAATGGCAATATCTTTGAAATCAGGAAATGACATTGTGAGGACATGGAAGAATATTTTTCATTGTATACTACATAAAATTTGATGACACTCCCTACTTTTACTTCAAAAGTTCAAAAAAATTGCAGAAGAAATTAGAAAGCAAAGACCTCACTGGGGTGAAATATTTGAATGTGTTTAATTATGTTTTTAATTCTTTAATCTTCTTTTAAAAGAAAAATGAATAAAAAGGAGTTATTTGATGAGATAGGAGAGGACCATGTGCTTTAGAACTAGGTGTATCCAATATATGGTTGTCTTTCTGTCTGTCCATAAGCAGCTTACTGCTAGTCTCAAGCTTATTGTTTTGGTTTTCATGCTCGAGTAAGTCTCATGCAAGTCACAGGAATGTTCAGGACTCATCTCTAATTGGTGCACATGCCTGGCACGTTGCAAGTTTTGTCTGTATTTCTGAAAATATTATCTTTCAGTGGCCCTTACGAAATTGAGAAAAAATGGTTTTCCCATGTAGTATGCAAAAGGGAAAAACTTCTGTCGCTAAATAACTCGTGGGTTTCCGCCTGTCCCATTCTTAGGGTTTTCTGCCCATCCCTGTACTTAGGTGGATTGGTGAAATTGGCTTCAAGTTTAATATTGCAGAACTTTTTAATCATCCTGTTTCTAGTAATGGCAAGTTGTATCCTTCAATGTGTCTTGTAAACTTGTTTGATGTCAGTCTTTCATTTGAGGGCATGAAAGTTTAGGATTTAGTAAGTTAACCTAATATTATGGTGGAGATTAATCCTTAGTGTCCTTAATTTTGTAAATATGCCATATGATTCATTTGCTGCTACTTATATTATGTTTTCTTGGACATACAATAGTTAGTTTTACTTATCTAAATTGAACAGCTGTAGATCAATTGGTCCAAAATTTGTGAACACTATTTTCTATATATTTGATAACCCTTTCACATCCATCACTTGGGTCATTCACCATCTAAATGCAGAGAATTCAGTCATTTGTATCAGAAGAGGTAGTTGTAAAGGTCACACAGGAGGTCATTGATTCTGTAATTAGACTGTGTGGAACATATGCCCAAGCTTTGAATTGGGAGTCCTGGGAAGAAAAACTCGAGAGGGACAAAACTGACATGGACTTTCAAGGGGCCAAACGTATGAATCATGTTATCAATGTAACAAAGTGTACCGTAGAAAAACTATGTGAGATGGGAGTTGTTGCAGCAAATAATGGAGGAAGTCTAGTACCAATCATTAATATGTCTTGGAAAGGTGTGGTTACTTTGCTTCAGCTTGGTGATGGTGTATTAGCAACAAAGGTGAACGTAGCAGTTCTAATTTCAAATCTAATCTCATTGGTTAATGAATCTATAAGACGTGCAGCTGAGGCTTGGTTTTCATCACTGAAGGAAAACATTTCTGTGACAGAAGCTAGAAAGGCATTTCTTCCTGTAAAGTTTTATTTGGTTAATGCAGTGAAAATATCTTCCCTATACCCATATCAAGCATATCTGGTGCGAAGTGAGATAACAAAATGTATCCTGATGATGTCAATGTTAAAGTGTTCACTGAGCAAAGAAAATCTGTTAAAAACTGCCAGTGATGTCTTCACAGAACTCTTGGAGAAGACATCCTTGGATTTGCTTATTGCTATGCTGAACTCAGTTCAAGTAAAGCAGGAGCTGAAGGTTGAGTTTCTAGACTATCTCTTCAGTGAAGGAAGCTGCACAGATTCTGTCGCTGGAGATCCAAGTAAGATGCATTCAATGGTTGGCTTATTTTCTACATGTGGGGAAGTATTGCCTGGAGAAAAAACCTTCTTGATTGGCCGTATTTCATTGTTTCTTAATTTTCTGAGATTTTCTCTTGATCTTGACGATGATGTAAAGCTTTGGATTGCTGGAAAGCTTGATTGGTTCTTTGATATGTTGGTAAATGAAGAGGTATATTCTTCCATTCTTCTCCTGCAAGTTCCTGTGCTATATGGTTGTGGAAAAACTGTGGAAGTTGTCTGGCAGCCTATGTTTTCTTCTCTTTTGAATGCATTGCAAACCTTCATGCTTGTGGTTTCTTCTAGTCCTGCTTGGACTGAGTTGGAGTCTTTCCTTCTTGAGAATTTATTTCACCCCCATTTTCTTTGCTGGGAGATTGTCATGGAACTTTGGTGCTTTATGGTTCGCCATGCTGAGTCAGGGATGGTGAGTGGCATTGTTGGTAAACTTTGCTCATTAATGAAGTTGGTGGCATCTACTGAATCAGTTCTTATTGCTGATTCTGCTCTGAGAAAAGTTGCAAGGTCAATCAGCACAATTCTTACTTTTGGTGCACAATCTATGGTAGACCATGTTTACATGGCCATTGTTCATGATGAGGGAACCCAACTGTCATCAGTTATGTGTCTGGCGCTGTTCATGGAGGGCTTCCCACTGAATTTACTGTCAGACAAGATGAAAAGAATTGTGACGCAAAGGATAATAACTGATTACCATTTCTTCATTGAAAATTTTGATGATAAGTCAATGAACTCTCTTGACTGTGGTCTTTTGGGGCCCCCAGTTTTTGCTTTGTCATCTTCGTTGCAATCTCTGTAAGTAATCACATTATTATTTTTTAATTGAGAAGAAAAGTAATTAAATTCCTGTATGCATGGTACTTGGTAGTAAGCTGTTTCAGTATACATATTCTAAGCCATCCAAATCTTTTCGGGATTGTGTTGGATAGATTACTAAGGTTATGCAAGCACTCCACACTGTAGGCTATGTGATGAATCTTCTAGTTCAAAGGCTAGGAGTTTCAAATGTTCAGAGCATGTTAACTGAATGATTTGTGCTTCTCAACATCATATGAACAATGTCATTTAACCTATAGTAATAAGTAAAAGTTTCTGCATTCTTTACTCTGTTGGTTGTTTTCGGTTATTCTTTAGCAAAACATATTCATACATGCTTTGTTTTCATTATTTTTTTTTGTATGTCCTTGTCTTCTGTTGTTGTTTTCAATAATAACCGTGAATCCTTTTCTACCTTTCCTCATGGAAATTATTAACGACGTTAATTTAATGAACTTTTTTGTTTCCCTAAAGTCAGATCAGCACATCTGATATCAATGTGAAGACCCTGAAGTTTTTAGTTGCCATCATTTATAACTACAAAGTTTGTGAAGATAAGCTAATGAAGGACCAGTATCGTAAGCTTCTGAGTGAAACGTTAGGGATAATCTCAAATGTGAGGCACCTATATGCATCTCTTGAAATGGAGAAAGTAATCTGTGAGCTTGAGAACCTGTTTATCTCGGGACCTGATGTTTCTGATACGCAATTGTATGAATGCAAACCAGACCTGGCTCTTTTCATGGCAGGGCTTGCTCACATGGATATCAAAGAAACTGATGAAAGTTCCAATATCTCTGCTATATGGGATTTGTATCATATGTTACTGGGAGAGCGGCACTGGGCATTTATTCATTTGGCAATTACAGCATTTGGAACTTTTCTGCTCGGACAAATTGCAATAAGCTCTGGAGATTTGTTCCCCATAATGCAGCGCTTTCGTATGATCTGGCTTCTGGAAATGAGGCAAATCTGGATCAATTTATGTCTGAGTTCAAGGTATTCCTTGAGAAGGAAACGGCACTCCTCACAATAACGGCTAGCTCTGACCAGCTTGGTCTGCTTGTGAGGGAGGGTCAAAAGCTAAAAGAAATGTTTCAAAAGTTTTCAAATGTAATCATTGAGACTGCGGAATGTGACTACATGGAAATTGATGGTGAAAAGCAGACCATGGAGTTGAACTGTGGAGGACATTCCAGTAGGAAGAGGAAGTTTCCTGATATTGAAAAGGGAATGGAACTGCTACAAAGTGGTATGAAGGTTATTGTGGATAGTATTTCTCAGTTGCAGCGAAATGATCAACCCAGCTCCAATGCACTTCCCGACAACTTCTTGACAACCTTTTCTCGCGTTGAAGCTGAAATTTCTCAACTGGTTGGCCTGGCTGGTACTGATTAGGTTTCAGCGGCATTGTCCAGTGTTGGAAAGTTGTTTTTCAATGCTTAACAATTCCAGTAGGAAGAGGAAGTTTCCTGATATTGAAAAGGGAATGGAACTGCTACAAAGTGGTATGAAGGTTATTGTGGATAGTATTTCTCAGTTGCAGCGAAATGATCAACCCAGCTCCAATGCACTTCCCGACAACTTCTTGACAACCTTTTCTCGCGTTGAAGCTGAAATTTCTCAACTGGTTGGCCTGGCTGGTACTGATTAGGTTTCAGCGGCATTGTCCAGTGTTGGAAAGTTGTTTTTCAATGCTTAACAAGTCAGGTACTTAATCTACTCATGAATTAGTATGCTGGCTTAACTACTATATAACTTTGTATGTATATAGCCCCTAAAGGACCATTGAGTTTGGCTTTCCTCCACCATTTTTTGCCAACCTCTGAATGTCTAGTTAATACTTACAGGAAATTACCACTGTCAATGTTTATATATTCTCAATGTCAGATTGTCAATTCATTTCGAACGAATGTTATATTTTCGCTCAACTTTGCCATTGCCTAGATGCCGAATAAGCAGACTTCTCTTCTGTTTTCTATGTTTGGCTCCATCAGCTTCCGTTCTCAATGGTCCTTTAGCAGCAGATTGACGGCCAGAATGTGCTATAGTTCATGTTGTCAACAAATATTACTTACCACATAGTTATCGAAAAGCTAAAGTAACTATGGGAATAACTCTTACTACCATGTGGACATGTGGTGTTGCCCGGTGACCAATATTCATTTGAATTTCAATTTAGTGACGAATACTATACCATATTTGTGAAATAACAAATTAACGTCATATGAACTAATACTATTAATCCGACCACCATGTGTACCATTATTCGGGAACCATAATATAACTTCTACATGACTAAAATATTCCACATTCTAGAATCTAGATTACATTACTACAAGAAGAAAGACTTTAGCCGACGAAAAAAAAAAAAAACCAGGCCGACGAATTAATTTTTCGTCGGCTATAGTCATCTTTAGCCGATGACTTTAAACTTTTTTTAACCGACGAAATTTTAATTTCGTCAGCTAAAGATTACTATAGCCGACGAAAATATAATTTCGTCGGCTAAAGATGACAGGAAGTTAGTATGGTTTACTAATATCGTCTGTTTTTTTTAATGTATTTTTTCATTTAGCCGACGAAATACACTATAATTCGTCGGCTAAGATGGTTTTTGCCGACGAATAACCTAATATTTCGTCGGCTATAGTTATTTTTTTAATTTTTTAATTACATACTATAGCCGACGAATACATTAGGGTATTCGTCGGCTAAACATTGAAATTTTTCTATTACTTACTATAGCCCTATATTCGGTGGTTATTTTGCGTAAAATTTTTATACGACTTGTTGCGTGTCATCGGTTTAAAACTATTTTCAGTTGAAGTTCCGGCCAAAATACGTAATTTAGACGTTCGAACGACCTTTTCCGTGCGTTTAGGGGTTTAACTTACGAGATTGACCGTCCAGATCGAGCCCTTATTCTTTTCGAATCAAGTTGAATTTTTTCCCATACATGTATTTTATCATGATGGTCAGATCTGACAGTCGGATTTCTGTTTCTCAAGTTTGATCATCACAATTACAACATGCATACTAATGTTGTATAACTTGTTTACCAAGTGTTATGTAAATGTTCCGTTTCAAAAACAAACTATACGTAAAACCTTCAAACGTCAAAAAGTCATGAAATAAGATATGACGAGAATGTTGAAATACATCCACGGTTGAAAAATCACACTATTCCGGTAAATATTCGGTGCCGATAGTTGCGGTCAATGCAATTTTTCATTTTTTCCCCCTATGAGTAGCCCTATATTCGGTGGTTATTTTGCGTAAAATTTTTATACGACTTGTTGCGTGTCATCGGTTTAAAACTATTTTCAGTTGGAGGTCCGGCCAAAATACGTAATTTAGACGGTCGAACGACCTTTTCCGTGCGTTTAGGGGTTTGACTTACGAGATTGACCGTCCGGATCGAGCCCTTATTCTTTTCGGATCAAGTTGAATTTTTTCCCATACAAATTAATTTAATCATGATGGTCAGATCTGACGGTTGGATTTCTGTTTCTCAAGTTTGATCATCACAATCACAACATGCCAAATGTATAAAAATACTTTTAGCCGACGAAATTCAAAGGTTTAGCCGACGAATTTATAAAGTTTAGCCGACGAGTTTAGAAGTTTAGCCGACGAATTGGTGTATAGCCGACGAAATTGGTATCTTTAGCCGACGAAATTTTCAAAGGACTTTAGCCGACGAAAATATATGAAAAGTCGTCGGCTAAAGTCGAAAAATTTTCAAAATTTTCAACCAAAATTTTTTGGCGGTCAACCAAAATTTTCAAAGGACTTTAGCTGACGAAAATATATGAAAAGTCGTCGGCTAAAAGAACCTATAGCCGATGAAATATTAGGGTATTTCGTCGGCTAAACCGAAAACTTTTTCTGTTACATACTATAGCCCTATCTTTGGTGGTTATTTTACGTAAAACTTTTATACGACTTATTGTGTCTCATCGATTTGAAAATATTTTCAGTTGAAGGTCCGGCCAAAATACGAAATTTAGACGGTCCAACGACCTTTTCCGTGCGTTTAGGGGTTTGACTTACGGGATTGACCGTCCGGATCGAGCACTTAACCTTGTCAGATCAAGTGGAATTTTTTCCCATACATGTATTTTATCATGATGGTCAGATCTGACAGTCAGATTTCTTTTTCTCAAGTTTGATCATCACAATCACAACATGCGTACTAATGTTGTATAACTTGTTTACGAAGTGTTAAGTAAATGTTCCGTTTCAAAAACAAATTATACGTAGAACCTTCAAACGTAAAAAAGTCGTGAAATAAGACATGACCAGAATGGTGAAATACGTCTACGGTTGAAAAATCACGGTATTCCGGTCATGTCTCGGTGCCGATAGTTGCGGTCAATGCAATTTTTCATTCTTTCTCCCTATGGATAGCCCTATCTTCGGTGGTTATTTTGCGTAAAATTTTTATACGACTTATTTTGTCTCATCGATTTGAAAATATTTTCAGTTGAAGGTCCGGCCAAAATACGTAATTTAGACAGTCCAATGACCTTTTCCGTGCGTTTAGGGGTTTGACTTAACGGATTGGCCGTCCGGATTGAGCCCTTAACCTTGTCGGATCAAGTTGAATTTTTTCCCATACATGTATTTTATCATGATGGTCAGATCTGACGGTCGGATTTTCGTTCTAAAGTTTGATCATCACGAGCAGCAGTCACAGTTTGACGAATGTATAAAAAGTTATAAAGCCGACGAATTTAAAAGGTTATAGCCGACGAAATAATTATTTCGTCGGCTAAAGTGTTATGTTAGCCGACGAAATTATTACCTTTAGCCGACGAAATAATTTTTTCGTCGGCTAAAGTGTTCGGGTATAACCCCGCTCGACTAGTTGTAAACCCTAGCCTCCTTTTCCTCTCCCTCTCCAAATTTCCCCTCCTCCGCCTCCGCTCACTCTCCCGGTCTCGGCCTCTGCTCCCTCTCCCTCTTCGCCCGGCCTCCTCCTTCGCTCCCTCTCCCTCTCCGCCTCCGCTCCCTCTCCCTCTCCGCCCGGCCTCCGCTCCCTCTCCCTCTCCCTCTCCCTCTCCGCCTGGCCTCCGCCTCCTCTCCCTCTCCCTCTCTCGGTCTCGGCCTCCGCTCCCTCTCCCTCTCCGCCCGGCCTCCGCCTCCTCTCCCTCTCCCTCTCCCGGTCTCGGCCTCCTCCTCCTCCTGCGGCCTCCTCCTCCTCCTCCTGCTCCGGCCGGCCGGCCTCCTCCTCCTCCTGCTGGTCCGGCCTCCTCCTGCTGCTGCTCTGGTCCTCCCTCCTCCTCCTCGAGTACGTTTTTGAGCTTTAGTAATTTTATTTTGTGTTTGCTTTTATTTTCCGGTTAATTGCAATGTTGTGGTGTTGTTAGGAAGTGTATATTTGTATTTAGGAAGTGTATATTGTTATTTAATAAGTGTATATTTGTATTTAGTATTTAGGAAATGTATATATTTGTTTTGTATTTTGAAGTGTATATTTAGGAAGTGTATATGTGTAAAATTTAGGAAGTGAAAATTAGTATTTAGGAAGTGTATATATTTTTTACATTTTTTAAATGAGTTTGCATTTTTTTGATTTTGTGGCCTTGATTCAAATTAATATTTTAAATAGGATGAGCGGTAATATTAGATCGACGAAGGGTTCGAAGGGCCAAAGGTCCGTATCGTCTGAGGGAACCTCTAGCAACCCTCAGACGTCGTTTCAGGGCCTCATGACAGCTAGACATGCGAGCCTTCTGTAGACGGCGCAGAGGCAGCCGGAGGTGCCCCCTTCATCGAGGCAGCGGGGCTTCCCTCATTCCTCGAGGCAGTTATTTGCTCAGCCTCAGATGGAGGTGTCTGCACCCCGTATGCTTGAGATACACCGGGCGCCCACTCCAGCTCCTACTTCTTCGGATAGTGGGTCATCTGGGGTACAGATGCCGTCGCCTCACCTATTCCTTCCGTGGATGATACCGGCCATACCTGTAGTCGATGACTCAGGGACGCCGATTTATCCACTGCCCCCGCCAGTGGCTCCATCAGCGGCGTACCAGTTCGTGTCTTTTGATACGCCTCTTATTTCCGCGAGGGTATCATCATCGGAGGGGGAATCCGTCGCGTCCGCCTTCTCGCCCTCAGGTAATGAAAGATGAATGATGTGTTTTCTTATAATTCTCTGATTTTAATAATCAATTTGGTTTATCATGTGATAAGCACCGTCGGAGCGAAGTCGGCAAAAAAGAAGAGAGGCCCCGTCACAGGGAAGGCTCTCGAGAAGATCGTCGGTACCTTAGGGAGGATTGTCATCGGTACTGACGGGGATGGCGACGTAGTATCGGGCGGGAAGTCGAGGACGTACTCCGGCCGCGTGGGAGCGTTCATTAGGGATAGAGTCCCTATGTTGTGGTCAGACTGGGACGAGGTCCCGCAGGAGGTTAAGGACATGGTCCACAACGCGATGTCGGTCAGTTTATAAAATGCCTGAATAATATTATGTATTACATTGTAGATTTCTGGAAAAACTAAACTAATAAACGGTTAAATGCAGGCATGGTTTAAGGTTCCCGAGCCTTTGAAGAGCAGTTGGGCGGACTTTGTGCATGGGGGAAGGTACGTTGGGAAATTAATGAAAAAACAAAACTGTATGTCATATTAATAATATTTCTAATATTTTTGTTGTATCTGTAGGTACAAGGAGTGGAAGAACGAGTTGCGGACCCATTGGACTACGCACGGGAACGCACGTTCTGCTACCCTTGCTGAGTTCCAGTACAGAGAGTAGGAGTGGCGTTGGCTTCTGACATCAGAATTCAACAACCCTCGTAAACAGGTATTTAAATAAATTAGTTAATTAATTTATCATTAAGTACGTGCGTTTTAAAATATTTTACTAATAGTTTACTTTTTTCTTTGAAGGCGGTTTCCCGGGTGAACGCTCAGAACCGGCAACGCAACACAAGGAACCATCATTCCGGTTCTAGACCGTTCGCTGTCTTCATGGACGAGGCGGCCAGGGAACATCCAGAGGTCAACCAGTACGTCTATACGTACGAGAGGGCATATCCTGACTCCCAGGAGGATATAGTAAGTACTCTTTCCTTTTTACGGAATTTTTAATTTTACTTATATATATGTCAAAATGTTAATTAATAATTTTTTTCCTATCCAATTAGGCAAAGGTGAGGGAGGCTAGTGACGAGGTGATGAGTGCTATATAGTGAGGGAGACATGGCCGGACACGTAGGAGGAAGAGATGTTCGAAGCCATTTCCAGGATCGACACTTCAGATCCGAGGGTTGGGACGAGGATCATGGGCACAACCTTCCCACAGCGAGAAAACAACTTCTACTGCCGGGGTCTAGGAAAGAAGGGCCAGGGGGTCCTGAAGACCACTCCAGGATTTCAATGAAAGGCAGCCTCGACCAACAGCAGGACGACTCAGCTAGAGTCAGAAGTTGAGAGACTACGGGAACAGCAAGCCGCTCAGGCTACCGCTCATGCCGCCCAGATCGCCGAATATAGAGCCTTTACTAGAGCCCTACATGCCGCCCAGCAGGCCCAACAGCAGCAGATGTTCCAGTACTTCCAGGATTTTACAGCTGCCCAGCAACAGGGACTTCCACCTCCGCCCATACCTGCGCCTATAGAGTTACCTCTGCCGCCCATGCAATCTCCTCACCAGCAGGCGCGAGATTCGGATATTGATTTAGACCATCTAGATTTTGTGTAGTTGATACCTTATATAGTTTTATGTGCTTCTTGTTGGTTATATATATGTAATTGTTTTGGTGTATTTTGCAGCTTGCTTGGAATGGTAATTTAAGAATTTCTTGTATTTTTTTTTACTGGAATGGCGTTATAGCCGACGAAACATGCCACAATTCGTCGGCTATACTTTTTTTTTTCCAAAGGGTTTAGCCGACGAATTATGGCATGTTTCGTCGGCTAAACACTACTAAAGCCGACGAAACAGACTCTATGTCGTCGGCTATAGTTATTTTTAAATATTTTAATTATATACTTAAGCCGATGAATATCTCTGTTCCGTCAGCTAAAGTCTGTGAGTATAGCTGACGAATATTCTGTTCGTCAGCTTAAGTCTGAGAGTATAGACGACGACACAGGACGTCGTCGGCTAAAGCCTGGAACAATAGCCGACGGACTATTTTTCGTCGGCTAAAGTCGGACAATAGCCGACGACGGTCTTTAGAGTCGTCGGCTAAAGCCATCACCGACGACCATTTCCCGATGACACTATAGCCGACGAAGGCTCGTCGGCTAAGGTCTTAGCCGACTAATTTTTTTAACAGACCGACGAAAATTTTTCGTCGGCTAAAGTACTTGTCCTGGTAGTGCATGTTCAATTCTAACCAAATATGCCAAGTGTATTCCGATCAATCTTTGTGATAAAGGTAAATTTATTAAGATCGTTTATTTTGAAGTCAATGCACCAAAAGAATGAAAACGGGAAATAAATTGTCTTTATACTTCAAAATAAATTCACCATAAATGAAATATTTTTTCTTAAATTCACCTTAATCACAAAGATTACTTGCCATATTGGTTAGAATTGCTTTCACTATTTAAGAGGCAAACATGCAACAACACATCTCACAAACCAACCGATCATCACCATCTTCTTCAAGGAACTAAAACCCTAGCTTGGGAGAAAACGTACACCATGAATACACTTGCCTCCTTTTCCCTTGTTCTGTTGACACTGTCTCTTGTTAGCTCGTCGATGGCTGACCATAAGGCAAACGTCTTCAACAATTTGCCTGGAAACGCCAACCTGGTTGTTCATTGTACATCTGCAGGTTCAGATTTGGGCACACAAACTATAACCTATTTACATGACTTCACCTGGACCGTCAATAACGTTTTGAACTGTGACATGAGTTGGGGCACTGTGAAGGGAAATTTCGATATCTATGATCCGGAAAGGGATGCAACAAGGTGTGCTTATGGAAATACTTGCTTTTGGCGTGTGAAGGAGGATGGTTTGTATCTCTTCCTCAAGGAGAAGAAGAGGTTGGAGTTGCAGTTTAAATGGCCAGGAAAGGTTTCTGCTTAGTATCATTATGTATGCGATTTATAATATTTCCTGAAATAAATGAGTAACGAATTTTGTTTTCCGTTTAGCTTCATCGAAGTAAATGTATTCGAATTTTCCTGTCTTTTTTGGCTATAATAATGTATTTGGTCAAATTACAATATCTGGCCGATAATATATATTGACTATTGTGTTAGTTTCTGTCTTAACACAATACCAAAAAAATAGTAGCAGTGAAGGGCGTAGGAAAAAAAGCCTTACACACAAAACACAATGTTTTATTTGATTCTGATAAAAAAACAAAAAAAATCTCTATTTCTTAAAAATAAAACAATTCGAACAACGCGTGTGTGAAAGGTCGTGCTCATCGACCCATTTGTACATGAAGATTAGTATTGATGATGCAGGTGAGAACGAAAATGTCCCATAAGGTTGTGATGTTTTGCTTAGATATGTACATTTTGCTATCACTACCAGAAAATGGATCTTGGACGACGAAAAAAAATCGTTGCCCTGTTAAAAAATTTCGTCGCCTAAGTACTTAGGCGACGACATGTCGTCGGCCAAGACGTCGTCGCCAGAAGTGCGTCGGTCAAGAACTTGGGCGACGAAACTTCAGTCTGTCGTCGCCTAAGAGTAATTCTTAGGCGACGACACGAATTTCGTCGCCTAAGATCTACTTCTCGTCGCCCAAAAATATTCGTCGCCCAAGATTTAACACCTTGGCCGACGAAAATTTTTTTCGTCGCTTAAGATGTTATAACCTGGGGCGACGAAACTAAATATTTCGTCGCCTAAGATCACTACATCTTAGGCGACGATAATTTTTTTTCGTCGTCTTATATGGTAAGTCCTTGACCGACGATTTAGCAATTTCGTCGCCTAAGATATATTTAAATTTTTTTTTAAAATATTTAAATAATTTTTTTAAATATATAAATAATGTTTTTTTAATTTTTGCTAGAATTTTTTTTTCGACATTTCTTTAAATTTTTGTAATACTAAAATTTAATTAAAAATAACAGAAATTTATAAATTTATAAATAATTTATTACATAAATTCAGGATGTAATAAATTACAAAAATTCAAGTTTAACGATATCGTCGGAGGAAGGAAGAGGTCGGACGGCACCGTAGGGACCCCGGATGACCCGCCATCACCGTCGGTCGGGGACGACTGTGTGGGTGCGGTGATAGATCGCGACCGTGGAAGTATCTGGATGACGAGGGGCCGTCGTTGCGGGACCCGCTTGCCGAGCAGAACGCGAGCCGCTCGCGCCACCCCTAAGCGCCGCATGTCGGGCCGTCATCTGCCACGGAAACCCGACCGACGGTGATTGCGGCGGGTTGTTTGAGGTACCGTCCGAGGAATATTCGCTCCTCGCACCCGGACGTTGTCCAGAAGTTCTCCTCATGTCCATCCTGTTTAAAATAATCATATATTTATTAAAAATATTTTACTGTCTTATAATTAATTTAACAAAAAATAACCATAAATTTCGAAAAATTTATCAACAATAATAGCACAAATAAAAAGTAATAATTATTATAGAATTTATTATTTTTTTAATTCACATAACAAATTATTTACATTAATTCAGAATTATTACATCACAAAAATTAATTTACGAATATTTACATCCTTACTCAAAAATAATCAATTATTTTTTACAAAATTTCCACAATATATTTACAATTATAATTTATATAATTTAATTATTTAATCAAAAATTATTTAATCATGTACAATATATTTACAAATTATTTCCACAAATCCTAAACCCTAAACCCTAATATTTTACAATTATCATTTACATCACAATTTACCATAATTTACCCTAAAATCCTACCATAATTTACACAAATTTACCCTAATTTACCATTAATTTCATAAATTACAACAACAACAACAATAATTTCACCAACAATTTCACAACACAACAATAATTTTGTACTTCTCCCAAATTTCAAACAATTTCACAATTTCAAATAGTTTCAAACAATTTCACAATTTCAAACAATTTCACAATTTCAAACAATTTCAACAATTTCAAACAACAACAACAATTAAAATTTTCATGAACATAACCAATTTAGGGTTTTAGGGTTATACCTTAAATTGTGGGTCGGGGTCGGGGTCGGGGTCGGGGTCGGGGTCGGGGTCGGGGTCGAGGTCGAGGTCGGGGACGGCGTCGGGTTGCGGGGTCGGGGTCGGAGAGAGGGAGAGAGAGAGGGCTTCGGTGGATTTTCGGAGAGAGAGAGGGCTTGGATTTGTGAGCGGCAGCGCGAATGGTTAGGGTTCCGAATTTTTGCCTTTTATATTGGCGTTCTTGGGCGACGATTCTATAAAAATCGTCGCCCTGTTTTTTGAAAATCGTCGCCTAAGATAATCCTGGGCGACGATTTTTGAAGTCGTCACCTAACATACTCTACTTGGGCAACGATGTTCTTCACTATAAATCTCGTCGCCCAAGATGAAGAAAATCGTCGGCCAAGAGTTCTATCATAAAATTCAGAATATCGTGAGTTTGGTGATCGGAGAAGAGGAACTGAAAACCGACCGTCAGATATGACCAGCATAAAAAATTACGTGGGTGGCCAAAAATTCAGCTCCATCGGACAAAGACAAGGGCTCGATCCGTCCGGTCAATCGGCGCGGTCAAACCCCTAAACGGACGGAAACGGCTATTCGACCCTCCAAATCACGTAATCTGGCCGGACCTTCAACTGAGAATAGTTTCCAATCAACAAGACTCTTACGGGGCTATAAAAATTTGGTAAAAAATAAATACCCGGGATAGGGCTACCACTAGGTAGAAATAAGAGAAATTCGTTGACCGGAACAACCGGCACCGAAATTTTACCGAAATATCTTCATTTTTCACGGGTTGACGTATTTCACCGTTCCGGTCATATCTTATTTCACGACTTTTTTACGTTTGAGGCCTCTACGTATACGTTGTCTTCAAAACGAAACTTAAACTCAACACTTAATATAAAAAAGTTATACAACATTAGTACATATATCGTGAGTTTGGTAATCGGAGAAGAGAAACTGAAAACCAACCGTCAGATATGACCAGCATAACGAATTACATAGGTGGGCAAAAATTCAGCTCCATCTGACAAAGATAAGGGCTCGATCCATCCGGTCAATCGGCGCAGTCAAACCCCTAAACGGACGGAAACGGCTATTCGACCTTCCAAATCACGTAATCTGGCCGGACCTTCAACTGAGAATAGTTTCCAATCGACGAGAATTTTACGGGGCTATAAAAATTTGGTAAAAAATAAATACCCGGGATAGGGCTACCACTAGGTAGAAATAAGAGAAATTCGTTGACCGGAACAACCGGCTCCGAAATTTTACCGAAATATCTTCAATTTTCACGGGTTGACGTATTTCACCGTTCCGGTCATATCTTATTTCACGACTTTTTTGCGTTTGAGGCCTCTACGTATACGTTGTCTTCAAAACGAAACTTAAACTCAACACTTATATAAAAAAGTTATACAACATTAGTACATATATCGTGAGTTTGGTGATCGGAGAAGAGGAACTGAAAACCGACCGTCAGATATGACCAACATAACGAATTACGTAGGTGGGCAAAAATTCAGCTCCATCTGACAAAGATAAGGGCTCGATCAGTCCGGTCAATCGGCGCGGTCAAACCCCTAAACGGACGGAAACGGCTATTCGACCCTCCAAATCACGTAATCTGGCCGGACCTTCAGCTGAGAATAGTTTCCAATCGACGAGACTCTTACGGGTCTATAAAAATTTGGTAAAAAATAAATACCCGGGATAGGGCTACCATTAGGTAGAAATAAGAGAAATTCGTTGACCGGAACAACCGGCACCGAAATTTTACCGAAATGTCTTCATTTTTCACGGGTTGACGTATTTCACCGTTCCGGTCATATCTTATTTCACGACTTTTTTGCGTTTGAGGTCTCTACGTATACGTTGTCTTCAAAACGAAACTTAAACTCAACACTTATATAAAAAAGTTATACAACATTAGTACATATATCGTGAGTTTGGTGATCGGAGAAGAGGAACTGAAAACCGACCGTCAGATATGACCAGCATAACAAATTACGGGGGTGGGCAAAAATTCAGCTCCATCGGACAACGATAAGGGCTCGATCCGTCCGGTCAATCGGCGCGGTCAAACCCCTAAACGGACGGAAACGCCTATTCGACCCTCCAAATCACGTAATCTGGCCGGACCTTCAACTGAGAATAGTTTCCAATCGACGAGACGCTGACGGGGCTATAAAAATAAAAAACATTTCCTTACAATTTAAATGTGCTTTATTTATTTTAATTATTCGGATTCTCTTGGCCGACGAAATTAGGGTAATTCGTCGGCTAAGATAATACTTGGGCGACGATATTTGTTAAATTCGTCGCCCAAGAGTAAAAATAAAAAATCCTGTACAATGAAATTTAAATGTGCTTTATTTATTTTAATTATTCGGATTCTCTTGGCCGACGAAATTAGGGTAATTCGTCTGCCAAGATAATACTTGGGCGACGATATTTGTTAAATTCGTCGCCCAAGAGTAAAAATAAAAAATCCTGTACAATGAAATTTAAATGTGTTTTATTTTATTTTAATTATTCGGATTACTCTTGGCCGACGAAATGAGTGTAATTCGTCGGTCAAGATTTTATTAGGCCGACGAAATTATTGTATTTCGTCGGCCAAGTAAAAATAAAAAAATAAAATACTTAGGCGACGATATATTTGAGTTTCGTCGCCTAAGGATTAAAAAACTTAGGCGACGATATAAATATCTTAGGCGACGAAATATTGTTTCGTCGCCCTAGTTTCGATATTAGGCGACGAAATTTAGCCTTAGGCGACGATTTTATTTTCGTCGCCTAAAGTTGAACTTTAGGCGACGATTTTTTTTCCTTGGGCGACGATTTTTTTTTTCGTCGCCTAATGCCTTATTTTTGGTAGTGATATATAATTTTCTAGATGGAAAATAAATAGTTATGCATGTCATGTTTATGCATGAGGTTGCTACTGTTAGCTTTGACCTCTTCTACATTGGATGTCTTAGTGACTATTTTTTGCAGTTTGTTTAATCGTTTCGTATGGAAAAAAAAGTATAAATAGGCTATATGCAGTGGCGGAGGGAATTGAGGACCAGTAGGGCTCGTGCCTGTTAGATTTTGAGAAATGACAGCTAAAATGCAGTTATGCCCTAGTGAAAAAGAGAAAATATGAGTATTCATTCATCAATATAATTTTTTGTGTTTGGTTCAATAACTTTGCCCCCACAGTTATATTTTTCTCCCTCCCCCACCGGCTGCATGTCTGCGTGTGTGTACATACAGTTTCTATGCATGCAAAATTCTTTCTTATCCTGGGATCAATTTTCTCAAATCTAATAGTCCACAACTCATTCTCTTAACCAGGGTCAAAACTCATGGGTTAATGAATAAGGAGAAAACAAAAAAAAAAAAAACAAACACAAAGGCGCAGGTTTCATCACACTTGTCTCCAACCCCAATATTTCTGGTACCCCTTCTTCAGTTCTTGTCCTTGATTCTAATTTCACATGCCCTAACTGGTCTTCTGTAACTGATTAGTTCACCTGTTCTTTATCTCTTTCAACCCCAAAAATGCTTAATATTGCGTTTCTGTCACAAACCCTTCAAAATAAGGGTCACAATCAAGCTCTGCATAGCAAGGTTGTGAAGGAGAACTGGAGAAGCTTCTGGAGGCCATAATTGTCCCACTTAAAGAGCTTCCATGGAAGAGAGCTTCCATTTGTCTCGGGGAGAAGGCACTCAAATGGTGCCTCGCTGCTTTCTTTGTGTTGATCGAGCTTCTTTTTCAGTGTATTATTTTCGATCTTCAGGAAATTAAAGAGAGAACTCGTAGTACCTTTTGGTCTCTATGATCTCTAGGAGGAAAAGATCGAGCACGACAAAGGAGAAGACGTCTCATCCTCATGAGCGTCAAACGTGAAAACCCAAAGCTTTTGTCGCCCTGTCTATATCTTATAGCTTTAAACTAAACAAATGCCATAACAACACATCAAAGAAGCTTGGATCAAGTTAAACCACTGTTTTGCCAATGCATAAAGTTAAGCTCTTTCATGTGGTTGAGTTGAGGCTTGATTAGTTAAGGTGTTTAACTGACAACTTTAAGATCACGTGTTTAAACTTCACTCAATTAAAAAATAAAAAAAAGTTAAGCTTTTTCATGGGTCTTTTTGATCCTATCCATGCCACTACCAAGTACCAACATCCAACATGACTTTACTTATCTAGTCTTTTCAATATCCCAATAATTAGTTCTTGTTGTCAAGAATTGAGTTTAGAGAAAGTAATGTCTTAATCTCACAGTGCATGGGGGACAACAAGCGGGAGTACAGAATGTCACAATCCCTAAGCAAGAATATATCGTTGTAGGGCATGAAGTCTTACAATATTAGAAGAGTTCAAATTTGACGATTGATTTAAAATCATTTAGAGTAAAATGTAAGACGTCACGTTCATCTGATCAGTTACGGATCAAATGATTCGTGGTCAATCATTTTTAGATTTATATTTAAGGATTGAGAATAAAACAACTATACTTAAAAATAATTCTCCTCACCATTGGATTTGCATCAAATAGTAATTGACTATGAATCTCTTAGTCAGTAACTGACCAGGTAAACACTAATGTCAAATTAATTAGTCTCAAGATTTCCCATTTTAGTTATATCTGACAAATTATGTTGTGTTACATGTAACATATATTCGAGATGTGATTGATTATAATTCAATACAAGATATTTTTAAAAGTAGTTTTCAATTATTGAATTGATATACAAGGTAATCGAAGAAAAATCTTCGGATAAACTCCATGCATTGGTTGATAAAAATCTGTTAGTGAGCTAGCAGCACGCTTGGGGCACCAGGAACAGTCATCTGAAATTGACATATCCACTCATTGTTTGGCATTCATAATTTCATATCATCGAACAACTTGGCTTAATGGCTTAGTCGTACACCTTGCTAATTGTACGGATAATTATTTCAATGCAAACCCTGATGTTGTTGGCTTGGCCACAAGTTTAACATAGTGTCGAGTTAAAACTTAAAATTACCATTTGACTCCCCCTGATGATTAGTGATAACCGCTGCAAATTTGAACACTGTACTCCTTTTATCTATGACAAATAGATACAATTAGTTTTCAATAAGGAACCTAAATTTTATTTTATTTTCAGAGTGCCATTCTCATGTCAGTGAGATTTAAACCTATAATCTCTACAACTTATGACAGACAATTAATAAGCTCACCAACTTGTGAATTCAAACCTTAAAGATACTTTTTCTAAATTATGATGCAACTAAATCATAACTCGATCCTATTTCATTTACATTTCCTTTAAAATGAGAAAAATTGCAGTAAACGTAATTAAAAAAATTACTTTAATAATTAATGAGCATGATATATAGTGTTTGTGGTTTATTTTCAATCCAAAATTGAAATGCAGAAAACAAAAATGCGTTCTTCCTAAGGGAATAAGCACATCACCTGTTCCCATTTTCTCTATGCCCATTATGTGCCACCAGTCATATCATGCCACCTGTTATGCCACATATTTAATTGGTTGACAGCAAGCTAATGTTGTTTACAACTTTAAATCTATATCAGAAATAATTAGATAATTAATTGTAAAAGCTTAAATTCTCTATATATCTCAGACATGGGTATTGGGTACCATCGAAACCCAGATCCTTCTAACCTCTTATGATTGCGAAATTGATGGTAGAATTCCTTCCGAAAATGATCTTCCAACCTCCTTTCTTTGCAAAATTGATGGCAAAATTCTATCATCTTAGCTTCAAAAAAAAACATGATGGTAAATTGATTTTGAGAAAGAAACCAAAATTTTGAACTACTAGAAGATAGACCCATCCATCCATCGATGATCGATCTATTATTTTTCTATAGGAATATCAATATGATACTCTCATCCTATTCGTATCTTGGGAATTTTGAGTGATGAGAGATAAGCAGATCGATCTGTAATGAGTGATACACAGAAGATATTCTGATGAATGAGATTTGTTTTCCTCTGTTTCTTTTCCAGAGGTATGAACCAAGAAGAATAAAAAGATTATAGTCCCCAAATGGTGTTGGAATTTTGTAGGATAAGCATGATAGTGTTTGTTGTTTATTTTCAACCGAAAATTGAAATGCAGAAAATAAACACGAGATAGACTTTGTGGTCTATCTCATACATACAGTGTATGGATTTAACTAAGAAAACATATAATTAACTTTCCCTATTTAAAAAGTATTATCAACTTTCCAGATACGGTAATTGCCCACCCTCATTTCTTATTTTATCACTATATATACATGCATATAAACTTGAGGGCAACCCGCATCGGTTGTCTAATAAAAAAAAAATTACACACATTGCATCCTCTCACCCTTTTGTGATTTGATCGAATCAAATCAAATCAATCTCAATCTCAATCTCAAATATCATGCCAAACAGGATATATTGTACTTTACTACTGTCATGAGTTGCCACATGCTATCTACCATGGCTTTACTCTTCTTTTTGGGTCTCAATATGATGGCTTTAAACCATTGCTCTCACTTCACATCCCACCAGTAACTGTTCCATCAAATTCCCTAAGATGAAAATCATCATCAGCATTCTCTTCATATGTGGCCTCTCATTCTTCGTGATATTCATGTCTCTGTTGGAACCCCAGAACTTTCTGGGCACCGAATTCGACGTTCGAGTCATCAACGGCTTCACGAACAACTCGTCCCTGCCGCTAGTCATCTGGTGTTCGTCGAAAGAAAATGATCTCGGTGGACGTGCGCTTCAGGAGAAGGATGACTTCAGTTGGAGGCTGAGGACTAACTTCTGGGGATCGAGTTATAACCATTTCGTGTGCACAATGAAATGGGACGAAAAGCGAAGGCGCTTCGATGCCTTCAAGATTCCGAGAGACATTCAACGGTGCGGTCCTTTGCGGAAGTGCTCATGGCTGGTGAGGGAGGATGGATTTTATTTCAGCAACGATGAAGTGAACTGGAGAAAGGACTTTTCATGGTAGTAATTAAATTTTGAAATGGCAATTAAGGTATTATTTTTATTTGAGGGTGGCATGGCATTAATTAGTAGTTTTGCTATAATAATTAGTATGGCCGGACTGAATCATATGAACGGTTTTGCTTAAGTAATCAATAATTTTGTTTAACTGATTAAAGGTTCGTACAATATATATAGGAGTGCTTCAATCTGTTCTTCTGTTGTAAGCTGGCTTTTTTTTTTTTTTTTGAGGAAGAATCTGTAGTAAGCTGTTGTTCTTATCGTTGTGTTGGAAAATTTTGTTAGAATATTTTGTTTAACGTCCATGTTTTTCTTGTAAGTTAACATGAAAGCACTTGATACATGCGTATTTACGAAGCACTAAACTTAATTCCTAGCGAACACTACAAAAAATTGTTTCAATCATATAAACTATTTTCTTGTTTGTCTCATAACTGATTTTATGACTAAACTCTAATGAGCTAATATCGTCTAATTCTCTATTTGATTAAAAAATAATAATTTATGACTAACCTCAAACTTAGCTTCCAAGTTAATTTGGTAGTCATTTTATGGAAGAGACTCAGGGAGCGTTGAATCATTTTATCATTCATGTTATATAGAGATGATACTTTTTCAATGCACTCATGTTAGATTGATTTTAGTCATAGAATTTTTGTATAATTATGTTTTTCTTTGAACATATGCAAAATTTTTCTTTTTGTAATTCGATTTTTTTTCTTGAACATATGCAAAATTGCATAAAAAACAATTTTGCATATGTTCTAAGATGATTCACAGGCTGCTGTTTAGCAATTATTTAGCTCAAAACAAACTCTTGTCCATAACGTCTTGAATTGGGAGGATTCTTACATCCTCTCTATTGTTTATGACAGTCAGGTTACGGGAGGATCAGAGCGAACAAGTGCCTCCCTTTATAATGCTTCAAATCATTTTGATCACATGCATGATACATTTGAAACATGCAAAAAGTAAAAATTACGAGCAAACAACTTCAAGAAAATAATATGGTGGTTCAAATTAAGCACTAGTGCTATTGAAATTTTCTGCATCTGTCATTTGGAAGATAAGCCCAAATGATTCAACAGACAAAATGATTGCTTTAGTACGTCTGGTAGCAAGCATTACCAAAGATGTTTAACAGTAGCAAATGTTTTTCAGTTCTACATTAACAAAAAAGTGGGTATGCATAAATGGATTTTCATTCATTTTCATATCATGTATGACTTCATTTATTTTTTATTTTTTGAGCGATCGAGTGACAAAACACATAATGATGTCTGAATGAATCGTCTGATCAATATTGAAACTATGTGCAAGAAAAAGGAAGTCTATCTTCTTATTTCCCCCCAGATTAAGACAGAGACAGTACATGCCTTTAGACAAAGACACTTCATGTCTTTACACTATCATATCATTCAGTCTTTTCCCTGTTTTCGTGTCAACAACAAATCGCTCTTCAACTTTCTTTTTATTTCCATACTGTATATCCACTCTCATAACATAAAGGAATGAGTAACATCGAGCAAACACAGACGCCAAAATGAACCCTGCAACGAGCCACTCTGTTAGCCAGACCAGAAGTTGTACAAAATAACCAAAAAAAATAAAAAAAATCCTAATGTAAATTAATAGAAAAATTCTGTATTTTTTGGTCGAAAAACTCTTAAGTTTGAAGAAAATGACATTTTATTGTGTACTTATGTCAAGGTAACCCTTACATACGACAATGCTTCACGACCCAAAAATTACAGTGATTATGCATAGTATATATTACTTATATTCAAATTCTCTGGCTCACTTATTAAGTAAGCCGGCTGAAAAATAAAATTAAACAGTCTCTTTCTCTTTGCCATAGCAAAAGGGCATGGGGGTTTGCCAGCATACAAGTAGCTTAGCACATCTTCAACAACAAACTTTTTCTTGTTCTTTGGAACTAATGGGACTACCTCTCTTTTTGTTTGGAAGATTTTTATTTTTGGAACCAATAGGACGACCTTGGTTCGACAGACAGAGAGCCTATTCGGCACACCCGGGTGCGCTGTATAATTTTCCCGACAGATGATATCCTTATATTAAAGACACTTCCAGAAGCTTCAACTAGACCAAGGGAAGCAGCAGAAAACTGACTTGGGAAGACATATACCTTTACAACACGTTTGGTACCCAGATTAGAGGGGAGTGGACGGGACTGGGTCTTATAACCTGACCAAACCTGCGTTTGGCGACAACACGGAGTCAGTTTAAAGAGGTTATGGAGTCCCCGAATGCCCCCGCACACCGTCTTCCATATCGGCCCTAGAATTGGTGGGTTTGTGCAAGCTTTTCTTCACTCGTGTTAATTCTTTCTCTCGACTCATCCTACGCGTTGGCTTGTAGCTCCTAGATGTCCTCTAACTAGCCAATTCCGATGCAGGAGTTCATAAGGAGATTCTTCGAGAAGAGAGACGAGGAATACAAAGATTTTACACGATTTTGGCTCTACGCTCAGGAATTCGAAGTCGGCAACACTCGAACCCCTATGGGTTCCATCAAAAAGGGGCTTGATACCTCACCTCAGAGTAGCTAAGGTATGATTTATGATATAGAATTTGAGTTTCTGGGTTTAAGGGATGATTTTCGTGAATCGAATTTGAGTTCGAAATGTTTGGGTTATCAAATTTCTGGGTTTCTTAGGTTCGAAATTTTTGTCATACCGAACTATTGGGTTTTTGGGTTTGAGATTTTTGTGATGTCAAATTTCTGGGTTTCTAGGTTTTTATTATGCAATTGTAGGTTGGAGGTTTCTGGCATCTGTTCTATGAATGCAGTTTGGAGGTGTTGGTGGTGTTATTGTTGAATGCTTCACCAAACATGGGTTATGCTTGCTCTAGAATAAGCCTAGGTTGAGGAGTGCTGGACTCCGTTTGAATTTAAGCATGGGTTAGAGATTCCCATGTACCAATCGTGCAGTTAGTTTCTTTATTAGTTGGACCTCCTTAAAAGCCTCAGGTTCCTCATTTGCAGTGTTGGTCAGCAATAACTAACTCCAAAATCGGACCAGTGAGAATTTAAAATATATAACCAAATAAAAATATATAAATTAATATAAATACTAAATAAAAATATAAATAATCGAATTGATTACCATAAATAACTTTTGGTGAAGAAGAAAAGATAACAAAAATAACGGTCTACTCATTTATTGATAGAAAAGCCTATTTATAGGCATTATATAGAGTCTCCCGAAGGATCTAGAAGATCTATTAACTGTAATCTATTCTAATAAAGAAACTGGATTAACCAATCATACGTGTATTAAGGCAAGACATATAACAGAAAGACGGAAACATAATTTCCTTAAACACCCCCTCTTGTGTTGCGTCCCTAATACGTCACTGTGCTTATAGTGTTGCCTCGGTAAAAACCTTGTCAAGTAAAACAAAAACCTCGTGGGTAAAACAAAAAACTTGAACGAAAGGAAAAAGAGCACAACGCACCAATTATAATTGAAGATAACATGTGATGCATGTAGACTCCCCCTGATGTCTACACAACAACTCCTCTTGATTGGTAACTCAATCTCGGAGTACAGATAAACGGCGCAAGCCAATGCATTTCACATACTTCAAAAGTAGACTTGGGCAACAATTTAGTCATTAAATCCAGCCACAACATTCTTAGATCAGACTTGCTATGCTTAGCATTATTTTGATCTTTAAGAGGAATGTCACCTAACAACCCAAAACATAAGTTCACGTTGGAAATCAGATTCACGCGTGGCATGACCTTCGCATACTTAAACAGTCATAATGTCTTCGATACAATAGGTATAGACGAACTGTATAAAGTTCTGGAAACTAGATACACGTAGCTTTCCAACATACAAGATCCATAACCCATTTCATCTTGAGCTGATCACAAAGCTCTGTCGAAGTTGGCTATTCTACAAAAAAAGATTCTCGCACAGATCCGTCCTATTTTACGAAAATAGCCATAACTCACTCAGTATGATAGATGTGATCAAATGGTTAGTGTCCCTGGAAAGTAGACACATAGATCTTTCCAATGGTGTCAATTTCACCATTTTCCAACGAGTGGGCTATCATGTAGGTCTTGTGGAAGTTGATTTACGAAACTGGACAGATTCTGATTTCGTTGTTAATGTGTCTTTCTGTAAGGATGAATAAACCTGAATCTTTCATAGAATGAATCACTGCCATTACATTGGCATTGCGTAGGTGCATCCGGCTACTACCTTGATATTCCTTCACACTCATCTAAGAGAGAGCGAAGATGCTCGACCGCTAGGAAGAGAGTTGAAAGACTAAAGAGAACTTAGCCTTATAAGTTTGTAGTGAATGAGATGTCGAGTCAAGCATATTGTAACAAGTACATGAATGTGCTACCGTACTTAGATGGAGAATTTCTCCCAAGACTTCTTTGTCATATGGACAAAACGAGTCTTCTCAAGACTTCGACCGATCAAGAGATACATATAGGCATAACTTCATCGTCCTTTAGCTTGCCTTAAGCCGACTGATGAATAAACATCATCAATAACGGTCCTCACTTTCGAGACCAAGTATTCCCAAAATCATTTCATTCTTAATTTTGGATCAGTGACATCTCTTAGTTTAACAAGAGTTCATCACGATTCATCCATAATTTACACGCAAATAGGCATAATTTTTCATATCCCTTCCCCATCAAGTAGATACTAAGCATATACCTTGCAAACGCGCTCCGTGGTCAGGAGCCACTTGATTTGGGTGAAAACCGATTTATTCAAGATCTTTATGTACATCTCTTAGTTTCTAACAAAAATAAGTAGTGACCACAAGCTACATGTTCAGTTTTTGCAGAAACTACCAAACTGATATGGTAGTGAAGTGCAATGACATCCATTATGAGAGTATATCTCATCGTAGTTGAATCCAGGGCGTTTGTGAGAGACCTTGCGCCAGAAGATGAGTCTAAACTCTTTTTCTCACTACGCTTTCTAACAAAGACATAACTAATAGAGTTTACACTTGGGGTGTCGGTGTCACCTAACCAAAGCACTATCTCTTTGTTTAAACTGGATCGCATCTTTCCATCTAGGCCTATCTACAACGTTGATATTTCCTCAACGAAATTTTGTTCGATATCAAACTCATTAAACCACGTCATCATGTACACCGGTGTAATTTCTAAGTGTAGAGATCTCTATATGGATTGGTATTGACATTGAGGCATCCCCCAATGATGACCATAATCCAGAATTAACAGACGAATGAGTATCATTGATCAAATGATCAAGTTGTGCCAAACTCGCATTCTTCCTTGATGAGTATGTATCGAACCATGTGGCCTCCTCCTAAACCGTGGGAGCCATGGTCTAGTGACACCATCTACCACATTTGTGGTGTCACCATGCCACCATCTATGGGTGACGACATGTCCTCTTATCCGGACATCAACATGTCCTTATCCAGACATCACTCCTTGCAGGCATGTTTGCAGCATGTATATGTGATTTCGTCACGTTAGGGAACTTGATGAGACACAGTAGGGACAAACCACGACAATTCCAAGTCGTTCTACTTGAACATTCTTATCTCCCCCTAACGATGGGAAGACTGACTCATCAAAGTGACATAAAAGAGATCGCCTGTCAAGGTCCTTATATAAGCGGACTATAGTCGGAAGCTTATGTTTTATTCAAAGACAATATTCATCATAAATAACCCATCATTGTGTGATTGTAGTGGCGCAATATGACACATACAACATGTTGATGATATAGATTGCAGAACGTTAACTCAATCCGTTAACAAATATGCATACCGTTACGATCGTAACATAAAGAGTTGAATGATGGTGTGTAAAGATGAATAAGTAAAACTGTCAGGACCTACCCCGGATTTCCCCTCGAAATATGGGATAAACCCTACGGGACCCACCACTACCAGGACAAGCACTTTAGCCGACGAAAAATTTTCGTCGGCCTGTTATCTTAATTTGTCGGCTAAGATCTTAGTTGACGAAGGCTCGTCGGCTATAGTGTCGTCGAGAAAAGGCCGTCGGTGATGACTTTAGCCGACAAAATTTTTTTTTTCGTCGGCTATAGTCCCACAGTTAGCCGACGAAAAACATGTCGTCGGTTTTCTTCCCAGACTTTAGCCGACGAAATATTTGTCGGCTAAAGTGCGTAATAAATAATTAAAAAATAACTATACCCGACGAAATTTAGTATATTTCATCGGCTAAACCTTGTAAAAAAATTTTAAAAAATAATTATAGCCGACGAAATATAAAATATTTCGTTGGCTAAACCTTATAAAAAAATTTAAAAAATAACTATAGCCGACGAAACATGCCATAAGTCGTCGGCTAAACCTTATAAAAAAATTAAAAAATACTATAGCCGACGAATATAGTGTTTAAATATCATCGGCTAAAGTTGTTGGGTTTTGAAAAAAGAAACTGCAGAAACTTTCGGCCGCCTCCAATCACGACCAAAATTTGACAGAATCTTCCTCTCAACATTTCGAACAACTTTCTAGAAGAAGTCGAAGCTCAATTCTAAGCCTAAACAGGTCAATCGACTGAAAATATAAAAATCCCCAATTTTAAACCCTAAAAACTTCAAATCTTCGATTCTCTTCACACACACCGAATCGAGCTACCACATTCTAGGGGAATGTAGTACTAATCAAACTCAACTTATCCATATATAGAACTCACCAAATGGTGATCTAAGGAAGGAGAAATTCGATCGACACCGAATCCGAACCGACGGAGTTTTGGAGCTCGATTTATCCCTCACGGCGGCGCCACTCTATGCACCACCTATCCAGCAATGAAGTAGAGACGACGGCGAAGCTTTTGGGACAAGTGTGACGGTCTCCGGTGGCTTGACGGCGGAGCTAGGCCGAGAAGAAAATCTGGCAGATAATAGACTTCTTACCATCCATCTTCGCTTATATAAAGAACTTTAGCCGACGAAATTCTTTAGCCGACGAAAATAAAGAATTTCGTCGGCTAAACTCTTTTGAAAATTTTGGTTGACCGCCAAAAAATTTTGGTTGAAAATTTTGAAAATTTTTCGACTTTAGCCGACGACTTTTCATATATTTTCGTCGGCTAAAGTCCTTTGAAAATTTCGTCGGCTAAAGATACCAATTTCGTCGGCTATACACCAATTCCTCGGCTAAACCTTCTAAACTCGTCAGCTAAACTTTATAAATTCGTCGGCTAAACCTTTGAAATTCGTCGGCTAAAAGTATTTTTATACATTTGGCATGTTGTGATTGTGATGATCGAACTTGAGAAACAGAAATCCAACTGTCAGATCTGACCATCATGATTAAATTAATTTGTATGGGAAAAAATTCAACTTGATCCGAAAAGAATAAGGGCTCGATCCGGACGGTCAATCTCGTAAGTCAAACCCCTAAACGCACGGAAAAGGTCGTTCGACCGTCTAAATTACGTATTTTGGCCGGACCTCCAACTGAAAATAGTTTTAAACCGATGACACGCAACAAGTCGTATAAAAATTTTACGCAAAATAACCACCGAATATAGGGCTACTGATAGGGGGAAAAATGAAAAATTGCATTGACCGCAACTATCGGCACCGAATATTTACCGGAATAGTGTGATTTTTCAACCGTGGATGTATTTCAACATTCTCGTCATATCTTATTTCATGACTTTTTGGCGTTTGAAGGTTTTACGTATAGTTTGTTTTTGAAACGGAACATTTACATAACACTTGGTAAACAAGTTATACAACATTAGTATGCATGTTGTGATTGTGATGATCAAACTTGAGAAACAGAAATCCGACCGTCAGATCTGACCGTCATGATAAAATACATGTATGGGAAAAAATTCAACTTGATCTGAAAAGAATAAGGGCTCGATCCGGACGGTCAATCTCGTAAGTCAAACCCCTAAACGCACGGAAAAGGTCGTTCGACCGTCTAAATTACGTATTTTGGCTGCACCTCCAACTGAAAATAGTTTTAAACCGATGACACGCAACAAGTCGTATAAAAATTTTACGCAAAATAACCACCGAATATAGGGCTATAGTAGGTAATAGAAAAATTTTAGGGTTTAGCCGACGAATACCCTAACGTATTCGTCGGCTATAGTATGTAATTAAAAAATTAAAAAATAACTATAGCCGACGAAATATTAGGTTATTCGTCGGCAAAAACCATCTTAGCCGACGAATTATAGTGTATTTCGTCGGCTAAATGAAAAAAATACATTAAAAAAAAACAGACGATATTAGTAAACCATATTTATTGAAGTTTTATTTTCGTTTGGGAATTAATATTATTTATTGTTCAGGCCGTGCGGAGGATCACTTGGAGGAAGCCTCAGGTCGTCGACATGCTTAACCGAGCACTATGAGTGAACCTTTGATTTAAATGTCTTGCATGCAATAAAGTTTATTTAATTTTCAAAGGCATATTGGAGTAGTGAGTTCCATTAAATTTTGGGAACTCTCTTGACCATTTTATTTGACATGTGAGACATGTCAAGTGTTTTTACATTATTTTCAGGGAAGTGACGTTCCGGATATTTGTTATTTTCATTTCACCATAATGGGTAGATTTATGATCATTATTGCTAGCTAATCATTATTAGCGGCTACTCACCATAGGCGAGTAGTGCGCCTAGCGTGGGACGCTATTATAGCCTGGGAGGCAACCGATCGGTATTTATTTATATATGTTAGCTAGCCATTATTAGCGGCTTCTCACTATAAGTGAGTAGAGCGCTTAGTGTGAGACATTATTATAGCCTGGGAGGCTCAGACCCTAGCCTGGGAGGCTCATCGTTATGGTGAAACTTTTTTTCCAATTTTTTATTTAAATAATGAGAACCAATGAGATTGGTTCATCATTTTTATTTATAAGTATTTATGGAGTATTTCCCATGAATGGCATGCAAAATATTTTCTAAATGGAAATGATGGGAGAGCATAGATTTAATTTCATTGCTCCATATTTTGTTATTTATTTTTGTCCACTCACTCTAACGTTTTAAATGCTTCTCCCCTGGGCCCTTCATATTTTTAAATGCCCAGTCTGCAGAGTTCTGTTCGGCAAGGATAGGAGGCGTGTCGTAGATCCTCACCTCATCCAGTTTTCCCATATATGTTACTAGTTAACCTATTGTGTTGTTTATCTCATTTCTTTCGTTGTAGATGCTCTGATAAATTTGGGATGGTTTAAGTGTGTTATGAGATATTGAAAATGATTCATTTCTTTAAGTTTATTAGAGAGACTATATTTATGGATGTTGTGTGGGAATTTTTTGTGTGTGTTGGGTTTTGTGATTTTTCTTTCAGGTAGGGTTACCCATTTTCAGAGGGAGGTTCTACCAAGGATTTTGGTAGAATTTTCCTTGAGGTGCACTACAAGAAGAAAGACTTTATCCGACGAAAATAAAAAAACCAGGCCGACGAATCAATTTTTCGTCGGCTAAAGTAGACTTTAGCCGACGAAATTTTCCTTCGTCGGCTAAATTATATTTTCGTCGGCTATAGTCATCTTTAGCTGACGAAATTAAAATTTCGTCGGTTAAAGAAAGTTTAAAGTCGTCGGCTAAAGTCACCAGAAAGTTTAAAGTCGTCGGCTATAGTCATCTTTAACCACTATGTTTCGTCGGCTAAAGTCTCACCATAACGTCCCACGCTAGGCGCACTACTCACCTATGGTGAGTAGCCGCTAATAATGATTAGCTAGCAATAATGATCATAAATCAACCCTTTATGGTGAAATGAAAATAACAAATATCCGGAACGTCACTTCCCTGAAAATAATGTAAAAACACTTGACATGTCTCACATGTCAAATAAAATGCTCAAGAGAGTTCCCAAAATTTAATGGAACTCACTACTCCAATATGCCTTTGAAAATTAAATAAACTTTATTGCATGCAAGACATTTAAATCAAAAGTTCACACAAGTGCTCGGTTAAGCATGCCGACGACCTGAGGCTTCCTCCAAGTGATCCTCCGCACGGCCTGAACAATAAATAATATTAATTCCCAAACAAAAATAAAACTTCAATAAATAATCCATAAATTTTAGGGTCTAAAATTTATCTTCTTTCCTTGCCCAATTTCCATCTTTAATCCATTATAACTCAAAATTCACCACCACCACCGATAACCAACAATCAACCTCAAACAAAAATTACAACCAGCTAACCAAACTTCCGATACTCCAATTTAAACACCGCCAAATTCCTTAACCATAGAAAATCTCAAACCTTACCAAAACTCCTCCAAAAATTCCAAACTATACTTCATTGAACTCGTCTCCTTAATACCATCTTAGAAACATGAAAAACAGCCCCTGAGGGGCGGCGCCGCCGCCTGCTTGGCCGGCAGCCGTTTTCCGGCGACCTCCTATGGCTACCAAATTTTAACAGAATAATCCCCTCATCATCCACAACAACTTCCATAACTTGTACTTAGTCCAATTCTAGGGCTAACTAGGGTAATCAAACCGAAACATTTAAAAATTCCTAAAACTTTCAATTATACAAACCACCCTAACGAGATCGAATTAGACCGATTCCTTTTGAGGGATTACTCACCTTAACGAGGGCTACAAGTTGAGTCAAAATCTTGGTCTATGGTGGTCGGAGGACGGAGCTCCGGCGAGATGACAGTCAAACTTTTAGGAGCGGTCTCCTCCCGCTCGGCGGCGTCCCGCGCGCAGTTACCGGCCCAAGGAGAGAGAGAGGGTGACGGGGTCCGAACGAGACCGGTCCGGCTGTCTCGGGTGGCCGGACGGCGGAGAGTCTCGGCGAAGAGAAAGCTCGGGGAGCTCGGGGAAGAAAGAGAGAATAGAAAGAAAAGAAAAGAGAAAAAAGAAAAGGGGGCTCGGGCTGTTCCCCCCTGCCTGGTCCACTTAAAACCCCAAACCAAAAATACCCACTAAAAATATCACTCCTTTTTACCCACTCAAACTTTACCATTTAATTGATAACTTTACCATGCTAACTCCGATTTTAACGCATAGCATGTCTACGAACTCGTAATACCATCCTCTACAATTTCCATGAATAAAGTTTTCCCAAATTCTAAATGGCATAAAAAGTTAACTTTAAAGTCCTTAACATGTAAACGGTTAATTAATACGGTAAAAGATCAAAATAATACCGAAGTAAATAATCGTAAAATAACTTAAGGACCGGGGTGTGACAAAAACTATGACCCTCCTACAACCCGTAGTTGTTGGTCTTACAGGTCCAAAAAACCGCCGGCCTCACCGTCGAGACCGGTCAAAAAGAAACCAGTTGAACCGACCGCCAATATCACCTGACCTTTGTTTTACACTTCCTTTAACGGTTCACTATCCTCCAATGCTCCAAATGCTACCAAATTTTGTAAACAGGTAGAAATGGAAGTTAGGATTGCAAAACCGCTAGCCTTAACTACGGAACCGGCCTAAAACGTGCCGAACCGTCTGTCGGAGTTGTTGGACATCAGTGAACACTTATGTTGAGCGGTTCACCACCTTCCAGGTCTCTAAATGCCACCAAATTTTGATAATAGGTAGATTTGGATGTTAGGAATCCGTGGCCGTAAACAGAACCTCAAGAACCGGTCCAAAAGTTATTGAACCGGATCTCACAATGACGAGTTCGCAAGCTGAAAAACCAGAAATTATAGGTTTTTTCAACTTTTCAATCACTGTTAAGGTTCCCCATAACGGCTAATTGTTATTGCTTGAGTTAAACCATTGTGAACATAACCATAGTATTATTATGCCTCAAAGTGAACAATGAGAAGCCATTAAGCCAACCTCTTATATATTATTCTTATAAAATCACTCATAGACATTGTAATTAATGTCTTACTTAGTGAACAACGACTTAGCATCTTGTTTATATGCTAGTCTCTACATTTTATTGTCTTTAGCATAGGAGGATGTCGCTCTTAATCTTCGCTAAAGAATAAGCTTTACAAAACAAGTAACGAGCATGACCAATGTGAGATCATAAGGGGTTCTTTTGCGTCATATTTGCTTATGAAAGCATGATTAGTACCTCCATTATATATGAGGATGACGTGAATGACTTTATTGCCATCCATAAGCCTTGAGCATTGCTCATAGCTCCACCAACTTGTATTTTGGTGATCTTTGATCTTAATGATTACTTTGCTCAAACGAAAGGATGTCTGTGAGAGTCTTTACTCTTTAATATACGGATCATCAAAACACGTCGAAATTGTCCCATACGATTTATGTTAAAGCCTACATGAGTCGATGTCTTCATTCTCATCATTAGAGACAATAACCGATTCAAGTAACCGAATCTTAATGACTCATGAATGTTGTGCATTCATTATAATGATACATAAGAAATTCTAATCAATTGTCACAATGAGTTTCTCGGTGATAAACATTGGTATGAATATTATTAAGTCATAGCATGGTTCGATTGTTTCATTATACATGCATAAAGAGAATATGTAACTTGAGTCATAACGCCATTAAGCATTGGAACTTGAGTATTAATCCACTCTTTGATTATTTCTGATGATCTAGTTATCGTAGTCACAACGGATTTATAAAGAACTAAATCCATGAATAGTTATCTATTCCTTGCAATAAGTTAAGCACTCAATCTCGCTACAACACATTCATATACCAGAATGTAGAGACAACAGTCTTATGTCAAGACATATAGAAACCGAAATATGTTAACAATTTCGATAGAGATTGAAAAAAAGGTATTGGAAGAGTGCATTCCATGACATGTAATACTACATAAATGGGCGAAACAAGACTTAAAACATGCCAAAACTTGGCAAAACTGATCGTGAGCACTATATAGGGGCGACGGTGCCGCCAACGACCAACTATTGAATCTTGTAGAGAAAGAAAAAGATTTTTCAACATCCAATTTTGGATGACATTTAGCGTAACACAATTTTCTTTTTGCAATTATGAATCTGCTCAAGAGTGTAGAAGAATACTTTTGTTTGTAATGTCTTTGTAATTGTATAAGTGTGCATTGTGTCACACTTAACATTACAAATCCTCTTTTGATCCAAAATCGATATGCATTGCGTAACATCATGATATATCGAGTGTGCATTGCGCCACACTTGGTTTAATTATGATGCCCAAGTATGCATTGCGTCATACTTGATGCGATTTCAGCATTTATAAACATCACATTATAGTAACTGGTGGTCTTTTGTAGTCCAATGTAGTGTCATATTATAATGCGATATATTGCATTAACATATAACTTATGTAGATCGAACCATATGTGCCAGACAAAATTTGAATATATATGCCAACAATGATAACGAGGTCTTCACCATGAATTTAATTCAAAACATAACGACTAAGTAACTCTAGTCAAATATGTGAGGTGTATGCCTTCATAAAACTTGGAAAAATAACGGATTTATAGTCACTTAGACTAATAAATCGAAGTCATGCGCTTCATATTTTCCGTAATGTACTGTTTGTTTTTAAAATCTGTAACTGTGAGAATAATGTTCTCACCTTTTTCTATATAGTGAGTTTCTTGTTGTAAGAACTCCATATATTTTGTATACATTGACCATAATATTGCTTTCATTGCAATTAGTGAACCGATGTAGGACCACATTAATAACAAAATTTTTCTTGTACTAACCCAATTTTTAATATGACATGTAGGGTTCGAGACGTTGCCTCTCCCTCTTTTCAAAACTCGTGATATGAAATTCGTCATTTTTTTTTATCTCGAATTCAGGGCTCATGTTTCAATCAAATATTTAAACAACAAGATGGAAGATTGACTATTATCGATATACGATAATTAATTCCAAGTGATGAATTATGTCAAGACCAAAGTTTATGGTAACTCAATTCGATGTAAACCGTGACAAATTCCGTCAAAAATCGATGTTAACTGTGACATTTCCGTCACAAATCGATATTAACCACGACAATTTCAGTCTCAAATTGATGTTTGTCCCTTTATTAACCACGACAATATTTCGTCATAATACTGTGACTTGTAAAACCATTATAAATTTCAACTTTGATATGAGGGGTCCCAATCCCTCAATATCGTCCCATGTTATAAAGAAAGGTGAGATGTAGAAGAAGGTTACGAAGCCCGGCTATGAAATTAAAATTCAAAAACGACAACTGTTATAAAAGCTTACTTGCCAGTTTGCTAAATAAACTGCGTTTAACAGAAGTTGCCCTTACAATTTTCATGCGTGTGCTGCGAAGTTATTCTCGCAATTCCATCGTGTCTGTAGGTAGCGGCGCTGCAAGGCTGGGCGCTAGGTTGCAAGAGCACGGAGGCGACGGGCTGAGATGGGGCTCAGCTAGTAAGGAGGTGCGCTTTGCCGTCGGTGTGAGAAATCGGAGCTAGGCTGCCAGATCAGTGAAGGTGGGTGCCTGAAAGGAATATATAACTTTGATGAGTTGAGGTCGGTTGTGGGAGTCGGCCAAGGAGTATGAGCTCTTCTGGACTTTCTTGGAAGGCTAGTAATCTTGGAATTTTCGGATTCTAGAGGCTGCCGAGAGGAGAAATAACTTTTTGTATACTTCTTCTTGAATTTTGCGGCTGCAAATTTGACAGGAGGAGCATCTCTGTATGGGGAAGCTGCTGTCAAAAATTCAGGTTGATTGGAGCACAGGAAGGCGGTGAACCGGTGGTCGATAGCGGCGGCGGTCTGGAATCTTCCGAAGGCCGGTTCGGAGACTTTCTGGCCGGCTCTAGGGGTGAGGCTAGCGGCGTTGGATCTGGGACGTCGATAGCTTTATGGGGATATAAAATTCCAGCCGAGGGAAGTCGGAATTTTGGTCAGAAATCGGGAAAAATAAGGCTGCTTGATTTTAGGGTTTTGGGTTTTTTAGGGGTTTTTTTTTTTCGATGGAGGGGCTATTAACAAAGTTTTTTTTAGGTTTTTAAGGTTTCATTATCAAGCTCGGTTAGAGCATAGTGCTGATAACGTGTTGAAGGAGAAAAGATAACGAAAATAACGGTTTACTCATTTATTGATAGGAAAACCTATTTATAGGCATTACATAGAGTCTCCCGAATGATCTAGAAGATCTATCAACTGTAACCTATTCTAATAAGAAAACTGAATTAACCAATCTTACGTGTATTAGGATAAGACACATAACAGAAAGACGGAAACATAATTTCCTTAAACAACTTTTACATTTTGGGGATTTCTTTTGATGGGCTTTGTTTTTCGAAATCAGCCCACGTACAAAAGAAAAAAGGAAAAAAAAAAATCATTTACCCCTGGAAAGAACCTGAAATTTAGCAAATACAGCCGACAATAATCAATTTATTTATTTAGGCTTGTGATCTACGCTTCGATTGCTTGCCGTATAAGTGAGTTTTGTGGGGGAGTATATTTAGGATCTCTTTTCGTTTTTCTTTTCTTTTCTTATAAACAACATATTTACGATCTCTCTATTTATAGTGATGTAGCACATAACCCTACTTTAGCTAGGATCATGGCTTCTCGGAGCCTCATTTTGTTCCTTCTCATTCCACTGTTCTCATTCACTTCGATCTTAGGCTCATCTGAAGGGCTCGAGTATAAACCCTTACCCAGAGTCCACATTATCAATGCCCTGCCCCCGAAGTCGGAGCCTGCAAATATAGAGTGCAAGTCACGACATACAGACGTCGGTGAACGTGACCTGAATGTGGGTGATGACTTCACATGGAACGCCAAGGAAAGATCTCTGTATTACTGCCGAGCATTCTGGGGTAGATTTTTCTCATCCTGGCACGCAGTACAGCCTAAGCGAGATAACGGCAAAGCAGCAGTGTTTTGGCTGGTGAAAGAACATGGATTCTTTCTTAGCTGGGATAATTCCACTTGGGTGAAAAAGTCTGTTTGGCAAACCGAGTGATGGATCTGTATTTCACTATTTGCATTTTCCTTTTACATCTTTGGATGGTACGTTATGCAGCTTAATTGAATGAAGAATAAGGAAGCTGTCGTAGATTTTCCTTGAGTCGATCTACAATTCTCGATACTTCGTTATTATTGGAATTCTATTTTATCATTATCAATTTATCATTGCTAATATTTACAATGTAGGCGTTCCATTAGGCTTCTTCCATTGCGTAATTTATGTTGTACGTACTTGATGCGTTATATAAGTAAGGTCCATGCATTATGATTGGTCGATCATCGCATATGAATTCTGATTCCCTTTAGGCACTTATATCGGTTTCCCGTTTTAGCTTTATCATAGTCTTCTTTGCATGAAAAAGTACATTTGGGGTTTCGGCTCTATGTTCATCGATATCGATCTTTATCTTTTGCAGTTTCTGCACCTTTCAAAAATGAAGAAGGCAAAATGGGATCGATGAAAAACAAATACACATTATGTTTACTTTCGATTTCCTCAAGGATATCATTGTAGAAATTATACTATACACGGCGTATGTGCTCGATCTTACGATAGTTCGATCGGATCAACATGTTCTTGCTTCATGGTTTGTCTACTGCCAGAATTAAAACATCTAAAAAGCATGACGATAAATTTACCGTTCATGTTATTGGTGCCTTCCATCTGAATTATAAGACCATGGGTATGGATTTCATTATTGAAGACAATATAAATTGCGGTGCACGCAAGCCGATCCTGTGTGAGAACTTCAGTCTTTTTTATTTTTATTCTATTTATTTATTTTTTGAATAGGTGAACTTCAGTCTACAAATGAATGACCATATATTTACTGTCCCGATGCCGATGGTATGGATGATTTGATTGAACTGGTTTAACGAGCCAAACTGCAGATCTATCACCAAAAATGTGGTCACCAGCTTTTTCTTTCAACAAATTACAAAATAATTACTTACAGAAGGAGATTAGGTCAGAAGAGGATACTATGTGAATGATTTCTATTTTCCATTTTGTGAAGGTTCCATGAAAGGCTTCTTGGAATCAATATTTCTTACAACAAATTATTTTGCCAGATCCTTAGACGGTTTCTCAGCTCCCTTTAAATCAGTCTCCGTTGAGAACAGATTTTCTTAACGGCAAATTTGTAAGAGTCGCCTTATCAAATCCAACATGTTCGGCAACTGTGACCGCTTGATGCTAATCCGTGTGATCTTCTTCGCCTTGACCATTTCCATCAGTTCTTCTTCAGCAAGATTTTCCGACGTTGTCCAACTTCCGGTGCTTATTTTCATTAATGGATTGTCCCACAACTCAGAGCCATGGGAGCTCAGATGCGGGAATCAGAGCACTAATGAACACCATGCGTATCTTAGAAATGGTGAGCAGGATGGATGGAGCATCAACAAGAACGTTGGTTACAGCTGCGATGCACTGTGGGGAAATCAGTTTGCTTATTGGAAAGTTTATCAGCCTGGTGAAGACTCCGGCAAAGCCATAGTGTTCTGGTTGGCTAGAGACGACGGTTTTTATCGCAGCGTGGATAAATCTACATGGACGAGAGAGAAAGAATGGGAACATGAGTAATTTTTCTGTTGTACAAAATCGATCTGCTGGTTTAGATTTCAATAAGCACTGTATGCTTTCTTGTACGATTAATTAGCCAAATTAGTCATTCATCTTATGATTAACTATATTGAGTCTAACCCGGGCCGGCTATCCAAATTAGACATTCATCTTATGATTAACTATTGAAATTACAAGAACAACCACTACGTTTTGTAGGCTCTGTTAAATTTTTTGATCAGTAACAAGGAATCAGCTGCAATTGCCCATCCTTTTTCCAATGTTAGAATGAGATGAGTTGGAGGCTATGAGATTGGACTCTTGCATATTATTTACCAAGATATTCTCAGTGTGGACATTGAAGGGTAGTATGCTACAGTGATTACTGGTCTTTAAAGGAGATACAAAGGACTTCCTATGAGATAGTTTGTATTATTGATCAACTTTTCATCTGTTTGAAAGATACATAATTTGGTTGAAGTATTCATGGCTATAAGACAATTACATCATATGTCGTCTTGCAACTATAAAGTATAAAATTGACAGGTATGTTACGAGTGAGCTTAGATAATACCTATTACAAATGACTACTACCAACATTTTCTATCCAATTCCCTAACAGCCTAGCCTATAAAGGCCCAATTTGTAAGGATGGAGTTAGGATTTAGAATTATACTGGGCTATTCATATTAAAAAGTTTTAAAATTCTGACTGATATCGAATACATTCAAGTTGAAAACTATACCATTAAAAATTTTACATAGATGTAAGAAGAAAAGAGAAAAGAAATTAAAGACACAGAAATACAGAATTTCCAACACAAAGAATTTCAAGTGACTTGGTGCAAAACCTCAATGAGGGAAAAAAACACCAAGCAAGATCATTCCACTAATCTTGGGAGAGTTTACACATATTTGTAGTCCTTAACACAACTACTCAAAGTTTTGACACAAACGTGTTTACAACTCTTAATCTATCAAATCAAGATCTAATTCATGTAGCTCTATACATGAGAAACTGAACTTTAATCCACTGATACAATCACACTATCAGATTTTCTCTTAAAGGTTCTTAACACAACTAGCAGACTCTGGCTCTTCACACAGCCAACAGATTTAGCTCTTCACACGTACAACCAATCTCCAAGGTTCTTTGCACAACATGGAATGCTTGGTTTTTCAACACAACCAGCAACTTCCTCTTCTTATCAATCATAGCTTTATCAAACTTAAGAGCAACCTGAATGCAAGTAAGAGAGAAAGACTTCAGATTATAAGGCTACACACACATAGACAATTTTGAAGCAAGAGCATAAACACAAATCAACTCAGAGACAAAGATATCAATGTCTTTTCTCAATGCATGCAAAAACCTTAAGGAATGCAACCTACATCAAAGGCTATATATAGAGAATGAAATTCTCCCCCTCGACTTATATGTACTCAATGACATGATCAATTTGTGTTATGAAAATATGCAATCAGACCACCATCACATTGCACATTCCAGATCATCAAATTGATCTTTGCAATCACATTTTGTAAATCACCTTCCACCCAATTAGCACATATAATCCTATATTCCAAAAGTATCTGAAATATACCAAACATATAGTTATCGCACAAGTAATTTAGCAAATCAGCTTTTCAATTTCCATCAATAGCACAGATAAGGAAATAATAGGAAATGTCAACTTACCATGAATAAGATATTCAAATCTTATTACCTTGTGAAGGACTTCTTGATTTGAGATTACAATACCTCTGATCTATGCAAATGACCATCTTTTGTGAAGATTAAGACTTTCACATACTTGTCTTGCTGAGGTTAGGAAATCTTGTGTTGAACATGAATATACAATATACCTATAGTAATGAAATACTTGATTAAGAAATGATAGTATAATATCAGGTTTAGTTGTTTAGAAACTGGCAAAATTCATCAAGTAATCAAGTTTGTTGACTCTCCATTTTCCTGTGACACGAATAGCCTGGGATATGATATAAAAGGATGTGATAATTTAGCTAATTAAGCCTATATAATTAGAAAGTAATTAAAAAATTACATGGGCTACAGCCTAGTGAGCGTACTACTAAGCTCTGTCCTTGCCAGTTTGGCACAACTTGTGGAGCTACTTTAGGAACCAAATGTGATTTTGGATCTAATAAGTGTTTGCTAACACCACAAAACTGATTTTAGTGGAATTGATTCTCTCAAAACTCAAAAACGGGTTTTGGAGAAGCAGCAACTTGGTTGCTTTGTGATCAACGGCGAAGCCATGAATTTTAATATATGAGACATGATGTATATGTCGAAACATAGAACTTCGATTTATTAGCTAAGCCGTCATGATTTCATATATTAAGTAAAGAAAATACTATAATTATCTAATCAATACACTTATAATTATCAAACAATCAATCTATAATTTTAAGTTTGCAACAAAATTAGAGGACGAAGTGCTGCTAAAGGGATTGAAATGCTTTTTTTGCAAACAAAAGGGAAAAAAAAAATTGAAGTGCTCCTAAAGAGATTTGGACCTTTTTAGAGACGATAGAACACCAAACTCGTCTATCAATCATTGAATGAAGAGAAGTATATTGTGGGGCACGAGACCCACTGGTTCCATGAGTGGCTCCGCCACTGTTTGTGTCTTTGTGATGAATTTCCTTTGCGTGGAAAACACGAAGCCTTTATTGAATATTTTATAAATCTTATTTTGTCCTCTTTCTTTCAGAAAATGATACTGAAGCAAAGCAACCAAAGATAGTCATAATCGCCTAAGCACCATAAGTAAGACCAAGAAGTAGAGAGTGATGGATTGTATGTACCAACATAAGAGTAGGTAAGAACAAATAGATTAAGGTATTCCCTTCCCCGTGTAGTTAGGGCTAGCCTCACCCTTACCAAATTTAATTAGTGGCAATAGAGCACAGTGGAGGCACAATTGATGTCTTAAAATAGCCAGAAGATGCCCATCATCACTGATTGAGCCTGATCTAGGCCTAAATTCCTCCACAGCCAAACATACCAAATTTGAGCCCATACTTACGCTTACGAGTGTGAGCCTGAAGCTACATCGTCGCAGCCAATTCCATGAATATCCCTTATTGCTAGGTCCAGCCGCCATTGGCTCTACTTTCGGTGACCGAACCTTCCAGTACCTACCGACATATGTGTTCGCTGCTAGAGATCTGAGCTAGGCCACCACCGATCTGGCTACAACGTCTCGTCTCATCTTGTCTTTTTCCGCCACAAGGAGGTGCAACACAACGTCACCATAGTATGAGTAGTTCTCTTTTTTAAACCAGACGACACGGAACATAGGTAGCAGTACCAACATACTCTCAACAACTGCGACTCCGCGCCGATCTACGATGTCATTCTCTCTATCACAAGTTGGAAAAGGAATTTTGATCAAATCGGTGGCACTGACATTATCTGATGGCTATCTTCAGATTTCTTAACTCTGTGTAACAAAACCAATGCGGCTCTAGCCAATTTTTGTCAAGTAAGTGAAGTATCTTCGCAACTGTATTAGAACAACCGGGGATCGTTGGCTTCCCCTAAATCGAATGGTGGTTTAGGGTATGGTGGCCTTGTTGATTTCTACCTTGCCTTTCTTGCGAAATAAGGATGGAGAATTCTTTCCTTTTCAAATGCTCTTAAAGTTTGTGTTCTGTTACTTCCCCGCTGCTCTTTCCCAGAGGCTAGAAAAGGAAACACATCATCATGGCATGGTCTAGCATCTTATAGGGTAGAAAACTACTATCATCGGGATACATACTATCAACATATCATTAACATAGAGCGATAAAACTATGAAGTTACCTCCACTGAACCGTTGGATTTACATACATGGATCTGCATCAGTTCTCATGTACCCATGACTCACCATGAATGAGTCAAATTTCTTGTACCATTATCTTGGCACTTGCTTAAGCCCATTCAAACTTTTCTTTAACTTGCAAACCATGTGCTCCTTGTTTGAGCCCAGTGGGCATTTTCGGTCCAAGACTTGAGATAGGTTTTAGGTAGCATTTGGGCCAATACCTGTGGCCTTTTTAGCCCACGAGGGTGGCGAGGTCTGGCAGCACGTGATGAAGACTTTGTCAAAAGATTCTGATGCCTCGCGAGATTCGATGTCCTCGCGGGATCCTTATCTCTAGTTCGCACGGGACTCTACAGTACCTGGCGAGGGTGAGGTGGAAATGGACGATAGTGCCCTCGGGATAAGGTCGCTTAGTGTTTGAGTTCGCGTACGAAACGACAAGTGAAATGATGCAAAGCGGTGAACAAGACCTAAGCGAAGTAGGTTTGACACGTGTTGCTTGGAGCGCATGGCTGACGAGTTGATCGTATCCTTGTGGGATTCTGTTTGTTGAGTCCGAATTGGATTGTGATTAAGTCTCCGCGGGTTGCTTGCAAATGATTATATAAGGAGCTCTACTCTCTACAGGAAGAAACACACACAACTCTCAACAAACAATCAATCAAACAGACGAACACAGTCGAAACCTTCGAGCCTCCTCGAAAACCCTTACGTTCTAAGCGCACCCTGCCTTAGATCTCAGAGCCCGTCAGGACTCGTCTCCGATTTCCCTATTGTTGCTCTGCTCGCTCTAACAGTGAGTATCGATTGACAGGTGACTAGAAGACTAAGCTCGTAAATATTTCCTCGTCCGCAAGGTGACGCCGGAGCTCTCTTTCGCCTGGTTAGAAGTCAAGAACGCGCATCGTTCTCTTTCCTCGTCCGCGAGGTGGCACGCCCCGCACAATCGTTTTACTTTTGTTCCCTCTCTACCTCCGCTGAGGACGTGGGCCAAAACATTGGCACGCCCAGTGGGACCGGGAGTTTAATTTTCTTTTCCAGTCATCATTGGGAAGTCAGAAGACTCCCCATACCGGAGACCTTCGATTTCTTGTTTGAAACATAAGGCTCCGCAATACAAGCCCCATAATAGCGCGGCTTGCAGATCTCTCACTAAAGAAGAGATTCTCACTCGGTTCGGCAACCCCGACCATACTAAGAGTACAATGACGGATTCACGACCAATCCCGGAAGCAGGACCTACTCTGTCCACAGAGGAAGTCCGCAAGATGTTTGAAGAACTAAGGAGCGATCTCAAAAATGAGATCGGCGCGCTCAGGAGTGAGCTCGACTTAAAAGTCGAAGCTACCCAGCAAACTGTCCAGGACCTCTCTGCGCAGGTCGCTAAGGACAAGGAGATCTGGCTCGCGAACCAGGAGAACCACGCTAGGCTCAGCGAGGAGTTCAACTATGTGGCTGGCACGATCAGGGAGGACAAGGATATATTGACCGGCTCTCTGCAAAGGGTCCAGACAGAACTGGATCAGAGCAAGGTGGCCTTTACAAAAGCCTTGGAGGTCCAAACCCGCCGCCTGAACGACCATGACACCAGGCTGCAGCAACAGCAGGACGCTTCCTTCTTCGGGAGCAAGAACAGCATGGAAAAGCTCGAAGACTACAAAGAGCGCCATGATACCCTGAACACAAGGGTCCTGCAAGTGGAAGACTGGATTCGGGCCCAAGCGCCAAAGAATCATGCTATGAACTATGCTAGTTCAAGCGCAGCTGAGGGCTCAAGGTACATCCCGCCTAATGAGCGCCCTAGAGGAAATCCAAGGGTCGGGGCCCAGAAAACTCCCCAATTCACATTGGGGGCTAGTTCGTCGAAGACGCCACCCCGCCTACCCTCGCCGGGTAACCCGGGAGTCACACTCAGGAGCGCTGGTGTCTGCCCATCTCAGGGAATTGGGACACCAGATGACCCAGTTATTGCTTACTCCAGTTCGACCCCGAAACACGTCGGGCATGCCCCTAGCCTCTCTGCATGGCACGCCCACGACCAGGGGGCAGAATCCGCACCAGTAACGGCAGCTGACTGGCGTCAGCTCATCTCAAGCATCGTCAAGGAGCACACCGGAAAGGGTGATGCTAGCTTGCATTATCGTGACCCCTATCCAGATAGCGTGGCACAGTATCCCTTCCCCCACGGGTTCAAGAACATCGTCTTCACCACATTTTCTGGGGAGACAAGGGAAGATGCAGCAACTCACATGGCCCGTTTCAAAGTCCAATGCGGACAATACGGGAATGATGACATGCTCAAGCTCAAGCTCTTCGGGACTTCTCTGTCCGGAGCCGCTTTCACTTAGTACTCTAGATTGAAGCCAGGGTCAATAGCAGATTGACCCACCATGGAACGTCTCTTCCGGGAGACATATGGCACAATTGAGCCCGAAGTTGGCCTCGACTCCCTCACGCAGATGAGCCAGCAGAGCATGGAGTCCGGGGTATCCTTCCTCCAACGCTTCAAGATCCAGCATGCTAAATGTGACTACCTGCTACCTGAGCAGGAAGCCATTAAGCTGGCTATCCGGGGGCTGGAGCATCGCCAGCGGTTGAAGCATCATGGAGAGCGTTTCAGCTCCATGGGCGACCTAATCAACAAGGTCGGTAGCTACGAGCTCATCTTGAACGAGTTGGACGACAAGGCCAACGCTTCCAAGGGAACTTACGTACCAGGGAAGAACCGGATAGTGGGGGCACTAGGCATGCAAGCCCCTGCTCATGATCCATACTATCAAAGGCCGGAGGCAGTTCATGCAGATCATGATCTGGACGATATTGGCGCGGTAGAGCTGACTGGCAAGCAGGTAGCTCATAAACTGAAGAACCTGAAGATGACCCGCGAGCCAATCACCATCCAATCCTTTGCCTGGACCAAGCCGGAGTACGAGTCGTACACCTACGACGCCAAAAACGCCCATTTGGTCTTTAATGACCTAATCGAGGCGAAGTATGTGCGCCTGGACCATAAGATACCGCCTAAGGAGGAGCTGAAGGACAAGAAATACTGTGCCTTCCACAACGTGTACAATCATGACACCAAAGATTGTGTCAAACTCCGAGACCAGCTGCAGACATGTTTAAACTCAGGCGAGCTGAGGATGAAGACGCCAGGTAATACGGCCTCATTGGTCGATATAGACCCTTTCCCGCCCGTAGTGGGCATGGTCGAGGTCAACTGGGCTGATCAGGCCCAGGACGACGAACGACGTCGAGCACCTAAAAGGGGTCGCGAGGAAGGAGACGACAGTGCCCGCCAGCCGCGTTGCCAGTACACCTACAACGAAAGTCTGGCACATGAGGTCTTAGAAGATCTCAGAGAAGCCGGGCTCGTCACAGTGGCCAGATCCTTGCCCTACATAGAATACAAGGAGGGACGCGTTCATTGTAAATTCCATGACAGCTGGGGGCACAGGACCAGCGAATGTCGCCAGCTCCGAGACCAAATTCAAGACTGGCTTGACCTCGGATACATCCGCTTTAAGGATGAGGGCGGCTTCACAATCGTAATTGCTGGTTTCGCTTGGCCTCGCGTTGGCCAGCGAATGATCACATTAGACCTGTCACCAAATGCAGGGCCACCCGAACCGCCAGGCCGAAACCGCAAGCGGCCGGCGAATAACTATATGGTCCCGGATGACCAGATGGGGGACACAGACGACCCAGCTCGACAGTTGGTCGCCAAGCTTGAACCCGACCGCCCATCCCGCAAGGATAAGGGCAAAGCAGTCATGAGGGACGATAGACCGTTCCCCGTCAAAGATTCCCAGCCTACGAGCCCTGAGACTCGCGAAGAGCTGGAAAAAAGAGTAGCACGTCTTGAGACGTACGTCGCTGACCATTGGACAGCAGCAATACCTGCATCCCCTGCCGCGAGCGAGATGGACATGTCAGACTCCAGCAGTGAGAGTAACAGCAGCGAAGCCTCGAGCCCTCGTGAAGGCGTCTTAACCAAACCCTACATTCCCCCGACGTCCAAATCGGCGATCAAGGAAGGGGTCTGGTACACGCAGCAGGGGGGCAAAGCCGTTACCATCAGCAGGTCCAAGAAGCGCAAGCTCCAAAAGCGCTACGGCAGCATCCTACGCGCCTTACGGGCTGTTGACGAGGGCGCTGTACGCCCCTCACAGCTCGCACAGACGCCTGAGCGGATGTGGCGGGAAGCAGAAGGTTTGCGCGCAGTCCTTCAAATGCCACCAGTCACACCTCCAAGGATCTGCGAGCAGTTCAGTGACGAGCCTACACCCAAGCCAAACGTTTTCTGCCGACTCACGGTTTCACCAAAGCCGGATTCGCAGCCTCCCAGGCGCAGGCCCTCTCCACCACCTGAACGAAGAAGGGATCCGCAGCCTTCCAGGCGCAGGCCATCCCCAACACCTGAAAGGAAAAGGGACCCGCAACCTTCCAGGCGCAGGCCGTCATCCGTACCTGAAAGGAGGAGGGATCCACAGCCTGCTAGGCCCAATCCGTCACCAGAACCTACCAGGAGGAGGGATCAGCAGCCTTCCAGACACAGGTCATCACCGGAGCCCGAGCAACGCAAGGCTCCGCCTTCTGGTCTTAGGCGCAAATTGTTCATGACTTCGGACTCAGAGTCCAAACGTGAGCCCTCTCAGCCCTCACGACACCAAGAACGTCAAAATCCAGAGGCTAACGCAAGAAGGGAGACTCGGATGGTTCCCCGAGTATCTGCCCTGCAGCGGTTGGCGAAGGAAGACAACGACAAGGCTCCTGCGGCAGCAGACAAATAGCCAGCCAGGGACCAGCATCCTTCAACCAAACCAGTGTGGCATCCGCGGCAGCCCGAAGCTCCAGAGCCACCAGCAGCGACACCGGCACCCTCCAGTCCCAACCTCGTCGAACAAATGGCCTAGCGTTTCCGCGAGAACGAGGAGGCCAACGAGGCGCACTCAGAACCGCGCCTCAACCTAGAGGAAGACCAGGACGAGGACCAGGCAGACTCTTTCACCTGCAATATGGTCGAGGTCTCAGGATGGGATGCTGATGAAGGGTTTAGCCGTGAAGCAGACGCTTTCGCAGTGCTCGAAGGGGAACACGGGATCGTCGACACACCTTTGGTCCCAGTCCCCGAGCAATTCTCTTTTCAGGTTGGGATGGTGTTCTTCATTTCGGAACGATACGCTCTTCCACCAAACACAACCTGCAGCGTGGCGGATATCACCGTCAGCAGCGAGGATGACAACACCATACCCCCGCCATGCAGCAGCGAAATGGGCCCAGTTCTGGCCCCAGCCGACGACACCCCACAAGTGGAAAGTACGAGCAGCCTCACACAAAGGTCGACTCTAACCTTTTCCATGCCAACTTTGGACATGGCCACCCACATGCGGCCACTGTATATCACAGTAGAAGTCCAAGGAAAACTGATCAACAAGGTCATGGTCGACACTGGTGCCGCGGTTAATGTTGTCACAACCCGTACCATGGGACTTCTCGACATCCCGCGCTCGATGATCCAGACCACGTCCTTAACAGTGAAGAACTTCATAAGACAGGTGTCCAGAACCCTAGGTCTGCTGTTTCTACGGGTCAAGGTCGGGCCGGCATCGCGGGTTTACACCTTTTTCGTCGCCGAATGTGTTTCCTCTTACAGCATGATTCTTGGCCGCGACTGGATCCACAGAAGTTTTTGCGCGCCTTCCTCAATGCACCAAGAGCTCATGATTTGGGACACCGAGAAACGTGAGGCAGTCATCGTCAAGGCCGACCCGCGGCCTTTCTCTTTTTCAGCCAACCTCAACGATGCCCGATACTATAATACGGACTTGGGCCCGTTGGACGTTCAAGGCGTCGATCACAAGGGCCGCCCATACGGAGTAACGGCCTCCAATCTAACGCGATGGGGACTTACCCAAGCGAAGGACGATTTGCAACGTCCTCACACCATCGCTACTCTCACACCCCATTTTGATGGATAGTGCCTTCTCAGAGGAGGCACGCGAGGCTGGCGAGTCCTTGTGCGAAAGACTCCTTTCGTACTGGGCAGAACGCGAAGCCTACGACAAGGTCGCGACTATGAAATATGTAGACGAAGTGGTGGATTATTCCGATACCAAGGAGGAAGTTATTCAGTTAGCTCCTGCCGCCTTGGACGACACTCCACCCCAAGTCCGTGACCCCATTTTACAAATTGATGTAGGGACTGCAGAAAAGCCCTTACTCATTTCCATTAGCGCTAAGTTGGCGAAGGACGAAAAGGAAGCTCTTCTTGCCCTACTACGCGAGTACAAGGATTGCTTCGCCGACAAATACGAAGATATGCCCGGGTTGTCCCCGAATTTGGTCTGCCACCGGCTACCAACCTATCCCGACCGGCGTCCAGTCCGGCAGGACGGCCGATACATGCGAACTGAAACTCAGATCGTAGTTAAGGAAGAGATCGAAAGCATGCACCGATCGGGTATCATTCGCGTGGCAAAATATAACGAGTGGTTGTCCAACGTCGTCCCCGTCCGCAAGAAAAATGGCAAGATGCGTGTCTGTGTTGATTACCGAGATCTAAACAACACAACACCGAAGGACATCTACCCCATGCCTGTGGCCGACCTACTCATTGATGCCGCCGCGGGGCACGAGGTGTTATCCTTCATGGATGGAACGGCCGGGTACCATCAGATTCCCGTAGCCGAGGAGGATCGACACAAGACCGCTTTCCGTTGCCCTGGCTTTGCTGGCGCGTTCGAATACGTAGTCATGCCCTTCGGACTCAAGAACGCAGGGGCAACATACCAGCGCGCCATGAACCTGATCTTCAACGACATCTTGGGAAAGCTGATCGAAGTATACATCGACGATGTGGTAGTCAAAACCAAATCGCGAGCAACCCACGTGGAAGACCTACGGCAGGTGTTCACACGGATGCGCAAACATAACCTCAAGATAAACCCCGCCAAGTGTGTTTTCTTCGCGGAGGCCGGGGATTTCCTTGGTTTCCTAGTGCATCAAAGAGGCATCGAGATCCCAAAGGACAAGGCACATGCAGTCATCACCGCTTCACCCCCCACCACCAAGAAGGAGCTCCAACAACTGCTAGGGCGAATCAACTTTCTCCGCCACTTCATATCAAACGCGGCAGGGAAGGTCCAACCTTTTTCACCCCTACTTAAGCTCCAGGGGGCAACCGAGTTCGTATGGGAATCGCAACATCAACAGGCCTTCGATCGAATCAAGGACTACCTTACGAACCCACCTGTCCTGATCCCGCCTCGTGACGGCGCCCCGCTTAAACTTTATATCGCCGCCGCCGATTTGTCTATCGGAGGACTCCTGGCCCAGGACGATGCGAACGGGGTAGAACACGCTGTCTATTACCTCAGTAGAGTTTTAACGGACTGTGAGACACGCTACTCACCCACTGGGCGTGCCAATGTTTTGGCCCACGTCCTCAACGGAGGTAGAGAGGGAACAAAAGTAAAACGATTGTGCGGGGCGTGCCACCTCGCGGACGAGGAAAGAGAACGATGCGCGTTCTTGACTTCTAACCAGGCGAAAGAGAGCTCTGGCGTCACCTTGCGGACGAGGAAATATTTACGAGCTTAGTCTTCTAGTCACCTGTCGATCGATACTCACTGTTAGAGCGAGCAAAGCAACAATAGGGAAATTGGAGACGAGTCCTGACGGGCTCTGAGATCTAAGACAGGGTGCGCTTAGAACGTAAGGGTTTTCGAGGAGGCTCGAAGGTTTCGACTGTGTTAGTCTGTTTGATTGATTGTTTGTTGAGAGTTGTGTGTGTTTCTTCCTGTAGAGAGTAGAGCTCCTTATATAATCATTTGCAAGCAACCCGCGGAGACTTAATCACAATCCAATTCGGACTCAACAAACAGAATCCCACAAGGATACGATCAACTCGTCAGCCATGCGCTCCAAGCAACACGTGTCAAACCTACTTCGCTTAGGTCTTGTTCACCGCTTTGCATCATTTCACTTGTCGTTTCGTACGCGAACTCAAACACTAAGCGACCTTATCCCGAGGGCACTATCGTCCATTTCCACCTCACCCTCGCCAGGTACTGTAGAGTCCCGTGCGAACTGGAGATAAGGATCCCGCGAGGACATCGAATCTCGCGAGGCATCAGAATCTTTTGACAAAGTCTTCATCACGTGCTGCCAGACCTCGCCACCCTTCGTGGGCTAAAAAGGCCACAGGTATTGGCCCAAATGCTACCTAAAACCTATCTCAAGTCTTGGACCGAAAATGCCCACTGGGCTCAAACATTGCCCCCTAGGCCTTAAGCTTAATCCACTTCGCAACGGATAAGCGAAAATGCCTAAATAAGCTTTTTCTTGGGAATCCGTATTTCAAAAGGTGCTGACGCTTCGACGTCATCACCTCCCTTCATCATTACGGCTTTTTGAATTTCGAAACGCGCTGACGTTTTGGTCGTCATTGCGTCTTTTCGTTGCGGCCATTGATTGACAGGGACGTTACGGTTCGTCTCCTTTATAAACCTCGATGCGGGTCCCCACATCTTACCATCACTTTCCAATCAACCTTTGTCTTCTGCAACCAGCCAAACCCCAACACCGACCTTACTCCGACCAGAAACAATGGCACCAAAGCCCGCCGCTAATGACCCAAACCTTAGCCTCACGGCGGCGACCTCCTGGTCGACCAGCCTCGCTCGCCGTTTTGCCACCAACCCATTTACTTCCTTGAAACAGGGGCAGCCCTGCTCGGTCCGACTCCATCACAGACTCCGTCCGCCGCGGATCTCAATCACTACACCACCTCCGTGCGTCGACTAATCTTAGCCCAACGGCGCGAACCGGGGAACTTCTCCTCCTGGCAAGCCCGTTCTCATATAAACGTCCGGGTCGGGGAGTGGCCCAACGCCACTGCAGAAGATCGGGCATGGTACGCGGAACGCCTCCGGACCGACCAGACGATCTGGGAAGCAACCGACATCCATGAAGCCATTGCTCTGAGTTTCTCACTGCCCCCTCACACCGACCGAGCGCCTATCGCTGCCATGGCCTGTTTATGGAATAGTGCCACTAACACCTTCGACTTCCCCTTCGGGCAGATGGGTATCACTCTGCTATGGGTATCACTCTGCTAGACATCCTCACCATCACCGGGCTGCCAATTCACGCAAAGCCGTAGGCGCCAAGCGACTTTGCGTCGACCGAGTTCATACACGCCTGCAACCTGGGGGCCCGTCGCGCCCTGAGAGGTTCATATGGGGCGTGGAGGAAGTTTTACATCGGCCACGCGGAGCAGCATGAAGGAGGCATCGCCTTCCTTGAATATTGGCTCGACAAATTCATTTTCTGCGGCAGTGCTCACAAACCAACAGGGAAGTGGACCAAGCTGGCCGAAGCACTGTACAATGGGGTTGAAGTCGGGTTAGGGCAACCCGTACTGGGCGCACTCTACCGGACCTTGCACCTGCTGTCCCTGAGGCCCTTCCATCTTTCTGGCGGCCCTCTGTGGATCCTGGACCTGTGGACGCAGCTGTACTTTCCGCTCTTCCGGCGAGCCCCGGTGGAATTCCTGCCCGAGGACCGGCTGCTTGGCTTTGTGGTGTGCAGGAACGCTGCGAATCGAACTCTGCTGTCCTTCTTCGCCAGCCTTTCCATCCTCTACAAACACCTTGAGCCGCCTCCTACCGTGGATATGATGGTCCGCCGGCGCCATCCCGAAGTCCTATCGACGGGCTTCTTCCCCCACCTTAGTTCGGACAACGACGCGAGGAATGCCTTCGTGAGAGCAACCTCGTGCTGCGACCTTCAGCTCGCCGAGGATGAACAAGGCTTCGAGCTGTATGCCCCCAATCACTTCGCGAGGCAACTTGGTTTCCATCAGGGGATTCCGTATCCACTTCTCCACTCGGCCAATAAGTACACCTCGTGGAGGAAAGTTGGCGAGTCCGACCGGGTCACCCCGCTGCAAAACCTCTACCCGCTTTCTCCCAACTTGCTGGAGATTGAGCCTTCGCAGGGCGTCGACCCCGCCTACCTCACTTGGTGGCAGTCCTTGTCCGACAACCATTGGGAGTTCCCAGATGATGCGGTCTTCGCGGCCATCTTTCGTCCCTTATACGACATTCTGGGCGAATCAGACCGCAACATCCTCGATGCCCAGCGCGACCGAGCAAAGAGGGGTTCAGGGTCTGCGACGGGAACTAGGCTCGCGCTCCCGCCAGTTCTTGCTACTCGTCGCCCGACGGGGATCGTCATTCGAGAACGCGATCCCGCACTCGAGGTATGTCACTAAATGTATAAATTTCAAACCTCCTTTGACATATTGATAAAATGCTTCTTCCTAACCCTCTTGTTTACCTCTCAGTCTGCCCCCCGCCGGAGAACAATCGACAGGTCTGAAGGTGCCAGAGGAAAAGCACCTGTCCAGAGGGAAACTGTGGCGGGCCACGACACTGAGACTGCTCCTGTCGTTCCTCGTCCAACGAGCGGCGAAAGCTCGCGGAAGCGTCCTATTGAGGACGAAGAGGACTTGCTCGAGGATACGCGGTATCAGCGAGAGTATGGTTTGGTAAGCAACCCGGTAAGCGGACCATCTTCGGATTAATTTTCCTAAAGCTATTCAACGACTCGCTAACTGTGCATTTGACAAGTCCGCCGCACCCGACCTCGCCTCGCTGTCGTTGAAGAGGCGCCAGTGATAGCGGAAGTCCCGCCTCCAGAACCACTCGTTGGAGAAATGACCTTGGCTCTCGAAGGAGTCGCTGAGGCAAGCGCAGAGATGGTCATTGAGGAAATTGCTGAAGCCGGCGAGGAGATAGTCATCGAGGAAGTCGCTGTGGCAAGCGCAGAGACGGTCGTCGAAGGATCTGCTGAAGCCAGCGAGGAGATGATCTTCGAAGAAACTGTTGAAACCAGCGAGGGAATGGTCATTGAGGAAGCTAGTGAAACCAGAGGGGAAATGATCATCGAGGAGGTTGGTGCGGCCGCGGAGGAGATCGCCATGGCCATCAAGGAGGCTGGCATGGCTACTGAGGAAGTCAACGTGCAACCGTCTTCTCCAACCGCCGTTTCAACCGAACCTGGTCCAAACTCAGAGTTTACTTCAGCTCTTGCTGATGATGAAGTTCTTGACCAGCCCGTCCAACTCTCCGACCCTACTGCCCCCTCAACATTTCCGCCAGAGGGCCTCCAATTGGTGCTTTGGGCTCCTCCTCTGCGATCGGGCCGAGCGGGTCAGACCAACGAAGTGCCTCCGGCGGTTCCAACAGAGGATCCCCAGCCGCTGCTTGAGCTTTCTCCACTGCAACCGGACCCGACGACTCAAGCCAAAGAAGTGGAGACAAAAAACGCTTGTGGCACTCCGCCACTCACTCCAGAGATTGAGGCGGCTGTCGAGGTTGAACCAACCACTCCGGCCCTAACGAGAACACCTGGCGAGGAGTCTTCTTCCTTGGGTACCCGGGCCGCTCGTCTTCGGGCCCGGACTACCCCGCCTGCTGCTCCAGAGCCCATTCGCCTAGCCCGGGCTTTCCTTCACGGGCTACTGCGCCAAGGCCATCGAATGAATGTGTTTGAGTTGGTGGGGCGCGTCCGCGAGGCTTACAAAACTCTGAGTTGGCAAGTCGCTGGCGGCAATTCTGCTCTGGATCATGTGTTAGAACTGGCTGACGCTGTCGAGTTGCTGGCTCACCGAGTTCAAGATGTCAGTGCTCAATCAGCTTCCCATGAGCAAGCTCGCCAAGACTTGGGTAACCAGATGACAAACCTTTTATCCGAGCTTGGTGACGTTGACATCCTGGGAGCATCTTCAGAGAATTCAAGCATTGGCTATGCTCGGCAGGTGAAGGCCCTGGAAGACCAGATAGCGGAGCTGCAAACTCAGCTTGCTCAAGCTCGCCAAAACTTGGCCCGCGCTGAGGAAGCGGAGACCCGCTTGCAGGCCGCGGAGGAGACCTAGGAAGCTTTGGACTCGGCTATTGCTGCTGCCGATGAAGCCCAACACAGGCCTATGAAGAAGAGTTGGCCTTAGAAGGCCTTCTCTTAGACTTGTATAAGGCTTCTTGGCGGGTTTAGGTTTGACTTGTATTTGCCCCCTTGTATATGAACTTTTATGATATTATTAAAGTTGAATTTTTCCCGCTCTTTGCCAACTGTTACGTAATAACTGTCAGGAAAAAATCTTTTTCCGAGATTTGGTGAGGATTCCCAATGTAACCACTCGCTTGGAACGCGGGTAGTTATTATGGAAAAACGCGTCTGACCTTATCTCCACAGCTCATATCTCGGAGCAAATATTGTGTAGAGGACAACTGTTGAACGTACAATCGCCCTTTCCGCCTATAAAAAGAAACGCTTGGCTGGGGTGAAGTATCAGTGAAGTCTTTGCCCCCTCACCATGATTTCTTATTCCCTACTGTTCATCCTTTTGTCCCTGCTTAGAGCAAAGCCCCCAACCATACATTCTCACTCTTTGCCCTTGCTGATTCTGAAAATCTACTCTCAGGCCAAGAGTGATTCTGGAAATCTACTCTCAAGCCAAGCCTTTGTTCGGCCTGACCAAAGGTTGGGTACCCTCTGCCTTGCGCCTGCTGCTCTATCCGCGCGTGAGGCTCTGCCTGCCCTTCAACCGAAGACCGGTGGTAGCATGAAGGATCTTAACCCACCAGACCTCTAGCTTCCCAACACTTTCTGTTAGGTCCAGGCCGGCGTTAAGGCTCATGCTGGTCTAAAGAGGCGAGACGTTTGTCAACTTCGAGCGAAGGACGCGGCGACAGACTTTTCTTTAGCTTTGCGAGACATTCAGGACGAGGCTTCCAGTTTTTGTAGATCTATGCTTTATAATGTAAACATAGTCTAATTTTACCTTTTCTGTCAATGTAATCGCTTTGGCCGCAAAGCCATAGTTCGAAACATGTATTGAACAAAGTCAAAAAGGCAAAAATAAATGAATTTATATTTTAGGGCCTCTGGAATAGGCCCGAATCTTGTACTAGTCTTTGTGTTTAGACTTCGCACGTTTACAAAGAATGGAAAGAATAATAGAGTTATTTTCGAGGGCCTCTGGAATAGGCCCCAATCTTATACTGGTCTTTTTAGGCGGGTATGTTACAATGTACTCTAATCTTCTATCCCGAGTTGCCCCCTAGTGTTAGGCGGCGGAGTGAAGACGCGATGGCGCGTAACACTATTGACTATAGTGGCGGGATCCGGTCGAGGAGAAGGATCCTTGCGTTCCCAAACTCCTGCAATGTGGCGCTTGAGGAAGCGGCCATTTATAGGGTTGCGATGAATAGTACCGTCCAGGTCACGCAGGTGGTATGCCCCCTTGGGAAGTATTCGGTGAATAATAAAGGGTCCATCCCAACGAGCGGACCACTTGCCCCGACCATCTGTTTTATCTCCCAGCGGGAGTACTGCGCGCCACACCTTCTGGCCCTCAGCATAGCTCTTGCCGTGCGTAATCTTATCATAAGAGCGGGCGATGCGTTGTTTCTTGAGGACGAGATTGTTGAAAGCGGCGACGCGGTGCTCGTTCAGATCTTCAAGCTCCTGCCACATGGCTTGGACGTAATCCTCGCCAAGTAGTTGATGTTGTTCCTGAACGCGGAGCGAAGCGATATTGATCTCAAGGGGTAGGACGGCATCGTGACCGTACATGAGAGCGTACGGGGTGGTATCCGTTGGGCCGCGCTTTGAGGTGCGGTAGGCCCACAATGTGTGGTAGAGTTCCTCGTGCCAGACGCGAGGGTTCAACTCCAACATTTTGCGGAGGATGCCAAGGATGACCTTATTACTAGCCTCCGCTTGGCCATTGGACTGGGCATAATATGGCGTGGAGTGGAGAAGCTTGATTCCGTAATCGTTTAAGTACGTAACAACTGAATCGGCCATGAAAGCTGCCCCCCTGTCCGTAACGATGCACTCTGGGATACCAAAGCGCGAGATGATGTTGCAGAAAATGAAGTTGCGCACCGAGTTAGCGGAGGCGACTTTGAGAGGTTCGGCCTCGACCCATTTGGTAAAGAAATCGGTGGCAACAATTAGGAACTTATGCTTCTCAGAGGAATGAGGATGAATATTGCCCACGAAATCCATTGCCCATTCGCGACACGGCCAAGGTTTGATGATGGGCTGCAGCGGGATGTTGGGGATATGTTGCACTGGTCCGTGAGCCTGGCAATCTTGGCAACCTCTGGCGAAGGCAATACAGTCTTTCAGAATGGTTGGGCAGTAGTATCCATGGCGGCGGATCAGCCATCGCATTTTGGGCCCGGCCTGATGCGAGCCACAAACTCCGCAATGTACCTCGCGCATGAGACGTTTAGCTTCGTTCCCGTATACGCAGCGGAAATCGTTTCCATCCTCCCCACGCCGCCGGAGTTCGCCATTGCGTAATACAAAGCTTAAGGCGAGGAAACGGATTTGCCTGGAGTGGGCGGCGTCGTTGGGGTTCTGGAGGTAGGCGATAAATGGCAGCCGCCAATCCTCGTCGATGGGGTCCAAGGCAGCAACTTCGGGGATGGTGTCTTCGAGCCTAGTTCCCGTCGCAGACCCTGAACCCCTCTTTGCTCGGTCTCACTGGGCATCGAGGATGTTGCGGTCTGATTCGCCCAGAATGTCGTATAAGGGACGAAAGATGGCCGCGAAGACCACATCATCTGGGAACTCCCAATGGTTGTCGGACAAGGATTGCCACCAAGTGAGGTAGGCGGGGTCGACGCCCTGCGAAGGCTCAATCTCCAGCAAGTTGGGAGAAAGAGGGTAGAGGTTTTGCAGCGGGGTGACCCGGTCGGACTCGCCAACTTTCCTCCACGAGGTGTACTTATTGGCCGAGTGGAGAAGTGGATACGGAATCCCCTGATGGAAGCCGAGTTGCCTCGCGAAGTGATTGGGGGCATACAGCTCGAAGCCTTGTTCATCCTCGGCGAGCTGAAGGTCGCAGCACGAGGTTGCTCTCACGAAGGCATTCCTCGCGTCGTTGTCCGAACTAAGGCAGGGGAAGAAGCCCGTCGATAGGACTTCGGGATGGCGCCGGCGGACCATCATATCCATGATAGGAGGCGGCTCAAGGTGGTTGTAGAGGATGGAAAGGCTGGCGAAGAAGGACAGCGGAGTTCGATTCGCAGCGTTCTTGCACACCACAAAGCCAAGCAGCCGGTCCTCGGGCAGGAATTCCACCGGGGCTCGCCGGAAGAGCGGAAAGTACAGCTGCGTCCACAGGTCCAGGATCCACAGAGGGCCGCCAGAAAGATGGAAGGGCCTTAGGGACAGCAGGTGCAAGGTCCGGTAGAGTGCGCCCAGTACAGGTTGCCCTAACCCGACTTCAACCCCATTGTACAGTGCTTCGGCCAGCTTGGTCCACTTCCCTGTTGGTTTGTGAGCACTGCCGCAGAAAATGAATTTGTCGAGCCAATATTCAAGGAAGGCGATGCCTCCTTCATGCTGCTCCGCGTAGCCGATGTAAAACTTCCTCCACGCCCCATATGAACCTCTCAGGGAGCGGCGGGCCCCCAGGTTGCAGGCGTGTGTGAACTCGGTCGACGTAAAGTCGCCTGGCGAATACGGCTTTGCGTGAATCGGCAGCCCGGTGATGGTGAGGATGTCTAGCAGAGTGATACCCATCTGCCCGAAGGGGAAGTCGAAGGTGTTAGTGGCACTGTTCCATAAACAGGCCATGGCAGCGATAGGCGCTCGGTCGGTGTGAGGGGGCAGTGAGAAACTCAGAGCAATGGCTTCATGGATGCCGGTTGCTTCCCAGATTATCTGGTCGGTCCGGAGGCGTTCCGCGTACCATGCCCGATCTTCTGCAGTGGCGCTGGGCCACTCCCCGACCCGGACGTTTATATGAGAATGGGCTTGCCAGGAGGAGAAGTTCCCCGGTTTGCGCCGTTGGGCTAAGATTGGTCGACGCACGGAGGTGGTGTAGTGATTGAGATCTGTGACAGACGGAGTCTGTGATGGAGTCGGACCGAGCAGGGCTGCCCCTGTTTCAAGGAAGTAAATGGGTGTTTCTTGAGGCGGGTTGGTGGCGAAACGGCGAGCGAGGCTGGTCGACCAGGAGGTCGCCGCCGTGAGGCTAAGGTTTGGGTCATTAGCGGCAGGCTTTGGTGCCATTGTTTCTGGTCGGAGTAAGGTCGGTGCTGGGGTTTGGCTGGTTGCAGAAGGCAAAGGTTGATTGGAAAGTGATGGTAAGATGTGGGGACCCGCATCGAGGTTTATAAAGGAGACGAACCGTAACGTCCCTGTCAATCAATGGCCGCAACAAAAAGACGCAATGACGACCGAAACGTCAGCGCGTTTCGAAATTCAAAAAGCCGTAATGATGAAGGGAGGCGATGACGCCGAAGCGTCAGCACCTTTTGAAATACGGATTCCCAGGAAAAAGCTTATTTAGGCCTTTTCGCTTATCCGTTGCGAAGTGGATTAAGCTCAAGGCCTAGGGGGCAATGTTTGAGCCCAGTGGGAATTTTCGGTCCAAGACTTGAGATAGGTTTTGGGTAGCATTTGGGCCAATACCTGTGGCCTTTTTAGCCCACGAAGGGTGGCGAGGTCTGGCAGCACGTGACGAAGACTTTGTCAAAAGATTCTGATGCCTCGCGAGATTCGATGTTCTCGCGGGATCCTTATCTCCAGTTCGCACGGGACTCTACAGTACCTGGCGAGGGTGAGGTGGAAATGGACGATAGTGCCCTCAGGATAAGGTCGCTTAGTGTTTGAGTTCGCGTACGACACGACAAGTGAAATGATGCAAAGCGGTGAACAAGCCCTAAGCGAAGTAGGTTTGACACGTGTTGCTTGGAGCGCATGGCTGACGAGTTGATCGTATCCTTGTGGGATTCTGTTTGTTGAGTCCGAATTGGATTGTGATTAAGTCTCCGCGGGTTGCTTGCAAATGATTATATAAGGAGCTCTACTCTCTACAGGAAGAAACACACACAACTCTCAACAAACAATCAATCAAACAGACGAACACAGTCGAAACCTTCGAGCCTCCTCGAAAACCCTTACGTTCTAAGCGCACCCTGTCTTAGATCTCAGAGCCCGTCAGGACTCGTCTCCGATTTCCCTATTGTTGCTTTGCTCGCTCTAACAGTGAGTATCGATCGACAGGTGACTAGAAGACTAAGCTCGTAAATATTTCCTCGTCCGCAAGGTGACGCCGGAGCTCTCTTTCGCCTGGTTAGAAGTCAAGAACGCGCATCGTTCTCTTTCCTCGTCCGCGAGGTGGCACGCCCCGCACAATCGTTTTACTTTTGTTCCCTCTCTACCTCCGCTGAGGACGTGGGCCAAAACACTCCTTTCTCTCGACCTCGAAATATTCTGGTTGCTCTATGTATATTTCTTCTTCAAAATCACCGTGCAGAAATGTTGTTTTCACATCTAACTGCTCCACCTCAAGATCAATGCTAGCTATCGTGCCTAAAATAACTCTAATAGATGTCATTTTGATAATTGGTGACAAGATCTCATCAAAATCTACTCATTTTTTCTACCCGAAACCTTTGACAACCAAGCTAGCTTTGAACTTTGTCGACTGTTCACTCTCGTCCCTTTTCAACTTGAACACCCATTTATTTTTGAGTGTACGTTTTTCTGTCTTTAGGAAGCTTCACCAACTCGTAGGTGGCATTCTTCAATAAGGACTCCATTTCAGACTTCATTAACATCTACTTATTGTTGTCTGCTTGAGTCTTTGCCTCCTCAAAGCATTCAGGCTTTCCATCACTAGTCAACAAAATATATTGTGAAGAAGGATAATTGGTATTTGGCTTTCGTGGTCTGTTAGATCTTCAAACTGGTGCTTGAGAATTTTCTAACTGCTCCTCCTGAATAGGCTCCACCTGGTTAGGCTCCACCTGACCATGATCCTCCTGATCATCATTTCCAGGTTCAACAGGTTTCGCAACTTCTGCTTCCGCCATATTGGGGTCATTTACCATATCTTGAGGTTCGCTAGATTCTCCTTAGAGTGGTGATGAGTAGGTGAGGTGGTCTGCACTTTCAAGTGTCTTCTTGTCAAAATCAGCAACAGTTTGAGCTTCATGGAACACCACATCTCTGCTTCTGAATAACTTGTTGGTCCTTAGATTCCACAGCCGGTAGCCAATCTCTTCATTGCCATACCCAAGAAAGATACATGGTATAGCCTTGTTATCTAGCTTTAACATTTTCTCCTTTGATACATGAGCAAATCCCTTGCACCCAAACACCCTCAAGTGGGAATATGATGCACTTTTATTGGTCCATATGCTTTTTGGAGTCTCTAAGCCCAACGGTACACTTTTCGGTTGATGAGGTAACAAGTTGTCGTCATTGCTTTGCCCCAAAACTCCTTTGTCAGGTTTGTTGTCTTTAACATGCTTCTCACTTTCTCCAGAATGGTGCAATTCATCCTTTCTACTACACCATTATGCTGTGAAGTGCTAGGAACTGTCCTTGTATATCTGATGTCATGCTTCGAACAATAATTTATGAACCCGTTTGAAGTGTACTCTCCGCCGTTGTCACTACGAAGACATTTGAGGGGTCTTCCTGTCTCTCTCTCCACCATGGCATGGAACTCCTTAAAGTTTTAGAACACTTGGGCTTTTGATTTCAACAAATAAACCCAAACTTTCGTGAAGCATCATCAATATAAGTGACATAATATTTATTATGACCTAGTGATTCAACTTACATAGGGCCACAAACATCTGAGTGTACTACTAGGTCCAACACATTTTTTTTCTTGTGAATATTTTAGCAAAGCTAACTTTATGCTGCTTACCAGTTAAACAATGATCACAAGAGTCAAGGGAGGTACCTTTGGCAAAAGGGATAAAAGACTTCTTTGCCAGAAATTGCAATCCCGTCTCACTCATATGGCCTAGCCACTTGTGCCATACACTTGGAGAAGAATCATCTACAACATTCAACTCCCCTTTGCATATCTTGTCATATGTCTTGTAGAAGGTGCAACACAACTTCCCTCTAGCAACCTTTGTCTTTGATAAGCCTCCACTTTTGATCACCTCCATGATGATGAAACCATTGTTAGTCAAGCACACTGGTTAATATCAAATTAAGATGTAGACCAGGAACATGTCTAACATCTTTCAACATAACCTTGTAGCCCAAATTGGTCTCAAAATAGATATCTCCAATTCCTGCGATCTTGGCGTAACCTTCGTTGCCCATCTTCACAATCCCAAGCTCACGACCTTTGTATGTAGTGAAGAACTCCATGTTTGGAGTGGCATGGAAAGAGGCTCTGAAATCACTCCGGAATCAACAACCCATGCAACACCGGGAGAATCATTGACATGTAGTCATTCACCTTCAAGACAAAGAATCTCGCATTCCTCATGTGATATGCCAGCGGCAGCGGTACTCTTGTCCTCCATCCTTTGATAGGTGTAGCCATCTTTCCCTTCATTGTTCTTATTTTTTAATTTGTTGCAATGTTTCTTCATGTGGCCAAATATGCCACAATGATGGAACTTTCCATTAACTCATTTCCTCAAACGACTTACACTCCTTCCATGGCTTTTGGGTCCTCTACTCTTGCTCCTTCCTCTATTCTCCTCCACAAAGACTTAGCTATTTTTGGAGGTTGAAGATTTCCTTCTAGTCTCTTCATTCAACATGTTATTTTTAACATTATCCGTAGTCAATTTACAATCAGGAGCATAGTTACTTATAGTGACCACAAATGTCTCCCAATTATCTAGTAACGAGCCCAATAGCAACAATGCTTGCAATTCATCATCAATCGTCATGCGCATTGTGGTCCATTGTGGTTAATTGATTGATTGAACTTTAGAAATTATTCAGGTGTTTGGTGACCTTCACGCCTATTGTTAAGTGTTTATGTATGAGCTTCAGAGCTTATTAATAAAACAAAAGAGAAAATTTCAGCATCGGTCCCCAAATTTTTGTGGCATGGTCAGAGATTTAGAGCTAACTTGGTATTGCTGTGACTTTAAAAAAAAACTACTGCTACTGCACTGCGAAAATAATCAGTGTGAATTAAAACAGTTTTGTGTTTAGTAAATATTAGTTTTAAAAATGTTGTCATGATAAAATTTATTAATTTATAGTGTTTTTAGTGACAGCTGCTTTTAAAAGTAACCTTCAGGTTGCTTCTAAAAGCAGCTGCCAGTGACCTATAATTTTTTTAAAAATCTATTTTTCTTTTATTTACCAAACACTATAAAATTTAAAAGTTCAGATATAAGCTGATTTTTAAAAAAAAATGAAGCTATACCAAACTAGGCCTTAAAGTTTAGGGTTTAGAGATTTTCAAGTTTAGAGTTTATATAACCTTATGATTTTTCCTAAAACTCATTCTCTTTCAAGCTCTGCAAAATTAAATCTTGTGAAATACTTTTGATGGGTCCCATGTTGGACACGTCAGCAAACAAACGACGCAGTGACAGAAAATAGCCCCCGGTCTTTCGTCGGTAGCGAAAATAAAGTTTGTGTATCATATTGGTAGTTTCATTAGTGTGGGTATCACTTTAACCATGCCACAAGAATTTAAGAACCTAAATACTTAATTAGATCGAATTGCCATCCTATCCCCCTTGCACTCATCTTGCCTCCGCATAAACCTTTACCCCTGTACTACAAAGAGGTGAGGCCAGCCACTCCAACCCCAACTCCAAGGGCCCTCGTATAAACCAATATCCCTACTGCCTGGCACATCTTTCCCTCCTCATCCCCTGCACAAAATTCAAATCCATAGTTCCACCCAAGGCATCTGAGCAGGCCAGGAATGGCACAACTAAACATGTCTCATCTAATAACGACAACGAGAGGACGTGCCGCTGAACGGATAAGAGAAATCAGAGAGAGGCTACGAGCGAGTGAGGCGCGTTCTATGTTTTAGAAGTTTTCAATGATGCAAAGTTAAATGTGTAAAGAACCTGATACAACTCTAACATAGAGTACACATCAATTTTTAAGATGGAAAAGTCTGATCTCTTTAGGAGAACTTTTTTTTATAGCGTCCCACTTGTTCCCACTCATTTTCGAATTCCAGCCAAGTCTCCAATTATTTCTCTCTTCTTTTTTCATTTTTCTCTTTGGACTTGGATACTCTCCTAAGCTCTATAATCACCTAAGCTATCTAAGCTTTCGAAGCTAATCTCTGGAGGATTTTTTGCGTTTATTACATTAAATGAGGATACGAGTCCCTCTACCTTTTGTTAACCTTCTACATGAGCTCTGTATTTAATTATTATACTATATATACATACCAAGAAAAAAAAAACAATGCTGGATAGTTTGGCACATGATTAATCAGATTTTCGGGATATACAATCATTTCCTTTGAATCATGGGTCAGCTTCTCAATCTGGTCTTATTCCTTGCCTTGTTCATAGCTCTATTTGGGTCGCCTGCAATGGTTACCAGATCAGGATCAAGCATCAGATCTGGAGATAAAAGTAATCCGTGGCGGTGGAGGACTCATGTCCAAATCAACAACAACCTCGGTGAAGGGCTAAATCTCACAGTCCACTGTAAATCTGGGCACAAAGATATAGGTATTCAGGTCATACCGAATGGAGGTAATTACGAGTGGAGCTTCAAAGTTAATTTCTTAGAAACAACACTTTATTCCTGTGAATTTGATTGGAAGCCAGGGCGGAGGGGGAGTATTTGAGATGTTCAGAGCTGATCGGGATTACGATAGAAGATGTAGTTGTATATGCAGATGGGTAGCTCAAAAAGATGGTGTGCATGGCTTCCCACAAGACAGTGACGTGAATGACCTTCTGTATAAGTGGTAAACAAAACCACATTGATGAATACCTAAACATTAGCAGCAAATAATAAATATAAAGAACCCTCTACATTCATTATACGAGGGACATCAATTGAGATCAAAAATATTTTGGAGTACATTCAGTTTGTGTTTTCAGGTTATTGTTCCGCATAAACTAATGAATTACTAACCGATCGTGATGATCTCAAAGTGTAGATATAAACTTACGTAAAGAGTTAAAATCAAGTCTTTTTGGCGTATATTGACCTGAATCTTTTTATTTTTTAAAATATGGACGTTACTGTAAGACTTTGTTTGGTTCGTGGAAAAGAAAGTAATTTCATTATCTATCCCATAGGAAGGGAAAGAGAAGGAAAATGATGACTACTTTTCGTTTTCCGATGTTTGATAACACAAGGAAAATTATCCGAAAAGTTGTTAATTAAAATAATAAAATAATATATTTTGAGTAAGAAATACAAGGAAAGGAGATGAGAATGTGATTCCTATGAATTTTGAATAGAACAACTTTCTCTCACATTTTCTCAAATTACTTGAAAATTAGACAACTCTCTGTGTTGCAAACCATAGAATATGAAACCCCACCAGTAACAAGATTTGTGGTAAACCACTTAGTTATGATGACCTGGAACTACCCTAGACAGAGGAAGTTTCCCTGAGAGAACTATCAATCGAAGGACTGATCTTCTTACGCACCGAACGATAAAGCCTCGCACCACCAGTGAACTCATTTTGTAGCAGGATAGCTAACCTAATTGATCCAGCCCAAAGGCTCCAAGCCCAATCAAATAACTTGAAGCCCAAGGCCCAATCCCCATGCAGAACAGCAGAAGCAAATTCAGCCCAAGGTGAAAGCAAGTCCAACAACTTATGTAAAACCTTTGTTTTTTCCTATTTTAAAGAATATTAGGGTGTTTTTGTGTCCAACAATTTCCCTATCTCTTTCTCTAACATAGGGATAGAGATAAGAGAGAGCGATCCGTTCCCTAAATTTACAGATTCGCTAAATCGTTTACGGATAGACAAAGCCATAAATATTTCGCATGCCTTCACTGTCTCCAAGACTACAACATCTCAAACCTTTCAACTTTGCTATGAATAAAACCCGCGAAAGAAGACGAGAAACATCTGCCAAACCAGACGGAGTGCATCAGAGGTGAGACTCTTCCTCCTCCTCTGTATTTCTATTCCTTCTCTATTTGATTTTGGGTTCTTGATTATGTTAGTATTCTGATTTTGGATTCTTGATTATGCTTTGAATGATTTACCCATACTGGTTTGCCTTTATCTGAATTGCCAAAACAGATTATAATGGTTTAGTTTTGTTGTAGGTTTGTCTGGTGATGTTGTTCTGCTTCTTTTGCCTAATTATGTTTACTATCCCATTGTTTTCTTGGGTGCTTTGTATATTGGTGCTATTATTACAACCATAAAGCAGTGTGGTAGAGATCAAGAAACAGATTAAGGGTTGCAATGCATGTTTTGGTTTTATTGGATGTGAAAATGTTGATAAGTTGCCAGCATTGAGTATTTCTGCAATTGCAGTTTTAGGAAATGATGTGTTGGATTCAAAGAAAGAAGTATTTTTGGATTTTTATCAGCTTGTTAATAGTACAGGTGTTCCGATAACACATGCAAATTTGATAGCTACAATTGAGCTTTTTGTAAGATTTGAGGCTTCACAATATGATCATTCAAGCTTGAAGAATGTGTACTCATATGTCCCCATTGTTTCATATATACAAGTTGGCACTTATATACTATGCTAAATAAGATTCCAGACTTGTTGGAACAAAATATTATGTACGTTTAGTATCTTCATCATGTTGCAATCATCAAATCATATGTCTAAATTTAATAATCGACAGGAACATCATAAGCAAGCATTTTAAAAGCAGCTGTTACCTTTTGAAGCGATGACAAACCAAGATGGCCGGCAGCATTCCTCATTTGAACAAAATAAGTGTCATGTGAAACGACAGCATCATGAATGCGAGAGAAAAGATTTTGCTTCATTCTAAACCTTCTTCGAAAGAGACGAGCCCCATATTTTGGAGGATTGGCAAAGTAGTCACGGTAAAGTCCTTTGTGACCCTCAACTGAATCACGTTCAATAATAACGTGACCTTTAATCGAACCACGATGACCTCTTCTTGAACTCTTGTTGGCAAGACGTTCTTCTTTTTCTACTATTTGAGCAAGTAACGATTCTTCATATTCTTCGTCAACATCATCGTCATCATTCATGTATGTATCAACTAAATAGCGACTTGTTAACGAACGACGAGCCATAAATGACTAGTTTCAAAATGAGAAAGAAAATGAGGAAGCGATGGAAATAGAAATATGAGAATGAGATACAAATTGTGATGTACAACTTGTTCTTATATAGAAGAAGAAGATGTCAACTAGCCGTTACTAGCCAGTTGAATGAGGAAGATTACAATGAGTCAATGATACAATTTATCGAGTACTTGGTAGTTAGTATAACATGATTACAAGATATTATACCAAGGACTTAGTTAATCTCTTCTCCTTTGCCAGTTGACCAGAAGGTCAAATCTTACACAGTACTATATGTGATAATTGATACATGGATTGCTAGTAGTTTTTTATTTGCATATCAATGCAAACTCTCCTCAACTTCAGAATCATCGGGACACATTTCATCCAGCATTTCTCATCACATCGTGAAATAAGTCATTGTTGAAATAGGCAAGATTCTGCTCCAAATTAGAGGCCATATGGCATAGAACCAGTATCACAACTTGAACATCCATCTTTTTTTTTTTGATTGACTAGAACACTCATCTTCTTCATCTTCAATCTTGGTTGGGAGTGAACTCTGAAGTCCATGTTGTCCAGGTCTTGAAGTCAGAGAAGGGAAATAACATAATACTCAAATTGAATATTTTATTACTGTAATAAATGCATAAATCCTTAAAATAGGGAATCTGTTGGATTTGGGGCAAAAAATTGATTGAGATTTTGATTTTTGGTTCCCTATTTTACAGGATTTTTAGGGAACCTGTTGGACTTGCTCTGAGGAAGCAAGTCGCCATATCCAGGCAACATCGCTTCATGACCGTCCATGTTCTCTAAGACGCCAAATCCATCAGCCGAACCACTAATCCGATCACCACATTTGCCCACACAACCGAACCCATCAACATGTTCGGTGCCATCCAAGTTGAAATCAATCCAACCACGTCCACCTCCAACCCAAACAATCTTGTTCGGTGTCATCCCCATCGAAGCCAACCTTGATCTGCCCAGATTGACATCAAAAATCAAAATCATCGACAAGGACCCAATCGGACATCGTCGTTCCACCAACACCAACTCCGGTGGTCAAGCTACCTCCGCCATCCACCTTACAAGTCAGCAACTGTTCTCCAACCTCTACAAAGCATAAGACATTACTCTTGACTCATGCGCCTAAATCGCAACACAAAAGGTTAATCATCCCCTCCACCACCACGCAGAAGGAAGAAGAAGGGGTTGAGAGGGAGAGTTATGACTTTCCCAATGTCTGAAGTGGGTCGGGGTAGACTTCTATGATCCCATCACCACTTGCTTCCCAAAATCTGAAGCCAGCGACTGTGAAAAGGGCTAGGGTTAGGCAGAGAAGGTATAGTAGACGAGTCATATTCATTATGCTTGTTCATCATTAACCTGAATCCTTATTAAATGTCAAAAATGTTTAAGGAAATTATGTTTTCGTCTTTCTGTTATATGTCTTGCCCTAATACACGTAGGATTAGTTAATCCAGTTTCCTTATTAGAATAGATTACAATTGATAAATCTTCTAGGCCTTTCTATGAATGAATGAGTAGACCGTTATTCTGGTTATATGTTCTCCTTCAACAGGAAACAAAAAAAAAACTTGAATACCTTATAAAGCAAATACCACTCCCTACAAATCTACCTTGATTTTGTTTCTTGGGAAATGGACGATCAATAAATGGATGACGTAGTCATTACAATATGAGAATCAAAAAGTTTCTAAAGCACACAATCTCCATCCACGTGTCGGTCTCACGTGGTCCTCTCTTGCCAATTAAATTTTGATATGTGAATTTATTACAACTAAAATATAAATTAAGGTTTTCTATATTTTATGAAATGACTGGGGTTAGGGCATATGATATATGGTTAGGGTATATGACTAGGGTATATGGTATATGTTTAGGGGTTAGGATTTAAAAAATCAACAAGAAACCCAAAATGGTCTTTGACAAAATAGCTAAAATTGTTTTTATCATGAAAATCCACATGTCAAAATTTAAATAGAATTGAAGACTACGTTAGACTACCACATGGTCTTTCGGGAATACTGAAAAATTTCTTCAAAAGAGATCCCCTGCCTCATTTAGGGGGCATCCTCAGCCTCCACGTAAAATATACAAGAGACTAGGGTTTGTTCCGATGACCATGAGGAGGGCCCTTTTTCTTCATAATCTTCCCATCTACATTCAAAGGAACCTCAACCAGGCCATCCTCAAATGATACTGGCAACGATTCGAGCTCCATGCATAGTCGCTTCCCGACCACTTCCCGATCACCATCACATAGCTTATGTTGGCATGAGTCATGATTGATATCTCGATTATTATGATAGTTGGGATTTGATTAGGATTGTGTAATCAAAGAGAGAATATGGTGTTGTAAATCATTATTGCAAGTACTTTCCTTTTAGAACTATGTACGTCTTCTATATATAACCTCTAATTTGATGAATAACAAATCAGAAATTAACAATCTCTTTGATCCTCTGTTCCTTTTAACTTGGTATCAGAGCATAGATCCAATTCAGACCATCACTACCAGAACAGGCACTTTAGCCGACGAAAAATTTTCGTCGGCCTGTTAAAAAAATTCGTCGGCTAAGACCTTAGCCGACGAGCTTTCGTCGGCTATAGTGTCGTCGGGAAAAGGCCGTCTGTAATGACTTTAGCCGACGAAATTTTTTTTTTCGTCGGCTATAGTCTCACTTTAGCCGACGAAAAAAATCTCGTCGGCTATAGTCTCAGACTTTAGCCGACGAAGTATTTCGTCAGCAAAACGTTGTAAAAAAATTTAAAAAATAACTATAGCCGACAAAATGTTAGGTTATTCGTCGGCTAAACCTTATAAAAAAAATTAAAAAAATAACTATAGCCGACGAAATATTAGGTTATTCGTCGGCTAAACCTTATAAAAAAAATTAAAAAATAACTATAGCCGACGAAATATTAGGTTATTCGTCGGCTAAACCTTATAAAAAAATTTAAAAAATAATTATAGCCGACGAAATATTAGGTTATTTCGTCGGCTAAACCTTATTAAAAAAATTAAAAAATACTATAGCCGACGAATATTATGTTTGAATATCGTCGGCTAAAGTTGCTGGGTTTTGAAAAAAAAAAACTTCAGAAACTTTTTTTTTATTTTATTTTTTGTGTGTGTGGAGAATCTTGACAGAGAAACTGTGATATACAGTGAAAAGTTGCCACCGAAACTGGCAACACGCCGGTGAGGTTGTTGTTGTAGAGGTCGAGAACACAGAGGTTAGTGAGGTTGGAGAGCTCCGGCGGGAACGTGCGGTTGAAGACGTTGAGGAGGCGGAGAGCAGAGAGGCGGGAGTCAGGGTCGTTGAGGGAAGACTTGAGGGAGAGGAAGGCGCGGTAGGTGGCCATTGGGCGCGTGGGGGTGGAGAGTAGACGGTGGGGTGAGGAGAGAGAGTGGCGGAGGTGGAGGAGGAGAAAGAGGAGGAGGAAGAGGAGGAGGGGACGCAATATTTTTTTTAGTGTTGGGTTTATTTGTGGTGGTTGTGTGGAGGAGGAGGAGGAGGAGGAGGAGGAAGAGGAGGAGGGGCCGCAATATGTCTAGTGTTGGGTTTATTTGCGGCTATATAAAGAACTTTAGCCGACGAAATTATTTATTTTCGTCGGCTAAACTCTTTGGTTGACCGCCAAAAAATTTTGGTTGAAAATTTTGAAAATTTTTCGACTTTAGCCGACGACTTTTCATATATTTTCGTCGGCTAAAGTCCTTTGAAAATTTTGGTTGCCCGCCAAAAAATTTTTGTTGAAAATTTCAAAAATTTTTCGACTTTAGCCGACGAATTTTCATATATTTTCGTCGGCTAAAGTCCTTTGAAAATTTCGTCGGCTAAACCTTTGAAATTCGTCGGCTAAAAGTATTTTTATACATTTGGCATGTTGTGATTGCATTGACCGCAACTATCGGCACCGAATATTTACCGGAATAGTGTGATTTTTCAACCGTGGATGTATTTCAACATTCTCGTCATATCTTATTTCATGACTTTTTAGAGTTTGAAGGTTTTACGTATAGTTTGTTTTTGAAATGGAACATTTACATAACACTTGGTAAACAAGTTATACAACATTAGTATGCATGTTGTGATTGTGATGATCAAACTTGAGAAACAGAATTCCGACCGTCAGATCTGACCATCATGATAAAATACATGTATGGAAAAAAATTCAACTTGATCCGAAAAGAATAAGGGCTCGATCCGGACGGTCAATCTCGTAAGTCAAACCCCTAAACGCACGGAAAAGGTCGTTCGACCGTCTAAATTACGTATTTTGGCCGGACCTCCAACTAAAAATAGTTTTAAACCGATGACACGCAACAAGTCGTATAAAAATTTTACGCAAAATAACCACCGAATATAGGGCTATAGTAGGTAATAGATAAATTTTAGGGTTTAGCCGACGAATACCCTAACGTATTCGTCGGCTATAGTATGTAATTAAAAAATTAAAAAATAACTATAGCCGACGAAATATTAGGTTATTCGTCGGCAAAAACAATCTTAGCCGACGACTTTTCATATATTTTCGTCGGCTAAAGTCCTTTGAAAATTTTCCTCCAACTTTGGTTTACCGCCTAAAAAATTTTGAAATTTTTTGACCTTAGCCGACGACTTTTCATATATTTTCGTCGGCTAAAGTCTATAAATTCACGAAAACACTCATATCTCCCCCTATGTTACGTAGTTTGGTCAAACCTTCCACACGAAAAACTTTCACGTAGATGAGACGCAACCGCCTATATAAAAATTTTGAGACATTTGTCTTCCGACGATAGGGCTCCCCATAGGGAATAATAATGGTAAATAGGGTTGACCGCAATTTTAAAAGAAAAAGACCAAACCCTAAAAACAGAAAATTACATAAAAAGCCTCGGATAGCTAGATCCGACGGTCGGATTGGCCCCGAAAGTAAGTTAGCTTGGATTTGGGCCTGCGGAGCTGCTGTCAAAATTTCAGCAATTTCTGACGGACGGATCAAAAGTTACACCCCATTTTGCGTAGGACCATATTGCATCAAAATTTGTAAATATAAGACACTTTAGCCGACGAAATTATATTTTTCGTCGGCTAAACTTTTAAAAATTTCGTCGGCTAAACTCTAAAAATTTCGTCGGCTAAAGTTTTGAAAATTTCGTCGGCTAAAGTTCACAGACTATAGCTGACAAAAAAAATTATTTAGCCGACGAAATAAAAATTTCGTCGGCTAAAGTTGATCATAGCCGACGAATATTTTTAATTAGCCGACGAAGGAAAATTTCGTCGGCTAAAGTCCACTTTAGCCGACGAAAAAAAAATTCGTCGGCCTGGTTTTTTTTTTTTTCGTCGGCTAAAGCCTTTCTTCTAATAGTGCATGTCTCTTTGGTTCTTTCATATTGTGATGTGCTCGTTGTTAGATCTGTAAATGAGTGGATCACATATTCACACACATGTAGATAATTACTGGCATACATGTGGATATTGTAGATTTTTTCAATAAACAAAAATAATCAACTCAATTGAACATATTTGTTATTAGATCTGTAAATGAGCGGATCACATAGGTATTTGTAGGTATTATAGATTTCGATAACCAAACAGTCGCACACAGTAGTCATTTGCTAAATCCATTCTAAAAAAAAAAGCCATTTTGTAAATTGAGAGAGGCACCCTAGTAAATAATCAAATAATTTGGAAAGATATACATTTTTTTTTTCTTGGAGAAACAAAAGAAAGATATACATACGTTGTTATCTAATATATATGGATAATTTCAACACATGCACTCTTGTTTTTGGTCAAAGACACATGATCAGTTCCCTATCGAAAAAAAAAAACACATAATCCGAGTCACACATCATAATGTAAGCGAGTTGCCATATCTTTCAAAGTGACCATTTGAAGTGTTTCTTCATCAAAGCTCCCAAAGAAAAGGCCATCATCATATTCAATAACAAAAATATAAAATGAAGAAGCTTCATCCACCAGAAATTCATCCACAACAGGAAGAACATCTAGCTAGCGTACGTGCGATATTCAATCATAGCTAGATCCAAAGCTAGGCCGCTCCCCACTCCTGGCTATATAAACATGCCTCTCTGGTAGCAGATATGGCATTTGTAACCATACAATTCTCTCAGCGATGGTGACTGCAACATTTTGCTACCGAGCTCTGCTGCTCGTCTTGTTCTTTGTCGGTTTTCTGGCGCTTACAACCGCTGTATCGGTTTTGATCCGTAACAAATTACCTGATGGGCTAGAACTCAATGTCCACTGTCAATCTGGGGACGACGATCTAGGCGAGCACGTCATACCCAACAAAGAATCTTACGACTGGAGCTTCACAAGTATGGATTATTGGCCATTCTAAACAACGCTTTTCAGCTGTAATTTTAAATGCGAAGCCGGACATGTAGAATTCAAAATCTACGTAGCTGGTGACGATGTTTGTGACCTGTGCAAATGGGAAGCTGATGAAAATGGCCTGCATTATGACACTATACCTACATGGGAGTGGAAAAAAGGCGGCCAGTAAAAGGGTAAAACCATTATATTCCCTCATTGAGGATTTAACTGTAATATGCAAAGTTAGTTGCACCAAGGCCAATTAGGCCATTTAAGCTCCTCCTCCGATGAAAATATGTAATAGTCTAGACTCGAGAGAATAATAATTTTATATTGCGTCAATTTTCACATTTCTCTATTTTAGACATGGTATGGCTACTTCACCACATTTTTGTTTACAATTGGGAAAAATACCCTATGATCCAAGTTAATTCCGAAGCTTTTGTACGGAATTATGCAGGGCTGGAACCAAGATTTTAAGGTTTGGGGGTCCAAGTTAAAATCTTTAAGTAATGGGGAAGATGACCGAAACATGCCATTGAAAGACTACTGAGACCAAAATGGGCTGCCAAAAACGTAGGGGAGGTAGGATGGGCAGTATCTAGTATGGATCGTACATGGGCTGCAGTTGGAGTCAGCGGGTCTCATAGGGTTCCCTCATCTGGGATCCCTGGAAGAGGATCAAGTTTAGGGCAAGTTTCCTTCCCAAAAAAAAGAACAAACATAAAATATGAACATATGAATAACAAACAGGCATCTCATGGAATCTAACGAGGGGGGGGGGGGGGGGGGGGATGAACCTCATTTGAAGAGAAAGCTAAACGAAACAAATTTGATAGCATGAATAGAGTAATGATTGAGTAATTATTGGCATTCAGTATGGGAAAACTTTTTGGATCAGTTTGAAAGCGGATTCTATTCCGTAACTGTTCGTAAAAATTCATAGCTGGAAAGAAAGATTGCCTAATATATAAATTAAGGAACAGTATTATATATCCTCATCCGGAATTCCAGTTTTGGAATGTGAAGCATTAACTGTCATGGCTTTCTGCATCAAAATCGAATTACTTCTGTCTCTACTTTTTCCAGTTGTGTGATTTCTTGTCCAAATCGAATGCCAATTAATTAGCGTTTTGTCCGAAACATCAATGTGCGCAAACCTTTCTCCTGCATTTCAGCCCAAAATTAAAGATAAAATGGATGTGTATGAAATTTAGGGTCTCAATCAAATTTGATGCTATATATATTTAGTTTTAGTAAGTAAATAAAGGACGTAAATAAATTGATCTCTTGCAAAATTCTACGAAGCTTGGAGGGGAAAGAGAGTAATGATAGAGTAATATACTCTAGACTAGCTAAATCATGGTTGAAAGCTTGAAACTAAAAAGTTGGAAACGGATTCTCTTCTGGGATTCCAGTTTTGGATATCTATTATATAAAGAGACCCTGCCCTCTATACTTACATGAGAGGAAATGAAGAAAAGTAGCGCCCCTAGAACTGTCATGGCTTTCTGCATTAGAATCGAATTACTTCTGTCTCTGCTTTTCTTGCTCCTAACTATTTCTGCAGCTGGACCATTTAGCAGAGTTCATGTTACAGTTGAAAATGATTTGGGAATGTTGGGTTCCGACCACTTGGTCCTCAAAGCTCATTGCCGTTCCAAAGACGATGATCTTGGTGTCCGCAACCTCCCTCCTCATGCCTCCTTTAAATTCAGCTTTCGACCTCATGTTATCTTCAAAACAGTATTCACCTGCGATTTTGACTGGCCAAATAATGTTCATCACCAGTTTGATATATACAATTACGACAGAGATGATTGTCGAAATTGTTCATGGATCATTACTCCAAATACGCCATGCATGCACAACTTTGATAGGCAAAATGTGAAATGTCATCCCTGGAAAAAATGATTGGTCGTGTTGGCTAGCTATGTTGTTATATATTCTTCTTTTCAAGTGTTTCTCCAGATCGAGAACTAATAAATAAATAGTAATTATTTATAAATCATAGAATGAAACGTACAAAGCGTTGTGCCGCACCTAAACGCTAAAACCCTAAGCCGTTCTCTCTCTCTCTCTCCTAGAGCACGGCCACCAAACCCAAAAAGCTCCATCTTTCATCGGTTCTTCTTGTTTTCAATCATTCTCATGGCCTCTTCGCACCCAAACTTTGATCTCTCACCCTCTTTGAAAGGATCGAAGAGCATGTTTTCCACTACTTCTTTACCATTTATTCACTACCAGAAAATGGGTCTTGGGCGAAGAAACAAAAAAAACCGGGCGACGATTTTTTTTTTCGTCGCCTAAGAGAAAACTTGGCCGACGAAAAAAAAATCGTCGCCCAAGGAAAAAAATCGTCGCCTAAACTTCAACTTTAGGCGACGAAAATACAATCGTCGCCTAAGGCTAAATTTCGTCGCCTAAAATAGAAACTAGGGCGACGAAATATATTTATATCGTCGCCTAAGTTTTTTAATCCTTAGGCGACGAAACTCAAATATATCGTCGCCTAAGTATTTTATTTTTTTATTTTTACTTGGCCGACGAAATAAAATAATTTCGTCGGCCAAGAGTAATCCGAATAATTAAAATAAAATAAAACACATTTAAATTTCATTGTACAGGATTTTTTATTTTTACTCTTGGGCGACGAATTTAACAAATATCGTCGCCCAAGTATTATCTTGGCCGACGAATTACCCTACTTTCGTCGGCCAAGAGTAATCCGAATAATTAAAATAAAATAAAACACATTTAAATTTCATTGTACAGGATTTTTTATTTTTACTCTTGGGCGACGAATTTAACAAATATCGTCGCCCAAGTATTATCTTGGCCGACGAATTAACCTACTTTCGTCGGCCAAGAGTAATCCGAATAATTAAAATAAAATAAAACATATTTAAATTTCATTGTACAGGATTTTTTATTTTACTCTTGGGCGACGAATTTAACAAATATCGTCGCCCAAGTATTATCTTGGCCGACGAATTACCCTAATTTCGTCGGCCAAGATAATCCGAATAATTAAAATAAATAAAGCACATTTAAATTTTAAGGTAATGTTTTTTATTTTTATAGCCCCGTAAGAGTCTCGTCGATTGGAAACTATTCTCAGTTGAAGGTCCGGCCAGATTACGTGATTTGGAGGGTCGAATAGCCGTTTCCGTCCGTTTAGGGGTTTGACCGCGCCGATTGACCGGACGGATCGGGCCCTTGTCGTTGTCCGATGGAGCTGAATTTTTTCCCACCCACGTAATTTGTTATACTGGACATATCTGACGGTCGGTTTTCAGTTCCTCTTCTGCGATCACCAAACTCACGTTATATGTACTAATGTTGTATAACTTTTTTATATAAGTGTTGAGTTTAAGTTTCGTTTTGAAGACAACGTATACGTAGAGGCCTCAAACGCAAAAAAGTCATGAAATAAGATATGACCGGAACGGTGAAATACGTCAACCCGTGAAAAATAAAGATATTTCGGTAAAATTTCGGTGCCGATTGTTCCGGTCAACGAATTTCTCTTATTTCTACCTAGTGGTAGCCCTATCCCGGGTATTTATTTTTTACCAAATTTTTATAGCCCCGTAAGAGTCTCGTCGATTGGAAACTATTCTCAGTTGAAGGTCCGGCCAGATTACGTGATTTGGAGGGTCGAATAGTCGTTTCCGTCCGTTTAGGGGTTTGACCGCGCCGATTGACCTGACGGATCGAGCCTTGTCGTTGTCCGATGGAGCTGAATTTTTTCCCACCCACGTAATTTGTTATACTGGTCATATCTGACGGTCGGTTTTCAGTTCCTCTTCTCCAATCACCAAACTCACGTTATATGTACTAATGTTGTATAACTTTTTTATATAAGTATTGAGTTTAAGTTTCGTTTTGAAGACAACATATACGTAGAGGCCTCAAACGCAAAAAAGTTATGAAATAAGATATGACCGGAACGGTGAAATACGTCAACCCGTGAAAAATGAAGATATTTCGGTAAAATTTCGGTGCCGGTTGTTCCGGTCAACGAATTTCTCTTATTTCTACTTAGTGGTAGCCTATATCCCGGGTATTTATTTTTTACCAAATTTTTATAGCCCCGTAAGAGTCTCGTCGATTGGAAACTATTCTCAGTTGAAGGTCCGGCCAGATTACGTGATTTGGAGGGTCGAATAGCCGTTTCCGTCCGTTTAGGGGTTTGACCGCGCCGATTGACCAGACGGATCGAGCCTTGTCGTTGTCCGATGGAGCTGAATTTTTTCCCACCCACGTAATTTTTTATGCTGGTCATATCTGACGGTCGGTTTTCAGTTCCTCTTCTCCGATCACCAAAATCACGATATTCTGAATTTTATGATAGAACTCTTGGCCGACGAAGAAGAAGACATCTTGGGCGACGAGATTTATAGTGAAGAACATCGTCGCCCAAGTAGAGTATCTTAGGCGACGACTTCAAAAATCGTCGCCCAAGATTATCTTGGCCGACGATTTTCAAAAAACAGGGCGACGATTTTTGCAGAATCGTTGCCTAAGAACGCCAATATAAAAGGCAAAAATTCGGAACCCTAACCATTCGCGCAGCCGCTCACAAATCCATGCCCTCTCTCTCTCTCTCTGAAAATCCACCAAAGCCCTCTCTCTCTCCCTCTCTCCGACCCCGACCCCGCAACCCGACGCCGACCCCGACCCCGGCCCCGACCCCGACCCCGACCATGAAAGAGCTTCTTTTGGGGTTTTCTGGTTTTATTTTTACAACATCCCAACTGGGTTCACCTCTTTATAGAGATTGAAGAAATTGTCTTGGTGTTTTGCTTCATGTACTATATTGTATGTTGTATATTACTCTTCCATATAGTAAATATTGTATGTTGTATCTTTAAGGCCAAGATAGAAATTGGGATGACTTTTAGCGTCCAACTCTGCCTAGAACTTAGAATTTGTTCATTATTATGTTGATTTTACTTGTTTTAATTGGATTTTTTTTGCTTGGGTCGGATCCTGCAGGCCTTGCAGTTTGTGCAGGACAACCCTGATGAGGTTTGCCCTGCTGGGTGGAAGCTTGGGGAGAAGTCAATGAAGCCAGACCCCAAGCTCAGCAAAGAGTACTTCTCTGCAATATAGTGGGAACACTACATATCTATGTGAGATAGGAAGGTGTAAACGAGTTTTGTATTCGTGTAATGTCCATTTCTAGAGTTCTTGGTGAAATTTGAGCAGCGAATGTGAAGAATAAACCCGATGTATTGAACTTGCCCAGTTTTCAGCACATTCAAGTAGTATACTATTTCGTTCTTCTTACCCCCTTTTTTCTTTTAGCATATTCCTGTTTCAATGATATGGTCCAACTGTGGCATACTTGTAAGGCAGCAGCACTATGGAACCATAGTGTTATCTTATCAGAAAATTGTAAGGTGGAAAGAGACTTTAAGTCTTTACTTATTTTTTTTCATATTCAGTATGTGTATCAATCTGAATCATAGGTAAAGCTGATATTGCTTGAGTTTTGTAGTTTGAGTTGAGAGAATAACGTAAGTTGCAAAATTAGTGAAGACAAATCAAGTTTTTGTGCAACGAGGCAGCTTAGATTCTAATATGATTCAAACCTTAACTCTCCCGTTTCTGAATCAGAAATATAACATAGCTGCAGCATATAGAGCAACAATAATATAAACTTGGGAGCTTGATACTGAATTCTATCCATTCAAAATAGGAGCTTGACCAAAATTTAAATATATCTTAGGCGACGAAATTGCTAAATCGTCGGGCAAGACTTACCATATAAGACGACGAAAAAAAATTATCGTCGCCTAAGATGTAGTGATCTTAGGCGACGAAATATTTAGTTTCGTCGCCCCAGGTTATAACATCTTAAGCGACGAAAAAATTTTTTGTTGGCCAAGGTGTTAAATCTTGGGCGACGAATATTTTTGGGCGACGAGAAGTAGATTTTAGGCGACGAAATTCGTATCGTCGCCTAAGAATTACTCTTAGGCGACGACGGAATGAATTTTCGTCGCCCAAGTTCTTGGCCGACGCACTTCTGGCGACGACGTCTTGGCCGACGACATGTCGTCGCCTAAGTACTTAGGCGACGAAATTTTTTAACAGGGCGACGATTTTTTTTCGTCGCCCAAGTTGAAATTTCTGGTAGTGATTGGCAAAAACCCTAGCATAGCCAATATGCTAGCATCATCATCCTCTTTGGGTATTCAAAACTCTAGTCAAGCATATGCTACCTCCTTGGTCTTCGCTAACTCGAAGGTTATCGAACTCTCAGATTGTGTCTTTGCTCCTCCCAAAAAGAAGAGAAGACGCCCTATGGATTCACAGAACAGAATGAGTCAGAAGAAGATGCAAGAGAAAGAGAAGCCTCCTATCATCACCCATGAACCAGTTAAAATGACATTGGTTGCAACTGAAGGTCAAAAGAAGAAGCAGGGACGTCTTGTCGGCTCTAGAAACCCAAAAGAGATGCCAATTAGGAAGATTCGACTCCTTCCTCGAAGCCCTAACTTGAAGGGCAAGGAGGTTATTTGAAGTTTTTTTTTTCTATTTCCCTTTATGCAATTTCAGTTGTTTCTGTTTATTTCAGAACAATTGCTCTTGGTCCATGTTTTTCACATAGGGGAGCTTTTATTTTCTTACTTTTAGTTTGTTAGAAACAATTACATATGATCTATATGCTAGTAGATTATAGGCTCTTTGTGAGCCGAAATTTGTAAGGAGGATGCAACCCTCATACGTATCAGATGATCTTACTTGTCCTTTGTACACATGACAACGGATCGATTCGTATTGTACCTTCTATTTTAGTACTAATGACAAAATTGTTTTTCAGTTCAAAAAAAAATATAGTAATTGCATTCTTATTTGCAAGCATTGATTAGTTATAAATTATTAAATTTTTATTTCCCATTAAATCTCATATGTTATTTTTTTTGGATACTGTTATTTTCTTATATATATATATATTAATGAAGTATAAAGTGTAAAGACAAAGAGAGATAATAAGAGAATAGAGAATTATCATATTATTCATTGATAGAAATTTTTTTTATAAGGAATTACAAAGTACCAATATGGTAATGATAAGGAATACATAGTCATATTATAACTGCATATCCTGATAGCATAAGGCCAAAACACACATAAGGAATATATTAGAATGATGCAGAATATCCTAGAACACTCCTCCTTGTGTCGCGCGCTGCTATGCCGATGGTGCTGATATGTTGCCTCATTAAAAACCTCGTCAAGTGACAAAAACCCTGTGGGATAAAAACTGAACCTTGATCGTAGGAGAAAAAGAGTACAACGCATCCTTCACATTTGATAGTGACATGTATGTATGTGGTAGACTCCCCCTGAAGTTCGCACCTCCTCTTGAACTTTACATCAATCATAGGACTCTTCCTGATTCTTACTAATCACGGAAGTTTCAACAACTTAGCATGGCTCATTAACATGTCTTCAAATATGGCATTGGACAGTAATTATCTAGATCATGCCGTATTGTTCTCAAATGATCTTTTACACTTTAGATATTGGGGAGAAGGCCGCTTGTGAACTCAAAACATAAGTTTGTGCAGGAAATTGGATTTCTGCGCAGTATGACCTTTCGTTATTAGAACAGAAGTAACTTCCTCTAGGAAATACGTATGAATGAACCGTAAATGATTTTGGAAACTAGACTCATTTATCTTTCCAATCATATATTACACACATTCTGGTTCATCAGGAGCTGTTCACAAAGTCCAGTCAAAGTTGACTGTTTTGCCAAAATTAGATTCTCGGACAAATTCGTCCTACGTTACAAAAACGGCCATAACTCACTCAATATAATAGCTATGATGAAACAGTGATGTCCTTGGAAAGTAGACACATATAACTTTCCAATGGTTCTAATTTCACCATTTTCCAGTGAGTGAGATTTCCTGTAGGTCCTGTGAAAGTTGACCTGCGAAACTTGGCAGATTCTGATTTCGCTATTGATGTGTCTTTCTTATGTAGGGATATAATAAGCTTCAACCTTTCATACCATTAAGTATTGAAAAAAAGAGTTACTGCCATTAGATTGGCATTGCGTGGGCGCATAGCTACACTTAGCTTTACAACTTTTCATAGCAAATGAGATGTCAAGTTTTTCTTATTATGTTGAGTACATTGATGCGTCTTGTTGTACTTAGATTGTCATCTTGCTTTAGACAAAACAACAGATCTCTCTTTAAAGTAAAGACTTTAACTAATCATGGGAGTATATGTAGGCCTCACTAGTTATAGAGCGCCTAAGCTAATTGATGGAAAATTATCATCAATACAGTCATCAAGTGCCATATTGAGACCATGTCTTCCTAAGATTTTTTTCATTCTAACTTCGGATGTTGATACATATTGGCATTTCTTGTTCAATCAAGAGTCCATGTAAATCCGGAATGAACACGTAAATGCATAATTCACCATATCCCTTCAAAATCAAGTAGAGTCCATGTGCGTTCCAAGACCTTTAGCAAATGCGTGTTTCTATGGTTTGGAGCCACTTGATTCAGATTAATGAAGTTCGTTTAAGACCTTCATGTATATCTCTGATCCCGTAGAGTGTTATTATGACCACATGCATATGCTACATGTTCAGTTATTCAAAAACTATCAAACTGACAAAGTAGTGGAGTGCAATGACATCCATTACGAGAGCATATCTCATCGTAGTCGATCTCAATGCATGTTAGTGAGAGATCTTGCGCCATAAGGTGATCCTAAGCTCTTGTTCTCACAACGTTATCTAACAAAGACATAGTTGATAGGGTTTAGCTTGCGTTGTCAGCATCACCTGCCCAAGAACCTATCTCTTTGTTAATGCTAGATTGCATCTTTCCATTAGGCCAATTAACTAAGTTGATATCCATCAACGAAGGGTGATTCGATAGTGGACTTATTATCCCACGTCCTCATGTACACTAGTGTAATACTTGTAGAGATCTCTATATGAATTGTATTTGACATTGAGGTGTCCCCCAACGATAATCACAATTCAGACTTCATGAGATGAATTTGAGTATCACTGATCAATGGATCAAGTTGTGCCAAGCTTGCTTTCTTTCTAGTGCGAGAAAGTATCGAACCTAAGGGTCTCCCTCATTTTGGGGAGTCACATGGCCTTGTGACCTTAATTTTTCAACTATATGGCGTCACCATATCACCATCCATGGTGATGGCACAAAGACCAACTTCTTTTGGTTGTGCCATGGCCTATTGATATGACATCAATCTTTGTAGACATATTTACAGCATGTGATCTCGTCACTTTAACACTTTAAGCTTTTGAGATGAAGATGAGACTTAGTAGGGACAAACCACGATAATTCGCCTTAGGCATCGAGTACATCAAAACTCAAAGGAGCAGAATGCTACATTGCTCTTGCATACAAAACCAAGCTGTTATGAGACTCGATAGAAGTCACAAACGATGTTTTTAATGGGTTGTCCTTTGGATTGGTCACACATAATCCGAAAAAACCGCGAATTGATCAAACATAATTCGGAAAAAGGCCTCGGATTGATTAAACACAATCCGGAGAAAGGTCGAGGTTGATCATACATAACCTTGATAAGGAAACAAGAGTAATCAAACACACTCTTGACCCGTGAATAAAATTCCGGAATTTTGGTACCTGCACGCACAAAATCTTAAGCATAGAATGGAGATGGAGATGAAAAATGGGAGAAATCACTTTATCTCCCCCGAGTTTATTGAACTTTGAAGAGTTTAGGGTTTAAAACATACCATAAAATTTCTTCGAAAAACTCAGATTTTTTGATCTGAAGCTCGATCGGCGAAACTAGAAAAGCGGCGGTCGGGAGCAGCGATAACGTCGGGGCCGAGGCAGGGCCTAGAACTTTTGGTTTGAGAAAGAATTGTTTTTTAGGGTAGACTATTGACTCTATGGTTAAAACAAGTGCATGATAATGTGATAAATGATAAAATGTAAAGACAAAGAGAAATAGTAAGAGAATAGAGAATCATCATCTTATTCATTGATAGAAGCCATTTTTATAGGGAATTACAAAGTACCAATATGGTAATGATATGGAATACATAGTCTTATTCTAACTACATATCCTGATAGCATAAGACCAAGGCACACATAAAGAATATCCTAAAATGATGCAGAATATCCTAGAACATATATATATATATACCTCTCTTATTGATATTTTGCACAAAAAACTTCCAAGGTATCATTTTAACCAAATAAGCCACAGTTCATCAACTCCACTAGATCTTAACTTTCTTTGTTAAGTCTTATAGCTCCTTGTATTCTTGTCTATGCATGTGGAAAACATATATATATACGTAGGAATGAATAGAATGTTGGGACAGTAGGGTGCGGTAATGCAAAAGAATATTTGGATTTTTGGTATTGTAAATGAGTAATTAAAGTGAACAACAAATTAAAAAAATATATGTAGGGTGAGAAAAAAAATGTATGGTGAATAAAAGGGAGTTCTTTTAATGAAGACCGTTAAGTTGATTGAGGACTAGTTGATGACTTTTCGGTTTATGATTTAACGACCTATTTTTTGATCATATCTTGGAATCTCATCCGTTCAGTTTTTAAGTTTATATGAGTAGATTATTCATACAAATTTTCAGTCAAATCGGTGATCGTTAAGGTAACAAACTATATCAAATTAATAGACAAACCAAATTATAAACCGTTCAAGTTCATAATTGGTAAATCACACTTATAAATGTTTTAAATGATCTATTCATAAATACTTATAAACTGAACGATCAAGATGTGGATATAATATCGAATAGTGGGATAAGTTAGAAAATTTTCAACTAATCCCCAACTGAAAAGTTTTCACTAGAAGGGCTTCCGTGTATAAATTAGTTAGGTCGCACGGTGACCATAGTCGCACCCTTTTCATTTTTATATTTTTATTTATATATATTTCTATAGTTTATTACACATGTCAATATGTATTAAGGGTGTGTAATTAAAATTTTCTCTATCAAATTTGATACTGTTTAGTTTTGGTAAGTATATAAATTAAGTTCGTGTATATTCTATTTTAAATTGAGTTCTCTTGCAAAAGTCAACCAAGCTTGGAGGAGAAAGAGAGTGATGACTCAGTAATTATTGGCATTCGGTATGGGAAAACTCCAGATTGAAACGGATTCTATTCCGAAACTGTTCCTAAAATTTCATGGCTGGAAACATCGTCTAATACATAAACGACATTAATAAAGATTCAATTTTCCTGCAAATACCAAAAAAAATACCATTGATCGAGTGCAACCAACCTCATCCGGAATTCCAGTTTTGGATTTCTATTAAATGTGAGGCATTATATATACTATAAAGAGACCCAGCCTCTATATTAGATGAAAGGAAATGAAGAAAGTAGTGCTCCTAAAACGCTTTCTGCATTAGAATCGAATTACTTCTGTCTCTGCTTTTCTTGCTCCTAACTGTTTCTGCAGCTGGACCATTGAGCAAAGTTCATGTTACAGTTGCTAATAAGTTGGCTTCAGACTTGGTCCTCGACGCTCATTGCTATTCTAAAGACGATGATCTTGGTGTCCACACCCTCCCCTTTCATGCCTCCTTTGAATTCAGCCTTCGACCTCATGTTTTCTACAATACAATATTCACCTGCGATTTTTAGTGGCTAAATAAGGGTCGTCACGAGCAGTTTAATATATACGAGTACACCAGAGATCATTGTCGAAATTGTTCATGGATCATTACTGCAATTGGGCCACGCATGCACAACTTCGATAGGCAAAATGTGAATTGTCTTTCCTGGGTTGAAGGTTTATTGGTCATGTTGCCTATGTTATTAGCTATCCTTCAATTCAAACGTTTGGCAATTTTATGCAATTGTTTCTCCAGATCGAGAATTAATGTATAAATAAATAATAAGCATTATTATTTGCAAGTATTTGATTAGTATAATGATTATTATTATTTTTATTTTCATTTTATGTTAAATCTCGTATGCTATTTTCACATATACCAATGTAATAAGCTGTGTTTATATATTTTTGTTTTTATTTTTGAAAAGGGGATTTTAGATGAAATGATATAAAAAAAAAATTAAAAAAATTAGAGAGAGAAATATACTATAGTTGGTAATACATATGGAAAAAATTTAGTCAAGCCTTGAATTAATCAACTGAAGGTTTTTACACACACATGTAATTACCTCCGAAGGGCCACGTCATGTAATCACCTCCGAAGAGCAACTTATTGAACATAACGGTTTCGGTTTCAGTGCACTACGGTGCATCTGAACTAGTCATGCAGAAGACACATGCATGGGCTAACATATTCATACACTATGCCAATAACATTATCAGATGACACAAGAAACACGACATATAAAGCTGCATTTCAAAATAGTGTCGTTTGATGGTTTTTGTGGCTTTTTAGACGACATATAAAATCTAAATGTCGTCTCAATGACATGCCGTCAAATCCCGATTCTTAAGTTAATTTGAGGGTATTTAGTTTTGTGTTACTTTGACATTTTACTGTTTTGAGTAACCGTTAACTATTTAAGGACCCTAGAGTTGACTTTTTGTAGGAAAATTATTCTAGGGAAATTCCTATAAGGAAGTCGTAAATGACATTAATACGAATCTGTGGACATGCTATACGTTGAAATTAGAGTTCGTATGTGAAAGTTATGGTGTAAAATGTAAAGTTATTATTTCGATGAAGAGTATTAAAATTGGAAACTTACCATTTGAGGTAAGGTAGAATCAGTTTTCACCCCTCACTCTCTCTCCTCCCTCCCGCGTCTCTCTCCTCCTCCGGATTCGTCGCCTTCGTCAGCCGCCATCCTGCCAAGATAGGCGGCAAGATTGGTATCAAATTGAAGCTCGGAGCATCATATACAAGTCTAGGTAGATGGCAGCTCGTGTCGTGCCGCCATGAGAGAACAAGCTCATCGTGAAGTACAGCTGTGCCGCGGAGGTGTTCTCACCGGAACTCCTTTTTCCGGCCACCAAAAATGGAGCTGCTGGTCTCGTTTGGAAGCTCTCCTCCTATGCAAAAAACCCTCAAAAGGTTTCAATCCATCTTGATCTAGGTAAAGAGAATCGGGCATTTGAAATTCTAGGGTATAAATTGAGATTTTTACTGTTTGGCTTCGATTACCCTAGTTAGGTTTGAAATTAGACTTTATGCTAATTATGAAAGTTGTTATGTGTGTTGAGAGAAAGATTGTGTCAAATTTTAGTGAACATTAGTGGTCACCGGAGTTAGGCTGGTCGGCCGCCGCTGCCGGCGGTGCCACCTCTTAGGGGTAGTTTTGCATGTTTTTGAGTCATTATAATGAGAGGAGTCTAATGGTGGGAAGTTAGTAATTTTTGGAGAAGTTTTGGTTAGGTTAGGGATTTTTCAAAGATTGAAGATTTTGGCGGTTGTTAGCGCCCCAAATTAATATTTTACTTGACAGTAAATGTCTATGTGAATATTAATTAAATTCTCCGTCCACGTCACAACCAGCAAGCCCAAGTTCTTTAAGTTTACAAGTAATGGCCCGCCCGTGAGGCTACGCGAGCTAACCTACACAGTTCGCATGTGAAATTGACTTCACGCGAACACATAGCTCGCGCATGGAATAACTAGCTGACTCCGCGTAGGCGAGGCGAGATTGACACTTCGCGTAGGCGAGGCAAGCGGAGTACATCAAGGCGAGCTGGCAAACTGGCTCACGTGGGAGGCTTCGCGTAGAAGTCATAGGTGGAGTCCGCGTGCATCACATTAATCGTTGAAGACTTTTACAAATCTTTGACATGCTTCGGGTAAATCCTTGTGGCCCTTTTAATATAAAAAACCGTTTTAAGGCTCGCGAGCTACAATAGCCCGCGAGATAGAAGCAAGAATCAGGAGCTCGCGGGATAAAGATGCACCTAATTCTAGTTCGCATAGGAGTTTATAATTGGGCGGCGCGGAAGCAATGCTCTATGCGGAATGAAATGTGCGAATTGGATATGTGTCACAGGATGGTTGGTTCGCGCGGGCGGAACAGTGCCCTTGTGCTACTAGGGTTTCAGAGTTCGATTTGGATTCTAATCATCTTTCTTCCGCCGCAAGTCGAGCTGCTATATAAAGGGCTCAAGGGTTTACAGAAACATCTCACCTACAATCTCTACAACTACAATACAAACTTTTCAACCTAGTTGAAACCTCTAACTCTCCCTAGAGCTTTGCTTTCGCTGTTAAAACACAATCATATCCCTCAACAACCCTCAAAGGACAATCTCCTTACAAACAACACAGAAAAACTGCAAATCAGTTACCCTTCGAGCTACCTCGAAACCCTAACCCTAAGTGCGTCCACGCTTTAGTTCTGAGCCCTCCAGGACTCACCCCCGATCACTCAGACTCCCTATAGTTGCTCTGCTCGCATCCCGCCGTGAGTATCGATCGCATTGTGCTCGTAAATTTCTCATCTGAGGTGGCACCTGGAAACCCCCTTCCGCCTGATCAGAAGTCAGATCTCGAGCACTCAACCCTTTCCTCGTCCGCGAGGTGGCACGCCCGCAACATCTCATTTTCTTTGTTCGCTAGTTACCTCTCGCCCGCGCGCTGAGGATCGTGGCCAAACCAGTTAGAATAAAGATTGAACATTTGGATTTCCTTGGTATCTATTCTAGAATATTAGAATCGATGATTTAAGGTTGTGGTGAAATTTGGTGTGAATCCAGTAAGCTTAACCCTAGTAAGGGTAAGGTGTTAAACGGAAGAGAATTGGGTGTTTATATTTAAATATTTATTTTTCTGGAATTAAAGTTTGGTCCTCAGCATGGTTATTGTGTCAGGATTCGATGAGACCTCACTTAAGTGGTGATTCGGATTTCATCGGGCTTATGCCTAAATTTGTGAGTGAACACTTTGGTTTTTAATAAATATGCATGTAAGATTTTATAATTTATCATTTATTTTCCGAGCGTATATTATAATTTCGGCTTATGAAATGATCTTGAAAACTATTTGAGTTTGATGCATTGATTAATTGTTGGTCATGATTTATAGATATGAGCTCGGATTATTAATTTGGAATTTGAGTTTGGATATTCTTTATGAATTCTGGATTTCATTATGATTGTTTTATTTGTGGACTTTGAGATTTATAAAAGATTTCCAAAAATAAGATTTTCGGTAGTTCGCTATTTATAATTATCTTATTTATTTGTGGAATATCGATCTCGACTTTGAAAATGTTTTAGCGAGTATTTCGGATTGAGATATTAATTAAAATTTTTACTTGATGATTAAATCTCGCTTATAATTATGGTTTGAGAATATTTTGACGCCATTGAATTTTATTTTAATTTCTTATGATAATTTCTTATAGCGACCGAAACCGAGCGTTTCAATTAAAAACTATTTTGTGTCAATTGTAGTATATAGAAAATAAGGGTATCGTTATAAAAGCCGGGGATTAATGGTACCTTTACGATTTACGTTAATTACAAAACAAGATAAAACAAAAGATGATAGTACTAAAGATATGAGGTTTTATGATTATAAGCAAGAGAAAATAAAGAAACAAAATAAATCAGAAAAGAACAGATGGATGAGACGTTAGAGACTTGGAAATCTACCATCAAGTATGTTTCAAGACATGTTAACAACCAAAACTTCAATCATTAAGTCGCAAATTGGTATCAATCAAGAACAAACCGTGAACGCACTGCGTAAGTCCTTATTACTTCCCTTGAATACTTAAGCAAGATGAACACATCATTACTAAGCCTTTAGAATAACCCATCAAGGTATAGAAGCTATCCTATCAACAAATTATTCTAAGCATTAAGATCAATGAAAGTTTAATTGAACAAGTATGTAAAACTAGTGTGGAACGCCTACATAGCATGCAATCTTTTTTATTTGGTTTCACCTATTGTCCTATAGGTTTTACTAGCTTGAATTAAGCCGTATTAACCGGTTAGGAGATTAAACAACCGAATTCTAGCCCCACTCACAAGTTCATAATGTTCTATATTGCGCACTAATTAACATGTTCTTCCAACATTCCTCCTTCACGATAGCGCTTGGGAGACTGCCACCAGTCCAGGAAGGAAGAGGAGGAGATGGCCGACTGTTTGGGACCGGTGAGGCGACCTATGATGGCCGGACGGCGGCAGACAAGCTTGGGAAGATTTCCAGGTAGAGGGAGAGGGAGAGAGAATTGGGAGGGAGGAGAGAGAAAAGAGAGGGGGGAAAATTCGAGCCTTTGCCCAACCGGTCCAATACTACCTATATAGCCCATTTCCAAAATTTAACACCCCAAAATAATACCCTAATAAAAATTACCTTTTACTAGATAAAATTTACTATTTTTCTCCTACGAATAATTCCTTCGAAATAATCGTCCCCCAAAACCCCTCTGGGGACCAATTAAACTATAAACTCATTAACGAAGACAGTAAAACTCTTATTAACATCATGCTAGTAAATAAGATAAAAATTTAAGATTCGGGGCGTGACAGAAACAGATCTCCAATCCTTGAGCTCGGCTAGATGTTATTTCTAGGTACCAAATCACAATGCCACTGCAGACAATGATGGGTCATTTGAGATAAATAAGTACTTAAGTTTAGGTTGGATATGAACCTCCACCTATAATCCGCATATGTAGAAACATTGTTAGGCGATCTCATTCACCGCTAAATTACGGATTGTCACTTTGATAAGACAGTATACCCGCCGTTAGTGAAACGACGTAAATTGTCATGGTTTGTCCCCACTAAGTCTCATCTTGATCCCAAATTCTTAAAGTGTTAAAGTGACGAGATCACATGCTCCAAATATGTCTTCAAGGATTGATGTCTTATCAAGAGGACATGGCGTGACCAAAGAAGTTGGTTATGGCGTCATCACCATAGATGGTGAAATGGTGACGCCATATAGTGGCAAAATTGGTATCACAAGGCCATGTGGCACCCCAAAAGGAGGGAGACCCTTAAGTTCGATATTTTCTCGCATTAGGAAAAAAACGAGCTTGGCGCAACCAGATCCATTAATCAGTGATACTCAAATCTATCTCATGAAGTCTGAATTTTGATTATCGTTGAGGGACGCCTCAATGTCAAATCCAATCCATATAGAGATCTCTACAAGTATTACATTAGTGTACATGAGGATGTAGGATAATGAGTCTACTATCGAACTACCTTTCGTTGATGGATATTAACTTAGTTGATTGGCCTAAAGGAAAGATGTCATCCAACATTAACAAAGAGATAGGTTATTGGGCAGGTGATGCCGACATCGCAAGCTAAATCCTATCAACTATGCCTTTGTTAGATAGCGTAGTGAGAATAAGAGCTTAGACTTACCTTATGGCGCATGGTCTTTGACTAACACACATTGGGGACGACTACGATGAGATATATTTTCTTAATGGATGTCATTGCACTCCACTACTTTGTCAATTTGGTAGTTTCTAAATAACTGAACATGCAGCCTATGAATGTGGTCATAATAACATCTCTATGAGATCAGAGATATACATGAAGGTCTTAAATGGACTTCATTCATCCGAATCAAGTGGCTCCAGACCACAAGAGCACACGTTTGCAAAAGGAAGTTTGAAATACACACTAAGTAACTACTTGATTTGGAAGGGATATGGTGAATTATGCATTTGTGTGTTCATTCTGGATTTACATGGACTCTTGATTGAATAAGAGATGCCAATATGTATCAACATCCAAAGTTAAAATGAAAAAATCTTGGGAAGACACGCTCTCGATAAGGCACTCGATGACTGTATTGATGATGATTTTCCATCAATCGGCTTAGGCGCTTCATAACTAGTGAGGCCTACATATTCCCTATGATTAGTCAAAGTCTTTACTCTAAAGAGAGATCCGTTGTTTTGTCTAAAGCAAGATGACAAATATATGCTAAGAGATGAAATTCCTATCTAAGTACAATAAGACACATCAATGTACTTAACATAATACGAAAGACTTGACATCTCATTCGATATGAAAAATTGTAAAGCTAAGTGTAGCTATGCGTCCATGCAACACTAATGTAATGGCAGTAACTCTTTTTTTTAATACTTAATGGTATGAAAGGTTGAGGCTCATTCTATGTCTACATAAGAAAGACACATCAAAAGCGAAATTAGAATCTGTCAAGTTTCATAGGTCAAATTCCACGTGACCTATATGAAATCTCATCACTCACTAGAAAATCGTGAAATTAGTACCATTAGAAAGCACTATGTGTCTACTTTCTAGGAACACCAAAGATTTGATCATATCTATCATATTGAGTGAGTTATGGCTATTTTGGTAAAGTATGACGAATCTGTCTGAAAATCTAATTTTGGCAAAATAGTCAACTTTGACTGGACTTTGTAAACAGCTTCTGCTGAACCAAAATGTGTGAAATATACGGTTGGAAAACTAAATGATTCTAGTTTCCAAAACCGTTTACGGTTCGTGCATATGTATTTCATATAGGAAGTTACAGCTGTTCTAGTAATTAAAGGTCATGCTGCGTGAAAATCTGATTTCCTGCACGAACTTATATTTTGAGTTCACAAGCAGCATTCTCCTCAAGATCTAAGAGTAAAAGATCATGTTTGAGGACAATACGGCATGATCTAGTTAATTATTGTCTAATGCCACATTTGAAGACATGTTAAAGAGCATTGATATGCTAAGTTATTGAAAGTTTCGTGATTAGTAAAAACAAGGAAGAGCCCTATGATTGATGTAAAGATCAGGGGGAGGTGCGAACTTCAGGGGAAGTCTAGCACATACATACATGTCTCTATCAAATGTGAAGGGTGCGTTGTACTCTTTTTCTCATACAATTAAGGTTTAGTTTTTCTCCCACATGGTTTTTGTTCCTTGACAAGGTTTTTAACTAGGAGACTTATTAGTACCATAGGCATACCGGCACGCGGCATAAGGGGGAGTGTTATAGGATATTCTATATGTGTGTCTTGGCCTTATGTCATCAGAATATGTAGTTAGAATAAGACTATGTATTCTTTATCATTATCATATTAGTATTTTTTAATTCCTTATATAAAGAGCTCATATCAATGAATAAGATGATGATTCTCTTACTAGATCTCTTTGTATCTACACTTTATACTTCATCAATTCAGATATTTTACTAAATACACAACCCAAAATACCTAAAATATCATTAATCTAAAAATCCATAAAATATAATATTATGTGACTATATTAACATTATTATTATTATATAATTAATGTATATTTAAATAAATTAACATTTTATGGATGTTCATATCTATTACTTGTGTTAGTTCCTGAGAAATCATTTCAAATTCTTAAACATGAAAATGATAAACAAGATGAAAAATACATATCTGAATGGTGTGAAATATAATGAAATAAGTGTTCATATGCATAACAATTACATCGTTGGACATTTTGACACTCTAAATTTGGAAATTACGAATCTTTAAGGACAAAAAAAAATTGATTATCTAAATTTCCTTGCAAATTTTTTGTTTACTTTGATAGTTTCCCTAAATAAGTTCTCAATCTTAAAACTTTAATTTGTTCTAAATCACTTTATAAGTTTTCAAAAATAAGTTTTTTTTTAATATTTTAATTTGGTTTATATTTCACATTATTAGTTTTCAAATATAATTTGTTTTTAATATTTAAATTCTATTACACATGCTTTTTTTGGTCATTTAACATACCAATCAAATCTGATTTGAAATATCAAATAATAAGGATGTGTATTAAGTTATTTGAGGTGTGTATTTAAAATTTCTCTTTTGCTTATTTATTAGAATCCATTAATATAAAGACAGTTTCAGAAGTTCACAATTTGATGAATTTTTTAACTGCTCGCTTTATAGTAGTAGAGATGAATTGTATCACAGAGTTAAAATCAATTATAAAAAAAATAGCATGCTAACGAAAAAGATTTTTTTCTTCTTTTAATAGCTTTGGTAATGTTCGTGCAAAAGAAATGTTACTTCATCTCAAGATTTGGACAATAAGAATGTATATATGCTTTTGTGCACTTTTGAATTAAGTATACTTTAAATTATATAAAGATTTTGGCAATTAAATCGATTGTGAAATGTTACTTCATCTCAAGATTCGGAAAATAAAAATGTATATATGCATTTGTGCACTTTTGAATTATTTTGGCAATTTCTGGATTGTAAATTTGTGATAAGGAAGAACAAATCAAAACCAGATTTTATCAAACAATGAAAATCTACTTTCTACAAATTGAAATCATCCCAAATTAATTAGACAATGTAGTAGTACTAGTATAAATCGTGGACTCCGTAGGGGAACCTACTATATAGAAGATCCATTATTCCCTCCACAAAACCTCTTCAAAGAGTCATGGCATTGTTCGCAAGAAATGTACTACTGCTATTCATGCTTGCGTTTTCTATAAAAGTTTGTGATGCTAACGCAAGAGTACGAGTTCTGATCACCAACGAAATGTCTGATTATCAGGGCAGACCGAACATGACGATCACTCTTCATTGTAGATCAAGGGACGACGATCTTGGTGTCCATCAGGTCACCTATCTTGAGAACTACGAATTTAGTTTTCTCCCAAGCATTGTAAGAAATACGATATTCGAGTGCGGTGTGAAGTGGGATGGTGACTCTCACAGTTTCGTTGCATATAACAAAAACAAGGACAAAAGCAAGTGCAGAATTTGTTTATGGAAAATAAAACCAGAAGCTCCATGTAGGTATAACTACGGCACAAAGCAATACGATTGCGTTGATTGGTGGGACTGGCCTCATTCCTCTAAGGTGAAGTGTATTGCTTAATCTGCAAAAATGATAGTATATAAACTCATAATATGTATTTCGATCTTAATCTGGATTCTGGAATAATGAAGAGAGAACTATGTAATTCTCATAATTGATTAATTGAGTAATGGAAAGCTCCTAATTATATGACTATATTTGACGAATGTTATGTGTGCTCATGTATGAATTCAATTGTAGTGATTTGCTGTAAAGCTTTAAAAATGTCTACAATATGTTAACATATAGCATATCGAATAGTTGGAAGTTTGTGATTGAATGACAGATTGACAATAAGACCATCTGTTAGCCAAGTGTGAAGATGCAAGAGAGATGGTTGATCAATCAAAGTTAATCACAAAACAAAAACGAACACAGACTATGGTGAAGTTGACATATAATTAACGATCAGCAAATTAAAGAGCTGATCAAATGAATATAGGTGAACTTTTAGGAAACGGCATTTGTGGGACTATCTTCCCCGCAACTCTGATTTGTGCGTGGTTAAGTTGGGTGATTGTTGCGGTTTTTTTTTTTTTTTTGGTCGACTGTTGCAGTTCATATGGGTCAATTAAAACAATATAATTGAGCTAGTATTGTTAAATTTGTGACAAGCCACAATCTCCGACCTTCGTTTAGGATCACAAGCCAAACAAGTAAAAGTCAACACAAATTGAACTATCACAATTTACAAACGAGTAATTTTAAATACACATATCCAATCTCTTAATATACACCTCTTATTTAATACACTATATATCTAGTTTTTCATTTCAATATTATACTAAATACGCATCTCAAACTGTCTAAAATACCCTCAGTATCTAAAACTAATAATAATAATATTTTATTTAATATAATTATTATATATTTACTATTTCATACTTTACATATTCTCTTTTATTTTGTGTTAGATTTTTTTGATCGGATTAAAAAAAATTCTTGATACTTTTCAAGTTATACTCAACAAGAGTAATATTATATTCGAATTCTAAATCTCCAATATGACATCAATCGGTTAGATTTTGAAGAAAAAAAATATATTAAACATACATAATTTTTTCAAAGTTAAGAAACTACTAAAAGTACAATAGCATAAAAACTAGTTTTTAGTCTGTAAGATAAAAACTAAAGTTGATAAAAAAACCAAATGAATCGGTAAATAATACATGTGATTACGATAGTAGTCTAAATTTAGGTGATGAATTTTGGAGAAGAGGTTTTCATTTTTTTCTTTTGATGCGTAGTAATAGTGGAGAAGAATTACGTTTTAGGAAAGTGGAAGTTTCTTATTCTTTTCTCTTTTTTCCCTAATAATTGATGGATGTTTTTATAATTAAACATACCTATAAAATCTGATGTGAAATATAAAATAATAGGGGTGTGAATTAAGAGATTAGAGGTGTGTATTTAAAATTTCTCTTTACAAACCTACCACAAAAAAGAAAAAAAAAATAAGGTGCGTCTATTGTCACCCCACAAACCACTTTACTCACCCCACATTCTCTTCACACCCTACTCATATAATTTTAGTTGTAAGTCTACTTTGTTCACCTATTAACAATACCTCAAAAACCTTTTTCTCAATTTTACTTTATTCACCCTACATTCTCTTCATATATTTTGTCAAATTTAGATTTACTCAAGGTAAGTAAAATTACAAAGTAAACAAAAATTCACATGAAAGTATAAATCCAAGTTAAAGAACAAGAAAAAACTCTCAAATTTAACAACTCAATGGTATTAATCGATATCAAGATGCACAATGTCTGTAAATCTATCTTTAGCAACGCCTTCCATACTTTCATACCGTTGTTCATAAATACGATACAGTAGTTGTCCATGAGAATTTACACACAAAGTGGACATGAGAAATAGTGAGTAAAGGGATAGATGAATCATCAACAAAGAAAAAAAATACAAACAGTTTACCTCATCTTCAGATTAAATGCCAATGTCTTCAGACTCACGACCAAATATGATAAATCTGGGTTGAGTTATAAAATTTGTGTTCATCTAAAACAAAAAGATAAAAAAAAAAAGATAAAAAATTTGTAATTTATAACAATTTATTGTCATTTACTGTAATTTTACATCAGGGCATTTTGGTAATTCAATAAATTAACAACGTGTGGGGTAAGCAAAATGGTTTGTAAGGTGGTAATATACGCACCCTAAAAATTAACTCATTTTTTTTTTTGTGAAGAACAATAAATTATATTAATGAAATGTGACTGATACATACAGGCATCTAAATTAAGGGTTGGAGATGAAGTTGTGAAGCCCTCAGTTTGAATATGAGATGTTGAAAGTGAGCGAAATAAAAAGCACCGTACGTAATTTTAAAGCAGAGCCCGACTCCAGATAAGTTCTGATAACAATAGCAAGACGAGATGATTTACTTAGGTCAAAAGTTTATTAAGTAAAAAGTTTTGTCACCAAACCAAACTCAATGTATTATGTATTAAACATTATAAACATTAATAAATTAAAAATTAATAATTTGTTGAAGGAAAAATACATTAATGTGCCTTCGTCAGTGTCTTCGTCAAAGTAACTGACGAAGAGAGAATCATGTGATTATATATAATTGAGCAATTATACATTATTAGGTTTCATTACATTATAATTAACATTTGTAATTGTTGTAGTCATCTCTTATATAAGAGAGTTTTCTAATGAGAATATGTAGACCAATTCCAATTGTCATATTTTTCCTATAACACATTATCAGCACGTAGTTCTTGTTAAGAAATTGATGCCCCGCCACGCAAGTGCTAGAAATCAGATGGAAAGAAGAAATAAACAAGCCCAAGCAGAACACAAGATTTAACGAGGTTTGATCAATATCCTTGCTTACGTCCTTGGAGAGTACCACATTCATTAATGAGAGAATAACACAAGTACAAGATTACACCACTCATGTTTAAACATAAGCCCTTGTATCCAAAAGGACACCCCTTGTGCACCCTCTCTCAACCTAAAAGATTACTCTACCCCAAGAGTTATTCGCACTCTTGAACACAACTCACCCTATCTTCTATACACAAATACCCTTAGAGTTGCTCTTTTCCTCTCTGTAGTCGGTAGTCAGTAAACTACCTCCTCCGCCTATAGACCAGTCATTGAACTTGTAGACAGACATCCCGCCTACCTCGCCATGGAGAAAGATCATCAATGCAGCAACGGGAAGGTACTCTTCCAAACTCCACAAGAAGGCACCGTGATAGACGTTATATGCAGTCTGTCCCACATCTTAAACATAATGTAAGAAGAAACCTTCCTTGTCTATAAAAGGAAGGTTTCCCCTCTAGATATAGGGATCAGATAAAAACCCACCCAACGAGATATAGGTATCTGGAAAACTGTCCTCCACCTCGCGAGATAGATCCTCTCACATTCCCCCCTTCCTCTAGACCGCGCGGGATGGTTCCTCTTGTACCCCGCGCGGGATGGAAACTATTGTAACTCCTCCACCCCGCGGATAAACCCTACCGCGCGGGATTGGTAGCCCACCCCTCTCCCATTTGTAATCCTCCAGACAGAGCGGGATGGTTCCTCTTGTACCCCGCATGGGATGGAAACTCTTGTAACATAAAAGGCCTATTGGCCATGATAGTAGAATCTTAAGTGGACGTAGCCGTGCCCTCCGATGGCATAGTGAACCACTATAAATATTGTCCTTGTTCATATTTATGTTCCACCGTGCTTCTGCAGAGCCTGCGGGATCTTGCAGAAACAATTGGCGCCGTCTGTGGGAAATGTTACTAACAGTCATGTTGTTCTACCACCCGAGAGGTAGGATGGAGGCGAGGCGAGATAGCTCGCGTGGAAGCAAGGAGAAGTGGCTCACGAGGATTCGAGGCGAGATACCTCACATGGAGGCGAGGCGAGATAGCTCGCGTGAAAGCAAGGCGAAGTAGCTCGCAAGGAAGCGAGGCGGGATAGCTCGCGAGGAAGCGAGGCGGGATAGCTCGCGAGGAAGCGAGGCGAGATACCTCCCTTTGAGTGAGGCGAAGTACCTCGCAAGGAAGTAAGGCAAGATAGCTCGCGAGAATGCGAGGCGAGATAGCCTGCATGGGAGCAAGGCGAGATAACCCGTCCAGGGTTATTTTTGTCATCGGGATTTCCCCAACAGCAGAATCCCGCCCGTGGTTCTTTTGTCCCACAATGGCTCATGTCTGATGCCACCCGCCCATGGTTCTTTTGTCCGCGGGATATGAAATCCAACAGTAAGGGGCCCGCCCGGGTTATTTTTGTCAGCGGGACAGTTCAAGAGCAGATCTACAATGGCTCATGTCCGATGCCACCCGCCAATGGTTCTTTTGTTCACGGGATAGGAAGTCCAACAGCAAGCGGGCCCGCTCGTGGTTCTTTTGTCCGCGGGATATGAAGTCCAACAACAAGGGGCCCGCCCGGGTCCTTTTTGTCAGTGGGACAGTCAAAGAGCAGACCCACAATGGCTCATGTCCGATGCCACCCGCCCATGGTTCTTTCGTTCGCGGGATAGGAAGTCCAACAGCAAGCGGGCTCGCCCGTGGTTCTTTTGTCCGCGGGATATGAAGTCCAACAGCAAGGGGCCCGCCCGGGTCCTTTTTGTCAGCGGGACAGTCCAAGAGCAGACCCACAATGGCTCATGTCTGATGCCACCCGCCCATGGTTCTTTTGTCAGCGGGATATGAAATCCAACAGCAAGGGGCCCGCCTGGGTTCTTTTTGTCAGCGGGATAGTCCAAGAGCAAACCCGCAACGGCTCATGTCCGATGCCACCCGCCCATAGTTCTTTTGTCCGCGGGATAGGAAGTCCAACAGCAAGGGAATCCCGCCCGGTTATTTAGTCAGCGGGATGGGATCATGCAAGAAAAGATAGAAGGAAAATTGTGAGTCCCGCATAAGTGTCAACGGGAGGAAGCATGCAACAACTGCTTAGGAAAATTTTAATTCCCAGATAATAACTAACGGGAGGAAGCATGCAACAACTGCTTAGGAAAACTTTGATTCCCAGATAATAACTAACGGGAGGAAGCATGAAACAACTGCTTAGGAAACTTTTGATTCCCAGATAATAACTAACGGGAGAAAGAATGCAACAACTGTTTCATGAGATTCTTATTCCCGAGCAAGAACTAACGGGAAGCATGGGTGAAACAACTAGACCCACGAGAACAGTAAGTCCCTTGTACAACTCCCACTCTATGGGAGTTGGGCAGTTCATATCATTCCCTTCATACGGAGAATAGTGGCCTGATAACCCACACTGGGATAATACCCCGTGCTCGAGCAGAAACACACGATATGGAAAGGTTCGCCACCTTTGTCCATCAAAAATAAGACGTGATAACACACATCATGAGTCCAAACTTTGGGGACTGGGCTCAGTTGGCGCGAGGGGCCTGAGCTCGCCCGAGTGTCAACCTTCCTGGGCGTGACAGACGCAACAGCTCGCGTGCACTCATTGTACGCGGAACGAACTCCTCAGTCCGCGTGAAAGTATTTCAAGTGGAGCGAACCGACCAGCTCGCGCGTATTCCATAGCTCGCGCGCGGAGCGAACCTAACAGCTCGCGCGGTAGTCAGGGTGCGAGCGAACTTTTCAGCTCGCCCGTGTGTCAGCCTTCATAGGCGAGGCGGACGCCACAGCCCGCGTGTACTCCTTGTTCGCGCGAGCGGTCTCAGCTCGCGTGGTAATCCCCACACGCGGATCGCACATGTCAGCTCGCCCGAGTGTCAAGCCTTCTAGGCGGACCCCTCAGTTCCCGTGCAAGTATCATGTGCGAAGATAGAACTCTCGGACTCCACGGCTCGCGGGTAATCCTTGTTTGGTAGATTCACAAGTATGATATACTTTAAAGTAACCGACCAGTTCGTTAAATTTTATGCTAATACATGATATTTAATATGTTACATGAAGAAATTATTTTGTGATCGTTGTGACTTGTTACAATGTTATATGTTATGCATATGTAATTTAATTAAATGATTATTTATGTGCATATCATATAAATTGTGCTGCTATGATAAAGCAAATTAATAGCATCAAAATGACAAACTTGTGATGAAGCAATTACACAAAGCATCGAAAAGAATGTAACCACTATGAATGTTGGTCTTCATATCTAATTCATATCTCTTGGAATATTTACGTGGATGTCTGATGACTGTGTAGAAAGGAATGATAATGAAATTTCATGAGCTTATAGTTCAAAGAAAAATGATTAAACATAAATTTTTATTGTGACAGAAATTTCACAATGTAAATGTCCTTTCTGCATCTTGGTATATTTTAGTTACCTTGGATATCTATTTAGACTACAGATTAATACATCTTCTCCTTACTCTATTTTACAGATGGCTGAACCATCAGCCTGATTCTGACATATTGGACTCTGAAGAACTTAAGTACCAGTCCCCCACTTTACTGAGCCAACCAAGGCTCGAAGCAATAATGTTTATGAGGCGTCACATCAATCCTAGCTTCCACTAGAAATATTTATAGTTGAAAGAATTTTCTTGAGCTATGATCTGCTCTTAAGGACATTTTGGGAACATACAGTACAATTTGTGTAACATGGACATTTCTGTTTTTAAAAAGAAAATTATTTTTGAGTTATTTTATTTCGATTTCTATTTCTTTAAATTTTTTATGGCTTTCGAAAATTATTCAAATTTTTGGTTTGTCAAAATTTATTTTTCGAGCTCATATGATTAAATTACACGTCGTTACAAGTTCATAGGATTGTTCAGAGCATTGTTTGGACATCAGAGCTATTTTCAATGATTTTTAAAAGTTGGTATTAATCAAAAATTAATTAAAAATATATTTTTAGGTCGGCTTAATATGAGCAGTTGATCTCTAAACCTCTAGATCTTGGCCGTTGATCGCATGATACATATAAAGGTTGGATTAGTTTGAGCTGCGTTAGAACTCAGCTCAGACTGACCTCGGTCTCGAACTGCTCTACAGCGGTGGAGCTCGGAGGAGTTGTCCATCGTCCGACCGTCCCTCGGCGTCCCACCGGTGTCCACATGTCTGTCTCGCCATCCCCGACCTCACTGTGTTCTTCGTTTTCGAAAAGGAGCTCCAGGGAGAGAAAATCGAAGTAGAGAAGAATTTCTGGGTTCGTCGGCGAGTTTCCGATTCCAGCCGAGTCGAGGTCTCTCACTAGTGTGGATAACTTCGTCTCGATCTCAGGAACCTTTCTATGAATTTTTTTTTTTCCAAGATGAGCTATGAGGAAGGAGAATTGATTAATTGAAGCTCAAGGGGTTTCCCGGCAAGGGTTCAATGTTTTCTGGCCACCGTCAAAGGCAAGTGAGGTATGGAACTTGATCTTCTCTTCGAGCTTTACCTGTTTTTGTGCTTGGATTTGAGATTGGTTGAGGTTTGGAGAAAGTGAGGTTTTGGCAATGGAGGACTGTTGTGTGTGCTGCTATTCACGGCGGCGACGGTGGTTGTAGGAGTTGTTTTCTGGCTTCAGCTAGTATATTGAATTCATATGAGTGATTGCAAGTACTTGAATTATTAGGTACAGAGTTGAAGTACTGGAAGAGTTGGGTTTTGGGGCAGTGTTGTTCGGTGAAGGAAATGGTGGTTGATGGTGCTAGGTTTGGTTTATGTTTTGGATGAATATTAACAACTGAGTTATAGTTTGAGTTGGAAGAATCAAGATTGTTGGAAGGTCGAAGTGTTATGGGAGTTGTCGACGAAGATATTTAATCTGGTTGCTCAGGAAGTTTGAGAACAGCACAAGAATGGAAGAGTAGTAGGATTTGGTATATTGGTGTGCACGGGGAATCCTCTTATACGCGAGGTCCACATTCTTGCGGAGTCCGCTTACACGCGAGGCCGCATGCACGCGGAATCCGCTTACACACATGAACGCGGAGTTCGCTTATACGAGAGGTCAGCATGCACGCGGAGTCTTCTTACACACAGAGGCTGGATTTGCAGTAATCACCTATGCCCCAAACAAGGACTATGGCCAAGACAATTCAAGCCTCTCGGTCACACTGATGCATCACTCATTTCGGGTGCCCAAGTCAAATCAACAGACACTCTACCAAATTTGGTGTCCACAAGAAATACAGTTGACGGATTCAAAATATATCTGTCAAACCCAAAATTGGCACCAAGCTACAAAACCAAACTTTAAGAACTACGGTCGGTTTGATCCCACAAACGGGTACGTAGGCAATCTAGCGACCCACTAGATGCAACCATCAATTTAAACAGAATCTCTGACATCATCAGTCAAATTCGTCCAGTCCAAATGACTTCGGTCAAACTCCTAAAGCAACAGAATATCAAATCTATAACCAAACTTTTAGAACTACATTGGTTTGATCCCTTTACAAGGGTATGTAGGCAGTCTGTATTTAAATTTAGATGCAACCACCAATCCAAATAAATTCTCGGATCGCCTGAAGCCAGAATTTCGCTCCCAAGCTCAAATGTCTTCAGACATAAATCCAAACACATTTCCAAACACTACTCTCACTCTAAAGTCAAAACCCTTCAACGAGTCATTCACTTGTTGGAAACCTTAAACTACAAGTGACTTGATCCCCTCTAGGGTACGTAGGCAACTCATTCCCAAATATGGGTGCAGTCACAAAAACAAACAATCTATAATAGTCTCTTGGTAAACGGAATCAAATGGTGTTCCCTTGTAACAAGAGATTGTAAATACATATATACCCAACATGGTGAATAAGTATATTGGCGTGCTGCTCTGAATTATTGAGTAGTTGAATCGGTTTATGCATGTGAGACGTAGTTAAAAATAACCTAAAAAAGTTTGGCCCTACTGAGCGTAAGCTTACCCCTATAGATTATTGTTCATGTACGATACGTCTTTCTAGAAGACTAACTGTGACGTTAGCTTACGTGGACAAGAGTTGAGAAGTACGGAAGATAGAAGACAACTAGACCTCAAGACCTATTTTGTGTTTTGTAATTGGTATTTGTTATTTGTAAATGTTTTATTTTTTTTTTATTTTTACAATTTCTGAAAAAGTATTTGAAATTATTTTAGTTTCTTTTACTTTTCCCGCTCACGTCTTGGATTCGGAGTCAGGTGTTTGGAAATTACCGACACCGGGTCCGGGGTGTGACAATTTGCTCCCAAACATATAGTCTAGTGACGTACACTACCATTTTTGTGAATAAACAAAATATTCATAAATATTGCAAGCCAGCATACAAATTAGCTGCGACTTACAAGTAGTGTAGAGAATCATGGAAGCACAAAGAATTAAAAAAGTATAATCAAATGCCAGGATTGATAAAGGATTATCAATCCCCAGAAGCTTACCAATGGAAGAAGATAGAGATGATGCGAGAATGTTTCAGACTTCGGTTAAAACAGCTATAATTTTTCTAAGATACTTTATGTAAAAGCTATTATGCCTTTGTTTAATTAGACTATTGTTTTCGTCTTAAAGTTTATGTGATAATGTTTATTGAATTTGATGAGACCTTGAATTGATTATCGTTTGGCTATTAAATTTCGAAGCATTGAATTTATTTGATTTTTATTTACTGCAAATATACATGGTTCAACATATCACTATAAAGATGCAAAGCAATGCATCCAATAAATAAAAGCAAGGTTATTCAAATGAAAAATATATCATTCTATCGAAATCAGAATACTCAAAAGAATATGAGGTATACCTTTCGAATTATACTTCCATATACTTTAAGGAAGGTATATATGGAGGAGTAAAATGTGCTTAGTGAGACTATCGATATCCATACTACTTTAAGGACTAAGTTAGGCAATTATTTATGTCTTATAATTCTATTGTGACTATGATGACTTGATCATCACAACTAATAAAAGGCAAGACACTGTCTGAGATCTATCGCCTAATGACATAAAAATTAAAGTCATAGAAGCACTGTGTTCCCCACAAGCTAATCAAACCTCATTAAAGTTTTAAAGAAATTTGTGCCAACGATTATCATATAAAAACCCAATGTGAGAATGAAATGGAACTACCTCAAATAAATGTGAATGGAAACACGTTTTAAAGAACTTAAGGACTCACCTACAATGAAATGTAAGATACTGACTCACAAAGGCTTTGATATGACAACCTAGAATACCATGGTTGTAGCATGGGATCCATACTATAAGGAACTCACGCAGACATCCTATCTTTTGAGTGAATAAAAAAAAAGGGACAAAAGTCTGTCACACTATAAGGTGACGACACTAACTCTGACCGCCAGACCCTGGCCGGTCCTAGCTAATGCTACTTTAATGCAGTCATTGCACCCTAAAACACCTAATGTGTAACCTGCCTCCCATTATGCCTTGTTGATTAGTTCAAAGGCACATCACTCATTTTGCAAAGCCTATTCTTTAGCAAAAAGCAAGATTGAGACATTCTTATGCTAAAGATAACCAATATATTCCATTCTTACGAAGAATACAATGTGATATGAGGACTTATCCATCCATAAATGTGGACCATTACAATACTTAACGGTTATGTAGGACGTTTCGACACACTGGTCACAAGTCGAATAATTATCCACTAAAAATGCTGCATTTGCAAACTCTTAGCACATTTTATACATCTAAGGGCTCACCACCCTGATCATCAAGCCTATAAGACTAGACAATGCTGAGAGTTCACATCAAAAGGACTTCATGCTTATTGCATAACGATCAAGATCGATGTAAAACATCTTGACACCAAATATCCATACTCAAAATGGTCTCACAAAAGCCACCATATATGGTGGCTAGGGCATTGGTACTATGTGCACTACTCTGCCTATATCTGCTTCGGGTTATGCAATATTGTACGTAGCTTTACTTATTCATTTTTTTAGGCCCACTGCTAGCCAACTATTTCATGCGTACCAGTTGGAAACTGAACATTAGCTTGAGATTTACACCTACTTGGTTGTGAAGCATATGTGCCTACTGCACCCCTGCAGCATATCAAAATGGGTTATCAAGAATGAATATGTATATATGTTGGATACGAACCTCTAACAATTATTCACTATTTGTATTTGTAATCTTTATAAACGATCTCAACGTTCCAATTGCAGATTGTCACTTTGATGAGACAATCTTCCCGTCGATCATTAGGGGGAGATAAGAAAAAGAATTTATAATGGGAACGACATAAATTGTCGTGGTTGTCCGCACTCTGTCTCATCATGATCCCCACATAATTGATATGTAGAACGTAACAGTTTCGATGCCTGATAAGTTTAAAGATATAGCTAATGTGACAAGATGATAAATACTAGCTACAAATGCCTGCAAGGTTAAAAGTCCCCAATAAGGGGCACATTACCGCAGATAAAGGCGACGCAACCACACTTAGTAGAGGTGTGGTTGAGGCGGTGGCTCCTTAAAGGAAGAGAGGGATGCCACCTGATTCGATCGATACTTATCTAAAGGAATTGGGCGAGTTAGGTACAACCTCATCAATGTAAAGAATATGTGTCATGAGATTGTTTTCGATTATAGTTATGTCCATGAATCAATACTGGAGAACGCTTTGATGTTTAAAATGATTCCAGAGACAAAATCTCACCGGATTTCGAGAGTACATACATATTGATGATTCACATTGTTGCTCAAGGAATCATAGAGCACAAAGGTATCGAACCACTCTCTATTTAAGAATGTCAACAAAGAGCATACTGGCCTACATAAAAGTGCGATCCAGGAATAGCTAGATTCTCTGACAAAGAGACATGTATTTAGTTTAGTAGTGCTAACCGTACCAAGTGTAAAGCCTGTAAGACATAAATAAGTCTTTGTCAAAAAGTGTAATGAGAAGAATGATGCCCTAAAGGACAAGGCTCGCCTTGTAGTGCCAAGGTACTCACAACGCTCTGGATTGACTACAAGGAGACATATTCTCCCATAATGGAAATGCAGCTAATAGATTTGGTTACTACATATCTCTATGGGGATCTTGTTTGAGAGATATATCTGAAAGTGCCTAATGGCTTTACACTATCGAACTCTAGTAACTATAAACCACAGAGTGCGTTTGCAATTAAAATTGAAATGCTCACTTTATAGAAGTGACTACTTGGTTGGGAAGGGATACAAGATGGTGAACTATGCACTTGCGTACAAGTTCCGGATTTGCAATCATAGCTCCTATGTCGATGATAGAAACATAGTAGGTACTCTTGATGAAATAAAAGAAACTGCGATCTACATGAAATCCAATTTGAGAGGAATAATCTTGGGAAACTCGGTTAACAACGAGTTTATGGAATACTAATCCACCAGTCTGCATGTGTTCGAAAGATTCTCACGCGATTTATATGGACGTATTGCATACTGTTAGCACTCTAAATGATCGATCGATGTTTGGTTGTAAAGGAATAATCCATTTAGTCCAAAGGAAGATGACAAAGAAGGGTTGAGAATCGAAATTCATCCTCTAAAGTGCAATAGGCGCAATATTGTACTTAGCTCGATGAACTCGACAGGATATAACATTCTCAAAGAACTTGTAGCTAAACTTAGCTCAACGCCAACATAGTGTCATTAGAAGGTATAAAGAATGTATCTTGATACCTAACTGAACCATTGACTTGGGTTCATCCTATTCCTATAGAAAGATGAAGGGAATGCAGATGGAACTACAACCATCTACATCAAAACCTCAAACGATGCTTTGGTTGGGGTTCACTAATGTCAGATATCTATGGTCAATAGGTCGTTCCTAAACTGGTTATGTAATCATCATTAGGAACACAACAATACCTTGTGAGAAACATTAGACTCTCCTCAAGATTCAAGTGAATTAAGTAAGGTCCGAGGAGAATTGGAAATACTTGTTTCTCAAATCACAGCCTACGGCTATATCTGAAAGGTATATGAGAAACATAGGAATGCAAAGACGTTCCTAGCTTCTTCCATTGATGTAAGGATCACATAGATGCGTTGTGTTATTTTTTCTTTTGGCCAAGATTTATTTTTGTCCCACTGGGTTTTGTTACTTGGCAAAGTTTTTAATGAGGCAGCACCCCATGCACCACTTTAACGTGGCATAATGAGGAGTGTTGAAGGAAAAATACATTGATATGCCTTCAATTGATGTGTCTTCATAAAACTAATTGACGAAGAGAGAATCATATGATTATACACTACAAGAAGAAAGGCTTTAGCCGACGAAAAAAAAAAACCAGGTCGACGAATCAATTTTTCGTCAGCTAAAGTAGACTTTAGCCGATGAAATTTTCCTTCGTTGGCTAAATTATATTTTCGTCGGCTAAAGTTTGTGACTTTCGCCGACGACTTTAAACTTTCTTTAGCTGACGAAATTTTAATTTCGTCGGCTAAAGATGACTATAGCCGACGAAAATATAATATTGTCGGCTAAAGTTCTTTATATTCGCAGATCTGAGCAGCAGCTCATCTGAGAAGAAAAAATGGGATAAAAAGTTTGGGTGTTGTTGAAATCTGTCCATAATTAAGAAGTGGAGCTATATATAGGTACGTACATGTGTATATATGTTGATTTTGAATTTTATTTGAGTTATTGATCGATTTTGAGTGTGATTAAATTGATAGATTTTGAGTACGTTTTATGTATATATATATATATATGTGTTGATCGATTTGGTTGATGATTTGATAATATATAATTTGAAGTTGAATTTTTGTTAATTATAAGTAGCTAATAGATATATATATATATATATATATATATATGTTAATTAATTTATAATATTGTGTTGATGGTATGAAGTTGTTGATGATGATTTTGTGATGATGTTGATATATATAATATTGTTATGTAATTATTAATTAAGTATATCTATATATATGTGTGTTAATTAATTTGTTATCAATTAGTTATAATACGTACGTAGAATATATATAAAGAATTAAAATTTTATATATGACATAGAATTTAATTAATAATTATCTAGCGTTATACATAAATATTTTGTTATATTTTGTAAATCATCATCCTTAGATTTACAGTGGAGAGTAAGATCCAGATTGCCGGGAAGAGTGTTGGTGATCGTGACCGTTACTTTTCCATCGACTGGTGTGGTTACATAAACCACTAGCAGCATCATGAGCGGAATAAGAACATATGGGAAAGATGATGAACTCATTTTTGCCGGAGGATATATGAGAACAAGTTCAGGTGTACCTCTAATATATAATGCCCAGTTAATCCAAAATTTATATAATTTCCTAATTCTTATAAATTCATTTCAGTCGGATTAGTCAAAGAACATTAAGTAGATAATTAATTCATAATATTGGGTTGTTTCCTAACATACTTGTTATAAATGTTTGACGTTTTTATCATTGATTGCATGATATATATGTTTCCTTAATTATGTATGTTTTAAGTAGTCAACAGTAAACAGTCAAATAATGACCTGAAAGGAAAATTAAAAATTAACAAGATACCATTCTAGTGCTATAAATTCTATAGCTAAAAGCACATTGTAGCAGAAAATTAAGTTGTGAGTTAGAAATATATGATGAAGGGAAAAGCAGTCTGGTTCTTGTTCTTGTTTTCCTTGGCCATTGCCCCAAGTATGTGCGCTGTTATTCCTTTCCTAAAGCACTATGTTCGCATTGTTAACAGCTTAAACAACGAACAATTAGACTACCATTGTCACTCTAAGGACGATGATCTTGGTCATCGTACTCTACCTCCCAATGGGGAATGGGAATTCAAGTTTCATGTAACATTGAAGACGAAATTCGAGTGTAAAGCATGGCACTCAAATTTCAAGTACTATGCCAATTTCACCGCATATGAAATGACTGATCATTTTGATGACCTCTGTGGTGGACGTCATTGCATATATAAATTTTTGGAAGATGGAATTTACGTGCACAACGTCAAATCTGGTGATGAACTAAGACTGGTTACTTGGACGCGCTAGCTTTTCAATTTTGGTGTCATGGAAATGCAACTTATGCAAGCCAATAATAATGTACCTCAAATAAACATTATGAGATTTTGAACGTACGTTTTACTAATCTTAGTGTTTTCTCATTTTCTAGACCTCTAATCCAATGGAGCTCTCCCATATTTTTTTTTTAAATTAAAGGCTGGTGTGGCTATTATCAAGTCTTGATTAATGAAACTTTCAAATACAAAAAGAGGAGTAACATTTCGCCTAGACTCATGATTACAAAGATCTGAAATATTATTAACAGTATCCACAATAAACATGTACTCAACAAGACACCAACTATAAAAACTCATAACATTTATCAAGGGTTCACATTAAAAATTAATTGACAATAAATGGAGTGATGTAAACCTCTATAAACGGACAACAGAAGAGGCCTAAAATGGACTAGGCCCAAAGTTAGGTTCAAAGAGGGTTTCAGAAGCCCACCATCGTATGTAGACCCTAATAATGCTCTTTATAGTCTAACAAAAAAAAAGCTCTTTATAGCTTTTGTTACATTTGTTTAGTAAAAAAGTAAAATTCGGTATAACCAATCTACTTACGCAGCGAAAAAAGATAAAACACCGCTACTTTTTTTTCTACTCACTCTAGCCTTTGTCAAGGGTTTGGGGTTCTGAAACAATTGTAGGGCGAGTCTCTCTCTCTTTTCAATGACAACGACAACGGCATCCATGAATGCTAGCTTGATTTCCAAACTCTCTCTTCGTAAAGAGGACAAACTTGTTGATTTCGAGAACCTGTGATGTTTGGGAAAGGGCTTAATTGCACCAAAATTCTACTTGGTTGGCAAATTAAACTCTGCCCGCTCTGTGCAATTTGATTCTTTACGAAGGGCAGTACGTGGGATATGGTGGTTGTCCGTCCGAGTTGATGTGCAGCAACAGGGTGATCGCTTCTTTTTCACCTTCAACAATGAACACGATCTTCTTCGCGTGAAGATAGGCGGTCCTTAGAATTATTTGAGGGATTTGATCTTGCTGAACAATTATAATGGTTTCTCGGACACCATGGCGGTGCCGCTTGACTTCTTTTGGATTTTGGGTGGTGATCAGAGACATGCTGGTGACTCTCACCACTTAAGCTATTGTGCGGTTAGAGGGGGAGACGATTTGATCGGTTCTTCAAGTGGATTGAGCTGGACTGAGGAGCGGTACGGCTCAAGTGCGCATCACACTGCCGTTGCACAACCTTGTGCTAATGGACATATGGCTTAGGGTTTCTCCGGAGAATGTTATAAGCATGCAATACTGGTATGAGCGCCTTATTGGTCGTTGCAGGGATGGTATGATGTTGAATCACAACGGCTTGACTTGCCCTAGCTAGAACCTGAGACTGCAGAGGTTCTAGGAGGGCATACCAAATCGGTGGTTGTTGATGCGGCATCCCATATTGTGTTTAGAGCTTGTTGACAGCGTAATCTAGTCGTCCCAAACCTCCCTGTCTTGTTCAAGTAGAAACGACCAGTGCAGATTAGGGACGGATGTAGACATTGAGAGTGACTCAATTCTGTTGGTTACGACGTTACGTAATACGGAGGAGGATCTATCTGAGATACGTCAGGTGTTGAAGGGTTGTAGAGCATATATACATGCAGACTTTTCAATCCATCCACATTATTTGACATATCTTCAGAGAGGCAAATGGTATTGCAGATGGACACCTAGCAAGTGTTGGTGCTGTTGATGATGTATGGTTAGAGAAGAGATTTATTATTCAAGATGTTCTCTTAGTCATATTTATCCTGTAACATGGGGATTTGGTTTAATGTCCTCCCGGTGTAAAGTACTATTCATATTAATGAAACAAGAGAAACCAGGAAGCTTGGCTACTACCCTTCAAAAAAAAATAAAAAATAAAAATACAAACATAGTTACTGACTAAAGCTCATGAATTAACTAATTTGTTACTCAGTAATCATTATTAAGAAGGATACATATTTTTCATTTTAGATAAAAAGAAGACTGCACATTCATCTCTCTTTAGGCCACAAATAACAATAAGACTGATGGAGATCGAAGTTGTACTGGCATGGTCCTGATGGTATTATACTCCACGTACAATTTCTACACCTATCCCTATTATGGTTATAAATTTGCGCCACATGATATCCACCATTCCATCCAAAACTGCATGTAAAAATGGTAGTCTTAAGAACACTTGGCCGGAAACTAAACTGAATCGAGCCATGAATGGGGAGGGCATGTGTTCCAAGATCATCATCACTTGAATAGCAATGAAGGTTCAGCACCAATCCTTGACCCAGCTCATTAGAGATTTTAACATGTACTCTGCCGAAAAAGCTAGCTGAGCATATAGTTAAGGAAAGGAAAATTAGCATTAGCAGCAATTCAATTCTAATGTTGGACATGGTTATTCGATGACTGTTCTTTTCTACCCAGAGAAGCACATTCATATTCAGCCTTCATGTTATATTCAATAGTTCAATACATTCTGGCATTCTGTATTAAAATAAAGGAAAAATACAATGCCATATTTGCAATATTAGTTTCCGTATTCTAATGATGAGGTTCATTTCATTTGACCAAAATGCACGCGTACATTTGAATATTGAATGAAATTTTGAAAACAAAAAAAAAAATGAAAAGAAAAGAAAAGAAAAAGGAAACTACGATGAAAGCAGTTGTAATTTAAGGTCTTTTTCTACAGATACTGTGAAAAGAAAAAGATATATATATATACGATGAGACAGTTGTAATTGAGATCCTTTCTACAGAAAACTGAAAAAATTAAAAAAGATATATAGGAGTATATAACTACATTCTTCAATCATTTAGTCTTGTTTATTTAAAAGCCTTCATTCATACTAGCTTTTCTATGCGCGTGTAAAAATGCCGCACTTGCGCATACGTATATTGATTTGTTGTGACATACATTTTGTTTATGTATATACAGTATTTCCTCTTTATATCGTTGTGTGTCAAATGTCACACGTTCTCTAATTTTTTAAGATGCAGTTTCTTTTGAATTTTTCTATGCCTAGACTATGTGCATATATTGATAGAACCAAACAGTAAAGGGTACATAACAGATATATATATATATATATATATTATAAATTCTAATAACAACTATCAAAACGAATTATATTAACAACAAAATTGAAATTGAAATCACTGACTTGATCGATTGAGGCCTGCGTAGCAGTGTCCTTAGACAGAAATTCGTCCCCACTTGTGCTGTAGTTGCAGACGTCTATCTAGACGATACAACAATCACAAACAAGTTCTTGCACAAGAACTTGTTCTAGCGAATTTACTTTGTGGATTTCCGAAGAACAGAAGAAGAAGAAGAAGAGAAGAACGATTTTCGTGTCTTGTAACGACGACCAACGTCGTCTATAAATAATAGTCACGCGAACAGATAAACCCGACCAAACAGTTGCAACTGTTCGAACAGTTGTAACTGTTTATCAGATAAAATCAAATTTAAATTCAAAATATTAATTAATTAAAATAAAAAATATTTCGAATTTAATCAACAGAGCCCAAGAGCCCCAAGGCCCAAGGCCCATCTTTTGACTATTAAATATATGTGAAATCTATGTGCAATTCTATGGAAAATCCCATAGAAAACCCACAAAGCCCATCCTCTCACATATCACCCTTTTATCAATCTTAGACAGAAATTTTTGAGATGGATCAATCTGTATCGGGTGTGAAAAACAATCATGTGGAGAAGCCTGAGAAGTTCAAGGGCAAGGATTTCAAACGCTAGCAACAGAAGATGTACGTTGTTCTATTTGACAACTCTTCATGTGGCGAATGTTCTGAATTCGGAGGCTCCACAAGCCTTACCTGAAGGCGAAGGAGAGGGTGCTCCTACTGCACAACGAAGGGTTGATAACCAGAAGGCTAGTCTTGGAAAATCAACGAGTTCTTGTGCAGGAATTACATCCTCAATGCCCTGGACGATTCCGTGTATGACATTTATTCCAAATTCGGAAGTGCAAGGGACTTGTGGGTATCATTGGAGAACAAGTACAAAACTGAAGTTGCTTGTTCAAAGAATTTCGTGGTTGGCAAGTTCCTCAACTACAAGATGGTTGATGCGAAATCTGTTGTCAAGCAAGTGGAGGAACTCCAGGTCATTGTTCATGAGTTGGATGAGGAAGGTATGGGACTGAACCCTAACTTTTTGGTTGGTTCTGTTATTGAAAAATTACCTCCTTCATGGAAAGATTTCAAAGTTTATCTGAAACATCTAACCGAGGATATGAATTTTGAGCAATTGGTTCTGAAACTTCGTGTGGAAGAGCGTTCCCGAAACAATGAAAGGGCTGATGTGGTTTCAATGGAGGCCAATCACTACCAGAAAATGGGTCTTGGGCGACGAAACAAAAAAAAACCGGGCGACGAATTTTTTTTTTTCGTCGCCTAAGAGGGAACTTAGGCGACGATTTTTTTTTCGTCGCCTAAGGGAAAAAAATCGTCGCCTAAGTTTCCTCTTAGGCGACGAAAAAAAAAATCGTCGCCTAAGAATAAATTTCGTCGCCCAAGATAGAAACTAGGGCGACGAAACAATATTTCGTCGCCTAAGATATTTATATCGTCGCCCAAGTTTTTTATCCTTAGGCGACGAAACTCAAATATTTCGTCGCCCAAGATTTTTTAATTCTTAGGCGACGAAACTCAAATATTTCGTCACCCAAGATTTTTTAAATCTTAGGCGACGAAACTCAAATATTTCGTCGCCCAAGATTTTTTTAATCCTTAGGCGACGAAACTCAAATATTTCGTCGCCCAAGAGTAAAAATAAAAAATCCTGTACAATGAAATTTAAATGTGCTTTATTTTATTTTAATTATTCGGATTATCTTGGCCGACGAAAATAGGGTAATTCGTCGGCCAAGATAATACTTGGGCGACGATATTTGTTAAATTCGTCGCCCAAGAGTAAAAATAAAAAATCCTGTACAATGAAATTTAAATGTGTTTTATTTTATTTTAATTATTCGGATTATCTTGGCCGACGAAAATAGGGTAATTCGTCGGCCAAGATAATACTTGGGCGACGATATTTGTTAAATTCGTCTCCCAAGAGTAAAAATAAAAAATCCTGTACAATGAAATTTAAATGTGTTTTATCCCGGCCTCTCAATATATAGAAGAATCTTGGGCGACGAAATATTTGAGTTTCGTCGCCTAAGGATTAAAAAAATCTTGGGCGACGAAATATTTGAGTTTCGTCGCCTAAGAATTAAAAAATCTTGGGCGACGAAATATTTGAGTTTCGTCGCCTAAGGATAAAAAACTTGGGCGACGATATAAATATCTTAGGCGACGAAATATTGTTTCGTCGCCCTAGTTTCTATCTTGGGCGACGAAATTTATTCTTAGGCGACGATTTTTTTTTTCGTCGCCTAAGAGGAAACTTAGGCGACGATTTTTTTCCCTTAGGCGACGAAAAAAAAATCGTCGCCTAAGTTCCCTCTTAGGCGACGAAAAAAAAAAATTCGTCGCCCGGTTTTTTTTGTTTCGTCGCCCAAGACCCATTTTCTGGTAGTGATTGGCCTCCATTGAAACCACATCAGCCCTTTCATTGTTTCGGGAACCCTCTTCCACACGAAGTTTCAGAACCAATTGCTCAAAATTCATATCCTCGGTTAGATGTTTCAGATAAACTTTGAAATCTTTCCATGAAGGAGGTAATTTTTCAATAACAGAACCAACCAAAAAGTTAGGGTTCAGTCCCATACCTTCCTCATCCAACTCATGAACAATGACCTGGAGTTCCTCCACTTGCTTGACAACAGATTTCGCATCAACCATCTTGTAGTTGAGGAACTTGCCAACCACGAAATTCTTTGAACAAGCAACTTCAGTTTTGTACTTGTTCTCCAATGATACCCACAAGTCCCTTGCACTTCCGAATTTGGAATAAATGTCATACAAGGAATCGTCCAGGGCATTGAGGATGTAATTCCTGCACAAGAACTCGTTGATTTTCCAAGACTCTATAGCCTTCTGGTTATCAACCCTTTGTTGTGCAGTAGGAGCACCCTCTCCTTCGCCTTCAGGTAAGGCTTGTGGAGCCTCCGAATTCAGAACATTCGCCACATGAAGAGTTGTCAAATAGAACAACATCTTCTGTTGCTAGCGTTTGAAATCCTTGCCCTTGAACTTCTCAGGCTTCTCCACATGATTGTTTTTCACACCCGATACAGATTGATCCATCTCAAAAATTTCTGTCTAAGATTGATAAAAGGGTGATATGTGAGAGGATGGGCTTTGTGGGTTTTCTATGGGATTTTCCATAGAATTGCACATAGATTTCACATATATTTAATAGTCAAAAGATGGGCCTTGGACCTTGGGGCTCTTGGGCTCTGTTGATTAAATTCGAAATATTTTTTATTTTAATTAATTAATATTTTGAATTTAAATTTGATTTTATCTGATAAACAGTTACAACTGTTCGAACAGTTGCAACTGTTTGGTCGGGTTTATCTGTTCGCATGACTATTATTTATAGACGACGTTGGTCGTCGTTACAAGACACGAAAATCGTTCTTCTCTTCTTCTTCTTCTTCTGTTCTTCGGAAATCCACAAAGTAAATTCGCTAGAACAAGTTCTTGTGCAAGAACTTGTTTGTGATTGTTGTATCGTCTAGATAGACGTCTGCAACTACAGCACAAGTGGGGACGAATTTCTGTCTAAGGACACTGCTACGCAGGCCTCAATCGATCAAGTCAGTGATTTCAATTTCAATTTTGTTGTTAATATAATTCGTTTTGATAGTTGTTATTAGAATTTATAATATATATATATATATATATATATATATATATCTGTTATGTACCCTTTACTGTTTGGTTCTATCAATATATGCACATAGTCTAGGCATAGAAAAATTCAAAAGAAACTGCATCTTAAAAAATTAGAGAACGTGTGACATTTGACACACAACGATATAAAGAGGAAATACTGTATATACATAAACAAAATGTATGTCACAACAAATCAATATACGTATGCGCAAGTGCGGCATTTTTACACGCGCATAGAAAAGCTAGTATGAATGAAGGCTTTTAAATAAACAAGACTAAATGATTGAAGAATGTAGTTATATACTCCTATATATCTTTTTTAATTTTTTCAGTTTTCTGTAGAAAGGATCTCAATTACAACTGTCTCATCGTATATATATATATCTTTTTCTTTTCACAGTATCTGTAGAAAAAGACCTTAAATTACAACTGCTTTCATCGTAGTTTCCTTTTTCTTTTCTTTTCTTTTCATTTTTTTTTTTGTTTTCAAAATTTCATTCAATATTCAAATGTACGCGTGCATTTTGGTCAAATGAAATGAACCTCATCATTAGAATACGGAAACTAATATTGCAAATATGGCATTGTATTTTTCCTTTATTTTAATACAGAATGCCAGAATGTATTGAACTATTGAATATAACATGAAGGCTGAATATGAATGTGCTTCTCTGGGTAGAAAAGAACAGTCATCGAATAACCATGTCCAACATTAGAATTGAATTGCTGCTAATGCTAATTTTCCTTTCCTTAACTATATGCTCAGCTAGCTTTTTCGGCAGAGTACATGTTAAAATCTCTAATGAGCTGGGTCAAGGATTGGTGCTGAACCTTCATTGCTATTCAAGTGATGATGATCTTGGAACACATGCCCTCCCCATTCATGGCTCGATTCAGTTTAGTTTCCGGCCAAGTGTTCTTAAGACTACCATTTTTACATGCAGTTTTGGATGGAATGGTGGATATCATGTGGCGCAAATTTATAACCATAATAGGGATAGGTGTAGAAATTGTACGTGGAGTATAATACCATCAGGACCATGCCAGTACAACTTCGATCTCCATCAGTCTTATTGTTATTTGTGGCCTAAAGAGAGATGAATGTGCAGTCTTCTTTTTATCTAAAATGAAAAATATGTATCCTTCTTAATAATGATTACTGAGTAACAAATTAGTTAATTCATGAGCTTTAGTCAGTAACTATGTTTGTATTTTTATTTTTTATTTTTTTTTGAAGGGTAGTAGCCAAGCTTCCTGGTTTCTCTTGTTTCATTAATATGAATAGTACTTTACACCGGGAGGACATTAAACCAAATCCCCATGTTACAGGATAAATATGACTAAGAGAACATCTTGAATAATAAATCTCTTCTCTAACCATACATCATCAACAGCACCAACACTTGCTAGGTGTCCATCTGCAATACCATTTGCCTCTCTGAAGATATGTCAAATAATGTGGATGGATTGAAAAGTCTGCATGTATATATGCTCTACAACCCTTCAACACCTGACGTATCTCAGATAGATCCTCCTCCGTATTACGTAACGTCGTAACCAACAGAATTGAGTCACTCTCAATGTCTACATCCGTCCCTAATCTGCACTGGTCGTTTCTACTTGAACAAGACAGGGAGGTTTGGGACGACTAGATTACGCTGTCAACAAGCTCTAAACACAATATGGGATGCCGCATCAACAACCACCGATTTGGTATGCCCTCCTAGAACCTCTGCAGTCTCAGGTTCTAGCTAGGGCAAGTCAAGCCGTTGTGATTCAACATCATACCATCCCTGCAACGACCAATAAGGCGCTCATACCTGTATTGCATGCTTATAACATTCTCCGGAGAAACCCTAAGCCATATGTCCATTAGCACAAGGTTGTGCAACGGCAGTGTGATGCGCACTTGAGCCGTACCGCTCCTCAGTCCAGCTCAATCCACTTGAAGAACCGATCAAATCGTCTCCCCCTCTAACCGCACAATAGCTTAAGTGGTGAGAGTCACCAGCATGTCTCTGATCACCACCCAAAATCCAAAAGAAGTCAAGCGGCACCGCCATGGTGTCCGAGAAACCATTATAATTGTTCAGCAAGATCAAATCCCTCAAATAATTCTAAGGACCGCCTATCTTCACGCGAAGAAGATCGTGTTCATTGTTGAAGGTGAAAAAGAAGCGATCACCCTGTTGCTGCACATCAACTCGGACGGACAACCACCATATCCCACGTACTGCCCTTCGTAAAGAATCAAATTGCACAGAGCGGGCAGAGTTTAATTTGCCAACCAAGTAGAATTTTGGTGCAATTAAGCCCTTTCCCAAACATCACAGGTTCTCGAAATCAACAAGTTTGTCCTCTTTACGAAGAGAGAGTTTGGAAATCAAGCTAGCATTCATGGATGCCGTTGTCGTTGTCATTGAAAAGAGAGAGAGACTCGCCCTACAATTGTTTCAGAACCCCAAACCCTTGACAAAGGCTAGAGTGAGTAGAAAAAAAAGTAGCGGTGTTTTATCTTTTTTCGCTGCGTAAGTAGATTGGTTATACCGAATTTTACTTTTTTACTAAACAAATGTAACAAAAGCTATAAAGAGCTTTTTTTTTGTTAGACTATAAAGAGCATTATTAGGGTCTACATACGATGGTGGGCTTCTGAAACCCTCTTTGAACCTAACTTTGGGCCTAGTCCATTTTAGGCCTCTTCTGTTGTCCGTTTATAGAGGTTTACATCACTCCATTTATTGTCAATTAATTTTTAATGTGAACCCTTGATAAATGTTATGAGTTTCTATAGTTGGTGTCTTGTTGAGTACATGTTTATTGTGGATACTGTTAATAATATTTCAGATCTTTGTAATCATGAGTCTAGGCGAAATGTTACTCCTCTTTTTGTATTTGAAAGTTTCATTAATCAAGACTTGATAATAGCCACACCAGCCTTTAATTTAAAAAAAAATATGGGAGAGCTCCATTGGATTAGAGGTCTAGAAAATGAGAAAACACTAAGATTAGTAAAACGTACGTTCAAAATCTCATAATGTTTATTTGAGGTACATTATTATTGGCTTGCATAAGTTGCATTTCCATTACACCAAAATTGAAAAGCTAGCGCGTCCAAGTAACCTGTCTTAGTTCATCACCAGATTTGACGTTGTGCACGTAAATTCCATCTTCCAAAAATTTATATATGCAATGACGTCCACCACAGAGGTAATCAAAATGATCAGTCATTTCATATGCGGTGAAATTGGCATAGTACTTGAAATTTGAGTGCCATGCTTTACACTCGAATTTCGTCTTCAATGTTACATGAAACTTGAATTCCCATTCCCCATTGGGAGGTAGAGTACGATGACCAAGATCATCGTCCTTAGAGTGACAATGGTAGTCTAATTGTTCGTTGTTTAAGCTGTTAACAATGCGAACATAGTGCTTTAGGAAAGGAATAACAGCGCACATACTTGGGGCAATGGCCAAGGAAAACAAGAACAAGAACCAGACTGCTTTTCCCTTCATCATATATTTCTAACTCACAACTTAATTTTCTGCTACAATGTGCTTTTAGCTATAGAATTTATAGCACTAGAATGGTATCTTGTTAATTTTTAATTTTCCTTTCAGGTCATTATTTGACTGTTTACTGTTGACTACTTAAAACATACATAATTAAGGAAACATATATATCATGCAATCAATGATAAAAACGTCAAACATTTATAACAAGTATGTTAGGAAACAACCCAATATTATGAATTAATTATCTACTTAATGTTCTTTGACTAATCCGACTGAAATGAATTTATAAGAATTAGGAAATTATATAAATTTTGGATTAACTGGGCATTATATATTAGAGGTACACCTGAACTTGTTCTCATATATCCTCCGGCAAAAATGAGTTCATCATCTTTCCCATATGTTCTTATTCCGCTCATGATGCTGCTAGTGGTTTATGTAACCACACCAGTCGATGGAAAAGTAACGGTCACGATCACCAACACTCTTCCCGGCAATCCGGATCTTACTCTCCACTGTAAATCTAAGGATGATGATCTTGGAGAACACCTACTGCACCCTGGGAACAGCTACCACTTCAGGTTTGGGGTATCCTGGATTGGCACTACGATGTTCTGGTGCACATTTCAGTGGTCTGGACAATCGAAATATTTCCATGTCTACGACAATGACAGAGATGACTGCAACACTTGCACTTGGACTTTGAGAGAAGCTGGCCCTTGTTTGCAAGGCAAGAAAGAGACGTGCTATGTGTGGCGTTAGTTAAAAATTCGAGGGATAATCTCCGAATAAATAGACTATAGTCTATATATGTACCGTTAATTATAATTTTAGTTTATCAAACCATGAATAAATAGACTCTTCACTTGAGCAATATTATTCTCTCTTGTCATAATACTGCTCAATCTCCATTTTGTGATGCTTTTTCAATTCTTGTTTTTTGTTATTGCTTCACAGAAAGTATATGTAAAACGTATTTTAAGGTATTGATCAAGTGAAGCAATTAATCCTCTATTTTCCAGACATCGTTATTAGCTAGCCTAGTGATCATATTTTGTTCAATGACTTACCTTTTGACGGGCATAAGTATCTTAATTAGGTTGCAGAACTTAGTTTTGTTTCAAGGATATATCTGAGCTTTCAACTCTGTAATTTCAAATATAAACTCAGGAACCTATAAATATACGCAAAGAAGAAAGAATATTTGCATTTACTCATTTTTTTAGGAATGTTACCTTTTTTTAACAAAATATTTTTTATAAAAATCACTTAACCCACTTGAACTAAGTCATTGAGATTTGAGCTCATGACCTCTATGGTTTCGATTCGACTAGCTAACCAAAACACATCTCATTTTTTAAGTTACATTAGTCACAAACTAGCTTATTCGTATATATATATTCTTAATGTTTATTCTCCTTTTCTACAAGTACAATATTCCATCTGTTCGACCGCTCCATATTGTACAACGACGCTTTCATGAAAGGCGTGCGTGAGAATAAACTATGTAATCTGAGTACCATGCACCACCGGAAACTTTTTAAAGCTTTAACGACATCCAAATTCATACTCCCCGTTTGGAGGAAGAATATGAGCCTATGAGGGACAATAAAATCGATCGTCCATAGAATTAAGGACAATAAAAGTATGTCTGAATTATATAAATTTTTCAATCGCTTTGCTGTAAAATTTTGTTCCTTAATTCTGTCACACGGGCTGACAAGTCAATCTGGGATCAATTAATTATTTTCAGTGATAAAGTAAAGTTAGATTATCTCTATCAGGAAATTTATCCGATATATTTCTATTTTCCTCTTTCTTGTTTATATAATTATTGTGTTGAAGGAGAACATATAACGAGAATAACAGTCAACTCATTTATTGATAGAAAGACCTATTTATAGACATTACATAGAGTCTTCCGAAGGATTTAGAACATCTATCAATACTGTAATCTATTCTAATAAAGAAACGATTAGGTCAAGACACATAATAGAAGGACAGGAAAATAATTTCCTTAAACACTCCCCTTGTATCGCGTGTCTAAAACGACATAGTGTATGAGATGTTGTCTCGTTAAAAACCTTGTCAAGTAAAACAAAAACCTCGTGGGCAAAACAAAAGACTTGGACGAAGGGAAAAAGAGCACAACGCACCAACTACAATTGAAGATAACATGTGATGTAGACTCCCCCTGATGTCTACATAACAACTCCCCCTGATTGGTAACTCAATCTTGGAGTTCAGATAAACGACGCATACCAAATGTTAGTTTGGTATGGAGTTTCAGCTCTAAGATATGGAGTTTCAGCTCCCAGGATCTCTTCATCATCATCTTTCGGACGGAACAGATCCTTTTTAATATCCAGACTTCGGGTAATTATGGGAGTGCTAAGAGGGTGTGCTTTGTCCATATTGAATCGCCTGAGCATCTTTTGGACATAAGTCAACTGGTGTATTAAGATTCTTGTCTCTCGATGCTCTAGTTCAATGTCTAGGCAAAATCGAGTCTTCCCAAGATCTTTCATCTCAAACTTGGATTTCAAGTAGCTAACCGTCTCATTGATCTCATTGAGATTTCTGATATTCATATCATCAACATAGACTGCTACAATTACAAATCTGGAACTTTTTCTTTTTATGAACATGAATGGGCACAAATCATCGTTCTTGTATCCCTTCTCAATCAAGTAATCACTTAGACGATTATACCACATTTGTCTGGATTGTTTCAATCCATATAGTGAACGCTTCAATCTGATGGCATAAGCACTTCGTGGTTTAGAGTCACTTGAATTGGGCAACGAAAGGCCGTTAAACACTTTCATATATATCTCTGTATCAAGATCCCCATAGAGATATGCGGTAACCACATCCATAAGCTGCATATTCAGTTTTTCGGACACTACTAAACTAACCAAGTAGCAGAAAGTAATGATGTCTATAACAGGAGAATACGTCTCATCATAATCAATACCAGGGCATTGCGAGAATCCTTGCGCCACAAGTCTAGCTTTATATCGCATGACTTCATTCTTCTCATTACGCTTCCGAACAAATACCCATTTATGTCCAACAGGCTTAACATTTGGTGGACATGGCACAATCACACTTCAATAGGAAGTCTAGTTCAGCCTAGATTGCATATTTCTGTTTCGGCCAATCTGCTCTACGTTGACATTCTGGAACAGAGCGAGGTTCTATTTCATCGTCATCAATAATCTCCTGAGCGTCGGAATAAGCAAAAGCATCAACAATAAACATGGAAGACCTATCCATAAGAACGTGCACACTTGTATAATTTAACGAGATTTCTTTGTTCTATGACATCAACATTGATTCTGAGGCGTCCCCTAGAGGTTTCAATATCGATTCATGGACATAGCTATAGTCAGAGACAATCTCATGTGATGGATTCACAGTATTGATGATGAGCGGATCATTTTGTGCCTTGATGTTTTGTTTTTTCCGCAGCAAGACATCGATTGAACCTTTCTTTGGTCTCCCCCTTTTTCGGGTGGGAGCCGAGGCCGTAGCCACCCCTCCACCATGGGCATCAGGTACGCCAGCGACGCCGGTGGTGCCTAGCCCCGGGGTGGCATTAACTTGCCTAGTTTTCGGGACTTCCAACCTTGCAGGAACGTTTGCAGCCGGGATAGTTGATCTCGTCACCTTCGCGATATCAGTAAAAGAATCAGGCATCGAATCTGCAACTTTCTGAAGATCAAGAATTCTTTGCACTTCAATCTCTCTCTGAGATGTGCAGGTATCATAATGAGACATAGTGGGGACAGACCACGACAATTCCTGTCGTTCAACCAGAACATTACTGTTCCTTTCTCCCCCTAATGACGGGAAGTATGTCTCATCAAAGTGACAATCTGCAAATCTTGCAGTAAAGAGATCGCTTGTCAAAAGTTCTAAATAGCGGACAATTGTTGATGCTTCAAAGCCAACATATATACCCAATCGTCTCTGAGGACCTATTTTAGTACGTAGTGGAGGCGTAATAGGCACATAGACCGTGCAACCAAATATGCGTATATGTGAAATGTCAGGCTCATATCCAGTTGGTTGGCGGTGGGTCTGAAACGAATAAGTACAGCTGCATGTAAAATTACATAACCCCATGCAAAGACGGGTAGATTGGTGCGCATCACCAAAGCCCGAGCCACAAGCTATAATCGCTTGATTGTTGCTTCTGCAAGATCGTTCTGTGATTGAACATGGGGAACGGGATGTTCAACATCAATCCCAATAGACATGCAATAATCATCAAAAGATTTTGATGTAAACTCTCTTGCATTATCCAATCGAATAGACTTGATAGGTCCACAAATATCCCCTTGGATCCTCAGTAAGAATGGAATGGTTTGTTTTGTGTCTACAGCAAAAGAGGGTCATGCCTGCAACTTTTCTAATGAACAAGCTTTGCAAAACGAGCGGTGAGCGTTGGAGATTGCCATAAAGGCATCAGGAGTGGAACCATGTGGCACAAAAGCCTGTGAAGGTTGTGACAGCATTTGGGACGGCATTAAGTCCGAGCCTTGACCATGAGTATTGCTCACGGAACTGTCACCATTTTTTGTGGCTATGTGTGTTCCCATACTCTTCTGTGCTCTGAAAAACGGATGACCGTGTGAATTTTTAAAAATACGGATAATCATATCACGACTAGGATGTCCCAGATTATCATGCCAAAGCTTATATGAGTCAGATTCACAGAAGTTGAAAGCAACTGCATAGGATTCAATAATCTGAACTGTAGTAAGATATAAACCACTACTTTGACTTAAAAATTTCTCTAAGATGTGCTTACGGCCACATTCATTAGAGGTAATACACAAAAACTCTGTATCATTCTCACGATGAGTTTCCAAATGGAAACCGTTGGTGCGAATGTCCTTAAAACTTAGCAAGGTTCGATTGGCCTTTGGCGCGTATAAGACATCAGTGACATGAATCTTTGTGTCATTTGGCAACAAAAAATGTGCAATACCTCACCCTTGTATAACCTGCGACGAACCAATCATGGTTGTCACTGAGGATTTGTAAGGCACAAAATCGGTAAACAATTGCCTATTCCACAGAATAGTGTGGGTAGTCCCATTGTCAGTCAAACACTCAATTTCACCGCGAGACATCTACAAAAGAATGTAAATCAATTATTCTTGAACTCAAGACATGGCGAACACTGTAAATAACATAGAGGAATTTCAGGGAATTGTGATCAAGTTGTGATCCCTTATTGAGTGCATAAGAATTTCCGCGCATAATGAATGACATTTGCTTACTAAAACGGTCATAACTTCGTCATAAAAATAGATATGGACAAACTGTGAGAAGATCTGGAAACTAGACTCATAGGGCTTTCCAGACATATGTTACTCACATTCTAGTTCGTTCTAATCTATTCACAAAACTCTTACAAAGTTAGCGGACAGATTGCTGTTTGCGCAAAGTAGCATTTGTAATTCGAACCATTCATGCACTATTAAGGGAAATACAATTCTCAACCATTATTTAAACCAGAAAACTAAGAGAAATTTTATTAATGCCAACTTAATACATCAAGGATGTTCTAATTCCAAAACAACTAAGAAAAACCAAAGTCTTAAAACATGGTCGTTGCCAAACAAAAGAACACTTGAATAACATAGCAGAAGAACCGTCTAATACATAAACTAATCAAAATCCGGAATTTTAACACTCTCTGAAGAGACACTCTTCTTGGTCTGAAAATCTGCTATAGTGAGATTGGTGGTGAGCTCTACGTCTTCGTTATCCATCTCATAATCTCCACCAGTAAAATTAGTCTCTTGAGTCAAACACTACTTATGCCTCTTGTAGATATCTTGAATGTTCTTGCTTGCACGAAATTGTTTGTGCATATGCATAGTTGAACCACATTTGAAGCAAGAAAATTGACCGTGTTTGACAGAGTTAGGTGGAGGATTTCCACCTCTTCTAGAGCTAGGGCCGGACCGGCCCCCCTCCTTGGTTGTTGGCGGTGGCATCACCGTCTCTCTTTCATGTGAGGCTGCGGTTTGGACCGCGTTACTGGTTCCCTTTACTGCCCTCACGTGGGGCAGATTGCCTACGTGTATAAGGTGCGGCCCAATTGGTTTTCTTTTGCCTTGGAGCTTTCCCACAACTAGCCTGATAAGTTTCAGGGATTTTCTTGGTCCCAACCGGCCTTGCATTATTGTTGAGAATAATCTCATGATGCCTCTCTTTTTTTTGAAGTATATTCATGAGATCACTGAAAGTCTTAACTCTTTCGTTTTCATACTCAAGGAGGTATTGATGAGCAAGTAAGCTCATGGAAGAGGGAAAGGTGTTCAAGGTCTTCTCGATCATGTCTTGCTCAGATTAATCGACTCCACAAAAACTAAGCTCTGCTTGGAGGTCCAACATAGCTTGGTTGTAGTCCCCAACTTTGACAAAATCCAGTAAATTAACGAATGGTTTCCCATCGCGTAGTAAATTCTGGGAGTTGTACGTCATATACATTGTTGAAGCGTTGCTTTAGAACATCCCATGAATCCTTGGGATTCTCTTTTTTTAAATACTTCTTCTTCAGAATTGGGTGGTTATGACACCTCAAAAACATGAGGGCTTGAGCTTTGGTCTCCAAACTAGGAAGAGGAGTATTGGGAACATCTGAAGGTAAAATTGTGGTGGTAATCGTTTACCGACGAATGTGTGAGTCACGTCTGACACCCACCTATGATACTTTTTTCCTTGAGCATCAAGAATTTCAAACTCTGACCTAGCTAGACGGCTCGGTCATCCACAAAAGACAAGGGAGATTAGTTAATATCGAGAATTCGAATACTAAAATCAAGTATATGGAATTAGAACGTGAGTCAAGATGTATTGGTCACAATATCGATGCGAAAAACTGTGACTGTTAGACCGTCATAATCACTATCTTCCCTTTGTTTTTTTTTTTGAATTGTACCGTGACAAAGCCATCACTAATCAAACTTGATATGAGGGGTCCCAATCCCTCAATATCATCACACGTTATAAAGAAAGGTGGGATGGAGAAGAAGGCTAGGAAGCCAGATTATGAAATTAAAAACTTGAAAGCAGCAACTTTTAGAAAAGATTTACCTCGTTTTGATTGCCGGATAATTTTCTTTCGGAGATGGGCGTTAAAGATCTTGGAACCTTGGGGATTTGTTGTTGACAAGATGTAGTAGAAGACCGCCTAACACGGCGTTCACGGAGGCGTGCAATTGTGGCGTTGCGATGTTAGGGTTTTGAGAACTTTTTCCTTATTCTTCTTATGCGTTACCGTTGATCTGTTGAGCGATTCATCTACTTCTGGATCAGTTCTTACAGTGAAATTTTGATACAAGAACCCTGACAATGACGCGCTACTAGTGACAAAATTTGAAGGCGATCGAACTTCGGGAAAGGCTTGAACCGGCGGCGTTAGTCAGACAGAAGATTCTGGTATTTCAGTGACCGGTTCGGCCAAGTACTGAAAGTTTTGTCAGCCAATATTGGGTTTTGGTTTGCTAGGGTTAGAGTTTTCTTTTGGTTATGGACTCAGAGGTAGAACAATGTGTTGATGACGTGTTGAAGGAGAACATATAACGAGAATAATAGTCAACTCATTTATTGATAGAAATACCTATTTATAGGCATTACATAGAGTCTCCCGAAGGATCTAGAACATCTATCAATACTGTAATCTATTCTAATATGGAAACGATTAGGTCAAGACACATAACAGAAGGACATGAAAGTAATTTCCTTAAACATATTGTTAATTAGTTCTTATTATTTTGCTTTTTTGCTAATAAAGGATCTTTGTTGAGAAGCCTATCAAATTAAACAAGAGAAACAAGGAAAGACATCTGCGTTTATTATTCATTTGGTATACATTTAGCCCCAATAGGAATTTTTATACGATCACAATCCTATTGATACTTGAGTGATCCTTTACTCATAATCTCATGCTCCAACCAGACTTCTTTACATATTCTTGTGTTTGGATATTGAACAAGTACATTCCATCGTCTCGAGCAGTCCATATGCAATGAACACCACCACAATGTGCACCAACGGTTTTCTGATTAGAAGCATGAAAATCACAGGTGTAATTCGAGTACCATGCAGAACACTGGAAAAATGTAAAGAGGGTATCACGAAATCCAAATTCAAATTGCTCAATTGGAGGAATAGTACGAGGACCAATAATATCATCCTCAGAAAAGCACTTGAATGTAAGTTCTTGATTGCCATCGAGATTGTTCACTATACGTACAAAGTACTTCTTCCCCCAGCTGCTTTCCTCGCTACCATGCCCGTATGAAGCAGCAAGAACAAAAATTAGTAAAACTTCCATGTTGCTCTTGCTATTCATTTTTTCAATACTCCAAATGCTTCCAGGATCCTGTAATTTAGTCTACAGGTTTTTATAACGAAATTATGCTTCTATTTGATAGTCTTAGTTATTGCAGTATTGATTACAAACTTGTATGTTGAGCGAAAAAGTACAAGTCTGAGATATATAGCTGGTGATTCTTATGTGCATGTTAATTTATTGGTGAAATTTTGAAAGGTTTAGGAGATTTTACTTGCATGGATGCCAAATGTCATACAAATTAAAACAAGATTTACCTGGCATAGCAATTGTTTGAACAATTCAATTGCCAGTACGTGTTTATGGAATATCCCAATTATAGATTCGTCAATCATCTTGCTAAAACAATTACATTCTTTTTGTCACAAAAAATGTCAAGTAGATCCGGATTCAATAATTATTTTGAATGATAAAGCAAAAGTAGATTATCTCGATCGATCAGGACTCAGGAGAGCATAATAGACAAATAAGAAAAGCTATTGGGACAAAATATCGCAAGTTGGTGATCACTATTTGTCTTAGGATTTAAATTTTCCTCAGCTGGTTGTTACTGTTTTAAATTTTGATTTCTTTAAAACTGGTTGCTTTAGAGGTTTATTCTTGTAATTTAAGTCTTTTAGCATAAAAAAAAACCTAAACATGAGCAAAGATGAGCGAATTTGCAAGGCATGTCTTACTACGGCTGCTTTCTCTTTGCTGCAAGCCTGCAAGCGAGGCCGGTTTGAACTTTGAAGATACCAAAGGCACATGTTCGTATCATCGATCAACGACTTACACCCTGATCTGAACCTCAAAATTATTCACTGCAAATCCAAGACGAAAGATGTAGGCACCCATGACATCCCGTACCGAGAATATTTCGAGTTTGAATTCCGACCCAACTTTTGGGGGACCACACAATACTGGTGCAGTATCTAGTGGAAATACACATATTCCACGTACTATTTCGACATTTACATACAAAATAGAGATATAAAGTAAAGAGAAAATTAGACAAAAATTCAAAAAATCAAACCCCTTTTAAAATAAACTCTTGCTCATATTCAATTTTAATTTACACTCAACCCAATTATTGAACCTGCCTTATATGTTTTATTTTTATTTTTGGAATTTGTATCCCTCTTTTCCTTGACTCTTTTGCCCTTCCGTTTTTTTTGTTTTTTCTTGAGAAGATTTTTCCCTTCTGATTGAATGAGAAGACATTTCCTAAATGTGGCTCTTGACTTTCTTCTATTTTAAATAGGGTTAGGGTTTAGACTAGGGTTTAGGGATTAGGGTTTAAGGTTTAGACTAGGGTTTAGGGTTTAGGGATTAGGGTTTAGGGATTAGGGTTTAGACTAGGGTTTAGGGATTAGGGATTAGAGATTAGGGTTTAGACTAGGGTTTAGGGTTTGTGGAACCGGGTTTAGGGTTTAGGGTTTAGGGTTTGGGCGTAGTCTGTGGAACCGGGTTTTCAGCTGCGGCTTAGACTAGGGTTTAGGGTTTAGGGTTTGTGGAACCAGGTTTAGGGTTTAGGGTTTAGGGTTTAGGGTTTGGGCGTAGTCTGTGGAACCGGGTTTTCAGCTGCCGGGTAATTATGTTTAATGAGTCGGTCAAACAGTTTGTTAATTGCAATGGTTCAGTTGGTGGCATTTCAGCAATTTCCTTCAACAACAAGTTATATTGTTTTGATAAACAATATTAATATTTTTACTAAATCACCCTAATTAATAACTTAGGTGTATATCAAAAAAGTATAACATGTGGGTGTAATTTAAAATGGATCTATGATTTTGGGTGTAACATCAAATTCCCCTAAAGTAAACTGCAATGTGTGCATATGGAGCATAACATTGAAAGCTCCTTACATGTGTAGAATATTTTAAATATATTTACTTTCTTTGTATGTATAGGTTAAATATTATGTATAGATATATGAAATATTTTTCTATTAGCACTATAATTGTACACTACTACAGATTTGTCAACACACAACGGTGGAGGTTTTCCGTTGTATATCTCAGGCTTGTCTGATTGAATCTTCAAACAAGTGTGAAAATCACTGTTGTGTGATTACATTTTGCTCAACAGTTCAATACTTTCATTGTATAAGTCGCTGTGCAGATCGATGCCATGCGCGGCATTGACAAGTCCATTCCATTTAGACAACAAACAATAAAACATTTCCATTGTATTTTTACCCTTTCAGACAACTGTTGGTTTTCATTTCTACCGTTGTGTGTTTTTTAGTAAGCTACAACGGTTTATTCCCTATCTTTACTGTTGTATGACGTTGAATAACCTACAACTGAAATATTTGGACCGTTGTATCACACAATAGATATAACATTCTTGTTTGATGAGAATCATACAACAGTTGCATTTTCATGTGGACAAACTTTGACTTTGTTGTCTAAGTTTTACACACACAAGCACCACAAAAGAAACTGTTGCACAAATTTATTGATACCATAAAACATTGCATTTCAGCTTCCATATATATATCATTCAAGCTTTCACAAACAACATTACAGTTGAATTATAAACTGAAAACAACAAGCAACTAGGTAAGCTCCTAGATAGTCTTACATGTACAAAGCATTCCAACATGAAAAACGCACAAAATACGTACTACCATATAGTTATTCCGAATATATAGAAACACCAAGTTCAAAAGCAAAGTACTACCACATACATATAGAAAACACTAAGTTCACCAAAACAAACCAGATCATGCACCCTACAGGTATTTCCTGATGATGAACTTTGCCCACTTATTCCTTAACACATCCAAATCATCTTGGGTGTAGACAAGTTTGTTTCTCCTGTCTCACTGAAAAACATAATGTTAAAGTTAGACATGAACATGACATTATCTCGAAAATCTGATTCCCAACACACACAGATAGTAGTTGATTGTACATTTGTCACCAAAGAGTGATCTTGATCATGTATGATATTTCGCATGAACCGCATGACATAAAAGCCGCACTGAATATGGTCGGGTTGGTGAGGAACACCCTAGAAGCAGAAAAACAATTTATATTCATACATGAACAATTAGCCTGATATCAGGTGGTTGAACTATTTTGTATATAAACTATATCTTTTGGCTATCTATATCATGAAACAGATTTAGTATTTTTATCTTATCGAATTCAGCAGGTGTTTCTTTAGTTTTGACTACAACTGATTTTGAAACTATGCTCAAGTTTTCTAAATATTCAATTTGATAGTATCAAGCTCTTGAAAGCAACCAGAGTGTTTATGAAAATGTTTATCTTATACAGATACACACTTTTAGAAAATACAATACAAGTGTTCAGTTTTACTTACTATCTCAATAACTTGGGCTCACTATACATGCTACCCTTCAACTAGATAAGAGTTTTGTGGATTTTCTCTTGCGTTTAAGATCAACTACTCTCTAGTTTAAAATATTTCTTTCAGTTTTTTAGGTTCTTAAAAAAATTTCCTATTACTGATTTTCAATTTTCAAATTCCACCACCATTGTCAAACCCTAATCCAAATACCTACACTTGATAAGAAACAATCCAGAAATCCAACAAATTAAAGCAATATTTACATACCCCAAGGTCCTTACAAGAAACTGTATTTAGGCTTGGCATGCCCTTTTCTGTATTATACTTGGCTATTGCACTAAAACAAAAACCAACCACAATGAGACTGCATCATGAAAAGCTGAACCAGAAGATAACATTATTCCATAAATCTCGGTGCATGCATATATAGTTTTTACAAGTTACCTATTAAATGAACCATTATGGTGAAAAATGATGGCAGAAAGTACTTTTCCAGCTCACATAAGGTTTCAGCAATATCATTCTGAATTTTTGGCAGCCTTGAGACATCAATAGTCTTGCTGCAGATTTCATTGAAAAAAATGCATAATTTGATCATTGCAATTCTAACAGGTTTTTCAAGTACTCCTTGAATGACAATACCAAGTAGTTGCTGCATTATGATGTGACAGTCATGAGACATGAGATTCATAATTACTAAGCTTTAAATCATCCATAAACACAAGACTTGATATGTTGGAAGAATAGTCTTCTGGAATCTTCATACCAAAAAAGTACCCACACATAGATTTTTTTAAGCTAATGGTAAGCGCTCCTTCTTGCTACCTTCTAAATTAGGTATCAAGCCTAATCTGATACTCATTTCCACCAGATCCAAGCGAGTTTTCACCCCATCCTTTGTTTTTCCAGGAATATTCAACAAAGTTCCTATAAGACTCTCAAAAATATTTTTCTCGATAAGCATGACATCAAGGCAATGCCGAACAGAGAGAAACTTCCAATATTTCAGTTCAAAAAAATAGATTTTTTTTTACCAACACGGCCTACTTTCATCCTCTGCACTTTTATAAGCAGGTGGACCATTTTTTCTTCCAAATTTATACTTTGGAACCTCCTTTTCCACCCTCTGCAATACCTCTTCACCAGTTAAAGGAACTGGAGCGGGAGAATGCTCTGAATGGTTGTTGAAAGCAGCCTTCTGCCTTCGATAAGGGTGACTTCTGCCCAGCCACCGATGAGGCCCAATGAAGGACATTCTCTCTCCATTGACCAATCTCGTGGGTTTTGTTTTTTCAACACATAACATTTCACTATACTTCTGGAAAAGTTACCATAAGCTAGATAATCATTGATTGTCAATAACAGATAACCCCTAAGCGTGAAAGTCTGATTTTGAGTTGCATCATACACTCCCATAACCTTTTTAAGTCATCTATTAGAGGTTGAAGGTAGACATCACTGTTGTTTCCTGGTTGTTTTGGACCTTATATCAGAAGACTTAACATCATATGTTCCTTCTTCATTATGAGCCAATGAGGTAGATTGTAAATCACAAGAATTACAAGTCAGTAGCTATACTTGCTATTTTGTCCACTAAAGGGATTGAAACCATCAGTTGACAAGGCAAGTCTGAGGTTTTAAGGGTCTGCACCAAAACTAGGCCATTTTTCATCAACTAACTTCCATGACGCCACATCAGCTGGATGACTCATTAACCCATCTTTCTTCCTATCAGTAGCATGCCAAGTTAAACTCTTGGATATTTCACTTGACTAAAACATCTTTTTGAACCTAGGGATGGGGGGAAAGTACCACAGTACTTTTGCTGGAACATCTTCTATTATTTTTTTATTTTTCCCTACCTTCCACCCAGAAGCACCACATGTGGGACACACTATTGCTTTTGTGTGCTTCCCTCTGTATCAGATACAGTCATTGGGGAAAGCATGAATCTTCTCATAATTCATCCCTAATTTACTTAATAAAGACTTATTTGCATCGCTATAAGTATCAAGTATCTCATTGCCTTCTGGAAGAAAATCTCTTATCAATTCTACCCAATCAGAGTAAGCGGCATCACTCATATAGTGCTTTGCTTTAAGGTTTTGAAGTCGTAGAAGTGCCTTGAACTGGGTGTGCGACTTACAATCGAGGTACAGCGGTCTGTTTGCCTCCTCAATTTGGGGGTTCCTGATCCTCTCCAAAATCTAACTCTACGTCACTATTCATTTCTATCTTCATATTACCCTACACAGATTCATCTGAATCTGTGTCCATCCCATGATCACTATCACTATCTGAAACCAATGTAGCCTCCCCATGCCCACTCCAAATAACATAAGATGGATCAATCTCGTTAACAAATAAATTATCCTTAACTACCCGAATAGAATATCTATCATCATTTCCACACAACATGCAAGGGCAATTGATTTGCTTGGGATCTCTTGCATTTATCAAAGGAAATTCAAGAAAATCTTCAATACCAAACTTATATTCAGAAAATCTCCTATCAGCAACTAACCACGACCTATATATATATATATATATATATATATATATATATATTCCAACATGCAATTTCAGAAAAACAAACAACAACATATAATTTCAACAACATGTAACTTGTCAGCAATAACATTAATATTTCACCAGCATTAACAATCAGCAATAAACCAAATAATTTGAAAATCAAAACCAATAATCAGCAATACAGCATGACATTCTGGGGAAATCGAAGCAAGCAGAACACAGTTCATAAGCAAGTAAGCATCAATTACTCAAAGAAAGCAGCATAGCATTATAGGGAAATCGAAGAGAAGAAAGGAGATGACATACCTCCAGTTGAATCCACCAACAACAAACCTCCTGCATGCAAAATCAAAAGATTGAATCATTGAACCGAACTGAGCCCTACCCGCCGCGACCGGCCTCGCCTCGCTGTGCACAGTTATAAAAGAGAGAAGAGAGATTGATTCATTTGAGAGATTCAATCGATTTGAGAGAAGAATGAGAGAGCTGAGAGGGCGACAGAGTTGAGAGAGAGGGCTTACCGTTGAGAGTTGAGAGAGAGGGCTTACCGTTGAGAGTCTTGATTTGTTTGAGAGTGAGAGTTGAGAATCCATCGGTTTGGTGGGTTTAGGGTGAATGAATGCTAGAGAGAGAGAGAGAGACCAAGTTGAATGCGAGAGAGTGAGAGTGTGAGACAACGTTTAGGATTGGTGAATTCGTTATTAAATTTGTCAACTTTTTCACACAACAGAATATATACTTGGAGGGAAACTTTGGAGCCAAAACTATTTTGTCATACCTAGCACACCAAATCAATGGAGGCAAACTTTGGAGCCAAAATGACTTTAGCATGCCACCAGATTTGCCAGTCACACAACAGAATTTTTTAAACTGTTGTATATATTTTCTAAACTTGCACTAGGTATTGCCTAGTATAATTGTAACAAACATCATACAACAAAGAAATAAAAGTTTATTGTCCAAAAGTTTTGCATTTTGCACGAATTTCAATTTGGTGATGGGGGGAATCCTTCCGCCAAAATTTTCATAAATCCTACAACAGAAAACTAGCATCATTGTTATGTTTTGAACTTTTGAAATATAACCTGACAATTTCGTGTCATCAGACAACAAAACTCTGTAACTTTGCGTTGTATATAATAGTTCACTTTATCAGACAAGTAGGGAACCCTAAAAGGTTGTCTGATGAGTGTTGTCTGATAACGTTTTTGTAATAGTGGTATCTCTATATAAGCCTATTATATGGAGAAGAATAATAAGTTGAAGCATACCAAACCATATTGAATCATTTTCTACTTGGCATCAGAGCTTGTCAGGTTCGATCATTTGAATTTACACCCAAAACACCACAAATCGCTGCCTACCAAAAACTCCACAAATCACACACAAATTCCTAAATTCCAAAACCAAACATGAATCCTGAATCACACCACAAACAAATCGTTGCATACATCAAAATCATAATTCCCAAATTCTTGAATCTAAAATAACAAACCTCCAAAATGGCACACCAAATCAACTACCACACCACCGCACCATGCCGGTCTCCATGCAAACCAAATTCATATGCAAACTCAAAATTTCTGCTTTGTGGAGTATTAGGTCATAGCAAGCAACGTTGCTTTGAAACAATTGGGTACCCGGAATGGTGGGATTTCACCCTGAAACCCCTAAAGAATCAAGCAAAACCTATCATAGCCACTACAGAGGAAGACCAACCGTCCAATGCCTCCAATGTCGCACAGTCAGGTTTGAATGGTAAGGTATCTATGAATACTTCCTGGATTATTGATATAGGAGCATCAGATCACATGTGTAATGATACTAGCCTCTTGAAAAAAATTAAAACCTTCTTCTCAAAATATAGTTTCTACTGCTGATGGTACTCCAACTCCGGTCAGTAAAGAAGGCTTTGTTGTCCTATCAAACACATTAACCCTTGATTCTGTATTAGTCGTCCCTTCATTGTCATACAATCTTCTCTCAGTTGACCAAATCCTTCAAGAATTATCATGTATTGTCACATTTTATTCGTCTTTATGTGTATTTCAAGCAAGGTTCTAAAAAACGCTAGGCGCTAGTCGGGGGGACAGCCAGCGCCCAGCGTCTAGAGGATTAATCGAGCACCTAGGCGGTTTTTTATTTTCTATATTTTTTATTTATTTAATAAAAATAATTAGATAAATAAAATTTATAAAAAGCATTATTATGTTCTAAAATAGCAAAAATACTTCAAAGATGGACAAAATGTTCAACAACGATGTTCTTAAAAATTATATAAAAAAACAATTTGAAAAAAACAAATTAGATTCTTGCTAGCCTATGCCTCAAATTCTTCTTCTCTATATTCCTCTTGCACTTCTTCTGTGTCGGTCTCAAACTCAAAGTCTATTTCATCTTCTTCCTCTTCATCCAATACAAAATCATCCTCATGAAGTTCTCTAATTTCTTGAAGTCTAGAACTTCTCCGAGGCTCTAAGCCACTACCCACTCCCAAATCATCTCTAACCATTTCACTAGTAAGATCCGAATCAACATCTTTATCACCACCATCAACAATCCATCCTTGTGCCATAGTTGCTTCACTGGCGAGTAGTACATCCACATTCTTCTCTTTCTCTCTTCTTTTTTTGTTCAAAATCCTCGCATTGAATTGGACATACACTAGATTGTTCAACTTTGTTGTATCTAGTCTATACCTTTTCTTTGTATGTATCTACATTAGGGAAACAGAATTAATTGATAAACTATATTGCTACTTGTTTGTATGAGTGCATAACTAAATAAAATAAGTACTTAGCCCCTCAAAAGCACTCCAATTTCTTTCATATACGGATGAACTTGTGGTCAAACCAAGTATTCTTTTTGCCATTCTTTGCAAAAGTGGTACTTGGTTTGGTTTCCATAAATACTCCACGAAGCAACTATACAATATTAAAAACAAGCAACATTTATGAATTAGCAAAAACTATAAAAGCAAAAATAACAAAAGAATTACAAATGAATTAGTAAGTATTTCTTACCCGGATTATAATTTTCATTATCTTGTGCGCATCCCACCTTAGCCAAAGCTCTTCCAAATACACCTTATTTCTTCAAGTACTTGTGCAATTCTACGTTTGTCACCTTACTTTGAGTTTCAATGTCATCGGGAAAGAATATCTCAACACAAGTAAGAAACCCTTTCATGACAATATCATCATTTCCAATGCTTGGATCGGCATAAGTGTAGTAAGGATTCAAGATGTAGCCTACTAAATGTAAAGGAGAATCAAGTCGATCCCGGTATTTCCCATCAATAATGTCTATGATTGGACGATAGTGAGTTTCTTGATATTTGAATGCCTTTTTAACCTCCTCCTTTGTTGTAAGTATTTCTCCATACACAAAGCCCATTGATGGCTTTCTATCCCCATCAACAAGGCGAAACACCTTGACTAAAGAGGCAAACACTTTCAAGCAAAGACTAGCTTCATTCCAAAGAGCAGCACTCAAAGCAATATTCCCTGCCGTCTTCCCTTTTACACTCTTTCTATGTTTGCTTTCATTCCATTCATCACTAGTAATCATACCTCTCAAGTCATTCTTCTTCTCCATCAAGCTTTGCAAAGTGAGAAAAGCGGTTGCAAATCTTGTGACCCCCGGCCTCACTATGTTTCTTTTCTTTGTGAACTTTCTCATCATTGCCAAAGTCTTGTAATATGCATAAATGTAGATGGTGAAAGTCTTTGCCTTCTCAATTACTCCTTTGAATCTAAGTTGAGTGTCAATTCCTTGAAGCATAAGATTGATGGTGTGAGTTGCACAAGAAGTCCAAAATATGTTTGGCCTCTTCAACTTCAATAAATCTTTTGCCGCCATATTATTTGAAGTATTGTCCGTTACAACTTGAACCACATTTTGTGGCCTAATTTCTTCAATACACTTGTCCACATATTCAAAAATATATGCCCCGATGTGTGACTCATCCAATGCCTCCTTAGAAGAAAGAAAAGTTGTGCCTTCTGCACAATTGACACACAAATTCATGATACTTTGTCTTTTTCAGTCGCTCCAAGCATCAGTTATGATAGAGCAACCATTCAAAGCCCACTCTTCTTCTTGCTTCTTCAATAAACCTTTAGTTCTCTCTACTTCATCCATCAATAATGGCTCCCTTAATTGATATTGGCTTGGAGGTTTGTAACCCTGGCCAAATTGACCAACCGCTTCCACAAACCTCTTGAAGCTATCATTATCAATAGCATGAAAAGGGATATTGGCTTCATACACTCATCTAGCCAAATATTGATGCACATTTTTTGTTCTTTCTTTGAAAAATGCATCATTAATATTTTTTTGCCTCATCTTCCCACTTCCATGAATTGAGAAGTCAGGGTCGATAGCAAATGCATAACGGTCCATAGGTCCAAGATTACGCTGCTTTCTTCCTCCACTCACACTATCATCTTCATCTTCTTCAATGATAACTTCTTCCCTCACTTCTAAATCATGCACATACTTTTGTCTCTTCTTAATTCTTCCTTCCTCAATAGCTTTCTTGCATCTTGCCTTTTGGTCATCCAAAGAATTCCTACATGCGGTGACATTCCCCTTGATGTTGGCAACATGTTGCTTGAGTCGATATATTCCACCACTCACTATTTTTTCACACAACTTACACTTTAACTTATCTACATTTGTAGCATCTGCCAACTCCGCAAATTCCCAACCCATATCACCTAAGTTGTGTATCAATGCCGCAGTCATCTTCGGCATTGCATTAGATGCCGAAGAAGAAGTAGTTCCAGCCATTTTTTTGTATGTGTAAATAACTAAATAATGTAATCACAACTCATTAACCTCATAATTCACCAAAATTGGCAGAATAACACATCTCATATTCCAAAATTGTAAATCCAAAGATAACAAACCACTTAAACAGATGCATTGATCCATATAATCATATATTCATATTGCATATTATGTATGTGGCCAACTAGCCATGTAGGTAAACGTCAAAACCACATAACCATTATTTCATTAACTAATATAATCACAAATTTGAAATTTCACCAATCACAAATTCACAAATCACAACTCACTAAACTCACTGCATCATGCATTCATGCCAAAATTGGCAGAACATTCGAACAAGCTAATTAGTTAATCAAGTAAACATTTAAACAAGATCTCCAAAATTGCATAATCTTATATGTTATCTAAAAAAAGAACCCATAAAAGTACCTTTTTTCTTTTCTTCTGCTGAGAACGAACTTGAAAAAAATTGAGAACCCTTCAACACCTGGAAATCTACAACTGAAAAATGAGAACCCCATAATTAGTTTAAACTCATTGAACTGATTAATGTAAAGATTGAGTGAAGAACTGAAGATTGAAAAAAAAAAGTACCTTGCCCGAAAAGATCGAGAGAGACTGAGAGAGAGAGAGAGGTTGTGCGCTGCCGCGCTGGGGTATTGTACGCCGGCGGGCGGCCAGGCTACCGGATATGGATGGCCGGAGAGGCAGGAACGGAGGAGATCGAGAGGCAGGCTTTATGAAGTTTTTGCATTTAGACAATTAAACTTTAGAGTAGAGAAAGAGATAGTGGCGTTGTATGTCTCTGTCTTCATGTTTGGTCTTAGATAGGTTAACAAAAAAAAACAATAATTGGGCCCCAAAAAAAAAGTATAATCGGGCCGCCCAGCCAGCCGCCTAGTGCGGCCGTTTTTTGCGCTGGTGCCCAGCTTCGACAATTTGGGTAAAATTGGAACGGTCCCCTACCGCCCAGCGCCAAGGTGGCCCTGGGCGGCGTTTTTTAGGACTTTGATTTCAAGACATTTTGACGATTTTGACGCGGCATATTTTGGGTTATGGAGTAAAAAAAGGGAAATTGTATTACCTAGATCTAACAGAGACAGGAGAGAAACATATGTAATCTTTGGGTCAAGCTAATCAGGTCAATGGAGCTGAGAGTGCTAAGAAAGATGTGTGGCTTTGGCACCACATGTTGGGTCATCTAAACTTCAGTTATCTTAAGAAGCTGCAACCACAATTATTTTCGGGTGTTGACTATTCTGAATTTCATTGCGACATATGTGAACTGGCCAAGAGCCACCGTATTTCCTATTCACCAAGCCTAAATAAAAGTTGTTCCATTTATGAAGATTCACTCTGACGTGTGGGGTCCTGCAGAAATTTCTTCTCTTTCTGGCGCTCGGTATTTTGTGACATTTATTGATGATTGTACCCATACGACTTGGGTGTCTCTATTGAAGAACAAGAGTGATATTTATTCTAGATTCAAAGAATTTCACAAGATGGTGTCCACACAGTATCAATAGGTGATTCAGGTTTTCCAATCTGACAATGGCAGAGAATATATTAATGGTCATATGCAAGAGTTTATGCAGTTATATGGAATTCGACATCAGACTTCAAATACTTATACTCCTCAGCAAAATGGATTGGCAGAGAGGAAAAATCGGCAGTTGCTTGAAGTTGTCCGTGCATCTTTGTTTGGCATGAATGTACCTGTAGAATATTAGGGAGAAGTTGTGACATCTGCTGCCTATCTCATTAATCGTACCCCTTCTTGAGTTATTGAATGTCAAAACCCTCTACAACAGCTTCAGAAACTTATCTCGATTCCTTCGTTGCCTAACTTGGAGCCTCGTGTATTTAGATGTATAGTGTATGTTCATATTCCAAAACCACAACGAAGTAAGCTTGATCCCCGTGCAAGGAAGTGTATTTTTATAGGCTATGAAGATTTTCAGAAAGGATATAGATGTTATGATCTTCTTACAGACACCATGCATGTATCCCTTGATGTTTCTTTTTGTGAATCTGAGCCTTACTACTCAAGGGGAGTATCAAAGTCTTCCTTTAAGGGGAAGAGAGCATATGAAAGGAATTCCTGAAATGTATCTGAATTTGAAGAATTAGAAGCATTGGAGTCGATATTTAGAGTCGGAGAAACCAAAAACAACAAAGAGATGCAAGAGAAGGACAAAGAGACAGAAGTTGCTGACGATGGCACAGGCCCACATGCTAACGCAGGTGCAGGCTCATGTGATGCCTAGTCGAGCCGCGTCAGAGGAGAGACACAGGCGCCATGTGTCGTGCAGCTTGAGAAGGATGATGACACATGTGTTGGACCACAAATGGAAGGCACTCTGAACTAGCCACGTGTCGTGCAGCCACTAGTTGACACGCCTTATGCTAAAGATGGTGTTAGTAGAAACAAAATAATGTCTTTACAGGGGGACCCACACGACAAACCCATCAATTTAACTACTGAGCCTTCAGATGTCGTCCCTGTAATTTTGAATTCTTCTGGGTCAGATAGTTCCCCTTTCTTTACACCATCAACCCAAGAATCTGTTGTGAATGTCCCTGCTCAGGTACCTTTAAATTCAAACCAGTTATATGGGGTAGATAATATTGTAACTAGAAAATCATAGAAGGTTACCAAGAGTATTCCAAAGAAACAATATGAACCAGACACCAAAGCCAAAGCTAAATATCTTATAGCTAATTACATATCTAACCATAGGTTAGCTGGGTCACATGCTCTTGTAATTAATCAATTATCCAGTGTTTCTATTCCTAGTATTGTACAAGATAAAATGACGGATCCCAAGTGCACTCAGGCGATGAACGAAGAATTAGAGGCATTATATAAAAACTCAACTTGGGATATTGTGCCTAAACTAACTGGGAAGAAGACTGTTGGATGTTGTTGGGTATTCACAGTAAAGTTGAAAGCAGATGGGAGCATTGACAGGTATAAAACACGATTAGTTGCCAAGGGATACACCCAGCGGTATGGCATTGATTATGAAGAAATGTTTATGCCTGTAACAAAGATCAACACTGTTCGAATCTTGATTTCACTTGCAGCAACTAAAGATTGGCCTCTACAACAGTTTGACGTGAAAAATGTTTTCTTCAATGGAAACTTAGAAGAAGTGGTGTATATGGACATGCTCCCAGGAGCCAAATGTAGACCTTGCAATGTCGAAAAGGTTTATAAGTTGAAAAAGTCTCTGTATGGTTTGAAGCAGTCTCCTAGAGCTTGGTTTGGAAGATTCTCCAAATCAATGAAGACATTTGGTTATAGACAAGGTAACTCGGATCACACTTTGTTCATCAAACATAATCAGGGTAAGATCACCACTCTGATTATGTATGTTAATGATATGATTGTTACAGGAGATGACCCAAAGGAGATGAAGGCTCTACAGAAGTACATTTTAAAGTATTTTCTCGGAATTGAAGTTGCAAGGTCAAAGAAGGGGATTTCTTTATCCTAGTGAAAGTATGTTCTTAACTTGTTAGTTGAGACTGGAATGTTTGACTGCAAGCCTGTTGAGACACCAAATGAGAAGAATAACAACCTTACTATCTATCTGAATCAAGTTCCAACTGATAAAAGAAGGTATCAACGTTTAGTAGGAAGACTTATTTATCTTTCTCATACTAGACCTGATGTTGCTTATGTTTTGAGTGTGGTTAGTCAATTTATGCATTGTCCCAACGAAAAGCAAATGGATGCAGTGTATCGTATATTGAAGTATCTTAAGATGGCACCTGGAAAAGGCTTATTGTTTGAAAAGAAGGGTGAATTGGAAGTTGTAAGGTACAAAGATGTTGATTGGGCTGGTGATAAGACTGACAGACGGTCTACATCTGGTTATTTTACATGTGTTGGAGGAAACCTTGTGACTTGGCGTAGTAAGAAACAAAAATTCTTTGCAAGATCAAGTGCTGAAGCAGAGTTTCGAGGTATGACACATGGAGTTTGTGAGATGATGTGGATTCGTAATGTATTAAAAGAATTGGGTTTCAAACTCAAGAAACCCATGGACTTGCATTGTGATAGCACATCTGCTATTGAAATTGCTCATAATTCTGTTCAGCATGACCAGACAAAGCATGTGGAGATAGATCGATATTTCATTAAAGAAAACTTGGACAGGAAAATCATTTGTGTCCTTGTATGTGTAGGTTAAATATTATGTATAGATGTAGTAAATATTTTCCTATTAGCACTACAATTATATCTATATACAAACCTCATATATGAAGAAGAATAATACATTGAAACATTCATATTAAATCATTATTTTCTACTGCATGTTCAATTACAAGACTCAGAAGTATGATATATGCTATGAATAGAACCCTCCCGATGGACCTGATCGTTAAATCTTCCGTATTGTATAATTCCATATATAATCAAAACTGTCATGGCTAATTGAAGATTTCGTCATGAATATCTTCCCCATCTTGAATATAACTTTTTTTTGGCGAAAATCTTGAATATAACTTTGAATAAACTCTTTCTGATCTGTTCGTTTCTATTATTTTTATATTATCAATTGATTGTTTTTGTTAGAGTACTCTTTATGATCTTTTATGCCGCTAGTACAATTCTACAACCTTAATTACTATGGGTGATATAGTTTCTTTTCTTATGAACGAGAAGCACCAGTCTGCAAGAGATCGATAAGATTGATATCACAAATTAAGCTATCATTGAGCGAAAGAACAATGAAGTTCGTCATCAAATACTTGTTCAAAAATCAATACATAGTACAACAACATGCTATTCCCAGGGGAAGCAATCAAAATCAATTTTGTAATAGTTGTATAGATATAAGAGATCACGTCTAATACTCCACAAACAAATTCCCGACTTGCATCTGTTTTTGTCCCTTTTTTGTTTGTACGCAATGAAACTGTGAGATGTGCCAACCCACTGAACATCACAGTTGAACATCTTGTCTCTGAAAGGGAATGTTAGAAAACTAAATTCATAATAAGAACCATAGGTGACTTCGTGAATACCACGATCGTCTTTCCCTGATTTACAATGAACGGTGATATTTTCAGTAGCAGCAGCCGAAGCCGAGAACAAACCATTAGCTATTTTAACATGCACAATTCCATTAGCATCACATATAGTTTGAAATAGTGCAAGCATGATTAACATTAACACATTGTTGTTAAACACACCCATAATACGTAGAATGAAGAGATTGTGTTTTATTCGTTTCAGAGGAACAAAATGGGTGTCGTATAGTAGCTAGGTTTCTTACCGATTGTATATTGTCTCATCGTGTTTTATATATAGTATCCCTCTAATCTAAACACGTTTAATAGTGTCGGATTTTGAATTTATTGAAAAAATAGATTGTCATTATTAGACAAGATCTGATATTATTGTACTCAGGGGCGGAGCCAGAACTATAAGTCTAGGGGGCCGAGATATAAAATACGAAAAAATATATATAAAATTTTAAATTGTCTGTCAAAATTATATGTTAATTAAAATTGAATTTATTGTTTTTGTTGATGTATATATAGTTTAATTTATGTATATGTAAATGATTATATATTGAAAGTTTACATGCATGTAAAATGATTAGTTAATAACTAATCGATTATGGTGATGAATATGGCAAGATGCAACAAAAAAGGAGATTATATAGTCCAAAATATCAAACTAGTAATTATTACGTGACATATTATTACATAAAAAGGGGGCCAGATTATACAATTGTAACCATTTAATCCTACAACAGTGGTGTAATTGACCATCATCAAAATGTGTGGGGGGTGCCATGGTGTGGCTCCGCCAGTGATTGTACTTGCATATTCGCCTCTTTAGATGTTTCACTATACTATATCTTTAGTAAGCTGAAAATCTTAGATTCTTAGAGTAATTTTAACAGACTCTTTATTTTAGTTTTTAGTTATTTTAGAGAGTGTGTTTAGTTTTTTTTTTAATATTTTCGAAGCTCCAGCATACTAGCCAAAGTTTAGATATTATGACTTTTAGTTATTTCGTTAGCTAAATATAGATAGCGAGATGACTCAGATGATGCTAGCTATAATTTAATACATTCCTTGTAAGATATTTTATGTGATATATAAATATATTTAAACTATTTAATTTTTATTTGAAGAATAATGTTGATGTAATACTAGCTAAAATAAAAAGCATTGATACAGCCACAATTCTAAAATGGTTAGCCAAAATGACATTTTAGCTAATTTAACTGAAATTTAACTTTAAAATGGTTAGCATTGCTAAAAATGTTCTTAGTTGTGCAGGAAAAGAAATACTAATAAAGGCTGTTGCTCATACCATGTCTTTATATGCCATGAATTGCTATCTTCTTCCTATGACTCTTCGTGATGATATCAGTTTAATTATGTCCCTCGTTTTTTTTGGGGTGACACAGATGAGAAGAAACACATTCACTGGCGTAGTTGGGAGAAATTGTGTTTGACGAAGCATGAATGGGGTATGGGATTCAAGAACATTTATGCCTACAACTACAACTTAGCAATGTTAGCAAAGCAAGGATGGAGAATTATCACTAATCCTCATTCTTTAATTGTTCAAATTTGTAAGGCACGATATTTCCCGACTGTTCCTTTTGGGAAGCTGAATTAGGGGAGGCTCCTTCATTTTCTTGGAGGAGTATACTTGAAGGCCGACCGGTATTGAAAGCAGGTACTAAATGGAGAATTGGTGATGGTTCACACTTCACAAGTTCACATTTGGAATAATGCATGGATTCCTAATGTCCTTCGTATCTCATTCAACGACCAGGAAATTCTGCTTTTGAAAAAGTAAGTGATCTTATTGACCATCAAAATCATAATTTGGTGTTCTACTACTGTGAATACTCTCTTCAGCCCTATTGTTGCTGAACACATTTTGAGCATTCCTCTGCCTCGCAATCAAATGCGAGACAGGCAGACACTATGATTTGGAGTTATGAAAAATGAGGTTGCTTCACTATTAAAAGTGCGTATTGGACTGCTAGGGGACATGTTTGGGGATCGGCATTAGCTACCACATCATCAGGGAACACTTATAAGAAACTCTGGAAGAGGCTTTGGAAGACTAAAGTTCCAGGTAAAGTTCATATTTGTGTATGGAGAGCCTGTAACAATTTGCTTCCTACACGAGAAAGGCTTCTCTCTAAGGGTTATACAGTGTTAGGAAATCCGGGTCACCCTCCAAATTCCCTAGCCCAAGACCGAAACTGAATGAAGACAATAACTCGAAACAATGTAACACGAACACAAGATATTTAATGAAGTTCAGTCAATCTACATCACACCACACCTAAAAAATATGCCTCTAAGGTCCTATTTATAGACTCACACATAGTCTAACTTACAATAAAATTTAGAACCATAACAGGAATCTTAAACCATTACATTTAAGAATAAACTCTAAGAATTCTAGATACACTAGAATAACTTACCCAAAACCTTCAGAAGTAAAGAATCTCAAACTATACGGTAAGTGCCCTATTGCTCATTGTCTTCTTTCTCATCACAGTTGTGAAAATACTGCTAATCTATACGGTAAGTGCCCTATTGCTCTCGGCTGCACCATTTTCACTACAGCATACACTTCTCCCTAATTTAAATTTTAGGGAATATGGATGTTGGAGCAAGCACTTTATTTGAAGCCTGAGGCGTTTGAGAAACTGGTTATGGTTATTTGGGGATTGTGGAAAAACCGTAATGCGAAGTTGTGGGAGGACAAAATGCAAACTGCACTTGATGTAAAACTGAGTTCCTTCACTTGGCTGGAAGAATTCCAGAAATCTAGAATACCTGCTATCTCGGCTGCACAACAAACATCAGAGGTATGGAGCCCTGCCTCTACTCTCAAACTTAATGTGGATGGTGCTTATTTGGAGCACAGACAAAATGGGGGTGTTGGAGGCATTCTGCGTAACTCCTCAGGAAACTTCATAGCTGCCTACACTACACCAGTCATGCACATCAGTTCTGATTTACATGTCGAACTTCTTGCCATTAGAGAGGGTATTGACTTGATTCAAAAGATGCAGCTTCAGCAAGTTGTGATTGAAACTGATTGCCTACAAGCAGTAAATGGACTGTACAGTTCAGCTCCAAATATGTCTTCCCTAGCCTTGGCAGTCTAATTGATGACAATCAAGTTGCAATGAAGAGAAATCCAGGTGTCCAAATCATTTTTGCTTCTCGTTCTTGTAATAGAGTAGCGCACAGACTAGCTGGTATGGCTTATGAATCTGCAGTTGGTACTGTGTGGTCTGATAGTATTCCAGACTGCATTAGTGACCTTGTGCAGCAAGAACGTAACCTCCATTAAGCTTCAATAATATTCTTGCATCTTTGCTCAAATATTTAAATAAATAAGTTTTTCAAATCAGCCCTCAAACTCAAAGTCCATTGTAGAGCGTCTGGTTGGGAGTCCCCATGAATGCGTACTTCACTCCCGGGAGAGCTTTGAGTTCACTTCCGGCAGAACTTCTAGGGAAGTACCTTGATTATTTGCAGCGTTGAATGGCCAGGAGAAGTTCATTACCACTGTACCTACGAAGCAGACAGGGATAACTGTACATACCTAATGTATATCTTCCTTGCCTCTATACCTAATGTATATGTTTCCAATGACCAAACCCCCTAGACTATCACACAGGCTATGAAAGTGATAGAAAGCTAAAGTCCAGATGCAACATTTTCATTCAGTTTGACATTTAGAGATCATGGTGTTTTCAGTTAGGCACCACCCTTCACTAAATCAGTGAGACTAGTGTAAAATATGTTTGGACCTAATATAATCTATATTAAGAAACAATTGAAAGATACATTTCTGTTTAATAGGAAATTTATTAGGAGAATAATTCTTGTTATTAGATGAGAGTATATCACTCATCTGATTAGAAATCCATTATGTTGATTGTGATATGATAACACCAAAACTCCTTTGATGGAGTATTCAGCTAGAATCACTCGCTTATGGGAAGAGGTTTTCTAGCTTTATATACAGGTGCTTTAGAGTCCCTATTCACTCAGTAAGAAACATTCGGTTCTGCCCCATAGAAAGAAGTTGAAATCTGAGTCGAATAGAAGACTCAAGGTGTGTTGCAGCAAGGTGCTAAGGTGTTGGGATTGCAAAAGCTGTTCAATCCTGTTGCTGTGTTCATTTGCTGCTCAAGTACTATGGCTAGGATGGATCAGAATGGTGAGTACATTTCTAAAACTGATAAAGATGGTGAGCTCTTGTTTCATGTTTCAGTAATGCATTGATCATTGTGTTGTGTTTATATGCTTGTGAAATGATCTTGGATGCTCATTAAATTTTACAATTGGTATCAGAGCACTTTTCACAAAATTATAAACCATTTGGAAGATCGATTCATAAAACCTTGAAATAAGATGTTCTTCAGTTCTATGTTTAGTTTTTATTTTGCAAAACGTTTTGGAATATCAGGTTTTTTGCTTAATAATGATAACAAATAAAAAAAAAACCTTAAAGCCCGTTTTGTGTGACGCGCGGCCCAAATGGCCCATACCCAATTCAGAAAACACCTTCGTTTAAGAAGGATTTTAGATCGATCGTTATTCCATGACGAAAAATTTTCTGGGTTCTGGTATGATGAACGCGCTGGGTCTCAACGACTCAAAGTGGATTCAAAAACCACATCATGCAACTCGGATTCAGAAGATCTTTGGGGCATACAAGTTTTGGGTTTTCAAAATTGCTTCCGCTAAATTGATACAAGGATTGCAGATGCAAAGGTTAGGCTTTTCAATAATCATACTTTTCAATTCAAGCTTTAATTTTCAGAATTTAGATTAAAGCAAGAACCCTAGAGCACTCCCGGTGTGCGCATAAGATTAGCGTATACGAATCGAACCGGATGAAATTTAAATTTCAATTGGTTGTGTTCTGGATTGAATTGAGATTTTTTGTGATTGTTTTTGGATGGTTATGCTTGATAATTTGCGTTCTGTTATCTCATGTTTGTTGTTGTATGATGATTATGATGATATGTTGATTGAAATGAATACTTGAGTTAATGTTCATGATATATTATGCATATCAATCGTGTTTTCATTCAACGAAAATTGCAGATTAGGCAAAGCCTCTTTTCAGATGTAAACTTGAATTGAGTTTTAGGTAAAAACTTTGCTTAGATCACAGGTTAATTGTAAATAAAGATGGACATGTTGCACAAAGCAATTCTCTATAGTTATTTGCATAAAACATTAAGTTGAAGAAGGTCTGTAATTTTGTGTTTTGTTGTTAAACCTTGCTTTATAATGTCTCCTAAAGGAGTGTAAAATGGCATGATTTAGTAACCAAACAGTTTTACACATAGTTGGTAAATTCATATTCGGATACTTAAAGACTCTTCTACTGTCATAAAGATGTTGAGTGTCTTTTTGGATAAATTGAATTAGCTAAATATGAGGTAAAAATTCAGAAAACTTAAGAATATATTATCTAGTGCTATAAAAGTGTTGATATATATATTGAATTCAGTTTTGGGGTGTTCAGCAATATGATTATGTTTATGTATTGCTGCATATATGATGTTTTGTTTTCAAATGTTTTGTGTGTGTGATGAACTGCTATAGAAATATATATACACAGAACTATGAAACATCTTGGTTGAATTAAAATTTTGAAACTTAAACTTATAGACTTTTATTTTCTTTTGCTCATTAGGTAACATGTACATGAACCTCAATGATGTTCTCGTGCTCACTGGAACAAACTTTAGAGCTTGGAAAGACTCTGTGGAGCGCTATATGCTTATGCAGCCAAATATAGACCTAGTTTTCACTGAGGACCAACCTGAGCCTGTAACTGAAAATAGTTCCCCTGAGCAGATCAGGGCTTCTAAGGCCTGGTGGAGGTCAAATAGGATGGCCAAGAATTCCATAAGAAACTCTATGTCTGATACTGTTAGGGGTAGCATAAAGGAACCTGAGTTAGTCACTGAGTATATGGAAGCCATTGAGAAGAAGTTCAAGGAGAATGAGAAGGCAGAGGCTTCTAGGCTGACTAGGAGCTTCTATGACCTGAAGTATAATGGGTCTGGGGGAGTTAGGGAGCATCTGTTGAAGCTGATCAACATTAATGCTCGGCTCAGAGAAATGTGGATGGGTGTGAATGATGCTCAAGTGGTACACACTGCACTGCATTCCTTGCCAAACAGCTTTAGTGCACTTAAGACCAGTTACACTGCCCAGAAGGGTGACTGGACTGTGGATGAGATGATATCCATTTGTGTGGGGGAAGAAGAGAAATTTATGAAGGAGGGAGGATACACACCTACTGTGAACTTGGTAGGAAAGTCAAAGAAGAACAAAAACAAGCTTAAGGCCACCAAAACTATTGCTAAGCCATCTAGTAACACTGCAGCTCCTAAAGAAACCCATGCTTTTAAGTTCAAGTGCTACTTTTGTAAAAAGGTAGGACACATTAAGAAGGACTGCTCAGGATTCAAAGCTTGGCTAGAGAAAAAGGGTATGATTTTCTTAAGTACTTCAGAAACTTTTTCTTTAGAAGTAAATTTTGTCAATATTGAACCCCATAGTTATTATTTAGATTCTGGTTCACCCTTACATATTACGAATTCTCTACAGGGATTCACAGAGAGGAGGGCACCAAGAAATGAGGAAACAAATGTCTGTGTGGGAAATGGCATGAGAGTTGCAGTGAAGGCTATAGGAACCTTGAAACTAGATTTAGGTTCTGAAAAATTTCTTGTTTTGGATAATGTTTACTATATTCCCTCTATTAAGAGGAATTTGCTTTCTGTTTCTCGTTTGGTTAAGACTGGTTGTTGTTTTTACATTGATTCAGATGGAATAAAAATTTCTAAAGGTTCCTTAACGTATGGTTCTGGTGTTATTGAGAACGATTATATGCGTTTAAATTGTTCACTGCCTCAACGAGTTATTTCACTTGTTGAAAACATTAATAGCACATCAAGTATTACAGGAGTTAAAAGAACCTTATTCAATGAAAAATCAGCTTACTTGTGGCATAGGAGACTAGGCCACATTTCAAGAGAAAGACTGCAAACTTTAGTAAAGAATAAAACACTTCCAGAACTAGATTTTTCTGATCTACAAGATTGTATTGAATGTTTTAAGGGTAAAATGACAAAATCAAGAAATAAAAAGGCTGGCAGAAGTGAGAAACTGCTAGAATTAATTCACACAGACATATGTGGTCCATTCAAGCATAAAACAATATGTGGCAATGTTTATTTCATTACTTTCATAGACGATTTTTCCAGATACTGTTACATTTACCTATTAGCAGCAAAATCACAGTCTCTTGAGGCATTCAAAATTTTCAAAACAGAAGTTGAGCATCAGCTTGACATGAAAATAAAGACTGTGAGGTCTGATAAGGGGGGTGAATTCTATGGTAGGTACACTGAGAAAGGACAACATAAAGGTCCATTTGCATTATATCTACAAGATGTAGGTATAACGGCTCAGTATTCCACACCATATAATCCTCAACAGAATGGTGTTGCAGAAAGGAAAAATAGGACTCTATTGAATATGGTGAGAAGTATGATGTGTACTTCTGGTTTGCCTAAAATTCTTTGGGGAGAAGCCTTAAAGACTGCAAATTATCTTTGCAATAGGTCCCCAAGTAAAGCAGTACAGAAAACACCTTTTGAATCATGGTGTGGCAGGCAACCTAGTTTACATCATTGCCATGTATGGGGCTGTAAAGCTGAGGCAAGGCTTTATAATCCAAACTTAGGAAAGCTTGAATCTAGGTCTGTATCTTGTCATTTTATAGGTTTTTGTGTAAAACCTTTGGCTACAAGTCTAGCTTTATGTCTTTCAATGTTTCCCTTGGCATCTCTTTTAGTTTTGAACACCCACTTACTGCCTATAGCCTTTTGATTTAGATCTGGCTTCACAAGATCCCACACTTTATTTTTATACATGGATTCAAGCTCTGCATCCATAGCTTCTTTCCATTTTTCATGCTCTCCACTTTCTACAGCTTGTTTAAAGGATTTGGGATCATTATCATCTGCAAGTGTAGTTTCAGCCTCATGCAGGTAAACCTCATATATGTCATCTTCTCCCCCAAAAGTAGGTTTTCTGACTCTCTGTGATCTTCTGGGTTGAACAATAATTTGTGGTGCTTGAGGTTCAGGTTGTGGGATGTTTTGAGTTGGTTCTTGTACTGGTTCTGGTGTAGGTTCAGCCATTTCTATATTTTCATTTTCAAGTTCTAAATCACCACCTATTGCATCATTCATGTCTGCATCATTAACTACTGCATGATGAGCATCAAAATGGGTTTCATCTTCTGTAAGGTCAGAAACTAGTGTGTTAGTTCTAAGGTTTGGCATGTGAATTCTTAAAACCTCATTTTCTGCAATTTCCTCAAAATCATCAGTTAAATCTTCAAATCTTGTATTGCAAATATTCTCCCCCAGAAATTTAACCTGATGAGTTTCAAATATTCTAGGTGAATGATGAGGAGCATAGAGTTTGTAACCCTTAGATTTTTCACAATAACCTATAAAATGACAAGATACAGACCTAGATTCAAGCTTTCCTAAGTTTGGATTATAAAGCCTTGCCTCAGCTTTACAGCCCCATACATGGCAATGATGTAAACTAGGTTGCCTGCCACACCATGATTCAAAAGGTGTTTTCTGTACTGCTTTACTTGGGGACCTATTGTAAAGATAATTTGCAGTCTTTAAGGCTTCTCCCCAAAGCATTTTAGGCAAACCAGAAGTACACATCATACTTCTCACCATATTCAATAGTCCTATTTTTCCTTTCTGCAACACCATTCTGTTGAGGATTATATGGTGTGGGATACTGAGCCGTTATACCTACATCTTGTAGATATAATGCAAATGGACCTTTATGTTGTCCTTTCTCAGTTTTACACAAAAAGAAGGTATAGATTATACAGAAACTTTTGCACCAGTTTCAGCTAAAGACTCATTCAGAATCGTAATGGCTCTTGTGGCTCATTATGATATGGAGTTACATCAAATGGATGTTAAAACAGCCTTCCTAAATGGAGATTTGGAGGAAGTGATATACATGTCACAACCAGAAGGCTACATTGAACCTGGAAAAGAAAATTTAGTCTGTAAACTTAAGAAATCTATATATGGACTCAAACAAGCTTCTAGGCAGTGGTATAGAAAATTTGATTCTGTAATTTCATCTTTTGGTTTTACTGAAAATTTAGTTGATGAATGTGTTTATCTTAAAGCTGTTGGAAACCAATTTATTTTTCTTATCCTATATGTAGATGACATTCTCCTAGCTAGCAGCAATATTAAATTGCTGAAAGACACCAAAAGTTTTCTATCAAAAAATTTTGATATGAAAGATATGGGAGAAGCTTCTTACGTATTGGGAATTGAGATTAAGAGAAATAGATCACAAGGCATGTTGGGATTATCTCAGCAAGCTTACATTTCAAAGATTCTTCAGAGGTTTGAAATGTCTAAGTGTGGTCATGGGGAGGTTCCAATATCTAAAGGAGATTAACTTAACAAGGATCAGTGTCCTAAAACTAGCGTTGAGAAAAGGAAAATGGAATCTATACCATATGTTAGCTTGGTAGGCAGCCTTATGTATGCACAAGTGTGTACTAGGCCAGATTTATCTTTTGCTGTGGGAATGTTAACCAGGTTTCAATCTGACCCTGAACATAAGCATTGGGTAGCTGGTAAAAAGGTATTGAGATACCTACAGAGGACTAAGAGTCATATGCTTGTGTATAAGCGTGTTAAAAAACTTGAACTTGTAGGCTATACGGATTCAGACTTTGCAGGCAACTACCCTGCATCAATGAAGTCTACTTGTGGTTACATATACATGTTGGCAGGTGGTGCTGTGGCTTGGAAAACAATGAAACAATCTTTGATAGCCACGTCCACCATGCAAGCAGAACTAATAGCTTTATATGAGGGTGTATGTGAGGGTCTATGGATCAGAAATTTCTTCTTGGAAACCAAAGTGCTGAGTAACATTGTGAGTGGAAAGTTGATGGTTCATTGTGACAATGAAGCTGCTGTCTTCTATAGTAAGAATAGCAAGAGGTCTAATAACTCCAAACATATAGACTTGAAGTACTACAGTGTGAGAAAGAGAGTGAAGAATGGTGAGGTTGACATAGTTGTTATTAAAACAGAAGAACAACTTGCTGATCCATTTACCAAGGCACTGTCAGTATCAGTTTTCAAGAAACACACTGAAGACATGGGAGTTCTATCAGATTTTAATTTTTGAGTCTAGTGGGAGCAAAAGTTTAATAAATGTGTTTTGGTTTCTGGTTTTAATTTTTATTTGGATAAGTAGTTCAAATTCAACAACAATATGTATTCCTTGTTTTGATTCATGAATAAAGCTGAGGTATTTCAGACATATTGTGTTATTTTGCAGCATATTTTCAAATATTATTGCTGTGAATTTGTTGATTGTCAGGTGGATGGTCATATGCATATATTCAGTTAAGTAGCAAACATATCATCCATTGATGTTAAGTAAATAATGTTTGCGTTATGACTTTGATGTTCAAAGTTTTCAGTTGGACTGTGGTCAAGTAACTATTACATTGTGATATACATTGATACTTGATCTTCATCATATCTGTGTTATGGTTCATGTGAAATTTAGAAGTTAATATGTGTAATCTGGAACAAGTATGTTTACATAGGCATGTTTATTTCCAGGTTCACTATTACCTGCTATAGTTTTGACAGAACTGAATGGATCTTAAGCTCTTATAAATTTCAGTGCACACTTCAGCTATTTTCAGATATATGTTTTCATACAATTGTTATATAGACAATATTGGTCCAAGTGGGAGATTGTAAAATATGTTTGGACCTAATATAATCTATATTAAGAAACAATTGAAAGATACATTTCTGTTTAATAGGAAATTTATTAGGAGAATAATTCTTGTTATTAGATGAGAGTATATCACTCATCTGATTAGAAATCCATTATGTTGATTGTGATATGATAACACCAAAACTCCTTTGATGGAGTATTCAGCTAGAATCACTCGCTTATGGGAAGAGGTTTTCTAGCTTTATATACAGGTGCTTTAGAGTCCCTATTCACTCAGTAAGAAACATTCGGTTCTGCCCCATAGAAAGAAGTTGAAATCTGAGTCGAATAGAAGACTCAAGGTGTGTTGCAACAAGGTGCTAAGGTGTTGGGATTGCAAAAGCTGTTCAATCCTGTTGCTGTGTTCATTTGCTGCTCAAGTACTATGGCTAGGATGGATCAGAATGGTGAGTACATTTCTAAAACTGATAAAGATGGTGAGCTCTTGTTTCATGTTTCAGTAATGCATTGATCATTGTGTTGTGTTTATATGCTTGTGAAATGATCTTGGATGCTCATTAAATTTTACAACTAGATCAGTTGCGTTTCAGATTGTATCTGCACAGCTCCAGTTATATTTTCCATAAATACAAGAAACAACAGCCTGGATCTTGGACTAAATATTGTCTATTTGTCTCTTCAAAACAGTGTACCTCAAAGAACTTGGAGATGGCTCAACTGAAAACATGCTGTTAAAAAGAAACATAACTTGGACAATTAGAAATTAGCACATAGCATCACACTGCTAACTGTACACTGGTTTTTTACTATACTGTGTGTCTTGTATACAAAAAATGAGGAAGAAAATACAGAATTTCATCGAGACAAGAAGATTTTGGATTTATAGAGAATCAAATTCAAAATGTACAGAATAATACCATTTGGTTGTTGGAAATAATGGGAAGAATCAGCACCTCAAAAAATCATCTGAGTTAGTAATTTAGCTATCTGTCATATACTGTCATCGGGTATCATCTTTCAATGCAAGATCTGAATCATCTGTCAAAGGAAGATCTGAATCGTCTTTCAAAGGAAGATCATAAGTTGGAGATGGCTCAAAGTCTCCTTGCTCATTAGACTCGATAAGCATCAACACAACTTCTCGAATCGATGGACGGTCAAAGGGGGACATACTAGTGCACATCAAAGCAATTTTTAGGACAGTAAGCATGTGATCAACCATACTTTTGTCTTCAAGATTCAACCGCCTATCGAGTATCCCAGATGTCAAAGAATGGTCCCTGATGTAGTGTCTAACCCAAGTGACAAGATCTCCTCCTTGATCTACTGATTGTACAGGAGTTCTCCCGGTTAGCAGCTCCAATAGAACAACCCCATAGCTATATATGTCACATTTTTCTGTGACCTTCATGGTGTATGCATACTCTGCCATGAGGAGTCATAATATCAGTCATTCCATAAATCACTGTTCTAAAATATATAAATAAACAATAAAGAACTAAGCAACTGCAGAAATGAAAGCTCAAAACACGTTTCTTAGAGGACAAAGAAAGCACCTTAAAAATTCTATGATTTCATTTTCTTTTGTTTATCACGCAGGCTCGGTACTTAACTCGTGGCCCCTCAGCGTCATAGTTGAGGTTTATAATATATTCTCAAGCTTTTTAATCAAATATGTCAACTGTGTTCTTATTTGAGGTTTCTAATGACAAGACATAGTAAAGAATGGGTGGTGTTATTGACACACCCTTTTTCTCTATTTGGTTGAATAAGGAATATCCTCTTGTTACAATAAGGAACATCCACGGTATTGCCATAGCATTATTCATCGCAATTGGGATATTGATAGAACCTGTATCTAAGCAAAGAAACCCTAAAATATTAAAATTCATTAGGGAGGGGGGTGGGTTAAGAATCTTAGGGAGACTATAAAAGCAGCCTTTGTTTTTCAGGATTCTCAATGAATATAGTAATCCAATAATAATATTCAAGTAAAATGAACAAAAAGTAAAGCGTACCAGGAGCAATATATCCATATGATCCTGCAACTGCTGACATTGATTTTGAATGAGGCATGTCAATTACTTTTGCCAAACCAAAATCACCAACATGGGCTTCGAACTTCTCATCTAGCAAAATATTATTGGACTTTATATCACGGTGGACAATCCTCGGTTTGCAGTCATGATGTAAATAAGCAAGACCTTCAGCAGCTCCAAGAGCAATCATGAAACGAGTTGACCACTCCAGGCTGCAAGATTCACCATGAAGTAATTCGCCCAAGCTACCCTTTTCCATGTACTCATAAAGAAGTAGGTTGGAACCCTTGTGATAACAAAATCCGTAGAGCTTCACAATATTCCTATGCCTTATATTTCCCAGGGTTAAAATCTCAGCCTGGAAACTGTTTTCAATGTTGTTGCCCTCCCGGTTAGCTGAAAGCTTCTTAACAGCAATAATAAGTCCAGAACGCATTACTGCTTTATAAACTGTTCCACAAGCTCCCCTTCCAACAGCATAGCTGTCATCAAAGTTATTTGTCGCCTCAACCAGGTCTTGGAATGTGATCCCTTCCTTTGGAGGTAAGTATATATCTGTATCAGGAGGCAAACTATCCTTATCTTGCATAGAAGGAACCATCTGACCTGGACCTCTCATGAAATATAAGAGAACAGCAATCAAAACAAGAGATATACCACCCACAACAGCTGCAACTATTGTAATGATTTTACTGCGAGGAGTATCCACTCTATTCAGAGATGGATCAGAATTTGGAGAGGAATTTACACTGCAAACACTGAGAGGCCCACCACAAAGACCTTCATTTCCGATAAAGCTGCTAATTGCCATGTTCTGAAACAAAGGGATGGGAGGTAAAGATCCGGTAAGGTCATTGTAAGAGAAGTTGCAGCCCGATAAGCTTGACAAATTTTCAAATGTGCTGGGAATTTCACCAGTCAAATTATTGTTATTGAGTAGAAGGAATTCAAGTAAAATAAGATTTCCAAGCGCTGGTGGAATGCTCCCGCTGAGATTATTAAAACTGAGATTCATTGCAATCTGCAAGCTTGAAAGAGAACCCAATTCAGGCGGTATTATACCAGAAAACAAGTTTCCGCCCATCTGCAACTCTGTCAAATGTGAGAGGTTTCCTAGTGCTGCTGGTATATTTCCAGTAAACCTATTTTCTGAAAGCCTCAAAATCTCCAACTGCAAAAGCGTTCCAAGCTCATTTGGCAGAGCACCAATGAATCTATTCCGACTGAGGTCAAGTCGTTGAAGCATCTTGCAGTTTACAATTTCTGGAGGAATCTGCCCAGTTAGAAAATTGGATGATATGTTGAAAGTGACCAATTGAGATAGATATCCTATTTCCTTAGGCAACTCAGATGTGAAGTAATTGTCAGAAATGTGAAGCCTTTGCAACTTTTGGCAATTTTTAATCTCTGGAGGAATCAATCCAGTGAACTTGTTCCCGTCCAAGTCAATTGCAGAAAGGTTTGCCAAATTGCATAACTCTGAAGGGAAGCTTCCAGTAAGCCTGTTCCCAACAAGGCGAAGTTGCACCAATGATTCACAGTTCAAAACCCCAGTCGGAATATTTCCATAAAGATCATTAGACTCCAGATTCAACAAGATTAGATTGGAATGCCGACAAAGGTATGGAGGTATTATCCCAGTCAGGAAGTTATCTGAAAGATCAACAACCCAAAGTTGGGTGTGTCGCCCAAGCCACAGAGGTATGCTACCCCTTAGAGAGTTATCGAACAACTGTAACTGGCTCAACTCGGTCAAATACTGAAACCCATATGGAATAAGTCCTTCAAGCTGATTAATTGAAAGGTCAAGCTTTGATAATCTCCTCAAGTTACTTAGCTCATTTGGAATCACACCCGAGAGCTGGTTCTGGAAAAGGTACAGTAAGCTTAGACCACTTATCTTACTTAACTCATATGGTATCTCACCTGTCAAATAGTTCTCCGAAAAATCAATCTCAGCAGCCAATGAAAGATTTCCAATTTCCGTAGGAATGGTTCCATTCAAGCCATTCCTATAGAGGTACAACCTCCTCAATGACTTGAGGTTCCCAATATCTGGAGGTATATCCCCAATAAGATTGTTCTGATACAAAGCAATTGTCTCAAGACTACTGCAATTTCCAATCTCCTTAGGAATAAACCCCGAAATCTGATTGCCCCACAGAATCAGATCTGTCATGCTCCCAAGCATCCCAAGCTCCTTAGGTAACTCCCCTCCTATATCATTTTGAGCAAGACCAAGCAGCTTCAAGTTCTGACATCCACCTATTTCAGCTGGTATGCTACCAGAAATAGCATTCTGCCCAGCTCGAAAAGTTACCAGATTTTTGAGATTCCCAAAAGAATGAGGTATTGATCCAGTAACATTGTTGGTGTATGCCACAAACTCAACCAGTGAAGACAAGTTCCCAAGTTCCTCAGGAAGGGGACCAGAGATTTTGTTGTTGCAGAAATTTAAACTTCTTAATATAGAAAGCTTACCCAATTCGGCAGGTATCTGGCCAGTAAACTTGTTATCGTTGAGATAAAGCTTTTCCAAACTTGAGCAGTTTCCAATCTCCTTGGGTACGCCTCCAGAGAAACCATTGGATGCAAGATCAAGTGAAGTTAGGTGAAGTAAACCACCAATGCTTGGGCTCAGGGTTCCTGAAAGATTCATGGATTTCAAATTAAGACCTTGGACCACTGGATCATAACCAGAAGTGCAATTTACACCCATCCATTGACACGGTGTTTGATCTGCAGAGTTCCAACTTCCCAAATTATTTGATTCATCCAAAATAGTCTTCTTCAGCTCTAAAAGGTAAAGCCCTTCAGAATTCAACCCCTCTGAAATGCAAACAAGTAGAACTAAAGCAAGCAATACTCCTGCAAACTCCACTTCCGAAGCCCTCCTCGATACAACTTTTCTGGACATCTTAGTAACCCTCAATCGATCACAGCAACCACATAACTACAGAATTCAACACCTGCAAACTGAGAGCAACTTCAGATTGCAATGCTGCATAACTAAATCAAATTCCCTAGCATCAAGTACAATACTGTTTCTCCTTTCTCCAAAAAAAAAAAGTGCAATACTGTTTATAAGAAAGATGATTATAAATCTCAAAACTCCTGCCTTTTGTTAAGCCAGTCTCAGAATTCAAAATCCAATCATATCAAGAGATTCAATTCAATTTGAGAAACAAGCTTCACCATATACACACCTAAACAACCTAAATCGATAAATAAATAAATAACACAGAGCACCTTTAAATCAAATTCACACTGCCAAACAGAAAGAACAGCAAAATACACACAAGAGTGATAGATAAACCAAACGTTTCAGAAATGAGAAACCCCAAATAACACAAAATGATGAACTCAGTAAACTAGTCAAGCTGAAACGAACATAAAAGTAAAAGAAAAGGGTAATAAATCTATTTCCAAGAACCCAGAAAACAAGTGAAACGGAAAACTAACCAATGACTGCAAAGATTGAAGCTTTCTCACCTCTCAAAGTCCATGATCACTCGTCGAGAAAAGAGAGAGACAATGCAAGAGGCCACCACCCACTTGGGCAACTGAGAATCCGCTGAAATGACAAGCTGAAAGCCATGGAATCATGAACCCAAAAACCCAAAAGGCCAAGATTTGAGCAAAAAGGCCGCACCTTTTTTCAAGAAATGCAAAGTGAAACAGAATCAAAAGAGAGATAGTGAGAGAGAGATCTTGCTGGGTATATTATATTGCAAGGAACAGCAGTAAACCCATCAACCCAAAATTGAGAAAAAGCAGAAGCAGAAAGCCAAGTGCCCTTGTGACTATGGCTCTCAGAGTGAAAAGGAGAATGATAGGTGTGAACGAATTAGGAAAGAGAAGCTTTTGGGTGAAGCTTTAAAGGCCGACAAAGCATGCTTTGGTGATGCTGCTGTCACTCTGATGTGAGCTCTCTGTTAGAGAAGAGAAGGAGAAGTAGAAGAAGAAGGAGAAGAACAGAAGAAGAGAGTTGTGGGGACTCGGATGTCCTGTTTGTAAGTGCCTTTGGAAAAGTTAGGAGGGGAACTGTGACCACCTTTTTAGGCAACAAAAAGTTTGAATTCTTTTTTTTTTTTAAACACAACTCAAGAAAGCTTTCTGGGATTTTGCTGATTTGAGTTGGTAGGCACTTGAACTCTAAATAGTAAATAGTAATACAACACAAGATTCTGTTTGCATCAGTATTTGTCTTCCATATTAATATATTATTTATTTATGAAATGTAAATATTTTCCATATGGTTTATCTCAAATGGTGGTTTTGCATCAGTATTTGTCTTCCATATTAAATATTTGCTTAACATTTCTGGAACATGTAAATGTCATATTAATGGTCAAGTTACATAACTTAGTAAACTTACATACCAGTTACTCAACATTATCCAATTGTTTCTTGAGTAAATATTTTTGTTATTTTTGTTACATTTAGAGGGGAAACAAATCTACAATTTAGCTTAATTCTATAACTAAATTTATAACCTCTTTTACCATTTTTTTTGTTTTTGGATGAGTTTGGAGTCAATCCATTTAACATGAAAATAGGTAACAATACAGTTACATAATGACCATTGATGAAATGAAGGGCAAGACAGAAATGTATCACTGTCTAGGTAGCCCTAAACTTATCTAAGTAAAACTACCATAGAAATTAGGATTGTAATTAAGCCTCATTTTTTGTTTCACTTATGTGAATAACTTAGAAGTTGCTTTATTTCATTGTTGCTAGCACATCTCATTTTCCCCAAAGTAGGTAAAAATAGACATCATGGATGTGAAACTACAACTTAGGCAGTGTATACATGTACATGGTCCACAAATCTCAAGGATTTGGACCTTGAAGAAGAAATAGCCAAACAGGGGGTGAGAAAGCTCGCTAAGCTGCCGAACCACTTAGGCACTAGCAGCATCACGTCCGTATCAAATTGGTCCATTGCTGAGGGTTATGACTTATGAGTCCGACTACTAAATCATTCAATCTTGAAAAGTGACTCGAAGAGTCCCACAAGATATTTCATGAATATGTGGAAATATGTACAACATGTTGATAACTATTAGAGCACAAACGAAGAGGGCAAAGGCTTGAGTTGGATGGATGAAGATGTTGAGGGTTGGCTAATCTCCACTAAGGTCCCCATCAAGTTTTTGTAGGTAGAAATATTCAGAATCAATTGGCCACTTTTGGTTCTTTGCCTATGATGATGATATTAATGTTTGCTCTTCGAATATAATTCAGTCCCTCATCTCTTGGTGAACATCCAAGTATGACTTTGTGTTACTCTTTTCCACCAATAATCCATAAAATTTGTGGAATTGTATTCAAACCTCAAAGTTCAATATAAGTTAAGACCTCAACTACATTCAATTAAGAATGTACATAATTTGATGCTTATTAGCACAATTGTTTGATGTGGAGAGTCTTAAATCTCTTAATATTGTTTCCGAACATATTATATGTTTATTATAATCAGAGGTTTAGACTCAACATCTCACCTTCCCTTGTATTCAATAGTTTTAGTTATCGAGTCTTAAAGACAGCTGCACCATCTCTATTCAACAAAAAGAACGAACATAATTTGCTGAAAAAATATATACTAAATTAGGATTTTTGTAAAAAAAATAGTAATAATGTTCAGTCAAGTTTATCTAGTCAGTGACTGAGCAAGATATTCATGATCATTTACCATTAGATTTAAATCCAAAGGTGGAGAGAATTATCTTTAAGTAAAGTTGTTTTATTTTCAATCTTTATATGTAAATCTAATTGTGACTGATTATGAATCTTTTGGTCAGTCACAAATCATTGACCATGTAAACATTACTCTAGTAACGTTTGCACAATACTATTTGGTCTATTGTCATAATCTCCATTATAACTAAATCGGTTTTCATAATTACCATCTTGTTGGTTGCCGAAATGTAAATCTTTAGATATTTCTTCATTTGAATGATAGACACACAACATTCCCACTACCTTCCTTATTCTAAATGCGCACATGCCTTGGCCCATAATCTATCATTGCTAGGAGGACTCGTATCAAGGATGCCTTCCTTTCAACATTTTTGTATTCATTTCTTCAATTTGAAAGCTTCGTTTTTAACATGGGAAAAGAAAAACAAACATTATTTTTCAGACACAAGGTAAACAAGATCGGTTTCTGCTTTGATTAGAAGCACTGCTGCTTTCTGGGTGTCAGTGCCTCTCTGATTCTAATTAGACAGAAAACCCTATTTTTAGTGGTTTAATACTCGGTTAATGAGCATTGATCTTGAAGTTAGGAGCCTCATCTGCCAAGCTTAATTAACTCCACCGTCAAAAACCCTATATCAAATCTAAAAAAATTTGAACACTATGAAGGTTATCCACTGCTATTGAGTTTTCTATTTTCCTCTTTTAATCTCATTTCGTTGACGTAATGGATGATGCATCATGCATGTATGTTGTATGGCTTTGCGTCATTGGTCAAATGTTAATTTTTTTTTCCTTTATCATTTATGGAAATTTTTGTATGCACGACGTGTATTTACACGACATAATCTTAACCATTCATAACAATTCATATGTTTGACCACCATGTTTCTATATTATTTTTTCTAATCCTGACCATCCATGTATGTATGTGAAGATACACGCCGTGTACTAAAGATACTCTTTATCATTTATGTATTTTCCTTTTGTTATACTTTGTAGCAAAAGAGATAAATTATCAATCTTTCGTATCCGCGTTATGTCTTGACTCGTGCAATGTTTACGATCATTTTCTTCATTTTCAGTTTCTTGTTCATGTCAATCCGGCTAATCAGCTAAAAATCTGCTTCGGTTGTCATCCAGATCAAGTCCATGGAGTGATATAGGCCCGGTGATATAGGTCATCTTTAGACAAATTTGAGGTTACCTTCCTCCGTGAAAACTGTGAGTTCCTGATTGGAAAAATCGCAAAGCTCTATCGGGATTTGCTGATGTGAAGAACGTGAACAGGTTGTGGAGAAATAATTAAATTGATTCCTCATCACTTAAAGAAAAAGGGTACGTACTCACATGGAGTATGGTTGCAAAAGTTTACAATCTCAAGCAACACTAAAATAATATGCTGGTTTCTGTTGCCTAATATAAACCCTAAAAAGAGAAGTGTTTTCCAGATTCAGTATATCAACCCACCATATATACTGGGCGCCAATGCCATGACCAATATTACATCTTTCTGACACCAGAGACTCCCTTTGTCTTAAAAAGGATTTGAAATAGGGAAAAAATCAGATAATGCTAAGTGTAAGAATCACATAATTAGCAAAAATACATGTATAGTTGTATACAAGGTGATGCAAGTACAAGACTACAAGTTATTCATATATAGAGACTACCATGCATCTGTATCAATGTCATCTAATCTCAAATAGTTAGATGTTATCCTCATGTATGTACTGAAGACTCTCCCATTAATCACTTCAACATATCCAAAATATTAGTGCAAATATTACCCAGATAATTCAAGTGGAAATGCTGCTCATGCAACAAGAAAAGGGAGGGGGGAAGGGCGACAATGCGATAAAAGTCTCAGATTGCTATTTCAAAGAAAAATGAGGCAAAAAAAATATATATATTACTGGAGTCCAAGTCATTGCTGAAATGAGACTAACGAGAAAAAGTCTGCAGAAAGACATTCCATCAGTTTCACATTCAAACAGTACATCTGCATCACAAGAATAGTACTATACAGCAGACATACAAATCTTCACCCTACACAAGTTATGAAATTAAACGAATCTAAAGATCATCAGATCTTGACCCAAGTTTATCAAAACGAAATTGATGCACCGGCTTTTACCAAGTCTGGTAATGCAATATCTGAGATTGAACCAGTGTATCAGGACAAAAAAAGGTGCATCAGCTTTTCCCAGGTGTTTTGAGTCTAGTTCCCAGAGGGTAGAGGAACATTACAGTTTACAAGTGCAAGAACCAAATTAGAGAAGAGAGCTCATCAGGGCTTCCACAAAATATTCATGCATCGCAAAACAAACACACGAGTAGTGACTACAATATCCCATTGCTCTATTTCATATATATATATATGTATATATATATATATATGTGAAGCGGACGTCCGCACTCGGCCCCCTCCGGCGCCGGCGACGGCGTGCCTCCACCCCACAAGACTCCAGCAGCGTCTCCGACCACTTTCCCTCCCCGGCGAGTCTGTTCTTTTCCAAACTGGAAAAAACTGGACTCGCCGGGGAGGGAAAGTGGTCGGACGCTGCTGGAGTCTTGTGGGGTGGAGGAGAGCTGTCGCCGGCGCCGGAGAGGGAGAACGGACGGACGTCCGCACTCTAAGCCGCTTCACATCCTTTTCGTGTGTGTGTGTGTGTGTGTGTGTGTATATATATATATATTCATTGGCGATTTTTACCAGAAGATGCAACCTAAAGTGTGATGTTACTTGCAAAAACTAATGTTCACAACTACCAGTATCCATTAGGGTTAAATCAGTAGAGAGAGTTGAATTCTAATCTTTATCCACATTCACCCTGGATCCATCGCCATATATTTCATATCCTACTAGCTACTAACTACACTGCCGAGAAAAAGGAAATGGCTACTCACCAATAGCGTTCTTTCCGTCCATAGGCTCCACCACCATCCCTACTCCAATTTCTTGCATCTCAAATGCAATTTCCTCAAAAGCGTTGATCTACTTGCAGGGTTTTCGGCAAAGATCCCCGAATTTGTACCACCTAAGCCCACATGCGTTACACAGTGTTTTGGAACCCATGGGACCTGACCGCCAAAGCGGGGTTTCCTCAGCCCCGCAATTATGGCATTTTCTCCCATTATCCACTTCAGTACTGGCTTTCCGGTCTGGATTGTTGTTAGTTTGGTTGCAAAAATACTTAATCCAATGATAACAGGCAGCACAGAGGGCTTTGGGTCCAACGGGACACATTAGCCATTCGGTGGCCTCTTCAGACTCGCAATGCTGACACACTTGGGCAATGTTCACTATCACGCTACTTATTCCCCACAAGGACTGGTACTTATTCCCACAGACATTACATAGAGTTGTGGGTCCGAGGGGACCCATCCGCCACCTATTTGTCTGTTTTCCGCATTGCATACAATTCGCTCCAATTTGAACTTGCTGCCCTGGAATTGTGCTTCTTCTCCTACAGAGGCCTTTGCTTCGGGCTCGGTGGGGAAATTTTATCTTGCAGGAGCTCATGAGGTCTATGCTGTTGTTTTTGCTGGTTTCAAGACCTGAGGAAAGATTTTGGTGCTCGGCATTGGCTATATCACTTGGTTTCTGCAAGAAATAGAACTCGTCAAGAACCGGAAGTGTAAAGGTCGAATTAGTAATCTTACCCTGAAAAACAAAAGTCAGAAACCGATGAGCCCAATAGGTCACTCCAAAGCCTAAATAATATAACCGCACATAGTTGTAATATTTGAGTTGTTTACCTGATCAAAAAAAATAAAAAATAAAAAAAGAAAACCATACATGTTGATGCTGAACTCACAGTGGGTAATATACAGGGCATTTCTCCAACCTCCACAGCAATACTTTTTTGCTGCTGGGCTGCGCACTTGGCCAGCCCACAAGCATGACATAGGGTTCTTGGTCCAAGGGGAACTCCCAACCATCGTGGGCTCTGTTCATCCGCACAATGTTGGCACTTCCCCTCACTCTCCACTTTGGCAGTGTTTTCTTTGTTGGTCTCATTGTTCGCTTGGTTACAAAACAGCTGTTCTTGCCCCAAAAATTTGCTCTGTGCTTGGTGGAGCGGCTTGGAAGTCTCACAAGGGCTCATGAGGGTGGTGCTGTTTCCCTCACTCTCTACTCTAACAGTGTCTTTCTTGTTGGCCTTGTTGTTAGCTTGATTACAAAACAGCTGCTGCTGCTCCAGAAGTTCATTTGGGGCTAGATTGGGAAGCTCAAGGGTCCCAGAGGACCTCATGAGGGTAGAGCTGTTTCCCTCAATCTCCACAGTAGGAACATCTTCCTCTTTGGGCTCGTAGTTAGCTGAGTCAAGGAACTGGTTCTGTTGCCCCAGAAATACGCTCAGAGCTTGGTTGAGGGGCTTGATGGTCCCAGAGGAGCTCACACGGGTCATGCTGCTGTTCGTGCTGCTTTCAAACACAGAGGCAGGGGTCTGCTGCTCAGCAATGGCAATGAAATCTGGTTGCTCTGAGATATTCGATGTATCGATGAAGGGGTCTTTCTTGGAGTTCATGAGGGGAACTGTGCTGTTTGTGCTGGAAACCAAATACAACTGTCAATTAGATCTAAAATCAATATAAAAAATAAAACCCAAAACCCTTGTCCATATATTTCAAATGATCACATTGGTGCCACGTTTAGCGATGCAAATTCAAGAAACAGCGGAAAGAAATAAAATAAGTAAGATGATTTCAAAATCTCCACAATCCATTAACCCAGTCATCTTGAGTCCACCAAAGGAAAATGCAAGCAAGAGTAATAGAAGTTCAATTTAATAATCCCAAAAGCAGTATCCAAAATGGATAAAAGGATTATCTCAGGGAAAAAAATATTAAAAAATTGCAAACAACCCTCAATTCTGCAATTTCACAATCTCCATAATTCATCCTCAAATGCAAATTAAAGATAGCAAAAAACTAATAGTAGAAGTGAAACCTTAACTATTAAGGATGTACTTTTGAAAGACCAAATTAACAATCCGGTAATCCATATTCTTTCAAACCTATCAAATCCAATTCAAGCAACAAAGCAGAAACTTAATGTTTGACCATAACTAAATGCTATCCAGTTGATCTAAAGTTGGTCAAGAGAGAAGATACACTCTTTGGAAAATAATGTCACAACGGAAAAACAGTAGAGCTAAGAATTAAAATTTGCAGAAACAAAAAAAGATATTACAATTCATAATTCAACAATAAGCATAGCATGCAGATTTTCAAAATTCCCGTATCTTATTTATCAACACAAAGAACTTCAGACCAAAAAAATATAAAAAATCAAAACAATGAATTTACACATAGCTTCTGATTAGTCCTAGATCCCATTACAACAACCCCACTAGCTCCTAACCACACTAAACTGACAAGGCAAAGAGAAAAGAAAACATACCATTTATCCCCAGGTTTCACTGCCATCTCCACTTTGGCAATGTCTTCCTTTTTACACTTCTTGTTAGAAGCTAAAGACATACTTCTTTTCAGCCTGGGTGTGCACTTGGCCACCATACAGGAAAGACATAAGGTTTGGGGTCCAAGGGCGCCCTCCCACTGCTGGGGGCTAAGTTCATCCCCACAATTCTGGCATTTTACCACAATCCCCACGATGTCAGTGCCTTTCTTGTTGCAGTTGTTGTTAGGTTGGTCAAAGAACAACAGCTGCGGCCCCAGAAATTTGCTTGGCACATGGTGGGGCAGCACAAGGGTCCCATAGGAGCTCATTGAAGTAGTGTTCTTTCCCTCAATCTCCACTTTGGAAGTGTCATTCTTGTTCGGCTTGTTATTAGCTGGGTTATAAACCAGCTGCTGCTGCTCAACAATCCCACTAGAGCTCATGAGGGCATCACTGCTGTTTGTGCTGTTTTTAACGACCAAGACTGGGCTCTGATGTTCAGCAATAAAATTGCCTCTTGAGTTGTCCAAGATATTCAATGTTTCCACAGCCGAGAATGAGTCTTTCGTAGACTTCATGAGGGGGTTACTGCAGTCAAAATCACTATCAATGAAGGTTCAATTCAGTCAAGAAAGATGATGCATAATATGATATCATCCAAGAAAAAGAAAATTCCCAAAACCCTTTTCAGTATATTCAAATAATTTTTATGTCCCGCAATTACTAAGTCAATATTCAAAATTCAATCCAAATTCAAGAAACAGAGGAAAGAACTATATCATCTATATTATCCATTAGGGGTAAACTTAATCAACAGAGAATATTCCAAATGAAAGAAAAGGACACTCAAAAAAATAAACAAACAGAAACATCCACCCAAATCTCCATCCACCATGGATTAAAAATGGAAGCAACCAAACAAAGGATCACAATTAGAATCTCACAAGTACTATCCAAATTTACACAAAGAGTGATTGATGGCGATCCTTGATCACAAAGAAGCTGTGGACCAGCACAGGAAGTCTTTGTCAATGAAATGAAATCCCTTATCTACCCCTCGTTCCTCTCCTTTTTCAGTCCCATAAGGATATGTTTTTATTCTATCAAAGTTAGTCAAGAAAGATGATGTACAATGAAACGATTCTCGGCAAATTCAATATAGCATAGAACTAACTTCCACAGCAGTAAAACCCATCCATTACAACTTAAAATGAAAATAAACACTAAAAGTTAATCCACATTCTCCCAAATCCAATTTCAAGCAGCACAAAAGAAACTTAAATTTAGACCATATCCAAACGCTATATAGTGGAGCTGACGTTAAACAAGAAAGATGATGCACAGTAAAAAATCTCTTAAAGGACAAAGGGTGGCCACAACCTTCAATGCATTACTCTAAATAAATTTTCGTCATCTCCCTCAAATCCAATTTTGAAGAGGCAGAGCAGAAAATTAAGATTTTCTTCTGATGCAGGAGCATCCAAAGATTTTCTAAATTAATTAGGAGATTATTATCTTTTATTCTTTTTGTTATGTTTTATTACTTTTTAGGTTCCTTTTTTTTATTAGGGTTTGCTATTACCTATATATATAGCTTTTTGGAGTCTTGTAAGTCAGCTTTTGTTATTTTGAATAAAATTATACATAGAGTTTCTTTGGGACGTTCTGCCCTAGAACTCAATATATCGTTCCTACTTTAATCCTACAGTAAGTATTTTTTCTCTGCTATTGCTTGTTTTCATTGAGAACTTCGGCTTTTACCCCAGATCTAGCCGCAAGACAGAATCTTTCAGTTTCTGCCCTGCATCAGCTTCACCGAACAACCTATACTCAAGGATTCCCCTAGCTTACTTATCAATACAATGAACTGACCCTTAGTCCCTTTACCTTCTGATTAATCCTAGGCCCCATTATGACAATCCTACTAGCTCCTAACCACACTAAAATGACAAGGCAAAGCCAGAAAAAGCATACCATATATCCACCGCTTTCATGGTCATCTCTACTTTGGCAGTGTGTTTATTGTTGCAGTTGTTGATATGTTGGTAATTAAACAGCTGGTGATGCTCCGGAAATTCACTGAGTGCTTGGTGGGGTGGCTCAAGGTTCTCACAGAAACTCATGATAGTAGCATTGATTCTCTCATTCTTCACTTCGACTGTGTTTTTCTTTCTGCGTTTGTTGGTAGGTTGGCAACTAAACAGCTGCAGCCCCAGAAATTTGCTTGGCACTTGGTGGGGAAGCACGAGGGTCCCATAGGAGCTCATTAAAGTAGTGCTTTTTCTCTCAATCTCCACTTTGGAAGTGTCATTCTTGTTCGGCTTGTTATTAGCTGGGTTATAAACCAGCTGCTGCTGCTCAACACTCACACTAGAGCTCATGAGGGTGGCACTGCTGTTTGTGCTGTTTCTAAGGACCCAGAGTGGGCTCCGCTGTTCAGCAATAAAATTGCCTCTTGAGTTGTCCAAGATATTCAATGTTTCCACAGTCGAGAATGAGTCTTTCTTAGACATCATGAGGGGGGCGCTGCTGTCAAAACCAATATCAGTGAAGGATCAATTCAGTCAAGAAAGAAGATGCATAGTATGATATCATCCAAATAAAAGAAAATTCCCAAAACCCTTTTCAATGTATTCAAATAAATTTTTATGCCCCGCAATTATTAAGTACAATATTCAAATTTATCAACAGAGGAAAGAACTAGAATCTACTTAATCAACAGAGAATATTCCAAATCAAAGAAAAGGACACTAAAAAAAATAAACAAACGGAAACATCCATCCAAATCTCCATCCACCTTGGGTTAAAATGGAAGCAACAGAACAAAGGATCACAATTAGATAATCTCACAAGTACTATCCAAATTTACACAAAGAGTGATTGATGGCGATCCTTGATCACAAAGAAGCTGTGGACCAGCACAGGAAGTCTTTGTCAATGAAATGAAATCCCTTATCTACCCCTCATTCCTCTCCTTTTTCAGTCCCATAAGGATATGTTTTTATTCTATCAAAGTTAGTCAAGAAAGATGATGTACAATGAAACGATTCTCTGCAAATTCAATATAGCATAGAACTAACTTCCACAGAAGTAAAACCCATCCATTACAACTTAAAATGAAAATAAACACTAAAGTTAATCCACATTCTCCCAAATCCAATTTCAAGCAGCACAAAAGAAACTTAAATTTAGACCATTTCCAAACGCTATCTAGTTGAGCTGACATTAATCAAGAAAGATGATGCACAGTAAAAAATCTCTTAAAGGACAGAGGGTGGCCACAACCTTCAATGTATTAATCTAAATAAATTTCTGTCATCTCCCTCAAATCCAATTTCAAGCAGCAGAGCAGAAAATTAAGATTTGCTTCACCAAATAACCGATACTCAAGGATTCCCCTAGCTGACTGATCAAAAAAATGAACTGACCCTTAGTCCCTTACCCTCTGATCAATCCTGGGCCCCATTATGACAATCCTACTAGTAACCACACTAAAATGACAAGGCAAAGCCAGAAAAAGCATACCGTATATCCACCGCTTTCATGGTCAAATCTACTTTGGCAGTGTGTTTATTGTTGCAGTTGTTGATAGGTTGGTCATTAAACAGCTGGTGATGCTCCAGAAATTCACTGGCTGCTTGGTGGGGCGGCTCAGGGTTATCAATGGAACTCATGAGAGTGGCATTGATTCTCTCATTCTTCACTTCAACTGTGTTTTTCTTTCTGCATTTGTCAGTAGGTTGGCAACTAAACAGCTGCTGTTGCTCCAAAATTTCGCTTGGCACTTTGTAGGACAGCTTGACAGACCCATGGGAACTCATGTGAATGGTGCTATTTATCTCAATTTCTACTTTGGCAGTGTCTTCCTGGTTGTGGTTGTTGTTAAGTTGGTTAGAGAACAGGTGCTGCTGCCTTAGAACTTTGTTTGGGGGTTGATGGGACACGAGGGTGGTGCTGCTGTTTGTGTTGTTTTCAAGCACTGAAATAGGGCTCTGCTGCTCAGCAATGACACTTCTGCTTGGTTGCTCCACGATATTCCGTGTTGCGACACTGGGGAAAATGTTTTTCAGCTTCTCTAGGGTCATGGTCGTTTCACTGTTTGTGCTGTTTCAAGAACAAAATAGAAGTTAAGTTACACCATTATTATTACCAAATGAGGCTAAGATCAGTCAAGAAGATGCAGAATATGACAATCTACAAAATAAATAGATAAAAATAATATATAAAAAATATAAAAAAAATGCCCGAACACTCATCCAGATATCCATATCTGTCCAAAATATATCAATCGGAATTCAAGTATCAGAGGAAAGACCTAATATTTTATAAAAACTGTCCATTAAAGTAAAAATTAATTGAGAGAGATGATGCAAAACATTAAACAGTAACAAAACTTATGATTTAAGCAATAAGGCAAAGAGTTACGATTTATAATCCTAAAAATACTATCCATTCAACTAAAGTTAGTCAAGAAAGACAATGCACAACAAAAGAAAAACATTACCAAATCCCTTAGTTATTCAAGATATATGATCCATTATAAAAAAAATTTGTAAGAACAAAGAAAAGACCATCAATCCACCAATCCACATTCTCGTCAAAACTATCAAATCCCTTCCCATCTGATTATCCTAACCCTGCATTACCAATCCTACTCTATCTCCTAAATCCTAACTAACATTAAAATGACAAGGCAAAGACAAAAAAAATGCCTACCATTTATCCACAGGATTCGCCACCGTCCCCTTAATCCCAGATATTTGGTTCCTCATCTCCATTATCTTTCTGTGATTATTTGAATGCAACCCCTGCGAGAACGTAGGGCTATTTGCAGGGCGGTATTCAGGGCAAAGCCGCCCCGATATATACCTAATTCCACAAGCATTACACAGGGTGTTCCGTCCAAGGGGACCCTCCCGCCACTGCGGAGTCTGTGAAATCCCACAATGTGTGCACATTCTCTTAATGCTATTCACCTTATCACTCTCAATGCTCTTCACCTTGTTACTCTTACTGCTCTTCACCTTGTCACTCTTAATCCTCTTCTTCATATTGTCACTCTTAATGCTCTGCACTTTGGGACTCTCTTCTTCGGCACAACACCTACCGGACTTGTAGATAAACCCTCAGACATTACATACTCCCAGGGCACCCTGCGGGGTCTGTGCAACCCCGCAAAATGTGCAAACTCTCATACTCTTAGCCTTGGCATTGTCATCCTTTGTTTTCCTGCTCAGCATTTCAGGCAATGACAGAGCTCCATTGCCCTGCTCAGCATTGGAAATAGCCTTTCGCAGCCCCGGTGGTTCCTCCGGCAGCATGCATGTTTCAACGGAGGGGAACGACTCCTTGTTGGATATCCATTCCAGCTCTTCTTCCTCAGCTAGCTTCTCCTGCAAAAACAAAAAATTGCAAAACCATAAAAGTTACCAACTTTGGATTGCTTTACCCAATTTACACCCAGCCAAGCTGGTAAACAAGAGGGTGGTTAAAACCCTAAACAAAACCCGAAATGCAGAACTTACAATTCAAAACTCAAAAAGTCACCAACTTTAGGTTGCTTTAGCTAATGTCAATTGATTTGGATACACTCAAAAACCCCAAAATGAGAAACAGAGACCCAATTACACCCAGACCAAGCTAGTAAACAAGGCCTAAACAAAACCCATGAAGGTGAGGATGAACATACAGGAAATGGACGGCTAGGATGGTCAGGGACGTCGGCGAGGTCGGCCAAGAAGTCATCAGGGTCCAGTGACACCATTTCCAAAGCAGGAAGGGTTTATGGTTGGGAGAGACAGGAACCCAGTTTGGGGTGTGGGTTTTATCTTTGGTTTTTTCAAAATAGAAACAATAGCTATTTTTTCTTTTCTGTTGTCATGTGACGGACACGTGGTTCCTTTTTCCCCAAGGGAAAATCAGAAGCTGATGAGGTTCAAGTACACATTGTGATGGGTAAGTTTAAGCAAAGGTTGAATCTTTTTCTGATATTGGTGGTGAAAGTTCAAAACTTTAATTGTGATTTGGAGTGGTGGTGATTACTGGTTAAGAGTGTCTTGAGATGATGTATGAGTTGTGGCTTTTTGTGCAAAGATTGGATATTTCTGTTTGTACTAGTGTCTAACCGGTGTTGGAAGTTCTGGATTTGAGATGGGTATGAATTAGGAATACTGAGTGGTACGAACTATGGAGTAGGAATACTGATTAGACAATTAAGTGAATCAAGTAGACAGAGATGATGGATGATGTTGTAGCTTTTGTGCTGTTCTAGCAACTGCTTGAGTGCCACATGTTGGTAAATGTGATTTCTCATTGAAGTGATTGAACTAGTGGCTAATAAGTGTTGCAAGTTGTTGAAGCTTAAGATCAAATTGGAATGTTTCTGATGTCCTGCACATGTCTTATTGTTGGGTGTGGATTAGGATTACTAGTTAAACTATTTGGTGAATCAGTTAACAGATATGAATCATATGATGCCGTAGCTTGTGTGTCGTTGTTTGTGTCGGTATGAACTGGGATTGCTAGTTAAACTATTGAGGGGATCTTTAGATGTATCTTGATCGATGACCTAACTGCTTTTGTGTTGTGTGCAAATAGATTGATCATTCTTTATGGCTGGTTACATCTGCCAAAGCACTTATGGTCGCTAGCGATTAGGACTCAATTCCTTACAAGATGAGTAGGAACTCCTTTCAAAGCATACCGGCAGTGACACTCCTAATGACATTGTATTGAATATGATTTCTTGGATTGATAGATCAGAAAGCATTGTTGTGCATAACCACTTTTGGGTGCTGGCCTTTCTTCGCGGTTAACGCTCTTTGATATCTTGGGCTTAGAATGGACAGTATTGCTGAACAGCACGCCTGCAATGAAAGCCCTTCAAAATTGGATTTCTCGTTGAGCTGCTGCAAAGAGTTCGGAGTATTAATGACCCGTTCCCCCAAAGTAGCATGTCTTCCAGAAACTCTAAAACCTTGTATATCTGCTTCAGGCTTGTCCTAATACAACCAAATTGTTGCTACTAATTATGAAGAGTCATTTCAGTTTTGACTGAGTTCCTGCACCTGCAGCAGTGGAAGGAGGACTTCGGTGGCTTCTGAAACTGCTAGTTTTTTATTAACTGCCCTAAAAACGATGTTGAGGTCAATGCCGTTGAGGGTTTCAGTTCAAAGACAAAGTCCTTCAGGAGCCTTTCAATTGGCAATAATGCAGGTAGAGTCTACATGGTTGATTCTGAAAAGCTTGTGACTCTGGAGTCCTTGACCAATATTAGGGTGACCAATAGTTTTGTGACCATGAGCAGTATGCTGCAATGGGTAAGTGAAGTGAAGCAGCTCTTTATAAAGGTAGAAGCTGCAAAGTTCAATTCATGGGACATCTGGTATACACCCTGCCTAGCTTCATACTTATTCCCCAATTTTAAAGTTAATTGCATTCTATTTGCAGGAGGATTATGAATCAAATTTCTACAACTTCTACAAGGAGTTAGCATATTGCACATGTTCAGTTATTCATAGGGATTAATTGCATCATGGATAACAGTGATAAGGTTCAGTTCCTACAGGTTATGCCTCAATCTTAAATGCCAAGGCAATTGATTTTAAAAAAGGTTTACTTACTGTGAGCTACAATCTTCATTCAGTGCAGGTTGAGGGAGACCCGCAGTTACATACTCAAATTTACAAGGCAAATATCAAGTTCGTTCGACGATTACTTATTCTCATATTTATCAAAGCGAATATGCTTGCACATAAACGCATATCAGTGGATTACAGTTATGATCAGAATTATGTGTAGTCTAAATTTGTAAGACCTTGTATGATGTAATGTTGTTTGACAAGATATTGTATAAGATTGCAGAAAGATCATCTTCGTAATTTTATTTCTGTGTTTTCAAAAAAAAAAGTTTCATTTTCAACTATCACTTCAAGCACTATACATTGTCCAAAAACAAAATGTGACCAAGTTCCCCAAACCCCTCAATCCATTGATCCACATTCTTCTCAAATCCATCACATCCAAATTCAAGCAACAGAGAAAAGATTTGAAAATTGGCAAAAACCCAAAGATACTGTTAAGTCTACATAACAACCAAACACAATAACTTCAAAAATTCCCCTAGCTGTGATCTATTCAACAAATCAAAGAACTTCTTCTAAAAATCTAAGTAACCCTAGCCCCCCACCACTACAACAATCCTACTATCTCCTAAAACTAACACTAAAAATTAGCAGTAAAAACTAAACAAGCAAAAAACGAAATGAACTATTACACAAAGAACCTAACCTTTATCCTCAGGCTTCACAACCATCCCCACTCCATACTTTTGCTTCCTCATCTCCAACACCTTCCTGTGGGAATTCGAATGCATCAGGCTCGAGAACGTCGGGCTGCTCGCAGGGCGGTACTCGGGGCAAAGCCGCCCCGACTTGTACCTCACCCCACACGCATTACACAAGGTCTTGGGTCCATGAGGACCCGCCCGCCATTGTGGGGTCTGATCAGTCCCGCAATGCAGGCATTTCCTCCCGATATCCAGCTTGCTGGCACTGCCACTACTGCTGCTGGGTTTGCTGCTCTCAATGGGGGGCTGGTTCCAAAAGAGCTGCTGCGGGGGAATCTCGCTCCGTCTCCGGCGGCCTTTGGTTCGTGCTCGGTGAGGCGGCTTTAGCCCCCCACACGAGCTCATGAGGGAGGCGCTGCTGCTGTTTGTGCTAGTCTCCAGCACCGAGACCGGGCTCTGGTGCTTCGCAATCGCAATGCCGCCGACTTGCTCCGACAGAATGAACGTCTCCACCGCCGGGAATGCGTCCTTGTTCGATATCCATTCCAGCTCTTCTTCTGCTTCCTCCTGCAATGAGGAAAAACAAACAACCCAGTGAGTCGACTCGGTAACTCGGTGGAGGGTTTTAGAGTTTGACTAGGTGTTGGCGGACAGCGGTACAAAATAACAAAACACCCGCCACGTTTGTTCGGAAAAGAATATCTAAAATTGGATAAGACTGTCTTTTCACACACCGTGGGTGGAAAAATAAAAAAAGATTGGGTGGAATCTGTAACGGCACATGGGCCAGAACCACCAGCTCACAACGATAAAGACCCAATATAGATACTTTTGTTATTTCCATAACTACCCTTCTCCTAGAACACACCAACCCAATTTCAAGGGGGCAAAACCGTCGTTATCAAAAACAGTTCGCAGGCGCACGGCCTGCACCAATCAGCCGCCGGACAACTCGCCCTGGTCAACTCGCGCCGGCAGCCCTGGAAAACGCCGGGCCGGGTTCAGAACCAGACCCGGTCCGTTCAAGACGGCTCTCCGAAAACCCTAAAAAGCAAAACCGTTAAGTGGGTAAGACTTACAGTTGGGACTAACGGACGGGAAGGATCATCGGGGCGGGCGTCGTGGTCGACGACGTCGGAGAGGAAGTTACGGAGGTCGTCGACGAGGCAGGCCGCGGGGTCGAGTGGCACCATTTCTAGAGAGAGAAAGAGAAAGAGAAAAAGGGTTTGGGGGGTTTTAGAGAGAGAAAGAGAAGGGGAAAAGAAAAAAAGGGTTTCGGAGAGAAACTAAAAACTATATTATCGTATCACGATGGGATGGTGGCTTTCGAGAGTTTGATGAGAGGGTTTCGTTTGGGTGGCAATGAAGGGCTGTCAAATTTTCCTTCTCTCTCTTACCTTTTCTATAAATTCCCCAAAAAAATGAAGTTTCTTTGCTTTTTTCTTTCACATGTTTGGTACCGTATACGAGGAAAAAAGGAAAATTTCATCCAACGCGGTTTAGAGCAACTCATATTGTCATATTTATGGAATTTTGGAATCTATAATATATACCTTTAAAATATGTGCGAATGCATTAAACTGGTTTTAAGATGACTAATAGAAAGTAATACTTTATATACGTTACGAATTTACGGATACTACTTGTAAGACATATTTGTGGAATTCATAGAAAGTTCATTTGTTATTGGACGTAACACAAATTTACCATAAATACATTGTAGATTTTAACGTTGTAAACTCAAAATTTATATAGCAGTATACACTAAACTCGAATTTTGCATAATGTTATACGTTAGTCATTTCAAATATAGATTATTTTCCTTCTTCTCTTTTCTTGTTAGGATAGAAAAAAGAAGAATTGGAGCAGTACATGGGTTTGAAGTTTGAAGGGAAGAATTGGATATAGGAGAGAGGAAAAGGGAGGCGGGTGTCCGACGCAGTTGGGGTTCCCCTCAAGTGGACGACATCAACGAAGCCTAATCTCCCAATTCCAAAAGGACACGTCATGGAACCAATGTGATAGCACCACGTGTAACAATTGTTTTCTATTTTCTTGAATTTTGGAGACTCTCACACGCCGCACGTGACTCGGGGGATCTCGTCAGACAATTAAACCTCCGCAATTGTAGCGTAGAGCATCTCATGGTCTCGGACTCCCGGCAACGTTGGAAAGTTCCTGCAAGTTTCAAAGACACAAGTTTGGGAAATAGTTCCGATCAAAAAATGTGACATCTTGTGTCAATCTGAGATTCCCCAGCTCAGAAAATAATGTTGTGTCATGTTGTATGATTTCCCAGTTTGATATAGTTAGCGTCGATCCTAAAGAATTGAAGGTCTGATGCGAAAAAAGGTTGTGGGTCCGTATCTTAATTTTTTCTAGATCGGTATATGAAATTTAATTAGTATGAGAAATATATTGCTACATGATAGGTGAATTAGTATTATAAGGTGAATTAGTATAGATTAGATGACACACTTCTTAAAATTTAATTCAATGAATATTTCTAATCTTTTTCTTAAACAAGATGAATTTTGTTATTCTTAATACTTTACTAGTTCTCATAAATAACATTTGTAATTTTTTTTTAAATAGAACATTAGTAATTTACACCAATATAAAGTATTTAAGAAAATAAATATGATAAATTTCTGAAACAGTGTTAGAAAAAAAATTACTGAAACATGTCATTGAAAATAAATATAAAACATGATATTTAAGTTATAAATATTAGCATATGAAGAAAGCAAATGAATAGGTGTGCAGTAGGATAGTTGTGTTGCTTGTGTTCCATTTAATCCACCAGACTTCGAATTACAAAGGTGACGTTTTTTGAATTTTTCTCTAATTTTGGAACTAATTTCTCCAAGAACATTAAGGGGACTTGAGCAAGTTGGGCCCCTTATGATCGTGGGTCTAGTGTCGTCACACAACTAGCATTGGGCCAGGGTCGGGCCTAGATATCGTATATTATAATTTTGAAGCGGTTCGGGAGTGTTTTGCTTTATTACCATATTGAAATACATGTATAGGAACTATTTATTATGGTTGATCTACAATTGACGGAGCCAAATCTTCTTACGCTAAATTATGTTCAATACTAGCTGATTAGTAAATCAAATACCCTGAATATATCAACAACATACAATATGAGACAAGGTAGCATAAGTGAAGTGTCACATCCTGACTCTTAAATTTTACCATATTTACTAGCATGGTGTTAATAAGAGTTTTACCGTCTTCGGCATTAAGTTTATAATTTAATTGGTCCCCAGAGAGGTTGTGGGGGACGATTAAATCTGAAGGAATTATTCGTAGGAGAAAATGTGACGACAGTAAAAATGGTAAATTTTAGCTAGTAAAAAGTAATTTTATTAGGGTATTATTTTTTGGTATTAAATTTTGGAGTTGAGTTTTAAGAGGGGGTTGGACCGGTTGGGCCAAGCCCAAACTTCTTTCTCCCTTCCCTCACTTCTCTCTCTTCCTCCCGATTCTTTCTTCCGCCCTCTCCCTCTGCCAAAATTTTTCGTCGCCAGCCCGCGGCCGTCAGGCCACCGTTCATCGCCGCACAAGTCCCAATCGGTCAGCCTTTGACCCAGCTCCCATCCTAGACCGGTGAGAGGCTCCTTAGTGCCGCCGATCGAGAGGAAAACTCGTCGGAAGTCCCGACTGTTCAAGGCTCCCCGTCGCCAAAACTCCCTCCTCCGGCCGCCATAGCCAGCGATCCTTGGCTCAAATGGAAGCTCTCCTCTCGTGTAGCAATCCTTCCAAATGACTCCCTCCCTCTTGGCCTAGGCAAGGAGTTTCGAATGGTTAAGATTCTAGGGCTTTATTGTTGTTTCCGTTCGATTAGCATAGTTAGGCTTGGTTTTGGTGTTTGTGCTAGTTAGGAAAGTTGTAGAGGAGCTTGAGAGGAAGGTGCTGTCAAAATTTGGTCGGCATTGGAGGTCGCCGGAGCTAGCCGCCGGCCGTCGCTGAAAAAGTGTTTTTAGTGGGAAATTTTATGAGGAGTTTAATGGTTTAAGTTTTAGAATTTTTGGAGGAGTTTTGAATAGGTTTGAGAATTTTTGAAGTTTGGTATTTTTGGCGGATTAATAAGTTAAATCCGGCCACGTGATTATTTATGATTAGGACGGTGGAAGGTGTTTTTGAAGATGTTGGTAAAAATTGTGGAGAATTATGGTTGTCAGTGAAATTAAGATTTAGGGCGATGGGCAGGGTTGAGCACGCAGATCTCATATTTAATTAGGCCTATTTTTCTTTAAGCGTCGGTATTTTATTTAAGGATTTATTTATGTTTTTAGAACAAGACGCGAGGAGGCTCGAGCTAAAGAAGCCTCCGACCGACATCAGGCTTAGGCCTAATTTGTGAGTAGACCTTTTTTTTTAAATAATGTGCTTGAAATGTTTTATCGTTGAATAATTTCCTTTTGTTGGAAAAAAACCGAAATTGAGAATTTCGGTGATTATACTCGTATATAGATGTTTACCAGAATAGTATGTATATAAATAAACACTAGCTAGCTATACATAATTTCCCCCCATAATGAGGTACAATTCCATTATGGGGTGACGTGAGCGTTAGACGCTAGCGTCGTAGCCTTGTATGACTTTATATTCTTCATATTCATTCATAGAATTCGTACAATGAATCTGCACGTATATATATATATATATATATATATATATATATATATATTCACTCGTGTGTTAATGAGGTACAATTTCATTATGGGGTGACGTGAGCGTTAGATGCCAGCGTCGTAGCCTTGTATGACTATCTATTTTTCGTGCTTGTTCATAGATTTCGTACAAGGAATAGACGAGTGTAAATACATACTGATATATATATATATATATAATCCTAGCCTGAGAGGCTATTTGTTAAAGTTTGAGAGTTTAGCAAGGCTAGACACCAGTTAAGAATTTTTGAGTTAAGCTTTTAAGTTGTCGCTTGCAAAGCATTTTCCATGAAAGTATTTTTGGGGAAATATAAATGTTTTGTCGAAATTACTTTTGTCCACTCACTTTGACGTAATTGAATATTTTCCCTTATGCCCTTCGTTTTAAAATGCCCAGTCTGCAGAGTTCGGGTCTAGAAGGAGGTGACGAGGCATAGTCACCTATCTTTCCGCTACTTTTTGCCAGTAGGTTATCTGTTTAATCTACTAGGAGATTGTCAGCTTCTGTTGTTTTTATTTTTAGTAGCACTGAATATTTTTAGGATTTTTGTATAACTTATTCTAGATAATTATGGGTTGTTGTGGAGGATGTTAATTTTGGTTAAAAGGGTGGTTCTATAATTTTTCGGGTTAGAGTTGTCTATTTTCAAGGGAGGTTTGCCGAGTTCTTCGTTAAATTTTCCTTGGAGGTGGTCCCCGCAGGACTTATTTCGTGGTTTCATGGTGAAATTCGGGGTGGGTCTTGACATGAAGTGCATGTTGTTTGATTCTTAACCCTTCTATTAGACCCTAAAATGAATTGTAGATGGAGACCGGGTTAATATATGCTCATAGAACAAAAATGAGTCTAATGTGGGTCCGGTTTAGAGTTAAGTAGGGATTGTGTCTCCTTGGGGTGAAAAGACCCAAAACCTGATCAGGATAACGCATGTGCGAGGATTGCTCAATGGCATACCTAGGCATTGGGCTCTAATTGGATTTCAAGGATTTCGCTGAAGTTTAATTCTTCGGAAAAGAGCTTTACGTACTGCTTTCAAGTTAGAAAAGGAAAGGAAAGATTTCAGACTTTGAAAAAGAGAAAATGGAGTTAAAGAGATTTCATGGTTTTGTGGTTATTACTATCAGAGTTTTCAATGACATTATCTTTCCATTATGTTTGAGTATCCATTGAGAAAATCTTGAATTCCAGTTTGTTCGTTTTTCCTTTCCTGTTCATTAATCTTTTCTTTTGATATGAAATAAGTGGTTCTATGTCCTAATATATTCTTGATCCTTCTCTTGTTCAATCATCTATTGATTTGGATCAGAATTGATTGGCCCATGTAGTAAAGTAATTCAGGATTGTTATAACCTGTCATTGATTCCCTTATGTTTAGTTGTCTACTTTGATCTGAGTTGCTTGGTCAGTTGCAGCCTAGTAATTCTATGTGAAAATATGTCCTTGATTCAGTTAAATGGTTGTCATTTTTTCCTCAAGCTTAATTTCAATTGCTTGTAATCAGATTCCTTATCTCCATTTAAAAGAACATCTAAAACATCTTTTATGTCTTGCACATGTCAAATGTAGCTTGCTGGTTTAGAATGTTGGTTATAACAATTATTTTGTCGTACCTACTGAGTTTGTGAAACTCATTTCCTTTGTTGTTGTTGTGATTTCAGGAAAGGAGTCATTGAGTGGACATGTTACTGATGTTATGGAGTTTTCTTGGGCTAAAGTGTACTTGGTTTTTACTTTGATGGTGTTGCTGGATATGTATTATTTATTGTGAAAATACTTTCATTCTTTGGCTGGAAGGCTTTGGTTACATTTGAAATGAGGAGTTGATTTACTGTCATCAGGTTTTCAGTAGCTAAGTAATATGAGGCAAGAATCTGATGTTGTTGTGAATACCATATGTGCTAGATGGTTTTGAAATTCAATTATTGTATTGAGCAAAATGTAAAGTTTTATCTAGCCTTTCTCTTATCTGATTTTTACTGTTCATTTCTCTTATCGATCTGATTTTTACTGTTCATTTTGTATCTTTGAAGGCAACAAAGTGAAGCATTATTTTGGAAGGTTTCTACATGTATCCATTGTTATTATACAATTTTACAAATATTGGAAAAGAAATTTATTACTCAAGTTCCTGCTTAATGTTGTTAATAGAGTGATTCTTCACAAAGTTTGTGGATACTGAGAAGGAGCAACTAACTCCAATACACGACGGAGAAGCAACCGGTTCTCTGTGCGATGGGTGAGATTGTATCCGAGTCGGCAGCGACTCAATTTTGGGTCGAGCTGATCCAATCTCCTATATATATCGTTTCAAGTGGACGACCCAGATTAAACGGTTCCTTAAAATCCAATGGTCCATATAAAGCCACCACAATTAATTTTATTTTTAATTAAATTTTTGGATAATACCAACTTCCAAAAATCATTAAAAATAGCTTTGGTGTCCGAAAACGCTTCCGTAAACTCTTACGAACTCGTAACAACATCTAAGTTATGGACTCGAAAGACAAGATTAACAAAACAAAAATTTGAATAATTTTTTAAAGCTACTAAGAACTCAAAGAATAATAGAAACTGAAATAAAAATAGCTCGAAAATATTTCCATTCAAAAATAGAAAACCGAATTTCTAAGATGTTACACATTACTTCTAAAAGGTGGGTACAGGGTGTACTATGAATTTGATTAGTTTTCTTGTTTTAATTTTAAAATACAAATGATGGGAAGCTCTGTGAACGATTCTTTATGTCAACCCCATAGAGGTATTTTGTTTATATATTGTTTGCAGTATATAATTGAATGGATGACCTCTTTTGATAAAAATAAAGTATTTCTATATTATTATTATTTTCTTATTTTCCCCATCAATTTTTGTCCCTCTTATCCTTTAGTTACAACATGTTCGATTACAACTTATTTTGTTATTTCACTTTCTATTTTGTGCACTTAAAACAAATCCAACCCATTTCTGATTCTTGATTCCATCACTAGTTTCAACTCTAAACAATGCAACCCGACTTCGTGTAAGAAAAAAAAACTGTTAAATCGTGTGAATCGGTTCATAATCTAATTTCAAACGACCTTATTAACTAGGAAAAAACCAGCGTTTGAACTTTGGACCACTAATAACTTTAGTATCTCAACTTCAAAAGTATTAAGATGGTACTATATATGAACTTTTAACCCCGACACAAGATACAAACATTATATCACCTTTGTAGTTAACGAGGTTAACTTTTCAAGGGTAAAATATGTCCTTAATTTCACTAACAAACATTTCTTTAATTTTGGTCAGTAAAACTCTCTTACAACACTTCAGAACGGGAAAGCGGATTCTATGCAACTATTTGAACCTAAATTTAGCAAATCATGGATATTTCCAAATTGGTTTGTTAGTCCACAATTAGAGAGAAATGAGTTTGATCATTCGGCTTAGAGTAGTGACATCCGGTCATTCAACCGAGAGTAGTGTAGTTCAGTCGTTCGGCTGAGAGTGATATTTCATCTTTTGGCCGATTGAGTTGAGGCACTCGAAAATTTGGCCGAGAATATGAAGAATGAATTTTTGCGGCCAAAATGGGAGAAAGACATTAGACCCTATGACCGGGATAAGAGGACCAAATTCATAATATCTTAAGTTGCATGACCCAAAGTCAAAATATTCTATGGTGTGTTTCGGTCATGCGGCCGAAAATGAAGGTCTATAAGGTCGCATGGCCGAAGCAAAGGTGTTCACACGGCCATTCCGGCAAGAATATGTTGTTCAGCCAATACAACCAAGATAGAGATATCACTCAAACAAGGTAGTGGTTTTATGTAGGTCGAAATAAATATTAATCCATGTGGATAATTTAAGTGGACTAATATGCACAGCAGACCAAATCCAATAATTAACTAGGAGAAGTTGGCCGAGCCCATACGACGATCTCGCCCATGAATTCATTTAGGAAAGAAAATCTTAACAAGGAAGAACTTCAATCAGACTAGAGTTTTTAAACAAGACACATCACGGACATCAGTCAAGTCAAGACATTCATGTGTGATTCAACCCAAGAAAGGAAATAGGATATTTGAGAGATTTCATGACATAGAGAACAAGCTAGCTAGGTTTTCCAACTTGTATATATAGAACCTTATAACTCATTTGTGGTCCTGCACCACTCAAACAAATCAATACACAAACTTATCTCTCTATTGATTAGGTACTTTACCTTTCCTATCAACTTCAAACCTAAATTTATTTTTTTTGTTTCTTTGTTTTATTTTCGATTCAGTTCTTTACGTTCCTGCAATTTAATTATCTTGTTCTTTACACTCTCGCATTTTAATTCTCTTGTTCTTTATATTACATGCACCTTATTAATTGCACATATGAGTAGTTTTAACATAGAAATTGCATCCATTGATCTCCTTTGGCCAGTCCGGATTGGGCTAATGCAATTTGCTGTTCACACACACATCACATCACGATGCAATAACAACCGAATCTATTTCTTCTTCGTGTTCACCGTAATTTGTGAGTATCTCCACCCGATAGATCTCACCTGTCATTGGAATATTTGAATTCACCCAAGAAGTAAACGTATTCGTGGATCCCGGCAACGCTTAGCCGAAAGTCCTTGCAACACAGGCATCAGAACCTAACAGCGAAAGAGTTCCTTCCTTGGCCTATAATCTTTTGAAGTTTGAAGAAGTCAGATCAGGCATACTACATCAATCAAAACCTCGCTTGACCGTTTCTGTCACGCCTTAATTTTCGAAGGATAATTTTTCAAAAATTTAGACATGATATATCTCTAAATATTAAATCCAAAAACTTGTTCAACAAAATTCTCTAGCAACTAAAACTCAATTACCGAAATGTAAATGTTACACAACCCAGCACTAAGTTAAATATTACATTCCCTTGTTTACATAAACTTGAAAGTCAAGAAAATGAAAACACTATCATGAGTCTACAACTGTCTACCCCAAATATATATATAGAAGATAGTGAATAGCAAAACCCAACAAAAACTCTTATACTAAGCCTCCACATCAACCCTGTTGATCCTCACCTGCAGGTCTAACCTCTACACCAATAATTGGTGCACCGGGTTGTAAACAACAAACTCGGTAAGCTAAAAAGCCCGTATGAGTAACTCTAAAAAATAGCACAACACTTCTGACATCCAATCATGCCACTTAGATCAATAATTAAATCCACAATTCCAACACCTTTACAAAACAAAACATATACCTATGAGTCAAAGATATTAAAGAATACCTCTCATGACCTACAACAACAATTTGTGTACCCATGGGTCCTAGATATCATAAGGCATCTCTCATGACCTACACCGACAGACGGACTAGAGAGCTCTATTCCTAACCGTAACCAATCACCCGGCCAAAGGCTTGGAACTCAGTTTGACTGTCCAATAATAATCACATAATAAAATAACATTGTAATTGTAACCAATCACCCGATTAAAGGCTTGGTACCTGTTTGACTATTTAAACAACATTTCACTATATACAACATCATTATCAACAACACATGATCACATCATAAAATTATTTCATTCACAAAGATATAATTATATGAACAATATAGATTATTCCACAAGAATAACTTATCGATAATCAATAAAATTAGAATTAACCTTTGTTTAGTCCCTAAGGTTTACACAACTCATCTACTTAATCCTCAAGGTTTGAAAAACATCTATATAGTCCTTAAGGTTTTGATTTCCTATCTAGAAGGTCCAACAGTTACAAAAAACTGTTAAGCTACTGTTTTTCCGTTACAAAAAGTTTTTTTTTTTTTTTTTTTTTTTTTTTTTTTTTTTACTTTACTTTACTTTTAAGTATCTAGACTAATCTTTTCCTAAGGACTAGCCTTCAACATGCCAACATTTCACCTAACGACTTCATGTCTACTGGTTACTAATCATGGCGGAATCACTGCTGTCTTAGGGTAAACAAGTCTAAACACTTACAAAATAATAGGGAAACATATCACAACGACAAAAGCAGAAATGTAAAAATATATATATTTTACGGATTATAGGGCACAAGGTAGAATTTATTTATTTCAATATAAATACAAACATACAACCCAGAGCCTCGCTCTTGGGTAAACAGCTAAATGTTGTTTAGCTACTCATACTTATAATTACAACATAAATACTTACTTGTAAATAAGTACTCCACACCAGATGATTACAGCACACCACACAATAAACTTTCTACTATTCTTACTATACTAGAAAGACTGTACTTTGGCTACTTCTTGAGTAAGGCTGGGAGAATTTTCAAGTTTGTGTTTCAGGGTTCTTCTCGATGCCTTCTTACTGAAGCTTCAGACTCCTTATATAGGGAGCGGAACTCAAACAAGAATTAAAACACACAAATATTTAGTGGAGGACAGGAGGAATCTTATCTTGATAACTTTACTTTAGAAAAAGTAAAGTCGCTTAACTTATTGCACTGGCAGCTCTTTTCTTTTTATCAAAAGAAAAGTTCTTTGTCTTGAAGCGTCGGCCACCGTTCATTTCTCCATCATGTTTACTATATTGTGATATGTTTCTGGATCTTCAGAATAGCCCGCAGAGGAGTTGGGACCATTGTTTTCCCACTCACGTGCCGTGTCTTCATCTTCATTATCGAGATCTGAATCATAAGGATAAGAAACCTTATATTTTTCTTCAGTCTCAACCTTTTCTAGCCACGTAGTGGTAGCTAGAGTGCAATCCACTTCTTTCCTCATAAGAGCTGTAAAAAAGTCACAGTTCTCTGGTGGAGGATGATTATAGCAAGTGACCATTATTTTTTCTCCACTTGCCAAAAGGCTTGAATCATAATCTCTTAAGACTATGTCCTTGATAACTGCTATAGTCATTGCTTTCATCCATGGGATGCTTTGATTTGGTCTTCCATTGCCGCTGATGGCAATTGAAGTTCTGACTGGACTCTGGATTATTCTAACATGATGATAGGGAGAGATATAATTTGTCTGACCTTCTACCACAGTCCATTCTGGAGGTGTAGAGATGAATTTAAGCCTTAAAATACATCCATCAGGTCTGATATTTATGACAGCTTCTGTGATTATCTTTGGAAATCCCTTCATATCATCATTGGTTTTTGTCCAAAGATTATGAACAAAACCATTTTCTATAAGCCATAGCTTATGCTTCTGAGGATGCTCTGCTTGAACATCTACCAGATATCTCCCATAATATGGGCCAGGGACTATTGATAATGTTCCAGGAAGAACATCTTTTCTTTCACCTAAGAGGTTATGGAAACTATACCATTCAGATTCCTTTAAAGCAAGAATGGGAATTCTGGTGCTTTCAGGATTCTCAAGGTATACTACCTTGGAGGGTTCTGCAAGAACACTTTTTCCTTTTGCATGGAATCCATACATTTCTTCTGTGAGAGCTTTGAGGGTTTGAAGTAAGTGAGCTTCATTTTCTTCATAGAATGAATACAGAATATTATCAATAATAATCTTCTGCTTAAAGGCCAATAGCCTTTCTGTCCTGAACACTGGTTTCTGAAAGATCTTCAGAGGTTGATCATGGATGACCTTTTTTCCCGTGACTAATGGAAGCTTGTTTGCCCTGAGAGGGTCTCTTCTGCTTTTTGGCAAAGCAGCAGCCATTAACGGACTTGATATGCCTTTACCGTCTGCCGTTTGAGACGGGCTAGCCGGTCTTTTACCCTGAGACCGGTCAGTTAAGGCTGTTCCTTTTGGACACATCAAAAATTCTTTTGTAATTCTTTCTTCATCATCAGTAATAGATTGATCCGCATCTTTCTTTGAATGGCCTGAAAGATCATCCCATTTCTGATTTAGCTTTGGCTTGATTCTTTCTGGAGGCTGGCTTGACTCAGCAGCTCCATAGGAAACAATGTACTGATAACCTGGTCCATCGTGGAGAGGTCCTACGGTTTTATCACCGTTCTTATATCTTTCCCAAAGCTTCTTCTCTTCTGATACCGGTTTCCGGCTTCTTTGATTGCGACCTTCTCTTTCAAACGTCGCCATTTCTCTTGTAAGAGCGTCAGGCAAATAGTTCTTGTCCCCTACAACCATTTCAACATCATAATCATATTGAGATAAAAACATTTGCCATCTTAGAACTCTTCCTCTATCAGCAGCATCAGTTAATTTGTAGTTTTTGAAGTTTTTAACTCTTTTGTTATCAGTTCTAACTACAAATTTATTTCCTAAGAATGCCTCAGCACCCTTAATGCTTTTAATTAAGGCAAGGACTTCCTTGTCTCCTGTAGAATAGTTTAACTCTGCTGCGTTAAACTTTCCTGATAAGAATTTACAAATCTTTTCTTGATTTGTGTTTGGAGCAATAGCTAAAACAACTCCTGCCCAATAATAATCATTTGCATCAGTTTGCAAAATGATCAAGTCTCCTTCTTCAGGTAAAAGTAAAGGAGGAAGGGTTTTTGTTAATTCTTTTATTTTTCTGACAGTATTACTGTCATCTTCAGTAAAAGACCATTTCTTTTTTGAACTTGTTTTTGGAGAGAGGAGTGCAGTGAGACCACTGACTTGAGGAATAAAGTCTCTCGCAAAATTAACAACTCCCAAAAATCTTTGCAGAGATTTTGCATCTGGGATATTGTCTTGGAATTGACTGATCTTCTTAACAATATGATCTTGGAGACGAATCTCTCCATCCTTAACATGAATGCCAAGGAAATCGATTTCACCTTTAATAAGATGAATCTTCTTTTGTCCAAGGATAATTCCTTTTTGGACAATAAGCTTGCACACCTGCTCTAGGTGCTTTAGATGCTCATTCATAGTTTTGGAGAAGACAAGAATGTCATCTATATATACTATGCAGAAATCTGAATAGGGTTTGAAGATGTTATCCATTTTTCTTTGAAAAATAGACGGGGCTTGCTTAAGACCAAATGGCATAACTAACCATTCGTAATGTCCTTGAGGAGTTCCAAAAGCTGTCAAGGCTATGGAATCTGGATGCATTTTAACCTGCCAAAAGCCTGATTTTGCATCAAACTTTGAGAAGATTTTTGCTCCTTTAAGCCTGTTGATGAGGACCCTGACTTGAGCTATTTGATAACCGTCTTTGACGGTCTTTTTGTTCACATCTCTGTAATCAATTACCATTCTGGCTTTTCCTCTTAATTGTTCTGCATGATTTCTTACCAAGAAAGCTGGGGCATGATGAGGACTGTTTGAAGGCCTGATTAACTTCTTTTCCAGAAGTTCTTGGATCTGATTCTCCATTTCTTTTCTATCTTCTTTTCTATAGTGAGGGATGGCCTTAACATGACAAATAGCATTTGCATCATGCATTCTTAGCTGACAATATATTGGGTCTTTCTCCCAATACAGCTGAGGATCTTCGCTGATTATTGGTTTCAACAAATTTTCTATTTCTCTGAGAGTTGGTATCTTTTTTTGCTCTACTTTATTAGCATATACCTTTAGGTTATGTTCTCTGATGTAATCTTCTTCTCCATCAGAACTCTCATTATCAGAATTTTGATATTCAGAATTTTTCTCTGATTCAGAGTCTTCTGAACTTGTTGCTTCATTTACCAATATTTCCTCATAATCTTCAAGTTGTTTTTGAAGTAACAAGACTGGATTTAATACTGGCTTATAATCACCACTCTTCGCTGGCAACTTCTGATATTGTTCTGTGAAACCTTTGTTCGTAACGCTTACTGCGTCTGTTAATCTAGATTCCCAATAGAATCGATGATTTTTCTCAAACCCAATCATTTTTGAGGTTTGAGTTACCGTTTGTTGTAGAAGGAAGTCATTTCCCAACAACAAATCAGCTGTCTGGCCTTCACATTGCCAGAGGATTTTGATGATAAAATTTCCTCCTCCTAAGGAAACTTTAACATTTCGAGCCATAGTGTTCATGACTATCTTATTTTCTTCCATTGCAACTCCAGTGACTGGTTTTGGAGATTTTTCCCAATATTCTTCAGGAATTGCATGTCTTTTAGCAAGACTATATCCTGAACCGGTATCTACAAATGCATGTAGATGATATTTTTTGTAATTGGGAAACTTCAGTCCTATAGTAATATAATTACTATATATGCTTGTCTGGACTGGCATTATTCTTTCCTTCCTGGTTGGAGTATTGAATAATTCTGTGAAAGGGTTGATCTTTCTTCCTGTAGTTAAAGAATCCACAGGATTATCATTGGCTAGTCCCAATATTGGATTAGAACTGGAATTAAGAGAATCAAGAGATTCCTTGATTTCTTTGTTCTGACTTAATGAAGTTACAAACTTCATCGTTTTCATTTCTTCTTCCATCTTTTTCTCTTGTTCTTTTTTGTGGAATACATTATATTCCTCTTCGACCAAGATATGTGCTTCATTATCTTTGGTTTTTCTTCTAAGTTCTGCTATAAAACATTCTCGATGATAAGTTTCTCCTGTATTTTCACAATACATGGGGATTGTATTATTATCATCACACTTGCAATAATCACAAATAAATCTTCCCGGATTGGGGTGGAAGGTACTGATAATATCAGAGTTTTCTTCCTTCCAATTTTGTATTTGTAATACAAATATAGGACGCTGTCCTATTTCCTCTTCATCTTCTTCAGAATTTTCTGAAGCACTTTCTGTTTCGCTATCTGATGGGTACTCAAGAGAATATATAGATTCGTTTTCTTCATCAGAATAGGCGACTTCAAAGCCTTTTATGTTAGCGTACTCTATTGCCTCATCATATTCAGCTATTAAGGCCTTAGAAGATCTCTTGTCTTTTTTAGGACACTCATTTGCATAATGTCCTTCTGCTTTACAAAGCCAACACCTGCATTTCTTTTCTTCTCTGGAAGAAAAATTGGTTTTCTTTTTTCTTTTGAAAAACCTTTTTCTGGAAGAAGTTTGAGAAGATTGCTCTTTTTTATATTCAGGTTTTCTCCTGAACTTATACTTCTTTTTAGAAGCGAAATTTTTGTTTTGCTTATTACCAGAGAATCTCTTCTTATATTTTCTTTCCTGCATATGACATCCCCATTGTGTCGGGGTATCCAAAATCTTTGGACACATGTTCTCAACTCCTCTGAGTTGCTTTTTGGCAGTTTTGGATTTTCTATTCTCGGTGCATTGCTTTCTTAGGAGATCCCTAACTCTTTCTGCTATTCCTCCAACAGTAAAATACTGAAGGGGGTTTTCTTCCAATGATTGTGCTACTGCGTCGTTCCAGGGTTCTGGTAGTTTTCTATAGTATGTTCTGATGAGATCATTATTTTCAATGTCTCCAATAGTGCAGTAGTAGTTTTGGAACTCATTGGTATATTCCTCGAAATACCTCATGTTACAAATACTCAATTTTTGAATATTTGCTTTAGCTCTTTCTTTAGATTGCTCACTATGCCCGGTGATATCTCCGCAGAATTGTGCATAGATGGGAACAGCAAAATCTAAAGGACTATTAGTCTGAGCCATTTTTGCTGCCCAATCAGTCCATTGAGAACTTCTTTTAAAGGACTGGTACCATTTCTGGACTATTCCTGTTAAGGTAGACTCATAATAGGCATGAGCTTCCTCATAGGCATATTTGGATAACACTAGAGCCTGGGTTAGCTTTAAACTAGCAACCCAGTTGTCTATTGTCTTTCTTTTATCTCCTACCTGGTCTAAATCCAGATAAACCCCTCTTTTGGACACAGATTGCCCCCATTTGGGTTCTGTAGGGATATATTTCTGAGAACTTCGTTCTCCATATTTTCCTGTAGGAGCTTGTCCTTTTGGAAGTTTAATATTTTTCTCACGGATGATCTTTGTTGGATTGTTGGTGATGTTTTGTATCACCGTATGACCTCCCTCTAGAGGGTTTTGCCTTTCACCATCCGTATCCATAGAAGCTCCAGAAGGTTCTGGTTCTTCTTTTGCTGCTTGATAAGGAAGAATCTTCCTCTTTTTCTTTCCAATTTGGACTTGAGAAATTATTTTCATAATCTTTTCAAGTTCTTCTATGGAATCACAAATCTCAGCTTGTGCATATAATTCTTTTAGGTTTTCTACCTGGAACATCCTCATAGGTCTTTTAGTATCTTCTTCTTCAAGAGATTCTTCTTTATAAACTGCTTTGATTTCAGAGGTACTAGCTTCTTCATAGTTTGCAAAAGAATGCCTATGAAATTGTAAGCTAATTTTTCCACCCGTATCTTCATAAACTGAAGCATTGGAGCTTTCAAGTTGTCTGACCGGAGGAGTCAGATTCCATTCTCTTGGGAAAGTTACTTCATGCCATTTTGTGACATGCTTTTGTTGAGAATTATTTTTTGGGTTGGTGAGAACAGATGTGGTAATTCCAGGGCTGTTCAGAAACCTGGTATTAGGGGTCACATTTGAGCTCATCAACTTATAATAGATTCTATAATCTATCGCTAATTCCATCATTCCTTTCTTCATAGAGATCCCATCTGTCTTGATTCTCAATCTTAGACAGTGAGCAGCATCTCTAAGATGTGTTGTAAAATTTGGAAACACGTTAAAATATGCAACTTGGTTGCATAAAGAAGCTTCTACCGTTCCTAACAAACTTTTCTTAAAGTCTGTTATCCTATCGTCTTGTAAGACACATAGAACGGAACAGTCAATACCATCTCTGGCCAAAAGTTTTATTCCTACTTGAACTGCACCAATATGCATATAGGAATATTTTTTATGGAAGGCTTCACTTACTTCTTTTGGAGTTATCAACCTGATATCTGTTTCTCCACCTGTGGCTGGAACAGTTAATTCAAGAATCTTGAATCTGTGAGAGTCCATGAGGAATGATCCCTTTTTATAGATCTCGTTAAATCTAAATCTAGGGGCAGATGCTTCTCGCACACTGGATTCAATTTCATTATACTCAAATTCTTGAGCGTTTATCAGTTGTACAGGAGCTGTACTTCTTTTACTAAGAATTCTGCTGAGCATCTTCATTTCTCTCTTGGTTGAAGATTTTTCTGTTTTCCATTTAAGTAGCTTTGGTTCACTAAACCGTAGCCTACTTTCTCCCATTGGTAGGGGTGGAGAATTTATAATGATTTTACTAGCTACGTTTTGAGCTAGTGATTCTTCATTTATTTCGTGATTTTCTCCTTCTTTCATCTTTTCTATAGTCTTTTGTAGACCAGAGATTTTATTATTTAATTCTCGAAATTGAACTTCGAGGTCAGTACCTATCTCCTGGAGATAAGCGATATTATAATTTTGCTGATGAATTATTGCCTCTACATTCTCGGCAAATTTTTCTGTTGGTTGATAAAAGCCAATAGCTTTAACACCTTCTTGTGCTATTTTTAGATCTACTCTCTGATTCATCCTATCCTGGAAATGAGTTTTTCTAAAAGCTTTTTCAAGATTTCTTGAGTGCTTCTTAGTTCGACTACTTGCTGATTGATACTGTTAGCAAGGACTTCAGTACGAACTAATTTCTTTTCAATATCTGTTAGATATTGCTTTTCCTTGAGGTAATCTAGCTTGATTTCAAGCCTAGCAATTTTTGAATTTATTTCTTCAAGTTGATTGATCCGTAGATTAAATCGCCCAAGCTGTTCTATAACCTTTTCAGAGGTCTTATCCCTAGATAAATGTTCTAGGTACTCGATCAAGCTTGGTCTTGACGGATCAAACTCTTCTACTCCGATCTCCTTTTGGAGGTGAATATGTTCGTCGTATAGAGTATTTAGTACTCTACTAACGTATTCAATGGAGTATTGATTTTCTTGTATGTGCCTTGAATGAAAGCACACTTCCCACTTATCAGTTCCTTTTGTAGTACAAAAGGACTGATAATTTTTCAGCTTAGATTCTCTCTTGTTAGTTGAGAGAAGCCAACTTTGTGGCATAAGCCTTTTGTTTCCTGCTTTTGAGCCAAGCAGGCTCTGATACCAACTCTGACGGATCTAACCAATGCTCAAATAATCAAGAGGTTTTTGGTCTTCTTCAAAGGTTTCTTGAAGAACTTCAATTTCTTCTCTTGACTCGTATATCCTTCTTTGTAATTGGAAGATAATATCCCAGTAATTTTTCGTACTTCTAGGAAGCTTGTCTCTTTTTTCTTTTAGTTTTCTGAATTTTCTTCTTTCTTCTTGCAATTCTTTATAAGAAAGTTTAGCGTCTGCTAAGAATTCTAGTCTAGTAGCAATAGATTCTCCTATTGATTATGAGAAATTAACTGTTTACCTTTGAGAAGGATAGATTATATATTTGCAGTATATTGAATAAATTCAAAATCCAAGGCCCACCATGCTCCGTTTCTTTTAAACAAAAATATCATAGAAAAACAGAATATTCTCTTTTCTGACGGAATATTCCATCAGAAATAATGGAAAGGACTAACCAGATTAACAATTGTAAGTTCAAGGACTAAACAGATTAAACTGAAAGTTCAAGGACTAAACAAATGGACCATCTAAACTATAGGGACCTTACAGAAATTTACCTATAAAATTATGATCACAAGAACCTTAAAAATAAACATATAAGGAAAACTTGTTTTATTTTACCTATGAGTTGTTGGCGATCAAGCTTATATATTTAAAACAATTAATAACATATTATTAAATCCAACATCAACATCAAATGACCATAATAAAATTTGGTCCAAAAATGAACCATAGTAAGATTTACTCACCTAAAAATCCCGCTGTGATTTCAACAACACAACTTTATAAATCACCTAAAATCACACAATTAATAACCTTAGTAACCGAAGTACTATAGGATATCACAATACCCTTAAACTAACCCTTAGCTCAAGGAAGGATGTCACACCCCAATTTTCAAAGGATAAATTTTATGATTTTTGGCATGATGTATCTTAAAATATTAATATCCCAATCCTATTTCAACCAACCAACTCAAGCAACTAAAACTCATTAACTAAAATGTAAATGTCACATAACCCAACACTAAGTTAAACATTACATTTTTTTGTTTACATAAACTTGCAAAACAAGAACATGAAAACAATCTCATGAGTTTAATACTGTCTACCAAAAAAAAATATACATAGTACATCAGAACCGAAAGAACCCTGCCACTAAGCCTCCTCCTCAACCCTGCTGATCCTCACCTACAGGTCTAACCACTAAACCAAGAACTGGTACACCGGGATTGTAAAATGACAAACCCAGTAAGCTAAAAAGCTCATATGAGTAAACTCAAAATAATCACAACATATCTCACATCCAAGATATCACAAGAGAATGTAAATCAATAATTGAAATCCACAATTCCAACATTTTCTCAAATAACATGTACTCATGAGTCTCATGTATTAATAAATACCCCTCATGACTTACAACAACAATTTATATATCCATGGGTCCCCGATACCATAAGATATCTCTCATGACCTACACTGACAGACAGACTAGAGCTCTAATTTCTAACCGTAACCAATCATCTGGCCAAAGGCTTGGAACTCGGTTTGACTGTCTAATAACAAAATACAAAATAATAAATAGCATCATAACCGTAACCAATCACCCGATTAAAGACTTGGAACCCAGTTTGGCTATTTATCCACAATCACAATATCACAACATCATCATCAACAACACAAGATCACATCATAAATTATATCCTTCTACATAGATATATTATATGAATAAATATAGATATTCCACAAGAATAATCTATCAACAACAATAAAATTATGATCACTTGAACCTCAAAAATAACGTATAAGAAAAAACTCGTTTTATCTTACCTATGAGCCGTTAGCAATCAAGCTCATATAATTTAAAACAAATAATAACATAGTATTAATTTTATCAACAAATAATGATAATCAAATTTAGTCCTAAATGGACCTTGGCGAGATCTACTCACCTAAAAATCCCGCTGCGATTTTCTCAACGCAACAAAAGCAAGCCAATCATAAAACACATAAAATCACACAATTAACAATCTTAGAAATCAAGGCACTATAGGATAACTCAATACCCTTAAACTAACCCTTAACTCAAGGGAATACAACTTCCAAAAGTCGTTGCACTCAACGACACAATAAAACTGTCTCAAAACTTCAAAACCTAAACTCAAACTCAACCAAGCCAAAACAAATAAACCTAAGGTCCTAACATGAAAACTTTGCTCAAAACCTAGCCATACTACCTCTCAACAAGCTCATAGCAGCAAGGACTAGCTATGTCACACCCCAGTATTTAAGTTATTTTACGGTTATTTATTCCAATATTATTTTGGTTTTTTACCGTATTAATTAACCGTTTACTGTTAAGGACTTTAAAGTTGACTTTTTATTCCGTTAGGAATTTGGGAAAACTTTCTTCATGAGAGTTGTAGAGGATGTCGTTATGATTTCGTAGACATGCTATGCGTTAAAATCAGAGTTAGCATGAAAATGTTATCCTCCAAGAGGGAAATTTTCGTGTTGGTAAAAAAGAGTAAATTTCTATGTTGGGTATTTTTTTTATGTAGAGGTTTTAAAATGCACCGGGCAGGGAGGCAGCCCGAGCCCAGTCTCTTTTCTCTTTCTTTTCTTCTCCTCTCTCTCTTCTTTCCCCGACCCGAGCCGTGTTCGTTGGAAAGCTTCGCCGTCGCCCGCCGTCATCCTGCCATCAATGGACCACCGCTCTGGCCCAGAAAGGACCCCCGCCATCTCCTCTCTCTCCCCGGCCAACCATCCGAGCCGGTAGTGCCGCCGGAGAGGAGAAAACCCGCCGGACACGCCGATCGTTATTTCGCCGGAGCTCCTTCCTCCGGCCACCATAGGCTGTGATTTTTAGCTCATTTTGTAGCCCTCATCAAGGTGATTAATCCCTCCAAAGGAATCGGTCTATTTTGATCTCGTTAGGGTGTTTTGTATAATTAAAAGTTTTAGGGATTTATGGATGTTTTGGTTCGATTGCCCTAGTTAGGCTTGAAATTGGACTAAGTGCTAGTTATGAAAGTTGTTAGGTATGATGAGAGGATTATTCTGTCAAAATTTGAGAAGCATTTGAGGTCGTCGGAAAATGGCTGCCGACCGCAGCTGCCGGCGGAGCCGTCGGGAAAATATTTTTTGTAGAGATTTTGATGAGGAGTAGTATGGAATGAGTTTTATAATTTTTGGAGGAGTTTTGATAAGGTTTTCGATGGTTAAGGAATTTGGCGGTATTTAATTTGGAGAGCCGATATTTGGGTTAGCTGGATTTAAAATTTGTTTAAGGTTAAATTTTGGCCATCGGGGATGGTGGTGAATTTTGAGTCTTAAAGGATTAAGGATGGAAAGTTGGACAAAGGAGAAGATAATTTTAAGACCTTAAATTTTTATGGGTCATTTATTGAAGTTTTATTTCAGTTCGAGAATTAATATTATTTTTGTCCAGGCCGTGAGGAGGATCTTTCAGCAGAAGCTTCGGGTCGTTGATAGGCTTAGCCGAGCACTGTGAGTGGACCCTTGATTTAAATGTCATGCATGCAATAAAGTTTATTTAATTTTCAAAGGCTTTTGGAGTAAAGAGTTCCATTAAATTTTGGGAACTCTCTTTAGCATTTTAATTGACATGTGAGACATGTAAAGTGATTTTTATAATTATTTTCGGAAAATGACTTTCCAAAAATTTGCTATTTTCTTTTCACCATAAAGGGTTGATTTATGATCATTATTGCTAGCTAAACATTATTTAACGGCTACTCACTATAGGTGAGTAGTGCGCCTAGCGTGGGACGCTATTATAGCCTGGGAGGCAACCGATCGGTATATATATATATATATATATATGTTAGCTAGCCATTATCAGCGGCTGCTCACTATAAGTGAGTAGTACGCCTAGCGTGGGACGCTACTATAGCCTAGGAGGCTCATCGTTATGGTGAAACATTTTTCCCTAAATTTTTTTTAGGAGTAAATACTTGTGACACCCTGTAGTTTACACCTAAAATCAGTTTTGTCCCTCACTTTTTTTTTAAACTGGTATACCCCTATACTTTGAATTCTCGACTGATTTGCCCTTTTTCCAGCTGATTATGACTGTGAATAGGGGTATACCAGTTTAAAAAAAGGGTAACTCAGTCGAGAATTCAAAGTATAGGGGTATACCAGTTTAAAAAAAAAAGTGAGGGACAAAACTGATTTTAGGTGTAAACTACAAGGTGTCACAAACATTTACTCTTTTTTTTTATTAATTAATGAGAACCAATGGGATTGGTTCGTCATTTTAATTTTGAGTATTTATGGAAATTTTCCCATAAATGGCATGCAAAATATTTTCTAAATGGAAATGTTGGGAGAGCATAGATTTGACTTCATTGCTCCATATTTTTTTTGCTATTTATTTTGTCCACTCTAACGTTTTTAAATGCTTCTCCCCTGGGCCTTTTGTTTTAAATACCCAGTCTGCAGAGTTCGGCTCGGTGAGGATAGAAGGCTTGTTATAAATTCCCACTGCATCCAGTTTTCCCATATAGGTTACGAGTTAACCTATGTTGTTATTTCTCTCAGTTATCATTCTAGTAGATGCTCTGAATATTTGGGTTGGTTAAAGTATAGTGAGGACTGCTGAAAAGTTTCCTTTTATTGTTTATGAGAGATTATTTTTTTATGAATATTATTGGGAAAATATTTGAGTTGGATATGGTGATTTTCCTTTCAGTTAGAGTTACCCATTATCAAGGGAGGTTCTACCAAGAATTTTGGTAGAATTTTCCTTGAGATGGGTCCCGTAGGATTTGTTCCAGGTTTCAAGGGAGAAATTCGAGATAGGTCCTGACAAGCTAACCACAGGAAACTAAGGCTGCAACTCAGCCAGACATGCTGTCGCAAGGGGCAGTGAGTGAGCCCCACGTGCCACCCAAAAACTTCTGAATTTGAACAAACTCAAAATATGAAACTTGTAGATTGAAACAAGGAGAGCAACATTAATACCTGAAGGTTCAACCCGTTCAGCCAGAATAGGCCGGAAAACACCCCGCAATACCAACCTGGAATCACTTCCCAAATCTGCAAAGGGGTATAGACAGCTCTAGAGGAAGGAAAGAAGCAAGACTCACCTAACTCTCACCAAAATCATCGTCTTTCCTGTGAGACAGCAGCAGCTCTGCTGCTTCATGGCGGCTTTCAGGCGGCAAAATGACGAGCGAGACTGCCCTTGGAGTGGAGAGGGGACCTGTGTCGACCCAACGGGACCGGCAACGTCCACTTTGGTGGCCGGACGAAGGAGAACCAAGCTGGAGAAGATGAGAGAGCAGAATGTGGTCGGGAGAGAAGAGAGAGAGAGTGAAGCTGCTGGATTTCCAAAAAATAATATCTCCCACACATTTTCTACTTATACACTTTCTATACCCGGAAACTAAATTCTTTTGACCATAACTTTCTCATATGACATCTGTTTTAGGCGTGTCACATATCTACGAACTAGTATCAATGAGCTCTACAACTTTTATGAATGAAGTTTTTGCAAATAACTTACAGAAAATAAAGTCAACTTTTTGGTCCATTAAAGGCAAAGCACTTAAGAAAATACCTCTGAACTTCAACTTCGCACAACCAATAAGAATTTTCATAAATATTCCTTCATTAATTCCAAAAATAATACAAGAGAAATTGATATTAAAATCTAGGGTATTACAGAGGACAATTTCCAAAGTCATTGAACCCAACGACACAATAAAATTGCCTCAAATCCTCAAAACCTAAACTCAACCCTCAACCAAGCCAAATATTAAACCTAAGGTCCTAATATGAAATCCTTGTTCAAAACCTAGCAATTCTAACTCTCAACAAGCTCACAACAGCAAGAGCTAGCTAACACAGAAAACTAAGGCCGTAACACAGCCGGATGCGCCACCGCAGTGAACCCTACTCGCCACCCCAAAATGTCCGAGTTTGGAAAAAATCATAACATAAAATTTCACGATCACAACATAAGGAACACTTTTTGTACTGAGGTTAAGCTTGGTTCGGCCTTGAACTGCCCCAAACAACCCGCACAAGGTTGAGCCTCAAACTGAAATTCAAGGTTTCCAAAACTCAAAAATCTAGTTGTATGACTAGAAAAATAATACTTAGAAGGAAGAGAGTTTCACGACTTACCTCTCACTGCCTACTGTCGTCACTAGGAATGGCGACTTCCGACCAACACTGCTCCGCTTGCCTCCTGATGCTATAGTTTAAGACGAGGCCACCCACTTGCCTAGGAACCTTCGCACGGAGGAGACAAGCCTAACTAAGCTAGTTGCATCGTCGAGGGTCAACAAAATAGGGTTCCGGTCAGAGGTCACTGCGGCAGTGGCTTTCGGGCAAAGTTGCGCCTTATACGCCGGTCACCAGCGTCAAGGACCGGCACGGTTAGGTTGGTGGCGACGAGACCAATCTAACGGAACCGGTGGCGGCCAAAAAGATGACAGGACGTCCGAATTCTTCTCCGGCGAAAATGGGCTGCTCGTGCGTCTCGGGGAGGAGGAGAGAGAAAAATAGTTGCGTTTATGAAATTAGGGTTTCCACCCCCAAAACTTCTCTATTTAAACACTTCTCAAAACCGGAAACTAACTTCCACTGACCGTAACTTTCTCATACGATATCCGATTTACGTGTGCCACATATCTACAAACTCGTGTCGCCACTTTACAACTTTCATGAAAGAAGTTTTCACAAATAACTCACGAAAAATAAAGTCAACTTTTGGTCTCTTAAAAGTCAAAGTATCTTAAAATTTACTCCCGAAACTTGAACTTTGCACAATCTAAAGAATTTCCATAATTAATCATTCATTAATTTCAGAAATAATACAAGAAAATTGATTATAAAATATGAGGTATTACAGTTTCGGCTGCGAGTTGGCACGTCCGCACAAGTAGAAGGACATTTGTAGCCAAGGATCTAGGCCCTAATCTCGGCCGAGACCATTTTTGAGCAAACAGTAACAAGTTACACTTACACCACTAATGTATAAGTCAAGACGATTGGAGCTGCGAAGATATAATGAAGACTGGAGACCCTCAATTCATTTCTCTCATTCTGTGTTGTGAACATTTGGACCTTTTTTTTAGGTTTCAGTTTTGTTAACAATGTTAGTATATATGCATTATACTTTGACATGAATGGTTGAATCAAATACTGCATATTAGTTGTTTGGTTCACACTTTAGACCTATACTTTTCCAAATTACTTGTTCTAAAGTGGAAGGAAAATAGGGAAGGACAAGTTTACTCTTCAAAAAATCAAAATTAAATTTGGTTAACGACATGCATAATTGCCAATTTGCTACCCTAACTTTCACGCACATTGGTGTTTATTTGCTACCCTAGCTTTCATTTAAGTCAATTTGCTACCATAACTTTTCTAAATTAGCCAATTTACTACCCTAGCTTTTATTTCACCTAATTACTACCCTTCCATCAAATTTGCTATTTTAGGCTTTCAAGATTAACCAATTTGCTTATCAAATTTCAATATCGACCAACTTTAATATTTGATTTTCAAAATTAATTCATGTTTGAATGAATAAATGAACAAATTAAAATGACAAAAAAAGTAACAAATTGGATAATTTTGAAAGCATAGGGTAGCAAATTAGCATAAATAATAGTTAGGATAACAAATTCGCAAATTATGAAAAGCTAGGGTAGAAAATTGGCTGAAATAAAACATAGGGTAACAAATTGACACCAATGTGAAAACTCGTAGCAATTTGGCTAAAAAACCTTAACGATAAAAGTTATCTTATATATGCATCTTAGGTCAGGGTTAGAAGTCCGAATGTCAGTTTGATTGTTTTGAACTTGAGATACTTAAGAGCATCTCCAATCGAGTAGACAAAAAACTTTGTCGAGTTAAAATTTGATATCTGACGTAGAATTGTCAAAAATGAATTTTTTTACTCCAACCAACATGTTGATTTCAAAAAGGGTGCAGCTATTTCCACCATACTATCTTCTTTGTTCACCTTACATGCTCATTTCACCCTACATTTTAATTTTCTATACTAAATTTACTTTATCCACCCATTTTGTTTTCCAATAGAGTTCTCTTTCCAATAATATCCATATATGACATATCCAATTAAAAAACAAATTTTAACAAAAATTTCTCATAATCTATAGCAACAAAAACATTTTCTAATAAACTATTAACATAATTCATTTCTATTTTTGCTCTAAATCATTTTTTATGTTCGTCCAATGGGGATTGGCAAAAAATTCATACAGTTGTCAGAAATGAATTGAGAAAAAAAATGATTACACACATATATTTATATATATTTTTAATTTCTAAGTTTAAAATATTATTGTAAAGACTTTGATTAAGTTAACATCAATGAGTTTATGAATTGAATAATGTATTAACGATGATGAGAAAGCAAAATAGTTGTAATCGATTCAGATATGGGTGGAGAAGTGTAAGGATTAATGTTATTTAATGAAATATATAACTTGTTTGTTATGTATTTAGTCTTTTTTTAGATTTGGATATTACAAAATTAGTGTATTTATTAGTTATTTTACACTTGGGTAATATCGTGTTTCAATAATTCAAATGTTTGTAAGGTAAACAAAGAAAATATGGGTGGAGAAGTGTGAGGATTAATGTTATTTAAGGTGGCAATAGCCGCAACCTTTCAAATATTACTATATCATTTTTTCCATTATGTATTCATATAATTTTTTTTATTTTATATAAGGAAAGAGGAAGAAGAGAGGAGATAAGGAAAGAGGGAGGAGAGAGAAACAATAAAGAATTAAATGACTCTTTCCTTTGGAAATGTCAAATTTGACATTCGAAGGGAAGATGTCAAATCCACGTAAGCTTTGATATTTCGGTTGGAGAAGATTTAATGAGTCTTTGTTGCAGTTAGACTGATATATCCAAAGTAACTAATCAGTTAGAGATAGTTCTGGCCTCGTTTGGTTTATGGAAAGGAAAGTGGTTTATTTCTCTTTTCCATAGGAAGGGAAAGAGAACGGAAATAAAATTTTATATGAACTTTTTATTACAATGTTTGGTAAGGTACGAAAAGCCATTGAGAAAGTTGTTAAAAAATATATTAAAATATTGTGTTGTGAGTAATGCAGCGAAAATAAAAAAGAAAGTGGTTTATCTAAATTTTAGAATGAACCACTTTTCTTCATATTTTTCTTTTCTGATACTTACTTTCCATGAAACAAACCGGACCTAATTTACTAAACGGTCAAAGTTCAAATTGTGATTGCCCTTAACATCTAAATCTGGTTTAGAACCATCCAACTCTTTCCTACTACTCATAGCGACCTGTTTATAGCTGGATAGAATAGGAAGCAAGCCACACTCCCCATTGAAAAAGTTCCACATTTTATCTCTCCCTCCAGAACACGTGGCAGCATATGAAAATCCCACCCACAAAACTAAGAACATTTGAGAGAACTGAACACTTCACAACTGTTTCTCAGCTCTATCTCTCAACTTCTTCTGCTTCTTGAAAACCCAACATATCGAACGAAGGAGTCTTTGGGTTTTGCAGTGACAGGAGATGAGACTTTGAAAGTGGGTCTTAAAGGAAGGAAACAATGGAGGGGTTGGTGCTTGTTCATACACCATTGATTCCCAGAAAGAAGCTTCCTTTGTTGGCTTTGGTGGATTCTCTACCATCTTGTACCACTCTTTCTAAAAAGCCCATCAGACCCTCAAGTAAGTTACTGCCTTCTTATCCAGTTGTTGCTTCAAATCAATTTGAAATATTGAGCCTATCTGGAATTCAAGGAGGGTCTTCTTGCATATTGGCTAGTCTTATGATTTATAGTAGGGAGTTGAGATATAATGGTCCTTGATTAATTAGATTCAGAGACAAGATACCTACTGCAAAACTTAATAGTGAATGTAGCCATTTCTGTTTAACTAGAGTGTGAATTTGCTTTAGGATGGTCGATTAAGTTAGTGGTGGTAGTGGACATAAAATCTAGTACTAAATTGTATAGGTTGTAACAGTTCTATAGAAATATCATCAGTTATAAGCTATACCATCATTCTTGTAAAATGTTCTATCAATCAACCCTTATCTTTTCTGTGTTTTATGGTTTTATTGCGTGTTCTAAGTAATTCAGTGCGGATTTGTTTACAGTAAGAAACATAGAGTTATCACGATTGGTGGGCAGCAAAGTTCGAGTCCAAGCATCTAATGTTAGTATTGGATCTGGAGGCTATGAAGGCGGGGAGGAAAATAAGAACCGGAAAATCATTTCCAGTGATGCAAACAATGACAATTCATCAGAAGTGTGAGTTATATTATGTTCCATTGATGATAGAATACAGTGGTGTTAAAATTTGAGATGCCATTGCTACTACTCTCATTATGAGAGATATTATGAAGGGAAACTGAACCTTCATAGTGAAACAGCCGTCAATATAGAATAGTTTGGCAGTCGGTAAATATTCAAGCTCTGATGGTTCACAAAATTTTGTAACTGTTACACAGAAAATGAAATTTGGTTTTGAAACTGTGATTGTAAATAGGTCCCCCATATGACATCAGACGAGTTTAGAGGATCCTAGAACTCATAAAGGTGACCAAATGCAACACTTGACTTCGTAATAAAATTAAGGATTCAGGGGATTTCTTGTTCTTGAATCCTTTTATCTTTTTCCGTTTGTTTCAAAAACTTTCATTCCAAAATGTTATATTTTTCTGAAAACTTTGATGTAAGCAACCTAGACCAAAATGGATAGTTAAGTAAACATTATCTGTACAAGCAATTGTATAACTCAGTTTTATTTTATTTGTTTCTTAAACAATATAGAAATGATAGTCATGATCCTTATTGTTCGGGCTGTTACATCATGTTAAGTATCTTTGTGTTCATCCATTTGATTTCTCTGAATTATCAGATGTTAGACGGATAATAGCAAACATGGGGTACCTTCACCGTACTCATGTACAATACTTTCTTGATTTGGCAGTGAGAAGCCTCCAATTCAAATCCCTTATACTCTTTCTGTAGCTCTTGTTCTACTTGGGTGTGGGCTACTGTTTTCTCTGATTGCCTTTGTGAGAGGAGGACCTTCAACAATTTTAGCAGCAATTGCAAAAACAGGCTTCACAGCTGCATTCTCTTTAATTTTTGTTTCAGAAATTGGCGACAAGGTAGCTAAAAATTCAGAACTCTATTCATCTCAAATTTTCAGTAAACTTATACTGAGATTGGAAATCAGTAACTGTCTAACTGATATGAGCTCTTGTGTGGACTGCATAATTTTTAGCTATGGAATCTGACAACTGTATGATAAAGCTACTTTCCTAGGCCAGGAGTTATCCATAATTTCTTTTAATTATGTGTACTGCAAGAATTCAAAATGGACCTCACTGACTCTTTCTCTCTATGGAGCAGACATTCTTCATAGCCGCACTCTTGGCCATGCAATATGAGAAAGGACTGGTATGAATCTCTCTCTCTACGTGTGCTTCTGCTGTATACATTGAAGGTTACCTGTGTTGATTAACTCAATTTGAATAGGTTCTATTGGGGTCAATCAGTGCTCTTGCCCTTATGACAGTTCTGTCTGTCATTATTGGGCGTATATTTCATTCGGTGCCTGCTCAATTTCAGACAAGTAAGTAGTAATTCATGGCATTTCTCACTCATCACACTAATTTGCATAAATGTTTCAGTAAGTGGTTCACAACTATTAGTTGAATAATGTAATTATCTTTGTTTCTTACTAGTGTAAGCATGCTAATTTGCGTTCCAGCATAACAGTTAGATAACAGTAGATATGGTAAATAGTCTTATAACGCAACTCAGTAAACCAGTTAACATAGGTTTTTGTAAAGAGAAGAAGTTAGTCTAAAGGACTTCTTCCTCCCCTCCCAACCGAATCCCTAAAATCCCTACCCTATGTTATTATCTTTCTCATCTTTATGATTATTTTCAGTATGATTCTAGCTGGTTCATTGTCAATATTGGGTGTGGCTCTCCTCATGCAATGTAGTTGCTTGAGGTAGCCTAAAATGCTTTAAGAGAATATAACACCAGTGAAAGTGCAAAAAGACCAAAAGAGAAACTCATTCAATATGCATAATTCAATTTTTATTTTTTTAGTTTAATAATTGATTTGAGGTGGATTTTGTTAATGATATTGTCAACAAGACAACAACTAGACACTGTCTGTTATTTTTTGTTGGGAATGAATTTTTCTCCTACCTATGTATAACCATATATTTTGGAAATTTGCTACATTCTTTGTGGTTATGCCTTGTAATACATTTTCACTTTCTTGGTCATTTCATTACACATAATCTTAGGGGCTCTGCGTTCATGAAAAAATGGCAGTTTTAAGAGAAGTTTATCATGCATGCCACATGATGGTTTTCAATAGAATTTCATGGGTTAAGAAAACGCCAAATGATCGTCATCTATATCCTCTTCGATTTATACATTTTCCACTAGTACAGAATCCTAGAAGCAAACCACCAGATAACAGACACCCATGTTCGAATTAGTACATGGAACCTCACAGGTCACAGCCTATAGTAGACCTTCATGGCCACCTTTATATTCTGAGAGAGATCTTGTACATCCTATCTTCATATGCTTGTACTTGTTAATTAGTTAGAGATTATTATTCACTTTTTATGGGTATGTTACTGTGCGAGATGTAATTAGTCCTCAAGTTTCCATTCCAGACTCCGTCCATGGCCATGTGTTTTCAGCAGATGTCAGCAAAGAACAGTCAATATTTGTGTTTAATTTTTTATCATTTCAATTAAAATAATCCTTACAGTTTCAAACTTTTAAGATCTATTTTGTATTGCCTTCCCTCTGATCAAATATCCGGTTTTTTTTTTTTACTGTGGTCATGTTAACAGCCTTGCCAATTGGAGAATATGCTGCCGTAACTCTTTTACTATTCTTCGGTCTCAAGTCAATAAAAGATGCATGGGACCTTCCATCAAATGATGTTGAGAGTGGTGATAAAAGCAGCCCTGAGCTTGATGAATATACTGAAGCTGAGGAGCTTGTAAAACAGAAGGTAGTTTAGTAATTCACACTTTGAGGCTTTGTGCATGTAAAAACTACGTTTTTTTATTTTATTTTTTCAAGGCATGCGCATTATTCAGCTTTTATTTACGGAACCATATGTGTTTGTGTGAGGAATAATGCATATTTCATTAGAGCAGATCCTGTTATTATGTTTTTTTATGTATTTTCTATTTTTTTCTTTTCAGGCGTCAAGGCAGCTCACCAATCCACTTGAAATTATCTGGAAATCGTTCAGCCTTGTATTTGTTGCTGTAAGTATATAGTCTGTGTATCAGTAGCAACATGTTGGCATGCTTTTTAAATGTATTGGCTTTTATTAGTTCCAGACATGTTCGACACTAGGGACAAAAAAAGGTGAGAGTCAAAAAATATATATATATATATATATATATTTCTCCTATATGACTCTGCTAGTTACCTCCAGCTTCATATCAGTGTGACTGATGGTGCCTTCATCTGCAATAACAAGGCAGCAACTCCATTGCACCATGCCATTAAATTGGATAAAGCTTATTCCTTATGCAGTGTACACACATGTAATGGGAGAAAACCCTTTGCTGAACTAATTAAATGTTACAGACCTGGCTTCTTATATTCACAAGGAATTTTTAAATACTATCAGCTTGTCATTTGGATATGTGAAGGTCAATAATATGTTTTTCCTTCTAGGAATGGGGAGATCGATCAATGCTTGCGACAATCGCTCTGGGTGCTGCACAGGTGTAACCATTTTTAGTTTCAGTCGGCGCATATATCTGTCTTCCAAGTTTATTATCTCATGGTGAATGATTTCCTCTAATACTTGCTGACTACAGTCACCATGGGGTGTGGCGGGTGGAGCAATTGCTGGACATGCACTTGCTACTTTCATTGCTGTTCTAGGAGGTGCATTTCTCGCCAAATACATTTCCGAGAAACTGGTAAGAAGCACAACTTTCTCTCAATGCTATTATTAATCGTGCAAACTTGCAGTTTTATGTCATAGTTCTCATATTGGAAACTCATATCATGAATCAGGTTGGCTATATTGGTGGTGCTTTGTTTCTAGTTTTTGCAGTAGCTACATTTTTTGGAGTATTCTGAAGATCTTGTTAGCCCATGAGCGGAGACGGCAGAGTAATAGTTACCGGAGAGGTAGATAATTGATAGGTAAGTACAAGTGGAGCATTGTTTGTAGGAGACTTGTTCCATATTCAACAAATTTGTAAGTATAAAAGGGGCTATGTTCGGTCATCTGTATCATCCCATTGTAGCTTCCTGGGATCCTTTATACTATGATGTTCCTCAAGTCACTATGCTACTATATCACAGGAACAGACTATTATCAATCTAATCTCAATACTGGCACTAATATTTACAGGATTTTTATCCTGGTGAGTTGCAATAGGTCCCATTCAAATTCTTACATGCTTTGGTTTCAAGATGAAAATTGAACCAACTTTATATTTCTCTTTTCTTTTCAAAGAATCAGTTTGATTTCTTAACCTTAATCTTGTAGTTAACTCGGGTCTTTTTGTTTGTTTGTTTTGGTCTGATAACTCGGGTCTTGTCCATTTGATATTTGGAGAGGGATGATGTGGGTTAAAGAATTGCTTGATGCCGGGCATTAGGTGGAGGGTTGGTAATGGGAAGATTATCTGAGTTAGGCTTGATCCTTGGATGCCTAGTCCTGGGACATTTAAGGTGATGTCACCGCTAAGGCTTCCGAGGCAAATGAGGAATTGATTGCAGCAGAAGGGAGGTGGAATGATTCTTTGATTCACAATCTATTTCTTCCTCACGAAGCTGAACAGATACTTGCTATGCCTTAGGGACTTCGAAGTAGGTAGATTAGTGTGGCACTACAACAAGAATGGGGTGCTGTACTAGGTCAAGTCTGGCTATACTGGGTGGCAGTCGAAGCTCAATGGAGGAAGAAAAGTAACGAGTAAGGTACAAGTACAGTTCGGAGTTCGAATTTGAACTCGAATATTTGGAGTTTGAATATCCCTTCATAAAATTGATGTGTTCCTATCGAGGGCTGTTGGCAGTGCCGAGGTCGTGTAGAATCAGTTTTACTTTTACATGTGTTGTGGGAGTGCTCTTTTGCATGTATGGAAATTTACATCCCTGAGTGCAGTCTGCTAAGTGCGGAAGGAGCCATCGTTTTTCCATTTGGTCTCACATGTTGCGTGTGGAACTGATTTGGAAGAGCTTGCTTATGTGATATGGTGGTTGGGGAGAAAACCGTAACATGAAGAGGCACGGAGAAAAGGTTCTGGATTACAATGATTTGTATGCTGCAGCAATGAGTTGGAAGGCAGAGTTCGAGGAGGCAAATAGGAATATTAGCTCGGAAGAACGGCAGCATAGGGAGCGGACTCCACCGAGGCAAGGCTCTACTTCATGGAGTGAAGTTTCCTCTACATGGGTGCGCACTAATATGGAGATAAAAGGTGATGCCCTTGCAATCATTATCACTCGAGGTTCTTAGTGAAAAGGGTAATGCACCTTGATGAAGAGGCTGGGAGACATCTTAATCGGTGTAGTCATGTTCGAAGAGAGCGCAACAAGGTAGCACACCGAGTTGCAAAGGAGGCTCTTCAACTTGAACAGCCAATGTTATGTCTAAGTTCAGGGCCTCAGTGGCTTGACCAATGTTGAGTAAGATGTCCCCTAGGGGAAAGGTTTTACTGAGGCCACTAGATACACATTCTGTTTTCGAGTAATGAAATGCATCTTTTGATAAAAGAATCTAGTAGTTAACAACTGAATTGAAACAGAAGCTATATGGATACATTGATATATGCAAAAGAGCAATCTCTAGTTAAGCAATTATTCAGAATACATATTCATAATACCCGTGCATGATGTGTGGCACTTCCATTTCACCACCAAACAGTACTGTGCGATCAGAGCTCCAAGCTAGAACTCAAGTTCAAAGGTGTTACGCCATTTATTTCAACTCTGATATGTCCAAGACAAATGCAAGCTTCCTTAAATCATCGATTTCACAACACAAAGTATGATCCTACATACATTAGGGTGGAGGGCAAGTGGCAAAGATCACTTGTACAACAGGTCACATTGGTCAGCTCTAATAGCAGAATGATACATTTTACAACAATCTCAAACTTGAGCTAAATAATCCTACTGTTCTAGAAAGAATAAGCCCCTAGCAGGTAATTTTCTGCCAAAATATTCCAAATGGTGGAAGGGAAACTTACATTCCCCTTTCCCCTATCTCTGCTGGGACTGTGAATCCAGATCACTCGTATATACATCGGCGAGAACGAAATGCATCATTCGAGAGCAAATCAACTAAAAGTTTCTCAAGACCTCTTGCTCTAGGACTAGGCCTCAAAATATCAGCATCTCCCCAAACCGAGCAAGTGTCATTTCCAAACCCACCTAAACACCAACCACCAGGCACAACTTTTCCCCGATGGCGATTCAAAATTTCTCTGTCTATACGGTCGAGTATTGGATCATCTGATCGAAATCCTGTGGCAAAGGCAGCTCCATTCTGAACCATAACATCAAAATCATTGGAACTAAGCAGCGGGGGCTTCTCTTTAGGGGTTGTGTCAAAATTAACATACAGTAAATTATGGTTTAAGATAGTTTTATTGAACTTCCGGGAGTTGCAAATAACAGTAGGGAAGTAGTCCGAAAGGGAAGAAGCTGTGTTTGCAAAGTACATCAATAGAGTCCGTGGGAGGTTATCAATACCAACAACACAAAACTCCATAAAGCTACGACTTAGAATATTAAATGAAGCACCTGCACAAAATATCATCATAGAGAATTAGTTTGGCAAATTTTTATCTGTCCATGATCAACTGCAACAGCAATGGCCAGTCAACTGTAAATCAACACAATTACTACCAAGTAGTCGAACATATTTGAGGGCTCAGACATTGTAGCCACAACTGGAACATATCAAATGGTCCAAAGGCCCAATGGTTATACTTATATATACCCTTCAGTAAATTAAAGTCGTATTAATTACCGCATAGACAAGAAATTTTGAATCTAACAAACTCCAAATAGTGGCATGTAACTTATATAGGCCACACTCTTTGTACAAAACTAAATAGTTAGTTAAGAATATTAGATACTTGCATCAACCACAATGCTTAGGTAAACTTCAATTAAAAACTTTATCAAGGTCAAAAGTATCTCCACTTTGTGTGGCACTCTTCTATTTTGTGATAAGCATATAAAGGCAGTGATAATGCCAGAACTATTTGGTTGCTTCAATGGCAAATTTGGAAGATCAACTGAAAGACAATGGACACTATGTAGGCGGTTCGTGCAATAATCACTCCCATCAGTCTATAGTTAGAGACTCACCCTAAACTCTTAGCAGTTGATCCGTAAAGATATATCAGAACTATTTGAGGGCAGCTTTTTGTTGCAAAACAACAATGCCTACTTAGATCCCCTCCCCTAGAAAGAAAAAAAAATCCAGAATCCCTTGTATTTAGACCGCAGACTAATTTATCAGAAGTATGAATAAGCATTCTCTATCAGCAGCTGATGCAGCAGAGAGCAACAGATGGTGAGAGAATGAACAGGGTGGGATGGAGAATGTTGAGAGATTAAGAAAACACAGTGGTTTTAGAAGAAACAGAGGTTTCTGAGCTGTTTTAAGGAGAAACAAAATGAGGGAGGTTAGGGAGAGAAACCAAGGCACCAAGCCTTCAATAAGATTTAATATTAATTCATTCCAATCTGATTTGGGTTTACATTAGGTAGCCTAATTGTTGGCTTCAAACACAACTCTTAGACTCCTAGAACACCATAAGACTATTAAAAAACTTATTAATTATAAGACCCTTGAGTACTCAGATTATAATAGACTCTTAAAAGCACTAGACTCATAATTATTCTTCATAGACTACCATGGAGACTTTCCTTTGGACCAAAAAGGATTGGGCTTAGTCTTAGGCTTCCAAAGTGGATATATATTTTTTTTCAGCCAAGTAGTGGCTGCTGCATTAGCAGCTAGAGATTATATCAGGTTCATTGCAATTGTTTATAATTTCAAACAAAAGTTGCTAAACTTGCAGTGAAAGTGACATAGGATATGCTATAAGGGAACTTATAACTAGACTGGTTTCAGGTCTGCATTTGCACATGTATATAACAAATATTTCAGAGCCAAAATCACAATACTCCACTCCCTATAATTCAGATGACTGGTGTTCCAAAGTTATGCTTTTGTTCCTCCTTAAGATTACTTTGGATCCTAAACCACTAGACAATAAAACTTCCCACAACATTGTTGGCACCAATGACACTGAAAAACAAACATGAAAGGTGCTTCCTTTCCACTTTGCCACAAACATAACATAGTCTAATCGCACAATTTTATAGGTCTTTTTTTACAATTTTATAATTCTACCGCTTAACAGCTTACTCAGTAGCAACATCATTTGAGAGTTCAACTTAATGTGTTTTTAACTCACCATATTATGCTACTGGTTAATCAAGGAAATAGAATCATAGATGCCTAAATCCCTAGTAACTTTTGGCCAGATAAGCGAGATTGACTATTGACATTAGCTCACTCACTAAATGTGATAGTTCAAACTAAACTTCCAAGCAATCATAACTTCCATAGCACCATTTTCTCTCAGCCAATCAAACTAAAGCACTAAAATTGAGCACGAACTAAGCAGGGAAAACAAACAAACCTGTAAACAACCGGTAAGCATTTGGCAACACCCTCTTCTGTGCCGCATAGAACAACACATTTGGCTCAGACCGATAAAGCCCCGGATCAACAATGACCGGTTTCAATCTCTTAGCCCTGTAAAGCACCACAAAGCATTCAAATCTCAGCATCCACCACAACATTCAAATAACCAACAACACAAAACTCAAAAATCAATAGATACAACAACAACACCAACAACATTAACATAAAATGCCACTTACTCTTTCCAGCCAATGTAACTGGAATGGTTGACAAAGTTGAGCTCTTTGGGCAGAAATGACATAATGTGAAGAAGATCTACACAACCCAGAAACAGAAACCACATCAAAAAACACAACCAAATCCAGAAACATCAAATCTCAAATTCGAACATCCTTACCGTCTTGATTGACAAGTGGGTAGTCATCAACAGTGAGGCTGATGAACCAGTCCCAGTTTGAGGACAACCGGAGCAAGATCGAAGCACCGTGGAGAGTGAAAGAAATGGAAGAGGACCCTTTTGGGTAGACAATGTCAGCATTACCGATGAGGTGGACATTCTGGGCAGCTTTGAAAATGGGTTCGGATTGGACCTTGAGGGCCAGAAGGTCACGTTCAGTCTGGGGAGCGAAGCGGTGGAGATGGAGGAGGTACTGGTTTCTGGGGTGGTAGGTGGCTTGGAGGAGGCGGAGGATCCGACCCGAGTCTCCCTTAGACCCGGAGAGGAGGTAGGCTAAAGAGGGAGGAGTGGGATCGGAGGAGTTGTAGTCGTGGTAGACGACCCGGGTCGGGAAGAGAAACGGGTCGGGTGGGAGAGTGGCGGAGGAGGAGGAAAGGGAGGGGTAAGGGGTGGAGGAGAGGGTGAGGAAGAGGAGGAGGGCCAAGAGGGAAGAGGCGAAGATGAGGAGCAGGATGGTGAGGTGGTCTTTGAATGACGAGGAAGAGGAAGAAGAAGAAGGTGGTGGCGGTGGTGGTGGGTCTGGGTTTTGCATGGCTTCTTGGAGAGTGGTGGGTCTGTGAGCGTGGTGGTTGATGGTGGAGGACGACGGCGACGACATTGATTCCGCCGAGACTTGTGTTTCTTGTTTTGTTGTTTCTTCTAGTTCATTTTTCAGTTGTGTTGGTTTGGTCTCTCTTGGATTTTCTATGTGACATTTTAAGTCGTAAGCTAACGGTGTGGGACTTTTCTACACACATGTGTATAACATATATTGGGTTCAATTTGTAATTTGATGTACTAAAGTTTATGTTTTGTAGTTTTATGTATAAGAATTCATAATTAACCTAATTTCATGTACTGTTTCAACAGCTTCCTCGTATTTTTGTTTTTCTAAATTTCAAGAAAGATTTTGGTTGTTTTGTCCTAACAAAGTTTCTAAAACTTTCTCCAAAATAGAGAATATTACGAGAGCGAAAACCATACTTCCTATATTTGCGCCAAACTATCAAATTTTAGATAAGGATTTAGAGATTGATTGATCATGAAATCTCTAAAATAGAGAACATGTTGCAGTTAGAGAAAAAAATTGCTTGAAGCATTGAGACTTCTGCTTTCCCTTTATAAAAAAAAATGATAGGGAAGATATTGAAAATGCTCTTAAGAGCTAAAATAAAGAGTATACTGAACATGCTCTTATTTAGTATGTTGTGAGTTAGCATACATAATGACCAATGGCTAAAATACAACATAACGAGAAAAGAAGCAAAAAAATAAATAAAACTCACAGATTAAACCATCCACTCGATTCATAAAAATGTTAGGCAAGGCTAGACTAAGTGCATGGTCGGATTAGTGTCGTTTCTCATATGTCTCTACCGAAAGCCCTAAACATAACATACTGTAAATGAATTTCAACAAGGAAATGGAAATAACATATATATTTGATCGCATACATGTGGATTGTGGAAGCATGCATATATGTATTTTCAAAGTAGTACATATCTTTGTAACACCCGTCACAAACATCATACTTATTGGTGTTATATATAAGAGACAATTCCCACTAGCCCAAATTTTGAGACATTTATTCCCACTAACAAAATCAAATTTTTAAAAGAAACTGAAATTTACACTCCTAATTTTATAATCCACACTCATACTTTCCTCTTTTGGTAATTTAAATATTGTCTTTTAATGATATGTGTTTTCTCTTTTTGTGAAAACTGTACCTAAAAAAGAAAGATAGGAGTGTGGATTGTAGAAAAAAGAGTGTAAATTTCACCTTTCTTTTTAAATTCTGAAGAGCCAACTTAAATAACAAAAAAATAATTATACTCATAATAAATTAAATAAACTAAAATAAACTACTATAATTATTCCCACGACTGATAACGTTGTCCGGGTTCAGGCGACTGTTAACCAGACTCCGACGAAAGTTAGGTGATCTATTGGGAGCAGTAGAGAGTCTGTCAGGGGATATATTGAGGGCAATAAGGGGTCTTTTGGAGGCAATATACATGGGGTTTGTCCAGAAGTCTACTGGGGGTAGTGTAGTCGGTAGTTAGGAAACTACATTCCCCGCCCATAGACCAGTCATGAAACTTGTAGACCGATATCCAAGCTACCTCGCCATGGTGAAAGATCATCGGTAACACACCAGGAAGGTGCTTCTCCAAGCTCCACAAGAAGGCACCATGAGAATGTAAATATATAGTTAGTCCCACATCGGAAGTATGTAAAAAGAGGGAACATTCCTTAGCTATAAAAGAAAGGCTCCCCCTATGTAGAAGAAGGGATATATAGATATCTGATGTACTCCACCATGCGGGATATATAGATCTAATATACACCCCACCCCACGGGATGGGTAGCCCCCCCATTTGTAACACTCCCCCTGCGGGATAGACTCTCCCATCCCTCCCTTACTCCATTAGGCGGGATGGATGCCCTTGTAACACCAAAGGCTTGATAGTTGATTCTAAGTGGACGTAGCCATGTCCCCCGAGGCATGGTGAACCACTATATGTCCTTGTCTCTCGCTCCCATATTGTCTCTTGATCATTAATTCTGTTCCACCGTGATTCCGCATAGCCTCCGGGTTTATGCAGAAACATTTGACACCGTCTGTGGGAAATGTTACTAAAAGTCATGTTGTTATACCGCCCGAGAGGCAGTATGAATGCGAGGCGAGATGACCCGCACGGGATGAGAGGCGAGATGGCTCGCATGAGAGAGAGGCGAGATGGCTCGCATGGATGCGAGACGAGATGACCCGCATGAGAGCGAGGTGAGATAGCTCGCATGGGAGAGAGGCGAGGAACTCGCATGGATGCGAGGCGAGGTAGCCCGCATAGGAGCGAGGCAAGATGACCCGCCCGGGATGAGAGGCGCGGTAGACGCATGGGAGCGAGGCGAGATGACCCGCCCGTTCTTTTTGTCCGCAGGGTAGGAAGTCCAACAGTAGAATCCGGCCTGGGTTCTTTTTGTCAGCGAGATAGGAAGTCAAAGCGAGATGACCCGCCCGGGATGCGAGGTGAGATAGCTCGCAGGGGAGCGACACGAGATAGCTCGCCCGTGGTGATAGGCGAGATAGCCCGCAGGGTAGCGAGGCGAGATGACCCTCCTAGGATGAAACGAGGTAGCCCGCACGGATAGCTCGCATGGAGGTAACTTTGCATGTGAGAGAAGCGAGATGACCCGCCCGGGATGAAAGGCGAGGTAGCTCGCATGGGAGCCAGGCGAGATGACCCGCCCAAGGTTATTTTTGTCATCGGGATTTCACCAACAACAGAATCCTATCCGTTGTTCTTTTTGTCCCGGCAGAAATGAAAATTCGTCGAAAATAAGCAACAGAATCCACCAAGCATACTTGGGGTCTCGTTGATGCCCTATCTGCCGACGCAGTGGTCATTGGATCCAGGATATGCTTTTCGGCAGCTACCACCGACATCTTGTTGATTTGTCTGGTGCACAGCCGAAAATTGCTATGGACACCCGGTATGAGAGGTATGGGGTGAAGAAACTGGAGAAGTTTACAAATCTTGTAGACTGAGAAACAATGATTCAGGAATGATTTATCGTCCGGGATTAGTACGAGCATGAATATGCACCTCCAAAGTTTTGGAACACTATACGAAGGTGCTTGACATGCTCCTCCAAAGTTTTGCTATAAACCACAATGTCATCAATATAAACTACTACGAACTTATCAAGGTAAGGATGGAATACCTTGTTCATTAAGGTGCAAAAAGTTGTCGGGGCATTGGTGAGACCGAATGACATGACTAAGAACTCGAACGATCCACATCTTGTTACACACACGGTCTTTGGTTCATCTCCAGGTGCTATCCATACTTGATAGTATCCCGAGCGAAGATCTAGCTTGGTGAAGTATTTTTCTCCTCCCAAATGATCAAATAGGTCAACAATCAAAGGGATGGGATACTTGTTCTTGATGGTGTTCTTGTTAAGCACCCGGTAGTCTATGCACATCCTTAATGAGTCTTCCTTCTTCCTTTGAAACAAGACGGGGGTGCCGTATGGACTCTTGGACGGTTGAATGTAGCTAGCATCAAGCAACTCCTTAACTTGCTTCCGGAGCTCCTCTCGCTTGGGTGGCGCCATTCTATAGAGGGACCTTGATGGTGGCTTTGCTCCAGGTTTCAACTCAATGACATGATCCACCTCCCTCCTTGGTGGCAGCCTCTTCGGCAACTCCTTGGGCATTACATCACCAAACTCCTCAAGGATTGCCTCTATTGCTTTTGGCAAAGGTTTGGACTTTCTTCCAACCTCCTCGTCCACCTTGAAGGTTGCTAGGAAAGTAGGCTCGCCCTTCTAAGCTTTGGCGAGCTGCATGGCGGATAGAGTTTTTGTCTTCTCCATTGCTTGCCTTGCCACGACACCACACAAGGTAATTTTCCATCTGCTACAATGCAAAAGATGTTATAGAATGGAATGGGAAATGCTCGTACCTTGTCCATGAATTCAAGGCCGATTACCACACCATAGGCATCCATCTTGACTACAGTGAAATTAACTTTCCCCTTCCAAGCATTGATGTGAACCTCCACATCGTGCGCTACCCCAACAATGGGTGTGGCATGTGTATTCACCGTCTGCACACTACCCAACTCCTTCGTGATTCGAAGGCCAAGCTTCTTTGCTTCTTCCGACTTGATGAAGTTATGAGTTGCTCCGCAATCCACCAAGGCACGAATCATCATGTCTTTTACCTTGACATCGATGTAAAGCGATCCACCTTTTGCTTGTTGCCTTGGTTAAGGGACGCTAGCCTTCACGGCATGGAGCAGCCAGATGCATCCCATCCTTGCTGCATCGTCTTCCTCCGCCTCGATCCTAGACTCTTGCAAGGTCATGTCTTTGAGTGCTTTCTTTTAGGGGCAGTTGCACATCATGTGAGGGCCGTCACATAAGTAGCACTTCACTTCCCAAATCTTGCTTGTGTACTTGTCGTGCCTCTCGAACCTCTTCACCTTCGGCTTGTAACTTGACTCAGGCTTTTCCTTCGGCTTTGGCACGTCTCCCCCACTTTTCTCATAGTTAGCCTTCTTCCCCTTGAACTTGGTGTCGCTTGGGTGGCTGACTTTGAATTCAATGAGGGACTCGGCAACGACAATGGCTTGCGACAAGGTCTGCACTTGTCTTCTTTGCAACTCAAGTTTTGCCTAACTTTGTAATCCACTAATGAAGTATAGGAGCTTGTCCTCCTCCGGCATGGTGGGCACTTCGAATAGCAACTTAACAAATGTGTTGATATAATCCTTGACGCTACCCGTTTGCTTTAGCCACCTAAGATTCTCTTTGGCTTCGTATTGAGCATTTTGGGGATAGAAATGCAACTTGATATCATTCTTGAATTCTTCCCAAGTATTGAGGGAGAATCGAGGTTTGCCATTGTTGTTCTCTCGCAAAACTATGCTTCTTCTCCACGGCGCTTGAATGAGCTTTCCAAAATTCTCGAGTGCATGAAAGATAGGAACAGGATTCTACCGATATTTCATGGTGTGAATCTCTTCCATGTCCAAAAACAAAAAGGGACTTTTGAGAAAGCATTTGCCAAGCATGAAGAAATGTTTCAGGATGATTTGGCAAAAGTTGAAGCTTGGAGAGATGCTTTAACCAAAGTATGCAACGTTGCTGGTTGGACTTCCAATGATAGGTAAAGGTTGTAAATTATGAGTAGATGTGTTAGCTAGATGTTAGTATTCACCGACAGCGTATGCTTTTGAGATCTGCTCTAGAATTTGAGAGTGAAATAACCATTAGTCCTAAATTCATCTTTCAAGCAAACAAATTGTCACGGATCTTTAAACACGATGCAATCAGTAATGGATATACCACGTTACTATTTTGTGTAATTGTTATTGCATTTATTTACGTTATTACTGGTTTATTTCATTTTTTCTTTTTCTTTTGTGACATTCCTATCATATTTGCCTAAGTAGCTGTGGTGTCTATAGAGTGATGATCCGACCGCGGCAGATTCATCAACAGTTTATGCTTTGGATGCTATGTGTTATTGGGTATGTGTGATAATTCTGTTAGTCTTGTTTATAGACTACTAAATATCTTTCTCCTCATGTACTATGCCTCCTAAACGTCGACCTCGTGTGGCTAACTCGACCAACGCCAATGAGCGTGACGAAGTGAGAGGTTTAGCCGATTCTATAGGAGACATGTTGAGAGGTGTGTTGGATAGGGTTCAGCACCCTCGATCTGTGAAGAAGAGAGATGTTTTTGATGCAGGGGCAGTAGAGTTCAAGGGTGTCACACTCGGTCCTTAAGTTATTTTACGATTATTTATTTCGGTATTATTTTGGTCTTTTACCGTATTAATTAGTTGTTTACTATTAAGGTCCTTGAAGTTGAATTTTTATTCCGTTTGGAATTTGGAAAAACTTTCTTCATGGAAGTTGTAAAGGACGTTATTACGAGTTCGTAGACATACTACGCGTTAAAATCGGAGTTAGTATGAAAAAGTTATCCATTAAGAGAGAATTTTTATGTTGGTAAAAAGAAGTAAAATTTTTAGTGGGTAATTTTTGGTTGGATATTAGAGATGGACCGGGCAGGGGGGGACTAGCCCTAGCCCATTCCATTTCTTCTCTTTTCTTTTTCTTTCTCTTCTCTCTTAATTTCTTCCCCGAGCTCTCCCCGAGCTTTCTCTTGGCCTGACTTCCTGCCACGAGCCACCGCCGTCCAGCCAACGACGGGCCGCCGCTCCAGCCCAGAACGGACCCCCGCCACCTCCTCTCTCTCCCCGGCCAGTTGTCCGAGTCGGTAGTGCCGCCGGAGAGGAGAAAACCCTACCGGAACGTCGGTTGCCTTTTCACCAGAGCTCCGTTTTACGGCCACCACAGGCTGAGATTTTTGGCTCATCTTGTAGCCCTCATCAAGATGAGTAATCCCTCAAAAGAAATCGGTCTAATTCGATCTTATTAGGGTGAAATTTATAATTGACGTTTTAGGGATTTTTTTGGATGTTTCGGTTTGATTACCCTAGTTAGCCTTAGAATTGGACTAAGTGCTAGTTATGGAAGTTGTTGTGGATGATGAGGGGATTATTCTGTTAAAATTTGAGAAGCATTGGAGGTTACCGGAAAACAGCTGCCGGTTGCCGCCTCTTAGGGGCTGTTTTTCATGTTTTTAAGATGGTAATAATGAGAGGAGTTTAATGAAATATAGTTTGGAATTTTTGAAGGAGTTTTGTTAATGTTGGGGATTTTTCCATAGTTAAGGATTTTGGCGGTAATTAGAATGGATTATCGGTAGTTTGGTTAGCCGGTTTTAAATTTCGTTTGAGGTTGATTTTTGGTTATCGGTGGTGGTGGTGAATTTTGCGTTATAATGGATTAAAGATGGAAATTGGGCAAGGAAAGAAGATAAATTTTAGACCCTAAATTTTATGGGTTATTTATTGAAGTTTTATTTTCGTTTGGGAATTAATATTATTTATTGTTCAGGTTGTGTGGAGGATCATTTAGAGGAAGCCTTGGGTCGTTGGCAAGCTTAGCCGAGCATTGTGAGTGGACCTTTGATTTAAATGTCATGCATGAAATAAAGTTTATTTAATTTTCAAAGGTATATTGGAGTAATGAGTTCCATTAAATTTTGAGAATTCTCTTGAGCATTTTATTTGACATGTGAGACATGTCAAGTGATTTTACATTTATTTTCGGGGAAGTGACATTCCTGATATTTGTTATTTTCATTTCACCATAAATGGTTGATATATGATCATTATTGCTAGCTAACCATTATTAGCGGCTACTCACCATAGATGAGTAGTGCGCCTAGCGTGTGACGCTATTATAGCCTGAGAGGCAACCGTTATTTATATATATATATATATGTTAGCTAGCCATTATTAGCGGCTACTCACCATAGGTGAGCAGAGGTTCACTACTTTGAGCTACCATGTGTGATATTTGGTCCTTGATGAGAGGACCAGGATTGATATGTTTATTGGGGCACTTGGCAGAGTGTGTATGCAGATAAGATGGTCAGAGTTATCTATCCGACATTTCTTGATACAGTTGGGGCAGCTATGGCCATTGAGACCAGAGGGACTTATAGTGCTCGGCCTCGAGATTTCAATTGTCCCAGTCAGGGTCCATCTAAGAAGGCTGCTTCATCGTCCGCTTCTGGATCTTCAGCGGGCAGTGGCAGTAGTGGGGGATCGGGTTATGATCCTCAGAGTAGAAATATAGGGCATTTCAAGAGACTCTTAGGCTGGAGATTTTGGCGGTTTAGCCTCCATAAAAATTTTGGATTTGAAAAAATCGTTGGAAACTGGCCTTGTAGGTTAGTTCTTGTGGGATTTGACATAAAGACCCTCGAAACATTTGAGTGATATCTGCTAATAGAAGTTAAACGAGCAATTTGAAATTGAAAGTACAGGTTTAACATCAAGTGACCCTCAAATCTCAAGGAGTCTAAACGTATGAAGGGAAATACTCCGCATGGGGAATACGATTAAAAAGACCAAAACTCAAAGAAATTGACGGTGGAGCATTGTGGTTGCAAAACCTTAAGCGCCCTTAACATATGAACAACAGAACTTGTCCTTAACCAGATGGTACTTACTTTCATACAGTTGCTGTGTGGAGTCTTTATTAATGAATAAGAACACATCTCAAAACCATCTTTACTATCCTCTCTATTTCAACCATTGTCTATTGTCTATTGTCTTTTGTTTCTGGAGCTGTGGATATTGTCACAGATGGGGAGAGGGTTGTTGGGGCGCATAACGGGTTTGCCATGATGACAAAGATTACGGCAACAGGGTGTTCTGTGACTGCTCTTGTTGCCGCCTTTGTTGCTGTTGAGAAAACACATGTACTGGAAGCTACAGCTGCGGCATTATCCCTATTTGGGATCGCGGGAGAGATGGAAATGGCAAATGGTCCAGCAACCTTGCGGATTCACTTGATAGATTCACTCCACGGACCGGATGAAGCGTGTGTGCTTTCTCGTGTTAAAATCACCAGCTTGTATTGAACAATGAGGAGCTGTTTATGGGGTATGTTAATTGCCATTAGATTATTATAATTTTTTTTCTATGTAGAGTTCTCATATACTGAGCCATTACATGAATGATGTATAACATACACTGTTGTCCCTGAATCATTTAGTGGCACTATGATGGTAAATGTTGAATAGCACTTCACTGAACATTATTTTGCTTTCTGATTTTTACCTTGTGAAATTTAAACTTTTCATCTGTAATGACAATAATTTGGCTCCTAATGTATTAAAATATTTGAAGTAAATAACTCAGTAAACAAATTCAATTTGTAACCTTCTATCATTATATATGTCTAAAACACCAGCTACAGAGATGAACGTGTACTGGCCATTTGGTAACTACTCCAGTACCAATCAGCACACCTCCTCCTTTGGTCTCTCTTGTTATGTATATATCAGAATCTGAATTTTGAGCGTGTAACTGTTTTTGTACTACTCTTTCATAAATGTTTGGCTTAAGATAATAAAACAAGTGTATGTGCTAAACACTCTGCATTTTGAACTTCTAACACTGAAGAATTAGTTGAATTATAAATGGATTAGTTGAACATAGTCCTACACCCTAAATTTTGCAAAATTGGTCTTCATGATCCTTGGATTGAAGAAAGAGTTATATTTTTAAAAAGAAACGTGTCAGTGTTTGTTGAACTCAAAAAATTATGATGTACGATATATAGAAGATCTGTTGTTCCCTCCAAAGCTAACTAGCTCGAATACGTGAAAAGGGGTTTGGGACAAACAAAAACATACCAAGCGGCACATTACCAACACAGACTTCTTTGCCTTTGTTTCTCCACCCAAACAAACCAAAACGGCATTGGTTTTTAACTTTGAATGGACTAGTAAAGTAGATTGAATTCTGATCATATTCTGGTAAATCTTTTGAAGAAATCGATATAGACTGTTGGGTCAAACCCAAAACCAAAGCATGATCGCCAATTGAGTCGACCGCCATCCATCTATCATTGGAATCCCGTTTATAAATATGCAACACAGTTGGTTCCATGAAACTACGATCAAAGAGCCGAACGACCAGGAAAAGATCATCGACGCCTGTTTTTATTATGTAAGGAATACGGTACCAGTTCGTTGGGGTGTCTAATACTATAGACGACGCGTCCACTTTGATTTCCAATTTTTTGACTGGAAACGAACTCATCACGAGATCCCATACTTGAACAGTAGTGTGATCGCAACACAAAGCATAAAGCTGATTCTCATAGCTCGTAATATCTTGGTATGCTATTTGTTCATCAAGTTTTGTCCACTCATCATCTTCAGTCTTACAGAACGCCAGAGAAAAACCACGCACCATCTGCGTCACATATCTGTACATTACAAACACCCCAACGCTGCTGCTTTTGTTGTTGCTGTTGAGAATTGGCCGTGAGGACAGAATTACTGCTTTGGTTATAAACTTTCTCTTAATATCTACCGCTGATGTGATATCTAAACAGAACGATTGTGGTGGTGTAGTGGGATCAGGATTGGTGATTTTGATATGGATTTTAGACGAGTCTTCATCATGGTTATGAACAATGTAAAGTATATCTGGGAAACTTCTGAGAGGTGGGAGTAGAAGTTGTGTACCCGATAAGGGATTAAAGAGGAGAAGCTTTGAAAAGTTCATCTTCTGAAAGACAAGAAGGAGCAGCCAGCCTTGATCAGAAGCGAAGCAAACACTGTGACCGAACACCTCAGGCATGTTCTTGTTCAAGTTGTAAGTCTTTCCTTCAAAACTGTAAAAACGAAACCCACAGTGACCATCTTGCCGGTGAAGGAGGAGCCATGGTGGTTCTTGTGCATCAGTGAATGATGATGACATCAGGATGAATTGGACTGCCCTTTTCCATGAAGGACAAACTGCCTTGAATCGTAATATGGATTTTGGGGTCAGTTTTGATAAGATTGTTTCACAAGGGTCAATAGGAAGTTCGGACCAATTTGGTTTTCTACTTCTTAGTTTGGTGGACTGCAGGGTTATTTCGTTAGCCATTGGTGAATCAATGATTTTGAAGAGGCATGCATGAAGGATGTGATGAGGCCGACTTTTTATAGAAGTAGCTAGGTTTTCCTAGATTGAGTAGTAAACATCAACATTAATGATCACTCCAATAACGTTTAATTTACTGATATAATAATTAATATTAATAGTTATTCAAAAAATAATAATTAATATTATTTGAAGGTGGTGGTTATGCTTGGCCAGATCAGAGACTTCCTTGAGGAATTGAGGTTAGTTCTTGATCGTTTGGGATCCAAAAACTTTGTGTTAGAGTTTCATATCTGTGGTTGGCTAGGGTTGTGTGGCTTGTGGTCGTGTGGATCATCGGCGATGGGACGACGGCGTGGATCCGATCGAGGAGACGACAAGAGACATGGCGGTGGTTTTGGCCGGGTGTGACGGGGAGAAGGCAGATGGTGGACTGGTCCACATCAATTTCGATTTGGGCCTTGTGTGGATTTCGGTGGGCTGCGCGTCTTGGTAGCTTGACAATTGTAATAGCTTTGTGTTATTACCTTAATATGTTTTTAGCTGGTCTAATTACGTTTAAGTACTCTTCTGCCCTCTATGTATTAGGTACGTAGTTTCATGCCTAATTTTTATGTCGTTAGGCTTATATTCTATGAGCACAATGTAAAATGGAATAGTGCTCGTATACCAACTCCTCTAACTTACCCTACGCGCTTGTAAAAGAAGCTATGTATTCAGTTATTCTGACAATCTTATTGAATGATATTGTCATGTTTTACTTGAAAAAAAAGAAGAAGACATTTTTCCTCATTATCTTGATTGTTTCTCTCTTTTCTCAATTGACCGTTTTTATTTCGTTTTTAAGGTTTGGTTAGTTTGGTAGTCCATATTTTTGTTTTAGAGATGTCATTTGTTTAACGACCTTCATGATTTCAGTGAAGTTATTATTATTATTATTATTATCATCAGGTAAATAACTCAAATGTTATAATTAATCTTTCATGAATCGATATTTCGTAATTCAAACTCATAACCTCTCACTTATTAAAGATAGATTATACCGTTATATCAAATGATTTAAGGTTATCAAATAATGTATAACCTAATTATTTAGTCTAACGGCATAATATCTACTTGGTAAATACATTTGGTCTAGCGGCATAATCCTAGGTGTTATAACTTACATTCCTGTTATTAATTTACCTTGGTTAACAACTCGTTCACTGCTAAATTTTTTTGGATATGATTGGAATATGACATTCAGAAATACACTTTGAACCTCTGCTTACGAGTAGGTCAGCCTCTGCGGGAACAAAATTTTAGCGCATTGAGCAAAAGAGCATACTGCAAAATCTTTAACTTGATTTGAACCTCAAGTTGGATTTTGCATTATAGATTTTCTGGCATAAAGCATTGGTATAGGAATGAGAACGAGGATGGTTTGTGTTGAAAATGAATTGAAGGACAATCTCATCAGGTCACAGAACAGTGAGCGATGGTCATTGCTGCTAACAAATCAAGTGAACTTTGAATTCAATAGATCACAAAACCAATACAACCAAATTAAGACAAGCGGTTTTCACTTGATACAATGCACACAAACTGAATATATTGCGTAGACATCAGAGTGCATTGCAGTTATTTCAACCCTTTGTGTCTGGCAAAGAAGGATTACAAAGGTCTTAAAAATTTGATGAACAATCACCATAACTTAAAATCATCATTTCCTCTCCTCACGTCCATGGTTCTCAGATTATATCCTAATTATTCATTGTCAGACTCGCAGTAGAAATGGAAGAGAGATATAGGAGAAGAGTAACTTGTATACAACAAAACAAAAATTATCGCATGATTGTCCACTAAGAAATTTTAATTGCAGTTTTAACAAACCTATTATAGCAAAACTCAACTCTGCTTGCTTTTGATGTATATGATACCTGTTGGACCCAAATTGCGGATGTACTGCAAGCATCTAATTTTTCTTCTATCCTTTGAATCAATATGTGCTCTAGGAAGTAGTTGCTCAGAATTCCGAACTAAAGCATAACCTGTTATGAAGACATTTTTATCTGTATTTGCCGATGGACATGTACCAGAAACTCAACATAGGAGGGGCCATGGGGACTCTGGTCTTCAACCAGATGTGACAAGAAGAATGCTCCTGCACATACAATATCTCATTGCATTTCTGATTTACAAAACCATGTTGACTAATTAGGTGATAGTATCTACTACTTTCTGTTATTTTCGTCTTTTTTTTTTCCAAGAGCCTTAAAATGATAGTATGTCCAGCCTTGGATCAGACTTAATGGGTGGTTTCTTAGAAATGCACTTTCATATGAAGTATCAGGAATTTTCCAATTGTAATCAGAAACAAGACCAGGGATGGTAAGATGCTAAAAAAGTTGTCCACACTTAGCACTTCTAATTTATTTGCTAGAGATTCGATTTAAGGCACTCACCTGAAGGATCTCCTTTCTTGCACAATTTCAATCTGCAAGTAAAACAAAATAAAAATTAATTTAGCTGCATGACCATTCATTTCTTCCCTATAAATTGGAAATCACAAGTAGAGATATCATCAAACTTACCGCAGGTAGGAACATCTCTGGCGGCGTATTTCATTTACCACATTGTTCAGCTTCTTTGATAATGAATTATCATACTGCTGCAGCACAAACTGGGGGAACAAACTTTCAAGTCATACAAGGATAAATTGCACAAAAAGGAAGTGTTCAAAATAACAGATTCTACCCATGCAAAAAGGTTACAGATGCCCAAACCATTACTACTGTACAGCAAGAATAATGACTTGAGCACCTTCCCTATAATTTAGTCACCTAAGCAAGCCTCTAGAGTCAAATTTCAGATGCTCGCTAAATGAGGTCTGAGACCAGGTTGTGATTTACAATTCAAGAAGAATAATGTCCGGCAGATAATAAGTACCCAAAGAGTCAATGTGAAATGCTACCTGAGTAGGAAGTTCATCAGCAGTGCCGACGCCAAACAGCTGTTGTAAAATTCCAGAATCCACCAAGTTCCCAACGTATATTAAACATTCCTCACCATTCTCCAGAAGATAAATTCCATCATCACTAACATGTTCACTAGCAAGTGGAATCACCAGAGGAATAAGAGATTCATCACCCTCCTGAAAATTAACAAGCTACCAGTGTTCAATGCATATGTTCAACTAGAAGTCAATTCTAGTTTTTAGTTATGAGCCAGAAATACATAACACACCCATGGGGAGATAGGCAAAATATAAAATACTGACGCACCTTTTTAGCATCAAGGTCATGGACAGCCACCATCCTGGGATACACCAGTGGAACTGCCAAAGGTACTGAAAGGGAGGACACATGGTTGATCCAGACAGACCGCTCATCAATTTTTCCATCAGTTCGTAGTCCTGTACTTTTGATTAAGGCTGACAAAGGAAACAATGATAAAATTTATCAAAAACGGTAAGCACGCAGCGAATGCATTATCAATAACAGAAAACAGCAACAACGACCAAGACATGATGAGAAGAATAGCAATCTGTTGAAAATATAGTGGTCATGTCCCATGGAATTTGACAGAAACATGCAACTTCTTAAAAAGTCAATCAATTACGTAGCAAGTCATATGTAGATTTATAAAGGTTTCTTCCCTTGAGTGTTTAGGGTAAATATGTGACGTGACAATCAGATAATCATTGATGACATGATATCAAACCCTTTTATCAATAATGATGACAAAACACAAAGTAATCTACCCCAAAAGATAAAACACCAACAGAATATAGAAGTGCGCTCAACGCACTACGCATGATATTACTAGCCACAATAGGGTTCAATGGCAATAAGAAGCACATAATACAACTTTATAATTCACTTGGATTTATAATAAAAGCAAAACGTGCATACATATAATTTATTATAAATATATCATCGGCCAAAAATCAATTATATAATAAGATAAGAAAAGAATATACCAAGGGTGTATAGGGGCAGGAGCTTCAGTGCCTCAGGAAGAATAAGCTGTCCCGAAGATGACACAGTAGCACAGTATTTGCGATATGAAAACAGACTACTGATGCAAAGATTTGTCATTTGTTCCCGTACACGCACAAGGGGACTTGAAGTAATTTCATTTGCCGCTAGGTATATAAAAAGATATTACTGTCAGAATTCTTTGACTTAGTCTTATAAATCAATCCAAATTTTAAGCTCTGGGTTTGCTTGAGAAAACAATTATCAAAGAAAAATGAGAAAACATGCATAACAGATCCTACAAAGAGAGCACTAACGAGAAGTAGCCTATTTGCTTACCTTGCTTCATGTAACATGAAAACTGAGTGTCCAAATCCGCAGCACGAAACAGATTACTTAGCATGCTAGTGCATGGCAGAGACAAAGTGGTGACCCGAATTCGCCGTTGGCCATACACAGTCGTGTATAAAACGGCACACTGAATATGAAAAAAATATCAATATGATTAAACAATGGTTTAAAAAAATAAAATTGACAAGATAGTGTGGTGAAGGATGATAGATCAGAGAAATCAAAGCTACCTGGAAAGAACATTCTGAGCCATCCTGTAATTTGTCATCATGCTTTAACATTACCATAATAGTTTTGTCACAGTCAATCTGCAGCATAGAAGGAATTGGTTATCATCCAACACAGTACTTGAGAATGGGGAGGGAGAGGGTGAGAAATGGGCACAAGAAAACCATGAAACAGATGATAAGGTAATCAAATATTGCTAAGCAGTATGAGCTAGTCTTGTTATTAGATTGCAAGAAAAGAGGGCAGAACAGACAGAAAAAACCTCAAACGTAAAAAAAGGAAGGGATGCCAACAGGAGTCATAATTAAGTAGCAAGAGTTAGATTTGATTTTAATATCTTGATTTAATGTTACTGTGGGTCAACATCACTAGTGGCCAAAGAAAGAGGTGACAGAGGAGAAGGAAAACAGAACTGTAGTTCAATGAGCTATGGTAAAAGCAATAAAAGTTAGATTTGTTCTCAGTTTGCAAGATCTTGATTATAATGTTACTCTGGTCAAAATAATCAGTGGTTGAACGACATTCTACTTCCATGCAAGATAAATAATTGGTGCCAATAATATTAGACGGTGGTAATCAGAAATTTTGTAGAATGGTACAAACCCCAGGTAGGTCAACATCTGTTGGAATGCGTTTGCAAAAGTTTCCAAAGTACTCTTGAACTTGAATGCCCTACAAATGATGTTAAAAGAACTTTAAGAACGATAGCAAATCATCATGTAATAGTGGAGAAAGAGGCTGGACAGTAAAATTACCTGGCTGCATCTTACACGCATCACTGCCTCAAAACCTTGCGGCCTTGTGACATTCCATCTAAGATCATTGTACAGCTTTGCAGGATCAGAGACAGCTGAAAAGGGGTAATAGTAGTAGACCTGGAAGATTGAGGAAAAACTTGAACTTTAAAGTATGACAACTGACAAGTGAAAAATAACTATGATTGTAATTCTAATCTAACTTTACATAATAATGAAAGAATGAGTTTTTGAGTAAAGATAAACTAAGGAAAAAAACTAGAAAATGATGAGAAAAACAAACCAAAATAAGATCACAAAGGTAGAAATTGCAAGATTAGATAATATACCTGCCCTCCAGTTGTTCTGGGGATGACTGAGATAGAAGCAATATCTATATATGACTGGGTAGTGATAAATAAATCCACGCAAACCTGGAACGTTTCATGAAGAAAGATAGTTTGAAAATCTTATGCACAACAGTGACAATAACCAGCAGGAGTCTTGGTCGACATAGACTTCACCATTCAAAATATAATGATTATCAAGAGGATACAAAATTAGTCGTATGCTTACCTGATATTCGGCAAATTCAATTGCCATTGTCTTTAAAGTTTTGTCTACGGGCTGGAGTAACTTATTGGGCTCCTGAAATGCACAAAGAAATGTAATTCCAACACTACAAGATCAGGTATTCTCATCATCATTCAACATCTATGCGGGATACCAAGATGTTAAGGAATGATGTCAGAGTTGTTAAGCAATGAGACAACATAAATATGATCCTCATGAGCATCAGATCATCCTTCAACATATTCAAACCTACTCAGCAACATCAAATGATCAAACATGTGTACTAAGGCCCAAAGTATGTTGACCTCTTTGGCAAAAATTATAGGATTAATGAAGTGGAGAAAAACCTTAATAACTGTCTGCATGTTACCCAAAAGCAAGTTTTTAAAATGGCAACAATTCAGTAGAAACATGCACTAATAAGAGAATAGCTACCTAACAAATGTAAAACCAAGTCATGTAAGATACTACAAAACACAGAAATGGCAAGGAAAGCAGATATACAAGAATGCATCTGTACCTTCTCAGTTGAAGATATATTAGCTCTTCCTTCAGCCTCTCTAGCAGAAAGCGCTCCAATTCCAGTTGATGGCAACACTGCAGACAGTGGATAATAAAGAAAACGCGTTACCAATGTTTTTTTTTTCTTATCTACACATTGAACTCAGTTATGAAAGGAATAAAAAAAATGGAGACCTTCACAGCATACTACAGGTGCTCATTTTCAGGCAGAGATGCAGAACAACAATTGAGCTTAAATGTCGAGACGTTAAAATCACTTTGTGAATACATACAAATTAGTTTCTCTAATGACCTTAAATGATTTCAGTCTATAAAAGGTATGCAGGATAAAATTAAAACTATTATATCATTGGTATGACTTGGAGGTCACGGTTCGATATCATACATTCTTCACACATGAAAAGCTTACTCACCAGCAGGAAAATTTATTTGATATGTAAGTTCTGGTTCTGGGTTGTTTGTTATAAACACTGAGTCTACTGACTGATGTTTCATGCAACTCAGAATTTTACATTTTTCTTATGAAGTGTACAGAACTCAACCTAAGATCCTTTAACAGACCTCAATACTTATTAAATTTTTTTGGTGTCTAATCTAAACATATCTCCAACCCCAACCATGGTTTTCTTCATTCTTTGCTTGCAATCATCTATAGACGAAGTTATAAAGATATAGCATACGTTTCGGCATAGCATAAATAGATGGGATGCTTGCCTGACTGAAACACCAACAGTTTCCCTCCAGTACTCTTTATTGCCAAGAAAGCAGCCTACATAATAAAAGCAAAAAAATAGAATGAACATCCCATATTATATATATATATATATAAGGACGTCCGCAGCTGAGAAGCTCTGTGTATATATACATATAGAGGCCGGATGTGGAGCGGATGTCCGCACCGTCCTTAAAGCGCGGACGTCCCTCCGTTCGCCACCGTCCGGCGCCGACGATGGTGCGCCTTCACCCGAATGGACTCCAGCAGCATCCCCGATCACTTTCTCTCCCGGGCGAGTCCGCCGAATTCCAGTTTTCCTGTGAGATCACCCAAAACTTCAAACAAGATCGATCTCGCCGGAAAACTGGAATTTGGCGGACTCGCCGGGGAGGGAAAGTGATCGGGGATGCTGTTATAGTCCGCCCGGGTGGAGGCGCGCCGTCGTTGGCGCCGGACGGTGGCGAACGGAGGGATGTCCGCACTTTAAGAACGGTGCGGACCTCCACTCCACATCGTTTTCGTATATGTGTATATATATATATATATATACATGTATGTATGTATGTATACAACACATACTATAAACAGTGAAATTCATACAAGTACACATGTAACTAGAGTAGAGGCCACAATCGCAACATATGCGGAGTAAAAATGTGAAAACTAAATTCGACTACACACTTGAAATGCATTTTGCACATCAAATCTATGACAGAAACCTTGCTCTATATATGAAAAGGATAAGGATCAATCAATGGACTGCATGACCAAATGGAGTCAAGCTGACAGTCTGTTCTTTCTTTCTTGTTTTTCACTTTTTTTTAGAAATGCTAGTCTATTTTTTCCCACAAGGATATTTAAATCCTGTTTGAATTACTTAATCTACCTATGCATATAAAATAACAAACAATGCACAGTTCATGTGTAAGCATTCAGTGTTCATATATCAATGTAAATAACTGAAGTTCACAGCTGAGAAAAACAAAATACAAAATCCATGAACAAGTTCACAGCTACAAGAAACAAATTAGTTCTCTGAGTCGAACAAAGTAGTTCAGTAAATAATACAGATTCACCTAATATGGAAATACGGTATTACAAAAATACAGCATACCTTGATTGCTGCACCAAAAGCTGACTCAGCAGTTTTACTAGTCTGAAACATAGTAGGAATACTTTCCAGCAATTCCTCCAAATGTCTACGGCACTGAAAATCCACAAAACGCAATTCATTTTAATAAGAGGCATGTACACTTTTAATTATTATGAAGACAGATTGACTAATGGATGCCTTTCTATCAAATCACTGGTTCACAACCCAGGCACAACTTCTCAAATTCTCTATACAATTCAAAAAGAAGAAAATAATAGCTGCTATGGTTGACAGACTGAATTATAAATCCATGTTTTTTAGGGAAAATGGCAGCTAACCTCAGAAAGCTGAACAACCACATCAGTCTCTAGAGGAGTGTAAACATCTTGTACATCAGGAACAATAAGCATCAAAGGCTGCAACCAAATGTTGAAAGTCACAATTTCATAATCAGTGCCAGACCTTACAAAAAAAACTACGGAGCAAAAAAGAATTGAAAGCCATCCAAAAATACTGTTGACGGCCAGACGTACTAATTGGGAAACAAAAATAAAGGAGAAAAATAAAAAAGGCACTTCCCCTTTCACTATTAGTGTTGTGTCTAGCTTTTCAATGTTCAGCAGTAGCTAACCCACCATTCCTCTACCCTTACTAGAAATGCAATTTTAAATCAATGCATCTAGAACTTAACATCAAATTTTTGACTTTTGAGGTAATCAATCAACTTTAAATCTAGGAATAGAGCATAGTCAGTCTAAAGCAACAAGATCAAGACATGGATCATTACTACACTTCATCCCTCCCACTACCTCAAAAATCTCAGAACATTCAAAATTCCCCCCACTAACTTGCCTCCTCTTGTTTCCGGGAAAAAAAAAATAATACACCTTGCATCCTACCAAAAAATCTCTCAAAAAGACTTCACTGTGATCATGTATTTCGATAGACATTTCTCAAATTAACTAGATCTTTCCCAAGAGTAAACTCATGAAAGCCAAATCTCAAAACCTGACCTGGCCCAACAGAAAGAATTTCAAGCAGAATGCACATCTAATAAAGTCATGTGATTGCAGAAGAGTGCATGGAATATTCTTGTATTATTTGACTTCAAATAGAAAGAAGTACAACTTATATTAACCTGCTGCAGTGCACGTTTCAAATTGTAAAAATGAATTGTCGAGTCAAATGTAGCGATCCCCACCATTGTCCGAGGACCTTCCTGCAATAATTAATACCAACAATATGATTTGTTTGAAATGCTACTTGCAGTTGATATTTATTGCTTGACTAATGACTAAACATACTCATAAATAACTAACACACATGATTTTCAGACAGCAACATCGGCTTTTTGAGTTATTTAGAAAAATCACTCAGGTTCCCATATCAAAACTTTCCAGCATTCATGTTAGCATATATATATTTTTGATTTTGGGTGTTTCATCACGGCTTCTGGGTTTTATAGTTTGGTGATTATTTTCTGGCTGATTGGCTGCTAGTAAATTTAACTTGTAGTGAAGTATATACGATCACAATCAATGCCTACTTTCATCATACGGTCAGGTCAGCACATGAATTCCCACAGCCAAATAGCTAGTCCTCTGATTCTTCGCTCACCTACTGCAGGAGCTAGTAAACCTAAATGCCATTGAACAAAGATGAAAACAGCAAAATTGAGAAATCCAAGACCTAGATGAACCACTAACGAGAACATCTACAGGGCAGAGAGTAAATTTTCCAGGACACTAATTCTTTCCCATAAATATACAAGTTTCTGAGACAGTTAGGATGGCTACAAAATACAAATAATCAATACAGAGAAGAATTGTAATCGAATTCCAAGCTACAGTGTCAAACCCTTGCATAAGGACTTGATATCGCAAGTAATAGAAGAACTCACAGGAAGGTCAGCAATAACTTGATTGATTGCACTACAAGCTGCAGCAGTTGCACCAGTTTGTACTGCATTCATGGATACATCAATAAGGAAGAAGTACACAGCCGGCATGGGATCGCGCACCTAAGATTATCATAGCCAATAAAAAGAAAATGAGGTGAACAAGAGAATACATGAGTATGAAAAAATGACAACTCCAGTAGAAGTATGTGAAAGTATCTGTTTTGCTCAAAAGGCTTAAAAGAAACCATCATAGCATAATCAAACTTCAAGAATTGCAGATATTATTAATCAACCAACCATGTATTCTTTCGAGGCAACAAATTCAACTGTTCCCCTACATAGCTCCGGCCGATCATCAGCATCTCTACGTCTGCCATCTGGACCTAGATTGCAGTGGTAGTCACGGGGGGTCTCATCAGTAAATCCTGTACAAGAAATGACATGTTGTAAGCTCACCATTTTAGAAACTTATCCACATATAAACACTGTAGGTTATAACTTAATCCACAGCCGGAGGTAGAAACTTTCAAGATGTCAGGTACTAAAGGAGTTGTAAGTTACACGCTCTCAACAATGAACAACTGATGGCACATAATCCTTATTAACTGTTTATAACATTCCAAGTCATTGCTTGAAAAGATAGCATTATCATATACAGTTTAAGAAGTTCAAAAGTTTCTAAGCCAATCAAAATAGCATGCATAAAAAAGAACAAGACAAAATCAACAATTTTTTACTACACCATAAAGAGAAAGAAAATATCACATAAACAACACAAGTACAGAAAAAGATCTTACTCACCACACAAGTTGCAGATGAATTGCCTGCCCTGGTCTATGAACTTCATGAAAGGATTTATGTAGCCTTTGCAACGTGAACATCGAACAGGACCACTTTCACCAAAATCTACAACCTGAAACAATTAAGGTTCAGTGCAACAATTATAGCCTGATTCATCTCTTGATCCCTAATCTATTTAAAAGTGTAAATTAAGTTTAGGAGGTTCATGTCATGTATTGATTATGAGAAATTTGACTTCATTACGAAAGCGAACCTTGGGTTTCCTATGGAAAGGGAAATTACATAGCATGTTCACATTCAAAAATATGGTCGTATACTAACGGGTGAGTTCCAATGTTGTGTTCATACTTTTCATCAGAAACTTTCTAAAGAAAAAAAATAAATCTTGGTAAACTACTGACCTATGCTGAATACTGATAGTGTACCTAACTAACTTATTTTTAATATGCACAATACTAACTTTCTTCTAATAAGGTCTTTATTAATATCATGTAACAAATAACAATTTTACAAAATATATATATATACACACACACACACAAGTACGATGCATTTTGGGTTTGTGAAAAGAGAAGAAGCAAAGTGGGAGGAGTCTGAGGAGAGATCGGTTTATCCTATGAACTTAATCTCAGTCGTACAAATTCATTAAACCAGATCTAACGGTAGAGAGCATACCCCTCATAAAAACCCAGAAAAAGGGATCCCTTAGCGGAAGGGCCCTGTACATATATACATATAACTTAAAAATAAATTTAACAATGTCGTTTGAGGAGTGAGAAACAAATAAAGCAACTAATATCTAAAACAAAAGGTACTATTAAGTGGAGGAGGGGGGGGGGGGGGGAAGACATGTGAAGTACCTGAATTGGTTCCTCAGATGGATGAGGAAGAGCAAAAGGTTCAACCAACAAAGCTAACGGCATCCCTGACGTTGTCAAAAGATCAGCAGTGCATGGTATCTGGTATATAGACAACACAATAACATCAAGAAATAAACAAAATTGAAACTCCAACAAGAAAAAACACAACTGCTCCATTTTTAATAAGCACAAACTGATCATCCCATCCATGAAAGCTAACGCAAACCTGATTGATGGTGCACCTCATGTAACGTGGACTGCAATTCCCATTATCTCTGACAATATAATCACTTGTAGCAGGCTTCAAAATAATAAAAGAATCAGAAGAACGATATAATCACTTATGGAAGGGTTGAAGATATAATAATCAGAAGAAAGATAGTGACTGGCAGTTACCAGTCTTTTAGATCTCTAAAGTTCAGTTTGGAACATGATCTTTAGCAATGAATAGAAGTTAAAATAAATACAGCTAAGTATATATTGAAATCAAATAATAGTTTTTTTTCAAGTTAAATAAATACCGGGGGAGGATTTGCTTGATTGGCCTGACGAGTTTCATGCAGAAGTACTGAAGAACTTGGCCCAGGCCGAGGAATTTGATTGGGATCAATCTTTGATGACCCCACAGGAGTTCCAGTTTGACTGGCAGCAGATGAGATGGTAGTCATAGACTGATTTGGAAGTGGCTGTGGTGGCATTCCATACATTCTAGGTGGTTGAGCAGAGCCAGGAAACTGTGGATGTGGAGAAGAGCCAGGAAATTGTGGAGGTGGAGAAGAACCAGGAAATTGTGGGGGTGGAGCAGCCCCAGGAAATTGTGTAGGTGGATCCACCTAATGCATGCAATTGAAATATTTCAGACTCCCATTAGAAATGAATATACAGGTTCATCAAATTTTTCCCATTAAATTATTCCCAGGTTGGCAAAAGCATTGATCAAAAGAAAAAATTGTAATGTAGTGTTAGCAGTTGTAATGTAGTAAAGTTATTTAGCTGCATTAGACACCTTATACCCCATATGAAATCTATCATTTTTATTAATGAAACCATGCTTATTCCAGGAATTACAATTCATAACTTAAAAGCTATATGATGCAAGGTAATGCTTTAGCAAGTTTAGCACATGGCACCATAATAGTGTAGCTAGTATCTTTTAGGAAGAAATACTAATCTTGATGCTTTAAGTATTAGTTCAGAAGGGCCCACATGATGATTTTGTATTGTAGCACATGATGCTTGTGTATTAATAGATGCTCTTGCTGAAACTTGAAAGCATGCACTAGCAAGAGTGTGTTTCTCTTAAAGAGAGGGTGGAGGATTGTGCTGACATGCTTTGAGTTTGTACATAGCACTAAGGGTGCACTACTAAGCTGACACTACCACTTGCTACTTGTTTTATATAAGACTACGCACATTAGCTAAGAGCTCACTTCTGTAAACAGAGAACAGATAATTAGAATATACTTGGGTGTACTGAGCCCCTTCAAATGGTTTTCTCGCCTAAATCAAACTATCTGCTTTCAGGTATCTTATATTTATATATACCACAGTTTTGCATATCTGATCTCACATTTGAATAATTCCATACATTAGGAGTCGTTTTACATATAACTATACCTTAGATTTATACATTTATATACCCGCTTCATGTTAACTCTGTCAGTCAATTTAGCAACATTTTGATTTTTGGTATATCAGCAACTACTAAAAACAAAAACAATAAAAAAGAAAAAAAAAAGAAATGCAACTGAAAATATATTACTCACCTGCCCTTGTTGCACCGGCCATGACTGTTGGCTATAAGGAGAACCAGGAGGAGGAGGCCGCATGCCTTGAGGACCCGACGAAAATGGCGGTGCTTGTTGAGCAGTAGATCCTGGTGGAGCACTGACTGCCGGACCACCGAGCACCGAATGCATGGTTGGAGTACGAGGAGCCCCTGACATTGGCGGTTGAGGTCCAACAGGTGGTTCAGGTAAATTTCCAGTTGGAGGAAAACGAGGTCCACCTGGCACAGCCCCGGAGCCAAAGGCCGGTGGGCCATTACTCATTCTCCCCGGAGCACCCATAGGGGGCACAGCCTGACCACTAGCAAACGGCCCAGGACCAGGGCGAGGACCTGATGATGGAGCCAGAGGGGTTGCAACCGGACCACTTGGCAACCCCGTTGTCTGAAAAGGACTGGAAGCTGGCTGAGAAGTAGGAGCCACCCCAGAAGGGAAAGAACCAGGAGGCGGTCTAGACCCAAAAGGTGAAGACTGACCAGCAGGTGGGCCAGTAGGTCTCACTCCAGTGGTGCCAGGGGGTAATGTTGCTTGCAGAGGAGCTGCAGGTCTGGGCGGGGGAGGGCCAGGGCGAGAATAAGGCGCAGATGCACCCGGGAAGGGTGGAGGTTGGCCAAAAGGGGATGGTCTAGGAGCATAATTGGGCATGTTAGGCGGCTGCTGCTGCCGATTAAGGTTCAAATTGTGCATGTTTTCCGATAACAAATCAGGGCTTCTCTGAGCATTGTAATTTGGGGGTGGTGGTGGTGGGGTGTTACTGTTATTATTGGGCCTAGGTACCCCTGGTGGAGGCACAAAAGCTGCCATGAATCAACGAAATTCAACACAACCCAGATCCACCTATCGTTCAAACTCACCCAAATCGAAATCTACAACACCAAAAACAATACAAACACCAACAAATTCAGAAACTGAAAATAACAACATACTGATAATCACAATCACAACAAATAATAAAAGTTGGAAAGTTTGGGTTAGATGACTCTTCTAATTGGTCTCAGATTACCCCAAATTCAACTCAAAGACTAAATACCATTGAATTTCCAAGAAGTGATCGAATTCAAAACTGAAAAGAGCAATCTTTGAAGAAATCGTAATGACAATAGCAAGATCTAAGTTGTGGGTTGCGATCAGTGAACCTGGGAGTGAAGGAGGGTTGGTGCTTCTTCTTCTGCTGCTTCGATTCTGGGAGAGTTGGGAGTTGTGAATTTGAGAGACAAAAGGAGTCTTTGATAAGGGAAACGGACCGAAGTGAATCGGAAGAGTAATGCAAGACATATGAAACTCTTTCCATATTAATCTTTTGACCATGTGCGTTGGACCCTTTTTTTTCATTTTTTTTTTTTTGAGAATAGACTCTCTTTACTTTTTTTTTCTTTTTTTTTTTTTTTAATAGATAACTAGGACCTGTAATTTAAATCATGTTGAAATCAACCAACTGAGTACCAACTGTACCAACTTAATTGGTATACCAAAAACTTGGTAACCGACTTACTTGGTACGGCATACCATACCAGTCTTGGTAACATAGTTGGTACTTGATATTGAGATTTTCATATTATATGTATACCGTACCAACCATATATATGTAATTATGCAAAAATACAATCAAATCTATGTATGAAACGAGAATTTAACATCTAACCTCTTACAAACAACCTATAAAATGTATAATATATGTAAAGACAATTAAAATATATGTATAATATATAATATAGAGGAAAATGCACCGCCGGTACCCCAATTTTTGTGGCACGGTTAAAGTGGTACTCATATTTTAAAAACTATCAATGTGGTACCCAAACTTCTATTTCACTACTAAGGAAAGACCTGAGACCAATTTTCGTAACTGTACAGTTAGTTTGCTAACGTGGCCGGCATGGGACCTACTAAAAAAAGGTGCAATGACAAAAATAACCTTCTAATTCTCCATGTTTACACCTAAATTAATATTTTACTAAACAGTTAATGTCTAAATGAATATTAATTACATTCTTGGTCCATTGCATACCGGCGAGCCCAAATTAGTTGGGTTTATGAGTAATAGTCCGCCAGTGAGATCATGCGAGCTGAATAGCAGAGTTCGCATGCGGAATGGACTTCGCATGGAAACAAGAAACAGACTTCGTGTAAGCAAGGCGATATGACTTCGCGTAGAAGTTAAGGCAAGGTGAAGTACATTTAGGCTAGGCGAGGCGAAATGGCTCGCGTAGGAGTCTTCGCGAAGAAGCAAGAGGCGGAGTCCGGGTGCACCACATTTATCGTTGAAGACTCTTACAAGTCTTTGACATGCTTTGGGTCAATCTCTATGGCCCTTTTAATGAAAAAGTTTTTTTAAGGCTCGCGAGCTTCAGGGGCGCGCGAGATAAGCTTCAGGGCCCTTTTAATGAAAAAGCCTTTTTAAGGCTCGCAAGCTTCAAGGGCGCGCGAGATAAGCTTCAGGAGCATGTGAAATAGTCTTCTACAAAGATTGTGACACCTCGCGGGATAATTTTGAATCCGCATAGGAGTCTACAGTTGAGAAGCGGGCGAGGCCGTGTCCTTGTGGTACTCAATTACTTCTCTCCTGGCAATGAGCTACTATATAAGAAGAGCTCGAAGGCTTACAGAAAGAACAATCTCTCAATCTTCAAACAAACAATACAATAAAACTTTCAACCTAGTTGAACCTCTAGATGCTCCCCGGAGCTTTTCATTTACTTCCCTGTTAATGCTCTCTACAATCTCTCACAATCTTTACAGACAATACAAACAAAACTGCAATCCAGTTAATTTTCTTTGAGCTACTAGAAATCCTAGCCCTAAGTGCGTCTGCGCCTTAGTTCAGAGCCCTCTTGGACTCGCCCCCGATCACCTTAATCCCTTTTGTTGCTCTGCTCACGACACACCGTGAGCATCGAATTGCCTTGTGCTCGTAAATTCCTCATCCGCGAGGTGGCACCTAAAACCCTCCGCCTGATCAAGAAGTCAAGATCTCGCGTAATCTTCCTTTCCTCGTCTGTGAGATGGCACGCCTGCATCTCATTTTTTTTTCTTTGATCACTAGTGACCTCTCAACCTCTTACTAAGGATCGTGGCCAAAACATTGGCACACCCAGTGGGACCGGGAGTACAAGCAATTCATCATAGGGACCAGGGTAGTCTCTGATATCACCTTCATCGGGATAGACGATCGGAAACAAAGATCTGATATGATTGGCAAGAAAAATTAGATGTCGTCGAGAGAAAATATGCTGAACTAAGAGCTGCCAACCGCAAAAAAACATGCCGAACGAATGGTTGCCATCCTCTAGCAGCACGATGAGGAAACGGCTGCCAGAGAGGCTGCTAAAGAAAAGGAAAAAGCCGAAAGGAAAGCCTTTCTAGAGGAGTTTCGTCAACGGTGCGATGCCTTGGAAAAGGCTTTACAATGCCTAAATGTAAGGCCTACAATTGACGAACATGTCCTTGCCAAAAAGATTGAACTGCCTAGCAGCCAATCTAATGGTGAAAATTTTCCTTTGGATGAACCTACGTCTGTAGAAGAAATTACTTTGCCAATCAATGACGAAAAACCTAAGGTCGAGGCTGTTGAGATTATGGATAATCATCCTATCTCAAAAACTGAAGGTTTTCCTCAAGAAAAAGAACTTGAAGATAAGACAGAACAGTCCATCTTAGAAGAAGAAATTGGTTCGAACACTGATGATGGCGAACCATAATTTCACATGAAAGGTGACCAAGGAGCCAGCTTTCCTATGCAAGACATATATGTGGACACGGGTCAGGCGCATGGGGGCGTAGCTCACCTTCATTCTTTAATTAACCTAGAGAAGCAAGTTCATGAAGTTGCTGGGTGTCTTGGTGAAGGAATAGGTGGAAGCCTATTTTGTCAGTTAGCTTCTGGATGTTTCCTCAAGTATGGCCAAACCAATGGCCAACTTAATTATCAACCAACATTTGTTCTTGCAAAGCCATTACGTGGCTTCATTATCCAATACCATTGGAGTTTTTATATGCAAGTTCGGAGGCCTAGAGGGGACTTTGGTTTATGTGCGAAGTACGTACATGTCTCATGTATGCCTATGGTTGCAAAGAAGGTCGAGCCACCAATCTTTGTTGATTCTGCATGTGATTTTGATACAGAGCCAATTTATGATGAATATGATGAAGACTATATGTTGGTGCATCTGTCTCATAATCATATTCTACAAGAGTTCTATCGTGTTGAAGCTCTTGATAAGGTTCCCTTCCATGGCCAATGCGTGGTTATTCCCGATAAGACCATGCATTATGACATGATAGTCGGTGTCAAGACAAATCTTTACATTATATGGTCCGCAAGTATGCAGATGAAGATCATGTTTTGCCAAATGACAAGGATGATTGGGGGGTAACAGGGCAGTCCCTACGAGCTACTTTTCTTCAAATTTTCAAGTTGTTAAGGCATATCTTAGCTTTACACTAGTCAATTCTCAACAGCGAGAGTGTCACGTTGGAAACATGACGACATCGAGGTTTGGAGTGAAGCATTGGTGGCCTCCCCCGTGACCTTACGAAGGGTAACTAACCATGCTATACTCTTTTCTTTCCTTTACTCTTAGCTGTACTTCAATTTTTACTTTTGTTTGCTTTCATTTTTTTTTCTTTCTCGCATTGAAAAAAGAAAATACAAAAAAATCAAATAGCAGAAAATACAAAAAGAGATCCTTAATTTTGCTGAAATGCAAGACAACATTTTTGCTTATAAAAGGCTTGAACTTTACTTGAGGCCTAGAGACAACACAGTAGGCATTCCATATGTCTTGAATTGCTACCAGCGAAGTCAAGTCAGGGAAGAAATTCTAATAGTTGCTGCAAGTTGCAACAGCCACTATCAGACAGTCGACTTCGCCGATTAAACTAGAATGATCTAGGAAGAACCAGCAGGCGAGCCTTATATCAACAGAAAGCCCTAGAGATGTCTATTTTTCAGAGGATTTACGGTTTGTCATTCTGACTTTCTTGGAGAGAGTTATGGCAGTTTGAATGCAGACAGATGAGGATACACGCAAATTTGTAATGTGCTTTTTTAATGGGTTTTCATGACCTGGCAACATGTTTTTCTTTACTGGGGGCATCCATTTAAGTTTTGCGTATCTTTATTCATACACTGAGATCTACTTAAGGCCGATCCATGACCTTTTTCGGTGTTTGCTACCTTCAATGATGCACAGTACTACAACTCCTTCACTAGGGGCATACTAAGTTTTGATGTCTTTCATTCTTCTCAAGTATCATTGAACATACATCAAAACTAGGAGGCACATATGGGATAGATATGTGTTTCATATATTTCAGACTTTAGACCATTCTTGAGGTGTCTTGGCCATTATTTAGGCCAATCCCTGTGGCCTCTAAAAAAATTCAAGGATATGCAGTTGTTCGTCAACATGGTCCTTTTGTTTGGTTCTCATTGGTTCGCACTGGGGGGCAGCAAAGTACATGGCTAATGTCACTCCATGATTATCACGAAGATGGTTCGTCATCGCCAAGAGCTCAAGCGAATGGTAATTTTTGGAATCTAGTCAAAGCAAACGTCTACTCGAGGTACACTCATTCAAGATATATCCATGCGAGTTACATCCGCTCGAGATATGTGCAATGTACCATGTCTTCTGAGTAGAGCAAGCGAAGTGTAAGCGGAGTGCATGTTAAGTTTAATTCTAAGGTGCCTAGCTATGTTAAGTTTATGATTATCAGTTGATTATGGTACTAGGTTAATCGTACAGTAGCTTCGCTATAATGCTTTGCTGGGTGCTTGGGTTTCAAGGTCTATTCACAGGCTTGTTTACTCACACTCATTTTATGTATGACTCGAGCCATACCAGTCAATGACTTTGGAGCAGCATGAACATAAACCTCTTCAGTCATTCTTGACATTCATGACTTTGAGGCTAGGGAGCAATGTTTACGCCCAAATTAATATTTTACTAGACAGTAAATGTCTAAGTGAATATTAATTACATTCTTAGTCCATGTCATACCGGCGAGCCCAAATTAGTTGGGTTTACGAGTAATAAATTACATGAGATGCATCCGGAACATACTTCCTCAATAAGGACACATGAAACACATTGTGTACCCCGGACATGGTAGGAGGTAAGGCAAGCCGATAAGCCAAATCTCTTACTTTCTCCAAAATCTCAAAAGGCCCCACATACCTAGGAGCCAACTTCCCCTTCTTGCCAAATCTCACCACCCCTTTCGTAGGTGAGACCTTCAAGAACACATGATCCCCAACATCAAACTCTACTTGCCTCCTCTTCAAGTCGGCATAGCTCTTTTGTCTGCTTTGCGCCGTTCAGATCCTATCTCGGATAATAGAGCCCTTCTCAGTCGTCTCTTGAACAATATCAGGACCCAACAACTCACTATCACCCACCTCCGCCCAACAAATAGGTGATCTACACGGCCTCCCATAGAGTGCCTCATATGGTGCCATGCCGATACTAGAGTGATAGCTATTTTTGTAGGCAAACTCAATCAATTGGAGGTGATCCTCCCAACTTCCCTTGAAGTCCATGACACGAGCCCTCAACATATCTTCTAACACCTGATTCACCCGCTCAGTCTGCCCATCAGTCTGAGAGTGAAATGTTGTACTCATGTCTAAGGTAGTACCCATGGCTTTCTGAAAGCCACCCCAAAACTTTGAAGTGAATCGGGGGTCTCGATCTGAAACAATCGAAGTAGGCACTCCATGAAGTCTCACTATCTCCTTCACATACAACTTGCATAAGGCATTTACCGTGTACGACATCGACACGGGAAGGAAATGCGCTGACTTCGTCAAACGGTCCACAATCACCCATATAGCATCATGTCCAATCTTGGACTTAGGCAGTCCAGTCACAAAGTCCATGGAAATCTGCTCCCATTTCCAAGTAGGAATAGATAATGGCTGCAACAAGCCTCTGGGCCTCTGATGCTCCGCCTTCACCTACTGACAGGTGAGGCACTTGGACACATACTCTGCTACATCTTTCTTCATCACATTCCACCACAACTGCCTACGCATGTCTTTATACATCTTGGTGCTCCCTAGGTGCACCGTATAACAAGATCGATGTGCCTCCCATAGGATCTCTCCCTTGAGATCACAACTATCGGGAACACAAAATCTCCATCTATACCTCAATCCACCATCTAATCCAACTGACCACTCTGAAGGACAAACATCCAACAAATCCACCACTAATTCCGCCAACTTTGCACGTGAGAACTCATCATGTGCTTGGCCTTGGATGATCCTGGAAATCAAAGTGGGTTGCATAGAGACGCTTCCAAGGAAAATCCCTTGTTTCTTGCCAGATGGCAGAATGCCAAACTCAGATGCAGTCTCCAACATGAGCCACTCCTGCACCATGATAGAGGCAGCTATACCCCTAGGCTTCCTGCTCAATCCATCCACCACCACAATGGCTTTCCCAGGATGATACTCCAAGGTGAAGTCATAGTCCTTAAGGAGCTCCATCTACCTCCTTTGCCTCATGTTCAAATCTTTCTGAGAGAATAAATACTTCAAACTCTTATGATCAGAAAAGAGTTCGAACTCCTCTCCATACAAGTAATGCCTCAAAATCTTCAAGGCAAATACTACCGCAGCTAGCTCTAGGTCATGAGTAAGATAAATCTTCTCATGAACTTTAAACTGTCTAGAGCCATAAGCCACAACACCACCAAGCTGCATCAACACACAACCCAAACCCCGATAAGAGACATCGCTATAGACGACAAAGTCAACACCACTACTAGGAATGACCAACACTGGGGATGAAGTCAACCTAGTCTTCAACTCCTCAAATGCCTTCTCACACTATCGATCCACACTCCACCTAGTGGAAATTGATCAACCAGAGACACTCTTCCCTATATAAAGTCACTAACACCACGTGGCTAACTATACAGAAATAAGGGTTTCTAAGGATGCGAACTAGTTCATCACTCACAATGAGCTAGACCATTCCAAAAACACTCGGCTCACTAAAGTTAACCCTCAACCAACCACTCATAAAATAAAACACGATAACACGTCTCTACAAATTACACTACCACTACTCTGCAAATTGTCAGGACCCACCCCGAATTTCCCCTTGAAATCCGGCATAAACCTTGCGGGACCCACCTCAAGGGAAATTCTACCAAAATTTTGGCATAATCTCCCTTAAAAATGGGTAACCCTACCTGAAAGAAAATTCACCAAAACCCAACACTTCGAAAACAAATTAACCCACATCTCCTGGAGCCACCCGCTCCCCCCAAAAATAAACATCCACCACCTCAACACAAGTAATAATTCAAAATAATTTAAATGAATTTAATCTCTCATACAAACAAGCCAAAATAATTCCTTTTTAACACTCCTAAGTTAAGTCGCAAGCCATACCACAACACACAAACTACAGAAGAATGTGAACTCAAAACAAAACAATATCTGCATTGCATCATTGTCAACTCACTATGGCACTAAGAGCTCAACCAAACCAAAAACACTCATCCCACTAGGGTCAAACCTCAACCAACACACATAAGATAAACAATTGAAAGAATAGTAATCCCTGCGCATAGCTTAGTTCAGGTGATTACTAGCAACACTAAGATAATCAAATTAGAATCACAAAAATTAAATATGAAACACACCAGAAAGAACATACAATAAAACAAATAGTGCATCCTGCAGGTAAACATAGTTCAGGATATCACTTCATGAGAAATAAGATAAGAAAAGTGAAATCCCTGCAGGAAGTTTAGTTCAGGAGATTACACCACACACAAGAACAATTAGTGATTCATGTAAAATAGCGTAGTTCAGGAAATCACTAAACATACAAACAAGTCTAAGAAAATAAGAAATCTACATCACAACCATTTAACATAGTCTTTAACCATTAACCCTTTTTAAAAACATCTTAATAAATTCCGTTTTACTTACCCATGGACCGTAGTCGATCAAGTCCATTTATTTTGAAAACAAAACAATTATAATTTTAGAATGCTTTAAAAGTGTTCGATCAAGAACCATGCTAAGAGGCTCGTCAACACTATCACACACCCACACTCATAAACATTTCCCAAATGGTCACCGCCATGCAAAACACAAACTCACACGTCATTTGCCAAATGGTCACCGCCAAAGCAAAACACAAACTCACACCACATTTGTCAAATGACCACCGACAATGCAAATCGCAAACTCACACCACATTTTGCACACCACATGCCACTCGGGCAACATCATACACGACATTCAACAACAATCCACAATATTGCCGGAAGGTACATTTTATTCCCTTCCGGCCAAACAGGCAAACATCACTTCAACTATACAATTATCCTCCACAAACCTCCAATTTACCGAGAGGTACATTTTATTCCCTCTCGGTCCCAAACTCCTCAATTCAATATAATCTAACAAAATTGCACAATATCTTAAAACGATAAATATGCATAACGTAACCAAAAATATAAACAATGATAATATATATATACATATCCTTTTACCAATTAGATATACATACATATATATATATATATCACCCAAATATATTCTCACTCTCAAAATAAACAACGACAAACAATTAAAAAGAAACTCGTCTAGTTACCGCCAAGGGTAACTAGCTTGAACGTGAGGTTTACTCACTATACACTACCAACTTTTAATTAACTTGCCACACAACAGAAAACAACTTCTTACGATGCATAACAATGCTCACACACAAGTCAAACACAAGACCTTAACTGCAACACACGACGTTAACCGCATAACTAAATCAAAACACCACACCACCACAACATCACAGAAAAGACACGCCAAAAATCATAGCTCACTCTCATGAAGAAGAAAAGAGAACAAAGTACCTTTCACTCCTAAACTTTGCTCACCAATCACAAATCCTCTAGCTTACCACGGGCAGCTAAAAATGAGCCAATCTAATGATTCTTATTCCTCAAAAGACTAAACCTTAAGAAACGCTAACCAACTCTCACACTCCTTACTTACAGATTAACCAATGCTCTGAGAACCTAACACTCATGACCACATTCTTGCCTCCCGCATACCCAATGACATATCAGTACCAAAGACTGATGGAGATCCGCTGCAGTCGGGCCATCACTAAAATATATTGATTATCACCAAATATGCAACAAGGCTCTGATACCAAACTGTCACACCTCAATTTTTTTTGAATGGAATTTTCAAAATTTTTTTGGCATGATCTAACTTAAAATTTTAACATCCCAACTTGTTGGCAACAACAACATAACGGCAACAACAACAACACAACAAACAACAACAACAAATCTCAATTACAGAATATAAATTTCTACAAAATCTATTACTGAAATAATATTACACTTCCTTGTTTACATAACGTGCAAAATAAGAACATGAGAACAATCTCATGATTTTAATACAATCTACTCAATTTTAAAACAATACAGAGTCGGACAAAAATAGGGAAAACCCTACCACTACTCCTCCGCCTCAACCCTGCTGATCCTCACCTGCAGGTCTAACCCCTACACCAAGAATTGGTGCACCGGGATTGTAGAATAACAAACCAGGTAAGCTAAAAAGCCCGTATGAGTAAACTCAAAGTAAACTCCACATTTATCACATCCAACAATTTAACACATCCAAAAAAATTTTGATAAATGAATAAACACCACACATTAACAAGAAATGTACCCATGAGTCCCAGATATTTAGTAAATACCCCTCATGACCTACAACAACAATATGTGTACCCATGGGTCCTAGATACTTTCAAGTATCTCCCATGACCTACACTGACAGATGGACTAGAGCTCTATTCTTAACTGTATCCAATCACCCGGCCAAAGGCTTGGAATCCCGGTTTGACTGTCTAATATCACAACAATAAAAAAAAGATAAATAGCATCAGAACCGCAACCAATCACCCGATTAAAGGCTTGGAACCCGGTTTGGCTATTTAATATCAAAACATAAAAATGATAAATAACATCTTAACCGTAACCAATCACCTAATTAAGGCTTGGAACCCGGTTAGACTATTTATTCAACAGTCATCATATCACAACTTCATTAACAACATCACAAGATTTACATCATAAAAATTATATCTTTCCCAAGAATATAATTATATGAATAATAAAAATTATTCCAACAACATAACTTCTCACAATTTAATAAAATTATGATCATAAAAGTCAGAGAGTAACACATAAATAAAAACTTGTTTTACCTTACCTATGAGCCGTTGACGATCAAGCTCATATATTTTTAAAACCAAACAAACATAATATTATTTTTCTTCATTAAATTATTTATTTAAAATCATCAAAATAAATCATCATAAACCTCATCATAGCAATTATCATCAACAAACGACCATAATTAAACTTGGTTCAAAAGAGAACCTTGGTGAGATTTACTCACCTTAAACAAAAACTCCTGCTGCGTCTTCTCTTAGCAAAAAGGCAAGATGCGAACACGTATCGTCAACCACCTAGAATAGAATCTCCACTTAGTAACAAACAAAAACAACATAAACCGACTGGAACCAAAACTCAAGTCCTAACCCACAAACTTGTCACTCGAGACAAAATCTCTCCCTATACCTCAAAAAAAGTCGCCTGAACAACCTAAACAACCTATAAAACCACAAACCAGATTTCTAAAAATCAGATATACTCAAAAATGTAAACCGAACGAAACCTTGTATTCGAGAGGGAAACCTTAGCATGCATCATCGGTAACCAAAACCTACAAACCACAAATCAACATGATCGTAACAACAAGTACTACCTAACCAACAACACAAACACCACAACCACCTACGGACGCGCCGCTACGCGCTGCCCCTAGCGACTGCGCGTGGGCTCCACGCGCCACCCCACTAACCTTCGAAAACGGACAAACTTCCAACACCAAAAGTATAGCTCAGAGCAAGGAGAGCAACTTCCATACCTGAGGTCAAAACCAAAACGGCCGGGAAGTCACCGGAAACTCGCCGGGAACGTCGAATTCCACCACCACCACTCTACACCGAGAGTCTAGCTTCAAGACCACTAGAAGTCAAACCAGGACGTCAAGGACCTTCTATCCCGACCATTCTCCTGCCTTGTCGCCGCCGCCGGAGGTCTGAAACCCGACCGGGTCTCTAACCCGAGCTTCCGAGCTTCGGGTCACCGATTCGGGGTTGAAACGGCGCAAGTCACCACCACAGGGCAGCTCGGACGGAGGAGAGGAAGAGAACCCGACCGGTGCCGTCGTCTGGGTCGGCCGGAGTTGGCCGGAAAAGTCAGGTCGGGAAGCCGGGTCCGGGTCGGGTCGGCTGGAAAACTCAGATACCCAAGGTGAGGCGTGGGAGAGAATGAGAAGAGGGAAGAAATGGTTCCGGAAAAAATGAAAAGAAGCCTACACTTTTTTTTTAGTTATACTAAAAATTCTCGAAAACCACGAACTTCTGCTGACCATAACTTCCTCATACGAAGTCCCTTTTACACGTGCTACATGTCTACGAACTCGTATCGTCGTGCTCTACAACTTTCTTGAAGAAAGTTTTCCGAGAAACCCAATAGATTAAAAAGTCAACTCTTGACCCTTCAAAATAAAGCATTTCCACGGAAATAAAAACTCGACTACTTCTAGTCCACTCACTAAACCACAAAATCAAACAACTCTTACTTAAAAAAAAATTCCAAAATAACATTAGAAACTAATATTAAATTTCCGGGGTATTACAGAATTTGCATAGGAGTCTACTGTTGAGAAGAGGGCGATGCAGTGTTCTTATGATACTTAATTACTTCTCTCCTAGCATCGAGTTACTATATAAGAAGAGCTCAAAGGCTTACAGAAAGAACAATCTCTCAATCTTCAAACAAACAATACAATAAAACTTTCAACCTAGTTGAACCTCCAGACGCTCCCTGAAGCTTTTCATTCGCTTCCATATTGAAGCTTTCTACAATCTCTCACAATCTTTACAGACAATACAAACAAAACTGCAATCAAGTTGATTTCCTTTGAGCTACTCAAAACCCTAGCCCTAAGTGCGTCCGCGCCTTAGTTTAGAGCACTCTTGGACCCGCCCCCAATCACCCTGATCTCTTTTGTTGCTCTGCTCGCGACACACCGTGAGTATCGAATTGCCTTGTGATCATAAATTTCTTGTCTGTAAAGTGGCACCTAAAACCCTCCTCCTTATCAAGAAGTCAAGATCTCGCGCAATCTTCCTTTCCTCGTCCGCGAGGTGGCACGCCCGCATCCCCTCTTTTTTCTTTGCTCACTAGTGACCTCTCAACCCCTTGTTAAGGAGCATGGCCAAAACACTCCAAAACCGTTTTCCCTCTAACATCTTTAAAATTACATCTTGGGTTTTCATCCTGGGTATTACATTAATCAGTTCAGTAAAGTTTAGACACTGCTGACAATAAGTACTATGCAATAGCTGAAAATGTAACATAGAATTTCAAACATAGAACCAAAAAAAGCTGTCAATATCATTGAATTAAAATCATTAAAACCAACATCAGTTCAACATGAGAAACATACTATGTATTAGAATTCAAGCTTAATTGGTTTCCAAAAACTCAATGACCCAGATTGTTTGCAAAAAATTGATTCCAAAACATGATGAAGTATGCATTATGTTTCTCTAATTTAAAAGTCAGCACATTCCTTTTTTTTAGCACCCCTTGCTCCATGATTTTATTTGCTTTGAGTAGGAGGTTGTGTTGAGGCCGGGTGATGCATTCATTTCCAGCAGAACTACCCTCCATTGCCAACTTCATTTTCTTCCATCCTTTCTAGACTTTATGACCTGGTTCTTGATAGGTTTTGATTTCTTGGGTGGGGTTGGTGTCATTTGGACTTATGGAACACAAACAAGACATTTCCAACATAATTCAACAACCACATTTCATCTAGTACACACATACATTTCTATTGAATAATTTGAAATACTTCATACATCATACTATAGACAATTTGATCACAAAGCTTATACATTATATATCATACTGTAGAAAATTCAAGCACTGCATCGGAAATCTGATCACAGAGCTTATTGGGGTGCCCCTGGATCATTTACAGACTCATAGGTAAAGAGGAAATTGTCCATTTTCTAAAGCTGCAAGATATAAATGAAGTTCTGGTATTAGTAATATCAACTAAGTAGAACCTCATTGCTAGTAAAGTGTAAAATATTAGAAAGCCAAATCTTTCAGAAAAATACTACCAAGGAAAAACTCAACAGATCTAAAATCATTCATATATATTCCTCACTCAAACATGTATCATTGGCATAAAGAATGTAAAGATCATTATGATATTTTGAGGCGAACACATTGATATTTTGTTTCTCACAAACTACACCAAAGATTAAAGTTAACATTACTATGTGGCAAGCAACATTACTATTCTAGGACATAAGCCACACATGCTTGCTTTGATTCATTTGGCTAAAAAATCATAAACCAACTGAAGCACAAGACTAGCTGGAAATCATTAAGTGCACCTAATTCGGAAAGTGACTAATCTAATTACTACTAACTGCAGAGTTTAAATACCCTGAAGATTATAGAATTTTCCACTCTTGGCATGCTAAGAATTATTGGCTCATTATATGAGCACAAGTTAATCTATGCTGAGTACTAAGAGTAGGATAAATATTAAAACACAAACCTGGTCAATCCTTTCTCTTTTCCTTTTGGATAAGCAACAAAAATGTAACTCTTATTCACGACGGAATGTGCACAACACTTCGAAGAGCTGCACATTTAAAACAACAATATGACTTTATAACACATGAACCATCTCCTATTTTACATCTGGTAGCTTATTCAGTTTTTCTTCTTATTCAGCTATGAAAGTCTCTCAATTCTTTCCCCTTAGATGTCAATATTATGGTGCAATGACCTACTTACAAACACAGTTATTGCTAGTCTCTCGGCATTCCATTCTGCAAATCAGGATGCTCTCTTCCTCTATCTTTGAGTTTTTGTTTTTCCAAGTTTTAGATCATATTCAATATTACACAATAAGATTTATGTGAGAACAAAAACATCAATTTTTTCCACCCCTTGAGGAGCCTTTAGCAGAATATTTAGACATTTCATACCAGACCAAAGTGTTGAACTGTGATAAGGATGCTGATATTCCAGTTTTGGCATAGAGGAATTCTACATGGAACAAACAGAACTAAGATGCAGGGAAGTGATGTAATAACTGTCCTTATTATGTGAGTACAAGTTAATCTATGCTGAATTGCTCCGTAATAAGAGTAGGACAAACATGACTTACAAAGATTTGGAGCAATATATTGAATCTTCTGAAGTTGACTGAGAACAATTGAATTTCGATTTTGTTGAGATATTCCGACTGTCTCACATAACATAAGATAAGTAAATAAATCAAATCAAAACAGACCTAGACAAAAGAATGCTTGATAATCATAGATATCAAAATCAACAAAACAGACATGCACAGCCAGTACCTGTTGGGGCTGAAGCATAGAGCATGAATAATCGCACCAGAATCAAGTGAGTACAGCCTCTTTCCCTCGGTGAAATCCTACAGAAAAATGACTCCATCTTTGCCTCTGTTGGTGCACAAGGAATCATCAGGAGAAACTGTCACGCCCCGACCCATAATTTTTACCTTTATTACTGGTATAGTGGTAATAAGAATTTTACCGTGTTCGTCATTAAGTGTAAAATATAATTGATCCCCAGAGAGGTGTGGGGGACGATTATTTTGTGAGATTATTCTAAGGAAGTAATTTTAACAACGGTAAAAATGGTAATTTTTGCTAGTAAAAGGTAATTTTTTGGTGTATTATTTTGGGGTGTTGAATTTTGATTTTGGGTATAAGTTGGAGAGTGGACCGGGCCTTTGTTTTGGTTAAAGCCCGTTTTCTTTTTCTCTTTCTCTTCCTCCCGGTTTTCCCTCTCTCCCCCGAGCCAGTTTCTGCCTGATTCCTCCTGCCACCCGACCGCCGCCGTCTGGCTGCCCCAGCCCGCTGCACCTATCCCAAACGATCGGTCTCCGACCTAGCTGCCGTTCTAGACTGGTGGCAGCCTCCCTAGCGCCGCCGTGAAGGAGGAATCGACGCCAAAAGCTCCGGCTGCCTGAAGCTTCTTTTCGCCGGAACTCCTTCCTCCAGCCGCCATAGCCGGCGAGCCATAGCTCAAAAGGAAGCCCTCCTCCCATGCTTCAATCCCTCCAAAGGGCTCGCTCCATCTCGAGCTAGGTAAGGAGAAATCGGTTTGTGAAATTCTAGGGTTTTTATTGTGTGTTTGTGTTTGATTGACTTGGTTAGGTTTAGAATTGGAGTTTGTGGTAGTTAGGAATGTTGTAGAGGAGGTTGAGAGGAAGATGCTGCCAAATTTTGGTGACTATCAGAGGTCGCTGGATTGGTCGCCGGCCGCCGCTGAAAATGTTTTTGTTAGAGAAAAATGTGAGGAGTTTATTGGAATAAGTTTTAGAATTTTTGGAGGAGTTTTGGATAGGTTTGAGAATTGTTGAAGTTTGGTATTTTTGGCAGATTATTAATTTAAAATCCGGTCATTGGTTTTTATTTGGTGGAAGATGATTTTGAGGATGTCGGTAAAATTTGTGGAGTTTTGAGGTTGGCATTGGATTTAAGATTTTGGAGTGTTAGGCTTGGTTGAGCGCACAAAGCATATTTAATTATGCACGTTTTGCTGTAAGCGTCGGTATTTTATTTAAGGTTTTATTTTATTTGGAATAGGACGTGAGGAGGCTCGAGCGGAAGAGATATCCGACCGACATCAGGCTTAGGCCTAACTTGTGAGTGGACCTTTGTTTTAAATTTTGTGTTCGAAATGCTTTCTCGTTTTGAATGATTTTCTGTTGTTGGATATTTCCCGAAATTGAGAATTTTGGTGATTATACTCTTATGTGAGAATAGTATGTATATGATTAAATGCTAGCTAGCTATACATGATTTCCCCCATACCGAGGTACAATTCCGGTATGGGTGACGTGAGCGTTAGACGCGAGCGTTGTAGCCCTATGCGACTTTCTAATTTCATATTTAATTATTCAAAGATTTTGTACAAGGAGTAAGCACGTATATATTACTACTCGGCCGCTTTCCCCCAGCCTGAGGTACAGTTCCAGTGTGGGGTGATGTGAGCGTTAGACGCAAGCATAATAGCTTTGTATGATATCTACTTTATTCAAGTTGTTCATAGATATCGTACAAAGGGTTAGGCAAGTGTGCATACATACTATGTATATAATATCCTGGCCTGAGAGAAAATTTCTTAAAGTTTGAGTCTAGCTAGGCTGGACCCCAGTTCAGACTCTTTCCAGTGGAGCTCTTGTTTTTGCCGCTGATGAAGCGTTTTCTTGGAAAGCATTTTTTTAGGGAAATATTTATTTGTTGTCAGAATCGTTTTGTCTGAAGTGTGAATATTTTCCCCTGGACTCTTCGTTTTTAAAAATGCCCAGTCTGCAGAGTTTCGCGTGAGATCTAGCAGGAGACGTCGAGGCATAGTGACCCATCTATCCGCTATATTTCGCCAGTAGGTTACCTGTTTAATATTCTAGGGGTTTGTTAGCTTTCGCTGTATTATTTTATTTTTTAGTAGCTCTGAATACTTTTGGAATTCTCTGTGTAATTTTTATTCTGGCTACTTTTGGGTTGTAGCGGAAGATTTATTTTGGAATAAAAAGGTGGTTCTTAAATTCTTATAAGTTAGGGTTGTCCATTTTCGAGGGAGGTTTGCCGAGTCTTTGGTAAATTTTCCTTGGAGGTGGTCCCTGCAGGACTCATCTCGGGTTTCGGGGTGAAATTCGGGGCATGTCTTGACAGTTGGTATCAGAGCTCTAGGTTTTATTTTCTGTTTCCTATTCACTATCGTATTTGCCTAAGTAGCCATAGTGTCTATAGAGTGATGATCCGACCGCGGCAGATTCATCGGCAGTTTTCTGCTTTTGATACTATGTGTTATTGGGTATATGTGGTAGTTTTTGTTAGTCTTGTTTATAGACTACTAAAATCTTCCTCCTCAGGTACTATGTCTCCTAGACGTCGACCCCGTGTGGCTACCTCGACTAATGCCAATGAGGGTGAGGAAGTAAGAGGTTTAGCAGATTCTATTGGGGCTATGTTGAGAGGTGTTCTGGATAGGGTGCAGCCCCCTTGATTTGTGAAGAATAGAGATGTTGCCGATGCAGGGGCAGTAGAGTTCAAGGGTACCAAGGGACCCCTTGATGCTTATTCTTGGGTAGACAAGATGGAGATGGCTTTCGAGAGCACAGAACTGCCAGAAGATAAAAAAGTGAAGATATCAGTTTCTTTTTTGGACAATCCAGCTCATCATTGGTGGACTTTAGCCAGGAGAAATAATGATGGTGCTCAGACTATGACTTGGGAGTAGTTTAAGGCGCTCTTATTAGGTCAGTATTTCAATCACTAAGTTAAAGTGACTTCTTTACAAGAATAATATGTTTTTGTTCTCACAGAAACCCTGAAATCAGGGAGAAAAACTGCGTGTCTCTAACTCTAGAGAGACAAATCTTTCCACTAAGTTAAAGTGACTTCTTTACAAGAATAATAGATCCAGTGATACACTACCACAGTGCTATCTCTCCTAGTCCCAAACTAGTCTAGACCTATTCCCTCTCTTGTTCCTAAGCCCTTACAACTTGGAATACATTTAGAAGCTTTGTCTGTGAATTCTGCTAACCAATAGCGGATTCAGCCTTGGACGCTTCTTAGGTTGGTTGCACTACACATCCCACATGGTATGCAACACGATATGAGTTGATGAAAGAAGTTTTGAGTTCAAGCTCTAAGGTTTACAGTCACGAGGAAGACTTAGAGCAGCATGAACAATGCAAGCTAAAACAAGACTCAACACAGAAAATGCTACCACAGCAGTTTTCAACAACCATTGAGCCAAGCCGTAGCTATAGCTATATATAGGCAGACAAGGCATCAACGATGATGCCAGCTGACCTCAGCAGTGTTTCAAAAAGTTTAGGACAACAACTTTTGGCTATAAGGCTGAGAGCGATGTAACCATAAAAGAGATGACAAGAGCAATCTCAATAAGACAAGGAAACCTTTCCTAAAACATGAATGATTCAAAGTAAGGAGCAAAAAGGATTCAGACCTTCTTACTCAGTCCATCAAAGGACTTGTCACAGTCGAAAGCGACTGGTCTTTGAATCATATAGGGACCAGCTTTGCATAGGATAACGTATCATGAAGTCCAAGCTGGAGCCTTGAGCATCCAACCATTTGGTCACGGGTTGGCATAACAAAAGATCTCAACCCTTAGACTGGTTTAGATGCTAAGGCACTTCCCTCAAACCAGTTGTCCATTTGAAATTACAAGACAGCAGTACTATATTAAACTGCTATAACAGATTCTTTGAGTTCAGACTGGATATAAGAAGGACTCATCCTTTGTGAAAAACAGTGATATGCATATGCATGTTTTACCTGAGCCATAAGGGATGTTAGTGTTACTTGTTCTTGATCAAATAACAGAATCTCAAAGTGTTTTGCACGCTAAACGCATTGTCAAGTATCCTTATACCTTCAATCTCCCCCTTTGGCATTCCTTCACAAAACACTTCAACCTGCAGAAAACAACTTCAAGAACAAGTGAAGAATCACAGAACCAACAACTGGGTTATGAGCACAGTAACATACCGGAAATACTGATATATGATATTGCATTAACCAGCCATAACACATTGCATTAACCAACCATAAAACATTGTAATGAACAGCCATAAAACCAACAATGTCTTACAAACATAAACAACAAATCCTACAAACATAAACAGCAAATCCTACAATTAATTCTCCCCCTTTTGGGCAAGGAATTCCAAAGGGAAAATAGAGAATAAAATATCCGAGAGGTTTTTAAAACAGAGAACCTAAACTGAAGAAAACAACAAACAATTACAGAGCTTCTTCAGACTCCGCAGCGGAAGCATCACACGATTCCTCAGAACCCGAGCTAGAAGATTCCGCAAGGGCTCCATCCCCACCAACGGGGTTAGCAGAAGGCACATGTGATCCCACCGCAGCGAACAGCTCAGAGCGCAGGGCTTCCAACTGAGCAGTGAAAGACGCTTGCAGAGTTACAACTGCCTGAGAAAGTTGACGCTTGATGTCTTGCTTCAGCAAAGTCTGCTCAAGGGGCTCCACATAAATCTCAGAATGACTCATAGATTTCGCCAAGGAGAGCTTGTCAACTGGCGCGGCTTCATTCTCACTGGCCAGAGCATCCTTATCGAGGACATGAACACCGGCATCCAAGCAAAGTTGGGTAATGACAACAGGGAAAACAAGGGAGCTATTCTCTCGAAGAGAGGTGCCCGCGCTCCTAATGGCTCGGTAGATAAAGTACTCGGCAGGGAAGCGAGACTGAGAAGAACTCGAAATAAGAAATTTAATCAGAGCTGCCTGCTGAAGAGTGATCTTACCAGTGTTGGAGGTGGGAGTCAAGAGGGAGCGAACCACAAACCCCAGAAGCTTGCAGAGCTCAGACATATACCGGCTGGAGAGGTAAGAGGCAGTGACCTCAGGCTGAGGAAAGGTGGACTGATACAGAGCGGCTCCGAGGTCAACAATAGAAGCAGATTTGATGATATCAAGAACCAACTTGACAGACGAAGGCTCGGTGTCAGGAAGAGAGAGACTAGCTCGAATTCTAGGAGGGGAGATATCAATATCCTTACCCTGAACCTTGACTACAACGGGACGCTGGGTCAGAACCTTCACCTTCTCAGGGGCATTCTGAGGAAAATTGACATAAAACTCTTGGACCCAAGTCCGATTGACCCTAGGGAAGGATGACAGAACCTTGTCCCATCCCCAATGTACAGCTAGTTTCAGAACCTCAGGATGTAAGCTCTCAAAAGCTATAGGACGCTCAAAAACAAAACGCCTGTTGACAATGGAGGTGCAGAAGTAATCCCGACCGGCCTCATAATGAAAATGAGAGAGAGGAGGGACTGAAGGATGAGATGCTGGAGTAGACCGCTTGGGAGGGGCCATGGAGGGTTGGGAACCCTTACTGCCATCCATAGGGCCCTTACCCTTATCAACTGAAGTCCGCGGACTGGAGCGAGAGGGCTTGGATCTAGAGGAAGGCTTGGGAGAAGCCTTGGATGGCGAAGGACGCTGAGGGACAGGAGATCTAGAGGCAGGGACGTTAGAGGCATCCTTAGCCAGAGCAGAAATGCCAGTTGGCCCAGAGGGCTCTGGAAAGGCCGAGGAGGATCTGGTGACCCTTCGCTTGGAGGTGCACCTTTTGGATTTAGCCTCGGGGATAGAGGCAGGTACCTCGGTCCTTGCATCCACATGGGAGCGAGGAGAAGACCGAGTCGGAGGCTGCGGAGGAGAGAGGGCCGCTGAAGAGGGACCTTGATCAACAGGAGACATAGATTCAGCAATATTTGCCGGATTTTCACCAGAAGAAGAGTGAGGGCGTTTACCCAGAACAGAAGGACCGAGCAGAGCTTGAAGCTTGGCGGAGATGGAGGGACCTCCAGGGGTAGCGGAAAGTCGAAGAGTCAAAGACTAGGTCATCCCAGTCTCGACTTCTAACGCAGTGTTACTTGTGCAGCTACATGAGCTGAAATCAAGGATTCGACCTCCTGTCATGTGAACTCGGAAAGAGGTAGAAACAACAGGTAACCTACGTTCAACAAGGTGCAGTAGAAGATACTACGCCTCAACTCCTAGTGAAATCGAACAGGAACTCTGCAATCTGGGCATTTGAAAATAAAGGGCCCAGGGAAAAGCATTTAAAATGTTAGCATGAGTGGACGAAAAATAAACTAATAAATGAGTGCCCAAGAACAAAATAATACGAAACGAAATTTTATATGTCTTTCCGTTTATGTGGCATTTAGGAAATTCCATGCATGCAAGTATTTATAAGCTCATCCAAAAAGGAAGCATATCAAAAATTCGCACTAGCCCCGCTAGTCAACATGCAACAAGAAAATAAATGGATACCTCATAAAAGAAACTTCCAAAATAATGGTCTAGCCCCGCTAGTCAGAATAACAACTTATAGAAAAGAACATATATGGTCATATAAGTAAGTCTCCTAGACTCGGTTGCCTCCCAGGCAAGGTACTCCCATACTCCATGTACCTTTATGTCGAGTTGACAGATAGGGTACAGGGCTTGTGTGATGCCAACGGAAACATCACATCACCACTAAGGTGGTAAGGGCTTGCGTGACCCCACTTGGAATGTGAAAGTCACATCAAAGGTGGAACAACATACTAGCATTAACATCATATATAATCCAACAAATATGGCATAAGAGAGGAAAATATAAATTCATGTGAGTTTCCCCAAAACTCATAACTAAAGTATAAGTACGAATCCCAACCGTACTCAGAAAATTCTAAGAGAAAAGAAATAAAATGTCCCACACGTTAAAAGAAAATTCCAGAAATTAAATTTGATAACATATCCCACACGTTAAAATGCTCAATAAGATAACTAACTCAAATACCAAATTTCTTACCCAAGCTCAAATCCATAAGTTCAGTAAAGAAAACATAACCAATATGTCAATCTCAAATAAATTCCATAACCAATTCGAAAGCTGTAATTATAATTTAAGCTTGGAAAATATAATGGACAATTTATAAAATCATGCATGCATATTATGTAAAAACTAAAATGTCCACTCACAATATAGACCGCTAAGCCTAACGTCGATCAAAGCTCTTCTCAAGTGGTGTCTCCTCTCGTCATGTACAAAACGAGATTTAAGGTCCGAGACGATAATACAAGAATATCAATTTTAACAAAGTAAAGCATTGTCATCCTCACACACTCCACACTCGCCCAAGCCTAAGAAGAACTCCAACCCTTTTTATTAATCTTCTCCAATCTTTCTCAACGTTCTAAACCATAATTATATACATAGAAATCTCTATGGATGATACTCACCTTTCCTCCTCCACCAAAATCAACTTAGGAATTTCCTAATCCCAATCAACATTCACCAAAATTTTCAATACTTCTTGTAGACATGTAAAATTTAACAAAATAATTGGGTTTACAAGTGATGGCGCGCCAAAGGTCAGGCGAGCTAGATAGTGGAGTTCGCATGCGAAAAGGACTTCGCATGGAATCAAGAAATGGATTTTGTGTAGAGGTACATAAAGGTGAGGTGAGATGGCTCCGCGCACGTACATGAAGGAGAGGCGAGATGGCTCCGCACCCGTACATAAAAGGGAGGCGAGATGGCTCTGCGCGCATACATGAAGGTGAGGCAAGATGGCTCCGCACGCGTGCATGAAGGCGAAGCGAAATGACTTCACACGCGTAGATGTACATGAAGGAGAGGCGAGATGGCTCCGTGCGCGTACATGAAGGAGAGGCGAGATGGCCCCGCGTAGGAGACTTCGCGAAGGAGCTAGTCAGCAAAGTTCGCATGCATGGGGAAATGTACGTCACCAGAACTCCCCGCTTGCTTGGAAATCAAGATTCCTCGCGCCCTTATTTCTATATCTGCTAGATGGCACGCCCCTTTACTAAGGATCTTGGTCAAAACAAGATATTCAATCCAAAACTATATGGGCATATCTAAATCTTAAGATTTGATTGACTTGATTATGGTAAAATTGGCAAGTAAATCAATCAGTCAAGATTCATTGATTCGATTAAGAAAATATTATTGATTTAGTATCTTCATTACATACCATAAGCGAAGGAATGTTAACACTATATATACCCCCTCTCATATCAAGAGGAGGGGGCGAACAAAAGGAGTAAAAACAGGGCAGTGGACCAAAAGGGGAGCGAACCAAGGAGGCAGCGAACCAGAGAGAGAGAAAAATTACTCTCAAGAGTCCAGAAGTCTCTCAAAACCCTTGAAGAATCATCAAGTTGCCAAATAGTCGATTCTTCATCAACCTCAAGTCCAGAAGTCTCCTAAAATCTTGAAGAATCATCAAGCTGCCAAATAGCCGGTTCTTCATTAACCTCAAGTTTAGAAGTTGTCAAATCCTGAAGAATCATCAAGTTGTCAAATAGCCGGTTCCTCATCAACCTCAAGCCTAGAAGTTGTCAAATCCCGAAGAGTCATCAAGCTGCCAAATAGCTGGTTCTTCATCAACCTCAAGTCTAGAAGTTGTCAAATCCCGAAGAATCATCAAACTGCCAAATAGCCGGTTCTTCATCAACCACAAGCCTAGAAGTAGTTAAATCCCGAAAAGTCATCAAGTTGCAAAATAGCCGGTTCTTCATCAACCTCAAGCTTAGAAGTTGTCAAATCCTAAAGAGTCATCAAGCTGCCAAATAGCCGACATCTTCACCAACTTCAAGACAAAGAATAAACCACCATGTGAAACCGCTCGTGAATCAAACCAGATCAACATCAAGCCTCCACGGCCCTTGATCAACCTTCGTCTTCAAGTCTTCAACAAATCAAAACCTCTACCAAGTTCTTCAACAAACTCGTGAAGAATCAACAAGCACTAAACACACGTGCCGATTCATCCCCCGTCAAAGTCGAAGAATAGGCACCACGTGACACTGCTCGTGGCCTAAATCTAATAAAGAACAAGCCTCTACGGCCCTTGGTCAATCAACTTCTACAAATCGTCAACACGACAAGAAGTCTAGACTACAAACAATTCGATTCAAGATTAAGTGTTTGTCACCCTTGAGTTAAACCTATATTCGGAGATAGAATTAGAGGAGTCCACAAAGATTGTAACCAGCATTCACATTGATCAAATTAAATATTATTCTTTTTACACGTGTCTTTCTGTTATTTGTTGCAGATATTTTCGTGTTTACACTTCTTTACAACTCATTTCTCATCCATAGAGCAACCCAAACTATCCCAAACATCAAACACACACGGCGGTCAACTACCAACAGTGGCGGTCAACCAACACCACCATTCCAACTCCAACTAAAATTAACAAAACTTATATCAATCTCTTCCTCTCAACAAGTACAACAACAATCATGACTAACACAAAACCCACAAATGAAAGATTCGGTCGAAAAATACCTCCAAAGCTCAAGAACACAATAATTCCGATTTGCTATATACCCTGAATTGATCTTCCACTTTTGGATGATTTAATAGCCTAAAGAAGAGCTACAAAACCCCTCAATGATCACTAGAATCGGTGGCCAGAGAAGGAAGTTTCGGCAAGGCAAAACGCGCGACGGCAGCGGCGTCACTGCGCCTCAACGCCGGCGAGTTAGGGCCGGTTACCACCCCAGGCTAGATGATCAGTCAAGGAGAGGTCGGATGGGTCAGGATCGTGGAGAGAGAAGGTGAGGTGCTGCTGGTGACTTCTATTTTTCTACCCTCACAAAAATGGTAAGTTTCCCCACTTATACCCCAGCCCAAAAATTGTAATTCTTATTATTTTAACTATCCTTCACTTTACGAACTCCTAATCGGGTAACTAAAATTCTACAAGTTCGTCTATACCACCTCTACCAAAAATAAAAGAACAAATTCCTGAGTTGAAAAACTACAATTAAATCGAAAACCACAGTATAAAAGTAATACTAGATTGGGGTGTATCAATGCAATTGTTTCTGAGTTTCATATTATGCAGTTAAAATCTACTTTGCAAACAATTAAAAAAGGGTCAGATTCTATAGAGAAATACTTGTTGAGGTTTAAATCTGTCAGAGACAGATTAGCTGCAGCAGAAGCGACCATGAATGATCAAGATGCTAAAATTCTTATTCTTGCTGGACTTCCTATTGAGTATAGTCATACCAGACAGATTATTAGAGCAAAAATTGATATTGGAATGGAGGAAGTTAGATCCTTACTTTTATCTGCTGAGTTTGAATTGGAGCTAAAGCATAAGAGCTGTTCATTTTCACCAATGTATACCATGGTACCAAATAATGCTAGTTGTCTTTTTGGAACTTCAACTAATCCTGTAATGCACAATGGAATTTTTGGGTCACACTCGATGCCACAAGACAACGCAGGATATGTCAATTTTATTGGTGGGATCCAATATCATGGCAATTACTCTCAAGACAACAATGACTTCATTCAACAAAGTGGCAGAGGCCTTCAATCTCATATGACTATTGCTAATGGTTATCAAGCTTCATTTAATATTGATGCAATGATGAATGGTGGAAGTTGCATTCCTCATACTGGTGCATTCATGAGTAATAGAAAGTATGTGTCTAATTTTAGCATGAAAGAAATGGAGAACAAGAAAGAGTTGTTCTCAATTGGAAAAGGTGGAAAAGACAGGTTTGAATCAGAAACTATAGAAGACACTGCTGTTCGGAACACTATGGATGCATATATATCTCAGCCGCATAATGTTGTTGGTCCATTGCCAAATGCACAATTTTCTATGCAACATGGAAGCTTTAAACAATAAAAAGATGGTGAAATTTCTTTAATGCTAAATGGAAATTTCAATCAGCAGAATGGTAGCTCTCAAGTGTACTCTCCGGTTTCTAGTAACTCAAATTGTGGGTTTTCCACACATAATGGTGATTTTGCAGAAGATTCTGTAAGGAAGTTCAGTGACTTGAGCCATACAGAAGGCCATATCAGCTATACTTAATTTTCTTGCTAATGAAGGTTGCATCAACAGGAGAGACGATTTCAAGCCTCAATTCAACAATTGTAAAGCAGCCAAGCAAGCAGATTCGAAGGTGCTTGGAAAGCCGAATCACATGACATCAAACATTCAGATCCCGCAAAATGTGTCAGAAGTATCTGAAATGGCAGGCTCAACTGTTTCTATTGCAACCAAAAATACAGAGAAATTCATGTTGGTGTAAGACCTAAAGCTTTGTCTGCTACCATCTGCACTCAACAGGAGCCGCTTGCCATTGCTACTCAAGAAAATGTGAAAGCTTCTCATTCACATGTTGTCAAGCATTTGCCAGTTGCACATGCGCTTCCATTATCAGTTCCTACTTATCCTCATTTGCAGCAGTCTCTTGTCAAGGGAATTGAAGCTTTTCTGATTCCAAATACTTCTACTTTGGACAAAAATATGGTGAATTGTAAACAAGCCTCTCTCATCCTATGAAGCTGTGGCGATCACTGTTTCTCATTCCTCCCGGTTGAGACAAGTTATTGGCTTAATACTCTCTCTACTGCAAACTAGTTCTTGATGACCCAAGCACTAGTTTGAGGGGAGATGTTAAGATGATGAAAATGTTAAGATGATGAAGGCCCAGTTGAACAACATATAAGCCCAATTGTGGTCCAGGTTTATAATAGCTAAGTAGTATAAACAGAGATAAATCCCTTTTTAGAATTCAAAAAAAAAAAAACTGAAAACCAATTTTTGTACAATTACGATGTTATCAATCCCAATAGCTCACTTCGTTTTCTCTCTACCATTTTCCATGGTTGTTCTTCAAGTTTTTATCATGACCTTGATTGTTAGCAATGGGTATCTGCTGATGTCAGGACCCACAACGAATTTCACCTTAAAACCCGAAGTAAATCTTGCGGAGTCCATTTCTAAGGAACATTTACCGAAAACTAGACATAATCTACCTTGAAAATATATAGACAACCATTAGCTGAAAAATTTCAGATAAACACTTCTATTATAAATCATCCATCCTCAACTCCTAGAGTCTTCTTGCTCTCCAAGTTCAACACATCTCCTAAAATATTAATTACTCTTCTAAAAGAATTCCCCAACCAACAACAAAGACATTCAATAACTTACTCACTGGGTTATCAAAACATATTTATAATGAAAGAAAAACAATGAATAAAGATTAAGCGGAAGCAGCCTCTGACTATACCTCGACTCCATGTACGCACGACCTCAATTAAACTTAGCATGTAAACTGGGCATTTAAAACAAAATGGCCCAGGGAAAAATAATTTAAAAACGTTAGAGTGAGTGGACAAAAATAATTTAAACAATTTAATAAATACGTACTTTAAATACTTTCCCACATTTCAAATTTGAAACTTAGCTGCACACAACTTTGATAAACCATATAACTTAAAATCCAGAATCGTATAAGAATGGACAAACCAGCCTCGCTGGTTAATCAGATAAAGAAATCTCGTAAAAAAGGATAAACCAGCCACGCTGGTTAATCAAATATATAATTGACAAAAATAAAATAAGAGGAAGAATTATCACCATGTAAGAGGAGTCTCCAAGGCTCAGGTCGGTGTCTCCCAGGCTAGCTAGCAATAAATAATAATATCTGATCGGTGCCTCCCAGACTATAGTAGCATTCCACGCTAAGCTCTCGACTCATCTATGATGAGGACCACTAATAAAGGCTAGCTAGTAATGAATAATAACGACCCTAGTATGGTGACTAAAAACATATGAAATCACTTAAATCCATAAAACTTCATCAAGATCATGCGAATGGTATGATTCCCAACCGTACTTGAAAATTATCATAAGAAATTAAAATAAAATGACGTGTCTCACACATCAAATTATTCCCAAAATCATATTATAAGCAAGACTTAATTAATAAGTAAAAACCGTAAATAATATCTCAATCCAAAATACTCGCTAAAATTATAAATAGTGAACTACCGAAAATCTCATTCTAGGAAATCTTTTATAAATTTCAAAGTCCACAAATAAAACAATCATAATGAAATTCATAATTTATAAATAAAGAATATCCAAACTCAAATACCAAATTAATAATCCGAGCTCAAATCCATAAATCATGACCAACCATTAATCAATGCTTCAAACTCAAATAATTTCCAAGATCATCTCATAAGCCGAAATTATAATATAAGCTAAGAAAATAAAATAATAAATTATAAAATCTTGTATGCATATTTATTTAAAACCAAAATGTCCACTCACAAATTTAGGCATAAGCCCGCCGATATCCAAATCGCCACTCAAGCGAGGTCTTCTCCAATCCTGGCACAAAAACAATGCTTAGGACCAAACTTCAATTCCAAAAAATAAATACTTGAATATAAACATTTAAATCTCTTCCACTTAACCCAATACTCTTACTAGGGTTAAGCTTACCGAATTCACACCAAACTCCACCACAACCTTAATTCATCAATTCTAACATTCTAGAATAGATACCAAGGAAATCTAATGGTTCGATCTTCTTAAATTACCTACTAGCAAAACCAACTTGAAATTGCCCAAACTTCAACCAACTTCAACCTAAATTCACAAACTTAACATCAATAGACTCATCTCATCATACTCTACCTAATTAGCTTGAAAAACCACCCAAAAGAGGCAGCGCCGCCGTCTGCTCCGCCGGCAGCGGCGACCGGCAAGCCACTACCCCGGGCACTTCCAATGCTTACCAAATTTTAGGACAATCATCCTCTCAACATTCTAAGCAATATTCATAACTACCACATTGACTAATTTCAAGCCTAAACATGTCAATCGAATCAAAACATAAAAATCTCAAATTCAAAACACTAGAATTTCACACCTTCGATTCTCCTTACCTAGCTCAAGTTAGGTTGAATCCTTTTGAGGGTTTGTTGCACAAGAGGAGAGCTTCCAAATGATACTAGAAGCTCCGGCTATGGCGGCCGAAAAAAGAAGTTTTGGCGAGAACACGTCCACGGCACAGCCGCGACTTCGCTGCGAAACTACTCCTTCATGGCGGCGCGACACCGGCTGCCACCTACCTAGATTTGTAGAGGATTCTCCGAGCTTCAAATAAATACCAAGCACGCCTCCTAACTCGGCCGGATGGCGGAGGACAGAGGTGATGAAGTCGCCGGCAGAGAGAGACGCGGGAAAGAGGAGAGAGAGTGAGGGTGAGTTTTCTGATTTTTACTTTTTGACTTTCCATCTTTGGACCTTTTTATCCCACCGACCAAAAATAGTAACTTTAGTTTTTACACCATAACTTTTACATACGAACTCCGATTTTAACGTATAGCATGTCTACGGATTTGTATTAACGTTCTCTATGACTTCCTTAAAGAATTTTTTCCAAAATAATTTTTTTACAAAAAGTCAACTCTACGGTCCTTTCATAGTAAACAGTTACTTAAAACAGAAAAAAAATCAAAGTAACACAAAAGTAAATATCCGCAAATTAACTTAAGAACCGGGATGTGACAGCTGAACCTTAAGATGATGATCTTCTATAATAATTGAGTTCAATACCAGAAATCTTTGATGATTGTCCTATAGAATACTGATGATCATGTGTTATCTTATAGAATACTGCTTCGAATATCCTATATTAATTTGTACTGATCTCATAGTCTTAATTTGAAAGCTCCTTATATGTCTTCACTTGAATATGGATGTGGATTTGGTCTTATTATATGTAATATTACAGTGAAGTTGTTGTATTACACAAAATGTTTGATGAATGAATTGATTGTGTCAAAAGGCTAGATCAAAAATTTGTTGCACCATCGAGTAAATTTTCTTGAATATACAATTAGCCCATGTGACATTTCTATCATGGCTCCGCCACTAAATGTAATAATAAGAAAAATGCATGTTTTAAGTTACTAGTGATGCTATTTACAAAATAGGTACTATTGCACCATCTAGTTTCCATTAAAGAGTAAAACCACACCATTTAATGGAGACGATCACTAATCACTTTGCTTATATCATATTGTAAGGTGTAAAGTTAGAAACCAATCGTTCACCATCTTCTTTTCGCTCTGCTCCCATCCACCCTTTGTACAATGGCACCACTTCTGTAGGTGTGCGTCATTTACGTAGTTTTCTGTCACCAAGTTGGTCGTAGAAGGTCGTGCTAGCTCAGTCAGGATCTGGCCAAGGATATATACATGTACAATTCCCCTTGTCAAATGGTCAAGTGTGTGTCTATATATATATATATATTTCTCAGCTGCGGACGTCTGTACCAATGGTCTTATTGCGGATTTTTATTTTTCACCACTTTTTGATCGAATTTCCTCATTTTCACTGTCCAATATCTAGATAATATTGTGTAAATCATCTATATAAAATTTTAGCCAATTTAATAATCGTTAAGGCTTTATTCCGAAATAGAAGTTTCAGCGGAGTAATTTCTATTTCGCTTTGTTGCCTAGCAGCACTTTGTTATGGGCAACAACCTCTTTCTATTCCAATGTGTATAATACCAGGAGATCTCCATAAGAAGAAGCTAACACCAGCAGTGCAAATATGCTTGGTGCTTTTTTGCTGTGAATCTCACTTCTGCTTCGTCAGGATTTTCTGGTCTTTCTTCTTTGATGTGAACACAAATGCATGCGTTATAGTCCGATTATTATCTGACCCATATAGTTAATATATGAACTAAAAAAACTATACCAATCAATTGCCAAGACATGAACTCGATCAGAAGCTCTCGCGCCACTTAGCAACCTTGGATTGCCTGACCTAACAAGGCCACTGGCCACTCCAAAATTCGATCCTAAGACCACCAAGCAGCTGAGCAGGACTTCCAATTGGCCAAAAACTCCACTACCCTACACGTGTCAAGATTCTATGCCCCCAAGTTTAAAACGGGGAACCGACCCAGTTGGTTGAAATAGACCCGATACCTATATAAAGCTTCATTCTGAGACCGTCGCGAATTTCGCAGAAGAAAAAGAAAACGAACAAATTTGGCAGGCATGGCTTCCACAGCCAGTGGTCAAACGAACAAATTGCCTAAGGCTGTAGGGCCTCAGTTCGTCCAAAACAAAGATACTCTTCAAGTTATGATTTTCTTTGTCGTTTATTATATTTGATTTTTGTGAATCTCGTTCTCAAGCTATTGGCAAATTTCTTTTGGTTCTGGTAATTGCTGATCAATTCACCTTTTTGAGTAATTTTGGCAAATAGAATATTAGTGATTCATTTTAGTTCTTAAGAGAGTGAGTAATCTCGGTTGACATCTTAGGATTTCCTACTCTTTTCTCATTTCTTTCTTCACATATCTCCTTGCATAAACAACTTCTTAGTTTCTATTTTTCTTCCAAGATCCAGTTCTTCCTTTAGCACTATCTACATATGTTTATTTATTTACTTTTTTTTTTTTTTTTTGGGTTTCCATTCATCCCTAACAGTGTTACCATGAAACAGCCACCAAGGCTGTGGAACCATATAATGGCTCCCCTTCTCCCCATGATGGTACGGCTCTCTTTTTGTTTGCAATTTTATCTTAGATTTGCTTGTTAGTAATACTAGGCCAAACAACTTACTGTTTGTATTTTTTTGTTCTGAAGCAGTTGCTGTGCCTTCTTTAGATAGTCTTGATCTGAACGGGAACTCCGACAGTGACACCAATGACGAGGATGATGACTGTAAGTTTTATACTTATGCTTTTGTAAGGTTTTCGAGGAATATTATCTGTGGGTTTCCTTGGATTCTTTGTGTTGACGAAGATGATTTTTTGTTAGTTTTTGTTTGGGTGTGAACAATTAATGGTTTTTGAAGGGAACTTCCCCTGCCCTTGACCAGCATGCTTATTTTGGTTTTTACAGTAGCTGTTACGGATAGCTTTTTAACCTGCATGATCCATAGTAGGATTGCTATTTAGGCAACTCCTTCCCTTCTTATCCTTCTGGCCTGAGGTATCTCTCACCCTCCTATATTCTCTTTCTTCTTTGTTCATACGATCTTTGCATTTGCAATATCTCCGTAGAATTTGTGGATCAATTTGTTATGCTTTTTTCTTTTGTTTTTGGTACTGTGAGGAGATTAACTGGAATATTTTTTTTTCTTCTTGTGGTAGATTTTGATCGCCTCAGTACTTTGGTTAAAGATCGTTGGACATATTCAGACTCAGGTATGCTTCTGATATATATTTTCGGATATATATATATATATATATATATATATATATATATATATTTTCAGTTACCTGTAATTTTCTTGGGGTGTGCGTGTGTTTTACCTGTTTCATTTCGGACGGGCATACATGAGTTTCCAAATGTGCACTATGTGAATGGACTTCCGGTAATAATTACCTTTAAACGAATATGGCAAAATTTCAGTTGATTTCCTGATGTCTTGCATCTTTTCAGACGATGAAGAGCATTTGTGTCCAGATAAAAATCTGTGGTGATTTTCTGGTTTCCTATAATGATCTTCTGGCTCTTTGAGAAGGAGAAGTGGTGCATCTTTTCCTATTATCCGGTTTCCTATAATGATACTCCTGCTCTTGGATGTAGCTTGTAGTATACATGGGTATGTTTTGTGGCTATGAGAAAAAGTACTTTCCTATTACCTAAATGTATCGTTGGTCAATGAAATTGTCATCCATAACATCAACTGTTCTGAGGATTTCGTAATATATAATATTGCAAATGTGTAAACACAAAATTGTTATTGTAGACTAGTAGAGTCGTGGGGTGCTACATTCGGTTTAGATGAGACTTTTCTCAATGCTTGAGAAATTTTGAAATGATAGAATTTATAACTCCTTCAATTATAATCTCATTAATTATGAATTCTATTGTTTGGTTGTTTATATCAAGAATTTGAACTAAAACGGTTAGTGATTACAAGGGATGAAAACTTTCTCATAGCTGCTCCAACCTTTTGTAAACCCCTACTTGCCAATATGTGTATTATAGGTTGGATTTTTAGATTGAAACGCATTTCATTGATGAAACATCCTCCACAAGTCATCAACTTGTTGGATGATTTGTGTGAAAACTCCAGGCTAGTTTTAGGAGCATAATTATTTTGTTTTGTTTTCTTTGTTGGGCTTTTGGCCCCCGTATAGGGAGTTCTATTCATACATCCAAACTGACACTTGGACCTTTTCACTTGATATTCTATTGTTTGGTTGTTTATATCAAGACTTTGAAGAACTAAAACAGATAGCGATTAAGAAGGGATGGAAACTCTGTCACAGCTGCTCCAACCTTTTACAAACCCTAGCCTCCAATATTTGTATATATCTATTCTTTGAGATGACGTCATCTACAGTAAATAACAGTGTTGGGCTTGGGCTTTTCCTTCTCGGTGCTGGGCTTGGGCGTGTTCGAGCTTCTAGCGTCTTCTCCCTAAATCTCTCTAGACGCTTCTCGCTTCCTCTGTTGCCCGTCTCCCTAGACTCTTCTCCCCTTCTTTGCCGCTCAAGAGAAGATTTGCTCTTCTCATTTTCTCTCTCGCCCAATATCTCTCTCTGTCTCTGCTCGGAGGTGTGTGCTCTCCTGAAACGAGAGCAACCTCCTCCGTCACAGCCCAATCCTGTCGCGCCAAGCTAGAAGGCCTCTCCCTCATCGCCGACCAGGACCGCGGCGTCAAGATGCAGGCTAACCCAGCCAGACGCGCCTCCATCATCACCGCCTAGACGCTTGGGCCTGCGTCTCTTTCTCTTCTAATTCTTCTCGATCTCTCGACACTCCTCCACCTCATTTTCCAATTCTTTTTCTTGCTGGGATGTTCCAATTCTTTTCCCCTCTCTTACCCTTCTGCTCTCTCTCTCTCTCTCTGTTGCGGTTCTGCCCCGCTTATGTGCCTCTTTCTTTCGATCCCATAGAGCTGGAGGAGAGGCCATTTGACTAGATCAAACCCACTTCAGGTACTTACTGGTTTACATGTTTATGACATGAAAGTTTGATTCCTTAGCTCTAATCCAACTTCAGCAATCAATGTTTGTTTTGATAGCTTCTAGGTTTGGTTAGTGTTATTGGGTTTTGTTGATAGTTCATCTGGGTTGGTTTAGTTGGAGCAAAAATGAGTAATTTAGTTTGATATTTTAAGGTGCAGAGTGTGATCGAACTCAGCTCTCTCTGTGTCTTTCGATTTGATGTGAGCATGAGAAGCATCGGTCAGAGGATTGAATTTGATCTTGGTGTTTGGTTAATCTTATTCTGAAAGTGTTAATCTTTAGTTTCTCTTGGTTTTGATCGCAGCACCTGCGTGCACCTAATTGGAGCAACTTTGGAGCAAAGAAAACTCTCTGTAATAATCAATATCTTGGTCAATGTAAGTATTAATGTATATTCATATGTTTCTGTGGTTAGAGATGGTGATTTTTTCTACAAGTTATATGATTTAGGTCAATTGCTTTCGAACTGAGATTTTAGTTTGTTTATATCATGGTCTTTACATGGAAGCAATAATTATGTCTCATGGTAGTGTAAACTAATATCAAAAGTTTGAATTTTGATTCTTCATTTACTGATCAACTTGCATAATATCTAATTTGGCCTCTACTGAAACAAGCTTCATGGATGTTAATTTTTGTGAGTAAGGATTTTACTTTTCTTATCATACAGTGTCTATTCTATTGTTTGCTTGATATTATCTTGATGATGAAACCAATTGATGATGCGAACTGGGAACCTGATATCATTTATGGTCGTGAATCTGACATGACAGATTCAGTTGAAGACTAATCCGAGAAACGAATGTAAAATGGCTTATGGATAATGAAATATCTTTTGTTGATTCAGCTGATGGATCTGGTCCTTTGCTCACATATATAGTTTCAGCTTATCGTTCTTAGTTTATATCTCTAATTTATTTCCAAGACAACATGCTAATTTTCTTTATTGTACCTTTTCAGAGTCTACAAAGGCTGAAGAGAAAGAACATGTTGAGGATTCAAAGTACAACGATTTGGTGCTAAAATTGCAGGCTAGATTTGGTGTATTTAATTTGATTAAATTTGCTCTTTGAATATTGAGGTGGTTCTTCGACTTCTTTGTATTTAGATGCCATTCTTATAGATTGATTCTTTTATTTCAGACGGTAGTTGCTGCTCTATTTACTAATATTTACAGCCTTAGGGTTTACGAAGTATTGCTGCTCTCTTTTATTATTAAGTATTAGTATTGTTTCTCTACGAATTCGTAAAGATTTAGTTCAAATGTTACATTTTAAGTATTAGATTCATTAAAATGATATAGTTAATTTTTCTTGATTGTTAAGGTGCACTTATAGTCATATATTCTTATGCTTATGTGTGTTTTCTATATGCTATGCTTCAGGTACAGAATGTTGTTGCTTGAACCAGCCAAATTGGTGGGAGAGAAGTGTTTAGAAGTGCTCTACATCACAAGTATATCCATTCCACATACTACAATTTATGTCCCTTCGGTGTGGGAATGTAGAGTGTGAGCTCTTTTGTTTCATATATTATTTAGAAATGTGAGCTAAGGTATACTATTTGCAAAGTTAAAAAAAAGTTGTTTTTTACTATACCGTCCAACATACAGATGGATGCATAAACATATACATGATAGTTAGCATCGATAAATTACAAATTCTTTCATAAGGTACAAACATTATATATTATCAAAAAAGCTTAACAAAATTCATTTATTATTTTGCTTTCTTATGTGAACTCAGAGTAGAATATGTATAAGCTGACCGAAAAAGATACTAACAAGTTATTCTTGATATTTGTATTTTTCTTATTCTGATCATGTAAAAACATGTTTATAATTATTTCGTAAAAAAGTACAAGTGAATTATTGAGATCGCTTAGAGCTCAGATTGGAATTAGTTCAAACATATAACGACTTATGAGTTCTGTTTCATCCTCCTTTGTTTGTCGTATGCAGATTTTATGCAAAAGGTTCTCCAACTCACATGTTTACCACTGTTCCTCACTTTGGTCTTCTGCATTGAACTTAGTTATTTTTTGTTACACAGATTTGTACTCCGGTAATATCGATCTTCGCATCTTTATAAACTTGGAAAGTTATTTGTATTGTTAGAATTATACTAATTCCACTTTTTGTGCTCTGTAGATTTAAATGGTTAGGGTTTATCACAGAAGTCACAAAATCATATGATACAAACTCTCCAAAATTCAAACCCGCAGCAAAGCGCAGGCATATTTCTAGTTTACTATATATCTATTCTTTGAGATGACGTCATCTACAGTTTTTAACATTGTTGGGTTGGGTTAGGCTTCAGTGTTGGGCTTCAGTTATTCCACACGTGCTTCTCTCATCTTCTGGTGTCTTCTTCAGCGGTCTCATCTTCGAGACTGTCTTCAGACTTCACTCACCGCCTCTTCAAGACTATCTTCACAGACCACTCACCGCGAAGCAAGTTCATCGTCTTCAACAGCTTTCTTAACCTCTTCTGTATCTCCCTCGCCTCAGATCTTTTCCGTCGCGACCGCCGCTCAGGCCTCAGCCCCAAAACCAAAACACAACCGTCGTCTTGCTCATAGTCGCCTTCTAGCTAGCTCACGCCGAACTGGTATGTGACTTTTCCTCTCTCTCTCTCTCTCTCTCTCGCTTTGGTTAGAAGAAATAGTCCTTATGGTCTTTGAATTTATGCGATTGATAAGGCCAGTTCTTCTGTGGAATTCGGCTTCCAACCTATCATTTTATGTTGTTGCGTTCTGTGGATCTGTAATGTTTATGGTTAGAATTTTGGGAAATTTTAATGCAGAAGGTGTTCGAGGTTTGATTTCGCCGATCACTCTTATTGCCAGTTTGGGTTTCAATCAAGCATCAAAGGTTTTTGGTGAATTCAGTTTGGGTTTCAATCAAGCATCAAAGGTTCCTTCTCTGAAATTGTGTTTTTTTTTATGTTGATTTTGTATTCTAGGAGTCGTTTATCTTTTTGGTTCAATTTTAGGGCAATTTTCACACATCACTTTCCTTCTGAATTTGGGTTTCAGTCAAGTATTGAAGGTAATTGGGGTTTGGCTATATCATGGTTTTCTTATGTGAGATAGGGATGCGAAGATCACCGATGTCTACTTGGCTGCTCAATATTGGTTGCTTCATGAAAGTTTTTAAAAAAGAATTCAAAACCACACAGATTTCTATGGATCAAAGATTTTTTGAGAAATCTATGGATCAAAGATTAATGTCATGTGCAACAGAAAATCATCACTGCCATTAGCTTATTCAAAAAGTGCAAAATTATCCTATATAAAGTAGATAGAACAATTCCCAAGTTCTGCATCTTGCCGGTAGAAGTTTGGAACCATTGGTTGCATTATAGCAGGATTTAAAATACTTTTGATGAACTTTTGATGACATTTGTGATTGGTATGGCTGTTGGACTCCATGTATAGTTTCACAAAATGTACTATAGCATGTACCATATTATGATTTCCTTTTTGTTCCAAGTCTGAGGATTATTTACATGTGATGTTTGTTCAAGTTTTAGCATGAAATAATTCTGTTTTTATTTTTTGCAGCAATATTCCATTAAATTTTTTATGGTTTTTGTTACTGATTTTACTACACAATTTATATCTTCAGTCTGGAATATAGAAGTTGGAAACTTCTCTGATTATGTATCTTGGAGTCTATACCTGGACACTCTGCTCATCAGTACCCTATTCGGACTTCTATATTGCCTTTTTCATTACAACGATAAAAATGCAATGTTTTTGTGTGTGTGTGTGTGTTATTGTCAGATCTCTCTGTAAGTTATTCACTGTGATTAGGCTCTCCTAACCCTCTGCTATTTCAATTTACAGCGGCAGCCAGTCACATAACTGTAGATAGAACAACCGGGAATACCTCAGACGAGTTGACCTAGAAAGTAGTCTGTAAGTGTAGAGCTGTTTTTTGTTCAAAATGAACAATTTGAAGTTCTATCTTTTGAAAAATGTAGAATAGACAAGTCTGCTGAAAGCACCAGCTTATGAATTATGTAAATGGAAATATGCAACACTGATCAATCAAATGTACCCCCAGCAATGCGGGGGCACATTTCTAGTGTGTATACTGGGTTGCATATCATTGAAACGCATTTCATAATTGAACTTATGCTTTATGATATGAGAGATCTCTTATTTTATGTATCTATCCTTTGCATTGTTATAGGTCTCTTGTTGTAAAATGGTATGTTATATTGTTATTGTTTGGTTACATTCAAGCTAAGGGATGCCCAGCTTGTTGAATTATGTCCCTTAGAGGTGGTCTGGGCCTAGTCCTCTCTTCTTTTGTACTTATTTATTTCGGCTAAGGTTGAAGACTCCGATGAGGCGGATGAGCTAGCCCTTTAACTGCTTACCCAACAAAAAAAAAACTTTAGGGTAACATTCTCACTTATAAAAATGTTAATTGATCATGTTCTTATGGACTTCTTTTTTGCCTTGCCTCAGCCGTTTAGAGGCAACGGTCACAGAAAAAACCCCACGAGAGGTGGCGCGTATGGCGTTTCTAAAGGGCCCTCCAGCCCTCTGTCGTGACGTTGTTTGTCTTTCACTCTCCAAGTCTCCATCTTTTTCCAACCAAACTTAGAAACTCCATCTTCAATATATCTCCTCCATTCCATTGTCTTCGTCGTCAGTCAAGTTACTCACATTCACACACTCAAAACGGGTCTGCAATGTATTTGCCCGGTTTTCATGTAATAGCAAGTTTCAACATGTACCTCATTTTCTATGATAGATTATAACCCTGTAGTTGTACCTCACGGATCGGCATGCATCACCATCTTGTGGGTTGAGATGGATTGTTTATCAGGTTTTCTGTTCTGGGTGCTCCTTGATCTTGTTAAATATTGTTGCTTGACTGCTTGGAAGGTATGGAAATTAGGTTGAGAGTAATGACCTAACTTGGAATGCACGCTACACGGTTTGACAAAATGCAACGAAATAATACAAAAGGAGACAAAAGTTTTACCAACAGTTCATTGATATGTGGCATTGTGGTGTGTGTGAATGTGTGAATAATCGGAGTGTTTTGATATTATATGTTTGTTAAATTTTGTGATTCAAGGGGTTTTGTAAGTTTTTGAAAGGAGGGATCTTGAAATCACAGAAAAGGACATTGACAAAAGGGTTCATGGGATCAGCGGCTAGGAGCGTTTTTGCTATTTAATATGCTATATATATTGCTGCCAGCTTCCAGCTTCCAGTTACCCTTTTTCTTAAACCATCGTTTGATATTTGATATGTCTCTGCCTAATTTGATAACCTACTTGCTCATTATATAAGAGCCGCAAACGACTTTGACACTTCATTTCTTGCTCAGCACTGTCAACAGTTTAACACTGCACTTCAAATTTGCAGTTAAAGGTCAGTTTCTTTTGGTTCAACAAGTAAACTCGATATTTCTTTCATTATCATAGACTAATTCTTGAAGGGATTTATTTGAGTTGGTGCTTGATTTTCTTCCCCATTGTCACTCGCTTCTTTTGAGTCCATTCTTGCATTGTGTGAAAAGAAAAAAGTTCCTTCTCTGCCTTACAATGCTGAAATCATAAACTCAGGTATTAATGTATTATGATCAACTGGTGGAAGTTTCTTGCCCTGTCCTGGTTGCTTCGAATTATTTCGAGTTAAGTTTTCAGGTTCCTATTGTTAATAATGAGATGTGGAATCAGAGTTGTCGTTTCGAGTATTGTGGCTTGAGCTATTGTTCTTATGCAAACTCTTTTTCTATTCTGTTTAATTATTTGTCATATTATTTTATATATACTAGAGGAAACATCATTTTACTTTGTATATGGCGGAGGAAGTTTGTCAATCTAACAGTCTGCACCTCCATGAAACAATATTGGTTGAAATGAAGCTAAATGTTAGTCCTTCATTAGTTCATTTTGCAGAATGAGGACATCTGCTGAACTAGTTGAACTTGAACCTACTGGTGCGATTATTCTTTGGGAAGAAGTACCTGTGTCATTGGAGCAAAGGAGATTTGATCACTTGCCAGAAAGGAAAAAGGCTCTGCGAGCCCGTTATGCATATGGCATAATCTTCTTAATTACAAATCTTTGTGCTTGGTTTGTTCGTGACTATGGGCAAAGGGTGTTACCTGAGCTCCACTGTACGTAACTGTTCTCCCCTTTCCAAAAGATCTGGATTTCCTTCTTGCATAAATTTGATCAAATGTTATGCAGAACACAAGCTCCTAATTTCAATACCGTGAGTAACTTCTATAATGCCGATGTCCCTATGTCTTACTCTCAGTTTCATTTTTTCCCCTGTGATATCTCTATGTTAAATCCCACAAATATGTTCGTCTGCATATAAACAACATTTAGATACTGGAAGTGACCAATTCCACACGATTGGGACCAGAAAGGTATATATAATTATGTCAATATATTCTGTTTTTGTCTTAAATTTCTTTTGCAGATTTGAAATCTTGTGGACATGGTGGAAGTGATTGTTTCCATACACAAGGAGTTCTGCGTGTGAGTTTAGGATGTTTTGTATCTTTTTCTTGCTTGCATCGTTGGTTGCTTCTCAATTATACTACACATATACTTAATATTTATACTGGCTACAGATTGTAAGAACTAGTATCCTTAACATTGAATTCAGATATTTTTCTTTCTAATGTTCCTGACAACATGTAAAACAAGAAAACTATATAAAGCTCGCAATGCATGGCATTCTGGGTGGTGGGGATCAAAGTTGTTCGTATGGCTTGTATCGATGATGATTCCGCTATTCTGCCCTTCTGATTATATTCATATATATGGTAGGTTCATCTGAGAATCAATTTACATACTTCTTTCAATCATGTACTCTTTTATCTTTCGTCATCTTTGATCATATATGCATCACTTGAGAATGAAACTTGAGTCACCCTGAAGATTGGGGACTAATTTGTTTCTGTGATTCTTCTTTGCTTTGTTATTATTTGGAAAGGTGTTCTAAATTAACAGGCTTATTCCTATTTGCAGGTGAATTTGCTCGTGTCGGTGCAGGGTAAATTTTCAGAGTCTTTGTCCAATGTTATTGCATGTCTACACTTGCATGAACTGTTTGCTAGGCTGGACAAGGCCATGTTTAGTGCTTTCTTGTAACATGTAGGATGGCCGAGCAATGTATAATTCCAAATTTGCTGTATTATTTGGACTGCTTTGCGTTTCTTTGCCTTTTTATCTAGGAAAGAATTCAGAAGGAGAAAACTTTTTCTATGATTTCAAACAGAACTAAAGAAAAGCAAACCAGAATGATAACTATCAAACCCATACTGTGTTAGTTAGCAGTATTTTGGAAATTTATTTGGGAGTTTTAAAACTCATTAATTGTGTGAAAAATATAGAAGACAGAAACTAAAGGAACAAAGCTTGTGCATTGTTGCATTTGAATACAGCTATTCCTACTTTCGAACTTGCATTTAGATTTTAAACATGATTTCATCACCTAACTGAAATGAAGGTGCATTCATGTATAGGAGAAAATATTATTAGATCATAAACTATCAATTTCCTTTAAGTATTCAGCTCACTTTCATTATGATGACATACGGTACTTGCTTTTCATGATAGGATTTTTCTTGTTCTCCAGCTTATAAGTGTGATCCAGTTTATTAGATGGTGGAATAAGTACTGGATGCCTGAGGAGCAAAAGAAGCAGAGGTCTGACATCTTATTAACTAGAAAGTTACATTAGTTCACACCTTTGAGTGCTATCAGCCTACTATCAGTTTAGTGGTCATCAACTGAACAGAATAATAAAGTAGTCCGGGGTTCACATCCAAAACTAATTGGCAATAGATGGAGTGACTCAAACCCTCATAAACCACAGGTAAGGTCCCATTTTCCTGATGTGAGATATATATCTCAACACGTCCCCGCATGTGTAGCGAATCTTCAAGCCTAAACGTGGATAACATTTGGGTGACATGGAGTTTGTGTGGCCATTTGGGCTTCACACGTAGACGTGGGTAACCTGCTCTGATACCATGATAAAGTAGTCTTGGGTTCACATCTAAAACTTATTGGCAATGAGTAGAGTGACCCAAACCCTTATAAACCATACGCAATGTCTCATTTTTCCAAATGTGAGATATATATCTCAACACAGAAAAAGCAGGGCACCGTACGTACTAGAAAATAGAAATTAAAGACATACAAATGAATATAATAACAAAATATAAATCATTTTGAATGCCCTAAGATAAATTAGATAGCTTGCTTTGAAGCTTGATTACCAATCTAAATAAAGGCGCCCCAGCACTAAACCAATCAAGGACCCAGTTCAAAATGGGAGTCACAATTACTTGTCAAACTTACACATTATTTTCTTAATAATTTCAATTATAAGTAAAAATGTCTTGGTAAGTAAGTTTCTGAACTTCTTTGGAAATGAGACAAGCTGCTTCTATTGGTTATAGCTTTAATATATCTTGTCCTGTATTCTCTACAGCTGCTCCCTTGGATTGTTCATGTCTACATTGTTCTACATTGGATCGCTGTGTGGAATTGTGGTTATGTACTCATCCTATGCGATGAAATCCTCCTGTTCTCTCAACATTTTTTTCATCATATGGACTGGAGTTCTACTTATCGTAATGATGTCTGTATCCCTACATTCTAAGGTTTATTACTAGTTCATACTTAAACACCCTCATTATAGTATGTCTCCTCGAAATTCTATCTGATGCATTATTAGTTACATAAAATGGTTGCTATTGTTTCATTCTCCTTCCTAGTGGCTTATGAAGTCATGTGCATATGCTTAATGCAGGTAAACAGAGGCCTTTTATCTTCTGGAATCATGGCTTCATACATTGTTTTCCTATGTTGGTCTGCTATCAGAAGGTTAGGACTTCAGGCCTAATGCAACTAGTATATAACTATATTGTTAGCGTGAGTCATGGAGTTAGTTTAGGAATGTAAATTAATTTGTTATTACTTTCCTATTCTGTATGTGTAGTACATAGTACGTAGGGTTTGTACAACTTGTACCTCTATATATAGCCTCCTCTGTGAGACGAATAATATATCAGAAAATTCATTCTCCAAACCTTGTTATATTTGACTTGGTATCAGAGCAAAGATCCGAAAGGACTTTGTCTCTTTATTTTTCCGCTGCAAATTCTTCGTCCGACGTCGGTTATTTGTCAGACGATTGTTTGTCTTTTTTTTTAAATAAACCTCATTGTTAGGGTTTATTGTCTCGATCGTCGAAGTTTTTTCCGACTGTTCTCAGTTTGACGTAGGCCCCTTGTCAGACTGATTTCTTTTTGCTGCTCAGCCCTCTGCCGCCGCATCTTCTTTTCCAAAAGTTGTTGCCGTTGCTGTGTCCAGGCCGGGATCCAAGTGCCGCCCCGCCGTCGTCGTCTCTGCCCCGCAGTCGACACTGCTCTTTCTGCCCAGCGAACGCAGCCGTGCCCAGCGGACGCAGCCGTGCCCGACGCCGTTGTGCCCAGGTCTCAACGCTGCCGCGCCGTCGTGCCCAAGTCTCAACGCTGCCGCGCCGTTGTGTCGTGTCGATCCGCTCTGTCACGACGCAGCCGACGCCGCACTCCTCGACCCGTTTCTGCTAATCCGACCCGACCCGTTTCTAGTCCGACCCGGTTCAGTCACCATTTATTGTCAGCTCCAGTGCACCGACAGTGCAAGTGCACCAGGCGCAGGTTTATTCAGCCCTTTCTTGTTTTTTGCTCCATAAATTACTGATTTGGTATTTGTGTTGCAATGGGTTCTGGAGTTGAAAGTTCTCAGGGGAAAGATGTTCAGACAGTTGAAGTATCCGTCAAGAATTCTGAAAGTGGTTCATTTGGGGGTGCCAAACTCAATGGAACCAATTTTCAGAAATGGAAGAAAATCATGACGGCTCATCTTCGAGGGATGCACAAGATGGGGCATGTAACTGGGACAATTAAGGCCCCTAGTGAAAGTGATGTTGATGCTTACACTAAGTGGGAAGATGATGATGGTCTTGTGATGTCAGTCTTGTACAAGGCCATGAATGAGGACATAGTCGACCTGGTGGAACAATGTGATACAGCTCAGGCGATCTGGAAGACACTGGAAGATTTATATACTAATGAGTCTGATTTCATACAGGTTCATGAGTTAATGTGCACTGCTTCTTCAATGCAACAGAATGGGCAGCCAGTGGCACAGTATTTCACCAAGTTAAGGAACATTTGGGCTGAAATTGATACGAAACGTCCTTGCAAGATCAAGAACCAGGAGGATCTTGTTTGGTACTTGAAGGAAAAGGAGCTTGAGCGAGTTCATCACTTTCTGAGGGGTCTTGATGCAAAACACAACAGTGCCAAAGGAGAGCTGCTCAGAATGACAGAACCTCCTAACCTGATTACAGCTTTCACATATATTCGTAAGGATGAGTCTCAGCAGGAAAGTCTTACTCAAGCACAACTTGAAGTCTCTAGTCTCACTATTCAAGCGAGAGCACCAGCCCCACTCCTTCAGCATTCAAGTTCAGTTCCACTGAACAAGCAAGGACCACCACCAGGCTTTGGGGACCAACCTCGTCCCCCTTGCTCTTATTGCAAGGGTGACCATGCTCGTGAGTCTTGTTGGAAGTTGTACCCTCATCTTAGGCCTAAGAGGCCTACTTATCGTCCCAAGGCAAGAGCAGCTATCCAGTTGGTCCAAGAACCAGACATCTATGGTGTATCCGGACATGACCATCATACAGCAGAAGGCGCCACACCCACAGCATCAGTGGCTGGTCGTGGTAAGATAGGTATGGCCTTAAATATTTCTAGCTTTGTTGGTGGTGATACATGGATTATTGATTCAGGTGCTTCAGATCATATGACTTATGACAAATCTTACTTTACTGAATTATCCTCTCCACCAGTACCATATGTTACTAATGCTAATGGTGAAGCCTTCCCTGTGTTAGGAAAAGGGTCAGTTTGTATCACTCCCACAATAGTGCTACAAAATGTGTTATATGTACCTGCTTTATCTCATCATTTGATATCTGTCTCACAGTTAAATGTTGAATCCAAATGCTCTGTGACCTTTTTTCCTATGTATGTGATTTTTCAGGATCTTCTCACTGGGGAGTTACTCGGTCGGGGGTACTTGAGGGGCAGGCTTTTTCGTCTGGACCAGACTTATGTGGGGGCGAAACCAGGAGCACAGCCACGGACCGCTTTAATATCAACTTCTGACAGGCTAAGTGAAGTTTGGTTGTGGCATCGTCGCTTAGGGCATCCATCTTTTAGTGTTATGAAGAAATCCATGCCTTCTTTGTTTATTGGTGTGGATGAGTCAGTCTTACATTGTGAAACATGTGTTTTGGGCAAGAGTCATCGCTCAACCTATTCACCTCGTATTTCTAATAAAAGTGTCGTTCCTTTTGAATTAATTCATTCTGATGTTTGGGGACCTTCAAAAGAACCTACTGTGTCAGGTATGCGATATTATGTGTCATTTATTGATGATTGTACACGTCTTACTTGGGTTGTTCTTCTTAAAACTAAGGATGAGGTTTTTCCGGCTTTTCAAGCTTTTTCTTCCGAAGTCCAAAAACAGTACAATGCCAAAATTAAAGTTCTTCGCTCTGATAATGGAGGGGAATATGTAAACCGTGTCTTTCAATCTTTTCTGCAAACACATGAGATTATCCACCAGAAAACGTGTCCTTACACACCTGAACAAAATAGGGTCTCTGAAAGGAAAAATCGTCACTTACTTGATATGGCTCGTTGTATTCTCTTCAGTGCACATTGTCCTAAGGATCTGTGGGGTGATGCTATCATCGCATCTACCCATCTTATTAATCGTCTTCCATCTAGTGTCCTCCTGGGAAAGGTACCATTTGAGGTACTAGCTTCTTATGTCTCTTTACCTTCTTTTCATAATCTCCCTGCTCGTGTTTTTGGTTGTGTTGCATTTGTCCATATACCAAAGAGTCAAAGGTCAAGTAAGTTGGATGCCCGGGCGCTGAAATGTGTGTTTGTTGGTTATGGGGGACATCAGAAAGTATATAAGTGCTATCATCCACCTACTGGGAAGTATTATGTCACTATGGATGTCACTTTCTTTGAGGACATGAGTTATTATACCTCTTCTGATACTGCTCTTCAAGGGGAGCATTCATATTTTGAAGAGCTGTATCATGGAGAGGGGGAGACAGGTCATTCAGTTGAGGTTACTGATGCATCAGCTTCACATACACTAGTCACTCCAGATGTTCAGAGACCAGAAGATGATAGACAGGCACCACCAGATGATTCTGGTGCAATTGCTCCAGAGATTCAGGAACCAGAAGCTGAAAGTGTTCCTGCCCCTCCTGCCTCGCCTGCTGTTACTAATACCCCTGACTCATGTCTCCCTGGTACAGAAGATCTTCCATCTGAGGTTAGTGATTCTATTGGGGTTAATACTAGTGATGCTAATAGTAGACAATATGTGTTACCAAATAGGTCTACTAGGGGTAAACCAGCAAAAACATATGAACCTACCCTTCAAGCCAAAGCTAAATATCCAGTGACAAATTTTATGTCTACCAAGAGATTGTCTAAGTCATATGAATCATTTGTGAATCAAATATCTGCTGTATCAGTACCTAACAAAGTGCAGGATGCGTTGGGAGATCCAAAATGGAGGAAAGCAATGGATGAGGAGATGGAAGCGTTACAGAAGAACAATACTTGGGAGCTTGTATCCCCACCACATGAAAAGAAGGCTGTTGGATGTCGCTGGGTGTTTACAGTGAAGCATAATCCAGATGGGTCAGTGAGTCGATATAAAGCACGCTTGGTAGCAAAGGGATTCACTCAGACATATGGCATTGACTATGATGAGACATTTGCACCAGTTGCAAAGATGAATACTATCCGGGTATTGCTCTCTCTTGTTGCTAACTTAAACTGGCCTCTTAAACAGTTTGATGTCAAGAATGCTTTTCTTCATGGAGAACTTGTGGAGGAAGTGTATATGGATCTTCCACCTGGATATAAAACTGCTCCTTCAGGTAACTTTGTGTGCAGATTGAGAAAATCTTTGTATGGTCTTAAACAATCACCTCGTGCTTGGTTTGGAAGGTTTTCACAGTTCATGAGGAAGATTGGTTATAAGCAGAGTAACTCAGACCACACATTGTTTCTCAGACATCAACAGGGGAGGGTAACAGCTCTGATCATATATGTTGATGATATGGTTGTTACTGGTAATGATACTATTGAGATGGATAGATTGCAAAAACAGCTAGCCACAGAGTTTGAGATGAAAGACCTAGGTACACTCAAGTACTTCTTGGGCATTGAGGTAGCCAGGGGGAGTGAAGGCATTTATCTGTGTCAAAGGAAGTATATACTTGATCTATTAGCAGAGACAGGTATGTTAGATTGTACTCCAATTGACACTCTTATTGAGCAGAATCACCGATTAGCAGAGTATCCTGATCAGGTACCTACCGACAAGCCTCGTTATCAGAGGTTAGTTGGACGTTTGATTTATTTGACACACACCAGACCTGATGTTGCTTATGCAGTAAGTGTGGTGAGCCAGTTCATGCATAATCCCAGTGTAGATCACATGGATGCTGTAGTGAGGATTTTGAGGTACTTGAAGTCAGCTCCTGGGAGAGGAGTAATGTTCTCTAAACACAGCAGTATTCTTGAGGTTTGTGGTTTTACAGATGCAGACTGGGCTGGAAATATTACAGACCGGAGGTCTACATCAGGGTATTTTACCTTTGTGGGAGGTAATCTTGTTACTTGGAAGAGTAAGAAGCAAAAGGTGGTGGCCCGGTCTAGTGCTGAAGCAGAATATAGAGGTATGGCTCATGGAGTATGCGAGTTGTTATGGCTGAAGAATGTGTTACAAGATTTGGGGGTCAAACCCAAGTGTGCTATGCAGTTGTATTGTGACAACAAGGCAGCCATTGATATCTCACAAAATCCTGTACAACATGATCGTACCAAACATGTGGAGGTTGATCGTCACTTTATAAAGGAGAAGCTAGATGCAAAGATCATTAGCTTTCCTTTTGTCCCTACAGAGGAGCAACTTGCAGATATACTCACAAAAGGAGTTTCTAAGAAGGCCTTTTATGACTCACTTGGCAAGTTGGGCATGGTTGATGTATATGCGCCAACTTGAGGGGGAGTGTTAGCGTGAGTCATGGAGTTAGTTTAGGAATGTAAATTAATTTGTTATTACTTTCTTATTCTGTATGTGTAGTACATAGTACATAGGGTTTGTACAACTTGTACCTCTATATATAGCCTCCTCTGTGAGACGAATAATATATCAGAAAATTCATTCTCCAAACCTTGTTATATTTGACTTATATAACTTCCAATTCAGATTTACTTATGGCATACCTGCGACTGTTCTTAACTCTAATATGTATATTGTGCATAAATTTTTCTGTCGAGAGACATATATGTCAAATTTTATAATTTCATACCTAAAGCCAGATAATTTCTTGGTTCTTTAAGCATAAGGAGGTCTCTAAAAATGTTTAATTCAAAATAATTCAGTACATGAAATTTCGGTTGCAATAGTTTTGATAGGATTAAAATAGATGAAAGAACATTAGGGAAATCAGATAGGTATCTAGTGTTAGTATTTATCTGAGTTTCTACATGATGAAATGAGTTAAAGCTACATTTGTTTCCGAATAGCTTTTCATCAGGTACGAAACTACTAATACAATTTGCATTGCAACTTCAAATGATGTATTCTTCTGGGTTTAACACATGACTTCAGTGAACCTGCCAATGAGGAATGCAACCCACAAAAACAGGAGAATGCTAATGGTGACTGGACTACCATACTAGTAAGATTGCTCGTGTATTTCATTTCTTTTTCATAATATGAACCACAGTTATTAGAGTTTACTTTCTTTCTTTTTTTATAAATTAAAAAACTGGAAGTCTCAATTGAATTAAAATATAGATGCTGACTGATTTCATTATCCAAATTACATCCACGATGAATACGTTGTGTAGGCCTTTGTAGTTCTTGCATGATGCATACTGTAGAAACATACTGTTTCTAAAATTTAGAATTGTCAATATCTACATGAATAGTTCAAGAAAATATCCAGTTATCAAGAGAAGAATGTTGTCAAGGTTGAGTTGTAGTATTACTCCACATACTTAATGAATGACATACACCCAATTTGTTTAGTATGCTGTGTTAACACTCTCTCACTTGCAGGGCTTCCTGATCGCAATATGTGCTATTGTCATGGCAACTTTTTCCACTGGTGTTGATTCGCAATCATTTCAGGTGAGTAATTTTATGTCTACAAATCATTATTCGTTTGGTTGCTATGAAATGGCACAGAAGCAATTGAAATCTAGGCTTAAAATTCCATTGATCTACTGAAAACAAAGTTTACCTGTCATCAAGTTTGATACTTGGTTCAGAATGGCTTTGCTCAGGCAATTATTCAGTGCTGTTGGACCCAAAACAAAAAGAAAGTACATATTACTTGTGGACATAACTGAGAGTTGGTTCAAACTATTTAAGGATGTTTCTCTGAATGCTAAAAGGCTAAAAGCATCCCCATTTTTGGTCTGCGTTACTTTACATATACTAAAAAGATTCTCCTGTGGTCTGCAGTTTCGCCATTGTGAAGTCCAGCATGAAGATGACATCCCTTACAAGTATGGATTCTTTCACCTAGTATTTTCCTTGGGGGGCATGTATTTTGCAATGCTATTCATCAGTTGGAACCTCAATAACTCAGCTAAGAAGTAAGGTTCCAGATTTACCATGCTTTAGGCATTCAGATTTCCTTGTCTGAAAACTTTCGCTTCATTTCGATCATTGCAAATAACATTCCAAACCCATTAGGTGGAGCATTGATGTTGGCTGGGCTAGTACATGGGTAAAGATTGTCAATGAGTGGTTTGCAGCGTCGATATATTGTAAGTACCTGATACATTGTTCTAGAATTTCATATTTTTAATTCTGATGTCTATACATGATCTCAAGAACCTTCTTCTAGCCCTCTTCATCAGGATGCATTAGATTATGCATAAATCAGAAAGATGAATAAATTACATAATTATATTATCCCATTTGACATTTCTGGTAAAAGAAAAATAATGCCCTATCAGAACTATTCAAATCTGGCTGATCAACCGGGCTGAATGATAAAGAAAAATTTCAGATAACTTGAAAGATGGTGAAATGTCTGGTTCATATCGTGAATAGGAACTTTTGCTTGAAGAAGTTATCACTTCAGTCAAACTGGTGAACCAAAAAGTAAACTCCAGCAAGGAAATGTTACTTATAACAACTTTTGTTCTGGATTTTCTTCCAAACTTTTCTGCAGTATGGACATTGTTTTCCCCAGTTCTCAGGCAGTCCAAAGTTATGGATCATGAAGAACCTATTCAGGAGATTGATAGCTCAGATCTGGCATGAGTTAATATAGAAAACGTTGCGTATCTCCAACTCTCCATTATCCATTGTAAACATTATTCTTTGTGTATCTATATTCTTTTAGCCATTCATTAAAGAAAGAGAGAAGTAGGAGTATTAGATATCCATTGTTGGGACATCAGTAACAAGATGCATGCATACAATTGTTGTGTATACTCTAATGTATACAGTTTAGTCCTGGAAACCTGCTTGTTTAAATAAATCAAATACAGGATGTGAAATAATTGATTGACTATCAGGTCAAGTGGCTATAAAGAAAAGACTACTTCAGTCCATTTTTCTTTCATTAGCTATGGGATTTGGTTTGGTTGTACCCAATGCACCGGTGGTAAAGCTACCACTTCTTTTATTTTTCTATTTCTTTGCAAAACAGCCTAATCTAAGAGTGTACCAAAATATGAAGTTGATCAAAAATTTTATATCTTTCAATAGTCAAAGTAGTCAGTCAAACCCATACACATCAGCTCCAACCATTCTGCATGCATGAGCGATTAGCTGACTATAGTTTCCCAAAACAGAATGATGCACATTCTCACTTTATAACAACTCCTTCTCTTATAGTCTCTCTATATAAAACCAGGATCCCTTGTCCAATTGAAAACACACCAAAATACTTACATTCTTCAATCCTCAAAACCCCATAAGAGACAAACTTCAAGTTCAAGATGGTGAAGCAATTATCATCAATCTATACCATTTTGCTTTCTATTCTAGTTGCCTCATCACTACTGGTCAATGCAACAGTTGACCCTGTCAGGGCCAGTGGACATGAACCATTTCTTGAGATTTACATGCATGACATTCTTGGGGGAAGCAACCCAATAGCTAGGCCTATAACTGGCCTGCTAGGCAACATCTATGGAGGTCAAGTGCCCTTTGCAAAGCCAATAGGGTTCCTTCCACCACAAGGTGGTGTCCCCATCCCTAATGCCAGTGGTGCTCTCCCTACTGTAAATGGCATCAATGGGATCCCTCTGGGAACCGGCTTGTCAGGCACAACATTCTCGGGAAATCCCATCTGGCAGGCCCAGACACAGTTGGGTCCTGATGGGCTGAGCCTGGGCTGAGGCACCATCACCGTCATTGATGACATTCTCACCACAGCACCTGAGCTAGGGTCACAAACTATTGGTAAAGCACAAGGTGTTTATGTGGCAAGTTCAGCAAATGGGTCAACACAGATGATGGCATTCACTGCTATGATTGAAGGAGGTGAATATGGTAACAGTATCAACTTTTATGGTGTGTTTAAGATTGGAAGCCCAATGTCACATTTGTCTGTGACTGGAGGGACTGGGAAGTTCAAGAGTGCTAGTGGTTTTGCTGAGGTGAGGTCACTAATCCCTTCTGGCCAACATGTTACTGATGGTGCAGAGACTCTGCTGAGGATCATTGTCCATCTAAGCTATTGATGATGATCGGACGCTATGGAAGTTTTAAACCGAGTCTTATTTGTTTGATTGAAGTGTAAACAATGTGGATGTAACCTTCTTTTCAATGTATTTCAAGTTCTAATTTTTTCATAGTACATTCTCAGTTTTTGTAGTATTATTTCTCATTTCTCATTTGAGTAGCTAATTTTGCTATTACATAGTAAAACAGAATACGCAAGGAAACAAAAATCAGACTATTAACGTCTGCTATAATATGCAAAAGTTGGCAATACAGCAGCTCATCTGGTGTGTATACTGAATGTGATGAAAGAAAAACTGCAGTTTGATATCAATATTACAGCCTCTTTAACAGAATTGTCAACACACTGTCTTCGATCACTGTCCTAACTCCTTAACTTGCGGACATAGTTCAGAAGTCTTGAAATGCCTCAGTCAGCCTGTTGAATACAGTAGATGTAGCTAATTGAGAGTCGATGATGTTTGACAAAATCTTTATAAGAGATGGTCAAGTACATACAGTTTGAATGTCATACCAGTAACTATAGAGATGACAAGAGTGACATTAGTTACACTACAGATTGTGCACTTCTGGAGATCTGGCTTGTGAGTTGTGAGTTTGTGACCAATAGCTTCAGAGTGGAACAGACAGATTAGGAGTTAGAAACTAGAGCTGCTTCTACTCCTTCTCTTTCGTTTATACATTTTGACAATGCACAATTTTTTTGGTTGGGATTAAAGATAAATTTTCATTGACAATGAGACATATAATCAGGTGTCGGATTATATTCGTTTTCATGTAAGCTTTTTTCGTTGGTAAAAATCTCTTTTTATGACAATAAACTCGTAGACAACTGTGTATTCTATTTTTTTTTTTTTTTTTTTCAAAAAAGGTTTAGCGAGTCTTAGGGATTGACAACTTGTTCTACATTTTCAATTTTTATGGGTGATTTTTTTGCTTCATCTACTATCTACATGAAAATTAAGGTGCTTAGAGTCGAATGTAATATCCAGTGTTTCATAATATGTCTTTCTGATATCTTCTGCTGACCTACCGATGAAGCTACATGATGGTAATAGTATGGGTTCTAGTACTCATGGCACACATTCGTTTTTTTTTTTTTCTTAACTTCTAATTAGTGAAAATAAAAACAAAATGCAATTACCAATAATTACAGATTTACAGAGATTGTGTTCTGGAACCAGTGATGCAACAAACCCATTTCCATATATCATCATTATATGTGACCAACACCTAATTCACCTAAACCAGAATTCAAACAACTGTTACATATAATACAGAACTAACAACTGCACCTCCTGAGTTTTGTGTCTACTCAACCACTCCATGTGCCCATCTCCTCTATATATATCAAGAGCACTGCTCGTTTCCAATAAGCATATTCAGCAAGAAACCTAAGAGTTCAATTCTCAAGTACGACATTTTCATAATTCTCAATTCTCTAGTCTTCGATATCAATCTCTCAAGATGTTCAAGCAAACATTTTCATCTCTTTTCCTTGTGATGCTACTTGCGAATATGCACACAGCATTTTCAGTTGATCCTGCAGCAGAACCCGTACTTGAATTATACATGCACGACATTCTCGGTGGCAGTAGCCCTACAGCTAGGCCAATCACTGGCTTGTTAGGTAACATCTACAGCAGTCAAGTCCCCTTCGCCAAGCCTATAGGATTCACTGTTCCAAGTAATGGGGTGGCTGTCCCTAATGCCAATGGTGCCATTCCAACTGTAAATGGCGCCACCGGTCTCCCACTAGGAACCGGCCTATCTGGTACAGCTTTTGCAGGAAATACAAACAACCAGAACCAGAATGGCAATATCGCAACGCAGCTAGCAGCAGATGGATTGGGGCTGGGATTCGGGACAATCACTGTCATCGATGACATACTGACTTCTAGCCCTGATTTGGGTTCACAAACCCTTGGAAAAGCTCAAGGTATTTATATGGCAAGCTCTGCAGATGGATCAAGACAGCTGATGGCATTTACAGCTATGATGGAAGGAGGGGAGTATAACGATAACCTCAACTTCTTTGGAGTGTACAAGATTGGAAGTACCATGTCACAGTTGTCAGTGACTGGTGGCACAGGTAAGTTTAAGAATGCCAATGGAATCGCAGAGCTGCGACCACTGATTCCTCCAGGCCAACATGCAACTGATGGTGCAGAAACATTACTGAGGGTTACTGTGCACTTGAACTATTGAGAACTCTTGCTTTGTTTTGATTTTTACAGTGTGTCATTGCATTGGCTACAGGTGTGCTGTTAAATCTCAGTTGTAATTCTGTTTTATGTTTAATGTTTAATGTGTTGTGCTGAAATGGACATGCCTAATTGAATTAAACTAAAAACTCTCAATCATATCTTACTTATTTAAAATCCTTTGTGATACATCGTTGTCATTGTTTGTTTTCAAGATATTTATATAGAATTAACTAGGTTATTAGACCATCTTCGACCTGAATACAAAAGGAGATTCGCGTAATATAAAACTATAATAAGGAGGACAAAATCAAGAGGCACAACCATTCTATCAGAAAAACCATCATAATCGTTCAGTATGATCATGGCTCTTTCATAACCATGGTTCTCCTTTTTTGACGCGAATTACGTCTCTTTCACGAAACCTTCAAAAGAAAAGGGGCCGTCCCGGTGGTAGCAGAACAAGAATAAAAGCTTGATTGAGAAGTTTGATTCCATACTACCAGGAGCGGTGATGGAAGAGAAGGAAGCAGCGTCCGAAGATGAGGAGGGCTGATTTCCAAGTGCGACTAGCAAAGATAACCCTAGCATAGTTTCTCTCTGTGTTTAACAATGAAAGGTAGACCAATGAGTCTTTCGCCTCTATTCGTTGAGAGTTGTACTATGTTTTGGGTGCAGTAAGTTACTTTGTTTTATTTTGTTTGCTAATGTCCATGTTTTTGGACGTGGTTTTGAGGTTTGCATTTCAATTTATAGTTTGTATTTTGGATTCAAGTACTTTGTTATTTGTGTGAGTAATTTTCAGATTATTCAGGCATTGATCGTTCTACGATCATTAATTAGCTTTATGCCTAATGGAGTTATTCCAGTTTTCTCTAAAATATAAAATAGAACTTTCTTGTGGACATATGAAATCAAGTTTTTTAGCTATTTTATATAAAACTAGGTTACCATATATAAATATATAGTATATGTAATAATGTTCATGCTATATATATAATACGTAAGGAGTGGTTCTGATAAAGACCATTTAGTTGAGGACTTCTTCGTTTCACCACTTTTTCAATCGCATATTCACATCTCGACCGTCTAACTTATAGATATATATATATATATAAGTAGATCATCTCTACAAAATTTTATCCAAATTGAAAATCGTTAAGGCATTCATAAGTATATTTTACCGATTATAAACTTTAACGGTTCCTGATTGACAGATTTGGATCATCTATTGATTTGATTTAGTTTGATTCCTTAATGATCACTAATTTAGCTAAGTATTTGTAGAATTGATTTTCTTATATAAACCTAAAAACTGAATGGTTAAGATGCAAAAATGTGATTGAAAAGTGGATGTAATAAACCATTATTGAGAAAGTTCTCAACTAGTCCTCAACCAGTCCTCAACCAAAGGTCTTTATTAGAACCCCTCCCAAAGTATGTATATATAGTATATGAAAACGTTTATATTATATTTCTTAATATAAATGTATACGTATTGAAAAAGTACTGTATGTAAATTAATATTTAGATAGTCGGTATATTCTGTCACACCCTAATTTTTGAAAGGATAATTTTTAAAAATTTTGGCATGATATAACTTAAAATATTATAATCTCAAAACCTGTTTCAAACAAACTTCATGGAAAATTAAACTCAATGCGAAAATGAAATACCTCAGATTTTCATATCATTTTCCTTATATTTTTCCCATATTTAATGAATGATTATTTATGAAAATTATTATGGGGTTATGCCAAGTTGAAGTTTCGGAGTTATTTAAGGTGCTTTGATTTTTAAGATATCAAAAGTTGACTTTATTTTCAGTTAGTATTTTGCCAAAACTCCCTTCTTGAAAGTTGTAGAGTTTGTCGATACGAGTTCGTAGACATGCGGCACACCTGAAACGCATGTCGTATGAGAAAGTTTTGGTTAGAGGAAGTTAGTTTCTGGGTTTGTAAAGTGTATAAGTAGAAAAATGTATGTGGGAGTTTTTTTTTGGGGAACCCTAAAGTCAGCTCTCTCTCTCTCTCTCTATCTCTCTCTTTTCTCTCTTTTCTCTCTTCTATCTCTTCTCTCTCTTCCGCTCCCTAGCTCACCCGCACACCAAACTTTGACCGGAGCTATCTCCACAGTCCGGCCACCGATTGGACCGTCGTCTGTCCCATTCGACTCCCTCAGGTGCCATCTTCAAGGCTGGGCAGCTACTATTCGGTGTAGCGCGTCAGAATCGAAGCCCCTTGCCGGAAAAGGGAGCTGCTGTATTCTGTTTGGAACCCCCATATACGGCGGCGACAAAGGGCAAACCTAGGTGAGTTTTAATCCTCTCCTCCTCTTGGTAGTGCCTAGGCATAGTTTGAAGCAAGTTATTGAGGTTCTGAGCCATGATTTTACAGATTTAAGTTTGAAACCGTTTTGGGGTTTCGTGGCGCTTTTCGGCCCATTTCCGGCCGAACCAAATAAAACCTTTGGTATTAAAGTTGTTCTCCCACTACTGGAAAAAAGCTATTAGGCGACTGAAGTAACAAAATTCGTCTCCGGGGTACTTAGGTGACAGAATTTCCGTCGCCTAAGTGGAGTGAGGTAGTTGTCTGGGCGACGTAAAATTGATTTACGTCAAGTCAAAATTACTTAGGCGACGAAACTGTTTCTGTCGCCTAAGTACTTCAGAGACGGACGTTTTCCGTCTCCTAAGTACTTGGGTGACTGATTGTTTAATGTCAAAAAAAATTTATTTTTTCCCTAGGCTACGGAATCATTGGATTCGTCGCTAAAGTGAAATTTAAAAAAAAAAAATAACATGGGCGCGGAGTCCGCTGGCACAAAGGGTGAACGGACTCCGCTGGCAGAGAATGGCGCGGAGTCCGTTGGTCCAGAAGGCGCGCGGACTCCGCTGGAGGAGAAGCCCGCGGACTCCGCTGGCACAAAGGGTGCGCGGACTCTGCTAGCAGGAAAGGGCGCGCGGAGTCCGCATGCAAACAGGGGGCGCGAAGTCCGTTGGCATATAGGGCGCATAGAGTGTAATACCCCAGTTTTTCATATCATTTTTTTTCTTGTATTATTCCCATTTTAATGAAGGAATATTTATGGAATTCTTGTTGGTGGTGTGATTTTTTGTAGTTTGGGAGTTTTCTTTTAAGTTGCTTTGACTTTTAGGAGGCCCAAAGTTGACTTTATTTTTCATAAGTTATCTTCTAAAACTTCCTTCATGAAAGTTGTAGAGATAGTCGACACGAGTTCGTAGACATGTGGCACACCCAAAACGGAGGTAGTATGAGAAAGTTATGATAAGAGGAAGTTAGTTTCCAGGTTTGGAAACAGTACAAGTAGAAAATTGTGGGGGAGTTATTTTTGGAAACCTAAATATCTCTCTCTCCTCCCTCTCCCGAACTCCTTCCGCTCTATTATCTTCTCCAATCGGTTTCTCCGCCGTCCGACCACCAAACCGGTCGCCACAGGTCTCATTTGGTCCGCACCAACCTCCTCTCCATTTCTGGAGCAGTCCCGCCCGCCGTCGCGCCGCCTGGAAGCCGCCACGGAGCGGCGGAGCTGCTGCGGTATCACCGGAAAACCGGTGATTTCAGCGGCATTTCGGGTGAAAGTTTGGTGAGTCTTGCTCCTCTCCTTCCTCTAGTGTTGTTTGTACGTCTTTGATGATCTAAAAATCAAGTTTTGGTGCCGGTTTTGCAGCTTTTGTTTTTAGTTTCAATCCGGTTTTTTTCGGGGCGTTTTCTGGTCGATCCCGGCCGAACCAGACAAAACCCCAGGTATTAAAGTTGCTCACCATACTTCAATCTACAAATTTCATGTTGTGAGTTTCTCCTAATTCGGAAGTTTTGGGGTAGTGCATAGGGCTCACTCGCCTCCGCTTGTGGCAACAGGTCCAGCCGAGTTGTGTCCTTATTTTCCTATGGTTAGCTAGTCCTTGCTGCTGTGTTCATGTTGAGTGATAGTTTGGCTAGGTTTTGAGCAAAGTTTGCATGTTAGGACTTAGGTTTATTTGTTGTGGTTTGGTTGAGTTTGAGTTTAGGTTTTGAAGTTTTGAGGCAGCTCAATTGTGGCGTTGAGTTCAATAACCTTGGGAAATTGTTTTCCCTTGAGCTAAGGGTTAGTTAAGGGTATTGTGTTATCCTTTAGTGTTTTCGGTTCCTAAGGTTGGTAATTGTGTGATCTTAGGTGATTGGTGACTTTGTGATTGGCTTGCCTTCGTTTGTGTTGGGGGCTTTGCAGCGGGATTATTAGGTGAGTAAATCTCACCAAGGTTCACTTTTGAACCAAGTTTAATTTTGGTTGTTTGATGATGATAATTATGTGGTGTTATGATGTTTGATTTTGATGATGATTATATTTTTGTTGTTTTAAAATATATGAGTTTGATCGTTAACGGCTCATAGGTAAGTTAAAACGAATTTTCCTATGTATTATTTGAAGTCTCTTCTGACCATAATTCTATTTAATTGTAAGAAGCTATTTTTATGGAATAATTTATATTGTTCATATAATTATAACATTGTGAAGGATATAATCTTATGACGTGAATCTTGTGATGTTGATAAAAATGTTGTGATATGATGATTGTTGGATAAATAGCCTAACCGGGTTCCAATCCCATTTTTGGGTGATTGGTTACCGTTAAGATGCTATTTATTATTTTGTGTTTTGGTTTTGGACAGTCAAAACGGGTTCCAAGCCTTTGACCGGGTGATTGGTTACGGTTAGAAATTAGAGCTCTAGTCCGTCTGTGGATGTAGGTCATGGGGGATACTTGATGGTATCTAGGTCCCATGGGTACACATATTGTTGTAGTAGGTCATGAGGGGTATTTATTAAATATCTGGGACTCATGGATACGTGTTATTTGAAAGTGTTGGATTTGTGGTTTTATTCAATGATATAATTGCTTTTGTGAAATTTCTAGGTGTGAGAAATGTTGTTTTTTTTAGTTTACTCATACGGGCTTTTTAGCTTACCGGGTTTGTTTTCCTACAATCCCGGTGCACCATTTCTTTGTGTAGGGGTTAGATCTTCGGGTGAGAATCAGCAGGGATGAGGTGAAGGGGTAGGGGCAGGGTTCTCCCTCTTTTTTTTAGACTCTGTATAGTTTTAGAATTGAGTAAACAGTTCTAAAATCATGAGATTGTTCTCATGTTCTTGTTTTGCACGTTATGTAAACAAGAAAGTGTAATATTAAATCAGTGATAGATTTTGTGGAAATTTCTATTCTGTAATTGAGATTAGTTGTTGTTGTTGTTGTTTTAAAAGCAGGTTGGGATGTTAGTATTTTAGGATATATCATGCCAAAAATTTTAAAAATTCTATATCGAAAATTGGGGCGTGACAGTTGGTGTCAGAGCCTAGGTTTACATATTTGGTGATAATCAATACTTCGGAGTGATGACCCGACTGCAGCGGATCACCATCATAAGCTCTTTTGTATTGATAGGTCATTGGGTACGTGAAGGGTAGGTGTCGCCTCTAGGTCAATAGGATGTCAGAGTAGAGAATACTTTGTTAGTGGTTCTCGAATCTTATGTCCACCTTCAGTTAATGCTTTGGTTAATAATTGTCGTATTTGACTTATATGTTGGTTTAAGTTTTATGCATAAATTAACCAAGGTTACTTGCTCCTTAGGTGATGGATCCTCCGCGGGGAAGAGCTAGAGGCCGAGGTAGAGCTAGAGGGGCCGGTAGGGCCAGAGGGGCAGGTAGGGCCAAAGGCAGAGATAGAGCTCCACCTGTGGATGACTTCCTTGAGGAGGTAGTGGTATTGGAGATGCGAGTGTCAGTTGTGGTGGATGATGGTCTACGTCTGGCCAGTTTGGCTTAGGGTATCATTAGATTATGAGCACCTTCCTTTCTTAGAGGTACAGTCTATCTCGTAGCTGATCATTAGATAGAGGGCATAGAGACATACTTCACCATGATCACGTGTAAGGAGATTGAGAAGATGCGTATCGCTACGTTTCTTCTCAAGGATGAGGCAAAGGTGTGGTGGAGCGGGGTAGAGAGATCTCGAGATGTGACCACCCTGACCTGGGTGGGGTTTGTTCAGCTCTTTCGGGAGAAGTATTTTCTTGATATAGTGAGGGAGCAGTTGGAGCTTGAGTTTATAGCTTTGGTGCAGGGCTTGATGACTGTCAAGGATTTTGAGGCCCGGTTCTCTCAGTTGTATCGTTTCGCTAGAGAGATGGATGCAATAGATTTGGCACGGAAGTTCATTTGGGGTTTGCGGCATGAACTCCGAAAGTTGGTGACTTCCCACCGGTTTGCTACTCTAGTAGAAGCGGTGGAGAATGCCCTTGCAGTTCAGCAGGAAGAGGCCATGCATGAGACTGAGAGGCAGAGATATGTTCAGGGGAAGTGGAAGGCCCTGGCAGAGAGTAGCAGTTCAGGGTACCACAGAGGAGGTTTTGGGAAGAGGCAGCGGACTCATCAGCTGGCTCTGGTTAGAGCAGCAGCTGCACCTATTAGGGCTCCACCAGTTAGGCAGACAGCACCTTTGAAGTGTTTTAACTGTGGTGAGCCGGGCCACTTCTCTTTGGTGTGTACGAAGGCCAGAAGGCAGGGATGCTTCACCTGTGGGCAAGCATGCCATTTTGCTAGGGATCACACTCGACCTCAGCCTGGAGGGCAGGGTAATCAGCAGAGGCCATTACTCCCAGCACCTGCCAGAGTGTATGCCATTGGTCAGCGTGGTGCAGGAGTGGAAGGTACCATTCTTGTTTATGATCTGCTTACTACAGTTTTGTTTGATACGGGGGCAACCCATTACTTCATATCTAGCTAGGTGGTGAGGGCTTTAGGCTTGACTCCGACACCCCTTACTAGATCATTGTGTGTTTCATCGCCTCTCGGTGTTTCTATCGAGCTTGGCACTTTGTGTGGTGCTTGTCCTTTAGTGATTTGTGGGAGAGAGATCTTTGCATCTCTGATTGTGATTCCTGACCGCTCCTATGATGTGATTTTGGGAGTGGATTGGCTAAGGCCAAACCATATTGTGATTGACTGTTTTGATATGGTGGTGTCATTTCACGTTCTGGACAGCAGAGCTTTCACTATCGTTGTCATAGGTCGGACACAACCATGTGGGAAGGAGTGTTAGCTCATATTGAGGCTATCGGTAGTACCGTGGGTATTGCGGATATTGCAGTAGTCTCTGAGTTTAGTGAGGATAGTGGAGTTTGCTATAGATGTGGTGTCAGGTACTTCACCGATATCAAAGACTCCTTATCAGATGAGGAGAACTAAACTTCAGGAGTTGAAGGTTCAGATTGAGGGTCTTCTTGAGCAAGGATTCATTAGACCCAGCACATCGCCTTGGGGTGCGCCAGTGTTGTTTGTGAGGAAGAAGGATGAATCACTCCGGTTGTGTGTGGATTACCGGGAGTTGAACAAGGTGATCATTAAGAATAGGTATCCCTTGCCTAGGATTGATGATTTATTTGATCAGCCTAGAGGTGCTACGGTATTCTCTAAGATTGACTTAAGGTCCAGTTATCACCAGTTGAGGGTGAAGGAGGAGGATATTCCGAAGACCGCTTTCAGAACGAGGTATGGCCATTATGAGTTTGTCGTTATGCCATTCGGTCTGACCAATGCGCCTGCTGCATTTATGGATTTGATGAACCGCATGTTCAGTCCTTATCTGGATGTGTTTATGATAGTATTTGTAGATGATATTTTGATTTACTCCAAGACCTTGGAGGAGCATGATAGACATTTACGGATCGTATTACAGGTTCTTAGGAAGGCCAAGTTGAATGCTAAGTTTGAGAAGTGTGAGTTTTGGAAGGATGAGGTCAAGTTCCTTGGTCATGTGGTATCAAAGGAGGGGATTTCGGTGGATCCTTCTAAGGTGGAGGCTGTGTTGAACTGGAGCCGTCCCACTACTCCTACGGAGATCCGTAGTTTCCTTGGGTTAGTAGGATATTACCAGAGATTTATTGAGGGTTTTTCTAGTATTGCCTCTTCTCTGACCAAGTTGACAAAGAAGAATGCCAAGTTTGTGTGGACCAAAGAGTGTGAGAGGGCATTTGAGGAGTTGAAGACTAGGTTGACTACAGCCCCATTATTGGTCATACCTATTAGTGGTTTGGGCTATGTTGTCTATAGCGATGCATCTCATCGGGGTTTGGGCTGTGTGTTGATGCAGCTTGGTGGTGTTGTGGCTTATGGCTCAAGGCAATTGAAAGTTCCAGAGAAGAATTACCCCACTCATGACCTAGAGCTAGCTGCAGTAGTATTTGCCTTGAAGATTTGGAGGCATTACTTGTATGGAGAGAAGTTCGAACTCTTTTCTGATCATAAGAGTTTGAAGTATTTATTCTCTCAGAAAGACTTGAACATAAGGCAAAGGAGGTGGATGGAGTTCCTTAAGGACTATGACTTCACCTTGGAGTATCACCCTGGGAAAGTCAATGTTGAAGATTTGGAGGCATTACTTGTATGGAGAGAAGTTCGAACTCTTTTCTAATCATAAGAGTTTGAAGTATTTATTCTCTCAGAAAGACTTGAACATAAGGCAAAGGAGGTGGATGGAGTTCCTTAAGGACTATGACTTCACCTTGGAGTATCACCCTGGGAAAGTCAATGTGGTGGCTGATGCATTGAGCAAGAAGCCTAGGGGTATAATTGCCTCTATCATGGTGCAGGAGTGGCTCATGTTGGAGACTGCGTCTGAGTTTGGCATTCGGCCATCAGGCAGGAAACAAGGGATTTTCCTTGGAAGCGTCTCTGTGCAACCCACCTTGATTTCCAGGATCATCCAAGGCCAAACACATGATGATTTCTCACGTGCAAAGTTGGCAGAGTTAGTTGTGGATTTGCTGGATGATTGTCTTTCCGAGTGGTCGGTGGGATTAGATGGTGGATTGAGGTATAGATTGTGATTGTGTGTTCCCGATAGTAATGATCTCAAGGGGGAGATCCTATGGGAGGCACATTGGTATCGTTATACGATGCACCCAAGGAGCACCAAGATGTATAAGGATTTGCGTAGGCAGTTCTGGTGGAATGGAATGAAGAAGGATATGACAGAGTATGTGTCCAAGTGCCTCACTTGTCAGCAGGTGAAGACGGAGCACCAGAGGCCTGGAGATATGTTGAAGCAATTACCTATTCCTACTTGGAAGTGGGAGCAGATCTTTATAGACTTTGTGACTGGACTGCCTAAGTCCAAGTATGGACATGATGCTATTTGGGTAATTGTTGACCGATTGACGAAGTCAGCACATTTCCTCCCGGTGTCAATGACCCTTGTGCAAGTTGTATGTGAAGGAAATAGTGAGACTTCATAGAGTGCCTATTTCGATTGTTTCAAATCGAGACCCCCGATTCACTTCAAAGTTTTGGGGAGGTTTTCAGAAAGCCATGGGTACTTCCTTAGACATGAGTACAACATTTCACCCTCAGACTGATGGGCAGACTGAACAAGTGAATCAAGTGTTAGAAGATATGCTGAGGGCTTGTGTCATGGATTTTAAGGGAAGTTGGGAGGATCACCTCCAACTGATTGAGTTTGCCTACAACAATAGTTATCACTCTAGTATCGGCATGGCACCATATAAGGCACTCTATGGAAGGCCGTGTAGATCTCCTGTATGTTGGGCGGAGGTGGGGGATAATAAGCTATTGGGTCCTGATATTGTGCAAGAGACGACTGAGAAAGTCTCTACTATCCGAGATAAGATCCGAACGGCGCAAAGCAGGCAAAAGAGCTATGCCGACTTGAAGAGGAGGCAAGTAGAGTTTGATGTGGGGGACCATTTGTTCTTGAAGGTCTCTCCTACAAAAGGGGTGGTGAGATTTGGCAAGAAGGGGAAGTTGGCTCCCAGGTATGTAGGGCCTTTTGAGATTTTGGAAAAAGTAGGAGATTTGGCTTATCGGCTTACCTTACCTCCTATCATGTCCGGGGTACACAATGTGTTTAATGTATCCTTATTGAGGAAGTATATTCCAGATGCATCACATGTGATTGATTTTGGAACTATCAAGGTGAATGCGGATGCAACCTTTGTTGTTGAACCGGTTCAAATCCTAGATAGATCAACCAAGAGGCTTCGAAGGAAGGAAGTCGATTTGGTTAAGGTGTGTTGGAGTCACCATGATGAGGGTGATGCTTCTTGGGAGTTAGAATCAGACATGAGGGCTAAGTACCCCAAATTGTTTTTGGGTTAGTACTTGTGAATTTTGGGGCGAAATTCCTTTAAAAGGGGGGTAGATTGTAATACCCCAGTTTTTCATATCATTTTTTTCCTTGTATTATTCCCATTTTAATGAAGGAATATTTATGGAAATTCTTGTTGGTGGTGTGATTTTTTGTAGTTTGGGAATTTTCTTTTAAGTTGCTTTGACTTTTAAGAGGCCTAAAGTTGACTTTATTTTTCGTAAGTTATCTTCGAAAACTTCCTTCATGAAAGTTGTATAGCTCGTCGATACGAGTTCGTAGACATACGGCACGCCCGAAACACAGATAGTATGAGAAAGTTATGATAAGAGGAAGTTAGTTTCCGGGTTTGAAAACAGTATAAGTAGAAAATTGTGGGGGAGTTATTTTTGGTAACCTAAATATCTCTCTCTCCTCCCTCTCCCGAACTCCTTCTGCTCTCTCATCTTCTCCAATCGGTTTCTCCGTCGTCCGACCACCAAACAGGTCGCCACTGGTCCCATTCGGTCCGCACGAACCTCCTCTCCATTTCTGGAGCAGTCCTGCCCGCCGTCGCGCTGCCTAGAAGCCGCCACGGAGCGGCGGAGCTGCTGCGGTATCACCAGAAAACCGGTGATTTCGGCGGCGTTTCGGGTGAAAGTTTGGTGAGTCTTGCTCCTCTCCTTCCTCTAGTGTTGTTTGTACGTCTTTGGTGATCTAAAAACCAAGTTTTGGTGCCTGTTTTGCAGCTTTTGTTTTTAGTTTCAATCCGGTTTTTTCGGAGCGTTTTCCGGTCGATCCCAGCAGAACCAGGCAAAATCCCAGGTATTAAAGTTGCTCACCACACTTCAATCTACAAGTTTTATGTTGTGAGTTTCTCCTAATTCAGAATTTTTGGGGTAGTGCATAGGGCTCACTCGCTGCCGCTTGTGGCAGCAGGTCCGGCCGAGTTGTGTCCTTATTTTCCTATGGTTAGTAGTCCTTGCTGCTGTGTTCATGTTGAGTGATAGTTTGGCTAGGTTTTGAGCAAGGTTTGCATGTTAGGACTTAGGTTTATTTGTTGTGGTTTGGTTGAGTTTGAGTTTAGGTTTTGAAGCTTTGAGGCAGCTCAATTGTGGCATTGAGTTCAATGACCTTGGAAAATTGTTTTCCCTTGAGCTAAGGGTTAGTTAAGGGTATTGTGTTATCCTTTAGTATTTTTGGTTCCTAAGGTTGGTAATTGTGTGATCTTAGGTGATTGGTGACTTTGTGATTGGTTTGCCTTCGTGTGTGTTGGGGGCTTTGCAGCGGGATTATTAGGTGAGTAAATCTCACCAAGGTTCACTTTTGAACCAAGTTTAATTTTGGTTGTTTGATGATGATAATTATGTGGTGTTATGATGTTTGATTTTGATGATGATTATGTTTTTGTTGTTTTAAAATATATGAGCTTGATCGTCAACGGCTCATAGGTAAGTTAAAACGAATTTTCCTATGTATTATTTGAAGTCTCTTATAACCATAATTCTATTTAATTGTGAGAAGCTATTCTTATGGAATAATTTATATTGTTCATATAATTATAACATTGTGAAGGATATAATCTTATGACGTGAATCTTGTGTTGTTGATAAAAATGTTGTGATATGATGATTGTTGGATAAATAGCCTAACCGGGTTCCAAGCCCATTTTTGGGTGATTGGTTACGGTTAAGATGCTATTTATTATTTTGTGTTTTGGTTTTGGACAGTCAAACCGGGTTCCAAGCTTTTGGCAGGGTGATTGGTTACGGTTAGGAATTAGAGCTCTAGTCCATCTGTCGGTGTAGGTTATGGGAGATACTTAATGGTATATGGGACCCATGGGTACACATATTGTTGTAGTAGGTCATGAGGGGTATTTATTAAATATCTGGGACTCATGGATACGTGTTATTTGAAAGAGTATTGGATTTGTGGTTTTATTCCATGATATAATTGCTTTTGTGAAATTTCTAGATGTGAGAAATGATTTTTTATTTTTTTTAGTTTACTCATACAGGCTTTTTAGCTTACCAAGTTTGTTTTCCTACTATCCCGGTGCACCATTTCTTGGTGTAGGGGTTAGACCTGCAGGTGAGAATCAGCAGGGATGAGGTGAAGGCGTAGGGGCAGGGTTCTCCTTCTTTTTGTTAGACTCTGTATAATTTTAGAATTAAGTAAACAGTTCTAAAATCATGAGATTGTTCTCATGTTCTTGTTTTGCACGTTATGTAAACAAGGAAGTGTAATCTTAAATCAGTGATAGATTTTGTGGAAATTTCTATTCTGTAATTGAGATTAGTTGTTGTTGTTGTTTTAAAAGCAGGTTGAGATGTTAATATTTTAGGATATATCATGCCAAAATTTTTGAAAATTCTATTTCGAAAATTGGAGAGAAGGGTGGACTCCGCTTGAAGAGAAGGGCGCCCAGGAGAGGTAGGAAGCGAAGAAGAAGGAGAGGCAGAGGGCGAAGAAGAAGAAGAGGCAGAGGGAAGAAGAAGGTGAGGCAGAGGGAAGAATGAGGCAGTGAGCGAAGAAGAAGGAGAGGCAGAGGGAAGAATAAGGTGAGGCAGAGGGAAAAAGAAGGAGAGACAGAGGGAAGAAGAAGGAGAGGCAGAGGGCGAAGAAGAAGGATAGGCAGAAGGAAGAAGAAGGTGAGGCAGAAGGAAGAAGAAGGAGAGACAGAGGGAAGAAGAAGGTGAGGCAGAGGGAAGAAGAAGGTGAGGCAGAGGGAAGAAGAAGGTGAGGTAGAGGGAAGAAGAAGGATAGGCAGAGGGAAAAAGAAGGTGAGGCAGAAAGAAGAAGAAGGAGAGGCAGAGGTATGCTAGGAAACTGGGTAGAGGAGAGGAGAGAAAGAGAATATATAAGGAAAGTAAATTTGGTTCAAATTGATCTGAAATTTTTGGCGGAAAAGAGCCGCTAAAAATTTCGGTAATTAGGCGACGAAAAGTTATATTTTCATCGCTTAAGATATTAATAATTTTATTTTAAAAAAAAATAATAATAATTCCATCGTCTAAGTAAATTTTCCGTCGTCTAAATCAATCTTAAACGACGGAATACATTCGAGTTGCGGACCTATTGGACTACGCACGGGAACGCACGTTCTGGTACCCCTGCTGAGTTCCAGTACAGGGAGTACGAGTGGCGTTGGCTTCTGACATCAGAATTCAACAACCCTCGTAAACAGGTATTTAAAAAAATTAATTAGTTAATTTGTCATTAAGTACGTGCGTTTTAAAATATTTTACTAATAGTTTACTTTTTTCTTTGAAGGCGGTTTCCTGGGTGAACGCTCAGAACCGGCAACGCAACACAAGGAACCATAATGTTGGTTCTAGACCGTTCGCTGTCTTCATGAACGAGGCAGCCAGGGAACATCCATAAGTCAACCGGTACGTCTATACGTACGAGAAGACATATCCTGACTCCTAGGAGGACAGAGGCGGAGCCAGGATTATATATTAAGGGGGGCCGAGTTATAAAGTGAAAATATATAGTATTCAAAAATTAAATAACTATATATGAATATATACAATATCAAAAGGTAATTAACTTTTGTGTATTGGACAGTTCAAAAAAAAAGTTACTAAACTGAAAACAAAATATGAAATTTAGAATTCATTAAATACATAGAGAAATAACTGAAATAAGTTAATCAATTATAAAGTATTTGTACATAATAGAATGATAAAAAAGAAATTATTCATTATAGTGAGTTGATTAAATATGATATGGCAAGAGTTGATTAAGGTAAGATAAATAAATTGGATAAATTAAACTTAGTAACAAAAAATGGTGTTTATAGTTTAATAGGAAAGGAATGGGGGGCCAAACCTCTAAATTAGAAAGTTTTTACATCTAATTATGTCAAATTCCTTGATTAGTAAAGCCTAATACACAAGTTCAAAAAAATTAAGGGGGTGCCATGGCACCCCTTGGTCTCAATATAGTTCCGCCAGTGCAGGAGGATATTGTAAGTCATCTTACGTTTTTAAATTTTTAAATTTATGTAAAAATGTTAATTAATAATTTTTTTCCTATCCATATAGGTGAAGGTGAGGGAGGCTAGTGACGAGGTGATGAGTGCTATAGTGAGGGAGACATGGTCGGACACGCAGGAGGAAGAGATGTCCAAAGCCATGTCCTGGATTGACACTTCGGATCCGACGATTGGGGCAAGGATCATGGGCACAGCCTTCCCACCGAGAGCAAACAACTTCTACTGCCGGGGTCTAGGAAAGAAAGGCGAGGGGGTCCTGAAGACCACTCCAGGATTTCAACGAAAGGCAGCCTCGACCAGCAGCAGGACCACGTCCACGATCACCAGGACGACTCAGCTAGAGTCGGAAGTTTAGAGACTACGAGAACAGCAAGTTGCTCAGGCTGCCTATAATGCCGCGCAGGCAGCCTATGTTGCCGAGATACATGCCATCCAGCAGGCCCAGCAACAGCAGATGTTCCAGTACATGCAGGACTTTACAGCTTCCCAGTTTCAGGGACTTCCGCCTTCGCCCATGCCGCTACCCCAGCCGCCGCAACCTCTGCAGCAGCCCCCAGAAGCGGATATTAATTTAGACGATTTAGATTTTCTGTAGTTGATGAATTATATATTTTTATGTGCTTGTTGTTGGTTATATGGAATTGTTTTGGTGTATTTTGCAGCTTGCTTGGAATGGTAATTCAGAAATTTCGGGGTTTTTTTTTTAATGGAATGGACTTATAGCCGACGAAAAAAGCCTTAATTCGTCGGCTAAAGTTTTTTATTATTTTTTTAAATAAGTTTTAGCCAACGAAATTCGTCGGCTAAATCCCTATAAAGCCGACGAAATATACTATATTTCGTCGGCCATAGATGTTTTTTATTTTTTTTATTACAAACTTTAGTCGACGAATATTTTAAATTATTCGTCGGCTAAAGTTTGGAAGATAACAGACGACAAAAAATGTCGTCGGCTAAAATATGGACTATAGCCGACAAAAAATTTTATCGGCTAAAGTATGGACTATAGCCGACGAAATAATGTCGTCGGCTAAAGTCTGGACTATAGCAGACGACATTATTTCGTCGGCTAAACTCTGGACTATAGCCGACGACTTCTACGTGTGTCGTCGGCTAAAGTCACCACAGACGAGCTTTTCCCGACGAAATGTTAGCCGACGAAAGGTCGTCGGCTAAGATCTTAACCGACGAATTTTTTTAACAGGCCGACGAAAATTTTTTGTCGGCTAAAGTACTTGTCCTGGTAGTGATGCTAGGGTACAAGTTGGTACCAGGATCACAAACTACTAATATCTTATATAACATACTTGTTCAAGTCTATATCATTTAAGTAGTATACACACTATATTTCATTTAGAGTACGTACTCGTTCAAGTCTATAATTAAGATTTAGAGTGGTGTACACACTATATGATTCAGAGTACATACTTGTTCAATTCTATATTTTTTAGGGCACATACACGTTCAAGTCTATTACATTTAGAGTGGTATACACAATGTATATCATTTAGAGTAAATATCATGTTCATCTATAACATTTAGAGTGAGATACATACTATATATCTTTTAGTGTACATATTCGTTCAAGTCTATAACATTTAGAGTGGTATACACACTATTTATCATTTAGAGTACATACTCGTTAAAGTTTGTATAATTGGAATGATTTTATACGTATGAGTCACAAGCGAAGTCAAATCAGCTTAAACTTGAAAGAAAATAAGCATTTAATGAATACATATCTGGATATAATGTTATATAAAAATGATCTCTCTAACTTGAAGTGAAATGTTATATTAAATAAGCATTTAATGAATACATATCATTTTAGTAAAAATGTTACTAAAATGATCATTATAGTAAAAATGATCCCTTAGGGTGTGTTTGGTGTAGCTGGGCTTATAAGAAAAGTTGGCTTATAATAAGCTGTCCTGAGAATAAGTGACTGAAAAACAAAGTCTGTCTGAGTGTTTGGTAAACTGACTTATAATATGTGTTGTTAGTGTTAAAAGTAGTGGAAGATGTTTGGTAAACTTGAAACTAAAAGTGCTTCTAATTGGCAGAATGACCATTTTGGACATGAAACTAAAAGTAACTTCTTATACTATAATTTATCTATGGTTTATTTAACTTTGTCCATATAAATCAATATTTGCTAACTGTTTTTATTAATCATGATGATTAAATGATAAATATTGAATAATTTAACATGAAGTATCAACAAAAAATATCTTAACACATCAAAACATTACTGATAATAACATTAATAATTTGCAAACCATGTCTTAAAGTAGCACGAAGTAGCAACAAAAGAATGTTTAACACATCAAAACATTCATGATATGAACATATCAAAATATTTTGTTCATATGTATCAACAAAAATATCTTGGCACATTTAAAAATTTGTGGTGCTACGTGCTCTCATCAAACTTTGAGCAATTTCTTTTCTTATTGCTTCAATTTCTTATGCAACATTACCATGATTTTCTTCTTCTGCATCATCCATCTCCATCTCCATCTCATCACTTGATATGCCAACCGAATTTTCATCAATATCAAAATGCCTATCATGATTCACATGTCTTCGTATATAATTATGAAGAGTCATGGTTGGAATAACAATCTTTACTTGCTTATTAAATGAAAAACCTTCCATGTTTCTTAAAATATGCCATTTCTTTTTCCAAGCTCCAAATGTGCATTCTATAACGCCTCTAAGAGAAGAGTGTGCTTGGTTAAATACATCATTTTCATTTCTTGGCTCTCGCCCACGATATTCTTGAAAATGTTGTTTTGGACCTTTATAGGGTCCCAAAAATCCATTCATTTGTGGGTATCCCGCATTAACGACATAATATTTTCCTATCAAATAAATTTTCTAAATTTAACAAAATTTCACATTAAAGTTTATAAAAATTTATATAAAAAAAATAAAATGATTACCTTGTGGACGTTTAGGAAACTTCGAATTGGGATTTCGAAGAACCGATTGAAACACCCTTGTATCATGAGCAGACCCTTCCCAACCAGCACATACAAATGTAAATTACATATTAAAATCACACACCGCCATAACATTTTGGGTTGGTATCCCTTTTCTACCAATAAATGGTATTTGATGTTGATGAGATATCGAAGTGGGAATATGCACTCCATCAATAGCACCATGTAGTCCTTAAAATAATGCAAATATTTGTCACTAATATAAACAATTAATATAAACTAATTGATCAATTATAAAAAAATAAATTAATTAAAGTACCTTAAAATGTGGCATATATTTATTATCCCTCATTATCTCCAGCGCAACACTTCTAAATTCTGGATCTAACGGCTTGATCATTTTCTCACCATATGAACACAACATATCTAATGTTTTCCAAAATACCTACTAACGATTTCCCCGGAATGTTGAAACCGTTCTTGAGCCGTCCTATTCTCACATCCATGTCCTAGAATATTTAGTATTAATGCCACTACTTCAATATGACTTATTCTATTTGAACCCAACACCCTAAATTCGGTCTCTAAGTCACTACATAAATGATAAAATACTTCCTTGTGCATTCTAAATTCATTATAACATCGACTTGGATGACCTTGTAATACTTTCATTACCCATCTATTACATGTTTAAGACGATGTCATGCAATAAATGATAAAATACTTCCTTGTGCATTCTAAATTCATTATAACATCGACTTGGATGACCTTGTAATACTTTCATTACCCATCTATTACATGTTTGAGACGATGTCATGCAAGGATTTTTATGAACATAGCTCTCATAATAATGTTGAATGAGGATAGTATTAACTTGTACGATTTGTATGTATATCTCATACTTAACATCATCTTTCTCTGACATTGTTCATATATTCAATCCAACCTGCAAGCATAAATTCCAATTCGTAAATGATCTATTAGTTGTGATGTAAGCAATGAACAAATAGTAAAAAAATTAAAATTAATAAAAAAACAAAAAGATTAGAGATGAACAAGAGGGATACAAATGATACTTTAAATGGGTAAATTCCCATAAAAACAATACAAGAAGGCATACAAATATTGCTAAATTCCAAGCTTAGAGATGAACAAGAGGGAGAAATGAAATTGTTTACCTTTGAACCCTAGTTTCTCAGATTCTCTAGGCAGCAGACGCAGCAAGACGATAGAGGCGCAACAAAGGCCACACAAACCCACACAAAGACCTCTAACAGATGCAAAATGATCTGCATCAACGATGGAGGAGAATGGAGGAAAAGGCAAAGTGTATTTCTCAGGATTGGGGGAGAATGGAGGCGCAGGTCTCGCGTCTCGCTTGGGTTATGAGGGTAATTTGTTGAGACTCTGAAGGGTACCCAACGTTAATAGCAAAAATTCATTAACTCCTGCGATAGAAAAACACGCTGGCTTATAAGGAAAGGGAGGGGATACCAGCTTCTCCTTTTCCTTTAAAAACACATTCTACTTAAAAAAAAAAAAGGATTTTGTACGAGTTACCAAACACTAAAAACATCGGTGCTTATAAGCATGGGAGCTTATAAGCCCCCTCAAACGCAACCTTAGTAGGGTGGAAATAGCCGCAATCTTAAAAAAAAATCATGTCATGTCATCCTTTGATCAAAAGACAATCTTATCCTTCTCAAATTCAAATTAAACAATAATTACACCAAATTTTTCTCTCATCAAGATGATTTAGTTACCTTTTTTATTGAGTTGATTTAGTTACCTTACACGAATTATATTAAATTTATTTCTTTACGATATTAATAAATTTTCATTCCATCTTGTTATTTTGAAATGGATTTTCTTTTCATCTTTGTGAATCAAAATTCTATTTTTAACTTTTTAATTCATCATTCTTTTTTACTTTTACGGTTAGAAGTACAATATATATATATATACAGTCCGGATCCAAAGAGGATGTCTGCACTTGGCTTAAGTGCGGACATCCCTCTATTCTCCACCGGACGACTTCGACGACTGTGCGCCTCCACCTGAGCGGACTCCAACGGCGTCCCTGATCACTTTCTCTTCCTAGCGAGATCGATTTGAAGGTCTGGGCATCAACCTCCACCCAAAACTTCACAAAAGATTGATCTTGCCGGAAAACTGGAATTTGACGGACTCGTCGGGGAGAGAAAGTGATCGGGGACGCCGGTGGAGTCCGCTCGGGTGGAGGCGCGCCGTCGTCTGAGCCGTCCGGTGGAGAATGGAGTGATGTCTGCACTTTAAGGGCGTGCTGACATCCTCTTTGGATCCACTCCGTGAGTGTGTGTGTGTATATATATATATATATTCAATTGAATTCATATATATTTTTTTAATAAGAATTCATATTTTTGAACAAGAATAATTTCAAAAATATATATTTCACATTATATTAGGTATTTAAATTTAATCATGACGAACATAATGAAAAAATGGCTTCAAAAATATTTTATTATAAATAAAGACAAAATAATCTAGAGCATTAGATTTGAGAATGATAAAATTGTATTTTTATTTAGAATTGAAATTTGTTTAGTCCTTGTGGTTTGAAGTCGACATCTATTTAGTCTTTATGGTTTTATTTTAATCTGAATATTCTTTAAAGTCATAATTTTTCATCTAAATAGTCCTTATGGTTTTATTTTAATCTGAATAGTCCTTAAAGTAATGATTTTTCATCCAAATAGTCATTCCAACAATTTTCTCAGTTAAAGGTCATAAGGACTATTTAAATAAAAAATCATGACTTTAAGAACTATTTAGATTAAAATAAAACCATAAAGACTATTTTGATGAAAAATCATGACTTTAAGGACTATTCAGATTAAAATAAAATCATAAAGACTAAACAAATGTCGATTTTAAACTATAAGGACTATACAATATTTTACCATTTTATTTAAAGATGAAATGACATGATTTTTTAAATTGATGATGTGTTTTAGTGACATGTCATTCCACATTGGATTAAGGCAAAAAATCTTAGGTCTTCTTAAGGCATATAATCATTTTCCTTTGATAATGATTTTGTGAGTTATAGCTTAATGTTAGCTATAGCTTATTAAGGCCTAGAATCAGAGGCCTTATATCAAAAAATTCCAATAATGATTTTGTGAGCTATAGCTTAATGTTTTTTCTTTCACTTGAACGATATAATGAAGGCGCCAACATCCCCAAAGAACATTGGCAAAAATTATCTATTGTGTTATGAATATATAGATGTATCAAAATTGTCATAGAAAATGCATCAAGATGTTCTAGTTCATGCAAATGTTTTTTTCTATCTCCTAAATGATACAATAAGGGCGCCACCAGCTCCAAATAATAGCTTTATTCACAACATGTACTATTGACAAAACACATAAATCATTTCAGCTAGATGAAATGTTCTCAAATCTTGCATATTCCAGCTGATAGCAAGGCAAGTTTTGTTCAATAAACAGATATACAACATACTACAAGACAAAAGGTATTTGAAATAGTAGATACAATATATTTGCGATATAACTGGTTAATATGAAATCTAACTAAAATGGTGATAACTCTTGATTGGAATGGTATACACAAACCATTCACCTTATTACTGGACCTCTAATGCTCAGTTTATCTCACGCCTTATTTTTTACCTTTAACGTTCCAATTCTGCCCCTAGAATTTTCAGAAAATCTGGATTTCATTTTCTTTATTTTGTTTTCCTCAATCTAATAAAATCTAAAAATATATACAAATATATCATCAATATATTTGACGCATACCTCCATTCTTCTCATACCACATCCTATATATGTTCTCCTCGATCTCTTTCTTGAGTTCATTCTTTAGGATTATGAATATATATAAGGGTAAAATTATATATATATATATATATGAAAGACTACATTTGAAGCCATAAATAAAATAAATATAATATATATATATATATATATATATATGAAAGACTACATTTGAAGTCATAAATAAAATAAAAATAAGAATGAATAATCACACCACACTATATAAGCATCATGTTGTAGATATTGTTTTTTTTTTCCGATGTAAAGATGTAAAAAAATTGTTGCTGTTTGGATTTTATAGATTTTAGTTTAGTATTATATTTTCACAAAAACTTTGTGATTGTAGGGTTAGTATTGAAATATTTAGTTTAAAATTGAAATGTATGGTGAACAAAGTATTTAGTGGGGTGGCAATAGCCACACTCTTTTTTTAATTGATGATGTTTCTAGGTGATATGACATGCCACATAAGATTAAGACCATAAATATTATGCCTTATTAAGACCCTCTAGCATTACCCTATTTCAAAATACAAAAATTGTTTATTGAGGTTAGTCATAGCCAAATTAAATGGTGCTTTGATTTCCAACATAACTCTCCTTCTATAAATATATTTGTTACATTACAAAGACTAAACTTATGAATATTCATGCAATTACTTTCTATTTGTCCGTTATTCTCATTATTACATGATTTGAATGCTGTCAATTACATGCCTTCACTGTGTCATGATTCTTTTCATCTCATACACTACTATATAAACCCTTCATGTCAAGCTCATCAAAATAGACACAACAAATATTCATCATATTTTCTATTCTCATTTCTCCCTAATCATTCCTCTTATGAGTCCAAGTACTTTCTGAAGTATGCCAAAGAAAGTTATCAAGCGGTTCTAGGATCTAAGTATTGCGAGTATACGCTTACAAGGATCAATGGTTGTTGTACACCTTGGAGTGTAGGGCATAAACCTGTTACACCGAGACATTGTCTCCGAGGGGGGAAATGTACTCTTAAGGGCAATGTTTACATGCCTCAACCTTAAACATTTACCAGATCAAGTTTTTGACGCAGGCTTCATAATGAAAGGTGACAAATTTCGGTGGCGATATTAACATACATCAACCAAAATTTCCTACAATAATCATATGTAAGTTCTGTTCTTGGAAAGGTAAATAGTTGTCAAAGGCTGCGATACTGCGAGACTGCAACTGATTTCTTAAGTTATTTAGAGTCAGCTTATCCATAGTTTATGATAGACTCATTTTATGCTATGTTCTTAATGTATTTCCGATCCTATTTAGCTTCGTTATTTCCTTAATAATGCAATTTCTAGATTGTTTCTATTTTATAGGTCAAAAGAGGCAGTTTTACACAAAAGAAGGCTAAAACGCAAGAATTGAGAGAAATTCTAATCAAAGGAGGATTCCTAGTATAGCAAGAAGTCTCATTAAGTCGCAAAATCTGAGGATAAGTCGTTTAAAAAAATTTCCTGTTTTGAAATGGGAAACTTGTCTATTTCATTTTAAGAAACTTTCTTATTTTGATTTAGAAAGCTTACTATTATTGAATCTGTCCTATTCTAACTTTCCTAAACTGTTTAGGAAACTTTCTTTCCTTATGAGATAGGGAAACCATTTGAAGTCAGGAAACCTAATTCAACTTGGAATAGGAATTTTTGGAACGTGTACAAAAGGAGGAGGACGAATTTTGCAGAAATCAAGGGATTTATGTGTGTTAATATAAATCAGAAATTAAGGGAGATTATTTCCTTTAATTTTGTCATTTAAATTCTGTCATCCCTACCTTATTTTTCTGACTTTACTTCTCTTACAAGAACCCTAATTACGCACCAATAAAGGAAGAAAAATCAAGGATTTTCGTCAAAGGTCTGATTAAAGGCAGAAGAATGAAGGTTCTTCACTGATGTGATTTCCTTTAGAGAACAAGGAACGTACCTAGTCCTTATTCAAGCCTCATGCAATGAAATACTGCACAAGATATTCCAGAGAATTCTGGGGAATTTTAAATCGTGATTTGGAGCAATGATTCACCACTGATGGATCAAAAATTAATCAAGGGCTAGAAGAAGAGCTAGGGTTCAGCCAAGCCAGTATAAAAGGGAGCAAAGGAGCAACATTTTGATCATCATTCATTCACGTAGAAACTTAGAGAAATATTCTAGTATAGCCGAGCAGTCTTCCTTCTCCTTTGCTGAAGTCTTTTCTCTCCTTTGTGAAGCCGTGAAGGACTTCTCCAAATCGGCAGAAACTTTGGAGCATAGGAGCACTGATTTTCATCATCATCTCAAGCTTCCTTGAAGATGAAAAAAGTTTGATCTTTGCCTCTTGTGTTAGTTTATATACTCTTTAGTTATAAATTTCAGAATATGACTTTTGTTTTTGGATTTGGATTTGGTTGTTCACTGTGATTGTTATGGTATTAGTAAATTCATAATGTTAGTTAAAAATCACAGTTGGATCTAGCTCAAACCTCTAGGATAGAAAGAGAACATCGATACGAACCCGTAGCCTTTCGCAGATTCAGAATCGGAGTTATCGATCAAAAGTTATGATCTGTCGAAGTTTACATTGAAATTCTAGAGAGAATTTCAAAGCGGTGTCACGCTCTGGAAGGGAACTGTCTATATATATATATACACACACACACATGAAAATGATATGGAGCGCACGCCCCTTCATTCGTCACCGTCCGGCGTCGACGACGGCGCGCCTCCACCCTAGTGGACTCCAGCAGCGTCCCTGATCACTTTCCCTCCCTGGCGAGTCCGCCGAATTCCAGTTTTCCGGCAAGATCACCCAAAACTTCAAACAAGATCGATCTCCTTGGAAAATAGAATTCGGTGGACTCGCCGGGGAAGGAAAGTGATCGGGGACGCTGTTGGAGTCCGCTCGGGTGGAGGCTCGCCGTCGTCAGCTCCGGATGGTGGCGAATGGAGGGACATGCACACGTGCGCTCCCCATCCGGCCTCTATATATATATTGAGATTTGTTTATGTTGGAAATGGGAGTGTATTTTGTGTCTCATTTTGTATTTAAACTCGAATTAGCATATAAGTCTGTATATGGGTTGGTAATGGTTTCTTTTTTCTATTGTAGTTGATGGACATGGAATTCCACATGACATGTGGATATGGTCGTTGATGTAGACTAATCCGTTAATAGGTGAAAGTTGACTAGTTTACGGACCTAAATAAAACCTCTGATTAGGGTCTATGTAGGTTCTAGCGAGGGTCCGATGACAAAAGTCCGGCGACTGATGACTGAATATACATGTTATGCCCTAAACTTCACTTCTGTTTTTTTTTTTTTTTCATTTCATTTGATTAGTTTCTTTATTAATAAGCTTTGTTTGGGGGTAATAAGCTGATTATCGGAGGTCAATAACTTGATTATTAAGGGTCAGTAACCTGATTATTGGAGGTCAGTAACCTGATTATTGGGGGTCAGTAAGCATGAATACAGTTTACTAACTCTTAATAAAACCTATGGCAAGGGTCTAGCTAGGTTCCGTGAGGGTCCGGTGAAATTCTGATGACATGAGCAAAATACGGCAAGAATCTAGTGTTGGCCGAAGAAAGTTCGGTGACTTGTTCTGGAATCCGGCGATTAGTGTGACAACCGCTAACCGGAGTCCAACGATTGGTAACCAGATTGCGGCGACCAATGACCATAGTTCTGTGAGGTTCTAGCCTCTCTCTATGCATATTTAAGGGGTATGGGTAAAATAGTATTAAAATAATTTTGTTTGTTAAGACTTTAGATAAGATTAGTTGGAATAAGCATAAATTATGTTATTTTAAATTCAAAATTTCAAATAGACCATCTCTTAGAATTTTTGTCATAATGTGGGAACTAAGGTGCCAAAATTGTCCAAATTAGACATTATTTATTATATCTATGTCTTAAGATAGTTGAGCATGATTTTCTTAATCACCGGCCGATCTTGTAAACATGCTCGATTTACAAGAAGTGGAAGGAAATCACCTATCCCCAATTTCCATATCTCAAACCTGTGCCTATCAATTGTAATATGACATATGGAATTCCACTCACACATCTTAACAGACTCTAACTCTGTTAGCTTTTTATTTTTTAAATTTTTACTAGAAGAACAAGAAAAAAAAAATGGGGACTGCGCCCGATATGTGCTGCGGCTTTCCTTCTCCCTTCAACAACCACGAAATCATTCCATCGCCGCAACCTACAAATCCCCTGAAGCAAATTGCAGGTCCCTCAAATCATTTAATATATTCAAATCCATTCTAATTTACGAAATAACGTTTGGTGAATACTATTGGAGTTTGTTTTGGGTGTTGGCGTTCAAAATACTCTTTGGTTATGGAGAATAGATACACTGTCACGCCCCAATTTTTGAAGGATAAATTTCAAAAATTTGGGCATGATATAACTCACAAATAAGACTACATGACCTGCTCAACAAATCCCTACTAAACTTAAATGCTGGAAATGTAAATGTCAACAAAACTCATCGACTGAGTTAAACATTACATCTCCTTATTTACAACTTCAAAAGTCTAGTAAACAGAAGATGCTCACACGAGCTTAAAACAACGTACATAATATACAAATAAAATGTACATCAACTAAACCCCAGCCACTATGCCTCTGCCTCAACCCTGTTGATCAAACACCTACACCATGAATTGGTGCACCGGGTTGTAAACAACAAACCCGGTAAGCTAAAAAGCTCGTATGAGTAATTCTCAAAATAAACTCCACATTTATCACAGTCCAACACTTTAACACATCCAAATAAATTTTGATAAATGAATAAAAACCACACACAACAAGACATGTACCCATGAGTCCCAGATATTTAGAAAATACCCCTCATGACCTACAACAACAAATATGTGTACCCATGGGTCCCAGATACCTTCAATTATCTCCCATGACCTACACTGACAGACGGACTAGAGCTCTATTCCTAACCGTACCCAATCACCCGGCCAAAGGCTTGGAATCCCGGTTTGACTGTCTAACATCACCACAATAAAAAAAAATGATAAATAGCATCAGAACCGCAACCAATCACCCGATTAAAGGCTTGGAACCCGGTTTGGCTATTTAATATCAAAACATAAAATGATAAATAACACCTTAACCGTAACCAATCACCTAAATAAGGCTTGGAACCCGGTTAGGCTATTTATTCAACAGTCATCATATCACAACTCCAATAACAACATCACAAGATTTACATCATAAAAATTATATCCTTCACAAGGATATAATTATATGAATAATAAAAATAAATCCAACAACATACTTCTCACAATTTAATAAAATTATGATCATAAGAGTCATAGAGTAACACATAACTAAAAACTTGTTTTACCTTACCTATGAGCCGTTGACAATCAAGCTCATATATTTTTAAAACCAAACAACATAATATTATTTTTCTTCATTAAATTATTTATTTAAAATCATCAAAATAAATCATCATAATCCTCATCATAACAATTATCATCATCAAAATCAACATCACAATCATCATCAAATCATGATCAAAATCAACATCACAATCATCATCAAAATCATGATCAAAATCAACATCACAATCATCATCAAAATAAATAGGCCACAAAGTGGACCTTAGTGAGATTTTACTCACCTTAACTCCCGCTGCGTCTTCACACAAACACAAGCGTCTAGCTCAAAACTAAACTCCACAAGAACAAGCAAAACACCAAAATCGCCAATCACCTAGATAACACAAAGTCATCCTTAATAATTATTTAAACAACATAACATTGCACCCTTAAACAAGGTTTAACCCAAGATTGCCAAAAAGGGGGCAACCTTCTTCCAAGACCTCCCAAGGTCGTCGGACACTTAAAAACCTTCCACAAATCTAAGATTAACCAAAAAGTCCAAGCATGCAATTATTGACAACCAAAATCTAAAAACCACAAATCAACACAAACGTATCGATGAGCACTACCTAACCAGCACCACAAACACCACAGACACTACCGGGCGCACCGCCACTCACCACCACATGCGGCGGCGAGTGGGCCCCACACGCCCTAGAAGAACTTCACCAAACCCTAACAAGCTCAAACAACTCTAAAACCTACAATCTACATGCTAACGTGCTCGTATTGATGAGCACCACCTAACAAGGACTACAGACCTCCCAAACCCCTGCCGGAAGCGCCACCACGCACCACCACCGACGGCAGCGAGTGGGCCCCATGCGCCACCCCAAAACTTTCGAATTAAGACAAACTCCCAACACAAAACTTGAAGATTAAAGAGAGGGAAGCATCTTTTATACCTGAGGTTTCACCCCAATCGGCCGGAAACAAGCCGGAAACTCGCCGGAAAGCTTGGGATCCACCACCGCCACTCTCCGCCGTGAGTTGAGCTTCAACACCACCAGGGATCGAACGAGGACGTCCAACACTTCATATCCCGACCGTTTCCAAGCTGCGTCGCCGCCGCCGGAGGTAGGAAACCGATCGGGTTTCTCACCCGAACTTCCGAGCTTCGGGTCACCACCTCGGGACCGAAACGGCGCACATCACTACCATAGGTCAGCTCGGACGGAGGAGAGGAAGAGAACTCGACCGGTGCCGTCGTCTGGGTCGGCCGGAGATGGCCGGAAAACCCGGGTCGGGTCAACCGGGTCCGGGTCGGGTCGGCTGGAAAGCTTGGGTTCTCTCGGGGTCGGGGGGAGAGAAGAAAGGGGAAGAAGGAATTCTGAAAAATAATAGAACCCAAAACGAAAATTTCCTATTTAACCTAAAAATTCCCGAAAAGCCACAACTTCTGTTGACCATAACTTTCTCATACGAAGTCCGTTTTACGCGTGCCACGTGTCTACGAACTCGTATCGTCATGCTCTACAACTTCCGTGAAGGAAGTTTCTCGAGAAACCCAACAAATAAAAAGTCAACTCTTGACCCTTCGAAACCATAAAACCGGTTCAGGCAATTTATGCATCCGAACCCTTCCGCTCTTCCTTCAAACTTCAAAACCCACTAACTTCTAACTCAAAAATTCCTAAATAAAATTAGAAACTAATATCAAATTTCCGGGGTATTACAAACACTCTTAGAAACAACTTTCATACCCTCAAGCATTCAAGCTTTCAAGCCTCCAAGCACCAAATCCAATCCTTAATCACCATTCCAAACAGTCACCTTCGATCTCTATTTTTCCAAAAATCCCTTACCTAAGAAACCCCCTAGATTCTCTCACCGCAGTGCGTTTCTAGCTCCCACACCATGCTTTCATGTTTTCAAGCTCCTTTCGATTTTCAGGCCACCTGAATCACGACAGAATTTCTCCCATTGATTGGATTATTGGGTGGAATTCGGCCTGGTTGCAATTTAATTCAAAAATGGACCCTTATATTTTGACGCGGTGTATAATTCAATGGACAAGCAGCCCCCTGTTGAACATTACCATGCGAGCTGGATAGTAGTTCGCATGCAAAGATGACCTCGCGCGGAGGCTGAAGTCCTAAAGCAAAGGCCAGATGACTTTGCGTCATAGCAGATACCCTAAAGCAAAGGCGAGATGACTTCGTGAAGAAGAGAAAGTTCCAGGTGAGCGAGACGGCTTCCAGGCGAGGGGAGATTGCTCCACGCAGGGGACTTCGCATAGAAGAGAAAGTCCAAACGAGGCGAGACGGCTTCTAAGCGAGCGAGACGGCTTCCAGGTGAGGCGAGATTCCTTCCAGGCGAGGCGAGATTGCTCCGCGCAGGGGACTTTGAGAAGAAGAGAAAGTCCGGCGAGGGGAGACGGCTTCCAGGCGAGGCGAGATTCCTTCCAGGCGATGCGAGATTGATCCGCACAGGGGATTTCGCGAAGAAGAAAGACGGGCAGCTCGCATGCACGCCAAGCCCATCTCTAACACCAAATTCAAACCTTCGAGCCAAAATCCCACCAGCCATCCTTCAATCCTTATTCTTTAAACCCAATTCTTTCCAGAAAACCTAATCCTAAAACCCAGTCTAATTCTCATCACTGTAGTGTGCCTTTAGCTCCCACGCCGGCTCACGCTAGAAGCCTCTTTGAATCACGCACAAGATTAACCCATTAGTATTCGGGTTAATTTTGGCCTAGTTAATTTTGGCAACTTCACTGGGGACTAGGTTGTGATTCAGATAGTTTGTTAATGATCCAGTCCTTCAATTCATACATACTTGTGTTATGCATAACTATTATTCTTCTACTCCAAGCCTACCACTTTAATTCTTTGATTCGTTCCTTATATCATAGCGTCTGGTTGTGTTCCATCAATGGAAGCGAAATTTTTGATTCCAAAATTGGGAAAGAGAAGATTTTTCTTATTGCAGGGTTCTATTTCAAGTTGTTGTACTCTCCCCTGCCATTCATAAGTCGTCACAGTAGTACCTCATATTTTCATTGCAATAGTCAAGAATATTTTATACAAAAAATCTTTGTTTCAAGTTTTCTTAGATCTCATACTCTCAATGCCTAACTAAAGTCTTCACCCTCTTAACCAAGTCCTTGATTGTAAAAGCTAATACCTGAGTTTGGATAAAACCTCTGTTGTTATGGCTATATGGCATTGCTTGAGAGAATCAAAGATTTTTCTGTTACTATGGAGGCATTTCACTTCAGTAGATTGCTTTTGGAAATTGAAAGAGATACATACATGCTTAACGCTCATGCTATATGCAATTAACAAGAGTATGCTCTTGTTAGTTAATCTATAATTCTCAATGCAAACAAGCAAATGTTGTTGTACTTTACAATGCTTACACTTCATGCTTTTTGCAAAAAAATTGTATTGATACTGCTGTAACACACCCCGCGGCCATAAGCCATGTAAACATGCTTGACAATATGTTGCAGAAAGCACGACTCTAGAAGAATATTGTACAAGCTGAATCCAATTCATGCAAACACTTAAGGGATAACCAAATTTTACTCAAGCCTTTCTCAAATGCTCCAAGTTTTCACTGCAGTGACCAAATGTGGATACATTGTTTTAAACTTTTAATAGCTGAATTGCCTGAAGTTAAATCAAAATTTCAATTACAAACAACGAGTCTAAAGCAAATGCATCTATTGTTGAAGCCACCAATGGCCACTGATGAGAGACCAAGATCCTACATTACAAGCTTTATGCAACTGAAGAAGATTCTAATACAAAACATGCCACCTGAGCTAATATCAACCATAAACTCTAGTGCATAAGTCTTCATTTCGTTATTGTTCAAGGGGTGAAAGCTTTCGTCATAGCTGAAGAGCAATATCTTCCATGCTTCCTGCAACAATCTTCTAAACCAGCATGCCTAAAGTTATAGCAAAGAAAAATAATCCTTGCAGCTTCCTTTGGATGATCCAACATGAAGCCAAGTCTCCAATGCATAATGTCTTGACATGCATCCCTACTTTCCAGAAAGATCTCTTCAATCTTGACTTCCTTAAGCTTCATGCTATGCTATGCAACATAAGACCAAGCATCTCAAAGAATTTTTGTCTCAAACATGCACTTTTCCCCTTTGAAAAAAAAACGGCCCCATGCCACCATACCCGTCAGCAAACTTTGTAAGAGGGATCTCAAACTTTGAAAGAACCTTCCAAGGTTAACTGATCACAACTCGCTCGACGGCTTTGCAACACTGTCAATAGTAATGCTCAAGCAATCTTTAGCATTAAAGTGAGTGACAAAATCTCCGAACCATGCCTCTAATTCAATTAGCAGATTTCTTCCCACCTTATCAGAGTTAAGAGCAGGAGAATGAGTTGGAGTCAAGAAGGCGCCTGTCTCCTCACCAAAGTTGCAGCAGCAAGGTCCTTGCTTCCATAAGTTATCCCAGGGAGGTGGAACTCAAGTATTCTTTGGGTTTGTAGCAAGACCAACTCCACCTGCAAAAAGACACTTTCATGAGAAGTATACAGTAGAATACCAACGCAATATGCGAAACTCCAATATACAAGGGTTGCAACACAAAAGGCTTGATTACGTGGATTATGTCTTATTTCTCCACACTCCACGTAATCATGGGGGCTAAACACATTAAAGGCAACAACAAAAATAATGCGATATTCACTTGTAGTATTACACACCTGCTCACTGCGGTTACATTTACAAAGACCAATGCCTACTATACAATTCCTTTGCTGAAGCATCCACACTAATACCTAAAGTTAGATTCAGGGAGAGTGTCAAGGAATGCACAAAACAAAATGAAAACACGCAGCAAGCCAGAGACACATACTCTACAACTATAATTAATGTTATCATCCTACAAGCAAACAAATCAATTTCTACATACAACAAGAGAAATATACCACAGACACATGCCAAAATCCTTGTATATATGCAAAAGGACCAAAAACCGAAACCAATTACATATCAAGCTTTCACTGCAACTACAATCTCCCTACGCAACTGCGGTGAAGTTACCCTGTAAAGTCATCATGCAAACACACTCAGGAAGCACACGCTAATGGTCAAGCAGCAATCAGTCATGCCAAAACCATTACAGTATGCAAACATTATACATTCAAGCAGCAAGCATAATCAAACAAGCCAATATCATTGCAAAAGGCTTTCGCCGTAGCTACCAGTTACATATCAAGCTTTCACCGCAGCTACCCTCTCCCTGCGCAACTACGGTTAAGTTGCCCTGTAAAGTCATGATAGCAAGCACGCACAAGCACGCACAAGCACATGCAAATAGCCATACAACAATAAATAGTCAGGACAAAACTATTACGGTATGCAAAAACAATACTCATTCAAGCAACAAGCAATACTCAAACAAGTAACAAGCTAAATCATTAGAGCAATCGATCTAAACTCAATTAAACAGCAAACATACCCATTCAAGCCAAAATACTCACTCAATCATCAAGCAATCACTACTCTATCAAGTCAATTATAGGTAAAAGGCAGTGTTTGCTATTGCTCCTAAAAGCAACTAGCATGTTAGATCATATCCTATATCACTTGGGGGCTGAGAGATGACAATTTTGTTCAAGGTCATTGTTAAAGTTGTAGTCACCAACTCGTTTATGAGATCATCCTATTCTTGTAGTTCAAGCATATTTTTTTTAACCAACACCTTAAAATCAGTACCACTCCTTAGTGTCATGCTTTCTACAAACAAGTTCTGTGCTAGTCAAAATCATTCACTTTTCAATCAATGTCCCCTAATATTTCCAAGTGGTTCTAATATCATTGTGACATTTTTGTCACAAATTTTTCCCCAAGCCAAAGAACCAATGCCAATCTTAATATACTATGATTTGTATTTTGAATTGCTTATTTCTCCCCGCAAGTCCAATCATTCCTCACATTTTCATTACCACAATCTCAGGTTATAGACACTCACTACAATAATTATTCTTCTACAGAACCTGAATCTCACCAACATCAATCACAACATTCTATCCTATGCTTGACCAAGCACACCATTATTCCAAGCCTAATGTCAAACCAAGGTCAATATTGCAAGTCTTCCTCAAACCTAAATAATAAGTACCCTACCTAAATTTTACCCCTGCAGCAAATTGAATCCCAAATACTGTAACGACAATAGTCTAGTTTGTGCATTGCATTTTTCATCTTTAGCAATTTGTATTCTCTACCATGGTGAAGTCACAATCTCAAGCAAAAAATATAATATCCACAACTTCAATCCTATGCTTGTCATATTTCTAGCAGCAAACCCTATCAACTCAATCCCTGAAGTTGATCTACCATGTCTACTGCGGTGGTCAACATACACCTTTATCTTCAAAACAGTGCTTCATAAGATTAACCTCCCATATATTTATGTCCAAACTTTAGAATGCTACAAGACACTGCTAGTTTCATGCTACACTACAAGTTTCTTATGTAAACTTACATCAAACTACCATTGCCAAGCTTGTGTATGCACTTGTTCCATAAATCAAGCTACATACTCTTTCCTTATTCCTACATACTTTAAAGATGAACATGCCATATAAATTCATACCAAGTATATCGAGACATAACAAGCTAATGCACACTTCAATCTTATAATCGCGCCAAGATCAACCTCATGCCAAGCGGATTCATGACTAAGAGGAATAATACTCCAAGCATATAAATTAACAACATCAATATGCATATGAGTTTGTACATTCAAAAAGCATATCAAGGGTCATTCTAAGAGCCAACATGCATCATACATGAGCCTAATACAACATGCATATGCCAAGCTCCTCTTTTGAAAGTCATGTATCCATTCTAAAAGCCTTGAGAGCCACGCCAAACCCATTTCTAAATGCAAATATTTTTCGATGCATGCGTGCTCTTTCATGGTTATTCAAATACAAAAGGCAACCACAAACCGAAGCAATCAAAACATATGCCTAACACATGCCTATGCAAGGTTGCCATGAGCTAAATCTCATTTAACACCAAGCAATTGCAACATGCATATCAAACCAAGTAAGGAAATGCAATAAAGCTTTATATACCACATGCAACTACTCTGCCGCAAATATATACTTGTAAATCCATACGCACACAAAAGATTGTCTGCTGTGCTGATTCTAGAAGACAATCAAAATCCAAGGTTACAAACGACTTCATGCACATAAAAAGAAAAAAAACGACTAGCTGCGGTGATTGAAGAAATTAAGCTTACATGACTTTTCATCGACTTAAGAAAGAGTTGCGAACATGACATTAGACTTCAAGAACTCCAATGCTACTCTAGAACTCATGCCAACATGCTAGTCATTGAGGCACTCACGGTAAGCTCCATTTTTCGAGCTAGTAAAGCAGCCAAGCTAATTGATAGTATTGTTACTCATCATTAATCAATGATGCCCAAATACAGTTTTCCATACACAATCCTTCATGCCTACACTACATGCCAATTCATTCTTCAAAATTATTATCAAGCAAACAAAAGCAAGCCTCGCCAACTAAACTATGACCAACATTACCAAACACATCAAGCCAAACAAACATTGCACTCTTTCCTATTTTATTTTGAACTGAACACATATAGACCTTTCTTAGTGGCTGCCTATTCCCTCACCAACTATCTCTTTATAGTCAGCTTACCTCCTAGTAATTATACTCTTTCAACTTTTACCCTAAACCATTGTTAATGAATCGACTCTAGCACATTCAGCCTCAATCTCCTAGTTTTTACATTTCCCCAAAGCAAGCTAAATACAGTCATTCTCTCCCTATTGATACAGACCCCTACATAAGCCTCATTCATAATTGGCAAGACCAAAGAAAATCACATTATGCTTAGGTAAGCAATATCCAAGCAAGACAAGTAATGCCAAAGCAACAATTGTTCCTACCTCTTACAAGGCGTGAGCAAAGTTTCATAGCTATCTTCATGAACTATTCAAGCAATTTATATCCCAAAATAACTAAAGCCAAGCGAGGAGATCAACCTTATAGAAATTAGAAGTTTGTATAGCTTAAAAATTCCAGAGTCAAGCCACATGCAAATCGTAACAACAATTAGCTGCAGACAAATACCCAAACCGTAGCAGAAGCAGAAGATCAGTCTTATACTAGAGTTCAATGCGAGCATAACCAAGACAATCTTATTCACCAACTCGTTAATCATCATAGCAAAAGGGAAGATCAAATTCAACCAAGGCAAAGAGTTGATACTACTAAAAATACGAAGAAACAAAGCTTCTACATTCAAGACCCGAGTCCTAGAATATAGAATCTGGAGGCTCAAACTCACCTGAATAGTATTGGTGCAATCAGAAGGAGATTCACGAGTAATCTAGACGAGCCAAGTAGGTAATCTCTCCCTGCAGCAAGAAGGAGTTACGCATCCCCGCAGCAAACAGAAAAAGAAAAAGAAAAAGAGAAAGAGGCATTAAATCATCGAAAGGAAGATGATCGGGGAATCCAAACTCACCTGAGCAAAGTTGTCACAATCAAAGACCAAAAACTGAAGGAAAAACACGAGTTAATCGAATAGACCCAATCAGGAAATTGGTCCATGCAGTCATAAGGGATTGGGCGTCCCCGCAGTAAGAGGAAGACATTGAAGTCGTTAAAGTTCTGAGATTTTGAAACAAGAGAAGAGGCACGAATCAGAGAAAATTATAATTTGAAATATACCTTAAAGCTGCAGTAAACTCTTGTCCAAAGGAACTACCATCTCTATGACGCGCACAAAAAAATACAATTTGGGATAGGAAGGCAGAAGACCAGACGACAAGGATGTAGAAGAAGAGGGGGAGTCAAAGAAAATAGGAGACCAGTCAGTTTGGGCTCTCCTACACAAAGAGATTGGGCCATGCTAATTTTTCAAGTTTTTTTTGATTATCTGGCCCATTTCATGCTTCAAATGACCCACATAATCAAGAGGGCTAATGTTGATACCCAAAAATTTAATATTTATGTTTAATACATATTACAAGCCCAATAACAAAATACACATACAAATTACATTCGGAAAGCAAAAGTTACGTATTTAATCGAAGTTATGCCACGCAAGTGGACCCAAGTCACAATCATGCTCTTGGGCTTTGCAGATGTGGGTGTGGTGTGGAAGGTTACGGAAACGCAAAATGCTCATTTATTGATTTGACGTCGTTGGTGATTTCGGTCTTGGGCCCGAAATCCAAGCCTAATGACTTCGACCGACAAATGAAATGGTGAATATGCATGAGAATATTGGGCCAATCCTTTTCTTTCCTTTAGACCTAAGGCCCAACTATGCTTAAACTAAAGTCAGTTCCCGCTTCCCAAGTCTCTTGACTTCTTCTTCCCCGCAGCAACCAATTACCCAAATTCCTTCTTCCTTACAGCAACCAATTACCTAGTCCAAACCATTCCTTGCATCAACCATACACCTAGCCCAAACCATGATCTCTCAAAGCTATCACATTATCTTGCTAAGGAGAACCCTTGAAACCAGTCAAGGAGTGTCATCTTCTCCCCAAACCACAAGCTCAGTCTTCACAATCTCTCTTGTCCACATCGTTATAGGTTATGTGCTATCATATATCTATCACTGCAGCAATTAGCAGTCATCACAAGTAAGCTTCTTCTTCCTGATTTTCAGGCAGAAATCATGTATCTAGAAGACTACTTTATTTTACCTAGATATTCATATGCTTTTGTTCATCAAAACCTTATCCATTGAGCCTATAAAAGGTGAGTCCCTGCAGTAGAAAAAGGGGTGGAGAATCCTGTGAAAACCCAGAAAAACGCTTAGAAACAACTTTCATGCCCTCAAGTATTCAAGCCTTCAAGCCTCCAAGCACCAAATCTAATCCTTAATCACCATTCCAAATAGCCACCTTCGATCTCTATTTTTTCAAAAATCCCTTACCTAAGAAACCCCCTAGATTCTCTCACCGCAGTGCGTTTCTAGCTCCCACACCATGCTTTCATGCTGTCAAGCTCCTTTCGATTTTCAGGCCACCTGAATCACGGCAGAATTTCTCCCATTGATTGGATTATTGGGTGGAATTCGGCCTGGTTGCAATTTAATTCAAAAAAGGCCCCTATATTTTGGCGCGGTGTATTATTCAATGGACGAGCAGCCCCCCTGTTGAACATTATCATGCAAGCTGGATAGCAGTTCACATGCAAAGATGACCTCGCGTGGAGGCTGAAGCCCTAAAGCAAAGGCAAGATGACTTCACATCATAGCAGATGCCCTAAAGTGGGGCGAGGTGACTTCACGTCAAAGCAGAAGCCCTAAAGCAAAGGCGAGATGACTTCGCGAAGAAGAGAAAGTTTCAGGCGAGCGAGACGGCTTCCAGGCGAGCTAGACGTCTTCCAGGCGAGACAAGATTTCTTCCAGGCGAAGCGAGATTGCTCCGCGCAGGGGACTTTGAGAAGAAGAGAAAGTCTAAGCGAGGCGAGACGGCTTCCAAGCAAGTGAGACTGCTTCCAGGCGAGGCGAGATTCCTTCCAGGCGAGGCGAGATTGTTCCGCGCAGGGGACTTTGAGAAGAAGAGAAAGTCCAGGCGAGGCGAGACGGCTTCTAGGCGAGGCGAGATTCCTTCCAAGCGGCGCGAGATTGATCTGCACAGGGGATTTCGCGAAGAAGAAAGACGCGCAGCCCACATGCATGCCAAGCCCATCTCTAACACCAAATTCAAACCTTCGAGCCAAAACCCCACCAACCATCATTCAATCCCTATTTTTTAAACCCAAATTCTTTCTAGAAAACCCAATCCTAAAACCCAGTCCAATTCTCATCACTGTGGTGTGCCTTTAGCTCCCACACCAGCTCACGCTAGAAGCCTCTTTCGTCTTTGAATCACGCACAAGATTAACCCAGTAGTATTCGGGTTAATTTTGGCCTAGTTACATCTCAATCAAAAAGAACCCCAACACAAATATAATTGAAGTTTTGCGCTTGGATTCTCCTTTGTCGGGGCTCTTATGAGGAAACCAAAAAGGCAAAAACACTGGTATGACGGAAACGCTGAAACGATGCTTTGATCACTCATCTGAAATCGAGATACGATGGGAAAATGGAGAAACAATCAGATCTTTGTCGTGAGTAAATGGGTCGAGAAACCAAGTTGAGGTTTGATCCTATTTGAATCAGTTAGAATTCGCTTTTAAAGAAGGAAGAAGGAAAGACGCAGTTTGCAATTTATTTTCTTATACTTTCAGTAAAAATGGTTAAAAATAAATAAAGTTGACAAAGTTAGAGTTTGTTATGTTGTGCTAACTAGAATTCCACATGTCAGATTTTTATTGATGACATAAGATTGATACACACAAAATGAAAACAGGTGATTTACTTCCACAAAGTAGCGTTTAAATAACCAGTAATTAACAAATAACATTTAACAAACCACCCTCGTATGTAAATATTGCTACGGTCCAAAATACTTCAAATTTCCAATACAAAAATTTCAGAAACTGAACTTTATGCTATCTTGGTACTTAGGACGAGTAACTTTCCAAAATTTAACACTTCCCAGTTTTAGTAACTTCCCAAAATTAAGCTGCAGTGTCTCTCTTCTCTTCCTGCTCCGAAAATTTATAATTAATTATTAGGGTTTTCAGGTAGGGAGGGATTGCAATCAGCAATCGGAGTATTAGGGTTAGGGCTTTCGAGACCCGTCGTTACCCCAATACATAGCTATGTCTTTCCTCGAAGAATTTCACGCCAGTAAGCTCTCTCTCGCTCTCTGAATCTCATAATTATTTAGAATTTCAGATTCAATTTTGGTTTTTACAATTTATATTTTTCTGGGTTTACGTTAAATTCTCGAAATAATCTCGGTTCTAACATGCAATTGCGAAATTGGAATATACTGGTGTGTGCGATTTTGTGTCAGATAGTTGATTTCTGTGTCAAGTTTGTGCCTTTGGGTAAATTTGACTGATGGGACTGAGTTGATGTTTGTGTGGTATAATCAAAATTGTAGGAACAAAATCATGATTGAAAAATTAGGGGGAAATTGGGGAGAACAAGTAGTTAGTAATATCAAAAGACAAAGTTCAGGGATATTAGCCAAAACGAGTTTCTATGTTCTTTCTTTGAGCGTAAGCAACGCAAAGTATTGCTTTTACTGCCCATCTCGATAGAATTTTACCCTTCATCAAGTCTTATATCCTCCGAAGTGTGGATTACAGAAAAGCAAGTAACTCTGCTAGGCGTAAATACTTAAATTCTTGGTGTTTGCATTTGATAGAGGGCTTGTACTCTTGTGTTATGAAAGCTTTACCTTGTTTCTGTTTTTCGGTGCTTTTCTTTGAGTGAGGTGTTAAAAAATGTAAAAACAAAATCTCGAAGTCTTAATGACACATTTTCAAGCTAAGTGCAAAATGCCTGCATACAGAGGAGAAATTCTGCATAGGAATTTCAATTTTCTTTTCTTGTTTTTGTGGTCTTCAAAATATAACTGTACACTGGATCGTTGCCCTTTCACAGATCTGGAATCTCTGCCTAATATTCTGCAAAGGCATTATGCAGTTTTACGTAATCTAGACAAGAGTTTGCAAGGTATGCTTCTGCTGACTTTCTCTGTCAAGTCCTCTTATCATCTTATTATGTATTTGTTTGATTTTTATCTCTAACCATTTATCAGTTGGTTATCTAACTAAGCTATTGACGGAAAGATGCAATCGCCAATTTTGTCTACTCAGTTGGTCAGAGATGTCTACTAATAATGATTACATTCTTCACTTTTAGTCACTAAGCCATAACATCTGAGATATGTGATTGAAAAAAAAAATGCACAGTGCACCCCAAAAGGTCTTATTGTAGTTCTTATCTTTTGTGGTAGAATGTTCTTTGAAACCATTTGCATTACTATTTGTGTTCCCCTGTTTTAACACTGTATAGATGCTATTTCCACTTCTTTTTTATGGCTGAGAAGTAGAGTCAGAGATATCTTTAGTAACTTAGTCACTGGAGACATTATCTCCATCCTTTACTTGTACTATTGAACTTCATGTTGACAGGGCATTTTAACATCTGTAAGAGTTATGTGTATGCAAACTCAATTCTCTGATCTGGTTTTTGGGCTTCTAATGTAAACTGTTGTTTCATATATTTTTGTGCAGATATCCAAAGACAGAATGAGCAACATTGCGAACAAGAAATAGAGGATATAAAGCGCGAGATTAAGTCCAGAAATATTACTGATAGTTCACTTGTTAGATTCTCGAATGAGGCACTTGATGAACAAAAGCATAGCATTGGGATTGCAGATGAAAAGGTCATGCTAGCTGTTCGGGCATATGATTTGGTATGGATTCCCATCTTTGTCTATAGATACAATTGTTGCACTTGTTGCTTTTGCAATTTTTTGAATTTTTGTGATTTTTGGATTTCGACTTTGGTATTGGTAGTTCCCAGATATTGCTTCTTTATCTGTACTTTTTGTTAGGGGAGAGAAGAGATTTTGCAACACCTTTTCCATACTAGTTACCTGCTCCCTGTTCAAGAACTTAAAATACATATAGAGTGTGCAAGTGTGGAGAACACTGACGAGGAACTGTAAATGAACCACCTCCCTCCACATGCAATATAATGCATTTAACTCCCAGTTTATTTATCTTGTTTAGCTATCTACGTGTTATGGTAGTAGTCACTAATTCTATAGAACCAATCAATAAGTATAATTTGCATGGAAAATGTTATCCCTGATATCTGGTGAAGGCACCTGGTGCAGAGGTTTAAATCTTTCATACGGAACTTGGGATTTGCACTGAAAATTATTTGGAAGTCTAAACCAACAGAAGTTATACTGGTATCATGGTGAGGGATGGTAAGTTTATTCTGTCTTGCAACCTCTCATTTATGTTGAAGTCTGTGTGTTGGCTTTCTTAATTAGAAAAACTCCCCAACATGAGTGCCTATTAGAATTAAAAATAATAGTTGGTCTGTTGTTATGGTTGGTGTTTTAGCTGGTATATGTAGATGGTTTTTCTCTGTGCGTAACTTGTTTCTGTGCATATTTATCATATATCATGTCCGCTTTTCTGTAGTTCTTTATAAAAAGAATAGAAAATAACTAAACTGCTCAAACTTTGAAAATTGTGGTAATTCTACAATCAATGTCATTTTTTTCCTGATAATTTGTATCTGTAAATAATGTTCAGGTTGATACACACATACAACAGCTTGATCAATATTTGAAGAAAATTGGTGCAGAGCTCCGGCCTGGTATTCTACTTTTATTCCTTTTCCATCTAGTTGAGTATTTGGTTTTACATGACAAACTACAGTTGTTAAGTATTTGTCTTTTGCACAGTTTGTCCTCTGAAAGGTTTCATAATTTTAAAAGGACATAATTGTTTCAGCCTCAGATGCTGTTGCCGCTAGTGCAATGCCTGCTCCAAGTCTTGATGGTACTGCAAAATCTGGAAGGAGCGGCGAAGGTGGTAGAGGAGGGCGCAAGAAGTATTTCCCTGTCCTTGATTTTTTCTTTGAATTGTCTGATTGCATGCTTATACCAGAGATGGTTCCTTCTAATCAGAAATGAATAGGGAAAGATAAAAGTAGGAAGCAGGTAGTTTGTTACAAAGAAAGAAAGAAGCAGAGATAAACATAATCTTGATCAAGATTTTTTACGTAGGAGACCCCTGAAATTCTTGTAATTTGTTCCATTAGACTTGGAACTTACGAGAAGTTATTTTCTTTTTGTTTCTTACTTCTATTGATTCCTCAACTTTTCTGGCGTTACTAGGAAAAAAAGGCTGTTATCGGTATAGGTATAACCCATGATCTTCAAAATTCATTAGTGGCTCACTGGTAAATGTATATGATGCAATTGGTTACTTTCATGAATTATTATTGTATACAATGGGGTACATGTAGAGAGCATTCATGTTTTGGGACATGTTTTAGAGAGATGCTGTAATGTTTAGCCTCATGTTGGGCGTTGAATGATAATATTCTTAATGTCTGTCCGATGGAACCTATTAACACCTACTTTTGATGCAGAAAACAGGCAACGGTAACAGCACCAGAAGCTGCACCTGTACCTGCGCCTGCACCTGCAAATCCTACTGGTATGGATTTAGATATACCAGTGGATCCAAATGAGCCAACCTATTGTTTGTGTAACCAAGTTAGCTATGGAGATATGGTTGCATGCGATAACCCCAATGTATGTCATTTTCTCTTTTCTTCATCCCTTTTGAGACACGCTATATACTACTTTATCTGATGGAAGATTTGCTCTCAACAGTGCAAGATTGAATGGTTCCATTTTGGCTGTGTTGGTTTGAAAGATCAGCCAAAAGGAAAGTGGTATTGTCCAGATTGTGCTGCAGTGAGAAATCGACGCAAAAGGTAAATGATACAGAGAACTCAGTCCTGGAACCTGAAGTGGACGTAAATGTCCGTCCCACCATGTTTATTTGGCAACCTTCGTTTTTGTTACACATTTTTAATTGCAGTACAGAAATTAGATTTGCATATCATTTTATATTTATAGAATTAAAGTGCTATTGCTGTGAAGCTAATAAATTTGCAATGAGTTCAAGAGTGGAGTGATGAATTTACTTGTCATTTTCCTACTGTACGGGTCTCAACTCCCCTGCCCCCAATTTTAGGGTTTGCTGAATCTATTTCATTAATTCGAAATAGAGGTGGGAGGTGAAGAATCCAATGTTACATAAGTAGGCGCCTCATAAGCAAACTAGCTAGCCTATGTGCTATGTTACAAGTTCTGGAAGCAAAAGAAAGCTTAACCCCCGGCCTTGCCCATAGCCTTGTTCTGATACATCGACCAAGTTGCCCAACTCAGATAGGTCCTCATCTTGACTGTGAATAAGCTGTACTGCCAGGAGACTGTCAGAGATTTCAACTCTACACGCTGTGGTTGCATTTGTTCCAGGGAAAGTAGACCCTTCCCGATCGCTTTAAGCTCTGCATGTCGTGCTGAACTCACATATCACATGGAACCTATTTAACAAAAGCAGCCATAACCTCCCTCAGTATTTCGAAGCACTCCACCAACAGCTCCAAATGCACCATCAGTGGGATCTCAGTAAGCTAAGCTTTAGTGAGAAATTGTAGGTTTCCACATTTGCTTTGTTTTGGAACTCGAACTGTAGATAGACCCCCCTAGCGTTGTGAAACTCAGTAAGCTAAGCTTTAGCTCAAAACAACTTCCAAATCCCTCTAGGACTTTCCTTCCCACAGTTGCCAATTCTGTTGCTCCATAGTCCCCAAATAATCATGAGAAGTTTTGCATATGGTCCATCCTTCATGCAAACCGCTTGATCCAAAAACCGATCTCTGAAATCAGGGAATCCATCATACCTCTTAGTGAGAAATTGTTCTCGAGCAGGCAAGATGTTTTTAGATGACTTCCAAACACATATATGTACCTTTACCGGAACTTCGGCCCTCCATAGATGCCTGATAACCATATGAAGTGGAAGTTAGAACATTGCCCGAGACTTGTTGCCTAGCAATCCAATATTCGGATTTAACAGCGAAACTTTTTTCATGTTTCCAAGTTATCTGTATCCGGAGCTGCTGTCTGAGAGACATGCGTAAGTAAGTAAAGAAACACTCAGCCACATGTGGTAAAAATACTGCTTGCACTACATCCCTATTCCAATTCCGAGACAAAGGGATAATGAGGCCACGGCGTTAGGAGGCCTCCGCACTATATACTTTGGAGAGTTTGGGATCCAAGTGATCCCATACTCTAATCTAGTTGCCATCTGCCACTCTCCATATAGCCCGATTATTACTTGTTATATCAACATTCTCCATATAGCATGTGAATATGTAAGGTTAAAGATCCTACCAGCGTAATCTGATTTCATACTTCATTTCCTATAAGAGGTATCCCTCACAACTTAAATCATCACTCTAAATATGTGTATGACAGAGAGCATCACCTTCTACTTGCAATCTTCTCAAACCCACGTGAGCAGCAAAACGAAGCCGCTGGAGCAAACTTTCATCTTATCTTGGAGGTAGCCTACTGACATGGTAACTACCATGGCCCCTTTTAAGACTCCAAGATGCAAATGCCATTACTCTGATCACAAGCTCCGTTCAATTTCATCTTCAAGTTCCTCAACAGTGGTAGGCACAAAAACAAGTGTCCCGGTTTTAAAGTTTTCTCCCCATGCCAGTGCAAGTTTCTATTCCTCCACAACACAAGGTTCAAAAGCTGAACTTTTCTAAGTCATCTCCCACTGCAATTGAACGGACATATAGAAACAGATCATGGAAAGAAGGTTCTCTCCATGTCTTACACACTCCACTCAGAGAGGACAATTTTCCTAATGTTCCTTGCTAAAGGGCAATCCAAGGGAACTTCTTGATCGCTCTCCATAAGAATACTCTCAAGCTATGTTGCATGGACAATGACATGGACACAGCGACATGACATGCCGACACGGTAAAACTCAAAAACTGAATATCCGAAAATAAGTTCATTACAGTACCAAAATAATGTTCTGAATTCAATTCATTGCATTACCATAAGAAATAACATTAAAGAAAATCAATTCCAAATGATAGAAGTGCATAATTAACAATATTAGAAGTAGCAGACCTCTAATTTAAAACATAACATTAAAGAAAATCAAATTTGCAATAGATTGCTAATAAAACTGGACAATAGTTTACTTTCAAAAATTGGTTCCCTTTCTCTCTTTTTTTCAATTAAAAAAACATGATAAATGATGATGTGATGCTTCGGTCAACATGTCAAAAATAGACAGTAACTTTATTTAGGTTTTGGTTTCTTTTTTTATTTTTTTAATTAAAAAAATTGATAAATAATTATGTGACATGTCGGAAATGATGTAACGAGTCGATCAACGTGTCCAAAACATATCAGAAAAATCAATATTTTCCGACACGCTATATGATGTGTCGGACACATATTTTGCCGTGTCACTCCACTTCCGTGCAACATAGCTCTCAAGGCACATTCAATCTTCAGACCTTAATACCAAGCGGCCTCCATATTTGCTCCATTACCAGAACTGGCCACAGTAGCACTTGCAAGCTTCTAGCTACCCCATAACCAGATTTGGTATGATGCCACCCAACCTTTTCCGGCGTAGACCAAATGCCAAAGGCATACTAGGAAACATATCAGCTTCATGGGGCAGAAAATCTTTAACCAAGTAACTAATATAAGATGCTCATAGGAACAAACCAGAAAATTCGGATGATGTTGCAGTTGCTCTTAGATGAAAGCAGAAAATTCAGAACAAAAAAGAAACTCAGCACATGGATGGCTCTATATAGGCTTCAATGCAAAAACAAGATGCAGACAAAGAAAGATCACCCCAACCTACCTGAGATACGAAAATAAATCGAGGAAGAAAAGCTTTTATTTGAAAAGAATTAGATGCAGACACTTAATTTAAAAATCTTCCCAGCAACAACTTGTCCTGTATTACAGGATCTACCTACAGACTGATCCTCACTATGACTACACCTTCAGACCAAAAAAACTCAATGACTTGTGACCCAAACAACTCTAAGGACGGTAGTAAACACTCTGATGCTAGTTCTAAAATGAGTTTGGAATGGGGCAGCTCTCAATAATCCATACCACCCATGCCATCCATACCACCGCCCATTGCCAGGGTCTCCTTGTCACTAGGAAGTTCAACTACGACAGCCTCAGTAGTTGTCAGCAAAGATGAAACACTGCACAGAAGGCCAACAAAAATCAATGGATGAGAAATCAGAGGTGATAATGACTAATCAATAACGGCAAAGAATTCAGGGGCTGTCCAGCTTACCTTGCGGCATCCACTAAAGCAGTCCTAATCACTTTCAATGGGTCTATTATTCCAGCTTTGATCATATCAACATATTCACCTGGAAAGCAAAATGAATAAAAAAATCAACCTAAGCAGTGAGAGAAGATATCACTTTCCAGCAACATGTTAGATAATGTGGAAACATGTATTACACTATTACCTTTAGCTGCATCATATCCCAAATCAGGGTTATCTTGCTCCAAGAGCTTACCGACAATAACAGCTCCTTCAACTCCCGCATTAGAAGCAATTGTGTGGACAGGTGCCTGCATGGATTAATAGATAAACTTTCTCACAAACGTTCATTCAAAAAGTTACTCATAGAAGTGAAACTCAAGAGACAAGCAAAATATACAAACCTTCAAAGCATTCTGAATAATCTGAACACCAATCTTCTGATCGAAGTTAGCAGTTGAAAGTTTGTCCAACTCTTTAGCTGCATAGAGGAGTGCAACACCACCACCTGCAAAGGGAAGAACATGGTAAGATGGTTTGTCAGAAATATCCGGACAAATAGATTATATGGCTTGCATAGAAAGCTGCTTTATGCAATAGATTATATGGCTTATATAGTGACGAGTTGATAGGCAAATGGACACAAATTGCAGGAACAAATTACCTGGTACAATACCCTCTTCAACAGCTGCTTTGGTGGCATTTAGGGCATCAGTAACCCTATCCTTCTTCTCACCAACTTCAGCTTCACTGGCTCCTCCAATCTGCAGAAGAGGTAAATTCAACCTCACATGTTATCCACAATTATACCTACCAAGAATGCTTAATAAATACAAGGTGAAGAAACTAAACTTGCTGTACAACTTTTTTTTTAATCATATTTTTTGGTTCAAGATAAAATGAGGTGCTGAATTTACTAAAGATAGAATGTAAGTGAGAACATATCAGAGAGTAGCAGACCTTCAACACAGCAACACCACCAGAAAGTTTTGCCAGTCTCTCTTGTAATTTCTCTTTGTCATAATCAGAAGTGCTTGCTTCAATTGCAGACCGAATCTGTTCGCAGAATACAATGGAGAGTAATGGTTAAGGACTAAATGACGGGTGACTGCAAAAACTATATCTTAGTTTTCATAAATCACAAGAAGACAAACCTGTTCACATCTTTCCTCAAGTGCCTTCTTGTCACCAGCACCATCAAGAATTACAGTGTCATCCTTTGAAATGGTGACCTGAAACACTCATCCAATCAGTAGGAGAATAAAGGCAACCCAGCACTACACAGAATATCACGATTAGGGGAATTCCTTTAATCAGTAACAGTTCTACATTTAGATATTTACACAGAAAGATTGCTTGTCATGGTGAAGACTGCCAAAGCACAGATTTTATTTTTTTTATACCAAAGCTTACCTTTTTGCAAGTTCCAAGCATATCCAGATCCACTTTTTCAAGGTTCAAACCCAGCTCTTCAGTAATAACCTAATATACAAAGTAAACGTAGTCGGTTATGGTTTTAGAAAAATATGATGGATAGGGTCAGGAAAGTAATACACAATTATGAACTAGAAAGCCAAGCATGAAAAAGAAACTTACAGTGCCACCAGTGAGAACTGCAAGATCCTGCATATTGGATTTCCTATTTTCACCGAAACCAGTGGCTTTGATTGCACAGACCTGTAGGAAGCAATAGCCATTATAAAAGAAAATGCTGACATCCAAACATATGGAACTAAACCACATAGGAAAACAGATCAAACCTAAATAACTGAAGCAATAGACACAAACCTTGATTCCAGCGCGAAGCTTATTTAATATAAGTGTTGCAAGTGCATCACTTTCCACATCTTCTGCGACAATCAGCAAAGGCTTTTGCTTCTGAATGATAGAAGAGAAAGTTGTTAACTAAATATCAAAGCAAAGACTTGCAAATATAAACAAAGCGAATTTAGATGCTTGCCTTCAAAGCCAGCTCCAATACTTTAATGACAGCATTAATATTTGAGATTTTCTTCTCATGGATTAGAACTAGAGGATTTTCCAGTTCCTGTCAGCACAAACACATGAATATGGACATGAGTAATTCAATTAGTATCAAAACCGTTCAACTTTGCCAGCAGGTTAACAAGATGCTTCTGTGAGACCACAAAAAGTACTAGCTGATTTAAACGTGTAAACTTACACATTTTTGATTTTTCGGGTTGGTGATAAAATGAGGAGATATATAGCCTCTGTCTAGCTTCATGCCCTCAACAACCTCCAACTCGTTATACAATGTTTTTCCATCCTGTAAAAATTAACCCATAGTATCAAAGGATGGGTATGATACTATCATTCAATCCCCACTAGGAGTGGGCATGCCTTAATAGAGACCAAAAGCCAATTACTTAAAAACTAGCAGATATGTAACTTACAGCAATCGTGATTACTCCCTCCTTGCCAACCTTCTCCATGGCCTTTGCAATCAATTCACCGATTTCTCTCTCGCCATTTGCCGATATTGTTCCAACCTATGCATTAACCAACGGAAATTAGATGCTTTCTAACCATGAATTATAAGGAAGAACCAAAATTCAACACAATAACAGACCTGTGCTATCTCTTCAGAAGTGCTGATCATTCTGGCTCTGCTCTTCAAGTTAGTTACAACAGAATCAACTGCCATGGTAATACCACGTCTTAGGTCCATGGCATTCATACCAGCAGCAACTGACTTGCATCCTTCAGTGTAGATAGCTCTGGTCAGGATTGTGGCACAAGTGGTACCTACATACAAACCAGTGAATACACATTCCTAAGTTGGAGTTTAACAGTACCAGTGACACATTACATGAGAATTAATTCATTTAAAAGAAAAAAAAATGTGTAGAATCTAAGGATGCATCGGTTGGCTTCTAGAGTATATGGAACAATGAGTGAAATCCCATGTTAGAGGATAGGACTTACCATCACCAGCTACATCATTTGTGGCATTAGCAACCTGTTTTACGAGGCTAGCTCCGACGTTCTTAACTTTATCCTTAAACTCAATGCTTTTTGCAACTGTTACACCATCTTTTGTCACTTTAGGTGCGCCAAAGCTTTGCTCAATAACCACATTACGCCCCTTTAACAACAAAAGTAGAGTCATATCAGTCACTTACTTGAAGATTCACTGGAAATCTATATTATATATTTTGGAAGGCTTCACCCACTCTCATTTCAGGTTTACTAAATATTTATACTACAAGAATTGAGGAACCAATAAATTCCGATCCACATATCATCAAATATATGCGTGAAATGCACCAATGGAGATCCATGTCACCGGATCCATAAGCATACATACTATGAATCACCAAAAACCACAAATCCAACAAAGATTTTGATCCACATTTATCAGAATAAAACAATTGAATTGATCATAAACCCTGATTGAGCAAAATAAAAATTCCCAGTCCTTTCCGAGATCAAAGCACAACACAGATAACTTAAACATCGAACGAATAGAACAGAACAGTAGCACAAAATAATGGGGATGTGGAAGAACACCTTAGGACCCATTGTAACTTTAACAGCATCGGCAAGATCTTCAATGCCACTGAGCATGAGGGCTCGGGCGTCCACGCCAAATCTAATATCTTTCGCTGCATAGTTTCTGCTCCAATTCAACCTACCACCAATCTGAAACCCACAAAAACAAACCCATCAGAAAACAGAGATTCTCAAACAGAACAAAACAAAGAAGCCTTGTATTGCTTCTTCAATCAAAACCAACCTGCTGGGCATTGTTCCTAACAACCCTGAAATCCAATGAAACAATAAAGAATCAAACATTGGAAAAGATTGAATTGAAGAACTGCACCATTTTCTGAGGACTAATGAGCACAATTGGAAATAAAGAAAAATGAAAAGAACCCAACAGAGAGGAGAATGAATAAAGTACAGTACCGAGCTTTGGAAGCGAGGCTTGAAGCGAGGCGATACATAGTGAGATAGAGATAGAGAGAGAGAAAGAGAGAAGAGCAGAGCAGAGCAAGAAAGAAACAGAGAGAGTGAGAAAGACGGTGGGAATGTGCAGGGTGTGGTGTTGGGTTTATTTAAAAGTGCAAGAGAAGAAGGGTCTAGAACCGTTTAGGGTTTTTGATGAGGTTTTTACCCAACACGAAGTCTTTCACAAGTCCGCCACTGACTCACTGTCGCAGCACTTATGGTCCACGTTTGGGATTTCTTACGAGTTTCTGCAGCGCTCTTAGTTAAGTCAATAACATTTGTCGTTTCATAATTTATTTAATAAGACAAACCGAATAACATATCAAGCTTAAAAAAGAAGCTAACATCAAAATAAAATGCTCATCTAAACTAATATAACAAACACGTAATTGTGGTACAAATATCGACTAGATACATCTCAGAAAAGCTTATAGATTACCATTACATTAAAAGAATTGAGACCAAAATGTCTAAAAGCCAAGAGCCCAAGAGAACTTAAGAAAGAGCTACTTACTCCCCTTAAGAGTTGGAACACAAGGTCCTTAGTATGGGTGTTGCCGGCGCTGCATTATCTAGATGACACAAGGTCGCCACCATCATGATTCGAGAATCCTATTTTTCGCCCTCTAGGTCGAAGCCGGAGGCCAAAACATCTCTTTTTAGGTTTTATGCTCTACACATTGTAGGCTAGTAGCAATGCATTTTATTTAGACAGTAACATCCTATTAGGGCTGGCATTTTGTCCCGAGCAAACCGTACCAACCGACCTACCGCCCGAACCGTCCAAATCGGTTACCGATGATGTCGGTTTCCAACATTTCGGTACGGTATTACCGTACCATGTACTACGTATGGTACGGTTGCGGTTTTAGATTCCGTATACCGACGGTATACTGTACCGTACCGTAGTTTGTGTATTTATAAAAATACAAACTATTTGTTGTAAGAGGTGAGGTTCGAACCTCCAACCTCATACACATAACCTCCGCTCCCAACCACTGAAGCACAAAGCACTCTTGTGAATAAATCATACACACTTTATACTTATAGTAATCCTGTTATTTAATTAAACTAGAATACTCTTTTCTCCTCTTTCCATTCGTGATGTTGTCCTTACCCACAGTTTCTCACTCTTCTCACAAAATCAGAATGACAGAATCCCAGATCTAAGAGCTTCTAAGCTCTCGTCCATCTCTTAGGTGAAGCCCAACCATCAAAGCTTGCAAGTGGGTAAATCGAATTCACATCCACCACATATTATCTTCTCTTTACTCTTCCAAACACTAATATGGTTCGATCTTTGATAGAAATATGTTGTTTCTGCCATTTTGTGATTATAGTTTGAATATGAGAAGGATTCAGCCCAGAGAGCCCTTCGACGAGGGAAAAGCTACATCGGCGGTGGTCGTGACCGCGGAACAAGCCCACCAAGGAAGTGCATGGAGTAATATAACTTGGTTTGAAACATTTCTCTGGACTGCAAGTACTCAATTCTTCTTCTCTCTTTGTCTTTTTCTTCTCCCAATTTTGGAGAAATTAAGGATTCATCATCGTTCGGTATTTCCCGATTACCGACCGTACCAACCGAAATTTTTGGTATACCGAGAAGTCGGTATACTGACGTTGGCAGTCGGTATTGGTAGCAGATTTTAGCTACCGATCAAATGTCGGTTGGTACATGATATCAGCAAAAAAAGTCGGTAACCGTCCCGAAACCAGCCCTACATCCTATCACGTATGTGGAGATGTTGTCCGCTTTGTGTCGTGCCTTTATTGTTGTTTATTGGTTTCCGATTAAAAAATGCATTTCAGAGTAAATGTGTTTGTACATATAAGAATGTCATTTGTTTGGTCGTTACCTAGGCATGTCATTTCCAAACCCGTATCAGAGCCCAAACCCGTATCACACCCACCCACTGGGCCCGACCCGAGCCAGTCCCCTCCAATCTTGAAAAAGCTTCTCCAACTCCAAAGTAGCTAAACCAGAGAAGTCACCTGAGACTGAGAAGAGAGAGAGAGAGAGTGAAAGATGACGGAGGCGGTGATCAGAAACAAGCCAGGAATGGCGAGCGTGAAGGACATGCCGGTTCTCCAAGACGGTCCGCCGCCCGGTGGGTTCCCTCCGGCCCGATACGCTCGTCGGATCCCCAATAAGGGTCCCAGTGCCGTCGCCATCTTCCTCGCTGCCTTCGGTACCTTTTCCTGGGGCATGTACCAGGTCGGCAAGGGCAACAAGATCCGAAGGTCAGTTTCTTCATCCTTCTCTCTTCATTTTATGGTATTTGATGATCTGTGCTCAAATCGTTAGGTATTTGTTTGATATGAGCTATAGAAATGCGGACGATCGTTGGGTGTTTCCGTTTTGATTGAAACTTGTTGCAGTTATTTGTGCATTTGATTAAGATATAGTTTAATTTCGGGACTGAAAGCTATTTTTGGGGAAATGTGATTAGCAAGATGAGTTTCGGTTTCGGTGAGTGAGGATCAAGTAAAAATGAGCACATTGTTGATTGGGGAAGAGGTATGAAGGCTGGGAGTTACTTAGGGGCTTTGGAGGAGTGCAAGGCGAAAGATTTGCGGAATTGGAGAGTTTTGGGAAGGGATAATCGGGGTTTTGAGGATCATAGAGTCGGGAAGTGGAGGAATTGTGGGGAGAGGATGTCTATTGGTCTTCTTTTTATTAGTTTATGGAGCGTTTGGGGAAAATGTGGTTAGCATGATATTAATAAAAATTAATGCGAATTTCAAGTTTTGCTGAGTGAAAATTTTGATTGGGGGAATGTAGGAAGACTGAGAGTAAAACTTATGGGCCATGGAGGGGTGAGAAAGGCAAATATTTGTGGAATTGGAGAGTTTTGGCGATCGTTTGGGTAATTTGTTGGCAAAGGAGAAGTTGATAGTGCTAATTTGTTTTGGCAATCGTTTGGGTAATTTGTTGGCAAATGGATAATCGGATTTTTGAGGATTGTAGAGAGGTGGGGGTGGAGAAATTGTGGGAAATAGGATGTCTATTGGTCTTCTTTATAAGCTTCTGTTTCCTTCTTTTAGGGGTGTGAGTCAGTCTCCCATCTTAGTAGAATCGGAAGGCTCCTTTGACATGTTGGCTTTTTGTGTTGTTCACATATTGTTCAATGAGGTATCTCTCATTTCTAGAAAAAAGAAAAGGAAAGAAAGATTAGTAACTCTCTGACCTACACCACTCCAAATCATTGAAGTCTCCATGACTCCCCAAGTCGTATGCTTGCAATAGAGTATCAGGAAAGGGAGATTATCTGTATCAATGAGGATAAGAACAGTCTAGTGCTGATTTGTCTACTGAACAGTCCTTTGCATCCCAAATAGACAAGAACAGGCTAAAGTTAGAACAGTCTAGTGCTGATTTGTCTACTGATTAGCAAGAATCTTTCCAAGGACGTTGAATTGAACCTCTAGTCAAATCCCTATATGCAGATGAGAAGGAAGGCCATGGAGTTCAATGTCTTTCTCTCTGTACCAGTGATTCGTGGTCGACTTTGAATGAGGATGAGTTCCACACTGTATGCATTGCATTTTTCTGTCTGTTGGCTGATATTTTTAGTAGTCCACAAAATAGAGGTTGTTGTCCACTCTTTTCATATGTCTATGTAACCGCTTCATTTGAGGACTAAGTGTTTGGTGTTGGCTCAAGTGGAATTTTAATTTAACCCCTGATCTAACATCCATCATCAATTTTGGTTGCCTAACATCTTCAGACTGTATACTCTTGCTCATTGAAAGTTTTCCTTGAAATCAAAACCTTGAGCTAGGTTACATCGCTAGGCAAGTACATGCAATCTTTCAGGAGGAAATTAATTGAACTGCAAGGGCAGTAGAAAGTTAATTGGTTAATTGGTTGTCTTTTTGTTTACTGGCCAAATTGCAGGGTTCCTGCCACTGAGCAACAGCAAGAAATCAAGTAGAGTATAACTGCCTTTTTAAATTTCAAATAACTCTGGGGAGCTTGATACTGTGATCATGGTGCTCTGGGATGCTTGTGGTAATATGAGCTTTTTAGTCTAATTGATTGGTGGAAAGGTTTCATGGAGTTGTAATGCGGTAATATATCAGTGGAAGATTTGTAGACTTAAGATATGGTCATGTACTCATGTTTTTGGTGAAGCAAGCGATTTTTGCCCTTTAGTTTCATTTTGGGTGAGGATGGGACTGTGGAGATATTAGATTGATTTGGCAATATTTAGTCTTTATACCTTTGTTGGGCAATTGGTTGTATTTTGACTATTTTCCACAGTTCTATTTAATCATCATAAAAGTAATTGATTTTCTGGGCACTTGGTATGCATTAAAAATTTGGTGTTACTGTAGGGCGCTGAAGGAAGAAAAGTATGCTGCTCGCAGAGCAATACTTCCAGTGCTTCAAGCTGAAGAAGACGAAAGGTAATGAAGATTAGTAGTGATTGTTCTCCTCCATTCATGTCTTTGGCCTGTAGTATTCATCTCGGTTGATTCCTAGTACTGAACATCAGTGTGTCTCTCATGTTTCTTTAGATTCGTCAAAGAGTGGAAAAAGTATCTTGATTATGAAGCTGAGGTTATGAAGGATGTGCCTAACTGGAAAGTTGGTGAGAGTGTCTACAACTCTGGCAGATGGATGCCCCCAGCCACTGGCGAGCTGCGCCCTGAAGTCTGGTGATTCTCTTTCGACTACAGTTACGTTGGTGGTTGACTCTAGTTGTTTGTCCTCTTCATGCATGTTTTCTTTGGGGCAATGTCATAGCTCTGTTATTGTGAAATAAAAATGCAGCAGGAATCCTCGTTTACATGTTTGCAGACACTACAACTGTATGTGGCTTATTTCATCTCTTCCGTATCATTCTTTTCTTAATTGCCTAAGAGTTAGAACCAATAAGACTTTGTTCATTGAGGGCTTTAGATGGAATGGGTGATCGTTCTGGCAAAAACTGTATCATGGGATGTTCTCATCTGTTTCATATTAAAAGGACTTCATAGGATGTTCATCTGTGCAGTTCCCCAATTTGATGGCTTGCTTAGATGTTCTTCAAGGACTAACTTGAAATATGAATTGTTCATATTATCATCTTTATGAGGTGAAAACACGTTGATCACATATAGAGATGAATCCCGTTAATCAGAAGAGATCTTTTGTTTTCATTTTAGAGGAAAACACGACAATGTATAGGACCAGGCCAGACCTTAGTTTTACAACCTTACATATGATGAGCCATACTTATTTTTGGGACACACCACCGTTTTGAACTTAAAGAAACCCCAACCGAGCACCGCCGTGTCCATGAACAAGCGAGCAGAGGGAGAGCCACCGCCAAGCTCCGCCTACCCAAGGAGAATTTACAGCGGTATAACCACCAAGTATTGGAGACCGCCATGGGTATAGAGTAGAGAGAATCAGAGTAATTTGTCTTAGACGATGATTGATAATCTAGATTGGATGAACAAAATCAGTAAAACTCAGTCGATCGTACTTCAAAGAAGTTATAGGGTTCATATATTTTTATTCACTGCACAATTTTGATAGATTTATTTAAGTTACAAATATCATAACATTCTGACCGATCATGTTCATGATATTTGTCAATTCAACTGTCAAACCAGTTTTTACTATCAACACCAACGATTACGAAGAAACCATCCTCAGTCACTAACCAAAAGCACTCCTCATTTTCCATGCACGCAAGGGGGCTTTCACCTGGAGTATCGAAAACGTCGACGTGTTTCTGCTGCGTATCCCATTTGATATCGCAGTAGAAGAGCGTTGTATGCCAAAAGTTCAGGCCGAAATGAAACCAGTAGGGTGGATCATCGTCTTTCCATTGGCAATGGAAATTCAATGGCTTGTCGTTGGTAGAGAAGCCATTGACGATGTGAACGTTGTGCCACTGAGTCCATTTCACATCGTCTGCGGAACATGTTAATGTCAAGGTTGCTAGGGCCAAGGTGAAGATCAGAAAAATAAACTAATACTGAAAGAGATGGTGCCAATCTGTGGTTGAAGTGAAGTGCAAGAAGCTTAATATATAGCAACCATGAAGCTCCCTGAGATTGGAATTCATCAAGCCGATAATGATATGTAATTTCGACCATCTATTACAATTAACCTAGCTCGCGGTTTGATGCACATATTGTAATATGCACTTGTTGATCCATTTTGGTTACCACAGATTTCTCAAACTGCTCCATACGGACGGTGAATTTCTCACCTATCACCAATCTCAATAGCACCCTTTTCTACATTTTACTCTCCTACATTAACAGAAAAGAAAAGAAAAAAAACAGAAAACAAAATTTAAAAGAAAAAAGTTTGAGCACCTAATATATGAAAGACGAAACAGAAGTTGAGGATCCTCTGCTTTGGTACGTCAGGCAGGCAAAGTCCAAAACACTCAAATACGACTAGTTTTCCTGTTTTCCTAGGGAAACCTACCCATGATCTCTCTCTCACACACGTGCACACACCCACATAGAGTTAAAGAGGTTATAAAGAGAAGCAAGAGATCAAGAATTGCAAGCAAATGAAGCAATGAAAAGAAACGAGTACAGCAACAGAAAGAGAGAAAAAGACCCAGAAGAAGATGAAGAAGCAGAAGCTGAAGAAGAAGGTAGAGACGATGCTGAAGTTGTTGTCTTGAGGGACCCATTGGAGCTGTTCGGCATGGACATAATGTTGAGTATACTGAGCTTCCTTGATGCACGCAGCGGAGTACTCTCCCTCCTTGTCTCCCATGCCTGGAAGTCTGGAACGTCGTCGCTTCCAGTGATCGCCTGTGGAGTTCCAAGGTCCCTTCTTCTTCCCTTAATTTTTTCATTTTCTAATTCCCTTGGAATTTTGATTTTGATGCATGATTTCGATATTTGAGATCGACTTGGGGTGTGATTTTGTGTTTTCTTTCTATATTGTCTCTTCTTTTTGGGCTGATTTCGATATGAAGAATTGAGCAAATGATGAATCGAGATTGTTACAAGGCTATGCTAAATCGAAGTTGTCTCTGTATAATGATCTGTTTGAAGATACTCCTAACAAGTTATAACTAATAAACCTTGGAACTTTTCTAAAGCCACTTTAGTGAGATTTTGTTTTCTTGGTTCAATTGCTTCCTTGATCAAATGAATAGGTAGTCTATGTTGAAGAGTAGTACTTTTCATGTCACACCACAGCTAGACTACCTGGTTTAGGAGAAAAATGTTCAATATATGTGTGCGTCTAGAGAATATAGGCTGTTGTAAGGTTCTATAAGTCATAAGTCATAGTACCTGAACCTGAACTATAAGTCATTAGTCATAACAGAGAATCATCTATTATTGAAGTAATTGAGGTTTTCTTGGTGCCTGCTGTATGCTACTTCTGCACTGAATCCCGGTTTTTTAAATTCCTTAATTTGCACCTTTTCTGACTGACTCCTAAAATAAAGCATATACTTTAATCAAAGATGTATGAAGTGGTGCAACAAAATACTTGAGGGCAGAAAGCTACAAGTAAAACACATAAAGATCTTACCTCAACCAGAACCAAACTTTGGTCTTGTTTTTTTTTTTTTTTTTTTTTTTTTTGCGCAGCTACCTGTATTGTATATAATGGGAAGCTTCTATTTTTAGCAGATAAGAATGAGTATAATAGTCTAAGTATTTCATCTATTTTGTAGTAGATGCTGGCTCGCCTTCTGTAATGTATTTCTATCATCTTAAAATTTCCATTCTGAGATTTCAGTTAGTCAAAACAGAATGCAGATAGGGGCTTGCTAACCTCTGTCAGAATAAAAACCTAGTTCTTGCTAAAAGCTTACTTATGCTGCCTTCTTCATGAAATATGTCTCAGTCGAAACCATTCATTTCTGAGATGTCACCATTTTTTTTCCTTTATTATTATTCCAAATTGTTAGTATGAGGAGTTGTGGCTTGGGACACATGCCCCGGTTGTTGCAATTTCGGGGATTGTCAAGGTTGGCCGCTTATTCATTGTCTGTCATGGATAGCAAATGTGTGAGAATATCTCTCTCTCTGTCACTCACTCACACACAGACACATTTATACACATGTTGCGAACTTGCAATTGCAGTTTCTGATTGGTCTTATATTTGTCAGTCACGCATAATGAGGGATGATTTGTGCGACCATGTTTGGGAGTTTCATTTCAACAAGATGCACTATACAATCACAGACTTCAACATTTGTGTCTGTAAATAACTGTGGCAATCAGTACGTTCTTGTGTTGATTTTGGGTTTTTTTCTAAGGTGATGCTTAACGTAGCATCGCTCTTCTTTGACTTTAAGTACTCTTATTACATTTTACAGCTAGCTGAAGTTTTACGAATATGGAAAAGAAAATGTCACTTATTTTTAATTTTTTCAAACAATATTTCCTGCAGATTTATACAGTTAGATAGAATTGTTATTTTTGTAGTCGCGAAATGCTTACAACTTTCAGTAACAGAGAAGACAATTTCCTATCTGCAAAACCATAAAACAGCCAACTTCTCTTCTTTTCAGAAAATATGACTACTATTTCATATTTGGGCGACTAGTTTACATTTCATAGCTTTCCAATCAGTTACAAACTTGTTATAATGGTCTCAGACTTCCAGGACGTTTTCAAGCTTTTTATCTTGTTATTAACCTATCAAATGTAAGACTTACCTTGATCGATGGCCGCACTGATGAAGTTTACATTGCGTTAGCAATTAATTTGACATATCATCTTTCCCTCAGGCTGCCCCAGAATACTGGCGAAACCATGATCCTTTTTGGAAGGGCACTGGCTATTGCAACAATGTAGAATGATTGCAAGGGACTTGAGAGATTGTTAAATCAGATTTAGGTATGTCACAGGCGTCATATCTGGTTCTATGGTAGCTCTGTCCCTGATTGAATATAAATGACACTAAATTAGAATGGCACTTCAGCTACCCCATAGCTGAGTCTTCTATCTATTCCCCCATCCTGACCTTTCAGATAGAGCAAAGTATATCACAAAGAGAAAACAATCCAATCTTCAGAAAGAGATTCCACACAAGAAAGTAACCAATTTAAACTCAGTTTACTACATACTGGAGGGGCACAAGTTTTGACTTCAGTTGCCTACTCTTCACCTCCTCTTTGACCCGCGCCGTCTCTGATTTCTCCCAGATCCGCTCCGTCCTCAACCTCCTCTCTGACCCATGCCCTCGTCTCCCAAACCCGCTTTGTCCTCAACCTCTTCTCTGACCCGCACCGTCGACACCTCCAAGGCCAAGCTCGCCGCCATCTTCTTCTCGGATTCGTCAGCAGGTATGTCCATCTATTTCTTCCTTTCTCTCTTTGATAATCAGTTTGATCAGTTTATTGTTGATTCAGTTTGATTGTGGTGAATTGTTCCCTGTCTTATGCTTGTTTATCAAAATAAACATTGGAATACTAACTGTTTGGTTCTTAATATGTTGATTCTGACTAAATGTTACTGATATCAATGTTAACTAAGGCATGCAAGTCAGTTCATATACTTATATTTATAAATTTGTTTGTGGTAAATTGTTGGTTGATTCAATTTTTTTTACTTTTAGATATGGATGGAAGTACAATCCTTGTGTTATTGATGTTGAAATTAAGGTAAAGACGAAATCACTGAATTGTTTTAGATAATCGATCATTTGTTAGATTTGAGACTCGGTTGATTTATGTAGATATTATAATAGGTAGTAGTGACACCGAGTGTGTAAATGAGTTAAGAATGGATATGAAGAATTTTGGATTGTTATGTGAACTGCTCCGCACTGATGGAAGGCTAAAAAATGATGGATTAGTTAATGTGGAGGAGCAAGTTTGTATGTTTCTACACATACTTGCTCATCATGTTAAGAATCGTACCATTAGAGGTAGATTTTTCTGATCAGGAGAGACAGTTAGTAGGTATTTCAACTGTGTATTGCAAGGTGTGTTACGATTACAAGCCAATCTATTGAGGATGTCAAACCCCGTACTTGATAATTGCACAGATAATAGATGGAAATGGTTTAAGGTATTTTATTATTATTCTAATAGATAGTTTTGATTCTAGTCTATGCAATTATTATAGTTATAATTAAATTTCACTTTTTTGGTTTAGAATTGTTTGGGAGTTTTAGATAGAACTTATGTTAGAGTGCGTGTAGCTGCTACTGACAAAGCAAGATACCAAACTAGAAAGGAAGATATTGCAACAAATGTTTTGGCAGCTTGTTCGCGTGACATGCAGTTTACATTCATGTTACCGAGATGAGAGGGTTCTGCATCCGACTCTAGAATACTTTGTGATGCAGTAACTAGGCCAAATTGATTGAGAGTTCCCACCGGTAAGGCCTAGAGTGAATTATGGCAGCAACACTTACATATGTATGTATTGTATATATATAACTAATAGGATTTCTTATTTTTGGTTAGGTATTATTATCTTGTAGATGGTGGCTACACTAATGGTGAAATATTTCTTGCACCTTATAAAGGAACACGGTATCATCTGTCGGAATGGAGAGAATGGTGTATGCCTACCAATAAGGAAGAATATTTTAACATGAAGCATGCGAAAGCAAGCAATGTGATAATGCGTTGGTAGATGGGCCATTCTAAGAAGTCCGTCTTATTATCCCATCAAGACACAATGTCGTATCATTACGACGTGTTGTCTTCTACATAATTTTATTAGAAGGGAAATGTCTATCGATTCAATGGAATATGCAGTATTTGAGTTTGATCAGTTAGCAGATATAGAAAATGTTGATATGATTGACTCTATTGAAGCATCAGATCAATGGACGGCATGGTGGAATAAGAAAGCCTCTCAAATGTTTGATGATTGGACATGATGCAGGAATGATAGAGGCAGCGGTAGAGGCCGTGCTTAGATATGATTGTATTAGTTTCATTCCTAGATAAGAATTTTTATTTATGCAATACAATAGACAATTGTACCATTTGAATTTGAATAATATGTTTAATGTTTATTCAATAGTGAATTTGAATAATATGTTTGATGTTACTCAATCAAGTATTACATTCTTTTGCTTATAGTTGCAGTTATGGACTATATAGTTCACTCATGTTTAGTTCTCTAACTCATACTTGTTTTACTTGTGAGTATGACAGGACCCACCCCGAATTTCATCCTGAAATCCAAGGTAAATCCTGCGGGGTCCACTTTTAAGGAAAATTTACCGAAAATTCGGCATAACCTTCCTTAAAAATGGACGACTCTTACCTGAAAAATCCAATTTAACACTTCTATAACCAAACATACATCTTCAACACCTGAAGCCTTCCTGCTCCCCAAGTTCAACACATCTCCCAATATAATAATTCCTCACTTAAACTAATCCTACAACCCAAAAGATAACCAAAATGTAAATACTTTCACTAATTTCCAATATGCCAAAAATTCGTTGCATGCAAATGTTAACCAAAATCTTTCATAGAGAAAATCACAAGAAGACGAACTAGCCTCGCTAGTCAAATTAATGACAAAGATAAATAATAATCTTCATAGAAGAATGTACCAAAACAAGGGACTAGCCCCGCTAGTCAAATCGACAACTCAAGTAAAATATCCTATATGGCCATATAAGTGAGTCTCCCAGACGCTATTGCCTCCCAGGCATAGTACTCCCATACTCCATGTACATTCACGTCGAATTGACGGATAGGGTACAGGGCTTGCGTGATGCCGTCGACTATATCACATCACCCGAAGGCGGAAAGGGCTTGCGTAACCCCACTTCAAACGTGAGAGTTACATCGCCTCGAAAGGCGGAACGACATGCTATACAAGTGAGCCTCCCAGACTCGGTTGCCTCCCAGGCAATAATACTCCCATACTCCCTACACCTTCATGTTATGATAACAGAGAGGAGTAGGGCTTGCGTGATGTCGTCGACTACAACACATCACCCGAAGGCGGAAAGGGCTTGCGTAACCCCACTTCAAACGTGGGAGTTACATCGCCTCGAAAGGCGGAAAGACATGCTATCATGAATAATATCGATCCAACAAGTATGGCATAAATAAAGAAACATAATCCATGTGAGTTTCCCCAAAACTCATAATTAAAGCATAAGTACGATTCCCAACCGTACTCAAAGAATTTAAAGAGTAAAGAAACTAATTAAATTCAACGACGTGTCCCACACGTTAAAATGCTCAATGAAATAAATAACTTCAATGATTATCATCTTTCTAAAAACCAAATAATATGCAGTTCAGTATAATACCTCAAATCCAGAAATCATAAAGAAAATCTTAAAATCGAAAATGAGATAGGATCTCATTCTCAAACCAAACAACAACGCAGTTTTACTGCGTTTGAAACCTAAATTTATTTTATTAATTTGTGGCTGCACCCAAAACTTGATCGGGCTGCCTACGTACCCTTTTAAAGGGATCAAGTCACTCGTAGTTCATCTTTATATACTAATTCTCCACCTTCAACAACCACTGTATCGAATCTAGAATTTGTATGGGTGTAGATCCTCAAATTGATAAGGACACCCAAATTCTCAATCTCACACTTCCTCTCACTTTCTCCAACTTGAAATTGAAATTTAATCTACACTTCTGATATTACTCTGGACACCCATAATCCTTAGCGATCAAATACTACATCCAATCTCACAATTATAAACATTTCCTTTGAACTCAAGTTTCAATCAACTTTCAAATGCCTAACCAAAATTCCAAAAACGTCATGGCATCAATGCTGCATTTCGGCAACTCTACTACATGAACTAAACATTGCATTTTGATAAGCTCTCATATTAACAAAACACACATAGCCATTTCTCCATCACCCAACTTCCTCTTTTCTGCCATTCAAGCAACACAGTTGGATTCTGTTGCTACTGCCAAGCTCACCAGAAACCAGAACCACACAACCACCACTATCGCCGTCGTCGAGCCCAACAACCGCACACACTGCCCAAAATCTCCCATTCTCCAAAACTCTACCAATAATGAATTCAAGCATCTCAACCTACTCCTTTAAAATCAGAATACTAACAAAACCAAAAACTACCAGAACAACCACCTACCGCCGCCGTACACAGCATCACTCACGCGCGGCCAACACTACCCAAATTCAAATTCAACAAAACTCAACCAATCTCAATTCCATGTACATATAGAGCTAAAGCTCGAAGAGAAGATTAAGTTTCATACCTCACTTGCCTTCGCCGGTGGCCGGAAAGCATCAAACCGTCGCCGGAAAATCCTAAACCTTCTTCTCTTCGATTCTCCCTCCTCCGAGTTTCTCTTCGAAAACCAGGAACATGGAAAGGTTCCTGAGATCGATATGAAGCTATCCATACCGGTGAGAGGCGTCGCCGCTGCCGGAATCGGAGATTCGCCGGCGAACACAGCCTCTCCTTCTCCACTTCGAATCTCTCACCCCAGACTTCTTATTTGAAAATCAAGGGCATGGACATGACCACGAGAATGAGAGGAAGCTGTCGCTACCATTCTTTCTGCTCGTCGTCGCCGGAAAACGGATAACCCGTCGGGTTGACCCGCTGACTTTGTTCGGGTCGGGGACGACCCGGTCTGGGTCTCAACTGATTTTTTTCTCTCCCTTTCCCGAACCTTGCCCTTTTCCTTTTAAACTGATACTTAGGTCGGTTTAACCGACCCCTTCTAGGACCTCCTTCTTTCTCTTTTAAAAATATCTTCTTCCCTTTATCGAAATAGTAACTTTCCGTTTTTAGACCATAACTTTCTCATACGAACTCTGATTTGAGCGTGCCGCGTGTCCACAAACTCCGTTTTACATCCTCTACGACTTTCATGAAGGAAGTTTTCCCGAATTCCAAACGGAAGAAAAAGTCAACTTTTGGAGTCTTAAATCGTAAACGGTTACTTAAAACAGTAAAACGTCAAAGTAACCCAAAAGTAAATAATCGCAAATTGACTTAAGAACCGGGATGTGACAATTCTCCCCTCCTTATAAAAATTTTGTCCTCGAAATTTCAAACCATAAAAGGAGGTTAGAGGTTACCGCCTTTTACCTCAGAATTCAATAAGCGTTAACCTACATCATCCCATTATCCATGCTCATCACTCTTTCCTCTATCACAGATTACACATTTTCACTTGTGGAAACAATTTGCCAAATTCTTTTCATACTTACCTTGGCACATCATAACTGATCTACCAACCCAAGGCGTGCATATGCTTTAAGAAAACTCGAACTCAGGGTCAACTTAAATACCCTGCCAACCTTCCACATGGCACCACTCACATAATACACTTTACTCCTTGACTCAACTTTCACTAATTGAGTGGCTTGCCCAATTAAACTTACTTATGATACTCAACCCCAAAACACACGAAGGACTTGACTTTTGCCAAGTCAAAATGATCAATAAAATTCCGTAATTTACAACACCATCTTACTTCCGTCACCAATTAACCAAAACAAAACTCGATCGCTCGCATCGAATTTGAACCTTCCCCACCTATGTGGTTAGCCTCAATCATTAAGCTGATCGGCGAATATCTCTCTTATTGCCAAATTACGCTAATGCGATCTTATAATATCAAACCCTTATTCTGAATATCTCTTGCAACTCAAATTATATCCATACATCAATGACCTCCCAGGTCCTACCCCGATCAAGTGGTCTCACCACCATTTGATCATGTATGAATACACATCACAAGAAAGCCAATTACATGCCTGATACAATTTACCATTTATGCCAACAAACTAACAAGCCTTGACTCAAAATATTTCCCGAATCACCAAGGATCTTTTTCCTTTAAAGATAAACAACCAACCAATCATATTATTATTTCTGACAATTCGCCCCGCGAATTAATCATTACTAACCTATAACAACCGTTGGAAACTCATCCTTAAATAATAAATTCAACAGTCGCCACCAACGACTACTTACAAGCACAAGAAAAAAAAATATCACTTTCAAAATCGATCAACATATCTGAGACTGGCACCTCCAAAAATGAGGAAAATACGATGATTAGGCGTATGACGATACTTTAGAAGTTACGAGTATCTCCTCGTACGAACCAAGTTCATTCAAACTTGCACGCAGACTAGTCCTTAGGTTACAATATCTATTCCACGAACAAGAGATAAGTTGCTCACTATTTACTGCAACAATTCATGTTGCTTTTACTGCAACACGCGTCTGCAATCATTACCTTCACCTTAATAATACCAGCTTATCGAGCGGAGAGAAATCAAAATAGTGAGTCACGCGGGTCAACGAAATCCGAGGATCACCATTGGAAATTCACTATTTAATGACTTGCTTCTCACGTATTATCATGCATAATACCGACTACGTAACAACTCAAGTCGAGGAACAAGAATTTTCAAGTAACGGCCCCGCCATTACGCATAACGTTAAGAAAATCATCGCTGGGCTATACTTCTCTCACATAATTATGCATTGCTAATGATGCCAACGATCACGAACACCTATTCGCATTTCCTGAGTAGAACTTTGCTCATGAATTTCTTGTTATCGTTAACGAACGTCGAAGTTCCATTTATAAATCGTAATAACTAATAGCTACCAAAGCACGGAAATTCCCGCATTAACTCTAACGTCAATTCACCTTAGTTACTCACGTGATAACCCCACTAACAAATAAAATACAAACTCTGAGTTGATCGAATTGAGTGTCAGCATAGCTGATGTTGGCAGTCTATCATTCAACACTAGATAGTCCTCTCTTGCTGTCTCCAAATGATGCAAAGTGATTTCCTTTCTTCTATTTGGCTGCTAGATCTGAATAGCTTAATCACACAGGTCCATAACATCCAAGGAAGCTAAGAGCACCAAAACTGAAGTCCTACGCTTAGGTCGCCAAAACGACTAGATGCCAAAGATAATTACTCTTCGTAGAATGCCGAATTTTTACTAATGCATACAAAAGTCTGTAACACCTTTCTCGATAAGATATGACGATCAACAATCATGAGTCGAACCGCACCCCGTAAGGCCCGACTCTTCAACTCATGTCGAAAATTTACTTAGAACACCCCAGGACATCGACGATACTCATCGATTGCCACACTGCTCCAGTAATTACCTCAAAGAATCTAGGGTCTAAAAAGACAATCTAACATTAAGTCACACTCTTCACATAAGAGAGATACCCCGAATCTCCTCGATTCATGTGCTACTCCTCGAGCAATGCAAAATTGACGGCCGCATGCTCCATTTCAAGATTGCGCGTCAACCGCATTATCTTCTGCGTAACGCTCAAGTGGAAGCATAGAATCGCTCGAATCCGATAAAACTTCGACAAATACTTAAAGTCTCGACCTATCAATTTCACCACTTCAATACTCCAAACAGAAGCTACAATCATGGGATATACTACCTTAAGATCAACATCTCACTCATCCTCTTAGGAATTATCCACATCAGCTAACAACAGTAGCTAAAGCGAAAAATAATTATTTCAAGATCAATAACTCTAATTACACCGCTTAAACTATCCTTGTGTATCATCATACACATTACCAATCCAAATTTATAGATACCAGACATAAATCGACCAACAACAATTTCAAAAATCACTCTTCAATGCTTAAACCAAACTTTAACAGCCCCATAAAATACATCAATTAATCTCCACAATTTATTCGCTCAAGCAATAGCTTTCCACATTTTATCTCAAAACAAAGCAACCCTTACACGTTAACACCTTTAAGATATCTCTTATTTCCGCACCAACCTTGACTAGAAATTTCTCAATCTTTCGTTCACAAGCATACCCCTTTCTGTTATTAATATCCGCAAAAAGGCTCAACTCGCCATTTAAATAAAAGTCGACAACTCAATAAATAAATAATAAAACTCTGCAAACCCAGGTCACTTCCCCAACTCATAACTGAACTCAAAATCTCCTAATTCACTTACTTTCCCATTACTCGGAAGATAACCAAGATACTCTTTGAAGTCCGCATACAGAGGCATAGTCATGGAAATATAGACATTTAGTATCATCAAATATATGAGGTAGTGATAGGAATCGGATAACCTAATGCTCTGATACCAACTGACAGGACCCACCCCGAATTTCATCCTGAAATCCAAGATAAATCCTGCGGGGTCCACTTTTAAGGAAAATTTACCGAAAATTCGGCATAACCTTCCTTAAAAATGGACGACCCTTACCTGAAAAATCCAATTTAACACTTCTATAACCAAACATACATCTTCAACACCTGAAGCCTTCCTGCTCCCCAAGTTCAACACATCTCCCAATATAATAATTCCTCACTTAAACTAATCCTACAACCCAAAAGATAACCAAAATGTAAATACTTTCACTAATTTCCAATATGCCAAAAATTCGTTGCATGCAAATGTTAACCAAAATCTTTCATAGAGAAAATCCCAAGAAGACGGACTAGCCTCGCTAGTCAAATTAATGACAAAGATAAATAATAACCTTCATAGAAGAATGTACCAAAACAAGGGACTAGCCCCGCTAGTCAAATCGACAACTCAAGTAAAATATCCTATATGGCCATATAAGTGAGTCTCCCAGACTCTATTGCCTCCCAGGCATAGTACTCCCATACTCCTTGTACCTTCACGTCGAATTGACGGATAGGGTACAGGGCTTGCGTGATGCCGTCGACTACATCACATCACCCGAAGGCGGAAAGGGCTTGCGTAACCCCACTTCAAACGTGAGAGTTACATCGCCTCGAAAGGCGGAACGACATGCTATACAAGTGAGCCTCCCAGACTCGGTTGCCTCCCAGGCAATAATACTCCCATACTCCCTACACCTTCATGTTATGATAACAGAGAGGAGTAGGGCTTGCGTGATGTCGTCGACTACAACACATCACCCGAAGGCGGAAAGGGCTTGCGTAACCCCACTTCAAACGTGGGAGTTACATCGCCTCGAAAGGCGGAAAGACATGCTATCATGAATAATATCGATCCAACAAGTATGGCATAAATAAAGAAACATAATCCATGTGAGTTTCCCCAAAACTCATAATTAAAGCATAAGTACGATTCCCAACCGTACTCAAAGAATTTAAAGAGTAAAGAAACTAATTAAATTCAACGACGTGTCCCACACGTTAAAATGCTCAATGAAATAAATAACTTCAATGATTATCATCTTTCTAAAAACCAAATAATATGCAGTTCAGTATAATACCTCAAATCCAGAAATCATAAAGAAAATCTTAAAATCGAAAATGAGATAGGATCTCATTCTCAAACCAAACAACAACGCAGTTTTACTGCGTTTGAAACCTAAATTTATTTTATTAATTTGTGGCTGCACCCAAAACTTGATCGGGCTGCCTACGTACCCTTTTAAAGGGATCAAGTCACTCGTAGTTCATCTTTATATACTAATTCTCCACCTTCAACAACCACTGTATCGAATCTAGAATTTGTATGGGTGTAAATCCTCAAATTGATAAGGACACCCAAATTCTCAATCTCACACTTCCTCTCACTTTCTCCAACTTGAAATTGAAATTTAATCTACACTTCTGATATTACTCTGGACACCCATAATCCTTAGCGATCAAATACTACATCCAATCTCACAATTATAAACATTTCCTTTGAACTCAAGTTTCAATCAACTTTCAAATGCCTAACCAAAATTCCAAAAACGTCATGGCATCAATGCTGCATTTCGGCAACTCTACTACATGAACTAAACATTGCATTTTGATAAGCTCTCACATTAACAAAACACACATAGCCATTTCTCCATCACCCAACTTCCTCTTTTCTGCCATTCAAGCAACACAGTTGGATTCTGTTGCTACTGCCAAGCTCACCAGAAACCAGAACCACACAACCACCACTATCGCCGTCGTCGAGCCCAACAACCGCACACACTGCCCAAAATCTCCCATTCTCCAAAACTCTACCAATAATGAATTCAAGCATCTCAACCTACTCCTTTAAAATCAGAATACTAACAAAACCAAAAACTACCAGAACAACCACCTACCGCCGCCGTACACAGCATCACTCACGCGCGGCCAACACTACCCAAATTCAAATTCAACAAAACTCAACCAATCTCAATTCCATGTACATATAGAGCTAAAGCTCGAAGAGAAGATTAAGTTTCATACCTCACTTGCCTTCGCCGGTGGCCGGAAAGCATCAAACCGTCGCCGGAAAATCCTAAACCTTCTTCTCTTCGATTCTCCCTCCTCCGAGTTTCTCTTCGAAAACTAGGAACATGGAAAGGTTCCTGAGATCGATATGAAGCTATCCATACCGGTGAGGGGCGTCGCCGCTGCCGGAATCGGAGATTCGCCGGCGAACACAGCCTCTCCTTCTCCACTTCGAATCTCTCACCCCAGACTTCTTATTTGAAAATCAAGGGCATGGACATGACCACGAGAATGAGAGGAAGCTGTCGCTACCATTCTTTATGCTCGTCGTCGCCGGAAAACGGATAACCCGTCGGGTTGACCCGCTGACTTTGTTCGGGTCGGGGACGACCCGGTCTGGGTCTCAACTGATTTTTTTCTCTCCCTTTCCCGAACCTTCCCCTTTTCCTTTTAAACTGATACTTAGGTCGGTTTAACCGACCCCTTCTAGGACCTCCTTCTTTCTCTTTTAAAAATATCTTCTTCCCTTTACCGAAATAGTAACTTTCCGTTTTTAGACCATAACTTTCTCATACGAACTCCGATTTGAGCGTGCCGCGTGTCCACAAACTCCGTTTTACATTCTCTACGACTTTCATGAAGGAAGTTTTCCCGAATTCCAAACGGAAGAAAAAGTCAACTTTTAGAGTCTTAAATCGTAAACGGTTACTTAAAACAGTAAAACGTCAAAGTAACCCAAAAGTAAATAATCGCAAATTGACTTAAGAACCGGGATGTGACAGAGTATGTATGGAAAATGAGGATATGAATTCCGAGCAAGGAAAGGCAGTTGAAACTAGGCACAATTGGACAAACTTTGAGGAAAATGCATTGTTGTGTGTCCTTGATGACTTTGTTACTCGTGGCTTGCGATGTGAAACAAGGAATTTTAAATCTGGAACTTTGCTTCAAATGGAGAAGTCTTTGGAGGTCTTGTGCCCTAACTCCAATCTCAAGGCATATCCACACATTGAATCAAAATTTTAAATCTGGAACTTTGCTTCAAATGGAGAAGTCTTTGGAGGTCTTGTGCCCTAACTCCAATCTCAAGGCATATCCACACATTGAATCAAAATTGAAGAAATGAAAACAAAATTTCAGTATTGTGTATGACATGACAAACACAAGTGGATTTGCATGGAATGATGCCAAGAAGTACATTGAAGTTGATAGCAATGATGCATGGGATATGTATGTTCAGGTAAATAAATTCATTAAGTTTCTAATACAAGTTGTCTTTGTTTAACCATGGATGTTATTCTAATATTAGTACTCTTTTTTTTTTCGTAGCACAACAAAAATGCCAAAGGTTGGAGAAATAAAAGTTTTCCAATTTATAATCGTCTTGCTTTGATTTTTGGCAAGGATCGTGTCAATGGAAGAGGAGCTGAAACCTTGCTGATATGCCGGATAAGCAAAGTATTAATGATATTAATCCTGAGAATGTGGTTTATGATGTAAGTCATGTGTCACTTAACCAAGAATCTAGCCAAACTGAAGGTAGTAGGAAGAGGAAGAGAGTTGATGAGACTGATAAAATTGTTGTTGCTTTGGAGAAAGTATTTGAAGAATCAGGAAAGATGATGCATGTCAAGACCCACCCCGAATTTCACCCCGAAACCCGAGATGAGTCATGCGGAGACCATCTCCAAGGAAAATTTACCGAAGACTCGGCAAACCTCCCTCGAAAATGGACAACCCTAACTTAAGAATTTAAGAACCACTTTTTTATTCCAAAATAAATCTTCAGCTACAATCCAAAAGTAGCAAGAATACAAATTACATCGAAGAATTCCAAAAGTATTCAGAGCTACTAAAAATAAAATAAAATACAACGAAAGCTAACAAACCCCTAGTAGATTAAACATGTAACCTACTGGCGAAATGTAGCTGATAGATTAGTCACTATGCCTCGACGTCTCCTGCTAGACCTCACGCGAACTCTGCAGACTGGGCATGTTTAAAAACGAAGAGCACATGAGAAAATATTCAACACGTCAGAGTGAGTGGATAAAACGATTTCCGTCAACAAATAAATATTTCCCAAAAATGCTTTCATCAGTGGCAAAATACAAAGGCTCCACTAGGGGTGTTACTTCGAAACCGAAAACCGAAAAAAACCGCACCGAAAACCGAACCGTAACCGAAAAAACCGCACCGAAAAAAACCGCACCGAAAATAAAAAAACCGAACCGAACCGGAGCTATTCGGTTCGGTTTTCGGTTTCGGGTCAGTGAAAACCGAACTGAACCGTTTGAACCGAAGTCAACGGTCAAACAGTAAAAAAAAAAAAACCCTAGTTTACTACTACGCGTCTCGGTCGCCGTTTCTTGACTTTCTTCTGTTCTTCCCTCTCTCTCAGGCTCTCACTCTCAGGCTCTCACGAGTCACAGTCTCACTCCTCTCACGCAGTCACGCAGTCACGCGTCTCGCCGGACTGTCACTCTTCTCCCCTCTCGCCGGTCCGCCCTGTCGCCGCTTGCCAGTCCGCCGCTCGACTCTCCCTCTTCAGTCCCCTCCGCCACTCGCCAGTCCGCCCTCTACCCTCCGCCACTCGCCAGTCCGCCGCTCGACTCTCCCTCTTCAGTCTCCTCTGACTCTCACTCTTCTCCCCTCCGCCGCTTGCCAGTCCGCCGCTCGACTCTCCCTCTTCAGTCCCCTCCGCCACTCGCCAGTCCGCCCTCTGCCCTCCGCCACTCGCCAGTCCGCCGCTCGACTCTCTCCCTCTTCAGTCTCCTCTGACTCTCACTCTTCTCCCCTCCTCCGCTTGCCAGTCCGCCGCTGTTTGCTGCCTTGGTGGAAACTGGAAAGATGCAACAGTAAGTTTCTCATACGCCCAAACATACTTACATATTAACAAAGTCGATTGATTGCCAAATGTTTATGAAAATTTGTTGGATGGTTTATACGGTTGTGACTTGTGTGTGCGTGCTGTTAACATGCGGCCTGCAATTTTTTATCTTTCTTACAGGTGAAACAGAAAGCACTTATCATCTGCAGTGAGGAAGATCAGATTATCAGCTACAAGCAAACACTGGTCAGTTTCAATCTTCAACTTAACCTCTATAATCATCTTTAAAAATTGGTCAGTTGTGTAAGGTAAATTGTGCATATTGATGAGATTTTGAGAAAGATGATTATTTGACATTGTGTATTGGTGAATTTAGTGGTTTGTGGTCTGCCTTGTAGTGGAATTGATGAATTGGTCAATTTGTGGACTTTTAAGTTTAAACAAATTTTTAGTTTGTAATGTTGAAAGCTATAAACATTGGACTCTATTTTCAATTTGTGAAATTTTAAGTTTGAATTATATGAAAGTATGCATTATCGAATATGAATCCCAATATATTAGGAACTCTATATTAAAATTACCAGAAATTTTTTTTTTTTCAAAAAAAAAAAAAACCGAAAAAAACCGAACCGGACTGAACCGTTCAGTTCAGTTCGGTTTCCGGTTTACATTTAAAAAAAAAGAACCAAACCGATTTTTTAGTTCGGTTTGGTTTCTGGTTTTAGGTGAAAACCGAACCGAATAAAACCGTTAACACCCCTAGGCTCCACTGGAAAGATTCTGAACTGGGGTCCAGCCTGGCTAGACTCCCAAACTTTAAGAACTTGCCTCTCAGGCCTGGATATTATATATATAGTATGTATGCACACTCGCCTAACCCTTTTGTACGATATCTATGAACAACTTGAAATAAGGTAGATATCATACAAAACTACTATGCTTGCGTCTAACGCTCACATCACTCCACACCGGAATTGTACCTCGCATATGGGGAAAGCGGCCGAGTGGTAATATATACGTGCTTACTCCTTGTACGAAATCTTTGAATAAATAAATGCGAAATTAGAAAGTCGCACAGGGCTACGACGCTCGCGTCTAACTCTCACGTCACCCATACCGGAATTGTACCTCGCGTATGGGGGAAATCACGTATAGCTAGCTAGCATTTAATCATATACATACTATTCTCATATCAGAGTATAATCACCGAAATTCTCAATTTCGGAAAATATCCAACAACAGAATATCATTCAAAACGATAAAGCATTTCGAACACAATATTGAAAACAAAGGTCCACTCACAGGTTAGGCCTAAGCCTGATGTCGGTCGAATGTCTCTTCCGCTCGAGCCTTCTCACGTCTTGTTCCATATAAATAAAACCTTAAATAAAACACCGACGCTTAAAGCAAAACAGGCATAATTAAATATGCTTCGCGCTCAACCAAGCCTAACGCTCCAAAATCTTAAATCCACTGCCAACCTCAAAACTCCACAAATTTTACCGATATCCTCAAAATCACATTCCACCAAATAAAAATCCAATGTCCGGATTATAAATTAATAATCCGCCAAAATTACCAAACTTCAACAATTCTTAAACCTATCCAAAACTCCTCCAAAAATTCTAAAACTTATTCCATTAAACTCCTCACATTTTTCTCCACCAACAACATTTTCTCGGCGACGGCACCGGCGGCGACCGGCGACCAACTCCGGCGACCTCCGATGGTCACCAAAATTTGGCAACATCTTCCTCTCAACCTCCTCTACAACATTCCTAACTACCATAAACTCCAATTCTAAGCCTAACCAAGCCAATCGGACACAAACACACAATAAAATCCTAGAAATTCAAATTCCGATTTCTCCTTACCTAGCTCAAGACGGAGCGAGTCCCTTTGGAGGGATTGAAGCACGGAAGGAGAACTTCCTTTTGAGCCAAGGCTCGCCGGCTATGGCGGCCGGAGGAAGGAGTTCCAGCGAAAAAACGATTTCGGCAGTCGGGGCTCTCGGCGTCGATTCCTCCTTCACGGCGGCGCTAGGGGGGCTGCCACCAGTCTAGAACTACAGCTAGGATGAAGACCGACCGTTTGGGACCGGTGTGGCGGGATGGGACAGCCGGACGGCGGCAGGGAAGATTTTCTGGCAGTGAGGCTCGGGGGAGAGAAAACCGGGAGGAGAGAGAGGGAGAAAAACACGGGCTTTGACCAAAAATCAAGGCCCGGTCCCACTAAATACAAAACCCATTCCAAAATTCAACACCCCAAAATAATACCCCAATACAAATTACCTTTTACTAGCAAAAAAATTACCATTTTTTACCGTCGTCATAATTTCTTCCTTAGAATAATCCCACAAAATAATCATCCTCTACACCTCTCTGGAGATCAATTATATTGACGAAACACGGTAAAATTCTTATTACCACTATACCAGCAATAAAGGTAAAAATTATGGGTCAGGGCGTGACAATGCAAATGGTAACTGAGGCCATATTGAAGGGTAATGAAGATCGCTCTGACATTGCCAAATTGTTGAAGAATATGAGATTATCTGTTGATGATCAAATTGCTGCATTAGGAATCATCCTAGAGAGACCACAAAATATCTCTATCTTCAAGTCATTGAATGATGGTGTTAGAAGAGTATATGTTCAGAACTTGCTTATGAGCAATAGATAGGCAATGATTGGTCTAAAAGCCACAAGTAGGTTGATGACTAACACTATTTTTTTTTATCATGTGACTGAACATCAGTGAAATGTTTTAACTATTTTTTTGTTTGTGGTGGCTTCTTATGTAAGAACTAATGTAGGTTGTATATATGTTTAGAGCATTTTTGTTGCTTGCTTTTGTTGTTGTATAATGAACACATAATATTAAGTGTAAATGTGAGTTTTGCTTATGCTTTTTACCTCTCTATTTTTGGCATATCCATATTTAAGGTACTTGTTCTGTGTAGTTAATGTCAATTTTTTTTTCTTTTCGATTTCATGTCAAAATTTCAACGATCAAGATTGTTAGATGTTAGATTGTTATTGTTAGATGACCAAGATTGTTTAGATTGTTAGACTAAGATTGTTTAGATTGTTAGGTTTAGAGTAGTCCATTCCAATGCATCACCAAACATGAAACATTTCTAATTTAAAACTTTTTTTGCTAATCCCATGCAACACCAAACGTGGCTCAGTATTAGTACAATTTAAGGCAATCTACACTAGTCCAGTACAGTCTTAAGAATTAAGGAGGTCTAACCCAGTACTGGGTACCAAACGTGCACTAAGAGCTTTAGGGCTGATGAGAATTTTAGAATCTGTTTTTGTTTGTGGGAAAAAAATCTTCAAATTTAAGACAAATGGGCATTTTCTCTAAATATAACTTTACTTTTGGTATTGAAGTAAATTGTTTTCTTTTTCTTGGTCAAATTCTTAAGTATCCACATTTGTTTCACGTTTCTGCAATCAACTCTTACTATATAGTCTATACTTCAACTTTATATACATGGCGGTACAAATAAATGTTGAAATCTTAACTATTTATATGAGTATGTCTGTATGTGTAGATATACACTATGTAACTCTGATTCTCCGATACCCATTATAGGTCCAGATGAAAAATGTAGGTTTAAGGTCAAATTTTGAGTCATTCCAAATCTATTTTCTGAAAATAACAACATAGTATCTATATTTGAACTATCCACAATTTACACATGCTTAAATTTTGTGTTAGGACACCTCATTCTTACCTTCCACGCACTGTTTAGGAAACTATTGACATGCACCAAACACTTGGTAACCTATTCCCCATTTCTTCACCCCCAAAAAAAATCAAATTTGAAGATCCCAACTATTCGTAAAGCCCAGTTATCATCATGACATCAATTTAAAACTCAAAACCAAAAAATCAAAACCGAAAACCAAAAAACGCCCAGAAGAAAAAAAAAAGAAAAAAAAAAAAAGAGGAGGGAGGAGAGATCTGCCAGCCAGAAAAACCAGAGAGCCAATTTCACAGCGCCCTCTCTCTCTCTCTGTGATCCAATCGGAGCCTCTGCCGGCGCCAAAAATTAGGGCTTTTGTTTCTGTATAGCTTCTCATATCTCCCCGCAAGATTTCATTTTTCATTTTTATTTTTTTTTGCATTTGAATTCCGAATTCCGACCGTTGATCGAATTTGAATCAAGCATTGGGGCATTACTTCTGGATTCCTTGATTCAGATATTTCTTAGGGTTTTGGTTGGGTAGGGGTTTGTGGAATTATATATGAACGAAGTTGTTTGATATTTGTTTTTGGGGGAATTGAATGGCTTCGGCTCAGGCGTTGTCCAATTCGACGAAGAAGCAGGAGCATTTGGAAGCTGGAAAGCGCCGGGTATTGTTTCTATTCCATTTTGCTTTTTGAAATGTCGGTTCGGTTCGGTTTGGTTTGTTGGAATTGGGATTTATGTATATAGATGCATTGTATGAGGTGGGAAATGTGAAATGATTGTTGTTCATTCATGTTGAATTTGATTCAATTTTGTACTTTTTTGTCTGGGGTGATAATCTACTATCTGTATGAGTCTTAATTCTCTTTAGCTAGTTTTCGTAATGTATATGATGTTGCAAATAATGTGTATTGGAAAAAAAAATTATGGTTCGATGACGCCGTTTCATGTGGGATTGGGATGACTAGTTGGTTTATATGTTTTTGAGTGTCGAAGTTCGACCTTTTATCATTGATTGTAGCTACGGGGCCTGAGCTGGATTAGAGGTATTTGAACTATAGAGAATGATGAAAGAAGTCTTAGAGTAGGTCGATGATGAATGAAATAACGATAGGATTAGGTTGTCATAGCTCTTAAAGAAACATTCTTCATATATGGAGACCTTATGGTAGAAAACAGAAAGAGGAAGAAGAGCACTGCTCGATAGATAGATTCATAGTATGATGTCCTCTCTTAAATGTTTTTCTGTATTTCGTGTAACCAAGCATTAGTTATTGTTTTTTTATTTTTTATAGTTCAGTATCTTTGTTTTAATTTTAAGCCAATTTGGAGTATGATTGCTTGCTCAACATTTTCTTCTTCCTGTTCTCTTTTGCAGCTGGAGGAGTTCCGTAAGAAAAAAGCAGCAGAAAGAGCTAAGAAGGCTTCATCTTCTAGCCAAGTCAATGGCTCTGAAGTTGGCTCAAATGAGAAACAACCTGTAGAAACTGTAAGAGTTACAGTGTCAGATGGAGCTGGTACATCTGATGGGCCTGGTGGTGGTTATACTGAAGCTTCTTCTGTAATATCGAGCAACGGTGACATCGCCATTGATTTTTCCCAAAAAAGGGAACATGCTTCTTTAAATAATGCACACAGTAGTCCTTCAGTAAATGATTATAATGGATTTTCTGCAAATCAAGAATATAAGAGATATGGTGTCTCAGGTTTTTCTCGACCCTCAGATGTTGGTGATAACTATGATATAAAAGGGATGAATAATGATGTTGAAAAAGATACTGGTACCTTAGGTATTTCACCATATGGACCAACATCTAACCATCCAATTGCTCTATGTCCACAAGCAAGTCAAGAGTTTGAAAGCAACACAAGCCAATTCAGCTTTTATGGGAATCAGTCTGAACAAAAACTTTCATCTAGTGATTCTGTTGGTGCGGGTTTGGGTACTTCTCAACAATCTGTTGCAAAAATCTCATCTCAGAACTCTGTCAGCACATTTCTTCAAAGTGAGGCCAATAATTTCAGCACAATGGCTGGTGGCCCTCCTTCATCATCTTCACTTTATCAAGGTAATATATTTGGTTTTGTTATTCCATGTTTTTCTTTGATCTGATAACTGTAGTGTTTGTTTACAATAACTCTGGTTGGAGCAAGATTGTGACTGGATTTACGTTATGAGACAGACTTGATTGAACCTAGTACCAGTGCAAGAGGGTATGCTCAAGAAGTTGCGAAAAGTATACGTGGTGGTACTGCAGACTTCAGTGATCCAGTTACTTTCAGATTTGGAGAAGGAAGACTAAGTAGCTCTGCAAGTGGTATGTCTAGCTTGCAGAGTGCACAAGTGCAAACATATGAATCCACTGGTTATGGATATGATGCTAGAAGTTCATCCAATTATGTACAGCCAGAGTCAGTTACACCTGATTCTAGTTCTAGGAGATCTCGCCCATCATTCCTTGATACTCTTAGTGTTTCCAGAGCTTCTTCCGGGAGTCCTTTTCAACAAGCTCAACCTGAGGAGTCATATTTCTCCAACAGTTCTAAATCAAATGACATGAGCTTCCTGGGATCATTGCCTTTCCATAAGCCATCTATGGACGATGGACCCGCTGCATCTCATTCATTCGAGCATTCCAATAAGTCTTCACTGTCTCCTAGTGCTGGGGTGGACCAGCAGAGGCCAATATTTGAGAGTAACTTGGACAGAAAACATGAGTTTTATTCATCGAAGCAAAATGACGATTTTGCAGCTTTGGAACAGGTACTGTATTCCATTATTATCTGCAGCTGAATTGTCCTCTGGTTCTATTTCTTCTCCATTTAAAAGATAAATACATGTATCTAATTTAGAACTTAAAAATGTCCTCAAGCATTTAAATAGTTGGTCACTATGGGCCCCTGTTCAATACACATGAAGCATCACATAGGAAAGGAATGACCTGCAGTTTGATTCATCGATTCCTTTCTGATGGAAATATATGGTTGAATGTTAAACCTCACCTCAAGTTAAACTGATGACATGGTTGTGAGATGCAACTTTGAGGGGTGGTAAACATAGCTACAGTTAAAATGAAGAGATGTAGATTGTAATGAAGTCTCCTCTAACATAGTGATGCTAGCATATACAGTTGGAGCCTGAGCCTGGAGGACCTGTCTTTCTAATTGCATCAGGAAGGTATCTGGATCATGTGTGCTCCTAGTATTATTCTCAAGGTTGCCTTTGCTCTATTAGGAAAATAGCTTTAATATAGCTGAGAAGGATAAATTTTCAAGGCCAATACCTATTCATCTGATCCATTTGGCCTTTTTTCTGTGAGACGATTCATGTTTCTAAAGCATTACGTGCTAAATTTCCTTAGTCATCTAGTTAAGTGAGTTTCAGTTACAATCCTGTGTTTGAATTATAGTTTGTGAGCAACAATTCTCTACTTTTGTGGAAGATATTAGGTTGGAATACCGGCAAAGCGAAAGCTTTAACTAATACTTTTTCTTTTTGTATATTTAAATTTAATTGTAAACTTGCACTGCTGAGCTCTGCTTGGAATAATTATCTGATAACGTATGTTCTGCACTTATTGTTTATATTATGCAGCACATTGAAGACTTGACACAAGAAAAGTTTTCTTTGCAACGAGCACTTGAGGCTTCACGTTCTTTAGCTGAGTCATTGGCTTCTGAAAATTCTTCTTTGACAGAGACTTATAACCAACAGGTTTGTTTGCATGACATGATATTTCAAGGCATCATATTTCTGTCTCTGTTTAGTTTGTCTGTGCATTAGGAGTAGCATGTAATATACAACACATGGATGTAAATCTTGGTATGATTTTCTGTGTGCCTTCTTGAAAAAATATTCTTATATATATTCTCTTGTATGATAGTTATGACATCCGCTAGAAAGATCATTAAACATGTCATTGCTTCAATCTTACTTTTTAGTGTTTGCTCCTCCAGAGAAGTGTTGTTGACCAACTAAAGTCTGACTTGGAAACGTTACAAGAGGAGATCAAGGCCCACATGGTTAGAGTTGATAATCCCTTTTTATTTTGGTCATTCTGTATCTCATTACATCTGAAGGGATTAAATAACATGCATGTGTGTGTGTGTGTGTGTGTTGATCTATATAAAATATATTTTAATGTCATAATGATAAGAGAATGCCTAAATTGGTGCAGTAGCTGGGAGAAAATTGTTAGTGACTTTAACTTAATAAATGGGGAAGGATGTCATAACTAGTACGAGGGATTGTTGGATAAAAGGATGCGATTATTTCAGTTGACAGTGTTTGGTTGTAAATTTTACCTGTTAGAGAAGGAGCACTGATTTGTTTCTTTTATTTCAGAGTAGCCTTTATTCTCTTGGGCCATATTCTGGATCTGAAATCCTTCTGCCATTCTGAAATAGTTTGGACATTTCATTACTACTTTGAAATTATGCAAAAATGGGCATATATATTTTTTTCCACCATCTTGAGCCTATCAGAAATAAAGATGATGTTCTGAAACTTTTGAAGCAATTCTTGGTCAATTGATCGCATGGGATGGTGTATCACCTATCAGTTGTCTTCAGTTTATCTTCTGTTAATTTGAATTTTTCTTGCCTCTAATAGGTGGAACTTGAGGCCGTCAGGAATGAATATGCAAATGCCCAGTTAGAATGTAATGCAGCTGATGAACGTTCCAAGTTATTGGCTTCTGAAGTTATTGGTTTGGAGGAGAAGGTAGTGATTCTTCTTGGTATGTTGGCTTTTAGGACTGCATTTAACTTCTCCACTGTATTTGATTTTATTTAGGTAGGAAGAAATTGAGATATAGGTCAAATTTTACTGATATATCGGAACAAACATATATGATATGTTTTTCATGGATGGGATAAAAAATAAAAAATAAACTAGTTATCTCTGCATATGTAGAAGTATATCCAAGTATTCATGTTTATTTCTGTGCAAAAACTGACAGAAGTGAGGTGGGGAAAATTGCATATTTTTGACAGTGTGTAATTGTTCTTTTTCTTTTTAAGTTGAAATTGTTATATTGATTTATGTAGGCACTCAGACTAAGGTCAAGTGAGCTAAAGCTGGAGAGGCAGTTGGAGAACTCACAAGCCGAAATATCTTCATACAAGTAAGCTTTTCTTTTTGTTGCTGTCAAATATGAGTTTGTAGTTTTAGCACAGTTTGGGTCCCTTGGCGAGGTATAAGGTAAAGTAAGCACATCACAGGTAAGACCGAGATATAGTGGTTCACCCCTAATGGGTGCTATCACTTGGGAGAGATACCTTAGACTGTAGGGGGTAAAGAGCAGGATTTGTCTGTTTCTATGAGCAATGAGGTGCTGAGGTAAAGAGTCAGATCTGTCAGGAATGAAGTGGACGGTGAGCCCTTAGGATATGATAGTCCTAGGACCTATCTGTTGGACTTACGTTGTCGTGCCTGATAGGTTAGCCACAACCATTGCCTTGGTAAAGAGCGAAGTTTTGCTTCATGGTTGGATGCTAAAAGTAAATCTGCTTGGGCTTGCTAAGGGTGCATTTGGCCGGGTTTCTAGCTGGGTATCTGGTGTAGGTTTGTGCAGGATCCAACGACATTTGACCAATGGGTGGCCCTTGTGAGTGTGTAGCAAGAGGTGGTTGTTGGGGCTGCGTAGCTTGATGCAAACCAAGGATATGGAAAGGTATTGTTTCGAATATGAAAAGAAACAACATTAGTAATATAAGCCGGTGGTTTACTCCTAATAATATCAATTCCTTTTGAGGTGGTTTAGCGTAAGAGAATATCAGTACTATATGTTACTATTTGGAATGCGTCACATGGATGTGGATTTTGTTACGTAATATTACTACCAGAGCCAGCTAGGATACGTCTTTCAAGGTGGACTCTGGCAAATGATCTATGATCTTTTATAGGCAGAGTGGTCTCATCGAAAAATTTCTAGCAAGTTGGAGCGGGTTGGAAAGCCAAAGAAAATCATAATTGAAAGGACATGATAGGTGGAGTGAGCTACATTGGAAAAGAATCTAACCAATGTGTAGTTGCAAGGTTGACCATGATATGAAAGTAGGTTGCATTTAAGCAAGTAGGAAATTGTTGGGGCCGTGTGACTTGACTAAAGCTAAGGATGTGGAAATTGAAAGTCACATCGGAAAAGAGATGCAACAATTTCAGAAATATAGGTTGGTGGTTTGAGTGTGATAGTACCATTTGCTGTTTGTATGTGTTAGGGTCTGGCCAACTGCGGCCACCTCTTTCTGTCAATACTAGAACTTTCTCAAAATGATGCCACTCCCAGTTGAAGCTCAATTTCTAATAATTTGTTCATCCCTAAGATGTATAATTGATTGATATGGGAGGGCTTGAACTATTTGGTTTGGTTTGGTCTGGTTTAATCAGTCCTCTCTGACCTCTTTCAGTATTGCTGACTGCTATCACTCTTTCAATCACTGAGCACAAACTTTAACCTAAGAGTTGTTGGTATAGCGGTCAGACATTTGGTTTTCTCCCAAGTGGTCTGGGGTTTGACTCTCTCCCATGGTATCCACCTAGCAATTGCTAGAGTTTCCAGTTTCTTAAATGTTGTGGGGTCAGGCGGGAAGCCTAGGGACTAGTTGGGTCAAAGCTCTGGATACCCTAGTTTCAAAAAAAACAGTCACTGAGAACAAACTTCAGACAAACCTATAGTGGCTCTTTTGTTTTCTTTGCAAGCATTGTTTCTGCAAACATTCAGCTAAAGCAGACACCCTTTAGCTGTTTGACTACAATCTCATTTCAGTTTTATCCAATGGGCTGTAGTTGTTTGCAGTTTAGATGACCAAATGGTGATCAATTTGGTTGACTTTTTGCAGTAATCATCCTTGCATAAGAATCTAAAGAATGATCTGTGTGGATCATAGAATTAAATTTCCGGTGTCCAAATGGTTTTAGTTTTATATGTCATTGACAGTCTTGTTTGGTGCTCCTTGCAATTGAATTAATCCTCAATGGTATCTTCTTGACCCACCTAAGGGTTTTATGTAATGTCTAGTTCCAGTAGCCATGTATAATAAAATATGGAAGGATACTTTTGCATGCTGTTGGGCAAGTGCCACAGCATTATAAATGTGGAAGGATAGTTTCCTTGTAGGCTTTACACAAGCAAACTCTTGGTGTAGTGTCTATCACTTTTAGCCAATTTTTTCTCTTTTAAGTATGCCGACTATTGCTTGCGCTAGTAGCTTTCTGAGAGAAAGTACTGCTGATGTGAGGTCTTTTGCACTCCTCCTTCCATTGCAATACAATTATTTATCTTCCTTGATTAAGATTTCATTCTTTATATCTTTTCACGAAGTTCTGAAAATGAGTGTTCATACTGAATTTTTGCAGAAAAAGATTGTCTAGCCTTGAAAAAGACCGTTCGGATTTGCAGTCAACTATCAATGCTCTTCAGGAAGGTAAGTGTGCTTGTATAGTGCACAAAAAGTTGGTTGTACTTTTTGAAAAAAAGTTGATTGCAGTCAACTATCAACTATCAATACATTTTGTTTAAGCTATTTTATAGACAAACAAAATGAAGATTGCTGGAGTCATCACTGATAACGAAACTCTGTATTGATCCATCGAGTTCTGCCAAGTTGCAGTTTTTATCTTAGTTTAATAACAAATAAAGTTGAGACTTGGGAGTTCATGTAGCAGAAGAACTTGATAGTAACTCTAGCTGTGCTGAAACTTGTTTCTATATGATCGCGGGATTGCTGGACAGCAATGGAAGTAGTATGATATATGTAGTCACTTCTTAGGCCCTTGGATGGATGGTTCTTCCACCTTCTTTGCTGCAAGATCTCTCAGAGGTCCTTGGCATACCAACAAGGGCAGGTTATTTTGCAATGATTGATTGGGTGCCATATATTTCGTTCTTTCTAGTTTTGTCCCTGTATACTTTGTTGTGATAGACCGTACAGATTTTTCAATTTTAACCGTTATGCTAAGTTGAACTTTTCATTATTGATAGTGTTGTAATGCTTACACATATCTGTTGCTATTTATCTGGTACAGAGAAGAAGCTGTTGCAGTCTATGCTACGGAAAGCGTCCACTAATGAAAAGAAAGCAGATGTTAGCAAGAGTACTGCTAAAAAGAAAGATGTGTTTACTTCTACAGAAGATCTTGGTAAACAAATCTTGTTTTGCTGTGTCTTTCTCAGAAGTTCATTGCTTATTCTCCAGAAGTACATAGTACAGTGTGCAAATATTAACTTTACTGAGTTATAAATAACTGTACTAGTGATGACTTTTCGAGTTCATAGAGAAAATATGACTCTGGTTTCTCTTTTTTGGGTCTTAAATTCACTAGTTGAAGCAAATGAGGAGGTCAGTCCCGAGACTGTAGACCAGGAAATGCGTGTTACCTCCAGCTTTCCGATGCTCCCTGAAAATGGACAGTCAAGTTTTGAGGTTTCATCTGTAAATATACCTCCTGATCAGATGCGAACAATTGACAACATCAATACACTAGTTTCTGAGGTACCTTCGACCTGTTATATTGTTTGAATGGTGGTCAACCAATTGATCATTATATCCTTTCTTTGCCCTGAAATCTAGTTGCTCTTAAAATCTATCCCCATTATTGGTTGCAATTTAACAGATTTACTAGTGAAATAGATTGTTGAGTATAGCAAGCATAATCACGACCAGAGTTTTCTTGTTGCAGCTAGCATTAGAGAAAGAAGAGTTGATACAATCTTTGGCATCTGAGACATCTCAATGCTCCAAGTTGAAGGTAGCATACTTCTAGCTTATATTAATATACTCTTTTATTCTTTGTAATCCGTCCCTTTAAGGTGAAGAACGGAATGTTTCTTCAGGATTGCTAGATATGTTTCTGGGTTGTGGCCATGATGTTTGATACATCATTGAAAATGTAGCGACTGTTTAATACGGGTTATGACTTACGAAGCATTGTTGCCAAAAGAAGCACATGCAGTTATCTTTCTGTGAAGCTTTTGGAGCATGCTTATCCCATGCTTAAGATACTAGATGCTTATGCCAATAGCATTACATGCAATTTGAAATTCAGGTTGTGTTGCCTTTAGGAATTAGAATATGAGGTATTGGTTTGGTTTTGACCTGATATATCTTTGTAGATGGGTTGAATACCTTCAAGTTTCAGGATGTTTGTGTTGTTTGCAGTTTCAAGGCTGTGTTGCTCTACTCAGGATAATTTGAGTTTAAGTCACAATAATCAGTTAGCTAGCACATGAATTCTTATTAATTGATCTGTGTCTGGCTCATAATGTTAAACTAGTGTACAGATAAAATTGAGGTCTCGCGACATTTTAATGTTTACTTATTTTGCTTTTCATGAATGAAGGAACTGAATAATGAATTGTCCCGGAAACTTGAAGCTCAAACTCAGAGATTAGAGCTTTTGACTGCCCAAAGTATGGCTAATGAGAGTACTCCAATCAGGCAACCTATACCACACGATGTGCCTGACAGTACTCCATATGCAGATGAAGGGGATGAGGTACTTTTCTTTTATTTGAATTCATTTTGCTGGGTGCCCAGATACACACTATCTTTTCTAAAACAATAGAGTTCTCTTAGTTTATTTTTATTTTATTTTGAATCGATGGGTAGCAACGAGTTTAAAATGTCATATTTTATTTAACTCAGATTCAAGCTGATAATGGTCTCCTTTTACAAGAAAAAGTAAAAACGAAAAAAATGTGATCGGTGGAGTTCTCCTGATGCTGGGAAGCTTTTCCTTTTTTCCTGCTTGCACTGTTCATTCCTTTTATAATAATTCCTGCATGCATGGGAAGCTTTTCCTTCTTTCCTGCCTGCACTGTTCATTCTTTTTATCATAATTCCTGCATGCATGAAAGTAATATCATTGTTTTCTACTCATGTAGGTAGTGGAAAGAGTCCTGGGATGGATTATGAAACTTTTTCCGGGAGGGCCATCAAGACAAAGAACTAGTAAGCTTCTGTGACATGGAAATCGGTAAAGCTCGTTAGTCCCTGTGATAAGCTCTGATTTTGTTTTCCTTCTCTCCCTTGATGTATCAGAGGTCGTAATTTGTATATTTTGAGTCCATTTATAGCCAATTCTTTTTTCTCTTTAAGTAGAAATATGTTCATGAATTGAGAGGCCTTCCCATTGATTGGTTAAATTTTATATCCATATAATAGCAATCATTTCCCTGAGACATGACTGAAGTCCTCATATAATTGTTTTTGATTTAGAACTACTGTAGATTTAGGGGGCAATTGGATACCCAAAGAGAGGATTAGAAGCAGTATACAAAGGAGAGATTGTATTATGTCTCTTTCTTTATGTTACTTGAAGTGTTGTACTTGTTGTATTTGTGATTACAAGAAATGAAACAACTGATCTGGCTTTCCTGAGGCCCCCCCCCCCCCCCCCCCCCCGGTTTTATGACTTGATCACTTTTATGTTGCATCACTTGTATGTGGTTATTAGTAGGAAATTTTGAAAAGAAGAGCAAAGTAAGATTGTTGTTCTCAAGGAAATGAAATGTTTAAATAAACCATAATAAATACAGAATGGGAAAACCATGGTTGGGTAAAACATGTTTTCTTCGAACTTCTCACCCTACTGTTCTCTCTCAAATCCTTAACATCTGCTACTACATTTGGAAATCCAGGAATCATCTTATTTTTCGACAGACTCCTTTTGTCCCCCATGACAGTCCACAAATCAGCTTTTCAAGAATCATCAATATTGTCTTGCTAACCCTGCTCCTCTTCCTAAAATCATAGATCCTACCACTATTATTAAATGGTCTCCTCCCCCTCCCAATTCCAATAAACTAAACTTTGATGGTTCAGTGAAAAACTCAGCTAAAGCTGCTGCTGGTTTTGTTGTAAGAGATTCTCTTGGCTGCTGCAAAAAATCTTGGCTTTGCAAATGTGCTAGTTGCTGAAGCTCATGCCCTGAGAGAAGGTTTGATCCAGCTTCAACAAGTTACAGACCAGCCTCTCTTCATTGAAGGGGATTCAAAGATCTTAATTGATGTGCTCCAAGGGCGGTCAGATTGTCCATGGCGTTTAAGAGTCTTAGTTCAACACATCCTTGCTCTAACAACCCACTTTCAGTCTGGATCGGCAGGCTTGGGACATTCTGTTCCTCTTTGTACTTCTTGGCCTTCTCAGCTTCCGTCTTAGGAGCAGGCTGCCTACCGGTTTGATCTTTTTGGTGGTGGCTGTTTTCGAGGATTTTCTTTGTAGTCTTTTAATTTTTGTAGTTTCTTAATGAAAACAAAAAAAACAAAACATGTTTTCTTCCATAGGTTTTTCCCAAATCTACGTCTTCTATACATTTACATTTTATTTTACTTTAGAGATACGAAGCAGCATATTAACTTAGGGTTTGGATAAATGCATCTTTCAGGTTCTTTTCTGATCTGAGCTTCTTTTTTTCTTTTCTGACATCCGTTGAAATATTGTTTTTCGATGGCAGTGGAAAACAATTCTCACAATAAGTGAGACCAAATTTCAAGCCTCTCTTAATATATAGAGGTAACACGTCATACACATTTTCTTGCGATTTCTTTACAAGTAAAAGCCACCTAGACTTATCGAAAAACACTATGAAAGATGGCTTTCGTGCTTTGGTGGGTGTCCGAGATCATTTCAATGACCTGTGCTGTGTTCGGCAGAAAAAAGCATTCCATAGAATGTAACATTGGTGCTGAGGTGTGCTTAGAGATCAGAATGGAACCTGGATAAAAAGTCTTTCTTCATACATGGCTTATGACAAAGTGACAAAGTGATTGAGGCTTGGTGAGGCTCGGGGGATGCTCATTGGTTTTCAGATGGCTTATCTGTTAAAAACTCCTACAATTATACAGTGGAATGTGACTCTCTTGTTCAGCTATTGAACATCAGAGGCAACTTTCATCCTCGGAAGAGCAGTGACGGATTCAGGATGAAAATCTCACATATGTTAAATGTAACGTACAAAAAAGTTTAACCAACAATATGAGAAATTTTTGTTCATTGAAAAAGAACATATATACATAAGAGAACGTAACAAGTCTTACCCTCAAACGCATTTATATGAATATAAGCTATACACAATACAAGAAACACAATTAAAAACTAACTAAACTATATTCTACGAGACTCCAAAGCTTCAAAATCTTTAATCACCATCTCATTGTCAACCGCTTCAACAAATTCTTTTTCAATATGAAGCATCATGCAATCATCAAGAAACTCATCCTCTATCTTGTTTCTAAGTTTGTTTTTGATGATGTTCATGGATGAAAAAACTCTCTTAGTGGTTGCAGTAGAAACATGAAGAGTCAACACCAAACAAATCAACCTATAGATCATAGGATAAAACTCTAATTTTGTTCTTCGAACAAGTTGCCAACACAGATCAGATATAAAATTTAAGGTGTGAAATGCTACATCCTGAGTCATATCTTTCTTATAATATTCACACTCTAATTCCAAATAAAGTTTCTAGCAATTCAGTAATGCAAAACTTAATAAGAGAACAATTCAATTGAATAAGCATACTAGCAGCCTAGTTCATTCAATTGACTTCTAATTCTATACCTAGAAGGAACACAAATACAATGGTCTCAGAATCTCAGTGAACACAAATACCCAAAAGGAACACAAGTAATAAGAAATAAGAATACACACTTGGATCGCTGGACGGCTGGATGGCCTGGACCTGGTCTCAGAGACTCAGACTCTCAATGGTTTGTCGAGTAGGAGGCCAGGAGCAAAGCAACAGACGGCGAGCAGCAGGCGGAGCCGCAGAGGCGCGGAGCAGAACAGGAGGAGCAAAGCAGGAGGCTAGGAGGCCAGGAGCAGAGTAGCAGGCGGAGGTCGTGGAGCAACCGAGCAGGCGGAGCAGAGCAACAGACGACTAGCAAGCGGAGCAGAGTAGTAGAAGACGAGCAAGCGGAGCAGCCGAGCAGGTGACTGGCGACGACGTCAGTCCGCGTCACGAAAATTTGGATCGATCTGACTCATCTGAGAGTCTGAGACGACTAGACGAGTCGTATGGCTGGAAGGATTGAGGGAATGGAGGGCTAGACTGTTGGAGGCTGGACTGGACGCACACAGTTGTAGGGCTAATTTATTATTTTTTTATTGGCTCTGGTAGAATTTTTGACCCAAAATCTCACCTGGGCTTCAGCCCAAGCAAGCCTTGTGCTGAATCAGCCACTACAGAAGAGTATATATTATCAATGTTGTATTCGAATTTGAAGAATGTATTGTGGCTCATGTGTTTTGAGAAGTTAACATGGTTAAGTGTTGTTTGGACACTAACATTGGCGCTATCTACATGGACCAACCAAGTTATCAATCTTTCCTTGTGTGAAGTTCTTAGGGAAAAATGAAATGTTCTACGTTAATCTATTCCTTTTGTTTAGGGTCTTTTTAGAGTTTTAATCCCCCATGTTACCAAATATAATATATAAAAACGGGTCGGGCTGTAAACTCGGGCCGGACCTCAAAATGGATCCGAACCATCCAGTTTGAGACGAAAACGTAGAACTAGTAACATGTGTGGTGCATAGAGCCTGAGCATACCGCAGCGGGGAGTCATTCACTCTCAAAATGTCTTCTCTCATTGCCAATCTCTCTCTTTCACTCTCCATAGTCTCCTCATCATCTTCATCTTCATCTTCCTCTGAAGGTAATAAACCCAATAACTCAAACTCAAAGAAACTCAAGCTCAGAGAGGACTGGAGACAACGCTCCAAACCCATCCCTCCTGGTGGCACTTACCCAGCTAAAGACCACTGCAGGTAAAGGGTCTCTCTACTTTTGTTTCCTATCTCAAACTTCACTTCAAGTTTGAACCTTTTTGTTTTTGTTGTGTTTGGGCAGTCGTTGCGGTTTGTGTGATACTTACTACATTGCCCATGTTAAGGAAGCCTGTGCTTTTTTGGGAGATGGGATGTCCAAGATTGAAGTGAGCTCTTGTTCCATCTCTCTGTTTGTTACCGTGTTTAGAAAGCATGGTTTTTGTTTTTTCAACTTGATTAGTGTGACCATGTTGACTTTGTGGAAATACTTGGGTATTGGTTTTGAAGTGTAATCTGGTTGTGCTTTGATGCACAGAGGTTCTAGTTGTTTCATTTACAGCATTAAATCTCGGAGTAATATATTGAATTCTATCGTTTTCTTGGTAGTTATAGACTCTTGTGTTTTGGCATTCAGGAATTGGAACCTGTAGTTCATGGTAGAGGGAGAAAGCCGGATTCTTTAGATGAAATGCACTTGGGTGTCTATGAGGAGCTGTTGTATGCTCGGAAGACCAAGCCTGTTGAAGGTATGTTTTTCTGAAATAAAATTACATGTTCGGTGGTTTTCTCAGTCACTATAAAGACAATAACATTGCTTTGATGTAAAACATAGGGACTGTTGTAATTTGCCCTTACTTTTATTCTATAATGATCCTGGAATGACACAATTTTTATTTTTGTAAGTATTGGAAATAGTAAGAATTAATAAAACTGGCAATATGCTTTTATGGTTTGTAATATTGATGAGGTGTGTTGAATTGGACAAGTCATCGAACAATGCTGTAATATAGTCTGTGGCTCGGATCATTAAAAGTGTTATTTTCTAGAAACTAATATTTTGGAAATGGCAGTCATCCCTTATAACATTACTAGGCCTCTACCTAGGCCTCTACAGTCTACCTACTGTGCCAGTTTTAACCCGAGCTTTAATATCTTCGTATGTAATTTCAAGCTTTTTTGACTGATTAAGAAGTCATCTTTTTTATGTAAATATAATATTTTTTTTAACTATCCTGTTTCAAAATACATCTCTTCTACGTGATTTGATTTTGCTTGTCGCTGTGACTGTGACTTCTTTGATGGTAGGTGCTCAGTGGACGGGGATAGTAACAACCATTGCCATAGAAATGCTAAAATCAGGCATGGTAGAAGCTGTTATTTGTGTACAGAGGTTGTGGCCTGAATTTATTAGAGTAGATAATACAAAACCCATCTTTTCCTATTAGAATGTTAATAATTATGTCATTTCCACTATCACAGTGACCCAGAGGACAGATTTTCACCAATGCCTGTATTAGCAAGGTTGGATATACTTAACATATGCTTGGATACATAATTCTTCTACTGTTTATTTGTCAATAAAATTTTATTTTGGTTATTGTCATGCCATCTTTAATTTGTTGTTCATTTACACTGTCTTCTCAATAGGACACCTGAAGAAGTTCTAGCTGCTAAAGGTGTCAAGCCAACATTATCACCTAATCTGAATACCCTTGCCCTAGTTGAGGTGCTGATATTCTCTTTCATTACAGAGCTTTTACCATGTCCCTGTGCTGTTTAACCAACATGCTTTGCTGACTTTCTGTTGATGCAACTTTGCTAAGAGTACAATGCAAAGAATCAATAGTGTGGAAAAGAAACTAAAGTTTTAAGTTTTAATCAGTTAAGCCTTGAAATGGCATGTGGATAAGTGTATTGTAAACAAATGGGCTAGGCCATCTTTTGCATTTTCCTCTGTCGGCGCTGTTAATCCTCTACCATTAAGAGTTTGTTGCATTTTATCCACATTACTGCTGATGTACACCTATTCTTGCGATAGAGTTTGAGCTGTAGATAAAAGAGAATGATATTTCTGAACTATAACTTTCAACTTATAAAATGTCCAAGTTACGTTTAATTTGTTCCCTCTGTGAAAATATGTGCATTCACACAATTTTAAGTTATTGCTACACCTTTACTATCAGAATATTTTTTTTACATTTGAATAAGATACGTTTTTTTCCCTTCCCAATGAATTAGGCTGCAGGTGTAAAGAAACTTCTATTCTGTGGTGTGGGTTGCCAGGTGCAAGGTATCAAATTATGATATAACTTGCAATTTATACTTTCAGCTATTCTCTGTTGTGACTTGCAATATTGTAATGCAGAGTAATTTCTTAAACTGCAGCATTAAGGTCTGTGGAGCACCTTCTCAATTTGGAGAAGCTGTATGTGTTAGGCACAAATTGCGGTAAGTTAAAGCATTATATTCATTTACTTTTTCTCAAGTTTTTGAGTTGTCTAGCCCCTCAAATTTATTCATGTCTATTACTCTAGCCCACAGAAAATAAATAAATAAATTCTGGCCCTTATATTATGTTAAATACTGAAAAACTACTTAGGTATTCAATCCAATACATCATTAATTTTACATTATCATCTTCCAGCAACTACAGCACCATTATTTGTAATAGTGAAGTATGTTGTCAACATATATATGATGCCTGAGTTTTTGTGTAGATGACTTAAATAATGAGGTAGATAGTTTGTATCACTACTAATGCCATTATTTTCTATGATTTGTCAGTGGATAATGGGAGTCGTGAAGGGCTTGATAAGTTTTTAAAGGCTGCTAGTAGTGAACCAGAGACGGTTCTTCATTACGAGTTTATGCAAGATTACAAGGTTTGTGTTGAAATATTATTTTTGTACATGCTTTATAATCGTAAATGACAAGGCTTGTATTAAGATGTTCTTTTAGTGGTCTGAGCGTCGTGCACTCTTGCGTGCTATATAGTAAATATTAATATTTTAAATGAAATATAATAAAGGTGGATTTAATTTTCAGTACAATCCGAAGGTCTGAGGAATGTAATTTAAAGTGTGAACTTGTTCCATTAGAAACTCTTTCTTCAACAATATTAGGAATCTTGTTTTAAGATAGTGGATCTACCGAGGACACGAATGATTTTTCAATACTTCTCTGAAAGATTTCAATTATTTTTTTATTTTCCTCTTAGGATGATTTGTAACAGAGCTCATCAACCTGTTGATATGTATATACAAAATCAAATGGAATCTGATTGTCTTGCATTACTTGACTTTCTTCTATGCTAAGGTTTTCAAGTTTGAGCATTTCATAACAGGCTGCTACTGTCTGCTTATTATTATTTCCATATTTTTTTTGTAGGTTCACTTGAAGCATTTGGATGGTCATATTGAAGAGGTAAATTTTTGAAATTTCTGTATGTTCAGATTGATGCTTAGTTATGCTAATTCACCCAGTTTTAAATTTTAATGAAGCAGGTTCCTTATTTCTCTCTGCCAGCGAATGATTTAGTTGATGTAATTGCTCCTTCTTGTTATAGGTAACTATTTGCTCCTTATTTCATCCTACCTGGTAGTTTTTGAAATCTTTTAACTAGATTCTCCAACTTTAGAAGTAATAGTTGCTTTTGTGAAGTGAGATAACGTTGAATAATACGATGTGCCATTTGACTACTGTAGATATCAATAAAGTGGTTGTCAATTTTACTATTATCCAATGTGACGTATTGTTTGCCATTCCAATTAGTTTTTGCCTGACGCGTCCCATTTTCTTGTGCATTCAGCTGCTTTGACTACACAAATGGTTTGGCGGTAAGTTTAATCTCTTTATTTCTTAATAGAATTGCAATTTTTCTGTGTTTTTTTAGTCGGTGTAGTTTGAATATATTCTAATTGTGAATATTGAAGTTTCTAGTATAGGGTGTGAATCATGGTTACTTGCATTTTGTCAGTTGCTTATTTAGGGTCTTACATTTTACTATACAACAATGCTTTTGTTTGGCATATCTACACTTCTACCCTTATATGTATGGAGGTCCTCAGATGTCTCACCTTATTCAGGATTTAGTGGTTGGATACATGGGTGTGCCGAAATATTCTGGAATCAGCATGACACAACATCCTCAGTATGTTACGGTAAGGTAATATAATATCATTGCTGAGAGTTGTGTAGATCTTTAGACTTTTATATTAGTTTTCATTTCTAGTGTGCTTATTGGTTTTTCATTCTTCTGTTGTGGTAGAGGAAAGAACTCAAATTTCTCTTTTCTTGTCACCCTTTAAATGACAGAAATGAACGTGGAAGAGAGATGCTTAGTCTGGTTGAAAAACTTCTAGAAATTACTCCTACGACTAGTAGTGTAAAACCCTTGTTCCTATCCTATATCTTTTTATGTGCTTTTAAGAAACTGAAATTTAGTAGGTAAACCACAGTTTTATTCTTTGCTTGAATTAATTTAAGCATATAACTGATTTCAGGGTGATCGTCGACCATTTGTATTGGAGACAGTTAAGGCAGATGATACTGCTAAGATGGGTATGTGTAGCACCTTCATGATGACGCTTTTAATGGGTTTGTGTCGCAGCTTAGGAATGGAAAATAATAGTTATAAGGCACTGTATGTTTTGTAAAAACTAGGGCATTTTTCCTTGGTCATTTTCCAAATAATGTTGTTCATTTGAAATTCTAAAGAACTCACAATATCTATGCTGCTTACAAAGTTTTACAGTCTTCTTTTTTTTGCAGGTAGGGGTCCTGATCCTGCACCAAAGTTCATTGGTAACGTGATCGCTTTCTTGCTAAATTTGGTAAAGACTACACGAAGCATACTGGTAACATAAGATAATAAAACATGGAAACTGTTGTTTTACTCGTCTTTTTATTACAGGTTGGTCCCAAGGGGCTGGAATTTGCTCGTTATTCACTTGATTACCATACCATCAGGAACTATCTGCATATTAACCGAACATGGGGAAAAGAAAGGTGCACTTTCAGTTATTTTGTTACCTATAAGAGTTATGATGTTGATTGATTTTTATATCTCAAACATGAAACATGCAGAGCTGATCGACATATGCCTTCGTTTGCAAAGAAAATTGTGGATATGTACAACAAGAATGGTGAAATTGATAAGATGCTTTCCGCCAAGTGATTGAATTAGCTGGTAAAATGCAGAAGGGGAACTTCAGCGTACATGAAAGTTTTTATTCTATCCGATCTCTGTATACAAGTATACAACAATCATGTAGTGATGGTAATATGCTTTAGCTTGAACGGTCCCATCTTTCTACGCAGGTTGTTGTATATGTTTACTGGGATTTTGGTAATTGACCTCCCCTTTTTGCTTCTGATGATAACATGAACGCAGGATAGGTTTGGCAGTACACCCAGTTTTATATTCTAATTTCTATGATACCGGCTTCAACTGCACAGCTGCACTACCTAGCTAGCAACTTAATGAGTCTTTCAAAGTTCTAAAACAATTAACTTTCACTGTACAAGGAAATTGCATTGATAAATTGACAGTATGGTGTGTGCTATATGAAGACACCTCGACCATTGCTCATGATTCGGTTAAAACATATATCAAGATTATATTGACTGCAAAATGCAATGAAATTAAAGAACTTGCGAAGAATGTCTCTTTATTCTTTGATCAAATATGAATATGCATTCAATCGATTAAGGTACTACACAAAAGAGTATATAGTGCCATAGTGGTTTCACAAAATATAACCACAGACACACTCTACAAAAAGACTCAAAGACTAACTCGCATCAGTTACTGAAGTCGACTCCAACCACTCAGGGGATGAATGCAACCGATAAGTAGGGAATGACATAGATGTAGCTGCTAGTGCAACCTTATTGCAACTACGAGGTACATAATCCCAACTACAAAACTCAAAATGACTGGACTCTTCATTTCATCGGCCATACGTCACACCTCCATGTACACTTCTGTGTTCAAGAGGGGAATCAAGAGCTATAAATACATTTTGTGGGGAGCAATAGTGTCTAAGCCTGAAGTGGAGCAATAGTATGGGAAGCAGTATTCATTTGAAAACGTACTTTTAGCTCTTTTTGAAGTGTCTAAGCCTGAAGTGTGGAGCCTGTAAAACTCGCATGAAACTAATACACGAGAACTTCGGTTATACAAGGTCACAAGTTCAAATCTATAAAAGTCGCAGAAAAAAAAAAAGAAAAGAAAAAAAGTATACTTATGAATTCACCCGAAGACATGAAGATTAAGTGTGGCTTATGTTGTGACCAAGTACGGGGTTATGGTCCCCAAAGGAAATAGACGTAGAGTGATAAATCAAACAAGGAGGAATGGTCTTTTAAGGTGGAATGAATGACCAGGGAATGGATATGGGGGGTGGCCTCCCCATGTGTTTTCAGTTTCTGTAGCAGATACGCCTGTAGTGTAAGAGGTTTCTGTCGACCATGGCTGACCATGATGATGAGAACCTTGGAAATCTAGTGGCGCCTGGCAACTGACAAATTGAATAAATAGGGGTTCTGATGTCTGAATAATAAAGAGCCACAAATAATAGCAGAATACCAATATGTGATCATGAAGGACTGAATCGTATTCTTTCATTGTAATATTGTTTCGGCCATAATACTCGGCAGGAGTAGAGAGGTAACTTAGTAGTTTCAAAAATAAAACAACTGGTGCAGGCGTGCCACCGTGCGGATGCGGAACGTGGGTGCGCTGGTACTGGACTTCTAATCAAACAAAATGGGCTCCGGTGTCACCTCATAGACGAGGATTTACAGTAGCTTCTCGCCACCAATATCAATACTCGCGGTTGTAGCGAGCATAGCAACCAAAGAAAAGGAAAACAAGAACGCAAGTGAGCTCCGGGGAGCTTGAAAGGAAAAGGGTGCAGAGCTCCGGAGAGATTGAAAAGTAAAAGGACAAGGACTCCGGGAAGCCTAGAAAGGAAAAGGGTTGCTAAGGCGTGAGGCTTTAGCGTCTGGAGGTTCAACTATATTGAAAGTTGTATTGTATTTTTGTTGAGTTGTTGAGTGTGTCTAGAGTAGACCCTCGAACTCCCTTATATAGACTTATGTTAGGGCCACATGTATTGGCCCAAAGCATATCAAAGACTTGTGGAAGTCTTTAACGATAAATGTGGCGTAGGCGAAGTTAATCATTTGTTTGACATAATTATGCTTTGACGAAGTAACTAATTGTCTGTGTAGAAAAGTAGAACAATCTCATGAAGATATGGACGTGGACTATTGGTCATTCATGCAAATCCAATTAAGGAGTAGAGTTCTTAACCAACACATACACCTTCATGTGCACGCGAACTCCTCAACATAGAATTATCTTTAACCTAGTCAAACAATTAAGGACACTTGCTTCCTTATCCACTCGAATGTCATGCGAAGCCAATGCCGTTTAGTCCTGCATTTTTATGCGAACTCCTCCTCTTGCTTCTTCGTGAAGTCTCTTACGTACGCGAAGTCATCTCGTCTCGCTTTCATACTAGGCCTCTATCTTCTACGCGAAGTCCACTTTTTGATCCCATGCAAAATTATTTTTTGTATACGAACTCCGCTATCCAGCTCGCATGATTTCGTTGGCGGACAATCACTTGTAAATCCAATATTTCGGGCTCGTTGGTGTGACATGGACCATGAATTTAACTAATATTCACATAAACAATTATTGTCCAGTAAAATATTAATTCTTGGTGTAAACAAATATATGATTCGAGTTTGTGGTGATGTAGTAGTGTTAGAGTTAGATAGTGTAAGCTTTTGTTTCTACAACTTTCTTGTTTTTGTTGTTCTTTGCCAATTTTCTATCTGAAACTTTGAATGACTAGGAGCTTTTGATCGATATCTCTGAAAAAAAAACAGCATGAGAACTCACGAGGGTTGTCGTTTGAGCAAGCACGTACTAAAAGACTACCGATTACCATAATATACAAATATCATTTCCACCTTGTAATACATTTTTGATGGTTTAATGTCTTCATCAAGTAAAGCTTCAGTTGGTTTTGTTAGCTGGACTAAACATGTCATGTTGTTAAAGGCTCCAACTGACCAACTCCTTGGGTTATGCATATGTTGTTCAAGCGGAGCTGCGGAGGCACACACTTTGAAATATAAGTTGATTTGCACCAGAGTATCAACTCTTAATATCCAAAGTTTACGCATCGAGAAAAATTCTTAATATTCTCAACTAAAGAGCTCAAGTTCTATAAAAGATTACGTCTTTAGTTGAAAATATTAAGTATCGTAACTTGTCAATGACTTATAAACACATAAATTAGGAAATCAATTTTTACAAATTTGATGATTTATGACATGAATTTAAAATAATATTGTTAAGAGCGTTAACAATACTCTCGACAAAGTTTGAATTTTTTTTTTTTGTGTGGTTTTCAAGAGAGAATATAATAGGATGTCTACATTGATCGATGAAGTAAATTCTACTTGTCAAGATGTTGGAAAGAATGAGAGCATGTGCTCTGCCCAAGCTAGCCTCAAGGATATTCCAGATTTCATATTTCCATGTGCAACATGGGAGGGGTCTGTGAGAACTTTTATTTATATTTCTGTGAAAACAGTTGAGTCAGAATCAGTTTGACCAGATTTGTGATGTTGGGGTCTGGTGGACAAGGGTCCACAACATTTATTGGGCTAGATTGGGGTGACAGAAACCCATCATTTCTATTTATGATCAGCACACCCACGGAGCAAACAAAATCCAACTTCCTTAATGTACCAAGAGAGAGAATCCTCTTCGGTTTGCCTTGGAATAAAAATATAAATAAATTTGAATACAAAATCCCATAGAAATTACAAGAATAAGCCTCATCTTCCATTTGACAAATTGATGTCCAATTATTTTCAAATGTTAGGTTTTCTATAGGAGAGGGCTACCTTTTGTGTATTCTACATTATTTTTTCTACACAAAACTGATCCCTAGTTTGGTTGATCAGTCACTAACAAAAATAAAAAAACACCCAATTTCATTCTTCAATCTTGCCGTATTTGCGAAGGTTTGATCGGACTGGATTGGACCGGATCATATGTAACTGTAATTTCGACATTATTAGAAATGCGAAATACATCTACGGTGACGAGCAGCCACCGTTTTCCGTTTCTGCTTAGTTTCTTCTTTCCAGCTCTTGGAAATGTCTTGTGATACACCAATGGCATCCAATGATGCTCCAGATAGTCCCCTCCTAGTGAACCCAACTGCATAAAGTCCAGCTTTCCCTTTCCACCCATTTGGGAATGGATTTCTGGGGATTCCATCTCCAGAAAAGAACTCATTTTCCTGTACAAGAAAAACATACATTCATCAGTACACTTGTCTAGGCCCCCATCCTAACTTTGAAATATTGAGAACTTGTATCTTTTAACCTTAACTTTTCCATTTCAAGAAATGCATAAAACAACTAAATCCACTTTTTATAGGAATCAGTGTAAAATCCAATCCAACTAGGTAAGGTTTGGTACACAAGCTTTTCTAGTATAATAGTATAACCATGGTTTCATTTTACAATAATTTCAAGAACATGGACCACCCCCAGAAAACTAACAAACTGACCATAGTTTCCTTCTGGGTCTTTTTTTTTGGGTATGCATGTGTGTTATTCTTGGAATATTGACAACAAAATAAATAGGGAAAAAAAAAAGGATACCTTCCATAACTGTCACATTGACTGAAAAATAGAAGCTTCGAAACACAATAATAAGGAAAACATTGTAGATTCTGAAAAATGATTAAATCAAAGTCTGACCTTGAACCATGAAGGAACATTGCTGCGATACCCAGTAGCCAAAATGACAGAATCAATCATAAGATTTTGGCCATTAACAAGCTCAACACTGCCATGAGAGAACCTCTTGATTCCAGGAACCACCTTGATTTCACCAGATCTTATTTTCTGGAGAGCTCCAATGTCCAAAACTGGAGTCTTCCCAGAGTTGTGCTTCAGCTGCAAAGGACCTGTGGATGGTCTCTTTATACCATATTTTTTAAGATTTCCCAGAAATATCCAAGCTAGTATCAGCAATATCTTGTCAGCAAGCCAAAGCGGCACCCACTTCATCAGAAATATTGCCAATTCAAATGTTGACTTTCCAAGAATTTCCCTTGGCAAAACATGAACCTGCAGGAGAATAATGCAGAATGGAACTAATTAACTTCTTGTATAATTCATACAAATAATAGAGAGTTGCTGTTGACATTTCTAGAAAATATATCATTCAACATCTCGTACTCTCAAAAATGCTGTGTGACATGTTAAGAGCGCCAATAACACGCATTATTTGATAAACAAATTTAGTGACTGAAGCAGTTTCAAAACTTAGCTTAATATAATTTTGTATCTTTATTTTCTGAATTCTTACCGAACTTCGAACAACCATGGAAGGGCTAGCATCGTGGTTGCAAAGATCAAGGGAGACTTCCATGCCGGAATTTCCACATCCAACAACTAGTACATTCTTGCCATGGTAAGCCGCGCCGGATCTATAGTCACAAGCATGCATGACATGGCCGCCAAAGTTCTCCAAGCCTTCAAACTCCGGCACTACTTTCTCGGAATTCTCTCCGGTAGCCACCACGAGCCACCGGCAAATGTACTCGACTTCGACAGCAAAGCCTGTACCACTTTGAGCAATGGTCTTCACCCGCCAAAGACCAAAGGTCTCGTCGTACTTGGCAGACTGAACTGTCTCATTGAAATTGGGGTTTATTTCAAAGTGCTTAGCGTAGGACTCGAGATACTTGATGAACTGGTTTTTGGAAGGGTACTCTGGGAAGTCCTCCGGGAAAGGGAAGTTGGGTAATTGGCAAAACTGTTTGGGGAGGTGAAGCTTGAGGCGATCATATGTTCTCTTTTGCCAAAGTGAAGCAATGCAGTCAGCTCTTTCTAGAATGATGAATGGGACTCCTTGGTCTTTAAGACCAGCACCAACTGCTAGGCCTGAGGGACCGGCGCCAACGATGACCGGTCCATTCACCCATACACATCTCCTGGAGAAAAGCTCGTTTTGGTCCAGAGATCGACTGTGACAAGCACTATCAAGCATCATGATCGATGATGAAGATGAAGATGAACAAGTATGTTTGTCTTTTTGGTAAGAGAATAGCTAGGGGATAGAGAGATAGAGGGAGAGGTAAGATGTGTTTGAAGTTTGAAGTGATGTGTGAGAGGGAGAGAGGGTTGGAGAGATTTAAATAGCGCTAGGAGAAAGATGGTCTTGGGTGAGTCTTTGCCATGAGAGCTGAATGAGCATGTGAGGTTGATTTGAAAATGATGGTTTGGAGGGTCATGAGGCTCATCCCAAATGATGAGTTTGAGGCACCAATATGTTTTGTTTATTGGAATAATTAGTTCAATCATATAATAACAAACCCACCGGAATTAATACACAAAGTATATGATTAGGAATAACATGTACATATTTTATAAGTTAAGGGAGTACTAGCTAATATTAATTAAGAGGAACTACATCATAATCCTTTTGTAAGATATATGGGTCTTTTTTTGGTGTGACCCTGTTGTATTTTTCTCTTCAAAGATCTTTTTTTTTTTGAGAATAAATTTCTCTTCAAAGATCAAGTGCTGGGTTTAGGTATGGAGTTGTCACCCACTTGTAGTTACCAGGACTGTTTTGGTACTCTGAATTTTGCTATGTGAAGGATAGCACATGGTTCTAGCCTCATTTTTTCTGGGGTGGGTTCCAACGAGATAAGAGCATTGCAAACTTAATTGGCGCGCAGAATGGCTCCAGAGATCAAAACTGACTCCCTCCATTAGTCAAGATACCTAAGCTTAAGTTTAACCATCTTATTGACGATCATAATGTAAAGAACAATGCTACTAGATGAATCACATTTAAGGAAAATTTCAAGACACATGCAGTTCGATCATTTCTTCTTGGTAAATATATATAAGTTTTGTTAACCATTTGCAAAGCAAGTTTTGGAAGTTCTTAAGAAGTTTATATGCTTTTGGGCATATACGTTTGCCCCCGAAATCTAGTTGATAAGGATTGATCAAGCATCTATGTACATTCAATATATGGTTTCTACAGGAATCGTCTAGGTACGTAGCTAGCTAGTTTCACCAAAGAAAAAAGAAAAAAAAATCTATATATATATGTAGCTAGCTAGTGACTCGATCATTGCTTGATTGCATAAGATCGAGTATGTATGCATGAAATAATTTGTACAAATTGCCCCATCATTTTCAACATTCAATATATGGTCCATCGACAAGTAGCTAGTTCAAGTCATTTCAATAATGTAGAAGATTCAGTACGAACCAGCAGAACTGTCTTTGTTGTACGTACAAGGTCAACAATGTAGAAGTATGCCAGTAAGGCAACCTGTTTCACTCTAATCATCAAGGATAGCATGAGGTATTGATATGTTAGTGAATGGACTGGGATGTTAAGTGATATATGTGGGAATTCCAAACTATATGGGTACCTCTCTGGCGGGGACCCATGACTTATGACAGCCGGTCCGGTCACCGGAAAAGTGTTGTGTCTTCTTGGTGGTAAGTGATATGTACAAAACCCTCAGATAGCTAGTTGCACGAAGCTGTGCCTCTGGTTTTAAAATATTGTTCTATTTGGACAGACTCTAATTCTAGATTTGATATGCAAAGCTACGTACAATTGCATATGGACAACAACAGTTCATGGTTTGCAAACTGTCGCTATATTTCTAGGTGCAGTTGTAACAAATGGGCGAACCAGAATGACTCGTTATATGAGGCATCAACCTTGCTAGCTCATCATCTATCTGGCTTTCTTAGTCAATCCTTATTCCATATCAATTATATGGCTTCACTAAATGGAATCCAAGAGATATCTACATATCTACTTGAATTGTTTTGTTTTCATGTATATATATATATAGTCCGGATCAGAGGCGGACTTCCGCATTTTCCGTTCTCCACCGGACGGCTTCGACGACTGCGCGTCTCTACCCTAGTGGACTCCAGCAACGTCCCCGATCACTTTTTCTTCCCGGCGAGTCCGCCGAATTCCAGTTTTCCAGTGAGATCGATCTTGTTTGAAGTTTTGGGTGATCTCGCCGGAAAACTGGAATTCGGTAGAATCGCCGGGGAGAGAAAGTGATCAGAAACGCTGCTGGAGTCCACTAGGGTGGAAGCGCGCCGTCGTCGGAGCCGTCCGGTGGAGAACGGAGCGACGTTCACACTTTAAGGGTTGTGCAGACATCCTTTTTGGAACGGCTCCGTGTGTGTGTATATAGATGAAAATGTAGAGTTATATCTTTAGATGAACTTCAACAAATGGTAAATATGTATCTCTGTTTAACACTTTCTTTCTTGTATGTCGAATGGTTTACTCCCACTAAAGTTTTCCCAGTCTAACTAGGTATCTTTCTCGTTTGTCTGCACAATGGAACTAGGTCTCATTATTTTGACGTTAGAGATGGTTTCTTTCCGTCCAAGGCTTTCCCATTCCCGGTCCAACATGGGGGATATACCACCAAATCAAAACTAGCTAGCACTCATCCCATTAGTTTGCACTCATCCCATTAATGGATGATCGCGCACAGCTTTGAGGAACACATGATCACTTGGTGCGCGAGAAATTTCAAACATCAGTGATAGTATGGAAAAAAAATTGTGCAAGATCTTGGGGTTTAAAACATCTTCAGTTAATAGCCAAATATGTACATTAAGATCTCGCATTGAGTTTGGTTTTAGCTCCAAATCAAGATGCATGTAATCCGCACTGTTCCCTATGCCTAGTTGCTAGCTAGTTACAGATCCTTTGTATAATCGTATCTACTTGAGCTAATTAGAGTTCAACTAGTACGTGGAATTGGTGGAAACCCTAAAACTGAGAAGTGATTAGCCAAAGCAAACATGCTTTTCTACTTCTTTAATGTCGTTGCTAATATCACATTCTGCAATGTAAAGCAAAGTCTAACACCCGGGTTTTAGGACAAAAAGGAAGGTTATACGAATGATGAAGATCATACGTGGTAATAATCTAGTCTTTCCTAAAATATTTTCTTAAAATGCTGAAGCTCAATGCAAACTCATATTGAAGCAAGTGAACTATATATGTTTTCTCAAAATGCCGGTGAACTATGAAGGATTTGTTGTTGTTGGTTTAACTAAGACCATATATTCTCATCACTAACATATTGGATGGGTAAGTTTAGGGTATACTTGTTTTCTAGAGCTGGGGGGAGATTGAAAAATGGGAAGCAGCGCGCATGAACTTTTGGAAAGTGAGCTCAAGCACACTACTAGAAGTAGTGGGTTCTCAAGGTCACTGCTACCCATGCATATTGCCTTGTAACCGACTTGGATTTTAAACTTAATTAGGTTCTCAAGACTCGAGACTCGAAGAGAGCTACTTGATCGAAAATATTGAAGATGGAAAAATCTATGATACATGCATGGATCTTCCTAGTTCAATGTATAACGCTTCTCCTCGAGGAAGGGCTGACAAGGACAACCACGGTGCAACCACGTTGAGTAGCTGGATCTGATGGAGTCCTAGATTCACATTCGCTGGGAATCCTCACAGTAAAACCTATCGGAATTTGAAATCCCACCATGCATCTATACCTTGTTCTCGCTTTGAAACTTGCTATCTTTCTGGCACAGAAAATGCAATATCATTTTCTATTGCAGTCATTATAGAATGAACTTGCTTTAATTTCCTTGTTGAGAATGTGATATCGATCGAGACAGCTCATTCAGTATTGGGTTATTTCTGCTCTGCAACTCTCTATCGACGTCGTCGTCCCAAATCCTTCTAACTCTTTTGGAACCTTCCAATTGAGTTTTTCAATAAGTTACTGTATCTTTAGGGTTCGCAACTTTGCAAAATATCAAGTGAAGTGTTTGTTTCAGCAAATGCGGTTAGAGATTAGTTTATAGCACATGGAAACAATATGGGAGTAAAAAGAGGTACCACACGTGGATTGAACTTGGTTTTATGAAGTGAATTCTTTTGATGCAGAAGAGTAAGATGATGAGGTTCTTGGTTCTTATTAACATTCTTTAGAGCTTCAAAACAAGCAGCGCATCGATAATAGATCAAAACTGGCCTCATAAACTGGGTCGCAATCTGAACGTGCGTGCTTGCTTAGTTGCTTATGCATGTGTTTCATCTCTACTCTGAACAACATAAGCTAGCTAGATATATAGAGAGCGACTGTATTTAGGGCTTCTCATGCATGCCCCAACTTTCATTACAAACTGTAGCATTGATCATACCATACATTTGGACCGAAAAAGACGAAAATGGAAACAGATTAGCAGCGTGGGAATGTGTTCATTAGGGCCGTCACACCACTTAAATGGTTCGTATAGTATTTTTGATACCTTAGGCAAAGTAAAATGTAGAATATAGTTGAACGATCGGGGGTTATTCTAATAGTCTGATGGAGTTAAATAAACAAATCTTTCAGCATCAAATTCCTCGAAGATGATTAAGGAGAATCATGTTTGAAATTTGGTAGCTCACACTAAGTTACAATAATTTGAACTTTTCTACAAAAAGAGGCACCAATAATAGAACGTACATGACCATTACATTTTCTTCATCTTTTCGCCACAATACCACCAACACCCCCACAAAGTTTAGTTCACCTACCTATTCCTTGTTCGCCAAAGAAAGTTCTAATATAACATGTCTCACAAATAATTAAAGTTCTCTATTCATTAATTCCTGCAATCATTTTTTTAAATTCTGTTCCAAATTATGAAAGAATAAACTGTATTAGGAAAAGGGAAAGAAATGTGCCCCCAATCTTAAGTACTAATCATAAACGGGGTCCCCTAAGATCTCATTAACCATCTCTGCTAATAAGTTTGCATCATTGAGCAATCTTCAGTTAGGCTCCTTCACCTAATTTATAATTATATCTAATATTTCCAAATGAGAGAGAGAGAGAGAGAGAGAGAGAGAGAGAGAGAGAGAGAGAGAGAGAGAGAGAGAGAGATGACTCTTATTGATCGAATGTGGGGGTGGTGGGCTGCAATTGTTTCTTCATATTGAGATATTGAGGAAGGGTCACATGGAAACATGCATGAGATGATGAAGATACAAGGAGATCGAATTAGAAGAAGCTCGATCTACCCAGAAAACCTACAAATTTACATCCACCATTTGCGCAAACACGTAAATAAATAAAAACAAATTGTTTCTCGTACGTATCATATCCTTCCAAATCTTTTATCAATTTGACTATGTGCTCTCTCATTTGACTCGATAATTAAACGCTAATAACTTTGCTCATAAACTATGTTGTGTGTTCCATCCAACGGCACGCACATAGACATAGCTTCTTTTAGTAATTAACTAATAATTATAGTATACTCTTATAATTGAAGACGTATATATAGCTAGTCATATACTGAATTAATAAATTGGTGAAATTATTCCAAATAAAAAATTAGAATAAAATCTCTTCAAGTAATGAGACGGGCTAGCATATCCACAAATACCTAATACATTTTTTTTTCTTTTTATTTACTTATTTAGATATTTTGACACATGGCATCATCTTTATTTTTTGATTTTACAAATTTAATAACACATTTACACAAATATAAGTAAATTCGTTCAAAACACGTAAATTTGGTCCAGACTACGTAATCAAAACATATGAACATTTATTAGAAAAATTTCAACCAAATGTCATTTGAACACTTACTATGGTTTAAGACATAGGCTATCAACGGAAGCAAAAACAGAATGAGACTTATTAGAATTTCTATAAGAACCATGTGGAGATTAAACATTATCACATTTGTTAAAATTAAATTCACTCTTTTAATAGTTAAAGAAATAGAAATAACATGCAAATTAATGATGCAACCATGTCCAGATTAAAGTCAGCTTGGTATAGAAGCAGATTGACAAAACGTTAATGAAGTATTTTATAAGAAACAATATGGACGTTAATAAGAAAGGCTTAAAGAACACTAAGCTTCATTTGATCAGAGAATAATGCATAATTATTATTAATTTCATAAGTATGAAAAGAAAATGTTATGTAGAAATTAAGATTCCACAGAAGTCCTACAAAGGTACCCTGCATGTGACCTAATCAAGAGTATAATGATCAGTCTTAACTATCAAAATATGTTCTTCAAAAGAAAGAGAAAAAAAAAACTATCAAAATATGTAGTAGCTAGCCTTTCTGCTTGTTTCTTTTGCATTTTTAATAAGACTACTTATCCCATATCAAAACAAAAATATATGTATCGATCATTTGTTTCTTTTGAACTCCTTTTAACAACTTACGTTTTCCTTTTTATTAGTTATTTGATTCTTTTGGTGAGTTTATTAATTTGGGAATGAATTTCTATACTCTATTCATAAAAAAATAAAAATAATAAAACAAAAACAAATTTGTGTTATGTGATTATTAATTAATGAAGAATATAGTTAGGGTTTTTCTAGGTACATATATAGTGGTTCGATTATGACTATGTGAATCATTGTGTAATATCATCTAGTTTTCACTTTTTTATATGAATTGGCACCTACTTTTCTTCAATAAAAAGAAAGAAGGAATATATATTAAAGGAAAAGCACCAATATTTTAGAAAGTGATCACAAGGACGTGGGTGGAGATATTATGAAATCATTAGCTTGCTCAATATCGTATAAGTTTAATTATTTCACATTAATAAGACTAGGCTTCCCATAATTAGATTCGGTTAATGAGGTTGTTCCGTTGTTGGAAAGTTTGAAATCATCAAATCAATGAATGAACGAAAGTCCACTCTAATTAAGTAATTAGCCGGCATTTACACCGTTAATATGTAAGTGCTTAAATCGCCGTATGAGAAAATCGAATGAAGACTAGAGACCTTAAATTCCTTCCTTTTAATTTCATTTTTGATCTGATGAAATTAAACACTCATAATAAGAGTACATCTTCTTCGACTTAATTTTCTCACCTCCTTAATTAGAAATACTTGAGACTATTTGTTTTTAGGTTTCAATTTTATTAATGGTATTAGTATATATGCATGTAGTGTGAGATAGATGATTAGATCAAAATATTGCATATTAGTTGCTCGGTTCACTTGCACCTTGGTGCATAGAAGAATTTTCGGGAATTAGCTGCCAAATGATCTATAATGAATTAAGCACTAGGATTCCTTTTAATTAACAGTTGCTAAATTAGGACTCCCTTAATTCAAAGTAGATTAATTTTGAAATCTTAACAGTGATCCTTCTAAAACAAACAACACAGATTATTTGCACCGCCAAAATCTTTGTTTTGGCACTGCTACCTGACCGACTTATAAAATACAAGATTGCAATCCATTAACCACGCCTGATATAGATTATAGTTATTTCATATAAAAAATCATGATCACAAAGAACACCATTGGAGATCTTAAACCACAATTTAAACAAGAAATCTGACGTTAATCTTTCTCTAAAATGAGCATACCCAAACCTAAAATAATTAGGAATTAGGAAACACCCTTAATTAGCAACTCCTACTCGTAAGTTACATGAATTTATCATACAATTAGCCAAACCAAGCTCATTTTGAAGCAAAACATTGAAGTCCAGTCTCGATTAATCGACATAACAATTAACTTCATACTTGCTTCCCACTCTAAACCAAATCTAAGCACCTCGATGTTAGGTCGACCCTAACGTGATCTACGAGCACAAACTAATCATATAGTACATCAATTTGATCCAAACCAGAGTACGTAGTTATAAATCTTAATCCCAATTCGATTCATGTATAGACCAGAAACTGATCATCATGCATGATCCATTCCCCTAGCTAAGCTTATTTTCCCATTATTTTTCTTCAATAACACCATAAACAACTGCAACTAACTCCATAACTGTAATAACTGAAATGGAATCAGATATATGTTATATTTAATCTGGAGTCAAATTGTTCCCCAAGTAGGAGAGAATCTGATGTGATTACATGTGCTCACATGAACTTGAAAGCTTGAACCAGGCCGCTCGCTGTTGGGAAACTCTCAGTCAACAATTGGTTTTAAAAAAAAAATTCTCCAACTACAAGACTAGCATGTGGTTCCAAGCTAAATTATTAACCAGCTGAACCCACCCAAAACGATTATATATTCCCCTTACAAATAATAATAATAATAATAATAATAATATATGCATATTTATCCACAAAATTTTTGTTCGATCTACTGGTTTTCAGGATGAGTAATCATGAAGCACACGTATTTTCTGACCACATGATAATGTGGTATGGTCTGGAGCCACTTGCACGAAGTCGATCTGTTCAAAAAACTTCATGTATATCTCTGATTTTACAGAGATGTGTTTATGATCATATTTATAAGCTACATGTATAGTTATTCGGAAATATTAAATTGACAAAGTACGTAATATATGCTAAATGGTGCGAATTGAGAGAACTGTTTAATGAATTGGAGAGATTGAGAATTTGGAATACGAGTATTAGAAAAGGTTAAGGTTTTGCTTTACAAAATTCAACCTACCCCAATTGGGTGTTCATCAATATCCATGGAACAATTGGATTAATTCTCTTAACGCTGGTACTCGCGAGAGATGCAGAAAAAGTTCGTGAGTGTTGGAATTATGGGTAGAAAGGGGCAAAGTGATCTCGGTCTTACAAATAGATAGAATTGTTTATCCAAAGAAGAGATCTTTTAAAACTTGGACAAAACGTCCTCTCCCTATAGATATACAACCTAGTAATCACATTAACAATCAATTCTCAGTTTTTTCTGATAAAACTTATGAATGAAACATTGATAATTTATCCGAACAAGAAATTTTAAATAAATTACATCACATGTCTATGGCACAAATAGCTATGTCACTAATCACAATTTCAGTCAGCCAGAAATCATTGACATACTTTCCACATGATTTACAGAAATGCTTCATTCCCGGTGAGAAAAATATCTCACTCCTGATTCTAGATCTTTCATTAAACATGTCATTAAACGTGATGAAGATGGGACTCCCATCTTCGACGAACGCATAGGAACATGGATTTCTGATGCAGTTAACACATTATTTTACACAATTATCCAACATTTCATAGGTACCCCTAGTCATATTACCTCCAGAATTCATGACCAACTCAGTAACCTTCGATGCCCTACCTTAAGTGATTTCAAATGGTATAAAGATGTTTTTATTTCCCGAGTTATGCTTAGAGAAGATAGTAACTAACCATTTTGGAAAGAAAAATTCATAAATGGTCTCCTAAAATTATTTGCTCATAAAATTAGACAAGTCCTTAGTAATGAAACATGTCACATTAACTATGATTCTTTAACCTATGAAAATATAATTACAGTTATCCAAAAAGAATGGTTAAAAATGTGTATAGATATGAAACTAAATGCTCAAATGAAAACCGATAAGAAAACAACTAAATATGAATTAGGAAATTTTTTTGAACAATATGGCTTACCCTCTTTACCTCCTTCAAGAAGAAAAAAGGCAAACAATAAATTCATTCCACATTATTCAAAACAAAAATTTAAACCCTACAAAAGAAATTTTGAACCAAACAACTTTTATTCCAAAACTAAATTTCGCAAAAATTGGTCTAAAAAACCAAATCATCAACCAAAAAATAAATTTTTCAATAAAAGTAAAACTAAATGTTTTAAATGCAATAGGACCGGTCACTTTGCAAATAATTGTCCACTTAAAAATACTATTAATCAATTAAAAATCAGTCAAGAAGACAAAGAAAAACTTATACAAACCTTAGAATTACGAAATACTGATTCAGAAAACGAAATGAGTGAATAAGACATCACATTGATGGAATCTTCTTCTCATGAATCTGATGAACATTCTTTCCCAGATATTACTTTTGGGTATCAGGATGCTTGTGTTTGTAAAACCATCAATGTTCTTTCTAAACAGGAAGAACAAGAAGAACTATTAATCGACTTAATAGGTAAAATAGATAATTCTGAACTTAAAGCTGAATATCTTAAAAAATTAAAAAAATTAATTACCCAAGAAAATATAATTAATCCTCCCACAAAAAATTAGCCTTACCACAGCTTTTGATTAATTTTCTGCTAGTAAAAAAGAAATAACAATTTAAGATTTGCAATTTGAAATAAAAACAATTAAGTGTCAAATACATACCCTGCAACAAACACATTTAGAACTTATGAATGACAATAAAGAAATTAAACAAGAATTAAACTTACTCAAAATAAATAATCAATTTCTTAAATTACAGGATCCTCCTGAAAATCTTTTTCCAAATCAGTCCACAATAACTAATGAAGCTGAAATTTCTGAAAACAATACTATTAGTATCATACGCTAAATCCAACTTAAAAAATGGTACATCACTGTCCAACTCAAAATAAAAGATTTCTAATTAACCATAACAACCCTTATTGATTCTGGTGCAGACCTTAATTGTATCCAAGAAGGTTTAATACCTTCAAAGTATTTTGAAAAAACAAAAGAGTCATTACGATCAGTCAACGGAACAAAAATGGATATTAAATACGAAATCCCTAAAGCACATATATGCCAGAACAATGTCTGTTTCAAAACTCCTTTTGTTTTAGTCAAAAATTTAACTGATAAGGTAATTTTAGGACTTCCTTTCATTACTTTAATTTATCCATTCACAACTGAATATGATGGTATTATCACATATCCTTTTAATGAACCAGTTAAATTTCTTTTCTTTCTTTCTTTCTAATCCTGAAATCCATACTTTAAAAGCATTCCAAGAAAATAATATTTCAAAAACCATTAATTGCATTGACGCAAAAAATAAACAAATAGTATTTCTTCAAGAAGAAATTAATTTTAAAAGAATAGAAAATCAACTCTAAAATCCTTCTCTTCAGCAAAGAATCAAAACTTTTGAAGAGAAAATTATAAAAGAAATATGTTCAGATCTCCCTACTGCCTTTTGGCATAAGGAAAAACATATCGTTTCTCTTCCTTACATTAATGGATTTAATGAGAAAAATATCCCTACTAAAACTCGTTCAATCCAAATGAGTCATGAAATTATGGATTTCTGTAAAATTGAAATTAATGATCTACTTAACAAAAACATTATTCGGCATAGTAAATCCCATTGATCTTGCCCTGCTTTCTATGTTCAGAAAAATGCTGAACTCGAAAGAGGAACTCCTCGATTAGTTATTAATTATAAACCTCTTAACACAGTGTTGGAATGGACCAGGTATCCTATTTCCAACAAACGAGATCTCATCGATAGATTAAACAAATCTGTTATCTTTAGTAAATTTGATATGAAATTAGGATTTTGGCAAATCCAAATCAGTGAAACCGACAAATACAAAACGACATTTGTCACGCCTTTTGGCCATTATGAATGGAATGTCATGCCTTTTGGCCTAAAAAATGCACCTAGTGAATTCCAAAATATAATGAATGATATCTTCAACCCTTATAGTCATTTTTCCATCGTCTACATTGATAATGTCCTGATCTTTTCACAGTTAATTGACCAGCACTGGAAACATTTACACCAATTCTTTTCAATAATAAAGAATAATGGTTTAGTTGTTTCTGCTTCAAAAATCAAATTATTTCAAACCAATATTCGTTTTTTTGGATTCAACATTCACCAACTCCAAATCAGACCCATAAATAGAGCAATACAATTTCCAGATAAATTTCCAGATGTCATTTTAGATAAAATCAATTGCAAAGATTCTTAGGTTCTTTAAATTATGTAGCCGATTTTTACAAAAATCTTAGGAAACACTGCAAACCTCTATTTGATAGATTACAAAAAAAATCCTCCCCCCTGGACTTCAGTTCATACGTCCTTAGTCAAAGAAATTAAGAGTCATGTTAAAACTCTACCATGCTTAAGTATTCCTCTTCCTGATTCCTATAAAATAGTAGAAACTGATACTTCTGAAATTGGTTATAGAGGTATCCTCAAACAACAAGTTTCTCTCAATCATCCAGAACAAATTGTTCGATTTCAATCTGGGGTTTGGAACCCAGCCCAATCCAATTATAGTACTATTAAAAAAGAAATTTTATCAATTGTTTTATGTATTAGTAAATTTCATGATGATTTATTAAATTAAAATTTTTTAGTCCGAGTTGATTGTAAAAGTGCAAAAGATGTTTTAGAAAAGGATGTTCAAAACATTGCTAGTAAACAAATCTTTGCTCGTTGGCAAGCAATCTTAAGTATTTTTGATTTTGAAATTGCATTCATTAAAGGCAATCACAATCATATACCAGATTTCCTAACTCGTGAATTTCTACAGGTTTAATATGGTGTTCACTTTTGAAAGAAGAAAGACTATTTTTTCTTATAAATTTCATGACTAGGGACTCTGGGAGTATTCCAATCATTCCTATCTATGTTATCATTTGACTGAAATTCTACTTGTTATTCATTAATTATATCTGAGATTTTATTGAGGGAGGACCTAGACGAACTAGAAATGACTGAGTTAGATCTAAAAAGTCGACTCATTTTAGGAAGAGAAGAGAAAACTGGACCAAAACTAAAAGGATAAGAGGTTTTAACAACCTTAACTTAGGACCATAAACTAAAAAGTCGACTCATTTTAGGAAGAGAAGAGAAAACTGGACCAAAACTAAAAGGATAGGAGGTTTTAAGAACCTTAACTTAGGACCCTAAAGACTAAAACTCACTCTGCTCCGCTCATGCCGCATCCGCTCATGCCTCACCTAGGGCTTAGTGTTTGGACCTGAACTTATTGTTTGGTTGGAGAGAAAAACAATCTTAAAAGGAGATAAGGAAAAGAAAATAAAATCTAAATCCTTGAAATTAAGGGACAGGAATCAAATCATTTCACAAAGTAAGTAAACGAAATAGATCAACTCAAGATCCACTCCTAGGTGGTAGTCAGCCACCTAGGGATTGAGAAGTTTAATGAAAACTTGATAACCTCCAGAGCCACTCCTAGGCGGTAGTCCGCCACTTGGGGTTGGAGACTTGTAATGATTAACTATATCAGGCCGTTTTGGCTCTGATACCAAAGGAACGGAAGCATAACTAAATAATTGTTGTAAAATGAAAGAACATTTGATTGATGAACTTGAGTAAAGAAATTACAACTTACTATTTAAATCAATGCATGAATTGGAAGAGCCGGGCAAAGGAACAGAAGCATAACTAAATAATTGTTGTAAAATGAAAGAACATTTGATTGATGAACTTGAGTAAAGAAATTACAACTTACTATTTAAATCAATGCATGAATTGGAAGAGCCGGGACTCTCTATTCTAGTCTTAAGCTTTACTAGGGAGAGTATGTGAGAGAGAAAAGGAAGAAGAGAAAAAATGATATCTGATTACAATGAAGCTAGGGGCTTCTATATATAAGAGATACAAAAGTAATGAATAGTAAAAAGTGACTGTTCATGAATAGTTACTGGTCTGCCACAGGTTTACTGTTCATGAATAGTTATTGGTCCGCTACGGGTTTATTGTTGGTGAATAGTAGTTTGTCTGCCACTGATTTTCTAATGATGTTTTTATGGTTTTGTCTTCACTGGAAATCGGCATATAGGTCTTGACCATCTTCATAATCGGCCCACTTGATTGGTTGACTGGGAGAACTTTGATGACTATGAGTTGATGATTCTGATGGAGAATGTTCGCTTTCTTCATCTGAGGATAAACTGTCTGCTTGTTTTAATAATTGTTTGGCCAATGCTTTTAATTTTTTTGCTTTGGAGGATGAAGATGAACTGGAGGCTTTGTTTTTAGATGGAGATGGTGACTGAGGAGTTTGAGTTTTTAACTGAGAGAACGGAGGTGTTGACTGAATAGGAACCATAGCTCCAGATTTGGATGAGATAACTGAAAATTTTTCACTGAATTGGGATAAAACTCTATCAGAATTGAATTTATCCCACCATTTGACTAAGAATTATATGAGAACCATATAGTCTTCAGATTCAATTTTATATTGCCATTTGAAGATCCAAGGGATTTTATATTTAGCCATGAATTAGAGAGTGGGGGAGAATCTCTTTTCATAGTCGGTGAAAGTCATAACTGAAGTGAATTTAGTAACTGCATTCTGGAGATCAGAGGGTAATAGGTCATAAGGGCAACCGTGATTATTCCACCAATCACCGAACCACATGGGGAATTGACGATTGAATTTTCGGTCAAAATTTAGAAACCATGAATGGGAAAAATCTTCTGTTTGATAGAGGAAGATTTTACTCCATGCTTCAATGTACTCATGATAAGTAAATGTAATGGATTCATATGTGTGGGGAGTAGAAGGGGAATCACCCCATTGGGATAATGAAATGATACGGATTATGTAAAGAGAGTGGTATACTATTTTGGATGGGTCTTTTGGATCGTGGATTGGTTTAGTAGATAATAACTGAGATTTGAATAGGATGTCTCGGTAAAATGCTAAGGGTTTACCAGGGAGATAATGAGCATTTGAGCCATAATAACTTTTTACTAGAGAGGTAGGATTTTTGAGGTGACTTAAAGAAGGCTCAATATAAAAAAAGAACTGTTCGGTCCTGGTATTGTAAGGAGATGATTTTTTATAATTGACTGGAGGATAGCCGGTTTTGTAGGGATCATATTGGTTTACTAAAACTGACTGGTAATTGGGTTTAGTGAGACTGAGGGTGCTACCAAGAGCATTGTACTGGTTGACTAAAGGAATAGGAGAATGACCTGTATAAGGAACGATGCTTGGTTTTGACTCAGGTGATTCCGTTTTAATAGGTGGAGATGATTTAGATACTGATTTTTCAGGATTTCTCCCTTTGGATGAGCTGGGCTTCATGTTTTGATACCCTGTAGAAATTCACGAGTTAGGAAATCTGGTATATGATTGTCACTGCCTTTAATGAATACAATTTCAAAATCAAAAATACTTAAGATTGCTTGCCAACGGGCAAAGATTTGTTTACTAGCAATGTTTTCCTCACTGGCGAGTTCGCTAAATTTCAGTTTTCTGGCCAGATCACTCAATACTTCAAACAAAGTTGATCTGGCCTGAAAACTGAAATTCGGCAGACTCGATGGGGATGGAAAATGTTCGGGGACGCTGCTGGAGTTCGCTGGGGTGAAGGCGCGCCCTCGCCGGCGTCGTATGGTGGCGAACGGAGGGACGTCCGCACAACTCTCGAACGACTCTCTGTGTGTGTATATATATTATCAGGTCCAAATATTCTTATTTATTCAACAAATTACAGATTTTTTTAATTGACCCACTTTTCGATCATATTTTCTCATCTCAACCATTCATCTTTTAGGTATATATGAGTAGATCATCTCTACAAATTTTCAGCCAAATTGATAATCGTTGGTATCGAAACTATATGATTACAATGAACGAACCAAATATGTTCAACAGGAACCATTCGTGTAATTTATAATTTTGAATATCTTAATGATTATCAATTTGGCAAAAATTTTGTAGAGATGATATACTCATATATACCTAAAAGATGACTGATTGAGATGAGAAAATATGATCGAAAAGTATGTCAATTAAGGAAATCCGTACATTTTGAATAAATAAGGAGGTCCGTATTTGAAAAAGCTTATATATATATATAGATATACACACACACACAGGCCGGATTAGAGACCCAGGTCCGCACCGGCCTTAAAGTGCGGACGTCCCTTCGTTCACCACCGTACGGCGCCGGCGAGGCCGAGGGCGCGCTGGAGTCTCCAACCCAACAGACTCCAGCAGCGTCCCCGACCACTTTCCATCACCGGCGAGTCCGCTGAATTTCAGTTTTTTTAGCCAGATCACCCAAAACTTCAAACAAAGTCGATCTGGCCAGAAAACTGGAATTCGGCGGACTCACCGAGGATGGAAAGTGGTCGGGGACGCTGCTGGAGTGTGCTGAGGTGGAAGCGCGCCCTCGCCGGCATCGTACGGTGGCGAACAGAGGGACGTCTACACTTTAAGTGTCGTGCGTACGTCCGCTCTCGAACGGCTCTGTGTGTATATATATATATATATATATATATATATATATATATATATATATATCAGGGCCCTTCCAATGAGGGATCCATATTTTAAGCCATTTATAGGGATATGGCATTACACCAACTTCCCGATTATAATTTTACATCTCCACCGTTCATATCTTAAGTCTATATGAGTAGATCACCTCTACCAAATTTCATATGATTTGGTGATCGTTAAGGCTTTGAAAAGTTCAATTTAGTTTTAATGACCTTCAACGGTTTTAGTTTGACATAAGCTGGACCGTTCAAGATCATTAGACCTAAGATATGAACGGTGGAGATGTAAAAATTCAATTGGGAAGTGGTGTAATGCCCTATCCCTAGAAAGTGGCCAAAAATAGGGATCCCTCAATGGAAGGGAGCTGATATATATATATATATATATATATATATATATATATATATATATATATACGGAGCCGTTCGAGAGCGGACATACACACGACACTTAAAGTGAGGATGTCCCTCTGTTCGCCACCGTACGATGCCGGCGAGGGCGCACCTCCACCTCAGCAGACTCCAGCAACGTCCCCGACCACTTTCCATCCCCGGTGAGTATAGTCGATCTCCGTACACACACACACACACACACACACACATATATACCGAGCCATTCGAGAGCGGATGTACGCACGACACTTAAAGTTGATCCGACAACAGACTCCAGCAGTGTCTCCGACAACTTTTCCTCACTGGCGAGTCCGCTAAATTTCAGTTTTCTGGCCAGATCACCCAATACTTCAAACAAAGTTGATTTGGCCGAAAAACTGAAATTCGGCGGACTCGCTGGGGATGGAAAGTGTTCGGGGACGCTGCTGGAGTTCGCTGGGGTGAAGGCGCACCCTCGCCGGCGTCGTATAGTGGCGATAGGAGTGACGTCCGCACAACTCTCGAACGGCTCTGTGTGTGTGTGTCTATATATATTATCAGGTCCAAATATTCTTATTTATTCAAAAGTACGGATTTTTTTAATTGACCCACTTTTCGATCATATTTTCTCATCTCAACCTTCATCTTTTAGGTATATATGAGTAGATCATCTCTACAAATTTTTAGCCAAATTGATAATCGTTAAGGTATCGAAACTATATGATTATAATGATCGAACCAAATTTGTTCAACAGGAACCATTCGTGTAATTCATAATTTTGAATACCTTAATGATTATTAATTTGGCTAAAATTTTGTAGAGATAATATACTCATATATACCTAAAAGATGAATGGTTGAGATGAGAAAATATGATCGAAAAGTATGTCAATTAAGGAAATCCGTACATTTTGAATAAATAAGGAGGTCCATATTTGAATTCGAGAGCGGACGTACGCACGGCACTTAAAGTGTGGATGTCCCTCTGTTCACCACCGTACGATGCCGGCGAGGGCGCGCCTCCACCTCAGCAGACTCCAGCAACGTCCCCGACCACTTTTCATCCCCGGTGAGTATAGTCAATCTCAGTATATATATATATATATATATACACGGAGCCGTTCGAGAGCGGACGTACGCATGACACTTAAAGTGCGGACGTCCCTCTATTCGCCACCGTACGATGCCGGCGAGGGTGCGCCTCCACCTCAGCAGACTCCAGCAGCGTCCCCAACCACTTTCCATCCCCGGTGAGTATAGTCGATCTCAGTGTGTTTTTGTGAGACACCTTGTGCCTAAAAGTGAGTCTAAGCTCTTATTCTCACTACGCTATCTAATAAAGACATATTTGAATATTTGATAAGGCATCACTTTCCCAAAGACCTATCTTTTTGTTAATGCTAGATTGCATCTTTTTATCAGGCCAATCTACTACGTCGATTTATCAACGAAGTGTGGTTCGATAAACTCATTATTTCATATTCTCATGTACACTAGTGTAATACTTGTAGAGATCTCTATATTCTCGGTATTTGATTTGACATTGAGGCATCCCCCAATGATAATCATAATTTAGATTTCATGAGACGGATTTGAGTATCACTGATCGATAGATCAAGTTGTGTCAAGTTCGTTTTCTTTACTGTTTATTTTACATTGATAGATTATCTCAAAGTAGCAATAACATATTTGTTTTTCACAAAACCAATTGGGCGTTAGATATATAGTAGTAACTTCAAAGACAAGAAAATTATTGAGTAAACTATAACAAACATATGGTTAAAACTCATAAGCTAGCGATGATCATTCTTACAAAAATCAGATAAGCATATTACAAGACCACATGCAAGATAAATATTTACAACAACATCATTTGACCTTGGTTTTGGTAAAGATTGAGAAGTGACTTGGCCAATCGAAGGGTGTACCAGAGGTCATGGAAGACATCTAGATATATGCTTCTGTATGGGTGTCAACCATAGCACTTCACGGAAAATTTATTCCTGCACAAATCAGTTTGAATATATTTCATGAAAAATAAAGTTTATATTACCGTATTTGGAGATATATCTTGGTCATGAAAGAAACCATTTGATGTTGATGTGAATCCAAGATCTACTATGGGTATTAGTGGAACAAGAACAGTGACAACTCGAGAACACTTTAAACAACTAGTGAGATAGTCATATTTTCCCATAAATGATGAGGCGGTCGATGGTCTTAAGCAGCGCATTGAAGCTGCTAAAATAACCGATGCACATACCTTTTATGAAACCGGTTTGCATAGAGGGGGTGGAGTGCAAATCGATATAAAAGTGTCTCATTTGTTTGAACAAATTGTAAAAGATTTTGTGCATATTAAGAGAAAATTTCGTCACTATTTATTTTGTGTTCGTTACCGAACGTGTGCGTCCTAATCTTGTTGATAAACTGAAATTGAAGAGCCATGTTTTAATTTTGAGGGGTAGAGAGAATGAAATTTTTTGGTGTTTAACTGATGTGGTTGAAGTCGGTAAGGCTGATTCAGTTTTCTAGTATGAGACACTAAACAATGCAAATGTAGATATGACAGAAGATTTAAAAGTTCTTTAATCCTAAGGCAGACTTCTTTGTTAAAAACCCGAATTTGGTTAAAAAAAATGCATAAGAAATGACATATAAGAAGATCAAAATTATGAGCAAATGGAAAGCACAAGTAATGAGTCTAAGAAGTATATTAAGATTTGGACAAAATACTGTTCACTCCTCTTATTTTTTTAGGGTTCGACAGTTTAGTCCTCATTTTTTCAATTTCAACAGCTCACTTTTATTAATTCTCAATGTCATACAATTTGGTTCAATTTGGTCCAACTGTTAAAATTGACTGTTAAGTGTCCACATCGGGCTGTAAAATTCATAATCTACCCCTAGCCTATTACACTCTTATCAACGCAGGAAAACCCAGGTGTGATTCTTCAAGAGAGCATTGATTTCCTCAGTCATAGCCGAACGTCATTCCTTGGATTGAGATGCCTGGGTATAACAAGAATGCTCCATATCATTGATAACAGAGAGTAGAGCACGAGGAACAGGATATATACATGACGGTTCCATTAGTGAGATTTCTGGGTTTTAAAATTCCAGAGCGAGATCGAGTTTGGTTTTGGTGTGTAGCAGCAGCAGGTTGGGCTTCAGAGGGAGCCACCAGAGGCGGTGGTTCAATCGGATCGGGGAGTGGAGCGTCAGAGGCAGGCGGAGTAGCAAGACAAGCAACCATGTGTGGTGTTTGTTCGGGCAGAGGCAACGATGACAACAGAATAGACGGGGATGAGTTGGGGTCGAGAGTGGTGGAATCGAAGATTGGTGGTGGTGGGTTGGTGGCACAGCGACGGTAGACGCGTACGAAAGCCTGAGCGGGTAGCAGTGGGAGATTGGGGATGGGTTGGGGTCGAGAGTGGTGGAATCGGAGATTGGTGGTGGTGGGTTGGTGGCGTGGCGATGGTAGACGGGCAAAGATGGCGGAGCGGGTAGCAGTGGGAGATCGGGGATGGGTTGGGGTCGAGAGTGGTAGAATCAGAGATTGGTGGTGGTGGGTTGGTGGCGCCGTGATGGTAGATGCGCACGGAAGACAGAGCAGGTAGTAGTGGTAGATCAGGGATGGGTTGGGGTCGAGAGTGGTGGAATCGGAGATTGGTGGTGGTGGGTTGGTGGCATGGCAAAGGTAGACGCGCACGGAAGGCGGAGCGGGTAGCAGTGGGAGATCGGGGATGGTGGTTTCTGGTGGAGGGGGAGTGGCGATTTGTGTTTGGGTGAGAAGGAGAGAATCCAAGTTAGTGGTGTCGGCAATAGGAGGTGAAGGGGAACGAGTGGGTTGATGTATCAAATTAGAGGGGTTTCCTGCGTTGATAAGGATGTAATAAGCTAGGGGTAGTTTAGAGATTTTATAGCCCGATGTGGACACACTTAACGTGCCACGTCATCATATTAACAGTCAATTTTAACAGTTAGACCTAATTGTATGACATTAAAAAATTAATAGGAGTGAGCTGTTGAAATTGAAAAAAGGAGGACTAAACTGTCGAACCCTAAAAAATAAGAGGAGTGACCAGTATTTTGTTCTTAAGATTTTTAGAGTTTGCTATAGTTATTTTTTCCTTTCACTCATTAGACTTTTTGTTTAACCACTAAATTGTTCAGATTAATTATGGTGTGAACCAAATTAGGAACAACAAAACTAAATGTATAAAGAATGGCAATTACAATAAAATTATGACAGTGAGGCATATATATAAATCCATCACATGTCTTATTTAAAACCCACAACCCACATTTCAAATACCATCACTTGTTATCGCATGCTTATGCTCGCTGTGACATACTTGCAGTCTTCCCGGCCTGTGTTGGTACAAGAATTGTTAGTTATCCTTTTGTGATCAAAACACAAGGATACATGCTACATGTTGTAGCCTGGTAGCAAGGACTGCTCAAGTGAATAATGAAGAACCTGACAGATCTCATATGCATCAGGTAGTTCATGCATGTGAATCGCATTCATTCACTAAGGATGGCAGTCGTGCTTGCCATCCCGATTAGACGGATACCCTTGTTGTATATGTTCAATCTACTAAGTCTGACCATGTGCATATTTAAATGTATTTGCTTCAGTTTTTAAGTGTTTGAATTTCAAATACCTTTTAGTAAAACATTAGTCTATTCGTACTTGAGCTCCAAGTTAGTCTAGGGTGGTGTGGTAAACCAACCCGTGACCACATGACTTGAGTCTTTGGTAACCGGTTGGGTTTTGTGATACACAAATCAAGTTAGCAGCTGCCCATGTGTTGCACCGCCCAAACTATCAGGTGTCCTAAGTGTCCTCTTAGGTAAAGCGGTTTTGTAGAGTCCTTATGCTTGACTAAATCTGATCTAGTTTTCCCAAAACCATTTGTCTTATTCTTTTGGGTTGATTCCTTCCTAGGAAAGTCTATTCTCAGCTTTTGTCTTATGAATGGAAGGATCCCTAGGGTCTTATATGTCCTAGTATTTCAGACAAGTAGCTAGAGTCCAAAAGAACCTTGCTGATGTGGCTAATGTGCTTGCTTCCTCATAGCTATGCATTTTGTCTATAAATAGAGAGCAAGACCTCTCTTGCTCGTTGGTTGTTGAAAATAGTCTTGTTTGTTTTCTTCCATTAAATCTAGCATTTTGCTAACTGCTCATATATCTCTAAGTCTTCCATGTGATTGTCAATCTTAGACCTGAGCACCAAAACCTTTTCAAACTCATATCATTGTGCATTTGCATACCTTGAGAACTGTTTAGGTGATGCAACAACCCCGGCGAAGCTGTCTTTGAGAATTAGCTAAACATGTTAGTTGAATTCTGCATAGAAGCTTAGATTCGTGTTATGTGTAAAACACTTGAGTGACAAGAGAGCAAGTTTAGTTGAGTGCTAGTTAGTTAGACTAGGCAGTATGACTAGGTGTTGTGTCATCCTTTGAGTTGTAAATCTTGTAAGAAGTGTCTTTACAATAATGAAATAATTTGTCTCTCAAGAGTTAGAGGCACACAATTTTTCTCCATGGTTGCAGGGCTGTGTATAAAAAAACATACTGGTGTTATATTTTTTACTTTCAGTACTTGTCTTTTTATTTACACAATTTAGTCTCATAACAAACAAGATAGCACAATGTATGCTATCCTTGTGTGCGGGATAAAGAAAAAAAGTTGTCAGGACCTATTCACCCCCTCTAGGACCTTCACCTTGTCATTCCAATATCCCTTCCCGTTCTTGAAAAATTTGCGTATTTTAGTCTTATGGGTTGGGTGAGGTGCAGGAGATGCCTCAGGTGTCGGATATTGATATTGGTATCCCCAATGTTGCATTTAATCATTTCATAAAAACAATTTACATGGGTTAGTTGCAGCAAAGGCTTCCGAATGTTAATCAAGTTTATCAACGGTTCGCTTTGAACCACCCTATCTCATATGATGAAGCAGACACTTCAACAATCTAGGTCGTAAGCACCAAACTTTTCAAACAAACATGTTGAATGAAATTCCTCATTGAAGACAATCTGTAGTTGTGGCTGATGAAAACCTTAATAAAATAACATAGCAAGAAAGCTTTCTTAGCCTAAATGAACATAGAGGGACGTCGTATGCATCATGCGGCCGCAGAATGTGTCGAAGTGAAAAATGTTGTAGAACCATAAAAAAATCCAATAGAACCAAAAAAGAAACTGATGCCTCTGAAACATGTTTGCTGGAATCATGTATAAGCAAATCGACTATATTATATACCTTGATTTGAAGTATATTCGACTACTTTGTACAGATGGAGTGCTGCACAATATTCTCCCTCCTACCATCCCTATAACGAATGCTGGTCCCAAGTGATCGGTTACAAGAAGAGATCAAGCAAAATTTTGTAACCTCCAACTGTGAAACTATCCCCTGCCCCTCTCTACACGTATCTGAACGAGCCTAGCATAATTATACATTTCTAATTGCAAAGAACAATATTACACCATGGACAATGAACATTACAAGAAAGGCACATGCTGAGGGGGGAATTTGGACCGGATGTACAGCACAGAAATGCCAATGGAGTTGAAAGAGTAGAAGTTTTGGTTGACTCATTGCCAAAATGCGCATGTGGCACGGTGAACTGTAGAGAAATGACAGCCTTACTCTTGTAAAAATTGGAAGGCTGAATTTTCCAAAAGCTCTGCAGGAGGTTTTATTTCTGGAAATGTCTGATCGCGCATGGCACTAGAAAGATCATCAACTGAATAGGGAATGCTGCATCCATCAACCATGATTAGTGGGAGTTCAAACATTAATTTATTTTTCCTTTAGAAAGAGAGAAGGGATTCTCTAACCTTGAAGTATCATCCAATGAATAATTGTTGCTATCTTCATTGCTAGAATCATCTGTCATTAGAAAACTCATGCTGGAAATAACCTACAGAAGAAAAGTACACATCACAATTACGAACTAAGAAGTTTGAAGACAATTTCATATTTCTTTACTCACATCAGGGGATACACTTGGTTCATTGTCAACATCATCCCAAAACAATGTGCAAATTCTATGAAGCTGCTGAACACTCAAAACCTGCAGAAAGAAGCATTAACAAAGGACAGCATACGAGGTCAAAAATCAAGTCTATTTATCATGAGCAGAAAAATAAACTCACTAAGTAGTCACCACAATATGCTGATATTGATCACAAGCGATCTTGTATTTACATTTTATCCAGGCTAAGAATACATTTTAATAGCTAGTTTCACAGAACAAAAGGCTTACAGGGCACAAGTCATTCGTGAGTTCATCATAGGAGATTCTAGACTTTTCGTGCAGAACCTGCAGAGATGAAACGAGTATTCAGATAAAAGAACTAGCTCTAAATTAAACTGATGAATAATAGAAGAGTTTCCAACTTCAAAATCATGTGACCCAAAGAAAGTTAATTATCATTTTCCAGAAGAGTGAAATTAGGAAGTGTGCTCAAACAGAATGTACACCAAATGCTGAGCCTCCAATAGTTTAAAGCAAAAAGGCTTCAGGAATGTTGATGTATTTCTAAGATTAATTCAAATTGAATGCAAGGTCAAGATCATTTACACAATATAAGAAAAAGTAGAGTGAAAGTTGCTAGGATATTCTCATAACTTAGTGTCCCTAGTGAGGCAACAAAATGCGATAATATGGACAGAACATCTGATCTGCAATTCTACACTTTTGTTAACAACACAATGAAAGGATAAAAGTCTGAACTGGCAAAGCAAGGGAAATGTGCCAGTTCCATTTTATATGTTTGATTATCTAGAGTAACAACAATGCTCCATCAGTTGTGTCTCTGTATAATGCTGTTAACAGTCAATATAATGAAGTATTTACTCCCCAATGTACTGTATAATCAATCAGATATAATTCAAAAATCCTTTACTTTCTGGTGTTCAGATTTTTTTTCATACAAAAAGTTTTCTATTTTCTAATTTTGTCATACTTCTCACTATTAAAAGAGAATAAAGGGTTCTTAATATTTCCACTATACCTATTACATATATTTCAGCCTATGGCTACAAAAACGAATAACAAAAGAAAGGAGAAGCAGCAACATTCTAAGCGACTTGTTTAACTACAATATCTAGCAACAAGAACCATCAAAAGAAGTACGTACTTTTAGTTTTTCTTTTACACAACTGAAGAAACTTACCAGGAAACCTACGGCCTGCCTAAGATATTTGAGTTCATCCCATGATGAGCCAGCATACTGCAGTGAGATGAAACATCAAAGAAAATTGATAAAAAAAAAAATTAAAAAAAAAATTTAAAAAAAAAATCACAAAGAAACAACAAGTGCTGTATTCAACGCCAGCAGCTAGGTAGTAAATAACTGAAATCTAGCCCTTTTCGATCTGGTGATAAGAATGGAAGAGTACCTCTTCCTTTGCTAGGTTACACCATAGTTCCAATTCAGCTAATCCATTCTTCACATAATGCCCATTGCTGAATGTGCAGAACTCTCGTTGAAGGAGGATGCTGTAGCACAATTGAACGACAACGCAGCCATGAGTTAACCTATGTCCTACATAACTCTGTACAATATGTTTTTGATAAAGACAGAACATCGACTTACCTATTAAAAATCTGTACATTGACATATGAGAAATTTTGAGCAAGTATCTTCTGCACAAGAACTTGAGGCACCTGAAACAGGATAGACAATCAGATCAGAACATATCAAAATGGATGATGTACAATTGTTCAGAGTAGAATCGCGTACACAGTTTTCTTTCATTGTAGAGAGAAACCCATCAAGACACGCAACAACGGCATTCCAAGGATTAGCTGGAGAACTATTATCGTCGGAGCCTTCTGGTGGTTTCACATCACTGTCTTTTGATGTTTTGGGCGCCTAAATAATAAAGCATGTGATCAGTGCTGATGGAATGCCTCATTGGAGTGAGTACAAGTGACTGAGTTGGTTCACATAAACCAGGATAACTTAAACACATGCTAAGTTGCTAACACAACAATAAATGAAATTAAATCTTTCCCCAGAGTCCACACTTAATTTTGTCACATCAACCGAGGAAGCATAACTTGCACCCTCCCAAACTTACATGAGGAATCAAATCGTAAATCAAATCAAAATTACATAGAAGTAATCTCTCTACACTATAATGTGCAAAAGAAAATCCACATCAAGAAAGCATGAATGGCAGAAGGAAAAAAAGAACAGGTAATAATGTTAACTTTAGGATTGATAAAGTGACCTGTTATTTATAGAAGATCAAAAGCAAGTTTAGCAAAAGTGATCTCAAAGATTCAGAAAGAAATAACAGACTTCTAAAAAATAGAGTAACCATGAAAGTCTTGCGAAGACCCGGTAGCAGAAATTCAAAATTTGTTGTACCTGGACACAAGAAGATAGATGAAGAGATAATTCCTTCTTCAAATTGTCTCGGATGATTCCATATATCTTTTCTACATATGCTGTAAGTTGCTGCTTGAAAAGTGAAGCTGGATACTTGACCTCAACCAGGCGCACAAGATCAGAATCGCCAACAGCAATATTGGCAGACGAAGACCGAAATCCCTATGAGACATGAACAAGATATCACTTCATGCACAAAAGAAGATAGATATCAGATGAACTATCACAAGGACAAAATCTAAAGGGTAAACAAATGAAATTTATTATTACTGAGGCCATCCGTCCGAAAAATGTGGTTGGAATAGGAGGCTTTTTAGAAGTTCTAAAACTCCGTTGGAGCAGGTACAACAATATCGATGTATTGGATAACCAATAAGCCATATGAGTTCTGTTATCCTGGTCCTGCAAAAAGCATACACTATTAAACTCAAGTTCCAAAATCCATAGCAAGGAAATTTTATCTAAATTGCTGCTGGGCCTTATAAACTACAATCCTTTTTATAAATGAGCAAGAACATATATATATATACATGCTCTTAGTAAGATTCTTACTATATATATATATATATATATATATATATATATATATGGAGGATTTAGAGAGGACCTCCTTGCTTTAAGAATTTAAGAATTTTTACTATTTTAAGTTAGTAAATGACTTCATTTAATGATCTCAACCATTGATCCTCAAGATTCATATGCAAAAAAAAACATGTCTACAAAATTTCAACTAATTCCATAATTATTTGGTCATTCAAATTGACGAAAACAATTGTAGGGCGTTAGATAAAATTAAAACAAATATTATGTTAATCAAATGGTTAAACGTTTTTCATTTTGACTAATTTTTGTAAGATTCATATGTGGGTAAATAACTAGGGAATGAGTGACTTTAATTGTCATAATACATGTTGGAAATAAAAACGTCCTCACTTTAAGAGTTTAAAGATGTCCTCTCTAGATCCGGACTATATATATATATATATATATATATATATATATGTCCCTCCGTTCTCCACCGGACGGCTTTGACGACGGCGCATCTCCACTCCAGTGGACTCCAGCAGCGTCCCCTATCACTTTTCCTTCCCGGCGAGTCCGCCAAATTCTAATTTTCCGGCGAGATCGATTGGATTTGAAGTTTTGGGTGATCTCGCCAGAAAATTAGAATTTGGCGAACTCACCGGGGAGGGAAAGTGATCGGGAACACTGCTGGAGTGGAGGCGCGCCGTCGTCAGAGTCGTCGGGTGGAGAACGGAGGGACGTCCACACTTTATGCTGAGTGTGGACATCCGCACCAGAATGGGCCTGTATACACACACACACAGTCCGGATCCAAAGAGGACGTCCGCACTGGGCTTAAAGTGCGAACATCCCTCTGTTCTCCACCAGATGGCTCCAACGACGGCGTGCCTCCACTCGAGCGGACTCCAAAGGCGTCCCTGATCACTTTCTCTTCCCGACGAGATCGATTTGATGGTCTAGGCAGCAATCTCCACCCAAAACTTCACAGAAGATTGATCTCGTCGGAAAACTGGAATTCTGAGACTCGCAGGAGAGAGAAAGTGATCGGGGACGCCGCTGGAGTTCGCTTGGGTGGAGGCGCGCCGTTGTCGGCGCCGAACGGAGGGATGTCCACACTTTAAGGGCATGCAGAAGTCCTCTTCGGATTCTCTTTGTGTGTGTATATATATATACACACACACAGACCTGTTCTGGTGCGGACGTCCGCACTCGGCTTAAAGTGCAGACGTCCCTCCGTTCTCCACTGGACGACTCCGATGACGGCATGCCTCCACCCCAAAGGATTCTAACAATGTTCTCGATCACTTTCCTTCCCCGACGAGCCCGCCAAATTCCAGTTTTCCGGCGAGATCACCCAAAACTTCAAATCCAATCGATCTCGCCGGAAAACTAGATATCGATGGACTCGCTGGGGAGGGAAAGTGATCGGGGACGCTGCTGGAGTCCGCTAGGACGGAGGCGCGCCATCGTCGAAGCTGTCCGGTGGAGAACGGAGGGAAGTTCGCACTTTAAGCCGAGTGCGGATGTCTGCTTTGGAACATTTCTATATATATATATATATATATATATATATAGAGGATCTAAAGATGACCTCCTTACTTTAAGAATTTGAGGATTTCTACTATTAGTAGATGACTTCACTTAAAGATCTCAACCGTTGATCATCTAGATTCATATGTAAGAAACATATATGTCTACAAAATTTCAACTAATTCCATAATCATTTGGTTATTCAAATTGACGTAAATAATTGTAGATCATTAGATAAAATTAAAACGAATATTGTTCTAATCAAATGGTTAAACATTTTTTATTTTGGCTAATTTTTTGTAGGATTCATATGTGGGTAAGTAGCTAGGGATTTGGTGGCTTTGATTGTCAAAATAAATGCTAGAACAAAATACATTCTTACTTTAAGAGTTTAAGGATGTCCTCTCTAGATCCGGACTCATATATGAAAATCATAAATTACTGGTTCAGTGCTTAAACGTGGGTAAAATAAAATTAATAATGAATATAACTTACCTCTATAGCCGAACCAATTATCTGAATAAGCCGGTCAAAGACATTAGTTTTTTCAGCTTCAAATGACTTCCAGTGGAGAAGACATTTGTATATCGTAATTGCTGCAACTGGCTTTCCTTCACTGAACCCCAGATCACTTGTTACGCATTTCATCAGAGCATCAACACTCTCCTGCAGGATATACAAAAATACTAAGCAAAAAAACTTGAATGAAAAAAAGTGAGAAAAAAGAACATAATGAACTGGAAGAATGATTTAAAATGAAAGGGAAAAAAAAACATACATGTTGCCTTTCAATTTGGGATTTCCTGAAAGACTCTGACCCAAATTTTTTTGATGATGCAGCTCTCAGTGGTTCCTATACATAATGTAAAACCACCTTAAGATCATAGATAGAACAGTGAATAAATATGTTGTAAACCACTCTTGCTTTGATACATTCACTTACATGATGACCATCGACCTGCAATTATGAGGGGAGGGAAAGAAAGTATTCAAAAGAATGTTCTTAAAGAGAACAATGTGAAAATTATTTTATGCCATGTCTACCTGAGCTGTTGCAGCTGCTAAATGTTCTGATGTCTTCTGAGATGGTGACATCCGCAACGAATGCTGCCGTAAAACTTGGTCCTTGGTTTGAATGTCAGAGAGTTTCTCCTCGATCCTGAAGTTCGACAGAAACTAGTAAATATTAAAGGACAACTAAACCAAACCAAATCAAACATGAAGATCACGATAACTAATTTCGGTAGTAATTGACTGAATAGATATCACCAATGCCTCCTAGTCTAATATGACAGAAGTGAAGAACCGAAGAGAGAACCTCTGCATGGTAGTCTTCAATTCAATTATCTTAGACTCTGCCACCATAGCCTGCTTCAATCGCTCTTCACTAAGCTTGCTTGTTTCATCAATTTTCTTTTCCAGTGAATTTACCAAAGCCTGCAAAATGATCAAAGTCAGCTGGAATAAAAGGAAAAACTAACAGAGAATCTGGTTGCAACCACAAAATATTACTTTTTTATTTGAAAGTATCCAGAACCAAATTTTGCACACAGATTACAAATATTTACCTTGAGCTTCATGTTCTCAGAAGCAAGGTTGTTGGCCATCTGATCACCAGCAAATGGAAGTTCCACAGGAGCTTGTTCAGCTCTTGTCGTTGCAGCCTCACCTTCCTTTAAACTTAGAGGTTTAGTTTCTTGAGATAGACCATTTGAATTTAATAAAGCCTGCAAGAGATCTTAGCCAGCTCAAAATTGTAAAATAAAAAAGGTAAAAACTAACAGCATATGCTTGACTGCAATGTCAAACAGTCAATTTGCTTACAATTATTCAGGAGAAACATATATTTGCAGGAGTTTCAGAACCTTTACCTTGAGCTGCTCATTCTCAGCAGTTAGCTTATTGATTATTTCATGATCAACTACAGAAACCTCCTGCGTAACGGACATTTGTTCACCACCTTTCGATGCGGCTTGCAATTTGAGTTGCATCTCTTCTAAAGCAGACTGCAACTTTGTATTTTCCGTTTTTAGCTCTTCAACTTCCTTTTCCAACTTTTTTTTGGCATCTTGGAGGGCACCAGTTTCCTTTGCATCCTGTAAAAAGGAAAAGTTGATGTAACAACTATTCATATCCAGCTTGCATACGCACAACTTTGGAAACCATGTAACCAACTAACCATAGAGTGGAACAAAAAATACAGGTCCGAACAAAAGTTGATGAAAATGTCATTCGATCCGGTAATTTGCACTGATACACACACGCACACAGAGATGAAGCAGAAGTAGTAGACTGCTATATTTTTTTTATTTTTTATTTTTTGTATCGCTTTTTCTTTTCTTTTGGATGAACCAAACAGTTGTATACTTACACAAGATAAATGAATTTCTCAGAAAGAAAAATGAGAAATTTTTCTGTCCTTTTCAATTGAATTATATATTAATTACCTTCTTCCAAAGCACCAAAAAAATGTGAAATTAACTCGTGATCTACCAAAACAGTTTCCTTTACAATTCCATATAAGGCTTTAGAATTTGGAGAGACAGATCTTGAGTTGTTCTAGGTTGTGAATTGAACGACAACATTTTGAGTCCTAGCAACAGAATAAACATACACAACTATAGAAGTTTTCCTATACGAGGGAGCATTGGAGCATCTATGTGAGTGAATCATTGAAAGATGGGAAACAAATTGACAAGCATTCCAACAAGGGACAACAGAATACAGATGTGGGAAGCTTACATCTGGATAAAGAAGAGAAATTAGAATGAAAACAAAAAGAAAGAAGATACACACCATTCTAAGCTTCAGCAACATCTTCCGAGCAGCTTCTTGTCTTATAACACATTGTGTGGTGATTGCTACTCTTTTCATACTCAAATATCGAGCACGGCTCAAGTATCGCCGGCCTTGACTCTGTCATAGATAATAGAATTAGTGGCATACACGACATAAAAATATTGTAACAATAACACAATGAATTCTATAGTATCTTTTGAATGGCTAAACTTCAATGTTCGAATGAGGGTTCGTACAGTTCTTTTCTACTATATTCTTTTTCTCAGCATTATTCAAGACTGAAAGGGATTAGTACAAAGGTGGAAATTTTTTTGAAAAGATTCAGATGCGGTGGACATGTTTCAAAGGTTGAAGCAGCAGCTTGAATCATAGTTCATGCATAAATCCAATACGTGTCATGTGCTTCAAGAAAAGAGACCATATTTATTATGCCAAAACCTATGCATTATGTGTCAAGATGCAGAATGAGTATAATCATGTGTTAATTCAACATGTAACAGCTTACATCATGAAAGATGGAGGTTGAGGAATTGTGTGAGTTATGCACTGCTCTTCCTTAGGGGCATCTGTTTCAGTTGATTTTAAGGGCATCAACATTTATCTAGTTTGTTAAATTAGAAGGCTGTAACCCTTAGTTATGTAGTTCTGTGATTGCATGTATGGTTATGTATGATCTGGTTTTGTTGTTATTTTATTTTTTTTCCTTATTGGACTAGACTGCTTTGACGTTTTGGGTTTTGATGCAAAATATCAGATATCACTATATCAGTGTTGCTATAATAAACAGAATTGTAATCCTCACCTGGATAATAATTGCAGAGGTTGTTCTTCTCCTGAACGTAAGCTCATTACGAGCAGCCCACCCACGCATAGCAGTTTGAATAGAAACGGCTGAAGACCACACATTTTTATAAAAACACTTTGAGATATATCTGCGACTGTACTTCTGGATTTTCACAGAAGCAACTTCTCTTCTCAAGTTTTCATATAGATGCCGTCCAATCTGTCCTGGAATCAGCTCCAAAAACCAAAGTGTTTGTTACTATCTCTTGGGGTAGAATGCAACTTATCACCAAGAAGTTCAAGTGGAATACTTGGTACCTCTACACACAGATTGGATTTCAATGGCAGATGACCGTAACCGGATATATACTTTTCGACATACATATGAGCGAATTTTATTCTGGATAACACGTGCCGATCTTCCTAAGACCTCAGCTCGACAAGCATCTAGTTCTGCCATCTGACCCGCTCTGAGAAACACTTTTTTTTTGCCAATCTACAAGAGAAACATAAAGATTTTTCCTTTAAATACTACAAAGAGTGAAGGTTTGGATCATATAAAGCTCAGCAGTAACAAGCAGCTTGGGTTCTGCAAACTGGTGCATTTGTCAAATTGCAGTGACACTACAGTGCAATAAAAACCTAAGTCCTCTATAGCAAGAACTGCCTCCATTTCAGTAAATACTAGATACATGCAAACAACACAAGTATTTTCAATTGTACATAATATTTTAATAGAGATGATAAACTCTATAAACTTGTAAAACCAGAACTACTCTGAGTACCTGATATCCCTGGAGGTTGGCATTCTGCAAGAGCTTCTGGCATGCAGTGACCTCATCCAAACTAAACATAAAGAACTAAGATGGTTAATAGGACTTCTTTCTCACACAATAAATATATATAAATAAATAAAACACACGAAAAAGAAGAAACCTAATGCTAAAGACCTGATACATGTATGGTTATAGTCTTATAGATACATCATAAATCATGGCAGTTGCCTTGTAAATGTATAGTCATTCTTTCTCTCATTATATGAATATTTTTATTTGAGTGATCAAGCAACAGTACAATCTCTGGGTTAGAACAGCTGTACAGTACAATCTCCCCCTTGAGCCATGCCTTAGTTAGAACAGCTGCTCTTTAGCAAATAGATCCCATGATTGAAAAGATACTGATTCTGAAGGTAAAAAACAGAATCATATTTTATCCCGTAACTCATCCCCAACCCACATATAGTTTTAAGAAAGACGTGTGTTTCTCAAGAGCCATATAACCCAAAAACTATTGCAAACTACAACTCTACAAAACTTTTATATTGGATTCTGCATAATCATCCACATCTCTCACACAACAATAAATACATATATTAATTGTTGCACAACATGATAGATGAGGAGATATAGACAGTGCATTTGTAGTTCATTGGTAGTTACTGTATAATTGCACAGGTGAAATAAGAGAGAGAGAGAGAGAGAGAGAGAGAGAGAGAGAGAGAGAGAGAGAGAGAGTTTTGGTTGATGTGTCCAGAGGATAAATCGAACTACCTTCCTTTCAGAACCTCAGGTGCAAGGATGCCAAAACGATTAGCAAATTCAGCAAACGTCTTTCTAGTAGGATATCCAGCACAACTAATCCTAATTGCCTCCATAACTCCCTGGAATATAATAGGTATTAATTATCATTTTCTGTTGATTATCTGTAACAAACTTGCTGGTATGATCAATAGTGATGAATTGACTGCAAAAATAAGCTTACCCCACAGCTAAGCTGATTCAAAACATTATTATTCTCAAAAATGGCTGGTTTAAGTTGATTATTTGGCTTCACACAACGTATATAGTGAGGCTCAATGGAACTTAGTGTTTCGAGCAAAGATTGCAGTTGTTGCTGTACAGAAAGACCACATAAATAAAAAGAAAAATAACATAAATCCAAAAAAAATCACTGCGAGTATGCATAATGAGAAACTGGAGCAGAAGGGGACCTTGAATTGAGAACCTATTGAGGAGAATTTTGATGACTTGGCAGAATCTTCACGTAAATGAGGGAACAAGTTAGAAACAAAAGGGCACGCTGATGCAGTCAGGAGTGCTTGATGCTCAGCAACAACATAATCTTTGTTCTTATCTATGAAGTACTCCGTTTGATACGTAACCTGAAAACAAAATGTACCAATGAAATAATAGTTTATAGTTTCTTCTGCGAAATATAGATATTGCATATTAATATAAATATGGAACTGGAAAACTTACATCACCGGCATAATGACATATAGTGAAGTCAGTGGGTGACAACTTCGGCTTGCTAAAACGTTTATGATCCTTAAAAGTTTGATAAAGCTTCTGTGAAAACGTTTCATGTGTTGATTTGGGGAACATGCTACAAAAAGTGCAAATAGCTTTGTCACAAACATTAAATATGAAAATAAATTCATAATCCAAATAATCAACTGCTCGCTGCCTTCAAAATTGGGACGGAAAGGGCAGGGAAGGGATATCATATAATTGTTTGATATTCAAATGCGTACCAAGCCTCATCTAGTAGAGCAATGATGCCACCAGGTTTCTGACGATGAAAAGCATGCATCAGATAAATAAACCTCGATATCATGAATCTTATTATTTGGTAAAACATCATTCAGTTGCAAAGAGAATAATAGCAGCAGCAAGGATGCATGAAGACAAGCAATTAACTCAATAGGGAGAAAATAAAAGTAGTATGAAGATGTTCTTTTTTTTTTTCTTTTTTTGGATGAAAACAACTACTTTAATGACCAAAGTTAGAAGAGTATAAAGATGGACAGGAAATCCATTACGAAGCCCCTCGAGTTCCAATAAACGAAAAAAAGAAAAAGAAAGGAGTAATTCAAGAGAAGCACACTTGGGAAACACTCGCATACGCAGGACTAATTTTTCACTCACAAGATTGTAAAAAATATTGAAAAGAACTTGCAGCACTACAGAAAAACTATATATAAATATATACGCATTGTTAATCACAAATTAGGTTCTTATCTAAATCGCAAGAAAATAAACAAAACTTCAAATAGAAAAAGAAAAACAAAAAAGAGGTAGGAATTTATACCTTTTCAATGAGATCAAGGATATCCTGATTATCTACGAACTCTATGTAACTCCAATCAATTTCTTCTTTGGTATATTCTTCTTGTTCCATCTTAAAGACATGCTGTTAAGCAGAATATTTACACTTAATTAATGAGAAGTCTAGAAGACCCAAGAATACCAAAGAATAGATATGATCATGTATTCATTTTCCACACCTGGTTAAAATGTTGCTGCAATTTTTCATTTGTCAAATTGATACAAAATTGCTCAAAGCTGCACAGTTAACAGTATTGAAACTACAGACATGAGCATCAAACTCAAAAATATAATAAAAGCAACAAAGATGACTGGATTAAGAAAGGAACAGAATTGTGTCAAAAAGGTGCTTGCAAATATTTATCTAAAAGTGTTTATCCAGGAAGAACCAGCCAGAAAAGCAGGAGAAATACCATCCCAAATAATTTAACAATCTCAAATGCAATTGCATTGGTCAAATTACATCAAAGAGGGCACAAGATAGTCTTTCTAATTATTATCCCCATCAGATAAAGAGAAAAATACGAGGCAGTCGTCTGCAAGAATTAACCTCTAAATGATGAAAACAAAAGCGTACCGGTTAAGCACCTGTTTGTCTTGAAACTCTCAAATCCATAAATATCCAGAACTCCAATCAGAAGTTTCGAATCAGGATCTTGACCAATGGAGTTATTTATCTTGTTCACAAGCCTGGAGTAATCAGATTACACACTTAAAAAATCAGTGAACACTTTATGGATTCTGAATGATGAAATAATTAGTAGCTATTGAAACATACACTTCATTGAAAAATTACTGAAACCTACCAATCAAATAATCTTGAATAAACAATTTTGGCCAGCGCATCTCTATTGGTGGCTGCAGTGTCTGGATCTAACCATTTTGTTATGGTCTCATCACGGGTCACCATCACACGTTTACAAAGAGCATCTTCAAGTGATTTCTCATCACACCTAATGGATGTTGTAGGTTAGACATTAGCACTACTGTTGACATCAAATTTCATATGTTAATCTTGAAAATAATAAACAATGATCACAAACTTGAGGAGTTCAGCAACTGTTTTGAGATGGGACCAAGATCTCTCATCCTTGGGTTCAGAAGAATCAGCCTCCGTCCCCTTTGCAAACTCAATATTGCCTAAATGGAGTACTGCAGCTACAACTCGAAATATGGCATCCTGAAACCGCAACATTGAAAAGGTTTTTTCTTTTCTTTTCTTTTTTCTTTTTCTTCTGAATATTCAGTATCTATAAGCTACAAGTGATATACCTGCTCATCAGGGCTGATCCCAACAACATCCATAGCTTTCCTAGTTGTGAGGTACTCCTTAGAATCGTCCACCCCATCCAGCTTATAGCAGTTTGACTGATTAAGATAATGAAATGTTGTTGGATTTCCCAATTTGTACCTCTTAACATCCTGTGTGAACACAATAAAACATGTCAATGAGAGAAATTCAATTAGAGTACTGGTTGTCATTTCCTGGGTACTTGGGTTACACAGGTGATCCTGATGTGCCACTACCATGCTTAGACCCATGTCTCTCTGCATGTGAGCATGCACAAAGGGATACATTGTACAGCCATAAAAAACTACAATTTTCTCTAGTTTTGGAATGATCAGCGTTTGAACAATTGCGATCATTTATTATCCAGTGGTCTTTTTGATTATCTAAAATACAGTATTTAGCTGGAGAAGAATAAATAATTTCTTGCAACGCAATATCAGACTTGATTACAAATGAATAATCTTTCATATGGATATCAAAGTTCAACTTACCTCTGGTGGTGCAGCACAGAGCATATAAAAGCAATGGTAGTTTCTCTCAGGATCAGACAGTTGACAAACACGCGACCGTTCCAATAAATAAGTTCTGATGGCAGCTCCTGAGATTCTTCCCCTTTTATCAAACTGAAGCTCAACGAACTTACCAAAACGACTGCAGTTATATTGAACTTGATTGAGGGGAGAAACTTATGCAAGCATTGAAAATATAAGCGAATATTTACATAATGTTTTCAATATTGACTTCAGCAGTAAATTATAGCATTCGTATTTCGTAGTGTAGTTGTGTATCTCAGAAAATTAAAGAATATTTATGTCAGTAGAAGCAAAAAGAAGAGAGGTTCCCACCTTGAATTATTATTTCTTACAGTCTTTGCATTACCAAATGCTTCGAGAACAGGGTTGGACTGCCATCAAATAGATCAATAAATGAAAGAAAATAAATTAATAATCTCACTAGGAAAAGTCACTTCATAAACAAAATCCCATGAACAACAGACGTCTTAGATACAAAAATAGAATTAAATGTGATGCTACACACTTGGATGGCTAAAAACAAACTGGTTACCTCTAAGACTTGTTGCTCTACAGACCGCCCATCAGATGCAGATCTTCCACCCATATAGGCAAGATATTGCATAAGCATCTTTGTACTTTCTGTTTTTCCAGCTCCACTTTCTCCACTGACCAAAATTGCCTGGCTTATTCCCTCATTAATCATCTGCCTGCATTAAAATTTTCTTATTAGTTTTAACTCACTGAATATAGTATAACACTCAACAAGTGAAACCAAAGGCAAACTTTGAGAAATTACCTGTATGCAGCATCAGCAATAGCAAAAGGATGTGGGTTCAGTTCACCTAAAGGCACTCCTCTATACTTTTTCATCATGAGATTATCATATAAATGAGGTAGTCTCTGGAAAGGGTTCACAGCTATCAAGATTCTCCCTGTGTATGTCTGGAAACACCATTAGAGAGGTTAGCTGTGTCTGCCATCTTTTTAGTTACACTGCTTCTTTGAATTTCACCGCTAAACTAATAAATGTACATAGCAAATGATGACGTTATCCACATTTCTGAATAACAGTAGAGAGGTAAAAAGGAAAACTAATTTTGCAGAAATTAGAATGGCATTTAATTCATTTACATGATCAAGAGAAACACCACTAGTTCTCTCGAACTTGTTAAAAGAGATAAGGGATGTGCATCTCTCCAAATAAGACTCACATATATCTCATTTAAAGAGTATCGACAACTCAAATTCTGCAGAACCCCCGGTTCATGTAGATAAGCCAACTTTGTCATATCGTCTACACCTTGTTCAGGAAACTCTGGATCCTTTGGGTAAACACTGGATGCTTTGGCCACAACCTACAGTAAAAATGAAAAAGAGAATTACATGACCATGAGACTCTTACAGTATTCACTGATATGGGGTCAATCGGGCACTAGATATTAAATATACATGTACAAGATAGCAAAGGTCTAAAGTATAAACCTTAACAAAATTGTAAAAAAAATAGAGTTCCTTTTTTATTCCACGTAACCAATGAAAAGAACCCAAAATGAAATATCGTAACAGCTACGTGTTTGAATTACTAATCAGAAGAAATCATAATCAACATTTTCACAGAGGTTAAAAGGATTACTGACATCCAGATATGGTGCTATAAGTTTTGCGACCTAATTGATGTAGATTGAAAATGCAAAGAAAATGCATGGTCATGTAAAGATAAATACATTTGCTCTGTATCTTGATAAAAGCAACTGGATGAACAATACTTAGGGCTGCAAGGAGTTGTGTCAAACAGCAATAAGAAAAATGAAATAGGCCACTGCAAGAGAAAAAAAGTCTGAGAAACATGCAATTCTTAATCATATGAACAATGATATCCCAATTACAACTAGATTAATAAAAACTTTCAAGAGCAGCCTTACTTTCTTCCCTGATGTACAGTTTATTTCAACCTCTTCACCATTAACTCCGACTACTTCTCCATCTATCCAAGCTACCTCAGGATCCTCTACCCAAACAAAAGATCCAACTGCCAATTTGACATTATCCGCCTGCATGGCCAATAAAATCAACAGTAGATCTATAAGAACATCTTTATTTTAAATCATAGCCATAATTGATGCACAACAATGAGTGATAGACAGCAGGAGACAACAAGATTAAGATGCAATCAGGATACTGAACTGATCTACAAAACTGTGAGGTATTCTACAGCTGAAAATGAAAGTTATAATAATAAATTAAACAAAAAACATGATTTTCATCTTTTCAGATTAAAAAGCAGTTCATCCATAAAACACCAACTGGCTGCTATGTCAAAATGTGAGAACTAACTTGCAAGAGAAACAGCAGGAGGTTTTTATTTTATTTTCTGGAATTTTTTGGTTTTATCTTAGTTTTTAGCATTTAAATGCTCTTGGTTAGAATTATGTCTAGCTTCTTAAGGCATCTATCATGTATCATATACTGATGGGAAGCATCCAATAGAACAAAACAGCACCACAATGAGATACAAATACAACCTTGAAAAGAAATTAACTGTACAAAGGATGGCAAGCATGTTGCTTGAGGTTAGTCTACAACATATCATAAGAATACATTTAGAGTTTTCCTAACAAACACAGCCTCGGTTTACAGTCTTCCAAAATAAAAGGAGATCAGAAACTTAAAATCTAACAAACATTCTGGTCAATAAGCAGCAATGGGGAAGAATTAAGCTCTCTTTTCTACAATTTATTTTGCAAAATTTACGGCTTTTGAGACAGAAATCCATTTAAACAATAGACTAACTGCCCAGCCATCTCTTAGGCTTCCACCAAATTACATCGAAAAAAGCTAATTTCAATTGAGTACGTTAATCAAGAAATGAACATCGATATTCTAAAATTTTCAACTTTGACTATGATAAAAAAAGAAAACAAAAAAGAAGAAGAAAGATTTCTGGAATTCTCACCACCACGAACGATAATCAAAACATTTCTAATCTCATCTTTAGCTCATCAGAGCAATTAAATAATCCCCATTTTTGCTAACTAAGCACAAAAATGAAGCCACATTGAAACCCCATGGCAATAAATTGAACTTGGATTCAAATTATATAGAATAGCAACAAATTGATAGCAAATGCATTATATACAAAGCTTGGATTGAAACAAATTACGAGAAAAGAAAACGTACCATTGCAGACAAAATGTCTGATTGGTTTCAGATCCGAGGTAGAGCTTCAAACACCAGATTCCCTCAGAAACACCACAATGCCGAAGAAACCATGAATTCTCTCTTGACAGAGACAACCATAAACCCAATGATCCAACACCAAAAACGTGCCTACTTCTATTCCAAAAACTCCGAGTTGCAGCAACACAACCTAACCTCGGCTCTGGAAGACAATGCCGATGGGTCTCTAACTCTACTAAACAAAGCCTGGATGATTAAAACGCCAGGAGGAGGAGGAGAACGATAATGTAGGTTATACGTACGTAAGTTTAGGGTTAGGGAGGGGTTACATGGGAAATGTTGTTGCAGACGGCAGGACCTTGAATCCTTCTTGAACGAGAAAGAAAGAAAGAAGATCCTCTCTCTCTCTCTCTCTCTCTCTCTCTCTCTCTCTCTCTCTCTCTCTGCAACTATTTTTCCTTTATTATTTATGTGTCTCTCTCTTCTCGTTCGTTCTTACACTTTCTTCTCGTTGCACTTCAACCTCTCTATTTCTCCCTTTTGCCTTTGTTTGGCCTCCGGAAAGCCTAACTACGCGTTCACGTTAACTCACAACATGGATTGTGAAATCCTCTTATGGCCCCTTCTACCTTGGCGTTGGTTACACTTTAATATCCAAATGACCAAATAAATTTAAAATCTAAATTTTATTTAATTAAAAAATTAATTTAACTCTTTGAAAAATTTCCAAATAAACATCCTCATGAAGAGAAAGTTTAGCTGTGCGCCACTTAAAACCGATGGTCGAAATTAGCTAGTATGTATTTCGAAGACTAGCTAGTACTAGTGTAAACCACCATTGACTAAAGAACTTTTTTTTTGGAAGAGAGGGCGTCAGTTCAATAGCGGAGCCAAAGATTATAAATAGATGGTGCCACTATTTCTTATTAACCCAAGCATGAACTCATTTGAACCAACTCACAAAGAAAAAAACAAAAACAAAAAAAGCCAAAATGTGGACGGTGTCATGGCACCCTTCGGTCTTCAAGTAGCTCTGCCAGTGTGCCAATCCAATAAGAATGTGAAAAGATTATGACTTCAATGCTCACCCCATGCACAACTATGAACAAAATGAGCCAAGATCAAGACATCAAAATAGTTCTAAATGAGTTAGGAACTATGAAACCAACAATAAAACTACTCAGGCAGATACCCTAAACATTGCAACCAAATTTAGGAAATAAAAACAAGAGAACAAAGAACAATTCTTTGACGGTGTTAGGAACTCAACCAAAACGAAACTAAAGAAGTTTGAATGGAAGAGAAAACTGTTTCACTTCATTACTTGGCAATTGCCAATACTTACAATATATATATATGAGTTATAAACTGCTAAGCCTAGCGGAAATAGGGTCCTTTTCACAATTATTGTACTAACCCCAACTCTAATCACATTAGATCTTCTAGGAACACTAGGGAACTATCTCTCTATCTAGTTACTCTCATCTTGATAGACTGCAACACAACCAGCAGATGCATCTTCATTCCTTGCTTCAATACTCCTCTTCAAGTTTGAATGTATATTAATTACACCTAACTTGCTAAGAAGGAATTCAAACTAAATTGAACTCAAAGGCTTTGTGAATAAGTCAGCCGGTTGTTCTTTCATTCCAACATGAATAGCCCTTATTACTCCTCGTTGCATCTTATCTCGCACCACATGGTAATCTATTTTAATATACTTTGTCCTCTCATGAAACACTGGATTGCTTGCAATGTGAATGGCAGCTTGATTGTCACAAAAGAACCTTGTTGGTTGCAATTGCTTGGCACCCAAATCTTTTAGAATGTTTCAAAGCCATGTAACTTCACAACTTGTAGATGTCATTGATCTATACTCAGCTTCTGCACTTAAACGAGAAACTGTGTTTTGCTTCTTGGTTCTCCATGAAACTGGGGCTTGCCCCAACATTATACAATAGCCGGTTATGGACCTTCTAGTGTCTTTACACCTTGCCCAATCAGCATCACAAAATATTGTTAACTCAAGTTTTCCATTGGATGGCAGAAATATACCTTGTCCAGGTGTGTTCTTGATGTACCTGAGAACTTGATGTGCTGCATTGAGGTGAAGCTGTGTTGGTTTGTGCATGAATTGACTCAGAATATGAACTGCATAAACTAAATCAGGCCTTGTAATTATCAAATAGATTGTTCTACCAACAAGTCTACGATACTGAGAAGGGTCTGCTAGCAACTCTCCCCCTATTTGCGTAAGTGCCAAGTTATGATCAACAGGAAACCTGGATGACTTGGAAGCTAAGAACCCTGTATCCTCCAGAATCTCAAGTGCATACTTTCTTTGTGAGAGAGCAATACCTGCCTTTGATCGAGCCACTTCAATAGCCAAAAAATACTTAAGTTGGCCGAGATCCTTGAGCTTGAATTGTTGTGCAAGAATCTCTTTTGTTGTTGTGATATCTGACAAGTTGTTTCCTGCAAGTATAACGTCATCTACATACACAAGTAATGTCGTGAACTTGCCTTAATGGTTTCGGACGAACAACGAGTAATCAGACCAACTTTGTGTAAAACCAGCTTGCCGAAGAGCTAGAGAAAGTTTGATGAACCATTGACGAGAAGCTTGCTTGAGGCCATACAAACTTTTGTGCAATTTGCATACTCGATTCTCCCTTTTTCGTACAAAACCTGGAGGGAGCTGCATGTAAACCTCCTCGATAAGATCTCCATTCAAGAAGGCATTGTTGACATATAATTGGTGAAGATGCCAATCCTTCAAAGCTGCCAAACTGAGAAGTACCCGAACAGGAGCAAATGTTTCTCTGTAGTCTATCCCCTCAACCTGACTGTACCCTTTAGCAACAAGCCGTGTCTCTTGTATCGTTCAATTGTTTCATCCGGTTTGAGCTTGATCTTGTAAACCCATTTGCAACCAATAGGGCGCTTATTGGGAGGTAACGGAACAAAGCTCCAAGTTTTATTCTGGTATAAAGCATCTATCTCTTGTTTCATGGCCTTTCGTCACTCATGATGTTGAACTGCCTGTGTATATGTAGAGGGCTCCTTATGGACTGTGAGATTAACTGTAAAGGCTCGATGAGCAGGAGATAGGTGAGTGTAAGATAAAACTTGGGAGAGAGAATGATGAGGCGTACTTGTGCTACCTGTGCTCAGAGATGATGGAGGAATAGTCTGAGAAGGAAGTGAAGCCTCAACATGGTAGTCATGCAGGAAGCCCAGAGGTTTTGTTGGACGAGTAGAACGACGCGGAGGAGTGACAGACGGTGTTGAAGAATATGTGGACGAGGGAGGAGCTAAAGGTGGATCGGTGAGTAAGCCTATGTTTTGGACAACTTTGAAACTTGGTTCACAATTGGCAACATGGACTGTTCGGACTCTGTGTGTGTTTCAGATGAAGGTGGAACATAAGAGGATGGAAGCTGTTCAGTGCTTGAAGAAATAAGAGTTGGATTGTGCAAAACTCTATCAGGGTGAGAATCATTGTCAATCTCGGAAATCCTAGGTTGATTAGGAATGTAAGGTCGACTAGGATTCTGACCGATGAAAACCCTAGTTGATTGAGGATTCATGTTCGAAACCCTAGAGGCAGAAGGACCTAAGTCCGAAAAAATAGCTAGAAGATGAGAATTTTCGGCTGAAACTCCTATGCTCTGAGGATTTTTGAATTGATAAGGGAAAACATCCTCATAAAACATCACATCCCGAGAAACGAAAACTCTTTCGGAATCTAAATCAAAAACTTTGTATCATTTTTGGCCTTAAGGATAGCCGATAAACATGCACTTGACTGCACAAGGATCAAACTTAGTAGGCTTGCTAGGATGAGTTGAAGCAAAACAAAGGCAACCAAACACTTTAAGATGATCATAACTTGGTGCCTTGTGAAATAGTCTTTCGAAAGGACTTTTGTTTTGAAACATTGGTGTGGGAGTACGATTGATTAAGTATGCTGAAACAAGAATAGCATCACCCCTAAATGGTTTTGGTAGGTTGGCTTGAAATAACAATGCCCTAGCAATATTAAGAAGATGTCGATGTTTGCGTTCAACAACACCATTTTGTTGAGGTGTGTTGACGCAACTAGTTTGATGAATAATGCCCTTAGATGCATAAAGAGTAGTCCGAGTATGTTTAGCCAAAGGACAAATAGAACACTTGTTGGTGTCACAAGTCTTATTGGAAAGAAAGGGAAACAATGGAGAAACCCTAGAAGATGGATGACCTAAACATTGGTGCCAAAGCTTTGAAGACTGATTTTCTATCGAATTGCATTTGACCTGCGGAGCTTGGTTGAGGCAGTAAAGTCCTTCCTTCTCAGTACTCATCCCAATCATCTTCCCCGAGCGTAAGTCCTGTATGAAATAAAGTTGTTTGAGAAATACTGTCATACAAAAAGAATCATGAACAAGTTTGCTTGCAAAAATCAAATTGAGGTAAAATGATGGAACACAAAGGACATTATGTAGTGTGAAATGAGGAGAGAAGGCCACTATCCCTATTTGTGATACTTGAGTTATGTCACCATTAGGCAGTCTCACATATCTTGGTTGTGACGGGTAGGATTTGGTAAACAAACTAGGGTGCATATGATGTGGTCACTAGCTCCGCTATCTAGTATCCAGACACTCTTTTGATTACCAAACGAAACTTGGAATGTTTTACCTAACATCTCATCATGAGAAGAAACATTATCGACTTGGTTCACGTTGGTTGATTTGTTCTTGTTTAACATCTCGACAAGTTGTTTGCATTCCTCTTTGGAGAAAGGAAAATCTTCAAATGCAGCAGCCGTGTAGTTGTTTCGGTTCCCTTCTTCTGCAGCTTTACGTTTTCGGCAATGATCATAATCATGACCCTTTCAATTGCAATAAGTGCACTTGAGGTGCTGCCTACAATTCTTGGTTGCATGGCCCCTGCCGCACTTTTCACACCGAGAGTCACTATTTTTCTGCTCACTTTCACGGGCATTTTGTTTTTGCTTGGTGAAAGTAGCCGCTTCGGGATGTGAAACTACTTTGTTGTTGCTGCTTGCCACAACCTGCTTCGTGTCATTGAGTACACTTTGTTCACGCTAGGTAGAGGGTCGAGAGATACAATGTTGCCTCGAAGAGTATCATAGTTTGCATTAAGTCCCATGAGGAACTGCATAGTCTTTAAGTTCTTTATGTACTCTCCAACTTTGGCTCCTTCGGCACAGTTGCATGCTTGGAGGTCACATAAGGTGTCTCTTCCGTCCCATAGGCTTTTGAGTTTGGTGAAGAACATGATGACTATATCGGAACCCTGAGTGCAAGCATGAATAGAGTTCTCAAAGTTAAAAAGCTGAACCGTATTAGTCTGACCAAACCTTTCTTGAAGATCAAGACAAACATCACGAGATGTCTTGCAGTTCTTAATGCTGCCAGATAGTGCCTTTGACATGGAAGCTATGAGCCATGTTTTAACAAACGTGTCACATCGTTCCCATTGTTGTTGTTCCTCAGGATTGACAAGAGGTTTGGTTTGATAACCGAGGACAAAACCAAGTTTGTTCTTGATTTTAAGGTTTGGATTGACAAGAGGTTTGGTTTGGTTTCATTACTTGGCAATTGTCGATACTTACAGTATATATATGAGTTACAAACTACTAACCCTAGCGGAAATAGTGTCTTTTACACAATTATTGTACTAACCCCAACTCTAATCACATTAGATCTTCTAGGAACACTAGGGAACTCTCTCTCTGTCCAGTTACTCCCAGCTGTCTTCCCATCTCGATAGACTGCAACACAACCAGCAGATGCTTCTTCATTCCTTGCTTCAATAGAAACCACGTTAGAACCTAAACCTTATTTGCAAAAAAAAAAAAAAAAAACCCTACTCCTGTACCACACCAACCACATCCTGAGTCGCTTCAATCATAGGGTCATTATATGTAGCTTCAATCATTATATTTTGGATAACAATCTCCATAGGATTAGGTTGTCAATAACAACCTCTGCAACCTGCACCATAGGATTAGTGTTATTAGCATTGTCAATAACAATCTCCTTCACAAGTAACTATTTTGGATACTCCTACGACATGGCTTGATCTCCCTAATTTTGGCCTCACTCTTGCTGCCAGGTGGGTCTTCCCAGCCTATTCTTCTTAGTTGGGGATACAAGAATAATGACATTAATTAACAATACGTCTTGAGGGCTACCTCAGGCTCAAAGCCAAGCTGAACCTCCTGGTTCTCAACCATCAGTATATATAACAATCATCTTGGACCTTATGATATACTGCACCAATGTAAGTTGTTTGTTAGATCATTTCTTACCAATGATGGACCCTAACAATGGAGCTAGCTGCACCGCCGGGGGCCCGTAACAGCTGTGCTTGAGCCTTCGCCAAAAAGGATAGGAAGGAAGAAGAGACTGTTGCCAAATCGTGGAGAAGCAGCTGTGAAGCCAAGAAGGTCAAGGCTACAGGTCTGAGAGGCAAAGGGACTGAGAAATGGTCCTTTCCCTATCCCTAGCTAGGGTTAGGGTCGACATTCGCAATCATATTCGCCTCTTTTCTTCCAATGGTTCGCCGCAGTGCCAGTGCTTGCTCGAACATACTGCATATGCGACAAAATTTTACCAGCTTATCATATCGTTACCTCACCACAACCACAGGTTTAGATATCATGAACTCAAAGGTGTGAGGATTAAACAATTGTTTCACAGGCTCGGTGATGTCGTGGCGGATCCTAACTTTGGTCGTCGTTCCCTTCTTAATCGTCATCGGGTCTAGCTGCATGATCACACCTAGAATGACTCCAATCAAAGTCATAGCACCATCCGTAAACAAATTTGGAGAGTGATCAAAATACATACTATCCCATACGGGAATTGATCAGCCAATCATATGGAGCGACATAAAAACCATGTTTCCGAAAGAACCAAGGTCCTTCATTTAGGACAAATTCACAATCTGCTTCAGCATGGAACTGCAGGATGTGTCGATCACGTTGTTCGCGCATCATCAAAGGACGTCCAGAACACCAAACTGTTGTGATTTTACCCATGAGCTTTAGGGTCTGGCTTGAGTGTTACCCAGTTGGACAAGAGACGTCTGACGGCAATGTGATTGTTGGACACAACCGAGATCTGCCGTTGACTCTATCTACTGAGGCAACGGTGAGACTAGTCGGCGAGACTATCAGATGAGTACTTCAAGTTGACCAAGTAGGACTAAGGAGAGGTGTTTCTAGGATTCGGCTCACGCTGCCTTTGAACAACCCGGTTCGACTTGAGCGTCGACTAGGGTTTCCCCTGAAGACATCATCTAGTTGCAATACAGGTATGAGAGGCTTGTAAGGCGCTGCAAGGAGTGTTTGATGATCAACCATGGCGGATTGGAATTCCCCAAAACCCATGATGCTCATTCCATGCAAGCAGTGACGTCAGGTTCCACTATGATTGTTGCTCCGCCCATAGTCTTTATGACTAGTGTGCGGCCCACTTTGGTTGTTCCTCCTCTCCCTCCTTGTTTAACAATGAAGAGGACAATGCATATTAGAGAGGTCCCTCTCGTTCCATCCCCATCTAAGGTCATCAGGGTCCGGTGGGGAAGAGAAGAGGACGAGCCCGAAAGCGGAAAACGGCCACAACATGCATTAGCAATGGTCCCATTGCCATTGAACCTGGAGAACCTAAAGTTTTCGATGGCTACCAATGGAGGTGGTTTGGGTATTGCCAAGACTTGTAAATCAAGAAAAGAGGAAGGCCTCGTACGTAGAAGCAGAGATAAGAAGCAGTTGTTCCAAGAGGAGACTTCTGACTCCATGGCTCCTCCTGCAACACAAGAGCCACCCTATGTTGATGAACATGGCGGGGAGTAGTCACCTTCTCATGAAGGGACAGATCCCTACATAATCTTAACGAATAGTCTATCTTCCTTTTTGATGAAAAAGTACACTGAAAAGGTCTCTAGGCCTCAATTCATTGAGCAAGGGTACCATGGTTTGATTTCTCAACCATAATAAGTTCATTTTTCGACATTAGTCTGTTTGACTGGAAATTCTTGTATGCACGACGTGTATTTACACGACACAATCTTAACCGTTCATAACAATTCATATGTTTGACCACCATGTTTCTATATTATTTCTTCTAATCCTGACCATCTATGTATGTATGTGAAGATACACGCCGTATACTAAAGATTTTTGTAGTTTTCTTTTGAATTGTAAACATATTGGAGCAGTGCTTGTTTACAAAGTTGTCTTCGTATCTCTCCAAGTTTGACCTATTACGATCATCTGATTGAAATAAATAGAGTTATTTTGTTTCTTAAAAAAAAACATAATGTCAAGAAATCGGTGATCCGTAATTTGGCACATTGCCAACAAAGTTGAACACCGCAATTTGCATCCTCTAGCTGGCACCCCTGCACTGAGCTGATTCCGTCGATCATCTGTATTCCAAGAGATCGGCGGAGGCGGATCTTTTAGAATCACCACTATCATTGGAGGAGATTGTCGAAGATCCTTTAATTTAAAAAGAAATTTTTAGATGCTACAGGAGGACCACGTGTCAGTTTGGTGTAGTCCTACATTTCAATTAAATATTAACACTTGAGTTTATTATAACTAAAATATAAACTAAGATTTTCTATTTTTTATGAAAAGACCTTTTTATGGGTCATTGTTGAGTTTGGAGTAGGGTTTAGGGTTTGGGGTTAGGGTTTAGGGGTTAGGGGTTAGGGGTTAGGGGTTAGGGTCTAAGGTCTAGGGTTTAAAATTTATAATTTAGGGTTTAAAAAGCAACAATAAACCCAAAATTGTCTTTAACAAAATAGATGATGTAATTTTTTCTTAGTAAAATTCAAGTGTCAATTTGATTGGAATGTAAGACCACGTCATACCGTCACGTAGTCCTCCCGTAGCGCTGAAAAATTTCTCGAATTTAAGGGAAGTAATGAGCCTTTGTTTGTGATGAATCATGAATGTGTTGTTGAAGAAGCTTCTCGACTCACTCCAGATGTCGTGCCACTCGTTTAGAGCTTTTATCTCTCTGTTATTTCCGCTCTTCCTATAGTGATCACATTCGCCTTCAAAATGATCTCAGTTATGTTCCATTTCAAAACCTCAATCTCGCATGCAAGCTTGTAGTTCAGTGCTTGCAGCCTTGCACCAAAACCATGCCGCACCAAACAAGGCACCCAAATGTGCGGGTTGCATTGCTCACAGATTCAAAATCTTCTAGCAACTGATGGCCTTGTTGCAATGTGAGAGCTAGCTGTTGTGTGTGTCCTTCCTCACAAATGACGGTCAGTGCCTCTCTTATCACGTTAATGAGCTAGCGCACTTGACCACAGTGCAAAGCAAGTGATAGGGGATTCTCCCTACAAAATCGGTAGTCATCTGCACCAATAAAGATTTAAATTAGGGATTTAACCACTAACTACATAAAATTACCACTAACAAGCTCAACAAATGATACCTGCAAATGTAGAGCTCGGCGAATCAAGGCGATATTGTTGATTTTCAGACCCGATCTATATGACAATTGGAACTCAGTTTTTGTTTGGCATGGGACAATTGAACTCAATTTTTGGGTTTCGTCTTTGTCTGAGAAGAATGGGTTTGGGTTTAAAGAGGGTAGTGGTGTGAATGTAATTTTTGAGGGTAGTGGTTTGGGTTTAATATTGCTTCATATATTTTTTTGAGTCGTAGAAATCTTTATTAAGATGTGATGATTGTATGATATTGTTGTATTTTTATAGTTGTATCTTACGTTTTTTGAGATTGTAGTTGAAGAAAAGGGGCTTTCGTCAGGGAATGTGTTCTTAGTTGAGAGCTAGGTTGTTGATTTTGTATACCAAAGAACATAGTGATCAATATATTGCAAAATTGATTAGTAATGTCTGTTTTAGTTGGATGAATTGATTGATATTCATATGAATATATGGTGATTTGCACAAGTGGCATCTCTCAAAGTTCTATAACTATGAATCCAAGTTCCAAGATGTCCAAAAATATATCATTTTTTGGAAGCTCGATTACGATCAAGAGCTACGTACTTGATGTTTTTTTTTTTCCTTACAAAGTTAAAACAAACTTTTATTTAGTTGAACAAGTTAGTTCCAATATGCTTTTCTAAGTTGGCAATTGCATTTAGTTGTTTTTTTATTATAAAATAAAATAAAATACCCAAAAGGAAGTTTGAAATCCAAGTTATAATCTAAAGTAGGCACAATTATGGTGCAGCTTGTCACCTAAGCGACAGTTTTTAAAGATCAATGAGAGACTAGTGAATGACTTGATATTAAATACACATGTTTAAGTTGTTATAATTCATATCCCTTGATCATCAAACTTGTACTTATCGTATCGTTTTATGTGATATAAAAGAATAATAAGACAACAGCCAAATACGACTAGTAGCTACGACCCTCTATCTTCTATTGAATATTGTGCAAAAGATACAACTCTCTTAATCTTTAATTTCTCTCACAATACCTCTAGCCATATTTGTGTTTCTAATTCACTTTATATTTAAATATAAACTAAACATCTCTTTCAATAGGCCTTAAAATTCTTAACTAACTTGGAAACTATTTTCCTATCTAAGTTAGAAAATCATTTCCCTAACGAAGTTGGAAAATGAATCTAACCAAGCTCTTGGAGAATACGACACCCGTATCAAAATTAATAATCGATTAATTAATAACCTTGCTAACATAATGATTTTTGTCTGTTCTTATTCAGGAACAACGTGCTAAATCAATATATAATTCGCTAAATTTATAAGATAATACAAATACGAGAATTTACATAGACCCCAATGAATATATAAATTAATAATTCTTTAAATATTTTGATAAATTAATAAGTTATTAAATAATCGATAAATTAATAATTTATTAATTTATCAATTAATGAATATCTTGCTAAATTAATAAATTTTGCCGGTCCCGACATTATAGAGGTTTTATTGTATTCTTTTTAATTTTATCCTCCATGAAATCATGAATCACTAAACCAAGGTGTATGTGGATGCTATTTTCAGAGAAGGATAGATATTATATGATAAATATCCAAATTAGTCTAGCCCTAGGCAAACAACTTAAGTTGTATTCATTCTAATTTGGAAAAATGAATGAAATTGACTATTCACTATTCATTAGGCAAACTATTTCCGGGGGAATCGGCTGTAATCAAAATTGGCGATGCGTGAACGCTTGCGCATTCGTGAATTAGTCATTCTACAGAGAGCGTGGCTTTTGTGTGTGGAAAAAATTATTTGAATGTGGTCAATGCATTCGGTCGCGCCAAATGTTGATACCGAAATTTGACCTTATGAATATTGACGAAGTAAAAGATGCTTTCTCTAAAAGTGATTTCGCTACCTGTGAAAGAAGCACGAGCAGTCAGAAGGGTGCCCAAACGGATTCGAGCGTTACCTCTCGGACGCTAAATTAAGAATATAATTCATCTAGTGAAAGAAACTAGATTTTGAGTTTGGATCACAGAATGTCAGATACCTGAGCGTGAAAATTAGGGTTCCTTTTATAGCAGAAGAGGCGCGCATCTGAAGGTGATATATGGAGCGCACTCGTTTAAATCTCACACGTGCGTGCCCTTTGAATGCAAATTGCGCTCGTTTGCAGGAAGCAGGCGCTCAAAGCATGTGAAACGTCATTATCTGAGGTAATCCCACCACCAGATAGTCTAGCCTTAGGCAAACAACTTAAGTTGTATTCATTCTAATTTTGATCTTGTACAAATTCCAAACCATATATGAAACTGTATTTGAATTGCCTCGTTCCAATCGAATCCTGGATGGAGGGTATAGGAGAGGAAAGAAGAAGCTTGAATTCCTGAACTGCGGTTGCATGCAATCGCCTCACCAAATGTGGCTGAAGTTAGACAAATGATACCCTGACAATAGCCTATATAACCAAGTGATATATATTCATTCAATCGACTTGAGTCTCTCGACACTAGAAAGAAAGTTATGTTACTTTCTTCCTCATGCTCATGAACACCAACATCACTATTACCATTACCACTACCATCAACATCAGCATGGTAATTGGTAGAGGCACCCAATACTCCACAAGTCTCTAACAGTGCACAAGGGCTCATAAATCCCACACAACTACAATACCAAAGTCACTTTCTTGCAGGGAATCCAATGAAAGAATAATAAATGTACTTTGTTCATATAGTGTGTGAGCATTCACATATCAGCTACATTAACGTTTTGCTTGGTTGTAACAGTAACTCTCACATCTAGAAATATGGTATGTGAATTAATATTGGTTCTTCCGGAAACTTTTGGGCACAAAATGTCATGATTCAATGAGTAGATGCTTAGATGGAAAAAGCATTACATCCATGACTAATGATTACTAGGCAGAAAATATATATACATAGATAAAGTTAGGTAGCAATCACATTTCATAATGAAGTAACAATTTATATGGTTGATGAAAAATACACCCCTACGGTCTTTACATAATTAAGCAAGTCAATTATACAATTAAGGTCTTGTTTGGTTCGTGAAAAATAATCATCTGAAAATGAAAGTTGTTCATTTTCTACGTTTGGGAACGGTGAAGGTTGGGAAAATGTGAGGAAAAGTTGTTCCTTCCAAAATCCATAGGAACCACTTTCTTATCTAATTTTCTTGTATTTATTACTCAAAATATATTATTTTATTATTTTAATTAACAACTTTCCGAATGATTTTTCTTGTGTTACCAAACATCGAAACGGAAAGTTATCGGAAAATTTTATTTCTCTTCTTTTTCTCTTCCCGTAGGAAAGACAAAAGAACTATTTTTTTTTTCGCGAACCAAACAAGATGCAAAAACAAATTAGAAAACTTGACTTGCAAAATTTCACCGCATCTTGTAAATACGAATAACTTACAATTTTACATAAGAAATTAACCGTTTAAATCATACATTTACGGTTTGAGATTTAAAAAGAAATGTGGAAATGATGCCAGAACTTAACTCTTCATTTGACATGCATTAGCAATCGACCAGAAACAAAAAGCTGATGTGAGGTATTGATCGAGTAATCCAAAAGGAGAAGAAGTAATATAAACTGTCTAGTGCATTATTTTAGAAAAGAGTTGAAATAATTTAGGACTTGACACATTGAAGGGATAGAAGTACAGAAAAAGTTACTGTTAAATGCTTATTTTCAACATTATTTGGTAGCAATAATTTTCCGAATGAACCAGCAGTCCCATCTATTGATCTTTTTAAGTGCATACTGTATTACAGGACCCATTGCTAATACGAATATTGTCTAATAATAGAGGGATTTTGGATCATCATCAAGTCTCTCTATAATTTCATCGTCCCAGTTCATAGATCAGAGCAGAATCAATAATCGAAAGGGCTTAAATCTTAGATAAAAAAAAGCCGATACCGCCAGCTTGTTTGTCATTCATATTTAGTAACAGAAAAATATGCATGTAGAATCTCTAGCTATTTCATCTTTTTACCGTTTAGATAGTAAAAATGGCTACAACTAATGCATTGCAATAGAAGCAGGTGTGAAATTAAGTTGGTAATTGGAACATCACGACGCTCCTCCTAATTAAGAAAACTGCATGTGATATTGTGACTTGGAATAACACCAATTCTATGTGCATACAGGTCATGTGCGTCCAATAATATTTATGCAAAACAAAAATCCTATAGACACTATTCTTCTTCACGAGCCTCGTTCATATAGCTTCCATTTAATCATTAATTTTTGGAAGACAGGGAGAGCCTAGCAGCTACCATGTGGCTCCTCTATAAAATGGACTATATATATATATCCAGCTCTTCATTAAATCAGTGGAGAAGCTAGAATTTATGTCAAATAGGCTCTTCATTGAATTTCAAAGATGGGTGGAACTGAAAGCAAGAATAAGAAGAGGAGTAGTTCAAGAGAGAAAGATTATGGAAGAGGGTTGTTGAGAGGAAAAGTGAGGCAAATCCAAGAGGAAATGAGTGAGATGGTGTGTGAGAGGAAGAAAGAAAGTGCAGCATATGAGAGGGACATGATGGTGTTTGCGTTCAAGGAGGCTGAGTGGAAGCTAGAGAAGAAGAAGATGAGGGAGGAGGTGAAGATGTTGAGGAACATGGTGGAAGAGAAAGAGGAGGAGATTAGGGTAATTGAGGGAAGCAAGAACAGTGCTGGTGGTCATGAGAATAGTGAAGAAGACTGGGAAGTGGTGCTGGGGAGTAGTTGTGCATCTACTTTGTTGGTTGAGCAAATGAGGGAGGAAAGAGCAAGGAGAGATGAGACTGTGGAGAAGTGGAAGCAGCTCTATCTGGCTATTAAGATGGAGCTTGATGATCTCATCCAGAGAACCGACTGTGGTAACTCTCTCTCTCTCTCTCTCTCTCTCTCTCATGCATTCTCATAATCCAGACAGAGTACATATTATCTTATCTACTATGAATCTATGATGCAATCTTTGCTTCTTGCTTGGTTTTGCACCTAAGGCCATCATATGACATATCTGTATCTTCTCAAATATTATTTGAAACTATGATTATTGATTATTACCAAATCCAATTGTTAAATTAATGCTCCATCTGATCAGTTTTTCTTGCATAAAAGATCATATTTTATGTGAATGTTCATGTAAGTTCACCATAACTGAGCAATGGCAATTGTGACAGGAAATGGACTGTATTGGAAGGCAGAAGAAGACATTATTTTGGAAGAGCTAAAGGGACAACTGAAAGCCAAAGAAGAGATCATTGCAAGCCTAAACTCAAAGATAGCTACGATGGAGAATGAGCAATACAAGAGGGAGCGAGAGATCGACATATTGAGGCAGAGCTTGAGAATCATGAGCTGCAAGAAGACAGTAGTGCAGGTCGCCAAGAATGTCTCCAAGGATTCACAGCTTGTGAAAAAGCACACTAGGAAACTGTGATAGATATTTTCAGCACAATTAAACTCTCAAGTCTTCTAATGTTTTCAAGTGCGGTAGTGCTACATATTAAAAATTACAACAGCTGTGTCGAGAATTTCTCAATGAGAGCATAAATCTCAGGTGGAACATAGAGATGAAAAATTCTCCATACACGAATACATTAAGACACGATTTGATAGACCTAACTCGGTGCATATAGACTAGCTTGACTTGATCACAAATTTGTCTACTTTAATATCGGGATAGTCTATCTCTTATGTCAATCCAGCTAGCCTACTTAATTGACATCTCGATACATAAACACATCTCAACTTTGGACAAGGTTTTAGGAGATCAACAGGAATAACATCTTCATTCTGTTGCATCTGATATTTTGATGTATGAATGATATTGAACAAAAGCAATGATAGATAGCAGGGCCACAGCCTGGTTAAACTTGAATGTGATTCGAAAATGATGAGCCACCTCAGAGATATTCTCTGTGATTTTTGTCCACCACCTTACTGACGTCTTATCGTCTTCGAGTCCCTTAACTATGGTCTCTCTCAGTAACATGAAACTTCTTGCTAGGCTCCAAATTCTGTTATCTACAACTGCAAGTTTGAGGTGTTATATAATTTCTAACCAAAAGACAAATTCTTCATGTCTTTTATTTAAGGGGAAGCATTGGAGTGTTATCTATACTCCTGTAGGATTTAGGATTGCTGTCGTTGGAATTGACGACCAGTCACTGAAATTTGCAACAACCTCTGCAATCAGCTCAAGTTTAGAGACCAATGACTGTCCGAGGCTGGCCGTTATCCCCCCCAGCCTTCCGGCCAGCATGGTCACCATCCCTTGCATGTATCCTAGTCCTACGACAAGCACATTGTGCAAGCCAGAGTTCAGAGTTGTACATCAAAGCAAATGTACAATCTTGCTTTATGAAAAGCTAACAGTAGTACTATCTACAGAGAGTTGGGAAGGCAATCCAATCCGAGAGCGCCAACAGTATAATGATGATTAGTAAAGGGATAAACTATTGCGGACGTGATTACCAAATTATATATGAACATGAACTAATATCTAATAAAAACTATTACAAACTAGTTACAAATGTACAATTTGGGAAAATATATGGCACCTTACAAATGGTGTCATGGTGATGTGTTGCTGGCACAATCCTTGAAAGAATTGCTAATTAACTGTTGTGTCTGTACATGTATAAATGCTATTCTCAGCTGTTTGTTTTGTTGTCTTGTTCGTCAGACAACGACTTGACAACAGGTTGGTAATTTGATCTCACATTCTGGAGAGGAAAAATGAGATTAAAATTCACAACGAAACTAACAGTTATCATAACATATAGCTATCTACATCCAATATTATCATGTTTATTGAATTTATAAAGTTCCTACTTGCTACTCAGACGTAAATATGGAACAAGACCACCAAATATAAGTGATAAGCCAACAAAATGTTATAAGTACCTCTAGCAACGTGATGTAGTAAAAATCTTCCATATGTTGCATAAGTGCAGTTCCATCTCTGATTGAACGGAATATATTTATCTCAGTCTGTAAAATTTTCTGTATAAGTTCCTTTTCACCCTTCATCTGCAGAAAAAACAATTTGGTTAAACTTGCAGAAAATTCAGAAACACTTTATCAGGACTTGCACGTCATGTGCTAACTGCTAAGCAGTAAGCAGTGACAAATGTACTATCTGAATGGAAATGGTTATGCTGGATAAGTTAGAAGACTGCAATTATGACAGCAGTAACCCTATTTGACCCTTAAAGTTAATATAGAGCTTCAAATCTTGAAAAAGAAAGGACCCAATAAGAAATATGACCAACAAAGCAATGGACTCTGTGAGATATAGTGAAAATGCATGCAGCAAAATCTTCAAATTATTTAATTGATTTTATCTGGAATGAGAATTTCGCTACACGCAATTGGAGTATTACATCATGAACATAGTTCATTTTGGTTGCTTTGGACTAACAGAAAGATTCTTTTCTGATCTTGTCAAACTATCTTTTACGAGTAGTAACTGTATAGCATCTCTTTATATTAGCCTCACGCCCTCACTGCACTCCACGATAGTTATATCCCAAAATGATCATGCTACATCATAATTGGAGAAGGAACAAGAACTGATGTTCCGTCAACTAGATATATGCTCTATCTTCCTCCCAACTAATTGAATCATGCCAGCATCCACATACTGGAAAGTGAAAATGACACACATCTAAATCTTATGTCGAACATCCATAAGTAAACATGCTACCAAATGAAGAAGAATAAATGAACTACGTACAAATTCACTGACGAGAACATCAGGTGTGGACTCCCCAATCATATCAGCTTGGTAACCATCTCCAGAAAGCTCCATATTTTCCTGGATACATGGTATAACATTCATCAGGCCAGCAATATTTACTGCACTACAAATCATTCAATGGAATATTCAGAACATTCAGCTTGAATTTAAAATTCGTTCCAATTCATATAAATCAATCTCTTTCCAGAAATGCATCTCAAGTACTGAGAATTCGGGTAGGAATCCAAATTGTCAACACCTCGTTAAATAATTAATCAGTCAGTTCAATTAAGTAGACAAAAACATATCCAACAGATGCAATTATACGAGTAGCGGCAAATAGAGATCTACCATCATAATCACAAATAACATATCCAACAGATGCACTAGCAAGAATAACAAAAGCATCAATATTAACTTTAACCAAATCTAGGGGTGACATTTGATAAATGAACTTCTTGAGTCGATTACCAAACTTGCAAAGCAAAGATGATCAATTGTTTCAGTATGTTGATTACAAAAAGGACAAGTATTAAGAATATGTGAATTGTAACATGATAAAATATCTCTAGTCTTGAGTCGATTTCGAAATAATAACAAAGGCTATATTTTTACTTTTTGTGATAATACCATCTCCCAAATTTTTGAAAGGTATGGAGCGTTAGAATGCTTAGATAAATCAATCTCTAAGCATTAAGGTATGGAGCGTTGAAAGGCTATACTTGAATTTAAAATTTGTTACAATTCATATAAATCAATCTCTTTCCAGAAATGCATCTCAAGTACTGAGAATTCGGGTAGGAATCCAAATTGTCGACACCTCGTTAAATAATTAATCAGTCAGTTCAATTAAGTAGACAAAAATAATCAGGAGATAGGGAGCTAAGGATTCAAATACATGGTTATCAAAGAGGTCAACTGAGATTGAATTTATTTAAAAATTGATCGCAAACTCCAATAAATGAATCCTCAGTTATAGCCTAAATTCTGAATACATGGTATAGGTGAGAAGTAATTTTTCACAATGGATATTACTGAGTGAAGACGATACCATCTACATGAGAAAGAGGATATCTTTTGACAAAAGAAGTAAAAAAAAAGAAGTTTAAACAGCTTAAAAATTAAGTGATAATGATTACTGACGAAGTTGGAATTTCAAGCAAAGAAAAATAGTTCAACGTCAAAAATGCGTAAATTATATAGCTATTGGCCAACAAGTATCATATCAATTAGCAGGGCAATTAGCGGGGAAGTTCAGCTCTGCAAGCAGTGTACCTCTACATCTGGTGCGAACGCTATTTATGTCTTTCAAAAAGCAAAGTGAATAGCATATTGCATATAAATGATATGAATATAAAGAAGCCTGGAGTGAGTTTTCTGCACGCTGAATTTGTAAAGATACTTGGCCAAATAAATACTCACCAACGCATTCGTTAGGTCTCCTGTTGCTAGATAAACAGGTTGAGCTACATGGCAGTAACCCATCAACCGGGGCACAGTTGGTATAATGTCTCTGTGATTTACAACTCTCCAACTATCTTTGACTTTCTGCAATATTTCCAAAATACATATGTAGGATCCAATGATTTTAAAAAGTTTAAATATAACAGTGATATATGACTCCATGACACCTCTAATGAATCCAAACTTTTTAACAGGACAATATCACACCCATGTCCACATATACATATTGGTGTCTATAATATATACATATTTTAAATTTATCTCTATATTGCAGCACATGTTAGCCTGGATTTAGAAATTATCATGTAACAAATATTAGCCTGGTGTATCAAGTTATTCATATGACCTGTTCCAACCTGAGATGACTGAAGCAGATATAAATGGAGAAGTATTGATTAGCCAGTGCTTCAACCACAAATCAAAAGCAAACTGAAGAGCAACAACTATAGAAACTTTTACCTCATTATAAATGTCAGCAAATCTTTTGTTACCGACCCTAGGAGATCCAAAGTTATACATGCTGATTGTGATCACTCCACGCCTAGTACAGAGAGAAATTTTTAATTCATGTTAAATACAATTTTAAACCCTTTAGGACATTATGTTTTCTGTTAGTGCGACGTCATTATTTTCAAGAATTTCTAGTTGTTAATAAATAATGTCAGATTGCACAACTGACCTATAGGTTTTACCGCCTTTCAAATACGAATGTGTACTAAGACATATACACTGATTCCATATCTGTTCTACTCTCAATAAAGAATAATAAGTTCATTGATTGAAATAATAGAACTTACTTTGCTAATTGACTTGATGCAAGTTCGAGAGCTAGGAGAGTAGCTAATGCACCCCCTAGACTATGACCAGTTACATAAACATGCCATCTGTGCAGCGGCTCAGCAAGATCATCACTGTAATAAATATACTATTAATCACATTCCATTATGCAGATGCAATATCCGCACCAAAAGGTTAATATACTGGAATGCAATATCCCAATTAAGCAGAAAGATTTTTCTTTTATCCCAATAAAACTAGAGCTAATACTATGCTTGCACAAGAACCTTTTACATGAGATAACAAGAGTCGTACCAAGATAATGCTTTTTTCTCAATGTTATTGCCATGAAAAACAATGGTTAGATACTTTATACAAAAATAATAAATATGTTGGTGATTTCAAATCATACACCCTACAAGATACCTTTCTTCTGAGCATTTTCCCACTACAAGAACAATATATAACTGTAGATGTGGGACTAATTCTTAGCAACCAATAATTAGACCAAGATCCAACAGAAAATTAGACTAGAAGGCCTCGAATAAGATTGAATATTAACTGTGAAGTGCATTTACATACGTTATAGCATAAGCCACACTTATGCAAATGTGGAACATCAAGGACACAAACAGACCATTAATCTGAAAGGTCTTACGTACACAAGATGTAATACCGAATATTAGCTGTTAAGACATGGATTTACTACTACGATATTAAATGATTGCATAACCCATGCTTAGGCCAAGAACATAACTATATAGAAAAAGCACAAGCTGTGAAATCCACAAGGAGTATTGAAATTAGCAACTAGCTTATTCCAAAAACTTCCAGATTTATGGTCAAAATGACTTCAGTGCCTATATAAAAGATTCAGGCTATGTAAAAGAACAACAAACTACTTCAGCAAGATTCTTTTAGATTTAGTATTACCACATCCTAAGACAGTTGTCACTTGTCACAATTGTAATCCGTCTACTAGCTACACACTAGAAATAAGATAAGATTGTAAGCATAAGCAAAACTTACATACAACCAATAGCCAATTTAATGAGAGAGATGATCCGTATTCTGACAGAATCATATGCACTTAAGAAGCCACTATGAACCTGAAAAAATTAGTCACCACCAATAAACATAAAAGTGAAATTGGCTTCTGTCATATAATCTCACCGTCTCATCCATAAATAAGTTACTTACTTGAACTTCTTGCTTAAAGTCTCCTCCTATCCTTTCTGGATTCAACCTAAAAGACAAAAATAAACATCAATATATTAAATGAATAAAGGATTAATGGATATGAAATATCTCAATATGTGTGAGCTCAGCTGATATGAATTAGTCAATCTTAGCTCAAATACTCAACGCATACAAAATTATTTGAAACCCAAAATGTTTTGCGGTCTGAATAAGTCACTAGGGCATGTGCATAATTAGTTAGACCATATCATACTTAATTATTAGTAACACAAGATCAAAGTTTTACCATTAAGGCCATTTAAAAGAAATAAAAAGAGATGCAAACCAAACCATTTTTTTTTTTTAAAACCAAACCATTAATTCATAGTTCTTTAACCTTAAGACCTGTGGTTCAAGTCCTGGAGTTAACTTTTAAACATGCTTTTTCTTAAAACCAAACCTTCTCCTCATACATGACGAGTTCAAAGTTTTTATGCTCAAACCTGCAGGTCCAAAGTTAATCAAAAAAATGGTTTCCTGACTATTCTGGCCAGAAAAGCTGACCATTCATGGTCCACCTGGGCCATCAAGTTTGGTTTTGAACACTGGGATGTTACATTATGACTGAAAACTAGACTAGGAAGAATGATCACAAATCACCACTATGTCAACTGTATAGGTTATAAAGTAATAATAAAGTAAATAGATTTTACCCAGTAGGAGCTAGCATCAAATCTGTTCGCAAGTCCTTCCACCTTGCCTGCAGAAGTTAGAGTATAGATTTTTTGAGCCAGAAGTTAATGAACTAGAGACAAAAACAACACGCGCGCGCGCACACACACATTACCTACCTGTTCTGTTCCCCTGAAAGCGACTACTAATCTTTTCCGTGCAGAATCACGCCAAATTGCAACCTGCAGCACCATTTAAACTCAACTACTAAATAAATCTGAATAGTATTTGACATCATTTTGTGACACATAGGTTTTCACAGTTCTTTGTTATATCGGAGATGGTTCATGACTGGGAATGAAGCTCGATCCTCTGAAAGGAAAAATAATTACCTGTGTGTCTGTCGTCTCATTATCCAAGAAACAAAGTTTCTCAAATTCAGACTTTATAAAACTAGGATGTCCTAAAGAAGTAGCAAGCATCGCCCAAGCCTCCATGGCAGTTTCTGCAGTTGAAAACAGTGCTTTCATCTCCTCGGCTCCCTGTGAGTTCGCAAGCTTCTCAGTTATGGAATCCTCTTCCTTACTTGCAATCCCTCCTACAACATTTTCTTCCTTCTTTGCTTGAGATACTGTTGCCGTTAAAACCATTAATATTCCTAAAACAGAATCAGTTTGCTTTAATAAATCCCTTGTTGCTTCCTTTATATCTGGAAATGAAGACTGCATAATGCTAATGGGAAGCGGGCCTGTTGTTCTATCATTATCAACATCTGACGCTTCAGGAGTTGCAAGCCCTGATTCAACATAAGTTGCTTCTGCTATCTTTCGTGACTGCAAACCAACACTGTCTAACAAATCAAATCCATCCCACTTTAATTTTTCTGGAATTGGGAATCCAAATTTCTCTACAACATTTTGATTAATCTCATTAGCAAAGTTCTTCCAGAATTTCTTATCTGATTGCATTTCATCATCAAGCTTTTTCACTTGTTGAGGGTCATTTCCATTCTTCACACCACCATTATCTATGTTAGACTCCTCTAAATTGATCACTTCATTGCAGTCTGCAATATCTAAAGAACCCTCTGTGATACCCTCCATCTGGGAAGGCACGCCTGACACACCAGCAGAAATATTAGATTTCCCATGGCCTTTCTTATCACTTTCTTCACTACCTGATAACAGATTCTTCCAAATGTAAGCATTAGTATTGAATGACTTTAACTGCCCAAAAGCATATTCCGCAAACTGACGTGCTTGCACAGTGTCAGAGCCAACAAACTTTTTCAGTGCAGGCTCAAAACCCTTATTACGAAGAAATTCAGAAACAATAGGGACCTTCATCCACCACTTTTTCCCCTCATCAATTTCCTCAAATGTTTCATACCTGACCTGAAAGTTCAACACCAGTAATTATAACTCATAAGGAACACTACGCCAAATGCGAAAATTTTCGATGAAAATCTGGAATAGAAAGACCACCACACGGGTAGGTATGTAAGACTTGTATGCTTAAAGTTAACAATAGAATGAAAAATATCAGTAGTTATAAACAACAAAAACTTCATATGAGAGAAGATTCCCAATGAATTAAACATAAATAAATGTAGAAAGAGTCATCACAACCAGCACAGCATTAGCAGTCAAACAAACAGAACCATACAGCATAAAAGAATGGGGATAAAACCCACAAATTGTCACAACTGCATTGAATAAGGAGAGTATAACAGACCATATCCATGGAGATTTTTATTTCTTTCAATTTTTCATTTGCTCTCTTCAAGGGGGTTACTTAAGCTTATATCTCCTGAGACTCACAATAAGCAAGGAATAAAGGGAATAAAGTTCAAAATGAAGGGGCATTTAAAGATGAGCAATAACCTTTCTTCTTCTTTTTTGAAGTTTTTTTTTTTTGGAACAATCTTTTTCCTTCCCAGAAACCCCAGTCCACATCTAAGATGATTTGGCAATGAAATATTAGGGGCATTGACGATACTTTGTCATGTTGTAGATTTGTATATGGCACGTATATAGAGATATCACCAACCACATATTTTTTCCATGAAATCTTAAATCTTAAAAGGTTCATGGTTACCAGAGGAGACTATTTCAAGCTTTCTATCTCTAAAGCACCATCCACCTTAATCAAAATATCATTTCACCAGGAAACTCACCTCTACAAGTAATTTTCCACCACCTCCCATTCCTTCCAATTCCACCAGTAGTTCATGCAGATTCCCTACAACAGCACATATATGTTATTAGCTGAGAAAGCAAATTTTGAAGCATTACTCCAAGACTAGATGTGCTAACATTACTAATATTGTTTCTACTGCAGATCCTACAACCACGAATTTTACACAACAAGCTGTATAATTCCATACTAGCAGCAACTAGCCAGTAACAACAAAACCACAAAGGATTCATTCCATCCAGTAGTATATATACCAAGCGTAATTTATTACTAACAAAATGTGTTGATAGAATCAACCCACTTCAACGGTCTGGCAAGATAATGAGCTATTATTTCAAAACATACAGAAATACAAGAATTTTTACCATCACAAAGGCATTCTAGATTGACGCCTGCATTCCCCATGCGCTTATGTGGAGTTACAAGGTTTGCATCCCAAGCCGCAACCTAAAACGTGAAGCCAGATATTAGCAAACTAGGAGCTATATGACCACTTAAAAATTACTGTAACAACTATGGGATAAAACATCAAAGTACTCTTTCATTCATAGAATCTTAGTGATAATAATATCACTCTTTACTGTAACAAAATATCGATATGCCTTCAAACATGTGATGTGCAGTGAACAAAGCAAACAAGGTCCTCAATTTCAAGATTACAAAAATACAAAAAGGAAAATATAGTATGCAAGAGCATTTTGTAAGGAGATTAACTGGTATACATTTAGTACATGTTAACCTGGAGACTTTTGGTTGGAGGCTGCTTGATATTAAAATGGAAGTCCTCGTTCCATGTTGGCTCTTTTGTCCTGCAAGCCAAAACTATCTGTAAACAAAAAATTACTTATGGTTGAAATGAGGAACATGTATATGAAGTTATGGATTCATAGAATTTGTGAACAATGATAGTTATGCAGCGAAAAACGAAATAAAACTTTAAAGCCTCACAATTCCAACATCCTATGATACTTTTCCCACATGAAGTAGGATTCAGAACCAAAAATTCGAGCAAACCAGCAAAGAAAAGTGAAGTTTCATCATCATATCTTTAAAAAGCTTACCCCCATTTAACCGTGCTTTTGACAACTTGACCATCTAATTGCATGATCACATATGGATCACTTGTTCCCTAACCACACACCAAATTTCAAAACACATCAGTAAAAACACAAGGAGACAGATAACAGAAACCATAGAGTATAGGAACTACACACAGAACAACTCATGACAGTAATCAATCATTGTAATCACTAATGCAGAAGAGGATTGAAAAAGATAACCAACCCATGGATCCATGGCAGGAAGATCGATGCCTTTCTTCAATTTAACAGTAAGCCGGCCATTGTATATCTCACGCACAAATGACCTGCATTCACAGAAAATGTAACATTGAAATAAATCAGTCCAACTCAGGCTCGAATTTACCTCATTCACATTAAACTTAAAATTGCCTGATAAGGGAAATGGATTGCATACTCTGAAAGATACACTGTCTTGCAATCTGCAGCATCAACTTCACGCCTCCCAACATTAACCTGAAAACCATCACATTTTCTTACTTGTACATTTTTACTAATTAACGCTGTTTCGGCCTAACTAACTAACTTACACCGCCAAGGTCATGAGTTCAAATCTCACTGTCTTTTATGAACGAGATGAACGAGAGGGAGACTTACAGGTGGGCTAGAATAGGCCTCGAAAGCGAAACCGGCGAGAATGACGGCCAAGTTGATATCAAAAGGAGGCCGTTCACTTCCTTCATCATCAGCGGAGACCTTATCAATCTCCAAACCAGCTTTGCACAAGCAGCAAAACGAGTCAGTAACAGTTGTCCCATCTCTACTGCCCCTGCCGTTTTCTCTACGAGTAAAAGTGCTCTGTTTCCCAACGGTCAGGAAACGCCGTGAGAATATTGAAGGTTGATGGGTGTTGGGTTTGGAGGTTGTAGGGCGGTGGAGATGAAGATGGTAATGGTGGTGGGTTTGCAGAGAAGAAGCCATGGGGTGAGTTGCGGAGTGGCAGTTTGTGTAATTTTTGTGGAGAGGAAAGGAAAGGAAAGGAAAGGAAAGCTCCAGAGTTCACAAAGGAAAGGAAGGCTTAGCCGTTTGTGTCGTTCAGCTGTCCTGTCATTATCTAACAAACAATGCTGAGGCTTCTACTTCTACTTCAACTTCGGTATTCTAGAACCAAACCTTGCAACCTTCCAGCAGTTGGTTGAAGAAACAAGAAATTTGTCTTCTCATTTTTTGTTTCTCTTCTTGTTTTCTTTTTTCTTTTCAACTAATGTATTTGTGAAGACAATTATTGATCATTTCGACCATTTTAATTAAATGGTTTTTAAAGTATTTTATAGAAACATTAGAAGCCGGATCAAGAGCGAATGTATGTACAGATGCAAAAATATGGACGTAATTCAAGACAATACAGTACGGATGAAGGCGCCTAACCAAGCCCCGGTGGACTCGTCGGTGACAAGTTTGATGTCAAGGTTGCGGTGATAGGAGTTTTAGCTGAACTCCTCACGGCGCGCCTTTGACTACGATCACCTTGGCCTTCACCGTAATGGTTACAGTATCCTGCAATGTCCGTAGTCTTTAAATACAAAACCAACTCCGTCATCCGCACCGCCTATTTTCGCACTAGCGTCTGCTCTTGATCCGGGACTTACACATTACAAGTAAAACAGCATCCCAAAATGTTGCTAAATGCTGATCTCAATCTGGTCAGTTACAAATTTGCAAATAGGCAAGCATCAACAATAGGGGCAAGAAACATAGCCATGTTACCCCGTTTTTGTTACTTGATCCAATTAATATGATCATGCCTATAAACCAACAGTCAAACACAACGCTCGAGCGAGCTAGATTTGCGTCAAATACTGAGTGAACAAATTGTTTCATTGGTGGCATTTTACAGCAGGCATACAAAGACTAGTTCATACACAGGAGATCATATATGAAAGTTACAATAATGTAGCTTAATAAAAGAGAAAAGAAAGAGCAATCAAGTATTTGAGTCTATTGACACATCATTTGTGTCTGCCCGTTTTATGGAACACACTACTATACTCCATTACCCGATTTCCACGGCCTCCGAATAATAAAAGGGCTGTAGAGAAAGGACAAGGGCATGGAGCCATTACACATTGTCATTATGTGACCTCGAATATGGAATATACGCCACTAGTTTTGAAGTGGTAAGAACCATACAAGCAAACTAGCTAAAGCCTACTCCTGCATTTCTAGTGCATCAAAGCGACAGCAGCCTCCTGTACCAGAGGTGTTGTTACATGCACGAAATGCTCGGCTTCCCTCTCCACCTCTTCCCTACACTTGTGAGTGTTCTTTCCTTCCTTCATTTTCTTCACAAATGACACAAAACGCCTCCAGTTGTCAGCCTGGAATAGTTGCGGGTTCATCCTCAGGTATGTGAACGCGCACATCTGCTTGCCTTCAGTATTGCCCTTAATGTTCAATGCTGATGCTTGCAAGATTTGCTCGTGTGCATAGTCATCATACCTTGGCAGTGCATTTTCACCTGCTAGCGGTACTCCTGCTTTCTGGGTGGCCAAGGCAACTTGCCTAACAAGCCCTTCAGGGGAACATTGGGCGTCCTGTGGCTGCTCATGGTCGTGCATCTCGATGCAAGTGAAATTGAAAATGGCACCATGGCGGGCTAACATCTGAGCAATCGGTCGATAACCATCGCGGAATCGTGTGTTGTAGTACCCTGCTGTGAGCTCAGGGGCATGAGACCGGGTTCCATAATGCCAATGGATGCCTGAAACCTTCACTGAGATTTTCACGCCCTCATTCTCATAGATAGCCTTGGTTGAGGAAAGGATCCTCTCACCATGGTCCAGGAGCATCTGGGAGTACCAGCCAAGGAAAAATTCACCATAAGTACTATTCCAGCCTCCACCTTCTTTTCTGAAGAATGGGGTATCTTCGGGCCAGTTATTGTAGTGACCAGCATCAGTGGGGCCTGTGCTACCCCATTCTGGCTTACCCTCAGATTCACAATAAGCTTTTAAGCTACTGAGCATATACTGCATTATTTTACATATAATATTAGTCAAATTCAAGATAATAGAACCTGCCGGCACGGAAAGAGAGAGCGTAGAATAGATAGATTACCTTGTCAAAACATTGGAAGGCACCAATTCCAGGGAATGACCATGTCCCGTCCCCCTCTGGATATGAAGGGTAGCGAAGCTCACCTGCTGGACCCATTCCAACTTGTATTTCCTGATGGCACGTCAAAAGATTAGCTCAAAGTCGGTGACATATTAGTTATAATCTGAGAAAACTAAAGATTGCAGAAAACTTGCTATAATCATATTGAACAAACAAGTCAGGTTGGCCTGTGCTACCCCATTCATCAACCACAAAGATCCTAAATTATTCCCTAATGTTTATAGCATTATTTTTTAGGGTGGATCATGTAAGGACTAACAAGTCAGGTTGCTCAATACATGTAGACCATGTTTACCAGCAAAACAGTAGGTCCTATCTTCTAGAAAAAAAACAAATTATTCAAGCATTTGAACATACAAACATCAAAAAGAAAGAGTTGATACAAAACCTCATCCACAACGAGTTCAACTTTCATGGTTCAAATTGCAGCAAAGCCAATAGGACAAGATTAATACTTCAAAAGCAAGTCAGTTTCTATCAACAACATCCTCTTGCAGAGTTGGTTTGAGTTGAATTCAGTTAAGGTAAGAAGCTATATGTGCAGTATCTGTAATGTAAAGAGCAGCTACTACAAAGTTTTATACACTGAAGTTTCACCAATCAAAATAATTAATCACAAAACAAGACCCTTTATGAGAAAATAGCAATAAATACGGCAAGATTCAATAAGTAAGGTAAAAGACTGAAGTATTACCACGATGGTGTCACCAAGAAGGTGCTTGAAGTTGTCTCTGAAGGCACGTATGAAGTCAGCATAACATTGCACTGGCGTGCGGCCTTTAAGGACTGGAAGTGTATCAACGCCAAGTGAAAGATACTCGTAGTTTCTCTTTCCCCATTGATCAGTGTATGCAAGGTCTGGATCGTTGTTAACCTCCTCCACAACCCAATTCGGTAAAGGAATACTGTAATTAAGAACAACAAAAGAATTTTAAAAAAAAAAACTCAGTATTAACGTCCCAAATTCAACAACAAGAATAATGTTTTCAACGCCCATTTAATGCATTACAAATTCAAAATAAGCAATGAAAACTATCAATTCATATTTGAAAACTTCCCAAATTTGTTTCTTTCCTTTTCCAGAATTAGCACCTAATCATGATAATATGATTAATATCTGAATATGGAAGTTACAGGACTGCAGAATTAGTATGCAAAGCCTACTCTACAAGCTACTATATAATCTTTCCATTTTCTTGAAGGAGCGTGCAGCCACGCTCCAGGATCGCGCGTGACAATCACAAATAGAAAAGCAAACAATCAAGAAAAACGTGAAGATGATAAATAGTGCGGAAAATGAGAGAACGAGAGAGAAGGATCCACTCACGTGCAAGAGTCGCCGACGTTACCGCCGCATTGGTGGAACGACATGACGGCCTGGACCTTAAGCCCCTGCTTCTTGGCCATCTCCAAGAGCTCGTTGTACCCGCCCCAATTGTACGCGCCGGGCGCGTCCCTCTCTACCAACCCCCACCACACGTCCATCATGATCCCCTCCACCCCGGCGCTCTTCAGCGCCTGAAGACTCGCGTTCATCGCCTTCTTCCGATTCACCGTGTGGTTCATCGTGACGCTGTCCAACGGCATCATCACGAAAACCGGCACGCCGTTTATCTTCTCCACGTGGCCTCTAATCTCGTGCTCCAATACCGGCGCCGCCTCCACCTCCGCCGCGTACGCCTGGCACGCCACCGACAGATCAGGCCTGGTCGCCCCGAGAACCGGCGACCGGCACGGGCTCATCGGCGGGGTCAACATCCCGGTTTCCTTTCCCTCCGGATTTTGAATCTTGCACGTGAGCCCCGCTGCCGGTGACTTCCGCACCGCGGATGCGGTCACGCTAGCCGTTGATTCGCCGGACGACGTGCTCGGCTCCGTCACCGAGATCGGCGTCCCGGCGAGCGCTCCGATCTGGTGTGTGATGCTGAACGCCATTTCCGAATTCCAAAGGTAGAAATTAAGCTCCAAAAGGAAGAACAAACCTAAGTAACAACTGAAAATGAAAGATTCGAGAAAAAAAATAAAGAAGCAAGAAAGTTTCTGGTAGCCTCCTGCCTTTTCCTCTAGTCCCTTTCGGAGAAATCAGAATCACAATCACAGTGAGCTTTTGCTGTCTGAGATTTTGATTATCAGCTTTGAAGATTGTGTGTGGGAAAAGGGAGGCTGGTGAAGCTCCTGTATTTATAGAATAAACGAAGCTCGGGTTGGAGCTTGGGTCACGTCAGGATTAAATAATCCTCCCCACACCGTTACTCTCCCGACACGTGTTCGTACTCTCCACGTGGCACCGCTCTGCGCGGCTGCTAATGCGACGGACGGTGGGATGGTGCTCTCGGGTTTGGCCGGCACGTGGCGGAGAGAGAGTGGCTTATCGTCCTGTATTTAGGCTCAAGAAATGGGAAAGTTGGCTTGTGCTTGTCATCGTCTTTTTTCGTTTTTGTTGTTTTGCGTCCACGGAAGGAGAGAGGGACACGTGGTTTTCCGGTAAGTGTCATGTTGGAGGCCGGCGGATAAGGGGTGGTGAGCCAGCGGTGGATTTGAGATGGGGAATGGATTTCAGGGCCAGGTGTTGATATTGGCTAGGTGTCGAGGTATGCGTGGAAGCATATGGAAGTGTGTATAGGATTTAGATGTTTGGAATGTCTGATAGATTCTGATATGGTGAGAGGACTGCCACTTACCAAATCCGCCCGGCCTCCCACAACATAGGTCTATCCGTCTATGTCTAATGTAAGGCTCGAAATTTTCCACCGCGACCAACAGCCTATGAGCCGGTGAGTGAAGGTTATAGTTTCAAATTTCACCAACTACAAATAAGAATATTTTTAGTAGACCCTATTTTAACTTGTTAGTTATTTTAAAGAAGGTGTTTAGTTTTTCTGGTTGTTTTAAGAGCTCTTTAGCTATCTCGCTAGATAAAGATAGCTAAAGATAACTCAAATGAGGCTATCTATAATTTATTACATTCCTTTTAAGATATTTTAGGTGATATATAAAAGGAATATAACACAAAACTACCATTTACAAACACAAATGATAAAAAAAATCTTTAATTGTTCCACATGATAAAAAGGTAACCTCCCGAACATATTAGATGATAAAATGGTTACCTCTAAAGTTATTAAATGATGTAACAGTCCATCTGAGAATTTTTTATTGACGTTTATACCCTTTTGTCTTTCTCATCTCTTTAAGATCAGAGCGTCTTGAGGATCTGAAAACCCGACCCCCAAAAGCGCGATGAAGACGCGCCCTTTCTCACGGCGTCGCACCGGTGGGCATAGCTTCCTCTCAGCGTTGCAGTCATTTATGTCATTTGGGGGTGACGAGCTCCGGTGAAAGAGAATTGAAGCTCAAATGTTTCTCGGCATCTCCGCTGCATCTCCCTCTCCATCCCTTGTGTCTCTAGGCCGTGCTAATCGACGGCGCTTGCCGGCGGCATCATCCACTCCACCTCGTCAATTCCGTCAAGGCCCGCCATGTCCCCCTTCCTCGTCAAGTCACATCGCCTGCTAGATCAACTCCGCCGCTCGACTCCACCGCTGCTAGATTGACTCTGTCACCTGCTAGATCGATGTCGCTCGCCGATCGACTCTGCCAGCTAGATCGACTCCTAGATTGGTGCCCCTGTTAGATTGACTCCTCCTCTTACTTCTTCGCGAAGTCTCCTATGCGAAACCATCTCGCCTCGTATTCAAGTACTTCTACGCGAAGTCCATTTCACATGCAAATGAATGTAACTACTCATCAGCCATGTAACTATCCATGTAACTACCCATCAGCCATGTAACTATCCATATAACTATCTATGCAATTAAGGAATAGAGTTCTTAACCAACACATACACCTCCACGCGCATGCAGACTCCACAACCCAGAATTATCCTAGCTCGATATGGTCTTCAAGCAATTAAGGACACTTGCCTCCCTATCTACTCAAGCGTCACGTGAAGCTAATTTTGTATAATCCTGCACTTGTATGCGAACTTCATCTCTTGCTCTTCGTGAAGTCTCCTAAGCGAAGCCATCTCACATCGCCTTCATGTTTTAGGACTCCACTTCTACGTGAAGCCATCTCACCTCGCTTTCAAGTACTTCTACGCGAAGTCCATTTCGCATGCGAATGCATGTAACTATGCAACTCTCCATGTAACTACCCATCAGTCATGTAACTATCGATGTAACTACTCATCAGCCATGTAACTATCCATATAACTATCTATGCAATTAAGAAATAAAGTTCTTAACCAACACATACACCTCCACGCGCATGCGGACTCCACAACCCAGAATTATCCTAGCTTGACATGGTCTTCAAGAAATTAAGGACACTTGCCTCCCTATCTACTCAAGCGTCACGCGAAGCCAATTTTGTATAGTCATGCACTTGTATGCGAACTCCTTCTCTTGCTTCTTCGTGAAGTCTCCTATGCGAAGCCATCTCATCTCGCCTTCATGTTTTAGGACTCCATTTCTAAGCGAAGCCATCTCGCCTCGTCTTCATGTACTTTTACGTTAAGTCCATTTCGCATGCGAATGCATGTAACTATGCATGTAACTATCCATGTAACTATCAAACATAGTTACATACATGTTACACTTGTGTAATTATGCATTTAACTATGCACGTAACTATCCGTGTAACTACAGTTTGATAGTTACATGGGTAGTTACTGTTTACGCCCAAATTAATATTTTACTGGACAGTAAATGTCTATGTGAATATTAATTAAATTTTTGGTCCATGTCATACCGGCGAGCCCAAGTTTCTTTAAGTTTATAAGTAATGGCCCGCTAGTAAGACCACGCGAGCTGAATTATAAAGTTCGCGCGCGGAATGACTTCACGCGGACTACTGATCTCGTGCGCTTAGTAGACTTCGCCCGGACTACAGAGCTTGCGCGCTTAATGACTTCGCGCGTATTCAAGGCGAAGTGATGCTTCTCGTATGAGTGGAGCCTTAGGCGAGGCGGAGTACATCTAGGGGAGCTGGCGAACTAGTCCGCGTACGAGACTTCACAAAGAAGCCACAGGCGGAGTCCGCGTGCACCACATTAATCGTTGGAGACTCTTACAAGTCTTTGACATGCTTCGGGCCAATCCCTGTGGCCCTTTTTATATATATAAAAAAAAAACTCTTTTAAGGCTCGCGAGCTGCAATAGCCTGCGAGATGGAAGCAAGCTTCAGGAGCTCGCGGGATTGTTTGAGTCCGCAGCCCGCGCGAGATAGGTTTTCCGCAAGGACTGCGACTCCTCGCGAGGTAAAGATGCGCCTAATTTCAGTCTGCATAAGAGTTTATAATTGGGCGGCGCGGAAGCAATGCCCTATGCGGAATGAAATGTGTGAACTGGACATATGTCACAGGATGGTTGGTTGGCGCGGGCGAAAAAATGTCCTTGTGAGATTAGGGTTTTGGGATCCGACTTAAACTATGATTATCTTTCTTCCGCCGCAAGACGAGCTGCTATATAAAAGCCTCGAGGGTTTACAATCAGATCGCTCTACAATCTCTACACAAATACAACAACTCAATACAAACAAAATTTCGAGCCTCTCGAAACCATAGTTCTAAGTGCGTCCTCGCCTTAGCAACCCTTTTTCCTTTCAAGCTCCCCAGAGTTCCCTTGCGAACTTGTTTTCCTTTCCTTTGGTTACTCTACTCGTTACAATGGCGAGTATCGATATTGGTGGCAGAGAAGCTACTGTAAATCCTCGTCCACGAGGTGGCACATGAGCCTTACTATTGTTTGATTAGAAGTACAGGTCAGCGCACTACAACAACAATCCTACTACTTTCCACATCTGCGCGGTGACACGCCCCGCATCCCTAAAAGCATTGACTGCTACCTTCTCTCTGCTCCGTGAGCTGAGGATCGTGGCCAAAACAGTTACATGGGTAATTACATTGATAGTTACATGCATAGTTACATGAAAAATTGATGGTTACATGCATAGTTACATAGATAGTTGATAGTTACATGGTTAATTACATGTATAGTTACATGAATTTGTTTAACAATAATTGCAACGTGCCGCTACACCGCAACGACAGCGTCCCGCTGTGTATTAGAATAGAAATCTATTAAAATTCATGTAACTAGCAATGTAACTACCTAGGTAACTAGCAATTTGTAGTTACATGGATAGTTACATAGATAGTTACATTGATAGTTACATGCATAGTTACATGAATTTGTTAAATAATAATTGCAACATGCCGCTGCACCGCAACGGCAATGTCTCGTTGTGTATTAGAACAGAAATATACTAAAATTCATGTAACTACCTATGTAACTAGCAATTTGTAATTACATAGATAGTTACATGTATAGTTACTTGCATAGTTACATAAATGGATAGTTACATGGATCGACTCCGCCACCTGCTAGACCGATGCTGCTCGTCTATCGACTCCGCCTGCTAGATTGATTCTGCCACCTGCTAGACCGATGATGCTCGCCGATCCACTCCGCCACCTACTAGATCACTCCGCTGCTGCTAGCTCGACTCCGCCTTCTGCTAGATCGATGCCACCGTTAGATCGACTTCACTCGCCGATCGACTCCGCCTGCTAGATCGATTTTGCTCACCGATCGACTCCGCTTGCTAGATCGATTCTACTCGCCGATCGACTCTGCCTTCTAGATCGACTCCGCTGCTGGAATCCATCAATTTATCGCCGGAAAATCTCAAAACTTCTTCTCTTCGATTCTCCCTCCTCCGAGCTTCTCTTAAAAAAATAAGGTCATAGATGTCACGCCCCGAACCTTAATTTTTACCTTAATTACTAGTTAAGTGGTAATAAGATTTTTTACCGTGTTCGTCACTAAGTGTGTAATTTAATTAGTCCCCAGAGGGTGTTGAAGGACTAATATTTTGAATGAATTATTTGAAGGAAGAAAATATGACGACGGTAATAATAGTAAATTTTGGCTAGTAAAAGGTAATTTTTATTGGGGTATTATTTTGGGGTGTTGAATTATTGGATTTTGGGTTTAAAAGGGGACTTGGACCCGGATCGGGCCCAAGCCCAGTTTTTCTTTTCTTCTTTCTCTCCCTCCCGCTCCCGCTCCCGACTCTCCCTCCGTTGCCGGATTTTCCGTCGCCGTCCAGCCTCCGTTCGCCGTCGGACCGGTCCCGTTCGGACCCTCACCTCTCCCTCTCTCTTCCTGGACCGGTGCCCGTACGTGGAATGCCGCCGTGAAGGAGCGGCCAAGCCCGAAAGCTTCGGCTGCCAGGAAGAGTTTCTCGCCGGAACTCCTTCCTCCGGCCGCCATAGCCGGCGAGCCTTGGCTCAAAAGGAAGCCCTCCTCCCATGCTTCAATCCCTCCAAATGGCTAGCTCCGTCTAGAGCTAGGTAAGGAGAAATCGGAATTTGAATTTTCTAGGGCTTATTGTGTTTGTGTGTTCGATTGATGTGCTTAGGCTTAGAATTGGAGTTTGTGGTAGTTAGGAATGTTGTAGAGGAGGTTGAGAGGAAGATGCTGCCAAATTTTGGTGACCATCGGAGGTCGCCGGAGTTGGGCGCCGCCGAGAAAATGTTTTTGGTGGAGAAAAATGTGAGGAGTTTAATGGAATAAGTTTTAGAATTTTTGGAGGAGTTTTGGATAGGTTTGAGATTTGTTGAAGTTTGGTATTTTTGGTGGATTATGAATTTATAATCCGGCCATTGGATTTTATTTGGTGGAAGGTGGTTTTGAGGAAGTTGGTTTTTTATGGAATTTTGTGGTTGGCAGTGAAGTTAAGATTTAGGACGATAGGCATGATTGAGCACTAGAAGCTCATAGTTAATTATGCCTATTTTATTTAAGCGTCGGTGTTTTATTTTAAGGAATTATTTATGTTTGGAACAGGACGCGAGGAGGCTCGAGCAGAGGAGACCTCAGACCGACGTCAGGCATAGGCCTAAGTTGTGAGTGGACCTTTGTTTTAAATAATGTGTTTGAATTGTTTTATTGTTGAGTAATTTCCTTTGTTGGATATTTCCCAAAATTGAGAATTTCGGCGATTATACTTGAGGCACAATTCCGAGAATAGTATGTATAAGAGGGAATGCTAGCTAGCTATACGTGACAGCCCCTGTTCTGAGGACGAATGTCAGTATGGGGTGACGTGAGCGTAGTAGTCTTGTACGATTTTTCTACTTTTTGAGATTATTCTATGTTTTACATTCATTCATAGAAATCGTACAAGGAGTAAGCACGTATTTATATCCACTCGGTCATTACCCCCATTCTGAGGAAAAATGCAAGTATGAGGCGACGTGAGCGTTAGACGCAATCGTATTAGCCTGGTGTGACTATCCATTTTAAAGCTTACTCATAGATAGCATACATGGAGCATACGAGTGGTTAATACATACTGATATATATTTATAATTTGAGCCTGAGAGGCTGTCTTTGTTTAAGATTTGGGGACTAGCCAGAACTAGTCGTTTTCATTGATAATTTCTTGGGGAAATATTATTGTTGTTGAGATTATTTTTGTCCACTCACTCTGACGTGATGAAATATTTTCCCCTGGGCTTTTCCTTTGTTTTTAAATGCCCAGTCTGCAGAGTTCGGGTGGGGTCTAGAAGGAGGCGACGAGGCATAGTCACTCATTTTTCCACTACTGTTCACCAGTAGGTCTTCTGTTTAATCACTAGGATTTCTAGTAGCTTCCACTGTATTGCTTGTAGTAGCTCTGAATACTTTCAGAAAAATAACTGTGTATTATTTTATTTGGTTATTTGGATTAAGTTGAAGAATTTATATTATTGGTTAAAAGTTTTCTTTAATTTTTCCGGGTTAGGGTTGTCTATTTTCAAGGGAGGTTTTTTCCTTGGAGGTGGTCCCCGCGGGACTCACCTCGTGTTTCAGGGTGAAATTCAGGGCGGATCTTGACAATAGAGACGTTCTCCAGATTGAGGCGAAGCTACCACCACCATTAATGTCTGCCGTCGTGGTTAGATTTGTAAACTCGCCGGCGAACTTAGAAAACACTTTTCTCCTCCGATTCTCTTTCAGCATCGCTCCTCCATGAAATCTGATACAACAGATATGTCGGGGACGACGAAAGGAAGACGTGAACAGCAACCTTGTGCTGGAAGGTGGCCGAACGACGGAGGAGCAATTCGCAGCTCCACCCCGCTGCAAAACGTCGACGTCTTGACGAGGTCGATCTGGACTGTGTATTTTCGGGAGTGAGAGAGATGATCATGGTTAACGTGTTGTTATTTTGGTCAGTGGCATAACATGTAATTTTAAAAAAATTATGGGTAACGGTTTAAAGAATTTAAATGGGTGTATTGTTTTATCATAAAGGAACGTTTGTTAACATTTTTATCATTTATTACTTCTAAATTTATCATGTTATCATTGACCCATATATAAATACATTTAAACTATTTAATCTTTATTTGAAGAATAATATTAATGTAATGCTAAATAAAATAGAAAGTATTGATGCATACACATTTCTAAAGTGACTAGTCAAAATAACATTTTAGCTAATTTGACGAAAATTTAACTTAAATATAGTTAGCATTGCTAAAGATGCTCGAAGTCTGGTAAGGGGGTTACAATGTTGTCGTGTAGAATCACAAACAAACCAAAATCACATTCTGACTCGAAATTAAAGAGCTTGACTGTCAATAGATCTAGATCCAGTGTTGAAGTCACGAGGATAAAATTGATTAATGGATTAGGATTTATCGAAAAAGTTGATAATATAACTAGGACATGTAAATGTCATTGGGTCATCTTATATTTCTCGATTACAAATTTTACCGATCAAAATATATTTCAATTGTAAATCGCTAAAAATCTAATTTTCTTTATAATAAAAGGCATTTATAAATTTCTTTACTTCTTAAAACCAAATGCTCCGGCTTTGCCTGACATGATATTGTCCAAAAAAAAATAATCGTTACAAAGTGCACATAATGCCATCCTTTTTTTTTCTTATTCTTACCCAACATAAAGAAAATTAGTTGAACAATCACAAGAATGATGAAATTCTGCGTCATACACTTTCGTTTTGATCAATGGATTTTCTCATATTTATACAATAACAATATTTGATTATAAGTTTACTAAGTAGCTAGTTGACCATGAATGTCGAGAATAAGTAGCTAGTTGACACACAACTATGAATGTCGAGAATACTACTCACCTTTTTATTACCTGTGAAGCTTCTTTACCCCTCTCGTATTGGGTTGCTTCTTTTTTCAAGCTTCATTTTAACCCAGATATGTCGCTGATTGACCTTTTTGGTGATAGCTTTACATTTAGTCTTTCTGCTTCCTCCAGATTTCTCTAGTTAATTTTGGTTTGCAATTGATTATGGAGTTTGTTAATAGATAGATTAAAACACAAAAAGGGGTGATTTCAATGAGCTTCTATTTAAACAAGCTTATTTTGCTTCTTAAAAAATCTGGTTCGTTGGTTTTCTTTGATACTTCTCGTCCCCAGTCATTGCCAATATTTAACCTTTTTGGCCTTTTGATGCTTTTCGTCCCCAGTCATTGCCACCGCTAAGGTTGTCTGGGTGTTATGACAGCGCCCCCCACCCTTCTTTGTGAGGCGTCATTTATGGGCTAGGAAGCACGGAAGCGTGAAAGTGGTCACGTTTCGCGCTTCGGAAGCGGAAGCGCGTCGGAAGCGCGCCGGAAGCGCGTGGAAGCGCAAGGAAGCGCGATTCCGGAAATTAGCTGGTTGGGGACGCGGTGGAAGCGCGCGCTTCCAGATTGGAAGCTTCGCCCTAGAAAATAACACGGAAGCGTGAGGGAAAACCTTCTTCTGCTCTCCCTTGACCCCTTCCTCCATCTCCTCCATCACATCTCCTTCTTCTCCCGACCTCGCCCCATCGTCTCCAGCGCCACCAAGGAGCCGATCAAGGAGGCCGGCCAGATTCGGTGAAGATGGTGATGGAGCTAGGTGGAGGCGGAGATCGATGGTACGGTGATGGTTATGGTGTGGAGGTGGAGATGGAGGTGGAGATCGATGGTGATGGTGACGGTGACGGTGACGGTGGAGATCGATGGTGTTAGTGATGGAGGGGGAGGCAGAGATGATGCTATATGGAGGTGGAGGCGGCGGTGACGGTGATGGAGGTAGAGGCGGCGGTGACGGTGATGGAGGTAGAGGCGGCGGTGACGGTGATGGAGGTAGAGGCGGCGGTGACGGTATGAAGGTGGCGGTGACGGCGATGGAGGTGGAGGCGGATCCGGAGATGGTAATGGAGGTGGAGGTGGTTGGGCAGATGAAGAAGAAGAGGGTGGCAGTGGTTGGACAGACGAAGAAGAAGAAGAGAAGAAGAAGAGGGTGGCAGGTGCATGGTTGGGCAGAGAGAGAAGAAGTATAGAAGAAGAAGAAAAAGAAAAGAGAGAGAGAAGGAGAGAGGGGGATAGCAGTCGAAGAAGAAGAAGAAGAGAGAGATGATAAGTTTTAATTTTTTTTTTTAAAAAATATATATATATATATATTATTTATTTCGACGCTTCCAAAACGCTTCCGCGTTTCTAAATTTTGAAAAATCGCGCTTCCGCGCTTCCAGACGCTTCCGCTTCCGCGTTCCCGCTTCCGTTTCCGTGCTACGTAGTTTATGGGTGTATTTGTAGCTAATATTCATGTGCAGAGATGTTAGCGGTCACTGAGGCGGTGTGCATTACATGGAAAAAAATTAATGGCATAAAGTATGGAATCCTTGATTTTACTAAAGTATTTCATCATGCTTTTGACGTACAAACTGCGTAAATTACATGTAACGTCCATTTTTCACACATTAGATAATGTAACTCAGTTGCTGATAAGTTAGCTAACTATGACGCAAACATGATGAATTCTATTTGGTGGGACTCTTTACCACAGTTTATGTTACCATTTTATGCTCATGATCTGTCAGGTCTCCCGACTTACAGCTTACAGGTTTATATAGTATTAGTTTCCCTTTAGGCCCTCCTTGTGGTTCCAATTTGTACTATGTTACTCTCGTTATGTGTGTGTTTTTTTTGTGTGAAAGGTTTATTTTTGTCCAATATAATCATGCTATGCCCCCTATTGTATTATCTTCTTACTTTAATAAAATAATATTTAGATGGACGGGCTGTGGGCTCCGTAGTAACCCCATTTTCTTTGAGAATGTGGGAGGACGCTTGATGCTCCAAATTGGTTACTATAAAGGAGCTGATCTCGTCTAATCCTCTATCTATCAAAAAAAGGTAATTGGTAACGAGAAGATTTAAGTTTTGTTATTGTAATCTTTGCCTGTAACTTTAGTTGTCATGCTACATTTGTAGGCTCTCAATCAGTATAGCAATTTAATTGTCAAATAATCAGGTATATTTTATGTATCGATCTTGGATGATAAATTTTTTATTTATTTTTAATCGGTAAAGAAAGAATATGTAATGACATTTTCTAACTTAAGTACTGATGTACCGTCGATATTTTTCAGAAAATAAAAATATAATAATCCGCTTCTTTCAAGTAAAAAGTATCCAGCCACTTTCCTCATCATCATAGAGAAATAGCATTTTCCCTCTACATATAGTCGTTCGCGGCTGGACGACAAAGCAAACCCACAGAGAGCCCCTCTCCCCCACCTAAGCCTCAAGGGCATTACAGTCAAATCTCCCCTCCCTAAGGGCCCCTAGGTCCCTAGGTCCTCCCTGCAAACGCCCATCACAGAAACCCAAGGAAAGCAAGAGAATCTCCCCAACCTCGGCCAGACCTTCTCTTCCCAATTCCAAATTCCCACGGCCACACCACGCTTTCCCTTTCCCGTCAAACGAGATCTCCGATTCTCCGATACTCGCCCGCACCGAATCACCGCCTCCCCCCTGTTCGATCTCAGGTTTTGATTCTTGCATGCGAAGTTGTTCATCTCAATTCTGAACCGTAGGATGCCGGAGAAGCTGAGATTATGACATTTTGCCCGGAAAATCATGAGGGCAGGTTCGTTGTGGGCCGACGAGCCCAATTCTCCTTCTACCTCCGTCCCCCGCATTCCCCAGCCCAATCCCTCCCAGCACAGGTTCACAATTCCTCTTCTGCTCTCGATTTTCGTCGTTTCGATTAGGTTTTTCGTATAATTCAATTGCTGAATTGGTGCTGTGGTCCTAGTTCTGCATATGTTATCTAGCTAAATGAGCTCCAATCTAAATCAGTTATTTCAGTTTATTTAGGCTCTGATCTAAATTAGTTAGTAAGCCGAAATTGTTCAAATTCGAGGAGGCTGTGTTTTGAAGTAGATTTTGGTGCCGGTTTTTGAAGATTAATTAGGTAGTGATGGTTTTAAAGCTGATTTGGCTTTGATGTATACTGGCAGTGTTAGCAATGTGTTTAGCTTGTTAGCTTGGAGAGAGGTGTCTCCTCAGACAAAGCATTCCGTGAAGAAGCTATGGGGGAAAGCTTCTAAGAGTCGGTCTGATTCCATTGGCGCAAGGTGTGAAGCGGCTAGAGATGCTAGAAATGGGCTTGTGTCATGGTAATGCCTCGTTCTTGTAGATTCTCTTTGCTGTTTGGTTGTTTTGCGTTTGTTTGATATTTGTGTTGTCGGTTTATGTTGAAATTGGGGTGATTCAGGGTGGAGGCAGAGTCACTCCAGCATTTATCTGCAAAGTATTGTCCGCTTATGCCTCCTCCACGGTCAACTATTGCAGCAGCCTTTAGCCCTGATGGAAAGACACTCGCTTCGACTCAGTAAGTTCTGCTTTGCAGTTTGCATATATATATATATATATATATATATATATATATCTTGGTGTTTTGGACAATGCTTTGTTTTGAGTCAATATATTCTAATTTGTGTATGCTGTTGTAACTGCAGCGGAGATCATACTGTAAAAATCATTGATTGCCGAACTGGAAGCTGCTTAAAGGTGCTGACTGGTCACCGCAGAACACCTTGGGTGGTAAGCTAAAACTCTTCACACTTTGATTGGGTGTTAGCTCCTGCAAGATGTGTGAACTATTGTTTTGACTAGCTGGAGATTAAGTAATTGCTAACTCTTACTTGAGTATTTTTTTTTTCTGTAAAACATAGTAAAGCACTTGCTACGTTCTGGTTCTTATGGTTTTGTAACCTGCTAAATAAGGTTTGTTGGAGCAAGTGCTAGTTTCTACCTTGCTAAACATAGCGGGATGTGTATTTGAAATTTTGCTTTGTTGGTAATAACAAGGTTCTGAACAATTTAAGCCAGGAATGACTAATAATTAGAGCAGAAATCAAGTGTGAAGCTAGTGTAATTAGGTGCATCTGTTGAGATTTCTATTGCTTTTTAATTTATATTATTATAGTGCTTCTAAGCAGATAGGCACAAAGACATATCAATTAAGTAGATGACTGACGTAATCACTGTAGAGGATGAAGAAGGGTACTTCATCATTGCTGTCATGTACATTGTAACTCATGCATCCAAATCTTCAGTCTCTGCATATGGATAGTTCTAGAATAGGCTCAATTCAGGATGACGAATGGGACAAGGTTTGGCTAAGTTATCCTCAGGCTACCCTGTTCTTTTTGATTTCACCTTCCCATAAATACTTTCTCCAGGTTATAGCTTGTTGACCAAAAAAAAAAGGTTACAGCTTGACTTAATAGAGCAGAAAAGTGTTACCTGCTTCAACCTGAAAATCCAGATTTCCCCTATAGTTTTACCTACTTACTTGCACCTAGCCATGTTCTTCTTGATCTCTGACCCATATTTTGGATCTAACAAGACCTCACGAGGTCACAACTATCTAAGAGGCATGCTGTAGTTCTCTACTGTGAGGCTCTAGAAAATCAAATATCTCCGAGCAGGGTTATCTCAATATGCTATTGTTGGAATCAGTTTTGAGTGTTTAGACTTAAATAACCAACTTAGTGGTTGGTAGATCTGACACTGGCACCTAGCTATTGGATTCATCTCAGTAGGCGGTTGTGCTTTTGCAGGTCAGGTTTCATCCTTTGCTTCCAGACATACTGGCTAGTGGAAGTTTGGATCATGAAGTGAGGTTGTGGGATTCAAACACGGCAGAGTGTATAGGATCGCGTGATTTCTGTAATTATCGTGGATTATGATACATATGTTTGCAAACTATTAATTCTTAGAAGATGAAATTTGTGTCCAGTATGTGATTTATAGTGTTCTTTTCCTGCAAACAGTACGCCCCATTGCTTCCATAGCTTTCCATGCCCAAGGCGAGCTTCTTGCTGTTGCATCAGGTCATAAGGTACAGTGTATTTGGGACTATACAGTCATTTTGCATTCTTTATCAACATCTTACTCCTTTAAATCTTGTGTTAGCTATACATATGGCACTACAATAGAAGAGGAGACTTACCAACCATAGTACTGAAGACACGACGGTCGCTTCGGGCTGTGCATTTTCATCCTCATGCTGCTCCTTTCCTTTTAACTGCTGAGGTGAATATCTGTGGAGACACATTATCATGCGTTGTTGATTAATTGTCTTTTAATTATAGCATTTTGCTGTTTTATAGGTCAATGACCTTGACTCATCAGATTCTTCGATGACACTTGCAACTTCTCCGGGATACTTGAGCTATCCCCCACCTACTGTGTATTTGGCAGATGCTCATTCTAGTGATCGTTCTAGTTTGGCAGATGGACTACCTCTTATGTCTTTACCATTCCTGATATGGCCTTCATTTGCTAGAGATAGTGGGAGAATATCTATGCAGCGTGGTGATGTAGATATTGGTTCAAGTAGTGCGCAACAGAGAGTTGATCCTTCTGCTTCGGTGCGGCTTTTAACATATTCAACTCCATCAGGGCAGTATGAACTTCTGTTGTCCCCTATCGAACCAAATAGCTCTTCTCCAGTGCCAGAAGACACGGGAAATAGTCCGATCTTGAGTGAAATGGAAACTGAAGTTTCCCAATCTTCAATGGGTACTTTAGAGCCTATGGAAGTGCAACCAGAAGGAAGAAGTAATAATATATTCCCTTTTGGTGACTCAACATATTGGGAACTTCCTTTCTTGCAAGGGTGGCTAATTGGTCAGACCCAAGCTAGCCAACGGAATATGCGGTTGGTAAGTGATTCTCCCCATGACAATCCATCTACAAATGGTGAGATGGACCTCGCAGCTCCTATTACTTCCTCAGTAATACCGACCAGTGTAAACCAACCTAGAGTTACTGGAAGATCTAGTTCCCGGCACCGTACTTCACGTTCTCATATGATGCCAACAACTGGCTCTAATGAGGGTGCTGGATTCAATAATATTGCTAACGGTGAAAGTGAGCCTCAACCTGTTGTCAGCAGAATCCAGTCGGAGCTTGCCAACTCCCTAGCTGCAGCAGCGGCGGCAGAGTTGCCTTGTACTGTGAAGCTCAAAGTTTGGCCGCATGATGTGAAAGATCCATGTGCTCCCCTTGATGCTGGAAGATGTTACTTGACTATTCCGCATGCCGTACTTTGTAGGTAATTTCCTGTTATGGACCTCGACACTGCTTTTATCTCTTTCTCAGTTCCTTGATCAATAATATTTCATGAAGGATCATCAGTTGTGAGTTGGTTGCTTGTTGTGCTGGATTTGTGTCTCTACACGAATATATATATATATATATATACATATATATATATACATGCCTTTTCAGATACGGACCTCCTTATTTATTCAAAAGGTACGGATTTCCTTAATTGACATACTTTTCGATCTTATTTTCTCATCTCAACCATTCATCTTTTAGGTATATATGACTAGATCATCTCTACAAAATTTTAGCCAAATTGATAATCATTAAGGTATTCAAAATTGTGAATTGCACAAACGGTTCCTGTTGAACAGATTTGGTTCGTTCATTGTAATCATATAGTTTCAATACCTTAACAATTATCAATTTGGCTGAAAATTTGTAGAGATGATCTACTCATATATACCTACAATGTGAATGGTTAAGATGAGAAAATATGATCTAAAAGTAGGTCAATTAAGAAAATCCGTACCTTTTGAATAAATACGGATATTTGGACCTGATAATATATATATATATATATATATATATCTTTTCCAGTATTAAGTATCTGAATACCTTTTTCAGTATCCGTATTAGGAATGGTCAGTCCCATGGTTTGCTCCCATGTGGTCCGAGGTTTGATTGTCCTCTAGGTTTCTGCCTAGATATTTGCCGGAGTTTCCTGTCAATAGACTGTAGGATTAGTTTCTACCCAGGTCTGCAGTTGATTTTGGGGGATTTCGGGGTATTAAAAAAAATTAAAGGATATGTCTACTTTCTGTAGCATTACATGACAGTTTAGAATTCAATATTATTACTGGCTTTATATTTTCTGGATTTTTACTCGAGAATTTGTTGCAGTGAAATGGGAGCCCATTTTTCACCTTGTGGAAGGTTTTTAGCAGCCTGTGTTGCATGTATGTTGCCTCATTTGGAAGGTGATCCTGGATTACAGGGCCAGGCCAACCATGATATCACAGGGGCAGCAACTTCCCCAACTCGGCACCCAATCTCAGCTCACCATGTCGTGTATGAGCTTCGGATTTATTCCCTCGAAGAGGCAACGTAATGCATAAGCACTCTTTAACAATGTTTTCTTACTTCCTTAACTCGTTAGTTCAGTGAATTCTTTCTTTATACTGTCTGATGTTATTTTAAATTATCTAGGTTTGGCATTGTTCTTGCATCCCGAGCTATTCGAGCTGCCCACTGCTTGACATCTATTCAGGTCAGCTACATTTGAATATGGTGTTTTGGTTCCCCCCTCCCTCTCTCCTCTTAACTATCATGCACATAGTATACATAAACTTCTATTTATAAATTATTACTACCTTCTTTTGAAGAAAACAATAATGCCATTATAGGTGATCTTAAAATTTCTTATATAGACTCCTGACACCAAGTTATTGATTTGATGTGGTACACATTAATAACTGGCACAAGCTCATTTCTTCTCTATATAACTTTTGCTCTAAGTCGTGACACACATCATTTTGGATGTGAATGATGAGTCATGAACCCTCAATTAATATTTCTAGTCTGGAGAGTAGTGTCATTTCATATTCTCTAGGCTTTGGATTGACCTGCCATCAATTTCCCATTTTCCCACGTAATACCTCATGTCTATAGAGCCTATATGTTGGGCTGAACATATGATGGAACTCTTAAGAATAGTGCCATTGTATATTCAAAGATTCAAGAACTCTTAACTATAAATTTTTTGTTAATCAAACAAACTGTTGTACTTAAATCAAATCCCATATTGGAGTTAGTTATACTTGTATCGAATTTTACCATGGCAGTTCTCTCCTACGTCAGAACACATATTACTTGCCTATGGCCGACGTCACAGTTCACTTCTTAAGAGTATTGTCATTGATGGAGAGACAACAGTGCCTATTTACACCATTCTGGAGGTAAGATGTTGTACTTTTATTAACTTTTATCGGCTGGATATGTAATGTTCTACTCTCTTTTACTCTTTTCCTTGATTGTTTAATTTTCTCGGGGGTAGGTTTATGGCTTTATGCTAAAAATAAATAAATATATATACAGGCCGGATCAGAGGCGCACGTCCACACCGGCCTTAAAGTGTGGACGTCCCTCCGTTCGGCACCGTACGGTGCCGGCGAGGGCGCTCCTCCACCCCAGCAAACTCCAGCAGCGTCCTCGACCACTTTCCCTCACCGGCGAGTCCGCTGAATTTCAGTTTTCTGGCCAGATCACCCAAAACTTCAAACAAAGTCGATCTGGCCGGAAAACTGGAATTCGGCGGACTCCCCGGGGATGGAAAGTGATCGGGGACGCTGCTGGAGTCCGCTGGGGTGGAGGCGCGCCCTCGCCGGCGTCGTACGGTGGCGAACGGAGTGACGTCTGCACTTTAAGAGCCGTGTGGACGTCCGCTCTCGAACGGCTCCGTGTATATATATACTCTACTCTCTTTTACTCTTTTCCTTGATTGTTTAATTTTCTCAGGGGTAGGTTTATGGCTTTATGCTAAAAATAAATATATATACACACACACACGGAGCCGTTCAGAAGCGGATGTCTGCACAGTCCTTAAAGTGCGGACCTCCCTCCGTTCTCCATAGTCCGGCGCCGACGACGGCGCACCTCCACCAGAGGCGTCCTCCGCCGGAAAACTGGAATTCGGCGGACTTGCCGGGAAGGGAAAGTGGTCGGGGACGCCGTTGGAGTCCGCTCGGGTGGAGGTGCGCCGTCGTCGGAGCCGTCTAGTGGAGAACGGAGGGATCCGGATGTCCTCTTTGGATCCGGACTGTGTGTATATATATATATATATAATACAAGAGATATTAGAACTGGAAGAACATGTAGGTGAGCCAGCAGTTTCTACCAAGTGCTCATACTGTGGAATGGGAAACGGTCTGCTTATGAAATAAAAAAAAATGAAAGAGATAAAGAGGTTTTAATGGAGGGTTATGGGGTAAAATAGGAAGGTTATGGCAAAACATGATGATTAGAGGTCGTAGTACTAAATTAGGGTGACGAATATAATCACTCTGTATGTAACCCTAAGAAGATTAATTATAAAATGGGATAAATTACATTAAAGTAGAAGTGATTTGGACAGCTATATATGGTATAGTTAGATACTGATAATGTGGTATAGTTGTTCCTCTTTATCCTATACTATAGTTGAACAGCTGTATAAGTAAGTACTAGGTGCATTTCGAGATAAGTTTAGTGACCTACGTTTGTTATTCAGGTATATAGAGTTTCTGATATGGAACTTGTGAGAATTCTCCCTAGTGCAGAAGATGAGGTCAACGTAGCTTGTTTTCATCCTTCTGTTGGTGGTGGCCTTGTTTATGGAACTAAAGTAAGCAATTGAATTTGGTATTTTCCTCTTGTTGTTTTGTGGTTGCTCGGCTAGTTTCCTGAACTTACAAGGGTTTCTATTATGTGATGTAGGAAGGGAAGTTAAGGATCCTCCAATATGATAGTTCTCATGCAGTGAGTCATACAACTTCCAGTTTTCTTGTTGAAAACATGCTAGAGGTACAAAAAGGCCCCAGTTTATCATTCTTAGCAAAATTTGCTTGACACATCAATTAAAGTAATTCCTTTTTACATCTTCAATTAAAGAGTTTTTCCTAGGGGACAATGTGTTGATTTGGATTGTGATGATTCAGTTTTGTACTTAATGCTTTGTTTACAGCGTTACTGCTCTTGTTATTGTAGGTTCCGACTTATGCTTTAGAATGCTAGGGACTAGCTGCCGTTGTCCACTTCTGGGATGTACTGCTCAGCCTAGCTGGTTTGTTTCTCTTTTTAAAGATCATTTTAGATTCTCTTTAATGCTTCAGCTCTCCACAATTTTCTTCATTTCAAAGTCGGTTGGTTTAAGTATTCATGTGGTGGAGGACCACTGATGGTGGCATCCAGAGAAAATGCTTTACTCGCACTGCCTTCTGCCTTTTTATAGAATAAAGAATGTGCAGAAACTTAGAAGATAATATAACTTCATCTAAGTTTGCATTATAATGGCTCTGTCCTTGGGTCAGGTAGAAAACTTATGTGGCCTCATCTGTTATTCTTCAGGATCAGATCATGGTGTACTCATGAAGCTTGTTGCTGAATTACACCGTATTTTACCAATAGAAGTTAACCCCTGTACTATTGGACGTCCCCAATTCGGCATCAAAATACAACTGTAAACTTTCTGTATTGTTTCTCATTTTCTTTTTAGAGTATATTGTTGTCTACACACTAGGGTATCAAATTTGACAAGCAAACTGATAATATAGGTGGAGCTAAACACGTCGAGGACGATGTTTGTATATGCTGGAACATTACTGTTAGGAATGTAATTGATTTTTCCTATCTTGAACAAGGCATTATGTTTTTTTTTTTCCCCCTGGCCCAATATGTAGGCCTTCATTGTAAAGATGTTTCTCTTACATGTTTGCTTTCACTCTCTCCTTTACAGAAACATGTGTTACGAACTACAGTGCTATAACATATCTTATGAAAAGATAACTAATTTATATTTCTGCTTTTAGTGCTTTAGAGAATGATATGTTTTACAGTTTAAATTTTGGCCTCCGTCCATTGCAGTTGTACGAGCTGACTGTAACTTTGATTGTAGCAATGGGGCAATGTTTTGATTTTTCAGTCTGCTTTATTTCAGATTACAATCGTTAACGAAATGCTACTCAGGATCAGTAGGAAATTCTCTGGTTTGAAGGACAAGTGATTCAACTGTGTAGATGTGTAATAAAAAATAAAAACTGCATGTAGATGTTTGTTTGTTTTTTTTTTTTCAAGGGAAAGAATGTGGGTATCACTCTGTCCGACTGTCAGTCCATTAAGAAATACACTTCACAATGACTCCCCGCAATTGGCCGGGTGTCAAGATTAAGCCATGAAATTAGGTTGTGTTTCTGAAAAAAAAAAAACAAAAACAAAAATTAAGCCACGACTAGAAAATGAAATTTCCGATGAGATTATGTTTGATGTAACTAGTGATGTAACACTACTATGGAAGGCTTCGAAGAAACTTGAGAACCACATTTATTCATGTTTGAAAACCAGGAATACTTGCAGGGAAGGACCGAAGGAGTGCCCCCGGGATCGTAATCATCGTATACATTCGCATCCTTGGGAGCATTGTTTACAATAGTGGTACTAGCAACATGTCTTGGCTTATTCAGTTTAAGTCCTCAGTTTAGTCATGGTTTTCCGACTAGGAGGGCGGCTAGCCTAGTTCTAATTGTAGTTGACAATACATCATCCTTTGTGCTTCAAAGCCAAGAGCAAGCTCAAGGTGGACATACATAGCAACATGCTTCTCCTACCACGTACGTTTACTACAAGTCACTAGCGCCAACGATGTCACCTTTTTTTGTCACCACAAAGGAACCACCACCGTCAATAGAAGGCTGAACAAAGTTTTCCAGAGCAGCCAATATTTATGGTGGTTTTGAATGGATTTTGCTCCAGTTGATCAACAAGGATCTCGGCTAGAATCCCCGGAATAGTGAAAGCAAAAGCCTTTGGCGCCACCATGAAAATGTTAAGCACATGAACTTGTGCCACCATCCCTGAGAGAACCAAAAAGACAGTCGCCACTCTTAGTAGGAGCTACAACCGAGATAGTGAAACACTCGAGAACCTATTTGTGAAGTTAGGGTTAGGCTACAACGAAATTAGTACCTTTGTGACCTGCCTTGGCGTGTTCCAACATCCGACATTCCTTCATTTCGTTGCCACCACCTCAATTAACCTGACGAAAACCCAAGGGAGAACCCATACGATAAGCCATATATATCTCGTCTCTCAAGGCTTAATTTCTTACCAGCTTCACTTAAAAACATCTATGTAAATGTTTGCACAAACGCTTTATAATTTTCTTTTAATTTATTAATAAAAGTGAGATACAAAATTTTATGGTAACAAAGTTACATTTAAGTAACCATAATAAGTTAACTATTTAGTTGGTTAACCATAATAACAATTTTGTTGGTAAGCTGCAGCTGAGTTGGTTAAAGTGTAAAGAGTCTGTTAAAAATGCTCTAAGCTAACTATTTGGTTAACAAAAAAACCATAGGGCATCAATTTACAAGATGAGCATTAACCCACTTCAAATAAGGTAGGCAGTTGTAGCTGAAAAATCACCCTCAAGTATATGGGGTACAAGCAATAGTAAATGAATTAAGAAAGATTGTCGTACCCACGAGGATTAGATTCATTTTACTAAATAGGGTGTTAATGTCAGGACCCACCCCGAATTTCATGCACCATGAAATTCGAAGTAAACCCTGCGGGGACCACCTCCAAAGGAGATTCTACCGAAAATTCGATATAACCTTCACTACCAGAACATGCACTTTAGCCGACGAAAAATTTTCGTCGGCCTGTTAAAAAAATTCGTCGGCTAAGACCTTAGCCGACGAGCCTTCGTCGGCTATAGTGTCGTCGGGAAAAGGTCGTCTGTGATGACTTTAGCCGACGAAATTTTTTTTTCGTCGGCTAAAGTGGGACTATAGCCGACGAAAAATATGTCGTCGGCTATAGTCCCAGACTTTAGCCGACGAAATATTTCGTCGGCTAAAGTGCGTAATAAATAATAAAAAAATAACTATAGCCGACGAAATATAAAATATTTCGTCGGCTAAACCTTATAAAAAAAATAAAAAAAATAACTATAGCCGACGAAATATTAGGTTATTCGTCGGCTAAACCTTATAAAAAAATTCAAAAAATAACTATAGCCGACGAAATATTAGGTTATTCGTCGGCTAAACCTTATAAAAAAATTAAAAATAACTATAGCCGACGAAATATAAAATATTTCGTCTGCTAAACCTTATAAAAAAAATTTAAAAATAACTATAGCCGACGAAATATTAGGTTATTCGTCGGCTAAATCTTATAAAAAAATTAAAAAATACTATAGCCGACGAATATAGTGTTTGAATATCGTCGGCTAAAGTTGCTGGGTTTTGAAAAAAAAACTGCAGAAAATTCACAACAAATGCAAATGACCTCATCTCCTTAGTACCCCATTAAATTTTGATTGAGAACAAGGACTAAATTTCAGAAACATGAATTAATATGATTGAGAGATCTTCCAAACTATGAGCAGAAAACCATAAGCAATCGTCACTTGTCCTAGAGAATAAATGTGAGAGTGAATGCCTTGAACTAGCAAACACATAACGACTATTATTATCCGCAAATTCAAAGACAACAACTGACGCACATCATCAATACATAACAACAAATCGTAAAATGCAGTCGAAACCCAAGAGAGATCGGACACCTCCTTCTTTGGGTTGAAATGTACTTGAGGATGAGGGAAGGCTTGAGGCTGGAGCAACAGGAGGAGGAGGGAGGGCTCGAGGAGGCGAGCCGGTGAAGGAGAGGACGGATCGGGGCTGGAGCAGCAGATAATAGACTACTTACCATCCATCTTCGCCTATATAAAGAACTTTAGCCGACGAAATTATTTATTTTCGTCGGCTAAACTCTTTTGAAAATTTTGGTTTACCGCCAAAAATTTTGGTTGAAAATTTTAAAAAATTTTCGACTTTAGCCGACGAGTTTTCATATATTTTCGTCGGCTAAAGTCCTTTGAAAATTTTGGTTGACCGCCAAAAAATTTTGGTTGAAAATTCGAAAATTTTTCAACTTTAGCCGACGACTTTTCATATTTTTCGTCGGCTAAAGTCCTTTGAAAATTTCGTCGGCTAAAGGTACCAATTTCGTCGGCTAAAACTTGGAAATTCGTCGGCTAAACCTTTGAAATTCGTCGGCTAAAAGTATTTTTATACATTTGGCATGTTGTGATTGTGATGATCAAACTTGAGAAACAGAAATCCAACCGTCAGATTTGACCATCATGATAAAATAAATGTATGGGAAAAAATTCAACTTGATCCGAAAAGAATAAGGGCTCGATCCGGACGGTCAATCTCGTAAGTCAAACCCCTAAACGCACGGAAAAGGTCGTTCGACCGTCTAAATTACGTATTTTGGCCGGACCTCCAACTGAAAATAGTTTTAAACCGATGACACGCAACAAGTTGTATAAAAATTTTACGCAAAATAACCACCGAATATAGGGCTACTCATAGGGGGAAAAATGAAAAATTGCATTGACCGCAACTATCGGCACCGAATATTTACCGGAATAGTGTGATTTTTCAACCGTGGATGTATTTCAACATTCTCGTCATATATTATCTCATGACTTTTTAGCGTTTGAAGGTTTTACGTATAGTTTGTTTTTGAAACGGAACATTTACATAACACTTGGTAAACAAGTTATACAACATTAGTATGCATGTTGTGATTGTGATGATCAAACTTGAGAAACAGAATTCCGACCGTCAGATCTGACCATCATGATAAAATACATGTATGGGAAAAAATTCAACTTGATCCGAAAAGAATAAGGGCTCGATCCGGACGGTCAATCTCGTAAGTCAAACCCCTAAACTCACGGAAAAGGTCGTTCGACCGTCTAAATTACGTATTTTGGCCGGACCTCCAACTGAAAATAGTTTTAAACCGATGACACGCAACAAGTCGTATAAAAATTTTAACGGTAAATAGGGTTGACCGCAGTTTTAAAAGAAAAAAATCAAACCCTAAAAACAGAAAATTACATAAAAAGCCTAGATCCGACGGTCGGATTGGCCCCGAAAGGAAGTTAGCTTGGATTTGGGCCTGCGGAGCTACTGTCAAAATTTCAGCAATTTCTGACGGACGGATCAAAAGTTACACCCCTTTTTGCGTAGGACTATATTGCATCAAAATTTGTAAATATAAGGCACTTTAGCCGACGAAATTATATTTTTCGTCGGCTAAACTTTTAAAAATTTCGTCGGCTAAAGTCTAAAAATTTCGTCGGCTAAAGTTTTGAAAATTTCGTCGGCTAAAGTCTAAAAATTTCGTCGGCTAAAGTCTAAAAATTTCGTCGGCTAAAGTTTTGAAAATTTCGTCGGCTAAACTTTTGAAATTTTCGTCGGCTAAAGTTAACAGACTATAGCCGACGAAAAAAATTATTTAGCCGACGAAATAAAAATTTCGTCGGCTAAAGTTGATCATAGCCGACGAAGATTTTTAATTAGCCGACGAAGGAAAATTTCGTCGGCTAAAATCCACTTTAGCCGACGAAAAAAAAATTCGTCGGCCTGGTTTTTTTTTTTTCGTCGGCTAAAGCGTTTCTTCTGGTAGTGCTTCTTTGAAAGTGGACAACCCTTCCTCAAAACACCTGCAAACGCTTCTGAAAAATCCACATCCAACCTTAACTCATAGGTTCAGAGCAATTCTAATAGTGAAAAAAAAGAGACAGAAACATAAAAACGAGCGGAAGTTATACTATTGACTATGCCTCATCTCCATATACGTCCAACCTCAACTATGCAATCTTGCAAATTGGGCATTTTTAAAACGAAGAGCCCAGGAGAAAACAATTGGAAACGTTAGAGTGAGTGGACAAAAATAAATTTAAAAGAAATGAGCAATAACATCTTTATGCTTTCCCAAATTAATTCCAAAGAAATCGAATGCATACCTCAAATGAGAAATCATTTATCTCAAAAATATCGAGCCTCTTCAGCTCAAAAATATATATATATCAATATACGTATGTATTTACACATGCACATATTCCCAATATATATTAATAGATTTCAAATAATCTATATATGGCTACTACGCTTGCGTCCAACGCTTACGTCACACCTTAATGCGGTGCTACGTCACCACGTCATTAGGGTGGACAAACATGTGTATAAATGTGTCCATACCCTCTATATGAATTAAACCTCAAATAGGGCTACTACGCTTACGTCCAACGCTCACGTCACACTATAATGCAGTTATATACTATGTCATTAAGGTGGACAAACACATATGACTAGCTAGCATTTATACATACTCTCCTCATAAAAATATTTATAATTTACAGAAAATCCCATTTTCGGTAACTTTCCACAATAGATAAAAATCGTCAATCAAAAATGACGTCAAAGGCTTCAACAAAATAAGTTGCTCAACAATAAACAATTGCATGCCTATTATTTAAAACAAAAGTCCACTCACAACTTAGGCCTAAGGCTGATGTAGATTCGAGACCTCTTTTGCTCGAGCCTCCTCACGTCCTGTTCCAAATGTATAATTAAATTCCCAACCAAAATACAATAATTATACAAAATATGAAAAATTAATTGTGAGCCTTAACCACACTCCTCCTTGCCCAACTTCGCCATTCTGAACTCACTATGATCCAAACTTCACCGAAAAAAAATAACGGCAGCCTTAACACAATCTTCCTCAATCTAAACTACATTAATCTAATGGCCGAATTCTACATTATTAATCTACCAAAATTACCAAACTTTAAAAATTCCCAAACCTATCCTAAACTCCTCCAAAAATTCCAAAATTCGCACAATTAAACTCCCCTCAAGATTACACATTTAAAACTATGAAAATCCCCCTAACAGCGGCGGCCGGTGGCCGACTCCGACGATCTCATTTGCCTAGCTACTAAAATTTGACAGCACCTTCCTCTCAATCTCCTCTACAACTTTCCAAACTAGCATAAACACCAATTCCAAGCCTAACTATGCCAATCGAACGAAAACATTACGAAAAACCCTAGAACTTCCACTCACCGGTTCTCCTCACCTGAAGCAAACTGGACCCAGTCCTTCTAGGGCAAGGCAACTGGGTTGAAGACCTTAAAAACCATATAAGGCTTGCTCGGATTGGTGGCCGGAGGAGGAAGTTCCGGCGACGGAGAGCTTTGAGCAGTCGAATCTTTAGGGCTTGATTTCTCTCTCACAGCAGCACTAGGGAGGCTACCATCGGTCCTGGCCGACCGTTTGAGACCAGTGGGGTGACCTATGGTGGCCGGACGACGGCGGACGGGCGAGAAGAAAATCTGGCATGGAGAGGGCTTGGGGAGAGAGAGTCGGGAGGAAGAGAGAGAAGTGAGGGGAGAGTTATGTTGGGCTTTCCAACCGGTCATAACCCAATAACAACAAAACCCAACTCCAAAATTAACACCCCAAAATAATATCCCAATAAAAATTACATTTTACTAGCCAAAATTTACTATTTTTACCATCGTTACATTTTTCTCCTACGAATAATTCATTCGAAATAATCGTCCCCTAAAACCTCTCTGGGAACCAATTAAACTATAAACTCATTGACGAAGACGGTAAAACTCTTATTAACACCATACTAGTAAATAAAGTAAAAATTTAAGAGTCGGAGCGTGACAGTTAACCTTAAAAGAGCTAGACTGTGGAAATGTACAATCACAAACCTAAACACACAAGGAAATCTAGGCTTATGATGAGTATATGCAATATGCAGTAGTGATTTGATTTTAGGTTTTTGAAGTTGTGAATTAAACTTAACTAAATGATCAAATGTAAACTAAATTGCTCTAAACTAAACTAAGTCTAATGAATAGTATTAGGATTTGAATTGTCCACCACTAATCTCTCTTGCAAGTATTGGTGCAAATTAATATGAATGATGCTAAGCTAATCAATCAATTTCTCTCCTTGCATCCCTCTCGGGTATGATAAGGGACATATCTGCTCCTTTTGTGGTATCAAGCAACCCCTCTCAGATGTAGTTCTTAACTACTTAAGTCATGTATTTTAATTCGGTTAAGCATCTAATGCATTATCAGAAATACATAAAATTTGGAGATAAAAAAATTATACAAACCAACCAACCTTACCTTCAACTTTATGGGTTCAAGTTTCCTTCAATACCCAACTTGCTTTGCTTCCTTATAAATAAAACGAAGAAGATATAAGAGAATGAAAGAGAGAAACAGATGGTAAAGAAGATGCTGTAACAAGACTCTCGAGAAGGAGAGGTTTTTGTCGATAGTGCTGAGGATGAGAGGCTTAATTAGATAAAGATAGCAGAAGAAGGCTAGAAATGTTAGTTTATTTAAAATGGTTAATGCAAATGTAATATAATAATGTTTAAATTAGACAGTTTGATCGGAGGAGAACAATGTTAGTTTTGACAATTCCACCTCATATGTCAAATTCAAATTTGACATTTTTTTTGCCTCATCGATATCCATTGGTGATGCTATGCAAACTAAAAACTCAATCAACCTCACAAGAAATTAAGCAATGCACAACCCCAGTTTGATTCTTGAAATACGAGCACTTTGGGGCTCTGATGGAAAATAAAATAGGATAGAGTAAAACAGAGTGAAATTGTGCTTTTTACATAACACACTGGGGATTGAACGATTTCAGACTCTTCATCAACCGGATAAAAGAGGCCACTGCCGTCACTGGTTAAGAAGAACACGCTTAGCAGTTAGCTCTCACGTTAGAACAAGGCAGACAGTTGCTGGATGATTTTGAATCGATGAGCAATTGCAATTTGCAAGTTTGGGCGCCGTGAGACATGGTTTTGGTGCCAGGCTCCAAGCACTGAACTATAAACTTGGATGTGAGATTGAGATTTTCATATGACATATTACAGAGATTACTCTGTAAGCGAATCTAATCACCATAAGAAGAGGGTATAAGGAAACTGCAGAAGATAAACACTCTATATGCACTATCACTGAAGTGTGAAGTGTCAAGTGGTGGCACGGTATTGGGGGTGAGTTGAGGAGCTTCCTCAACAACACATTCATTTCAAACAAAGGAACATTCCTCCCCCGATATTTAAGAGATTTCAGAACCTTCAGCTAATCATGCAGAGGCAACGACAAGCATACGTGGCTTCTCCAGTGATAACGATTCTGATGGATCTACCTCTCTTGAAAAAAAGGATCATCAATAAAATTACCTCAATGCATGGGTGCCTACTAGTGGATGCAAATTGTGGTCCTCAACTTCATTTGCAATGTGTCAAACTGTGCATCACTGTAGAAGGCGTAAGACGGCTGATCCTTCTACTGGACGCATTTGGAGCATACGGTTTGGAGTTTCTTACGAAAGATTTGCTAGGGCCACTTGAAGTGGTTCTTGGGTTTACTATCTGCAAGCAAATCGAAATATCTGAACAAGCGGAAATAGTACACAAGGAAACAGAAGAGAAAGTCCAAGCTATTAATTAGAAATGCAAATTAACATCTCTTAAAGCTCTCCTACCGAGTTTTGTAGAGGCGCTATTCGTTGCAAACAAGAAAAAGACGAAGGAGGAGCTCGCCGAAAATGATGAAGGACTATCATCCGCTTTTACTTCCCCTTCTGGTTCGAAACCGGCTTTACCTCAATCTTTTGACTAACCTTTATATTTTAGCTCCTACAAGTTACAACTCAATAGTCAAAAATCAAAACTAGTTACAAGAATATTTAGTATATTGTTTGTTTCACCAATACTCTACCAACTTCACATATTACAAAATTATCAACGAGGAAAATTAGAAGCTACATAATCTGAAAGAAGAGTAAAGGGTTGAGATACATGATTGAAAGAACTTAAAAGAAGGAACAAAATAGGACCATGGAATCCAAGTGGGACGTATAAGTTATTCTTGAGTTGTGGAACATAAAAGAAGGAACAAAAGCTACATGAAAGGAGGTTATTGCCTTTATCTTGAAGAACATCAAGACACTATCAAACGAAAGAGAACACATGAGTAGGCAACAACACACATAGGAACATGGAATTTGAAGTATACATGATTGTAAAACTGCGACTGTTTTAGTGGAAGGCATGATCATGTTTCTTTGAAGCTGTATTGCATGTTTGAATTTCCTTATGCGGATCTAAAGACATGTACTTTGTTTGCGTTGAACCTAACAAGTTTTATGGGGATATTATGTGACAACAATTTTAGTATCAAAACTTCACATATTCCACGATAGCAAAAAAATATTACATTTGTGAGTTGAATTATAAATTTATGCTGACAAGTTTTTGTCATAAATAACAAGTCAACTTTTATGTTTTTAACATGTAGATCTCACGTAATAGTTCGCTCAAGTGGGGCTGACAAAAGAACCATTACCTAAGTAAAAACATCATTTTAAGCTTTTAAGCCCATCCAGAAGAGCCCTAACCAATCCCATGAAAATTTAAAGGCGCCGGAAGAGGGGGCTAAGTGGCAACATCCTTTCCCTAACAAAAGAGAGAGGTCCTTAGCAACCCCATCAATTTTAACAATATAATAAAAGAAATTACAAATTGCAAGAAAAAAAAATTAAATTTAACAAAAAATAAAACAGAGACCCAAACAAAAACTCTCAGCCCCAACCAAGGAATCCCAACATCAAAGGGCCTAAATCTAAAGAAAATCCTAACCACTTGGGCCCAAAACCAAAACATTAGAATTACTTAGGGCACCCATTGGAGAGGGCACCCCAAGCCAGAAGCCGTAGCCTGCAATGCTGCCACTACACTCAAGCAAACCACCACGAACAACCGCACCCAACCGCTTGCCACCTGGTCAATGACCAAATCCCCATCACTAGCCAAAGCCCAGCTTCAACCTTGAGCACAAACCACAACAACGCACCACACTGCATGACTTTCGCCACGATCTCCACTTGCAACACCGCCTAAACCAAAAACGTAAAATGAAGATAGAGCCAACCCTCCCTCCAACGTCTGCCGCCATAACCCTTGACCTGCCTCGGTCCCAGCTCCATCTTTCAAAACTCCGCCAGCATTTCAAACCGAAGCCCAAAATCTTCCACCTCGTCGTGGACACAAGCTTGGTCCACTGCCGCTGGAATCAGAAAAGAACCCGGCTCCAGGAGACGTCAGCAGCCCCCATCAACGAATTTGACCAAGGGAAGCACCACGAACTTGGAAATCGTTCCCATCTTACTGTCACAAGCTTCCTTTTTCCTAAGTTTCTCGTGCGGCCTTAGCACTTCTTTTATGCTAAGTCAGTCTTCCTCACGCCAACGCTTTGGTTAGAACACTGAAGCGAAGGAAGAAGATCTTTTAGAAGAGAGAACTTGTATTAAACTAAGAACACTTTACAAAGCTTTACAAGTGAGCTAGATTGCTATTCAACTCTCTATCTCTCAAATGGGAGGGGTGCCTCCCTATTTATAGGCATCCTTCCCCCCTGCCTAAGTTCTAGACTTTTCTAGGACATTATAAGTATAGAGGGTTCTAAAGTGTTCTATACAACTCTAAGTATTTCCTTGAGTATGCTAGAGACTTCCGGAGTGGTCTTGTGTCTTGAGCCTCTCTAGAGTTCTAGAGAGTTCCGGAGTGTCCTAGAAACTCTCTAAGGTTCTAGAGAGTTCTAGAGTTTCCCGAATGCTTCCCAATCCTTCCGGATGCTTCCAAGACCTTCCATAATATTCCGGATGCTTCTAGGATGCTCATGTGCTCTCCAAAACCTTCCTTGAGCTAAGCTTGCATCAAAATGCTCAAGGAAACTCCTCTTTAATTTGGCGGGGTGTAACACTCTCCCCCACCTAAGCATGCGATGCTCTCATCGCGCCTTCGTTGTAGCGCTGGATTTTGTCTTTGAATTGCCATAATATGTCCTCGGACTCCCAGCTGGCTTCCGTATCGGGTAGACCTATCCATTTGATGAGATACTCTTTATAACTTGGCACACCTCAACGATGGATGACTCGGTCCGCGAGTATCTCATCAACTTCTTTGTCGAAAGAAGTGATAGCTGTTGTTGGTGCCCGATGTGAAACTCCCCTTGATGGGTCTTCCGCGTCTTCATGAAAAGGCTTTAACATGCTCACGTGGAAGACCGGATGAATCTTCAACTTGGGCGGGAGGTGAAGCTTATATGAAACTTTGCCAATGCGTTTGATAACTTCAAACGACCCTTCATACTTGCGTACCAAGCCCTTATACACCTTCCTAAAGGACTTGAATTATTGCGGCAAGAGTTTCACGAGTACAAAGTCTCCTTCTTTGAACTCCACATGCCTCCTCTTCTTGTCCACCCACTTCTTCATCCTTGTGGTAGCCTTGTGTAAAGCCGCTCGAGCTAACTCTGTTTGCTCATACCATGACTTGGCAAACTTGAATACGGCTGGGCTATTCCCTTCATAGTGAGTGGCAAGGGATAGAAGGGTCATCGGCTGCTGTCCCAAAACGATCTCAAAATGACTCTTGTTGGTGGCCTCGCTTTGTTGCAAGTTATAGGAAAACTGTGCAACATCAAGGAGCTAGACCCAGTCCTTTTGGTTGGCACTCACATAGTGCCGCAGGTACAACTCCAAAAAAGCATTGACGTGCTCCGTCTGACCGTCGCTTTGTGGATGAAAGTTTGTTGAAAAGTTCAAGTCCGACCCAAGCATCTTGAACAGCTCCGTCCAAAATCTCCCAGTGAAGCGTGGGTCTCTATCGCTGACAATGTTCTTCAGAACTCCCCAGAGTTTGACTACGTTACGTAGGAATAGCCTCGTTGTTTCCTCCGCAGTGCAGTCAGTTGATGCGGCCATGAAGGTTACTTGCTGAATCGGTCCACCACGACTATGATGCTTCCAAACCCTTCAGACTTTGATAGACAAGTGATGAAATACATAGATACGCTTTCCTATGGTCTCTCGGGAATGGGTAAGGGGTCAAGCAAGCCCTCCGGCTGCTGTTGTACCACCTTGTCTTGTTGACAAACAAGACATGTCCTCACTTACTCTTCGACCCCATCTCGCATCTTTGGCTAGTAGTATGTGGACTTTAAGAGGGCAAATGTGCGCCTTATACCAGGGTGGTCAGCCCATAAGGAATCATGACATTCCTTAATTAGCTCCCTCCTTAGGTTGCCCCACTTTGGTACATAGATGCGGCGGCCCTTGGTGTAGTGGAGATCTTCATCTAACCAAAACCTTCGCGTTTTGCCTTCCCTTATTAAGGCAATAATGCTTTGAGCTTGTGGATCCGCCTTGATTCCTTCTTTGATCTTGCTCAATAGAGGGCTAGTGCCTTGGGAGATGCTTGCAAACTCCGCCTTTCTGCTTAACGCGTCGGCTACCACGTTCACCCTTCCCGGCTTATACTCTATGACATAGTCAAATTCGGCCAGGAAGTCATGCCATCTAGCTTGCTTCAGACTTAGCTTTTTCTGAGTCTGGAAGTAGCTTGTTGCAACATTTTCGGTCATGATGACGAACTTTGTCCCAAGCAAGTAGTGTCGCCACACTCTAAGACAATGGATGATGGCAGTCATCTCCTTCTCTTGCACCGTGTAGCGTTGCTCCGTTTCATTGAGCTTCCGACTCTCGTAAGCAATCAGATGCCCATCTTGCATGAGTATTCCATCAATAGCAAAGTCAAAAGCATCAGTGTGTACCTCGTATGGCTTAGTGTGGTCAGGTAACCTGAGTAGAGGCTCCTCGCATATCGCCTTCTTCAAGTCCTCAAAGGCTTCTTGACACTTTGTTGTCCAATCCCATGCCTTGTTTTTCTTGAGAAGGTCGGTTAATGGAGCGGCCCTTGCCGAATAGCTCTTAATGAAGCGGCGGTAGTAGTTCACTAACCCAAGAAAAGACCTCAACTAGTGTACCTTGGTGGGTGGCTCCCATTCTTGGATGGCATGCACTTTGCAATCCTCCATCATTAGCTTGCCTTCCTTGATCTTGTGTCCCAAGAACAACACCTCCGGCTTAGCAAAGGAGCACTTCTCCTTTTTAATATATAGCTTGTTCTCCCGTAGCACCCTGAACACTTCCCTCAAAGTGCTCTATATGCTCCTCCAGGGTTCTGCTATACACCACTATGTCGTCCAAGTAGACGACCACAAACCGATCAAGGTAGGAGTGGAATAACTTGTTCATCAAGGTGCAGAAAGTTGCTGGTGCATTAGTTAGACCAAAGGGCATAACCAAGAACTTGTAAGACCCGTACCTTATGACACACGCGATCTTCGGTTCGTATCCCTCGGCTATGCGCACTTGATAATATCCCGAAGGAAGGTCTAACTTTAAGAAGTAGCATGCATAACCCAATTGATCGAATAGATCAGCAATAAGAGGAATGGGGTACTTGTTCTTTACCGACCTTGTTGAGCGCCCGATAGTCGATGCACATGCTTAGAGAGCCATCCTTCTTCTTCTGGAACAATACCGGGGCACCAAACTGGGCCTTTGAAGGTCTAATGAATCCGGCGTCTAAAATCTCCTTCAATTGCCTCCTTAGTTCCGCTAACTCGGGAGGCTTGGTACCTGGTTCTAGCTCTATCTCGTGGTCTATTTCTCTCATTGGGGGTAGCTTCTTGGGCAGCTCAGCTAGTGAAACATCTTTGAACTCCTCGAGAACTGCTGCTACCTCCTTGGGCATGTCATCTTGGGGTCTTGGCTCATGATCATCGAAATCGCTAAGGATGGCCAAGTAGCTCTCCTCTTCCCTTTTGATGCCTTTCTTGAATTGCAACACCGACAACACCTTCAAGTCTTGCTTTGTGTCTCTAGTTGTTGGCACTACACAAGCCTTGTCGCCTTCTGTTATGCATAAGCTATTGGCAAATGGCACCGAGATTGCCTTGACTTGATCATGTAATTCCAACCCTAGGGCGACTTTGAAGTCATCCATTGGAACATTCGAGAAGTCTAGGTTCCCACACCATGCTCCCACGGTGGTCTTGACTCCTCGAACTACGCCATGAATGGGTCGAGCTGGTGAATTGACTGCCTTGATGGAGCCTCCTCCATTGTTTCCCTTAAGGCCTAGCCTTTGGGCCTCTTCAACCTAGATGAAGTTGTGGGTTGCACCCGTGTCGAGCATCGCCGTTGTTGGCTTCCCACCTATATATGGTGACATTGACGAAGAGTAAACCATTGGCTTGGATCTTAAGTGTAGATCGGATCACATTCAACAGCTGCATAGACCCCACATGTGCACCACCATTGTCACCCTCGGCTTACATCTCACTTTGATGACTTCCCAAGAGTGCACTTAGAGCTCTCTTTTGTGGGAAATCTCTAGCCCAATGCGGACCATCGCAAAGGAAACACTTGTTGTTGGTTTTACTCGAGCTCCTTGTCTCCTTCTACTTGCCCTTGTCCTTGCTCCTTGCCGAGTAGTTGTCTTAACGGGGCTCGTCTTTGCGTTGGCCTTTGTCTCCCCCACCTTTGGCATAACTACTCTTCTTTTTCTTCGGCTCGCCGGTGGACTCCTTTGGACTAGTATAGTCGATTAGGCTTTCGGCCACGGCTATGGCGGTATTAAGGTCTTGCACCCACGTCGCCTTAGCTCGGTCTTAGCCCATGGTTGGAGACCATCCATAAAATTGAAGAGAGCATCCTTGTCGGGCAAATCGGGAATCTCAAGCACTAAGCTGGTAAAATCCTTAATATAGTCCCGAATAGACCCCGAGTGCTTGAGCCTTCGCAAGCGAGCTCTTGTCTTATCCTCAGCATTCTCCGGATAAAATTGTCTTTTGAGCTCCTTTGTAAAGTCAGCAATGGTTCACATACCTTTTTCGACATCTGCTCGCATTCTCCTCCACCATAGCATGACAGTGTCGGTGAGGTAGAGAGCCGCGGTCCTAATCTTGGCATCCTCCTCGGTGATGCCTACGGCTCCAAAGTATTGGTCTAGCCCCCATAAGAAGTTGTCCACTTCGCGAGCGTTGCGCGATCCCTCGAAACTTTTAGGCTTTGGCACCTCGATGCGCTTAGCCTCCACAATACTGCTAGTGTCGGCTCCCGTAGCCAATACGCGCTTGCATAGGACCAAGCATCCATGCATCTCCTCAATGCGTGCAAGCATGCTATTCAACTCCTTCTCATGGACTTGAGCCTCTCTAGAGTTCTAGAGAGTTTCGGAGTGTCCTAGAAAATCTCTAAGGTTCTAGAGAGTTCTAGAGTTGCCTGAATGCTTCCTGATCATTCCGGATGCTTTCAAGACCTTCCATAATATTCTGTATGCTTCTAGAATGCTTGTGTGCTCTCCAAAACCTTCCTTGAGCTAAGCTTGCATCAAAATACACAAGGAAACTCCTCTTTAATTTGGCGGGGTGTGACATTATGCTCGCAATAGCCAAGTACCACAAGATATAGTAGAAAGAAGAGAAGATACCTCAAACGAGGTTCACATATTTTCTTGAATAACAAGTCTACCCTTGTACGTATTGATCAGACCTAGAGTACACATAATGGAGCAATGTATTTAATCACTAAATGAGTAGACTTGGTATACATTGCCCGTTTAAAAAGCCTGGAGCGAAGCTTCAGAGCAATTGCAGCGGTAGTGCAATTTGCTAAGGCAAAGGCTGGGACCCACACAATCGGCAAAAAAACTCAATGCACAGTTTATATTTAGCCCGACCAATTGATGGGCCCCGTGTCAGAAAAATTGCATCCGCAATTTGAAGGGCGATTATCAGAGCAATTGCAACCGTAGTCAAAAGGTAATTGCTGATTTGCCGATTGAATTGTCCTTGTTAATTCACTATTCATCCCAAATTAGCAATTGACTATCCTTTATTAATGAACCCGTTGAAGGCAATTTACATGTTAATTCATTATTATATTTTAATTTTGAATAACTTATTTATTGAAAATGTTAAACTTATAATTTGATTAATTAATAATGTGATTAATCGTATAATAATCATTATTCTTAAACAGATTATTAATTAATGTTTTAATAAATTATCAAATATCTTATGATTTCTGATAAGATATTCATCCAATCTTCACTTGACACGTGTCAACTTTAGATATCGTTGTCTTCTAGAAATATATCTCGGATATTTGATAAGATTTTCAACTTATCTTTACGTGACACGTGTACTTATCCGAAACTTTTTATCTCCAAAATTATTGATAAATAACCTTCAGACTTCATTCTCTACTCACACATTTCCTCTCATTCTACCTTCATCTCTTTTGAAATATCATCACTCATCTCATTCTCCTTTTTTGATGAATTATACATGTGGTTGCTAGAAAGGGATCGTGAAAATATGGAGGAGTTTGAGCGAATTCAAGCTACAAACTCTCAAACGGTTGCATTGGTGGCGTAATATCAACTGGAACAGACACCTAGAGGGCATGGTTCATGACCTGGTCTTGCGCCAAATGTGGAGAGGCACAGAGAAGTCCGAGGCCAATTCCTCCTGCAGGATTATTTTGTTGAACGTCCAGTGTACGACGAAGCGAGCTTTCAGACGCGGTACCGAATGCATAAACATGTCTTCCAAAGCATAATGGAGGATCTTTGCAACCACGACAGTTTTTAGAGGCAAAAACCAGATGCCACTGGAAAAATGAGATTGCTTCTTGAACAAAAGATGACAGGTGCCCTGAGAATGCTTGCGTACGGTGCAGCTGCTGATCAATGTGATGAAATCACTCGGATGAGAACTTCTACAACACTGAAATGTCTGAATAAATTTTGTAGACACATCAAGTTTCTGTACGGTGAGTGGTTCCTTCGTCCTCCCAATTCTACTCACTTATATAGGCTTCTCAATAGAAGACAACGTCGCGGGTTTCCAGGCATGATTAGGAGCATCGATTGCATGCATTTGGAGTGGAAGAACTGCCCAACCGGCTGGGTTGGAGCTTACTCGGGTCATAAGGGAAGACCAACTATAATTCTGGAAGCAGTGGCGTCTTACGACAACATAAATGACACGCTTTCTTCGGAACTCCTGGAACACAAAATGACCTCAACGTTCTTGGTGCGTCTAATGTGTTCGAGCGTGTCATCGGTGGAACTGCTCATCAGGTTCACTTTGAGGTCAACAACAAAAGGTACACCAATGGTTACTACCTTGCTGATGGAATTTACCCTAGGTGGTCTACTTTTGTCAAACCAATATCGAACCCCATAACAGAACATGAGAAGCACTTTTGCAAAAAACAAGAGGCTTACCACAAAGACATGGAGTGGTGCTTTGGTATCATCCAATCACGATGAGCGATATTGCGTCACTGTGCTAGGTTGTTTAAACTAGAAAATCTTCGAGCCATCATGATAAGTTGTATCATTCTTCATAACATGATTGTGGAAGATGAATTTGTCGAAGAAGAATTTATGGAGCCTGAAGAAGATGATTTAATGAATCCATCCATGACAACTGTCTACGATCGACCTGTGGATCCAGATACTGGATAACCTATTCAGTTCAAACCAGTGGGGAGAGATGGACAACATCTTCTTGCATTTAGGGATCGCGAATTTCAAGTAGAGTCTGTCTACCTCCACAAATGTCTACAAGATGATTTGGTGAGGCATAATTGGAAACATGGATGACAACTGAGTATGAACCACCACAATCGAGTAATGATATTTAAATAAATTGTGGTTTGTAATTTTAATTAATGTACTCTCTGTTTGTGTGCTTTATTAATAAGTTTGGTTTTATTTGTAATCTTTTTTGACGTTTATTTATGTTTAATAATAAACCTTTGGTTTGACATACTTGTTATTATTAATGTTGTTGAGTTTATTTATTACTTTATTAATGCATAGACTTTTATTTCATGAAATTACAATTACATAAGCAGAATATAAATTACATAATTTCCTAAAAACATTTTATTATCGGAAAATATAACTAATCAAACTCAGGTGTGTAGCAATCACTACTACCATCATCAAACAAAGTTTTTGCTATAACACTTCTCTTCCTTTGTTTTCACCAACGCTTTTCATCTGGAGACATATTACTAGTATCCTTGCCCATAATTCTTGCATCCTCTTTCGCCTCTTCTAATTCCATAACCCTCTTTGAGTGAGCGGCAATTTCTTCATTTCTTTGCCTCACTAGCTCAACAGAAGCTTGCGTTGACTCGGCCATGGATTGAATAGAAAGAGCCAAACTTGAAGCAACATATCTTGCACTTTCTTTCCTTTCCTCATTGCTTCTTTGGCTCTCTTTTGTCCCATTGGTCTCAGCAAAGAGCTAGGTGGTGTCTCCATAACTTCATCATCATCCAAGTCAATTGGAGACTCGTTTTCGGAGGCAATATGTGTTAGAAATGATTCTGGTGCTCTTTTTTTGCTTGACGGATCAACAAAATAAGGGTGGTGCTTAACTTTCTCCCAACAAGTCCACTTATCAAATTCTTTGGGATGATGTTTCATGTAGATAGATTGTGCTTGATTCATCTAAAGAAGAAGAATAAATCAATTAAAATCTACCGATATAATTTAAATATTTGTTAGGGATAAATTTGACTTATATAACAATAATGTTACAATTAATAATATAGAGAAGAAAAAAAAAACCTGGTCCATCATGTTATGGCCGCTCGCTATATTATTACGGGATTGAAGTTGTGCATTGTGCCAATCTTTGAGCATCTTTTTCAAATGACGAAATTGAGATTGAAGAGCACTAGGGCTTCGACTTGTTGGAGGACCACGTCAATTTTCCACATAACTAATCATTATGTCACGTCCCATAATTTCTGAGTACCATCTGTCCTGCCCTGCCCTCCTCAAGGATTGTCCGCTTATGAATTATGATAAGATGTTAAGGCAAAAGCAAGGCTGGTACGGTATTCTTGCAATTATCTCTCTAAAGATGTATATCACCATGAAACCGGCCACTCCAAATCTTGTGTTTGTAAGAGAAGTTAAGCTCTCATCTTGCTTTCCAAGTCCTTCAAATGAGTGAAATCCACTGTTCACTAGTTCCGGCTAGCTCTCGTCTTCATTAGTTCCGGCTACCGGTGACCCTTGGTCGTTTTGCTTTCCAAATTCAAGTTCGCTAATTTGATTGAAGAAAATATGTTTGTTGTAATTAATATTTGGGATCTAAATGAAGAATGCTCGCTGAACAATTATCTATAACATTTAGACTCCTGTTTGGTGCAGCTAGTGGAGTCACCCTAGCTAGTATGCTACCTTTTTGTTAGAATGAACATCCAAATCTGTGCTCTACGTTAACTACATTAATAAACTATAATCGAATGGAATTGAATCCCGTTGTGCACATATATGAAATAAACATATAGCTGATACTCAATGCGAATACCTGAACAACTTTTATCGGCTTAAGAAAAACTTACATTCTTATTTGAAAATTTCAGAAATTGTGTAAAATAAGGAGGAAAATTTCTCAGTACCAAATTCTAATGCAATTGAATAAAACTCGCTCAAAATTCTTGTGTCACAGTCCCCAACTGGATCCCAAGCGTCGTCGTCTATGGATGTGAAGGCTTTGGCAGGCCTAACACTGTTTCAAGCTCCAGCAGTTGTTTCTTAAAACCAAGATTAGGATCTGCCTCTCGTCTTTTGCTCTGCACATGTTTAAGAGCTTCAGATAGACTCATACGATGCTTTTTCATCAGATAAGATAGCACAATAGTCGCACTTCTCGATTTTCCTGAAAAGCAATGAACCAACACACCACCCCCAGATGTTTTAGCTTCTTCGATATAATCGAAACACTCATCAAAGTGTTGTTGCAGGTCTGTGGTTCTTCTGTCTTCAACTTCCACAACCTTATACACAAAATCGTTTGGATATTTAGGTGGCAAAGAATCGGCGACAGTTAGAATGTGTGTGACGTTCAAGTTTTTCAGCTCTTCCTTGTTGTTTGCAGCTCCAACAGAACCCAAGAAGAGACCTTCTTCAATTTGGCATGGAATATTGTCCTCCCTACACAGTCTCTCCTTCATAGATTGCAATACAGCTACAGCTTGGTTCATCAGTTCATCGCCCCTCAGATGCACCATTGCAAAATTAATCCCTTTAAATAATACGTATGAACAATACCTCTCAAAGATTTATATATAAGCTCAGTCCTTTAAAAATCCAATTGGCTGTAGGAAACCTATTCAAATTGTGATTCTACTTACCATATGTAATTAGGATATTTTTATATAATCGTTAAAAAAAAATTGATGAAGGATAAAGTGTAGAAACAAAGATAACAAAAAAATCATCAATCTTATTCATTGATAGTTCTTTATATGGAGAATTATAAAGTACCAATATGGTAATGATAATTAATACATAGTTCTATTTTAACTACATATCCTGATGGCATAAGAACAAGACACACATATGGAATATCCTAGAACAAAAAAGATATTCTTATATAAGTAATATTCTACTTTAATTCGGGTTTACTGCTTACCTTATGCAATAATTAGGTTTATTATTTGCCCTAGAACTAGGGTTACTGCAATAATAATTAGGTTTATTACTTGCCCTAGAACTATGGTTATTTACTTTCTTGATACTCTATAAAGAGTCGATCGGCCTCTCATCCTTCTGCCTCTTCAAGATCAATCAAGGACTGACGAAACAACCCTGCAGTCCACCAAACTAAGAAGTAGAAAACCAAATTGGTCCGAACTTCCTATTGACCCTTCTGAAACTATCTTATCAAAACTGACCCCAAAATCCATACTACGATTTAAGGCAGTTTGTCCTTCATGGAAAAGGGCAGTCGAATTCATCCTGAGGTCATCATCATTCACTTGTGCAAAAGAACCACCTTGGCACCTCCTTCCCCAGCAAGATGGTCACTGTGGGTTTCGTTTTAACAGTCTTGAAGGAAAGACTAACAACTTGAACAAGAACATTCCTGAAGAACTAGGTCATCGTGTTTGCCTCGGTTCTGATCAAGGCTGGCTGATCCTTGTCTTGCAGAAGATGAACTTTTCAAAGCTTCTGCTCTTTAATCCCTTATCTGGTACACAACTTCTACTTCCACCTCTCAGAAGTTTCCCAGATATACTTTACATTGCTCATTACCATGATGAAGACTCGTCTAAAATCAAAAGCGAAGTACATATCAAAATCACCAATCCGGATCCTACAACACCACCACGATCGTTCTGTTTAGAAATTAGATTAGCAGAAGATATTAGGACAAAGTTTAGAACCACAGCAGTAATTATGTCCTCTAGGCCAATTCTCAACAGCAACAACAAAAGAAGCAGCAGCATTGGGGTGTTTGTATTGTACAGATATGTGACGCAGATGACGCGTGGTTATTCTCTCGCGTTCTGTACGACTGCAGATGATAAGTGGACAAAACTTAATGAACAAAGAGCATACCGAGATATTACGAGCTATGAGAATCAGCTTTATGCTTTGTGTTGTGATCACCAAGATACTACGAGCTTTGTGAATGCTTTGTGTTGTGATCAGTCTAGAGTTCAAGTATGGGATTTCGTGAGTTCCTTTCCTGTCAAAAAATTGGAAATCAAAGTGGACGCGTCGTCTATAGTATTAGGCATCACCCAAACGAACTGGCTCCGTACTATTCCTTACATAATCGATCAAAACAGGCGTCGATGATCTTTTCCTGGTCGTTGGGCTCTTAGATCTTAGTTTCATGGAACCAACTGTGTTCCATATTTATAAACGGGATTCCAATGATAGATGGATGGCGGTCGACTCCATTGGCGATCATGCTTTGGTTTTGGGTTTGATCAGACAGTCTATATCGATTTCTTCAAAAGATTTACCAGAATATGATCAGAATTCAATCTACTTTACTCTTCCATTCAAAGTTAAAAACCAACCCCCATTCTATCGTTATGGTTTGTTTAGGTGGAGAAACAATGTCGAAGAAGTCTCTGTTGGTAAAATGCCGCTTGATATGTATAGCATCTTGTTTGTTCCAAACCCTTTTTCACGTATCTAGGGTTCTACTGCTTATGTATGAAGATCATGATTTATGTTGAAGGCTATATAGAGATTGAAAATCTTACTTTTGGTTAGAGTTCCTATATACTTTCAGTCTTTCATATATGTTAAGTGGAAAAACTATGTTACTTATCTTTTGATCTCGTTATTTCCATTAGAATTTGTTCAATCATAATCTAGAATCCTGCCCTTTAAAAAAAAAAAACGCCTATTTTAAGATGCTGCCAAAAAAAGGAGTTAATTGCCATTCTTCATTTTCAGTTCATCTTTTTAAAAGTTTTAACTGTTTAATCCGTACCCAACTATCCAAGTGCTAATCCAAAAGCCTTCGGCTCAAGGTGGGGGGAGGTCTCAGCGATAAGTCGATAACTATTTCTTCCCGTCCCCAGAGCTCTCTGAACTATCATTATTCTGGAGAAAACATATCTTATAGTTTTGCAGGCTCTCCGTGTCGGCAGCCATATGCATTCATCATCTGGCTTCTCTAGGCGTAGCTTGGAGTTTAGGATACTACAGTTATTTTCAGTTGAGGTTAACCTAATTCCTTCTTGCAATCTCGCTGAATTGTATGCACCATAGTTTAGGTGTGTTTCATGCAAACAAGTGAAAAAACTCTCGTGTTCTGAATTCAAACTGTAAATGATAGTTATTCTACCGTTGTTCTCAACTCTTCTGTGGCATATACTAGTGTGTTATGTTTCCTTGTGGATTTACTATTGTAATTAAGAACCTTTGATTTTTTAGAAAGGGATGTCAAGCCTTATATTAATAGATCTATGCTATTAACCCTAAGATTATTAAGCTCATCATGTAACTAGTAACCAACATTTTTTTTTAAAACCTCGATGAAATGAGAGTAATTTATTAAAAAGAGAAAAAAAAAATGAATACACCATAGTAAGAGGGATCTAACTCCACTCCTAACAAAAACAAGAAACAAACATATGACTCGTAACAAAACAACAAAAATTAACAGAAACGAAAGGTGGGAAACCCCAACTAATCGTTATTACAAAAAGAAATAACAAAATTTGGTGACAAGTCCCATCACGTCAGACCTAACTTTATCCATTCATTTACCAATGCATCTACAATTCTGTTCTCCTCTCGAAATATATGAGAATAGTGAAAATTCATCTAAGAAATTCGGTACAAGCAATTGCTCCACTCTACACTTAGTTATCAAGGCACTAAAGTGGGAGAGCGAAGGAAACTAAGAAGAATCTAACTAGTAACCAACATCTTAGAAGAATCTAACTTGTTCAAATTCGCCCGGAACCACCCTACACAGAGGGGTCCCCCAGGTGGAGGACCAGACCCAAACAGACTAGGACCAGTGATAAACTCTAGCAGCCTAGCTTTCATGCGGCCCGTCTTAAGCCTGAATCCACTTGCTACACATCATACAACCGCCACCGCAGACAGTTGCCGTCATCCCTTGTACACCGCTATCGTGCTAAGCGCTCCCCCAAGAGTTCCCGATCCTAGCGAGGCCGTGATCTCCCCCGTGAAGCCGAACCATGATAACACCTGTAGACAAGCGGAGATCGCCGCCATGGCCGACACGATGGCAAGGAATTAAGCCGATCCAAGAGAACCAGGTCCAACTCCCACCACCACAGCTTCGATCCCAGCCGCAATCCCCATCCTCGTCAAGCCTAGCACCTAGATAACCACCAGCCCACACAGCTACCTCGGGATTCGAAATCCCCATGCACTGCATGTGACAACCGCAGCCAGCAGACCAAAAACAATTAGAAGAGAGGGAAGCACTCTTCAAAAACAATCAGAAGAGAGAGAATCACTCTCTTCAATTGCCGTTGCCAGCCTGAGCATAGAGGAGAAGCCTCCATCCGTCGCCGCCGACCCAAAGAGGAACCAGAGAAAACAGAGAGAGAGAGCATCCTAAACATTTTTTTTCTGGTTAGTATATTTTCCTAGAGGTCTTTTATTTTCATGTAATTAAGAACCTTAACAGAGACATCTATATGAAATATACAAGCTTCTAGTAATTGATATTTCCATGTTATGTATGCTGGTTTTAAGAGTTTAGCTGCTTTGCTCTACTGATAATTGGACATTAGAATTCAACTGTCCATTTCATCTCTACTATGACCTGGGTAGGAATACTGGAAAGCAGATGGAAAACACAAAACAGTTCAGATTTAACAGGCGAAGTAAAGGCTTGCGTATCGAATTATGTACTAGACAATTTACACTGTCAGAAATCTCTGATCTGATAAGAAATATGCCACAGCTCTTTTGGGTTTTCTACAAACCTACGTTGTAGAATGAACACACAAGATTTAACTTCAAAGGTAGTTCTTGAATGGAAGTTTCCAAGTGCTGATCATTATCCAAACACCCAATTTTCAAGAACATGTACCAATGAAAAAAGATTGAACTTTAATATGCACAAGAAGCCTAAAAACTTTAATTCATCAATGCTCAAAACACCAAACAAGTGGGTATTCGGATCTCTTAAACAAACAAACTAGAAAGATTTGAACTTCACAATAGACAAATAGACAATACACAAACAGATGAACCAGTTGCTCAAGCATCTGATACCTCTCGAAAAGGAATAGAGACCTTGCATCATGCTAATCTTCATTTTTTAACAGAAAACAATGTTTTCTAGCTATTACAGAAGAAGATCCTACTGAATCACACAAGTGTCAACTAATGCCCTCGTCATAGTTCAACTAGTCCTGTCTAGGCAATTAGACTCGTAAACTTTACAACATAGTTTCATCTAAATTTATTACTCATGTGAGTAGGGTCAACATCCATCCTTCAAATTTTTCAAACTCTTGTGTCTTTTATTTACCTTTCATTTTGCATATGCAAGTACACTCTATAACTTCTGACTGACAAATTATACAAAAATATGACACTGCTCTCTATAGCCACAGGGACAGTCTCTGGATCTCATTTTACTCAACTACAGCAATTCAAGTGTGACACCAGCGTGCAGATTCACAAGAACAACTCTCTAAATACAACAGAAACAACCAACTCAAGCTTCTATAGTTTTACTAATGCAGAACTTACTCATCATTTATTTCAGGATTTGAACACTATACAGCTGCCAAGAAAGATAACAATCAACAGAAATACAAAGGTTTATTACCTCAATTTTTAAGCACCTAGAAATCGATTTACGACATAACAATGTCCCAAATAACCATGTACTTCCACACAGTTAATTTCATTCACACCACCAATCAACAAAATCACTCGCAAACAACTGCACCTTCCCTCGACATTCTAATGAACCTAAAAAAAGAGACGCTACTATCCACCATCCTGAATTCCACATCAACTCAAATGCTTAACAATGTCGCTCTCTGTTTTGCTTTAATCATATATGCGAATCACTAAACTAATTTACTAACTGATCCAGACTACATGAAACTTAATAACGACACACCACACGTAAATCATACACAAAATCAATAGGCATCGAAAATATCCACAATTTTTCAGCAACCATAGATTAAAACTTGCATAATCCAAACCACAACGAAGTCACAAAAACCGCAACGTGTATATATATATATATATATATATATATATATATTCATCATAAACCAATCCACAATATCCATATCGCATAAAAACCCTAAATTCCCAAATTCGAAACCCTAGAATGACATATCGAAATCAAAATCAGAGGATTACATGGCGGCGGCGCGGCCTAGTTGGCGGGGGCGGTCATGTCAGACTCGTCGAAGTCGTCCTCGAAGGAGTTGAAGAAGTCGAGGTCGGCGAGCTTGTTGTCACCGATGACGCCGTCGCCGCCGAGGTACTCGAGGGGGTCGAGGTCGTCGACGTCCATGGCCATGGTGGAGCCCTGGTCGTCCATGTCGCCGAAGAAGTCGGTGGGCCTCATCGTCGTCGTCGTCGCAGCTGAAGAAGAAGAAGATCGTCTCTGTCTCGCTGAAGCTATCGCCGCTGAGCGTCGAGCGTATTGGATTTCCGCTGGAGTGCTCGCTTTTTGTCTCGTGAATTGCGACATGTCGTTCTTTTATATTTATCTTCCCTCTGCGGATTTGAGATTTTCACCGACTAGGAAAAAAAAAAAAACTTAATAATCATTATATACTTGCTCCTTTTTTCTTCCGTAGGAAAAAAAAAAGGTTGTGAGACCTGACTTTTCCTCTTATATCTATCTAGGTTCTAATCTCATCGATGTTTATAGCAATTATATCTCAAAGCTCTTTTAATGTGGTCGAGGAAACAAAGTGTTGTGGTAAGATTTCATTGTACGTGTTAGTTTCTAGATCTAAAAAGTATTTGAATGTAATATGAGTTTAATTGAAAACATAAGAAATGAAAATTGTGGAGAAGAAAAAAAAAAAGAGATGTAGAAAGCATTAAAAAGAGAATTTAGAGATCTTAATATATCTTCTCTAAAGAAATTGTTTTCTAATCCTTCTAAATCGCTTTGATTGATTGAATTCTAGATCATGAATCAAGAAACATAAACAAAGCGTGGTGCTATAGAAGATTGGTAATCAAGAAAAACAAGCATTACCTCCAAAGAAATTGGCCTCCAGCTTCTCTTTCTTTTCAAATTCTTCAAATATTCGACCCACAGTTCTTATACCAATTGAGACGATGCTATGATTCTACTCTCTGTGTGTGATATCAGGTTCTAGCTCCTAATTCTCATTTTCCATTTTATTTCTCTCTTCTCAACCTCTCTTTACTTATTTACCAAAGATGTAGGGGTTGTTAGGTTGAATTAGTAAATATATATATATATATATATATATATATATATATATATATTATATGTGTAAGATCTAGAACATTTGTATGTCCAACATTTGTCTAACACGCATATATCATACAAATTAACTGAACTTTGAGAACATTCAAAGGACAAATATATTTCAAATTAATCATAGTGAAATATTAGTATCCTTAAGTCATTGAAACATTATACATAACATTTCTTCACTCTTAAAATTACATCAAATTTTAAAGAGTGGTTGAAAATAAACTTTTTTAATCATCACATGTGGTCGAGTGAGTAAGAGCCTAGATATGTATAGAACCTCATACTCAGATTCGAATCGCAGCTGACACTAATTGAAGTAGATCGCCGATCCGTTGACGATACTCTAAAAATAATAATAATAATAATAATAATAAATTAGCTGAACATTTGCTTTTGGCGGAAAGAGGTTAAATTGGGGAGAAGATAACAAAGACGTGGCAGATGGAAAGCTCAGAGTGGTAATGGAGAGCAGTGTCCTGGTCCTCACACACCCTCCTCAACCATGGCGAAGACCCAGATACTCCTTTCACTCTCTTTTCCAAAGCCCACCTTCTCCTTCCTCTCATTTACTTCGCTCTTACACTACTTGCTACCGCCGCTGGGATTCCAATGCCGAAACCATTCGCTCCAAAACATTCGGTTTTAGTTTCAGAGACAAACGAAACCAAGATGAATATGAAGAAGAAGAAGATGACTACGAGGAAGAAGAGGATTATGGTTACAGTACAAGTAAAGGGAAGAAGAAGAAAAGAAGGAGGTGGTGGTCAGATGGGCCCTCTGAAATGGAGGAAGGCCCTTCTGGGGTCTTGGAGGAAGCCATTGACAGTGTCTGGATTTTCAAGGTGCTCATTTTGACTTGTTCTCTGCTTGTTTATACAACTATAGGTTTGAGGTTTGTTGCAATTATAAGGCTTTTTGATGAACATGGTATGTGTTTAAAGTCCAAATATGCATCAAGATTTAGCCTATTCAGTTATGATTTCACATTGCAACTGTAGTAAATTTTAGCTTTAGTGTAGAAGCTATAGTTTATTTTCCTTAGAAACATAAAGCTTAGGGTAAAAGGAACATTAATAGCATAAGACTGATGTACTATATCAAGGGAATCTGTAAACTTTCCAAATGTCTTCCCTAGTTTCTCGCAAATCAGTTAGTTTCCTTTTCCAGCTTTTGGGTGGATGTTTAGCAGTAAGTTTGGAAGAGAGCTGATGTTAAACACAATGTTGTTTGAAGATGATTCCCAGAGATAAGCAGCAGATGAGTGCATTATTTCAGCTAAGGGAACGCGCCTTAAGATAGATAACAGTCATTGGAGTGCCTTAGTTTTAGTGTGCATCATCATCTGCAATCTTAACGTGTTTCTTGGCATGAACTGTTGTAACTATTCCTTTCACAGAAGTGATGCTTGGGGTGATTTTGGATAGGCATATTAATTGTTTATTTGGTTTACGAGAGAATGAGCAGACAATGATAATTTGTGCTGTCCGCGCAGCAGCATGTTCAATGCTTTTCTGTCAACAAATTGGTGCTTTTTGGCTCACAAAATACTTACGTAACTGACTAGCATTCTGGGTTTATACACACAGATGTTCTGCCTTGCTTGAACCTATACTTCGCATATGTTGGTCAGATTGTTTATAGTCTTTGAACGAAAGATTTAATACCATTTGAATGAAAGATTTAATACGATTTTATTCCTGAATAGAAACCGTCTGATGAAATGACTACCAAAAGACATCAGCAAATACGAACAACTTAATGAAGATTATACAAACTCTCTCAGTCAAAATTTGATATTCTTCTAGACACTAATATTTCTTATCATGCTTGTACTGGTTGATTTCTGTAGTTATAAATTATATCCCTTTTTATAGGTCCAAAGATCCAAATATAAATAGTTTTCTTGTGGGTGTAGGTGTTCAAATCTTATGGTTGGGCATTTCCATTTATTATCATATCTCTGCTGCTATCTACGGGTCCAAAAGTGTTCCTCATGGCATTAGCACTTCCCCTTGGTCAGTCGGCCCTTTCACTGGCATTTGAGAAGTTATGGGGAAGGACAGAAAGAAGGCCAAGACGCAAGTCCAGGATGAGAAGGAAACCATCTGCCACCAGTGAAGCTAGTGTTAAAATGGACGAAGAAGAAACCTATAATGAAGATCAGGAAACTGATAACAAAAAGATGGACTACCATTCTTGGGTAGTTGGGAATGATGTTTCAGTTGGGAATAGTGGTGAAATGTCAAGTTTGGGTGGATGGGATGATCTTGAAAGAATGCAATTTGAAAGGAGGCAATCTCGAAGAAAGTCTAGAGGGAAGGGAAAGTTGAGTCGGAGAGAAAGAAATAGTGACACACCTCTTCTGCTGAGGTTGTTGATTGCAGTTTTCCCTTTTTTGGGTTTTTGGACAAAGATATTTTGGTAAATACAGCAATTTCAAACTTGGAGTGCGACACCGATTGGTTTGACATTAGTTTCAGAGTCATCAACCAAGGTTAGATGATATGATCGAAGCATCAACCAAAACCAATTTGCGTTTGTGATGATTTTGTGAGGATATAAGTTAGCCACTTTCTGAGTTGCCTAAGATCGAAGCATCAACCAAAACCAATTTGCGTTTGTGTTGATTTTGTGAGGATATAAGTAAGCCACTTTCTGAGTTGCCTAACCTTAGGCCATAGTATATATTACCAATACAATTTCTTGATACATTTGGTTTGTCTGTTTTTTTTTTTTTTTTTTTGGTTTGAGGGAGGTTAGAAATTTTATTGAAACTGGGAAAAAGATTACATAGTAGCAACATCAGCTGCATTAGAAAGGAACAGAAAATAGAAAAATTCATGTGCCTGCGCACAAGTATGAGCTGCCATGAGACGGGCAGCGACCTATTCACCTGTACTACTTTCACATTGGAATGACTCTGTAGCACTAGCTTCAAATCATCCTAAATCCGACCCAGCACCTTGTTAGACTCGTCATTCTGCCTCGGTTGTAGCTGAACCACCTCATCAGTTTCAATTATAGCAGTTTGCTCCGCTAGAAAGCTCAAAGCTTGTCTGCAGCTCGGCATCTTTCTGGACTTTACATACCCTGGAATGCCTTCACCACCACCAGTGAAAGCCCCCCCAAACTGTCACGAACAACAAAGCCAATACTTACACATTTGGCGTCATGATTAAATTTCTGCCCTCCCAAGTCCTAATATTCCCTTCTTTTCAGAAACCGCACAACGGATAAACAAAGTCCCTCAACTCTTTAATGGTAAGCTCAAGAACACACATAGAAAACCATTCAAGAAGGTCCTAAGGAGCATAGTGAGGATTGACAGTCCCTGCTATTATTGATAACCTGCTTGGTAAATCGGCGGCTCCTGCATAAGTGAATCGTTGTGTCTAACTAAGATGAACAAAGCACACAAACATGTGACTCCAACTCCACTCTCTTAGATGCCAATTTCTCTAATGAAGGTAAAATGTTATGGCCAGAATTTGGAATAATAACTTTCTAAGGTTCATACCCTAAGGTTATGGCATAACTCTCTAATGTTATGGCATAACTTTCTACATTCTCTCCAAGGCTCATAGCCTCCATATATGAACCTTAGCCGCTTCTTCCAAAACCGACTCCCACAGATAGTTGGAAAGGCCTTCGATCATATTGGAATTGGAAAAAGAAGCTGGAGCGATTTCTCCAATCTCCAAACCTCTCGGTCTTCAACAATTCTTGCACTGTAAAGTAGCTTCAGCGTCATCCCTGGTGAAAACTCTCCGTATCAAACCATCATCTTTCCATCTCTCTGAATCATTGACCAACTTCACTTCCAAAGATCTCAAACCATCATCAGTAGGCCTAAATTGGGAACACCAGGTATCTAACAGTCAGACCATATATTAACAGAATCGACCTTACCAATCTGCCAATAAGAACACTGTTTCGGGTAGAGAATAAACTCCACCGTGAATAAGAGGAAGCAACAGGAGCTTCTTTTACCCAAAAACTAGTAGCCAGAAAGTACTTTGCTTTATACATCCATGCAGCCATGCTTCTTATGAAAGTTTACTGTCATAACATATTGAATCTCAGAAGGTTGGGCATGAATGTTGTAAAATTGACGGCACATATTACTCATGGACTGTATTTTCTGTCATAAATAATCATATAAAATCACATTGCTTGCATTTCTGGATAGTTCTACCTATACATCAAAGGAGGTTAACCTTGAAAGAATATGTAGAACTACATCTGTAAGCAATTGTCATTTTTCTGTAATTAACATACACAAATACTAGTGTCTTCTTGCAAATAGTTCCACCTTGTTGCAAGTAGAGGCAGGGTCCTGGAGGCACTTACAGAAACTGTCTGCGTCTTTCGGAAATGAGGTTGGCAAAGGATGGTCTGGAATCACACCAACCTACAATCAGATATTCACTGAATGAAGTTGATATATATATATATATATATATATATATATATATATATATATATATATACGGATTGTTAAAAACAAAACTATATTACATATTTACATATGAGAGAGAACACCAGACCTTGTCTATGTCTGTGTGAGCAGGTGTCTCATAACGAGCAACAGTAACAGCCAAGCCCGAACCATCAGACAGCTCAAAAACTGACTGAATCTTCCTGCATAATTGGATGAGACAGTTCATGTCAGGAGTATATGAGTATTCACATAAACTATGTTAACTATAGACAAAGCTTACCCTTTCCCAAATGTAGGTTCTCCAAACAACACAGCACGATTATTGTCTTTCAATGCCCCGGCTAATATTTCACTTGCACTAGCAGTACCCTTGTTCACCTAAAGAAATCTCGACAAAATCATAAAACAAATCACCACAATCTCAACAGCAAAAATCATTGACGGACAATGTACTATTGGTGCTTATATACACATACTCAATAAGTTGAAGGGGTCAAGAACAATCCTTTTTCTCGTTGCAAGATGTCAGATTTTAAACCAATAGTATAATTACCAACTATAAAAGTGTTCCCAGCTAATAAGACAGAAATCAGAAATGAAAATTTAAGTCCCCTATCTAACAGAATAACAGAATGAGACCTGGCCCAAAAGTATTTGGAATGTTTGCTTATAAATCAAGGAATTTCATGACCATCTAATCAATTTGAAACGTATAGAAGTATACCAGCACAGCTAGGGGTTCTTTAGTGGCTACTGCTTGGCTTCCATCAGTGTCATATATATCACGAACACCACGACTATCACAAATATATACAATCACGCCTTTGTCCAACCTGGAAGGAAAGATCCAGTTATGACATCTAATCAGACTGGATATGGGGAAGTGTGAACTTTGATTTTGAAATACTAACAATGAATTACTGAGACATGATAGAATAAAATAAGTTCTTAGAAAAACAAAATCTATATGACATGGCAATGACTGAGTGCAGATATTAGTTATTTCAGTATGGCAAAAAAGGTATAAAGAAAATTCATCGTCAGCCAGGATTGCCAGGACTGAATTGAAATATGCCCTCAAGCTACATTTTTTTTGTCTTCCCCAGAGAAAATACCAATTTGAATAGTTGAAACAGTAACAAACAATTTGAGTAATCAAAACCACAATGAACAGTAAAGTTAAGACATGCAATATAAGAGTTCTGCATTTAAGCTTACCAAATTTTGGCAATTTCAATTCCTTCTGGGAAAGAACCACCACTGCATCAAACATAAGCAAAGTTATGCTTCCCAGAAAGATTGCCTAAGTTATAGTTTACAAGACCCACATTAAAGGATAATCACCTATTGTCTCGAAGGTCCAACACAAAGGCATTAACATTACTATCCCTTAAAGTTTTAATTGCTTCCTTCACAGCACCTGCATGGGATACAAGTTCTTAAATTACGCATAATACATAAAAGTTCTGATTCTCTGTACTTATGTTCTAACATGTTTGGATACCAGTACCAGAGCTGACACAACCTAAAGAATAACCGCTTTTGTTCTCCCTACCAGATGCATTTTGATTGAATGTTGTTAGCTTGATATAGCCAATCCTAGGAGAATCCTTGCCTGACTGCGGCACTACACATAGTCTTGACTTCACTGGATTCAGCGAGACTTTCTCCCGCCTAGAAGCCAGAAAGGTGTAAATAGTGGGGGAGGTTAGAACAAAGTACAAGCTGGACTATTAATTGCAATATCTTGCACAAACAAATGAAGAACTGAGCTTACACTAAATCCAAGTGCTTGATTTCAGGTCCACTAAGAACAGTTAATTTCACCGAACTTCCTTCTAATCCCCTGAAACAATTAGGAGAAGTGGATATAAATGAAACAAGAAAATTTGCGGAAAGAATATCATAGCTCTGGAATATCATTCTACTCAAGTAACCAGACAATACTCAGTAATTCAAGGGGTCGAAGATTAAGAGTCATTTCAGATTCTTAATGATATAGGTTTTCAACTTTAGATTTAGTGTGCTCACCAGATAGCCACTTGAGACGTCATAACAAATTATAAGCACGGTTTTCAACTACCTGTCTACCCCTACCGCCCTACGTGTTTTGTTTTTCATAATATGCAGCTAGAGATAGATAAGTAACTTCGGCTAAAACAGGATCGAACTCAATCGATCAGAAAGGACAATTTGTCTTATGTATATATCAATGTGCTACCTAGCAAAGGCATTGCAGCAACAGCATTATATATAATTGTACACCATAATGGCAAAGTATAATTGCATCTTATCAAATCATAAACATGTAGAAAATAAATTGACATTTAGATGGCTGAAAGGATAAGAAACTTACTGTAACCGCTCCGCTGCGTCATATATGCCCATCGTTTCAGTGCTTGTATCATCAATTGCCAAAATGACATCCCCAGACAAGATGCCAGCTCTGTTTGCTGGACCACCTGGAGCAGCTGAAATAACAACTAGACCAGCTGATGATCCATTAAATTTTGTAGGGTAGCCAATTGACAGCCCTACACCTGTAAGAGCACCTTGAGTACCAGACTGCCTTCAGAGAAGATATAAACATATTTCAGGGACAACATCTATAGTGAAATTCCATATATGCTGTACTAATATAATATTTAATATATAATATAATATAAAGATTGAGAGTGTTAGTTTGATGTGGAATATGAGACATTCTGTCATTCTCCTTATTCAAACCAAAATGGAATAAACTAAGATCATGAGAAGAAATCTTCTTGTACCCGTAGACTCTTGAACTTTTCCGGCTCAAGAAACCGAGTGAAAGGGTCTTCCAATGTGGCAAGCATCTTTTTGATTGCGGTATCTGATTGCACATAAACCATTAGAAACTAAAGGATCTTCAAACAATGAAGTGATTTCATGGGCAAAAGTTTATTCATTTTAAAACAAAACCTAAATACAGCTTAGCAAATAAACAGGTCTACAATATTGTTGGGCAAGTACCAGGCAAGTACCTGGGTGGCATACATTTATTCAAGGGAAAATATACCTGACCCTTCAAAAATGCTAAATTATTCGTATATATAAAGTGAGAGTAATCTTTGCAACTCGTCAATAAATTTCTGCAACTTCGGGTTTAGATGAACCAAATGATCCTAATACGTATCAACTCAGATACAGTATTATATGCTGAAATTTTATAGTAGAATCATTAGGTTCCATATATCTTTTCTGTTATTTATGTAACAACTTTTTTTTTTTTTTGAGTTGTTCATTCAGAAATAAGACATGGATTCTTTCAAAAATTCAAGCTATATAAAATGCCGTAAGACTCTGACTTACAAAAAAAAATGCTGTATGTAATGTATACAAGGATGGAATCCATACATGTCTCTTCTCGATTGTTCATTGGTTCATTGCGCAGTGCATTCTCTCTGTACCGAAACCAACTTTGTCCATTGAAACTTTTATCAACATATGCGCGATCAATCATCCTCCAAGCCTCCAAGAACAGAAGATTCTCTTCAGTAAGAGCCCCTATGAACGTTAGTCGAACAAAAGCAAATAAGTTATCTGCCCTTGCAAAGCTTTGGCTAGTGATTAACTTATATGCCGTAAAAAGTTCACTTACATGATGGAACCTTGCTAACAGAAACAGAAACCGACATGACAACCATCACTCCAACAACAAATCGAACAAAGACATGCTGTCTAAATTTTTCAGGACAGTTTATCACTTTATGGAGACTGCCGGCACGTCTCCTCAATATGAGCTTTTCCTTGAGCTTACTATAACTCGCAGAAAACAAACCACACTGAGAAACGAGACTCTGGTTCAACCTCCGTATTGGTCCAAGCAATAAATTATGTTTAGATGACCCATCACTACGACCATAAACCATCGATCGTTTAACAGAACTTGTCCTTGCACGCATTAATGAACACTTGACTCGAGCTTCTACAACCCCTAGTGGCAGACATTTCCATTTCAACACCTGCATAGAGTAGAATCAAAGATGAAAACTCTTTGGCCTCCCTATTACAATGCATAACTATTCAGCAACATCTTTCAACACCAAGCCTCTTTTGATTAGACACATTACCAAACCACCAAAAAGGATTGCTTTTCCGTTCTTATATAAGAACAATCAATATAACCACCAAAATGTAATAAAAAAATATCAAAAATAATCACCCAATTAGTATTTTTATTCGTAATGTAAGCTAGATTAAGATGTTAAACAAAGACTAGATTATTATACTGAAAACATAGCTATGATTATAGCTTGGCAACTGCAAAGACTTCATCTTTGACTCAAATTGACGCAGAAAAGAGGCAAAGTTTCAAACTTTAACAAGTAATGTTCTTCTTCTAACTTTCACAATTGTGGTTATGCCCAATCAGAGAAAGCTGAAATGAGAGAGAGAGAGAGAGTACCTGAGGAGTGGTTTTGATGGAGGCAGAATTAGGGTTCCGGTGAAATTTTGAAACGAGGAAATGAGGGCAGGAAGAAGGAGTTGCAGAGGTAGCGAAGACCTCCATTAACGGAGAGCGGTCTTGGTTTCCGTTCAGATACTATCTTATTCTTATGACGGCATAGCATGCCTGCCCCTCGTGGACTGCACGTGATTGGGTAGTCATGATGCAATGGATTATCAATCGCCGGATGAGTAGAAACTTTGAATCAATGGTCACCTTTTAAACCGTTACCCCTCTGAATCTACTCTTCTCAATATGTGGCTTAGGTTGTTGGTTCGTGTAAAATATATATGAAAAGGCAGAACTATGAATCTTAATTTGAATATACATGTCGTTGCCCTCGTCGCCGTCGGAATACCAAGGCGATGTCGAGACGGTTCGATTGGTGCTGGTCAGTCACCTTATGGTCACCATTTGGCGAGGCGGCGGTGCTCTGGTAGAACCAAGCTGGTTAGGAGGAAGTTACAGAGAAAAGGAGAGAAGAGAAGGAAGTTTAAAGATGCATAATTTCATTGATGTCTTGCCATTAGCCTGGAAGTACAAATATAAAGAAAAGATATGATCTAATACCACCTAGTACAGCTAAAAGAGTTCTAGACTCTAAGAGACAAAAGAGCTGCCAGCATAGCTGAAAAGGATGGAGCTTCATTACATGTGATCCATGGAGATATGGCATATTAGTAATAGAGATGGTCCTAACAAGTCCCACCCCATCAAGATGGTGCTTGTCCTCAAGCTCCAAAGTTGGGAAACTTAGCTCGGAGTAAGTGAGCTACCTCCCAAGTTACATCTTCAGCTGGAAAGTCCCTGCCATTGGATAAGCCACATGCTCTTCATCCGGCGCTGCGCAGCCATGTCAAGTACCCTCTCAGGTGTCCACAATAGCTCACCATAGTCATCAAACGGCGGCAGTGTGGCGGCCACAGGTTCACCATCACCGATCCTCTTTTTTAGGAGTGACATATGGAAAGTAGGGTTAATCTTAGAGCAAGCAGGGAGAGCCAAGCGATATGCGACTGAACCAATCTTTTCTAAGACCCGAAATGGACTGTAAAAGCGTGGTGCTAACTTATGAGCAGGTCGCTTGACCACAAATTGTTGTCTGTAGGGTGCAGCTTGAGAAATACCCAATCATCGACCTGGAACGCTCTCTCAGTCCGTTGTTTATTCGTCTCCTGCTTCATTCGGTTGCGGACCAATTCCAAGTTGTGTTTGAGTTGGGACAGCAGTTGATCACGGCTGCGGAGAGCCACATCTGTGTTATGGACAGCAGTAGAACCTGGTAAATACCTTGCCACCGATGGGGGAGGCTTGCCGTAGAGTGCCTCAGACGGTGTCATATGGATGGAGGAGTGGAATGTGGTGTTATACCACCATTCCGCCCAGTGGAGGAGTTCAGCCCAAGAAGAAGGCTTGTCAGCTACATAGCAGCACAAGTAGTGCTCCAAGGATCTATTGATGACCTCAGTTTGGCCACTAGATTGGGGATGATAAGCGGAGCTGTAACATAGTTGTGTCCCTTGTAGTAGATGGAAGGTGCACCAGAAGTGACTGATAAAGATGGGATCTCTATCACTAACAATCCTCTTAGATATGCCATGAAGCCTGAAAATATCTTTAGTGAAAATTGAAGCAATCCTAGAGGCTGAGTAGGGATGAGAGACCGAAATGAAGTGTGCATATTTAGAGAGGCGATCTACCACTACCATGATTACATTGTGACCTTGTGACTGTGGTAACCCATCAATGAAGTCCATGGATATGTAGGTAAAAACTTCATCCGGGACCGCCAGTGGTTGAAGTAGCCCAGGTGGCCGGATTGTCTCATAGGACTGCCGTTGACATTGATCACAAGCAGCAATGTAATGTTTGATGGTTCGACGCATCCCTGGCCAAGCAAAATTACGCTGAATGCGTTCATACGTACGCAAATACCTTGAGTGACCTGCCTGTAGGGAAGAATGAAATTCATATAGTAGCTTGGCTAGCCATTCGGAGGAGGTTGGGACGAACAGTTTCCCTTTATAATGCAGCCAGTTAGGACACAAAGTGAACCCCGATTTGGTTGGTTGCCCTGCCTTCAAGGCTTGAACCACAGCTTGAGCCTCAGAATCTCGGAGACAAGCATTATCAATTTGGCCACTGAAATCAAACACCGGTGTAGAGATGGAGTGTATTGCGCATACCTCAAACTGACGAAAGGCATTACCAAGAACTCATAATGGCCTTCGTGAGTACGGAAGGTGGTTTTGTAGATGTCATCTTCGTTCATACGAACTTGGTGGTAGTCGGCTCGAAGATCAAGTTTGGTGAAAATTGTGGCACCATGAAGTTCGTCTAAAAGTTCATCGACGACCGGAATCGGAAATCGATCTTTAATGGTAGCAGCATTTAAGGTGTGATAGTCCACGCAAAAGCGCCATGTCTTGTCCTTCTTGCACACAAGAAGTACCGGCGATGAAAATGGGCTTCAACTTGGGCGGATTATGCCTTGGCCGAGCATCTCACAAACTTGAGCCTCCAACTCATTTTTTTGGGAATGGCCATATGGGTAAGTTCGCACATTGATGGGACCGGTGTTTGGTTGAAGCGGAATGCACTGATCTATGGAGCATTTAGGTGGTAGGTTTATGGGTGAAGTGAACAAATCTTGGAATGACTCAAATACCTGTTGGACCTTTGGGTGATGGGCTTGGAGTGGTGTGAGTTTGGGCTTAGGAAATGAGTAGAGATCATCCAATTGTTCCTAAGATAACATGGCGCGGAGTGCCTGTTCATCGAGCTCGTGTGACCGGCTTTTGATGCCATGCAAAACATGGCAGCGGCCATTGGCTGTGAAAGCCATTACTTTCTTGGCGAAATGCAGTCCTATGAAGCCGAGAGTGTCGAGCCATTGTGCTCCCAGTAATAAATCACAATCGGTGACAGCCATCAACAGAAAGGAATCAACAAATTCATACCCTTGAATGGTGACGGTGACGTCTTGCGCCGTGCCGGAGTCCCAAAACGGTTGGCCCGTCGCCGTTTTGAATCGGTGATTGCCTAGAAGGGCTATGATGCAGCCAATATTGGTCGCAATCTCTGGGTTCAGAAAATTCATTACCGACCCACAATCGACGAAGATGTTGATGGGGTGGCCATTCACTGTGCCCTTGAAACCTAGCATCTCGCTGACGTTGGTATTGGTGATAGCATGCAAGGGTAGGTGGTGGTCCTGCTCCTGAGGTATGTCTTCAACCTCTTCTGTTGCCTCTTCGACTTCGGGTTGGGCACATGGGGTTAAGGAATCAAGAATTGCCATAATCGGTTTTTTGCACACATGGGATTTGGACCATTTCTCATCACAATGGAAGCAGAGACCTTGGTTTCGGCGCTCTCTTTGTGCACGGGAAGGCCACCATTTGCTTGGTTGTTCAGTTGAAGGTTTGTGGGGAGTGGAGATGGATGGGGACAAGGAATAGATGGGGACAGGGAATGGCTGTTTGAGTTGGGAAGTGGGTTCTGGGGTGGGAACGTGGCTGATGGAGGGTGGTTTTGTCTATTGGAGGAATGCCAAGGAAAGGAACAAACTGAACAGAAAGAACGATTGTCTTGTAGCTTCATCTCATAGCGTCGGGCTATGCGCTGAGCCACTGCTAGGGAACGTGGTTCCATCACAACCACATCTTGTTGGATTTCGGATTTCAAACCGCCGATGAACATGGGAACCAAGTCGGCGTCTGCCTACTCCGACACCCGGCACGCTAACAGTGTGAATTCCAAGATAAAGGCATCCACTGTGGTCTTTTGCTGCAAATGGGAGAGTGTTGCCTTGTAATCGGAGCCAGTGCTTCCTCTGAAATGCTCTAGAAAAGCTTCTACAAATTGTTCCCATATGGCATTTAGGTTCCTTTGCTCAAAGAAATTCATCTAGAGAGATAGAGTTGGTCCGAAGTGGGAAGCGAGGGTAGCGACTTGCTCACCAGCCAGAATTTGTTGGCCACAGATGTAACGCTCAGCCATGGCGAACCAACCTATTGCATCATCACCCATGAACCGAGGGATGTCGATCTTTGGGGTTCGGTAGTTGGTGTGGCCAGTTGCGGTGAGAGGTTGGTGGGGTTGTTGGTGTGTAGGATTAGGCTGTTGTGATTGAGGCTGTGGTTGTTGTGCGAATAGGTGGTTGAGGTCAGGGACATGTACAAGGTTGAGTGGTGGTGTTACGTGGGTCGTAAAGGCCGACAAGGAAAGTGGAGGGAAGGATGTTATGGTGGATTCCACGGGTGGTGTGACTGTAAGGGTTGGAGTATGTGGGGAACCTTGGTGAATGGTGAGTTGATTTGGAAAGGGTGTGGGAGGGGGGGAGAGACCTGCGTTGGAAAGGCTGCCGAAGGTGATATTTGGGAAAGATGAAGAACCAGGTGATGTTGAATGTGGTGGGGGCTGTCTGTGCACTAGGCATTGCACCATAGTGTTTTGCATTGCTGCAAGGTGAGCTGTGATGCGATTTTCAAAGGCACGTTACTGGGACGTGGCTGATACTGCAGCTTCTTGCATTTCCTCGCGCAAGATTTCCATACCTTGCCTTACTTCAACAAGATGGGTTTGAGTTACTTCTATTGGTTCATAAGATGAAGAGGTTAAGATACCTGTGTCTTCATCCTGAGGGAGTGGTTGTATGAAGGCGGAATTTGGAGGGGTGGTGGAGGGCACAGAGACTTATACCGTCCTTGTCGGAGCCATGATGGCTCTGATACCAGATGGTAGAACCAAGATGGTTAGGAGGAAGTTACAGAGAGAATGAGAGAAGAGAAGAGAAGGAAGTTTAAAGATGCATAATTTCATTGATGTCTTGCCATTAGCCTGGAAGTACAAATATAAAGGAAAGATGTGGTCTAATGCCACCTAGTACAGCCAAAAGAGTCCTAGACTCTAGGAGACAAAAGAGCTGCCAACATAGCTAAAAGGGATGGAGCTTCATTACATGTGATCCATGGAGAAATGGCAGATTAGTATCAAGATAATAGAGATGGTTCTAACATGCTCGACAATAGATTGGGAAGACGGGCATTCAATTCAGGAGGCCATTCCTCAATTCCAGAAATTTCATTGGAAAAAAATAATTGAAAGGAAAAAGGAGGCCGATCCTTTGTGTTATTTATTTATTTATTTATTTTTAATCCAAACACTTTTTATTTTAATCCAAACACTTGGATTTGTGTTTCTTGATCTCATCGGGTTTGGGTTTGGGTTGTTAGGGTTTGGGTCCTAATTTTGAATAATATAATTTATTCATGAGATGGTGAATCATCTTCAACAAAAATGGGCTATGTTAGGGTCAAGACTAAAATTTAACCCTCTTAAATAATATAATTTATTCATGAGATGGTGAATCATCTCCAACAAGGGAGGGCTATATTTAGCCTTTTTTAGTATTTTATAGTTTTTCATTATATTTTTGAAACTTATGATAACCATTTAATTTATATCAAAAATTAATTTTTGGGGTAAAAATAATTTTTTAAGTTAAGTGTACATTATAAAACTAATATTTTCGACATGTAATTATGTGATTTGATGATAACATATTCATATAGGATTTTCAAGTGTCACGTTCCCATCTGCAAGTAAGTGTAGAGATTTCCGATTAGATATAGTGTTGATGTGGCACAATTGATCATTATGGGATCTTATCAAAATTCCGGATAGGATTTTTGAATGCCACATGTTGGGTTGTGATTAACTCTCTATATTTCTGATTGGATTTTCTGCATACGTGGTGTTCTATATCCAGCTTCCAACCTCAATAAAAAAAGGTAGTTTCATATGCATAACTCACTATCTCATCTATCTCTTCTCAATTTCTTTGCTCTATTTATACCTTTTCATTACGAGTGTGGCTATTGGGACCTTCAAATTTGCTTAATATACCTCACATTCTCTCTACACCTCTTTTTTATTTTTTACTATAAACATTTTCTCACTAGACCTCATTTCAAATTCCTAATATAACCTTAGATATTTATTGACATACATTTCAATTAATTACTTATTTTACATCTTATTCACTCAATAGACCTCTCATTCTTTTTTTTTCTTTTTTTACCTTTTTGTTTTTGAATATCCATTATCCCTATCTATTATCCCTACCTTCATTTTTTATATTATTTTTTTCATGCAAGAAAATGTTTTACAATGAACTATTCTATATATATCTTTTTAACTTTTGTTTTTCTCTTTTGTATGTGTTATTTTTTCTCTGTTTTTTTATTTTGAATAATTTGATCTCTATTTTATACATCATAATAAATTATTTTAATAAATAAATATTTTCTATAATCAATAGATATATATATATATATATAATTTTAATTTTTTTTGCAAAATATTTATGCACCATGCAAGTATATGTGTGTTGAGCAAAAATTGTAAACACATATATACCCAACACAATTTCACTCTATCTTATTAATTAAGATAGAGGTTTTTAATTATGTCTGGTTCGACTCATCACTACAAGAAGAAAGGCTTTAGCAGACGAAAAAAAAAACCAGGCCGACGAATCAATTTTTCGTCGACGAAATTATTATATTTTCGTCGACGAAATTTTCTTTCGTCGGCTAAATTATATTTTCGTAGGCTATAGTCATCTTTAGCCGACGAAATTAAAATTTCGTCGGCTAAAGAATTTATTTTCGTCGGCTAAACTTTCTTTAACCGACGAAATTATATTTTCGTCGGCTATAGTCACAAACTTTAGCAGACGAAAATATAATTTCGTCGGCTAAAGATGACAGGAAGTTAGTATGGTTTACTAATATCGTCTGTTTTTTTTAATGTATTTTTTCATTTGGCCGACGAAATACACTATAATTCGTCCGCTAAGATGGTTTTTGCCGACGAATAACCTAATATTTCGTCGGCTATAGTTATTTTTTAATTTTTTAATTACATACTATAGCCGACGAATACGTTAGGGTATTCGTCGGCTAAACCCTAAAATTTTTCTATTACCTACTATAGCCCTATATTCGGTAGTTATTTTGCGTAAAATTTTTATACGACTTGTTGTGTGTCATCGGTTTAAAACTATTTTCAGTTGGAGGTCCGGCCAAAATATGTAATTTAGACGGTCGAACGAACTTTTCCGTGCGTTTAGGGGTTTGACTTACGAGATTGACCGTCCGGATCGAGCCCTTATTATTTTCGGATCAAGTTGAATTTTTTCCCATACATGTATTTTATCATGATGGTCAGATCTGACGGTCGGATTTCTGTTTCTCAAGTTTGATCATCACAATCACAACATGCATACTAATGTTGTATAACTTGTTTACCAAGTGTTATGTAAATGTTCCGTTTCAAAAACAAACTATACGTAAAACCTTCAAACGCCAAAAAGTCATGAAATAAGATATGACGAGAATGTTGAAATACATCCACGGTTGAAAATTCACACTATTCCGGTAAATATTCGGTGCCGATAGTTGCGGTCAATACAATTTTTCATTTTTTCCCCCTATGAGTAGCCCTATATTCGGTGGTTATTTTGAGTAAAATGTTTATACGACTTGTTGCGTGTCATCGGTTTAAAACTATTTTCAGTTGGAGGTCCGGCCAAAATACATAATTTAGACGGTCGAACGACCTTTTCCGTGCGTTTAGGGGTTTGACTTACGAGATTAACCGTCCGGATCGAGCCCTTATTCTTTTCGGATCAAGTTGAATTTTTTCCCATACATGTATTTTATCATGATGGTCAGATCTGACGGTCGGATTTCTGTTTCTCAAGTTTGATCATCACAATCACAACATGCATACTAATGTTGTATAACTTGTTTACCAAGTGTTATGTAAATGTTCCGTTTCAAAAACAAACTATACGTAAAACCTTCAAACGCCAAAAAGTCATGAAATAAGATATGACGAGAATGTTGAAATACATCCACGGTTGAAAATTCACACTATTCCGGTAAATATTCGGTGCCGATAGTTGCGGTCAATACAATTTTTCATTTTTTCCCCCTATGAGTAGCCCTATATTCGGTGGTTATTTTGCGTAAAATGTTTATACGACTTGTTGCGTGTCATCGGTTTAAAACTATTTTCAGTTGGAGGTCCGGCCAAAATACATAATTTAGACGGTCGAACGACCTTTTCCGTGCATTTAAGGGTTTGACTTACGAGATTAACCGTCCGGATCGAGCCCTTATTCTTTTCGGATCAAGTTGAATTTTTTCCCATACATGTATTTTATCATGATGGTCAGATCTGACGGTTGGATTTCTGTTTCTCAAGTTTGATCATCACAATCACAACATGCCAAATGTATAAAAATACTTTTAGCCGACGAAATTCAAAAGTTTAGCCGACGAATTTCAAAGGTTTAGCCGACGAATTTATAAAGTTTAGCCGACGAGTTTAGAAGGTTTAGCCGACGAATTGGTGTATAGCCGATGAAATTTTCAAAGGACTTTAGCCGACGAAAATATATGAAATGTCGTCGGCTAAAGTCGAAAAATTTTCAAAATTTTCAACCAAAATTTTTTGGCTGTCAACCAAAACTTTCAAAGGACTTTAGCCGACGAAAATATATTAAAATTCGTTGGCTAAAGTCAAAAAATTTTCAAAATTTTGAACCAAAATTTTTTGGCGGTCAACCAAAATTTTCAAAAGAGTTTAGCCGACGAAAATAAAGAATTTCGTCGGCTAAAGTTCTTTATATAGCCGAAGATGGATGGTAAGAAGTCTATTATCTGCCAGATTTTCTTCTCGGCCTAGCTCCGCCGTCAAGCCACCGGAGACCACCACATTTGTCCCAAAAGCTTCACCGTCGTCTCTACTTCATTGCTGGATAGGTGGTGCATCGAGTGGCGCCGCCATGAGGGATAAATCGAGCTCCAAAACTCCGCCGGTTCGGATTCAGAGTCGATCGAATTTCTCCGTCCTTAGGTCACAATTTGGTGAGTTCTATATATGGATAAGTTGAGTTTGATTAGTACTACATTCCCCTAGAATTTGGTAGCTCGATTCGGTGTGATTGAAGAGAATCGAAGATTTGAAGTTTTTAGGGTTTAAAATTGGGGATTTTTATATTTTCAGTCGATTGACCTGTTTAGGCTTAGAATTGAGCTTCGACTTCTTCTAGAAAGTTGTTCGAAATGTTGAGAGGAAGATTCTGTCAAATTTTGGTAGTGATTGGAGGTGGCCGAAAGTTTCTGCAGTTTTTTTTTTTCAAAACCCAGCAACTTTAGCCAACGATATTTAAACACTATATTCGTCGGCTATAGTATTTTTTAATTTTTTTATAAGGTTTAGCCGATGAATTATGACATGTTTCGTCGGCTATAGTTATTTTTTAATTTTTTTTATAAGGTTTAGCCGACGAAATATTTTATTTTTTGTCGGCTATAGTTATTTTTTTTAAATTTTTTTACAAGGTTTAGCTGACGAAATATTTTATATTTCGTCGGCTATAGTTATTTTTTTAAATTTTTTGGTGACTACCTCGCGAGGTTGTCTCGCCTCGCCTTAAGGCTTCTGCGTCTTTGCGAAGTAGTCTCGCCGCGCCTTAGGGAGAGATGGCTCGCTGAAGACATGTTTTCGGGGCTTCCAACGGAGCAAGGGATGAGACAGAAAAATAAAGACACTACAAAAGAAATAGAGAGTTAGAATGAGAGATCCACCTTCTTGTTGGCTTGCCACTCTTCTTATGCCTTTTGCTTTGTTTCTCTGCTTTCTTCATCTGTTCTCTTCTTGTTCTCCTATGTTTCGCTCCGCCTTTTTTTTTCTCTCCTTTGGAGGCTTTGGCCTATTTATACAGAGTGCTTGGTTAGGATGATTGAGTTGCTATTAGACTTTGATGCCCGTATTGTGTTCATATTCAGACATCTGTTTGCAAGAGTTACAATTGAACTTAAAAGCATTATGCATGTAGCACAAGAAAAGTATTATTATTATTATTATTTTGTAATCATTTTCTTCTTCTTCTTTTTGGTATCAACAATGCGTTCAACATATATAATAATACAAAATTTTATGTCACATGATCGATATTTGATCATTGTTTTAGCTCATATGAACTATATATATATATATATGTTTTAATAAAAAGAAATTAGAAAACGAAATATACAAAGAAAATAATAAAGAATGTAACCAATTATTATTGAATTGGAAAGTCTAGAGAGAATAAATATAATATTTCTTTTTATATAATTATTATCCTTAATAGTCATTATGTATGAGGATATATATGTCATTTAATAATTTACAATAGAATGAGGTCTAGTGAGCAAATTTGGAGATCTCAATAGCCGTACTCTTTCATTACATTTAGCAATGAATTCAAACTGGTTTTCTCAGAATAATGAGAGACTATGTGAAGATGAGGAAGATGATGAAGAAGATGAAGAATATGATGCCTAGAGGAGAAGAAATACAAGACAAGTTATGGTGGAAGCATCTAGCTGGTTCGCTACTAATCCACTTCAGCAGCAACCTCAATGGGGTGGTTCTATTTTAGACCGCGCTACCCGTCATCAATCTCTCGTGAGGTAGCTAACCTTGCTGAAACTTTCAGACGACATTATAGAATGAGACGTGAAGTTTTCCTCCACATGTTAGAGCATGTCCAAACAATCGACCCATACTTTAGGCAATCACAAGATTGTGTTGGGCGTCCGAGCTTCTCACCTCACCAAAAATTGATGTGTGCACTTCGAATGCTAGCCACTGCATGCTCGGCTGATTCCTTAGATGAATCATTCTGTATGCCTGAATCCACCACCATTGAGAACCTTGGTCGATTTTGTCGTACCATTGTCACCATTTATCAAGAACGCTACCTTTGGGCTCCTACAACAAAGGATCTTGACCTACTCCTACAAAGAGCCGAGCGACGAGGATTTCCTAGAATGATTAGTTCACTGGACTGCATGCATTGGCAGAGGAAGCATTGTCCAGTTGGGTGGCAAGGGAGCTTTAGCGACAAAATGAGGAAACCAACTATTGTTCTGGAAGCTGTGGCTGGTCCTGACACCTGGATCTAGCGTGCTTTCTACGGAATCCCGGGAGCCCAGAATGACCTCACTATTCTCAGACGTTCCCCACTATTTGATGTTGTCATAGCAGGTCAGTCACCACAACTTAACTATCATGTCAATGAGACTCCTTATGAATTTGGGTACTACCTTGCTTATGGTATTTACCCTAAGTGGGCGACGTTAATTTAGAGATTACATATACTTAACGAACATTAATTTAAATCCTTATATCAATTAAAATTCGTCTTCATCAGATTGCATTTGTGGACGATAGTAATTTGATGTTGAGTCGGTATTCGGGAACAACTCTCGTGCCCGAAGCCTTTGAATTGCTTTCCTCTTTTGATCATCAAAATATTTCTTCCTCACAGGAGAATAATCAACGGTTTGCAACATTAAAGTTGCTTCATCTCTATCTCTCTCTCTCGTCGATCCTCCTTCAACTTCTCTCTTATTGCTTTTGTCTCTTCCGCCTTTGCATTTTCTTCCACCAATCGATCCATGTGAGCTAGTAGTTTATCTTCAAAGGTTTTCCTCTCCTTTTCTTGGTCCTTGATTTGTTTCCTTTTTTAGGCATTTCTTCCCATTAGCCTAGGAATCGAATCCCTACTTGAAGTTGGTATGGAGTTGTTATTGGTAGCAATCAGATCATCATCATCTTCCAAGGACACCGGGAGGTTTCTTTGCATTGGTGGTGGACCGAAAATTTCTTGTGGGGGTTGGTCAAATGTCACCCAACCTTTGCATAAATCATAGCAACTATGAAAATCAAATGATTTTTCATTCATGTCTTCCCTAAACATATCTTCGGCTAAGTGTTGTTGTGACAATAATTACAAAAAGATAAATAAGAATAATATTTCAAGAAACAACATTAAAGAAAATACATATAAAATATGGAAGAAAAAAAAAATCTTACTTCATCTATGTGATTCATTCCACTATGAAGACTCCTCACGGCACGTGTGATGCATGAATGCCACTTATACATGTATAGGAAGAGAAATTTTTGCCATCGACACTTACAACTTTCAAATGATCTGCATTTGGTGAATTGCCGTTGAAGCCTTCAATATATTTTCGCTCCACTTGTTTCCAAATGCCATCTCCTTTTTGACTAACATCCTTCGTACAATTTTCAGAGAGAGAGAGAGAGATATATATATATATATATAAATTTTCTTCTAGTAAAAAAAGAATAACAATCCAAGATTTGCAACACGAAGTAAAAATAATTAAGCGTCAAATACATGCCCTGCAACAAATACATTTAGAACTTATGAATGAAAATCAAGAAATTAAACAAGAATTAAACTTACTCAAAATAAATAATCAATTTCTCAAATTTCAGGATACTCCTGAAAATCTTTTTCCAAATCTGTTCCCAGTAACTAATGAAGCTGAAACTTTAGAAAACAATACTATTAGTATCATACGCCAAATCCAACTTAAAAATGGTACACCGCTGTCCAACTCAAAATAAAAAATTTCTAATTAACCATAACATCCCTTATTAATTCTGGTGCAGACCTTAATTGTATCCAAGAAGGCTTAATACCTTCAAAATATTTTGAAAAAACAAAAGAGTCATTACGATCAGTCAACGAAATAAAAATGGATATTAAATACGAAATCCCTAAAGCACATATATGCCAGAACAATGTCTGTTTCAAAACTCCTTTTGTTTTAGTCAAAAATTTAACTGATAAGGTAATTTTAGGACTTCCTTTCATTACTTTAATTTATCCATTCACAACTGAATATGATGGTATTATCACCTATCCTTTTAATGAACCAGTTAAATTTGCTTTTCTTTCTTTCTTTCTAATCCTGAAATCCATACTTTAAAAGCATTCCAAGAAAATAATATTTCAAAAACCATTAGTTGCATTGACGCAAAAAATAAACAAATAGTCTTTCTTCAAGAAGAAATTAATTTTAAAAGAATAGAAAATCAACTCTAAAATCCTTCTCTTCAGCAAAGAATCAAAACTTTTGAAGAGAAAATTATAAAAGAAATATGTTCAGATCTCCCTACTGCCTTTTGGCATAGGAAAAAACATATCGTTTCTCTTCCTTACATTAATGGATTTAATGAGAAAAATATCCCTACTAAAACTCGTCCAATCCAAATGAGTCATGAAATTATGGATTTCTGTAAAATTGAAATTAATGATCTACTTAATAAAAACATTATTCGGCATAGTAAATCCCCTTGATCTTGCCCTGCTTTCTATGTTCAGAAAAATGCTGAACTCGAAAGAGGAACTCCTCGATTAGTTATTAATTATAAACCTCTTAACACAGTGTTGGAATGGACCAGGTATCCTATTTCCAACAAACGAGATCTCATCGATAGATTAAACAAATCTGTTATTTTTAGTAAATTTGATATGAAATTAGGATTTTGGCAAATCCAAATCAGTGAAACCGACAAATACAAAACGACATTTGTCACGCCTTTTGGCCATTATGAATGGAATGTCATGCCTTTTGGCCTAAAAAAGGCACCTAGTGAATTCCAAAATATAATGAATGATATCTTCAACCCTTATAGTCATTTTTCCATCGTCTACATTGATAATGTCCTAATCTTTTCACAGTTAATTGACCAGCACTGGAAACATTTACACCAATTCTTTTCAATAATAAAGAATAATGGTTTAGTTGTTTCTGCTTCAAAAATCAAATTATTTCAAACCAATATTCGTTTTTTTGGATTCAACATTCACCAACTCCAAATCAGACCCATAAATAGAGCAATACAATTTCCAGATAAATTTTCAGATGTCATTTTAGATAAAATCAATTGCAAAGATTCTTAGGTTCTTTAAATTATGTAGCCGATTTTTACAAAAATCTTAGGAAACACTGCAAACCTCTATTTGATAGATTACAAAAAAAATCCTCCCCCCTGGACTTCAGTTCATACGTCCTTAGTCAAAGAAATTAAGAGTCATGTTAAAACCCTACCATGCTTAGGTATTCCTCTTCCTGATTCCTACAAAATAGTAGAAACCGATGCCTCTGAAAATGGTTATGGAAGTATCCTCAAACAACAAGTTTCTCCCACTCATCCAAAACAAATTGTTCGATTTCATTCTAGGGTTTGGAATCCAGCCCAATCCAATTATAGTACTATCAAAAAAGAAATTTTATCAATTGTATTATGTATTAGTAAATTTCAAGATGATTTATTAAATCAAAATTTTTTAGTCCGAGTTGATTGTAAAAGTGCAAAAGATGTTTTAGAAAAGGATGTTCAAAACATTGCTAGTAAACAAATCTTTTCCCGTTGGCAAGCAATCTTAAGTATTTTTTATTTTGAAATTGCATTCATTAAAGGCAGTGACAATCATATACCAGATTTCCTAACTTGTGAATTTCTACAGGGCACCAAAACATGAAGCCCAGCTCATCCAAAGGGAGAAATCCCGAAAAATCAGTATCTAAATCATCTCCACCAATTGAAACAGAATCACCTGAGTCAAAACCGAGCATCGTTCCTTATACAGGTCCTTCTCCTATTCCTTTAGTCAACCAGTACAGTGCTCTTGGTAGCACCCTCAGTCTCATTAAACCCAATTACCAGTCAGTTTTAGTAAACCAATATGATCCCTACAAAACAGGGTATCCTCCAGTCAATTATAAAAAATCATCCCCTTACATTACCAGGACCGAACAATTCCTTTTTTATATTGAGCCTTCTCTAAGTCACCTCAAAAATCCAGCCTCTCTAGTAAAAAGTTTTTATGGCCCAAATGCTCATTATCCCCCAAGTAAACCCTTAGCATTTTACAGAGGCATCCTATTCAAATCTCAGTCACTATCTATTAAACCAATCCACTATCCAAAAGACCCATCCAAAATATTATACCACTCTCTTTACATAATCTATATCATTTCATTATCCCAATGAGGTGATTCCCCTTCTACTCCTCGCACATGTGAATCCATTAGATTTACTTATCATGAGTACATTGAAGCATGGAGTAAAATCTTCCTCTATCAAACAGAAGATTTTTCCCATTCATGGTTTCTAAATTTTGATTGAAAATTCAATCGCCAATTCCCCATGTGGTTCGGTGATTGGTGGAATAATCATGGTTGCCCTTATGACCTATTACCCTCTGATCTCCATAATGCAGTTACAAAATTCACTTCAGTTATGACTTTCACCGACTATGAAAAAAGATTCTCCCCCACTCTCCAATTCATGGCTAAATATAAAATCCCTTGGATCTTCAAATGGCAATATAAAATTGAATCTGAAGATTATATAGTTCTCAGAAAATTCTTAGTCAAAATGGTGGGATAAATTCAATTCTGATAGAGTCTTATCCCAATTCAGTGAAGAATTTTAAGTTATCCCACCCAAATCTGGAGCTGTGGTTCCTATTCAGTCAACACCTCCAATCTCTCAGTTAAAAACTCAAGCTCCTCAGTCACCATCTCCATCTAAAAACAAAGCCTCCAGTTCATCTTCTTCCTCCAAAGCAGAGGAATTAAAAGCATTGGCCAAACAATTATTAAAACAAGCATCCAGTTTATCCTCAGATGAAGAAAGCGAACATTCTCTATCAGAATCATCAACTCATAGTCATCAAAGTTCTCCCAGTCAACAAATCAAGTGGGTCGATAATGAAGATAGTCAAGACCCATATGCCGAATTCCAGTAAAAACAAGACCAGAAAAGCATCATCAGTAAATCATTGGCAGACAAACTACTATTCATCAACAGTAAACCCGTGGCAAACCAACTACTATTCATCAACAGTAAACCCATGACAGACCAACTACTATTCATGAACAATCACTTTTTACTATTCATTACTTTTGTAATTCCTATATATAGAAGCCCCCAGCTTCATTGTAGGCAGGCTTCATTTTTCTCTTCTTCCTTTTCTCTCTCACCTTCTCTCCCTAGTAAAGCTTAAGACTAGAATAGAGAGCCCCGGCTCTTCCAAATTCATGCATTGATTTAAATAGTAAGTTGTAATTTCTTTACTCAAGTTCATCAATCAAAAGTTCATCTTTCATCCCTGGACAATTATTTAGTTATGCTTCCGTTTCTTTGGTATTAGAGCCAAAACGGTCTGATATAGTTAAATCATTACAAGTCTCCAACCCCAAGTGGCGGACTACCGCCTAGGAGTGGCTCTGGAGTTTATTAAATGTTCTTACATTAAACTTCTCAATCCCCAGGTGGTGGACTACCGCCTAGGAGTGGATCTTGAGTTGATCTATTTCGTTTACTTATTGTGAAGAATTTTGATTTCTGTCCCTTAATTTCAAAGATTATGGTTTTATTTTCTTTTTCTTACATCCTTTAAGATTGTTCTTCTCTATCACCAAACATTAAGTCCAGGTCCAAACAATAAGTCCCAAGAGAGGCGTGAGCGGATGCGGCGTGAGCGGAGTAGAGTAAGTTTTAGTCTTAAGGGTCTTAGGACAAGGTTCTTAAAACCGACTATCTTTTTAGTTTTGGTTCAGTTATCTCTTCCTCTCACAAAACGAGTCGACTTTTTAGATCCAACTCAATCACTTCTAGTTCTTCAAGGTCCTCCCTTAATATAATTCCAGACATAGTTAACGAAGAACAATTAGAATATCAGTCAAATGATAACATAGATATGAATGATTGGAATATTCCAAGAGTTCCTAGTAATGAAATCTATAAGAAAAAATGGAGTCTTTCTTCATTTAAAAGTGAACATCACATTAAATCAGTAGAACAAGTTTATGCCCTCAGTAAACAACACGAAACATGTCATCTTTTTAGTCCTGAATCAATTAAGAAACATTGAAAAGATAGTCATAATTCCTCCATATTGGATTAGTTCAAATAGGTGTTAAACCTGTAACTAGAAAATGTCTTAATGCCTCCATCCTTTTATGTTTAAGAGATGCAAGTTTTACTGACTTTAATGACAGTACTCTTGGATTAATTGAGTCAAGTCTTTTCAATGGTCCAGTTCATTTTAACTGTTTCCCAGATTTTACCATTAGTCTTAGTGACCCCCATATCTTAAAAGCTTTAACCCTAAATATTAAAACTTCAGGATTTCATGTTCTTGAAGGAACTCAACCTTTAGCTTTAATTTACAGAATCCACTATAAAATCACTGGCACAAACATGAACTTCCAAGCTATTAGCAAAAGTCTCAAACATCATACTCTATTAATTCAAAGCAGTCAACAAAACGTCAATATTAGTGTTCCACATACAATTAGATGGTCAGATGTCCATCTTCCTTATGAATGGTCTCTCACAAGTGAGAACCACCCTTCTAATGCACAACATAGTCTTGCTGATTTAGACTGTATTCAACAGTTTAATGATGACACAGTAAGAATTAATTTTCAAAATTCAAGGATAAATCGAAACTTAAGAATTCAAGAAATAGGAAATTCTTCTCGACATTTTTTCGCAACCGCTAGACACTCATTTGCTGGTTCAACTACAGCTGAAACAATGTCTAGACAAGATTTTGATATTGATAATGAAATTAAAAATATTAGGATTAAGGAATTAGAAGATGAATTGCAAAAGCTCAAAATTAAAAACATTAGAACTAATTCCCAATTAGTTACCCAAATTATACAGAAAATGAAACTCAAAATATTTCAGTCACAGATGAAAATCAAGCTTCTCCCACAGCTTCTGACTTCTTAGTTACTCCCCCATTAAATCCCCAATTAAGTACACTTACCCAACCTTTTGTAATCAACTATCCTAGATTAGATGAACATCTTGAATCATAAGAAAATATCCTTAGAAGGAACCGCTATAGGATGAAGTATCCCTTTATGACTCAACGAAAACAATTATTTCATGATTGACAAGCATTTATGCTTGAAACAAAATCTGAAATATTCTTTCTTGACTTTTTAGATCAACTAGACGACCAAAAAATTGTTCAAACATTAACAAAAGCAAAATAAAAAACCTCCACTAGCTCAATCATTTCTAGTCATCCTCCTGTCGAAACAATAGTAATTGATCACCTTAATAGTCCAATCATAGCCTCACCTTTCAAAATTGCTGTAGAAGATCTAGAAACTAAGAAAATCAACCCAGAAACTAAAAAAATTATTGAACAAAATAATTACACAAACCAAAGCTTAATTAGTAACCATAAGAGTCCAGCTAGATAAAATAGAAACTAAAATTGATAACATATCCTCTAAAGTTAACATTCTACCTCAACCCAAACAAGAAACTCCTTTAGTTCATTTCAGTGAACTGAATCAACCAACAATCAATCATACTTATTCCATTCACAAGATCGAACAGATGCTAGAAAAATTAAAAACTGAAACACCTGGATCTAGCAGAATTGCAGTAATTCATACCCAAAAACCTTCTTCTTCTACTTCTTCAGATAGCGATTCTAGTGACACTAACCAAATTACATAATTAAACCAAATACTTCAAACCTTACAAATAGATAGAATTGTTCATCCAAAGAAAAAACCTTTCAAAACTTGGATCGAACGACCTCTCCCCATAGATATACTATATATATATATATATATATATATATATATATATATGCAACACAAAGAACTTCATTCTCTTTTCTTGTCCAATTCACACCTTTTTGAGAAGGAGTGGACATATTTCAAACAAGTAGAAATGATAGAAGAGAAGGAAGAAAGAGTGAGAAAATTTGAAGATAAAATGTATGTAAATATGGAAGAGAGGGAGCCAAAATAACAAGTAGAAATGATAGAAGAGAAGGAAGAAAGTGTGAGAAAATTTGAAATTAAAATGTGTATTTATCAGTGTTTTAAAAGGTTAAGACGTAACCGAAGCATTGCCGGGAGAGTCTTAGCAAGGCGTAAGCCTTAAGGCATAAGGCGTAAGCCTTGCAACATAATTTTTTTTTAATGTAAATTGATTGCATAATTATATAGTTAGACTTAAAATCCTAAAACTACGAGTAATTATTAGGAAAAAAACTTACATATATGAAAATTACTCAATTATTCCTTATTTATACCTTAATTGTAGGGATTGTTTCCTTATATGAAAGGTATCTATCAAGTATATATCTTTCAAACGTGAATCAAATGAGTTCTATTATAGACAAACATCTTCTCTACACTAGCTTATGTATCTGTCTTCGATCTATCATCTCTTTCACGATGCAGCAGTATGTAGGATTGATTTCAATAGGAGAATGAAGCTCTGCTATGTTGTGGTGAGACCTCTCAAATAACAAGTGTTCTTCTAGGCTTTGAGAGTACCAGAATACGAATGAGCATGCTTATTAGAACATCTGTGTTTTTCACGAAAAAGAAAAAGAAAACAAAAAAAATTTCAGGCGTTGGCTTTTCACGCCTTCAGACTCATTTTTTGCGCCTTTGACGCCTTGATGACCGCCTTTAACGCCTCTGCGCCTTGGCAGAAAAGCTCACTCAGTTTCTCCTACGCCTCGCGCTTTTTAAGCCTTAAGGCGCGCCTGAGGCGCGTTTTTTAATACCTTGGTATTTATAGAAGATTGAGAGCCAAAATGACCATTGGAAATTTTTTCATTCATATTTTTTTTGGTTGTACAAATGTTTCCATTAAAAAAAAAGTATAATTAAACTATAATTCTTCACCGTTGATTCTCAACGGTTATGGTCTATAGGCTATTGGATTTTGTTTTCAAAAAACAACATCACGTGGGCTTTCCCACCATTTTATTTGCTCCATGATTTTTATGGGTCCTAAGGAAGAGCTCTAGGTCACCTTGAGGGTCAAATTTGGACCTCTCCACTCACCTCCGCCTTTTTTGCTCTCTAGCCCTTTATTATTAGAGCTCATTTTTTCAAAATTAGGGTCATAGAGTTCACTTGGCCCTCCTTATTGGATATATATATATATATATATATATATATATATATATATATATATTTTGAATATGAGTTTAAGCAATTGAATCAATTGAGTTTCGTGTAATTATATAATAATGAGTCAAATTTAGATTTGTGAAATTTAGTCATAAAAATCACAATGTACCTATTAAGTGCGTATTTTTGTTAACTAACTATACACATGAAGCAAAATTTTATAAATATTTTGAAAGAAGATGTGATCGAAACAGTGAAATATGACTATGGTTGAAAAATCACGTGTTTCGGGTAACGTATGGGTCCCAATAATAGTTGTCAACCATATTTACGCTTAATCTTTCATATGAGGAGCTCTATCATCAAGAGGTAAACGTCCCCTTATTTTTACATAGTTGGTTATGTCTCATCTATGTGAGAGTTTAATGTGTGGAAGGAACGACCAAAGTAGGTCATAGAGGGGTAAGTAAGAGTTTTTCAGTGTGATAAGTGAAGATGAATTAGGGTTGACCGCTTCGATCGAACCCCAAACGTTGCCTAATACAGTTGAATTTTATACTATAGCCATGTTTCACTATAATAATCATATCATCATATTAGACGGTCGAATTTTCATTTTGTGAATTTTAGTCATTGGAATCACAATGTGTCTACTAATGTGGTATAACTTAGTAGGTTATATGCAAGTGTACAACTTTGTGAATCAACTACACACAAGAAGCAAAATTTTTAAAAATCTCTTGAAATAAGATGTGATCGGAATAGTGAAATACAATTATGGTTGAAAACTCATATGTTTCGGGTAACGTATGAGTCCCGATAATAGCGGTCAACCCTATTTACCCTTAATCTTCCCTATGGGGATCCCTATCATAAGTATCATCAGGAAATAAACGTCCCCTAATTTTTATATGGCTGGTTACGTCTCATCTATGTGAGAGTTTAATGTGTGGAAGGAACGACCAAAGTAGGTCATAATGAGAGGTAGGCTAGGTAAGAGCGTTTCCGTGTAATAAGTGACAATAAATTAGAGTTGACCACAACTAAAACAAATGGAAAATAACATTATTCTCTACGCACAGGGCTGCCATTTAGGTTACCACAACATTTGCAGACTTCATTCATCACAATATCCATAACCCTCACCTTCATTCATCACAACATTAAAATCTTCAACCGGTGAATCATATTCTTCTTCTTCTTCTTCTTCTTCTGGAGCAGTAACTTCCTTTACAACGCTATCCTTTTTGGCACTGCTACCTGAAGCAAAACAAACAAATGTTACGGCCCAGAAATATATTTCCCAAGAGCAATAGAATAGAAAAATCATGCCACCTACATAAATGTGTAACCCAAAAAAAAAAAAACAGAGAGCCTGAAATAAAATAAAAAATGGCCTCTAGATATCCTACTTTAAACATAATTCTTAAAACTACATTCAAATTAAATCAACTATGATATTGTACTGCACAAACAAACTTGTATTGGAGATCGAAAAACAGCAGGTTGTTTCCTTTCCGTCCAACTAGCATTTCTAGTATCAAAAGAGATATTCCGAACGAACCATCAATAAATTAACAAGGATAAACTTGCACTCAAACGAAACACATAGGCCAAGCAAATCTAGAAATACTTTTACAAATTTTAAACAACCAAACATCAAAATTAGCATACATTTATCTTCATTCTGCTGCAACACCAAAGAGGATCCATCATCTACCATTGGAGGCTGATTGTCCTGAGATGTACTATCCCCAGTGCCAGCAGCTGCTAGCAAATATTAACACGATGTCATAAGGAGATGCTCTTGTAAATCTTGGCAACGGTTTCGCTCTTTGAAGATTTAGCTTGGTGTTCTTCCTCGCCAAGCTGCTCAAGCTAGCATTGCATTTAGATTTGCTTAATATTGCTCGACGTCTCTTGTTGTAATTTATTATATTTTAAAAAAGAAAACTTCGAACGTTTTAGTGAGAAGTTCCCTATAACCCAAAGTACGCTGGTCCATCCTCCATCCCAGCCAAATTCAATGATCCACTTCAAAATGTTTCACGTATATTATTTTTCACGCATCTATTCCCTGCTCCCTTAGGCCACACTCATTCATTGCTCTTCGTCTCTTCCCATATTGTTTCCAAAACAAAATCACACCCCAGCTGCATTACCCACCATTCTTTTGGCTTCTAACCATTTCAACACACATCCAAACAAAAACCACTTCATCAAATGTGGTCGCCACCACGTAAATAATGCTCATTTTCGACAACTCATTTTTAAAACATGAGGATTGATAGTCATATAAACAAATACGATAAAATAAAATATGCTACACACTACCGTATTTATAAATACAATATCGAAAAGATCAATACCCAAACTTGATTATAAACTAGCCGGCTCAAAATTAAAACAACTATAATGTTTCAAAACGTTAAATTAAAGTTCAACTAGCTCGAAATCAAACCCATTTTGCCATTATACACAATTAAACATGTCTATATTTCATTATTTCTAAAAAAATTTGATACATCACACAACCGTTCGACTAGCTTGAAACGGACCCGGTTCGCCAGACCCTATACAAAATGTGAATGGAAAGAAAGCAAAAGTGGTGAACCATTACTCAAGCAGTTCCTTATCTTCAACATGCACAAACCAACCACAAAATCACTACACCATTATCTTACACAAGATCGACATCTATAGTCAACAATTACGATTCTAAAAGTTTTCTTAAAGAAAAAAAAATAAACTAAAAAAAAAAAAGAAAACAAAGAAGAAGAAAACTTAAACGGAAGTAGGTGTGGAAGAACCAGGCTCTATTTTCCTAAGTTGAATTGCGGTTAACCGAGTCGCCTTCGTCATGGTAGACGTAAGCAAACCCGCCGTGCCGGGTCATATCCATACCCGCCATTTCATCCTCCGCCGAAATCCTCAGCAGCTTCAGCTTGTGGAGAATGAAGAACAGAGGACCCATGGTGGCGCTGACCCACCCGATTATCACCAGAATCTGCACCAAGTTGGCCCCCAACAGCTTGCCTCCGCCGCCCATGAAAAGCCCATATGGCCGACCCGGTTTTGGCGGGTACACTTCGTTCACGTACTTCTCGCTCGCGAAAAGCGCGGTGAATATGATCCCCCACGCGCCGCACCCGCCGTGGAGCTGCGCCGCCTCCAGAGGGTCGTCGTACCTCATCTTCTCGGCGAGCTTGTTGCACGAGACTAACACGACGGCGGCGACGAAGCCGCAGATGATCGCGGCCCAGGGCTCGACGACGGAGCAGCCGGCGGTGATGGCCGCGAAGCCGCCGAGTAGGCCGTTGCAGACGTCGGTGACGTTCCAGTGGCCGGAGAGGATGCGCTTCCCGAAGAGAGTCGTGAGTGCGGCAGTGCATCCGGCGAGGGTGGTGGTGACGGCGGTTCTTCCGACGGCGGACCACTGGCCGTAGTAGGGGGTGGGGCCGGGGTAGGAGACTAGGATCTTGTTAAACGAGCCAGGGTTGAAGCCGTACCAGCCAAACCACAGGAGGAATGTGCCGAGAACGACGAGGGTGGCGCTGTGGCCTCGGAGCGCTACGGAGCGGCCGGTATGGTCAAACCGGCCGATCCTGGGACCTTCGATGAAGGCTCCCCAGAGCCCGGCTATTCCTCCGACCATGTGGACGACGCCGGAGCCGGCGAAGTCGATGACGCCGGAGCCGAAGAGGAGGTTGCCGGTGTTGTAGGCGCTCGCCCAGCCGTCGGGGGACCAGATCCAGTGGGAGACGACGGGGTAGACGAAGCCGGTGAGAAAAGAGGAGTAGATTAAGTAAGCGACGAACTGAGTTCGCTCGGCGATGGAGCCGGAGGTGATGCCGGCGGCGGCGATGGCGAAGGCCCACTGGTAAAGGAAGTGGCTGTAGTCGAAGGACTTGTTGGGGACTTCCTTGAGGCCGAAGAAGTGGCGGCCGATGAAGCCGTTGGAGGGGCCGCCGAAAGCGAAGGCGAAGCCGAAAAGGTAGTAGAAGAGGCCGCCGGCGGCGGCGTCGAGGACGTTGGTGAGCATAATGTTCATGGTGTTCTTGGCGCGGACGGAGCCGGCGCAGAGCATGGCGAAGCCGAGCTGCATGGAGAAGACGAGGTAGGCGGAGAAGAGGAGGTAGGTGGTGTCCACGGCGTAGGAGGTGTTGGAGTCAACCGCGGAGAACTGGTCGCAGATGAAGGTGGCCGCGGCGGTGCCGTTTGGGCCGAGGAGCTGGGCCAGCTGGGAAGCCGAACAAGACGCCGCCATTGGAGACTCAGACAGTCAGACTCTGAGAGAGCTAGAGAGAGAAGAAGAAGAAGGAGAAGTACTACTACTACTCCAGCTGCAGTTGAAATGAAGCCAACTCTGCATTCCTTACATATATAGGAGAAAGAAAGAGGGGAGTGGGGCCCTGGGATCTTTTCCTTTTCCTCCATGGAGTAGCATTGAATATTCTTTGCTACGGTATTGCATACGTATTCCGTCTTTTTTCTGGTTCTTGAGTTCTCTCCCATGGTTTTGTTACATAGTTGATAGAATTTTAATAGTTCAGAGTTTCAGACATCTCAGCTGGAGATCTAAATTGTAGGAATCAGAAGATTTGCAAGGAGAGCTCCAGAAAATTCACGAGCTCCAGAAAATTTATGTTCCCAACATGTCCCTTGCAAGGCCGAAGGTAAAGGACTTCCTTGCAAATTCACGATCTAAATTCTGGACTTCCTTGAGATTCGAATATTTATGTTGCACATCAATATTCATGCATGGTTTGCTTTGTTAATTAGTCCATATCATCAAGTATATATATTACAGATGGAAGCGAATCATTTCATTAATGTGATGAAAGCATAGAAAAGCTTCGTTTTCACGGATCTTGTCTTGAAATAGATACGACGTACTCTAGGGTTTTAACAGAGAGAATATCCCAGGCCTCTGGAAATTATGTGGTTCTGAGTTGAAGTTGCACTTGATATCTTATCTAATAGCTTGTACGAGTGATCCATACACGGAGAGATTAGAGTACGTCCAGATTTGTGTGTGGTCTTGGTTCGATTCTAACCCATCTGTTTCAGTTTAGTCACGTACAAGAGGTTGATTATGTGATCGAAATTAAGCAGGTTTTGCTGGGAGTACTCTAGAAAGTTCAAACACACACACACATATATATATATATATATATATATATATATATATATTCAGGTAGAGAATCGGAGAAGATTACTGTCGAGATGATTACAATGAAATAAAAATTCAGATAAGTTTAACCATGAGTCAAGATCCTAAACTATATATGTAGACATATAAAATTTAACGATAATAATAATCGTTGAATAATCCAAGTAAATACATAGCTCGTGAGTCAACAAGATTGGAAAGCCGTCGGAAATAACACGTGGCAACGTGGAAATAGCTAGCCGACAACAAAACCTTAAATCCCGGTTGAAATCAATTATCAAGTGTTGATTGATGACCATGTATTAATTAAATTAATTGGACATTCCCAAATTGATTGGTGATGGTTCGCCAGCAGATAGAGTAGACTTCGCGAGGCGAACCGCGCCTCGCATAGAAATGATTGAAGGTGAGGCGAACCGCATCTCGTATAGAATAAATGAAGGCGAGGCGAACTGCGCCTCGCATAGAAATAAATAAAGGCGAGGCGAACCGCACTTCGTGAGGCAAACCGGACCTCACGAGGCGAAAGACACTTCGCGAGGCGAAACGCATTTTGCGTGGTGAAGTGAGTTCATATAGAAGTAAACAGTGGCGAGGTGAGGCATCTTGGCATAGAAGTAAATAGCGGTGAGGTGAGATGGCCCCGCGAGAGTAAATTTACATGAAGGCGAGGTGAGATGGCCCCGCGCGAGTAGATTTACATGAAGGTGAGACGAGATGGCCCCGCGCGAGTAGATTTACAGGAAGGCGAGGCGAGATGGCCCCGCACCAGTAAATTTACACGAAGGCGAGGCGAGATTGCCCCGCGTAAGTAGATTTACACGAAGGCGAGGCGAGATGGCCCCGCGCGAGTGTATTTACATGCAGGCAAGGCGAGATGACCCCGCGTGAGTGTATTTACATACAGGCGAGGCGAGATGGCCCCGCGCGCGTGGATTTACATAAAGGCAAGGCGAGATGGTCTCGCGTGGGGGAGTCCACGAATTGAGATCAGAAATCTCCGCTTGCTTGGAAATCAAGATTCCTCGTGAGATATTTTCTATATCCGCGAGATAGCGTGCCCCCTTTACTGAAGATCTTGATCAAAATAGGACATTTAATCTAAAGCGATCTGGGCATATCTAAATCTTAAGATTTGATTGATTTGATTATGTGAAAATCAGCAAGTAAATCAATCATTCAAGATTCAGTGATTCGATTAAGGAAATATTATTGATTGAAAATCTTCATTACTTGCCTTAAGTGGAGAAAGGTTAACACTATAAATACCCCCTCTCATACCAAGAGGAGAGGGGCAGAAACAAAGGCGAACAGAGGACTAGAAGGAGAGCAGCGGACTAGAGAGAGAGAGAAGAAAAATCTCTCCCGCGAGTTCAGAAGTCTCCCCCAAAATCCTTGAAGAACTATCAACCTCATAGCCAGTTCTTCATCAAGTCCAGAAGTCTCCCAAGCCCCCGAAGAACCATCAAGCTGCCAAATAGCCGATTCTTCATCAACCTCAAGCCTAAAAGTTGTCAAATCCCGAAGAGTCATCAAGCTGGCAAATAGCCGACATCTTCACCAACTTCAAGACAAAGAATAAACCACCATGTGAAACTGCTTGTGGATCAAATCCGATCAAGAACAAGCCTCTACGGCCTTTGGTCAATCGACTTCTACAAATTGTCAACACGACAGGTATAAACAGAGGTAAGTGGGTAATTTCTTGGAAGACATCTTTAAAAGAATTCACCACAGGGATTTAGTTTATTAGAGGTTTGGAACTCTTTAATTCGACATTGGCAAGCAGTTTGGAAGGTATGAATTTTGTGGCTAAGTCACATTAGATTTTTCGAATGGGTTGACCAGGTATTGAAAAGGTTATTATTTTCCCATGACAGTCTATATGGGCATGATATTTGCTCATCCAATCAAATCCTAGGATTATGTCATAATGCCTAAAATTTAAGACTATGAGGTTCGTGGGAAATTCTGTATCCAAAACATCTATAGGACATGATTTGCGTACTTTGGTTAAGATGACAGATTTTCCAATAGTGCTGAGACCGTTAAAAACTCGTTGTGTTCAGTTGGTGTCAACCCTAAGGTTGCGACAAATGCACTAGATATAAATTAATCGGATGCACCAGTATCAAATAGTATTTGAGCATGAGTACTATATGCTACTAGCGTACCTTCCATCACCGTGTTCTCAAAAGCTATGGCATTTAGCTGGACTGGACGAGGTGTTGGATTGTTTGTCTGTTTCGGAGCATCGCACTTATTAGAGAAATGCCCCATCTTGCCACAATTGAAACATCATCCTGGGAGGCGACGTGGCTTTAGACAAGCATTAGACATGTGTCCAGACCCTCCACAATTGTAATACCGAATTGGCCCTCTAGACACCTCTTTCCCCTTCTCAGTTGATGTTGTCGGCTTCCGAAACACGTCTTTTCCTTTTTGTTGATTCCATGGTTGTCCGCCTTTCTGGTTAGGCATTGGATGACTCATTTTTCCTCCTAAACCATTCTCTTGTTCCTTCTCCATGCGGTACTTTTGGTTTTCCCCCTCTTGAGTTAAGGTTTTGTCCACAACTTCCTCGTAAGTGATTCCACGTTGAGTGACCATTCTTCGAATGTTGGAATCAGTCCTCCAATGAAACATCTTGCCTTCTTGTTGTCGGTATCTACCATGTTAGGAGCAAAACGAGAAAGTTTAGTGAACTTTGTTTCATACTCAATCACAGACATTTTTCCTTAGGTAAGTTGAATGAACTCTAGTTCTTTCTTGTCCTTCTCAACTTGTGGAAAGAACTTTTCTAGAAATTTTTCTTTGAAGGTAGCCCAATCCATGAGTTCCAATGCAGCAGGGAGTGTGACACGTTTAACCGTGTCCCACCAGAAACGAGAATCTCCTTCTAAGAGGCAAGTAGCCACTTTTCGTAACTCCACCTGGGTACAATCCATCATTTCAAAATGGATTTCCAAATTGTAGATCCATTCTTCAGCCTCGTAAGGTTTTCCTCCAACAAACTTCTTTGCCCCTAAATTCCTTATGTGTGTCACTAGTCGTCCTAGCCTCCCGCCGACTTGATTTGCCTCCATCCTTCTGGTGAAGGCCTCGACAAAATCTTCCGCGTCGACAGGTGGGTTCCTTCTATCGGTCATTGTCCTAATTAAAGAAAATGATCTATATGGTTATAATTTAAACCAAAAATATTTGTGAACCAAAAAAGTTTACATTAAGCATAAAATTTAACATCACTAATTATACATATGTTAGAAATGCTTCTTATAGCTATTTTCTAACGGCAACTTGCTTATAAGCAATTTTGAAACACTAAAGTGTTTTTAGGGAATGAAAATACAAACATATTGCAAAAGCTTCCCCTATTTTAACAACTGTCCGTCTCTAGGGTGACGTTGAGATCAGAGGAGTTAGATTCCTCTATCTCGACATTTAGTCCAGGAGCAGGCATAAAGCCAATAGGAATAGACACATGCGGGCGTACCCTCATGTATGGCTTTGTCCTAATATGTGTATGAACATGAAAAAGTGATGGTGCAGCAATAACATTCACCATGTCAACATTAGGAGATTTTACAGACTCTTCAGATTGAGTAGGTTGTTGGTAATTAGGTGGTCCCCATTCTTTTGTCCTAAGCATCCCGTTTGTAATGGCTTTTTCGTGCAAAATTTTGACATTCTCTGGATTACTTATTATCCACCTAGCCTCCATGTATATATTAATTCCTTCATTGACATACATAGTTGCCATATAGTGCTTATCATCTAGGTTGATACCAGGATTGTTTTGGGAAATGTCAATAGACATGTTATAGGCTAGTTGCCTAGCCTTGACATGTAATTCCAAATACTCATTCCCATATTGAACATCACTTCGTAATGCTTCTACGTATCGGTAGTCTATACTGTCAAATAATCATTGTTAAATAGGAACATACTAATATTCTATCTCAAATATTAACAACATCAATATAACTCAAGCACAAAGCTTCAAGATGCAACAAATGGTAACTTATATGCAATTTCTCAATATTCATAGACACATACATATGCATATATAACATAACCCTCCCCGTTCTTGTTAAGTTTTGAAAAATATATAAATATAAATATATATATTTAAGAAAATCTTAAGAGAACGATTGCTCTGATACCAATCTGTCACGCCCCTAAACCGAGACCAATATTATAAGGAAATATGGTGTTCGAATTTACGGCGTGAGTTAAAACAAGTAAAATTTTCTCGAATAATTTATTAGAAGAAGATATATATGTCTGAATAATACTTTTATTAGAAAGCGAAAGCATTAATATTTTACAATACCAAATATTTTACAATACGAGAGTTTTAGCAAAAGTATATAAGACATTATATTTATTCTTAAAATAGCAATAGAAATATTCTTTTATTTAGTAGGTTTATCTCATTCCCCAAGCATCTATTCGTTACCTGAAAACAAGAATGTGTAGCATTATGAGTAACACAGACCCAGTAAGTACAGCTTACATTCTTATAATAATGTGTCTTATAAGAAACCAAAAATAAACACAACTAAGTAAAAATTTACCAAGAATCATTTTTATTTGTTCATACCGATTCTTATTTATGTGCACATACACACATACAAGCGTGAATAAATTCATTCATGTGAATATTTAGGAAACTGGTAATAAATCATAAAGATCACGTGCTAGGTCCACTATACCAAAGCACAAATAAGCCGCAGCATACTAAGCACAATACCAGAATATGTATACTCAAGGTCGACATTTTCTTCCTATGAGTATAATAGTGCAATATTTGTAGGGAATAGGGCCCAGGCTAACTCCACAAATCACAAAACACTTTTACCAGTAATTCACTTAAGCACGGGGGTAATATTAATCACCAGTGTCCACATCTCCAAATATTATTAGGTCAATAAAATATAGCAAATTTTAGTAAGTAAGACAATTACTTCAAGACCAACAAAGTATATAAGCGTACATCAATATGCTTTAAAAATTGTCAATAACTTAAGGTATGCACAAGTTAAACAATTTAATAAACCTGAAAGTAAATTTGTAATAAAGTAAATGTACTTTAAATTAAATAAAAAGAAAATATTAATTAGTAGTCAAAGAATTAGTAGTCATATTTCTCATAGTGAAGGAAATCATTGTCCAAAGAACCGTCAACTTATCATTTTCATATCTCATTCAATTTATGTCCAAATTAGGCAAGTGAGGAGTCCATGTCAAAGGATTTTTCGTAAGGAATCTAATGGGATAAGTCATATAATCCAGTTCGAAGTCATAGAGTTCAGAATTGGTGAAAAACAGTAGCAGTGCAGAAAGCTGATATCCTTTATATTACCTTTGATGTCTAAGTCTTTACGTGTTTTATATTTTACCATTACTTCTGAAACTTGCTAGATTTAAAAACAATAGAGATCCTAAGCTTCAATTGATATAAATTTTGTAGAAAAAGGTTAAGAAATGAGCGAGATATGAATTTTTGAAGTTGTGGTAGTTGTAATGGATTTTCAGCAAGTTTATTAGTTTAGAAATTTGATTAGTCATAACTTGTTCATTTCCAAACTTTTTTAAGTGGTTCAAAAGCCTAAAATGAAGATTTTTTCATGAAGAATCTAATTTTGTGATCAAATTTTACAAAGTGATACTTAATTATATACGAAAATATAAGTTTCTAGAGAACATACTCTTTTCTATTTTATCCTTAGTTATGCATTTTGATAATCTTAAAGACAAAAGAGTATAGGAATGTAACTATGTACTTACACTTGAATTTTCAGAAGTGAAGTGAGGGTTTTGGTGTTGATACAAGGTTGGGCTTCTTTGACAAAGAGAGAACTTCTCAAGAGAAAAAGAGTGAAGGGTAGAATTTCGGTGTGGGAGCTTTTTTATTCAACTAAGGAAGTTTGTGATCATCTTGACATTTGATCTTGGAGTGTGAAGAAAAAATGTTGCAGCTCCCAAGTATAAATAGGCCATGAAACATGCATTGTAAATTAATTTCCACCAATTTTATTTGACTTAAAAGACCAAACATTAAGTTTGAGTGATAGTCTAGCTAGTTAAGGTGATTGTTCACAAAGAAAACCAAATAGTAAGAGGGGTAAAAGAAAAATCAGCTAGTACATGAATCTATATATGAGGTATACCTTATATATGTATTGACATGAATCTATAGATATACAAGTATTTATATATGCATATATAGATATATATATCTACTCAAGCTAATAAGTAAAGGAATATGATGTTTCCCTTTCTTAAGATCTTGTAAATGTGTTAGTAATATTTAAGATTAGAATAGTACGCATGATAAAAATAATACTAACTCGAGTCTTAAATTCGATCACGAGTATTGATTATATGTAAGAAATACGGGTTAAGGTATCTATCTTGTAAGTATGATATTTGGAGTCATTAACTTCTAAAATGAATACTTTAGAAGATATTTGGATTACTATCTAAGGTTAAGAAGCCTTAGTGTGCTATATAATTAGTACTAAGTTTTGGGGTACTACAGTCTACCCATCTTAAAAGAGAATTCGTCCTCGAATTTTACGTACCTTGTTCTATGAACAAATGCGGATGTTTCTTTCTCAATTATGATTCTAACTCCCATGAAGCCTCGTTTTCATCATGTCTGTTCCATAATATCTTCACCATTAGGATTTCTTTAGTGCGAAACTTCCTAACTTCTCGACCTACGATGCGAACAGGTGCCTCATCGTATGTCACACGTAGTATTGTTTTTCCTAGGTCAACTCTGCTGCTGAAAAAAAAGGAAGAAGAGGAAATCAGATTTGAAGTTGAAGAAAAATGAATATACGTCACTATGTGAATAGTGGGTCACACCAGCCACGTGGTGCGTTTGGCCCATGTAAGAATTTCTCCTTTTAGTGTCATTGTCCCAGAATGATTTTCGCCTACTTATATTCATAGTGACTAGAAATGAACATGGTGCTTTTCTTTTAAATATTGGATAGCGGAAGTAATTAAAATAAGACAGGTGCTATCTTTTATTGGTTGAATGACTTAATTAATTGAACTAACATATAAAAGTTATGTTATTTAGGTTCTTGAACCTAATTATCTGATGGAATGTGTTGCTCCTAATTTCGAAAAATGTGTGCATTAGATGAAGAAATAGATGATTGACGAGTATTCATGTAAACATTCATGATTAACTTTGTAAAAGTAATATATATATATATATATAGAAATTTATTGTAGGACTTAATATTTTCATTCACCTTATATTATGTGACGAAAGATGTGTTAAAACAGTCATGATCATGATCACAAAAAATAGATTGAGATTATGTTGACTTAATTTGAACCAAATTCGAGATTTTCAAACCTTAAACCCTTATCAAATCGACCGTTTGTGACACAAAACGATGCTTTCAAGAAATCAAAGGCAAAGACAATCTTGTTACCTTACAAACATTGATAAAATAGTAAGCTATTATGTGACACATAAAAAATATATACATCTAAGATGTTAAATCTAACATTGCACCTAAAAGTGAGACATCCTTCAAACTTTAGGAGCACTCACGACAATGTAAACATTATCGGAATCTCACATCCCACCTATACGAAACAAACTTGGTCATGAAAATTTCATGATTTGCCTTTCGATCTTAGAAATTGAAGTTCAGTTGGTTCTTCCATGGAGCAAACTGGCCACATCTAAATAGTCACTCATATCCTTGAACAAGACAAACTGGAATCCTCTGTATAATTCATCCCCAGAAGAAAAGCATCTTTACAACTACAGTAAAACTGCAAAAATCCCCAACCTCATTTCTCCTTCCTCACTCTCCAGTCTCCACCACATTCTCTTTGCTCCATTTGTCTCCATCACAGAAAACCCCTATAAATAACCAACCTCCGCCCCACGGCATGCCCCTACTCTTCTTCCCCAGAACCACCACCGCTCTCTTCCTCTCCCCCAAACTACCCATGGCCGCCGCCACCAACACCACAGTCTCCGCCGCCGCACCGCCGCGGGCTCGCCTCCGCGGCGTTGTGTTCGACATGGACGGAACCCTAACGGTCCCCGTCATCGATTTCGCGGCAATGTACAGGGCCGTGCTCGGCGAGAAGGAGTACATCAGAATCAGGGCGGAGAATCCTTCCGGGATTGATATCCTTCATCACATTGAGGGCTGGAGCAACGATAGGCAGCAGAAGGCTTACGAGATCATCGCCGATTTCGAGCGCCGGGGACTCGATCGCCTCCAGATCATGCCTGGTAAAATTCAAACTTACAGTCTTGAGTTTGGATTGTGTTTTTTTTTTACTGGTGTAAATATTTTGGAAAATTGAGTTGAAATTAGTAACATTTTGGATATAAATTGTGGTGCAGGTGCTGCAGAACTCTGTGATTTTCTAGATTCTAAAAATATAAGGTCATGCTCACCACTTATCGTTATTTTGATACTCTCATTAGGTTCACTTTCGAAGCTTAATTCAACTGTGATGTAGTGTAGCTTAAGATATGGATGATAGAATGTTTGTTTTGATACAGGCGGGGATTAATCACACGCAATGTCAAGAGTGCGGTGGATTTGTTTCATGAACAGTTCAGGGTAAGTATAATACTAGGTGGTGTAACGTGAAGTTACACACCTAACCGTTACATATTATTCCTTATGAATGAATAACACATTACTTTCAACTGTATTTCAATTACTGTGTGTATTTGGTAAGGATTAGATGTGTGCACTGTTAAAAGCTATGGCATTAGGGGCCTCATTATTCTATAGCTCTGATTCTCCCTGGTAACATTTCCCTTTCTTCCAAGCAGCAGAAGGTAGTATTGGGCACTCTTTAGTGTGATTTTGTGGATGCCTACTGCCTACTAAAGTTGAAACATTTCTCAATCAGCGAATTAAGATGATATAGCAAAAGTAAGGAGTTTACTCTTGATCTTGTATTGGAGTGGGAGTTTACTCCTGCCTGACCTAGCATTGTTTGGTCGTTTGGCTCATCGCCAATGAAGTTATTCATTTACCTCAAAAAAAAAAAGTGATATTGCAAAAGAAGATGTCTTTGGAATAAAATAAGATAAATTCCTCATAATCACTGAAATAACAGACTTATACAGTTATACTATACCAAGTTTTCTGCTACTTGTGAGACTGGGAGATGCTACGCCTTACATCACAAACTTACATTTCTATCTGGCCTGTTTTTCCCCTTTTTCTTTCTAATTAGAGAAAAGTTATAGTTTTATGCTTTCTTTTTATTGTTCTTCTTCCCCATTTCAACTTTTAATTTCTGTATCAGTGTATCCTAGATATTCCGTCATTTACTATTTGATGCATCCTATAGCCTTCAGCAGATCTGAATAACCATGACTGTGTCTTATGTTGCTGGAGGCTAACTTAATTACATTACTAATCTCTTCCATTCTGTGTATCATCACAGCAGTTGTCATTTTCTCCAGCTCTGAGCAGGGAATTTCGACCTTACAAACCGGATCCAGCTCCATTATTGCATATATGTTCGGCCGGGGAAGTTAACCCTAGTGAAGTAATGATGGTTGGAGATTCCCTTAAAGATGACGTGAGTAACTGTGTTTTTGTTTATTTAGAAAGTACGTTGTATTCTCTTTCGGTGTTGCCATTTGTATACCCTATCACTCTATAAGCAAATATGATAAACTGATCTAGCAGCATAGTATGTCGTAGTTTATGCATGTGGTGCAATGAGCACTACCGAGCCATCAGTGGCCTTGTATTGAAGAAAAGAGATATGATCAGATAAGATAAGGGCGTCACTTCTGCATTATGATCATGTAGTGTGCTGGATTTCTGAGCCAGTGAGCCCTAACTTGCATTACAATACTGTAGTGTGCTAGATTCCTGAGCTGCTGTTGAATCATTATATGACTAGAAACTGGAGATGTATAAAGAATTGCGCTGTCTTTGCAGGTGGCTTGTGGGAAACGAGCAGGAGCATTTGCGTGCTTGCTTGATGAAGTGGGGAGGTATGACTCTCCGGAATTTGCCAATGTAGATCACAAACCAGATTTCAAGGTGTCTTCCCTAACAGAAGTCCACTCAATATTGGAAAAACATTTTGACTTGGCACCTTGACCTCAAATCCATTGCCAACCACTTTCACTGTGCGAAGAACCACACTCTTGTTGGATGCGTTGTTCTTAGCTCCCGAAAGAACTATAGTGTAATATAGGGAGAGAAATATAATCCGGAAGGAACTCGCAGACGAAAAGGCTAAATAATGCATCTGTACTACATTTTACAAGACCGGCTATGTATCGGCCTAGTATCATGCTACATCATGTCTTTGTTGTTTTGCCTGTAATGAAAACAAAAAAACAAAAACAAAGCGCCCACCGAGGGGCTCGAACCCTCGACCACAAGGTTAAGAGCCTTGCGCTCTACCAACTGAGCTAGACGGGCCTTGTTGTTAATTACTCCCAGTTTTCCATGCTCAATGTTGTTAATTACTATAACTAACTGCTTTCTGCCACGTCACCAATGCCAAACAAACTCCCACCCTAGGAAGCACGGAAGCGCCATTTTCCTCACGATTCGCGCTTCCGAAGCGGAAGCGTGGGGGAAGCGCGGGGAAGCGCGAGGAAGCGCGATTCCGAAAAAAGAAGATTTTGGAAGCGCGACGGAAGCGGAGCTTCCTATATCGGAAGCGCCACAATGACTATCGGAAGCGTGGGCAAATTTGTCTATTCCATTGTTACTTTATCCTGCAAACTTCTTCACACACCACCAGGGAAAGATCAAAGCATATTTTAGTGTCTGTTAAATCCACTGCTACATACAAATATGGCATTATACTATTCTATATATATATATATATATATATATATATATATCTTACATGCGTACGTTTTGAATTCAATTAGCTGGTAACTACCTATATACTTTCCTGGTGACTATTTCTACCTGGCAACTATGCTAGTTAATTGCTATTCGATCATAGGGAGGGGTTCTAATGAGGACCACTAAGTTAAGGACTAGTTAAGGACTTCTTCGTTTCATCCATTTTTCGATCGCATATTCACATCTCGACCGTCTAGTTTGTAGATATATATGAGTGATCATCTCTACAAAATTTTCATCCAAATTGAAAATCGTTAAGGCATTCATAAATATGATTTACCAATTATAAACTTGAACGGCTCTTGTTTGACAGATTTGGATTGTCCATTGATTTGATTTAGTTTGATCCCTTAATGATCACCAATTTTGCTGAAAATTTGTGGAAGTGATCTACTTATATAGACCTAAAATTTGAACGATGGAGATGGAAAAATGTAATTGAAAAGTGGGTGTAATAAACGATTAATGAGAAAGTCCTCAACTAGTCCTTAACTTAGTGGTCCTCATTAGAACCCCTCCCTTCGATCATATATTGTGAAGATCATATCTCTTCACTAAACTATTTGATATAAATGTCATATGGGGCTGTTAGTCTGTTACAGAGAAGAAGCCCGTTGGGTATTTTTTTTTTTTTTTTCAGGAAAAGTGTTGTCATATTTATTTATTTTTAATATATAATTATAATATATATATATATTATTATTTTATTCCGACGCTTCCAAAACGCATCCGCTTTCAATTTTTTTTGAAAAAAAATGCTTCCGGGCATCCTAACGCTTCGCTTCCGCGTACCCGCACCCGATTCCATGCAGCTTAGCTCCCACCCTAAAACCCTGGGGTTTAACCCCTTCTTTCTTCTTCTTCTTGCTATAAAAACCATTCCTCTCAGTCTCTGCAACAAACCAAGAAACCAGAGAAACCCAGAAAGAAAGAAAGTCAAGACAATGATGACCTCCAATACCTATGACTCTGAGCCCATCTCCATGAAAAGGTCCCCACCTTCTCCCGACGACCCTTCTTCTCTCCTCGGCTTCGGCTACTCCAAGCTCACCCTCCCTCTCCATCTCCACCACCACCAACCCCTCCTCCGCCGCTGCATTTCCGACCCCTACTCCCCTCCACCGCCGCCGCAGACCAACCCATTTCTCTCCGCCGGCCACTCTCCCGATCTCAACAAGACTATTTCATCTCCTTCCCCGACCCACTTCAACTCCTCCCTGCCGCCTCTTCCTCCGCCGCAGCAGCAGCCGACCCTCCGCCGCTCCGTCTCCGATATCAACCCCTCTCCGTCCCAGGCCTTCTCCCGCTCCTCCAGCTCCAACGAGATGTCCGTCGAGACTGACACTGATACTCCCAATTCGAAGGTTTGATCTTTCTGCCCTCCATGTGTTTGTAAAATGGCTCTTTCAGATTCTTGGGTCTTTCTTTCTGGGTTTGTGAAATGAAAGCTTCTTTCTGGGTTTGTGAAATGAAAGCTTCTTTCTTTGTTTTTTCTTTCTGGGTTTGTGAAATTGAAAGCTTCTTTCTTTATCTTTCTGGGTTTATTAAATTGAGTCTGGGTTTGTGAAACTGGGTCATTGTTGGGATTTGCAGAGGCTGAAGAGGATGAAGGGTCGGCTGAAGGAGATGAGTGAGTGGTGCAGGCAGCTCATGCGTGAAGAAGATCTGGAACAAGATGAAGAACTCGAAATCGGAGCCACTCAAGATATGCCTGACATTGATACCATTCGAGATATTCCCAATGAAACTTCTACTGAGGTATTGAATTTTTTTTTTCTTCCTCACAGTTCTGTGTTTGTTACTTTTCAAGAATCTTGGGTATTATTCATATAATATAGGAGAAAGAATGTAGAATATGCCAGATTTATTCCAAGGTTCATCACGCTTTCTTGGCTCTCAAATTTAATACCACTTTGCCATTCTTTTCTTAACATCCGAATTTAGTCACAGTTGGCCATTATCTGTTTACAGCACTTAATCTCTTATGTTTCAATTTGTTACAAAGATTCTTTGTTGATGAAATCTGTATCTGCTATGCTTATCAACCTTAGAGTTTCTTCTTTAGTGATATCCTGTAGATGATACCAATTTAGGAATAGTGCTCATTCTATACTGTTTTCCCCGTAAGAGGTCCTCTCCTGTAAAACCCATTCTGGATGAAGCACTCACAGTTTGAAAGTGTCAGTTGTACAAATTGGTGGTGTAGAAGGATTACTAATCCTCTTGTTGGTTGTGAATTTGAGAAGTTGATGTAATGTACTCTGTTGAAAATTTTCCCACACTTTTCTGGTGAATGGATGTATGATCCTGCTCCCTGTTTATGATATAACAAGTGCAATTCTTAGTTTAAAGTTCATCCTATTGGTATTGCTAAATGTGAACAACTATTTCTTGACATTTATTGACCAAATATAATTGACTCAGGTATGCATAACATATCCTAGCTGCATTTTAACCTCATCAGCAAACAAAAACAAAAACCAAAACAAAACAAAACAAAAACAGTACAAATCCGAAGTAAACGAGATTCCTATCATCTTAAATCAAATTGAATCACTATAAAAAACAAGTTTGGTCTAGAATTACAAGGCAATACCTCCATATTCCCCAACAGGTTCAAGAGGTAAATCACCGGATTACTCTGACAAAAGTACACCATGATCAATGGAAACATAAGAAAAAAACACTAATATAACAAATTACAGGACAAATCAACAATAAAAACTGAAACTAAACCATGATCAACATCGATGTTGGTGCAAAAAATTTCGGGAGTATTGTTATATGTTTTAGTTGGCATTCTGTATCAAAACAAATTGGACTTTATTGTTATATATCTCTTTGTTGAAAGAAATATTATTGCCGATGATACTAGTCTTTTTTGGTGCGTGTGAATCATGACGACAAAGTCCTAACTTAGTTAGGATTTGAATTCATTAATATATGATTTTATGATGATTCATCTAATTGGGTATATTGATGTTAATTGATTTGGTGATTCTTGAAAGATAAGACGTTTGGTGTATTAGCTGTGAAACGAAGGAAACCTAATGTGATTAGGTTATATATATCTGATTATTATTTGATTTGAGATATCATATATATATATATATATCTGATATTATTATGTCTTTGTATAGTAATAGGAAAAGGACTTGCCTATTGGAAACCAATATGGTTAAAGATGTGCATAAGGAGTAGAAGTTCTTCATCTACAGAAGAAGACGCAACACCATTTAGAAGACTACCTTTTGCACAATTATTCTTAGAGAACTATCTCTGCGCGCATAGTGTTTGAGAGATAGTATTGTCGCTGCAATACTTTGTAAACTTTGTAAGGTCACAAGTTCAACTGTTCTTTGTTGTGTGTTTGATTGTTATTCTTTTGTGTTGAGAGAAGATCATTGAAGAAAGAAGAAGAAGACGTTCTGCCTAGAGATTGAGATTTGTAATAGTATAGGGTTTACAAAGAGGTTGTAAGACTCTATACAAATTCATCTAGTTGAGTTCGTTTTCTGAGCTTGTGCTCCGCTGTGATTTTTTTTTTCTATTTTGAGGTTTTTACACAGCGTCAAAAGTTTAGTGTTCTTGTTAACTTTCTGTCAGTTTGTTGAGGATTGAAACGATCCCTGCTTCATGTTCCAGTACCTTTAGGGAAATATTTCCCAACAAAAATCTCACTCCTTTGAATCTTGAGAAGCCTTGGACTCATCCATACGACGATCAATCAAGGGGGTAGAGCTACCTACAAAAAACAAAAACATACTTCGACGAGCAAGTCAATTTTGATTTAAGCATGTAAAATAAAAGAAATTGGTTCGATACTTGTTACCGTTGTTACCCATGGTTGTTCCTTCCCTTCTTCTCCATAAGCGAGTGAATTTATAGACCTTCGATAACTTCGACCTCAATTCACGTCGTAGTGGGAGTATTTTAAGGAGTAGTGTTTTCACATTCTTTTCTTCTTATCTACTTTTTAGTTAATATGAGCTTCGATCATCGGGGCTAATTCATTACGTGGGGCCTAAGCCGACATTTTATAGCCCACACAATCGAGATTATCATTATGATGATGATAGTTGAGACTAATCCATGCAAAAACCATAAACGTTGTGGTAGATAAGTTGTTTATTCTCGAACTCTTTGGTGGCTTGCAACCCCTGCATGAAGTGCATGTGAATGAATTCAGATCGCTGATTAGAGACATCATGACTTGGATACACTCGTGAAGCGCACCAAGGTCTTTACTGGTAACCTTAAAAGAATCTCACGTATGTTTTTAGATGGGAGGTTTACGATCAACTGGTCACCGTCTTCCATCTCTAAAACACAAAAGAAAAGAGAGCACCTCACTCTGTAAAACTTCCAACTTTTATAGAAAAACTTCTAACTTCCTAGAAGGTTTTTATCATTGATTGCCTTCACTGAGTTGACTCATTTCTTCGGTACTGGTTTTGATTCTTGGTTTTGACCCATTTTCAAAAACTTGAGAAAACTCCAATCCTTTATATATACTCAAAACTGAAAATCATAAAGAGTAATATAACTCAATTATCAATTCTCTTACTCAAGCTCAAATCCATAAGTTCATTATAAGAAGCATAATCAATATGTCAAACTCGAATAAATTCCATAACTCATTTCAAAATGTGTAATTATAATTTAAGCTTAGAAAATATAATGGACAATTTATTAAATCATGCATGCATATTATTTAAAAACCCAAAATGTCCACTCATTATATAGACCGCTAAGTCTGACGCCGGTCAGAGCTCTCCTCACGAGGTGTCTCCTCCCGGCCTGTACAAAGCGAGGTTTAAGGTCTGAGACAAAAATACAAGAATACCAAATTAACAAAATAGAGCAATGTCATCTTCACTCATTCTACACTCTCCAAAGAGTAAGAAGAACTCCAACCCTTTTTACTAATCTTCTCCAATTTTCCTCAACGTTCTAACACATAAATAAAAATATAAAAAATTCCTATGGATGAGACTCACCTCTCCTCCTCCACCAAAATCAACCAAGAATTTCCCAAGTCCCAATCAACCTTCACCAAAATTTTTCAATACTTCTTTTCAATTCACTTCCCCTCCATAGAGTAACCAAAACTATCCCAAATTCCAAACCCCCTTCACCAAAAATCATCATACACTATAACAACATTATCCCCTTCTAGAAATCTATCAAAATTCCTCAAAATCACCACCATGAATAGTAGCAGCCACCAGCAGTGGCGGTCAACTGCCGGCAGTGGCGGTCAACCACCACCGCCATATCAACTTCAACCAAAAATAACAAGGCATATATCAAACTCTTCTTCTCAACAAGCACAACAACCTTCATGACTAACACAAAACCTACAAATCAAAGGTTTGGCTGGAAAAAATACCTCACAAGCTCAAGAACACAAAACTCCGATTAGCTCTATACTCTGAATCGATCTACCACTTTTGGATGGTTGAATGACCAAGGGAAGAGCTACAAAATCCCCCAAAGATACCTTCAATAGGTGGCTGGAGAAGGGAGTTCCGGCAAGGGCAACCACGCAACAGTGGCGACGTCACCGCTCCTCAACACCAGCGAGTTAGGGCTGATTACCACCCTAGGTTGGACAAGTGGCGTCCCAGCTGTCGAACAAGACCGGTGCGGCGCGCAGGAGTGGTCGGACGGCGGCGGCCCGTCAAGGAGAGGTCAAAGAACAGTCGGGGTCGGGGTCGGGGAGAGAGAAGGTGAGGCACGGTTGTGCGTTTTTTTTTTACCTTCACCGAAAATAGCAAGTTTCTCACTTATACCCCAACCCAAATAATATTTTAGCTACCCTTCATTTACGAATTCTCATTCGGGTAACCAAAATCTATGAACCCGACTAATCCACCTCTATTAAAAATAAAACAAATTTCTAAATTGATTAACCACAAGTAAATCGGAAATCACAGCATAAAAAAAAATTACTAGGTTCGGGGTGTATCATGTGTGCACTGAGATTGGTTTGGCATAAGTTTCTTGGGAATCAAAGCTCTGATTTAGCACTCCTCACGCCTTATGTTTGTTAGCGGAAAACATGGATGGAGGATGTCGTAGATTTGTTAGGTTTGTTGTTTTTTTATTTTCGGTTGTATTAATGAGTTGCTGGTGTCCTTTCACTCTTTCTAACTTAATCGAGTTGGAGGTTCATGCTCTTTGTTTGTTATAGTTTCTACCTCGTGTTTTGCAGGCTTTGTAATTAGGTTCGTCCCTTGATTAATGAATTATTCATTTCTATAAAAGAGAGTTGACTCAATGAGTCATATAAATGACAAATACAAAATAGTAAAATACAAAAATTGCTACTTGTCAAAAATTAGAAAGAGCATATAACACTAAATTACCATTTGAAGGTACAAATGATAAAATAGTTTTCAAATGTTCCACTTGATAAAAAGATCACCATTAAAACATGTTACATGACAAAATGGTCACCTCATAATATCTTAAATGATAAAATTGTTTATTTTCACATTTTTTACATGACCATTATACTCTTCTTTCTAATATCACATGTTTCATCGTCTCTCTCTCTTTCTCTTTCTCTCTCTCACTCTCACTCACTCTCTCCTACATCCAGACCAGACGTGAGGCCGAGATTATTTGCCAGCAGAGCCTACTAGACGTGAAGTACCAGCGCGTGCAGATCGACGTGGGGTCGTCGTCGTCTTCTTCTCCAAGCTTCAGAGAGGTCTGCGTCTCTGAGACGGTTTTGGCCGAGGTGAAGCACTTCAAATTGGTATGTGATTGTGTTGCTTTAGCTTGAATTTTTGTGTTTTGTGTTGAGAATTAGTGGATTTGCTTATTTCTGTTATTTGGGTTTTGTGGGATTTAGTCTTTGATTTTAGTTTTGCTTGGATGTTTGTGCTTCAGGTCGGCTTGGTTTTGTGAAATTGAGTGATAAAAATTCAAACTTGGTTTGTGAATCTAATGGTGTCACGTCCCAATTTTCGAATAGAATTTTCAAAAATTTTGGCATGATAAATCTTAAAATACTAATATCCCAACCTGCTTTTAAAACAACAACAACAACAATCTCAATTATAGAATAGAAATTTCCACAAAATCTATCACTGATTTAATATTACACTTCCTTGTTTACATAACGTGCAAAACAAGAACATGAGAACAATCCCATGATTTTAGAACTGTTTACTCAATTCTAAAACTATACAGAGTCTAACAAAAAGAGGGAGAACCCTGCCAACACGCCTTCACCTCAACCTTGCTGATCCTCACCTACATGTCTAACCCCTACACCAAGAAATAGTGCACCGGGATTGTAGGAAAACAAACCCGGTAAGCTAAAAAACCCGTATGAGTAAACTAAAAAAAAACAACATTTCTCACATCTAGAAATTTCACAAAAGCAATTATATCATTGAATAAAACCACAAATCCAACACTCTTTCAAATAACACGTATCCATGAGTCCCAGATATTTAATAAATACCCCTCATGACCTACTACAACAATATGTGTACACATGGGTCCCAGATACCGTATCTCTCATGACCTACACCGACAGACGAACTAGAGCTCTAATTCCTAACCGTAACCAATCACTCGGCCAAAGGCTTGAAACCCGGTTTGACTGTCCAAAACCAAAACACAAAATAATAAATAGCATCTTAACCGTAACCAATCACCCAAATATGGGCTTGGAACCCGGTTAGGCTATTTATCCAACAATCATCATATCATAACATTTTTATCATCAACAACACAAGATTCACATCATAAGATTATATCCTTCACAAGGTTATAATTATATGAACAATATAAATTATTCCATAAGAATAGCTTCTCACAATTAAATAGAATTATGGTCATAAGAGACTTCAAATAATACATAGGAAAAATTCGTTTTAACTTACCTATGAGCCGTTGACGATCAAGCACATATATTTTAAAACAACCAAAAACATAATCATCATAATCATCAAAATCAAACATCATAATCACCACATAATTATCATCATCAACAACCATAATTAAACTTGGTTCAAAAGTGAACCTTGGTGAGATTTACTCACCTAATAATTCCGCTGCAAAGCCCCCAACACAAACGAAGGCAAGCCAAACACAAAGTCACAAATCACCTAACAACACACAATTACCAACCTTAGGACTGAAAATACTAAAGAATCACACAACACCCTTAAGCTAACCCTTAGCTCAAAGGAAAACAATTTCCCAAGGTCATTGCACTCAACGACACAATTGAGATGCCTCAAAACTTCAAAACGTAAACTCAAACTCAACCAAACCACCACAAGTAAACCTAAGTCCTAACAAGCAAACCTTGCTCAAAACCTAGCCAAACTATCACTCAACATGAACGCAACAGCAAAGACTAGCTAATCATAGGAAAAATAAGGCCACAACTCAGCCGGACCTGATGCCACGCACCGCCACAAGCGGCAGCGTGTGAGCCATATGCACTACCCCAAAACTTCCGAATTAGGAGAAACTCACAACATGAAACTTGTAGATTGAAGTATGGTGAGCAACTTTAATACCTGGGGTTTTGCCTGGTTCGGCCGGGATTGGCCGGAAAACGCCCCAAAAAACCAGATTGAAACTAAAAACAAAAGCTGCAAAACCGGCACCAAAACTTGGTTTTTAGATCACCAAAGACTTATAAACAACACTAGAGGAAGAAGAGAAGCAAGACTCACCAAACTTTCACCTGAAATGCCGCCAAAATCGCAGATTTTCCAGCGATACCGCAGCAGCTCCGCCACTCCATGGCGGCTTCCAGGTGGCGCGACGGCGGGCGAGATTGCTCCAGAAATGGAGAGGGGGTTCGTGCGGACCGAACGAGACTGGTGGCGACCGGTTTGGTGGCCGGACGGTAGAGAAAACGAATGGAGAAGATGGGAGGTCGGGAGAGAGGAGAGAGAAAGTGATTTCCGATTTTAAGTTTCCAAAAATAACTCCCCCACATTTTTCTACTTATATAGTTTTCAGACCCGAAAACTAACTTCCTCTGATCATAACTTTCTCATAATACCTTCGTTTTGGGCCTGCCGCATGTCAACAAACTCGTATCGACAAGCTCTACAACTTTCATGAAGGAAGTTTTCAAAGATAACTTACGGAAAATAAAGTCAACTTTTGGGCCTCTTAAAAGTCAAAGTACCTTAAAAATACTTCTGAAACTTCAACTTCGCACAAACTAGAGAATTTTCATAATTAATCCTGCATTAAATATGGGAATAACACAAGGAAAGTAAAATGAAAATCTAGGGTAATATAGATGGGGTTGGATTAGAGTCAACTGAATTGCTTCTAGTATTGGGAATTTTTTGTACCCTGTTTGTTTTGGATTTCAAGATTGTTCTTCTTGGTGATTTCAAAGTGTAAAGTTTTAATCTAGTCTTTAAGATCTTGAGTTTTGAGGGAGCTTTGATGATAAATAGGCTGATTGAATCTCTGGTCCATCAACTTGAATTGAGTGGAGTTGTAAGCTGAAAACTTCTGCTGGAAATCATTCCCGTCAGTCAACTTCAACAGCTCAAAAGTTCCACTTCTATGATTTATTTCAGAACAGCTTCTTCACAAAAGTTGTTCAAAATCATGTCTTCTATTCTGTGATCTAAAATCGTAGTGATCCAACAGTTGTGTTGTTCTCAATCAAGGTAAATCTGCATATTGCTTAGGAACACAATTTTGTTTCGATAGTCTGCAAGACCACCTACATTGCCTAGACCACCTACCCTAGATTTATGATACCCAAAAAGACCTGACAAGTTCTGATTATGTGCTGGTGTTTAAAGTGTGAAGTTTATTGTGGGAAACTTAGTTTTGTCTTAGTTAGTTTGAGTTTTTGAATCTGTGTGTAGATTCTTTTGTTTGCTTACATGTTAGCTTAAAATTTTGCTTAGTGGTGAGTTTAATGAGTTTCTGGTTTGCCATCTTAATGTTGAGTGATTATGGTTTATCTTACTATATCGAGACTTCTTGTGATTAATTGATGCATTCAGCAGCTTAATTTAATTGTGGTATGTAGGAACATAGAAATTGTATTGGTGAAACTATACGAGTCAGTTGTCTTAATGGTTTATTAGTTATTTGTTTGTATCTGTATGATCTGTTTAGGAAACCTGTACTAATATAATTTTGTTCTTTAATGATGTTGTTTGTGTTAGTTCCATTTTCTCGTTGTGAATTAGGATCAAGAAGTTTATGGAATGATGATATTAAGTTTGTAGTTCATGTACTTGATGTTCAGAAATTTAATGTCCTTGTTGATATGAAATATTAAGTAATTAACTTAATGTCATCTATCAGTAGAGTACTCTACCTAACTCATTTTTTTTGTTCCTTGCCGAGATGCTCTTCTCATCATATGTTTTGTTTTTTGTATCCTCCCGGCCATGCTGATGCATGTGTTCCCATCTCTAAGTAAGCACACAAGGAGAAGAAATGTCAAAGAGGAATTCTGATGCATGTGTTCCCATCTCTAATAAGCACAAAAGGAGAAGAAATGTTCCCATCTCTAATAAGCACAAAAGGAGAAGAAATGCCAAAGAGGAATTCTGATGCATGTGTTCCCATCTCTAAGTAAGGACATAAGGAGAAGAAATGCCAAAGAGGAAGAAAAAAGTTGTGAAGAATAGTACTAGAGCGAGACTAAACAAATTGCTAGTTACGTTGCTAAATACATAGATAGTTACATTGCCAGTTACTTAAGTAGTTACATATATAGCGAATCACATGACCAATTACTTAAGTAGTTACATATGATAGTTACTTACCTAAATAGGTAGTTAAATAGTTGGTCTATTGTTGCGGTGCAGCGGCATGTTGCAAATAATCAGTTACTTGAGTAGTTACATGGTCAGTTACATGACTAGTTACTTATGTAGTTACATGACTAGTTACTCATGTAGTTACATGATCATTTATATGAAAATGTATATGAAAATTTATATGACTGCTTAGTTACATTGCCAGTTATTTCAGTTGTCACTAACTAAATAAGTTACATAAATAGTTACTTAGCAAGTTACAAGACCATTTTGTTTCGTGGATAGTTGTATTGTCAGTTACATGGATAGTTACATTACCGGTTATAAAACAAAGAATCTTTCATGTAGCTATTAAAAAAGAATAGATGAAACAATATGAAACTTCCTTAACCTACTGCTCCTTAGTTACATTAGTTACAATGCTACATAGATAGTTACATTGTCAGTTACCAAGCTAGGTACATTGCTAGTTACATAGATACAATGTAACTATCCATCTAACTATGCATGTAACTATCAATGTAACTATCCATCTATGTAACTATCAATGTAACTATGCATGTAACTATCTGTGGAACTACAGTTTGATAGTTATCTGCGTAATTACATACATGTTACACTTGTGTAACAACATTAACTTGCCTATGTAACTATGTATGTAACTATCCATGTAACTACAGTTTGATAGTTACATGGGTGTAACTACAGTTTGATAGTTACATGGGTGTAACTACAGTTTGATAGTTACATGGGTGTAACTACAGTTTGATAGTTGCATGGGTAGTTACATACATGCTACACTTGTGTAATGACATTAATTTGCCTATGTAACTATCAATGTAATTATACATCTATGACACTATACATATAACTATGCATGTAACTATCAATGTAACTATCCATGTAACTACAGTTTGATAGTTACATGAGTAGTTACATACATGCTACACTTGTGTAACGATATTAACCTGCCTATATAACTATCAATGTAACTATCCATATAACTATCTATGTAACTATGCATGTAACTACAGTTTGATAGTTACCTGGATAGTTATATACATGCTACACTTGTGTAACGACATTAACCTGCCTATGTAACTATCAATGCAACTACTCATATAACTATCCATGTAACTATGCATGTAACTATCAATGTAACTATCCATATAACTATCAATGTAACTATCCATGTAAGTACAATTTGATAGTTACATGAGTAGTTACATACATGCTACACTTGTATAACGACATTAACCTGTCTATGTAACTATCAATGTAACTATTCATATAATTATCCATGTAACTACAGTTTGATAGTTACCTGGGTAGTTACATACATGCTACACTTGTGTAACAACATTAACTTGTCTATGTAACTATCAATGTAACTACCCATCTAACTATCCATGCAACTATTCATGTAACTATTAATGTAACTGTAGTCGGTAGTCAGGAAACTACCTTCCCCGCCCATAGACCAGTCATGAAACTTGTAGACCGACGTCCAGGCTACCTCACCATGGTGAAAGATCATCGGTACCACATCGGGAAGGTACTTCTCCAAGCTCCACATTAAGGCACCACGAGAATATAAATGTATAGTCAGTCCCACATCGAAAGTATGTAAAAAGAGGGAACCTTCCTTAGCTATAAAAGGAAGGCTCCCCCTATGTAGAAGGGAGAGAGAGATAAAAGATCTAATGTACTCCACCCCGCGAGATATATATCTGGTATACACCCCACCCCGCGGGATGGGTAGCCCCCCCCATTTGTAACACTCCACCCCGTGGGATTGGTAGGCTCCCCAATTTGTAACACTCGCCCCCCCCCCCCCCCCCCGCGTGATAGACCCCCCATCCCTCCCTTACTCCATCAGGCGGGATGGATGCTCTTGTAATGTAGAAGGGAGAGAGAGATAAGAGATCTGATGTACTCCACCCCACGATATATATATATACGGTATACACCCTACCCCGCTGGATGGGTAGCCCCCCCTCCCCCCATTTGTAACACTCCACCCCGCGGGATTGGTAGGCTCCCCAATTTGTAACACTCCCCCCCCCCCCCCCGCGTGATAGACCCCCCATCCCTCCCTTACTCTATCAGACGGGATGGATGCTCTTGTAACACCAAAGTCATGATAGTTGATTCTAAGTGGACGTAGCGTGTTATCCTTGTGCGCGGAGCGAACTCCTGAGCTCGCGTGTAGTCCATGTGCACGGAGCGAACTCCACAACTCACGCGTAGTCCTGGTGTGCGGAGCGAACTCCTCAGCTCGCGCGTTATCCTCGTGCGCGGAGCGAAATGCTCAGTTCGCACGTTGTCCTTGTGCGCGGAGTGAACTACGAAGTTCGCGTGTAGTCCTTGTGCGAGGAGTGAACTACGAAGCTAGCATGTAGTCCTTGTATGCGGAGCGATCTCAGCTCGCGTGAACGTTTGCCCACAGAGCGAACTCCGCAGCTCACGTGTAGTCCTTGTATGTGGAGCGATCTTAACTCGCGTGAACTTTTGCCCGCAGAGCGAACTACTCAGCTCGCGTGTAGTCTTTGTGCGCAGAGCGATCTCAACTTGCGCGAACTTTTGCCTGCGGAGCGAACTCCTTAGCTCGCGTCTAGACATTGTGCCCGGAGCGAACTCAGCTCGCCTGATAATTTCAGCCCATCTGTGCGAGGTGGACTCCACAGCTCGCATACTTCTTAGAAGACCTCGCTCGGCCGAAACTGTTTTGAGGCTGGGGGTTGGGAGGGACCCGGCGACTTCAAGATATCAAGAAAAGCAAGACCCGTTCTCCACAAGTCTTGAGTGCAAACTTGGGGGGACTAGGACTGGTCAGGTAGCCATGTCTGGTCTATGTGTATTTTGTATATTAAGTCCCCACTCAAGATGTGTCTTGAATGGGAACCTAGGGGGACTTGTAATCGGTAGTCAGAAAACTACCTTCCCCGCCCAAGATGTGTCATGAAACTTGTAGACCGACGTCTAGGTTACCTCGCCATGGTGAAAGATCATCGGTACCGCAACAGGAAAGTGTTTCTCCAAGCTCCATAAGAAGGCACCATGAGAATATAAATGTATAGTCAATCCCACATCGGAAGTATGTAAAAAGAGGGAACGTTCCTAAGCTATAAAAAGAAGGCTCCCCTTATGTAGAAGAAAAAGATATATATGAGATCTGATGTACTCCACCCCGCGGGATGGGTAGACCCCCCCCAGGGGGATAGACTCCCCCATCCCTCTCTTACTCCATCAGGCGGGATGGATGCTCTTGTAACACTAAAGACATGATAGTTGATTCTTAGTGGACGTAGCCATGTCTCCTGAGGCATGATGAACCACAATATGTCCTTGTCTCTCGCCCATGATTGTCTCTTGATCATTAATTCGGTTCTACCGTGATTCCGCATAGCCTTCGGGTTTATGCAGAAACAATAACTATCCATGTAACTATCCATCTATGTAACTGTTCATGTAACTATTCATGTAACTATCTAGTGTGTGTAGTCATTGTTCACAACTTGGAAAAAACCAAAATCCATGTTTGAAATGGTTGAAAGCTAAAATTATCTGCATAATAAGCTACATAAGTATATACATATCTACTTATGTAACTACATAAGCTATGTAACAATATTAACTATCCATGTAACTACATTAACTATCCATGTTTTGATCGAGATTCAATGTTCAGTTACTTGGATAGTTATATACACATTAAACGTCTACATTGCTACATAATTTTCAATAGTTACTTTGATAGTTACATACCCAATTAACGGCTACATTGCCAGTTACATGAACACTAGCTTGGTAGACTTTTCTCCTTCCTTTTCCAGTTTTCTACAGAATGACCTTCCCTCCTTCCAACGGCTATAACTTCCTCTACAAAATAGCTATCAACGATCCGCGAAAAGTTCTGAAAACTAGACTCTTCTAGCTTTCCGTTGATATAAGGCAAGTTTTCTGGATCGCTCTGAACTGCTTGCAATTTGTCGTCGAATTTGACTGAAAATCTGTGCAGAATTTCGTATTTCTTAAGGTTTCATCTTTAATGCGCATCTCTTTGCAGCGTGTAGCATCTCTTTTCTCACATTCATTGCTCAAGAACTTGAGAAGGTCAGCCCTTGCTAGCACATCAAGGTCCACTGCGCTCTCATCGAGCAAAAACATCAAAATTCATTGATAGACATTTCCTCAAACACCTTGTGTGCATAACCAAATAACATAACACAAATTAAACATCCCAAACAAACATGCATTTACAATCTAATCAATAAAAGATTCATAACACAACATTCTATTTCATAAATAACATACCTAGAATACAATAAAACCCATGAATTCAAGTTTCTTTTTCTACTTCTAGTTTTAATTACATAAAAAAGAAAAAACAATCAATTGATAAAGAAGAGAAAAACATATTAGCTTACCTTGTAAGCTGAAGACAATGATCGAAATTAATCCGAAAAGCCATGACATAAGAGATTTGTTTAAGGATGAAAGAAAAATCAAAGATGATGAAATCGTCGAAGACGACGGCATAGAGCTTCGTTGTGTGCTTCTAAATCTGTTCTCTCTGAGCTCGCTTTGGTAACGGCATTAATTTCTCGGTAGAGGACGACGGGTACGCCGGAGAGAGTGATTTGCCAGAGAGAGAAAGAGAAGAGAGAGAGATGAGTTGAAAGAGTGTGAGAGAGATGATCGTGGTTAATGTGTTGTTATTTTTGTCAGTGACATGACATGTAATTTTTTTAAAATTTATGGGTAACAGTTTAAAGAATTTAAATGAGTGTATTGTTTTATCATCAAGGAACATTTGTTGACAATTTTATCATTTGTTACTTCTAAATGTATCATTTTATCATTGACCCAATTAGAAAAACACACCAAGCTCCTTGCGACACTTGTCAAGAGCTTAAGCCTAGGGTAACCATCAGGTGATGAGTGTTATGACCAAAATAGCTAACATTAGCAGACCTCGTGTTGGCCTCCAAACCACGTGTCTCCTTCAAACCCATCAAGAGCCACCATTAATTTTGAAGTTTTATGTGACTTTCTGAATAAAACTTCAAAAACAACCATTGTTTTTACAGAGCCCGCTACATATTTGAAAAAATTGCAAGCTCATAATGACCTCTACTTTTAAATACCGTATCGATTATAGACTTCACACAACTTTAAAAATCGAAGTTTCAAATTTACTGTGTTTAATATCATGTTTTGTCTTTCAAGTACGAAAGCTAACTAAGGCACATGTTTGTTGTAATAGGTGCATGCCCTTAAACGTTGTTGCTTAGCCTCGAAAGCAAACTTTTACAATCCTACTCCACTCCCACTCCAAAGAGTGCACCTAACGCATTGTACTTGCCCTAAACAATGAAAATATCTACATTTAACGACATCGTTTCCAACTTCGAAGTTTCTGCCGCCAAACCTAAAACTCCACGCGCTTCTCTCCCGCAATGCACCACCCAATCGGTCCTGATATTAACGTGAAACACACGCGCGCGTGTAAAAACAACTCCCAACGCTGTCCTTCTCCACGGAAAATTTCTGACCGCGAATCCAATAAGCCGTCCAACAAGTCCTAGATTTCCCAATCAAGTCCATAACTCAGATCTCCTGATTGGGTCAGAAAACGGACCCAGACCAAATCGGGCACGTGGACCCGATCCGAGACACCCACGCTGGTCCCCTATTTTCTCGGACCCACTCTCACGTGCGGCGCGTGCTGCCTCCTCAAACAAAGCCCCCGGCAAATGACAGCAAGACAAGACACACAGGGACAAACCAACATAAAAAAAAACCTCTTCCTCTATGCTCTTCTTTGTCTTCAATCTCTTCACTCTTCTAGATCTCTCTCTCTCTCTCTCTCTGAATCTACTGGGTTTTTACCTAGCTCACATTTATATACCTACTCCATTAAGTCTTGGTCTAATAATAGCAGCCTTCCTTTCTTTTCTGCCTCATTCATTTTGTGTTTTTTGAGAGTCAAATTTTGAGGAGGTAATAGAGATTAGGGAAGCTTGAGCTGAAATTTTCTCTCCTATTTTGTATCTGTGTTTTTGAGTATTAACCCAGATTACCATGATTTACACATCAATTTCATATGAAAATCCATGGGCAACAGCAATCAATCCAAAAGTGATGAACCTTTCAAGAAAGCAACCACACCATCCTTTTCACTTAAAACCACCCATTATTTGTTTGCACCGTCAAAACCCAGATAACACCACCATTCACAACCTCAAAGAACCCAAAATCCAGCTTAAAAATCCCATCTTGGTCACCCCAACTCAGGTTGTTTACAGAAAGGCCAAGAAAAACAGGGCCAATGTGGAAAGGAGAGGCCTTCCCAAATTGGGAAGCCAACAAATGATGATTTTGTGTGGATTTGGGTATTGGGTGCAAGGCTTTAGGTGCTTTCCATGGTTGGCTTTGAACTTTCACATGGCTCACAATCTTAATATGCACCCTTCGATATTGCAACTTGTGCAACATTCTGGTAATCTTCCTATGGTGGCTAAGCCCTTGTATGGACTCCTCTCTGATGCTCTTTATATTGGTGGCGCTCATCGAATTCCTTACGTTTCCATTGGAGGTTAGTTTCAAATCCCTTGCCTTATCTCTGTCATTCTATTAATCTGAACTCTGTTAATTATTGTAAAGTTGCTTATACATTTTTGTTTATCAATACAAGGATGAAAGGCTTCATCTTGGTGGTTTTGTATTGAAACTGTACTTTTTATTCATTTCTTCCTCCTCTTTCAGCTCTAGGTTCTGTTTCTTTATTTCCCGTGTTCCCAATGTCCCTTTGATTCATTAGAAGTGATTAAATTCCTTAACATAATAAAAGAATCTCTGTAAATTCCTTAATATAGATTCTAGAAATTATGATGCTGTCAAACAGTGCTAAAGTTGAACCTAGAAACGCTGGTTAATGGTGTGAACTATGTTTCAATATGAATGTTTCAATTTGAAATAAAATGAGCCATATATGGATGTTGAAAAAGGTAATATAAAGTATGTATATGCTATCTGAAACCTGTGAGCTATCGTGGCATGTATAATTGATTACTTGAACAGAGTCTGATGGATTTCAAACTTCAGTTCTTCTACAGGTCCTGTCTTGGGGATCACTAGCACTGGTTCCAGTTGCTGCAAAGGCTCTTCCCACCATTATGGCGTGTGTTCTCCTCAGTAATCTTGGAGCATCAATCACAGAAGTAGCAAAGGATGCTCTTGTTGCAGAATATGGTCAGCAACACAGGATGAAAGGCCTCCAGTCTTATGCATTCATGGCATTAGCGGCTGGTGGAATCCTTGGGAACTTATTAGGTGGATATTTCTTAATGAAAGCACCACCACGGACCATGTTTCTCCTATTTTCGGTTTTACTTTCGGCTCAACTTGCAATTTCTTCGTCAATAAGAGAGGATTCTCTTGGTTTACCACAGTTGTCAGAGCACAGTTTTGCTGGGAAACCAATCTTGGAGAGTCTCAGGAAACAATTATCGGATCTAATGACGGGAATTCGAGAGCAAAGGATTATTTGTCCACTTACTTGGATTGTAGCTTCTATTGCCATTGTCCCACTTCTGACAGGTTCCATCTTTTGCTATCAAACACAATGTCTAAATCTTGATCCTTCAGTCATTGGCATGTCTCGGGTAATTGGCCAGCTAATGCTTCTTTCCACAACAGTACTTTACGACCGTTATTGGAAACGAGTTCCAATGAGGAAGTTGGTTGGTATTCTGCAGTTTGTGTATGCCTTTTCCCTCCTCCTCGACTTTATTCTAGTAAGACAGATCAATCTGAGAGTGGGGATTCCGAATGAGGTTTTCGTTCTTTGTTTTTCTGGATTAGCAGAAACAATTGCACAGTTCAAGCTCTTACCTTTCTCAGTCTTATTTGCCCACTTATGTCCTCGAGGTTGTGAAGGATCGCTCACTGCTTTCTTAGCTTCAACCTTAATTTTTTCATCAATAGTTAGCGGGTTTTTAGGTATTGGATTGGCTTCTCTGATAGGAGTAACAGCTGGTGACTACTCAAGCCTGCCTTTGGGGATACTGGTACAGTTTGTTGCAGCTTTACTTCCCTTGGGATGGATTCATCATTTACCCATGTCAGAAACTATTGTTGGGAAGGAGCGGAAGAAAAGTTTAAGCAGGAGGAGTCAGAAAAATAGAAGGATTGGCAGAGTGGTATATGATTCAGTATATATCTACAGACGAGAGAGAGAATCTGAGGCAGAGAGTTGAAGAATCAGATTTCTTGCGGATTAACATATCTTTTTGGGGTGCAAAGGGATTTGAAAAAGAGAAGCATATGCGGTATTGCTATATAGAGAACTTGAAAGTTAGAGATGAACATGCCACTCGCTCCTTTGGTTGCAGAAAAGGTATTTTTGATCGACAGACCGTTGTTCATGTTGTTCATACCATCCTTAACTTAGGAAGAGGCTCCATCTCTGTTGCTGGTACGTATGATCAGACTATGACAGAGAAACGGCTACCTCATGTTAAATGGAGCTGAATTTTGTAAAAGGTAATCAGATGGATGTAATTGAGCTTTTGTTCCAGAAATCAGCAATTCAGATGTCATCACGCATGAGCTGTTCGATCATGTATATTAGTGGTACTTTCTCATAGATAAGAGGAATGAGGTAACTGTTTAGTTGATCTTACTCTGTATGGTGTGCTGGCCTATAGAAGAAAAATAAAAACTCTATAAATTTTGGGGCATCTACCAGTATATATTGGAGATAAGGGTCAGGCGTACTCTGGCCACTCGCTTCCTTTTCACGATTTACATTAACTTAGGAAGAGGCTCCATCTCTGTTGCTGGTACGTATGATCAGACTATGACAGAGAAACGTTTACCTCATGTTAAATGGAGCTGAATTTTGTAAAGCAAATCAGATGGAGGAAGGAAAATGCATGTTGCGCTAGAAGTTTCAGAAAATTGAACTTAATAATTAATGTGATATGAAAATAAATATATGATGCTAGCAGAAAACTGAAATTCTATTCATCTTTATTCTCTCAGTAATAGAATTTTTATTAAAAATTAATAAATGAAAGGAATGGCAAATTTGAGGTTGTAATATAATACTAATGGAATTGGGAAATAATTTGGATCCTTTATTAATTCCGTGGTACAATACACAGTTTCATAGTTGCAAAAATAATGCCTTGGAAAGGACATACGAAGTGGTATGTTCATAGATAGTGCTGTAGGATCGTTTGATGTCATGAATTTAAGTAATATGCTTCCTTATTTCACAATATGATTTAAAGTTTAGACTTTTACCAAGAGGTTCCTGAGCAGCACAAACGCTTGCTCACTTAGGTGAATTAGGTGATTCCAGTTGAACAAAGATAGCGAAGTACAGTACGTATCATAACTACTCATGGACAATAGCAACATTTGGGAAAATCAAATTTGCAGAACCTTTCTTTCTATCTCTAACATGACTAGTAGAAATTTAAATCTGGTTCCAGCATTTCTTTTAGTTCTTCCACAACAGCTAGCACAGTTTTTGTATGATTACGTTTCACAAGGCAAAGTCATATGGCACATGGTAGGTAGTATGGGAAAGCTAACCGTGAGATAAACAAAACAACGAGGCCGGCAGGCTCAATTGTGGATAGGAATGAATCAGTGAGAACAGACAGAAAAATGTATACAAGGTGTTATCAAAGAGAAACTAAACAAAATATACCATTATGGGTAAAGTAATCTTCTCTTGCGTAATACACCAAAAAAAATTCCGAGGCAGAGAAAGTATGATTCGAATTATCATAGAAATACACTTCCTTTGTCCCTTACGTAAAGCATCTTAGAACGAATTAATTTATCGAAAAGATAAGCTATGCCTAACTAATGTGTGTGATCTATCATCTAGGCTGAATATTCTATTAAGTCATGGAAATTGGGGGCTCCCTTCATTACTAAGATGAGGTAGTCAAGCATCTCATAGATTGAATCACAACAAGGATGTACTTTATCAGCAACATAGAAGGAATGAGTCTTACCAGTAATGCTGATCCAGCTGCACCCAGGTGTCTTCCTCAAACCTCTGTCCTTCATCATTGTTCGTGTTTCAGCTACAACGTCCCATCTTCTAGAAGAAGCAAAGAAATTTGATGCTGAGATATAGTTTGAAGGATTTTCGGGTTCTAGTTGAATGAGGAACTTATAAGCTAGATCTTGCATGTCGCGGTTCCCATGCAATACAGAAGCAGTAACTAAAGCCCCCCAAACACTTGGATTAGGTTCTGCAGGCATCGTTTTGATGAAATTTAATGCTCGATCGAGCTCTCCTGATCGACCTAACAGATCCACCACACAAGCACACATCTCCACTGTTGGTTTGATTCCATAATCAGTTGTTGCAGAGCTATATACTGAAATGCCTTCATTTACCATTCCTGACCTGCTACAGGCTGAAAGAACCCCTACTATGGTTATCATGTCCGGTTTGATTCCAATCCGAAGCATCTTATTATACAAAACAATGGCTTCCTCACCAGTTCCATGTAATCCATACCCTGATATCATCAAACTCCAAGAAATTGCATCCTTACAAAACGAGTCATCCTCAAACACTCGCCTCGCAAAATCCAAGCTCCCACATTTGCAATACATATCAATCAAAGCATTGCATAGAGATACATCATGATTCATCTCCTTCCTAATCGCAAACCCATGAATTTGTTTCCCGCCCGTTAAACCAGCATGTGAAATACAACCCGGGAGAATACTCACAAGTGATACTCTATTGGGTTCTATCCCATCCTCCACCTGCATCTTCCTAAAAAGAACCAACCCTTCATCAGAACCTCCGCTCTGCACATAACCATTGACCATCACCGTCCAAGCATACACATTTCTACACTTCATGCCCTCAAACACCCGTCTCCCCAAATCAACTCTACCACTCCTACAATACATATCAACCAAACAACACCCAAGATGAACATCCGAACCCAAACTCAACTCCAGCCCATACTTCACAACATAACAATGCATCTCCCCCCCATACCCCAACCCCCCAACACCCACCCCTCCACACATTGCCAACAAACTCGAAACAGTAAACCCGTCAGGCCTCAACCCACTCCTCATCATACCCTTCACCATTTCCAACACCCCATCCCCAAACTCACACTCACAGCTACTCCCGAACCCTCCGATCAACACATTCCAAGACCCAACATTTCTCTCAGGCATTTCATCGAACACCTTCTTGCACTCCCCAAACTCTCCACATTTACAATACATTGACATCACCGAATTCGCGACAATCATATCCGAAACAAACCCAGCTCTCACACACTTTCCATGAACCCATTTTCCGGCATCCAAGTTCCCAGCCTCGCCGGAAACCTTCGCCATTGTCGAAAACGTAAACTCATCCGGGGATGCAGAACACAACATTTCGATGAATAAACTGAAAGCTTCGTTGTAAAGACGGGTTCTGACGTAGACACTGGTCATTGAATTCCAGAGATACACGTTTTTAGGGTGAATGGAGTCGAAGACGAGCTTGGAGTTGGTTGGGTGGTTGAATTGGGCATAGGCGGAGATGAGCTTGGTGGCGATGAATGGGTTTTGGTGGAGGCCATAAGTGAGGACTCGCGCGTGGGATTGTTGGGCGAGTGGAAGAGAGCGGTGTGTGATTGAGAGCTGGAGAAGGTGGTGGAGGTCCGGCGATGGGTGGAGGGCAGTGGCACAGGTGTAATATCGGAAGGTATTGAGGGTGAATGTCTTGCGTGTAGTGGAGAGGGTCATTACGGAGAGAGAGAGAGAGAGAGTTTGAATTTCGCGGGGGAATTTGAATTTTTATATGCTCTTTTTTTCTCGAATAACCAAAATCAAATTGCACAGTACAAATTTATTACAAATAGATTTATTATAAATTTTCGACAAATTATTACAAATACTCTGCTTGGATTATATATATATATATTTTTTTTACAAAAAGTACATTCGGTAAATTGGGATACTATGTGCCAACCTAAGAAGCTTGGAGGCATTGGAATTAAGAAGACTGCTGATATGAATCAAGTCATGCTTGCCAAAGCTAGTTAGAGGCTTTTTAAAAAAGATACTGGTTTATAGGCTGCTATTTATGTGGAAAAATATTTGAAAGATTGCTGCATTAGTTATGCGAACCTTGGTTCCCCTTCAGCTTGTTCTAACACTTGGAGAATCATTATGCATGGTGCTGAATTGATGAGAAAAAATCTTAAATGGAGAGTTGGTGATGGCTCTAAAATCAAATTCTGGTGTGATCATTGGGGGTTGGATAAAGCCTTGCTCCATTTTTGTCTACCTAATGTGGTTATTGACATTAACTCGATCATCTGTGATTTTTGGTGTGATTCTGGTTGGAATATTACTCTTCTGAAGTATGTTTTGCCTGATCATGTGGTAATGTAAATTCTTAATGTTCCTTCTGGTTTTGATGTTGGTGGTAGTGATAAGATGATTTGGAATGCTACTGCTAACGGGAGCTTCTCTGTTAAATCTGCTTACAACTCCTTTTTTTATTTTTCTAACGACCCTAAATCCTCTTTGGATGCACATTTGGAAATTGAACTGCCCTCCCAAGCTGAAGACCTTATGTGGACAGTTATTCGTAAGAAAATTCTTACATATGTGCAAAGAGTTAAAAGAGGTTTCACTGTTCTTGCTTCTTGTTCCATATGCAATATATTGATGATGAAACTCTTTTGCACCTTTTCAGAGACTATCCAATATCAAAAGCTATTTGGAATTCAATTCTCAATCCAGGTTTCTCTTTCTAATTCTTTTTCCCTTGATTAGAATAGTTGGATTGATGCTCAGATGCATTGTCATACCAGCATCAAAAACAACATTAAGTGGTGCAACCTTTTTATGTTTGTTTGCCGGTTTATCTAGAAATGGAGAAATAAGGTGGTCTTTGATCCTGCTTTTATTTTGCCTGCCTAAAATTATTTGGAATTATGTTGAGGAATGGAGCAGCACTCAATCTAAAGCTAATATTAATTCCATGTTCAACTATGTTATGTTCTCATGGTGCGAGCCTCATGACAATTATTTCAAATTAAACATTGATGGAACCAGGTCTTCTAACTTTGGAAAAATTGGAGCTGGTAGAGTTCTTAGGGATCACCTAGGCAGTTGGGTGGATGGTTTCAGGTTAATGTTGGAACTGGTGAGATTCTTGATGCTGAAGCTTGGGGGTTCTTTTTTGGTCTCAAAATGGTGTCTAAGCATTCAATTGTCAACTTAGAGATTGAATCAAATTATGCTATATATTCTGGTTCACCTTATGCAGAAGTCTGAGAATAATGTTCATAACTTGGGAATTGGGATCCTTACTTGATGGTTGTGCTATGATGATGTCAAAACTGCAAAATGCCAAGCTTAGTTATATTTTCAAGGAATGCAACCATGCAACATGGTTGCATATGCCTTAGCCAAGGATAGTATTAATCATGATCTTGGCTTAATCTCTTTTACTAAAGCCCATGTCCACGCTGCTCAAGCAATTTTGGATGACCTTGTTGGTGTTACTAGAGCAAGGAAAACTGGATTCTGTTCCATTTCTAGTGTTTAGTCTTTTTGTTTTCTTTGTTTGGGCCTTTTAGGTCCCTTATGTAACAATAAAAAAATTACTTTCTTTCTATGTTGCACGGACACGGACACTGCGCGACACATAAAAACTTAAAAACTGAATATCTGACACAGTTTGGACACGGCAAATAAAATTATATATTTATTATTTTTAATAAATAAAAATATAGTACAATATACATTACATTACATTACCAAAATAATATTCTAAATTCAATTCTTTGCATAACCATAAGAAATAATATTAAAAAGAGTCAAATACAAATGATAGAAGTGCATAATTAATAATATCAAAAGTAGCAGATCTCTAACTCAAAACATAACATTAAAGAAAATCAAATTTGCAGTAAGTTACTGACAAAACTGGGCAATAGCTTGCTTTTAAAAGTAAACAGTAGCTTTATTTATGTTTCGGTTCCCTTTCTCTTTTTTTTTCAATTAAAAAAATTGATAAATGATGATGTGGCGTGTCGGTCAACGTTTCCGAAACGTGTTGGAAAAGTTAACATTTTCCGACACGCCACGTGGCGTGTCGGACACGTATTTTGTCGTGTCAGGTGCCGTGTCGGCGACACTCCGACACTCCACTCTAGTGACGTGTCCATGCAACATAGCTTTCTTTTATTGGATGAAACTGATAGTCTCGTCTTGAACTTTCTTTAGGTGATGTTGAGTTTTCACGCTCCTTTGTTATTTATATGAGAAGGGTTTAGGGATGTGGAAAGGGAAAGCATGGGCTCTTTCCAACAGTCACGGTGTCAACCCCTAACAATGTGCTTACTGGCACTACAATAGATGGTCTGTCAGAGTGGGTAGCAGAGTTAGTGGCGTGTCACCACATGAACTGTCACATCCCAGTACTTAAGTTATTTTACAGTTATTTACTTTTGGTATTACTTTGGTCTTTTACCACTTTGAGTAATCGTTTACTACTTAAGGACCCTAGAGTTGACTTTTTGTAAGAAAATTATTTTGGGAAATTTTCTTAAAGGAGGTCGTAGAAGACGTTAATACCAATTCGTAGACATGCTATATGTTAAAATCGGAGTTAACATGAAAAAGTTATCAAATAAAAAAGGATAAACATTAGTTAGTAAAAGGTAAAGATTTTATTAGGTTTTATTTTTTTGTGTGGGTATTGAGGTGTTGGACCGGGTGGAAAAAACCCATTTTTTTCTTTTCCTCTCTCTCTCCTCTCTCCCGCATGCTCCCCGACCCGCTGGACTCTCCACTTCCGTCCGCCGCAGTCCTGCCACCACAAACCGTCGCACCGGTTCTAAATGGTCGGCCGTCGACCCAGCTTTTTTTCTGGACCGGTGGGAGCCGCCCTAGCGCCGCCATGAGAGAGAAAACGCACCCGAAAGCCCCGACGATCCCATGGTGTTCCGTCTCCGGAACTCCCTCCTTTGGCCGCCATAACTGGAGCTACTTGGCTCAATAGGAAGTTCGCCTCCCGTGCATCAATCTCTCAAAAGGATTCACTCCTTCTTGGTCTAGGTAAGGAGAATTGGGTGTTAGAATTTCTAGGGTTCCTTATTGTGTTTTTGTTCGATTGACCTAGTTAAGCTTGAAATTGGGCTTTATGCTAGTTAGAAAAGTTGTAGAGCGGGTTGAGAGAACAATGCTATTAAATTTTGGTAGGCTTTGGGGTAGCCAGAGTCGGCCGCCGGCCGCCACTGTCGGCAGAGCAGACGGCGGCGTCACCGCTATCAGGGGGGCTTTTCAGGCTTTTCAGTCCTCTTCAATAACAAAGCTAACATATCTTTAATGGCAGGGTCTTCTTCTTGCATTTGAGGTGCTTGGTAGGCTTGCTGAAATTGTCTTTGTTGAGGTTGAGAAGTTCCGGCTCCTTGATTATTGCTCCATGGCACATTTGGGTGTTGTTTCCAACCTGGAGTATAATTATTTGAATAAGGCCTCCCATTGAATGCATTCACCTGTTGCACGTCATCGATCATAGGATTTGCTGGGCACATCTCAGTCTCATGAGCACTACTGGAGCATAAAGCACAAACTTGTCTTGTTACCTTACTCACCAATGGAGTCAATAATTTTGTCAATGCTGCGACTTGCTCCTCCAAACCTGACCTTGTTTGAACCTCATACATGCCTCCTCGTTTCACCAATGAAGAATTTAATACCCTGGGATCCCTTGCACTATAATTCCAATGCTGAGAGTTCTCACAAAGTCTCAAAAATTTGGATAGATTCTGCTGGAGTTTTGTTCATCAAGCTTCCACCTACTGTGGCATCGACCATTCCCCTGGACTGAGGATTTAAGCCTCTGTAAAAGTACTCAACCTTCTGATAATCTTGTAAACCATGGTGAGGGCATTGCCGAAATAACTCCTTGTACCGCTCCCAATTTTCATGAAAAGGCTCACCATCCGGTTGAAGAAAGGTAATAATAGCCGTCAGTAGAGCACTTGTCTTTCTTGCAGGGAAGAATTTTGCAATGAACTTTGATGAAAGATCTGCCCATGAGTTTATTGATGCTTCAGGAAGAGTCAAACCAATCTTGCGCCTTATCCTTCAAAGAGAATGGAAACAATCGAAGTCTAATCTGCTCTATGTCAACTTCTATATAATTGAATGTAGAGCATAGATTAAAGAAATCCTTGACATGCTTGTATGGATTTTCATTCTCTTTCCCATAGTAGTTTGGCAAGAGTTGAATAATTGCTGGTCGAATCTCAAAATGTTGAGTTATGGGTGTCAAGACAAGACAAGTAGGTGCGGTGTAGTCTTTTGGAGCTGTGTAGTCTCTCATGCTCCTGGGTTGTGGTGGTGGTGGATTATTGTTAAGCGGAGGAACTTGATCATTATGCTGAACAACACCACCCATCTTCTTAGGTGACAATCTACTGCTCAGTTGCTGACTTCGTAAATCTTTAAGAGTCCTCTCAATTTCGTGATCAATAGGAAGAAGATTTGTGTGTTGTGATCTTCTCCCGCGCATAAGCCTTCAAGTATCTGATTTCTGTACCTAAACCACAAGAAAACGAGTTAAAATAAAACTAACCCTTAATCGAATTGGAAAAGGAAAAGAACGTCTAAACACAAAAAGAAAGGAAATCCTGTTTTGTAAACTTCCAGATTTGCGCACTGTCCACTCTTTTAAATATTTCTCTCTGCTCAGAACTCAAAATTTCAATCCACCTTTTGCGTTGAAAACTAGACACTTGTATCTTTCCAGTGATGTATAACACTCCTGCAACAATATGAGATTATCAGTTTGTAACAAGCGTTGCAAAACAGGTACAGAACATACAAGAAACAGAAACAAAAAAAACTGTACTGATTTCTTAATTAAAGACACTTTTGACACCAAAACGACACAAAATTCTAAAACTATATCACAAAAAAAATAAACTAGAATTATAATAGTGCATCAAAATTTAAATTAAACTAAATGATCCCCGACAACGGCGCCAAAAACTTGATGGGTTCCTACAAGTATACAGGGTGGATGTAGTATAATGAATGGAAGAAAAAGAGTTATCGTTCCCACGAGGATCTTAGTTCAACTTAAATTATGATACATCTAAACTAACTATACTAAAACACACAAAACAAAATACACAAATTGATAAAGACAAACACAAAGACTCAAACTAAATTGTACTTATGATTTTTTGGGGTTTTTGAAAAGGGTCTTATGCTAATGAAAAGTAACTTGTAAACAGAAACTAAAAGAGAGTAACAAAAATTAAAAAAAGTAAGAATACGATGATGATGATGAGCTTAGGGTGTCGGAATCAACCACAAGCAATCTTATCTACGGCTTAACACAACTAATAGATTCTTTTGTTTCTCCAGATAACAATCCTCGTATCTAAGTCCAGGTACGACACTTAGACCTTAGTTTTCCTTAATAGTATGATGCTCTCCAGGTACGGCAGATATCGTATATCCTAGTATGCAGTCTATCCAGTTATAACATAAATTTAACACATAGAACTCATGATGTTTAGAAAACAGAGAATCATGCAAACTACTATTCCAGTTACGGCAACAATATAATTCACAATCCTTAATTTCAAGAAGCTAAGTAGAATTCTATTGCAGTTACGCCTCATATTCAACTTCTGATAGCTAGATGCAAAGCCTAAAGGTCGAGAATCAATAGAACTTTATCACAAGCAACAATTCAAGCAGAGATTAAGAATTTATCTGAGAAGAAACTAATAATCCATCAATTAAGTATCAAAACATGTAGACAATCATGCTAGGGCTTCATCCTAGCCCTAGAGAAAGAGTTTAGCTACTCATGTTCAAAGTAAACATATTATGAGTTCTTAAAAACATAATTAAAGAAACTAATTGAATGGAGATGAAAGTAGAAGACGGTGGATGGCAGCAGCTTCTTGGATGAAATTCTGATATGGATCCCCCTCTTTTGTGCTTGATAAACCTCCTTTTATATGATGTCTTTTTCCTTGTTACTTCAGGCTTTGAGAACTCTTTAATGACATAGCCCAAAAACTCCAAGGAAAACATGTGTTGGACTCTCAAAAGTCCCATAATGCTATATTAATTTTCCCGGAATTTTGCTAAGTCATTCAGGTCTTGAAAACTCGAGCTCTTGGAAACATGTTGCAGATTCGCGCGTACCGGACAGCCTGTACTTCAACGGCCATATCTCCCTCTAGGAATATCGAAATCACAAACCGTAAAATTCTGTAGAAAGTAGACATCCAGGGATTTTCGTGCATATAAGGCTCACTCTCTGGTTCATCCTGGATCAGTACAGTTAAATCCTCAAATTTGGCTGTTCTGTCAAGACTGCTTCAGTTGTCAGGACTGCAAACGACCTTCAATCCTTTTTGCTCTCTTTTTGCTTCTTTTCCTCATCTTTGCTCTTCAAACCTACAAACACACTAAACCAAATAAATGGACTAAAAACAAGGAAAACTATACACAAATGTCAAGATTAAAGGGCGTAAAAACATAGGAAAATACCAGCACATCAGTCATGATTTATTTATTTGAGTTCAGGTTACTAATTTGGTATTTGAGTTTGAATATTCTTTATAAATTCCTGATTTTATTATGATTTCTTTATTTGTGGACTTGATATTTATAAAAGATTTCCGAAAATGAGATTTTCGGTAATTCGCTATTTATAATTTTCGTATTTATTAGTAGAATATCGATCTTGACCTTGAGAATATTTTAGCGAGTATTTTGGTTTGAGATATTAATTACTATTTTTACTTGTTAATTAAATATCGCTTATATTATGGCTTTGAGAATATTTTGACGTGTGAGACACGTCATTGAGTTTTAATATAATTTCTTATGATGATTTTCAAGTACTGTTGGGAACCGTACTATTCTTATGATCTTGGGGAAGTTTAATGGATTTAAGTGATTTCATATGTTTTTAGTCACCATAATATAGGGTCGCTTATATTTCATTACTAGCTAGCTTTCTTAGCGGTCCTCATCATAGGTGAGTCGAGCGCTTAGCGTGAGACGCTATTATAGCCTGGTAGGCACCGATAAAATATTAATATTTATTGCTAGCTAGCCTTAATAGCAGTTCTCACCGTATGTGAGTTAAGCGTTTAGCGTGGAACACTACTATAGCCTGGGAGGCACCGACCCGAGCCTTGGATGCTCCTCTTACATAATGATAATTTTTCCCCTTATTTTATTTTTCTCAGTTATGTATTTGATTAACCAGCAGAGTTGGTTTATCTCTTCTTACGAGATTTCTTTATTTGATTAACCAGCATGGCTGGTTTGTCCATTCTATTGGATTTCTGGAATTTAAGTTATATAATTTACAAAATTTGCGTGCAGCTAAGTTTTTAAAATTGAAATGTGGGAAAGTATTTAAATTAAGTTTTTTGTTAAATTATTTAATTTATTTTTGTCCACTCACTCTAACATTTTTAAATTAGTTTCCGTGAGCCATTTGGTTTTAAATGCCCAGTTTACAGGCTAAGTTTAATTGAGGTCGAGCGTACATGGAGTCGAGGCATAGTCAAAGGCCGCTTCCGCTTAATCTTTATTCATTGTTATTCTTTCATTATTAGATATGCTCTGATAACCAGTTAGTGATTCAATGTTGTCTTTGTTGTTGGTTGTGGAATTTCAGAAGTTGAGTAATTGATATATTGAGAGATGTGATGAACTTGGGGAGCAGGAAGGCTCCAAAAGTTGAGGATGGATGATTTTTAATAGAAGTGTTTATTTGAAATTTTCAGGTAAGGGTTATTCATTTTCAAGGTAGATAAATTTCCCTTCGAGGTGGACCCCGTAGAATTTACTTCGAGTTTCAGAATGAAATTTGGGGTGGGTCCTAACATGAACAACTCTGTGTCCTTGAATCACTGTTGGCATGACATGAGAGCCATGCTTGGTGTTAGATCTTGACACATTGAGAAGTGCGTAAAGGGTCTAATACATGTGTCGCATATCTAACCTTTTTCCTTGAATCACTTTTAGACCATGCCTAAGAGCATGATTTGTGTCAAAGCTCGACATTTGACATGGTTGATGAGGGTAGGCCGACCATGTTTACATGCAACTTTTGAATGTCCACAAGAGTGTTTGAGGTTCGAGGCTCTTAAGCTTTGGAGGTCGAACTCTTAGTCTTAGATTTTGAGGCTCTAGACTCGTCTTGTGTGTTTAGATCATGACATGTTTTTGTCTTGCCATGTCAGATGGTGAGGTAACCACTTGGTGACACTCCAAGACTTATGGTGGAGGTCCAAAGTTGACACCTTGAAATGCTAAGTTAGGCATCTTACTAGTCACAATTATTTATGTTTAAGAATTCTCTTTACTTTCTTGAAGAAAGCTTTAAGTGCATTGAAAATTTATAGTCTCACATGTACCTTTTGGCATTTCAATGCATCATATGTGAAATGAGTTGAAAATTCAAGTTTAATTGTCAAACCAAATTATAATATCAACTAGAGTCAACTACTTCTTTTGAAGCAAAATAATTTTATCAAAATTAGTGTAAGCTCAACAATCTCTGATCGTCGCCATGCCACAAAACTTATCAGAATATTAATCGTCAACAGAATGCAACATTTGCACTCATAATGACAGATTCTCGAGAGCAACACGCTAGCTTTAGAGCATAAGCAGCAAATGATCATTTGCATGGGTTGAACTGAGAGGTTGGACCAAAAACTGCATCTAGCAACAAAAAATTAGACTGGGTTGATGTTGGGTCTCATGCAGAACCTACCTTGATGAACTATGGTCTGTGTTAAGGATTAACCCATCTCTTACTCTGGGACCAATTTCTCCATGGGGCCCACGTGAGCCCAAATTGCACATGGGGGTGTAGACATGCACATGAGGCTGACAACTTTTTCTAAATGACTCTTTAATATGAGCAGTTCAGATCAAGATCTGACGGTCTATATAAAATATGAATAGTAATTGGTTTTATGATCGATCTTGTTGTTGTATTGCCAAGCAAATGACTAAGTACTGATTTGGATGAATAGTGTATTAATCCAAGTTGAAAATTGGTCCGACCCACCCAAAATATGTGCATTTGCTCTTAAGGTTTCATGAAAGTAAAGTGCACATCAAAAGGATAAATAAAATTCATTACTGTCGATATGTTTCTGATAAGATCATTTGGAATGCTACTGCTAATGAGAGCTTCTCTGTTAAATCTGCTTACAACTCCTTTTTTTATTTTTTTGAGACCCCAAATCCTCTTTGGATGCACATTTGGAAATTGAACTGCCCTCCCAAGCTGAAGACCTTCATGTGGACAGTTATTCATAAGAAAATTCTTACTAATGTGCAAAGAGTTAAGAGAGGTTTTACTGCTCTTGCTTCATGTCTCATATGCAATATTGATGATGAGACTCTTTTGCACATTTTCAGAGATTATCCAAAATCAAAAGCTATTTGGAATTCCATTCTCAATCCAAGTTCCATTTCTAATTCTTTTTCCCTTGATTAGAATAGTTGGATTGCTGCTCAGATGCATTGACATACCAGCATCAAAAACAACATTAAGTGGCGCAATGCTTTTGTGTTTGTTTGTTGGTTTATCTGGAAATGGAGAAATAAGGTGGTTTTTATCCTGCTTTTATTTTACCTGCCTAAAATTATTTAGAATTATGTTGAGGAAAGGAGTAGCAATCAATATAAAGCTAATATTAATTCCATGTTTTGCTATACTATGTTCTCATGGTACAAGCCTCTTGTCACACCCCAGACCCAGTGTCCATGATTTCCAATCATCTAACACCGAATCCGAGACATAAGAGGAAAAAGTAAAATAAAATAAAACAAGCTAAAATACATTTCCGAAAATCGTCGAAAATAAAACGTTTATAGTAACAAAACAAATTACAAAGACAAATAAAGTCTTGTTATCTATCTCACTTCTAATCTTCCGTAACTCTTTTATACTCTTGTACACGTCAGTTAAGCGTCACAGTTAAGGGTCAAACCTCTCAAGTTATATTTAACTATGTGACATAATCAAGTTATCAACTAATGTTATATATAACAACAATTCAACGCATGTATGTTAATGCACTCCCTTTACTTAATTACTAGTCAATCAATCCCTTGTGTTCAGCTTGAACTGTGTGCTCTTCGATTATTCTAATTATACTCTATTTGTTTTTTTAAGAGTAACTATTGATAATGAGCTGCAAATTCTTGTGTATGTATATGCTCTAGCATTGTAGTTGTTATATATATATATATATATATATATATATATATATATATATATATCCTTAAACTAAGCCTTTCTTATTCCGGTCCTCAACTTCGAATTCATTTTTCTGATATGGAAACAAAATAGTACATGAAATTGAACAAATGGAAGGAGTATCAGTCATGTTAGATGATGTGGCTAATGGATTGAATTGCTGAAACCTCATTTACTTGTGCTGATTTTTCATTCATTTGCAGAAGATCAAAATCCTTGAAGCTCTAAAATTCCATGGTCAGGCATGACGAAAGATACAAGGTAATGGATTGAGAGGAACTTGTTAGAAGTATAGTAGCTAGGATTGACTACATTCATTGAGGGACAAAGCCTTCCAGCTAAATCTGTTCTTTCCATTCCAGCATAGGCTCTGAATTCGACTCTTCTAGATCACTTAGGCCGACCATGACTTCCATGTTCTTGTGGCAGACGTAGTTAAGCTCTCTGTAGTCTGCACTCCAGGTTTGCCCACTTGAAATGAGTACCTGCCATGCAAACTAAAATAAGTCGAACTATAATATATATAAAAATCAATCTAGAAGAAGGCTGGACTCAAGAAAAAATCTGTGTAGTGTAGATACAATCCCCATTCGAACCAGAAAGTGGTGTTCAAAACAACAGCAACCTAACTACTATGCCAAACAAGCAGCTTCAGCAAAATACAACCAAAATTTTATTTAACTAAAACAGTAATGTTGCACAACTAAAACAGTAAAACCCAATCAACAAGTGCATTGATTCTAAAGAATGTTGTACAGCAGCTGCAAGCCAAGTATGTTCGCAATCTACATAAGAAACAGAAAGAATAATATCCATGTACAAGGACTGCATATAGGTAGTACACCAAACTACTAACCACAGATTGAAGATTAGTCACGATGACGGGTAGCTGCGTTGACATTAGGGGATTTGTAGATTTCTTGGGCACTTTGCTCCATCTTCCCTTTAAAGCACCAACACCTGTACACGAGTCATTTGAGTTAGTCCTCAAATGGCATCACAAAAAGCAGGTTGGGTAACAAATACTGACCTAGAATCCCAACATGCCGCTGACGCAGAACACCAATAGACCTCAGGAAGCATAATACTTTTTGCCAGAATATCCTGCAGATACAATATACCTTAGATATTTTCGACATAAAAAAATAAAGCACGCATGTTAGAGAAATATACTTACTTTAGTTTTAGAGACCAAATAATCGAATTTATGATATAGAAGACATCGTACGCACAAGGCAATAGATGGATGAGAACCTCCACCTCAACGTTCGAAGCATAAAACCAGATCTTGATACATGCTACCACAAAGCTTGGGAACAGAGTTGCCCAAGGCATGTTTGATACATATAACCATCTGTTGACAACCCAAGGTCGACATTTACAGCTCATAGCTATTTCAATCAGAACAAAGCCTGCAATAGAAATGGCTACCAATTTATGCTTCTTAACTTTGTGCTCCATGGCAGTCAGGATGATCTCCAATACAAATCTTGTGAGAAAAACCAGTCATTCAACAAACCTTTCCTTCACTTCAGTCTTAGTAGAAAGCTGTTTGATAAGTTCGTCATGTTCAACAATTTTTCGCTCATACCTTCTTGTAGTGTCAGACAGGATTTTTATGACAATAGTCTTTCTTTTTAATTCCTCCAAAAGGCTATTAAATTGTGGATTAGTGGCATCCATCGCAGCAGATGAGCTCACATCATAATCATGGTGTCGCAACCCTGTTCCCAAGCTTTGTGGTGCATGTTTCGAGATCTGGTTTTATGCTTCGAACTTTGAGGTGGAGGATCTCATTCATCTAAACCTCTTATCTTGCACGTACAATGTCTTCTATACCTCAACATGAAACCCAGCAGTGGGGTCTTTGTCAGAGTAGAAAGGTGAAGCATCGCAGCTGTGCATCCACAATCCCTAAGAATGAAGACATTGAATATTAAGAAGAAACTGAAGAAAAATTTCAAATGGCAATGCAAAATTTGGAACCGTGAATATTAAGAAGAAACTGAAGGGGGGAAAAAGGTGGTTTCACAAATTTAGTTAAAAGCACTTTTTGTTTTTGTTTTTAAAGAAACAGCTTTTTATTGAGATTAAAAGCAAAGAACAAGGAAGCGGACAAGGAGTCCGCTTAAAAAGAAAAGAGAACAGCTACAAATAAAGGCATAGCAGCTCTTCTTTTAGAACTAAAACTAAACAAGAGATCAAAAGCAAAGAAGTATAAGCCCATAAAGATGCCCAGAACTTGACTCTCTCCCACATGACTTCCCTCTCCACCCCACTATAGGTTTCAAATAGTCTTCCATTTAGATAAAAGCACATTAAAGAACAGATACTCTATTTCACATTAAGAATATCACACATTACAAATAACACAATTAAAAACAACTTTAGAACAATGTTACACATTAAAGTACTTACCAACTGTGCGTGGTGTGCTGCTATCAAAGTCTCCATAATTGGTCGTAGCCTTCTGACTCTGGTTTGAAGTCATATCAGATTCTCCCACTTCATCAACCTTCTTCTCCTCTGCCATGGCCACTTTGTTCGTCAATTCTTTCGTGTTCATCTCCAACTCAGACGCTTGAAGCCCAGAAGTGGGCAGGTCTTAGGAAGGGAGAGGTGAAGACTTGAGCATCTTAGGGGAATCAGAGACAGAGAAAGAAGGGGGGTGTTGATTGTGAGGAGCATTCTCAGTTTGAGTGTTGCTCTGGAATTGGAGACCCAGTTTGAGTCTCTTCCACGCTTCGCTTGCTGCCAACGCATGTATCTGCCAATTTCAAAGAGAGAGAGAGAAGCTCTAAGAGTAATCCCAAAACAGTTTATCTAACTATTTATCTTACTATAACGTTACTGTCCTTTCTCACACCTACCGGTAAATCATATTTTCTTTTTATTAATTTGGCAAATAAGGGTTACATCAAAAAACAAGCAGAAAAATCACTAGAAGACATAAGTTTCATACAATCTGAAAAATAAACATAACCTCTGAAACAGTTTATATCACCAAAATACTAAGAACGACAAAATAAAGTACATCAAGTACACAGTACTTACGAAGAATCCCAGGTGCCTCCCCAATTAGGTTGCAATGATCAAAGTTGAGCTGCTTGGAAGAGCCCTATCCCATTTCATCGACCTTCAAGCATGATGAACCTTGTGCCTCAGTAGAAGTATCATTGGGAATATCTTGACTGCCATCAATGTCAGGCATATCTTGAGTGGCTCCGATTTTTAGTTCTTCATCATGTTCCAGATCTTCTTCACACATCATCTCCTTCAGCCCACCCTTCATCCTCTTCAGCCTCTGCAAATTCCAACAATCATCAACCCAGATAGTTAAAAGAAGGAAGCTTTCAATTTCACAAATCCAGAAAGATAAAATAAAGAAATATGCTTTCAATTTCATAAACACAGAAAGATAGACCCAAGAATCTGAAAGAGGCATTTTCACAAACACATGGAAAATGGAAACAATGCAAACAACTCAAACTGCAAGGCAATGAGTCCGAGTGTGGATACTTTTAATACTCTGATTGATGGGTTTTGTGGTCTTGGGAAGCTGGACAAGGCAATGAGTTTGTTCCATCTTTGGTGACTTGTAATGTGCTGATTCGGGGGTTTGCCAAAGCTCAAAATGCTGCTGGAGTTACTGACTTGGTGAGAGAGATGGAGAACAGAGGTATGGCTCCTTCTAAAGTGACGTATACGATTGTAATTGATGCTTTGGTTCGATATGATGATATGGAAAGAGCGTTTCATGTGTTCTCCTCTAAGGAGAAGTCTTGTCTGGTGCCTGATGTCTAAACCTATGGGGTCTTAATTGATGGATTATGCATGAAAGGTAACATGATTGAAGCATCAAAGCTGTTACAATCAATGAGTGATTCGAATTTGGAGCCAAGTGATGTCATATTTAATATAATGATTCATGGCTACTGCAAAGAAGGTAGCTCGTACAGGGCACTGAGGTTGGTCAAAGAAATGAGAAAGAAGGGAATGGTTCCGAATGTGGCTAGTTACAATTCGACCATTGGAGTTCTTTGTAATGATGGGAAATGGGAAGAGGCTGAAATGCTACTTACAGACATGATGGAGTCAGATTTGAAACCATCAGTTTCTTTGTATAATATAACCTCTAGAGCGAAAAATGATACACCGGTGATGTTATCAGCCTAAACCTATGATCTTGTCCGTGCAGTATTAGTATTGCCCATTAAGCTTGTTGGTGAATCATAAAATTGATAAGAATCCCTAAAAACCGTACCCCATAAGTAAGCATCTCAGTCACAAGACTTCTTTTTCATTCCTTTCAAATATTTTCATTTTTATAAACTGCACGAGCCTTAGTTTATAAACTATAGTGTGACGAAATTAGTTTTGCTTTCTCTGAATTGCTCAAGAGTGCATTGTCTGCATTTGTCAAATTCCAACAATCAAAAACCAAAGAAGCTTTCAATTTCACAAACCCAGAAAGATAAAACAAAGAAAGAAGCTTTCAATTTCATAAACCTAGAAAGTTAAAGAAACAAGCTTTCAATTTCATATACCCAAAGAATGTGAAAGATGCATTTTCACAAACACATGGAGGGCACAAAGATCAAACCTTTGAATTGGGAGTGTCGGTGTCAGTCTCGATGGAAATCTCGTTGGAAATGGCAGCATCAGTGTCAGTCGGGACCGGAGAAGGGTTGAGATCGGAGATGGAGCGGCCACCGGTCGGCGGCTGCTGCGGCGGAGGAAGAGGCGGCAGGGAGGAGTTGAAGTGGTCGGTGACGGCGCGGAAGTAGTCTCGTTGGGTGGGTTGAGATCGGGAGAGTGGCCAGCGGAGAGAAATGTGTTGGTTTGTGGCCGCGGCGGAGAAGGGGTTGTTGGTGGTGGTGGTGGTGGTGGTGGTGGTGGCGGTGGCGGTGGCGGTGGCGGTGGAGAGAAGAAGGATTAGAATGGCAGCGGTCGAGAGAAGACGGTTGGAGCTAAATAAGTGGTCACTCTCCTTACATGGAGACTTTAGCTTGTGTTTAAAGAACGGAAACTGTATGTACATCAGTACATGAAATGTTGCTGTTGCATGTAAACTTTGCTTTGTATGAGACATTCTGGTTACCTATTACTTGTGGTTTGTCATAATCACATACAGCTAAAAAGGATAAAAAGAAGTGAATTAGATGAAGTTAGTGATTTGTATCAATAAGCTAGGTTGTGAAGATTCATATCAGACCACTGAAGGTGGCATATTAGATGCAAAAGGGTAGTCTTGATTGCTCTGTAATCATTTGCTTTGTGAAGTGATACAGACTGGTAGAACACTGTTAGAAACTGCATGACCTCAATGTTGTTTTAACTCCAAGTGCTTGTGTTTGGTACTTTATGCAAGGTTTAGGCTCCAAGGACTAGTCTTGACAATAACCGGTATGTATTCATGTATTGCTTCTAAAAGTGTTGGGCAAAAATTGTAAATGCATGTATACCTAACATAACTTCACCATATTTTATTAACTAAGATAGAGTTTTAATTTATGTCTGGTTCGACCCATTCAGAATAATGTAAATTCATTAATTACAACACTTGTTTTCAAGGGAAAACCCTTTGATTCTAAATACAAAGTGACAAACGGAGCATGTGTATTTCTGGTGGGGAATTTGGCTTAGAAAGGACCAAGGCTTTGGTTTTTGGTGTGGTTGCATCCAGATTTGAATCCAGACTGTCTACATACCCTTGTGAAGGGATCAAACCATTGTAGTTCTTAAATTTGGGATTTAAATAGGTGAATGACCCATTTATTTTGCATTTGCATTTGGGATATTTATGAGGGTTTAAAGCCCGTGAATTAGGTTTCAAGAATTTTGACTAGAGCCATTTGGACTGACCGACTTTGACTGTTGGTGTCAAGGATTCTGTTTAGAATTTTAGTTGCATCTAGTGGGTTGCTAGACTGCCTACGTATCCCTTTGTGGGATCAAACCGACCGTAGTTCAAAAGAGGTTTGTAGGCTTTATGGCTTAATGCCGGCTTTTGGTTTAACAAACGTATTTTGAATCCGTTAACTGTGTTTCTTGTGGACACCCAATTTGGTAGAGTGTCTGTTGATTTGATTTAGGCACCCAGAACAGGTGATGCAGCAGCGTGACAATAGGCTTGAATGGCTTTGGCCACAGTCCTTGATAGTGGCGTAGGTGATCTCCGCGTGTAGGCGGACTGCTCCTTCATGCGGACTCCGCGCGTATGTCGGTGAGCGGGCTCTGCATGTACAATTGTGAGCGGACTCCGCGTGTATGTCTGTGAGCGGGCTCCGCATGTATATCTGTAAGCGGACTCCGCGTGTTCACTTGTGAGTGGACTCCGCGTGTATGTGTGAGCGGACTCCGCGACTTGCTTCATCTTCTACATGAATGGATCTTGCCTGTGACGTCATTTCACCTCGCGTGGGCATAGGACTTCTGAATATTAGCTCTCCACCCCTCAGGGTTAAGTCACCTCGCCACCCCTTAGGGTTAAGTCACCATGCCACCCCTTAGGGTCAAGTCACCGTGCCACCCCTTAGGGTCAAGTCACCTCGCCACCCCTTAGGGTCAAGTCACCTCGCCACCCCTTAGGGTCAAGTCACCGCGCCACCCCTTAGGGTCAAGTCACCTCGCCACCCCTTAGGGTCAAGTCACCTCGCCACCCCTTAGGGTCAAGTCACCTCGCCACCCCGTAGGGTTAAGTAACCTGCTTCTGCTTTGGCGCGACTATTGGCTCGCCTTTGCTTTAGGACTTTAACCATCTCGCTAGGACTTCTTTTCACACGAACTCTGCTTGGCAGGACTTTCATTGTCTTTCCCTTGATGAAGTTGATAAGACTGCGCGAACCACATAACTCCAGACGTCTATCCCTGTCTGGTTGGGAGTTGGACTTGAGGAAACTGCTCTTCTATAAATTGAGATATGTCGTCTCCTTCTCTTTGATCTGGTCAAGGATTCTTCGAGTCGTCAAGGGTGAGTTCCTGCTCTTCAAACTCGCGTTACTTGTTTGTTTCCTTCCCCTTGCATGGCTTGTTATGCAAACTGCAAGGCCATATGTTTGCTGTAACAAGGGGTGAAGTCGCCTCGCCTTCTTTTTGGTGACCACCTAGCGTGGTCGTCTCGCCTAATTTTGGTGATTGCCTCGCGAGGCCATCTCGCGTTAAGGGAGATGGCTTTGCTTTCGGGCTTCCGGCGGAGTGACACAGGGAGATAAAGGCGCTGCAAAAGAAAAAAATTGTTAGAACGGGGGGGGGGGGGGGGGGGGGCTCCACCTTTGTTTGGTTCGCCGCTCTTCTGCCCTGCTCTCTTCTTCTGCGTTTCGCCTTCTTTCTCTCTGTTTCTCTCTCTGGTTCGCTCGCCTTCTGCCGCTTGCGCTCTGTGTCTTCGTCTCCTTTCTTCTTCTCTGTGCCTCTTTATATAGAGTGCACGGTTTGGAAGATTGAGTTCGCATTGGACTTTGTTGTCCAGCTGTTTTCAAGAGTCACAATTGAACTCTGAAGCATTGTGCATGTAGCACAAAAAAATTATTTATATATATATATATATATTTTAAATCCTTTGACGAACACTTTACAACATGGAAATGGAGAAATGAGTATATCATTATGGGATCTGAAGATGCTTGGTGGCTTGCCGATTTCAGGGATTCCCTATGAAGAATTTATTCCTGAAAATAAAAGGCTGTAGTGAGACGGTCTATACTCTGCCACGCTTTCTAAGCTTTTGTGCGTACATTCCTGACTATGCATCTTGAGTAAGCAGAAATTTGTCTGTTTGGGAGATTGGGTTAGACATTTTTATAGAGGGCAACTGCTATATTCAGGTTACAGAGAAGACACACAGTGCATAAACCATTCGCAACGTGAAAAATTCATGGGTTTCCGGTCTACTTTGATAATTTCAAAGGAAGGGGAGCTAGCTGCGTTCTTAGCTTATTGGCTTAGCAGGTTTGTTTTTCCTTCGTATAATTATATAATTAGACCTGAAACCTTTCACATGGCATGTTTAATGGCTCGATGAATTAGAGTGTCTCTCGCACCAGCAGTGTTGGGCCATATTTATCATAGTCTTGGGAAAATCGTGCTCAATCCACGAGGGCTTGGAGAGTCGCGAAGTTGCTTCCCTGTTCATTATGTGATTGGTTGGTTAGGAGAACACTTCGACTGTTTATATAGACGTCATGCCGATAGCGAGTTTCCTGAAAACTATCCCCAACTGAAGAGATATGCATGAATTAAAGCTTAATATTTCAATATCACAAGAGCTCGGCTTGTTTTTAGGGTCAAAGACTCTGTAGAGTATCGTCCTAATCCTTTTATTGAATCAAAGGGTTACTTTTTGATTTCCGATGGGAACTTGTCTGAAGAACACTTTGACTGGCTGATTTTTATACGTTCTTCATTACTTCCTGTACGAATTGGTTATGAGCTATGGTTAGAGCCATACTATCCCAATAGATTCGCTCGTCAATTTGGCTTTGATCAAGGGATTCCGACCAACAAACTTCAATTCAAAATTGAGCAGAGGAGCAAATGTGGCGTTGAAGATTTAACGAAAGCGCAATTTAAACTCCTTAGAACTGATACCGGTTCCCGTTTTTATATTCCCCATTCTTCTTATGAGGGGATGTGTACCTGGACTTATTGCAGGTGGTGGATGTCAGCATGTGCCCCTATCTTGGTCGGTCTGTGTCTTTTGTTTACTTGACCTTGAAGAAGCGTGCTCTTGCCAAGCAGAATAGTATTTTCCCGCCAGAATCCCTTAAAGGTGTATCCGCTGGCGGACCAGGAAAAATATTTTTTCCTGACTTTGAGGAAAGAGATCCAGTTGTTTATTCCGGAAGTGCTTCTTCTTTCATGAGCAAGAAAACTCATAGGACAAAACTTGATGAGGAAAGTCGGGGTAACAAGCGAGCTCAGTACGATGATTTTGCAGATGAAATTGGATCACCGCCGACTAATCATGCCTCGCGTAATGGTGACAAGACTGCTATTTCGAAGTTGAAATCAGTGGTAGTACATGACCTGACTTCAAAGTCGCGAGGTCAACATGATCTGATTTCAAGGTCGCGAAGTCCTGAACCAAGTTTAAAGGACTTGCAGAAGCTGAGGTCCGCGTCGAAGCAAGTAGAAACTAAGCGTAAGGATGCGGGATGCAAGTCATATGTTCAGGAGAATCTGTGCGAGTCCACCTCGCAGGAGTATCCGCGCAAGTTACTTCGCGGGAGAATCCGCCCGAGTCCACTTCGCAGGAAAATTCGCGCAAGTCCACCTCGCGAGAGAATCCGCGCGAGTCCACCTCGCAGGGGAGTGTGCGCCAGTCAACTTCGTAGGAAAATCCGGACCAGTCTACTTCGCAGGGGCATCATTTGGGGTTTCCTCAAAACGTACCAGAGCCACTTATGAAGGATTTGGTATTGAGGTCACCATCCCCTGAACCTAAAAGCTTGGAATCAATATGTGAGAAAACTCAGCATGATGTGGAGCCGTCATTGATTGGAACAAAACCAGGATTACTTTTGCTAACATGGAAAGAACCAACTCAGTTGAGGGAGTCAAGACTGGAAGCAAAAAGTTTTAGCACAACACCAGAGATCATTCTGACTTTAAAAGTGGTAGTACAGAGCCAGTGGATCCTGATGCATGCGAGCCTGGAGATGAAGGTATTTGTCAGCCAAATGAAACTTCATCTATCTTGCGTATGATCTTCAACTCGGGTCGAAATGAGCGCTGGGGTGATTTTATTATCACAGAGGTGGAAGACATTTTGTGTAAGATAAGCTTGTCTCAACCACTGGAACTCATTATTGATTATCGTGGCGAGGTCTAGAAGTCACTTGAGATGTTGGGACCGGTGATTAGGTCCTATGGCTCCGGTCAGGATAGATTTGAAAGGTTTGTTGAAAATGTAAGCAAGACCTTTGAATTGGCGGATATGATCTCCAAGAGCTCGCGTATTGTTGAGGAGTGTTCCAAAATAGATGTTGAACACCTCCGTGATTTGATACGTAGCCATGAAGAATGTCATCGCACCAAGGCCATGTTAGACTCGGAATTGTCGGGCGTTAACCAAGAATTTGAGGTTTTGAGGGCCAGCGAAAAGGATGTTATAAAGGCGGAGCATCAAGCACAACAATTGCGTCAAAAATATGAGCTCGCAAAGGAACATCTTGAAGAGAGAATTGACTTCTTGAAAGACTCTGCTACTCAACAAAACCGGCGGGATGAAGAACTTCGCCAGGCAAGGATGGAAGCCAAGGAAGACCAGCTTGTAGAATTCGAGCTCCTCAAAAGTTCACACGAAGCCCAGGAAGAGGAGTTCAAACGACTAGTTAATTCTTTAAGGACCTTTGGCAAGGCGTAAGCATGAGACCGTGTGCGGACTGCGCGTCTTGCCTCGGTGTCTTCCCTTTGCATGGCTATTGCGAAGTCATTTTGCCTTCATGTGTTATTTTTTCTTCCTGTCTTGCTCTGTTATTTCTTTGTTACTTCGCTTGAAAAATTTGGTACCATGTAAAAGAATTTGTTTTGAACATCAACTTTTATTTATCATGTGTACTCGTCTACAAGGAATATGTCTTGGCGGGGAGGGATATTTGAGCCCGCATGTCTTGCTGCCAATATTCTTTTCTTTCTTGTCTTGCGGACTTGTACTTGGTGTATGCTCAACTTTTGATACCATTACTCAATGATAATGGATTTGTCAAACTATCCTCTTTTACCTGTTTACAATCACAAGAGAGAAAAGGGTTAGTTTGAAAATATGGCTGGATCTAGTTTGTCACCAGACTGCCTACGTATCATGTGAATGAATCAAGCCAAACGTAGTTCACCCATTTGATTTTGGGCCAAGATGTTTTTGAAAACTTTTTTTTTCGCAGCTGGATCTAGTTTTAAAACTAGATTGCCTACGTACCCTATGAAGGGATCAAGCTACACGTAGTTCGCCTGACTGATTCAGGATGATTTTTTTTGTGGGGTAGCTGCATCTAGCCTTTTGGGACTAGACTGCCTACGTACCCCCTTTCGGGGGATCAAGCCGTCGTAGTTCGGGAGGTTTTGTGCTCTAACTTTTGTCTGGACCGCCCTCCCGACTTATCAGTCCAACGAGCTTTAGAAGGCGTAGAACTTTTTCACGAACTTCCCGTTAACATAGGGGTAGATGCAATCCCCGTCAGTATTTGAAAGCTCGTATGCGCCCTTGGTGAAGACTTTGGTGACTACATATGGTCCTTCCCATTTGGGCTCAAACTTTCCCTTTGACTTCCTGGTAACGATGATGGGCCTTCAGATTGTTAAGTCCAAGTCGCCTATTTTGAATGATCTGAACTTAACTCTCTTGTTGAAAGCCCCTGCAATTTGAGCTTGGTAGATCTCGAGTCTTTGTTGCTGTCAAGACCCGCCCCGAATTTCACCCTGAAACCCGAGGTGAGTCCTGCGGGGACCACCTCTAAGGAAAACTTACCGAAGGACTCGGCAAACCTCCCTTGAAAATGGACAACTCTAACCCGGAAAAATTAAAGAACACTTTTAACCAATTATATAAATTCTTCAACTTAATCCAAATAATCAAATAAAATAATACACTGTTATTTTTCCGAAAGTATTCATAGCTACTACAATAAATACAGCGGAAGCTACTAAAATCCTAGTGGGTTAAATAGATGACCTACTGGTGAACAGTAGTGGAAAAATGAGTGACTATGCCTCGTCACTTCCTTGTAGACCCCACCCGAACTCTGCAGACTGGGCATTTAAAAATGAAGGAAAAGCCCAGGGAAAAATATTTCATCACGTCAGAGTGAGTGGACAAAATAATCTCAACAATAATAATATTTCCCCAAGAAATTTATCAAGGCAAACGACTAGTTCTGGCTAGTCTCCAAATCTTAAACAAAAACAGCCTCTCAGGCTCAAATTATATAAATATCAGTATGTATTAACCACTCGTCTACTCCATGTATGTTATCTATGAATAAGATTTAAAATAGATAGTCACACCAGGCTACTACGATCGCGTCTAACGCTCACGTCACCCCATACTGGCATTTTTCCTCAGAATGGGGGTAATGACCGAGTGGATATATATACGTGCTTACTCCTTGTACGAATTCTATGAATGAATGTAAAAACATAGAATAATCTCGAAAAGTAGAAAATCGTACAAGGCTACTACGATCGCGTCTAACGCTCACGTCACCCCATACTGGTATTCGTCCTCAGAATGGGGGCTACCACGTATAGCTAGCTAGCATTCTCTCTCATACATACTATTCTCGAAAACGTCATTAAATGAGTATAAACTCCGAAATTCTCAATTTCCGGATAAAAATCCAACAAAGGAAATTACTCAACAATAAAACAATTCAAACACATTATTTAAAACAAAGGTCCACTCACAACTTAGGCCTAAGCCTGACGTCGGTTGGAGGTCTCCTCTGCTCGAGCCTCCTCGCGTCCTGTTCCAAACATAAATAATTCCTTAAAATAAAACACCGACGCTTAAATAAAATAGGCATAATTAACTATGAGCTTCTAGCGCTCAACCATGCATATCGTCCTAAATCTTAACTTCACTACCAACACAAAACTCCATAAAATACCAACTTCTTCAAAATCACCTTCCAACGTCCTAATCATAAACATAATCCAATGGCCGGATTTTAACTTAATAATCCGCCAAAAATACTAAACTTAAACAATTCCAAAACCTATCCAAAACTCCTCCAAAAAATCTAAAACTCATTCCATTAAATTCCTCATAATAATCTCTACCAAAAACATTTTCTCAGCGGCGGCCGGTGACCAACTCCGACGACCTCCGATGGTCACCAAAATTTGGCAGCATCTTCCTTTTAACCTCGTCTACAACATTCCTAACTACCACAAACTCCAATTCTAAGCCTAAGCACATCAATCAAACGAAAATACACAATAAAGCCATAGAATTTCCATTACCGATTTCTCCTTTCCTAGCTCAAGACGGAACGAGCCTTTTGGAGGGATTGAAGCACGGGAGGAGGGCTTCCTTTTGAGCTATGGCTCGCCGGCTATGGCGGCCGGAGGAAGGAGTTCCGGCGAAAAACGATTTCGCCAGTCAGGGCTCTCGGCATAGATTCCTCCTTCACGGCGGCGCTAGGGAGGCTGCCACCGGTCTAGAATTGCAGCTGGGTTGGAGACCGACCGAACAGGACCGGTGCGGCGGGCTAGGGCGGCCGGACGGCAGCGAACGGCGGCCGGGAAATTTATGGGCAGAAACGGGCTCGGGGGAGAAACCGGGAGGAAGAGAGAGAAAGAAGAAAAAAAACTGAAGCTGGGATTTAGCCCAAACCGGGTCCAAAACCTCTAAATAAACCAAAAATCCAATAATTCAACACCCCAAAATAATACTCCAATAAAATTACCTTTTACTAGCAAAAAATTACCATTTTTTATCGTCGTCAAAATTTATTTCTTAGAATAATCCCACAAAATAATCGTCTCCTACACCTCTCTGGGGATCAATTATATTTTACACTTAATGATGATCACGGTAAAATTCTTATTACCACTATGCCAGTAATAAAAGTAAAATTATGGGTTGGGGCGTGACAGTTGCACTGCAAGTCTCTTCTCATCGAGGGCTTCAAGCTCTGCAAGCCTGATTTGTGTGTTTTCATCTGGATTTGTCAACCTTGTAGCTATCCTTAAAGAAGGCAGTTGGACTTCTAATGGACGTACTATTTCAGAGACGTAAACCAAGTTGAATGGAGTACAACCGGTTGCTGTGCGAACAGTGGTCCAATATGCCCACAATGCCTCGGGGAGGCGATCATGTCAGTCTCTCTTGTTTGTTGAGACCATCTTCTTTAGGATGTTGCAAAGCACCTTATAGAAGGCCTCTGCCTAGCCATTAGCTGTCGGGTTATAGCTAGATGAAAATGCATGTTGAATTTTATACTTTTCACACATTGTAACCATGCCTCTGCACTTGAAGTATGTGGCATTGTCAGTGTTAGTACATAGCCAAAATACTGGGCTAAGCCGAGAATACGGTACAATTACCCGATCGAGATAGGCCTGGTGGGCTCTTCACAGACATCCAAGGAAGGAAGGGCCGGTAACAAACCGCTTGCCAAAGTCACTCTAACGGCAAAACACCCCCAAAAGAGGAGGCACTCCAAAGGAGGGCAAAGAGTCCCACATTGGAAACAAGCCCAAGGTACACAAGCTTAGCCTATAAAACAAGCTCAAGGTACACACATCTACACACTTGCATACTCAGATTCATACTCTCTCCCTTACTTTCATTCCTCTACCCGTACAAGTGCACATAGCTCACTTACCCATCGGAGAGTCGAAGACTGGGCCACCCCAGTCCCGACCCCGTGACGTTGTTATTTGTGCAGGTACCGAGTGAAAGCCTCTCAGGAATTCTACTTCGTTCCGCCCCGCGACCACTTCCCGCCTCGGGATGTAACAGGTAGAAACAATTGGCGCTAGAAGGAGGGGCCCCTATCTTGTGGAACTCCCACTTGCCTTGAAACTCGGCACCATGGTGATTATTGATGACCCCGTGGACCCTGGCACTCAAATAGAACCTCAATCCGGCAACACATCCCTTCCCCAAACCAGCAGCCCAGCCTCCATTAGCCATCCCGACCCCGCCACAGCCCTTGAACTCCTCAAGCGAGACTTCCATTCGTTCCGCGAGCAAGCGGCGAAGGAAAGGGCAGAAGCGAAAGCGTACCGGGTACGCATTGCTGAGTTGGAAAAATAGCAATCCTTGCTCCGCGCCACGTTAGAGCATCGGAACGTGTACAACGATCGCTCAGACTGCGCGGCGCGAATTGCTGGGACCCCGGATTCCCTTCAAGATCAGACTGGTCCCGTACTCTCGGGAGAGCCTAACCAGATCGTATACATATCCCATCCCCTTGCCCATCCCTCATTTCCACTCCCGGCCCCCCAGCCATCTCCAATCCTCAATGACTCCCCCCTGCCACATCAACCTAATCCATCTCCCCAACTCATCCCCATTTCCACCAAATCACTGAAGACGGAGAAGTATAAAGGCACGAGGGACTCCTATCTCCACTCTGACATGCTCTCCTCGCAATACAGCTCCAATGGCCACAGTGACGCCATAGTCCAGAGTGGACAACTCCACCAATATTGTGCTCATGGCCAGATCCTAACCCTGCATGGCGGAGCTCCACGGTTCCCCCAACGCCAGTCTTCTGTAACACGGCAATACACGGCACCCTCAGACATCCTTAACATCCGACGCGATGTCACGATCACCCCATCAGCATGGGATCAAGTGACATTCCGTAGAGATGAGGATACCACACATCGCCACCACTGTGAGCCTTTAATAATCAATGTGCAGGTGGATCATTACAGGTGCCACAGAACCGTAGTGGATACCGGGGCCGCTGTAAGTGTCATGTTCTCTGATTGTTACAAGGGACTTCGGCGGGACCGCGCCAAACTGTATAACAACCACGACCCCTTGGTCAGCTTCTCTGGTGACATAGTACAACCGCTAGGCTCAGACCGCCTAACCGTGGCGGTAGGAACTACTCCTTGCCGCTCCTCCATTACAGCTCGCTTCCTCATAGTCGACTGTCCCTCGTCCTATAACCTTATCTTAGGCCGGGACATCTTGTGGGGACTGCAATGCTTCGTAGCCGGCCACATGCTCCTCATGAAAGTTCCTACCCCAGGTGGCATCTTGACAGTTCAAGGGGACCGAGCAGCCATTGAGCACTGCCATCTTAACGCCATCCAACAGGGGTGCAATGCCTATGAGATGCTGCCTCTCAGCCCCTCGGAACCCATAGATGACCCGCGGGAGGACCCAGAGGGGACAGGAAAAAAGAGGGCCCCACGGCCTAATCCAACTGAAGACACGGAATGGATATCCCTGTCCCCCATTGCCCCGGAAAGGAAAGTCCGCATTGGCTCTAGTCTCAGCCCGGAACTCTGCCACAAACTCATTACTTTCCTCCAAGAAAAACAAGCAGTCTTCGCTTGGTCCTACGCCGACATGCCGGGGATCTCCCCTGACATCATCACCCACAAACTCAACATCATCAAAGACCACCCTCATGTCAAACAAAAGAGACGCGCCTTCCACCCAGACAAGTATCGAGCTATCCAAGCCGAGGTTCAACAGCTCAAGGAAATCAAATTCATCCGGGAAGTTTCCTACCCAACGTAGGTCTCCAACGTCGTCATGGTCCCCAAGCCTAACGGCAAGTGGCGCATGTGTGTTGACTACACGAACCCTTAACAAGGCCTGCCCTATGGACATCTTCCCCTTGCCACGAGTTGACCAACTGGTTGATCCCACAGTTGGCTTTAAAACACTCAGCTTCCTTGACGCATACTCAAGCTACAACCAAATCAAAATGCACCCCGCCGACCAAGCCCAAACAACCTTTGTCACCGATAAAGGATTGTACTGTTACGAGGTCATGCCCTTTGGCCTCAAGAATGCTGGGGCAACTTATCAACGGCTCGTTAACGCCATGTTTGAAGATGAAATTGGTGAGATTATGGAAGTGTATGTCGACGACATGTTGGTTAAGAGCAAGACAGAAGATGACCACATTGTCAACCTTGACAGAGTATTCACTAAGCTCCTCGAACACGGGATGCGTCTCAACCCTCAGAAATGCATCCTTGTTGTTGGAGGCGGCAAATTCCTTGGCTTCATGGTCAGTGAAAGAGGCATTGAGGCCAACCCAGAAAAAGTCCAAGCCATCCTAGACATGACTGCTCCGACGTCCCGTAGTGAGGTCCAGTGCCTTACCGGACGCCTAGTTGCCCTAGCACGCTTTATTTCCCGCCTTACAGACAGGTGCAACCCCTTCTTTCAACTGCTCAAGGCACAGCATAAAAAAGAAATCACTTGGGGCCCGGAACATGAAGAAGCCTTCAACAGCATAAGGACATACCTAGCCACTGTCCCTCTCCTCTCCAAGCCAATTCCCGGAGAAGTGCTTTACTTATACTTGGCTGTTTCCGCCACTGCCGTCAGTGCAGCGCTCACACGCCATGAGCACGATCAGGAACTCCCAGTGTACTATTGTGGCAGAGGATTCGCGGATCCAGAGACTCACTATCCAGACATAGAAAAACTTACTCTCGCCCTCATCACTGCCGCCAGGAAACTCAGACCGTATTTCCAAGTCCAAACAATCCATGTGCTCACCAACCAGCCCCTACGGCAAATATTGCAGAAACCTGAAACCTCAGGCCACATGGTCAAATGGGCAGTTGAGTTGGGAGAGTTTGACTTGCACTACAAGCCGTGAGTGGCCATCAAAGGGCAGGCAGCTGCAGACTTCATTGCTGAGTTCATCCCATTGGCTGATAGCAATCCCCACCCAAACATCCCCGCCGGGGATGCCATCTGGGAACTCCAGGTGGATGGATCCTCTACTGCGGAGCCCGAGGGTCACTCGTATGAATATGCCCTCCGGTTTGAATTCAAAGCCTCCAACAACATTGCTGAGTATGAAGCTCTTATCGCAGGCATTCAACTTTGCCGAGAGCTCGGAGCCCGCCACCTCCACATTTTCAGTGATTCCCAACTTGTTGTCAGTCAGGTGGCAGGGGACTTCAAGGCTAACCAGCACAACTTGGGATCCTATAAAAGTCTCGCGGGGGCACTTCTGCAAAGCTTCTCCTCATATAAACTCACAAAATCCCGCGAGCCAAGAACTCGAAGGCTGACGCCCTCGCAAGACTAGCCACGGCTCCTCCCGAGTCCACGCCCTCGGATGTCCACATCGAAACATTGGATAAGCCAAGTATCTCAAGAGCCTATTCAGAAATTTTTGCCCTTGAGCCAGGGAGCAGCCCTCATGGATGGACCCATTCATTGCCTTCCTCTCGGACGACACCCTGCCCCAAGACAAGCATGAAGCAGAGCGGCTACGCCGCAAAGCCTCACTTTACTTGCTCAGAGGTGGAAAGCTGTACCGCCGAGGCCAATCATGTCCCCTACTGCGGAGCCTACCCACAGCAGAAGGGTACAAAGTGCTGAAATCGCTCCACAGTGGCATTTGTGGGAACCATGCAGGAGCCCGGAACCTCATGTTCAAAACACTTCGCGCAGGATATTATTGGCCAACCCTAGAGCGCGATGCTAAAACAGTCGTTCAGACATGCCTCCAATGCCACAAATTTGCAGATTTTGCACATCACCCCCCGGTACCCCTCTCTGTCATCATCTCGCCGGTCTCTTTCAGCCAATGGGGACTCGATTTCATCGGCCAACTCCCCACAGCCCCGGGACAGTTCAAGTACGCCATTGTCATTGTGGATTACAACACAAAATGGATTGAGACAGTTCAAGTACGCCATTGTCATTGACAATGAAATCCATTGTCATTGTGGATTTCATCACCACTGAAAAAGTAATCAACTTTCTTTGGCGAAACCTGTACTGTCGTTTTGGAGTACCCCAAACCATCATTACTGACAATGGCACCCAGTTCGACAATGACACATTCCGGGGATTCTTGTCCGATCAAGGCACAACAATCTTTTACACCTCCCCAGCACATCCCCAAACCAATGGCCAGGCAGAAGCTATCAACAAGCTCATCAAGCAAAACCTGAAGAAACGCTTGGATGAGGCCAAGGGTTTGTGGGCAGCAAAGCTCCCGGACGTCCTCTGGACACTCCGCACCACCCCCACAACGGCCACGAGAGAGTCCCCATACCTCTTGGCTTATGGCATCGAAGCGGTAGTGCCAGTGGAAATGGAAGTCCCAAGTGAGCGAATTACAACTTACGACCCCGAGACAAATGCGACAGGGCTACGACTCTATATGGACCTCTTAGAGGAACACCGAGACAAGGCATACCTCAGAGTCATCAACAACAAGCAGAAAATAGCCCGATACTACAAAAAGAAAGTCGTATCTCGCCCCCTGAAGATAGGCGACTGGGTCATGAAAGAGGTCATTCCCCACCCTACTGGTCTCAAGGCGAAGTGGGAAGGCCTACTCGAGATAGTTGACGCTCCGGGACCCGCCACATTCTATCTCCGAGATTATGATGGTCGCGTGCTGCCCCGCCCCTGGAACGCTCGCCACCTCCATCTCTATCCTAGTTAATTACATTATGTATTTTAGCCTAGTAGCGGCACCAACAATGTACACTTCGCCCATTAGCGGCTCTTTCTAAATGCCATGAAGTGTTTTGCCATGTAAACATGCTACACTTCATTTCCGCACAACGCCACCTATTCGCCCTATAGCGGCCCACCACGCGGCTAACGCGGTTCCCCTAGCCACCCTTTAACCCTAGCCAGCCCGACAACAAAACTCTTACTTTAAGCTTCCTACCAACATCACAGATATATGAACCGCCTCATTCACCCCTGATAAATCCAAAGACAAAGAACGCCACCAATTCATACCGTGAAACAGTGGATCCGCGTAGTAGCAATGAAGCTGGTTGCAAACAGCCAAGCGCTCGCGCCCACTCGATCGAGGGTGAAATGGGACGCTTCCCAAATCTGAGGTTTGTCGATCCCCTAAAACCCTAAACCCTCTGACACTTCTCTTTAATTGACAGGTTACGGAAGAAAGCCCCTGCATCTGGATGATCCCCTCTCCGAGATCAAGGCAACGGCCCGCAACGCTCAGTAGCGAGTCTCCCCAGTCAAGCGTGGACTGACTCGCCACGCAGCGACCCGCAACGCCACCTCACGACAGTCCCCAATCAAGCGCGGACTGCCTCGCTCCTAAAAAAAAAATTAAAATAAAACGGACTGCCTCGTCAAAGCAACGGCCCGCAACGCTCAGTAGCGAGTCTCCCCAATCAAGCGTGGACTGACTCGCCACGCAGCGGCCCGCAACGCCACTTCGCGACAGTCCCCAATCAAGCGCGGACTGACTCGCCACATAAGCCTCAGTCCCCAATCAAGCGCGGACTGACTGGCCACTTCGCGACAGTCCCCAATCAAGCGTGGACTGCCTCGCCACATAGCCTCAGTCCCCAATCAAGCGCGGACTGACTGGCCACTTCGCGACAGTCCCCAATCAAGCGCGGACTAACTGGCTACTTCGCGACAGTCCCCAACCAAGCGTGGACTAACTGGCCACTTCGCGACAGTCCCCAATCAAGCGCGGACTAACTGGCTACTTCGCGACAGTCCCCAACCAAGCGCAAACTGACTCACCACATAAGCCTCAGTCCCCAACCAAGCGCAAACTGACTCACCACATAAGCCTCAGTCCCCAATCAAGCACGGACTGACTGGCTACTTCGCGACAGTCCCCAACCAAGCGTGGACTGCCTCGCGACATAGCCTCAGTCCCCAATCAAACGCGGACTGACTGGCCACTTCGCGACAGTCCCCAACCAAGCGCGGACTGACTCGCCACATAAGCCTCAGTCCCCAATCAAGCGCGGACTGACTGGCCACTTCGCGACAGTCCCCAACCAAGCGCGGACTGACTCGCCACATAAGCCTCAGTCCTCAATCAAGCGCGGACTGACTGGCCACCTCGCGACAGTCCCCAACCAAGCGCGGACTGACTGGCTACTTCGCGACAGTCCCCAACCAAGCGCAGACTGACTCACCACATAAGCCTTAGTCCCCAATCAAGCGCGAACTGACTGGCTACTTCGCGACAGTCCCCAACCAAGCGCAGACTGCCTCGCCACATAGCCTCAGTCCCCAATCAAGCGCGAACTGACTGGCCACTTCGCGACAGTCCCCAACCAAGCGCAGACTGACTCGCCACATAAGCCTCAGTCCCCAATCAAGCGCGGACTGACTCGCCACTTCGCGACTGTCCCCAACCAAGCGCGGACTGCCTCGCCATATAGCCACGACCCCCAATCAAGCGCGGACTGACTGGCCACCTCGCGACAGTCCCCAACCAAGCGCGGACTGACTCGCTAGAGCAACATTAAACTTGTCTTCTTGCCAACAGGTTTCCGGAACATCACCCCCGTCACCTCGCGACTCTCGCGTGGGGACTTGGGGACTCGGCACCATGCCTCCTACTCCCGGGTAAAACCTATCCTCGACATCTCTAGAATAACTCCCCACCCAAGAACTCTCTCGGACTGGGGACTTGGGGACTTGTTAGTACATAGCCAAAATACTGGGCTAAGCCGAGAATACGGTACAATTACCCGGTCGAGATAGCCCTGGTGGGCCCTTCACAGACATCCAAGGAAGGAAGGGCCGGTAACAAACCGCTTGCCAAAGTCACTCTAGCGGCAAAACACCCCCAAAAGAGGAGGCACTCCAAAGGAGGGCAAAGAGTCTCACAATGGAAACAAGCTCAAGGTACACAAGCTAACCTATAAAACAAGCTCAAGGTACACACATCTACACACTTGCATACTCAGATTCATACTCTCTCCCTTACTTTCATTCCTCTACCCGTACAAGTGCACATAGCTCACTTAAGCATCGGAGAGTCGAAGACAGGGCCACCCCAGTCCCGACCCCGTGACGCTGTTATTTGTGCAGGTACCGAGTGAAAGCCTCTCAGGAATTCTACTTCGTTCCGCCCCGCGACCACTTCCCGCCTCGGGACGTAACAGGTAGAAACAGTCAGATATTATTTTGGAGGGAACTCCGAAGCGATAGATGATGTAAGTCTTGATGAATTTTGCCACATCCTCTGCTTTTACCGCTTTGAGAGGAATTGCCTTGCTCCATTTAGAAAAGTAGTCTGTTGCAGCCAATATGTATTGATGCAGGTGTGAGGATTTAGGAGCTATGATTCTCACAACGTCCAACCCCCATGTTTCAAAGGGGTATGAGAGAGACGTGGGATGAAGAGGTAATGAAGGCCGGTGTATGAAATACCCATGTAGCTGGCTGGCCTTGCATGACTGTGCGTAATTTACTGAGTCTTGTACCATCGATGGCCAGTAATAGCCTATTCTCTTTAACTGGGCTGCTAATTTTGGACCAGCTTGGTGGGCTCCGCATGTTCCAGCATGGGCTTATTTAAGAGCTTCCGCTCCCTCTTCTTTTGAGAGACACCTTAAGAGTATCCCATCGAAGGACATCCTATACAAAGTGTCATCAAGGTATGTGTATCGACGGGCAGTCTGTCTGACGTAGACTCTTTTCTTTGGATCTGTAGGTAGCATGCTTGACTGACAATACTTGATCATGTCCATTCGCCAATCGGATTCTTCGACTTCGAACACGGAAACCACATGTACTTCATTGACGCCCTCCATTCGCTCAAGTAGTGTAGGCAACAATCGTCGTTCCCCAACCATAATCTGGATGTCTCTTTCGTCAGGTTGGATTAAAGAAGCTGTCAGGTTAGCCAATGCATATGCTTTGTCATTCTCTGATCTGGGAATGTGGCTAACATTTATGTTTTGAAATTGTCCCATAAGGTGCTTGACCCGTTGGTGGTATGGGACAAGTCTCTCGTTCTTGACGGCATATTCATCATTCACTTGTCTGACGATTAATTGGGAGTCACCGAACACTTGTAAGGATTCAATCCTCATCTCCAAGGCGATCTCAAGGCCAATCATGAGTGCTTCATATTCTGCAACATTAAAGCCATTAGAAAGAATGAGTAGGGGATTATACAGCCAAAAGGCGTGATGAACACGATGCCAGCTCCAGTTCCTTATTTTCTAGCTGCCCCGTCGAAGTACAACTGCCATGAGGGAGTCTCGGCTGAGAAGACGTTTTCATCTGGCAAGTCTTCGGGTAATTCATGATTATCTGGAACTGGGTGTGTCGCCAAGAAGTCTGCAAGTGCCTACCACTTTATTGCTTTTTGGGGTACATACTTTATTTCGAACTCTGAGAGGATCAGAGACCATTTAGCAAGTCTTCCTGAGGGTATGGGCTTTGTCATCAAATACTTTAAAGGATCAGTTCTCGATATCAAGGTGACACTATGAGCAAGCATATAATGCCGTAATTTTTGAACGGCAAAGACTAAAGCTAAACAGATCTTCTCTATTGGTGTATAATTGTGTTCAGCTCCTACCAATGTCCGACTTAAATAGTAGAGAGCCTTTTCTTTCCCCTCATCATTATTTTTTGCCACCAATGCCCCTAAGGAGTGATCAAGAGCTGCTATGTAGATGATTAAAGGTTTCCCTTTTATAGGCGCCATTAAGACCGGTGGGTTGAGCAAATATTCCTTGATGATATCGAATGCATTTTGACATGCTTGATCCCAGACGATAGGTACGTCTTTCTTCATCAGTCTTGAAAATGGCTGGCACCTTCTAGAAAGATTTGATATAAACCTTCTTATGTAGGCTAGTCTTCCTTGCAATCCTCTTAACTCTCGAAGATTTTTTGGTGCTGGCATTTTCCTTATTGCCGTAATTTTGGTAAGGTCAACCTCGATTCCTCGGTATCTAACAACAAAGCCGAGGAATTTTCCAGACGTGACCCCAAAGGCACATTTTAAAGGGTTCATCTTCAGTTGGTATTTCCGAAGCCTTTCGAAGACTATTCTTAGGTCAGCTAGATGGTGTTGCCTTTTTCTTGTTTTGACCACCAAGTCATCAACATAACATTCAACGGTGTTGTGTAGCATATCATTGAAGATGTGAGTCATTGCTCTCTGATAAGTTGCACCTGCATTTTTCAAGCCGAATGGCATTACTGTGTAGCAGTATACTCCTTTTGGTGTACGAAAGGCTGTAAGCTCCTTGTCCTCGGGTGCCATCTTAATTTGATTGTAACCTGAGAAACCGTCCATGAAGGACAAAGCGCCGTATCTTGTTGTGGCGTCCACCAATAACTCCGTGATTGGAAGTGGGAACTCATCTTTTGGACAAGCATCATTGAGGTCCCTATAGTCAACATAGATACGAATTTTCCAGTTCTTTTTCTTAACGGGTACGATGCTAGTGAGTCATGTGGGGTATTTAACTTCTCGAATGAAACCGACATCGATGAGTTTGTCGACCTCAAATTCGATTTGAACAGCAAGCTCTGAGCGGAAGAGTCGAGGAGCTTGTTTCACCCATGGCTTTTCCTTTGAAACGGCAAGCTTATGGAAAACTAAACTAGGGTCCAAGCCAGGCATGTCTTGATAGCCCCATGCAAACACGTCTTTGTATTCTTCTAGAAGATTCTTGTAGTCTTGAAATTTTTCTGGAGTCAAAAGAGCGCTTACAAATATAGGTTTTGGGTCTTCATTGGTGCCTAAATTGATCTCTTGGAGTTCATCAACTGTCACTTGTCCTCCATCTTCTATCTGGGGAGTGGCAGGTTGGGCACCATCGATGAATTCTTATTTTTCGTCTTCATCTTGATCTTCTTTGATGGAAGTGCAATTTGTTGATGCAAATACCTCTACGCTCTCGTCCACTTGTTCAGCCATGAGCACCCCTTGTCATTTGAACTTCCACTTTCTTTTCTTTTGTGATTTGGGATGAATTTCGCCCAATCGTTGAAACACAGAAACTCGAGTTTGGGGCTCTTTTGTAAGGCGTTGAAAAACAGACAAACAAGGCCGACTTTCTTGTGTCATGTCTTCGTCACGGAACATAGTTTTCTCAAGATCCGTAAGGACACCTGTCTCAGAGGAATCTAACTCAGGAACTTCTACCTTAAGAATGCCATTTACCTGCTTTTGAAGCCGCCTTTCTACTCCCGAGGTTAATCTTTAGAGGTCCTGATGCTTGCTTTCGATTTCTGCTTTTGAAAGAAGCAAACCGTTTATGCCTACTATGTCCATTATCGAGTGTTGTAGCGATCACAATGCCGTTCTTTGGGATAGACTGGTCAATATTACGAAGAGGTTGCGCATAGCTCGTCATGAGTGTCTCCATTATGTCCTTGATAGGCGTCATTGCCTTTTGCCAGGGTTCTCGCTGGTCTTTTTTCACATACCTGAAGACCATCTTTGGCTTCGAAACTTCTAGGCTTGGAGCCTTTTCTTTTGAGGACAATGTTTGGGGAGCTAGTTTGACTCGGGGCTTTAATGGCCTCGGCACTTCCTGCTTCCTTGCTGCTAGCACGGGTCTGGGAGCCTCTTTTACGCTAGGGTCATCCGATGACTTGTAGAATTTAGCATCAGAGTAATTTACCTCTTCGCCTTTGAAAGGATCTGTGTCTGTTACGGCCGTTTTGACCTCTCCATTTTCCAACCACTTAAAGCATTGGTGAAGTGTGGAAGGGACGATACCATAATTATGGAGCCATGGGTGCCCTAACAATACATTGTAAGAGGTAGGAGCATCAATCACGTGAAACAAAGCTGTTGAAAGTAGCTCTCCGATCTCCATTTGTAGGACAATTGTGCCCCTTGCTTTTTGACCAGCTTGGTTGAAACCTTGGATGGTGAGCATGGACGGGGTGAGCTGCTTAGCGTTCATTCCCATGATATGTAGCGTTTTGAGAGGTAACAAATTCACAGCCGAGCCACAGTCGAGTAATATTCTATTGATCGTCATATTACCCACAAGCCTTGTGACGTAGAGAAGTCTGTTATGGTGTACTCCTTTTAACAACAAATCCTTCTCCAAGAACGAGATGCAATTCCTGCAATGGGGACATACTCTTGTAGTAGTTGTATTGACTTCGACAACGTCTTCTTTATACAACTTTGGGCTTAGCAATGCCTCAATCAATGCTTCCCTTAACTCCCTTGTCATACCTAGGACGTCACAGACACTTGAAGGTGAGGGGATACGTTTCAGGTGTGACAACACATCACATTTGTCCTTTTGAGGAGCAGCTTTTACCTTGCCAGTGACCTTCTTTGTGTCGTCTTTCACCCTATACTTTGTGGGCTGTGATTCGTCCTTCTTTTGAGCTGGTGGTGGAAATACCAAGCTAGAGCGTATCTGGACTTCTTGTACACTTTCATTCCTGACGAATGTCGCCATTGTCTCTCCTTTCTTGACGACCGTCTTCTTGGAATCGTTTTTTTTATCTGCAACTTGAATTTTTGCAGATGACTTTTGGCGAGCAACCTGTCTTTCCACATTGCTTGCCTTTGAGACCAGAGCATCAAAAGTTTGAGGCTTTGCTGTGCCAACATACGTCGCGATCTCTGGGAGGAGGTTATTAGCACACATTTGAATAGCGGAGGTCTCAGATAACTTGTCAGGAGATTGGAGATTGAGACTTCTCCACCTTGTGATGAATTCAGTGGAACTTTCTCCAACTCTTTGTCTTGTGTCTGCCAAGTCAATAATGGAGACTTTCTTCTTAGAGCTGACGAATTGCGCCAAAAATGCCCTTTGCATATCATCCCAAGTTTGAATGGAACCCGGCTCTAGTTGGGTGTACCATGTAAATGCAGCACCTTTGAGGGATTGAACAAACTGCTTGACCAAGAAGGCATCGACTTGTGAAGTCTCACCACAAGCTGAATAGAAGTGGGCTAAATGCTCTCGAGGGGAGCTATTTATTCCGTCAAACTTGTCGAATGTTGGCCTTTGATATCCCTAGGGGAAAGGTATTGTGTCATAGTGGTCTGGATATGGTTTGCGATACCCAAGGACCCGTGTAGATAGAGACAACTGGAAGTCTCTGATCCCTTCGGCGATCATGTTCCTAATCCCTTCAGGTGAGAGTGAATTCTCGTTATCCTTGACGAATGAAGGTTCAGGAAGCCTACTTTCCATGAGTGCAGCACATTTTGCTACAAGCTCAGCAACCTCGGCCTCTTTTTCAGCCATTCTCCTTCTCGACTCGCTTTCGATATCCGCTATCCTCTTGGCTTCCATCTCTCTTTCTACTTGCCTTTGTAGAGCATCGCGTTCAAGTTGAGCTAATTTCTTTGTCAGCTCTTCCATCTGCTACTTCATCTACTCTTCTGGGCTTGACGAGCTTGCCATGAGAACTTGAACATGGTCGGAATCAGAGTCACAACTTTCGCTAGACTTGGCGACTGATGCATGTAAAGAACCTTCAGTTGGGGCCGAAGTCTCATATAAAGGATTACCCTTCCATGAGACAAATGAAGGATTATCTTTTAGAGACGAATACCCTTCTTCTGGCATAGCACTTGCTGATGATGTTTCGAGCCTCCTCCTTCTAGCCATATTGCGAGTAATTGGTCCTGTGTAGGAATCATCTCCATAAAACAGGATACTCTTTTGCCTTGGACCCCCTTGGCCTTGCTGATCCTGCTGGTGCGTCAAGAGCTTTTGAAATTTCCTCCGCCAGCTTCTTTGGGTCAAGTTCTTGACTAGCTGTTGTTGGCTGTGAGGACGTTGTGGAGCTTTGTGAGCCTTGGAGGGGAAGTCGAGGCTCATGTTCATCCCCTCCCTTGGTGGAAGTCACCATCACAGTCTCCACATTTGGAAGATTAACCCATATGGTGCCTACCATAATATGGCTTTGTAGGAGGGTCTTCACTTCCTCTTTATCAGATTTTGCTTGAGCAATTTCTGCCAGGATGGCTTCCACTGCCTTAGCTTGGGCCTTTCTCTTCCTCTGAGCTCTTGCTACTCGCTTCCTCTGATTTCTGAAAACATTCTTGGAGGCAGCTTTGAAAGTCTGAGTCTTCCAGCTACTCATGCCTAGCTTGTCTTGTTTTGCTTCAAGTTTCGTCTTTACACAAGTGACGGAAACGTGGCCGATCACGAATGTCATGCAATGACCATTTCGATTTGGATGAGCAGCAGTTGCTGGGAGCTTGTGGAAGAAAACAGTTACTTGTGGTGCCATTGTTTTGTTTTTCCTAAAACACACATAACCAGTTTAGTTATTTTACAAAAGAGATGAAAAGGAAAATGGGTCCCCAGCGGAGTCGCCAAAAACTATGTTGGGAAAAAATTATAAATGCATGTATACCTAACATAACTTCACCCTATCTTATTAACTAAGATAGGGTTAATTTATGTCTGATTCGGCCCATTCAGAATAAAGTAAATTCCTTAATTACAACCCTTGTTTTCAAGGGAAAACCCTTTGATTCTAAATACAAAGTGACAAACGGAGAATGTGTGTTTCTGGTGGGGAATTTGGCTTGGAAAGGACCAAGGCTTTGGTTTTTAGTGTGGTTGCATCCAGATTTGAATCCAGACTGCCTACATACCCTTGTGAATGGATCAAACCATTGTAGTTCTTACATTTGGGATTTAAATAGGTGAATGACCCATTTATTTTGCATTTGCATTTGGGATATTTATGAGGGTTTAAAGCCCATGAATTAGGTTTCAAGAATTTTGACTGGAGTCATTTGGACTGGCCGACTTTGACTGTTGGTGTCAAGAATTCTGTTTAGAATTTTGGTTGCATCTAGTGGGTTGCTAGACTGCCTACGTACCCCTTTGTGGGATCAAACCGACTGTAGTTCAAAAGAGGTTTGTAGGCTTTATGGATTAATGCCGGCTTTTGGTTTAACAAACGTATTTTGAATCCGTTAACTGTGTTTCTTATGGACACCCAATTTGGTAGAGTGTCTGTTGATTTGATTTAGGCACCCGGAACAGGTGATGCAACAGCGTGACAATAGGCTTGAATGGCTTTGGCCACAGTCCTTGATAGTGGCGTAGGTGATCTCCACGTGTAGGCGGACTGCTCCTTCATGCGGACTCCGCGCGTATGTCGGTGAGCGGGCTCTGCGTGTACAATTGTGAGCGGACTCCGCGTGTATGTCTGTGAGCGGGCTCCGCGTGTATATCTGTAAGCGGACTCCGCGTGTTCACTTGTGAGTGGACTCCGCGTGTATGTGTGAGCGGACTCCGCGACTTGCTTCATCTTCTACATGAATGGATCTTGCCTGTGACGTCATTTCACCTCGCGTGGGCTTAGGACTTCTGAATATTAGCTCGCCACCCCTTAGGGTTAAGTCACCATGCCACCCCTTAGAGTCAAGTCACCTCGCCACCCCTTAGGGTCAAGTCACCTAGCCACCCCTTAGGGTCAAGTCACCTCGCCACCCCTTAGGGTTAAGTAACCTTGCCACCCCGTAGAGTTAAGTAACCTGCTTCTGCTTTGGCGCGACTGTTGGCTCACCTTTGCTTTAGGACTTTAACCATCTCGCGAGGACTTCTTTTCATACGAACTCTGCTTGGCAGGACTTTCATCGTCTTTTCCTTGATGAAGTTGATGAGACTGCGCGAACCACATAACTCCAGACGTCTATCCCTGTCTGGTTGGGAGTTGGACTTGAGGAAACTGCTCTTCTATAAATTGAGATATGTCGTCTCCTTCTCTTTGATCTGGTCAAGGATTCTTCGAGTCGTCAATGGTGAGTTCCTGCTCTTCAAACTCGCGTTACTTGTTTGTTTCCTTCCCCTTGCATGGCTTGTTATGCGAACTGCAAGGCCATATGTTTGCTGTAACAATGGGGGAGGTCGCCTCGCCTTCTTTTTGGTGACCACCTCGCGTGGTCATCTCGCCTAATTTTGGTGATTGCCTCGCGAGGCCATCTCGCGTTAAGGGAGATGGCTTTGCTTTCGGGCTTCCGGCGGAGTGACACAGGGAGATAAAGGCGCTGCAAAAGAAAAAAAATTGTTAGAACGGCCGGGGGGGGGGGGGGGGGCTCCACCTTTGTTTGGTTCGCCGCTCTTCTGCCCTGCTCTCTTCTTCTGCGTTTCGCCTTCTTTCTCTCTGGTTCGCTTCGCCTTCTGCCACTTGCGCTCTGTGTCTCCGTCTCCTTTCTTCTTCTCTGTGCCTCTTTATATAGAGTGCACGGTTTGGAAGATTGAATTCGCATTGGACTTTGTTGTCCAGCTGTTTTCAAGAGTCACAATTGAACTCTGAAGCATTGTGCATGTAGCACAAAAAAAGTATTTATATATATATATATATATATATATATATATATATATATATATATATTTGCCGATCAACAAAAAGTATGATACAATTTGGTAGTAGGCATTGTGTCAGTCATCAAGAGATAAATACAGAGCATAACTAAATTCAAGGCTTACTTTGTAATAACCACATTAGGGGGAAGTCGTAGGTGAAACCAAATCGAAAGAGTAGGAGCTGTTGGTTACTCAAAATTACCCCTACAAGATGAACCTGGTGTTTGATATTTGAATTCATAAGATGAACCCATACTATATATAAATGAAAACAAACAAGATAAAAGTTTTCTTCATGACTTCATGCAGACTGGAAAAGATATTTACATGTATAGAATGATGGAATGAATACTCAGCCTACAAACTATGTACAGTAAATACAGGTCCAGGATTTAAAGAGGGGAGGGTCCAACACTGTCCCTGATTATCAAAACAACAGCTATACCATTTGATTCTATAACTACCCACCGGAAAACCAGAAACATCAAGCAAGCAACTGGAGAACCCTTGTCCTCTGTCATTCAGATCAAAACACACGAATGAATTCACAAATTCTCCTTCATCACTACTCCTTCCGCGCTTATTACCCTTTTTTGTGCTGCAGTCGGTTGCATACTTCAACAGCTTTTCATTATTTTCTACCATGTCATCGGTTTCCCAAGGTTGAAAAGTACCCAGCTCTGGGTCCAGAAAGGATAGTTTACAACAGAGCATGCAGTAGAATTTTTTAAACCGCACTGTAATATCTGATGGTGCATTTCTTAATTGAAGGCAGAGATCTAATGACAAGTGGCAGCCTAATGAGACGCATATTCTATCCAGGTTTCTAGTTTCGTTGACAGCAAACAATTCAGATCCAAGGCAAGGCCTGAAATTTTTATGTCAGTGACAAATATTAGAAAACTAGTGAATGACAATGCGGTATGACATCATACAGTATGACAATGCGGTATGACATCATACAGTATGACAATGCTATACAATAGATACTCTAAGTAAACCCCAGTCCACTCACAAACCATCCTAACAAATGTCTCCTGTTCAACGCTTTCGAAATCTGTCATGTTGAGGTGAACTATAGTTATATAATATCAAAGAAGTAAGAACATATTTCCCTTGTAATTCAGGACAAGTGTCGATACTGAAAATTTCTTGATAAGACTAACAAAAGAGGATTGGTGCTGGTCCTCAGATCCTTGCATTGATGGGGAAAAGGGATTTTTTTAGAATAAGAAAATGGCCTTTAGATAAAATGAAAAGAAGAAAAAAAGACACCATTTATCATGGTTTCATTAATAAAGAAAAGGTCGGCAATTGGAGGAGATCAGTCAGAACAACTTTGTTTGCAAGCTTCTTAGTTAACTCAAAACCAACAGAAAAAATGGAACAAAGAAAATTGGTCTAATGAAATTTATGCTTTCCCTGAGGACTGAAGCAACCGCCTAATGTGGAAAGTTTTGACATTTTGATAACAGGGCAAAACGGTGATTGTAAATCCCCCAAAATTCACCACACAAAAAAAGAATTTATGTTTAACTAAATTGTGTCACTCTTTTCTTTACATGATGAAGAAAAGTGTTCAAATAAAACATACGGAACCTCGTATAATAAACCCCTAAATAAAGACAGGAAAACACAAGAGTTCCTAGTTAATATTGTCAGAGTGGCGGCGTACCTCAAGTTGAAGAAGTACTTGGGAGTCCGGAAAGGGATCTGCATCCATTTCGTAAGAATTTCAAGTAGAAGTTGCAGGCCATCCTTTGTTACTTCGGAGAGACCTTCCTCATTCTGCACTCTGTTAGACTTGCTATTCAAACCAGAAAAGCCTGAAACCGCATAACTAATGACCCCGAGAATGTTTCTTGCTTCAAAATAATTTTCACATCCTTGAATTCTTGATGGAAAGTGAAAAAAACAATCAAAAGGCTCTCCACCCGCCTCCCAAAGCAGACAAAGATCTTTAATGGTTTCCTGCTTACTGTGCCACAACCGCCCAACTAGAATTTGTATCAGTGTAGAGTCTATATTGTTTGCAACTCCGGGACCACAAACAGCAGGGGAATTAGCCAGCCTTGGAATGTAGAGAGCAAAACCAGAACAAAAAGCCAACAAAGAACAACTTATTGCAAGTGCTGAAATGATATTTGAACTTTTCTTGTCGATGTCAATGAAAGATGTTGTAACTAGATCAAATTCCTGTGCCGCCGTCTTCAACTGCAGAGATATCTGAGTAAGCTTCTGCAATGACATTAAGTATTCAACCATAGAACTTTTCTGACCCTGCCTATTTTTTGTTGTGTTTCTCAAAATATTAACTAAATCCATCACGGCTCTGAGTAACTTCGCTCTTAAGGACAAAAACCATCTTTGGAAATAAAAAATATGGCCTGTTGTGATATTGACTCTCAATGTTTCCAAAGAAGAGCGCAGACTGTTGTAAGCAGCTGCTAGCACTTTAGTATAACTATGCCCCTTTATATTACAAGCTGCATCTTGACCAATTTCACCTAAATCATCAATGGAAACTGTAAGGCAGAACTTGCGTGTCTCTAACCCTTGTTTCGGTAATCGAAGCAGCTCGCATTTCCACTCCCCATGAGCATAATGAACCAACGATTTCAACCAGTGACAGCACAGATCAGAATGAACCCTGTTCACCAACTGTTCAAATATAAAAGCCGCAGTGTGCCAAGCTCCCTGACATGCTGCATGTGTCCCAACTCTGTAAGCAGGCCAACCATTTTTTTCTGTTAGCAACCTCTTAGCAAATTCAATGACCTGAGTTTCATGCTCAACAGAGTAATCATGAAGAGATATACCCGAGAGTCTGTTGCAACTTCCCTCGTTCTCATGCACCATGTGACCCCAAATGAACTGATCACACAACAGTAAAGAGTAAATTGTGTTTGCATAGCACTCAAACAAGTTGCTGTGGCATAAATGTTCGACCAGAATCTTCACCTTGTCATATAATTTTGTAGAGATCGCTTCAGCTTCACAGAGATTTTCCAGAAAGGTCACTAAAAATCTATATATCCTAAATACTATCTTCGATCTGATAACTGAGCTCTCTTTCAAATCTACATTATCACGAACAACTACACCTGTGTCTGTTCTAGCCATAGCACTGTCATGCACAATCGAGATGGACTTGATTAAACCAAATATATGATCCAATACTACGAGATGTAAATCTGGATATTCTCGATTTAGAATGATAAGAAGATCAAGCAGGACATTAACTTTCTGAAGCACAAAAGAATTGATCTGACCAAGAACCAAAACTGGCTTCACCATCAATGTTATCCGATCTATGATAAGGAAAATCACTCGAGATGGAAGAGGAGATTCTGAATGCAAAACAGACTCCATATGTGTGCTTCCCTTTAATTTTCTTGATATATCTACCATAACAGAAATGGCTAACATGCTCTCTGGTGTAATTGGAGATGGAGATACATTCGTAGCAATGTTAAACAGCTTAGAAGATTCAAAGACATCAAAGGGTAGATTAGGATGGATACGTAGAATTATCTGCACAAACAAACACCTACAGTAAGTAAAAGATAAATAGGACAGTGTTAATTGACAGTCCAAGCGTATGATCTAAGAAACAACCTTACGCAACGTCTGCAGCACTTGAAATAGCATGGGTGACGGGAGTTGGGGTACGTCTAGGATGCTAAATAATGTGTTCACCAGAGATGCATTTAAGGGAACACAATATATTCCTTTACTGAAAATATAATGCAGGCATCTTAGTGCTGTTCCCCAAAGACGAAAAGTTTTTTCTTTGTTAAGAAACAATACAAGCAGCTCAACCTGCATTCAAATGACAACAAGTATTACAAATCAAGTATTGTAAGGAATTGCAATCATCATACGTACCTGCTCAACTGTAGGAACTTCACATATTAAATTACATACATGCTCAGAAACAAGAATCGTTGACCTGGAAGCAAGTTTGGAAATGGAAACCAGCATCGCAACCTGATAATCCTCGACCGAACACTCTAATAACAACTTCACACCTGTCTGCAGCAAAGCAATAATTAGGCACTGAACAGATTTACATCATGTGCATAAGAACTAGAAGTATAAAAGCAACAATCTGTGTTTGAACCTTGTAAGCATTAGCTGCAATGGAATTTGAAAATCCAAATTTGGCAAACAGGCGTGTTCCAGCCAACCTTATACCATGCAAAGTTTCTGGTGAATTCATCAAATGAAGCAGCATCTCCAAGACAACCCGCGCAAAGTCCTCAGATAATTCAGCAAAGCATCCTGCCGCAAATAAGGATGACTTTACCTCCAGAATGTGAGGCGAAACAATACTAGAGAGTACCAGGTATCGTATGCTCGGACTTTCTTTAGCAAAATGTGCCCAACAGCCGAATAACCCCAAAGCCAAAGCCCTATCTTCAACATCCCCACCATCAAAGACAACCTTAACTCTCCCCAAAAACTCTACCTGCACATGATCCTCAGTTTTCGACAAAACTCCCCTGTACTCACTCCCTTTGTTTCTTTTCCGATACTCATACAAAAATGCCTTCAAAACACATAACCTCGTGTGCTTGTCTCCAGATTCAAACGCATTTGCAAGACGCAGAACAATAGAATTGGAAAAGAGCTTCTCCTCACCGGGAATTAAGTCGAACATGTGGTAGATAACCGGAGAACACTCCGGTTCTCTGCTTAACCGTACCAATTTTGGCCCTATCTCCAATATGGCTTCAAGTGAGCGCCCTGGTTTCGTGGAGCGCAAGGCCTTCTCAAGCTCTATGCTCCATTCCATCACACAAGCTGCTGAGTTCTTTTCCATTCCAGCTGCACCTTCAAAATCAAAACTCCACAATCAGATAAGCACAAACTACCAGAATAATAATATATAGCCAGCATCAACAAAATTTCTCAATCCTCACACTCATCAATTAATCCATTCAACTTAGTGAAAAAAAGAGTTGAAATTTTTCTGGGTTTTACTTGTGTAAATTCAAATAACTTTATGTTTATCACGGGCTTTAAAGATAAGAGAACCGTAAACCCTAAACCCTAAATTAAATCTTTATAAAACCCTCAATAAAAAAATGAAACCAGAAATTGAAACTTGGAGGAGTACCTGGGCGGTTCCGGGAGGGCTCCGGGACGATTCGAAGAGATTCACAGCTGAGCGAGAAGAAGAAGAGACATTTTTCATTTTCAAATTTCCAGAACAAGAAGGGTAAAGTCATCCGGGTTTGGGCTTTGGGCCGGGTCTGTTATGCAATTGAATGAGCCCCAGATTCTGATTTTTTGTGTTTTTTTTTTGGAGGATTCTGAAGACTTGAACGTACTCGATAAAATATAAATAGAATGCAGTTGATGACTGTTGCCCTTTGCTAACTATGAAACTTGTCCCTTTGTTTGAGAAGCGGCCTTAAGTTTGCAAAGCAGACATCATCACCCCAAGCGCCAATGCAAAGGAAGTAGACCTTTTAGGCTTTACAGTACACTAATGTTTTGTGACACCACGTACCTTTGAAGAAAGCATTTCTCCGTCGGCCACCTCCATCACCGGCCATATTTTCATCGCCCCCAACCATTTTAGCAAGCATATATTTCGAGACATAGTTCACTGAATTATTTTAGAACTGTTAATAAAAAGAAAACCGAATAACGCTTGTTTAAAAGTGAACTCCATTATTTTTGATTTTTGAATCAAATCATATATATAGTCTTTGAGTAAGCAAATCTCACTTGACTTAATATTGTTGTTCAAAGAACTAAAAACTTTTGATTTTTGAAGGGTTGGAAGCTTTTATATTGAGGCCTATAATAAGCATATGCAGTATGTTTGTATTTTGAAATTCATTTACTGACGTTGGACTGGAGATTTTAGGGAGTCATAATAAGATAACATATAAAATAAACACAATAACAGAAGAATCTAGTTCTTATCTTGATACAAACACCCTAGTATAAACAAATGAAATAGTAAGATTGCGTTTCTCTTAATCAAATATTTAAACCAGCAGAAAAGGATATGAAGACAAAGGCGTCACTAAAAGCTTGACATACTGATGTAAAAAACTATTCCAGTAATCATGTATATTGCTTTCATGTTTCTCCAAGTACAATTGATGTACAAACGGCTTGATTGAGTTATTGGCTTTTCAATCCTAAGAAGGTGTGGTAATTCAGTTTGTAAATTGCTTAATTTCCCTTCATAGCTAGAGACCTTTTTCTTCATGTCTTCTGCAAGAACAAATACATCAGAAATGATTTAGGTACCTACATGTCAACCTGGCAAATGGGCGGGTTGGGCGGGTAGCGGGCGGGCTGTGGCGGGTTAGCGGGTTCAACGGGTTCAACCCGCTACAATCCGTTAAGCTAACGGGTTGTAGCGGGTTGAGCCCGTTGGGTTCGCGGGTTACCCATTGGAACCCGCTTAGACCCGTTAAGGTGTTTTTTTCCTTTTTTTTTTTTAATCTTTCTTTTTCTAATCAAATCAAATACCAATATACTTTTGGTATATTGGTATGTTTACAACAAAAAAATCAATCTCATAGATGAGTTTGGTAGGATTCCGATTCATCAGAATATACAAGTCATAAGCAAACTAGGAATATATATATATATATATATATATATATATATATTCAGACCAAATCGATTTTAGACATTGACATCATAACACATCCATAATCAAATATCAGCTTCTTCAAAACTCAAAACTCAACAATGTGCAAAAACATACTCAACATCTATGGCGACAGTCATATATATGTTCAAGATTACCATGTTTCCAGTTACAAATTTCTCCTCACCTTGTTTCTCTTTTGTTATGATCTGCTTTATCCGTCCAATGTCAAGTCTAGCACATTTTCACTAAGTTACTCCCAATCAGTGTGATGTTGATCTGAAATATATATTAAAAAATTTAGTCAATTTAAAATTAAATGAAACTCACAAGATGAAAAGATATGAAATTAATACAGTGATTAAGTGATAGAGAATTTACCTTTCTTATCAAATAACCAATCACGACAACATAACAATGCTTGAACGGTTTCAAGTAATAGTGAGCTTTGATTTTGGTCCAATACTCTACCAGCAATACTGAATGCAGACTCGGATGCTACCGTAGAGTTAATCGCAAAATGTTAACACATGTAAATGCAAACAGAAAATATGTCAGGAGTTACCACCAATGATAAAAACTCCCTCAACAATACTTACATACAGCAAGAAGATGTACACAAACAAATGAAGACAGGTCTTAGTGAAGATATGAAAAATAATGAATCTCAAAGCTTTGGCTTCCAAGCTTAGGCTTTCTGTTTTCATTTCATCAGTTAGATTTATTATTACTTTCCATTCATACAAACAAACAAACTTTGATGTATAAACTTGAAATTTAGATTTCTCCAAGATATCTCTTCCTTTATTTTTCTGAGGAATAGCATTTCCCTAAGAGAGCTGAAAATGTAAAAGATCAGATTTGGCATGTAAGTAGTTCTATGAAATGTAATCAAGTTAATTGAAAAATCAGGCCAAACTACAAAGAAACTCATGCAGATTCTTTAAGCTAAGTGACCATAACAGATTCTTTAACAGCAAAAGAAACAACTAAAATAGAAAATGCAGGATTGTACTTCACAACGTTTACTGAAGTGTAAGCATAGCTTAACTATAGCATAACCACTTTTAACAGGCAATGTACAATCTACTTGCATATGTGTTTGAAATTAGACCATCCCACCAAGTACCAGAGTATCACACACACTGGAGAGCTAACGAAGCTTAAGCTGATTACAACAACTAATTATCTAATTAGACTAATATGTTTAGTTAAAGACAGCTAAACAGACTTCATAAACTAACATTCACCACAAATTAAAAGAGAATCATAATGAGTCTAACACTTTAACATGAAAACAAATCAAACTTTTATCCTCTCTTTTCTTTCAGTAACAACCACTCTACGAGGTGATTGTGAAATTTAAGTAATGAGATATAGCAGGTCGTATTCAAATGTTAATTGGCTACCGGCAACTATTCTACTACGATTTTATTCCCCCTTTTTTCTACTTCCTAGGTGATCTCAATTATTCAACTATTTATTATTTGGACCATATTGTAATGTAGTGACAGAAATAAGTTGAATATCTACTACACACACTGGGGGATTCGGGGTGAGGAACCAGCGGTCCAGAATGAAAACGCAGAAGAAATAAGGACAGCCAAGTTGCTTGCTCTTCTGTATATAAATATTTCATTATGTATACATCAGGAGAAAGAGGACAATGATGAGAAATCAACCAGTCTTAGTTCACTTATTCTCTATATATACCTCTGCCATTACTCTTTCTACGTTACCATGATTGAAATCAATCTTCATTTATCTAGAATCCATGAATTGATATTGCCCAGAAAGCAAACCAAACACAGCAAACTCACAAACACTAAATGCACAAAATTAAGAACCCACAGAACACCAACAATCAATAATTCAACAAAATCATTATCAAAGAACAAATTCATACAACAATCTCAGGCCCAGTTCAGATTTTGATCCAAAAAAATAAATCTAGAAGAGTAAGAAAACAAAAACCAACCTGAATTTTGAGGGAGAGACCGAGACAGACGGGTTTGAGAGACTATTTCGATCTGAAGAGGGACTAAGGGAGAGACTGAGAGAGACTGGTTTGAGGGAGATTGTTTCGATCCGGAGGGAGAGAGAGACTGGTTTGAGGGAGATTGTGGGAGAGAGAGAGACTGCTATGTTAGCAGTGCTAACATTAGTTGTCGTTTTTTTTTCTTAGTGGGTTGGGCGGGTTTCGTTGGGTAACCCGTTTCCATCCGTTAGTTAGCGGGTTCTTAGCGGGTTGTCAACCCGTTAGTATAAAACTGTAATGAGGCGGAAATAGACGGATTATTAGCGGACGGTTAGCGGGTGGGTAGCGGGTAATGGGTTAAACGGCCAGGTTGGCTACATGTATGTGATACTCTACGTAATTTTTTCCGAAAAAAGGTAACCATCTCTTTTGATGTTTTTGTCCAATGTGATACTTTCACAATCCAAGAGGCCCGGGAGCAACACAAAAGAAAAATAAATGGAAAAATAAGCAACACAGAAGAAAAATAAATGGAAGGAAAGTGATGCCTTTTTATAATTGATCTCCCAGAGCCTGTAGTACAGATACAGCTAGATACTGATACAGAATTACAGATACAGTTAAGTTAAACAGCTCCCAGTTAATTACAATATCCTCTTGCAATCAAAGTGGAATATTTATTCCAGGTGCTTATGGTAAAAAAGTAAATAGCTGGCCAGGATTGCATCATTTACAACCCAAATTCAACCACATGCATCAATCCACAGCTCTTTGAGAGTTCTGGGAGCCTTGGATGGTTTTGGTTACACTTAGAAATAACACTGCAAAAAAAAAAAATGAAACCTAGCTTGCTGCTCAAAGTCAAGAGAAGGGAACCACAAAGTTGTGGAAAGTACTAGCTTTGCCAGTTGCACAAGCTGAAGTGGTGAAATTGCCATGGACATCATCCAAGTTCCACAGGCCATCCCATAGAAAACTGTCTTCACTGGAAGAAGCTTCAACAACATGAGGCACATTACCATTGAGCATAGAATAGAAGAAGCCTTGCTCCTCAGTACATGTGTGGTTGGGGTATGCAGTGGTACTAGTAGTGTCCTGCTTGCCTTGGGCTGCTTGAGGCGGCCACGACGATATTTTGGTGTCATTTTCATCCAGAAAGGCCATGATTCTTTTCATGTCTGCTTGATTAATCAGCTGCAGTTGTTGTTGCTGCTGCTGCTGCTGCTGCTGTTGTTGCTGCTGTTGCTGGTGAAATTTTTGCCGCCGTAAGAGGCGACTTTTAGCCTTCTCAGAGGCATCAGAAGGCACTTTAGCCTTTTTCTTGAAATGGGTTCTCCAGTAGTTCTTGATCTCATTATCAGTCCTCCCAGGCAAGCTTCTTGCAATTGTTGACCACCTGAGTTTGTTTAGTACAGCAACTGATGAGTTAAAATAGGCTCAATACCAGACAACCTATATCAAAAGACATAATTTCTTTTTTAACACAAGAAAAAGAAGAAGATTTACCTGTTCCCCCACCTAGCATGCAGCTGTAGAATTATGCTCTCTTCATGAGGAGTTATCTGTCCCCTCTTAAGGTCTGGCCTCAAGTAGTTCACCCACCTCAGTCTGCAGCTCTTTCCATTCCTTTTCAGTCCTATATAAGCAGCAAACAAATATATTCATAATTCATTCCAATACAGAAAGAATGGCTGAGATATATGGTACTATGTTAACTAGCTAGGCATTAGCAGTTTAGCACTAGTGAGATTGATAGTATACACTCCTACAACATCTGCAGACTATGCCAGATCATTAATATTATTCATCCCTTGGAGAAATCCCTGAAACTATTGCTAACTAAGAAATAAGCTGTAATTAAGTTGGTATATATAATTATATATACATACTGAAGGTGCAATATATAGAGGGATGATGAAATTGAATAATACCTGCAAGCCTAGCCACAGAGTTCCATCTTCCTTCACCATGAAGCCTTACATACTCAATAAGCAACCTATCTTCCTCAGAAGTCCAGGGACCCTTTCTCCAACCCTCTTCTTCTATTATACCCCAACCCATATGAGCTGCCATCATCCCACAATACATGTGTGAAACAATAGGAAGGACAACTTTAATGTTCTACAGCTAGATATGCTTTGCTTAGGTAAGCTTAAGTTGTCTTCCAAATTCTATGGCATGGTAGCCAGTGTTTGCTGCATATTTATAATACCTGCAGCACAGCCCCTACTTTGTTCCATCCATCAGTCAATTTACTGTCATTTTCAAATCCATGATCTAGCAACAAATACCATCATCAAATCTGAAATGACTAAAACACTCTGCCACACCTTTTCCACTTTGTAAATTGTGTGAGATTGCATGACTTCTATTATAGTCATTTTTATGAACCTAGCTGTCCTTACCTTTGATGTGTGATTTACACTAATTAAGATGATCCAATGTTTTAAAGAAGCATACTAATCGCCTCTAAAAGCTTAGGCTGCAGGCACGGAATGAACCAGCTAGGGATGGAGGTGTATTGTCAAAATAGGAATGGATTTGATCAACTTTGTAGACGATCGAGCGTACGTAGACCTCAAGTAACAACTTTTCAAGAGCTAGAACTCATGTCTTAGAGGATGTTTAAGAAGCAAGTCATGGGGGAAACGGATTCGACACTATGTTAAGTTGTTAACAAATCTATATCGTAGTTGACACTCATGGACACTAGTTAATTAGAATGACAAAGAGTAGGTAATGCTATGATACTCCTCTATACATTAATAAACGAGTAACGATATTAACACTGAAAACAGAAAAATATATTTCAAAAGAAATCTAATGCATAAACATTAACACGTTTCAAAGTTTTATGGCTCTTTGGATGGTCGACTTATGAGTTGGTGCAGTGACATGTCTCCTCAAGCTCAGATTGCTCTTATTCTGGACTTCTCTGGGACGCTTTTCTTTGTAATTTCTTTTTCTTTTGTAAAATAAGATTTTATAACATTATTAGGATCTTATAAAATGTATATGAAATATATAGGAGACAAAGGCCATGCTATTGAATTGGGTGACATATTCAAGTATAAGGATCTAAATCTTTTAGTTTATGTTGATGGATGCTAAAGTGTGATCCCATGGCTTGAGGCCACGTATATAGAGCTCTCCTTATGCATTTGGACAAGGAGAATTAATGGCCTACATAGTCTAAGGAATTTGAGTTTAAATATTAGGTGGGTGGTGCAATTGTTTAACCCCAAAGCACCAATAGGGATAAACCAAGTATTGGATTTGCTTGCTTCTTAAGGAGATTGATCTAAGTATTAGTCACCATAAAAAATTGAAAACCGAGTTTAATATAATTTGGTGATGCCATTTTGGGTAGTGTGGGCATTATAATCCTCAAGGTATTGATGGTTTTGGATCGTCAGCAAGGGGACACGTGGTGATCTTTTATATTTTGGGAATTATTGGTGCTTCTTTGGACCACATTTGGTTTTTGGTTTTTTAAATGTCGTAATGCTTTGTGGGTGTGACCTAGCAGGAAATAGAAGGTTGATGATGGTGTGAGATTTGTGATCTCTCGTTGTGAAATTTGAAGAGCCTTTTAGATTAATTTGTTAGTTTTTGAAGCATTTAGCAAGATGGATTTTAAGAATGTACGTACAAGGTCTTACAAGAATTTCATCACTTTCACAGTTCACTTGTGTCCCCAGCAACAATCTTCAAGTTTTCTTTCTGCATTTTTTTTTAATCCCAGCCACCCCACCAACCTTAAATAATTAATCGCATATATATGAATTATTCATGTCACTCTTAGTCATAATATCGTATCAAATTTTCTCAAGACACTAAACCCGTGCTTAGTACGGAAAATCAAGAAAAGCGATAGCATAGAATACAATATTTGCTGCTGCAATTAGCAGCTAAGCATGCGTGCGCTTAAGCTAGAAAGATCTGATCACGAAAGATAATTAAGTTCCTTATTCTACTGTACCCTAATTTGCTTTGATTTTTCTAATTACGGGTGTCGATTTCAAGCAGATTAGGATAGAATTTAGGGCACGAAGTGGGGTTACAAACCGCTTTTTTTTTTATTTAATCGTGCCTTGTCACACTTTTCTATAAGAGAATGTTGTTGGCATCATGTACCCTAGTTTCTAGAAGCATTTTCTCTCCCTAATCAGATTTTGAAAGCTCAATGAGTTCAGGATGATGATCTGTATATATATATAGATATATATATATATATAGGTGCGGATGTTCGCATTTATTTTTATTGTGTGAATTTTCTCTTTACATTTATTTTTCAATCGAATTTGTACATCTCCATCGTCTAGTCTTTAGATACTAATATATAAATCATCTTACAAAATTTCAGTCAATTTGGTTATCATTAAGACACTCAAACTCAATTAAAACAATGGATAAACATAATTCTGTCGAACTTGAACCGTTCATGTTTATAACAGAAAAACGTTGTTTTGAGTGCCTTAATGATAACCAAATTTGCTGAAATTTTACAAAGATGATCTATACATTAATATCTAAATACTAGACGGTGAAGATGTAAAAATTTAACTGACAAGTGAGTGTAAAGTGGAAATCCGCACCGTAAGGATAAATACGGACATCCGCAGCTGAGAAGCTATATATATATATATATATTGTCATTGTTTATGAATTAATCTGATTTTGGTGCTTGATATTCTGGGTTGAGTTGGAATCAACTTCACTAATTGTTTAGCTAAGTTTCTATTTGGGTAAAAGTAAAAATTCACAAATCCTGTAATGCTGAAAATAGAATGATTACATAAATCATAGTCAGGATCTTTGTTATACGATTATCTACGTATACAAGATCTATTTGATAGCTCTAAATGACAATAAAGCAAGATTCACAGGATATCGAATCCATGCAAGTGGCTCTCTGTGTATATCGATCTCTGCACAAAACTAAGATTATATTCGTTTTTCCCTTCAAAACTTGATAAAGTAGTCTGAGATTCACATCTAAAACTAATTGGTAATGGATGGAGTGACTCAAACCTTTATTAACCCACAGATAAGGTCTCATATTCCCGATATATGATTAATATCTCAACATGACCCCGCACGTGTGGCGAATTTTCAAGCATAAGACGTGAACAACATTTAGAGTGACGTGGTATTCGTGTGACTATTTAGGCTTCACACGTAAACGTGGGTAACCCGCTATAATACCATGATAAAGTAATCTGGGGTTCATATCTAAAAAAAATTGACAATAAATGGAGTTGCTCAAACCGTTATTAACATATAGACAATGTCTCGTATTTCCGATGTGCACGTGAGATTAATATCTCAACAAATATAGTAAAACTTGGGATATGCGCATGCTGAGTTATATATAGCTTCATGGAGCTAGATATACAGTATATATAATACTCTTTCCTACGCTCGGATTAATTTAGTTTCTATTTGATCTAAGTGATCGATGGCACAGTACGTAGTAGGATCTTAATTGGAAAATAGAAATTGATCAACTAATTAACCTCTCTGAGGGGTTTATGTTAAGAAGGTTGCTTTCACTTTGGCTCATATATATGTAATCACTTTTGGAGAGCAAATAAGCACTCATTCGATTGCTTTTGAATTGTAGTCTATCTCTCTCACTTAACGCTGAGGTGTTTGTGAGAGAAGACAAAACCTGCATATTTGTAGATTATGTCATGCGTATCTCAAGAAACCTTGTTTATTTTCTTCTTTTAGGGTTTAGTATACGTACTAAACCAGTGAAATGAAAAACCAATCACTTTTTACTCCTTTGTTTTGCTTCTCTCTAAAATGAAACAAATATCACTAATGTCATATATATAAGTTTTGACCCAGAAATCTATCTTATATGCAACTGGTTTAGATTTAAGCCAATTAACTTCGTCTATATGTTATGGGTATAGATCGATGAACATATTTAGTTGTCAATTCTTTGACATCATTTTAATTTTTACTAGCTAACTGGTATATTTCTATTAGGTAAGTAGTAGATCACTACCAGAAAATAGATCTTGGGCGACGAAACAAAAAAAACCGGGCGACGATTTTTTTTTTCGTCGCTTAAGAGAAAACTTGGCCGACGAAAAAAAAAATCGTCGCCCAAGGAAAAAAAAATCGTCGCCTAAAGTTCAACTTTAGGCGACGAAAATAAAATCGTCGCCTAAGGATAAATTTCGTCGCCTAATATAGAAACTAGGGCGACGAAACAATATTTCGTCGCCTCAGATATTTATATCGTCGCCTAAGTTTTTTAATCCTTAGGCGACGAAACTCAAATATATCGTCGCCTAAGTATTTTATTTTTTTATTTTTACTTGGCCGACGAAATAAAAGAATTTCGTCGGCCAAGAGTAATCCGAATAATTAAAATAAAATAAAACACATTTAAATTTCATTGTACAAGATTTTTTATTTTTACTCTTGGGCGACGAATTTAACAAATATCGTCGCCCAAGTATTATCTTGGCCGACGAATTACCCTAATTTCGTCGGCCAAGATAATCCGAATAATTAAAATAAATAAAGCACATTTAAATTGTAAGGTAATGTTTTTTATTTTTATAGTCCCGTCAGCGTCTCGTCGATTGGAAACTATTCTCAGTTGAAGGTCCGGCCAGATTACATGATTTGGAGGGTCGAATAGCCGTTTCCGTCCGTTTAGGGGTTTGACCGCGCCGATTGACCGGACGGATCGAGCTCTTATCTTTGTCAGATGGAGCTGAATTTTTTCCCACCTACGTAATTCGTTATGCTGGTCATATCTGACGGTAGGTTTTCAGTTCCTCTTCTCCGATCACCAAACTCACGTTATATGTACTAATGTTGTACAACTTTTTTATATAAGTGTTGAGTTTAAATGTCGTTTTGAAGACAACGTATACGTAGAGGCCTCAAACGCAAAAAAGTCGTGAAATAAGATATGACCGGAACGGTGAAATACGTCAACCCGTGAAAAATGAAGATATTCCGGTAAAATTTCGGTACCGGTTGTTCCGGTCAACGAAATTCTCTTATTTCTACCTAGTGGTAGCCCTATCCCGGGTATTTATTTTTTACCAAATTTTTATAGCCCCGTAAGCGTCTTGTCGATTGGAAACTATTCTCAGTTGAAGGTCCGGCCAGATTACGTGATTTGGAGGGTCGAATAGCCGTTTCCGTCCGTTTAGGGGTTTGACCGCGCCGATGGACCGGACGGATCGAGCCCTTATCGTTGTCCGATGGAGCTGAATTTTTTCCCACCCACGTAATTAGTTATGCTGGTCATATCGTCGCCCAAGTATTATCTTGGCCGACGATTTACCCTATTTTCGTCGGCCAAGATAATCCGAATAATTAAAATAAAACACATTTAAATTTCATTGCACAGGATTTTTTATTTTTACTCTTGGGCGACGAATTTAACCAATATGGTCGCCCAAGTATTATCTTGGCCGACGATTTACCCTATTTTCGTCGGCCAAGATAATCCGAATAATTAAAATAAAATAAAGCACATTTAAATTTCATTGTACAGGATTTTTTATTTTTACTCTTCGGCGACGAATTTAACAAATATCATCGCCCAAGTATTATCTTGGCCGACGATTTACCCTATTTTCGTCGGCCAAGATAATCCGAATAATTAAAATAAAACACATTTAAATTTCATTGTACAAGATTTTTTATTTTTATTCTTGGGCGACGAATTTAACAAATATCGTCGCCCAAGTATTATCTTGGCCGACGATTTACCCTCTTTTCGTCGGCCAAGATAATCCGAATAATTAAAATAAAATAAAACACATTTAAATTTCATTTGAATAATTAAAATAAATATCCCGGGTATTTATTTTTTACCAAATTTTTATAGCCCCGTAAGAGTCTCGTCGATTGGAAACTATTCTCAGTTGAAGGTCCGGCCAGATTACGTGATTTGGAGGGTCGAATAGCCGTTTCCGTCCGTTTAGGGGTTTGACCGCGCCGATTGACCGGACGGATCTAGCCCTTATCTTTGTCAGATGGAGCTGAATTTTTTCCCACCTACATAATTCGTTATGCTGGTCATATCTGACGGTAGGTTTTCAGTTCCTCTTCTCCGATCACCAAACTCACGTTATATGTACTAATGTTGTATAACTTTTTTATATAAGTGTTGAGTTTAAGTGTCGTTTTGAAGACAATGTATACGTAGAGGCCTCAAACGCAAAAAAGTCGTGAAATAAGATATGACCGGAACGGTGAAATACGTCAACCCGTGAAAAATAAAGATGTTCCGGTAAAATTTCGGTGCCGGTTGTTCCGGTCAACGAAATTCTCTTATTTCTACCTAGTGGTAGCCCTATCCCGGGTATTTATTTTTTACCAAATTTTTATAGCCCCGTAAGAGTCTCGTCGATTGGAAACTATTCTCAGTTGAAGGTCCGGCCAGATTACGTGATTTGGAGGGTCGAATAGCCGTTTCCGTCCGTTTAGGGGTTTGACCGCGCCGATTGACCGGACGGATCGAGCCCTTATCTTTGTCCGATGGAGCTGAATTTTTTCCCACCTATGTAATTCATTATGCTGGTCATATCTGACGGTAGGTTTTCAGTTCCTCTTCTCCGATCACCAAACTCACGTTATATGTACTAATGTTGTATAACTTTTTTATATAAGTGTTGAGTTTAAGTGTCGTTTTGAAGACAACGTATACGTAGAGGCCTCAAACGCAAAAAAGTCGTGAAATAAGATATGACCGGAACGGTGAAATACGTCAACCCGTGAAAAATAAAGATGTTCCGGTAAAATTTCGGTGCCGGTTGTTCCGGTCAACGAAATTCTCTTATTTCTACCTAGTGGTAGCCCTATCCCGGGTATTTATTTTTTACCAAATTTTTATAGCCCCGTAAGAGTCTCGTCGATTGGAAACTATTCTCAGTTGAAGGTCCGGCCAGATTACGTGATTTGGAGGGTCGAATAGCCGTTTCCGTCCGTTTAGGGGTTTGACCGCGCCGATTGACCGGACGGATCTAGCCCTTATCTTTGTCAGATGGAGCTGAATTTTTTCCCACCTACGTAATTCGTTATGGTGGTCATATCTGACGGTCGGTTTTCAGTTCCCATTCTCCCATCACCAAAATCACGATATTCTGAATTTTATGATAGAACTCTTGGCCGACGATTTTCTTCATCTTGGGCGACGATATTTATAGTGAAGAACATCGTCGCCCAAGTAGACTCTTGGCCGACGATTTTCTTCATCTTGGGCGACGAGATTTATAGTGAAGAACATCGTCGCCCAAGTAGAGTATCTTAGGCGACGACTTGAAAAAATCGTCGCCCAAGATTATCTTGGCCGACGATTTTCAAAAAACAGGGCGACGATTTTTGAAAAATCGTCGCCCAAGAACTCCAATATAAAAGGAAAAAATTCGGAACCCTAACCATTATCGTTGCAGTTTCCACAAATCCAAGCCGCCCCCCTCTCTCTCTCTCTCTCCGAAAATCCACCGAAGCCCTCTCTCTCTCCCTCTCTCCGAAAATCCACCGAAGCCCTCTCTCTCTCCCTCTCTCCGACCCCGACCCCGCAACCCGACGCCGACCCCGACCCCGGCCCCGACCCCGACCCCGGCCCCGACCCCGACCCCGACCCACGGTTTAAGGTATAACCCTAAAACCCTAAATTGGTTATGTTGATGAAAATTTTAATTGTTGTTGTTGTTGTTTGAAATTGTTGAAATTGTTTGAAATTGTTGAAATTGTTTGAAATTGTGAAATTGTTTGAAATTATTGTTTTAAATTGTGAAATTGTTTGAAATTATTTGAAATTGTTGGTGAAATTATTGTTGTGTTGTGAAATTGTTGGTGAAATTATTGTTGTTGTTGTTGTAATTTAGGAAATTAATGGTAAATTAGGGTAAATTTGTGTAAATTATGGTAGGATTTTAGGGTAAATTATGGTAAATTGTGATGTAAATGATAATTGTAAAATATTAGGGTTTACGGTTTAGGGTTTAGGGTTTAGGATTTGTGGAAATAATTTGTAAATATATTGTAAATGATTAAATAATTTTTGATTAAATAATTAAATAATATAAATTATAATTGTAAATATATTGTGGAAATTTTATAAAAAATAATGGATTATTTTTTAGTAAGGATGTAAATATTCGTAAATTAATTTTTGTGATGTAATAATTGTGAATTAATGTAAATAATTTGTTATGTGAATTAAAAAAATAATAAATCCTATAATAACTATTAATTTTTATTTGTGTTATTATTGTTGATAAATTTTTCGAAATTTATGGTTATTTTTTGTTAAATTAATTATAAGACGGTAAAATATTTTTAATAAATTTATGGTTATTTTAAACAGGATGGGCATGAGGAGAACTTCTGGGCAACGTTCGGGTTCGAGGAGCCAATATTCCTCGGACGGTACCTCAAATAACCCGTCGGAATCACCGTCGACCGGGTTTCCGTGGCAGCTGACGGCCCGACATGCGGCGCTTAGGGGTGGCGCGAGCGACTCGCGTTCTGCTGGGCAGTCGGGTCCCGCAGCGACGGCCCCTCGTCATCCAGAGATATTTCGCTGGTCGCGATCTAACACCGCCCCCACACAGTCGTCCCCGACCGACGGTGATGGCGGGTCATCTGGGGTCCCTATGGTGCCGTCCGGCCTCTTCCTTCCTCCGACGATACCGGCGATACCTCGCGTCGATGAGGAGGGTCGACCGATTCGGGAGCAGCTCCCGCATGTGGCACCGCACGAGGCCTATATCTACAGGGAGTTTCCCACGCCTCTTCATCCCGTGAGGGTCTCCGAGCAGGCGGACGGAGACGAATCCGTCGGCTCAGCCTCATCCTCAGGTAATTTATTATTACTTTTTTGTCGATTTTAATTTTTTTTTTGTAAAAATGTATTATTAATATTAAATTTGATTCACAATTTCACAGCCGTCGGAACGAGAAGGCGGAACAGGAGAGGCACCGTCAGCAACAAGGGACTCGATAGGGCGGTCGAGTCCGCTGGACGGATCGCCATCCCGTTTTCCAACGGGAAACCGGTGGACGCCGCGTTGGGAAACCGGTACACGCGCGCCGCGGGAGGCACCATCCGCTCCAGACTCCCTATGTTGTGGGGAGTCTGGAGCCAGGTTCCTGATGGAGTGAAGGAGATGCTCCATCAGTCGATGTCGGTGAGTTTACTCGATCAATTACTATTTTTTTAACTAATAAATTATTTAATTATCGAAAAAAATACTAACAAGTGGTAATGCAGCAATGGTTTGTGGTTCCCGAGGAGGGACGTGACTGGGCGGACAAGGCCCATAGGGAGAGGTACCTCTATTTAATAATTTATTAAATTTTATTTTTTTAATAATATATTTAATATTTTTTTTGTATATGTAGGTTCAAGGAGTGGAAGCACAACCTCCGGTTACACTGGAAGCAGTACGGGAGCGACCGTTCGGGTACCCCGAAGGAGTTCGAGTATCGGGAGTACGAGTGGCGGTGGCTTCTTGTCACGCAGTTCAACGACCCTCACAAACAGGTAATTCGTAAACAAATTTGAATTAATTTAATTAGTGAATTAATTATAATTGTATGTTTTTAAATATTTACTAACGATAATTTTTTTTTGAAGCACCTCGCCCGGGTGAACGCTGAGAACCGGCAACAGAACACAACCAACCATCGTGCCGGTTCGTGGCCGTTTTCGGCCATCATGGACGACGTCCGGCGAGAGCGGCCAGAGGAGAACCCCTATGTGGGGACCTTTCAGAGGGTATATCCTCATTCTGAGGAGGATCTTGTAAGTTCCTTATATTTTCTAATTTTTAATTTTAATTACATTTTATTAAATGTATATTAATATATTTTTTTAATATATCCAATTAGGCGAGGGTGAGGGAGGCGGAGCAAGAGGTCATGAGAGGCATGGTGAACGACACATGGCCGGGCACGGCAGAGGATGACATGTCAGAGGCCATGTCCAGGATCGACACTTCAGATTCTACCGTTGGGGCGCGGATTATGGCCACTGCCTTCGCGCAGCGTTCCAACACCTACTACTGCCGGGGTATGGGAGACGCTGGAAAGGGGATCCTGAAGACGACGCCAGGATTTCAGCGCAAGGGAGCCGCCGGAGCCTCAAGCAGCAACAGTCGGCTACATGATCAGTTCTAAAGTCTACAGTCTGAGCTGGAAGCCCAAAGAGCGAGGGAGACGATGGCGGTGGCTGCGCATATGGAGCGGGTGAATGAAGTCACCAATGCCAACCAGGTGGCTATGGGACAGTGGATGACTGCCTGCATCGCTGCACATGCGGCCGGACGTGATATTCCGCCCATGCCTACGCCTATACCATTACCTCAGTGGCCCCAGCCTCCTCAACCTGACCAGCCGCCGCCTCAGGACCCTCCGAATGAGAATGATGAGTTAGATTTCGAGATATTCCGTAGGCAGATGGACTGAATTTTTGTAATAAATTATTTATAAATTTATAAATTTGTGTTATTTTTAATTAAATTTTAGTACTAGAAAAATTTAAAGAAATGCCGAAAAAAAAATTCCAGCAAAAATTAAAAAAACATTATTTATATATTTAAAAAAATTATTTAAATATTTTTAAAAAAATTTAAATATATCTTAGGCGACGAAATTAATAAATCGTCGGCCAAGGACTTACCATATAAGACGACGAAAAAAAGTATCGTCGCCCAAGTTCTTGGCCGACGCACTTCTGGCGACGACGTCTTGGCCGACGAAAAAAATTTCGTCGCCCAAGGTTATAACATCTTAAGCGACGAAAAAATTTTTCGTCGGCCAAGGTGTTAAATCTTGGGCGACGAATATTTTTGGGCGACGAGAAGTAGATTTTAGGCGACGAAATTAGTATCGTCGCCTAAGAATTAATCTTAGGCGATGACGGAATGAATTTTCGTCGCCCAAGTTCTTGGCCGACGCACTTCTGGCGACGACGTCTTGGCCGACGACATGTCGTCGCCTAAGTACTTAGGCGACGAAATTTTTTAACAGGGCGACGATTTTTTTTCGTCGCCCAAGTTGAAATTTCTGGTAGTGGATTATCCTAATTATATAGTAGTAGTTCAACTTCATTACCTACCTGGGCAATTCTATAAGATCTGATTATCATATGCAGGCATGCAGCTAGCCTGCTAATCACAAAGTATTGATTTCTTAGTGATCGTTGATCATTGACATACAATACATGTATATATACTTGGTTAAGTCAAGTAAAAGTAGTATTAGGGTAGAAGTTCTGCTAGCTGTATGTAACTTCTACTCTAAACCAAAGATTGGTTCTGCCCTAGTTTTTCAGTATCTGTCTCTTTCACAGTTTCACTCACCTAGCTAGAAGCTTTTTTCACATATTCACCCGTAGGATCGGAATTTAATTTACAAAAGCACAATGTGTGACAGTATAGATTCTTGTAGACTACGTACTATGAAGAGCTCCAAATACTCTAGCCATTTTAAGCTACTAATTTTAGTAATCTCAAACAAAGTACTACATGCATATGTACATGCATTAGGGTGGATCTTTGTTAGCTAGAGAATTGAGATATTCATCTTCAAGGTAGGTATAAATTAACTTGCATTAAGGTCGTCGATCAGTGCATGATTTCTCAGTTGTAATCCAGCTGTAGAACATTACTTAATTAACCTAATTGGATTTGCAAAGTCAGTTGACTTGAAGTCTTCGGGCCGGGGTTGACCGTAGCTATCTTGGCCGGTAAAAAAGCGCGCAGAACAATAATCAAATGAAGAACAGATCAAAATATAGATCGGGTCAAAATGATTGTGAATCTCGTTTTGGCATGTTCATCCATCCTGCGCTTGTTCCTAATGATTGGGACCCCAGTTCCCCCAAAAACCCTGGCTTTCAGTGTTAATTTCTACTGCAGCTAGCGAAGACCCAGTAGTTCACTCAAACTAGCTTCATCATTATCCTCTCTGGAATGATTGATCCATTTTACCATATTCGACTTAGCCTCTTCAGATGATGTTCTTGATGCTAGTTGTGAGGATGTAGCATGACACTGCGAATGATTAATATTCACCAGCTCAGAGAAATGAATATCACTGTGCTTCGAATTTGAGGCACAACAGTATATTCATGGGCATTTGTAGCGGTCGCTAATCTATAGATTGAAAGCCTTACATCCGAACACAATAATACAACAATAATAGCTAGGAGCAAATCTACCGCACAATTTACTAGCTAGATAGCTACATCTTCTTCTTTTGTGTCAAAACAAGATAACATCATTAAATCGCTTTCCTTTTTTAAGAAATCTAAGCACAAAGATTGCGGAAGCTTTTCTTCTATATATGTTGATCATAGCTTTACAAGGTTTAATAACAAGTATATATATAGATACAATGAGAAACGTTTAGGAAAAACTAGAGCAAACTCAGCCACAGCCACAGCTGTGGCACCAAGACCGAGAACACCAACTTGTTGCAGCAACAGAGAGACAAGTTGCAGCACCAGCAGAAAAAGAAAGAATGCTGCTGCAGCAGAAAAAAGGAAGGAGACCAGAAGACATGGTAGCACACCAACCACTATAGCTTCTAAAGTCAACTTGAACTAGAGTAGTTCAATTAGAACTACTCTCTAACTCTTTCAATACTCCCCCTCAAGCTGGATCAAGAGTATTCATTGAGCCAAGCTTGCCCAAAAGACGATGGAAATGGGATGTTGGAAGAGACTTGGTGAAGATATCGGCGAGCTGATCATAGCTGCGAGTGTAGTGAGTGACAATGAGCTTGGACTGAACTTGAGCTCTAATATAATGACAGTCAACTTCGATGTGCTTGGTCCTTTCATGAAAAACAGGATTAGAAGCAATGTGCATGGCAGCTTGATTATCACAATAAAGAGATATGGGTTGGCTGCTAGGGGATCCCAAATCAGACAGCAATCCCTTCAGCCAAATCAGTTCACAAGCAGTGGAAGCCATAGCTCGATATTCAGCTTCGGCACTAGAACGAGCAACAACAGTTTGTTTCTTGCTTCTCCAACTGACCAAGTTACCACCTACAAAGGTACAAAAACCTGTAGTGGACTTACAGTCAAGGGAATTTCCTGCCCAATCAGCATCTGTGTAGCCCATGATGTTAGTATGGCCATTTGGTTTCATCAAGATTCCTCTCCCAACAGATCCTTTTAGGTAGCGAAGGATGCGCTTGACAATATGAAGATGAGCCATGGTAGGAGCATGCATGAACTGACTCACTATGCTTACTGCATAAGTGATATCAGGTTGAGTGATGGTAAGATAGATAAGCTTTCCCACAAGCCTTTGATAATAGCTGATATTTGGGAGAGACTCATTGGAAACATTCATCTGAGACTTGTTGTCAAAGGGATTAATGACAGACCTGATATCCCACTTGTTGTCAAGGGGAGTGTTGGTAGGCTTGCTATCCCACATTTCTGCATCTTTCAACAGATCAAGAGTATACTTCCTTTGATTTAGAAACAACCCTTTGTGAGACGTGGCCATCTCTATACCCAGGAAATACTTGAGGATCCCCAAATCCTTAATAGCAAATTTGCTATGAAGAGATTGTTTGAGAATATTAATCTCTTCAAGGTTATCACCTATCACAATCAAATCATCAACATAAATAAGCACAACAAGCTTACTAGTGGAACCAATCCGAACAAATAGAGAGGAATCAGCATTGCTCCTACGAAAACCAACTTTTTCAAGGACTGAACTAAGCTTGGCATAACATAAAGGTGCCAAGAATGATTCACTGCAACTGACAACAAAACCCTCACTGTACTCATTTTTGCAACAGGAGCAAAGGTCTCCTTGTAGTCTACTCCATAGGTTTGAGTAAATCCACGAGCTACCAATCGTGCCTTGTGTCTATCCACGCTCCCGTCAGAATAGAACTTGGTCTTGTAAACCCATCTACTACCAACAACCTTCTTTCCTTTAGGAAGCCTTACCACACTCCATGTCTTATTTTCATTAAGAGCATGAAGTTCATCAACCATAGCTTGCTTCCACACATCATGATTATTGGCTTCCTCAAAACTTTGAGGTTCATGGTTACTATCAAGAGTACTCAAAAAGGCAGAGTGAGCAGAAGAGAACTTTTTATAAGAGATGAAGGCAGTCATTATATCTCGCAGCATATGTAACATAATCCTTAAGTTTTGCTGGAGGACCTCGTACTCGCGTAGGATTTCTACGAGGTACAACTAGAGGTGAAAGAAGAGGCTCAACAACAGGTTGCACATATAATTCAGATTCTGGATCAAGAGGCACTGCCTGGGCTTCTGAAACTGGAGTAGTAAGATGAGAAGATTGACTGGAATCCCTAACAACCGGATGATTGAAACTTGAAACTGGAACTAGAGTAGTAGGATGGAAAGACTGTCTGCTATCCTCATTGGCAGGAAGATTGGGTGCTGGAACTGGAGTAGTAGGATGGAAAGGCTGTCTGCTATCCTCATCGGCATGAAGATTGGGTGTTGGAAACAGATCAAATAAAGACTCCCCTTGACTGTAACCATCTGACTTCCCAGCAAAGATAAAAGTATTCTCATCAAATCTAATATTTCTGGAAACAATAATCTTTCTACAAGAAAGGTTGTAGCATTTGTACCCTTTTTGAGTGGATGAATACCCCAAAAACACACATTTTTCAACTCGAGGATCAAGTTTCCCTCTTTTATTAGCTTGTATGTGAACAAACCAAACACAACCAAACACTTTCAGGTGAGAGATATCAATCTTTCTTCCTTTCAAGACTTCAAGAGGGGATTTGCCACCAAGCACTCGATCTACTAAGTAATCGATTAATGAGATAAGTGGCAGTGAGCACACTTTGAGACCAAAAGATCTTTGGTACATTCATTTGAAACATCAGAGCTTTTGTTTTCTCAAGGAGATCCCGATTTTTTCTTTCAGCAATTCCATTCTGTTGAGGAGTACCAACACAACTAGTCTGATGTAGAATTCCATGTGCACTCAAGTATTAACACATGTTATTGGACATATACTCAGAACCATTATCAGATCTTAAAACATGAATAACTGATGACAATTGAGTCTGAACAAGATTATGAAAATCCTTAAAAACATTCAGAACTTCACTTTTGAATTTCAAAAGATATAACCAAGTGATCCTTGTAAAATCATCAACAAAGATTATAAAATACTTAAAACCATCATATGATTCAAGAACAGGACCCTAAATGTCAGAATGAACAATTTCAAAAGGTTTATGAGCCCTTGATAGAGAATTTGAAAAAGGCAATCTGGAAGATTTTGACAGATGACAAACATCACATTGTTTGTCTGATTTGCACATATTTGGAAACAAACATGACATCACTTTTTCAGATGGATGAGCCAGGCGTTGGTGCCATAGATTATGATCTTGTATAGAACTTAAGCCAACTTGAAAACTCTTGGAAGCAAAAGAAGTTTTGGACAAATAGTAGAGGCCATTCAAAAGGAAACATTCACCAATTGTTTTCTTAGTGATGATATCTTGAATATGACATTATAAGGAGAAAATATAACAAGACATTTTAAGGTGTTTGTAATTCTTCCAACAGATAAAAGTTGAAAAGGAAATGAAGGAACATACAGAGCAACTGATTCTATAAGATTAGAAAGCAATGCAATTTTTCCTTTTCCCAAAACAGAGACACCATGGCCATTTGCAAGAGACACTTTTGAAGAGATGGGCAATTGTTTAAAATCATGTAAACTTTTAAGTTTGTTTGTCATATGATCCGTAGCTCCTGAGTCTATAATCCAATAATCATTCTCAGCATAAACAGTGAGAGCAGTAGACACAGTTGATAGAGTACTTGAAGCTTCTTCATGTGAAACACAACCATTTTCTGCAAGAAACCCAGAAAATTGCTCAAGGATGGCCGAGTGACTTTCCATCCCAGACATATTGTCTTTTTTGTCTCTGATCTGAATCTGCTTCTTGCTGAGATAGGTAACAAATCCATTCCATATGCTTGTGAGATTACCTAGGTGTTTCACCGAAGGTTTACCTTCTGGTTTACTCATCTTCATAGATCTAAAACACCGATTTGAATTCATTTCAACATCGGAAAAATATGAGGTTACAAAAGACCTCTTAACAGATTTCTCTTCCATAAGAGGATGAAGAAATCAGAGAATGATCAAGAAGAAATACAGAGTCAGGCCTTGGATTCCTGCTCTGATACCATGAAGAAATCTAAGCACAAAGTGACACATCCCGGTTCTTAAGTTATTTTACGGTTATTTACCGTTGGTATTACTTCGGATTTTTACCGTGTTAAGTAACCGTTTATCACTTAAGGACCCTAGAGTTGACTTTTTTATTACGTTTGGAATTTGGGAAAACTTTCTTCATGAAAGTTGTAGAGAACGTCGTTACGAGTTCGTAGACATGCTACGCGTTAAATTCGGAGTTAGCATGGTAAAGTTATGAATTTATTGGTAAAGTTTGAAGGTAGTAAAAATGGGTAATTTTGAAGTGGGCTTATTGTTGTTGGGTATAAATATTGGTCCGAGTGGGGAGCAGCCCCAGCCCAAATCCCTTCTCTTTCTTTTCTTTCTTTTTCTTCTTCCTTTCCCCGAGCTCCCCGAGCTCTCTCTCTCTCTCGGTTGAAACCCCAGCCGCCAGCTGCCGCCGTCCGGCCAGCCACCGGCTGCCTCTCCACCCCAGTTCGGACCCCCATCTCCTCCTCTCCCTCCCCGGCCTAGCCCCCGAGCCTCTAACCCGCCGGAAGAGGAGAAAAGCCGCCGGAACCGCCGGAAGTCTTTTCGCCGGAGCTCCGTCCTCCGGCCACCATAGGCCGTGATTTTTGGCTCAACTTGTAGCCCTCATCAAGGTGAGTATTCCCTCAAAAGGAATCGGTCCATTTCGAGCTCGTTAGGGTAGTTTGTATAATTGGAAGTTTTAGGGATTTTTGGTTGTTTTTGCTCGTTTGACCTAGTTAGGCTTGGATTTTGGGTTTGTGCTAGTTAGGAAAGTTGTAGAGCATGATGAGAGGAAGATGCTGTTAAAATTTCATAGGAATTGGAGGTCCCCGGAAAATGGCTGCCGGCCGCCGCCTCCGGCGGAGCCGCCGCCGGCGCCGCCGCTGGTTGGGAGATTATAATGTTGTTAAATTTGGAATATTAAGGGAAGTTTATTGAAGTGAGTTATGGAATTTTTGGATGAGTTTTGGATAGGTTTATGAATTTCCGAAGTGTGGTATTTTTGGCGGTTAATTAATGTAGAATCCGGCCGTAGGATTTAAGTCGTATTTTTGGGGAGGTTGTATTTACGGCTGCTGAGTATGATATTTAAGTTCGGATCATTTCGACGTAAGATTATCGAAGTTAGGCAATGATGAGCGTAGTTGTGGCTCTCGGTTAATTTTGTCTATTTTGTTTTAATATTGGAGTTTTAGTTGGGAAATTAATTTTATATTTGTGCCAGGGTTCGAGGGAACCTCGCTTGAGTAGTGATTCGGAATTTGTCAGGCTTAGGCCTAAATCTGTGAGTGGACATTTTAGTTTTTAATTATTATGCATGCAAGATTTTATAATTTAGTATTTTATTTTTCGAGCATATATTATAACTTCGGTATATGAAATGATCTTGGAAATTATTTGAGATTGATGCATGGATTAAATGTTGGTCATAATTTATGGATTTGAGCTCGGACTGATAATTTGAGATTTGAGTTTAGATTTTCTTTATAATTTCCGGATTTGAGATTATATCCAGATTTGCATATTGCCTGGTTTTTTTCGAAAGGTGAAAATTATTTAAATTAATTATTTCATTGAGCATTTTAACGTGTGGGACACGTCATCGAATTTAATTATTTTCTTTACTCTTTGAATTCTTTGAGTACGGTTGGGAATCGTACTTATGCTTGAGTTGTGAGTTTCGGGGAAACTCACATGGATTTATATTTCTTTATTTATGCCATACTTGTTGGATCGTTATTATTCATGCTAGCATGTTGTTCCGCCTTTCGAGGCGATGTAGCTTCCACGTTTTAAGTGGGGTTACTCAAGCCCTTTCCGCCTTCGGGTGATGTGATGTAGTTGACGACATCACGCAAGCCCTACTCCTCTCTGGTATCATAACCTGAAGGTGTAGGGAGTATGGGAGTATTATTGCCTGGGAGGCAACCGAGTCTGGGAGGCTCACTTGTATGGCTATAGCTGTTTCTTATTTATCGTTGTTGATTTGACTAGCGGGGCTAGTCCCTTGTTTTGGTACCTTCTTCTACGAAGGTTATTATTTATCTTTGTCATTAATTTGACTAGCGGGGCTAGTCCGTCTTCTTGGGATTTTTCTTTATGAAAGATTTTTGTTGACATTTGCATGCAACGAATTTATGGCATATTGGGAGTGGGAAAGTATTTAAATTTTGGTTTCTTATCTTATGTTTATTTTCGTCCACTCACTCTAACATTTTTTTTTTAAATTACTTTCCCCTGGGCCCTTTGGTTTTAAATGCCCAGATTGCAGGCCCAGTCTAAGTGAGGTCGAGCGTACATGGAGTCGAGACATAGTCAGAGGCTGCTTCCGCATATTCTTTATTCGTTGTTTTTCGTTCACCTTTAGATATGCTCTGAATGTCCAATAGTAAATTATTAATAGTCTTTATTCTTGGTTGTGGGATTATTAGAGTTGAGTAATTGTTATTGGGAGATGTGTTGATCTTGGGGAGCAAGAAGGCTCCAGGTGTTGAGGCTGTTTGGTTTGGTTATAGAAGTGTTAAGTTGGATTTTTCAGGTAAGGGTTGTCCATTTTCAAGGAAGGTTTTGCCGATTTTTCGGTAAATTTTCCTTGAAGGTGGACTCCGCAGGATTTACCTTAGGTTTCAGGGTGAAATTCGGGGTGGGTCCTGTCACAAAGATTGCGGAAGCTTTTCTTCTATATATGTTGATCATAGATTTACAAGGTTTAATAACAAGTATATATATAGATACAATAAGAAACGTTTAGGAAAAACTAGAGCAAACTCAGCCACAGCCACAGCTGTGGCACCAAGACCGAGGACACCAACTTGTTGCAGCAACAGAGAGACAAGTTGTAGCACCAGCAGAAAAAGAAAGAATGCTGCTGCAGCAGAAAAAAGGAAGGAGACCAGAAGACATGGTAGCACACCAACAACTATAGCTTCTAAAGTCAACTTGTACTAGAGTAGTTCAATTAGAACCACTCTCTAACTCTTTCAATACTTTTAAGACATTCTTATCTCATTTGCATCGACATCAAAAGCTTTTGGAAGGCAAGCCTAACCAAACTTGTTGTCGTAGATCAATCTCCACATTACTATCAATTAACTTCACACGTTAGCCGACTAATGAAGTTTATGTCGGGCTTTACTTTCAAACACACATGATATCACAAAAGTAGTACTAGACACACTAAAACTCATAGAGATTAAGAGATAGACTAATTAATTAATTCTTGTTCATCCAAATCTTTCATCAAGCACTGAATCATATTAGTTCATGCTAGCTAAGCTACTACTTTGACCCTTTAATCCCTACACGACCCTTCTTAGCTAAGCAAACTTTTTTGACCCATGATTATCTCCTAACCATTTTGGACTATGAATTGTGCTCTGGTTCTGGTCAATCAGTCATTCCTTGGATCATTGTCTTTAGCCTTTTGATGATCATCTTCCCGCACGCTTGGGTAGGCACACATTGCCATCTAAATAATCTTAGTCGATTATGTTTGATTCTTATGTTTTCCCGAATGAGGATAAAGATCAAGCATGCTCGTACGTTCATTGTTGATCATCCATTATGTATATCCCTATATATCATGCATGCAATTCAAATCTTTGAATACATGCATGTTCATATATATCCCTATATATCTTGAATCTTTTTCTTCTTTTTTTTTTTTCATATATTGTAATTTGAATATAATCTTTTTCGATGAAGAATTTGAATATAATCTTTGTTGTCGATCATCTACCATTGATTTTATAATAACAAATAGCCAGAGCAGCAGATGAGTATCCATGCATGCTGCATATATAGGCATCGATCCCATACATTATTCATTAAAGTCGTGGCTCCATAGGGAGAATTGAGAAGAAGTGAGAAATTTTTTAACTGGAACACTGGAAGGCAAATTATTGTGCTTGTCTCTTAAGGCTTCCAAAGCAAGTAATTTGGTACAACATCACTAGGGCATTGGCTAGCTTAAAATCAACTCATCCTCATATTCAAAGTCCGAATAAGTGTTTGGCATATTTCATTTTCACCACCTTTAAGCATATACATGGTAAGCAATGAACTCCATCATTCTTTTGCTCACTTTAGAAAAGTAAAGCCCTTGCTAATTGAATCATGACTGATCGACAAGTATTGTTGTGTTCTCAGAGTTGCGCGTAACTATATATGGCTTTCCACATAAGAACGTAGCCATCTTGCTGCTTCAAAAACCCAGGTGGAAAGTTGGACCAATGAGTCCTACTAATGGATGAAGACGTGCATTGAGTGAGTAATGTTCTTGTTTAAAAATTAATTAACTGGGAACAAATTAATTAATTGAGACGTGGGGAGTGTTGTTTAGACACAAAAGGGAACAAATAATCTCAATTATTGGCATATTTAGTCACTTGAAATTGCTAGAAAACCATGGATTATTTAAAACTAAAGATAGAATTGAAGGAGAGCTGTAAAGAAAACATAGAGAGGCTCTTAGGACTGCATATTGTATTTCTGATTGATCATCAACCGTGTACATGCATCTCTTAGTTTTTGTAGCAAATCACATATATATCATTTAAAATGATTTGAAACACAAATAAATCAACTTGTGTTATTATTAAACAAATAAAGACAGTTTATAATAATTAAGGATAATCTTTTCTCTTCATGTCATGTGTCATTGTTTAATTTACCAAACTAACTATACACTAATTAAATATGTTTTAGAAGAGAAAAGTCTCTCATTTTGAGATTTTTCAGTAAATGGAATACAATAGCAGATTTTCAATAACTTAGTGTAATAGTAGTTAATTCCAGTAGAAGTAGTAGCATGGGTTAACATTCCAATAAATGGAATATAGTAGCAGGTTTTCAATAATTTAGTGTAGTAGCAGTTAATTCTAGTAGAAGTAGTAGCAGGGTTAACATTTCAGTAAATGGAATACAATAGCAGGTTTTCAATAACTTAGTGTTTCTACCTGTCTCATCCCGATACCGCGAGTCTGGACAAGGTTGCGAGTCGGGAAGATACTGCAGGTTGGGATGAGGTAGAATCATTGGTTCCGCACTCGGTACCTACACAAGTAACAAGGCGTCAGGAAGTCGGGACTGGGGTGGCCTAGTCTTCGACTCTCCGATGCTTAAGTTAGTTTTAGGCTGCTATTTGCGGTGTATGGGAGTGTGAGAAGAGAATTGTCCTTACCTTTTTGGGAGTTTGTGCCTGTTTTATAGGCCAATGTTAGGCATTGTGGCCTCAGTCTCCGATGTGGGACTATTTGTTAACCTTTGCAGTGTCTCCCCTTTTGGGGGTGTTTTACTGCTAGAGTGGGTTTGGCAAGCGGGTTGTTATCGGCCCTTCACTCTTTGGATATCCGTAAAGGGCTCGCCTGGAATGATCTTCGGTGACCGGGTAATTGCGCCTTATTCTCGGCTCAGCCAAGTATTTTGGCTATGTACTAACAAGTCCTCAAGTCCCCAGTCCGAGAGAGCTCTTGGGTGGGGAGTTATTCTATAGATGCCGAGAATAGGTTTTACGCGGGTGCTGGAGGCATGGTACCGAGTCCCAAAGTCCCCACGCGAGGGTCTCGAGGTGACGGGGGTTAAGTACCGAGTTAAGGCCGTGTCTACTTTTGAACAAACGGGTCGCGTTAGTGGTGTAAATAGTTCGCGTTAGCTGGCGAGATAAACCACGCTAATGGCGTGGCAGGTCGCGCTAGTGGCCTAGACAGTTCACGCTAGTGGGCGAGATAGTTCAAGCTAGCTGGCGAGATGAACCGCGCTAATGGCGTGACGGGCCGCGCTAGGGGGCGAGACAGTTCGTGCTAGCTGGCGAGATGAATCGCCCTAATGGCGTGACGGGCCGCGCTAGTGGCGTAAACAGTTCGCGCTAGCGGGCGAGACAGTTCGAGCTAGCTGGCGAGATGAACCACGCTAATGGCGTGGCGGGCCGGGCTAGTGGCGTAAACAGTTAGCTTTAGTGGGCGAGACAGTTCGCTCTAGCTAGCGAGATGAACCGCGCTAATGGAGTGACGGGCCGCGCTAGGGTGCGAGACAGTTCGCGCTAGCTGGCGAGATGAATCGCGCTAATGGCGTGACGGGCCGCGCTAGCGGGCAAGACAGATCGCGCTAGCTGGTGAGATGAACCGCGCTAATGGCGTGACGGGCCGCGCTAGCGGGCAAGACAGTTCGCGCTAGCTGGTGAGATGAACCGCGCTAATGGCGTGGCGGGCCGCGCTAGTGGCGTAAACAGTTCGCGCTAGTGGGTGAGACAGTTCGCGCTAGCTGGCGAGATGAACCACACTAATGGTGTGACGGGCCGCGCTAGGGGGCGAGACAGTTTACGCTAGCTGGCGAGATTAATCGTGCTAATGGCGTGACAGGCCGCGCTAGTGGCGTAAACAGTTCGCGCTAGCGGGCGAGACGACGTGGCTCTTCTTCTTTTTTTTTTCTTTTTTTTTTGGGACGACCGAAGGTGACGTGGTTTTGCCCTGACCGTATAGATTGGCAGGGTCTGGGGCAATGTCTATATATAGGTTTGGGGAGAACTGGAGGGGGGAGTTCATGTTTTGGAAACTGAAAATTGGGTGAGTCGTGATTTGCGGTATAGGGTTTCAGCGAATCTGCGAATTTCAGTTTGGGAAACGTCCAATTTCATCCTCGATCGAGTGGGTGCAAGCGCTCGGCTCTTTGCAACCAGCTTCACTGCCACTACGCGAATCCGCTGTTTCAAGGTATGAATTTGTCGGTTTGTTTATTTTTGGGTTTGTATGTGGTGGTGTTTTTGTTTTGGGTTATTTGGGGTGAGTGGGATTGTTCACATGTTTGTGATGTTGGTAGGAATTCTAGGGTAAGAGATTTGTTGTCGGGCTGGTTAGGGTTAAGGTAGCGGAGTATGACAGATCCGGTGTGGGTGTTCAACGAAGAGATTGTGGTGGTCTCTAGTTCACCTGGTTCGGATTCAGACACTTTGCACTGGATGGAGGAGGGATTAGATAATCTTATGGCAGAAATTGCCCTTGACTTAGGGGAAGCCATACCTGCAATGGATGCCAGGTCTCATGTGTCCTCGTCTAACCCTCTCTTGTACGAGGTAGAAGAGTTTATCATGGCGAGATCCTGAGAGGAGGAACCCCCTGGCGAGAGTATGACCTCGTCGGAGCTTAAAGCGCTTCGGTATAATTGGAGTATACCGGATGAGGTCTTGTTGCGGCCGTTTGGCAGGAGGGTGAAGTTTTGGGATCCCCCGGGTTACTTTACGTTGGTATATGAGTATCAACTGAGATGCAGGTTGATGTTTCCGCTGCCCCCGTTTGTGTAGTACATATTAGCGTGTCTGCATGTTGCCCCCGGGCAAGTTACTCCCAATATGCTAAAGTAGATATTGGGAACGGGTGTGTTGTTTGGCCTACTGAAGCAGGAGTTCCCTAATTGCGAGGAGTTTAACTCGTGCTGGCACATGGGGTGGTGCGTGAAGAAGGGTAGCCGGGGCTGTGTGACGATGAAGTCACGGGGGAAGTTTATGGTCTTGGTGGAAGACTTACCCACATCAACAAGTGAGACCTGGAGACGTAAGTATTTTCTTGTTGGGGGGCAATGGCAGAAGTGGCACGGGCATCCTTTCTGGGTTCCTGGGAGGTTCCAGAAAATAGGTACCGTGTACTTGTGCCTTGTGTTTCTTTGTTTTGTGTTGCCCTGTCCCTGCTGACAATTGGCTTTGTGCAGTGCCGCAAGAGCATAAGCTGATGGAGCGCCGGATTCGCCGGGTGATATGGGCATTCGAATGTAGGAGCTCATATCGGATATGCCGCCTTGGCATATACAGCCATTTCGGCTATGCCCGGGTGCCGGGTCTGTATTTTAGTGGTTGTGTTCTTTGTTTTAGGTTTGCGAATCGTTGTCTGACTACTGTCTGTTTGTTGCAGTGACAATGCCACGCGACGTTGGTTCGCGGAAGAAGGAAGGTCCATACGACAAAGTGTCGGACGAGGACGTGCTAGATGGGCTGCTGGCCGAGGCCGACCATGCCAAGCAGTATGATATTGACCTGGAGACGGGGGAGGGTAGGGAAGTGGAGTTGGGCAACTGTGGTGATTTTTTAAGGTTGAACTTGGCGGATGAGGACTACGCCTACGTGCCTCCGTTGGTGGCGGAAGTGATAGGTTTGGGCGTCCAGGAAATGGAGTTGGAGGAGGCGCAGACAAAGGGTGATCGCGAGGGTGAATACGATCAGGTGCAGGGGGAGGAACCTGTCTTGGAGGAGGTTGCGGATCTTGGTGATGAGATTGGCGCGGCACGGACTCGGAAGAGGAAGGAGAGGGTCGAGTCGGCTCGCGAGGGTCAGTCTAAGAGGTCGCGGAGGGATAGTCGGTCCGGGGGATCCGGGAGCTTAGCTGAGATTGCCCAAGCTTTGGAAGGGACGGGGGAAGCGCAGCCGTACTTAGCTCAGATGGCATATGACATGCGTCATGGCTCCCGGGTTATGCATGTGTTGGAGGAGGTGGATCCGCCAGCTGGCGTGGCTCTCGCCAAGGAGAAATTGACTCGGGTAAGCATCTGTATGCTTTTGTGTTCTACTGTTTTGAGCTTGAGGTTTATGTGTTGTTGTGTAACTGCAGGCGACATTGTTGATGTATGCCACGAGCGAGCGGGCGATTTCCCACTGGCAGGGAGATACTGAGGCAAAGTGTCAGCAATTGAGGGAGGCAGAGGAACGTAATCGTGGCCTTGCAGAGCGGCTAGTGCAGGCGGAGCAGAACGCTGCTATCTTCCAGGCCTAGGCAGTCGCTGCGGATAGAGAGGTGGCAGAGCTGAAGGAAGCCATAAGGAGGAAGGATGAGCAGGTGGAGGCTGGGGAAGTGGCGGTTGCCAAGGTAGCATCTTTGGAAGCTGAGGTGGCGAAGCTGACGCAGTCACTTGCGGAGCTGAAGGTGTCCTGGAAGGCGAAGTGTGGGCGGGCTTCCGGGGTAGGGGAGAGGTTGTTTCGGGAGGGCGAGGTGTACAAGCAGCAGCTAAAGGGTGCCTATAGCAAAGGGCAAGATGATCTGAGCCGAATTGGCTGCCAGGCGGGCTGGATTAATGAGCTGGCTATGCGCAAGTGGTATGCGGAGAAGAATGCTGCAAAGGTGGCGTGGGAACAAATGACACCTGAACAGAGGAAACAAGCCGAGATCTCGAGGTCTCTGGCGAAACAGCATGAGGCGTGGCGTGCAACGTCCTCTGTTAGGCAGAAGGGGACTTCAATTGTGGGTGACCCGCGACCTCTAACAACTACACTTGCGTCAACTGTGAGAGCCATCGGCCCCGAGGGGTCCATACCTACCCAAGTAGTGGTGTCTCAGGTGGCTTCTTCTGTCGTCCCGTCCCGTGATCCTCGGGCTCTGGGGTTCCTAGCACGGCGGGGCTTGAAGCTCAGAAGTCTCCAGTAAATGGGCATCTTGGCCCTGAGGGAGTACCTGGCAGTTCACTTGCGCGCCCTACCGCAACTGTGAGGCCATCATTCTTGTCCTGGGAGCATTCGAAGCATTCGCTTGGACAGAGGGTGGCGGTGAACACTAGCCAGGTCCATGGGCGTAGCGGCGGGTCGAAGAGCGGGGGGAGTGTCAACAAATCTGGTGACTCATCCGTTGGGGAAAAATGAGATGTATTTAGTGTTTTGATAGTTGTAGGGCTTATTTTTGTTGGGAACGATGTAAGTGGCCTAGTTAGCCATTGTGACTGGTTTATACTAATTTGCATGGGAGTCCAGGTTGATGTTTTGGCATTATGCGTAGCCTTTGTGTGTTTGTCTTGTTGTTGATTAATTTTGTATGGTTTGTGGCCCTGCATTGCGGGGACGAAGTGTAGCATGTTGGAATGACAAAGCACTTCATTGCATTTAGATTTAGCCGCTAGCAGGCCATGTGTACATTGTTGGAGCCGCTACTAGGTTAAAGTACATAAACAATGAAGTAACAGCTACGAAGCCAAGGTTAAAATTGGTTAACAGGGGTAGAGATGGAGGTGGCAAGCGTTCCAGGGGCGGGGTAGCACGCGACCATCACAATCTCGGAGATAGAATGTGGCAGGCCCAGGAGCGTTAACTATCTCGAGTGGGCCCTCCCACTTTGCCTTGAGGCCAGTAGGGTGGGGGATGACCTCTTTCATGACCTAATCGCCTACCCACTTTTTTGTTGTAGTATCTGGCTATTTTCTGCTTGTTATTGATGGTCCGAAGGTATGCCTTGTCCCGGCGCTCCTCTAGGAGGTCTATGTTAAGTCGTAACCCTGTTGCATTTGTCTCGGGGTCATAGGCTGTGACACGTTCAATCGGGACCTCTATTTCCACCGGTACCACTGCCTCGGTGCCGTAAGCCAAGAGGTATGGGGACTCCCCTGTGGCCGTTGTGGGGGTGGTGCAGAGTGTTCATAAAACGTCTGGGAGCTTGGCTGCCCACAAACCCTTGGCCTCTTCCAGGCGTTTCTTCAGGTTTTGCTTGATGAGTTTGTTTATAGCTTCCGCCTGGCCATTGGTCTGGGGATGTGCTGGGGAGGTATAAAAGATTGTTGTGCCCTGATCTGACAAGAATCCCCGGAATGTGTCATTGTCAAACTGGGTTCCGTTGTCGGTAACGATGGCTTGGGGTACTCCAAAGCAACAGTACAAATTTCGCCAAAGGAAGTTGATTACTTTTTCAGTGGTGATTGTGGCAAGGGGCTCTGCCTTGATCCATTTTGTGTTGTAATCCACAATGACAATGACATACTTGAACTGTCCCGGGGCTGTGGGGAGTTGTCCTATGAAATCAAGTCCCCATTGGCTGAAAGGGATGGGCGAGAAGATGACAGAGAGGGGCACCGGGGGGTGATGTGCAAAATCTGCAAATTTATGGCATTGAAGGCATGTTTGGATGACCGCTCTGGCATCACGCTCTAGGGTTGTCCAATAATACCCTGCGCGAAGCGCTTTGAACATGAGGTTCTGTGCCCCACAATGGTTCCCACAAATGCCACTGTGGAGCGACTTCAGCACTTTGTGCCCCTCTGACGTGGGTAGGCATCGCAGTAGGGGACATGACTGGCCCCGGCGATATAGCTTTCCACTTCTGAGCAAGTAAAGGGAGGATTTGCTACGTAACCGCTGTGCTTCATGCTTGTCCCGGGGCAGGGTTCCATCCGAAAGGAAAGTGATGAATGGGTCCACCATGCAAGGTTTGAATCTGGCCATGTACTTCAATGGCGTTAGCGCCTGTGGCGGGAGTGCAATATAGGTGGAGTTGCCCATTCCGGACCAGATGTTCGATTTCATTGCGGAGGCCATGACACTTTTTTGTTGTGTGGCCATTATCATCATGATATGCACAGTACTTGTTGCGGTGGCTTGTCGGGGCTTTTTTGGATACTTGCTCTTGGGAGGTGGGGGAATGAGATCTTTGTGCCTAGCCCATATGTCCTCATATGTGGCGGTCAGAGTAGTGTGGACCTTGTAACGAGGCGGCGGGGTAGAACAACACTGTTGCTGCGGAGGGCTCTGGTCCCTCGACTTATAAGGGTGGTCCCGGTTTCTCTGCCCCCCATGGCGACGGTCGGAACCGTGCCCCTGGTCTCGGGAGGGGCCACGTGGCTTCCCTTTATCTTGACCGCGGTCAAAGTGCTCATACTTTGGCGGAGATTTCTGCTTTGGTGGCAAAGCGGGAAGTGCTAACGTGACAGGGGCGGAACTTCTGAAAGTGGCAAATTCAGTGCGGGCCCATCGCACAGCCAGGTCTATCAAGGCATCGTAGGATCCCGGAGGGTTCCTATTGATCTCCATTAGAAAACTGCCGGGGAGCAGGGCCTGACCGAAAGCCTGCTCCGCCACGCGAGGTTCCAAGTTGTGGCATCTCGCGGTGGCGGATTGCCATCGAGACATCAATTCGTGGAGGCCTTCGCCGTCCTTCTGCTTGATGTGGAATAGGGCATCTACACTGCGATAAATGCTGGCGTGTAGTATAAAGCGGCTGAGGAAGCGTTCCGAGAGTTGGTCAAAGTTGTCAATGGAGTTGGGCGGCAAATTGAGGAACCAACTAAGCGCCTCGTCAGAGAGGATCTCTTGGAAGGCGTGGTAGGCCATGGCGTCGGTGTAGCCAGTGGAGCTACATAGCGAGAAGAATGTCTCGAGGTGGAGATGGGGGTCTCCCGTGTCTTTATGCTTGTCCACCTTGAGTGGTTTGGTTCCCGGCGGCCGCTTGTTCATTTGCACTCGAGATGTGAAGGGGCTTGGGCGATGTCCATAGCCAGAGAACAAGAGTCTCTGGGCCCCACGACTCTCGACGCCTTCAATCCGCGAAGCCAACTGTGTGACAGTCTGGCTGAGTTGTAGCAGTAGGCGGGTTGACATGTCAAGAGGTGGGTTAGGGGGGTTGGAAGTGGTAGAAGTGGAGATAGGTTGGGCAGATGGATTAGACTGATGTGGCAGGGGGGTCATTGGGGATTGTAGATGGTTGGGGGGCTGGGAGTGGAAATGAGGGGTGGGTAAGGTGATGGGACACGTATATGATCTGGTTAGGGCCTCCCGGGAACATGGAACTGGTCTGACCTTGATTAGGAAGAGAAGAGGCGGAGTCTGGGGTTTCGGCAACTCGCGCCGCGTGGTCCAAGCTGTCGTTGTACACGTTACGGCGGTCCAAGCTGGCGCGGAGCAAGAATTGTTCCTTTTCCAACTCGGCGATGCGTACCCGGTACGCTTCCGCTTTTGCCCCCTCTTTCGCCGCTTGCTCGTGGAACGAATGAAAATCTCACTTTAGAATTTCAAGGGCTGTGGTGGGGTCGGGATGGCTAATGGGGGCTGCATTGCCGGTTTGGAAAAGGGACGTGTCGCCGGATTGGAAAAGTTCTTTCTCTATCTGAATGCCAGGGTCCGTAGGGTCATCAATGATTTCTACCATTGTGCCGAGTTAAATGGGAGTTCCACAAGAGGGGCCCTCCTTCTAGCGCCAATTGTTTCTACATGTCTCGTCCCCATACCGCGAGTCTGGACAAGGTTGCGAGTCGGGAAGATATTGCGGGTCAAGATGAGGTAGAATCCTTGGTTCCGCACTCGGTACCTACACAAGTAACAGGGCGTCAGGAAGTCGGGACTGGGGTGGCCCAGTCTTCGACTCTTCGATGCTTAAGTTAGTTTTGGGTTTCTACTTGCGGTGTACGGGAGTGTGAGAAGAGAATTGTCCTTACCTTTTTAGGAGTTTGTGCCTGTTTTATAGGCCAATGTTAGGCACTGTGGCCTCAGTCTCCGATGTGGGATTATTTGTTAATCTTTGCAATGTCTCTCCTTTTGGGGGTGTTTTGTTGCTAGAGTGGGTTTGGCAAGCGGGTTGTTACCGGCCCTTCACTCTTTAGATATCCGTGAAGGGCTCGCCAGAGCTATCTCGCCTGGAATGATCTTCGGTGACCGGGTAATTGCGCCTTATTCTCGGCTTAGCTAAGTATTTTGGCTATGTACTAACACTTAGTATAGTAGCAATTAATTCTAGTAGAAGTAGGAGCAGAGATTAACATTCCAGTATAAGTAGTAGCAGATGTTAATATTTCAGTATAAGTAGTAGCAGGGGGTTCACGTCCCAGTAGTAGCACAATTATGCTTGGGCAATCCTTTAGTTCTGCTACTGCTACTTTCTGTAATTGTTGTTGATACAGAAGTTCAACAACAGGCAGTAACAACACACAACAACAGCAACATGAATCAACACTTGCAGTAGAAGCACACAAAATCACACGCAGTAGCAGCACACATCAACAACACACACAACAGCAACACACATCAACAACAACATGAATAAAAAACATGCAGTGGCAGCACACAACAACAACACACGAATTAGAAGCAACATGAATCAACAGCTTACAGTAATAGCACACGTAGTAGTAGCACACATCAACAGCACACACAGTAGCAACACACATCAACAACAACATGCAGTGACCGCACACAACAACAACACACGCAATAGCAGCACAAAGCAGTACGTAGTAGCAGCAGTAGCACACAACAACACACTTAGTAGCAGCACACAACACCACGTAGTAGCAGCACATAATAACACACACCAATGAAGGCTAGACAATAAATGTTAACTCTGCTACTGTCTTATCCTCCACTTCTACTATTGCATTATCCTCCACTTCTGTTACTACCTTCTCCTGCTCCGGACTGAAAGACTTTACTACTGCTCTCGACTCAAAGGCTCTGCTATTGTTGCCGATTATTAGGAAGCTGCTACTGTTACTGCTGATGCTACTACTTACTAAAACGTACTGTTACTGTCTGCTACTGCTAACCCACTACTGGAAAAAAAACACTTCAGAGACGGAATAGTTTCGTCTCCTAAGTAACAGATTTCGTCTTCTAAGCACTTAATCCGTTGCCTATGTGCTGTGAGGTAGGTATCGAGGCGACAAACAAATTGTTTCCGTCAACTGAGAAGAACTTAGGCAACGGAATAAGTTTCGTCTCCTAAGTTTTTAGGCGACGGAATCATTTTTGTCTCCTAAGTTCTTAGGCAACGGAATTTATTTATATTATTTTATAATTCTTTTTTTTCCTTTTCTTTTATTTTTATTTTTCTTGTTCATTTATATTTTCTTTTCCTTTTCTTTTTCCTTTCTATTTTTATTTTTCTTTTTACCGTGTTCAATTTCAATCCCCAAAGCCCCACCTCACCCCCGCACCACCCACCACCAGATTCGTCACCAACCACCACCGTCATCCTCACAATCTGCAAGTCATCCGGCCTCCTCAACATCATCCAACCCATCATTCAAGCTATGGCTGCTATACTAATCTGATCGTCCTAGAATATCACACATTCTTTCATTACAGTAACACCAAGCCACAACATTAACTAGCAAGATATCGAAAAACTCACCAGAAAGATTGCCCATTCTTATTAGCAATAGTTAAAAGAACATGCCTATGCGCCTAGTTCAAGATTATGATGGTTCTCCTATTGAATGCTTACCATAACAAAAGAAGTATCCACCCAGTCAGCTTGCAACTCCTCCAACATACCCCTGCCTTGTGTATCGTCTGCAACCAATCATTTCCCAATGCTCAAAACATGTCCTCAAATTCCAAAACCATCACAGCAAGAAACATATAAAAAATGCAGTAACCTTGGAAATCACCCTGTGACTCAAGCCCAAACGAGCCACACAAGTCAAAGCGTTACTCGCATTTCCACCTCCTTGAACCTAAATCAAATCATGCATCAACAAACAAGGACCATTATAATCGGTACAAAGCCAAGTCAACGCAAGTGGAAAAAAGTCAGCGGTTGGTTGGAGACATCGAGGCAGCGGCATCCAAGGCTCTGGAAATGGATTCAGCGTCGACGTGGTGGAGGGGATCGAGTGTCCTTCCTGCTTGGGCTGAACGCTTTGCCGACGCGGTGGAGGGTCTGGTGGGTAGAGAGCGAAGGAGAGGGAGAGGAGGAGAGTGAGGGTGGCTGTGGGAGATTAGTTCTTATTCGATCTAAGAGGAGGTTGTTGTTGCCTGTCGCTGCCCAAGCTTGCCTGAAATCGGCGAACTCCGCCGTGCTACCTCGGCTTCGATCTCTTTCAGGAGTGGATAAAATAGGAGAGTGAGGGTGGAGTTTAAGTTAAAAAGAAAATAAAATTTTTGGTTTGAGTTTTTCTAAAATGTTTTGGCGGTAACGTTGCCGCTAAAAATTTCGATAGTTAGGCGACGAAAAAACTTTTCGTCGCTTAAGTGATTAATATATTTTTTTTAAAATAATAATTCCGTCACCTAAGTGAATTTTTCCGTCATCTAAGAGATTCTTAGACCACGGAATACATTTATGTCGTCTAAGTGAATAAATTTTATTTGAAGAAAAATAATAATTCTGTCGCCTAAGTAAATTTTTCCGTCGTCTAAGATATTCTTAGACTACGGAATACAGTTCCGTCGCCTAAGTGAATAAATTTTTTTTTAATTTTTTTTATAAAAATGATTTCGTCTCCTAAATATATTTTTCGTCTCCTAAGTATAACTTAGAAGACGGAATATTGTTCTGTCGCCTAAGTGAATACATTTTTTTATTTTTTATTTTTATAAAAATGATTTCGTCTGCTAAGTACATTTTCCGTCTACTTAGGAGACAGAATTAAAACAATTTCGTCTCCTAAGAGCTTTTTTCCAATAGTGACCACAGAGCTGCTACTGCCGATTGAGATCCAAATCTACTTTCCTCCCTTACCTTTCTTAGTCTACTTCAACAGCCGATTAACACCACCAAAGCACCTCCAGTAGCAATAACTTCATTCCTCCACGCATTAATTAACCATACAACCATAACACCCAAATGAATTCAATTATAATTTCCATCAACAATTATAAAACCAAACTGAAAATGAACATCCACATGTAGATCTATCCCTGCAATCATCGACATCCACAACCTCCAAAACATCATCATAACTAAGATCAACAAGCACGCCTCTATCACTCAAGGCTCGATCAAGCATGGATAACTCGAAGCATTCGAGGGTGACAATCCATGGCCTTTGAAGTGGTTGATCTCCTTGATAAAATGTGATCCGCCGCACCAGATCAATAAAGCATCAACGACATCGTTGACGAGTTGAAAAAGATTTGATTTACGGTGGTCGTCGCCTGCGGCAACTCCGTCAAAGGCATATGGATGAAGAGAGTGGAGAAGAGGCAAGCCATTGATTTTGATTCTGAGTTTTCGAATCAAAACCATAGCTTAGAATCAGAGAGAGAGTGAGTGAATCATATTGGGAGGAAGAGAGAAGGAAATGTGTGGCATGTCACGTAATTTTGTTGAAAAACTAAGCGTTTTGGTAATTTTTCATTTGAAATCTAGGTCATCTTTGTTCCTATCTGTTATTGGGCTCGGGCTTATATTCTTATTTGTTTAAATCTTTTAAAATGTGGGTTTTTTGTTTGAGAAAATATCATCTCACTACCATAAACAGTTGCAAAATACAGAAAACCCATATTCTAAAAGATTTATACAAATAAGGATAGAAGCCCAAACCCAAATCAATACAACATCAAGTCTAATCCAAATTCTAAATGCATAATGACCATAATACTCAGAATTTCGACAAAATTACAGACAATGCCACACACACACACACACACACACACACTCTCTCTCTCTCTCCTCCCCGACCCCAAAACACATAGTTTCGGTCTCCAAACCATGGTGGTGGAGAAGTGTCCGCTGCAGAGCAGCAGCAATGCCAACACGGCGGCAGTGATGGACAGAAAGACGATCAAAGAAATGTACCAGAAGAAAAGCCAGCTAGAGCACATCTTGCTCCGACCCTATATCTACATCGGATCCATCGAGAAGCACACCCAGACGCTTTGGGTCTTCTACTTCACTTTCCCCAGGCAATCTACATACTTCTTTTCCTGTTCTCTAAATTCGAAATCCAATTTTTGTTTAAGTGATCGGAATGAGCTAGAATTTAAGCTAGTTTCTTCATCACTCTATGCCTCAATTGGTATACGCACGTGTTTCAATTTTTGATATTGATTGTAAATTTGGATTGATTTCTTCAATTTCTACATGTTTAGGGCTGTTTTTAACTGTCAGTGTAGAATTGACTGCCTCCATTTTTGGTTTCACTCGTCATTAACTTGATTAGCTTCTCAATCTGCGTTTTTTTGTTTTCTATTTTTATATCATGATTCAGTTTAAGTTTCGAGCTTTCGATTGCTGTTTATGTAAAGGTGGATGAATTACGATTTGCTTAGAATCTCGAATTTGTTTCAGCTGTGTTGTAGACTAGATTTTAGGTCATTCTCTGGTTAAATTTTTGCAATTGGAATGATTAAATGGAGTTGATTGTGCAGGAATAGGATTAGAATCCAAGGAGCTGGTGGAAGAGAGTGGCCATAGCTGCTTCAGAGGAGAATAATGCATTAGTATCTGTTTCTGCTAGAACCCGTAGGCTCCGCAGAAGTACAGTGGAGCATGAATGTGAACAAGGACAAGATTTATAGTGGTTCACCGTGCCATCGGAGGGCACGGCTACGTCCACTTAAGATTCTACTATCATGGCCAATAGGCCTTTGGTGTTACAATAGTTTTCATCCCGCGCGGGATACAAGAGGAACCATCCCGCGGGGTGGAGTACAGTTTTCCAGATCCCTATATCTAGAGGGGAAGCCTTCCTTTTATAGACAAGGAAGGTTTCCTCTTACATTATGTTTTCGATGTGGGACACTGTACATATTTATACTCTCATGGTGCCTTCTTGTGGAGCTTAGAGAAACACCTTCCTGATGTTGCATTGACGATCTTTCACCATGGCGAGGTAGTCTGGACGTTGGTTTACAAGTTTCATGACTGGTCTATGGGCAGAGGAGGTAGTTTACTGAATACCGACAACAAGTCCCCCCAAGTTCCCGTTCAAGACATGTCTTGAGTGGGGACTTAATATACAAAATGTCCATAGACCAGTTATTTACATACGGGCACCCGGTCCAGTCCCCCCAAGTCCGTACTCAGGGCGTGTGTTGAACGGGTCTTGCTCTTCTTGATTTCTTCAAGGGTGAGCTGAGGAGTCCGCCTAGAAGATAAGAAATGCCCCTCCCGGTCCCCGGCCGCAAAACTTACTCGGCCGGGCGCGGATTGTTGTACCTTCACAATGAACAAATGATTGACACAATTATGGGGCGAGCCAAGTACGGATATGACATAATAATTATCGAAAAGCAAATTGGTTCATGCATTTTAGTTCATGTATGCTTCCCGGTGGTACTCGGGTATAAGAATCTCATGAAACGGTTGGTGTATTTCTTCCCGTTAGTTCTTATCCGGGAATCGAGATTCTCCTAAGCAGTTGTTGCATGCTTCCTCCCAGTGACACTTATCCGGGACTCACAAAGTTTGAATGGACAATAGTTATCATGACCATGTTATATAGTTCGTACGTGAAGCATGATTTGTACATTCATAAGAGGCAATTAAATGAATGACTTATCTGTGTAATTCGCTCAACTTGAAGTACTTTAACGCGGACTTATGTGGCGTCTGCCTCGCCCATGAAGGTTGACACGCGGGCGAGCTCAGGCCCCTCGCGCGAACTGAGCCATGTCCTCCAAAGTTTGGGTTCATGATGTGTTATCACGTCTTATTTTTGATGGACAAAGGTGGCGAACCTTGTGTGTTTCGGCTCGAGCGCGGGGTATTATCCCCGCGTGGGTTATCAGGCCACTATTCTCCGTGTGAAGGGAATGATACTGGCATGCCCAACTCCCACTCTACGGGAGCTGTACAAGGGACTTACAGTGTGCATGGCGTTTTGTTGTTTCGCGCATGCTTCCCGGTGGTTCTTGCTCGGGTATATGCACATGCGTGTTGGTTCGTGCATGTCTCCCGTTAGTTATTATCCGGGAATCGTTATTTTCGTAAGCAGTTGCTGCATGCTTCCTCCCGTTAGTTCTTATCCGGGAGTCAAAATTTTCCTAAGCAGTTGGTGCATGCTTCCTCCCGGTGACACTTATCCAGGACTTATAATTTTCCTGTCATCTTTTCTCACGCCTATCCGGGACTTACTACTATCGTAAAGACTTGGAACTCCCTATTCAATGTCCGGGAGGCAAAGTAAGATGCCAACATAAAGTACGTACATTTTCCTCCAACAAATTTCATGCGTTTTTATGTCTGCATCTCGGGTGAGTAAGATCATGCTGCGTGGTGTTGTATGTCTTGCCTTCCCCTCATGTATCTTTTTTTTTTTTTTTTTTTTTTAATACCGATGTAACCTTCCGGACTTCCGATGACTTCTAACTTTACCCTATACAGTCTTCCCCTTCTAGATTAGTGTGTGGAGCATCAAGCCTTCATCTTTATACCGGAGAGTTGTTTCCGGATTATTGGAGAATGTACTCTGACCAAGATGGGTTTCACTGTAGGATAGGACTAGTGGGGGATTAGAGGGTGAGGACCGGGGCCCGGTGAACCATGGAGAAGCATTCCTTCTCCAATGGCTGCAAATAGTTGACATATCTGAGGCTCTCTCAACAGTATCCATTACTACTGTATGTTGTTGTTGTGTGCTGCTACTACATGCTGTTGAATCACGCTGGTACTGTGTACAACTACTTTGTGTTGTTGTTGTGTGTTGCTACTGTGTGTTGTTGATTCATGCTGCTACTGTGTGCTGTTACGTTTTGTTATTGTGTGTTGCTACTGTGTGCTGTTATTCTGTGCTGCTACTGCTTGTTCCTGCTATGTGCTGTTGCTTGTTCTTGCTATGTGCTGCTACTGTGTGCTCTTTGTGTTGCTATTGTGTGTTGTTGTTGTGTGCTGCTACTACGTGTTGTTGATTCATATTGCTACTATTCATGATGTTGTTGTTGTGTGTTGTTACTGCATGTTGTTGATTCATGCTGCTATTGTGTGCTGCTACTATGTGCTGTTGTTGTGTGTTGCAACTTGTGTGTCGTGTTGCTACTGCGTGCTTTTCGTGTTGCTACTACGTATTATTGATTCATGTTGCTATTGTGTACAACTACATTGTGTTGTTGTTGTTACTGCATGTTGTTGATTCATGCTGCTGCTACGTGTTGTTGTTGTTGTGTGTTGCTACTGTGTTGTTGTTATGTTAACCTCTGCTACTACTTCTACTGGAATTTACTACTATTACTAATGGGATATTAACTCTTGCTACTACTTCTACTGGAATTAACTGCTACTACTACTGAGATGTTAACCTCTGCTACTACTTCTACTGAAATTAACTACTACTACACTAAATTATTGAAAATCTGCTACTGTATTCTATTTACTGGAAAATCTCAAAAGGAGAGACTTTTATCTTTTAAAAGTATATTTAATTAGTGTAGGGTTAATTTAGTAAATTAAATCATGACACATGACATGTAGTGAAAAGATTGTCCTTAATTGTTAAAAACTATCATTATTTGTTTAACAACACAAGTGGATTTATTTGTGTTTCAAATCATTTTGGAGAATGTATATGTGATTTGCTATTTCTGTTTTTTGCAACTGTTTGAGGGTAGTGAGATGTCATTTTTTATAGCTTTTATAGGTAGGAATTCTAGATAAATGACTAAAGTACCCTTATACTCTTAACACCCCCATCAACCACATGTTTGGTATAACAAGCATAATGCTTGCACAAACTTAGTACACAATGAAAAAACCAAACAATTACATAATGTAGACCAGTTACAAGATAACATCCCAAATAAAAAACCCAACATCCTTGTAAGCTGATTTAACTTGTTGGTTGTGGTAGAGCAATGAGTCAATAGAGTAGAATTAATAATGGCACCAGAGCAATAAGCAATTCAGAAGAATGATGATAATTCTAAAATTTTCTGAAACTTCATTTATATTATTGAAACACTGAAAAGGCTGAAAAATTGAAAATCTTAAACTGGATATTTGGAAGTCAAACTGCACATTGGAAATTTTCTCAATCATTCATATGCAAATTTTTAGCACAAATACCTCCGACAATCAATCACATAACCAGCAACCCAACAACATCATTAACAAAAGGTAAACATTATTGGCTCTGATACCATATGCTAGGAAACCATGGATTATTGAAAACTAAACACAAAATTGAAGGAAAACTGTAAAGAAAACGCAGAGAGGCTCTTAGGACTACATCTTGTATTTCTAATTGATCATCAATAATGTACATCTCATAGCTTGTATAGGTAGAGATTCTAGATAAATGATTAAAGTACCCTTATACTCTTAACATCCCCCTCAACCATATGCTTGCATTGGTAACAAACATAATGAAAGTACTTATACTCTTAATTAACACCACCCCCCCCCCCCCCCCCCAACCATATGCTTGATAATAAGCATAATGGTTGCACACATTTAGTACACAATAAAAAAACCAAACAGTTACATGATGTATACCAGTTACAAGGTAAGATCCCAATTAGCAGAGTAGAATCAATAATGGCAGCATGGCAGTAAGCAATTCACAAGAATGATGATAATTGTAAAATTTTTAAAAAATTCATTTATATGACTGAAACACTGAAAAAAAGGTGAAAATCCTAAACTTGATATTTGGAAGCCAAACTGCATACTGAATTTTCTCAATCATTCATTTGCAAATTTCTAGTACAAATACCTCTGACAATCAATCACATAACCAGCAGCCCAACAACATCATTAACATCAATAAACATTATTGGTTCTGATACCATGCTAGGAAACCATGGATTATTGAAAACTAAAGATAGAATTGAAGGAAAGTTGTAAAGAAAACGCAGAGAGGCTCTGAGGACGTATTACATCTTGTATTTATGATTGATCATCAACAATGTACATCTCATAGCTTTTATAGGTTGGGATTCTAGACAAATGACTAAAGTACCCTTATATTCTTAAGGGAAACGAAATTGATCTGAATGAGAGACTGAGAGAAATGAGAGCTGGAATGGAATTAGTATAAAGATATTCATTTCCATTGAGTTGTTTACTTATCATATGACATTGGAATATGAATGAAACTAATCACGATTGATTGTTGTTGTTTACTCCTCACGAGCCTCTTGGAATACGGGTTGTATCCTTCTCGTAAGTACTTGTCAAAATAGCCAAATCATTAAAGGATCTAAGTACTTATCAAAATTGCCAAATCTTTAAAGGATAGATCGACCTATAACTCTCCAATGACTAAGTCACATGGATAATGACTGGAGCAAAGCGAAAGGAAGGTATAGTTTTTGGAGTTACCTTGTTTGAAATGCTGTATCTGTTTTTATAAGCTTGAAGTTGGGAGTGTTTCCTTGTCCCTCAATGCGGGACTGCTGCCACATTTATTCAAGGCCTTTTCTCTTATTTTCCAATGTTTAATCTCCATCTCGGCAGAGTAGTCTGGTGACTAAGCAACCCCCAACCACCTATGGGGGGTGCCGACCACCCATGGAGGCGGTTTGGTGGCTCTGACAACTTAGGCGTTGGCCGATATCGAGCCTTTTTAGGCTCTCTAGTAAACAAAGATTGAGACTTAAAATTCTAAAATCCTCTTCTATTTTTATACCAAACCATCATATTGAGTCTTATGTAGGCCTGACAATTTAGCCCATAATTCGTTAATCGTCTATTGGAAAATTTTAAGAATTAAAATCACTTATAATCATAATTTTGAATTGATTTTCTGTTTGGTAAAATCTTAAAACGTGGTTATCTAAAATTTTTTAGTTTAAATAATCATAATTTTAAAAAATTAATAAGAGGTTGCTTATTTAAAACTGAATTTATTAAAAATTAAGTTTTTAAACTATAATATTAAACTAAGCGTACATAATGGGTTAATATTCTGCTAACCCGTAAACAACTCGTTAATTAACGGGTGGAAACAAACGGATTGCTTAATGGAACCCATATAACCCGGTAAGAAATAAAAGAAGAGAAAAAAAGAAAAAAAGAAAGAAAAGAAAACCTCTACGGAACCCTACTGGACTCTCTCATTCTCACTCAACCAAGAACGCCGACTCAGTTGGCTACAAAAAATCGTCGGCGAGATCGGCTCCGGCGTCATCGCTATCGTTTCTTTATCGTCTGTTCTCATCGTTCTAAGGTAAGCTTCCAATTTAGTTCCATCACTCCTCCCCTAAACTCAGCAACTCAGCTATAAGCTTATACCTTTTTTTTTTTTTCGTTTCTGATTTCCGATGACTTTGTGGAGTTGTATATGTGATAGTTGTAATGGGTTTTGCATTGGATTTTTTTTTATTGAGTTCTTGTATTGGGTTTAGTCACTTAAATCTGTTTTTCTATTGGATTCATACTTGATGGCATTAGTTTGTTAAGTTGTTTCGAATGTTCGTTAGGTTTTTTATTCTGTACAATGGCTTAAATGGATTTCAGTTGCTCCAAAATGCCATATGTGGATTTCAATTGAATTTCGAACTTGTTGATGGTTATAGAGGAAATCAGAACAGTGGTTTTATTTTTGAAGAAACATGGAGTTTGATAATTTGGATCACTGGAACCATTCAAGGCCTTGACTTGAGAGTTTTATTTTTGTTCATTAGCTTTTTCAGTAATATCAAATTGCTTTGATATTGTTACCTTCAATTGTAAGATGAATCAAACTGTCACACTGGTGTGTGACTTGAGGCTAAAGTTTCTGTAATTTAGTGGTATTTTTTACACTCATACTCGACTGAACCAACGGTTTTTATCTCATCATTGAATAGTTTCGGAATATAGATACTTCTGGAGGAATGAGAAAATGCGGTTTAGCTTTATGTTGTTTTCATATCAACTATATTGGCAATTGATGTTTAAGGTTTACAACGTTGTATACTCACTTGGTAAGAGGTGTACTGTACTTGATATCTGCCGAGATTGATTGATGTTTTATGGAGAGTGCTAATACTATTAGTATATGCTTTTTGGAGTATTCTTGAAGAAAGTATTGGCTGTAGCTTCAATTTAGATGAGTTTCAGAAAGTTTGTTTTCATAATCTTAGGCACACAATTAAGTCAAGATCATTGTTTGGTTGGGTGGAACTTGATCAGGCAAGGTTTTAAGAAGTGAAGTTGGGCTATGTAGTAACATAGGTTTTAATTGTTTCATTAGCATGTTGCTTTAGTCTGTATTTTTTTTGTTTGAATTGGTAAGGTATCTGGTATGTTTACTTACAGGAATGTACAATAGTAGTTATAGAGTTCTGGCACCATTAATTGATTGAAGTGTTTTGAATAATGGGTATTGAACTATTGATCAGAATCATCTGATAGTCTAGGATACAAAGTAGTATTGCTTAGTTCAGTGTGATCAATGCACATTCTTATTGGGTATAGATTTGGATAGAGTTAATCATGTTGGATCTTTATGTTTGTGGTCCATTACCTGTAAGACTCTTACCGGTTACCGGGGGTTAATAGGCTTCTTCTGTGAGGTATAAACTACTACCCAGGTCCAGCGCAAAACTAATAAATGGTTTCAATTTTTTCACCATAAACGTTGTTAACCTCCAGACCGCTTCCCTCTTTAGGGTTTCATCACAACCGTCCTCCCATTCAATTTCACAGCTTCTTCCTCTGTAGAACCAATCCCTGACTTCATCTTGCTGAAGTTAGTACAACGATTATTAACTTCCTGTTTATATTTTCTCCACTCGTGCTTATAAGAACACAATTGAATGATAGGATTGCTGTTTTCTCATATAATTTTTGAATTGAATATACTCTGAGACTGTAAAATTGAATTCTGAGCTCGGATGATTAAGCTGTTGTTTTATTTGTCAAGATTATCCACTAATTTGAATCGCTTGGAACTTTCTTGAATCTTGTTTCTGGTTTTTCTTTCAGTAATTTCCTGTTTATATTTTTTTTAAGAGATGCTCAATTGTGCTCTAGTGTAGCCTAGCTCATATATGTGTTGTTGTTCTTATTGAGTATGAGGCTATGAATTAAAAGTGAGTTTCTTTCGCCTCAACTTGTTCTCGAATTGGTAGGGTTGTGCTGGTGAATTTTGCTATGTGGTGGAGTCATGGAGTCTAATACATTTTTATAGTTCTAATGTTGAAAATGTTTCAAACCAGCTAGTTTTGTTTCGTTGCAGCTGAGTGTGTTCCTCACATGAAAAATTGTTAGGTGGTGATATAGGATTTTTGTTTTCATTTATTGTCATTTGTTTGCTTCACAACTTCAGATTCTTAAGAATATAGGAACATGTGTTATATATGTGTTAGGTCGATTATTTGTGTTGGTCAAACTTTTGACGTCATCTGACACTTGCAATTATCTTGTTGTTAACCATTATGCAGATGGGGAAAAAGATGAAGAATAAAACAGACAGGGAGGCGATTGTTTCTAATCCGGTTATTGATATGAAGTCTATTATTCATCAGCATTCTCAATTCATGGACAAGCTAGTTGAGCTCATCCCTGCTAGGTTCTATTTACCGAATGATGAGGATGATAAGCCATGGTTTCAAGGCCTAAGCAAGCCTGCAAAGGCTTCAGCTAAGAAGGAAACAAAGAAAAACATTAAGCAAGCTCGCAGGGATCGGTTGGATCCAGAGAAGTCTTCTACAACAACCCTTGATTTGCTAAAGCAAAGTTTGGAAAAGGAGAAGTCGAATGAGGATGATAGTGATAGTGGTGAAATGGAGACTAAACCTGTGGTGCCTGGTCTGGAAGGTGATGACAGGTCAGTGACATATGAGGAACTGCAGCAACGGCTTCGTCGTAAAATTGAACAGTTTCAGTCTGGTCGCAATTGTGGAGTTTCAGAGAGAGCAAGGAAGAGAATTGAAAGGAAGGAGAGATATGAGAAAGGGGCTGATGACAGGAAACGGAAGAGAGAAACTGCATCTGATGAAAAGAAACCTATTGGTACTGATTCAGTGAACAAGAATGTTGAACAAGAGGTTGCAGAGGCTTCTAAAGGGCTCACATTCAATCGTGTCAAACTTGGGGATGATGATGACGTTGGAAAGAAGAGAAGACTGTCAAAGGCGAAGGAGCTTGTGAGGGCCAAACAGTTGGAAGAAATGAAGAAAGATCCAGAGAAAGGCAAGTCTCTGTTGTGGAAAACAGCAACCAGTAGAGCTGCTGGGGTCAAGGTTCATGATGATCCAAAGTTGCTGAAACAAAGCATTAAAAAGGACCAAAAGAAGCATCAGAAGAATGCTGAGAAATGGAAGGAAAGGGTTGAAACCACACACAAGTTGAAACAAGACAAACAGAAGAAGAGATCTGATAATATATCAGCAAAACTTGATGAGAAGAAAAAGCGCAAAATCGCAAAGAGAGAGAAGAAACTAATGCGGCCAGGATTTGAAGGTCGCAAAGAAGGTTATGTCAATGGGGGTGCATAAACTCTCATTACTGATTGGTAAGCTTCTATCACGGCATTTTTGTATGGTTACTAATAGAAGAACTAGTATAAGCAGGATATGAAAGGTCAGGGGAGGTTAAGTAGAGGAGTTGTGTTCTTCTAGGGCTCCTCCTGGATTTTCATCTCCCCTTTTTATTATTTGTAATTCCGACTATTTACATTCTGAAATGAGTACGAATCCTTTTCTTTTTTCTCCTTTTTTTTGTTTGTAAGTACTAAGTAGAGCACAGATCAGTTCAAATGCGGCGTATCAATTTCTTTTGCCAGCGTTTGTTGCTGATACCTGATGCCATCAAATTGGGCTTATAACACTTGTTGCTGATACCTGATTCCCTTTGTGTTAAGTAGTCACTTAATGCTACCTAGTCCTGCTTCCTTACAGAAGATCCTTGAATCTGCCACAACCAGAAAAATAAAGGGAGGTTTACAGAAAGCAACACGCAACTGAATATCCCACGACAATAAATTCAAGGGGAAAACCTCCGAATATTAACTTGGGCTATTTCTTACGCGATCTGATTGCTCATTTTCATAATGAATGTCATGTTAATTCCAGGATCTGCTTCATTTTTCATAATGTAACACATCTCTGATCATTACAGGGGAAAAGACTGAAGTTGAAAATGTCGCTTTTGGCTTTTCCATTGTAATGGAAGAAAGTTCATATTCGTAATGAATGTCATGTTTTCAGGATCTGGTTGTTCATTTTTCATAATGTAACACATCTCTGATCAATTCCTGGGAAAAGACTGAAGTTTAGAATGTAGCTTTTGCCTCTTCCATTGCAATGGAAGAAAGTTATAGAAGGCCTCTACCATTGCAATGGAAGGAAGTTATGGAAGAAAGTTCAAAACGTCGCTTCCAGCTCTTCCATTGCAATAGGTGAAAGTTAGCAGAAAGATATACACGGTTAGGAACTTAGGATATGCCTACAGCACTCGAAGTAATAGAACTGGTTCATCAACTGCTTGTAGTCTTTGCATGTAACATTTCATGAAAGAAAAAGAATCTGATAAGATGCTACCATGCATTTGATTGAAATGAAGAACATACATTGTACACCTGATGTACACATACTGCTGAAAACAAATTCTCACACATGTAGTACAAACATGCCCAACGCAAGCCTCCCTGGGTTACAAACTACACTAATATACACCACAGAGTAAAACTTGAAATTCCACATCAAATGTTGAAATACAACCCCCTCCCTGAAAAGAAAGGGAGACGATAAAAGATAGTTGTTCCCACCTAATGTGGGACTGAGACCCTTCTAAAATGACATTCTTAGACCACCCTAGAAGCAGGGACTGCAGTTCCGCCCTTGTGGATTGGATCGACACCGCCGGCAGCTGTAGGGTAGTCGGTGTCACGGTAACCGGGACCATACTTGCTGCTGAAGATACCAGCATGGATTAGCAAGAGATACAAAAGCTGGGTGAATGTCAAGATTATTATGAAAGCCTCCAAAACCCTCAGCCTCCATCCCCTGTATCCTCCAACATTGATTTGCTTGCATGCGAGTCTGTTTGAATCAAAACAGCACAAACCATCTGAATAAGTTCACAGTTCGAAAACTGAGGAAGTGTTATATGTGAACTTGATTTGGTTGAAGGCTAGCTTATTTTACCCAAAGGCAAGTGCAGTGAGAGCCCAAGCCACAATTGATGAAGATCCTGCTGCAGCTAGACTGTCACTCCTCCAGGCTCTGAGATGGCCTGCTCCAGCCAACTTCGACGCTACTCCCATCACACCAGCCATTATGGAGAAGATCAGGAAGAACATTGTTGCACCATTTCCTCCAAAACCTATTCAATATTTCGCTGTCAGCATTTGGCTTCGACAAAACATAAATAGGAAAACCTTGAAGTGAAAATGAGAAAATATATACTCACTTGGGTGGTTGGTCTGGCCATTGATGAACCTGTTAAGGCACCAACTAGCAAAACCTACTACGATCAAGTACATGATCAAATTGAGAAACAGCAAAGGAGCTGCTATGTTTCTTCCCACCGTCGCCATATCTTTCTTCCTTTCACAAGTTGACAACCAATCGAAACAGCTGAACACTTCTTTTCTTTTCTTACAAATGCTTTAACAACAAAGACGATGACTCTGTGTTTGAGCTTGGATGATGATCTTCTGGTGAGAGCTAGGAGGTTGGATGAGGATCTATATAGAAAAGCAAGGCAGCTGAGGTGAAAGTGAATGGTGTTAGCTGAAAGATACGTGTTAAGCAGGAGAGTTTTGCATGTGGATCATTGGTTACAGGTGGTAGGACACTTGGCATAGCTTGGTGCTTCTACTTCCCGGCCATGAAACCCTCTCTGTCTTTGGATACTCTTCTCCCACTCTTGGAGTTCAAACTTTTAAAACAAACGGTGCATTATCCACAACCAGATACATAGAAGCTCTAACACGCTAGTCACCTACACTGAATAGGTTTGTCCAACGCAAACTCATTGACGGTGGATATCAAATGTAGCCAAAATGAATTGGATTAGGATCATTATGGGTGCTTTAAGTTCTCTACTTCTGGTATGTTCTAATCTGTGTACAAAGATTCTAGAACGATCTGCTGCTACTGAATGAGGCATGCTTGTGACATTTAATAACAATATGGCTAAAGAACAACTTTAATTCTGGAGCAACTACACTAAGTCTCGGATATGCAGTATACAAAGAGCTTTTTTAGGGGAGTAAGTGGTCCGGATGTTTAAATAGTCTAACAGACATGTCGTAAGTTCAAAACTAACATATCTAAGAACAGTGTGTTAAGACTTGAGAGATTTTAATAACAAAAAAAAAAAAAAAATTTGAAGTGGAAAAATTTAGGAGCTTCTCAATCTACTGTATACTCAAATATTGAAGGAGGTGTATTGTACATTGAAGGAGGTATCTTGTATTTGGATTTATAGTACGACTTGTTTAAAAAGTTCATAGACTTCTACTATTTTCTTAAAGCCATTGAATTTTCAAAGGGTTTGCCTGATGTGGTTGCCGGTGCCTATCCAAGAACATGTTTCCTTGCAGTCCGGTATGCATTTTTTTACAGTGAACACTCCTCTTCTTCCATAGCTCCAAATAAGAGTATCTTGCATTGGATTCCGAGGCAGATGAATGCTCAAAATATGTTCAGCAACATTAGGACTAGAGTTTATACAGTGGCATGACACCATGTGTGATTATGATGGTCAATAAGATCATTCACTCAGTCACTCTTTCAAAGCTAGCTAGTGTGATAATCATCCACCCTTGCTTTGCTGACATTGCCAAGTCGTAGGCATATTCTTGAATCCCATGCTTTGTTAAACACAAGTTCTCCCAACTTCTCCAATGAAAGAGAAGTTTTCAGGTAACTTGAGCAAGGTACTATACTGCGCTGCAGCATTTACTCCTTGGGTAAAGCAGGTCTTGTTGAAAGTAAACTGGATGGTGGATTGTGGTGAAACTTTCATGCTTTAGGATAATTTGTTTAACTTGTCGTCTTGCTCATTTGGGTTACTTTCATGCTTAGATGCATCTTTTCTTTGCTCCTTCAGTATGTATAATCAGATAGTTCTTTGTTATCAAATCAGAGTTTTGATATACACATGTACAACAGGATTTCCAGACAACTTGGTGTTCAAATTCAAGTATACAGTCAACAATAACAAGAGAGAGCTCAAGCTTGAGACGTGAGTGTTCCATTTTTCTCCAGGTCACGTAGTCTTGCTCGTTCCATCTTCCGTTTACGCCACTCTTCCAAGGCTGCAGAACATAATACAAATTGGTCAATCTAGTTCATTACAATAAATAAATTCGGAAGGACTACCAAAAAACATTTACTCGAATCATGAGGACAAGGTAATTTTAAAAAACTGTCGTATCCATTTCACATACAGACGACAGAAATTCATACAAGAATCAATGAAAACTAAATCCAGCATCAAAAGCAAGCACAATATGAATGAATAGCGTTTTGTGAGTTCCCCCGGTAGCAAATTCTAAATCAAGAAGGAACATTTTATCTGCACTAAGGTAACATACATGATACTTCTGGACAAATACGGGATGTCACACATGGTCTGACACATTTAAGGTCAAAATGCATTGAGACTGGTTACAATATCATCAATTGTTCTTAGTTCTTCATAGACTTGTATATGCAAAATGCACATCAGAGAAATGCAATCATGTATAGGATTTTCAACTCTAAATAGACACAGATTTTCAACTCTACAACCTAGAGTCCTAGAGAGACATGGTATGATTGTAATACAAGACAGGCATGGAGAAAACCTGTATCCGCAACTAAAACCATGAGCTGGAAACAGAAATGCCTGATAGTCCAGTACTAGAGTTTAGCTTAGGAACAATTACTAAGTGATCCTAAAAAAGGATCAATAGCTGCTTGACAAATAAAAGCAATTATGTATGGTAGAGAAAGACATGTTAACCTTTCAATCTGTTAGCATCGTTAGCTGAATGCAGATCCTTCAATCTTTTTGAGAGGTCAACTGCAACTGTTTGCCTTGTCTCTTTCTCTTGGACTGTTTCTGGTTCTCCAGATGCTTCTCGTTGGATTTCCCTCACCTGACAAGAGAAAAAATTTTGATAAGGAAAAATATCTGTTATGTAAAACAGTTTAACAAAACCTCAGCTCAGTGGAAATCAAAAATATTTCAGACAAACAGCCAGATGCAGGTTTGGAGAGACGGTATTCTAATCTATAATTAAAAAGCCCATGTAGGAAACAATTCAACTCAGGTTTTGCAGGGGCACTAACACTTCATTTATGTTAAACAAGCAGTAGCAGAAACATTTAACTAGAGTTGTAATTACTGTAGTCCAATAATAACATCCATTCTTACCCTTTTTATTAGTTCCAAAGGTTGCATAGCAAGACGGATCTCTTCAGATTCTCTAACATACCTGAGTGTGGCTGCAGTTGGAATATGAATTATGACATCAGATTGTTCAATGTACATAAAGAGATTTTTATAAACAGTACATATGAAATGCAAATAAAGTCAAGAATATCATTATAAATCATGAATTTTTTTGTCTGCAGAGCAGCAGCCTTTTACAGTTTCAAAGTTTCTCCTAGAACTGCAACCGCTCAGGCAAAGAAATGTGTTAACAATCACCATATTGTACAACGGTTTCTTATAATTAGCTCATTGCTACCATCGACTTAGGTTCCAATTTTTGCACTTCACAAGTTCACAGTGAGAAGGTATCAGAATCTGGTCTAAAGGAATGAAACCTTCCCTCCTTTAAACACCGCAAACCATAACACATCCTAATTTTTCCCCCTCCCCCTCAAAAGGAATGAACCTTCAGCTCAAAACTAAGCATTTCGGTAAGCACAGTTCTTTCAAATTTCACTGTTCCAAAACTGGACCGTGGATTCTAGCCAACCTACATGTATGTTCTATTATCAGCTTGTAGGTAGATGGCCTCTCCTATGGAATAATCCAAAATTCATCATTAAACTTTTAAGTAAATGACACTTTAGTACTAATTTAAGCTTCTTTTTGCCCATTTAAACGTTTTTAAAAGAAATATGCCTACTTCAATATAAGGTGTGTGAAATGTGCCTTATTGGACAAAACTTTTCTAATGGACCTACTTTTAATGGTTTTTTCTGTCGAAAATACCCTCAACCCGTAGACTATATATACCAGACGAGATCTATTTTCAAATTTCTGTTTTGAAGAGAGAGAAAGTTTACGATCGGAGAGAGAGAGAGAGAGAGAGAGAGAGAGAGAGAGAGAGCGATCGGAGAGCCGTCGTTTCAGAGAGGACCGACGGCGTTGTTTCAGACGGCGATTTCGAGCCAATTTCCGTTGCGGTTTTCCGGCGGCAGCATAACCTCTCTTCCCGTAGCAGAATTACATAGTAAATGGAGCTAGATCGGGCTTTGGTTTGCTCTTCGGTTCCTACTCAGTTTGAATCTCTTCAATTCCTCTTTTCTTTATGTTTTTAGTTGAATTATAGGTCGCTTCTTGAATGCGCTTCGTTTGCATGTTGTTTCGAAAATTTCTGGATTTTTTGGACTTGTTACTGGGGGTAGTAATGTCTGTGATCTATGTCTTATTGTTGTTTTTAATGTTTTTGCTGTGCTTTTTTTTTTTTGTACTTCTAGCATATTACTTATGTTTTTCAATATGTTTTTATAGAAATTGACATTTACTGGGGGTAGTAATATTATGATCTGTGTGTTTTTTTTTTAATTGTGGTTAGTTGTTGTTTTCATTGCTTATTGTTTGTACTTCTAGCATATTACTTATGTTTTTCAATCTGTTTGTGTAGAAATTGACATTTACTGGGGGTAGTAATTTATGGACCTATGTGTTTTTGTTTTTTTTGCAGGAGCACTGTTGGTTCTTTGTGTGTTCAATTTGTTTGTTCTGGCAATGGCTTTATCCTTCTCCTCAATGAGCTCATGAATTATTCAGACCTTATTCAATCCATCCGAAAACGATTTAAGTTTTCGTCCAATGATTCTTTTCACCTTGAGTATTCATCACCTACTTGTTCTTCCGTCTATTTAGATAATGAATATGATTTTAAGATGCTCTTCTGCTGTGCAAAAATTTATCATATGGATAATGTAGTAGTGACAGTAGTCAAGGATGTCGGGAAAAGTTGTTCATCAACTAGTGTAGTGGTTGATGATTGTGCTGAGATGATAGATGAGAATGACTATCTAGGTGATGCTTTTTAGGATGGACCTCAGAAGTTTTTTTTGTCGGATGAATGGGGTTCATATTTGTCACATGCTGGGCAGAAGTTTGAGAGCATTGCAGACTTTAGAGATAAACTGAGGAAGTTTGCTATTCAAAGTGGTTTCCATTATGTGCTATCTAGGAATGATTCAATTTACGTTAATGCTGTTTGTGCAAATCGTGATGTTGACCACTGTGGCTGGGAAGTACTTGTATCTGTTGCTTCTATTAATCAGTACTTTTACATAACGCGGTTTAATAATGTTCATACATGCAGAGGTATGATAAGGAATCGTTCTCATCGGCAATTAGGGTCTAAAATTGTTAGGACCTGCATTGAGTCCACTGTCTGTCTGAATCTTGGTTTGAAGCCCCGTGAGATCATGAGAAATTTCAAGTCCATTTATGGTTATGAAATTAGTTATAAGGTTGCTTCAAGAGCACAAAAAAAGGTGTGTGGAAAAGATGTATGGCTTGGAATGTGATTCTTTTTCTATGTTAAGCTGGTTTAGGGAAGCTGTGTTGGAGACTAATCCGGGTTCTTCAGTTGTTCTTGAAGTTGATGAGAGTACCGAGAGGTTTAAAAAGGTTTTTGTAGCTTATGCCTGCTAAATTCAGGGTTTCAAGTTCAGCCTACCTGTTTTATATGTTGATGGTGCCTTTGGAAAGAGCAAATACAAGGGGCAGATTCTTGCTGCAACTGGAAGAAATGGAAACAAAGGTACCTCCTGTTATTTTACTACCCCTAGTAATTGTTAGTAATTTTTTCATGTTTTTAGTTGTACATGTTATGTTTTTGGAGCGGAACGCTCCCGTTAGCGGTGCAGCGGCACGCTGCTTTTTATGTTTCTTCTCTTTTGTTAGCCTTTCGTTTTGGAGCTGAACGCTAGCTCTAATAATTTTGAAAATCTTCATGCTTCTGATATTTTTTTTTTGTTAGTCTTTAGTTTTGGAAAGGAACGCTCCCATTAACTGTGCAGAAGCACGTTTTAATGTGTATTACGGCCTTTGGGGATATTGTTTTGCAAGTTTACTACACCTAGTAGAAGATTACTAGGGTAGTAATCTCTATTTTAAACGATACTGCCCCCAGTAAACTTTATTATTTCGCATCTAAGTTGATATTTCACTGTTTTAATGTGTATAATAGCCTTTGGAGATACTGTTTTGCAGGTTTACTACCCCCAGTAGAAGCTTACTGGGCGTAGTCAATTGTATTTTTTTGCCTCTATATATTTTACTACCCCCCAGTAATTTTTGAAATCTTCATTCTTCTAATTCGAATATGTTTTCTTATAGTTTTATGGTTTGTTAGACTTTCATTTTGGAGCGGAACGCTCCCGTTAGCGGTGCAACGACACGCTGCTGTTTATTTTACTGCCCCTAGTAATTGTTTGTTTGTTTTTTTATTATGCAGGTTTCTTCCCTTTAGCCTTGTGTTTTTGTGATTCAGAGACTGAAGAAAACTGGTTGTTTTTCTTCAAGAACTTGAAGGCTTTGTTGGAACCGCAAGGAAGGATTATCACATTCATTAGTGATCGTGGTGTTGGTTTGTTGAAGGCATTTGATCTCATTTTTCCTGGTAATCCTCATCTTTACTGTTATCATCATTTGCGATACAACCTTAGTCGAAAGTATAAGAACAAAGGAGGGGAAATTGTTGTTGCTGATGTGTTACAAAAATTCTTTAAAGTGGCTTATGCATCGACTGAGAAGTCTTTCTACTTTCATTTAAAAAATTTGAGAGATGAGGGTGGTGCTGCTACTATTGATGAATTCATAAGGGAGATTCCATTGGAACATTGGTGCCGTGCTTTTTTTAAAGGTTGTCGGTATGGGATTATGGCAAATGGTATTGCTGAATCCTTTAATAACTGGATTGTTGTTGAGCGTTCACTGCCCCCTTTCGCTATGTTAGATCAAACTAGAATGAAAGAAATGAAGATGATGTCAGAAAGGAGTGTTGAGTCGAAATCTTAGACTACCAAGCTTACTCCTAAAATGGAGAAGAGGCTGAAAGAGCAGCTTGATAGGTCTCGTGTGTTCAGGGTGATTGCTTCCCATGAAAATGTTAATGAGGTTAGGAATGATAAGTACTCCTATTCAGTGGACATCTCTACTCGTACTTGTTCATGTGTGAAGTGGCAGATTAATTGCTTCCCATGCGCTCATGCACTTGCTGCTATACAAGGTGCAAGACTTGATGTGTATGATTTCATTGATCCTTATTTTACTGCTGAATACTATAGGATGTGTTATAGCTTTCCTATTGCACCTCTGAGTAACGTGGATGCCTCTTGTTCTTCCACTGAGGACTTTATACTACCTCCTGTTACAAAGAGGCCGGCTGGGAGGCCTAAATCAAAGAGGATAGCATCTGCTGGTGAGAAGAAGCTGATTCGATGCGGTTGTTGTAATAAGATGGGCCATCATAAAAAGAAGAGCTGTACGAAACCTTTGAACATGTTGCTGTAGTTTCTTGTACATCCTTCTGGTTGTTAGTGGATGTTTGGAATTTGTTGTTTTTTGAACTATATTCAGATTTCTCTCTATTGTAAGGATTTTGATTGAAGATTTTTGTGATGTTCATTATTGTGGAATTCTCTTGACAATATTATTATGTTCATTTGTCCCAAGCATTAAAGTTCTAAGGGTCAATAACTTTACACAGGATCTTTTTATTTATTTATTTTTTTTTTCTGTTCTTCCCTCCCAAGTAATAAACTTTATTGGGGTTAGTAATGTTTCCAAGTCGTCAGATTTACTTGTTCTGCACCCTAACACATACTTTACTAGGGGTAGTAATGTTTCCAGAACCTCAGTTTTTGTTGTTCTGCACCCTAGAACATACTTTACTGGGGGTAGTAATGTTTCCAGAACCTCAATTTTTGTTGTTCTGCACACTAACACATACTTTACTAGGGGTAGTAATGTTTCCAGAATCTTAGTTTTTGTTGTTCTGCACCCTAGAACATTCTTTACTAGGGGTAGTAATGTTTCCAAGTCCTCAGATTTACTTGTTCTGCAGCCTAAGACATACTTTACTGGGGGTAGTAAAGTTTCCAGAACCTCAGTTTTTGTTGTTCTGCACCCTAACACATACTTTACTAGGAGTAGTAATGTTTTCAGAACCTCAGTTTTTGTTTTTCTGCACACTAACACATACTTTACTAAGGGTAGTAATGTTTCCAGAACCTCAGTTTTTGTTGTTCTGCACCCTAGAACATACTTTACTAGGGGTAGTAATGTTTCCAGAACCTCAGTTTTTGTTGTTCTGCACCTTAGAACATACTTTACTAGGGGTAGTAATGTTTCCAGAGTATCAGATTTTGTTGTTCTGCACCCAGTAATAAACTTTACTGGGGGTAGTAATGTTTCCAGAACCTCAGTTTTTGTTGTTCTGCACACGAACACATACTTTACTAGGGGTAGTAATGTTTCCAGAACCTCAGTTTTTGTTGTTCTGCACACTAACACATACTTTACTAGAGGTAGTAATGTTTCCAGAACCTCAGTTTTTGTTGTTCTGCACCCTAACACATACTTTACTAGGGCAGTAAAGTTTCTAGAGCATAAAAAAACACATTGCTGATGGTAGTAAACCATTACTTTACTAGGTATTAAATTCCCTTAAATTTACATGAAAGTTTCAAAATAGAACTTAAAATTGGATCTCAATCTTAGTTGTGATATCTGTTCACATAAATCATTTGTTTAATTTCGCAAACTCCTCTAACATCTTCTTCCTCATTTGGTTGCCGCCTTCTTGGTTTGGATCCAACCCAGCACACATTGCCTCCATATAATGTAGAACAAATGGACCACAATCAGACCTGCCATAAATCAAAGGGCTAACTATGTTAATAACTTATTTTGACTGAGAAAATAAATCTGAATATCAATGTACATTACTACCCCCTCATTTATGCTGTTCTACCCCCCTAACAAAAAACATTTACCACGGGTAGTAAACTCTCAAAGCATCTGGTTATGTAGTTATCAACCCTAACAAACAATGATACATGTACAAGAAGAATATTCATGTACTTACGATGATACATTTTGCTGGGGGCATGTGCAGTGTTCAGTCAGTTTGTATGGTTTATTATGAATGTTATTATCAATAATCCAACGTCTAGTCACCTTTTCATCGTCTGTCATTTTTACTATGTTGCTATTTTTTCTGCCTTGACTGTCCTCGGGTGCGTAATCAATCGCATAATCTTCCCTGTATTCATTCTGGTCAAGGTCTTGGCTCAAAGTAAACACAGTTGTATAGTGTATACGTTTGATGAACTCCTTGATGTGCTTCACCTGTATATTAAGCAACAAAACAATTTTTAAACATTAGTTAACCTTAACAATTGAATGCTTAACAATTTTTAATAAAAATGTTTTGATTGTTTACTCACCACTGCTTTTGCATTTTTGAAGTGAAAGTTGTCTTTTTCTTTGTATGGTGTTGGCAGCGAAGAATTCATGTGATAAAAGCGTTTGTTGATGTTGTCAATCAGCAGCAAAGTGTAGTGAAGGTTGGACCCATGATGTAACGGAATGAAGACCATCTGCTTTCCAAACAGGGTCCAAAGTGGGTTATAGAAGTTTTCCTCCATACTTTGTTCATAACCACTTTTGAAGTCTCCAGTTGTTCCTCCACTTAGCTTGTGCAATTCCAACATTGTTTCATGCTCTATCACATCCTTCTGCATTTAAAAAACAAATATGATAACCTTAGATCAACCAACAGATATAAATAACATTTTACAACCCATAGTAAACTTTACTGGGGTTAGTAATGTTCCAAAACATCAGATTTTGTTGTTCTGCAGCCTAAAACATACTTTACTAGGGGTAGTAATGTTTTCAGAACCTAAAACATACTTTACTAGGGGTAGTAAACTTTACTGGGGGTAGTAATGTTTCCAAGTCCTCAGATTTACTTGTTCTGCAGCCTAAGACATACTTTACTAGGGGTAGTAAAGTTTCCAGAACCTCAGTTTTTGTTGTTCTGCACCCTAACACATACTTTACTAGGGGTAGTAATGTTTCCAGAGTATCAGATTTTGTTGTTCTGCAGCCTAACACATACTTTACTAGAGGTAGTAATGTTTCCAGAACCTCAGTTTTTGTTGTTCTGCACCTAGTAATAAACTTTACTGGGGGTAGTAATGTTTCCAGAACCTCAGTTTTTGTTGTTCTGCACACGAACACATACTTTACTAGGGGTAGAAATGTTTCCAGAGTATCAGATTTTGTTGTTCTGCAGCCTAACACATACTTTACTAGGGGTAGTAATGTTTCCAGAACCTCAATTTTTGTTGTTCTGCACCCTAACATATACTTTACTAGAGGTAGTAATGTTTCCAGAGTATCAGATTTTGTTGTTCTGCAGCCTAACACATACTTTACTAGGGGTAGTAAAGTTTCCAGAACCTCAGTTTTTGTTGTTCTGCACCCTAGAACATACTTTACTAGGGGTAGTAATGTTTCCAGAACCTCAGTTTTTGTTGTTCTACACCCTAGAACATACTTTACTCGGGGTAGTAATGTTTCCAGAACCTCAGTTTTAGTTGTTCTGCACACTAACACATACTTTACTAGGGGTAATATGTTTTCAGAACCTCAGTTTTTGTTGTTCTGCATCCCAACACATACTTTACTAGGAGTAGTAAACTTTACTGGGGGTAGTAATGTTTCCAAGTCCTCAGATTTACTCGTTTTGCAGCCTAAGACATACTTTACTGGGGGCAGTAAAGTTTCCAGAACCTCAGTTTTTGTTGTTCTGCACCCTAACACATACTTTACTAGAGGTAGTAATGTTTTCAGAACCTCAGTTTTTGTTGTTCTACACCCTAGAACATACTTTACTAGGGGTAGTAAAATTTACATGAAAGTTTCCAGATGGTATCCTCACAGTCATTATAGAGATCAAATGAAAGAAAAATAAATATACATAGCAAAAACTTAAGTTTACTACCCCTAGTGCAAAACAATATCTTGATGAAAATATAAGTTTTATTGCCCCTAGTAAACTTACCACAACCTCCATGTTCATGAATCCAACAGGAAGTTTGGCAGCTTCTGCCCTTTCCTTCAACAACCTCATGTACACTTGCAGGCTCTGCGATCATAACATAAGTCAATATTATTAAATCTAAACTTCACTGAGTGGTGCTAATAAGGTGATATTATTTATTATTTTATTACTCACACTCGACAATATGTCTGAGTGTTCGATGATCCTTTTCAAGTCACTATTTGATAAACAGTGCCAGCCTTCAGGACATGTCCAGTACGCTTCACTGTAGAAAAACATTGAATTCATACTCCAATTAAAACAAATATATTTTTGTAATTTTGCATAAGCAAACTGTAAAGTTTTATATAATTGAAACTTACTCTTCCTTTTTGTTCGGGCGGGCTTCAAACCATTGTTTGTAGTGCATTTTCAAATCGTCGCCCAGTGAATCCCATGTACTGTTGTCACACTTCAAATTCTTGATTATAATTTTTTTGTAGACTTGAATGTCTTTTGGAGTGCCGTACTCCCAGTCAGGATCCTTTGTTTTCTTGGCGTTTCTAGGGTTCAGCTTCACATTTTTTTCTATCGACATCGATTCCATTGCTTTCCTCTTCTTGGAATAAGTATTCATCTCTTTATCCTCTGTTGTTGCAGAGATGACATTGTCATTTTCTGTTGCTGATTGTCGGATGGATGCAGCTTGGGACTCAACTATCTTATCTAAATTACAGATGTCATCATCTGTGAGCGGCAAGTCCTCATAGTCGATTACTGGAGATACGTGATTCAGTGGTTGTTCATCATGTATCACAGCCTTCACAAAATAAAATAACACATGTTATTCTTAGATTTTAAACAATAACAAAACGTTTACTACCCTAGTAATAGTTTTCCTGGGGTTTACTACCTTGCAACACAGTTTCCCTATTAAGTCTACTACCCCCTAGTAATTTTATATTCTCACCAAAGCTTCTGGTTGATCATCTGCAGATTGTGTTGTTTGTGCAGTTCCAACTTTGAACTTGACTATCAGGCTTCTAATCTGGTTTTCCTGATTTTTTAATTTAAAAAAATATTAGTTAACATAATAAAGAAAACAAAATAAAGTAAAAAATAGTCTTAGTTATGGTGTAAAGTATCATCTTACATTCCCTTTTGTTTGTTCATCTCCTTGGCAGCCATACTCTTCCCCACCGAATTGCCTTTTCTGCTCGGGAGGTCCATTTGCTGAGGATTTTGCTTTTTTAAGCTTTCTCTTCAGAGCCTTGTTGAGGCTGTCTTGCGCCCTTTTCTCCATCTCCAGTTGCTTTATTTTGTCATCGGCAAGCTGTAACTTGTGCACGTAATCATTGATTCTACTCTGGAGTTCTTCGTTTGCTTTGCCGAGTTCTTTTAGCTTCTCATTCAAATCTTCTGGGATCTCCTCCTCCAAGTCTGTCAGTAGTGTCTTAAAATTGTCACCCACTCTTTTATTTTCTTCCACTTCTTGCTGGCTTGATAAAGGAACCTGAGACCAAATACATACATATAAGGATGAAGTTTACTACCCCCTAGTAAACTACTTTTTTCACAATCAGGAAAAAAAAATGTGACTTACTACCCCCAATAAAATTTTACTGGGGATAGTAAACTATGCCAAACAGGTTTGCTACCGACAGTTAACTATGCCAACAGTCAACTATTGATTTAGAGATGATTATACAGTTTACTGCCCCTAGTAAACTTGATATCATACACTAATGTAATGAAAAGTGAAGTTTACTGCCCCTAGTGAACTATTACTAGGGGCAGTAAAGTATGCCAATGCACTTTTATTTCATTCATTTTTCAGACTTACCCATTCTTCAAAGCTCGGGGTGTCATGTTCGTCTGGGGTGCCATATTCCTCTGATCCGGAAGTGCTTTCTTCCTCATCCTTCCATGGACCTTGAGCAACCAGTTCCTGTTTTTTGCAAAAATAAGATTTGTTCAGTTTTTCAGAAACATCATCTAAGTACAATGCTGTATAATATTTGGAAATCCAAAAACCAATTTTTACCTCAAGCTTTTTCGGTCTCTTTAGATAGTCGCTTCCGTAGATGATGCCATTTGTGGACCATCTTACAAATCTTGGCATATCTGCTTGTTTCTTCTAGATCATTTCCTTGATTTTTGTACGCTCCAGGAAGCAGTACAGAGGCAGAACTACGCAACCATTTAGACCATTTGGCTTGCCCTTGACATGCTTTTTCACTCCTTCAAGGAAGGCTTCAATCACCTTTCTTGACCAGTTTATTTTGTTTATTGCTTCTAGGTCCTCACATGTCAGCACCACACTACTAGGACGGCCAACTTAAGAGACGAATCCATTTCGAAGCAAAAGATACAATATTCGTCGCATATATACCTATGCCACGAAAAGTCGGTCGCATAAGAGTCGTCGCATAAGTGGTGTCGCATAAGAATCTATGCGACGAAAAAAACGTATTCGTCGCTACACTCCATATAATGCGACGAATAAATCGTTGTCGCACAGAAAAGAAGCGACGACACTGGTATCCACTTATACGACGAATCTCGTCGCATGTGTGTTCCGACGAAAAAATTTTCGTTGTCCGTAATTCTGTACCGACGAAACATGGGTGCAATTGCCGACAAAAGGATGGTTCACTTATGCGACGAAAACATATATTTTCGTCGCATAAGTTTGTTCACTGAGGCTAGTTTTATTTGCTTTTTCCTTATCCTCCCTGTTTCACTATCATCATCATCATCATCATCTACAGAAACTATAAAAGTGCAAATTTAGCAAACAATAAATTTTCATATATACATAATTTGTTCATACAAAGTCTTTACTCTTTAGTAACACCTTGAATTGCAACTAAACAAAACCATTCATTCATCCTAGCTTAGCTAGCCTATCCTTCTCCAACTGAACAAAACCAACTGCACAAACCTTAAAGGCTTCTCCATCTAGCTAGCCTATCCTTCTCCAACTAAAGAAAACCAACTGCACAACAGCCTAACCTTAAATGCTTCTCCATCTAAACAAAACCAACTGCACAACAACCTAACCAAAGGCTTCTCCATCTAAATAAAACCAAAATAGTGAAGAACGCAGTGATGTACCTAGCTAGTTCCTCTCAGCTGCATCAACATTTTCTTCTAGAGGTTGTTGGGAAGGGACTGGTGGAGGACACCCAGTCTGCTGCGCCATAAAAGCCATCACTGCTGCTAGTTGCTGCTTCACCAATGTCATCTCTTCACTAACTTTTTGCGCAACCGCCTCAGCTTTTTCGGCCCTCTCCTCAGCAATATGTAATCTCTCCTCCACCTCATGAACTCGAGAACGTGGAGTGGAAGATGATAACTGTCGGACACCTGCTCTTCCAAGACCACGGATCTCTTTCCCGGCTCTTCTGCCGACTCCTGCTTCAAGCACCTTAAGATTCATTGACCACTCCAAAGGTGGGAGCTCAGCCTCCGGGATGTCAGGGTTTGCATTCTGCTGTGCAGTTTTCAATTCAGTTGCCTCTTTCTGCATTTCCTCCTGCAGATAAGAGATAAGAGATAAGCTTGTAATTAGATTTGGAATTTAAATTCATATTGCAGTTGCAAAACAATTAAGGGTAAGCAGTGAAGAAAAATAAGTTGTAGAATGATGGAACTGTTATGAATCTGCTACATATTGCAGGCATGTAAATGTACTAAATCAAGAATTGAACTTAGAGACAAGCAATGTTTTGCAGAACATAACAATAGTTATTGTGTTATGAAACTTAGCAAGACATACAACTTCATCTAAAAGGGAAGCAACTAGCTGATCTACTTAATCACATGCATAACAAAGTCACATTCACAATACGAAACACAAATGCCTCTACACCAACTGAAAATTATTTAATTGCACCAACTGAAAATTATTTGCACAATATATGTAAGCTATTTGCAGCAGATTTAATTAACTTACAAGATTTTTGGCAGCTTTAGGGTCGTTGACTGTGTCATACGTCTCTATGTAAGCTGGGATAACAGGAAATTCGTTACCCTTCTCTTTGTGGTGGACCACCCTGTAGATGATAGGTAGCCGCCCCGTGTGGTGCTCCGACTCCTTCTTACCACGGTTGGTCTTGTTAGCCGCCGATCGTGTCTGCCAATCACAAAGTATGTATTTCATATTAATGGCAGTTTCTCTTGGCCATTAACAATGCCATTAACAATAGATATTAGGAAATAAAGCAATTGAGCTAAGGAAAAATAATTATGCTATTGGATTAAAGTGAGCAATATAACCCCACATAACAAGCATAGTTGTGTTGTGGATTACAAGCTGATAAGTTGAGCAGTATCAATGCAAGCAATCAAAGCTAAAGCAGTCAGGTCGAGATAGCAATAGTAACATTTTATTAGTTAACAAAAAACTAGCAAATAATCAGATAAAGGGAATTTCTGGGCAGTTTTCAAATAATTCTTGGTCTAACAGAAAAATTATGTTCTTTTACAATGACATTAGCTATGGAAAAATTTCCAATAGCACAAGCTTGGAATATCGAACAACTTGCTTGTTGATAAGGAAGATGCATCAAATGGCACGAAGAAAATAACTAGAGAAGGTACCAACATATTGCATGCCAAAGTCATATTTCAGTAGTGGTGCAGCTGGAAGAAAAATCATTCTAAAAATATTGACTATATATTTTCCTATGCATCAAATGCCAATCCTATATATATTTTCCTTTAAAATGCATTTACTATTACTTTTACTCGAATTGTGACTCCATAGTAAATTGATACACATAATCTTTGATGCAACAAGATATTTGACAACCTCAGCTAATTGTATAGTAGAGTTTCAAAACTGAAACTTGGTAAAGGGAATGCTAATCTCAATTAAATTTACCTTGAAATCAGGCGACTCAAAATGCCAGCAAAGCCAGTCCCACTCATCTTGCCTGTGTATCAAATCAGGCGGAATTGTTTGTCTCCCATACTTCTTATAGTGCCTTGAAAAGTCCCACTTCCAATCTCGATATATGGTACCCGCCTTATCTTCAAGCCACGCCCACATCCGTTTATCCCCAAAGTCAATTTTAAAATACGGCTACAACACAAACAAAACAACTTCTCATTAGAGTACAAATTGAAATAATGAAGAAGCTAAACAGTCTGAAAAATAATGGGTATATTACAGCATTTTGCAGCTTATTCTTTCTTGTTTGTGATTCAAAGAGGAAATAATTGAGTTGAGCATACAATTCCTGATAACCCATATATGTGCACATACATTCAAATTATGATCCTTTTCTTTTCTGAGTTTGAAGGGTTCAGATTTGGGTTACTCTAATTGGTTACTCATTATATTGTGCTAGTCACCTCCACCAACTTCACTCAAACTTCATACAAAGATGCTGAATAATGTGAACAAAAGCAAACCATACTCAGCAAGTACAGAAACATTTGAGGAACTAATCAGCAGCTTCTGTAACCACCATGGATACAACAAAAGAAATCATGAGTACGGTTTAAACCTCAAGTGCATACACCTCACGGCGGAAAAATGGAAATCACTGAAGCGAAAATGAAATTACAGCAGATTGCTTTTCTTTTTCTGTTATTTATAATTTCTTTTTCTGATTGCCCCTCCTACCCTTCACCCAAAGCCAAGCTCCTTTCCCCATTCCATTCCTTTTTTAGAAAAATTGTCTGCGACATCATATTTCTATGACAATGATTAATCTTGCTTAACTTGAATTTTATATTTTATAGCATAAACAACTCATTCAATTAAAATCAAATGGAGGCAGCAATACAAAAAGAAGAGAATTCTTAAACTGGAGCAAAGATTGTTCTAACAGCTAGAACAATATAATTCCTGATAACCCTTCCTTAAATACCAAGCTAGTTCTACCAGCCGTAAGAGAATACTTTGACATGAGTAACCATAGGTTAATCACATAGGAGCGGCAGCTCACTTGTAAAACTAGTATTCTGCAAAAGCATATTACCTACAAAATGGGTAAATGTGCAATGCGAGGAGAGATAACATGAACTTCACAAATGTATTAATAAATAGAGTAAAAAAAAAAAAAAAAAGAGAGAATACAACCAAAGACATGAGAAAGTTTTGATTATATAGAGTAAAACCTATTTGTATTTCAAGTGTAAAAAATTACAGAAAAACAGCAACTAAAACTTGTTGATGTCAATGAGTGAATCGATCCTTAACTATTCTTTCCTTGCTAGCTATTTCATTATTATGAAACATAGGGATGAAATAAAAAGCAACTCACAAAAAAATACAGAAAAACAGCAACTCACAAAAAAAATTACAGAAAAACAGCAACTAAAAAAAAAAAAAGCTAGAAGGAAGAAGTGAAGAACCACTCTTCTTTCTCTTCATGAAAAACAATGGAAGAGTAGACCTTAATACTAATGCATACTATATTTATATGGCTAAATTGCTTCACAGCTGACCAGCTGCATTAATAAAATTTATGTCTAGTAACTACTAAGTGTATTGCTGGTTCTAATTTATCTTTGTAATACAAAATGAACCCGAAATGAATCAATTTAATTGAATGCCAATGCAGTGAATGCAGAATCAAGAACACAAGTGAGCTAAACAGGATATGTTTGCAGTTATGCAAACAGAAAATATCAGGAGCTATGCAAATCCTTGACAACTATACAAGCATACACAACATACACAACTTCAAAGGCCAACAGAAAAGACAACAGAATTCTTTCCTAAATCTTGACATAATAAACACTAGAAAATTGATGTTCATCCTATAACACAAACAACTCATTCATCCTATAACACATACAACTCATTCACCTATAACACATCATCATCATCACTACTAAACTGTAAATTGACATCAGTGTATTAGATTCTTACCGTAAGCCCGTCTATCAACTTCTTCTTCTCAGAGTCACCGATGCATTCCCAGTTTCCGGCCGACAATCTGACTTTGGATCGAATTATGCCACCAATGCTATTGACCAGGAGGCTGTTCACTGATGATGAAGACGGTCCTCTGATGAAGTCGTCATACACAACTTCGATCAAGCCGGAAACTTTCACAATTCGTTTCACCTTGTCCAGGTTGCCGAACCCTCGTCGGCGTTTTGGGGGAGGTCCGGTGGACTTCTGAGTACCACGTCGAACACTACAACCATCGGACAGTGTCGCCTGAGCTTCTGGGGCGACATCGTCGATGTCGTCCTCATCCAGTGGAGGAGCTGTAGAGGCAATCGAGGCTGGTGGTGGAGGTGGAGTGGTGAAACCATCTCCCGTCGGTGACTGCTCAGCAACATCTGCCGTCGGCCCCGCCGTATTCGTCGTCGTGCTGGAACCAAATTGGACTGCACAAGCCGATCGTAATCTCTCCGACGCAATCTCCCTGGCCCTTTTATTCGACAATGGTGCCATGCTTGGGATTGAAACTCGGTTTAGATGGTAGAGGGGAGAGCGAAGTCGAATTGGGATTCAGGCCGAAATTGGGATTGGAATTGGGAGGACGAATTTGGGAGAGAAGCCGGGGAGGCGAATTGGGATTAGGGTTTAGGGTTTCGAAACTGGGGAGGGATTAGGGTTTCGAGTGATTTTGGGAACGAGGTCGAAGCAATGAACGACGACGAGGTCGAAGCAGTGATTCTGGGGAGTTTTTCATGATAGAGTTCGAACTGGGTTTGGTTTATTTAGTTATAGATCAAGCGACGAAGTTAGATATTTCATGGCCCAATGAGGTATTCGAATTTTGGCCCAAATATTTGGCGCAAAACTCGTACGCGCTATATTTTGGGCCCTTTGCGACGAACAACTCTTTTTGGTCGCTTAGGACATGTCTGTAGCGACGAGTGTATAGTTTTTCGTCGCAAAAAAGTAAATTGATGTATATTTTCATTAAATACATTTATTTAATAATTAATCTTTTAACAGTACGAATACATATGTTTTACAGTACAATATTATATGTTCACATGCACATCGAAATAGGTCTAATAATAAATGTAATATTCAATCGCTATCCTCGTAATCCGGATCTTCTAGATCATCCTCAGGAATTTCATCTGAATCTTCATCTTCATCGTTAATGAAGTCGTCATTAGATGGGATGTACGGCAGTGAACCGAAATCGAACCCTAAACCTGAAATTGGAATGTACTCGCCTTGTGGGAAGTGGATGTCGTTGTTAATGCGAATAGTGCTTATGTCGGGGATGTCAGCAGTTAAAGGCTCTTGATATGGTTCAAGAGCCACATTCTCAATATTTTGTTCTACCCGGCCCCCTTGAAGTGTGGTTGCGTTAAAGATACTTCTATGCTCCATCACGTTAACTACTTTCCAACCCCCACCAGCTTTCGGATCATCAAGATAAAACACTTGTTTTGCTTGAATGGCAAGCACAAACGGGGCATGCTCATACCAGCTTGTGGATGTATTCACTGATAATAACCCGTGATCTATCTTCGTACTCCTCGGAAAATCTGGGTCAGTATTGAACCATCTACACTTGAACAACACAACTGGCATACCTGCTGGATATAGTAGTTCGATGACGGCAACAACAATTCCATAGTATGCAACATTATCATTTCCCACTACCATGATGCCACTGTTTTGTGTCTTTCGACGTTGATCTCGTCGTTCGGTAAGGAACTTAACACCGTTGACTACACAAGCCGCATAAACATTATGTCCTTGTGGCATACACGCCAAATGATGCAACTGCGGAGAGTAATCATTCTCTTGACGTTCTTGCATCCTCGTCACCTACAAGCAAATAAAAATTATCAGTTAAAAATTATGATCGAAAAGAGCACAATTTTGGTGCAAAATTTTGAAATGGGGATATTAAACGTACCCATTTTAGGAAATAGACAGGAAACGTTTTCTTATGCCTCTCTTCATGCCTATTCTGATACTTAAGTTGAATAAGTCCCAAATGAGCATCTCTATATTCCTTGACTTCGTCACAGTGTTGCAGTACCCACCAATGAGCCTCACATAACTCATCTTCTCTTAAAATTTCTGAATTAGGTAAGTTACCAAACATTCTTATATCTTCAGAGACAATTGAGAGGTTGAATGTAGGTGTTCTTATCGGGTCAAGGCCCTCTGTGCCGTCTGTATTATGGAGATATGACTTGCAATACGTTACACACTCATGTGCAATGTATGCGTTAGCTATTGATCCTTCCGGCTTTGCTCTGTTTTTAACAAAACCTTTATACCCACCAAGTTGTCTAAAAATAAAATAGTTAGTACAAATGAAAAAATAGGGAAAATATGTAAATAATAATAATGCATGATTAGGGATTTAGGGTTATAATCATACCTTTCTATGGGAAACATCCAAGTAAAGTGTACTGGACCAGTAAGAAGCACTTGTTCGGGAAGATGGATCATGAGGTGAACCATGATCGAAAAGAAAGTTGGGGGGAAGATCCTCTCCAATTTACATAGGATGTAGACAATGTCTGATTTCATTTCAACAACATCTGACTTCTTCAGCTCTCTACTGCATAATCTCTGCCAAAACCTGGACAAGGCTACTAACGGCTCCACCACATCACGATGCAAATATGGTCTGATTACCACGGGAAGAAGACGTTGCAATAAAACATGACAGTCATGACTCTTCAATCCATGTATCTTCTGTTCCGCCACCTTAACACATCGAGATATATTTCCTGCATATCCTTGAGGATACTTAACATCATTGAACCAACTGAAAACTTTAGGCTTGAAAGCGGGCTTCACCGTGTAAGGTGCAATCGGCATAAACATTTGTCTTGACGCCGTCCTTTTTACCCATAAGTGACGTCGTAAGCCCATCTTTTGCAAATCATCCCGCGCTTTGATACTGTCTTTTGTCTTGTCTTTAATGTCGAGAATTGTTCCCACCACGTTGTCACAAACGTTCTTTTCTATGTGCATGACATCTAGGTTGTGTCTAATTCTCAAAGTGGACCAGTAAGGTAATTCAAAGAAAATACTCTTATGATGCCAATTGTCAAGTGCAGCAGGACGCATAGGATTTTGGGCCAAAACATCTTTATCACTACTCAAATATCCAAAATCAAAAGAGTTCAACTTGTATAAAATTTCATCCCCAGACTGAATAGGGGGTGGTTCACGATGCTCTTCCTTGCCATCGAATGCATCTGCATCAAGCCGCCATTCATGATTCATTGGAAGCCATCTACGGTGACCCAGGTAAACAATCCTGTCCGCGTGACGACTAGCATCAACGTTCTCTAAGCAGATGGGACAAGCCTTGTATCCTTGAGTGGTATGAGAAGATAACATACCGTAGCCAGGAAAGTCGCTAATTGTCCACATCACGACTGCTCTCATCCTAAATAAAGTTTTACTATGTCTGTCAAAAGTGGGGATTCCATTTTCCCATAATTCTTTTAGCTCATCAATCAACGGTCTCAAATACACATCTAGACATTTTCCTGGAGAATTGGGACCTGGAATTAACAATGCCAGAAAATTATATTCCTTCTTCATACACATCCACGATGGTAAGTTGTACGGCATTAAAATAACAGGCCAAATGCTATGAGACAGAGTCATATTGCCACTAGGATTGAACCCGTCTGTTGCTAGTCCGAGCCTTACATTTCGAACGTCTTCCGCAAAATCAGGAAATGAAGCGTCAAAAGATTTCCAAGCCTCCCCGTCTGAGGGGTGTCTCAGAACACCGTCATCTTCCCTAGGAAGACCGTGCCATCTCATCTCCTCTGCAGTTTCTGATGACATGTACAAACGTTGCAATCTCTTCGTTAACGGGAAATAACGAAGCACCTTCACAGGAATAGGTTTCCCTTTATCTGAAGAAGCCTCCTCATCATACCTCGGCCCATTGCAAATGGGACAGTAAATAGCATGCTTGTAATCTCCGTAAAACAGCACGCAATTATTCTTGCAGGCATGGATCTTTACATAATCAAGGCCGAGGTCGTCCAGGATCTTTTTTGTTTTATAATGACTCTCAGGAAGTCTATTTACAGGAGGAAGCAAAGTTTTGATAAACTTTGAATTGTCTCCATAATGTTCATTACTCGTTCTGTGCTTTACTTTCAAATCCATCTGTGACATGATGGCACTTAAAACTGAAACTGGACAATCGTCATACACTGGTGTCTGAGCTTGTTCGAGAAGCCTGTTATACCTCTCATACTCAGACATGTCAACTGCCTCAAAGACATTGGGGGCATCATCATTAACTGCCTCTTCTTCATATCTTGAAGCATACGGGAAAACATCATGTAGCATATTCATAGCGGGGTATATAGAAGGGTCGGCAGTACCACTAGATGACCCAACTTCATGAATGTAACCTGCTCGAAATTCTGCTAGTGTAGGATTATTTTCAAGCATCTCACCGTGTTCTGTCCATATAGTATAATTATTCCACATACCAAAATGTGACAAGTGTTGTTCCATACCCGATCGTGTCTGCCAATCATTGCACATACATTTTCTACATGGACACTTGTGCCACTCAGTTCCTGGGGCAGCATGATAATCAACAAATCTCAAGAAATCAAAGATTCCCTGTATATACAAGTGGTGACACCTGTCGTATAACATCCAGCTTTTGTCCATGTTTTGCATCTGCTGTCATATAAGAGAAACAACAAATAAGCACCAAGTATATAGCAACAAACCAACATTAATAATATTCGTTTCTTCTTCACCTTATGCCTCCGGTTAGGGACCTAATCCCATTTAGGAGAATAAGACTTTGTTATGTGGTTTGCTGTTTTTTTGTTTTGATTTCGATGTGGTAAAATTTCGGCAGCATCTCCCTACAGTTCCTTAAGTGCACGAATATCTAAGCCTAGTATGCACTCGAGGAACAATACAGGAGACTCTGTCGAAATATATATACCCATAATCGAAACCAAAAACAAAATAACGGCAAACCACATAACAAAATCTTATTCTCCCAAACTGTCCAAAAATGGGACAATTCAAGAATCATTTTAGTCTGTTGCCAAACCAAAATCATTCTCGAACGGGATTTCTAAGGTTAAACGTGAATGAAAGAATTTAATCATTCTTACATTCATCGCGCTAAAAAAACACAACATCATTCTTTGCATATATATATATATATATGCAAAAAAAAAAATATATATATATATATATATAACCAACCAAAAAAAATTTATAGTTATATATATATGCAAAGAAAATATATATATATATATATAACCTATATATCCAATATATATATATATATATATATATATATAACCAACCAAAAAATATGTATAGCTATATATATAATTAATAACCAAAATATATACATATATATATATATATATAGATTGTTTTATACTGGAAAACTACATAGTCTTCATTTTACCGGAATTTTTCACCGGAAAACATGGTCTTCCTTTTTTTTTCTTTTTTTTTTTAATAGGAGGAAAACATTTCCATCTAAACAAGGAGGAGATTTAGCTGTATATCATCAACAACAACATTATCATCATTAAAGATGGGTAACCCAAAATTATCATCAACAAACAAGGTATGTATCATCCGGCCTCATAACTATAAATGGTGAAAAGAAGAGAATGAGATTATACCAAGTTATAGCTAGCTAGCTAGCTAATGATGATCTTGATTCATATAAGGTGGACAAAGCTTTCCATCGCCAGATTTGATGATTTCTGTCGCCAGATTTCAGCTCTACCAAATTTTTTTCCGTCTTAGATCTGGGCAGAGAGGAAGCAGATATAAAGTCGAAAACACTTATGCGACGAATAATTCGTCGTATTAGTATTAAATTTCGTCGCATTACTCAGATCTTATGCGACGAACATAATGTATTCGTCGCCTCAGATGAAACTCAAGACACGAAAATATTCCGTCTCTTAAGTCAAATATTCGTCGCTTATATAATACTTATGCGACGGTTTAGTTATTTGTCGCTTCAGTATTGCGACGAAATTTATAAATTCGTCTCTTCAGATTGTACTGAAGAGACGAAGAATTTTTCGTCTCTTAAGTGATAACTTCGTCGCTTAGGTAATTTCTTATGCGACGATTTACTAATTTGTCGCTTAATTATTGCGACGACATTTATAAATTCGTCGCTTAGGAGTGGATTGAAGAGACGAAGGATTTTTCGTCTCTTAGGGGATAGTTTCGTCGCTTAGGTAACATCTTATGAGACGGTTTAATTTTTTCGTCGCTTAATAATTTAATGAGCGACGAATTATCTTTTCGTCGCTTAAGTATTTACCTAAGCGACGAAGGTAATTTTCTCCGTCGCATATGTCCTTTGTTCTAGTAGTGCCAATTGCCATTCAATTTGGCTTCCAGATGTGCTGAAGAAGAAAGTAGCCAGTAGGTACATTATTATCAAGGAAGCAATTTTCCTTGGTTCTGCCTACTTATTCTTAATCTTGTTGAGCTCTTCTGTCAACTTGTCATGGATCATCTTCCTAAAGATGGATCCTTTCATTTTGCCGAATATGGTTGACTGTTGGCTGCTCTTCTTTCTCCTGGAGATTTTCTCTTCCTCATTTTCACCTTCTTTTGTTAATCCAAACAAAAGATGCACATCTTCTTCTTTAATCTCCATTTCTTTTTCTCCAAACATGAACTTTTTTGTCTCCTTGCAATAGTGCCTCAGCAAAATTTCTATATCCAACTCAAATCTGCTAACCTGATCCGCAACGATTCTCCTGGTTCTAAATGCGTTAATCATTTCACCAAAGCAAGTTTGACTGATCAGCTGCCATGCTTCTGAGGGGATTTTGTCTCTGTGACTCTCTATTAATTTGAAGAATGTTACCAGAGTACATTTCTGTTGAGTGTGCGGAATCTTTTCCAGGTCCTCATCCTCATCCTCCTTCTCATCCTTCTCTATTTCTTCCACTTCTAATGCTCTCATCTCTACCAAATACTGTTCCACTTCTTCTTCTTCTGTGTCATCTTCTTCTTCTTCTTCTTGTCTCGCTTTTTTTTATGGAACCTTCAATTTTTCCCGTTGTAGATATGAGAGCAATTTCATGTTTGTGTTGACAGATGTTGATGGTGAGCTTTCCTCAGACTCTGGACTGGTAACAAGTTGCCTTTCTGTCATCCTGCATATGCAAAACACCAAAGTTTTACTACCCCAAGTGATCCTGCCTTTATAAACTACATATTACAAAGTTTACTACCCCTAGTAAATTTCAACTGGGGGTAGTCAACTTGCAATAGAACATCTCCAAGGCCAATATACACTCTGAAAGAGAAACAACTGATGTGCAAACCAAACTCTATTTTACTACCCCTAGTAACTTCTACTGGAGGTAGTAAACTTCTATTTCCAACACCATTATACACATGCAGACCAAGAAAACAATTCGCATTCAACAAAATCAAAGTTTTACTACCCCTAGTATTGAACACAGCCATTACACACATCCAGACAGTGGAAATTACTACCCCTAGTGATCCTGCCTCTATAAACTTCATATTAAAAAGTTTACTACCCCTAGTGAATTTCAACTGGGGGTTGTAAACTTGCAATACAACATCCCTCCAAGGCCAATATACACTCTGAAAGAGAAACAACTGATGTGCAAACAAAACTTTATTTTACTACCCCTAGTAACTTCTACTGGGGTAGTAAACTTCTATTTCCAACACCATTATACACATGCAGACCTAGAAAACAACTTGCATTCAACAAAATTAAAGTTTTACTACCCCTAGTATTGAACACCGACAGTGGGAATAACTGACATGCAAACAAAAATTAAAGTTTAATACCCCTAGTAAAGTTTTACTAGAGGTAGTAAAATTGTCACACCGTTTCTACATTGCCATAAAACACATTGAAGCAGAGAAATATGAACCCAGACAACATTATTAGGGGTATAAACACAGATTTAGGGTTTAGGGTTTCTTTTCACCTGAAAAAGAAGAATTTAGCGCGATGTAGTGGTGGCGATGGAGTGAAGCAGCGGCGGCGATGTACTGAACCAGCAAAGCGGTGCGCGGGGATGGGTGCTATGGTCTTGATGGAGTGAGGAGTGAGGCAGCGGCATCGATGGATTGAAGAAGCGAAGCGGCGTTGATGGATTGAATAAGCGAAGCGGCGTCGATTGAGTGAGAACTGTTGAGAATGAATTAAATTCGGAGTGGGTTCGGTGGACGAGGGAAGCGTTTATTAAGGCTAGGGTATAACTGTATTTTTACTAAGAAACATTGGTTTGGGCTGTATAATCTTTTTTTGATTGGTTTGGGATAGGAAAAAGTACTATTTGTGCATTAGGGCTTTTTCCCTAATTATAATACTAGGGATTAATCAATTACAGAAGACTCATCCCTAACTATGAGGTTAATTTATCTTTGATACCCGACAATCAAATTTTATCAGTATGACACTTCATTTGTGGAGAAATTTTTAGGTGTTCTGGCACTTCATATTTGTGGAGAATATAAAGCAATTAAAGTTTTAAACATATAACTAGATATATCTTAATATAAGTTGGGTAGGAAAAAAATCTACTTGTTCACTTCTTATTAATCAGGGAGGAGCGAGGAGCCTAATGGTCCTCCTTGATTAATAAGAAGTTGACAAGTAGACCTTTTTTCCTACCCAACTTATATTAAGATATATCTAATTATATGTTTAATACTTTAATTGCTTTATATTATGTAAATATTTGTTCATAGAATACCAATTATATTCTGTAAATTCTCTTCATTCTCACCCGCCATAGCCGCCACCACCACCCACGGCTAAAACAATTGATTATGAAAATTGATCTGCCTCAGAAGCTTCAAATGCTTCAGAATCCAATAGAAGAACGCAGAATATAAATTGTGGTGGAGGAGAGACCACCATTGGAGGAGTGAAATTTGAAGATGATACAGATCTTGGAGGTGCAGCAAACTTTTTTCCGGTGAGACCTATCTAGGGAACCAGTAGCACGGGATTTTTCTGGGATACTAATATCACCTCTACAGACTACATAGCAAATAATGTATCGGAACTTGGAATGGAGAACTCTCAGTTGTACACAAATGCACGCCTCACTCCTCTTTCTCTCACCTATTATGCAAACTGCTTAGCAGAAGGAAACTATACTGTGAGCCTTCACTTTGCGGAGATAATAATCCGAGGCAATAAATCTTATCAAAGTGTTGGAAGACGGATATTTGATGTCTATATTCAGGTACTGAATCATACTGTTGAAGTCGTACAGATGGCGCATATAATATTACTAGGGCAATATATGTCGTCCGGAATTTGATTATTGAGACCATATGTTAAGCTGGCTCAAACTGTTCTCCACTTCTCAAACTTGTAAACTGGCTCTACATTTTTATATGTTAAGCTATATGCTCCAACATTATGACTAGTTCCGTTATCATAATGATATATCGAGTTTTCATTCAATTCTGTAAAATCCAAAGCTGATGATGTTATCGATCCATGTCGACACCAAAATAAAATCCGCTCACCTAAACTTTCCAATCTCTCCCAGTTTGCAGTAGTTATATTCATCCGAAACACCCGAAAGTGCGATGTTATGTAGGAATCACCAAACATGTCCTTTTGTAAAATCCGCTGCACTTGCAAAATGTCACCTAATGACTCGACCAAATAACTAGCCCTAATCGAGCCTACATATGCAGAGTTTTGAAGGTACGTGGTTTTCACAGGAAGTGGTTTCTTGAAGTTCCAAACTGCAACTTCCCCATTCCAACGCAATGCATAGAGTTGTCCATGGTGGAATATAATATCCTCATTTAGGCCTCATCATTTGGCTCTAGCCTTCCTCAAATAGGGTAGGGTAAGGGTTGAGCAAATGAAACCTGCCCCTTATCCTATGACCCTATTTTATTGAGCTCTTTAGGGTCAAGCCCGGCCCGGTCCGGCTCTAAAAGCCCACCCTTTAGGCCTTAATAATTCTATATTTTTTCTATTATTTTTAATGTCTCTTATTTTTTAGATCAATACAACTAATCTTCTTTCTTGTAATTGGTTTTGTAAGCTTTATTTCTTTGATTTCTTTTTGCTTTGTTAAACAATGATTGAATTTTGATGATTTAGAGAGATAATTCATGAGATATATAAATATAACCATTTAGATTAATATTTATTGATACATGTTCTAAGTTAAGTATAATGTCTATGCATGTATTTTAAATATGACTAAAAAATAGAGTGTATTACATATAAGTGATATAATCCTTGAGAAAATTTTGAGAAAAAAAAATTAAAACTAACTCATTTCGGTCCTATTTAAAAGGCCGGGTAGGGCCCTAACGAAATTGGCTTTTAGGACGGACATTTTCAAGCCTCGGCCATATATACCTTAAGTTTTGTTGACTAAGTTAAAGTCTTACTCTGTCCTACCCTAAGTCTTAAAATTTAAGGTATGGCTGGCCCTAACCCGGCCCCAATGATAAGGCCTACCTCATAGCTTTTACCCAGTTCCAAGCTTTTCCATGTTTTATCTTCATGCTTGTAGAAGGCAAGTCTTAATGGTCGTGTAGCTACAGTGCCATGACAAAGTTTTTGTTGCGAGACGGGTCCAACGAAACAACAGTTTTGAATATATGATCTCTAGAAAAGCTGATGGCATCGGCGAATTCAGGAAGAGTCTGAATGTCTGGGAGTCCAATGCTAGCTCTTGAATCGGATTCACAAGATTAAAGACAGCTTTATTGTCCATAATCAGCAGCCACCCATGGGAAGAACCCACGCACCAATCATCTTGGAAGCCTTCGAACACGTTCTTGATGGTGTAAACCCTTTTCTCCTCAAGGCTAAAGAATCGCCAACTTTTTTTATCTTCTTGATTATTCCGAAGCATGAGCCATGGAGTTTGAGGCAAAGGATTGTGATATGGGGAAGCAACGTATGATTTTGCTGCTAATTTCCAAGAAGAACGAACTGCTTCGAAACGGAGGATGTCCATGGAAGCAATCTTGTTCATGATCAACTCTAGGACTTCAACCGGGAGTTCGTGCCACTTTGATTCTTCCATCATCTTTCTGGCCCATGTAACATTCCTCTCCTCGGTAATTCGGTATGGTGTATCCAACTCATGTTATATGACATAAACTCTATGCCTCAAATCATCAAGTCCTAAATCTTCTAAGATTACATTGTTAGATTTATTTCCTTGATGAATATTGTTTAAGACTGGTTTATATAGAGTACAATAAGGCTTGGTAATCAAGCAATACGCTACACGTAATCATAATCTTATTAGAGACAGAACATGTACAATATATAGCTCTAATTCTTATTAATTTTTTGGATGAAGGCCTAACTCTGTATCAAGACTTGCATGAATGAGTACGTACTATGGGTGAAATTGAAATGCATATATATGCCAAGAAAAGAAAATACAGGCTATCAATAAGCGGTAAAATTTCAGTGTTTCCTTGAAGAGCCTTTGGTGTCATATGACCGAGTCTCAAGGACGAGTATAACAGCCTATCCTAATAATAATTGACCAAAAAAAAAAAAAACCTATCCTAATAATAAGCATAAACAAGAAGCAGTAATATGGGCAAAGGGTTTTGCAATTTGTAGCTGTACGTGAAAACATTGGATGTGGTGGCGGCTGCAGCAACCGGAATAGGTAGCGGTTGATGGTAGTGCCGATAGACGACGAGGATCATGGTAGGTGGTGGAAGAAGTGCAGCGCCAGGTCGGAAAATAATGGTGGTGGTGGATCCAACCCAAGAGTCAGCAGGTGCACTCCAATATGCTCTTTCTCAAGCAGTTGTTGACAATGACGAATTGATCCTCTTCCATGTTGAAAACCCTAATTCGTGGCGGAACACGATCTCCTTGTTCCTAAAGAAACCCGGCCTCATGAATTCAGGCCCTACCAGCGCCAGTGCCCGTGCCGGAGCCGGAGCCGGCGCCACCACATCTGTAGAAGGAAGCTTTGGAAGAGGGGACGTGGAATTTCTTGAAGAAATGAAAAGTGCATGCAAGCTTTGCAAACCAAAACTTCGCGTTCGGATTGAGAAGAAGGCGATGGTGGAAGGCAAAGACAAAGCAACCGTTATTCTAGATCAAACCAAAGTTCTTGGTATCGATGTTCTGATTATAGGACAACGAAAGAGCCTTTCTACAATTCTTTTAGGGTAAGTTTTTCCACAAACTTCTTTGCATATATTTGCTTCACTTTCGTTTCTAATGTACGCATCTGTGCATGCATGTAATTCAGGATCTCCCAGAAACAAATTAAGACAAAATAAAGATTTCATGGCTTAGTATGCTGATTATAGTTTCTTGAAACCGCCATAACGACCTCTCGCCGGCCGGAGGCCCGAGGCCAACACATTAATTACCCAAGACATTTCATTATTTTCATACATCTTAGAATAAACGTTAACCACAGAATGAGAAGGTGGTATGCTTCAAATTATTTGTAAGCATTACATTTGAGAATTAGTTTTAGGACATTTACATAATCACATACAATTTGCTAATTCTTTCTCGGATTGTACCTATTCTAACAGATATAGGCTGCCTGGAGCATCGTCGCGAGCGACAAAACCAATAGACACAGCAGAGTATTTGATTGATAACAGCAACTGCACTTGTGTAGCAGTACAGAAAAAGGGACAAAATGGAGGTTACCTTCTCAACACAAAAACCCATAAAAACTTTTGGCTTCTGGCATAAGCACTGCAACTCGCCTGAAAACGACGAGTTCTGCTTGATCTCAAGTTAGCTTTTTTCGCCGTCGGTCTGCTGCTCTACTATGTGATATATCATTTTTTGTTGACAACGCAGAATCAGATCATTAACAATTTACGTTCACTAAATCGGTTGACTGCGAGCGGGATGAGCTTTCTTTTTATGTGTCTTGGTTAAGTGAGCTATATGCACGGTGTTCTTCAATTTCTGTGCTCAAAAGATAGGTTGTACATATTTAACATGATGGCTTTTTATAGGCCAACATGGAAGAAATATGTGGCGTAGAACCAAACGAATGAAACAGTAGGAATTGGTTCTGTTTTCTTTCTTAATTTTTATCTTTCCTTTTGTTAAGAACTTAAGATAGCGTGGGTTTGTAACTTAATTAGCAGAGTAATAAAGTGATTGCCTCACGCATTACGGTCTCCAGCGACCATCGTGTTGGTAGCAATTCCAGATTTAGAAAACGAATCATTTACATTCACAATTAAAGAAAGTGAACTTGCGATGCAGAGGAGATTTACATAGCCAACATAGCTCTGTAAAACCAAGCCTATGGAAGCTAGAGTCGGCTATATGGTAATGTGAGAGCCCTTTTAGTGAGGATTCTTAAGTTGAGGACTAGTCGAATACTTTTCGGTTTATGGTTTAAAAAACTCATTTTTCGATCACATTTTGACATCTCATCCGTTCAGTTTTTAGGTTTATATGTAGATCATTTTTACAAATTTTCAGTCAAATTGGTGTTCATTAAGATAACAAACTAGATCTAATTAATGGACGAGCCAAATCTGTCAAATATGAACCGTTCAAATTCATAATTGATAATCACGCTTATAAACGCCTTAATAATTTTCAATATAGCTGAAAATTTAAAAAAAAAAGATCTACTTATAAATACCTAGAAACAGAACGGTCAAGATGTATACATAAAATCGAAAAGTGGGATAAGCAGAAAGATCCTCAACAAATCTTCAACTTAAGAGTCCTCATTAAAAGAGCTTTCATGGTAATGTTAAGAGTTCCTTAGTTTAATTGTGATGTACTGTACATCATGCAACTATAGCTCATAGCTAGATTCTAAAATCTGCAAATTTATGCGACCGAGTGCCAGAAAAAATGTAATGGCAACACATAATGAGTATTGATGATAGGATAAAGATTGAAAATTGAATGAATAATACATTGTCAGTCACACGAAGATTTCACCCTTCTGCTGGGGAGATGAACTAGATAAGTGGAGCAACCAAGCAAAAACAAAATTGTTGCAGCCACGACTACAATTTGATACATATACAGATTGCAGAAATGCTAACCATCTCTCGCCTTTAATCAATGTACGGAAAGAAACAGGAGAAGGTTTATGGACAAACGGTCACACCTTCCGAGGAAATGTTGGAGGTGCCAAAATTCCTATGCTTACCATCAGCCACATTACTGAGATGAAAGCCTTGACTAGGGAGCTGGTTGATGAGAAGAGTCTCCAATTGGCAAGCCAAGCTCTTCCCCGGGACAGTGAAATAAAGAAAATATGCCTTTTGCATTCCTTCCTTTGAACGATGTGTGCGCACTCGACCTTCCAAATCATCCGTCTATGATAACAAATTCTATGCATTAGATAGGCATACTTGGCAAAAGCAAACTTAAATGAGAAACAGGAAATTAGGCCAGTTTTTACCCAATGACTCAAACAAACCACTACAATATCTAGTAAAGAGCAACCTGATACTAAACTTGCTGAATATATTTTGAGTTCGAAACTGAACAGAATTTAAGCCAACAAAATTTACCTGCCCAACATATAGTTTTCTATCGGGTCTGAAAATCACATATACACAAGAGGCACCTACGGTTGATGGAGGTGGTTGTTCCCTGACATGAATTGGAATGCACTGTATATCAGCAAGTCCTGATGCTTTTTCATTGTCAAGCTCAACCAGCATCTTTTGGCAAATCAAGGTGATTGCGCTCTCAACCTCCTGTAAGACTTCCATATTGTTCACTGATCCTGTACCATCGACAGCTTCAACTCTACCACTACTTGATTGAGCACGAAACCTATCAAAATTATTAAAACCTGTAGAACAGAACTCTTCTAGTTTTGTGTCAATCTTTCCTCCGATCACCTCATTCGCATAAACTGATTGGTACAGACCTTCAGCTCTTTCAATTATTGATTCAGGAATTCCTTCCCTCTTGGCCGTTTCAAATGCAAGGCTTTCTCTACAAATGCCGTCCATCAGTTTCCAGGTTGGTTTCGGTTGTCCATCAACATATACAGTTCCCATTGCTCTGTGCACCGTATTCTTTGTATTAAGAGGCAAGCTAAATATCCCATGCAAGTGAGTAGATATGATACCTAGACATCCTATCGCATCAAGAGTTTCAACAATACTACCAGCAATACATGTTCCCTTAGCTGTTTCTGTTCCTCGACAAATTTCATCTACAAGTACGAGGCTTCTTTTAGTGGCTCCAGAAACAATAGACCGAATTTCTGCCATTTCCACCTGAAACATAATCTGGGTTAGATGAGCAGTGGGCAGTGCCAAAACTATTATCGTGCTTGTTGCCAGCATGAAAAACTTAGTGAATTAGGAGCAACTGGACCTAGCAAAAAGGTACCACATTGCTTCCTGATGATAGGCAACTAACATACCTGAAAGGAACTTTTCCCATCAGCAGGGCTATCATAAGATTTCATGTGAAGCATAATAGAATCAAAATGAGGAATCGAGGCAGACTGTGCAGGCACCATAAACCCACAAACTCCAAGTAATGCAGCAGCACAAATTGATCGTAGCAAACTTGATTTACCACCACCATTGGGGCCAGTTAAAAGGAACAAGGATTGCATATCCACAGTGTTATTTACAGCACTGCCTTCGGCTACATTCAACCAGTATGGTGATAGACCGACTATCTCCATTCTATTTTCTACCCTCAATGGTTTCACATTCTGCGTCCAATGCTATTACATTATACATCCATATATAAAGAAATGGAATGTTACAGATATATATATGTGGAGCTGCCAGTCCACCAAAAGAAAAAAAAAAACACTTGACAAAGGCATCGTGGTGATTTCAATATACCTCAGACCAACTGGACTCTCCAAGGGCAGGAAAAACCCATTTCCTTCTTCTCCCTTCACTGTCACATTAATCACCCAAAATTAGAGAACAATGCATACCATTAAGCATGTGGTCCGGATTTGAACTAGAGATTACTTGTGGTCTAAATTTTTTAATTAAACCAAAAGGATGCGAACAAGGTTGGCAATTAACATGTTCCTAACAGCTAACAAGCTTGGGAATTATCAATCCTCCGCTTGGCTAACAGCTAATACCTTTGTGTTTCTTTCATCGACTAACAGTGTCAAGAATGGATGCGAACAAGGTTCGCAATTAACATGTTGCTAACAGCTAACAAGCTTGGGAATTTATCAATCCTTCGCTTGGCTAACAGCTAACATTTTTGTGTTTCTTTCATCAACTAACAGTGTCAAAAACCTGCAATTCTCTAATCCATTGACAACCTCCTGCACTTTTGCAGAACTAAGAAATCAACCTCATTGCAACAAGGGACTAAATGTAATCTGAAACTATGTAAAAGACACATCCCAGGGAAATGAAGCATTCACAGATTAAATATATAATATATACTTGCGTTAGATCATATGAGTATTATTAGAAGCTCTCCAAAGCCATAGAGAAACCAACCTCACATGAGCAAATAATGCCTTTGCAATAACTAGAAGCATTGAGGCAAAGACAAGGATATTGATCTTTGCTTGTAAGTCAGAAGAAAGTTCTCTCAACAACTCCAATACCCTTGTTTTTGCTTTTGCACCTGCTTCATGGTACCTAGAAGAGGAAAGAGCAAATAAAACTATTAGACAGAACTAGAAAATAGGTGTCCAAATAGAAGAAGCACCAATCCCTTATCAGGAGAGCTGCACACCTTGTTAAAGCATCCTCCACTTTCATTGTAGTAAACCACTCTTCTCCAACCTTTCTACCTTTTGAATCTATAGCAGGTTTAAGCTGTTTAATTTGTTCTTCCCCAGGGGTGCCAGCCCAAACAGTTGGGGCAAATCGTTTTCCCTTAAACCAAACAGCTTCATGTTCCCGCGCATATAATATATCTCCCTTCAGGCCTCCAAGTGGGGCTGAGGTAGCCTTTATTCTAGATAGAATGGGCATGAAATCTTCAGTGACCTGCAAAATGTATTTGTTTAAGGTGTTTGAACATGAAAATATTTAGTGGTATTTACCTACTGATCAAGGTGACCAAGGATCTTGTGATCAGTCACTATGGGATTTAATATCAAAGGATAGAGTTGAATGCAATTACTTTAAGAAAAATAATTTCAACCACTGATACTATATTCAAGGGTGAGTGACCACAAAATTCATGGTCCTCAGGGACCAAGTGAACACGTGTACAAAAAAGTATGAGACCTAGGAGCACAAAAGTAAAAATAAACTGTTTACCTTTACTGGGACAACAGAATACCAAATCATATATAAGATAGAGTTAATAACAGAATGATTCTAATAAGATGGATTGCAGAACATCCTACAAGTATATAGTAGACATACTTATTTCCATTCACTGATGCATAAGATTATACCATAACATGCTTAGGCCATTTTTTTTTATCCACTTGCACACAAATCATTGGCTTAATGACGTGATAATAAAAGAAATTTTCTCCAAAAGCATATTTTCTTGGAAACACTAATCATTTGTGGATCAAATGCTATAACAGTATATATACATCTTTACTGTCAAGTCAATAATAGGCACCAAAAAACCACTAATAAGCAACAACACTTATCATTTGTGGATCAAATGCTACCAAAGTGCATAACAGTATGTATACATCTTTACTGTCAAGTCAATAATAGGCACCAAAAAACCACTAATAAGCAACAGATTACAATAAACTTTATTAAGATCAGGGACCATATTAAGTTGGGCATAGCCCAACCAACATTCATGCTGCATAAGCAGCTCATACTTATAAGAGAGAGAGAGAGAGAGAGAGAGAGAGAGAGAGAGAGAGAGAGAGAGGTTCAAAGCAGTTTGACAGATCCATCATCTGCTTTAACTTTAAGCATATTAACAAATAACAAATAACAAGAGCCAAAACACAGCACAAACAAGCAAACCAGTGATAGCCACAAAATATTGAGTACACAAATCAATCAATGGGTAAATAATATTTTAATTCAGTGCGTTCTTCAAAGTCAAATTCGAGGCATGCAACATTGTCGTGCAAAGTTGATTCTGGAAACTTACTGCTATGGATAACACCTCAGCAGCCTTTTCCACTTCTGCAAATGCCTCCTCTATATGGATTCTTTTTATACGACCTTTCCAAGAACACTCCATATCCTCGAAAAAATCGCTAGGAACAACAGGAAAGGAACTGAGGTTTTGATCATGTTCACCTTCTAGAGAGATCATTTCACCAATTCTATCAGAAGCACATTCACATTCATTAACCTGGCCGGAAACAAATTAGTATTATGCCCATATAAAACAAAGATTTCAAGTAACACTTATGAATTAGAACCATAGTAAGATGGTTATAAACTCTTCAACCATCAAATTAGTATGTAATGTGTTTCTGAAATTATAAAACTAGAAGATATACCAAGTTCTTCAAAAGCTGCATGCTCTATAAAGAAATTAGGAATGAAATTTTTGTATAATAAGTTATGAAAATAAAATTAAGCCCCCAAGAATGAGATGAGGACAGTTTAATGTTGACTATGGGATGTTTCATGGATCTAAATAGAACTGTGTCATGATCATGCTATACAATCTTTGTAACCTAAGATGGAATAACATAGAATTTGACTTTCGTGTACTTTGATGAGCAGCAAATATTAGTGTCCAGTGAACTGACTGGAACAACATAATGGACAGGGTAAATATATATATAGTTATTATTAAAGCTTGAACACTGGTCTCATGCATCAACCTCATCAGGTTTGGAAGATGGTATTCATTAACTTACATTTTTCCTGTTGTCAACAAGGAACAACTAAGAAAAAATAAAACATTAACTTAACCCAACCAACTGGCTCCACTTACTAATGTCTCGAAGTCAATTTTCAGCCCAGTCGCCACCCATGTAGGATTCATCAACAACTTCAGAATCTTACCCAGCTCAGGATTTTTATGCATGTGCAGTATTTCATCAAGAACATTTTTAATTCTGCAAAACTCGATATGATTGGCCTCCCTGAGTTCCAGAAGTTTCACCAGCTGGGAAAAATAAAACATAAGGATTTTAGAGTATGCAAAGATGAGCACAAAAAGAGAGACCTCTACATAAATGCATAGATATGAGTTTGTGTTTCAGCAGCCTATTCCTAAATAATCTATGTACATGTAGAAACTAGCAGATGAAACAAACAATCACCACATAATTTTTTTTTTTTTTTAACTCTCATACATTTATGTGGTGTACTAAGATGGAATGCAGAAGAATGTGATTTTGAGCCCCAAACTCACTAACAAGATGAGAATGTTACCTTTGCAGGGGAAACACAAGTGAACTCGGGAATCGAGCAAGTAATACTGCTCATAAGTCTGCATGTTGCTGAATTACGAGAACAAAGGAAAGAAAAAATAAAAACTTGTCATCAGACCATCAAGTAAAATATTATTTAGGGACAGGATAATCTAATACAGGATCAAAACAAAAAGTATATCACAACTGACCTTGAATTGTGGAAGATATATCATAAGGAGGATTAAGAAGAAGATCTCTAACATACCTTAGAAGTCAGAAACTACAAAATCTAAGCACAAGTACAAGAATAAAATGTACACAAGCAGCCACACAGGCGTACAGTATTATACTGTGAAAACGCAGAATGAGCAACTGAAAGATTAAAAAGCTTAACCAAAAAGAAAGAGTAAAATAAAATTATCAAATAGTGGTGATAGGTAATATATATACACATGCACACAAAAACAAGCATGCACGCACAAACCCCAACCCCGCACCCCAAATAATAGATAGTGTTATATACTGTTTTAAATAAGAGAAAACAGAAAACATACAAATTGTACTTACAGTGCAGGTAGGCCTGAGCAATTCGAAGGTAGCAACACCTTCAACAAACAAGGTATTCCCTCTGTTGGTATGGCACCTGGAAATATGAAAAGACAGATCAATACCAGACTGAAACTTGAACATGTCTTCGTATCATGAAAATAATATTAAACTGCCTGATGAAAACTAACCAATTTGAGTTGCTGTTCCTAGGGCAGTGACATTCCTAAATGTAACTTCATTATCAAGACCATATAAATCTCTAACCTGTGAATGGTCAACGTGAAAACAAAAGTCTATTTCATATCTACGCAATTATCTCACATATATGCTAATGAAACAAAAGTAGGATAAGTCAAATGATAATGAGATATGTTAACCTTAGACAAAAGCACAGACACAGGATTGCCTTCAAACCATTCAAAATGCCTACCATTACATTCTCCCCATAGAAGGCCTCCCTCAGCAAATTCACCCCAACGACAAGTGCCTGTAATGGAGCCTCTTGATGTAATTATAAGTCAAGAAATTACCTAAAAAATAATAGGAGCACCATATACCAACTCTATATAGTGACTAGAAATAAAATTTTCATATCCAGATTGAAGAGAGAGAAGAAATAGATCACACAAAAGTTATTTTGGGTGTAGTTAAGGTTTCATAAAGTATCTGCAAGAACAGACAACCTTCAAACGCATACATTAACAAAAACATACTCAAAAGGCACCAATTCCAACAGTTTTACACTTCAGTTGGCAGAAAAAGTGTAAGCCTCAACAAAAAAAGACACTATATACTGTTCCCATACTTCAACACCAAGAGACCAACAGCCAATAAATAATAGTATGGACATTTTTCTACATATAGGACAAAGTTTAAATAACCTGAGAAATTGTTCCTCAATGATGCATGAAGGAATAAATGATGGTACCGACAAGTATGGAGCTTGGCAACCAAGGCTTCTTCAGTCAAACCATCCTCTGACGAATAAGTTTTCATGGTTTCCAATACAAAATTGATGCAGTAACCTCTTGCAGAACGAGATATTCCTACCACATGTTTCACAAGAATTTATGAGCACATCATAGTTAATATTTGATTATCTTGCAGCCATTGATTACAATGCTAAACAGAAATCAGCTTGCAGTACTGATAAAGTGACACCATCTTACTAATTAATATTTTAGCATATAAGACATAAAAAAGACATAAATATGAGATAAAAAATATAAAAAAAACTAATAAAGAATTATAGGTAATATCTACTGGAATAAATTTTAAATGTAAGAAATATGTTCATACCAACTACAGGCATTGGTTCTGGAAAGTCAAGATCGTGATCGACCCCAACAAGTCCGAAAACATAAGGACTACCAGGATGTGCATGCCTGAAACAGTCATGAAAAGAATAAGATACAATTCATGCATCTCATGTATTTTCAACGCTCAATTTAAAAAGAAATACGTCTTCCAGGTTTTAGAAATTATCATACGTCAAACCTCCATTTTTCTAACCCTATATGACATGACACCCTCAGATGTAAAAATAATGGACAATACGAGAACATCTACTTTTCACTTCAATAAAATTCTAGATGTAGTTTAAAACATAAAATTGGAGGACACCATTATTTGAATTTTCCACGAAGTCGATGAGTTTTGAAAGAAAATGTGACCAATGAGAATGTTTGGATGTTCAACGTCACCCATACTGAGAGTTTCAAATCAGAAGAGAGCAATCTATGCTTCAGAGTTGGAACATATGTGTGTGACCCTTTATGTAGAACAGCAATAAAATTAGTATGTCAATCACTAGAAGGAAAAGTCTAGAAACAACAAACAAAGTATCTGTAGTTTTCTTATAAATGTTTTGTTTCTTCTCAAAATAAAAACATTATATGGGAACACGCTTGTGTTTAGTTTTCTTATATAGTCCATTTAACAAATCAAATATAAGTTAAAATAACAATTACAGGCAAGTAATTACCCAGATATAAAATGACCTTTACGGTAACGCGCTTGTGTTGGACTCTGAACTTCTTCCACTATGCACTACATGGACAGATGAACCAAATGTAAACATTAAACAAATTAAACTGATGATAAAATAATCTCTGCCATATGCGTGTATGACACAAATATGACTAAATAAGACTATCAATGCATAATACAGCGCTAAAGACGATACTAAACCTAATGATAAATGCAGGGATGAACACCCACTGCAGCATGCCTCAGTTTTGCACAGGTGGGACATATACTATTTAGAGCATTAAACCACCAGTCCACCAATGAAACACAAAATAATGGAGGCTAAAGCAAAGGTTGAAGTGCATATCCACAATAGTAAATAGGATATATTAGATGGGTGCTAAAACTCCAATTTTGAATTCCACAACCACAAACAATGGAAAGTACATATCATAAAAATTCAATACTCACCACTGAAAACCCATTCCGTGTCAGATCATCCAAAGTTTGTCGAAGATTCTGCAAATTATATGCAAGGAAGCATTGAGTCCAAATACAGTAAGAAGATGGTTATACATACTAAATATCCATTTACGAGAGACCAATTTGTAACAATTAGGAAAGAAAATGAACTATTCAGAATGTGTGAGTGGAACTAAACATAAAATGTAAGGAACTATATGGAGTTCATACCACAACTGGACAACCAGCTCTAGGGATACTATCTGAACGCAGACCCCCAAAAGGATTCAAACCTGCATATTCAACCAACACACAAGCATCTATTCCTAGGGCTTCATAAAAGTCACCGACCTGGAGGGAAAAAAAAAATTAATAAAACACTATTAACACTCTGCCATCACTAACTTAGAATAGATACACATCTAATGAAAGGGTATTCTTATCAACACTCCCAAATTGTCACTCTACACTTCGTTCTTATTTTCTTTTTATATAACTTTATCCTTTTGATAACCATAGCACCCTCCCCTTTTCCTTTTGACTACTACAATGAGAAAGAGTATTATGGATAGTTGAAATGATGAAGTTACATATAAAGGAATTGGAAAAATAATAATAATAGTGTTGATGACTATTGGGAGTCATAGTGACACTACACTTTAAAAAATCAAGATATCTGAAAAGAAACTCGATGATACTTGAAGATGAAAAGTATTGTCACCAATTCTAACAACAAAGAGAGCTAAAAGAGACTAGTTGCATACTCTGCAGAGCAAAACTTCATGTGGAAACTTTGATTTGAACTGCAAGATCTCCCAATTGAGTGTTCCCTCTTTCAGACTAAAGCAAAGAAGTTTTACTCAGCAAACGTTACAAATAAACAAACAAAAGGGTCATTTTTTTATATTCAGACAACCAGCCATTTTTGTTTCTAATTCATACAAAGCCAATAAACACCAACATCAAGGAAGGTGGCAAGCACTCTTAGCGACCATTCAGGAATGTAAACATGAAAATTGTTTATATCAGAATGTAGTTCCCTAGAAGACGCAATACCTTTAAGACCAAAATCCAAGCCTTTCATTTGACAAGTGATGAGCTGTATTCTTTGAAGACCACTGAGCTTAACTAATATGTATAACAAAGATACTTTCACAAAAAATTATGTTGGCACTTCCTTTCAAATTTGTTTTGAACATTAGTTTGTTCCAGTCCACCTACAGATTTAGCCCATGGCTGCCACTTGTTTTAAATCAATAAACATGAGCTACGGGGCATAAAGTTATACACAGAAGGTAAGCACGCAATACATATCTCTTAACACTCCCTTGAGATCAAGAAGGTTAAACTAAAAGACAGTTGAATATGATTTCAAGTTGTGAAAACAGACCTACAGTTTTTAAGGTACTCAGCAAAATTTTGAAAGAGGGTTGGGTCTCTTGACATCAATGATTATAATTCAAAACAGAGCTCATACTATCTTAGCTTGAAAAAGCAGATAATTTAACTATGTACAAACCCGTAACCAGACTAAGTCTTCTCAGATTAGACCTAGAGCCTGACAATATTTCAGTTACAACAATCACTGGCATTTTTACCTAATATCCAACCCACAGTAACAGTATAATTTGAAGAAATTACAAATTGGGTTCATTATGCAAAAAGACTTCATAAGAATAGTTGTAAACTATATCAAAAGGAGAAAGCGCACACGAGGATCTAACCTCCCATTTTTTAAGTTCACATCCAAGCCTAGCAAATTAGAATAATCAAGCCTTTTCACCAGTTGAACAGTTGAAGGCTTCCTGCACATATGCATCCTCTGGAGACAAAAAAAAATTAACAATGACCTTAGAAACCTTATGCCTGATGAAAGCCTGTAACAAAAGAATAAAACTTGTCCAAGTAACTAGATAAAGTATGTAGTACCGAACCTCCTTCCACCACAGTATGTTAGAAAGAGCTCTTTCATCCACAAAATTAGTCAAGGCACTAAGTTTCTTGGTAGTTTTTCTGCTTCCTCGTAAAACCTTCTGGTCTTTGAAACAACGAATCCTCTGAAACTGGCCACTGTTTACACTTGCACAACAACAAAAATTCTTGTCAACAAGACAGAACCAAATACGAAATCAAAATTAAAAATTTATGCAATCTACATATCCTCTGCTTCCAAACCCTTTTCAAAATGAAATGACGGATTCGATTCAATTCAGTTCTTTCTTTCTTTTCCTTCTTTATTATCTAGCTCCAAAATCCTTTTACCATTTACGTACATGCAACACTTCTAAAAGACAACATCAAAATCAAAACAGCCAACAACCCATCTTTCAAAATCTTTGTAGAATGAACCAAACTCCACTTTAGGCAATCTTATTCCATCAAAAACAAAAAAGTATCGAACTTTATTCAAACTTACAAAGAAAGTATCAAACTTTATTCAAACCATAATAAAATTCACACTCAAAACTATAAATTAAACTTCATAAGACTACAAACAGCAATGGTGGTAGAGAGAGAGAGAGAGAGAGAGAGAGAGAGAGTACATGAGAATCGGAGAGGGAACGACGGAGCTGCATTTACGGGGAGGGGGCGAAGAAGCAGAGCAAGAGGACGGCAGCGAGGGAGAGCAACGACGCCGTTTCGAGCGGTCAGCCAATACATAGCGAGGCGGTGTATACAAACAAGTCTTTGGAGGATTTGATGGTCTAGGGTTTTAGGGGGTTTTGCGAACAGCAAAAGCTGAGAGTTTCTGGCGGGAAGCAGCAGCAGAAGAAGAAGAAGAAGAAAAGTGACATGGGGGAGTGGAGCAAGTTTGTGTTGGAACAAGTGAAAGGACAAACGAGACTATGGTGGTGGTGGGGTTGTCTTCACCTGCGGATCATGTCTACTCTTCACTTGACACAAGACGCGACAAGTGAGTTGTGACCACTTTGGTTCTTCAGTTCACCCAGTGAAGAATCACCAACGTTTCTTTTCACGGCGCGTGCAGTATACGCGCTAGAACTGGGTTAAGTTTAAAAAAAAAAAAACAAGTTCGATCTGGTATTCTGGTTTCTGGTGTTGAAGAAAGAACATCTATAGGGCTTGACGAAGAAGACGAAGAAGACGAAGAACAGCAGGAGATTCGGGAGCGGGAGGAGCTAGGAGGAGCTATGAGGGGGTGTAGAGAGAGAAAGCAGCAGCCATGGTTGGAGGCTTGGAGGAGTTGGAGCTGCTAAAACTCTGGTCAGGATTAGAGAAGTGAAAGCAGGGTTTACGAATTTAGAACGAAATGTGTGAATAAATTTTACAGGCTTTGAGTTTTTTTCAGGAAAATATGAAATACAGGCTTTTTGCCTAGTGTGCAAGATTTTTGAAGCTAAGCAAAACAAAGTCGATGTGCTCGAGTTTTTTTTTTTCTTGGTTTCGAACAAACGAGTTTACGATGGGATCTGAATACCTTATATTTGTACCCATGCATGCAAAATTGCAAATCAATTTATAGCTAGTTAGGCTATATAAACACCAACGAGATTAGCACTGCATGTCTGCATTCTATGGTTTCTAAAACTTGAACCATTAAAGTGTACGAGGAACAAGATTTAGGCGAAGGAATCGAAAGAGTATAACGCAATTTTTCAACCCAGAACAAATTCAAGCAAAATATTGCAACTATACATATAGTTTCCGTCCTCCATCCTTCATATATTTATATATATATATATATATATATATATATAAAATGATAAAACTCCATTCATATCAAGGCTCTAGGTAGGGCTGGGCACAAGACGGAATGGGCCGGGATTTAATGAATCTCGTCATGTCCTGAAAATAAAATAACAGGACGGGACGGAACGAAAATGCGTTTTTAAAAATCTGTCACGTACGTCCCGATCCCAAACGGGACCGGGACAGGATCGGGATTGGGATCTCGACAAATTAACTGTAAAACAACAACTGAAAAATATCAAAATCACACAAGGAAAAAAAAACATGGATCAAATTAAAAGTACTAAAATCAGCAAGAACATAGGTGCTAAAGTACATCCTATTATAAAAGTATTAAACATCACACATTAAAATTACTAAATGAACTTGAAAAACTCAAAGTCTCAAACCAAAATTTTCTCAAACATCAATAGGACCAGCAGTAGTGCATTTTCCTTTTGCTTTTGCTCTTGAAGGTGGAGGTGGACACGCATTAGCTTTGCTAGTTGTTGTGCTCTCATGCTCTGCAAACGTACACAAGTTAAAGATTAGTTAAGTCCAAGTTATCAAAGTAAAAGAAAGAAAACATTAAAACTTGCAAATGTATATACTTATTTCAACACCTTCATAGAATTCATAGTTTTCAATTGTACAATCATCTATATCCTCTGCAATATCATTACCAAGCAACCAATTATGCATGCAAATAAGTCCCTCAACTGTTTTAGGAGTTAATGAACTCCTAAAACAGTCAACTACTCTGCCCCCAGTTGAGAAAGATGACTCCGAGGCCACTATGAACACTTAAATTGAAAGAACATCTCTAGCTATTGCTGTCAAAACTAGATACTTAAATTGATTAAGCTTCCACCATAACTGTCACGCCCCGATTCTTAAATTTTACCTTATTTACTAGCAGGGAGTAAATAAGAGTTTTATCGTGTTCGTCATTAAGTGTATAATTTAATTGATCACCAGAGAGGTTGTAGAGGATAATTATTTCAAAGGATTTATTCGAATGAAGAAATTTTGACGACGGTAAAAATTGTAATTTTTTCCTAGTAAAAGGTAATTTTTACTAGGAAAACTTTTGGCCGCCCGTTCGCCGCTACACCGGTCTCAAACAGTCGGCCTCTAACTCAGCTCTCATTCTAGACTGGTGAGAGGCTCCCTAGCCCCGCCGCGAGAGAGATATCGAACCCGAAAGGTCCGACTGCCCAAAGCCTTTCGTCGCCGGAACTCCCTCCTCCGGCCGCCATAGCCGGCGATCCTTGGCCCGTTGGAAAGCTCTTCTCCCGTGCAGCAATCCCTCCAAAGGGCTCCCTCCATCTCGAGCTAAGTAAGGAGAAATCGGTAATGGAAATTCTAGGGTTTTTTATGTGTTTCCGTTCGATTGATATAGTTAGGCTTGGAATTGTGATTTGTGCTAGTTAGAAAAGTTGTAGAGGAGGTTGAGAAGAATGTATTATTAAAATTTGGTAGGCATTAAAAGTCGCCGGAGCTGGCCGCCGGCCGCCGCTGGAAAAATGTTTTTAGTGGGGAATTATATGAGGAGTTTATTGGAATGAGTTTTAGAAATTTTGGAGGAGTTTTGGATAGGTTTGGGAATTTTTGAAGTTTGGTATTTTTGGCGGATTAATAAGTTAGAATCCAGCCATTGGATTATTTATGGTGGAAGGTGTTTTTGAGGATGCCGGTAAAAATTGTGGAGAATTATGGTCGGCAGTGAAATTAAGATTTTGGGGCGATAGGCATGGTTGAGCGCGCGAGGCTCATATTTATTTATGCCTATTTTTTTTTAAGCGTCGGTGTTTTATTTAAGGATTTATTTATGTCTTTAGAACAGGACGCAAGGAGGCTCGAGCGGAAGAGACCTCCGACCGACATCAGGCTTAAGCCTAATCTGTGAGTGGACCTTTATTTTTAAATATCGTGCTTGAAATGTTTTATTTGTCGAATAATTTCCTTTTGTTGGAAAATAACCGAAATTGAGAATTTCGGTGATTTTACTCATATATATATATATGTTTATGAGAATAGTATGTATATAAATAAATGCTAGCTAGCTATACATGATTTCCCCCCATAATGAGGTACAATTTCAATATGGGACGACGTGAGCGTTAGACACCTGCAGCGTCGTAACCTTGTATGAATTTCTATTCTTCATATTCATTCATAGAATTCGTATAAAGAAGCAACACGTATATATATCCACTCGTACGATTCCTCCATAATGAGGTAAATTGCCATTATAGGATAACGTGAGCATTAGACGCCAGTGTCGTAGCCTTGTATGACTATCTACTTTTTGAGCTTATTCATAAATAGCGTACAAGGAATAGACGGGTGTAAATACATACTGATTTATATAATAATTCTAGCTTGAGAGGCCTTTTTGTTAAAGTTTGGGAGTCTAGCGAGGCTAAACACCAGTTCAGAATTTTTGAGTTAAGCTTTTAAGCTGTCGTTGGTAAAGCGTTTTCAATAGAAGTATTTTTGGGGAAATATTTATGTTTTGTTGAAATTATTTTTGTCCACTCACTCTGACGTATTTGAACATTTTTTCCCTGGGCTCTTCGTTTTAAAATGCCCAGTACGTCTGTAGAGTTCGGATGAGGTCTAGAAGGAGACGTCGAGACATAGTCACTCATCTTTCCGTTACATTTCGCCAGTAGGTTACCTATTTAATCTGCTAGAAGATTGTCAGCTTTTGTTGTTTTTACTTTTAGTAGCTCTGAATACTGTTGGGATTTTTATATATTTTATTCTGGATATTGGGTTGTTGTGGAGGAGGTTAATTTTGGTTAAAAAGGGTAGTTCTTTAAATTTTTCCGGATTAGGGTTGTCCATTTTCGAGGGAGGTTTGCTGAGTTCTTCAGTAAATTTTCTTTGGAGGTGATCCCCGCAGAACTTACTTCGGGTTTCGGGGTGAAATTCGGGGTGGGTCCTGACAGTTGGTATCAGAGCTCTAGTTTCGTTTTCTGTTTCTTATTCACTATCATATTTGCCTAAGTAGCCGTAGTGTCTATAGAGCGATGATCCGACCGCGGCGGATTTATCAGCAGTTCTGCTTTTGATGCTATGTGTTATTGGGTATGTGTGATAGTTCTGTTAGTCTTGTTTATAGACTACTAAATATCTTCCTCCTCAGGTACTATGCCTCCTAGACGCCGACCCCGTGTGGCTACCTCGACCAACGCCAATGAGGGTGAGGAAGTGAGAGGATTAGTGAATTCTATAGGGGCCATGTTGAGAGGTGTGATGGATAGGGTTCAACACCCTCGATTTGTGAAGAAGAGAGATGTTTCTGATGCAGGGGCAGTAGAGTTCAAGGGTGCCAAGGGACCCCTTGATGCTTACTCTTGGGTGGACAAGATGGAAAGGGCTTTCGAGAGCATAGAACTGCTAGAAGAAAAGAAAGTAAAGATGACAGTGTCCTTTCTAGATGACTCAGCTCATCATTGGTGGACTCTCACTAGGAGGAATAATGATGGTGCTCAGACTATGACTTGGGAGCAGTTTAAGACGCTCTTCTTGAGTCAGCATTTTAATCACTCTCATCGTAGTAGGATTCAGTCAGACTTTTTGAACATGAAGAAGAGAGACGATGAGGGAGTCATCGAGTTTGAGCAAAGGTTCACTACTTTGAGCTACCATATGCCCTATTTGATTCCTGATGAGAGGACCAGGATTGATATGTTTATTGTGGCACTTGGCGGAGTGTTTGCAGATAAGATGATGGGTGTTATCTGTCTGACATTCCTTGATGCAATTAGGGCAGCTATGACCATTGAGACTAGGGGGACTTATAGTGCTCGGCCTCAAGATTTCAGTGGTCCCAGTCAAGGTCCAACTAAGAAGGCTGCTTCATCGTCCGCTTCTAGATCTTCAGCGGGCAGTGGCAGTAGTGGGGGATCGGGTTATGGTCCTCGGAGTAGAACTAGAGGACGTTTCAGGAGACCCGTCAGGAGCCAGTTGGGTAGGCAGCAAACCGGTCAGTTTAGTGCTGGTGGTAGTTCTCAGGGGGGATCATCTGGTGGTCAGACTTTTTCCTTTGGTCAGCAGTAGTCCTCCGGATGCTTTGAGTGTGGTGGTCATGATCATTTCAGGAGAGACTGTCCTTTGTTGGCACAGAGGACCGCCCCTTCTTAGCCAGGCGGTTAATCTTCAGCTAGAGGCTCAGTGGTGGTTCTCAGAGGGGTAGTGGTCAGCGTGGACGTCCCATGACTCGCGCTAGACTCCATGCTATAATCCAGGAAGAGGGTCGTACTTCTCCAGATGTCATCATTGGTATGTTATTAATTTTTGGTCAGCCAGCTCTTACTTTAATTGATCCCGGAGCCATGCATTCATTTATGTCTAGTAGATTTGCCCTCCATGCCAATGTGCCATCATCGTCTCTTCCAGGCGAGTGGCATGTATATTTACCCTCTGGTGAGGTGATGAGAATAGATTGGGTGTTTAGTGGTTGTGAAGTTCTAGTAGAGGGATTTAATTTCAAGGCTGATTTGATTCCTCTAAATATGGTGGAGTTTGATGTGATCTTGGGGATGGATTTCTTGGAGACTTATAGAGCTATGGTAGATTGTTTCCGAAAAGAAGTAGTGCTTCGAAGTCTGGATGGTTTTGATGTTGTTTTTCAGGGGGAAAGAGATGTGATTTCGAGTTGCCTGATATCAGCTGTTGTAGCCAAGAAATTGTTAAATAAAGGTTGTCAGGCATTCTTAGCTCATGTTGTGGTACACGTATATGAGTGTTGAAAGTAGGGGATATTCTTGTAGTAAGAGAGTTTTCGGATGTATTTCCTAAGGAATTGCCTGGTGTTTTGGCAACGATCCTCAGCGTGTGGAGCGAAGGTGAATAGCGAACAAAGAGAAAGGGGGAGTGTTGCGGGCGTGCCACCTTGCGGACTAGGAAAATGTTGATTGCGTGCACTTGACTTCTTGATCAGGCGGAAAGGGGTTTCCAGGTGCCACCTCAGATGAGGAATTTACGAGCACAAGGCGGTCGATACTCATGGCGGCGTGAGCAGAGCAACTATAGGGAAGATTCCGAGGAATCACGGTAAAGTCCGGAGAGCTCTGAAGAATCCTAGGCGGCGGTGCACTTAGAATCGGGGTTTCGAGGTAGCTCGAAAGAAACTGGGTTGCAGTTTGTTTGTGTTGTTTGTAATTGATTGAGTTGATTGTGAGAGATCCTTATGTATGTCTTCGAGTTTCTTTATATAGTGGGAGCAATCCTTGCCGCAAAAGAAAGATAATCAGAATCCCTGTTGGACTCTGCAACGTGAAACATAAGGGCACTATTCCTCCCATGTAGACCAATCCTTATGTGACACATATCCAATTCGCATAGTCCACATAGGATAAGGTCTGGACTTCCATGCGAAGCAGAATTAAGAGCAATCTTTATCCCGCGGGGTGTGACAGTTCATGTAGAAAACTAATTACTCACGCGAATCGCGGACTCTGTAGCTCAATTCCACCTCACGTGCTATTGCAGCTCGCGGGCCAAAACAAGGCTTTTTAATTAATAAGCGCCATAGGGTTAAAGCGTGTCAAAGACTGTAAAAAGTCTAAAACGATTAAAAGAGCTCGCGTGTGCGGACTCCGCGTATGTCTACCTCGCGAACTAGCGAATCAGCTCGCTTAGATGCATACCGCCTCGCCTAAGCGAAGTCAACAAGTAACTCATTCCGCGCGAAGACATTTCGCGTGAACTACGTGTTCTGCGCGATATGCGCGAGATCCCCACTCCACGCGAAGTCATTCCGCACGCGAGCTTTTTTTTGTCTGAAAGCGCGCAAGATCTGTTAGTCCGCACAGAGTCATTTCACGCGCGGACTTTGCAATCATCTCGCGTGGTCTTGCTGGCGGGCCATAATTTGTAAAGTTTAAAGGAACTTGAGCTCGCCGGCTGACATAGACCAAAAATTTCATTAATATTCACATAGACAATTATTGTCCAGTAAAATATTAATTTGGGCGTAAACAGCTGGTATGCCTCCTGTAAGGGAGATAGATTTTTCTATCGACTTGATTCCTGGAACTATGCATATCTCACAGGCACCTTACAGAATGGCTCCAGCGAAATTGAAAGAATCGAAGATTCAATTGCAGGAGTTGGTAGATAAGGGTTTTATTCGGTCTAGCATGTCTCCATGGGGTGCCCCGGTGTTGTTTGTAAAGAAGAAAGACGACACCATGAGACTATGCATTGATTATAGGAAGCTTAATCAAGTCACAGTGAAGAATAAGTACCCGTTGCCTCGCATTGATGATTTGTTTGGTTAGTTGAGGGGTGCTGCTTTGGTGTTCTCAAAGATTGATTTGAGATATGGTTATCATCAGTTTCAGATCCGGGAGAGTGACATAGCCAAGACTGCTTTTCGATCACGCTATGGTCATTATGAATTTGTGGTGATGCCTTTTGGACTTACTAATGCACCTGCGGCGTTCATGGATCTCATGAATATGGTGTTTAGTTCATATCTTGACCGCTTCGTGATCGTGTTCATAGATGATATTTTGGTGTACTCGAAAAGTGAGAAGGAGCATGTCAAACATCTAAGATTGATATTGCGAACTTTGAGAAATGCTCAGTTGTTTGCCAAGTTCAGCAAGTGTGAGTTTTGGCTGGATAAAGTTGGATTTCTTAGTCATGTAGCTTCAGCTGAAGGTGTTAGTGTGGATCCCAGAAGGTGGAAGCGGTGTCAAGTTGGAGAAGACCCACCAATGTGACGGAAATTCGTAGTTTCTTGGGGTTAGCATGTTATTATCAGCGATTTATGCAAGACTTTTCAAAGATTGCTGCTCCACTAACTGGATTGACTAAGAAGGGAGTTAAGTTTGAATGGTCAGATCAGTGTGAGCAAAGTTTTCAAGAATTAAAGAATCGCTTGACTAGTGCTCCTGTTTTGGCACTTCCGGATGATAGTGGGGAGTATGTGGTTTTTTTTTATGCTTCTAGACGAGGTCTAGGCGGGGTTTTGTTGCAGCATGATCGAGTGATTGCCTACACTTTTAGGCAATTAAAGACTCATGAGGTGAATTATCCCACTCATGATTTAGAGCTTGCAGCAGTAATTTTTACTCTCAAGTTGTGGAGACACTATCTTTATGGAGCTAAGTGTCAGATTTTTACCGATCACAAGAGTCTTCGGAATGTGTTCACTCAAAAGGAGTTAAATATGAGGCAAAGAAGGTGGATGGAGTTGATCAGTGATTATGATTGCACTATTGAGTATCATCCAGGAAAGACTAATGTGGTAGCTGATGCTCTTAGTCGCAATCCCTCCGTGTCTTTGTTTCACTTGAGGATGGTCTGAGGTCCACTTCTTTGTGAGTTGCGAGCTACAGGGGTGAATTTAGCGATGGATGAAGTTGATGCCTTGGTAGCTAGTTTCCATGTGAGGCCAGTTTTGATTGATAAAGTGCGAGAAGCGCAGTATAATGATCCTTCCATAGTTCAGTTGATGGAAAGAGCAGCGAATAGAGTCGCCGTAGATTTTTTGGTAAGAAGAGATGGAACATTATTGTTCAAAAATAGGCTTTGTGTGCTAAAGAGGAACGAAGAGTTAAAGAATGAGATAATGGAGGAAGCTCATAGTTCCGCATATACTACTCACCCGGGGAGTACAAAGATGTATCGGACTTTGAAAGATTATTATTGGTGGCCAAACATGAAGAGGGAAATAGCAGCTTTTGTGAGTAGGTGTCTGATTTGTCAGCAAGTGAAAGCTGAAAGGTAGAAACCTTCAGGGTTGCTTAAGTCGTTGCCTATTCCAGTGTGGAAGTGAGACCACATCACTATGGATTTTGTCTTCAGTTTACCTCGTACCCGTGAAGGGCATGACGGTATTTGGGTGATTGTGGATAGACTCACCAAATCTGCTCATTTCTTGCCGATGGGAAATAAGTATACACTGGATAAATTGGCTGAGCTGTATGTGAATGAGATTGCGAGACTTCATGGCGTACCTGAATCCATAGTGTCAGATCGGGATCCTAGATTTGCTTCTAAATTTTGGGGAGCTCTTCAGGCAGCTTTAGGTACCCGACTACACTTCAACACTGCTTTTTATCCTCAGACTGATGGGCAATCAAAGAGAACTATCCAAACTTTGGAGGATATGTTGAGAGCTTGTGCCTTGCAGTTCAGGGGAAGTTGGGATAAGAACATTTCTTTGATGAAGTTTGCTTATAACAATAGCTTCCATTCGAGTATTGGGCCTTATAAGATAATAGAGCGAGTTGGCTTTCTTGCCTATCGGTTAGTTTTGCCTCCGGAGTTGTCCAGGATACATAATATGTTTCATGTATCCATGCTTCGAAAGTATATTGCCAATCATTCTCATGTGTTTGAAGAGCAGCCAATTAGGTTGCAGAAGAATTTGTCCTATGAAGAGGAGCCGGTTCAGATTCTAGACCGAAAGGAGCAAGTGCTTAGGAGCAAGACAATCCCGCTTATCAAAGTGCTTTGGAGAAGTCATCAAGTAGAGGAAGCTACTTGGGAATCGGAGGAGCAAATGAGGCAGCAGTATCCTCACCTCTTTGTTTAGTGGGTATGTAAATTTCGAGGACGAAATAAGGAGGGAAGAATTGTCACGCCCCGACCCTTAAATTTTACCCTATTTACTATCAGGGAGTAAATAAGAGTTTTACCGTGTTCGTCATTAAGTGTATAATTAAATTGATCCCTAGAGAGGTTGTAGGGGACAATTATCTCGAAGGATTTATTCGAAGGAAGAAATTTTGACTACGGTAAAAATGGTAATTTTTTCCTAGTAAAAGGTAATTTTTATTGGGGTATTATTTTTAGGGTGTTGAATTATGGAATGGGTATACTGGTGGGTGGACCGGTTCGGGCCAAACCCAAAACACTCTCTCCCGCTCACGCTCTTTCTTTCTCTCTCCCTGAGCTCCCTTCGCCCGGAAACTTTCAACCGCCCGTTCGCCGCCGTCCGACCTCCGTTCGCCGCCGCACCGGTCTCAAACGGTCGGCCTCCGACCCAGCTCTCATTCTAGACCTGTGAGAGGCTCCCTAGCCCCGCCGTGAGAGAGATATCGGACCCGAAAGGTCCGACTGCCCAAAGCCTTCCGTCGCCGGAACTCCCTCCTCCGGCCGCCATAGCCGGCGATTCTTGGCCCGTTGGAAAGCTCTCCTCCCGTGCAGCAATCCCTCCATATCGAGCTAGGTAAAGAGAAATCGGTAATGGAAATTCTAGGGCTTCTTATGTGTTTTCGTTCGATTGGCATAGTTAGGCTTGGAATTGTGATTTGTGCTAGTTAGGAAAGTTGCAGAGGAGGTTGAGAGGAAGGTGTTGTTAAAATTTGGTAGGCATTGGAGGTCGTCGGAGCCGGCCGCCGCTGGAAAAATGTTTTTATTGGGGAATTATATAAGGAGTTTATTAGAATGAGTTTTAGAAATTTTGGAGGAGTTTTGGATAGGTTTGTGAATTTTTGAAGTTTGGTATTTTTGGTGGATTAATAAGTTAGAATCCAGCCATTGGATTATTTATGGTGGAAGGTGTTTTTGAGGATGTCGGTAAAAATTGTGGAGAATTATGGTCGGCAGTGGAATTAAGATTTTGGGGCGATAGGCATGGTTGAGCGCGCGAGGCTCATATTTATTTATGCCTATTTTTTTTAAGCGTCGGTGTTTTATTTAAGGATTTATTTATGTCTTTAGAACAGGACGCGAGGAGGCTCGAGCGGAAGAGACCTCCGACCGACATCAGGCTTATGCCTAATCTGTGAGTGAACCTTTATTTTTAAATTTCGTGCTTGAAATGTTTTATTTGTCGAATAATTTCTTTTTGTTGAAAAATAACCGAAATTGAGAATTTTAGTGATTTTACTCATATATATATATGTTTATGAGAATAATATGTATATAAATAAATGGACTGAGGCCACAACGCCTAACATTGGCCTATAAAACAGGCACAAACTCCCAAAATGGTAGGTACATACAACTCTTCTCACACTCCCGTACACTACAAGTGGCAGCCAAAAGCTAACTTAAGCATCGGAGAGTCGAAGGCTGGGCCACCCCAGTCCCGACTTCCTGACGCCTTGCTACTTGTGCAGGTACCGAGTGCGGAACCAAGGATTCAACCTCGTCCCGACCCGCGGTCTCTTCCCGACTCACAGTCTTGTCTCAACTCGCGATCTTGTCTCGAGACAGGTAGAAACAACTTGCAACACCAAAAATGCACCCAATCAATCCGAAAATCAATACAGCTGCTATATAACATCAAAGGAGATCAAGATTACCTTCCATCGATCTCAAGTACTAGCCCAAGAACTCTCCTTGTCCCCAAGTCACTCCAAGGTCCCACCGGACTCCCCATTAGGCTTCAAGGACTCACCAAAACCTGAAGCATTCGCCGAAAATCACTAAACGCAAGTCGTTGGAGCTAGGAGCCCGAAACCTAGAAAGAGGCAAAGAAAAAGGGGATTTTGAGATTAAGGTTCGATTTTAAGAAACAAAGGCATATAGATGAAAAGAAGAGAAAGGCGAACCAAGACATATCATCGGCGTCCGATGAACTCGCTGGAAAACACTGGAAAACCAGTGAACACAGTCGAGCTTCCCTTCGATCAATAGCCACTGAATTGAGATGCAAGTGGTGATCTATGGATTGGGTTTTGTAGATAAGAAGGAAAGGAAGAGATTAATGGTGGTCTCGTCGCCAGGAGTGGCCGGACAACCGAGATTCCGGTCGGAGAAGCTGTCCCGACGGAGAGAGGGAGAGAGAAGGAATGAGGGACGGGTCAACGCCTGCAATGGGCTTTTGACCAAAGTCAACATTCTCCTGCCTTCTTAAAGGGAAATGGATGACTGAGATTGAAACCCTACTGATCCAACAACCCAGATTAAAAGTTATATTCTGCTTTTAGAAAATTAATTATAATACCAAACCTTAATAATACGTAGAAAATACCTCGAAGCTTCAAAAAAATAATCTGAAGGCACCAGTGAACTCATATCGACACATACTACAACATCAGGGCCTTAAATGAAGAACTTGACATTTTGAGTAAAATTCGAAAATAAACTCAAGCGTTAACTTATTAGATTACCGAGCACGGTTAAATTCCTTAGTAACTTGTAGAATACCCAGTTAATAGATAAAAATTGGGTACGGGGCGTTACTATATATATATATATGAAAATTTTAAGAACAGTACCTGAAGTTATCAACTTTAACCCTTATGCCATTATTCATTTTTCAAAAGTTCAATTTCGACACTTCTCTTTCAGTCTCTTGCCCTCCTCCATCTGGCTCCCACAACTCTTCCTATCCTTTGACGACCACAACCTAATCCTTTCTCTTTCCCTTTGAGAACCCAACTTGTCTCTCTCCTCTGAAGACCCACAACCAAGTTTCTCTCTCCCCTCCCTAGTAAGGTCCTTGTGAGCAGTAACCTCGGTGGAGAATTTAGAAGGGTCATACCCAGATTTGGAAGGGTTGGGTTTGATTCCGATTCCGAGATCAAGATAGTCCTCCAGATGCAACTGTAAAGGAATGGCTGGAAAGAGCAATCATGAGGAATGTCTGGGCTTGAAGATGAAGAGAAGGGTGCCCATATTGGTTTCATGGGTGTCTGGTCTCTTCTTTGCTCTCCGTATTGATTAAGCTTTCGGGATTGAATCATCAACTTCACCGCCTTGTTTCTTCAGACCAGAATCTTAGAAGTCCCTAAAACCTTCATCAAAAACCTTAACACTAGAAAACCCTACCATTTATAATCATTATTGATGCAAAATCCTAATAATTTCGTATATATTTTGAAGAAAAAGCCAAAGGTGGAATCTATATGCCATGGATTTCCAATTTGATCAGTGTTCGGGTAAGATGATTGAGAAATGAAATACAAGAGGGTCTGGTGGTATAGGAACAAAGAAGCAGCAAGAATTGGCAAGTCTGTATCTTTTTTTCATTTTTTTTTCATTATCCTAACGATTTTGCCCTTAGAAAATTGACAGAATCAAAGAGACCAACGGTCAAACTAACAGTATGTATAAATGTAGGCAGATTTTAAACTCTGGGCACGCACCATTATGATATTTCATAAAATTAATTCACCTTAATTCTCAGTGGCTCATGCTTTATGTATTGTTTTTAAAATTTTTCATATATATAAACCCTTAAAAAAATTTAGCTAGGGTTTACTTATTCTTGATATATACTACTGTATAAACCCTTACTAGCTACTTATCGTTTTATAGGGATATGATTACGAAAATAAATGGCTAGCAATAGAGTTTTCTCTATATTTGAAATTTCGAATTTAGAGATAATTAAAGATGCATGTTAGTTTCTCAAAGTTTATCAGGGAAGTCGACACCCACTCACTCGAATTTCTCATTCAATATACGTACGTCTTCTGTATATATATTACTTTCTATCTATGTTGCACGGAAACGGAAACGAGTTTCGGTTTCCGATATGATCCAATACGCGGAAACGTCAAAATCAAATATAGTCTGATACGAAACGTGAAAGAAACGTCAAAATTAAAATAAATATAATATTTATTATAATAAATATAATTAAAAAATAACATCAATAAAATAGTTTCTTAATATATAAAAAACATCAATCTAAATCCAAACAAGTATACATAATCAAATTACAATATAAATAACATAAAACTTCATCACATAGTCAATCTAAATCCAAACCAAACAAAGATCCAAACTAAACAAAGATTTGAGAAAATATTCATAGTCAAATTAAAATACAAATAAGTAACATAACAATTGTCTTCAACAAATGACTTATCAAACTCCAACAACATCATCCTCCTCAATGTTTTCCTCTTCAAACTCATCATCTTCAAACAAAACCGCCTCCAATTGAGGTTCATCAAGTGAAAGGTTGGCAATCTCAAGCCTTCCAACATTAGAGTCTTCCAATGAATCAAAGTCATCACCTCCAATATCCCACATATGAGTTGCACCTTTATTGTAAGTTTGGGACTGCCTAGCTAAAAGGCGAAGATTGGTAATCTTCCGCTCTTTGTGGTGCTAACTTGTTCCTATTCAAAGAGTGAATGAAATTGTAAGTACTCTAATTCCTTTCACAACATGAGGAAGTAGAAGGTTGACCTAACACCTTAAAGGTTATGGCTTGGAGAATTGGTGCCGAAGATCCATGAATCACCCACCATGTTAGTGGCTCTAATATCTTTCATCACATCTCCACTTCCAAACCCTTGCATACACATAGAAAAATTAGCATACTCTATGTTAGCATTTCTTCTATCATCCTCATTGGCAAAGTATCGAAGAAAACAATTTTTCTTTTCCCTTGTAACATCTAAATCCTTGTGAGGAGCAACCTGATGAGAATCTTTGTCAAGCCATTCTGAACTATAGTACCTAAATATAAATATGCATAATTTGATTAATTTCTATAAGATTTGCTAGATATCAAATAATTATGAAATAAACAAATTATAATGAAATAATTTAGGAGTAGTGTTGTACTTACTTGGGATTCAAAGAATGTGCCAAGCAATGGAGAGGTGTATTGGCTTTGCTCCAACGAGACAATAAGATTTTATGCACCACATCCCAAAATGGAGATTCTTCATGAAGTTGCTTCATTTCTTTCCTATGAACAACACATGGAGTCCAAAAGATAGTAGGATACTTACTTGCTATCAAAACAACGGTCTTTGAACAAACATGAGCATTGTCGGTCACCACTTGCACTACATTTTCATAACCAATTGCTTGATAGAATCAATAAGCAAGTTGACAATCAATTGATGATCCTTGTATTCTCCTTCACAATTTACAGCTTTCAACATCATTGGACCATTCTCACAAATAGCCATCACATTAATCAAGGGTCTTCTTTGTGCATCGGACCAACTATCACTACAAATGCTCACACCCTTATCTCTCCATGCAAGCTTCAATATGACATCAACTGATTCTCAAGATTCTTCCTTTCATTAGCAAGGAGTGTTGTTCTTATAGCATTATAACCCGGTGGAATATAGCCCGGAAGAGTAGAAGCTCTAAAATAAGAGTTCCGGCAGTGTGGATTTCTTGCTAGATTGAAGGAACCACCGGTGTAAAACATACTAGCAATCTCACCATTACATTCTTCTCTTAATTCATTTTGGAATGCCTTTTCAATAGGACCACATGTTGCCCTTCTTTTCTTCCCTTCAAAAGTTGTTGTTAGTCCTCTTGTGTAGTCACCATAACTCATAGAAGAGCTGCCACGAGCTGCTGAACTCCTTCGGCTTGTTGATGATGGCAAAGGAACTTGTCTTGCTCCTCTATTTACTATTCTCTCCTTGCAATCCTTCACCAATTTAGTAATATGAGCAAATGCATGGGGGTTAATTTTTTTACAAACTGTAACCCCCGCTCATTCTTCCTTCAATAGATGTTGTCGCACTCTAGTGTGAGACCCATTATAAAACAACTCGCAGAAGTTGCATTGCCACCTCCAACTTCCTCCAGCAGTTCCATAACTTTCAATCTTCTTAACATATTTCCCCAATGGTGCTCTGTCATCTATTATCTCACTTTCGGGATTAGGAGCTTCATTGAAATCATTGCTAGTACTAGCAGTAACACTTGCACTTGTACTTCCGCTTCCACTTCCACTAACAAGAGGTCTCCCTCTTGGCATCGTGTTCTTGAAACCAACAAACTAATGTCAATACATGTTGCAGACAAAATTTGGATTACTTAGAACAACTTGCAGAAGCATGCATTCTTACTCAAAATTTCAATTATCAAAACACTAAACAAGTTTACCAAAACAGTTGAACAGATTTAGATGGATTGATGGAAGCTAGGAACTAGGGATCAAAGTTAAAATGTCTATGAAGACAACAAAAGACCAGCCAGATTTAGTCTGAAAAAATTAATAACATGGTTTAGCTCTCTGGTGCTAATGCTATATTAGCAACTTGCTGTAACATGCGTACTCAGTCTCACACTCTGCTCAAGTCTTTTTCTGGTTTTACTTTAGAAAAAGCATGACCTTGACTTTTCTTTGTAGTTTACTACATATCTATGTATACTCCTCATTTGGCAGAGTGAAGGTTGATATGATAGGGGTGAATATTGGAGGGGTATAAATATAATCAACTCAAGAGCATCAATCCTGGGTAAAAAAAAGAAGAAGACAAAACGGTAACTCCATCAAGAACTTGAGACTTCCTACATTGATATCCATAGGTAAATTAGAGTATCCGAAATTTAATTTCCATCTAGAGGAATTGGAGGACCAGTGATAAACATGCATGAGACTGATCCATTATTGCATCAACCAATAGACCATACATTTTCATGACTAAACTTCACAGCTTTAAATACTCTAGTCCAGAGCATATCCCGTTTATGTTCCCTTTCTTATAGACGCCGGTAAGTGAAACACTAATTCACCAAACAAGGCTACCAAAACACTAAATCAACAACTGATTACGTGTAGAGGAAGGAGAAAACGCACCAGAATTGGTTGAGGAGAAGAACAATATGATCGGTCAGAGGGGACTGATGTGGTGCTCTTGAAATTCTTGATGCTGAAGAAGACTCTGCAGTGGAGGAAGACGAAGACAAAGACGAAGACGAAGACGAAGACGAAGACGAAGACGAAGACAGAGGAGGAGACCTGAAAGACGAAGACAGTGTTGATCGTGAAGACGAAGACAGAGGTGGAGACTTGGAAGACGAAGACAGAGTTGATCGTGAAGGCCACCGGAAGACAAAGACGGAGTTGATCGAAGTTGACGAAGATGAAGACTTCGACCCAGAAAGCTGAAAGCGGAGAAGAGAGGAAGAGAAGTCGACCTAATCCCTTTCTGTCATGTAATTGCAAAAAACGTTTCCGTTAAACATGAAACCCGTTTCAGTGGCATTTCAGAATATTGTTTTTGCCGAAATGCGTTTCGGTCATGTTTCGGAGCGTTTCATTTCCGAAACGTGAAACGCGAGTGTTTTCGTGTTTTGGTGCAACAAAGCTTTCTATATTTGTTTCCCTAGCTTCAACTCACAAGCAAGCTATCCGACCTTCAGCTAGAGCATAAGAGGTTAGAGACTGGAGAGATCGTTCAGCTATGTATCCATCGACGGCCATCTTTCGGTGTTAGTTCGGGGATATGATATGAGAGTAAAATACATACATGTCGTACACAGTGTGTATTTTTTATATAAGATTGTTGCCCCTTTGCTGGAGAAACCAAGAGCATATATAGGCTCACCATGCTTGCTCAGTTGCTTGATTGAAACAATAAAGGAAATAGGGCTAGGGCAGAACATGAAGATTAATATATGAGAAAATTAGATAAAAACCCAAAATACTAGGTCTCTTTTAAGATAAACCCATACATATTTTTTTTTCATTTTACACCCACTCCACATAAGCAAACTTACCATATAAAGCATATGTATATAATTAATAGTTTTCTTCATTTTTCGGTTTCTCTAATTTGCCCTTTAGACAGTAGAAATCTAAATTTGATATCTTTCTCAATTTTAGTATCAATTTGAAACTCAAATATTGAGCTAAAATTTAGTTGAATTTAACTTTGTTATAATCAATTACATTTTTTAATTTTTTACCTTGTTATTACTAACTTGAGTGTATATATATATATATATATATGCTATATATAGAAGTATGTCATTTGTAATAGAATGATATTTTTCATTCCTAAGCTCACATTTGGTGTCTCTCTACATAGTTAAAAAATATCTAATTGTAAGGTACACGTTCTTATTCTTTGATTAATTTTCTTCTTTTTAAGTATATTATTATATCATTTCCCATCCTAATTGAGAGAACATTTTACTTTCTACTACTTACATTTCTAATGTACCTATTAAGTAGGGCATGATATGATAATATACCTAAAAAGAAGAAACTCAAAATTGGGTTTAGGGTATAAGTTCAGGGTATAGGGTTTAGGGTATAGGGTATAGGGTATAAGGTATAGGGTATAGGGTTCAGGGTATAGGGTATAGGTTTAGGGTATAATGTATAGGGTTTAGGGTTTAGGGTTTCGATCATATATCTTATTTATATTATATTTTACCTTATGTATAGATTAGAGAATGAATTCTTTTAATCTAGATTTTTTTTTCTCATAAAAATAAAGAAAACTACATAATTTTTACAAATTGATAGAAAAATGTTAGTGTTAGAAGAAAAACTCATAATCAAGATATTTAAGACAACATCAATTAAACTTATTTATTATATTAATATGTTATAGTTGAATTGTGGCAATTGTGTAAAATTTAGAAAAAATATGACATAATATTTATTATAATTGATATATTTTAGATGTCTGTTAAATAGGAATATTAGGTGGGTTTTATTTAAAACCACTCTTTAAAATTGGGTGTATATGAAAATTCTCCTTAATATATACTTCAATCATAAAGAAGCTGAAACGAGGAAGCTCGATTGCAATTACAGTCATGAATCGTGAACATCGATCTGCTCTAAGTAACAAAAAGAGATCATCTCTTTTAATTAATTTATTCTAGCCCTTGCCGCCCCCCCGGGAAACTAGAAATGGTGCCCTGATCAATTCTCCATCCTTTCATTTTCCGGTAATCTGTTAGCATCCCTCCATCACAGACAGACACCGAATATGAACTCCAAACAATAAACTTTCTTTTGTAATGAGTGACACTACATGATTGTACAATTAGCAGCCACACTTGCAGCAGCAAGAGCCATCTCAAACACGCGAAATACTTGGAACAATGCTGCAAATACATATACAAAAAACAAAAACAATTAATAAAAATTAACAATCACATATATATAATTATACCCGTGTAAATTGCACGATATAAAAGTCAGTTTGTTTTTGTGTTGAAATTATGTTATAAAATCAACAGCACTCACCCTTTCAGGTGCAGCAGCAATGTAGTAATTGATATTATTGTAAACTGCTGGAGGCGGAGGTGGAGTGATTGCCTGCATATTTTCAGCACAACTCCAATATCAACGAATTAGGCAAAATAAGTAAGCTCGTAATGAGAATTGGCAACATGACAATTAAGCTTCATATCTATGTATAGAAGAGAAACCCTAGCAACGTTCATCTTGCCTGCAGTGAGTCGAACATTCATTTTCTAGATTACCCTTCTTAAAATCTTTTATCTCTGAAAGAAGATCTTAATGATAAGTACTTTATAATCTCTGAAATTAAAGAAGAACTTGATGAAAAGCGCAAACTGAAGCTCTAGGTATATAATGCAAATTGTTAATTAGTTCTCGCATAAATGTGATAGAGAATGTAACATAATTAGGTATATATACCATGTTGAGATCTGGTTGAGCGTACGGAGAAAGGCCTCGTTTGGAGCGCAGCAATACATGATTGTCCAAGAAGTAAGTGTGGTGCTGGTGGTGATAGTAATTCCGATTACGATAGCAGGTAGCACATAGATCAAATGTAGAGCGATGCTCATGAGCCCCATCGAAGCAAGCAACGCAAGTGAAATACAAACCGCAGAGGTGTACGCCGCAGTGGTACCCTTGGCATCGGATGTACCTCGTTTTAATGATGTAGTAGAAAGTGAGAACTTCCCCAAAATCCAATCCACCGTCGCCGTTGCGATCGAGCCTTTTGAAGAAGTTCGGGTCGTTAATAATCCAGTTGTAGCCACTTTGCTGGAGGAATTCATTGAACTCAGAGCAGCTGATTTTACCGTCACCGTTGGTGTCCATAGATCGGAAGAAAGACCCTGCCAGATCCCGAAGCTGTTGCGTGCCATTGTCGTAGTATGCCAAAGCAGCTGCATGTAGTTCTTCCATTGCCATATAGCTGCCTAGCTGCTCGATAGAACAATACCGGCTGCTTGATCTGCTAGCTAGCTTGGTCTTTAATTGATTGACAACCCAAAATAAGATACTGATCAATCTGGTTTGGTATATATAGTACAGTGTTTGTGTGTGTGTATATAAGGATCGTATTTTTTGGATGAATGCAGTACTGTTAGGTTAATCATGGTAGAAACTTGTTAGCGCAAGGAAGCATCCAGTTTGAAGTTGACATATTTGAGTCAGAGAGACTTTCTGGTTTCACAAAAACATAAACTAATTGGAAATGAACATATATAGCTGAATAATGGATGTTACTTAGTCCTGCTAAAACTACAAGAAACAGTCCAAGGCTACCGAAACAATAATATAACCAACTACCTGATAGTTGAGATACTTCTTTAATTCATAGCTGTTTGTATCAAGTCAAATCATTCATCTCACAACTAAAAAGTCAATTGATCGATATGCTCGCGTTGTGTGAGTCGTTCGTGCTGAAATTTGTCTACGGCATAAACTCATACAAGGCATTAATCATATTAATCATATATAATCACAGGCTAGGCCAAGTTGGAAATTAACAATAGTTAGAGCTGCCTGTTGTCCCTTAATTATCGAAGGAATATGTGTATATTTTATTTCATTTGTTTTCTTGTTTGTATATCTCATTAAATGTTGTCATATATATTGGTAGGTAGCCAAGCTCCAAAGGTTTGTTTCTGGGGCAAAAGTTTGTTGTCATATTGATTGGATGCAAGTTTTGCCAGCAAATTCAGTTGCTGGGGCAAAAGTTTGTTTCTGTAATTTAATTTGCAGCGTAGGTCTTGATCCAAGTCTTGACAATGGCTTGAACAGTGGGAGCCGGAGGTAATGAGACGAGTGACGTTCGACGGCAACGTCAACAAACGTGTCGTCGGACGGAATGTAAAACCTATTTTTGAGAAATCCCTAAGGATATAGTGTTTTGCGGAGCCAATAGTACTATAGTACTAAGAGTATTGGAAGTTTTCTTTTCCAATATAATTAATCTTAAAAATCTGAATGTTAGAAATAGATTGTTTGTCCACGTCCAGAAATGGATTTTGAAATTATATATGACATTGATATGCTGCAACTCTGAGCTAGGATCATTTGATTAGGTCTTTTGCACTCTTATAAGGTATATACAAATAATGGTTTCTTAATCCTACTTAAGGTCAGTAAACTTATATATTTGCATTTATCATAATCATACTGACTTTCAGCAATGTCGTAAAAAAGATGCAAGGACAATTTCATAATTTATTTACTTGCTAACCAGATTCTTAGATCAAAATGGATGGAAAATGACTGCGTGATTCAACTAGCAATTATGTGACGTCTTTTAGAGCGAGAAGATGACTAGTTGGCTTTTGGGTGACCTTGACAACACTTGCCATGGAAGATCGAGTGTATAATTATCACATTGTGTTACCAATGTATATAACAAACTCAAAACCAAAAGAAGTTTGCAAGTTTTTCAGTGCTATCTCAAAACTTGAAAAACATATATAGAAACACTTGCGCGCTGCAAAGTATCCTTATTCCAATATAGCATGCTGTTATTTCGAGTATTAAACATCAATCTGCAGGCCATCGTTTCCCTTCGGAGAGAATTGTTGCATGCGTGTGCGCGCGCAAACTTCCAACTAATAAGATCGATGCTTGATGATTACTCCATCAAACTCCGATCTTTTGGTAATATCTCATCACATAATCGAACAATTAAGAGCCAAGTTTGCACTAGCTAGAGCCACCTCCAGAGCCACCTCCAATATGTTTAGTTTCGAGAGCCAATTCTCCTAAAAACAGAAACAGAAAATTCACACTTCTATAAAACTGTGGCAGTGCAAAAATGTGCTGCGACTCTTTTTGTTGATAATCTTTGAATTGAATTAGACATAGACTAAATTGTTTAACCTTCTGGTATCTAATCTATTCCTTATTTTGGTATGGATCTACATTTAAAAATAATAGTTAGAAATTTTTTTAAACAATAACTAAATACGTACACAATAACTTAGTAAAAAACTAAGAACTAACTATTTCAAAAGTGCTCTAATTTCTCTCACAACTGGATGAACTTGTAGTCAAGAAAAGAATTATTTTAGCCATTTTTTGCAATTTAGGCACACTATTTCTATAAAGATGCCACCATCCAACTAAAGAAAAGAAACCAAAAACAATAACAAATGAAAATTAGTAAACACATAAGCAAAAAGAGAAACACGTAATCAATATAATGAAGATAAAACAATTAGTTCTTATTTAGTTCTTAGTTCCTTACCCGGATCATAAGTATCATCATTTGTTGCGCACCCTATCTTAGCTAATGCTCTTCCAAAACCATCTTCTTTCTTCATGTACTTCAATAATTCTTTATTTTTCACCTCTCTTTGGCTTGCATAATCATCAGGAAAAAATGATTCCACACAAGTGAAAAACGCATTCATCACCATGTTATCATTTTCTATGCTCGGATCATTATAAGTATAATAAGGGTTAATAGGTAGGCCGCCAAATGAAGTAGACCATCTAATCGGCCACGACATTTCCCATCAATGATATCCAAAATTGGGCGAAAGTGAAGTTCTTGATTCTTGAATGCCTCTTTGATCTCCTCTTTTACTCTATGCAACTCTCCATACACAAAACCCGTAGAGGGCTTCTTATCTCCATTAACAAGGCAAAACCCCTTAACTAAAGGAGCAAAGACCTTCAAGCAAAGAGTTACACCATTCCAAAAAGCGGCACTCAAAACGGTATTAAATGCCGTTTTCCCCTTTGCACTCTTTAAATGCTTGCTTGCACTCCATTCATTACTAGCAACCATAGCCCTCAACTCACTTTTCTTCTCCATCAAACTTTGTAAAGTTAGAAAAGCGGTTGCAAAATTTAGTGACTCCCGGCCTCATTATATCTTTTTTCTTAGTAAACCTCCCCATCAATGATAATGTCTTGTGATGTGCATAAATGTAGATGGTGAATGCCTTAGCCTTCTCAATCACCCCTTTGAATCCAGGTTGGTTCCCAATTCCTTGAAGCATAAGGTTCAAGGTGTGGGTTGCACATGAAGTCCAAAATATGTTTGGTTTCTTCAACTTCAACAAGTCACCCGCTGCCATATTATTTGAAGAATTGTTCGTTACCACTTGAACTAGATTTTTCGGCCCAACTTCTTCAATGCACTTGTCCACATATCAAATATATAGGAACCGGTGTGTGTGCTTCATCCGATGCTTCCTTAGAAGAAAGAAAAATAGTGTCTTCTTTGCAATTGACACACAAATTCATGATACTTTCTTCTTCTCCTATCGGTCCAAGCATCTGTCATAATGGAGCAACCATTCAAAGCCCACTCTTCTTCTTGCTTCTTCAATAGGCCTTTAGTTCTCTCTACATCTTCCTTCAATAATGGCTCTCTCAATCGGTATTGGGTTGGAGGTTTGTACCCAGTGCCAAATTGACCAACCACTTCCACAAACCTTTTGAAGCTATCATTATCAATAGCATGGAAAGGAATACCAGATTCATACACCCAATGAGCCAAATATTGATGCACTTGATGTGTTCTTTGCTTTCAAAGTGCATCATTAATATTTTTCTGCCTTGTATTCTTAATTCCACTCAATGAAGAATTTGGATTGATGATGGATGCAAAACTATCCATAGGCCTTAAAGTACGGGGGGATTTTCCTAACCCTAGACTACCTTCAACTTCTTCATCCCCTTCAAGAATAACCTCTTGCCTCACTTATTGTTCACATTGAAACTTTTGTTTCTTCTTACTTTTTGCTTCTTCAATAGCCTGCTTACACTTCTTCTTATCCTCATTCGAAGACTTATTACATAGAGCTACATTCCCCTTTATGTAGGCAATATGTTGCTTAAGCCGATGTATTCCAGCACTTAGTACTTTCCCACATAACTTGCACTTCACCTTGTCTACATTTGAAGGATTCACCAATGCCCTAAATTCTCATCCAACATCTTCAGAATTACACTTCAAAGATGTATCGACATCAATCATTGCATTTGACCCTCCGGAAGATGTACCAGTACTACTAGCCATTTCCTAACAAGAAACAAACCAACTCCAATCACATTTTCCCTGTTTCTCAGTTTCTCCAATCACACTAAGTCACTAACACAGTAACACACTAACACTATATGTCTATATCACATTATCAGTAAGTCTGCCCAACACCAACAATCTAACAGTCTAACACCCTAACAATCTAACACTAACAATATGTCTATAAGACTATAACTCTACAACTGAATTGGGAAGTAATCAGTTGATGCATAATCAAAAATTCAAAAGACACAGAACCTAATAGATTTGGTAGAGCCTTTGGAATTGGTCTCTCCACCCAAGTTAACCAGCTATGCTTCATCCAAGACATGAAAAACTGAAATGGAAAATGTCTACAAAAGACATAGAACCTAATGGATGATCAAGTACATAGCAATTAGCTGTATAAGGAATTAAGGATTAAGGAGGAGAATCAATTCTCAACGACAACAAGCAACAAGCCAAAAACTCATCGAAGCAGGGATTTGAGTTTTGAAGAATTACCTATCAAGACTTAGAGGAGACTGGGAGAGTGCGCCACGAACAACTGAACAAGAGACAAACAGAGAGAGAGGACTTATCAGAGGAGAGAGATAGGGAGTCAACGATGGCCGAGAATGGCAGAGATCGCTGACGGTAGAGAACGGCGAGGTCGCTCTGTTTGGGAGAGGCGGAGACGCGGAGTCGAAATGGAGGACTGGCAGGAGAATGATTTGGAAATTAGGTTAGGCGGACTGGCGAGCGTTTTTGTTGTATTAGTGTTTTTTTTTTTTGCTTGGTTCGCCTAGTCCTTCATCGCCTCGGACCCGCCTTCTTCGCCTGGGGGCCGCCTTGGCCACCTCCCTTCGAAGACTTGGATAAAATCCGGGCGGCAGTGCTCCGCCTACAACCTAGGCAGGGGAAGGTGGTGCCTTTTAGAAGCCTGATAAAAATAGACTAAATATAAAATATCAAAAAGATTGTAAAAATTGCGATCGATTGAATTAATCTCAATCTACAAATACTTACCCTGTCATGATTACATGTATTATGTATATGAAGTCTTACATTATGCATGCGCTCTAGCAGGATCAAGTACGTTGTTCATGCATATAATTTTTTGCAAATCTAGTACATCTCCTTCTCCTTCTCCTTAAAGTGGAGGTCATTCAAAGTTTCATTTTCACTCTCTCCTGGCATGTATCGGTTGGCCGAGTCAGAAGACGTGAGTTGGTGTTTGATTCTTTTGGCGGTTAATTTGCAGACATGCAACTCCTTAAACACATAGATGACCAAGACATAGTCTCCAAGTCTCTCCAATAAGACAACGTACACTCGTAGGAAGACAAGAAGACGAAGACTTTTGATCGATGGGTGATCACTATCCAACACGGTTCAGCGAGTGAAAGTATCCTCTTTGTTTTTATATATGGTGTGACCAGCTCCAAGTTAATTCCATGGAAAATTCGTTCTCTGGAAGGTGGTCCTTAATTTCTAATACAAAAACTAAACTACGTAAGGTTCGATTTAATCACCGGAATGCACTGAGCATATATAGTTACAACCATTCAATTATTTAGTTTATATATATATATATATATATATATATATATATCAGGGGTTCTTGACTACAAACATCCGCACAAATGGTTTTGGTGCAGATTTTCATTTTTGCACCACTTTTCGATCGAATTTCCTCATTTCCACAGTCCAGTATCTAGATAATATTGTGTAGATCATCTCTGCAAAATTTCAGCCAATTTGGTAATCGTTAAGACCCTCAAACTCAAAAAACAAATGGACAGACTGAATTCTGTCAAACATGAACCGTTCATGTTTATAATAGAAAGACGCAATTTTGAGGGTCTTAACGATTACTAAATTAGCTGAAATTTTACAGAGATGATCTACACAATATTATCTAGATACTAGACGGTGAAGATGAGAAAATTCGATAAAAAAATGGTGCAAAAATAAAAATCCTCACAAAAACCATTGGTGCGGACGTTTGTAGTTGAGAAAAATCCTATATTAGGGCTTCTTGGCTACAAACGTCCGCACCAAATTTTCATTTTTGCACCACTTTTCGATTAAATTTCCTCATCTCCACCGTCTAGTATCTAGATAATATTGTGTAGATCATCTTTGCAAAATTTCAGCAAATTGGACACAAGAATTATGACTCAAACAAGGACTCATAATCACGCATTTGAAACAAGAACAACACAAGGATTAATCAAAATCACTTAAAAGAGCCAAGCTGCCGCTGCAAGCTTATCAATCACTTGAAATGTCACTGCATTCTCCAATTTAGCTATAGTATGGGAATGCCACTGCAACCCGTTATCTAAAATAATATTAGGAATGTCACTGCAAACCTTTTAGCTATGTCTTAGTTATTTCAGCCAGAGCTACCTAAGCTCAATGATCGTGCCATCAAGGCTTTTCAATAAGCAACAACTCTCAAAAGTCTTCTTATGCAGATAGAGAACAAGTAAAAACCCAACTCAAATACCTTTGTCAACCTAGTAAAATATGCACAGACTTCCCATAAACCAGATTTACTGAGCACTTTGAAGAAGAAAAAAAAAACATACAAACAGAAGCCTCGCACCCAGAATTCTTGTGATTAGCACAGCAATAAACACCAAGATATTACTGAACTTAAAATGACAGAGCAAGCTAACCAAGCCAATCATACAACTCCACAACTAACAAAAGTATCAGATCTCAAAATTGAATATGATACTAACTAGAATAATAGATAGAATGAACTCCTTGAAACATAACTTTAGAACCATGAAAATAAGAAATCTGACACAAGACGGACACTTGCTAAAAACTAAGAAGCTCAATAAGGATGCAATAAAACAATAGGAAAACTCCCTATCTTTAAAATCGGGTAGAAATCGAAGCACCTAACAAAAGGTTCAAAGTTATCAACAAAATAAAAGCCAATACTAAATCAAGAACACTTTTACCAATCATGCTAACAACAATAGAACCACAAACAGTTCATAGCATCCAAAGTAATAAAAGTGGGAAATTCGACACAATGAAAACAAGATTGATGAATAGAGATGTCACTGAGCACCAAATTTCCAAACAGCCAAATGAGCCAACACATACTGACAATACCGATTGAAAATAAAACCGTCAGCCACCTTTGGTCAATTGGTATTTGACAATTTAGAACTCCGACATATCCTTATCACTTTTCAGAGATAGTACAAGTGAAAACTAGAATAACCCAAGATAACGGATTGAATAATTAGCAGAGCGATCTCCCAATTTCCAGAAAGACTGAAAAAAAGAGGACACAAAATCAAGACCAAAAGGTCACTCCCTTCATCTTAAATAGAAAGAACACAGAATACAGATCATGCAATCAAACCCTTCAATCCAAACTTTATAAAAACATTGATATGAGAACTCACAATCACAAGGCCAATCTCAGAACGAACATATCGAACACAATAACAAACCCAAAAATTCAATATCAAAAGACACATGAAGTCACTCACAAGCTCATTAAATCCCACACTCTGCTCAAGAAATCAATTATCACAGATAACATAGTGAACTAAGAAAAGAAATATACGACAAAAATCATCTCAAAGAAGCAATTGGGACTAATAGAGGAACACAAATTGAAACCGAAAATAATCACAAGAGTCACTCACAGCAAGAAGATGTCAACCCAATCTAAAACCCCATATATCTTTCTGCCCTCAATTTCTTCTTTTTCTTCTTCTTCTCTCTCCTTTCTCTTTCTCTTTCTCTTCTTTCTTTCTGTTTTCATTTTTTCTTCCTCCCATCCTCCCTTCTCTCTAAAACCCTAAACCCTCAGCCAAACTTAACGACAATCGTGCGGGTTAGGCGGAGACATGCCGCGTCCAGGCGGTGACAGGTGTCATGGTCCTAGACGGTCAAAATTGTAATATCTTAACTGGGTACATGGGTGCTTTCGGGTTTCACAAAACTACTTCGGTGCGTGCAGGTTTGCTCTGAAATTCGGTTCTTCTTGATTTCGAGCTCTGAAATTCTCAGGTTTCATATATGTTTGGATTCTCTTTAATTCTTTCGAGTACTATAATTCTAGCTTTCAATTCTATGCATTACATTATTAAATCTCTGTTTTCCAACTTCACTACACAAACCAAAGTTTGGAGCTTTCGTTATCTTATTTGATCATAAATTCTGTGACTTTTTGACAATTGGTATTGTAAATGCTTCTCCTTTGTTTGTAATATGATTAGAAACAGTTTAGACCCAGCTTGTGATTAATGTTAGTGAATGCTAGGGAAAGCAATGTTTGTGTTGAAATTGTGGTTTGAGGTATTTAGATTCCGATGTTTGTAAACAGTGACGATCAATTAATCAAAAAAAAAAAAAAACAGTGATGATCAAGTCAAGTACGTACAAGTTTTTGAACCTGTTGTACTTCTTCATTTGATTTTATCCTGGATATATATGTCCACAGTTAATCATCAGTTGGAGACTTGGAGTCATGCTTATTCTCAATCTCTTATATGTTAGGAGGTGTGACCCTTCAGAGCAGCAGGCATGGAGAGAATCAGATTAAATGCAAATGTGTCAAGACATGTTCCGAATTTCACCCCGAAACCCGAGATGAGTCATACGGGGACCACCTCTAAGGAAAATTTATCGAAGACTCGGCAAACCTCCCTCGAAAATAGACAACCCTAACTTATAAAAATTTAAGAACCACCTTTTTACTCCAAAATAAATCCTCTGCTACAATCCAAAAGTAGCTAGAATATAAATTACACAGAGAATTTCAAAAGTATTCAGAGCTACTAAAAATAAAATAAAATAAAATACAGCGAAAACTAACAAACCCCTCTAGTAGATTAAACAGGTAACCTACTGATGAAATGTAGCGGATAGATGAGTGACTATGCCTCGACGTCTCCTGCTAGACCTCACGCGAACTCTGCAGACTAGGCATTTTTAAAAACGAAGAGCCCAGGGGAAAATATTCAACACGTCAGAATGAGTGGACAAAACGATTCCGACAACAAATAAATATTTCCCCAAAATGCTTTCCAAGAAAACACTTCATCAACGGCAAAAACAAGAGCTCCACTGGAAAGATTCTGAACTGAGGTCCAGCCTGGCTAGACTCCCAAACATTAAGAAATTGTGTCTCAGGCCTGGATATTATATATATAGTATGTATGCACACTCGTCTGACCCTTTGTACGATATCTATGAACAACTTGAATAAAGTATATATCATACAAAGCTACTATGCTTGCGTCTAACGCTCACATCACCCCACACTGGAATTGTACCTCAGGCTGGGGGAAAGCGGCCGAGTGGTAATATATACGTGCTTACTCCTTGTACGAAATGTTTGAATAATTAAATACGAAATTAGAAAGTCGCACAGGGATACGATGCTCGCTTCTAACGCTCACGTCACCCATACCGGAATTGTACCTCGGTATGGGAGAAATCATGTATAGCTAGCTAGCATTTAATCATATACATACTATTCTCATATAAGAGTATAATCACCGAAATTCTCAATTTCGGGAAATATCCAACAACAGAAAAATCATTCAAAACGATAAAGCATTTCGAACATAATAATTTAAAACAAAGGTTCACTCACAAGTTAGGCCTAAGCCTAATGTCGGTCGGAGGTCTCTTCTGCTCGAGCCTCCTCATGTCCTGTTCCAAATAAAATAAAACCTTAAATAAAATACCGACGCTTACAGCAAAACATGCATAATTAAATATGTTTTGCGCTCAACCAAGCCTAACACTCCAAAATCTTAAATCCACTGCTAACCTCAAAACTCCACAAATTTTACCGACATCCTTAAAATCACCTTCCACCAAAATAAAATCTAATGGCCGGATTCTAAATTAATAATCCGTCAAAAATACCAAACTTCAACAATTCTCAAACCTATCCAAAACTCCTCCAAAAATTTTAAAACTTATTCCATTAAACTCCTCACATTTTTCCCCACCAAAAATATTTTCTCGGCGGCGGTTCCGCCGGCAGCGGCGGCCGGCGACCAACTCCGGCAACCTCCGATGGTCACAAAATTTGGCAGTATCGATCTTCCTCTCAACCTCCTCTACAACAATCCTAACTACCACAAACTCCAATTCTAAGCCTAATCAAGCCAATCGAACACAAACACACAATAAAACCCTAAAATTTCACAAACCGATTTCTCCTTACCTAGCTCGAGATGGAGCGAGCCCTTTGGAGGGATTGAAGCACGGGAGGAGGGCTTCCTTTTGAGCTACGGCTCGCCGGCTATGGCGGCCGGGGGAAGGAGTTCCGGCGAAAACTAATTTCCGGCAGTACGTCGGGGCTTTCGGCGTCGATTCCTCCTTCACGGCGGCGCTAGGGAGACTGCCACCGGTCTAGAACGGCAGCTGGGTCGGAGACCGACCGTTTGAGACCGGTGCAGTGGGCTGGGGCGGCCGAACAGCGGCGGTCGGGCGGCCGGAAGAATCGGGCAGAAACGGGCTCGGGGGAGAGAGGGAAAACTGGGAGGAAGAGAGAGAGGCTAAACCCTAAACCCTAAACCCTAATTCTGGGTGCGAGGCTTCTGTTTGTATTTTTTTTTTTCTTCTTCAAAGTGCTCAGTAAATCTGGTTTATGGGAAGTCTGTGCATATTTTACTAGGTTGACAAAGGTATTTGAGTTGGGTTTTTACTTGTTCTCTATCTGCATAAGAAGACTTTTGAGAGTTGTTGCTTATTGAAAAGCCTTGATGGCACGATCATTGAGCTTAGGTAGCTCTGGCTGAAATAACTAAGACATAGCTAAAAGGTTTGCAGTGACATTCCTAATATTATTTTAGATAACGGGTTGCAGTGGCATTCCCATACTATAGCTAAATTGGAGAATGCAGTGACATTTCAAGTGATTGATAAGCTTGCAGCGGCAGCTTGGCTCTTTTAAGTGATTTTGATTAATCCTTGTGTTGTTCTTGTTTCAAATGCGTGATTATGAGTCCTTGTTTGAGTCATATCTCGGTGAGTTGCTGTGGCAGATTGTGTGAAAGATTATAGTTGAGAAATGCTTAGTTAGTGACATGTTTTCAATTTCTCAACCTTATGGCTGTTTCTTGACATTGTAATTGTTTCTTTACTTGGCTTGTTTTCAGTCACTCACTGAGCGTTAGTTTGCTCATCTCTCAATGTGTTTTGTGTTTGCAGGTCTGTTAGTTACCTAATTAGAAGATGTTTTCGGTTGTGTGTGGTTCAGAGTAGGATTTTCGTAGTTTGATTGACTTGTTTAAAATAAAGGATTTTCTGTTGTAAATAGCTTTTGGAATCCTTTTGGTTTTATTTGTAAATTAATTCTGCTGTGAACTTTGTCTCTACCTTTATCTTTACAGTGATTTACTAGCTCATTTATTTCGTATTTGAAATTTCAATTTCGGCTCGTAACAATGCTTTTGTCCATTTTGGGACTGGGTCGTTTCAGGTGAGGAGGTGAGATTGACAACGCGAGGCTGAAGTGAAGATTGGGCGTTGCATAGTCCGATGGTCTTGGTGTTGCTCTGGAATAAGACGTCGAGGCTGTTTTTGGGACTCCGTATGCTCATTTAATCGAGTCCCGGGTATCGCCAAACACGTGTTAGCTTCTGTTTTGCTGGAGAGTCCCGTCCCATCCCGTCCAATCCTGGGTAACAAACACACGCACTTAGAGTTTCCCCCAAATCTGAGAGAAGCAATGAAAGGAGGAAGGAAGAATCTGAAGAGGGCTGTGGAGGAACAGAGCTTGACCCTCAGCGATGGCCATTCTATAATGCAAGTGGTTACTCTACGTGGTTCCAATCTCATTGAGGTAATCAAGAAGTTAAGTTTGTCAAATCTGCAGCTTGGTTTGTAAAGATTGATGCTTTGGTTTGTTAGGGTTCATCAAATATTGGGTTTTTAAAGATAAAAATTGGGTCTTTTGGGAAATTGAGATAAACCCTTTAGTGAAAATTGAAAAACCAGTGAAAACCCAGTTTCCAATTTAGTGTCTTTCTTCAAACATTGTGCTTGTTCTTCATTTTGTAGACTGGATGAGGATAAAGTTAAGCTAAATGAGATTTGACAATGTGTTAATTGGGCTTAGCCTGAGTTTGATTGTGTATCTACTTGTTTTGAAGGTAATGGATGCAAAAGGAGAGAAATATTTGGCCTTGTTTCCGGCTAAGTTTTTGAAGAGCATGTGGATAAAACAAGGTTTGTTTCCCAATAAGCTGAACTAGTTTTAAGGATTTGATGCTAATGCACCCAGAAAGGCGATGTTATGTTAATTATTATTATTATTTTTTTTTCAATGGGCAGGGAGCTTTGTTGTGGTTGATGCAAGTGAGAAGGACAAGGTTATTGAATCAGGCGGCAAGGCGGCATATATTGTTTCCCAGGTTCTGTTTTTTGAACAAGTTCGTGCACTTCGGAAATTACCAGAATGGTCAGTGTTTTATTTACTGCTCAAAAGGAGTTTTAAATCAGCAAAAACATGTCATGTGCCACTAACTGACCAAATTTTTCGTTGCATTATTGATTCATTGCTAATTGTGACTTGGGTATATGCCGCCATGTAAAATGCAGCTTGTAGCATGAAAATTTTCATATTATGATGGCATGTGAAGTATTTTGGTGGTCTTTCTTTTGCTGTCTAACCTGGAATTGTTCCAGTAGAGAACTCAATTTTACTTTAATTCATACATTAAGGGTCTAAAGGGTGTTAATTTTCCCTGGTGTGACTGGGAGTATGTGCAGTAAAAAAGGTCTATTTAGTCCTGTAAGATGACGTAGTTTTGCTGCCTAACCTGTAATTATATTAAGGATCGTATACGGTAGCTATAGGAAGTATAGTTCAATTGAATTGGCATCCTAGTGGCACTTCTTTTTCCTCTTTCATTTCAGATATGTCTTCCCTTGATTCTCTCAATGTCTCTGCTCTTCTTTGCTGTTATTTCAGTTCTTACATTTTTTTGGCTATCTGATTGTAAGCCTGAAATCTTCAAATCCACGGTCTCAGAAGAACTATGTGGAAGTCTGAAGGGACACACCTCCAAGCAGGAAGGGAATGCGAATGACAATGAGGATGACTCTAGTGATGATGATGGACTTCCTCCATTAGAAGCCAACATGAACAGGATGAGACCGGCCAAATGGCAATCAGAGGAAGAATCGGATTCAGATACAGATTCAGGAACTGATTCTTGAAAGACTGTTGTAAACAAACAAATGTGGAATGGAAAGGAATGAACATATGACATTTACAAATCTGTGGTCCTATCTTTTGTTGAAATGACTATTCATTTAAAATGATGTATTAAAGATACAGACACAGCCAATTGCAAATGACATTTATCCATGCATCACCTTTTACGTACTAGCTAAACATTTATGCAGAACTCCACCACAGAGTGAGACTTCTCCTTCAAGTTAATGTCAGTCTAAAAAGTATATGAGAGAGATTGCCCAACAAGTACCGGTTGGATTAGGTTTTGTAGTGTTAGGTGGGTTACGTTTGTTGGGTTTATATATCATTCTTTTAATCCAACAAGCTGGCATAGGTGACATGCCTAATACACTATTCTGTGTACTCTTGCAGTTGAATGGTTGAATCTGCATTCTACTAGCAGTTGGTTTCCAATGTTTTTGTAGAGAGGCTAAAAAGAGGCACACATTTGAATTTAATGAGCATGACTCCGAGTCTCCAACTGATGACTAACTGTGGAGAGAAAGAAACAACAGAATTTTCAGAATGATTGCAAGCCTCCAATGGTTACTCTAAACGCAATTATCAATACTGTTAGAAGCATGTTACTATCTTTAAAGCTCAAGCACCATTCGTCGAATCAGACTCATCTTCAGGAATGGAGGATCATTACCTCCTCTTGATGATGTGTTTATGTTTATGTTTCTACTTTAGGGTAGTTGTTTTTTTGGTTTCTGCAAGTTGTTTGTTGTTCTTCTTAGGCGTGTTGCTTATTTTTGTTTTGTTCACCTAGGCTGAGAATGTTTCTTCTTTTGTTTTGTTTTGTTTTGTGTTCTTCTAATAAATTTGAATTTACAAAATAAAAAATAAAAAAATTGATGATTAACTGTGGACATATCCAGGATAAAATCAAATGAAGAAGTACAACAGCTTCAAAAACTTGTACTTGACTTTGCTGGTTGACCCTGCTATGTGTGGGAAAATTTTAAGAATAACACATGACAAATGGTCCACTCATAATTTTAGTGTTTCAAGTTTCAAAACAATTATAAAGATACATGACATTAGAATCACGACACATATTTAGTACATGACGTCAGTAACGCCGTTTATTTTATGTAATTTCTTAATTTTTAAATGGTGATTTCGGGTTTTCTCCATTCTCCTTATACACACACACACACACACACACAGTCCGTCTCAGCTGCGGACGTCTGGACAGGTTTTCCGTACGGATTTTCGCCATTTCTCCACCATTCCAGCACCGGTGACGCCGTTTCTTCTCTCTGGCGTGATCACAGACCTCTCTCGACGGTGTTGGAATGAAGAAGAAGGCCAGAGAGATCGCGATCGGAGGTCCACCATGATCGGTCGTGAAGTTTTGAGTGAGATTGCTGCAAACCTCCGATCGCGATCTCTCCGGCCTTCTTCTTCATTCCAATACCGTCGGGAGAGGTCTGAGATCACGCCGGGGAGAAGAAACGGCGTCGCCGGTGCTGGAATGGTAGAGAAACGGCGGAAATCCGTACGTAAAACCCGTCCGGACGTCCGCAGCTGAGAAAACCCGTATATATATATATTTATTTATTTTACTCCTTTTCTATTTATATATATTTTTTAATTTTTTTAACTCAGACTATAATCTTAATGACTTTGATGTCTACAACTCTGCAAGTAGATCACTATATTCTATTTTCTGTTTTAATTTTGGTCTTCCGGAAATTGATGTTTTGTTACCAGTTCAGCAATGAGAATTAGATCTTCTGTGCTCAAAAATGACTTTGCTGCTCCTCAAAAAAAATTATTACTAGTTCAACAATCAAAATTGGATCCTTTTGATTTCTCTATCCTTAGTACTTATTAATTTTAATAAAGCAAATCACATATACATCCTCCAAAAATATTTGAAACACAAATAAATCCACATGTGTTGTTGTTAAACAAATAAGGACAATTTTTAATAAATAAGGACAAATTATTTTCTGTTTGTCATGTGTCATGGTTTAATTTACTAAATTGACCTTATACAAAATAAATCAAATTAAACCAGACCTCACCATGTATTGTTTTAGCTACTATTGCACTTGCTAGAATGTTGTTGCTACTACACTTCCAATAAATATAGTAGCAGATTTTTAGTGGTTGAACTAGTGCAGTAGCAGCTTCAGTAACTACAGTAACATGTTTTCAGTGACTCAACTAATGTAGTAGCATGTTGAACTGGAGAGTTAGCTGCTACTACACTTCCAACAAATGTAGTAGTAGAGTTTTAATGATTCAGCTAGTGTAGTAGCAGCTTCAATAAGTGCAGTAGCAGGTTTTTATTAGTTTAGCTAGTGTAGTAGAAGCTTCAGTAACTATAGTAGCATGTTTTCAGTGGCTCAACTAATGTAGTAGCATGTTAAACTTGAGAGTTAGTTGCTACTACACTTTAACAAATGTAGTAGGAGGGTTTTAATGGTTTAGCTAATGTAGTAGCAGCTTCAGTAAGTGCAGTAGCATGTTTTTAGTGGCTCAGTAAATGTAGTAGCAGCTATTTTAAGTACGTGGTATATTAGCAGGTTTTTATTGGTACAACTAATGTAGTAGTAGCTTCAGTAACTACAGTTGTAGGTTTTCAGTGGCTCAATTAATTATGTAGTAGCATGTTAAACTGAAGAGTTAGCTGCTACTACACTTCCAACAAATGTATTAGTGAAGTTTTAATGGTTCAGCTAGTGTAGTAGCAACTTCAGTAAGTGCAGTAGCATGTTTTTAGTGGCTCAACAAATGTAATAGCAGCTATTTTTAGTACGTGATGTAGTAGCAGGTTTTTATTGGTTCAATTGGTGTAGTAACAGCTTCAATAAATGCAGTATTGATAAAAAAAATTCATTTATTACTGCTACTATTGATAGAGAAAGTTAATTTATGAATTATGCTACTGTTCAGTTCTACTACATCACTTGTCATGGTCTCTGCTATTATAGAGCACTTATACTTGTTTTTTTTCCTACTACACTCGTTGTACTCTTGTTGTAGTTATGCTACTGCACTCATGTTTTTCAAGTTTCTGCTACTACATGAAGATTAAGTACATCCAATTATACTGTCCTACACATTCATCCATCCAATGTCATCACCCTATAAACATTGACAACATTTCTAAAAAAACCTGCTACTAGCTGAATTTTGCATTCTTTCTCACCTCAATTTTGCCTTCATCGCCTTTCAAATACCTAACCCCCAATTTACTCTCTTTCACTTCCAAATCCTAAACCCAGCCTCTCCCCATACTCGAAAACGAATTGGAGTAGAGCACCACAATTTCTGTAAAACACAAAACATTTTCAAATCCATTGTAGAGAATAAAGGTGTTGGTGTTAGGCTTTGTCGTCGAGCCCTATCAAGCTTGATATAATACGGCAACTCATTGGGCTTAGCAACCGGATCGGCTCGGGAGGAGACCTGGTCCTAGCCGATGGATCCTCGGTCGGACAAGCTGGAGCAAGATGAGGATTGGTGGAGCTCGGCGAGGTTGGAGGAGGAGAGGGAGGAGAAGGCGGGTCAGGGTCGGGTCCGGAAGGACAGTGGCGTTTAGGGTAGAGCTGGAGGAAGTAGAAGGGAGCGCAGGGGATTGGAGAGCTGAGAAGAAGGCCTCCTTGGCCTTAGATGACGCCTTGGAGCGGGACGATGAGTCTCATGCCGGTGGTGGCTGCGGCGGGCTTTTCATCATCAGAGGAGGTTTCGGGTCATGGCGTCGCAGCAGGAGAGAGAGAGAGAGAGAGAGAGAGAGAGAGAGATCTGAAATATGACAGATCAGAGAGAGATAAGATATATTTGGTTAGGCTATTTTTAGTTGAGGCAGTAGCAGTTATGTAGATATTTCAGAAAATATTAATTTTTGGGTATTTTTGCGTAAAAAATTGCTGACAGGGCATGATACTATGCATTATGGGCCTGGGCTTATGTCCTTATTTGTTTAAATCTGTTGAAATGTGGTTTTTTGTTTTGTTTTATGCAACTGTTTAGGGTAGTAGGATGTCATTTTTTAATTTTAATAATTTATTACTGCTAAATTAGGGAGTGACAGATTTGTCTCTTAAATTTAACGGAAAACACACAAGATAACGGAAGACATAACGACATATACATATTTTTGGTTGAGATTAGAAGTTCATGTACTTTTATGATTGTTTTGAAACTTGAAACATCAAAATTAAGAGTGGACCATTTGTCATATACTGTTTCTTAAAATTTTCCGCAAATTTTCCGCTATGTATTTACTCAAAAGTATGTACTGCAAATACAAACACTTGCAATAGGCTAATAGCAGAAGACATTAGAGTTTCCCCCACATCTAAGAGAAGCAAAATGAAAGGAGGAAGGAAGAATCTGAAGAGGGCTGTGGAGGAACAGAGCTTGACCTCATCGTCAATCATTTCCCTTGACCTCATCGTCTTCCGGTTGTGAAACTTGGGGCGACATGGTAACTATATATGGTGTTTCTCACAGCAAGAGACCGCCCAAGGGAATACAAGGTTTCAACTCTGGAAAACATTCCTATATGCACTATATATGGACGTATTGCTGTATATATGTTCTTGAGTTGCAGAATGAATCGAAGCATGCATGTTTGTTTTGAAAAGGATCTTCTACTGTTGTTTGATGTCATCAAGATTGCGCATCCTTCATATAATATCAGCAACCTGGGAATTCACTTGGTGCAGATATGTACTATACTACATTACTACTATTACATCGATCATATAGCTAGGGAAATCGACACCGCACTCCCTCAACTTCCACATTCAATAAAACTACCTCTCTCACTTTCTATATTTTGTTCCTCTAGCAGCTTCAACGTACGTACTTGTTGAGTATAACTGAACCCCTAGCATGGCCTTCATATATAGATATCGTTCAGATATGTCGACGGCCATCTTAGGGTGTTAATTCGAAACTCTTGTCATTTATTTGGAGAAAAACAAGAGATCGATTTAAGCACACCATATGCATGTAAAGAGGATAGGACAGGAAGATATATATACTTCAATAAGGAACGATGAAGCTCAACTGTAATTATACCATGAATCTAAAACATCTATCTACTTTAAATATAAAAATTAATAAGGAAATTAACTTTCTATATCTTTGGTTACATGGATTCACTGAGGCCGAAGGAGAAGTATTGGTCTTTACATCTCCAGCTCTCTAGCTACCTTGAAACAATGGAGGAATCAAATCCTCCAATGGCTGTCCGTGAATCCGTGATCAATTCTCCATATTTTCATTTTCGGGTAATCTGGTATCACCAGAGAGACACCGAATTTGAACTCCAACAATAAACCATTTCTTGAAATGACATTACATGATTGTACAATTAGTAACAGCAGCAGTTATACTTGCAGCAGTAAGAGCAATATCAAACGCCTGAAATGCTTGGAACCAACTATTCTGCAAATATATAAATAGAAGTAAAGATTAAAAAAAAAAAATCATCAATCTAATATCTAGATCAGAATCAAGTGTGCGATCGATGTAACAACCAAATTGCTTTCGTGTTGAAATCATGTGACAAGATCAACAGTACTCACCCTTTGAGGTGCAGCAGCAAAGTAGTAATTGGTATTGTAAACTGTATTATTGTAAACCGCTGGAGTCGGGGGTGGTGGAGTGAATGCCTGCATTGTATACCAACCGCATTGTCAAAGACTCAAGAGATTAGGCAGAAGTATGCTTGTACAGACACTTGATGAAAATCAGCAACTTGATTTTATGAGCGTTTTGAGCTGAATATATATCATATATGTACTTGACGAGCTATCACACATATATGGAAGTTATGGAATGCAGATTATTGATTAATCCTGCATAAATTTGATAGAGAATGTAATATAATTAGGTACCATGCTGAGATCCGGTCGAGCATAGGGAGAGAGGCCTCGTTTGGAGCGCAGCAGTACATGATTATCCAAAAATTAATTGTGGTGCTGGTGGTGATAGTAACTCCGATTGCGATAGCAGGTAGCACATAGATCAAAGGTAGAACGATGCTCATGAGCCCCATCAAAGCAAGCAACGCAAGTGAAATACAAACCGCAGAGGTGTACGCCGCAGTGGTGCCCTTGGCATCGGATGTACCTCGTTTTAATGATGTAGTAGAAAGTGATGACTTCTCCAAAATCCAACCCACCATCGCCATTGCGGTCGAGTAGTTTGAAGAAGTTAGGGTCGTTAATAATTCAGTTGTAGCCGCTTTGCTGGAGGAAGTCATTGAACTCCAAGCAGCTGATATGACCGTCACCGTTCGTGTCCATAGATTGGAAGAAAGACCATGCCAGATCCCGAAGCTCTTGAGTGCCATTTTCGTAGTATGCTAAAGCAGCTCCATGAAGTTCTTCCATTGCCATGTAGTTAACTGCTAGATAGTTTAATACAGAAATCGATCTGTTAGCATAAAGAGGCATCCAGAAGAAGAAGATGACATATTTGACTGTTTGAATCACTTACAAAATCATCTGTTAATTGGAAATGAACCTAGTTTAGACCTGAAATAAAATATTCAAGAATCAAGACACAGTCCAAGATATAGAAACAAAATCATCTAACTAACTGGTCAAGTTCTTCAATTCATGGCTATTTGAATCAAGTCGAGTCCTTCATCTCACCTTAAAAGTTAATTGATCGATGTCCTTGCGTCGTGTAAGTCCTTCTGAAAGAAGTAATTAGCTTCCCTGGATCAGCTTAACCAATTTAGGCCTAGTTAGACTTATGATCGGAAGCCAGTGGTGACTCTTGAGCTCTACTTGTACCAAGTTACGAACATACTTTATGGGTTTCAAGACATCGACTATGTATGCAACCCTGAACATGCACCAGTCGGTAAACTATCCACTTGACAAAAATAAATCCACCAATCTATGTACTCGTAGTAACACCGAGTCTTAATCAGTTAATTATACGAAGTTGTTACCAGGAGAATTGGCGCGGGAATATGAGCGAGGTTAAACAATCGACACTATAAAAATTCATATCTTTTACAACACACATTTTGCGGTACACATTTAGTGTGTGATTTAAAATAGTCATTTACGACATACATCTCATCGGTATGCCAATGTGGTAAATGTTAGGACGTAATGTTTACTAGCAAGCGAATTCATACAAGGACAGACTTTTCATGCATTTTGCAAACATAGACTTTTCATATGATCTTCTTAGTTGGTTCACACAGGGTTAAACACATAAGATCAAGACTCGGTTACTCCCAAAGGTGACCAAGACACAGTCCAAGTCTCCAAGCTAGACACCATAATTACTTCAAGACAAGAAGACCAAGACCTTAATTTGATGGGTGACTATCCAGCACGGCTCCGGGGACTGAAAGAGTGATAGTATCCTCTTCTGATTTCCCCAATGACCCGCTCCAAACCTCCAAGTCAACCATGACATGGTCGTCCTCTGGAAAGTGCTACTTTCTGATACTAAAACCTAATTCTACAAGATAACGCTCAATTAAACTCGCTATTTGGAAAACTAGCATCGTTACGGATCCCACTATTCCAAAGTGAGTGAGGAGATTGTGAATTTTGTTTAGCTTCCGGGCAGCAGAATAATAACCATGGAATGACTTCTCAAGAATCAGTCCTAATTAGCATGTGATTCTAAAGAAACAAAATGAAACTGCCAAACGAAATGTACAGACTAATCCAAGTACATTCCAGATTTCACCTTATTGGAAAGGAAGAAGCACCAATGTGTCGGAGAGACAGAGGAAACAGTTCCAGCCGAATGACTAGATGTTTGGCTTAAAATCAAACAGAAGCTTTACCGACTAGCCAAGTCAGAATTATGTACATATGTTTACCTCGAATGTTCATATGCATCTCTGCCAGGGTATAGCCATTATAACCCCAGAACATACATCAAGTGATTAGACTGTTTTTAAGACCACATATGGCACAAACAAGTTAAATTGGTTCTACTGCTGTTGGTTTTGCTGTCTCTGTTGGGAAAAATTGGGATGATTCTGTGTTGTGCCCTGAAGTTGTACCACATTAGATTGGAGATTCTGAGCATTTTGGGCCATGTTACCAAATGCACCTTGTGAACCATGTTGCTGTTGCTGCTGCTGTTGTAAGGGCATCATGCCACCAGTATTTGTGGCTCCCATATTAAACACTACAGGCAAACAGCCAACAATATATAAACGCTGTACATTCCTAACAATACAGGAACAAGAGTTGCATATGTAGTAACCTACATAAGATAGAGAAAGGATTTATATCATACTTTGGTCGGTCAAAATCTGGGAAGCATGACTTCTCTGGGGATTGTTGCCAGGCAATTCAAACTGTGGCAAAAGATCAAATTGGCATTTAGTTGTCATACTATCTGATTGTCAAATATAGGATGCAATTCATATCATTTAAATGAAACAGCCATCATTAAGTTACACATTAGCAGATAAGATATAATGAACATGCCAAGTGAAAAGGTCAGACTCAAAAGTCACAAAATGGTAACTTCTGTCTTCTTGTTGTGATTTATATTAGATCAACAAAAGCAAACTTGCCCATGGTATGGTATAAGTTTCAGAGTACACTTGTAGGTTGGTGTCCTTCAGCAGCGAAGAGGCAAAGCGTATATTGTATCATCAACTAGACTGTAATTAGCAACTTAGAACTTAAGACCAGAATTTCAAACAAGATGTTGTCCTTTGGTCCGTCACCAAAATATGACTTGGACTGAAGTGATAGAATGTTCTCTACTTTCTTAGGAGACTTTGGTTCCAAATCCCAGAATTTTGAACATGATGTTGTTCTATGGTCCGTCACCAGAATATGCTCAGACTGAACATGATGTTGTCTCTTCTGAAACCTGATTTTTAATATCCAAAATTCAAGAGCATCGAATGAGATGCTCAAAGGCTTTTACCCCTAACAATTCACCCATGTTTTTCTAACTAATTCACCAAGGCAAAGCAAAGGATACCATATTGACAGTACCTGCATTCGTGGCAGAGGTGATTGTGAAGACATGGTTGCTGACATGTTTGGTATCTGGTACAGAAAGAATTAAAGACCAATAAGACAGTGACTCAAAAGAGGATAGAAGACGCCATTTTCCAGAAAAGGAAACAAACAACAAAACTCGAGTTTTGCTAACATTATACTATATATTGGAATCCAAGCACAGTACTAATGGATTTACGGGGGGAAACGGGCAATAGAATCTAACATCCACTTTGCACCGTAATGCATTGAGAAATTACAGTTGATGAAGTAGATAAAAGGTAGAACAATGAATAGAAAAATTATCTAACCATTTGATTTGGTGTTGTCTGAGCAGCATTAAACAATGCACTATTAGCAGCACCAGAAAACTGGCTAAGATGGCGATTCATTTGACTTCCTGGGTTAAGTTGGTTTTGACCAATGCCATGTGGAACGTGTCCAGAAGGCAACTGCCTACCCTGAAATTGTTGGTGCCCCATTGATGGAGAAAATTGCATTTGATGTTGTCCATGTAACTAGATCAATAACCAAAATTTATTAGTACAACCAAGAATATAGAGAATAGCAGTAACTAACAAAAGGTCTTCTGATTGTTCATGCAAATGCTTATCTCTCAGTCAAATGCATGTAACTATAAGAATAAAGGGAAGTGGAGGAGTGAGAGGGAGGGAGATAGCGTAACAGAAATGTATAACAGGTTCATGGCCAACAGGCTCCTGAAAGAAGTACAAGAAAAAAGAAGCAAGGCAACAAATTTACCGATGGAAACTTTTGCTGATTCTGTCCCTGCAAATCATGCAGCTGCTGCAGTGGATTCTGCAAAACCAACGTGAGAGTCAAAAGTTGTGTTTTAATGAATGGCGATGAAATTAATCTAGCAAGTGAAACAGGAGAAAAGTAAATAAAAAAAAACATAAATAAAGAAGAAAAAGCATTGGATCCTAATTCATAATTTTGCCAAATTCAATCACTTTTAACTTCGTAAGCTGCAAAACAGTATATAGGCTGGTTGCTATAAACCTTACTTGTCCAAGTCCTTGCATTGTAGATTGCCTAAATTGTTGCTGGGCCAGGAGTTGCTGTTGATGCTGAGGTAATTGCATCAACTTCTGCTGCTGCTGTAGTTGCTGCTTTTGTTGCTGGTTTTGTTGTTGAGGAGATGGCGTATTCATAATGTTTGTACTAGACCTTGGAGAGTTGGCATATGGTAATGGAGATGTTGTTGTGTTATCGAAGTTTGTAATACTTGTGCCACCAGGAGATGCAGCTGATCTTCCCATAAGTTGTGATCCAGGAACCTGCTTTTGATTTTGTCAAGTGAGATCTACTTAATGCAACTCTATTATAGCTACGATATATTCTATTACAGGTGAATTCAGTTCACCACTTAGGTTTGAGGTGGACTCAACTCAACTTGATTCTAAGTTAGTATGTATATAGTGGAAGGGTAATTGAAGTAAATGATCAGCTACGAAGCTGAGAAAAGATGATGAAATTAACAAGTTTGGTTGTCAACCTGCTACTAAAGAATGGTCCAAAATCAACTAGGATCAATCATTACGCCAGCATCAAACTCAGTTTGGGTAGACCAAAATCAAAAACAAAACTGAATATAGTAACATCATTGCAGTCATAGCAATTTAAAAGCCCTTACAACTGACTTCACATGCAAAAACCAAAGTAGAAAGCCTTGAGAAAAGGCAAAGCACTTTTATGGAAAATTTTATTGACCTTGGTAAACTATGAGGACCATGGGGATTTTTGTAAAAGAGACGGCCAGAATGAATGCTGGGAGGAGGGAAGATGAAAGGAAAAGAAACAGAGTTCCAGGTCCTGACAAACCCCTTTTCTGCAACTTATAAATGTAAATAAGGATGAAAATAATGTTCTTTTTACAAGAAATGAATGCACAACCTAATGAAGTAGTCGTCAATATACTTTGATAAGCTTGCCACACTAATTTGGAATAAGAATTGAGGATTTAAATTCACAATTACGGCCTTTTAAGAAGTCTATGATCGAATATTTCTAACCTGCATCAACGGGCTCTGGCCAGACAAGTTACTTGATGATACAGGAGTATTCTTCAAGTACATACCTGGAAAGTTAGTTACAGTCAGCCAAAAACGAATGCAGTATCACCTAAACCTCAACGCTAATCTATGCTTGAACAAACAGTAACTCAATATTACCAGATGCTTCAGGAAATGCTTGCACACCATCTCCTCCTCTGAGCACATCTACCAGATGCATTGGAAGTGCAGGTGGATTCTGCCTTTGGTCTGCCGGCAACCGTAAAGCTGCACGCATTCAAAAATGGATATAAGAATTTATAACCATACTATGTATAATGTATTCATAAAAGGAGCAACAGCATAAGAAAGCATAACAACTAAGGGCATTGCATTTCTGAAGATCAATGAACCCAAAATACCGGAAATGAACGAAACCAAGCTGCCATAATCACTAAAGTCAGGTCATTTAAGAGAGAAATTGCACATTGACAATCAGTTATAGTTAGAAAATAGTCAAAGCAAAGCGACTTGTTAGTGCATTACCTTCCCCGTAATTAACAGCAGCTCGGAGTAGATTCTCCTGCTCTTTAATTTTCGCTGCCTGAGCTTTATCTAGTGTCGGAACAACAGGAATGTTTTGCCGAGTTCCAATGCAGTAGGCTTTCCGAGTGTCAGCCAACACTTTCTCAGCACTCTCACAAGCAGCCGCGATCATATCAATCCTAGCCTGAACCAAATCAACCATCCTCAACTTTGATAATTACCGTATCGAAAGTATACACCTTAAATAAAAGAAGCAAAGTTTGAAGTCATCTAATTTACCTTCAGCCTGTCAATTTGGGTCGAGACTGGGAGGCTCTGCAGCCCTAGAAGCAACTGCTCCCTCTTGGCGTTGTCCTCGACCTCCATCTCCGGTAAGAGCTTGGACGAGAGCATCACCGGTAAAACGACGGCGTTCTCGGCGTTCACATTTTTGGGGTAGACGACGAAGGCCTTGGAGACCTTTTTGATTTCCTCGACGATGTTGAGGAGCTCGAGGTTGACCATGGAGTACTGGCTGAGGAGGTAAGGCCATTTGGGAGTGGTGTTGGTGCGAGCGTGGCCGTCGAGATCTTCGAGAATGCGGGTGATGTTCTTGAAGAGGTTTGTGGCTCGGTCCTTGACGGACCTGAGGTTCAGCTGCGACACTACGGCGTCATTTAGCTTCTCCACCGCCGGGGGTTGCGGCTGCGGAGGAGGTTGGTTCTGGAGCGCGGCTTCCATGGCTGCCATTCTTGCTCGTCAATCTCAACGACGGAGCCAGAGAGAAATTTACAGACAATAGAATTGGGCTTTTGAATTGGGTTAATAGAATTGGGTTTTAAACAGCCATCTCCATTTGATGACACCATTATTAGCTGAACATTACATTACATTACTCTTTAATTTCTCACAGATTTTATTCTAATGCATGTTCGAATTAAACATGGGAGGAAAACTCTAACATGTACATATCGATCCAGTGATCTAGCTAGCAGGTATCACATAATGCTGCAGCAGACATCATCTGTTACATGTGGAATGCTAGAACCGGTATTGACTGCTTCTACTCCCTTCGTTGCTACTCCCTGCAGTATAAGAATACGTACATTACCCATCAAATAATGAATGAGATCGAGAACTACTGTTCCACACACACAAACAAAATTTAGAACCAGATAACTAGCTGCTAGAGTAGCTGCTAGAGATGATATAATGTCGTTCAATTCTACTGGTTCGCACTTATTCTACCCCCACCATTCTACTACCTATCCTTGCACTCTTCTTTAATATTGGCCGGCCTCTGTTTTACCCCCTAAATTCGTACTACTGTCTGCAATAATGGTCTGTCTTCCATAGCAACACACACATGCATAAATAGTGGAACCAAGGAGCTAGAAAGGTCCCAGTGAAGCGACAACAAGCTAGGCCCGACTCTGAGATTCCAGGAGTGAAAATAAAATGAGGTATTATTACTCAATTATTAGATCCTTTCTAATAATATATCATTTGTGAATAGATAGAGTCGACGATTCTTTCGCCAAAAGAGCAAAACAAGTATTCCATCCCGCCAATGTATGCCTGTATATGTACTTCATCAGAAACATGCATGGACTGAACGTTCCAAATGTTAGGAAATTCGGGTCACCCTTCTGAATTTCTTAACCCAAGACCGAAACCAAATGAAGACAATAACCAGAAATAGTGTAACACTAACACAAGATATTTAATGAGGTTCAGTCAAATCCACATGACCTACGTCATCGGGTAATGATGATGGATATCCACTAAACGAGAAGAAAATTACAACTGAAAAATAATTATGTTCTTCCACCCTCAAATAACCTCTCTCCTCACACTACTCTCAGCAGAGAACTCTCAAATACATTCGATCTCTCATAACTTATAACTCTCAAGATCAGAACTCTTAATTGATCTACATCATATCACATTTAAAACTATGCCTCTAAGGTCTTATTTATAGACTCACACTTAGTCTAACTTACAATAGAATTTAGAACCATAACAAGAATCATAAACCATTACTTCTAAAGATAAACTCTAAGAATCCTAGATACACTATAATAACTTACCAAAAACCTTCAGAAGTAAAGAATTCAAAACAGACAAGGAATCAGTTTTGAGCCGCAACCCTAACATCAAACGTTATTCATGTACGTTCCCCAGTTGCAGTGAACTGAAGAGATGCTGCATGCATGGTTGATGCAAAGTTGCAAACTTACAAGAGTGACTACTGCAAAGTGAAGTCTAGCTAGTCACTAGTAATCTTCTTCTTCAATTCATTTGTACGTGAAGTTTTAGCTACTACGGTATATTGGTGCGCACCAATACATTATCAAGTGGACTCAATTTGATACGCAGACTAGTTTGATAGAGAATAAGTAGATCAAGTATTCCTAAATTGACATATATGTATGTATTTTGGCCACGATCCTCAGCGCGCGGAGCAGAGGTGAATAGCGAACAAAGAGAAGGGGGAGTGTTGCGGGCGTGCCACCTCGCAGACCAGGAAAATGTTGATTGCGTGCGCTTGACTTCTTGATCAGGCGGAAGGGGTTTCCAGGTGCCACCTCAGATGAGGAATTTACGAGCACAAGGTGGTCGATACTCACGGCGACGCGAGCAGAGCAACTATAGGGAAAACAAAGGGATCAGAGAGATCATGTATGTTTTGCTTCAATGGGGAAGCGGAAACAAAGCTCCGAGGAGCGTTGGAGATTCGACTGGGTCGAGGGTTTCAACAAGGTTGAAAGGTTTTGTTTTGTGTTTTGTTTGAATAAGTTGTGTGTGTTGTTTCTGTAAGCCTTCGAGCCCTTTATATAGTGGGAGCTCGACTTGCAGCAGAAGATAATCATAGATGTTTAGTCGGACTCTGCAACGTAAAGCATAAGGGCACTATTCCACTCATGCAGACCAATCTCCTTGTGACACATATCCAGTTTGCACACTTCCAGATAGTATAGGTCACTGCTACAGGCGCGCCGCTCAACTGTAGAGTCCTATGTGGACTGAGTTAGTAGCAATCTTATCTCGCGAGGTGTCACAATCCATGTAGAAAACTAATCTCGTGTGGGCCGCGGACTCAAACCACCTCGCGGGCTTTTCTAGCTCACGGGCCAAAAGAAGGCTTTTAATTAATAAGGGCCACATGGATTGGCCCAAAGCGTGTCAAAGACTGGTAAAAGTCTAAAACGATTAAAAGGGTTCGCGCGGACTCCGCATATGTCTACCTCACGAACTAGCGAGCCGATTCACCAACTCGCCTAGATGTATTCTGCCTCGCCTAAGCGAAGTCAACAAGTAATTCATTCCGCGTGAAGGCATTTCAAGCGAACTGTGTGTTCTACGCGAAGCGCGCGAGCTCGCGAGATCTCCACTCCGCACGAAGTCATTCCGCCGCGAGCTTTGTTTTGTGCCTGAAGGCACGCGAGATCTGTAGTCCGCGCAGACTTTGTAACTCAACTCGCGTGGTCTTGCTAGCGGACCATTATTTGTAAACTTAAAGAACTTGGGCTCGCCGGTATGACATGGACCAAGAATTTAATTAATATTCACATAGACATTTATTGTCCAGTAAAATATTAATTTGGGCGTAAACAGTATGGAGTTAATTTACATCGATCTGAATCGAACTATAGTCTAGCTATATATAGATGAACCACATACAGTAGTAAAACTAACCATAACAACTACGGTTACCTCTCTAGATCTATTGTCTGGTTGTGTTACTCACCATGGTTATTTGGTTAACCTTCTGAATTAAGAAACTTACATCCATATGGTTTAATTTCCTTGTTCGTCAAGGGATTCTATGTTGATTTCCTGACTATATATAGTTAACCTGATTGGCTATGTAATTACACCGTGATGGACATATTTTCAATCTACTTCTCATTCTTCCTTACTCAAAAAATGCATGCATGTCCTCCAAATCGATCATGGATGAAGAAATCAACTTGGGCATTCAGTCTTCAAGAGTACGTATCCATATATCTCATGACTATAATAAGACATCTGCTAAATCATGTAGATGTCTACTATATATCAATAAGACATCTAATATATATATATATATAGTTCCATTCCAGAGCGGTGTCTCGTTTTGAAATTAAAATGTTGACCTCCTTATTTTGTTTAATTTCAGGTCGCATTTCCACATCTCAACCGTACAATGTGTAGAACATAGTGTGTATATCATTCTTGCACAGTTTCATCTAATTTGGAGATCATTTGGATACTGAATTATGTTAAATAAAGAGTAAAATGCAGCACCGGTACCCCCAACTTTTATGACACGGTCAAAATTTAAAAACTATCAATCTGATACCCAAACTTTGTTTCTGCCAAAGAAAGGCCTGAGGCCAATTTCCGTATAGTGCCGTCTGTTTGCTAACGTGGCCAGCATGGGGCTCACAAAAAAAAGTGTAATAACAAAAATAACCTTCTAATTCTCCAGAACCATTTTTCCTCCAAAATCTTTAAAATTGAATCTTGGTTTTTCATCTTGGGTATCACATTGATCAGTTCAGTAAAGTTTAGGCATTGTTATTGTGTTCATTTGCTGACAATAAATATTATGCAATAGCTAAAAATGTAACATAGAAATTCAAACATAGAATAAAAAAGGGTTGTCAATATCACTGAATTAAAACCAACATCATTTCAATATGAGAAACATATTATGCATTAGAATTCAAGCTTAATTGGTTTCTAAAAATTCAAGGAACCAGATTGTTTGTAAAAAATTGATTCCAAAACATGATGAAGTACACATTATATTTCTCTAATTTAAAAGCCAACATATTCACTTTTGAGCACCCCTTGCTCCATGATTTTGGCTGCTTTAAGTAGGAGGATGTGTTGAGGCCGGTTGATGTCCTACCATTTCCAGCAGAACTACCCTCCGTTGCCAACTTCATTTTCTTCCATCCCTTTCTAGACTTAATTTATGACATGGTCCTTGATAAGTCTTGATTACTTGGGTGGGGCTGGTGCCCTTTCTACCTGTGGAACACAAACAAGACATTTACAACACAATTCAACAACCACATTTGGCTTCACAATTTAACAAGACATTTCCAACACAATTCAACAATAACATTATTTCCAACAGTTAACAAAGCATTTCAGCAATATCTTGAAAACCAAAGTACTTCTGAAATGCCAATGAAAGGATAGTAGAAAGATGCAAACACTACATTGTGTTGTGAAGTGGCTTAAAGCAATAAAGCATTCAAACAAAATGAAAAGACATTCTAAAGCAATGATCAACAAATGGTTGTATATCTTTTGATGATCGCATAAACCCCAGAGTGAAATGATTAGACGAAAGAACCATAAATTTAACTAATACAAACCTTACACTGCATATGATAGTTGCTAATTTTCCCTCTTCAAACAAGTGAACATGAAAAATTTTCCCCTATCTTTTTTTTTTGATTAAAGCAAATTTCATTAATAAACTACAAATACAAAACAATCACAGCACCCACTAAGGGATCACTACTACAAGCCAAAACACTAGCCTCAACCTACTTATCCTTACTCCGAAGAGGAGAGACTGACATGTCAATGGAACTAATAGAAACCGAATTGGGCAGCCACCCAAGTTAACTTGACTAACAAAGATAGCAATTACTGGGATAGGATCTAACCACAACAGAATACCATTGGGTGGGTCATCCCAAGATCTCCCGGCACGTTCAACACAGGCTGAAAAGAAGCGCGGCCAAAGACCGGCTAAAATCTGAGTTCTTGTAACCATGAACGAGCTACCCGAATTCAAGTACCTATCAGAAACCATGACATCTATCCAACAAACTCTAAAGAGTAAGGACTTATTTGAGATCTGAAAACCAGACCCAAAAACTAACTCAAATAAAACTACATCAATAACTCCAAAAAGACCCAACTTGAAAACCTAATCCAAGAAGTTGAGACAACAACCGCCGCCGACCAAGTCTTGCCTTCCCCATCCTGCCTGATACGCCGAACCACCATCCTCCAAGAATGGTTGACATCCTCACGCCGGAACCTGCACCCCGTCCTTTCCCAAATCGAAGTCAGATCCATAACAGATCCAGTAACAGCAACCCAGATCACACCACCACAAAGCCATCCCATAGACCTTGCAGAACTGCACAAACTCGTGAACGAGTGCAGCCATGCCACCACGCTCAACCACCACTGCGAACGCGCCACCAACAAACTCCGCCACCGAGACCAGAGAAGAAGGAACCAAAACTCAGCCGCTGCCATGAGGATCCCAACCCTTGCCTGACCACTGCAAATCTTCGATCGAAAAAGAAACTTCGACCGAGGACTCGGCTTCACTCTACCACCACGATCTACACAATCCCGTCCGATGATGGCAACGGGCTCATCGCCGGACATGTTAGGAACTCCTACTCGGGGCTCTTCGCTCCGCCTTCGATAGAGAGGTTTCAATTTATTTTTTCTTGACGCAATTTTCCCCCTATCTTTGCCTACTTTCACATAAAGTATGAAGCTCCTAATAAAAAGATATTACCATTAGTTTTAGCAATATCATGCAATCTCTATTTCATTTAGAACTCAATTTAAGACTAAGCTTAGATGTTAAACAGAAGATACAATAGTAAGCCAAAACAGTTTCACACAATAACACAACAACACAATTTAGCTTTTTGAACCAGTCACCTTAGCAGATACACAAAAGAAACTCTTAGACTTGGAATCACCTTAAAACGATTTTTCTTGAATTAGTTATGGATTTTCAAATTTCAGCTTCAGTTTCAGTTTTTTTTTTTAAATTTAAAAGCAAATAAGAAACTCTATGTGATACTAAACTTCTAGCAAATGAACATAAACACTCCAATGTTTCAAAAAAGAAACACACAAAACTTGCAACTTACGTACCTAAAGTAGATAACCACAAGGACAACTAACAGAAGATAACAAGTAAAAAAAGTTCTACACTACTAATGTTCAACCAACTTTAAGCATACCAAAACCTTCATCTCTAACTTCAATTTGAGAAACAAATTAGATATATAAGAACCTTATCGTCTAATCTATATATCTTTATAATAGCATACCACAAAGAGTATGAATCATAGGCAAACACTGAGACTAAAAGCAAAGGTACAAAATCAAAAAAGTGTCTAACTGAAATTCTGACCAGAAAAGTCTTTGGTTAAAAACGATATGGTTCAACTGGGAATTAAAGCTTAGTGTCTTCATGACATTTGAAATAGACATCCTAAAAATCAATCTGGAACTGGCATAGAGATCGGAAAAAGAAGCCTGTGCAGAAGAAGCGGAGCGATACTTGAAGTCCCATTGGAAAGGCAGGATATATGATGTTACATAAATTAAATATATGTTGCTTTTTGATGTTACATAATGTAACAACGTTGCTCTTGAAATTGTTACAGATGATGCACATTCAACAGTAGTTTTCTGCTTCTTACGACTCGGAGTTGCACTTGTTGGTTGGAGGACCCCAAAGCAACAGAGTTCGTGTTGGATGTTTTGTGAACGGTGTTAAGTTTGTGATGTCAGAACGAGATGAAGGCCATGTCACCCAAAACAATGGAGTCATGGTTGAGTGTCTGGGTTTCAACTACTACGGGTTCTTGTCAGTGTCATCGAACTAATACGGCAAGGGTATGCCAGTCGTGTTGTTCAAGTGCAAATGGTTCAATACTGATCCAACCAGACGAAGGAGTACAATTCTAGATCGTGGCTTATTATCAGTGGACTTAAACAGTGTATGGTATGAGAATGAGCCGTTTATTCTTGCCACCATGACGAAATAAGTGTTTTGTTTTGATGATCAGGCTATGGGTGAGGGTTGGAAAGTGGTGCAGGTGATGTCACATAGGAATATTTGGAGTGCAGCTACACTGGGAGGGGATGATGTGAGTGGGCCTAATGAACCAACAATTGATCAACCGAATGAAGCATATCAAGATGAATCTCTACATGTAGTCCCCCATACTGAGGATATTCGTGTCAACAACCCACACATTCCGGCTATCATAGGTTTCATTCCAGTTACACCATTTGAATTGAACTCACTACAATGATCGATCGTCGACTAAGAACTATTATACATTCGTCGGTTTAGAACTCTTCTGAAAAATATTCTGTGGCTTAAGGATGATTCAATATTCGTCGATAAACATACATACCGATGACTGTTTCGTTGGCTAAGAACTTTTCCGACAAAAAAATTTTGTCGATAGTAATTTTTATCGACAAAGGCAGTGACAATCTTATACCAGATTTCCTAACTTGTGAATTTCTACAAGACACCAAAACATGAAGCCCAGCTCATCCAAAGGGAGAAACCCCGAAAAATCAGTATATAAATCATCTCCACCTATTAAAAAAGAATCACCTGAGTCAAAACCAAGCATCGTTCTTTATACAGGTCATTCTCTTATTCCTTTAGTCAACCAGTACAGTGCTCTAGGACCAGAAACGCCTTTAGTCTATTTCAATGAACTGAATAAACCTGCAATTAATCCTACTTCTTCCATTCACAAGATCGAACAGATGTTAGAAAAATTAAAAATTGAAACGTCTGGATCTAGTAGAATTGCAGTAATTCATACCCAAAAACCCTCTTCTTCTACTTCATCCAATATCGATTTTAGTAACACTAGCCAAATTACAGAATTAAACCAAATACTTCAAACCTTACAAATAGAAAGAATTGTTCATCCAAAAACGAGACCATTTAAAACTTGGACAGAACGTCCTCTCCCTATAGATATACAACCTAGTAATCACATTAACAATCAATTCTTAGTTTCTTCCGATAAAACTTATGAATGGAACATTGATAATTTATCCGAACAAGAAATTTTAAATAAATTACATCACATGTCTATGACAGCAAATAGTTATGTCACTAATCACAATTTCAGTCAGCCATAAATCATTGACATACTTTCCACAATATTTACAGGAATGCTTCATTCTTAGTTGTCACACCCTAATTTTCGAATAGAATTTTTGAAAATTTTGGCATGATAAAACTTAAAATACTAACATCTCAACCTGCTTTTAACAACAACAAAACTCAAATACAGAATAGAAATTTCCACAAAATCTATCACTAAATTAAGATTACACTTCCTTGCTTACATAACGTGCAAAACAAGAACATGAGAACAATCTCATGATTTTAAAAATGTCTACTCAAATCTAAAACTATACAGAGTTTAACAAAAATTGGGAGAACTCTGCCACTACACCTTCACCTCAACCCTGCTGATCCTCACCTACAGGTCTAACCCCTACACCAATAAATGGTGCACCGGGATTGTATAAAAACAAACCCGGTAAGCTAAAAAGCCCATATGAGTAAACTCAAAAATAACTCCACATTTAACACATCCAACATACCACAAGTGAAGTTTGATCAATAATTAGAAACCACACAATAACAAGAAATGTACCCATGAGTCCCAAATATTTACCAAATACCCCTCATGACCTACTACAACAATATGTGTACCCATGAGTCCCAGATACCATCAAGTATCTCCCATGACCTACACCGATAGACGGACTAGAGCTCTAATTCCTAACCGTAACCAATCACCCGGCCAAAGGCTTGGAACCCGGTTTGACTGTCCAAAACCAAAACACAAAATAATAAATAGCATCTTAACCGTAACCAATCACCCAATTAAGAGCTTGGAACCCGGTTAGGCTATTTATCCAACAATCATCATATCACAACATTTTTATCAACAAACCAAGATTCACATCATAAGATTATATCCTTCACAAGGCTATAATTATATGAACAATATAAATTATTCCATAAGAATAGCTTCTCACAATTTAATAGAATTATGATCATATGAGACTTCAAATAATACATAGGAAAACTCGTTTTAACTTACCTATGAGCCGTTGGCGATCAAGCTCATATATTTTAAAACAACAAAAACATAATCATCATAATCATCATCAAAATCAAACATCATAACACAACATAATTATCATCATCAAACGACCATAATTAAACTTGGTTCAAAAGTGAACCTTGTGATATTTACTCACCTAGAAATCCCGCTGCAAAGCCCCCAACACAATCGAAAGCAAGCCAATCACAAAGTCACAAATCACCTAAGATCACACAATTACCAACCTTAGGAACCAAAAATACTAAAGAATAACACAATACCCTTAAACTAATCCTTAGCTCAAGGGAAAACAATTTCCCAAGGTTATTGAACTCAACGACATAATTGAGTTGCCTCGAATTTTCAAAACCTAAAGTCAAACTCATCCAAGCCACACCAAATAAACCTAAGTCCTAACATGCAAACCTTGCTCAAAACTTAGCCAAACTATCCCTCAACATGAACACAGCAACAAGGACTAGCTAACCAAAGGAAATTAAGGCCACAACTAGGCCGAACCTGCCGCCATGCGCCGCCACAAGCGGCGGCGAGTGAGCCCTATGCTCCACCCCAAAATTTCTGAATTAGGAGAAATTCACAACATGAAACTTGTAGATTGAAGTATGGTGAACAACTTTAATACCTGGGATTTTGCCTGGTTCAGCCGGAAAACGCCCCATAAATCCAAAATGAAACCAAAAACAAAAGCTGCAAAACCGGCTCCAAAACTTGGTTTTCAGATCACCAAAGACATATAAACATCACTAGAGGAAGGAGAGGAGCAAGACTCACCAAACTTTCACCCGAAACACCGCCGAAATCGTCGGTTTTCCGGCGATACCGCAGCAGCTCCGCCGCTCCGTGGCGGCTTCCAGGCGGCGCAACGGCGGGCGGGACTGCTCCAGAAATGAAGAGGAGGTTCGTGCGGACCAAACGAGACTAGTGGCGACCGGTTTGGTGGTCGGACGGCGGAGAAACCGATTGGAGAAGATGAGAGAGTGGGAGGAGTTCGGGAGAAGGAGGAGAGAGAGAGAGATTTTAGGTTTCCAAAAATAACTCCCCCACATTTTTCTACTTATACTGTTTCCAAACCTGGAAACTAACTTCCTCTTGTCATAACTTTCTCATACTACCTCCGTTTCAGGCATGCCGCATGTCTACGAACTCGTATCGACGAGCTCTACAACTTTCAAAAAGGAAGTTTTCGAAGATAACTTACAAAAAATAAAGTCAACTTTGGGCCTCTTAAAAGTCAAAGCACCTTAAAAGAAAACCCCCTAACTTCAACATTCGCAGCACCAAAAAGAGTTTTCATAAATATTCCTTCATTAAAAATGAGAATAATACAAGGAAAAATGATATAAAAATCTGGGGTATTACAATTTACCCCCTTAAAGGAATTTCGCCCCGAAATTCACAAGTACTAACCAAAAAACAACTTGGGGTACTTAGCCCTCATGTCTGATTCTAACTCCCAAGAAGCATCACCCTCATTATGGTGGCTCCAACACACCTTAACCAAATTGACTTCCTTCTTTCGAAGCCTCTTGGTTGATCTATCTAAGATTCAAACTGGTTCAACAACAAAGGTTGCATCCGCATTCACCTTGATAGTTCCATAACCAATCACATGTGATGCATCTGAAATATACTTCCTCAACAAGGATACATGAAACACATTGTGTACCCCGGACATGATAGGAGGTAAGGCAAGCCGATAAGCCAAATCTCCTACTCTTTTCAAAATCTCAAAAGGCCCTACATACCTGGGAGCCAACTTTCCCTTCTTGCCAAAACTCACCACCCCTTTAGTAAGAGAGACCTTCAAGAACACGTGGTCCCCAACATCAAACTCTACTTGCCTCCTCTTCAAGTCGGCATAGCTCTTTTGCCTGCTTTGCGCCGTCCGGATCCTATCTCAGATAGTAGAGATTTTCTCAGTTGTCTCTTGCACAATATCAGGACCCAGCAGCTCACTCTCACCCACCTCTGCCCAACATACAGGAGACTTACACGGCCTTCCATAGAGTGCCTCATATGGTTCCATGCCGATACTATAGTGATAACTATTGTTGTAGGCAAACTCAATCAGTTGGAGGTGATCCTCCCAACTTCCCTTAAAGTCCATGACACAAGCCCTCAGCTTATCTTCTAACACTTGATTCACCCGCTCAGTCTGCCCATCAATCTGAGGGTGAAATGATGTACTCATGTCTAAGGTAGTACCCATGGCTTTCTGAAACCCTCCCCAAAACTTTGAAGTGAATCGGGGGTCTCGATCGGAAACAATCGAAGTAGGTACCCCATGAAGTCTCACTATTTCATTCACATAGAACTTGCACAAGGCATCAACTGTGAACGTCATTGACACCGGAAGGAAATGTGCTGACTTCGTCAATCGGTCAACAATTACCCAAATAGCCTCATGTCCAAACTTGGACTTAGGCAGTCTAGTCACAAAGTCCATAGAGATCTGCTCCCACTTCTATGTAGGAATAGGTAATGGCTTCAACATACCTCTAGGCCTCTGGTGCTCCGTCTTCACTTGCTGACAAGTGAGGCACTTGGACACATACTCTGCCACATCCTTCTTCATTTCATTCCACCAGAACTGCCTACGCAAATCCTTATACCTCTTGGTGCTCCCTGGGTGCACCGTATAACGAGACCGATGTTCCTCCCATAGGATCTCCCCTTTGAGATCATTACTATCGGGAACACACAATCTCAATCTATATCTCAAACCACCATCTAATCCAACTGACCACTCGGAAAGACAATCATCCAACAAATCCACCACTAACTCTACCAACTTTACACATGAGAAATCATCATGTGCTTGGCCTTGGATGATCCTGGAAATCAAGGTGGGTTGCACAGAGGGACTTCCAAGAAAAATCCCTTGCTTCCTGCCTGATGGCAGAATGCCGAACTCAGATGCAGTCTCCAACATGAGCCACTCCTGCACCATGATAGAGGCGACTATACCCCTAGGCTTCCTGCTCAATGCATCCGCCACCACATTGGCTTTCCCAGGGTGATACTCCAAGGTGAAGTCATAGTCCTTAAGGAGCTCCATCCACCTTCTTTGCCTCATGTTCAAGTCTTTCTAAGAGAATAAATACTTCAAACTCTTATGATCATAAAAGAGTTCAAACTTCTCTCCATACAAGTAATGACACCGAATCTTCAAGGCAAATACTACTGCAGTTAGCTCTAGGTCATGAGTGTGGTAATTCTTCTCATGAACCTTCAACTGCCTTGAGCCATAAGCCACAACACCACCAAGCTACATCAACACACAACCCAAACCCTAATGAGATGCATCACTAAAGACAACATAGCCCACACCACTAATAGGTATGACCAATACTGGGGCTGTAGTCAACCTAGTCTTCAACTCCTCAAATGCCCTCTCACACTCATCAGTCCACACAAACTTGACATTCTTCTTTGTCAACTTGGTCAAATAAGAGGCAATACTAGAAAATCCCTCAATAAATCTCCAGTAGTACCCTGTCAACCTAAGGAAACTATGGATCTTCGTAGGAGTAGTGGGGCGGCTCCAATTTAACACAGCCCCCACCTTAGAAGGATCCACCGAAATCCCCTCCTTTTATACCACATGACCAAGGAACTTGACATCTTCCTTCCAAAACTCACACTTCTCAAACTTAGTATACAACTTGGCCTTCCTAAGAACCTGTAGTACGATCCGTAAATGCCTATCATTCTCCTCCAAGGTCTTGAAGTAAATCAAAATATCATCTACAAATACTACCACAAACACATCCAAATAAGGACTGAACATGCGGTTCATCAAATCCATAAATGCAGCAGGCACATTGGTCAGACCAAATGGCATAACAACAAACTTATAATGGCCATATCTCGTTCTGAAAGCGGTCTTCGGAATATTCTCCTCCTTCACCCTCAACTGGTGATAACCGGACCTTAAGTCAATCTTAGAGAATACCGTAGCACCTCTAAGCTAATCAAATAAATCATCAATCCTAGGCAAGGGGTACCTATTCTTGATGGTCACTTTGTTCAACTCCCGGTAATCCACACACAACTAGAGTGAATCATCCTCTTCCTCACAAACAACACTGGCGCACCCCAAGGTGAGGTGCTAGGTCTAATGAATCCCTGCTGAAGAAGACCCTCAATCTGAACCTTCAACTCCTGAAGTTCAGTTCTCCCCATCTGATAAGGAGTCTTTGATACCGGTGAAGTACCTGGCACCACATCTATAGCAAACTCCATTACCCTCTTAGGAGGTAATCCTTGAATCTCCTGAAACACATCACTAAACTCAGAGACTACTGCAATATCCGTAATACCCACGGTACTACCGATAGCCTCAAAGTGAGCTAACATTCTTTCCCACATGGTTGTGTCCGACTTATGACAACAATAGTGAAAACTCTGCTGTCCAGGAACGTGAAATGACATCACCATATCAAAACAGTCAATCATAGCATGGTTTGGCCTTAGCCAATCCACTCCCAAAATCATATCATAGGAGCGGTTAGGAATCACAATCAGAGATGCAAAGAACTTTCTCCCACAAATCACTAAAGGACAAGCACCACACAAAGTGCCAAGCTCGATAGAAACACCGAGAGGCGATGAAACACACAATGATCTAGTAAGGGGTGTCGGAGTCAAACCTAAAGCCCTCACCACCGAACTAGATATGAAGGAATGGGTTGCCCCCATATCAAACAAAACTGTATCAAGCAGATCATAAACAAGAATGATACCTTCCACTCCTGCACCACGCTAACCAATGGCATACACTCTGGCAGGTCTGGGAGTAATGGCTTATGCTGATTACCCTGCCTTCCAGCCTGAGGTCGAGTGCAATCCCTAGCAAAATGGCATGCTTGCTCACAAGTGAAGCATCCCTGCCTCCTGGCCTTCGTACACGCCGAAGAGAAGTGGCCCGGCTCACCACAGTTAAAACACTTCAAAGGTGCTACCTGCCTAACTGGTGGAGCCCTAATAGGTGCAGTTGCTGCTCTAACCGGAGCCAGCTGATGAGTCCGCTGCCTCTTTCCAAAACTACCTCTGTGGTACCCTGAACTGCTACTCCCTGCCAGGGCCTTGCCCTTCCCCTGAACATCTCTATGCCTCTCAATCTCATGCATGGCCTCTTCCTGCTCAACTGCAAGGGCACTCTCCACCGCTTCTGCTAGAGTAGCAAACCGGTGGGAAGTCACCAACTTTCGGAGTTCATGCCTCAAACCCTGAATGAACTTCCGTGCCAAATCTACTGCATCCATCTCTCTAGCGAAACGATACAGCTGAGAAAATCGGGCCTCATAATCCCTGACAGTCATCAAGCCCTGCACCAGAGCAATAAACTCAAGCTCCAACTGCTCCCTCACTGTGTAAGGAAAAAACTTCTCCCGAAAAAGCTGAACAAACCCCTCCTAAGTCAGGGTGGTCACATCTCGAGATCTCTCTACCCCGCTCCACCACACCCTTGCCTCATCCTTGAGAAGAAACGTAGCAATACGCATCTTCTCAATCTCCGTACACGTGATCATGGTGAAGTATGTCTCGATGCCCTCTATCCAATGATCAGCTACGAGATAGTCTGTACCTCCAGGAAAGGAAGGTGCTCCTAATCTGATGATACCCTAAGCCAACCTGGCCAGACGTAGACCATCATCTACCACAACTGGCACTGACATCTGTAATACCACTTCCTCCTCAAGGAAGTTATCCACAGGTAGAGTTCTACCTCTGCCTCTGGCCTTACTGGCCCCTCTGGCCCTACCGGCCCCTCTGGCTCTACCTCGGCCTCTAGCTCTTCCCCGCGGAGGATCCATCACCTAAGAAGCAAGTAACCTTGGTTAATTTGTGCATAAAACATAAACCAACGTATAAGTCAAATACGACAATTATTAACCAAAACACTAACTCAAGGTGGACACAAGATTTGAGAACCACTAACAGAGTATTCTCTACTCTGACATCCTATTGACCTAGAGGCGACACCTATCCTTCACATACCCAATGACCTATCAATACCAAAGAGCTTATGATGGTGATCCGCTGCAGTCGGGCCATCACTCCGAAGTATTGATTATCACCAAATATGTAAACCTACGCTCTGATACCAAACTATCACACCCCAATTTTCGAATAGAATTTTTTAAAATTTTGGCATGATAAAACTTAAAATACTAACATCTCAACCTGCTTTTAACAACAACAAAACTAAATACATAATAGAAATTTCCACAAAATCTATCACTGAATTAATATTACACTTCCTTGCTTACATAACGTGCAAAACAAGAACATGAGAACAATCTCATGATTTTAAAAATGTCTACTCAAATCTAAAACTATACAGAGTTTAACAAAAATAGGGAGAACTCTGCCACTACACCTTCACCTCAACCCTGCTGATCCTCACCTGTAGGTCTAACCCCTACACCAATAAATGGTGCACCGGGATTGTATAAAAACAAACCCGGTAAGCTAAAAAGCCCGTATGAGTAAACTCAAAAATAACTCCACATTTAACACATCCAACATACCACAAGTGAAGTTTGATCAATAATTAGAAACCACACAATAACAAGAAATGTACCCATGAGTCCCAAATATTTACCAAATACCCCTCATGACCTACTACAACAATATGTGTACCCATGAGTCCCAGATACCATCAAGTATCTCCCATGACCTACACCGATAGACGGACTAGAGCTCTAATTCCTAACCGTAACCAATCACCCGGCCAAAGGCTTGGAACCTGGTTTGACTGTCCAAAACCGAAACACAAAATAATAAATAGCATCTTAACCGTAACCAATCACCCAATTAAGAGCTTGGAACCCCGTTAGGCTATTTATCCAACAATCATCATATCACAACATTTTTATCAACAAACCAAGATTCACATCATAAGATTATATCCTTCACAAGGCTATAATTATATGAACAATATAAATTATTCCATAAGAATAGCTTCTCACAATTTAATAGAATTATGATCATATGAGACTTCAAATAATACATAGGAAAACTCGTTTTAACTTATCTATGAGCCGTTGGCGATCAAGCTCATATATTTTAAAACAACAAAAACATAATCATCATAATCATCATCAAAATCAAACATCATAACACAACATAATTATCATCATCAAACGACCATAATTAAACTTGGTTCAAAAGTGAACCTTGTGATATTTACTCACCTAGAAATCCCGCTGCAAAGCCCCCAACACAATCGAAAGCAAGCCAATCACAAAGTCACAAATCACTTAAGATCACACAATTACCAACCTTAGGAACCAAAAATACTAAAGGATAACACAATACCCTTAAACTAATCATTAGCTGAAGGGAAAACAATTTCCCAAGGTCATTGAACTCAACGACACAATTGAGCTGCCTCCAATCTTCAAAACCTAAACTCAAACTCAACCAAGCCACACCAAATAAACCTAAGTCCTAACATGCAAACCTTGCTCAAAACTTAGCCAAACTATCACTCAACATAAACACAACAGCAAGGACAAGCTAACAAAAGGAAATTAAGGCCACAACTCGGCCGAACCTGCCGCCATGCGCTGCCACAAGCGGCGGCGAGTGAGCCCTATGCGCCACCCTAAAATTTCTGAATTAAGAGAAACTCACAACATAAAACTTGTAGATTGAAGTATGGTGAACAACTTTAATACGTTTTGCCTGGTTCGGTCAAGATCGGCCGAAAAACGCCTCGAAAATCCAAAATGAAACCAAAAACAAAAGCTGCAAAACTGGCACCAAAACTAGGTTTTCAGATCACCAAAGACGTATAAACATCACTAGAGGAAGGAGAGGAGCAAGACTCACCAAACTTTCACCCGGTTTTCCAGCGATACCGCAGCAGCTCCGCCGCTCCATGACGGCTTCCAGGCGGCGCGACGGCGGGCGGGACTACTCCAAAAATGGAGAGGAGGTTCGTGCGGACCGAACGGGACCGGTGGTGACCGGTTTGGTGGCCGGTCGGATGGCGGAGAAACCGATTAGAGAAGATGAGAGAGCGGGAGGAGTTCTGGTGAGGGAGGAGAGAGAGAGATTTTAGGTTTCCAAAAATAACTCTCCCACATTTTTCTACTTATACTGTTTCCAAACCCGGAAACTAACTTCCTTTTATCATAACTTTCTCATACTACCTCTATTTCAGGCGTGCCGCATGTCTACGAACTCGTATCGACGAGCTCTACAACTTTCAAGAAAGAAGTTTTCGAAGATAACGAAAAATAAAGTCAACTTTGGGCCTCTTAAAAGTCCAAACATCTTAAAAGAAAACTCCCTAACTTCAACATTCGCACCACCAAAATGTGTTTCCATAAATATTCTTTCATTACAAATGGGAATAATACAAGGAAAAATGATATGAAAATCTAGGGTATTACACTGGTGGGAAAAACATCTCACTCCTGATTCTAGATCTTCCATTAAACATGCAATTAAACGTGATGAAGATGAGACTCTCATCTTCGACGAATGCACAGGAACATGGATTTCTGATGCAGTTAACACATTATTTTACACAATTATCCAACATTTCATAGGTACCCCTAGTCATATTACCTCCAGAATTCATGACCAACTCAGTAACCTTTGATTCCCTACCTTAAGTGATTTCAAATGGTATAAAGATGTTTTTATTTCCCGAGTTATGCTTAGAGAAGATAGTAACCAACCATTTTGGAAAGAAAATTCATAAACGGTCTCCTAAAATTATTTGCTCATAAAATTAGACAATTCCTTAGTAATGAAACATGTTACATTAACTATGATTCTTTAACCTATGGAAATATAATTACAGTTATCCAAAAAGAAGGGTTAAAAATGTGTATAGATATGAAACTAAATGCTCAAATGAAATCCGATAAGAAAACAGCTAAATATGAATTAGGAAATTTTTGCGAACAATATGGCTTACCCTCTTTACCTCATTCAAGAAGAAAAAAGACAAACAATAAATTCATTCCACAATATTCAAAACAAAAATTTAAACCCTAGAAAAGAAATTTTGAACCAAACAACTTTTATTCCAAAACGAAATTTCGCAAAAATTGGTCTAAAAACCAAATCGTCAACCAAAAAGTAAATTTTTCGATAAAAGTAAAACTAAATGTTTTAAATGCAATATGACCGGTCACTTTGCAAATAATTTTCCAGTTAAAAATACTATTAATCAATTAAAAATCAGTCAAGAAGACAAAGAAAAACTTATACAAACCTTAGAATTACAAAATACTGATTCAGAAAACGAAATGAGTGAAGAGACATCACATTGATGGAATCTTCTTCCCATGAATTTGATGAACATTCTTCCCCAGATATTACTTTTGGGTGTCAGGATGCTTGTGTTTGTAAAACCATCAATGTTATTTCTAAACAGGAAGAACAAGAAGAACTATTAATCGACTTACACTACCAGAAAAAGTAATTTAGCCGACGAAAAATTTTCGTCGGCCTGTTAAAAAAATTCGTCGGGTAAGACCTTCGCCGACGATCTTTCGTCGGCTATAGTGTCGTTGGGAAAAGGCCGTCTGTGATGACTTTAGCCGACGAAATTTTTTTTTTCGTCGGCTATAGTCCCACTTTAGCCGACGAAAAAAATGTTTCGTCGGCTAAAGTGCGTAATAAATAATTAAAAATAACTATAGCCGACGAAATATAAAATATTTCGTCTGCTAAACGTTGTAAAAAAATTAAAAAAATAACTATAGCCGACGAAATATAAAATATTTCGTCAGCTAAACCTTATAAAAAAAATTAAAAAATTTTAAAAAATAACTATAGCCGACGAAATATAAAATATTTCGTCGGCTAAACCTTATAAAAAAATTTAAAAAAATTAAAAAATAACTATAGCCGACGAAATATTAGGTTATTCGTCTGCTAAACCTTAAAAAAAATTAAAAAAAAAATTTAAAAATAACTATAGCTGACGAAATATTAGGTTATTCGTCGGCTAAACCTTATAAAAAAAATTTAAAAAAAAAATTTAAAAATAACTATAGCCGACGAATATAGTGTTTGAATATCGTCGGCTAAAGTTGCTGGGTTTTGAAAAAAAAAACTGCAAAAACTTTCGGCTAAACTTTCTGCCACCCAAATGCAAATAGCGGAGGTTGGTCATGTGAGCCACCGAAACCGGCAACACGCCGGTGAGGTTGTTGTTGTAGAGGTCGAGAACACGGAGGTTAGTGAGGTTGGAGAGCTCCGGCGGGAACGTGCGGTTGAAGACGTTGTTGGAGAGGTTGAGGAGGCGGAGAGCGGAGAGAGCGGAGATCTCAGGCGGGATGGGACCAGAGAGGTTGTTCTCGGCGAGGGTGAGATTGGAGAGGGTGAGAGGTTGTTCTCGGCGAGGGTAAGATTGGAGAGGGTGAGATCGGCGAGGGTGAGAGGTTGTTCTCGACGAGGGTCGTCGAGGGAGGACTTGAGGGAGAGGAGGGCGCGGTAGGTGGCCATTGGGCGCGTGGGGGTGCAGAGTAGACGGTGGGGTGAGGAGAGAGAGTGGCGGAGGTGGAGGAGGAGAAGGAGGAGGAAGAGGAGGAGGGGCCGCATTATGTCTAGTGTTGGGTTTATTTGAGGTGGTTGTGTGGAGGAGGAGGAGGAGGATATTTAATTACCCTGCTCTGCGGCTATATAAAGAACTTTAGCCGACAAAATTCTTTATTTTCGTCGGCTAAACTCTTTGGTTGACCGCCAAAAAATTTCGGTTCAAAATTTTGAAAATTTTTCGACTTTAACCGACGACTTTTCATAATTTCGTCGACTAAAGTCCTTTGAAAATTTTGGTTGACCGCCAAAAAATTTTGGTTGAAAATTTCGAAAATTTTTCGACTTTAGCCGACGACTTTTCATATATTTTCGTCGGCTAAAGTCCTTTGAAAATTTCGTCGGCTAAAGGTACCAATTTAGTCGGCTAAAACTTGGAAATTCGTCGGCTAAACCTTTGAAATTCGTCGGCTAAAAGTATTTTTATACATTTGGCATGTTGTGATTGTGATGATCAAACTTGAGAAACAGAAATCCAACCGTCAGATCTGACCATCATGATAAAATACATGTATGGGAAAAAATTCAACTTGATCCGAAAAGAATAAGGGCTCGATCCGGACGGTCAATCTCGTAAGTCAAACCCCTAAACGCACGGAAAAGGTCGTTCGACCGTCTAAATTACGTATTTTGGCCGGACCTCCAACTGAAAATAGTTTTAAACTGATGACACGCAACAAGTCGTATAAAAATTTTACGTAAAATAACCACCAAATATAGGGCTACTCTTAGGGGGAAAAAATGAAAAATTGCATTGACCGCAACTATCGGCACCGAATATTTACCGGAATAGTGTGATTTTTCAACCGTGGATGTATTTCAACATTCTCTTCATATCTTATTTCATGACTTTTTAGCGTTTGAAGGTTTTATGTATAGTTTGTTTTTGAAACGGAACATTTACATAACACTTGGTAAACAAGTTATACAACATTAGTATGCATGTTGTGATTGTGATGATCAAACTTGAGAAACAGAATTCTGACCGTCAGATTTGACCATCATGATAAAATACATGTATGGGAAAAAATTCAACTTGATCCGAAAAGAATAAGGGCTCGATCCGGACGGTCAATCTCGTAAGTCAAACCCCTAAACGCATGGAAAAAGTCGTTCGACCGTCTAAATTACGTATTTTGGCCGGACCTCCAACTGAAAATAGTTTTAAACCGATGACACGCAACAAGTCGTATAAAAATTTTACGCAAAATAACCACCGAATATAGGGCTATAGTAGGTAATAGAGAAATTTTAGGGTTTAGCCGACGAATACCCTAACGTATTCGTCGGCTATAATATGTAATTAAAAAATTAAAAAATAACTATAGCCGACGAAATATTAGGTTATTCGTCGGCAAAGACCATCTTAGCCGACGAATTTTAATATATTTTCGTCGGCTAAAGTCCTTTGAAAATTTTACTCCAACTTTGGTTTACCGCCTAAAAAATTTTGAAATTTTTTGACCGTAGCCGACGACTTTTCATATATTTTCGTCGGCTAAAGTCTATAAATTCACGAAAACACTCATATCTCCCCCTATATTACGTAGTTTGGTCAAATCTCCCACACGAAAAACTCTCACGTAGATGAGACGCAACCACCTATATAAAAATTTTGAAACATTTACCTTTCGACGATAGGGCTCCCCTTAAGAAATAATAACGGTAAATAGGGTTGACCGCTACTATCGGCTCCGAGACTTTACCTGATTTACGTGATTTTTGAACCATAACCGTATTTCACCATTCTGAACACATCTTATTTCACGAGATTTTTAATAATTTTGCTTCTTATGTAGAGTTGGTTCACAAAGTTGTATAACCTACTAAACAAGTTATACAACATTAGTAGACACGTTGTGATTCTGATGACTAAAATTCACAAACCAAAATTCGACCGTCAGATATGATCATTATGACGAAATATGTCTATGGTAAAAAATTCAACTGGATCCAACAACGTTAAGGGCTCGATCGAAACGGTCAACTCTAATCGAAAATAAGAAAACTGCATTTTGAAGCCCTAAACGGACTCGGATGGCCAAAAAAGCTTATATGTCATGGCATAACGATGAGTTTGACTCGTAGGGCCGTTACGCTTCCGGAAAGGTATCACAATAGTCAATCGGACACCAAAAACCAAATCTGCAGCATAGTAAATAATAAGGGTAAGTCAACTATCGGCACCGAGACTTTAGCGGAATACCGTCATTTTTCAACCGTAAACGTATTTCACCATTCTGGTCATATCTTATTTCACGACTTTTTTGCATTTGAAGGTTCTACGTATAATTTTTTTTTTCCAGATGAGTTGTTGTCCAAATCTGTAAATATAAGACACTTTAGCCGACGAAATTAAATTTTTCGTCGGCAAAACTTTTAAAAATTTCGTTGGCTAAAGTTCACAGACTATAGCCGACGAAATTATATTTTTCGTCGGCTAAACTTTTAAAAATTTCATCGGCTAAACTCTTAAAAATTTCGTCGGCTAAACTTTTGAAAATTTCGTCGGCTAAAGTTTACAGACTATAGCCGACGAAAAAAATTATTCAGTCGACGAAATATTAATTTCGTCGGCTAAAGTCCACTTTAGCCGACGAAAATTTTTAATTAGCCGACGAAGGACAATTTCGTCGGCTAAAGCCCACTTTAGCCGACGAAAAAAAAATTCGTCGGCCTGGTTTTTTTTTTTGTCGGCTAAAGCCTTTCTTCTGGTAGTGTTAATAGGTAAAATAGATAATCTTGAACTTAAAGCTGAATATCTTAAAAAATTAAAAAAATTAATTACCCAAGAAAATATAATTAATCCTCCCTCACAAAAAAATTAGTCTCACTACAACTTTTGATAAATTTCTGCTAGTAAAAAAGAAATAACAATCCAAGATTTGTAATTTGAAATAAAAACAATTAAGTGTCAAATACATACCTTGCAACAAACACATTTAGAACTTATGAATGACAATAAAGAAATTAAGCAAGAATTAAACTTACTCAAAATAAATAATCAATTTCTTAAATTACAGGATCCTCCTGAAAATCTTTTTCCAAATCAGTTCTCAGTAACTAATGAAGCTGAAACTTCTGAAAACAATACTATTAGTATCATACGCCAAATCCAACTTAAAAAATGGTACACCACTGTCCAACTCAAAATAAAAGATTTCCAATTAACCATAACAGCCCTTATTGATTCTGGTGCAGACCTTAATTGCATCTAAGAATGCCTAATACCTTCAAAGTAGTTTGAAAAAACAAAAGAGTCATTACGATTAGCCAACGGAACAAAAATGGATATTAAATACGAAATCCCTAAAGCACATATATGCCTGAACAATGTATGTTTCAAAACTCCTTTTGTCTTAGTCAAAAATTTAACTGATAAAGTAATTTTAGGACTTCATTTTATTACTTTAATCTATCATTTCACAACTGAATATGATGGCATTATCACCTATCCTTTTAATGAACCAGTTAAATTTGCTTTTCTTTCTAATCCTGAAATCCATACTGTAAAAGCATTCCAAGAAAATAATATTACAAAAACCATTAATTGCATTGACGTAAAAAATAAACAAATAGCCTTTCTTCAAGAAGAAATTAATTTTAAAAGAATAGAAAATCAACTCCAAAATCCTTCTCTTTAGCAAAAAATCAAAACTTTTGAAAAAAAAATTATAAAAGAAATATGTTCAGATATCCCTATTGCCTTTTGGCATAAGAAAAAACATATTTTTTTTCTTCCTTACATTAATGGATTTAATGAGAAAAATATCCCCACTAAAGCTCATCTAACCCAAATGAGTCATGAAATTATGGATTTTTGTAAAATCGAAATTAATGATTTACTTAACAAAACCATTATCCGGCATAGTAAATCCCCTTGGTCTTGTCCTGCTTTCTATGTTTAGAAAAATGCTGAACTCGAAAGAGGAACTCCTCGATAAGTTATTAATTATAAACCTCTTAACACAGTGTTGGAATGGATCAGGTATCATATTCCCAACAAACGAGATCTCATCAATAGATTAAACAAATTTGTTATCTTTAGTAAATTTGATATGAAATCAGGATTTTGGCATATCCAAATCAGTGAAACCGACAAATACAAAACTGCATTTGTCACGCCTTTTGGCCATTATGAATGGAATGTCATGCCTTTTAGCCTAAAAAATGCATCCAGCGAATTCCAAAATATAATGAATGATATTTTCAACCCTTATAGTCATTTTTCCATCGTCCACATTGATGATGTCCTGATCTTTTCACAATCAATTGACCAGCATTGGACACATTTACACCAATTCTTTTCAATAATAAAGAATAATGGTTTAGTTGTTTCTGCTTCAAAAATCAAATTATTTCAAACCAATATTCGTTTTCTTGGATTCAACATTCACCAACTCCAAATCAGACCCATAGATAGAGCAATACAATTTGCAGATAAATTTCTAGATGTCATTTTAGATAAAAATCAATTACAAAGATTCCTAGGATCTTTAAATTATGTAGCCGATTTTTACAAGAACCTTAGGAAACACTGTAAAGCTCTATTTGATAGATTACAAAAAAATCCTCCCCCTGGACTTCAGATTATACGTCCTTAGTCAAAGAAATTAAGAGTCATGTTAAAAATCTACCATGCTTAGGTATTCCTCTTCCTGATTCCTATAAAATAGTAGAAACCGATGCCTCTGAAATTGGTTATGGAGGTATCCTCAAACAACAAGTTTCTCCCAATCATCCAGAACAAATTGTTCGATTTCATTTTGGGGTTTGGAACCCAGCCTAATCCAATTATAGTACTATCAAAAAAGAAATTTTATCAATTGTTTTATGTATTAGTAAATTTCAAGATGATTTATTAAATCAAAATTTTTTAGTCCGAGTTGATTGTAAAAGTGCAAAAAATATTTTAGAAAAGGATGTTCAAAACATTACTAGTAAACAAATTTTTGCCCGTTAGCAAGCAATCTTAAGTATTTTTGATTTTGAAATTGCATTCATTAAAGGCAGTGACAATCATATACCAGATTTCCTAACTCGTGAATTTCTACAGGGCACCAAAACATGAAGCCCATCTCATCCAAAGGGAGAAATCCTGAAAAATCAGTATCTAAATCATCTCCACCTATTAAAACAGAATCACCTGAGTCAAAACCAAGCATCGTTCCTTATACAGGTCAATAAACCAATATGATCCCTACAAAACAGGGTATCCTCCAGTCAATTATAAAAAATCATCTCCTTACATTACCAGGACCGAACAATTTCTTTTTTATATTGAGCCTTCTCTAAGTCACCTCAAAAATCCTGCCTCTCTAGTAAAAAGTTATTATGGCCCAAATGCTCATTATCTCCCTGGTAAACCCTTAGCATTTTACCGAGACATCCTATTCAAATCTCAGTCACTATCTATTAAACCAATCCACGATCCAAAAGACCCATCCAAAATATTATACCACTCTCTTTACATAATCCGTATAATTTCATTACCCCAATGGGGTGATTCCCTTCTACTCCCCACACATCTGAATCTATTACATTTACTTATCAGGAGTACATTGAAGCATGGAGTAAAATCTTCCTCTATCAAACAGAAGATTTTTCCCATTCATGGTTTCTAAATTTTGACCAAAAATTCAATCGTCAATTTCCCATGTGGTTTGGTGATTGGTGGAATAATCATGGTTGCCCTTATGACCTATTACCCTCTGATCTCTAGAATGCAGTTACTAAATTCACTTCAGTTATGACTTTCACCGACTATGAAAAGAGATTCTCCCCCACTCTCTAATTCATAGCTAAATATAAAATCCCTTGGATTTTCAAATGGCAATATAAAATTGAATCTGAAGACTATATGGTTTTCAGACAATTCTTAGTTAAATGGTGAGATAAATTCAATTTCGATAGAGTTTTATCCCAATTCAGTGAAGAATTTTTAGTTATCCCTTCCAAATCTGGAGCTATGGTTCCTATTCAGTCAACACCTCCGATCTCTCAGTTAAAAACTCAAGCTCCTCAATCACCATCTCCATCTAAAAACAAAGCTTCTAGTTCATCTTCATCCTCCAAAGCAGAAGAATTAAAAGCATTGGCCAAACAATTATTAAAACAAGCAGCCAGTTTATCCTCAGATGAAGAAAGCGAACATTCTCCATCAGAATCATCAACTCATAGTCATCAAAGTTCTCCCAGTCAACCAATCAAGTGGGCCGATTATGAAGATAGTCAAGACCCATATGCCGATTTCCAGTGAAGACAAAACCAGAAAAACATCATCAGAAAATCAGTGGCAGACAAACAACTATTCACCAACAGTAAACCCGTGGCGGACCAATAACTATTCATGAACAGTAAACCCGTGGCAGACCAGTAACTATTCATGAACAGTCACTTTTTGCTATTCATTACTTTTGTATCTCCAATATATAGAAGCCCACAGCTTCATTGTAATCAGGATTCATTTTTTCTCTTCTTCCTTTTCTCTCTCACATTGTCTCCCTAGTAAAGCTTAAGACTAGAATAGAGAGCCCCGGCTCTTCCAATTCATGCATTGATTTAAATAGTAAGTTGTAATTTATTTACTCAAGTTCATCAATCAAATGTTCTTTCATTTTACAACAATTATTTAGTTGTATATATATATATATACACACAAGAAATCTTGTCTTAGGCGACGAAATAGATTTTCTCAGGTGCGGATGTCCATATTTATTCTTACAGTGTAGGTTTCCACTTTACACTCATTTTTCAATCGACATTTCATATCTCCACCGTCTAGTCTTTAGATATTAATGTATAGATCATCTTTGCAAAATTTCAACTAATTTGGTTATCATTAAGGCACTCAAACTTGATTAAAACAATGGATGAATATAATTCTGTCGAACTTGAACCGTTCACGTTTATAACAAAAAAACACAGTTTTGAGTGCCTTAATGATGACCAAATTGGCTGAAATTTTGCAGAGATAATCTATACATTAGTATCTAAATGCTAGACGATGGAGATGCGAAAATTCTATTGAAAAGTGAGTGTAAAATAGAAATCCGCATTGTAAGAATAAATACGGACGTCCGTAGCTGAGAAGCTCTGTAGATATATATATATATATATATATATATATATATATATATATATATATATATATATATAGGAGCCCGTTCTATTAAGGACTATGTAGATGAGGACTTGGTGCGGTCATTCAATCTCCACCATTTGATTAAACTAGCGGTTTTCAATTTCAAGAACAACAAAAGGCTGAGCACACCCAATCAAACCCATCTCCTCATGCTCTATCTCTCTTCTCCCGCTGACTTTCATTCCCGACCACACCAGCTCCGAGTGCTTCATCCCGGACGACATATTCGATTTCCAGACCACACCAGCGCGTCCTGCAAGTTGCCTTTACTCATGTACTCATACACCAGAAGCATACGACGTCGTTTTCGATCGGACGAGAATAGAGAGCCGGAGTCCATGAGTTTCATGGCGACGTCTTGGCCGGTGTGGGGGTGAGTTCCGAGGAAGACGGAAGCCGGAGCCGGCCTGGCCGAGGCAACGCGTGAGGGAGAAGGAGTCGGTGGCGCGGCGGAGGAGAGAGTAGGAGAAGCGGTGTGGCGGCTTGGAGTCGGCTTCCGGGGTGGTGCGCTTGTGGGTGATTTTGCGGAAGCAGACGAGGAGGGAGAAGGCGGTGGTGGCGGCGCCGGCGAGTGGGACGACGCGGCTGGACTTCGGCGGAAGAAATGACGGCGAGGGAGATGGAGTCTGGGTGATCAGGAATGAAAGTCAGCGGGAGAAGAGAGATAGAGCCTGAGGAGATGGGTTTGATTGGGTGTGCTCAGCTTTTGTTGTTCTTGAAATTGAAAACCGCTAGTTTAATCAAATGGTGGAGATTGAATGACCGCACCAAGTCCTCATCTACATAGTCCTTAATAGAACGGGCTCCTATATATATATATATATATATATATATATATATATATGTTTGCAGTTGTACGTATGTAAAGCCAAATGAATTGACAGGACTTGATTGCCAATTTGCCATGCCCCAAAGTAACAAACTAACAATTCACTCAAAGCTAAGCATCAATATATTACCCGTCGGAACTACCTCAAACCACTGCTGCAGCATCATGTCACCACAAGTCCACAACAATGCCACACATACTATAGGGACAAGTCTCCCTTCAACTAGTATGAATGAAAATCAAATGATTAGGTGGTCACCACCATCCTCAAACAGAGTCAAAATTAATTTTGATGGATCCGTTTGGAGCAGCTCAGCAGTAGATGGTTTTGTAATTAGAACTCAGGTAAGCCTCTTGTTGATGCTGCCTTCACCATCGGAAGCACCACAGTTCCAATTGCTGAAGCCTTAGCTCTTCGTAATAGCCTCATATGTGCAAAAGAGAAGGGTTATTCGAAGATAGATGTAGAAGGTGACACGAAGCTAGTGATGTTATCAACCAAGTTTCCGCTCCTTCTTAGAGACTACTCAGCCTGATCCAAGATGTTAAGTTGTTGGGAAGTTCTTTTGAGTCTATTAGCTTCAAGCATGTATTTAGAGAAGCTAACTTTGTTGCTAATGGACTTGCTAATTTGGGTTATAGAGTAGACAATTGTGGCGTATGGCCGAATTGTGTTTCCCCGGAGACCGCTCTTGCTTTATCATTTGATTATGTAAACTTTAGTTGCTCTAGACGCACCTCGATCTAATATAGTTCCATTTTCTATCAAAGAAAAAAAACGAAGACGCCGATGAGTTGATCAATTGGTGAAACACTTTGTAGGATGATCAACCAGACGATTATTATTCATTAATTTTGCCGACATCATCTTAGGGTACTAGCAGCTTCTATATACTGTTGTTAGACCCAGGCGGGATTGAAAGCGTAGATCAATCCTAGTCACTATACCAGAATCAATACAGTATATATATATATATATATATATATATAACAAATTGATAGCAAATTGAGAGAAAAATAGATAACTGAATTGAAAACAATTCGTATACTAATCTAGGATTCAGAAAGATATCAATCCTAATATATCAACGAAATTTATAAGAACAAACTTGTGAGAGAGGTTTGCAAAAGCAATGTCCTAAAACATAATTGCGTCCCCGCACCTGTGCAGTGCTTGATCGAATGTAGACGTTCGTCCTGCAGGATACAACTCTCGATCTAAGGCCTTTGCATAGATACCTTGAACCCTAGCGAACTTCACTTGTGTTTCTCTTTGGAATTTTGATTGTAGAGATGTCATAAAGAATCGTTGTTTTAATGTATCTTTCTAAATGAATTGATCGTTCTTTTATAGAAGTTAGATAAGAAGACACAACTGTTCACAAATAGAGTTTGAGTTGAATAGATTTAATTGTTGATAAAAACAATTAGTATTTTTATTTCTTTTATCTGAAAACTCCAAAGAAAATAAATTCATTTATTGGAATATGAATTAAGTCCAAATACAAGAAGGAGACTTATCTCCAACGTAGGACTTATATCCCAACAAGTTCTAACAACTGTAACATCACATGTGCAATGATTAAACATGGCAGTGTATATATATGATGATACAAAGGACTATACAATACTATTCATGGTTAAAACATACGAAACAATCAATTCAAGCGAGGGTTTGCGAAGACTCCTGGTGAGAAATCAGTCATGGTTTTTTCTGGTTGAGAATGATCGAGCCAAACATGACATGCTTAAATATCTCAATTAACTAAAGCACAATGACACATAAAACAGCAGGATGATATTCCATGTTCTCCAAGTCTACATATTCAAATATCTTTCAACCCCAAAATAGTTCCAAGCACAAATTATTCGAAATCCATAATAAAATTCAAATTACATATAGCAGATTCAATCCCCGCGCCGCGCGCGATTCTTTGGCCTGTGACATTGAGCAAGCTGTTTATTAAGATGCATTGATAGCAATCAATCACATAATGCTGCAGGAACTGAACTCATCAGCAGCAGCATCTCCAATGCTCACTTGGGAATTCAGTGATTTAATTGCTTCAAATACTGCCCTCTGATAGAATAATTATCACCATACCAAGTTAGTAAAATAACCACTGCTAGCTCCGTCTCACAACGAATCAATAACGCAAGTATATCTACTTCTTTACTGTGTTACATAACAAGACCATAGAAAAAACATTGAACAAAACAGGCTGTCTAGGGTTAGAGAATTTACTCTTTTAGACCCAGATCGACTAACTTGATCGGATTCAGCGTCAGACTCAGAACCAGACTCATAAGACCCACCATCGATCTTAGGAGAGCTTGGCTACATTAACAAATATATTTTCTGTTACAAATACAGAAAAACTAAACTGTTTTATGTATTAAAAATGAAAGGGAAGACTTACTATACAGTCTACACTATTTATTCTAATGATTCATTAATTGGGGTTGTCTATGGTATATAGATGTATAACATACACTCATTTTACCACTAATTGAATCAAAATTACAATTCTGTTGACCCAAATTTACAACAATGACTACAAAATTACCTAATTTCTTTTACACATTTACATATTATTAAACTTATTTACCACATTGATAACAATTTGTTTATAAACTTGTAAAAATGTCGGTGAGGATATACATACGGGTATGTATGATAGAACTTCCCTCATTAATTAAGTAAAAGAGACCGATAAAATCTATAACAACATCATATATGCATGACACCACCGTAATAACTTTTAGTTTATCCAATAGTCCCAATACTAAACATTCTTGTTGGTCAAATTCGAATTTCTTGGCGGATGTCACATGTGTCTAGAACTCAAGTTGTGACACCTCAGGTAATAGTGTATGACTTGTGAATATTTAGAAGTGTAGATTGCTCGAGTAATAAGAACGAAAAACTCACAGATTCAAACGACCCAGATTGACTAAATAGATCGGAAACTTTTACAAGTCCTCGACTAATTAGTTCAGCAGATTCTGCAGCGTTTACCTGTACGTAAAAACGTTATTAGATTCACCGTGATGCATCAGTATATGAATTTCTGTTTGTAATTAATATGAAGTTCATATATATGTTACCTCATGAAGATCATCTTCAGTTGGTGTAGCAGATTCACAAGCAGCCTTGGAACGCAGCAAGACGTAGTTATCCAAAAAGCTAGCGTGGTTATGAACATACTCTCCATCGCGGTAGCAGGAGGTGCAGAGATCAAATGTTGCGGCTTCGTTGTTGTGGAAGCACTCAACGCAAGTAAAATACAGCCCGTTGAGAAAAGGGGAGGCCTCACATCCATTGCCGCCACAGAAAACCCCTCTCCCACTCTCCACAAGGTAGTAAAGAGTGATGAACTCGTTGAAATCTAACGTGCCGTCTCCGGTTTTGTCCAGCAACTTGAAGCAGCGCTTGATCTCGGAGCTACCCAAACTCCGCCGGAACTCCCTGATGCTTATTGTGCCATTACCATTCGAATCCATTTCTTTAAATCTTTCAGTTGCCTTCTGCTTTAGCTCATCAGATAAGTTCTGGTAATAAGCTAAAGCAGCGTTGCGTATTTCTTGCATGTCCATATCTCACTCTATTCTCTCTGTTTTGTTCGCGCTCTACTCTAGAAGGTTTATTCTGAGAGTTTTGGTTTATGTAAACTGTAGAGTTGAGGTTCAACCCTAGTCCTAATATATAATAGACAACATGTTAACTATCAAACGCAGCTTCAAGACTTTTCAACGATCAAACGCGCACTGTGGTGTATTATCATTCCTGACAAATGCAAGTATAGGGTTCTAATATTAAACTTTTGCTGAAAAGAGACGGATGTAAATACGAATTAGTAAAAGACTACATACTCATCAGAGTCTTGAGACGCCAAGAGATAGTGAGAGTTCAACCCAACGTTAAGATAAAGAAATAGATAAATGAAAGACTAAAAATTGACATTAAAATAACAGACTAATCCTAGTTTCGTCCAAAGACAGACAAATAATATTAGCTACTAATTAATAGAAAGATCGATGTTTTGTTGGCTTAAAACAACACACTTTTTGTCTGGCATTTTCCCCAAATTCTACAGCAAGCAGATAATATATATTTAGGTCTTGATTACACATTAACATATCAATGCATTATTTTCGACGTCGTAGATAAACTCTCTGCATGATGTAGCTTCTGTATCGAACTCCCATGTCATCTATCTTATTCTATCAGTAAGACAGTAACTTTGGTATTCTATATGTTTGTATTCTATAGAATAAATCAAGGTCAGAGCATGCCCAACCTTGTTGGTAATGGTTTTTTGATGGTTTTTTTTAGTTTATGCTTGGTTGAACTCTATATATGGAAGTTTTCATTAGTTTGCCTTAGGGCTATCTAGTATGACTTCATTCTCTCAATCTTTATGAACGGATCATGTTGTAATTATCATTTTTCGGTTTGATATTGAAAACTTCACGTCCATGTTAATATATATATATATATATATATATATATATATATATATATATATATATATATATGCGTGTGACTATTCCTGCAGCATGTTTCGCGACTTAAATAATTGATACTGCCATTAACAAATTGAAAGAAAGGAAAAAGGAAAAGCGCAACAACCTAAAAAAGTAACTAATTAAAAGCGTTTCAATTACCAAACACGAAGTCTTTCTTTTATTTTTTGTTTTTTTTATGCAATAATTCTTTATCTCGATGGTCGACTTTTTCATTATCTATATTATAAGTCTCGGTCTTTACAAATAATTGCAAGATGGAGTAGGGTTCATGATTTCAATCAACTTTCTCACATAGCATGCCACACGCAACATTTGAATATAAGGTTAATCATTTAGTTCTTACGTAACCTAATCTGCGTCACGTTAACGTATTTGCCCCAAGATTCTGGCTTTTGTTATTCCGGAATGTAGGTTTTGGTTAGAGGGAAGTACTATACTATATGTTTGGGTGGTTAATGAAGTTTCTGGGTTCTGGAATTGTCATTGAATTAATGTTGAGTTCTGGGTTGGAATATGTTTTGTCATTGCATATCGATATGGGTTAATTTGTTGGTTTAGGTAGTGCTAATAATATATGTTTGGCTCATCAGTTGATCGAGTTGTTTGCCAAAAATCTGGGATTAAAACTTTTGGATCAAAATTTGGGTTTTAAAACAGTTGATTGAGAAGTGTTTCTGGGTTAATTCAATTGAGTTTTGAAACATGTCATTGGCCTTCTTTTTTTTTCTTTTTCTTTTTTTATCGAAAGGAGATTTCTGTTGGAAAGTGTATCTTACGTACATAATCATGTTTAGTTTACTTGATATGCACGCAGATTTTGTATTTACTGCAGTAGATTACATTAGCTAGAATATTCTATATCTTTCTCTTGTTAGAGTAGTAATTGTAATAGGATTCCTTCTTAATTGGTTTCCTGACTTGTAGGAGAACCACAGATGTAGGGTAGGTGATTTGTATATATTACTACACGATGAATACAATTGATTCATTCAGCCAAACTATCTTTTCCTATATGGTACCAGAGCAGGCTTAACGACCTGTCTTCTCCCTCTGCAAATATCTTGCAGCCTTAATCCCTTTTATTCTCACATATTCCCTCATGGCTATCAATGATGTCATCTCCTCAAACAACCAAGACAGTTCGTCCTCCCTGGATGAATCTACCAGCCCATTTTTTCTTCACCATTCAGACCATCCAGGTCTTGTTCTTGTCTCCAAGAAATTGACAGGCGAGAACTACACTTCTTGGTGCCGCGCTATGCGCATCTCTTTGAGTGCCAAAAATAAAATTGGCTTCATCACTGGCAACATTACAGAGCCGTCTGCAGCCCTAGAACCAGATGAGCATGCACTGTGGCAAAGGTGCAATGATATGGTGCTTTCATGGATTCTCAACGCTCTTGAACCTGACCTTGCCGATTCAGTTCTTAGCTGTGCCACACCATATGTTGTATGGGAAGACCTTCGCGAGAGATTTGCGTTGGGCAATGCTCCTCGTATTTTTTAGGTTCAAAGAGACATTTATCGTATTGAACAAGGTCAACTATCCATTGCAGCATACTATACAAAACTGAAGGCTCTTTGGGATGAGCTTGGTTCGTACAACACAGTAACCTGTACCTGTGGAGCACAGAATGATCGAAGTAAGTTGATGCAATTTCTTATGGGTTTAAATGAATCTTATGCTGCTACTCGTGGACAGATCTTGTTGATGAACCCTTTGCCTTCGGTGAGACAAGCTAATTATGCTTCCCTTGTTCAAGAAGAAAAACAGCGAGAACTTGGTTCCTCGCTTCTTATGCCGTCCAACAGTGCAGCCATGGCAGTGCGTAGCAACAACTATGGACCACAACCTCAGATGCATGAGAATCAAGGCAACAGTTATCGTTCTCATGCTCCAATCAAACATTGCACTTACTGTAACAAGGACTACCATACTGAAGCAACTTGTCATAAGAAGCATGGCTACCCTCCTGGCCATCGTCTCTACAAAGGTCCAAAGGCAAGTAACTCTACAAGGAGACGTCAAGAAAATCCTGGTGCCAATCATGTTGATGCAACTCCAACGTTTGAGGAACTACAGAGAATGATCCCTGACCTTACAAAAGACCAATACACTCAAGTAGTTGCTGCTTTGGTTCCTACATCAATCCCTCAAGCCAATGCTGCCTCTGCAACTGAATATGCTGCAGGTTTGTTACCAGTTGCTCCAAATCGTTGGATACTCGATTCTGGAGCAACTCACCACATCACTTCCTCTTCTGCATCATTAATAAATGTTAAGCATCCTCACTTGGCACCTGTATCTTTACCTAGTGGAGACACGGCTGGCATAACCATGACAGGATCCTTTCGATTTAATGACTCTTATCAATTAAATGATGTGTTATGTGTGCCAAGTTTTCGAGTTGATCTTATGTCCGTTGGCAAGACGATCGATGATTTATATTGCTCAGTGACATTTTTTCCTTCTTGGTGTATTTTACAGGACTTGGCTACGAGGACGATGATTGGTGTGGGTAAGCGACGTGGTAACCTTTACTATTTGGTGGCGTTGGCTTCGACTGCTCCTTCATCTCACTTCTCTTGCAACCTCATCATATCCTCTGATATTTGGCATCGACGTCTTGGCCACCTTTCATCTGCTCGTTTACAATTTTTAGCCAATAAATCTCTCCATTGTGTTTTTGATTCTAGTCATAAGTGTGATGTTTGTCCATTGGCGAAACAAACTCGTCAACCTTTCCCTACCAGTTCAATTTCAACTTCAAGAATATTTTCTCTTATTCATTGTGATATTTGGGGTCGTTATAAAACTTCTTCTATTTCTGGTGCTCATTATTTCTTAACTATTGTGGATGATTTTTCCCGATTTACATGGGTTTTCTTGATGCGCCACAAGAATGAAACACAACCTCTTCTTCGTCGTTTTTTTAATTATGTCACTACCCAATTTAACACTAAAGTTCAACAACTTCGTTCCGATAATGGGGCTGAATTTTTATCCTTACAAAATTTCTTTCTTGAAGAAAGTGTTCTTTTTCAACGTTCTTGTGTTTATACGCCACAACAAAACGGTGTTGTTGAGCGAAAACACAGACATATACTTGAAACAGCTCGTTCCCTTCGTTTTCAAGCACATCTACCTATAAAATTTTGGGGAGAATGTGTTCTCACAGCTGTTTATATAATCAATAGACTTCCCACCTTGTTACTTCACAAGAAAACACCTTTTGAAATTCTCTATAATAAGCTTCCTGATTATTCTCGACTGCGAGTTTTTGGTTGTGTTGCTTTTGCTACAATTCCCAATCCATGTTCAAAATTTTCTCCCCGTGCCGCAAAATGCATTTTTTTGGGTTATCCTGAGGGACAGAAAGCATATAAGTTGTATGATATTGGGAGCAAAAAGATTTTCGTCAATAGAGATGTTGTTTTTCTTGAAGACCAATTCCATCACTTACCCGAACCGAGCCCGACTGATGTGAACCCAACGGCCCAGTCTCTTCCCATCTCTATCGATGTTGACCCCTTCTCTCTGCCAATCTCTGTCTCCACTCCATCTTCTTCTTCCTCTCTTCCAAATCCCACCACCATAGCATCTTCTCCTCCTCCAGCGACGGACCCAACACCACCTCCTTCCACACTAGCCGCTTCGCCGGCTCCACCACCACCTCAACCGTCGTCGTCTCGTGATTTGGCCGACGACGTCACTTCCGATTCTCCATCCCCTGCTCCCGTCCTCAATCCAGCTCCTGCTCAACCCGAGGTCCCTTCTCATCAGCCCCTCAATGTCGCTATTCCCATTCCTCAGCCCAATCTCGCCGAATCACTTCGTCGTTCCCAACAATCTCGTGAGGCCAACGTCCGCCTCAAAGACTACATTTGCTCGCAAGTGATTTTGCCTCCACATCAATTGTCCTCGGCCTCGTCCTCTCTGACGCCAGGTACATGCTACCCTCTTTGTCACTATCTATCATACGATCAGTATTCACATGCCTATTTGAATTATGTTGCTAATGTAAGTCGAGATGAGGAACCGGTTTCTTATGAAATGGCCTTCGCTGATCCTCGATGGCAGGCTGCTATGGACTCTGAACTTCAGGCCCTCATTGACAACAAGACTTGGAGTTTGGTTCCTTTGCCCCCTGGCAAACGCCCCATCAGCTACAAATGGGTGTATCGTGTCAAACACAAAGCAGATGGTTTTGTCGAGCGCTTTAAGGCTCGTCTTGTTACCCGTGGTTTTACGCAAACGGCAGGTATTGATTATCATGACACCTTTTCTCCTACTGCCAAGATGATCACTGTTAATTTTATTCTTGCTGTTGCTGCTAGTCTGCATTGGCCATTACAGCAACTTGATGTCAACAATGCTTTTTTAAATGGAGATTTGCTTGAAGAGATTTACATGTCTCCTCCTCCCGGGCTTCGGCGACAGGGGGAGAACTTAGTATGTCGCCTCTATAAATCCTTATACGGATTGAAACAAGCCTCTCGCCAATGGTTTTCAAAATTCACAGAGGCTATCCTTGCTGCCGGTTTCTCCCAGTCCAAATCTGACTACTCTTTATTTGTCCGCAAGCATGGTACATCTATAACTGTTTTGTTGATTTATGTGGATGACATTCTAATAACAGGAAACAATATGGAAGCCATCAATGCCCTTAAGCGATTCCTTCATACCCGCTTTCGCATCAAGGACCTTAGGGATCTCAAGTTCTTTCTTGGTATTGAAGTAGCTCGTTCCAAGAAAGGGATTTATATTTGTCAAAGCAAATATGCCTTGGAAATTATTAAAGACAGTGGCTATATATTTGGGTGCTAAGCCAGTTGAATTTCCTATGGAGGAGTCCAAGCTTTCAAACAAAGGAGAATTACTCAAAGATGCTGGTGCATATCGGTGTCTTGTTGGCAGGTTGATTTACTTGACTATTACCAGGCCTGACATTACTTATTCAGTTCATATTTTAAGCAGGTTTATGCATGAACCTCGCTTAGAGCATATGACTGCTGCTCTTCGAATTGTTCGCTACTTGAAGTCATCTCCAGGTCAGGGTTTACTTCTTCATGCCAACAATTCTTTAAATCTCAAGGCTTATTGTGATTCTGATTGGGCGGGGTGCCCAATTACACGGCGATCTACTACTGGTTACTGTGTGTTTCTTGGTGACTCTTTAATCTCATGGAGAACCAAGAGGCAAAAGACTGTGTCTTTGTCCAGTGCAGAAGCAGAATACAGAGCAATGGTAGGTACTTGTTGTGAGCTTACTTGGATACGTTATTTATTAGCAGATTTGCATATGCCTGTTACAAGTCCTGCTATTTTACATTGTGATAATCAAGCTGCGTTACATATTGCAAAGAATCCAGTGTTTCATGAAAGGACTAGACATATTGAAATTGATTGCCATTTTATTCGGGACAAAATTGTTAAAGGTGAAGTTGTCACTCGTTTTGTGACTTCTTCACAGCAGTTGGCAGATGTGTTTACAAAGGCTCTAGGCAAAGAGAAGTTCAGACAGCTTATAAGTAAGTTGGGAGTTACTGATATACACTCTCCAACTTGAGGGGGAGTGTTGGAAAGTGTATCTTACATAATCATGTTTAGTTTACTTGATATGCACGCAGATTTTATATTTACTGCAGTAGATTACATTAGCTAGAATATTCTGTATCTTTCTCTTGTTAGAGTAGTAATTGTAATAGGATTCCTTCTTAATTGGTTTCCTGACTTGTAGGAGAACCACAGATGTAGGTGATTTGTATATATTACTACACGATGAATACAATTGATTCATTCAGCCAAACTATCTTTTCCTATAATTTCTTTAGAGCCAAAGAGGCAACCGATCAGGGATATACAAAAGAGAGGAATTACATGCAGCTCAAACTAACATAGAACTTAGCAGCTAAACAAGAAAGAAGAGAGCTGAAGTACAAAAAAAAGGAACTGTAAATTAAGAAAAGGCAGAAACATAATTGACACACACAAAAAGAAGAGAGGCTGGGGGTCTGTTAACACAACTCTGCATGTGATTGGCCTTCTTGATAGTTAATTAGATACTTAGATTTTCAACAGTTTTCTACTGAATTGTTTCTACTGAATTGCTGCATATTGATATGAGTTTTCTACATAAATGCTGCCTAGCTATCAGTATTTTTCTGCTCCTTATTAGTCCTATCATCACCAAACATGATTCAAGGGTTAAGGTAACATAAGCCAAACTACAGGAGTCCAGAACTGTCATAGAAATTAAATTAAGGTGAACAATGACAGTCCTACCTGCGTAACAAACAAGCTCTTAAGTGTATTTCAGTAGCTTCAGAATTTCATTAACGCTATTTGTAGCATTCATATATTGATTTCTAACCTCAATCGTAGCTTTCTTAGCTTTGCTTCTTATAGCTGAATCCGATTTGAACAGTAAAAAGATGATACTACCGAGGTGCAGTAACATACAAAAAGTGAAGGGATTTATTCAGTCATTACACGACGACTCAATTAAAAAGAAACACGAGGTTGATCTTATGAGAAGTACAAAAACTAGGCTTGCCATAGCAAGAAAGCTGATTGAAACACGAAGGCTTTTGTATTAACCCTAGCAGAGATAAATAAAGAAAAACACCCATTCGTATTATTAAAATACGATGAAACTGTTACAGACAGATGTGGATCGTTCACATGATGCTGCACGAAGCAACATTAGAAGCAACACTTCCTACTGCTTGCGCAACGCTCAATCCAGATTTTACTGCTCCAAATACTGCCGTCTGCACAAATAATTTTCAACAAATTCATTTCTTAAACAAAGTTTACCATATTAGCTACATATTAGTCTATTACAGTGTAATCAGATGGTGAGCATATTAACCCAGCTAACAGGTAAGTAATGTATAATTAAAAATTTACTCAGACCATGCATGCAAGTAGCTAGGATATGTTTAACTGAAATCAATGCATGCGCAATCTCATCGCTATAATATGTAACTTAAAAGGCAAAGAACATAATGAAAATATATCATCGATTGATATCTTTGATTATTGTTTCTTAATTATATTTTCATAGACAAATTCATGTCAATAGTAAAAAGATATTCGTGATTAATTGTTTACTGCTTTTGAAGAGAGCAAACTCACCCTCTTTGATCCAGATCGATTAACTTGCACTCTCTGTGATCCAGATCGACTAACTTGATTAGACTCAGAATCAGACCCTGAAGAGCTTGGCTACACATTCAAATAAATCCACTGTTATGATTACTCAAATATGTTGTATTAGAAATGAGGAACCATGCATATTCTTTCCCGAAAGAAGTGAGGGAGCTTATTCTATTTACACATATCTAGCTAGCTCTTTGGTGCAAATAAGAAGATGGTCTGGTAACGTTTACAACTGATCAATATGCAAAAGTATAGTATCATAATAATCAATAATATTGACGGAGTAGATAACGTGATTAGTTATTTTACCAAACTATAGTACTTGAAAGAGAGAAGTCTTCGATCATATATATAGATATGACAAAACTATCAGAGTATTAGTTCAGTTATGAAAGGAATTTTCTGAAAATCAGAGATGACTAACTGTTACCTCAGATATGGCTTCATCACAACACGCAGCCTTGGAACGAAGTAAGACATGATTATCCAAAAAGTTGGTGTGTTCATGAGCAAATTTTCCATTGCGGTAGCAGGAGGTGCAGAGATCGAAAGTTTCATTTTCGTTATGGTGGAAGCAGTCGACGCAGGTGAAATAGTGTCCCTTGAGAAAAGGTGCGTCGTCCTCACATCCATCTCCGGCACAATAAATCAGCAGCCTACCGCTCTCCAAAAGATAGTAAAGAGTGATGTATTCGTTGAAATCCAGCTTGCCGTCTCCGTTCTTGTCCAGTTCCTTGAAGCTTCTCTTCATGATCACGGAGTCGTTGTCGAAAGAGCTTCGCATACTGTTCTTGAATTCCCTCAAGCTTATTGTTCCATTATCATTTGAATCAATTTCTTTAAATTTTGCAGATGCCAGCTTATGTAGATCCTCTGGCAAGTTATGGTAGTAAGCTAAAGCTGCCTCACGTATTTCTTCCATGTTTTTTGTGATCTCCCTTTCACTCTATCTCTAGCTCTCGATTATGTAATCAAGCTGAAGGCTTAGCTTCTATATATACAGATATGGAGATAGCTAGGTTGGTATCCATATTATCAAATGCGCGCTTATGTTAAAACGCGCCTTAATTGTGGTGTTTAAAAGATAATTGCAAGTAGGTTAGCTCGAATTTTAATATATTTTGGAGAACAAGACTTGTAGACTTGATAAAGAATATGACCAAAACATAAACGAGCTAAAATGATAACGAAAGACTCAAAACCCACATCAAAGTCTTTCTTAACTCACAGTCTTTTGCTCTTTGTATTTGTATTTGTTAACTATAGTTATATACCGTACTCTTGCATATTAGAGTTTTACTGTATAGCTTCATGATGTGAGATAAGAGTCGATGGATTGGAAAAGGGGAGGGAACGATAGGTTGACTGGTTGAGGCGGCCGGAGCCGAGCAGTTTAGCTTGGGGACACTATACAGGATAAGTCTTAATTTGACACTATATACAGTTCTACGTTGATTGATTGTAATGGTTATTCCATATAATATTTGAACTGCTTTCCTGCTATTGGCATACGTCAATTCATTTGCTTAATTTCTTTCCACTACACTCAACTAATCCAGCTTTCTCCAAAACCAGAAGTTGTGAAACTAATGGCTCAAAGCATATAAAAACCAGACGCGAATTAGAAGTCATACAAATTAAGGCTACAAAGCTAAGCTTCCTCATGCAGATGATGCAGTGAAATCAATATAAAAGTATAAACCCTAGCTAGGATGTAAAAATCGTATATTTGTTCATCTAATTAGTAAGATGACCGTAATGTTTCGGTGATATAAGTGAAGGTACATTTGTTCATCTTAGGATTGGAGATGGTTTCTTTCTTGGGTACAAAGGTATAAGGTGACCCGTAATGTTTCGGTGATAGTAATCTCTCACTATGTATGTGGGAGTGGGGACCGCTGCAATGGCAGACAAAGGCAAAAGCCAGTAGTCTTTGTCGTCAATGGAGAAAGAAAAAAAAAAGGTATGTAGCTTTTGCTTTTTCTTTCTTTATTTGGTTTTATTTTTTATTTTTTATCTGTTGTGATTTGTGATAGGTCTAGGGTTTTGGTATCAAGAATTCAGGTTTTGTGATCGGAGATTTGAGAATGATAGGACAAGGGATAAGGGATAAAGGTTATGTTAGAATGTTTTAATAAGATCTAAGATTTATATGATTAATCTTATGTGACGGGTCTTAATAAGATTTATGATTTATGATTTTAATTTTATGTGGCATGTCATGTCATTTAGACATATCATCAATTAAAAATAATTATATCATGTCATCCTTAGGTCAACATACAATCTTATCCTTATCAAATCCAAATTAGGCAATCATTATGTCAAATTTTTATCTCATAGATGATTTAGTTACCTTTTTTTATTGAGTTGATTTAGTTATCTTACATGAATTATATTAAATTTATTTCTTAATTTAGTCTAATATATTGTGAATTGTGATGGACTGATAGGTCTAGAGTTTTGGTATTTGGGAATTCAGGTTTTGTGATTTGAGATTTGAGATTGATAGGAGAACAGATAATGATATACGGTGGCAATTTGTGGTGGTATTCAAGTGCAAATTCACATGATCGGAACTTGCTCTAGTACAAGGTAGAAAAGAATAATATGATATTATTCATCTTTAAATAGGTGGTATATATAGAGATATAATTGCATGGTTAGAATATTCTACACAAAACTATCATAGTTTTTAAATCAAGTGAGCAATGATAGTCCTAGTAACAAATATGCCCTTAAGTGCACGTTTGTAGACTGGACTGTTTTCATAGTCTAAGCCCTAAATCCCACGTTTGGCAACAAAAGAGACTTTTAAATGAGCATATATACAGAGTCCCAAATTCTCTTTTAGACCTTCTTTTTAGACCGCCCAAAAACCATGGGACTATGGAAGCTTTTGTTTTTCTCGAGCTAACTTCGCATCTTCTAAAGCCTCAAAGCCTCAAAGCAATGAATGGCCGTAGCTCAACTGCCTCTTCAACCTCTCAGCTCCGACCTCCCCAAGTCGGAATTTGAGCTTCTGAAACTGGAGTTTCCAAAATCTCCAAAATTCCTCATTGTTGGGCAAAAATTATAAACACATATATATCCAACACAATTTCACTCTATCTCATTAATTAAGATAGAGTTTTAATTATGTCTAGTTCGACCCATTCAAGACAGAATGTGTCTTTTAATTACAATCTTTTTTTACAACGGAAAACCTTTTGATTCCGTTTATCAATGGACTATTGTAGGTTTGTTTGTTTTTGTGACTGCACCCACATTAAAGGGTTGCCTACGTACCCTGGAGGGGATCAAGTCACTCGTAGTTCAAGGGTTCCAACAAGTGAATGACTCGTTAGTGGGCTTTGATTTTAGAGTGAGAGTAGTGTTTGGAAATGTGTTTGGATTTGTGACTGAAGACATTTAAGCTTTGGAGCGAGATTCTGGCTTCAGACGATCTGGGAATTTATTTGGATTGGTAGTTGCATCTAGATTTAAATTCAGACTGTCTACATACCCTGTGAATAGATCAAACCAATGTCTTTCGAAAAGTTTTAGTTATGGATTTGATTTTTCTGCTGCTTTAGGAATTTAACCAGAGTCATTTGGACTGGACGAATTTGACTGGTGGTGTCAGGGATTTTGTTTGGAATTGTGGTTGCATCTAGTGGGTTGCTAGATTGCCTACGTACCCCTTTGTGGGATCAAACCGACCCTAGTTCTTAAGGTTTTGGGTTTTGCGGCTTGGTGCCAACTTTGGGTTTGACAAATATATTTTGATTCCGACAATTGTATTTCTTATGGACACCCAATTTGGTAAAGTGTCTGTTGATTTAACTTAGGCATCCGAAATGGGTGATGCATAAGTGTGACCAAGAGGCTTGAATTGTCTTAGCCACAATCATTGTTTGGGGCGTAGGTGATTCCTGCAAATCCAGTCTCCGCGTGTAAGTGGACTCTGCGTGTATGCGGACCTCGCGTGTAAACGGGCTTCGTGTGCATGCGGGCCTCGCATGTAAGCAAACTCCATGTACATGCGGGCCTCGCGTGTAAGCGGACTTCGCGTCTTGCTTCTTCGCGAAGTCTACTGCACCGAGTCATCTCGCCTCGCCTAGACTTTTACGTGACGTCATCTTGCCTCGCCTGAATTTCCAATTTTGTGAAGCCATCCTGCCTCACCTCGCCTCGCCTGGACTTTCTCTTCTCCACAAAGTCACCTCGCCTTAGGGCTTTTATTTTGGCGTGAAGCCATCTTGGCTCGCCTATGCTTTAGGACTTCAGTGGCTTTGCTTCAGGGCTTCAGCCCCCACACGAAGTCATCTCGCCTTACCTGGACTTCCACTTTTACATGATTTCATCTTTGCATGCGAACTGCTATCCAACTCACATGATAATGTTCAACAGGAACTTGTTGTCTCGACTAGATGAACTTGTAGCCTTGATGAGATTGATGAGATCATGTGAACCACATAACTCCTCAGAGACGTCTTTCCTAGTTCGAACCATGCTTGACACCACCTCGACAATTATCATCTTGAGGATAGAAACCTTTTTGCAGATGAAAATCGAATGTGATTAGGAGTTGGACCTAAGGAAACTGCTCCTCTATAAATAGAGATATGTCGCCTATGTTGCTTTGATCGAGAGCGTGTATTGAATACCTAAGCTTCGATCTGCTTAGGGATTCTCCAAGTCATGAAGGGTAAGTTTCTGTTCTTCAAATTCGCGTTGCTTGGAATGCTTGTTTTCTTCCCCTTGTACGGCTGTTATGCAAGGTGCAAGATCATATATTTGTTGTAACAAGAGGAATGGCCGAGCGGCCATAGTCTTCTTTTGGTGACAACCCCGCGAGGTTGGCTCGCCTTAGGGGGAGATGGCTGGCGTGCTTGCGGGGCTTCCGGCAGAGTGAGATAGAAAGATAAAGACGCTGCAAAAGAAATAAAGAGTTAGAATGAGAGCTTCACCTTCATGTTGGCTCGTCGCTCTTCTTCTGCTTTTTGTTTTGCTTCTCTGCTTTCTTTGCCTGTTCTCCTCTTGTTTACCTATGTTTCGCTCCGCCTTTTTTTTTTGTCTATGTCGACTCCGCCTGCTTCTGCCTTTTTCTTGTTCCCTGCTTTTTGCTTCACTACGTCTTTCTGTCTGTCCCTTTCTTTTGGAGGCTTTGGCCTCTTTATATAGAGTGTTTGGTTAGGATGATTAAGTTGTTATTGGACTTTGATGCCCGTATTTTGTTCTTATTCAGACACATTTTAGCAAGAGTTATAATTGAACTCCAAGACATTGTACATGTAACACAAGAAAAGTATTATTTATTTTTTTGCAATATTTTTTTTTTCTTTTTTTTTTCGGTATCAACACTTATTACCACCAAGACCCCAACACCTTGCAGCAATTTTGAAACTAAACACAAGCCCCGAAGTACAAAATTGAATCTGAATCAGACGAACCCAGAAAGCACAGCCATAAACAGTTAAACCCATGGTGGCTGAAAAACCCAAAAACGAATTCTCCCAAATCATAATTAAATTCAAAAACCATGGATACTAGCATATAAAGTACGAGCGACTCTAATAGTGAAGAAAAAGAAACATAAATATATAAATGAGCGAAACCTATACTATTGATTATGCATCGTCTCCACGTAAGTCCAACCTCAACTATGCTAACTAGTAAACTGGGCATTTAAAATCGAAGGACCCAAGGGAGAAACATTTAAAAACATTTAAAGTAAGTGAAAAAAATTAAAGTTTAAAACAAATAAGTCTTTATGCTTTCCCGATTTAATTTCATAGAAAAACTGACGTGTGCCACAAGTATTAAAACTTTTAACTCATAAAATATCAAGCCTCTCAAGTTTTAATAAAAATCAGTATGTATTTACACACGTCTATACTCCCTATATAAATTATATGGAATTAAAGAAATTTATATAGGGCTATTACGCTCGCGTCTAACGCTCACGTCACACCATAATGCAGTTATTCGCTGCATCATTAAGGTGGACAGACGGGTGTACATATATGTGCTCATACCCCCAATATGAATTAAGACACTCATATAGGGCTACTACGCTTACATCTCACGGTTAAGTCACACCATAATGGCGGCTAATTGCTACACCATTAAGGCGGACATACACATTTGGCTAGCTAGCATTTATATACACACTCTCCTCTTAAATATACTTGTATATAACTATCCACCGAAAAATCTCATTTTCGATAACTCTCTAAAATAGCGAAGTTAACAAATAAAATGAGAATATTTACTTCCGAAAATAACTTCGTGGAAAATAATTCACGAGAGGAAATCAGTTCTACAAAATAATAATCAGTAAAATAAAATCAATCATTAAATATAAAACCATTGCATACATTTAATTTAAAACGAACGTCCACTAACAGTATTAGGAACAAGCTTCTAAGTGCTCGGAATACTCCTCGAGCACTGCCTCCAAGATATCCAAATCCTCAAGTCAACTCCGAGTCTAACAATACACTGTAGAAAGGATCGATCAGGACAAACTCAAGGAATACTGGACTCGACCCTTCCTACTTGACCAAGGTTTTCCTAGGTTGACCAGGATTGACAAGTTTGACCAATTAACTTAGGGTTGGTCAACTAATGATGTTCCTACATTTTCCAAATTAACCTTTGACTTAACGATTCGAGTCATTTTCCACTACACGTCCTATTAACCGATAAACACCTAGACCTCGATTAATATTTCGTTTTGGTGAATTTTGATTTTGATTAATCAACTAATGTAATCTTGTTAACTCAAAAATATACAAACCACCTTAATCTGAAAAACCACCAAATTACGTAAGGCACCCAAAAAGGTTTCCATAAATGAGAAGTTTCTTTAAAAGGAAAGTTTCCCAAAATAAAAACTTTCCTAACTAAGCCTTCTGATTACAACCGAACTTTCCCATTTCAGAACTACAATATGAATTATAAAGAATGGCCTCGAAAACTACCTCCCAGGCTCCTGCCGGAAAAAATGTCGTCGTCAAATTCCGGCAACTTGCCGGAATATTCTGCCGGATCCGGCCACTCGCCGGAAAATGGCCATAGCCTCCCTATAACTCCGATTCACTGGTTCTCGACAAACAAACAAAGAGCTAAATCAAACACCAACCAACCACAACATAACAACAACACAAAAACTTCAAATACTAAACACTCACCTTCAATCTGCCAAACATTGAACCCAAGAACTTCCTCCCGCCCATAAAATAAATTCAGAAACACCTCCTTGCCGAATCTCAACCCTAGCAGAACTCCTAAGCCTCCGCTTGAACCCAGATCAATGCAGCTCCAAAGCTCTATCAAAAGGCGTCTGAGTTTCGCCCGAGGTTTGCAGGACTCATCGGAGCCCGAGAAGCTCACCAGAAGATCAAGAACACGTCGACAGAGGAGATAACCCGAAACCCAGAAAAACACAGAAGAGGGGTTTTCAAAATTAGGGCTCGATTTGAACGATTGAAGACATGAAATTGGGGAAGAAGGAAGGAGGATGACCATACTAGTCGGGCTCCACGTCGTCGCTGAAGCTCGTCGGAGTCCTATGAACACAACTTCGATTCCGATCTCCTCGATCCATAGATGGGATGTGAAATTTGAGGGCTGGGGTAGGTAGAAGAGAAGGAGAGGAGTGTTTTGGTGGCGGTCAGGAAACTAGTGGTGGTTGGACGGCGTCTCTCCGGCGCGGCGAAGATGAGGGACGAGAGAGAGAGTCGGGAGGAGGAGAGAGAAAGACGGTCAACACCCCAATTTGGGCTTTTGACCGAAGTCAACCACGTCTTTCCCTTTTAAACTTAATAGCCAACATCAAAACCCTAGTAATCTACCCGTTTAAATTAAAAATTATATTTTAATTCAAGAAAATTAATTTTTATTACCAAATTTTCAGTAAATCGTAGAAAATACCTCGAAGCTCTGGAAAAATTATCTGAAGACATCGGTGAACTCGTATCGTTGCATGCTACGACATCAGGGCCTTAACAGAAGAATTTCATAATTTGAGAAAATCTCGAAAATGAACTCGAGCGTTAACTTACCAAGTTACTGAGCACGGTTAAATTCTTCAGTAACTCATAGAAAACCCGGTAAATTGATATAATTAAGTTCGGGGTGTTACAAGCTTGAGGAAGCTAGGACATGTTACATAGTCCTAGGTACCAAACATCACATAAGTGCTTTTCAATAGTTTCAGAATTTCATAAAAGCTATTAGTAACATGCACATATATATATATGTGTGTGTGTGTGTGTGTTGATTTCACAAAACCACAAGTGAAAAAAGAAGAAGAAGAGATGCATAGCTGCCTCTCAACAAAACCTCTCTCTCTAAAACCTAGCCGCTAGGGCCTGAGTTCTCTAATTCGGCAACCATCTCTGGTCCCAGTCTTAAGTGGGGACTTGTTCTCCATCCTTTGTTGTCTCACAGGCCATGTTTGGCCACAATTGCTCACCCATGCCCATCTTCTTGAATTGGTGATTAGAGAAGTCATGAATGTTTTCTTGTTGTTGCTGATTTCGTCTCGACGAAGAAGGCCATGGCTATGTAGCTGCTTGCGAGTTGTACCAAAGGCAACTTGTTGTTTCAAGGTTGGGATTGTCACACTCCAATTTTCGAGGGTTAAATTTTTAAAAATTTAGACGTGATACAACTCAAAACTTAAAATCTCAAACCTGCTTAACAACTTCCAAAACTAAAAACAATACTGGAAGTGTACAAGTCGACAACCTCAAAAATCGAGTTCAACATTAATTCTACTTAATTACATGAACTTCAAAAGTCTAATAATAAATAAATCGCTCATATGAGCTTAAAACAACAGTCATGACACCATAACATAATGTGCATAGAAACTACAATCCTGCCATTATGTCTCAGCCTCAACCCTGTTGATCAACACCTGCAGGTCTAACCCCCACACCAGGAAATGGTGCACCGGGTTGTAAACAACAAACCAGGTAAGCTAAAAAGCCCGTATGAGTAAATCCAAAAATAACAAAATACTTCTACCAACAAAGTAAAACACATGAACAAAAGATAAAACTGGTAATTCCTGCAGTAGCAGCTTAATTCAAGAATCACCGAAAAGCAAGAGAATTTAAAAGAAATTAAGAAAACTCAACAAATCACAATCACTCAAATCATAAATGAAATAGTAAAAATCATACAATTAAGATTAAAAAATCTCCTGTGGATAATTATAGTTCAGGAGATACTTAAAACAAGAAATTTAAATGGCAACACATCCACAATCATTTCTCTACTCTTACTTATGAGTTCGCCAACACTTAGTCATCCCCCATAAGTAACCAAACAAATGCGTACTCACGGGTTCATCAACACTTAGTCATCCCCCATGAAGTACCAACAGACAGATTAGAGCTCTATACTGACCGTAACCAATTACCCGGCCAAGGCTTGGTTCTCGATCCACCACGAAGGCTCATAATCTAATACACACAATCACCACTAAAGCACCACATCCACAACTAATGCATACAATCACCACTAAGGCACCACATCCACAACCAATGCAATACAATAACCACTAAGGCACAATTCAACAACGAATGCACATTATCACCACTAAGGCACTAATTCGCAACAAAAGTACACATTCACCACTTAGGCACCAATTCACAACAAATGCACACATTCACCACTAAGGCACCAACATGAACAAAAGTCCATTGGAAAGATTATATTTCTAAAAGGAAACTTGTTTTTACTTACCATGAGCCGTTGACGATTAAGCTCATATATTTTAAAACAAACAAAAGATGAACAAAATTTTTAAATCAAAACATCATCATCATCATTTAATCATCATAATCATCATCATTTAATCATCATAAATATGATTACCATGACCATCATCTAATTATCCACATATAATTACCATGATTATTATCATCATCACATAATCACCAACATTGTCATCAACATTATCATCACTAAAATCATCAAACATTTTAATCATCATCATCACCATATAATTACCATGATCATTATCATCATCACATACTCACCAACATTTTCATCAACATTATCATATAATTAAATAGGTCACAAGGTGAACCTTGGTGAGATTTTACTCACCTAAATAATACTGCTGCATCTTCAACACAATACAAGAGCCAAGCTTAATGTCAACTCCACAAGATACCTAATTAACACAAATACTAACTTTAAAAACCACTTAACAAAAGAACAATGCACCCTTAACAAGCCTTAACCCAAAATTTGCCCAAAAATGGACAACCTTCTTCCGAAACCTCCCAAGGTCATAGGAACCCTCAACCAACCTATTGAAAAGGTTAACAAGGTTTTCAAAACTCAACACCCAAAGCTTAAAACCTCTCATAATTCTCAACTTAGTCTTAAACCTAGGATGCAACACTTGATCATAACATAACCTCATGACATGTCAATGTGCTCGTATCGACAAGCACAAGCTAACAGTTACTCCTAATCTCCCAACCATTGCTGGACACGCCGCCACAGACAGTGGCGACTGGGCCCCACGCGCCACCACAGAAAATATGAATTTAGCCAAACCCAAAACACGAAACTTGTAGATTGAAGAGAGTGGAGTATTTTTTATACCTGAGGTTTCAACCCGTTCGGCCGGAAAACGCCGGAAACTCTCCAGAAAAGTTGGAATCCACCACCACCACTCCACACCGAGAGTCGAGCTTCAAGATCCCTGGAAATCGAACCAAGACGCCAAGGAGCTTCTATCCCGACCGTTTCCAAGCCGCGTCGCCACCGCCGGAGGCTAAAATCCCAACCGGTCTCCAAGCCGAACTTCCTAGCTTCGGGTCACCACTTCGTGACTGAAATGACGTGAACCAGCTAGAGGAGGACAAAGGCAAGGAGAAGAGAAGTCAATTCGGGCCAGTGGCGCGGTGAGGCGACATTGGACGGCGTCAGAAAATTTGGGTCGGGTCAGCGGGTTCGGGTTGGGTCAAGCAGAAATCCCAGAAAGTGAAGGTGAGGCGCGAGAGAGAAGAAAGAGAGAAAAGGAGGAAAAAAATGGGTTCCGGAGAAAATGGAACCCTAACTTCTTATTTAACCAAAAATTCTCAAAAAGCCAAGAACTTCCGCTGACCACAATTTTCTTATACACTGTCTGTTTTACACATGTCACGTGTCTACGAACTCGTGTTGTCGTGCTTTACAACTTCCATGAAGGAAGTTTCTCAAGAAACCAAACAGATTAGAAAGTCAACTCATAACCCTTCAAAACCAAAAAAAAACTCAAATAATATTAGAAACAAATATCAAATTTCTGGGGTATTACAGGGATGAACTCCTAAATGAGGTTGGCAAAGTGATGATTCTGGTGAGTGGGTCGAAAATGGTGGACGTGGCTCCACCAAAAGTTGTTAGGTCATGGCCACAAGAGATGGCGGTCATAGCGAACGCACCTATTTTGACGTTGACGGTGGGATTCGTCACGACGTGTTGGCAAGTGAAGATGCAATATGCTAGGGGTTGGAGAAGGAATCGGGTTCCTGGGCATGGGTCTAGCCTCAAGCCCACTAAAAGCCAGTTTTACAATTGGGTTGTTAGGCCTGATTTCAACTTGACTATGGTTTAAGTCACAACATTGATAGCTTGGTAGAGACTGTACGAGCTGGCTACAACTAGATGGATGCGTAGGGATTGGAGTACTGCAATTGAGTGTCGTGATTCTGGTTTTATATTTCTCTAGTATCATGTTTGTGACTAGTTTTATCTTTTGCTAAGCTCACAATAAGTGAGCAAAATGTCTAATGTAATAGTACTATTGTGATCCTTGTGGTCATTGTAACCTCGTCATTCTAGATTTCGTTTATATAAATGATTTATTACTTTTAATATATATATATATATATATATATATGTTGATTTCTAACCTCAATCTTGGCTTTCTTAGTTTTGCTTGTTTTGGCTAAATCCGATTTGAGTAGTAAAAGGATGAATGTGATAATACTACTGAGGTGCATTAACATACAAAAAGGGATTTATTCAGTTATTGAGCGAACGAATCAATTAAAAAAAAAACAAGAAATAGGTTGATCTTATGTGAGATACATATACAATACTTAACATTGCAAGAAAGGTGATTAAAATAAGAAGGCCTTGTATGGGAAAATGTCCATTTAGTACTAATTATAGGGGCTTATGGCCCATCCCAATGAAAACTTTTTTTCTCGTGCCCATTTGCACAAATCTAAAAAAAAGACAATATTGTCTTTCATAAATATCTACAAACTCTCTCTCTCTCTCTCTCTCTCTCTCTCTCTCTCTCTCAATTTGGTTCACCTCCATGGCTCCATCACCATGCAGTCCATGACTTCACCTCCCTCACCACGCCTTCATCTCCGGCAGCGACCAACGTCTAGCTTGCGCCGATCTCTGGTTCGATTTGGTCTAGCTCCATCACCACGCCACTTGTTCTAACTGACCAGATCTCCTCCTCCCTCTTCGACTAGTCCTCGTATGGTTTTCACACCGGTGTCTCCTACTTCCTCAAGTTTGTAGCGTCGTCAAGCTTTATTTCTTGGTATGCAACCATGCCTGAAAACGCCGCTATTTCATGTCTTCTCGTCGCCAACCAGATCTTCTTGCCTTATCACGTCGTCCCTCAATACCTCACCATCCCGACATTTACGTCTCCAATAACATCGTCATCCACGACGTCGATTACCCTATTATCATCGTCACTTCCGTCGACTCTACGCCAAAGCCAAAGCAGCAACAACAGTCTTGCCGCCGCCGCAGCCGTTGTGTCCATGGCAGTGATGCCTGACTTGAAGGCGAGAAGGCCCGTTTTGTCGTCCATGTGAAGAAAGAGCATGAAGAGGAAGAGGAAGAGGAGGGAAAGGTACTGGTGGTGCTTCATGTTTGTGGCTTGTGAGTTACTTTAGGTAAATTTTATTATGGGTAGTAAAAATATTTCTCAATATTTATTACCCCTAATAATATGTATATTTCTTTCTGTAAATAGTTTAATTAGGGCTGTCAATTCCGACACGACCTAACAACGCGACTTGAAACCTGCACGAAATAAAGCGGGTAGAACCCACACGATTAAAAAGCGGGTTAACGATGGGTCAACCAGTCATGAACCATTTAATAAACAGGTCAACCACGGGTCAATCCGCAAACACGAAATGAACCCATATCCGTTTATTATAGGGCTGGGCATGGGACGGGACATGCGGGGATTAGGGTGATCCTGATCCCAATCCCGAACCCAAAATTTTGAATAGGGACAGGACAATACGAGATTAGTGTTTTTCAGAAATGATCTCGACAGGCCTGAATCCGGTTTGGGACAGGCCGGGATTGGGCCCAAAACGGGCCTTTGAACAAAAAAAGAGTAAAAAACAGCAAAAAGCCAAAAATGCATAATATTGTTTTTAGAAGCAAACTGCTGCATAACAACTGCTACATAAACTGACCATTCTCAATTCATCATCAACTGCTGCATAAACAAAAAGCCACACTTCACACAGTTTCATGCCTCTAATCCCCTACTTATATAAACCTAATCGACACTTAATCTCACCATCAAAATTCAACTTTGATCAACAAACTATACATAACCCACTATTGGATTTTCTTAGTCGAACCCAAAACTCAAATATGTAAGAACAGTTTCAATTTTTGCACCATATGATCCAGAAGGACAGTTTACAGTGGCTGGTTTATCAACCTGTTTCTTCACTGATACGAATTTCGTATAGTCTCTTAGATTTTTGAAACAAATCAAACAAACCAAGAGGGAAGAGGGAAGAGAAGTGGGACCTGAGAGGTGGATTTTCAACGATGGTCTGAGAGGTGGATCTTCAACGATGGTCTGAGAGAAGGCGACGATGGTCTGGCGATGGTTTGATAGTTGGATCTTCAACGAAGTGAGGCGATGGTCTGAGAGGCTGAGTGAGGCGATGGTCTGGCGAAGTGGCGATGGTTAGAGAGAGAGAGAGACTGTGTGAGGCGTATGAAAGACAGAAAGAGTTAGGTTTAAGTACCACACTAATCAATCCAACGGTGTAGATTAACTTACATAATTAAGGTTTTTTTAAAAAAAAATTTGGGACGGGCCGGGCTTAACGGGATCCAGCTAACAAGGCCTGATCCCGAACCCGTTTTTTCAAAATGGAACGGGCCGGGCCGGGACTTCTATTTTTAAAATGAAGTCTCGTCCCATCCCATGAATTTTAGGGACAGGATCGGGACGGGCCTTTGGGATCGGTTTCGGATGCCCAACCCTAGTGTATTAGATGGGTCGGGTTATATAATTGTAAACACGAAAAATCTGCAACAAATAACAGAAAGACACGTGTACAAAATAAAATATTTGTATTAATGAATTTGCGGGTTACAATCTCTGTTGGTATTCTTTAACAAAAATTTCTTCTGATTCGATCTCCGACGTCGATTTGATCCAAGGGTGACGAGCACTTAATCTTGAATCTAATTGTTTGTAGTTTGGACTTATTATCGTGTTGACGATTTGTAGAAGTTGATTGACCAAGGGCTGTAGAGGCCTGATGTTGATCGGGTTTGATCCACGAGCGGTGTCACATGGTGCTTGTTCTTTGACTTTGACGGGGGATGAATCAGCACGTGTGTTTGGTGCTTGTTGATTCTTCACGAGTTTGTTGAAGAACTTGGTAGAGGTTTTGATTTGTTGAAGACTTGAAGACGAAGGTTTATCAAAGGTCGTGGAGGCTTGATGTTGATCGGGTTTGATCCACTAGCGGTTTCATGTGGTGGTTTGTTCTTTGTCTTGAAATTGGTGAAGATGTCGGCTATTTGGCAGCTTGATGACTCTTCGGGATTTGACAACTTCTAGGCTTGAGGTTGATGAATCGGCTATTTGGCAGCTTGATAACTCTTCGGGATTTGACAACTTCTAGACTTGTGACAGCTTGATGAAGAACCGGATATTTGGCAGCTTGATGATTCTTCGGGGGCTTGGGAGACTTTTGAGCTCTTGGGAGTAATTTTTTCTTTCTCTCTCTGGTTCGATGCCTCCTTGGTTCGCTCCCCCCTCCTCTTGGTATGAGAGAGGGGTATTTATAGTATTAACATGCCTTCGCTTTTGACAAGTAATGAAAATACTGAATCAATAATATTTCCTCAATGGTAATAATTGAATTAATAAATCTTGACTAATTGATATACTTGTCAATTTTAACATAATCAAATCAATCAAATCTTAAGATTTAGATATGCCCAATAAGGTATAATTGATTTGGATTGAATATCCTGCTTTGACCAGGATCTTCAGTAAGGGGTGTGCCATCTCGCGGACACGAAAAGAAGGTGCGCGGAATCTTGACTTCCAAGCAAGCATGGAATTCTGGTGACATACACATCTCCATATGTATGTGAACTCTGATGACTAGCTCCTTCGCGAAGTCTCCTACGTGGAGCCATCTCGCCTCGCCTTTATGCACTTCTACGCGGAGTCATTTCGTCTCACCTTCATGTACATCTACGCGCGCGAAGTCATTTCGCCTCGCCTTTATTTACCTCTACGCAAAGTCCATTTCTGTATTCCATGCGAAGTCCTTTTCGCATATGAACTCCACTATCTACCTCGTCTGACCTCTGGCGCACCATCACTTGTAAACCCAATTATTTTTGTTAAATTTTACATGTCTACAATAATATTGTTGATACCCGAAAAATCACGCACTTTGCCACGCTACGATTTGTTACGCAGTTCATGCAAAAACCCATAGTCTTAGGTTAAATCCTTAATTATAACCCGCCAAGCAAACATGTACATTGATGTGGGCCCAAGCCACAACTACGCATATTTGAGGTTTGTAGAAGTGAGTGTGGTGTGGAAGGTTATGAAGGAACATAATGCTCGTCCGTCTAATTAAGGTCGTTAGTAATTACAATCTTGGGCCCGAAATTCAAGCCCAACAACTTATCCTTTATGACGAATTGATGAATGTAAGAGAATTGGACTACTTATCCTTTATGCCCAAAAGTACTTCCAATATCTAAAGCCCAACACATCCCTTTTTAGAAGACCCAAACCCTTTTCTTTTACAAAAGCCCAATCTTCTCTTTCTTTCCCATTCGCGAAACTGCTCTTCATTTTTATCTCCCTACAACAATGTCAAAACCCAAATTCCCAGCTTTATCTGACGGAGAACCCTTCTTTTCTAAAGACAATGAAGGAGAGTGTGCGACTGATTTCAAAGCTGCTCCTTCATCCTCAAATAACGAGATTGTGAACTCCAAGTTACTTGGTCAACCACATTTCTTGGTATTCTATCCCTGTATCCGTCCCTGCAATGAGTCGATTCTTTCATCTTGCGAGGAAAGCTTCTCTTTTCTAGGTTTTAAGGCCAAAGTCACGTGTTTGGGAGGGAAATCCTTCTACACAACGGTTTAGGTATTGTGAGCCACCCTAGATTCCACCATTGGAACCTATAAGAAGAGGGGCTCGCTTGGAGTTGAGAAAAGCAACAAGCAACCTACCCAGAGAAATCCCCAAACACTTAAAACTCTCATGCCTTCAAGCCAAAACCCCACCAACCATCCTTCAATCCCTATTCTTGAAATCCAACCTCTTCTCAAAAATCTAACCAGTCCAATTCTCATTACTAGGGTGTGCCTTTAGCTCCCACACCAGACTCACACTACAAGCTTCTTTCGTCTTTAAATCACTCACAAGATTAACTCAATAATATAAATCTCTGGGTTAATTGGCCTAGTTACCTCTCAATCAAAAAGACCCTCACAAATATATAACCTACGTACACGACCCATTTAAAAAGTAATATTACATGTGTATAAGGGTCCAATACTTCTTTTTTCACTTTAACCTAGGGTTACCAAAACACTATAAATTCTCTTGTTTCAATCTTGTATCAATACACAAGCCCTAAGGTTCACGGTGTAAACACGAAAATATCTGCGACAAATAACAGAACAACACGTGTACAAAAGTAATATTACATGTGTATAAGGGTCCAATACTTCTTTTTTCACTTTAACCTAGGGTTACCAAAACACTATAAATTCTCTTGTTTCAATCTTGTATCAATACACAAGCCCTAAGGTTCACGGTGTAAACACGAAAATATCTGCGACAAATAACAGAACAACACGTGTACAAAGAATAATTTAATTTAATCAATGTGAATGCGGGTTACAATCTTTGTGTACTCCTCTGATTCTATCTCCGAATGTAGGTTTAACTCAAGGGTGACAAACACTTGTTCTTGAGACGAATTGTTTGTAGGTTGGACTTCTTGTCGTGTTGACGATTTGTAGAAGTCGATTGACCAAGGGCCGTAGAGGCTTGTTCTTGATCGGATTTGATCCACGAGCGGTTTCACGTGGTGGTTTATTCTTTGACTTGAAGTTGGTGAAGATGTCGGCTATTTGGGAGCTTGATGACTCTTCGGGATTTGACAACTTCTAAGCTTGAGGTTGATGAAGAATCGGCTATTTGGCAGCTTGATGATTCTTCAGGATTTGACAACTTCTAGACTTGAGGTTGATGAAGAACCGGCTATTTGGTAGCTTGATGGTTCTTTAAGGATTTAGTGAAGAATTGGCTACTTGGGGAGCTTGATAGTTCTTCAATGGGGGATCTGGATTTGATGAAGAACTGGCTATGAGTTTGATAGTTCTTCAAGGATTTTAGGGAAACTTCTGAGCTCGCGGGAGGGATTTTTTTCTCTCTCTCTAGTCCGCTGCTTCTGTTTCTTGCTCCTCTGTCCGCCTTTGTTTCTGCCCCTTGGTTTCGCTCCCCCTCCTCTTGGTATGAGAGGGGGTATTTATAGTATTAACATGCCTCCACTTAAGGCAAGTAATGAAGATTCTCAATCAATAATATTTCCTTAATCGAATCAATGAATCTTGAATGATTGATTTACTTGCTGATTTTAACACAATCAGATAAATCAAATCTTAATATTTAGATATGCCCAGATCGCTTTGGATTAATGTCCTATTATGATCAATATCTTTAGTAAGGGGCGAGCCATCTCGCGGGTAAGGAAGGTATCCCGTGAGGAACCTTGATTTCCAAGCAAGCAGTGATTTCTGGTCCCACCTCGCGGACTTACATCCAGGCATACATGCAAACTCTGTCGTCTAGCTTCTTCGCGAAGTGCCTTCCGCGGGCCATCTCGCCTCGCCTATGTAAATCTACTCGCACGGAGCCATCTAGTCTCGCGTTCATGTAATTCTACGCGAGGGAAGTCATTTCGTCTCGCCACTGTTCACCTCGCCACTGTTTACTTCTATGCGAAGTCATTTCACCTAGCGAAGTTCAGTTCACCTCGCGAAGTGTTTTTTTCGCCTCGCGAAGATCGGTCCACCTCGCCTTCATTTATTTCTATGCGAAATGTGGTTCGCCTCGCAAAGTGCGGTTCGCCTCGTGAAGTGCGGTTCGCCTCGCGAAATGCGGTTCGCCTCACGAAGTGCGGTTCGCCTCACGAAGTGCGGTTCGCCTCGCCTTTATTTATGTCTATGCGAGATGCAGTTCGCCTCTCCTTTATTTATGTCTATGCGAGATGCAGAGCGCCTCTCCTTTATTTATGTCTATGCGAGATGTGGTTCGCCTCTCCTTTATTTATGTCTATGCGAGATGCAGATCGCTTCTCCTTTATTTATGTCTATGCGAGATGCGGTTCGCCTCGCGAAGTCCACTGTCCGCCGGCGAACCATCACCAATCAATTTGGGGATGTCCAATTAATTTAATTGATACATGGTCATCAATCAATACTTGATAATTGATTTCAATCGGGATTTAAGGTTTTATTGTCGGCCGACCATTTCCACGTTGCCACGTGTTATTTCTGACAGCTTTCCAGTCTTGTTGACTCACGAGCCACGTATTTGCTTGGATTATTCAACAACTATTACTATCGTTAAATTTTATATGTCTACACACAGCTCATTAGCTTTCTATGATCGCGGCTCATTAGCTTTCTATGATCGCGGCTCATCAGCTCTTTGCAAAGGTATTTTAGTCACGTCAATGACAACTTTATATATGAGAATTATTTGATTGATTCTTAGTTTTGCTTGATCAACTCTAGCCTTTTATGCTGAATAAAGTGAAGAAGACTTGAAAGTTAGGATTTTAGGTTTTTACATTCAAAGTTAAACTTCAAATTTAATTATGGATATGTTTTTCAATTTCAGATTGGGAGTGTTTGACTTTATATTGGAAATTTGAATTTGATTATTCATGAGTTATAAAATTATGCTTTTGTGGAGTTTTTAATGAATATAATGAAGTGATATTTTTTTTTATTAAATGAGTCACAGTTATCATGGGTCATTTTGTTGAACACGACACGATCAATGTATTAAATGGATTAAATAGGTTGAAAACGGGTAACATGTTTAAGTAACAAGTTGGGTTTGTGTTTAAATTTTTGACACAATTATTAAATGGATTGAGTTTGGGTTTGTATCTTGTGACACGTGAAATTCTTTTACCCGACACGAACCTGACACGACCCATTGACAGCCCTACATTTAATACCTTTAATATATTATTTGAAGTTGTTTTGGTAAGATTTTATCTTTATTGTTTCTCAATTTTTTTTTATTAGGGGTATTACATTCTTTCTTAAAATTTACTACCCCCAATAAAACGTTTTTATTACTTTCAATATATTATTTGAGATTGTTTTGATAAGATTTTTCTTTATTGTTCATTATTATTTTTTATTAGGGGTAATAAATTTTTTCTTAAAATTTACTATCCCCAATAACATGTTTGTTACATTCTATAAATTTTGTTGATGATGTTCCGGGCATCTATCTTGCCCTCACAAAAATTATTGTATTAAAGTAGAAGTTTACGACCGTCAAGAAAATTTATTTTCAACACTTATTACTCTTCAAAAAACATCTAGCAAAGTTTTGGTATGGTTCCAGCAAAGTCCGGTGACATTTAAAATTTTCTCTTTATAAAAAAGGCGAGATTTCGGTCACCAGAATCCGGAGTCTGGTGGCCGGTGTCTGGAGATCTGTTGAGCTTTCAGCAAAGTCTTCCGTCCATCTTTTCTATGCATGTATAAAGGCCAAATGTAAAAATGTCTTAAAAAAAATTATTTTATTATGGTTTTAATAAAGATTTATGTATTTAGACATAAATAAGTTTTATTTTCATTCAATTTGGCTCAAAAGTCTTGTTATCATTAGACTTTTCTGTTTTTGTGCAAAGAGGCATTTGCGCAATTAACCTTAGCAGAGAAAAATTATGTAAAACACCTTTGACGGCTTTGAGAATAAATCTCATCATCCTTATTCGCTTTTATGCATCAATTTAAACCATATCAATATGCTTCATGCGTATTGAAATACGATGAAACGTGTTACAAACAGATGTAGATCGATCGATCACAATATCACATGATGCTGCACGAAGCAACATTTCCTACTGCATGTGCAACGCTCAATCCAGATTTTATTGCTCCAAATACTGCCCTCTGCACAAATAATTAATTATCAACAAATTCATATGTAAGTTAAACAAAAATTACCCTATTAGCTATTACAGTATCAGATGGTGAGCACATTAATATTAACCCAGCTACCAGGTAAGTAATAATGAAAAAGTGAATATACTCAGTCACTCAGACCATGCAAGTAGCTAATTAACTCCAATTAAAACTTTAAGGTGATATGTCACGTACGCACTATATATGCAATGTGTGTGTCTTGTAATATATATACAGTTCTTGTTCATCTAATTAATAAGATATGCTTATCGCGATTAGCCAACTTTCAATCGTTTAGGACTTCAACTTTTGAGGAAATTTAAAAAAAAAATAAAATAAAAATTAGTGAGGGCTCGCCAAACTGTTGGGGGTAATGTCTCAGGTGCATACACATACCATCTCCTGAACTTCCACAAATCTTGAAACATAGTTGCCGAAACCTAACGATTTTTTATATGACCCGAGCGGTTTAGGAGTTTTGGTTTTGTAACTCAAAGAGTGATCCAAATCAGTTTGGCAAAACCCCTTCAAGCTTCAAGCAATCTATTCAACATCTTATTGTCCAAACTAATTAACTAAACTTGTTATGATCGACACTGTTGCTTTTATAACAGTGTACTGATCATGATCATTATCACTAGTACCTAGTCAATCTCTATGCTTTCAGTGTTCATTTTCTACATCTGTATCACCCAAAGTTTTCGACAGAAAGCATCAAGAAATTGGTTTATCATGCATTCTCGGATGCCAATCACCCAAAAAGGTAATTTATAAAACAAATTAGTTAAGGAAGAACTACATATGGTATGATTTTTGGGTAGGACTGGTAATTTGGGACATGTCGAAAACAACCAACCGTACCAACTTAGTCGGTACACTAAAGACTCGGTAACCGATATACTTGGTACGGTATATAGTAACAGTCTTGATGACATGGTTGATACTTGATATTGAAATTTTCATATCATCGGTATACCATATTGGTCTTAGTAACATGATTGGTACTTGATATTAAGATTTTCATACTATCGGTATACCGTACTGTTAGTACATAGCCAAAATCCTTGGCTGAGCCGAGAATAAGGCGCAATTACCCGGTCACCGAAAGTCATTCCAGACAAGATAGCCCTGGTAAGCCCTTCACGGATATCCAAGGAGTGAAGGGCCGGTAACAAACCACTTGCCAAAATCACTCTAGCGGCAAATCACCCCCAAAAGGGGAGACACTACAAAAGTTAACAAGTAGTCTCACATCAGAGACTAAGGCCAAAGTGCCCAACCTTGGCCTATAAAACAGGCACAAGCTCCCATCAAAGATACACACAACTCTCTCGCACTCCCGTACATTGCAAAGAGCCCCAAAGCTAACTTAAGCATCAGAGAGTCGAAGACTGTGCCAACCCAGTCCCGACTTCTTGACGCTGTCACTTGTGCAGGTTTCGAGTGCAGGACCAAAGGATTCTACCTCGCCCCGACTCGCGACCTCTTTCTAGTTCGGGACCTCAGGACGAAACAGGTAGAAACAATTGGCGCTAGGAGGAGGGCTCCTATGGAACTCCCATTTGACTCGGCACCATGGTGGAAATCATTGATGACCCTACGGACCCTATCACTCAAGTAGAGGAAGAACTTTTCCAACTCGGCGACACATCCCTTCCCCAAACCAGCAATGCAGCCCCTGTTAGCCATCCCGACCCCGCCACAGCCCTTGAAATCCTCAAGCGGGACTTCCATTCGTTCCGCGAACAAGCGGCGAAAGAGAAGGCAGAAGCGGAAGAGTATCGGGTACGCATCGCCGAGTTGGAGAAAGAATAATTCTTGCTCCGCGCCACGTTAGAGCATCGTAACGTGTACAACGACAGCTTGGACCGTGCGGCGCGAGTTGCCGGAACCCCGGACGCTCTTCCTAATCAAGGCCAGACTGGTTCCATGCTCCCGGGAGGGCCTAACCAGATCGTATACGTATCTCATGCCCTTACCCACCCCTCATTTCAAACACCAGCCCCCCAACCATCTCCAATCCCCAATGACTGCCCCCTGCCACATCAGCCTAATCCATTTGCCCAACCTATCTCCACTTCAACCACTGTCAACTCCCCTAACCCACCTCTTGGCATGCCAACCCGCCTACTGCTCAAACTCAGCCAAACAGTCACACAGTTAGCCTCGCGGATTGAAGGCGTCGAGAGTCGCGGGGCCCAACGACCCTTGTTCTCTGGCTATGGACATCTCCCAAGCCCCTTCACACCCCGAGTGCAAATGGACAAGCGGCCTCCGGGAACCAAGCCATTCAAGATGGACAAGTATAAAGGCACAGGGGACCCTCACCTCCACCTCGAGACATTCTTCTCACTCTGTAGCTTCTCTGGCTACAGCGATGCCATAGCCTGCCACGCCTTCCAAGATACCCTCTCGGACGAGGCCCTCAGTTGGTTCCTCAATCTGCCGCCCAACTCCATTGACAACTTCGACCAACTCTCGGAACGCTTCCTCAGCCGTTTCATGCTACACACCAGCATTTATTGCAGTGTAGATGCCTTGTTCCGCATCAAGCAGAAAGATGGCGAAGGCCTCCATGAACTACTGTCCCGATGACAATTTGCCACAGCAAGATGCCACAACTTGGAACCTCGCGTGGCGGAACATGCTTTCCGTCAGGCCCTGCTCCCCGGCAGTTTCCTAATGGAGATCAATAGGAACCCTCCAGGATCCTACGATGCCTTGATAGACTTGGCTATGCGGTGGGCCCGCGCTGAATTTGCCACTTTCGGACGTTTCGCCCCCGCCACGTTAGCACTTCCCGCCTCGCCACCAGATGAGCACTTTAACCGCGGGCAAGATAAATGGCAGTCACGTGGATCCTCCCGAGACAAGGGACGCGGCTCCGACCGTCGCCATGGGGGACAGAGAAACCGCGACTACCCATATAAGTCGAGGGACCAGAGCCCTCCACAACAACAGCGCCGTTCCACCCCGCCGCCTCATTACGAGGTACACACTACTCTGACCACCACATATGAGGACACATGGACCAGGAACAAAGATCTCATTCCCCCACCTCCTAAAAGCAAGTACCCAAAAAATCCCCGACGAACAACCGGCAACAGGTACTGTGCTTATCATGATGATAACGGTCACACAACAGAGCAATGCCATGGCCTCCGCAATGCAATCGAACATTTGGTCCAGAATGGGCAACTCCACTAATATTGTGCTCCCGCCATAGGCGCTAACGCCATTGAAGTACATGGCCAGATTCTAACCCTGCATGGTGGAGCCCCACGGTTCCCCCCATGCAAGTCTTCTGTAAAACGGCAATGCACGACACCCTTGGAAATCCTAGACATCCAACGCGGTGTCACGATCACCCCATCAGCGTGGGATCAAGTGACATTTCGCAGCGATGAGGATACCATAAATTTCCACCACTGTGAACCATTCATAATCAATGTGCAGGTGGATCATTACAGGTGCCACAGAGCTTTAGTGGACACAGGGGCTGCCGTAAGCGTCATGTTTTTCGATTGCTACAAAGGACTCCGGCGAGACCGAACTAAGCTGTACAATAACCACTACTCTCTTGTCAGCTTCTCTGGTGAGACAGTACAACCGTTAAGCTCAGACCGCCTAACTGTGTAGGTGGGAACAACTCATTGCTGCTCTTCCATTACGGCCCGCTTCCTCATTGTCGATTGCCCCTCGTCCTATAATCTCATCTTAGGCCGGGACATCCTCTGGGGGCTACAGTGCTTCATAGCTAGTCACATGCTTCTCATGAAAATTCCTACCCCAAGTGGCACCCTGACAATTCAAGGGGATCGAGCAGCCATTGAGCATTGTCATCTTAACGCCATCCAGCAGAGGCGAGGAGCCTATGAGATGTTGCCTCTCAGCCCCTCGAAGCCCATAGATGACCCGCGGGACAACCCAGAGGGGAGCGGGAAAGAGAAAGCCCCGCGACCTACTCCTACAACAAAAACATCGTCCCCCACCCCTAGAACGCTCGCCACCATCTCTACCCCAGTTAACCAATTTTAACCTTGGCTTCGAACACCATTACTTCCTTGTGTATGTACAATAGCCCAGTAGCGGCTCCAACAATGTACACTTCACCCGCTAGCGGCTAAATCTAAGTGCAATGAAGTGTTTTGTCGTTTCCAACATGCTACACTTCGTCCCCGCAACGCAGGGCCACAAACATACAAAAGTAGACAACAGCAAGACAAACACATAAAGGCTACACATAACGCCAAAACATCAACCTGGACTCCCAGACATATTAGTATAAACCAGTCACAATGGCTAACCACACCACTTACATTGTTCAAAACAACAGTAAGTCCTACAACTATCAAAATACCCAAGTACATCTCACTCTCCCCCAGCGGATGAGTCACCAGATTTGTTGACACTCCCCTTCGACCCGTCACTACGGCCACGAACCTGGCTCACATTCCCCGCCATCCTCTGTCCAACCAGCTGCTTCGACTGGTCTCGGGACAAAAATGAAGGCCTCACAGCTGCGGTAGGGCGCACAAGTGAACTACCAGGAACTCCCTCAAGGCCAGGGCGCCCCCTCACTGGAGCCTTCTGAGCTTCAAGGCCCGCACGTGCCAGAAACCCCGGAGCCCGAGGATCGCGAGACAGGACAGCAGAAGAAGCCACCTGCGATGCCACTACTTAGGTAGGTATAGACCCCTCAGGGCCGGTGGCTCTCACAGATGACGCAGCCCCAATTGCAAGAGGTCGCGGGTCACCCGCAGCTGACATCCCCTTCTGCCCAGCAGACGTTACGCGCCACGCCTCATGCTGCTTCGCCAGAGACCGCGAGATCTCGGCTTGCTTCCTCTGTTCAGGCGTCATTTGTTCCCACGCCACCTTTGCAACATTCTTCTCTGCGTACCACTTGCGCATGGCCGCCTCGTTAATCCAGCCCGCCTGACAGCCTAGTCAGCTCAAATCATCTTGCCCTTTGTTATAGGCACCCTTCAGTTGCTGCTTATACACTTCGCCCTCCCGGAACAACTTCTGCCCTGCCCTGACAGCCCGCTCGCACTTCCTCTTCCAGGACACCTCCAGCTCCGCAAGTGCCTGCGTCAGCTTCTCCACCTCAGCTTCCAAAGACGCTACCTTGGCAGCCGCCACCTCCCCAGCCACCACCTACTTATCCTTCCTCCTTATAACTTCTTTCAGCTCCGCCACCTAGGCCTGGAAGACAGCAGCGTTCTGCTCCGCCTGCGCTAGCTGCTCCGCAAGGCCACGATTGTATTCCTCAGCCTCCCTCAACTGCTGACTCTTCGCCTCAGCATCACCCTGCCAGTGGGAAGCCACCCGCTCGCTCGCGGCATACATCAACAATGTCGCCTGTAGTCACACATCAACACATAAACCCCAAGCTCAAAACAGTGGAACACAAAAGCGTGCAGACACTTACCCGAGTCAATTTCTCCTTGGCGAGAGCCATGCCCGCTGGCGGATCCACCTCCTCCAACACATGCATATCGCGAGCGCGGTGACACATTTCATATGCCATCTGAGCTAAGTATGGCTGCGCGTCCCCTGTCTCTTCCAAGGCTTGGGCAACCTCAGCTAAGCTTGCCGATCCCTTGGACCGACTGTCCCTCCGCGACCTCTTGGACTGGCCCTCGCGAGCTGGCTCCGCTCTCTCCTTCCTCTTCCGAGTCCAAGCCGCACCAGTCTCTTCCTCACGGTCCGTAACCTCCTCCACGACAGGTTCCTCCCTCTGTGCCTGGTCGTGTTCACCCTCGCGATCACCCTCTACCTGCGCCTCCTCCAACTCCACCTCTTGGACGCCTACACCCATTGCTTCCGCCACCAGCGGAGGCACATAGGCGTAATCCTCATCCGCTAAGTTCAACCTCAAAAAATCTTCACAATCGCCCAGCTCCACCTCCCTTCCCTCCCCCGTCTCCAAGTCAATGTCATACTTCTTGGCATGGTCAGCCTCAGCCAGCAGCCCATCCAGCACGTCCTCGTCCGACACCTTGTTGTACGGACCTTCCTTCTTCCGCGAACCACCGTCGCGTGGCATTATCACTGCAACAAACAAACAATAGTCAGGCAACAACTCGCAAGCCTAAAACAGAGAATGTAACCACTAAAATACAGACCCGGAACCCGGGCATAGCCGAAGTGGCTGTATATGCCAAGGCGGCATATCTGATACGAGTTACTACATTCAAATGCCCATATCACCCGGCAAATCCGGCGCTCCATCAGCTCAGTTAAATTATACTCTTACGGCACTGCACAAAGCTAGTTGTCAGCAGCGACAGAGCAGCACAAAACAAAACAAAAAACACAAGGCACAAGTACATGGTACCTATTTTCTGGAAACTCCCCGGGACCATGAAAGGATGCCCGTGCCACTCCTGCCACTGCCCCCAACAAGAAAACACTTGCGCCTCTAAGTTTCACTTGTTGAGGTGGGCAAATCTTCCACCAGGACCTTAAACTTCCCACGTGACTTCATCGTCACGCAGCCCCGGCTGCCCTTTTTCGCGCACCACCCCATGTGCCAGCACGCGTTGAACTCCTCACAATTCGGGAACTCCTGCTTCAGCAGGCGAAATAGCACGCCTATCCCCAAAATCTGCTTCAGCATGTTGGGGGTAACTTGCCCCGGGGCGACATGCAGACACGCCAAGGTGTACTGCACAAATGGGGGTAGCGGGAATATCAACCCGCATCTCAGTTGGTACTCGTATACCAACGTAAAGTTACCCGGGGGATCCCAAAATTTCACCCCCTGCCAAGCGGCCGCAACAAGACCTCCTCTGGAATACTCCAATTCTGCCGAAGCACTCCAAGCTCTGACGATGTCATACTCTTGCTAGGGGGTTCCCAAAACGAATCATCCTCCTCTCGAGATCTCGCCATGATAAATTCCTCTACCTCCTGCAAGAGAGGGTTACACGAGGACACATGAGACCCGACATCCATCACATGAATGCTTTCCCCCAAGTCAAGGGAAATCTCTGCCATAAGATTATCCAATCCCTCCTCCATCCGATGCAAAGTGTCCGAATCCGAACTAGGCGAACTAGAGACCGCCACAATCTCTTCGCTAGACACCCACACCGGATCTGCCATACCCCGCTACCTTAACCCTAACCAGCCCAACAACAAATCTCCCACCCTATAATTCCTACCAACATCACAAACATGTGAATAATCCCACTCACCCCAAATAACCCAAAACAACAACACCATCACATACAAAAATCTAAAGACAAAGAAGGCGACAAATTCATACCTTGAAACAGCGGATTCGGGTAGTGGCAGTGAAGCTGGTTGCAAACAGCCGAGCGCTCGCACCCACTCGATCGAGGATGAAATTGGACGTTTCCCAGTCTGAAGTTTATAGAATTGCCGAAACCCTAAAATGCAAATTGCGGCTCACCCAATTTTCAGTTTCGAAAGCACGAACTCCCCCTCCAGTTCTCCCCAACCCTATATATAGACATTTCCCCAGACCCCACAAACCTTTACGGATAGGGCAAAGCCACGCCGCCCTCGTTTGTTGCAAAAAAAAAGGGCGCTATGACATCTCGTCGATTAGCCCAGCAGCGGCCCGTCACGCTAATAGCGCGAGAGTCTCGCCAACTAGCGCAGACTGACTCGCCCAGCAACGACCCGCCATGCCAATAGCGCGAGAGTCTCGCCAACTAGCGCAGACTGACTCGCCCAGCAGCGGCCCGTTATGCTAATAGCGCGAGAGTCTCGCCAACTAGAGCGGACTGACTCGCCCAGCAGCGGTTCGCCATGCCAATAACGCAAGAGTCTCGCCAACTAGTGCGGACTGACTCGTCTAGCCGCGGCCTGCCACACCAATAGCGCGAGAATCTCGCCAACTAGCGCGGACTGACTCGCCCAGCAGCGGCCCGCCACGCCAATAGCGCGAGAGTCTCGCCAACTAGCGCGGACTGACTCGCCCAGTAGAGGTCCACCACGCCAATAGCGCGAGAGTCGCCCACTAGCGCAGACTAACTAGCCCAGCAGCGGCCCGCCACACCAATAGCGCGAGAGTCTCACCAACTAGCGCGGACTGACTCGCCTAGCAGCGGCCCGCCACACCAATAGCGCGAGAGTCGCCAACTAGCGCGGACTGACTCGCCCAGTAGCGGCCCGCCACGCCAATAGCGTGAGAGTCTCGCCAACTAGCGCGGAATGACTCGCCCAGCAACGGCACACAATGCCATTAGCGCGTTTCCTCTCGCCAACTAGCGCGAACTAACTCGTCCAGCACCAATAGCGCGAGAGTCTCGCCACTTAGCGCGAACTAACTCGCCCAGCGCCAATAGCGCGAGAGTCTCGCCAACTAGGGTGAACTAACTCGCCCAGCGCCAATAGCGCGAACTAACTCGCCCAGCGCCAATAGCGCGAGAGTCTCACCACCTAGCGCGAACTAACTCGCCTAGCAGCGGCCCGCCACCCGAGAGTCTCGCCACCTAGCGCGAACTTACTCGCCCAGCAGCGGCCCGCCACGCCAATAGGCATAGAAATAGACATAGGAGCCAATAGGCAGTCGAACATAGGAGCCGAAAAACTCTTTTTTAGGGTTTCAGAAAACAAATGATAGGCTATTAGTTTTAGAGTTAGAACAAAGTGCATGATAACGTGATGAAGGGTAAAGTGTAGAAAAAGAGATAGCAAGAGAATCATCATCTTATTCATTGATATGAGTTCTTTATATTTATATAAGGAATTACAAAGTACCAATATGGTAATGATAAGGAATACATAACCATATTCTAACTACATATTCTAATGGCATAAGGTCAAGACACACATATGAAATATCATATAACACAAAAATTATATTTATCACTTCAGTTGTTGGGCCACAATCTAAACTTGTTAGAGGTCTATTACCAACCGTACCAATTAAGTCGGTATACCAACTTCGGCGGTTGGTTTTGGTAGAGGATTTTGCCTACCAATCATAAGTTGGTTGGTACATGGTATTAGTAAACAAAGTCGGTATAACTACCAATGCTAGCCCTATTTTTGGGTACTCCCAACTACTCTTATTTCCCATGCTATCCCTGATGTCCGTATTAATCATTATGCAACTATCTGTGATTTTTGGGATGATTTTGGTTGGAACATCGAGCTCTTATCTACTGTTATTCCAAGACACATTATTGATCTCATTGTTAATAACCCTACTGGGTTTGAGGGAGGTGGTCATGATACAAGAATTCGGTCTGCCACTTCTAATGGTTGTTTCGCTATGAAATATGCTTATAATTCAATATTTGATTTTGATCAATCTACTGATTCTCAATGGAAGAAAATTTGGAGTGTCTTCACATTCCCCCTAAGCTGAAATCTTTTCTTTGGGTGGTGTTGCATAGAAAATTGTTGACTAATGTTACAGAAAGTTCGACGTTGTTTTACTAATGCTGCTACTTGTTCTATATGCAATGATGCTGATAAGAGTGCTGCATCTTTTTAGAGGATTGCCCTTAAGCTAAACTGGTCTGGAATTCTTTCTCAAAACCTGTTTCTATTTCCAATTCCTTCTCTCTTGATTGGCAAGGTTGACATCATACTCCAATTAATTTTAAGTTCATTACTCATAAGGAAATCAAATGGTGTGACCGGCCTTTTTGTTGGTGTGTGCTGGTTTCTGTGGAAATGGAGAAATAAGAAAAAAATGTATCCTAATTATACTTTTCCTTCTTGCCCTCGGAAAATTATTCTAGATGGTACTGATGAATGGAGGACAATAAACTGTGATTACATTCTTTTTTCTTGGAAGAATCCCCCTGAAAATTTCTATGAACTCAATGTTGATGGTACAAGGTCAATCTCTGGAAGAATTGCTGCAGGTGGTGTGATTCGTGATCATAATGGTCAATGGATCTCTGGTTTCCAAATTATTCTTGGCATTGGTGCTGAAGACATTCTACTCAGTAGCTCTTTGCCTATTATTCGACTTTTCTTCCGACCTGTGGCGTAACAACTTAGCTATGGCTCTTCTCTCACAATCCTGCAATATTGGGGAACAAACAAAATTGTTGGATGCAGTTCATGATTCAAAACAGTATTATGCATGGACTATTCATGTGCATGTATAAACTTGGTTAAGCAAGAACAGCCATTCCACCTTACAACCTGAATTAAACCGACACAACTTTTTTCACAAGATTTGATTTACCACCTCAGCATCCTGTACAGATAAAAGGTCCTTATCCATTAGGAACCAACCATTATTCCTATTTTTCATTCATTGTTCAGGAGCGGTAATTGCTACTGTAGGTTTACTTGAGTCCAATTTATTCACTCAGTTCCCCATTTATATGCTGTAAGAATGATTCCACAGAGATTCTCACCTTGAACAAATTAAGACGAAAAGGTTTTTCAGGATTCATCCTTCTTAATTTCTGGTAATGTATAGGCAAACCTTAGCTGATCCCGATGAGTAAACCGCTCAACCTCATTGAACCAAAGACAGGAAAACAAATTTGACATTGGAGTGTGTGCCCCGATGATAAAAGAATCTTCTGGTACATCTGTGAGAAAAAAATCTATATAAGACTGGGAAAGTGCATTGCATCCATGGCTTATATTTTTATAATGAAATGTACTCTTTAAAAAACTCCCACTGCTTTGTCCCAAGAAAAGAAAAGAAAAAAAAAAAAAGGTGCATACTGCTGGGAAGAAGCTTGTTCGGATTGCGAGACCATCATCCTAGTAGAATGCAAACTGTTCATCTACGATGGTATGGTTATACTTGTTCAATTTTTTACTCTGGGCAATCTCTTCCCATACAGTGTCGATCGTAGTGATTCGAAATTGCATACTCGTGACCTTTTCGCCACAAAAAGTACTCCAATATGAGCAAGGGGTCAAGTTGAAGACGCAACTTGCTGTCCAACCAAATTGAACACCTGAAGTTTTTGGCAGTAGTTTCGATAGAGCTTGTTGTGTTGAAAAATCAATGGAAGAAATAGACAAGTCCCATTATAGTAATATGCTTCTGCGGGAAACACACAAAGCTAATAGGTGATTCAAACAGAACATGTTCATATATGCATCTAGCTGGTACTCTATAAGAAAAAAAAAAAAATCAAAGCACTAACAGGGTCGAAAATTTGAATAGAAGATAAACTCACATAACAGAGACTTATGATATATTGAAATTGTAAAGAAAAATTCTTGTCCATCTTCTACTACTATGGTGCTTCAAGATTAAAAATGTATGAAAAGAGGGAAACTTGACAAAAAAAATAAAAGGCTGATTTTGACTACTCAATCTTTTTTTTTTTTTTTAAAGAAATTTTTTTAAATATTCAATACAAAGGGTTGAATGAATCGAATTAATGTAATGCATCATTGACTTGAATACTAAATTCCTGTAATTCTTTCAACTACTTTTCCGAACAAGAAATATGAAAATTGGAGTGAAAAGCGTCCATTGTCTAATGGATAGGACAGAGGTCTTCTAAACCTTTGGTATAGGTTCAAATCCTATTGGACGCAGTTTATTTCCCTATATATATCTTTTTTTATTTCTATGTCTATGTCAAGAAATAACAAAGATATTTTGAATAACATGAATAAGAGACGCTCTTATTACATTCTTATTACATATTAATTATTTCTTTTATATATAAAAGAAATAATTAATAAAAGAAATAATTAATATGTAATTTCTACAATTTCTTATAGAAATTAAAATTCTATATCAAATTATATAAATGAAATTGTAAATTAATGTACAATTATATAGTATTATTATACTATCCAACAGGCTAATGCTGGGGGAGCAGCAAGTTTTGTTTTGTTCCACAATGAAATAAGCAATTAACAAAAAGTCTTAAGCACTACATATAGTACGACAAGGTCAAGCAGAAACCAGACATGTTTGTGCACATCACAAGCTTTGCTTTTATCCACAGAAAGAGACTGAAAAGACATGTCCATAACCACCATGTCAAATAACTAGATAACGCAAGAGAGAGCTACGGCTGCTAAAGTAGAGAATGTAATCTCTTGCAAAGCATGCTACTACGAAACTGAGAAATCCTCAGAAATTGTTCCCATCATTGATAGTGTCATTCAAAATGAAATTGAATATATGAGCTGGAGACTTGTGGTGCCTCCGACAAAGAGAGAGGCTACCAAATTCCCAGTTCTGATACGAATGCGTAATCACGATAGAAACAAGGTTTCGTCAAGCGTCGAAACCTTAAGGGGATAAGCTAGAATCCACTAGCGAAACACAGGCACAAGCCTAAAACACAAGAGTTTCTACTCTAATTTTTTGGGTTTTCTTATTGATAACTTGAATGAAAATACAATCTAGCAAGGGCCTTATATAGGCGTAGAAATAAACCAAATCATACTAGAACTAGGAATCCTTTATTCTAAATAAAACTTAAATCCTAATGAAAACATAGAAAGTAAAATAATCCTAATGCTGATAGAAAATATGCAGGAAACACAAGCATCGAAACCTTAAGGGGATAAGCTAGAATCCACTAGCGAAACACAGGCACAAGCCTAAAACACAAGAGTTTCTACTCTAATTTTTTTTTTGGGTTTTCTTATTGATAACTTGAATGAAAATACAATCTAGCAAGGGCCTTATATAGGCATAGAAATAAACCTAATCATACTAGCACTAGGAATCCTTTATTCTAAATAAAACTTAAATCCTAATGAAAACATAGAAAGTAAAATAATCCTAATGCTGATAGAATATATGCAGGAACAAAGCTACTGCTTTGCAGATTCAAGCTGCTGCTTTGACTTTGTTTTCTTTGCCTTCCTAGCAAGCTGTGTCTCAAATGTTTGTGCAAGCTGTTCTATATCAAGTTCACATCCAGAAAATTTCTAACAGGACTCAAATAACTTTCAGTCGAACTTTTGAAAATCTGAAAAAGCTTGTTGAAGCAGTCATATTATATCAAACAAGGACACAACAATACGATCAAAACAAAGTAAATGTTCTCATAAGATAAATAATCTATTTCTACAAACTACCTAAGCAACTGCAGTTAACTCGAACTTCTATCTATTTCTCTGCTGTTTGATCTAGTACTTGCTTAGTACCATTTTATTGCAATTCAAACTTAAATTTGAGATTCGTTTTTGTTATTCCGTAGTTAGCTAGCAGGGCTCATGTTTGACATCAATAACAAGCTATTGTATCAAATTAAGGTCAAGTATTAAAAATTCTGTACTTTAAGGTGGGGTGATGTTTGATATCTGTAACGAGCCGTATACAAAAGGGGATAAAATTAAGATCCAAAATTTTATGTGCTTGAGCCACTTTGCTCAGACAGAAATAAATGTGTGTCTAGCTCTAGAAGATCTTAGAGGTTTGGTAGCTTCTTTGTCCAGGTTCTTAGTAAGTCCCATATGTGCAAATGCCAACTTAGATTTCTAATACAAATGCCAACTTGAGAAAGGAAGCAAGAATAAGTACAAAGTACAAACAAGAATACAAGGATTATTCTGAAATTCAAGAACACATGGGTAATACAATTCACACAAACAAAATATTTCAAGTTTAGGTACCTGGCCAATGCATTACCTTACCAAGGGCAGTGGTGATCAAAGCGCTCCACACAGTTGTTGCAGATAGAACAACGAGAACAATGAGGAGGGTGTTGCATTACCTTACACCTCACTCTTACTGGAAGCCATTGACAGACATTTCTTTTGTTCTAGGGAATTGAAGGAGTTTGTCTTCCACCAACATTACCACTCCCTGGTCTTCCACCAACATCAATAGACACTGGTAAATCATAACAGAACTCTTCCTCAGGCGGATGTGGAGTAATAATCCCAGGGTCCCGGGCTGAAGTAAGAAAAAGAAGCATCAACACCTATCAAGATCAACTAAAGAACTAACACTTACTGGAACAGGTAATAGAGAATGGCAGAAAAACAACACTCAAAACAGATTAAATAAGAAAAAATAATGAAGAGAAAAGACACCAAAATTTAATACAGTATTCAGAGGCTGATGAACATAGTCTGAAAGGGAATGTTTAGTCCAAAACTCAATCATAAGAGATTACGTTCCAAATATACATGACTCAGAACCGATGCCTTATAATCAATGGAGAAAGAAAAATTCATCAACCATGGCCGTAACTAGCAGAATATAAATAATTTTGTATCAACCGAGTTTCCTTACAAGTCAAACAGGGCATACATTGTCTTCATAATATAAAAACAAAAAACAAACAAATAAGCATATGTTTCTTAGAGTTTGAATATAAAAAACTGTATCAATGAAATAATGAAATATCATCACCTAACATGAACTTTACACACCACTAAAACACCTCAATGTAAATTCCAGTCCATATACAATGCAACAGAGAAGATGTCACACTTCAGAACTAAGGTGCAATGTGTGCCCTCTTGCAAAATGATTATTCAGCAGAGTAATCATTTCAAAATGCAGAAGGGAACAAAGAAATAAAACATCAGAAAACTATTAGCTCATTGAACTCAAAAGGCAAACACTTTATTGAGAAGGGTAAGCAATGATCGTTACGCCTAAGCAAGCAAGCCTCAAAGAGACATACAATTCCAATTCAACTATCAACCCAACAAACATCCCAACAACTAACCAAACTATTAAGTAACAACGGCTCAGTTGAGAGCACCCACACCCGAACTCTTCTGAGCAAGTTTAGTCCACTCTGTATGAAATGATCCGGGGCGATCAACCCTCTCATAAGTATGCGCTCCAAACAAGTCTCTTTGAGCCTGAACGAGATTAGCCGGAAGCCTACCACGCCTATATGTATCAAAGTATGACAAACTAGCACACATTCCCGGAGTACTAATCCCAGCGGCCACAGCCAACCCCACAACTCTCCTCCACGCGGCTTGCCTCTGCACCATTTCCTTAGCAAAGTCAGGATCAACAATCAAGTTAGGCAAACCCTGATTCCTCTGGTACGCATTCTTAATCCTATCCAAGAACACCGCTCTAATGATACAGCCTCCTTTCCAAATCCTAGCCAATTCCCCCAAATTCAAATTCCATCCCTTCTCCATACTCTTAGCCCTCAACAAGTTCATCCCCTGAGCATAGCTACAAATCTTGGAAGCATACAAAGCCTGCCTCACATCATCGATCAACCTCTTCTTATCAATCCCACTAACCACATTCCCAATCTCCTCCTTGAAACCAGCTTCCTTCAAAGCCTCCTCGGCGCTCTCCCTCTCCTCCTTCAACCCACTCAAGAATCTACAATCTAGCGAGGCCGCAATAGTAGGAGCGGCCACGGACAGCTCAGCAGCCTGCTGAACCGTCCATTTGCCAGTCCCCTTCATCCCAGTCTTATCCAGCAACTTATCGACCAAAAAGCCTTCGGCCAAATCATCCTTGACCTTGAAAATATCGGCGGTAATCTCGACTAAGAAGCTCTCCAGCTCTCCCCTGTTCCACTCGTCGAAGATTTGCGCCAGCTCGGAGTTGGAGAGCCCTCCGATGTTCTTCAACACGTCGTAGGCCTCGGAAATGAGCTGCATGTCGCCGTACTCGATCCCGTTGTGGACCATCTTGACGAAGTTGCCGGAGCCGCCCTCGCCGATGTAGGTGACGCAGGGCCCGTCCTCGACCTGGGCGGCGACCTTGTGGAGAATGTCCTGGACATTGGAGTAAGCCTGGTGGGACCCCCCGGGCATGAGGCTGGGGCCGTGGCGAGCGCCTTCCTCGCCGCCGGAGACGCCCATACCGAGGTAGAGGAGGCCCCTGGCAGAAGCCTCGTGGATGCGGCGCTCGGTGTTCTCGTACCACTCGTTGCCGCCGTCGATGATGGCGTCGCCGGGCTCCATGTAGGCGGACAAGGCGGCGATGGTCTGGTCGACGGGGGCGCCGGCCTTGACGAGGATGATGACGGATCGGGGGCGCTGGAGAGAGAGGACGAAGTCTTTGGGGGTGTACTGGCCGGAGAGAGGGAGGTCGCCCTCGGTGGCGGCGCGGTGGACGGTCTCGTCGACCTTGGAGGAGGTGCGGTTGTAGACGGAGATGGGGAAGCCTTTGTCGGCGATGTTGAGGGCGAGGTTCTGGCCCATGACGGCGAGGCCGATGCGGGAGAGTGCGGTGGAGGCCTCCATTTGAGAAATGGGTTGGTGGTGAAGAGGTGAGAGAAGGAGAGAGGATATTGGGGGGAGAGATATTTGTTTAAAGAGAGAAAGAAAGAAGGGCAAGTGGAGAGAATGACGGACTCGTCGAGGGAGTGAAGGGACAATTTCGATGACTACCAAGTCCGCCCCCTCCAACTTTGAGCCACGGCTCGCCGGATATGGCGGCAGGAAGAAGGAGTTCCGGCGAAAAGAACCCGTGGACTGCCGAAATTTTCGGGCGGCTTTTCTCCTTCACGGCGGCGCTAGAAAGGCTGCCAACGGTCTTGAATGGAAGCTAGGATGGAGACCGATTGATTGGGACCGGCGTGGCGGTCTGGGGCGGCCGGACGGCAACGGTCGGGCTTGGACAAAATCCGGGCAGAAACAGGTCGAGGGAGAGAGAGAGCGTGCGGGCGGAGAGAGAAGAAAAAGACAGAAAATAATGGGCTTGGCCTGATCCGGTCCAACACTCCCACTTATACCCATTCCAAAAATTTAAAACTCCAAAAATAATACCCCAATAAAATTTACCTTTTATTAGCAAAAATTACCATTTTTACCGTCGTCACAAATTCTTCCTTCGAATAATCCTACGTAATAATTGTCCCCTACAACCTCTCTGGGGGTCAATTAAATTATACACTTAATGACGAACACGGTAAAATTCTTATTACCACTATACTAGTAATTAAGGTAAAAATTATGAGTCGGGGCGTGACATTTGCGCATTAAAACAGTCATAACTTCTTCATTAAAATATATATGGATGAACCGCAAAAATTTCTGAAAACTAGACTCGTAGAGCTTTCCAATGATATAAATCTCACTATCTGGTTCGTCTGGAGCTGTTTACAAAGCTCAAACAAAGTTGGCTGTCCAGAACAGACATATTGCTTTTTTTCACAGATTTGACATTTGCAAAGCAATGAAGCTTGCGGATGGCGTGTGGGCATAAGCCAAAGCCAAAATGATGTGTATATGATCAAAATCAAGTCCTTTTGGTCTTTCCATGGTCGTAAACTCCATGACTAGTTAGCAAAAGTTCCTTGACATGAACATAAACTAACTCAGAGGACCTAGAGGATTCGATCATGATGATGATTGTCCGGTTTTGATAAGTCTTTAACATCTTTTACAAGATGGTAATTGGTTTAATATCATAGGGGGATCCAAAATCTCGATAACTCCAAGTCAGTATGACCAAGTATGTCCGTGGAGGGTTGGTAGTGCGAGACACACTTAAAACCATTATCTACTTAATTTCGTACAATTCTAAAATATCACACTGAGCTTGGATGAGCATAGTTGAACAGTTGATGATGGAAAATCCGCTATAGGGTAGAAGACTTAATCGGAAAACACGTGGACGATCCTCCTTGAGGATGCGGTGTCGTGCATCACATTCAAAGGAAGGAACCAAAATCGGCACAATATGTCATGTTTCTAAGGACGATGTAAGTATACATCTTGATTGTAAATCAATACAAACCATAAGAGGATAATAGTTTCATTACTTTGAAAAATTCTCAAGGCATTCATTATTGCTAATGTGAGTATATCGAGGTCTCAAATAAAATAGACATCGATACGATATCAAGCCCTGACTCATAAATTTTTACTATATTTACTAGCATCGTGTTAATAAGAGTTTTACCATCTTAGTCAATGAGTTTATAGTTTAATTGGTCCCCATAGGGGTTTTGGGGGATGGTTATTTCGAATGAATTATTCGTAGGAGAAAAATGTGATAACGGTAAAAATGGTAAATTTTAGCTAATAAAATGTAATTTTCATTAGGGTATTTTTATTGGGGTCTTTTAGGTTATGGAGTGGGGTGTTTTAAGTGTGGACCGGGCTTTTTTTTGGGGTCAAAGCTCACTCTCTCTCTCTCTCTCCTCTCCCACTCCCCAAGCCCTCTCCCAGCCAAATTTTCTTTCCGACCGTCTGACGCTGTCCGGCCACCATACGCCACCGCACCAGTCCCAATCGGTCGGCCCTGGTTCCCTCTTCCTTTTTGGACCGGTGGCAGCCTCCCCAGCGCCGATGTGAGAGAGAAATTAAGCCCGAAAGTCCCGACTGCTCAAAGCTCTCTGTCGCCGGAACTTTCTCCTCCGGCCACCAATCCGGGCAAGCCTTATATGGTCTTGAAGGTCTTCAATCCAGTTGCCTTGCCCTAGAAGGACTTGATCTAGTTTGCTTCAAGTGAGGAGAACCGGTGAGTGAAAGTTCTATGGTTTTTCGTAATGTTTTCGTTCGATTGGCATAGTTAGGCTTAGAATTAGTGTTTGTGCTAGTTAGGAAAGTTGTAGAGGAGGTTGAGAGGAATGTGCTGTCAATTTTTGGTAGATAAAGGAGGTCGCCGGAGTCGGCCGCCGGCCGCCACTGTTAAGGGGATTTTTATGGTTTTAAATATGTTTTCTTAAGAGGAGTTTAATGAAGTGTAGTTTGGAATTTTTGGAGGAGTTTTGGATAGGTTTTGGATTTTTCTAGGATTTATGAATTATGGCGTTTAATGAGTTAAAAGGAAATCGTGGGTTAAATATTGTTAGGACTGTGGAGGGTGATTTTTAAGGATGTATGTAATTGTGGTGAAATATGGTTTTAAGCGAATTTAAGAATAAGGACGTTAGACATGGATGAGCGTGTGAAGCTCACATTTAATTCTGCCTATTTTTTTTATAAGCGTCGGTATTTAGTTGAGGATTTAATTATATTTTTTGGAACAGGACGTGAGGAGGGTTGAGTGGAAGAGGTCTCTGACCGATATCAGGCTTAGGCCTAATTTGTGAGTGGACATTTGATTTAAATTATAATACATGTAATTGTTTACTGTTGAGTGATTTATTTTGTTGAAGCCTTTGACGTCATTTTTAATTGACGATTTTTATCTATTGTGGGAAGTTACCGAAAATGGGATTTTCGGTAGATTATAAATATTTTTTTATGAGGAGAGTATGTATGTAAATGCTGGCTAGCCATATGTGTTTGTCCATCTTAATGACATAGTATATCACTGCATTATGGTGTGACATGAGCATTTGACGTAAGCGTAGTAACCCTCTATGAGTGCTTAATTCATATAGGGGGTATGGACACATATTTATACACATGTTTGTCCACGTTAATGACGTGGTGTCACTACGTCAATTTTGGGTCAATATTTCAATCATGCTCATCGTAGTATGATTCAGTCAGATTTTCTGAACATGAAGAAGAGGGATGATGAGGGTATCATCGAGTTTGAGCAGAGGTTCACTACTTTAAGCTATCATGTGCCATATCTGGTTCCTGATGAGAGGATCAAGATTGATATGTTCATTGGGGCACTTGGTGGAGTGTATGTAGATAAGATGATAGGTGTTATCTACCCGATCGACCTTTCTTGATGCAGTTGGTGCAACCATGACCATTGAGACCAGGGGGACATGTAGTGCTTGGCCTCGAGATTTCAGTGGCCCTAGTCAGGGTCCATCGAAGAAGGCTGCTTCATCATCCACTTCTGGATTTTCAATGAGTAGTGGCAGTAGTGGGGGATCGGGTTCTAGTTCTCAGTTCAAAGCAAGGGGGTGTAATAGGAGACCTTTAAGGAGTCAGTTGGGTAGGCAGCAGACTGGTCAGTTTGGTGCTGGTGGCAGTTCCCAGGGTGGGTCATCTGGTGGTCAGACTTTTTCTTTTGGTCAGCAGCAGTTCTCTAGGTGCTTTGAGTGTGGTGGTCAGGATATCAGCTGATAGATTGTTTCCGAAAAGAAGTGATGCTTCGAAGTCCAGATTTGAGGTTGCTTTTCAAGGGGAAAGAGATGTTATTTCGAGTTGGCTGATATCAGCTGTTGTTGCTAGGAAGTTGTTGAATAAAGGTTGTCAGGCATACTTAGCTCATGTTGTGGATACAAGTGTAGGAGTGTTGGACGTAGGGGATATTCCTGTAGTAAGAGAGCTTCCAGAGGAATTACCTGGTTTGCCTCCTATAAGGGAGATAGACTTTCCTATCAAGTTACTTCCTAGAACTACGCCTATCTCACATGCACCTTACAAAATGGCTCTAGTGGAATTGAAAGAGTTGAAGACTCAACTACAGGAGTTGGTAGACAAGGGTTTTATTCGGCCTAGCGTGTCTCCATGGGGTGCCCCGGTGTTGTTTGTTAAGAAGAAAGATGGCCCCATGAGACTATGCATTGATTATAGGAAGCTAAATCAAGTCACAGTGAAGAATAAATATATGTTGCCTCGCATTGACAATTTATTTGATCAATTGAGGGGCGCTTCTGTTTTCTCAAAGATTGATTTGAGATTTGGTTATCATCAGTTGCAGATCCGGGAGAGTGACATAGCCAAGACTGTTTTTCGATCACGCTATGGTCATTATGAGTTTGTGATGATGCCTTTTAGACTTACTAATGCACCCGTTGCGTTCATGGATCTCATGAATAGGGTGTTTAGTCCATATCTTGACTACTTCGTGATCGTGTTCATAGATGATATTTTGGTGTATTCGAAAAGTGAGAAGGAGTATGCCAAACATCTAAGATTGATATTGCGGACTTTGAGAAATGCTCAGTTGTATGCGAAGTTCAGCAATTGTGAGTTTTGGCTAGATAAAGTGGGGTTCTTGGGTCATGTAGTTTTAGCAGAAGGTGTTAGTGTGGATCCCCAAAAGGTGGAAGCAGTGTCAAATTGGAGAAGACCCACCACTATGACGGAGATTCATAGTTTCTTGGGACTAGCAGGTTATTATCGACGCTTTGTGCAAGACTTTTCAAAGATTACTGCTCCACTTACAAGATTGACCAAGAAGGGAGTTAAGTTCGAATGGTCAAACCAGTGTGAGCAAAGTTTTCAAGAATTAAAGAATCGCCTAACTAGTACTCTTGTTTTGGTACTTCTAGACGATAGTGGAGAGTATGTAGTTTATTGTGATGCTTCTAGACGAGGTCTAGGCGGGGTATTGATGTAGCATGATCAAGTTATTGCCTACGCTTCTAGGTAATTGAAGTCACATGAGGTGAATTATCTCACTCATGATTTAGAGCTTGCAGCAGTAGTTTTTACTCTCAAGTTGTGGAGACACTATCTTTATGGAGCCAAGTGTCAGATTTTTACCGATCACAAGAGTCTTCGGTATGTGTTCACTCAAAGGGAGTTAAATATGAGGCAGAGAAGATAGATGAAGTTGATCAATGATTATGATTGCACTATTGAGTATCATCCTGGAAAGGCTAATGTGGTAGCTGATGTTCTTAGGTGAAATCCCTCCATATCTTTGTCTCACTTGAGGATGGTTCATGTTCCACTTCTTTTTGAGTTGCGAGCTACAGGGGTGGATTTAGCGGTGGATGAAGTGGGTACCTTAGTAGCTAGTTTCCATGTGAGGCCAGTTTTGGTTGATAAAGTGCAGGAGGCGCAGTATAATGATCCTTCCATAGTTCAGTTGATGGAAAGAGCAGCGAATGGAGTCGCTGTGGATTTCTAGGTAAGAAGAGATGGAACTTTATTGTTCAAAAATAGGCTTTGTGTTCCAAAGAGGAATGAAGAGTTAAAGGAAGAGAAATTGGAGGAAGCTCATAGTTCTACGTATGCTGCTCATCTGGGTAGTACAAAAATGTATCAGACTCTGAAGGATTATTATTGGTGGCCAAACATGAAGAGAGAAATTGTAGCTTTTATGAGTTGGTGTTTAATCTATCAGCAAGTGAAAGCTGAAAGGCAGAAACTTTCTGGGTTGCTTGAGCCGTTGCCGATTCCAATGTGGAAGTGGGACCACGTCACCATGGATTTTGTTTTCAGTTTTCCTCGTACCCATGAAGGGCATGAAGGTATTTGGGTGATTGTGGATAGACTCACCAAATCTGCTCATTTCTTGCCAATGGGAAAGAAGTATACACTGGATAAATTGTCTGAGCTGTATGTGAATGAGATTGTGAGACTTCATGATGTACCTGAATCATAGTGTCAGATCGGGATCCTAGATTTGCTTCTAAATTATGAGGAGCTCTTCAGGCAGCTTTAGGTACCCGACTACATTTCAGCACTGTTTTTCATCCTCAGACTGATGAGCAATCAGATAAGACTATCTAGACTTTGGAGGATATGTTGAGATCGTGTGCCTTACAGTTCAGGGGGAGTTAGGATAAAAACCTATCTTTGATGGAGTTTGCCTATAACAACAGCTATCATTCGAGTATTGGTATGGCTCCCTTTGAGGCACTTTATAGGAAGCAGTGTTGTACACCTTTGTATTGGAATGAAGTAGGAGAAAGAGAGCTTTGTGGTCCTGAGATTATCCATGATGCAAATGAGAAGATCAAAGTGGTCAGAGATAGACTCAAGGCCGCTCAAAGTTAGCAGAAGAGTTATGCAGATGTCCGCAGGAAGGACCTTGATTTTCAAGTGAGTGATTGGGTGTTCTTGAAACTATCTCCTTGGAAAGGAGTAGTACGTTTTGGTAAGCGTGGGAAGCTTAGTCCGAGGTATATTAGCCCATATGAGATAATAGAGCGAGTTGGCTCACTTGCTTATCGGTTACTTTTGCCTCCAGAATTATCCAAGATACATAATGTATTTCATGTATCCATACTTTGCAAGTATATTGTTGATCCCTCTCATGTGCTGCTAGAGCAGCCGATTAATTTGTAAAAAAACTTGACCTATGAAGAGGAACCGGTTCAGGTTATTGACCGAAAGGAGCAAGTGCTGAGGAACAAGTCAATTCCACTTGTAAAGGTGCTTTGGAGGAGTCATCAAGTAGAGGAAGCTACTTGGGAATTAGAGCAGCAAATGAGACAGCAGTATCCCTACCTCTTTGATTAGCATGTATGTAAATTTCGAGAACGAAATTTTTTTAAGGAGGGGAGAATTGTCACGCTCCGACTCTTAAATTTTTACCTTATTTACTAGAATGGTGTTAATAACAGTTTTACCATTTTCGTCAATGAGTTTATAGTTTAATTGGTCCCCAGAGGGGTTTTGGGAGATGGTTATTTCGAAGGAATTATTCGTAGGAGAAAAATGTGACGACGGTAAAAATGGTAAATTTTAACTAGTAAAAGGTAATTTTTATTAGGGTATTTTTATTGGGGTATTTTTATTGGGGTGTTTTATGTTATGGAGTGGGGTGTTTTAAGTGTGGACCGAGCTTTTTTTGGGGTCAAAACCCACTCTCTCTCTCTCCTCTCCCACTCCCCGAGCCCTCTCCCTGCCAAATTTTCTTTCCGACCGTCCGACTTCGTTCGGCCACCGTACGCCGCCGCACCAGTCCCAATCGATCGGCCCTTGTTCTCTCTTCCTTACTGGACCAGTGGAAGTCTCCCTAGCACCGCCGTGAGAGAGAAATCAAGCCCGAAAGTCCACTGCTCAAAGCTCTCCGTTGCCAGAACTTCCTCATGCGGCCACAAATCCGAGCAAGCCTTATATGATTTTGAAGGTCTTCAATCCAGTTGCCTTGCCCTAGAAGGACTCGGTCCAGTTTGCTTCAGGTGAGGAGAACCAATGAGTGGAAGTTCTAGAGTTTTTCGTAATGTTTTCGTTCGATTGGCATAGTTAGGCTTGGAATTGGTGTTTGTGCTTGTTAGGAAAGTTGTAGAGGAGGTTGAGTGGAAGGTTCTGTTAATTTTTGGTAGGCAAAGGAGGTCGTCAGAGTCGGCCGCCGGCCGCCGCTGTTAAGGGGATTTGTATGATTTTAGATGTGTTTTCTTAAGTGAAGTTTAATGAAGTGTAGTTTGGAAATTTTTGAATGAGTTTTGAATTGGTTTTGGATTTTTCTAGGAATTGTGAATTATGGCGGTTAATGAGTTAAAAGGCAGTCGTGGGTTAAATATTGTTAGGACTGTGGAGGGTGATTTTTAAGGATGTTGGTAATTGTGGTGAAGTATGTGGAGCAGAGAGATGGTAGCAGTCAATGCTTCTAAGGATGTGGGGCGTGCCACCACGCGGACGCGGAAAGTAGTAGGGTTGTTGTTGTAGTGCGCTGACCTGTACTTTTAATCAAACGATAGTAAGGCTCCAGTGCCACCTCGCGGACGAGGATTTATAGTAGCTTCTCCGCCACAAATATTGATACTCGCGATTGTAATGAGCAGAGCAACAAAAGGAAAAGAAAACGAGTTCACAAGGGAACTCCAAGGAGCTTGAAAGGAAAAAGGGTTGCTAAGGCGAAGACGTGCTTAGAACTAAGGTTTCGAGAGGCTCAAAAGTTTGTTTGAATTGAGTTGTTATATTTGTGTAGAGAGAATTGTTAGTGTTTCGAGCCCTTTTATATAATGGCTCGACTTGCGGCAGAAGAAAGATAATCATAATTCAAGTCGGATTTTGAAACCCTAATCCCACAAAGACACTGTTTCGTCCGCACGGACCAATCAACTTGTGACATATGTCCGGTTTGCACACTCTATTCCGCATAGGGCATTGCCTCCGCATTGCTCAATTAAAGACTCCTATGCGAATTGGAATTAGGCACATCCTTTCCCCGCGGGGTGTAAGCGCGGGCCGTGGATTCAAACCATCCCGTGAGCCTCTGAAGCTTATCTCACGTGCCCCTGAAGCCTGCTTCTATCTCGCGGGCCTTTGCAGCTCGCGAGCCTTAATTGTCTTTTTCATCAAAAGGGCCACAGGGATTGGCCCGAAGCATATCAAAGATTTGCAAGTCTTCAACGATAAAAGTGGTGCACGCGGACTCCGCCTGTCGCTTGTTTATGGAGTCTCCTATGTGAGCTAGTTTGTCTCGCCTTCTTGGTGAAGTCTATTAAGCGCGCGAGCTCTGCAATTTGCGCGAAGTCCATTCCGCATGCGAACTGTGTAATTCAGCTTGCGTGGCCTCACTTGCGGGTTATTACTTGTAAACCCAAAGAATTTGGGCTCACTGGTGTGACATGGATCAAGAATTTAATTAATATTCACATAGTCATTTATTGTCCAGTAAAATATTAATTGGGTGTCAACATTGCCCCCTAGCCTCGAAGTCATGAATGTCAAGAATGACTGAAGAGGTTTATGTGCATGCTGCTCTAAAGCCACTGGTATTGGCTTGGGTCATACATAAAATGAGTTTGAGTAGACAAGCAGTGAATAGGCCTTGGAACCCAAGCACCCAGCAAGGCATTGTAGCGAAGCTTTTGTACGGCTCGCCTAGGCACCTTGGACTTGAACTTCGCCTGCATTCGCCTGCACTACTTCTGCATTCGCCTGCTTTTCACCTGCATTCGCCTGCTCTACTTCTGCATTCGCCTGCTCTACTAAGAAGACAATGTACATTGCATATACCGCGAGCAGATGTAACTCACGTGGATATACCTTGAATGGATGTACCTTGAGCAAACGTTTGCTTAGACTAGATTCCAAAAAATGGCCCTTCGCGAGCTCTTGGTGATGGTGAATCAACGTTGTGATAAACATGGAATGACAATGGCCATGTACTTCGCTGCCCCCCAGTGCGAAGTGCGAACCAATGAGAGGCAAACAAAAGAGTCGGCGAACGGCCACATAAAGATGGCAAACCAACTTTGAAAATTTAGAGGCCACAGGGATTGGCCTAAATAATGACTAAGACACACTTGAATAAGGTCTAAAGTCTGAAATTACTGGAACACATATCCACCCCAATATGCCCCCCAGTTTTTATGTCTGTTCGCCGAGGCTTGAGAAGAATGAAGGACATCAAAACTTTAGTATGCCCCCAGGGAAGGAGTTGTGGTACCATGCCTCATTGAAAATGGCAAACATCGAGAAAGGTCATGGATTGGCCTTGAGTAGATCTTGGTGTATGAATAAAGGTACACCAAACTGCTATGGATGCCCCCCCCAGTGAGGAAAACATGCTACAAGATCATGAAAACACATTGAAAATGCACATTGCAAATTCGCGCGTATCCTGACCTGTCTGCATTCAAACTACCATAGCTCTCTCCAAAAATGTCGGAATGACAACCCGTAAAATCCTATGGAAAATAGACATCCAGGGCTTTCTGTAGGTATAAGGTGCGCTGGCCAATTCCTCCTGGATCATTCTAGTGGAGTCCGCGAAGTTGACTATCCAGTAGTGGCTATTGCAACGTTTCAGAATTGCAAACTAGTTGTATTGCCTCTCTGACTTGACTTCGCTGGTAGCAATTCAAGACATATGGAATGCCTATTGTCATCAAGCCTAAGGGATAGGCTTCAAGGTAAAGTTCAAGCATGATATAGGCAAGAACGTTAACCTGCATTCCAGCAAATAAAACCAAGGATCTCTTTTTGTGTTTTTGGCTATTTGACTTTTTTTTGTATTTTCTTTTTTCAATACGAGAAATAAAAAAACGAAAGGAAAAATAGAAGTAATTAAAGGCTGAAGTTAAAGCGAGGAGCAAAGAGAAGAAGGGATCATAGCTTGATTAGTTACCCTTCGTTAGGCCACGGGGGAGGCCACAAATGCTTCACTCCAAGCCTCGATGTCATCATGTTCCCAATGTGAGACTCTCGCTGTTGAGGATTTCCAAGTGTTGAGCTAAGATGTGCTTCAACAACTTGAAAATTTGAAGAAAGTAGCTCGTAGGGATAGCCCTGTTGCCCCCAAGCATCCTTGTCATTTGGCAAAGCATGATCTTCAATTGCATCCTTATGGGAAAAATGATGGAAAGATTTGCCTTGTCACCGACTATCATGTCACAATGCATGGTCTTATTGGGAATAACCATGCATTGGTCATGGAAGGGAACCATATCAAGAGCTTCACTGAGATTGAACTCTTGTGGAATATGATTATGTGACAGACGCACCAACATGTAGGTTTCATCATATTCATCATAAATTGGCTCTGTGTCAAAATCACATGCAGAATCAACAGAGATTGGTGGTTCAACCTTCTTTGCAACCATAGGCATACATGGGACATGTATGTACTTCGCACATAAACCAAAGTCTCGTCTAGGCCTCTGAACTTGCATATAAAAATTTCAATGATATTGGATAATGAAGCCACATAATGGCTTTGCAAGAACACATGTGAGTTGATAATTAAGTTGGTCATTGGTTTGGCCATACTTGAGGATACGTCCAGAAGCTAACTGACAAAGTAGGTTTCCACCTATTCCTTTACCAAGACGCCTAGTAGCTTCATGAACCTGCTTCTCTAAGTTAACTAAAGAATGAATGCGAGCTACACCTTGCCCCCCATGCGCCTGACATGTATCCACATATACATCTTGCATGAGAAAGCTGGCTATTTGGCTGCCTTTCATGCGAAGTTGTGGTTCGCCATCAGTGTGCGAATCGATCACTTCTTCTAAGGTGGACTGTTCTGTCATACCTTCAAGCTTATATTCCTGAGGAACAACTTCAGTCTTTGAGATAAGATTATTATCCAAAATCTCGCCGGCCTCGACCCTAAGTTCTTCGTCATTAATTGACAAAGTAATTTCTTCTTTCGACGTCGGCTCGTCCAAAGGAAAATCTTTGCTAGTAGATCAGCTGCTAGGCAGTTCAATCTTTTTGGCAAGGATATTTTCATTGAAGTCCTCATTGAGTATGGCAAGGTTGTCCTGGTCAGCTTTCCAGAGGACTCTGGCCCTTTTGGCCTGTTCTGCAAGGCCGTCAACCTTCTCAGCAAGGTCGGTGACGTTTTGTTGGGTGGTAGTGGCCTCGAGTCGGCCCTTAAGTTCCTCGAACATCTAGAGGATTCGCTCCATAGGCGGAGCAACTCCTGGGTTTTGGGTTGTGACCATTGAATTGGTCATGGTTATCATGCGCGAATCTGTATTCCCAAATCTCACGAACGTTTTTTCATTTGCAAGATCATGAGCAGATTGCTCCATCTTAACTTAGAAGAGGCAATACGGATGCTCGTCTGCCTTTCTAATGGCGGATGACGGAAAATACTACTCCGGTCCCACTGGGCGTGCCAGTGTTTTGGCCACGATCCTCAGCGCACAGAGTAGAGAGATGGTAGCAGTCAATGCTTTTAGGGATACGGGGCGTGCCACCGCGCGAACGCGAGAAGTAGTAGGGTTGTTGTTGTAGTGCGCTGACCTGTACTTCTAATCAAATGATAGTAAGGCTCTGGTGCCACCTCACGGATGAGGATTTACAGTAGCTTCTCCGTCACCAATATCAATACTCACAATTGTAATGAGCAGAGCAACCAAAGGAAAGGAAAACGAGTTCGCAAGGGAACTCCGGGGAGCTTGAAATGAAAAAGGGTTGCTAAGGCGAGCACGCGCTTAGATCTAAGGTTTTGAGAGGCTCGAAAGATTATTTGTATTGAGTTGTTATATTTGTGTAGAGAGAATTGTTAGGGTTTTGAGCCCCTTTATATAGTGGTTCGACTTGCGGCAGAAGAAAGATAATCATAGTTCAAGTCGGATTCCGAAACTCTAATCCCACAAGGACACTGTTTCGTCCGCGCAGACCAACCAACTTGTGACACATGTCCGGTTTGCACACTCCATTCCGCATAGGGCATTGCCTCCGCGTTGCTCAATTAAAGACTCTTATGTGAAGTGGAATTAGGCACATCCTTTCCCCGCGAGGTGTAAGAGCGGGCCGCAGATTCAAATCATCCCGCGAGCCTCTGAAGCTTATCTCATATGCCCTTGTAGCCTGCTTCTATCTCGCAGGCCTTTGCTGCTCGCGAGCCTTAATTGGCTTTTTCATTAAAAGAGTCACAAGGATTGGCCCGAAGCATGTTAAAGACTTGCAAGAGTCTTTAACAATAAAAGTGGTGCACTCGGACTCCGCTTGTAGCTTGTTCACGGAGTCTCCTATGCGAGCCAGTTCGCCTAGCCTTCTTGGTGAAGTCCATTAAGCGCGCGAGCTCTGCAATTTGCGCGAAGTCCATTCCGCACGCGAACTGTGTAATTCAGCTCGCGTGGCCTCACTGGCAGGTCATTACTTGTAAACCCAAAGAATTTGGGCTCGCCGGTGTGACATGGATCAAGAATTTAATTAATATTTACATAGACATTTACTATCTAGTAAACTATTAATTTGGGTGTAAACAGTATGGTTTTAAGCGAATTTATGAATAAGGACGTTAGACATGGATGAGCGTGCGAAGTTCACATTTAATTCTGCCTATTTTTTTTTGTAAGTGTCGGTATTTAGTTGAGGATTTAATTATATTTTTTTGGAACAAGATGTGAGGAGGCTCGAGCGGAAGAGGCATCTGACCGACATCAGGCTTAGGCCTAATTTGTAAGTGGACGTTTGATTTAAATTAAAATGCATGTAATTATTTACTGTTAAGTAATTTATTTTGTTGAAGCCTTTGACATCATTTTTAATTGATGATTTTTATCTATTGTGGAAAGTTACCGAAAATGGATTTTTGGTAGATTATAAATATATTTTTATGAGGAGAGTATGTATGTAAATGCTAGCTAGACATATGTGTTTGTCCACCTTAATGACATAGTATATAACTACATTATGGTGTGACGTGAGCGTTAGACGTAAGCGTAGTAGCCCTATATGAGTCAAACACACCTTAATGACATATATAACTGCATTATGGTGTGATGTGAGCGTTGGACATAAGCGTAGTAGCCCTATATGAGTGTTTAATTCATATAGGGGGTTTGGGCACATATTTATACACATGTCTGTCCACCTTAATGACGTAGTGTAGCACCACATTAAGGCGTGACGTGAGTGTTGGACACAAGCGTAGTAGTCATATATATATTATTTTAAATCTATTAATCTATATTAGTATAGGCATATGTAAATACATACGTATATTGATATATATTTTTGAGCTGAAGAGGCTCGATATTTATGAGATAAAAGATTTCTCATTTGAAGCATGCATTCGATTTTCTTTGGAAATTAATTTGGGAAAACATAAGTGTTGATACTTATTTTTCTTTATTTATTTTTGTCCACTCTTACTCTAACATTTCCGTATGTTTTCTTCTGGGCCCTTGTTTTAAAAATGGTCAGTCTGCAGAGTTTGGGTTGGATCTAGTAGGAGGCGACGAGGCATAGTTACTCATCTCTCAGCCACTTTTCACCAATATATTACCTGCTTAACCTACTAGGGTATTTGTCCGCTTTTGATGTTTTTAGTAGCTCTGAATACTCTTTAATTGGGAATTTTGTATAATATTTTCGGTGGTGTGTTAAGACCGATATTTTATTATTTAGATAATTATGGGTTGAATGGGAGAATGGTTAAATTGTTAAGAGTGTAGTTCTTTATTTTTCCGAGTTAGGGTTGTTCATTTTCAAGGGAGGTTTGCTGAGTTCTTTGGTAAATTTTCCTTGGAGGTGGTCCCCGCAAGACTCACTTCGAGTCTCAGGGTGAAATTCGGGGTGGGTTTTGACATACGACGTCTTATTACATATAACTTGGAAAAAAAAATCAAAGTCGATCTAGCCGATGACGTCAAAGTGAAGGGCATCTAGAGCTATCATGAAGATGATGTTCTTATCCTCATTTTGATTTTTCGTACATTTTTGTATGCATTCACAATTTGAGGGAGAGCTAGACAATTCCTCAACCAGTTTTACAGTGATCCACACGGTTGCATTGTCTTGAGCTGGCATGAGTAATTTTGACATGTTAGTTTCTAGACCATGAGTGTCGTCATTAGGGCCGATGACACCTCCCTCTCTTTTCGAGATATTGGCGTGGCTTTTTTTGCCGTTGTCGTGGCCCATATTGTTTTCCCCACACTAGGGAACAATCTCATGTGTGTAGACCAATACATTTATTGCATTAGCGTATATGCAATTCCCGTTTGTAATAATATGATCTAAATCAAGCGTCGTCGGTAATTCCAAAAGAATAAACTGAAACATAAACCAACTTAGAGGACCTAGAGAACTTAATGATGATTGAATCCATTAAAGATTATAGATCATGGTGCCAATAAATTTCACCGACAATGTGTAGTAAAAAAAATGTGGTAAACAATCCACTTGACTAGTAACTCAACAAGTTGAGTTTGATGAACGTTTCAAGAAACGCTCCTTTAGTGCATTCCACAATACTTTGTGGTAGTTACTTTTTGCACAAATTGCGGTTGAAGGTTGTTGTCGATGTGGCACCTCAAAACTTTGAGCGCGAGAGATGTTTAATCTCGGCATCTAGACTTGTTAGCTTGGGGGTCAAAATATGTGATTTAATCTTTTCCAATAAAAGATTCCACAAATACCAAGCGAAGGTTCGCCTTGGTCATTGAGTACGTCAAAACTCAAATGAGCAGAATGTTACATTGCTCTTGCATATTAAACCAAGCAGTTATGAGACTCGATAAAGGTTACAAACTATGCTTTCATTGGTTTGACCTTCGGATTGATCACACACAATCTGGAAAAGCCATGAATTAATCAAACATAATTCGGAAAAAGGTCTCAGATTGATCAAACACAATCCAGAGAATATATATAACCAAAAAGTTGATCCAACACAACTTTTAATGGTTTGTCCTTCGGATTGATCACACACAATCCGGAAAAGCCGCAAATTGATCAAACACAATTTGGAAAAAAAGGTCTCTGATTGATCTAACACAATCCGAAGAATATATATATATATATATATATATATATAACCAAAAAGTTGATCCAATACAACTTTGGATCCACGAATCAAAATTCCGGGATTTTTACTTGCACGCACAAAATCTCAAGTATAGAATGGAGAAGGAGAATGGAGGAAATGACTTTATCCTCCCTGAGTTATTAAACTTGGAAAAGTTAAGGGTTTCAAAACATACCTTTCAAAACTTTAAACATTTAAAGAAGTCGAAAATTTTAGTCGAAGGAAACCAATAATAGTCGGCAGGTGGTGACCAAGAGATTGGCAGCCAGTGATGTCAGACGGCGGCCAAGAAAACGAGCAGCAACGGTAGTCGGATAGAGGAGCCAAAAAACGCTTTTTAGGGTTTTGAAAAATAAAAAGTGGGCTATTAGCTCTAAGATTAGAAACACATGCTGATAATATGATCAAGTATAAACAGTAAAGACAAAGAGAGATAGTAAGAGAATATGAAATCATCATATTATTCATTGATAAGACCCTTTATGTAGGAATATATAGTTTTATTCTAACAACATATTCTGATGGCATAAAATCAAAACACATATATGGAATATCTTAAAACAATGTGGAATATTCTAGAACAATTCACGCTTTATGTTTTCTCTTATAATAGTTTTAGTTTCATCTCTACTCACATGTGTTTTGTCTTTTTGTGAAATATTTAATTATGAAAAGAAAGTAAGAGTGTAGATTGTAAAATGAAATTTGCAAATTTCACTATACCCTTTCTTATCAAAATTTCAGGTAGTCTTAATGTATTTAGTGCAGTAAAAGCAGAATCAGGGGTTAAAACTTGCTGTTAACGAGACAACACCAACCACACGCAAGCCCGCGTGTAATTCCACGCACCTCGGCCGCCGCCTCCCATTGTCCACAACAGTGACACAAACATGTCTTGACTTCCTATTCTCCACAACACACAAAACCTGTCGACACTCACTTCCTCTTCACCGCAGCCATGTCTTACTCCACTCTTGCTTCACCCTCCACTTCCTTCCTCAACAACACCACCACCACTAAGGTCAATCTCTCTTCTTCAATCCCATCAAGTTCCCACCTTTACCTCTAAAGTTCTCATTTTTTTTATTTTTTTATTTTTGCAGAAGGATTTGGGTCTCTCTGCTTTCTCTTCCACACCTCAGCGATGCAGGAGATCAGTCTCCAAGAAAATCTGCTCCGTCATGGCCCCATCGGAGCGGAAGCCAGCCACTACCGGCTCGGTGAATCAAAGTTTTGTTTTTGATTGGTTTTTTTTATGTGGGTTTATTGTGAAGCTTAGTATCGGTGTTGGGTTTTGGTTCATTTTGGCAGGTGAAGACTGGGATGACGATGACGGAGAAGATATTGGCAAGGGCTTCTGAGAGAACCCATTTGAGTCCTGGTGACAATGTTTGGGTTAACATTGATGTTTTAATGACCCATGATGTGTGTGGCCCTGGTTCCTTTGGAATCTTCAAGAAAGAGTTTGGCCAGAATGCAAAGGTAACCTCACTTTTCATCATTGAATTGATCACCTCATAGGCAATGTGTTTGTTTTTCGATTCTTGTTAGCTCATAGTCTATGTCAGTTTTGGATTGCTGCATGATATGTGAAGTTCTGTATATGATTGATTGGTTATATTTTTGTGGTGGTCATGTAATGCTTCATTGTGTTGGCATTATAGGTTTGGGACCGCGAAAAGATTGTGATCATACCTGACCATTATATATTCACTACTGATGAGCGTGCAAACCGTAATGTGGATATATTGAGGGATTTCTGCACAGAGCAGAACATTAAATACTTTTATGATATCAAGGATCTTGGTAACTTTAAGGTGTGGATTTGGAGTTTTATTTTTATGTCGATTTGCTAGTGTGTATTTCTTATGAGTTATTCTGTTTTTGCATCAGAGGTTAACTTTAGTTCACAATTTGGCAGGCTAACCCGGATTACAAGGGGGTATGCCATGTTGCTCTTGCTCAAGAAGGTCATTGCAGGCCTGGAGAGGTACTTTTATTTGAAAAAGCACACTATTTTGTTTATGTGTGTGCATTTATGATCCAAAACATCAATCAGACATTTAATGTTGGCTTCAGGTGCTACTGGGTACAGATTCTCACACCTGTACCGCTGGAGCATTTGGACAATTCGCTACTGGAATCGGGAACACTGATGCAGGTTTCGTATTGGGCACTGGGAAGCTTTTACTCAAGGTTTGTAGATGTTACATGTTGTTTTCATTCTCTCTCATTTCATTTCCATCTATGCAAATAACTGATTCCACACGGCTTTAGTTTCCGACAATATTTTATTGGTGAATAAGGTTCCCTTGCTCCTTTTCTCGAAAAAAAAAATGGTTCCCTTGCTTCTCTTTAACTTTCCTATTGGGATTCGCAGTTCACCTTGGACAATTTTTTGATTCACTGATAGCGTTTGCTGATCTTATGATTCTGTAATGATGTGGGAGTTATTTTCTTTTCTTGTTTACAAATGCTGAATCAGTATCAGATTAGTTTTTATGTTGGGAAGTTTCATAACAAATTGAAGGTTTAACAATCATTAAATTGGCCCATGTCTGCCAAAGCTTATGGGGAATTTGTGGTCAAGAATTTCTCCTCTTTTTTTATAATTGCAGGTGCCTCCAACTCTGAGATTTGTGCTGGATGGTGAAATGCCTGACTATTTGCTTGCCAAAGACTTGATTTTGCAAGTAAGTTTAATCAACTCTCAAGTGTTTTTCCAATGTCCGGAGGATACTTGAAAGTTAAAACTACACCAGATACAGCCTATGATTTCAGTTCTTGATAAATGATTTGGTGAATATATCTAGCATTTTTGTTGTTGCCTTGAAAACTGATTTTCATCTCACAGATTATTGGTGAAATCTCTGTAGCCGGTGCAACATATAAAGCTATGGAGTTTGTTGGCAGCACTGTTGAAAGCTTAAGTGTAAGTAAATTTACTGCGTGTATGTATGAAACTGCAGGTCATTTGGTTGCAGTTTTTAAGTAGTTTTTGTTTAATCTTATACGGGACAGATGGAAGAGAGGATGACATTATGCAACATGGTTGTTGAAGCTGGGGGTAAAAATGGTATCGTCCCTGCTGATAGCACTACATACAAGTACCTTGAGGTTAGTACTTCAAATCATCAAATCCTCTCACTCTCCCACACACATGCATAAGGTTTTGTATGTATATGTATATTAGCATCAGTGGCATATAAATGAATGTCTGTATGTATGTGATTAGTTAGATGTGTGTGTCATTAGCTGTTCTTGTTTCTCCGTGCATGCTGCTGATGCATTTATTTATGATCATTTGTTGGTGATTTCAAGGCTGGGTTTGGAACCTTCCTTGTTTAAATGATTTGAAATGTGTGCATGAGGACATTAACATTTGTTATCCCATATACCTTGTGGCGGCAGGCTCCAAGGTTGAATTGAGAACTCTGAACTGCTTTACTAGAATGAATTAGGAGCAAGCTTGCCTTTCACTTTTGCTCTGTCATGAACCTAATACTTTTTGTCGGTTGTATTTTAGCAGATCATTTTTTCTTTGTATGTTGCATACATTTTGGTTCTATAGCACAGGCTAAATGAAGCGAATTTTGTATTGTAGGATAAAACGTCAGTACCGTATGAACCTGTGTACAGCGATGATAAAGCAAGGTAATTTGTTCTTTTAGATATTCACACTTCGTTAGCTAGCCCATTTTCATGATCTGGTTTATAACTTGTTACACCTTCTGTGTATTTACATTCAAATCGGTTGCATTCATCTGGGAGATGAACACTGGAATTTATTTTGAATTCTGATTTTACCAATATAAGATCTGGTTTTCAGAAAATGATTTTAGTTGGATTGGAATTCACGACAGATTTCTAGCTCAATGCCATGTTAGTAGATTAGACTAAACAACAGTTTAACTGGTTTCCCCCATATGTTCCTATCCACCTTCAAGAAAGACAAACCTGGCTTCTTTCCTTCTTTTCCGTTTTTGCTTCACTTTGATTTTGTGTCGGAGTCTTTTATGTTGATCTCATTCAATGCTTGTACATGTTTGGCCCCTACAAATATAATACTTTGACAATCTTAAAAATAGATGGCCTCCTAATGCATTTAACTCGTCTATAGGGGATATATAATCATATAATAATATGCAGATGTTAGGAAATTGAAGGTTAAAATGAGCTTTTTATGCTGGTAACTGCATATGACCTTCAATCATACTAGGGAAAGAAAATGCCAATTGTTTTATAATGCATCTGCCTATTTAATATTGGTCCCTAAGTATTGCATTGTACTAATCAGTGTGTTTTTCTTGGATTTAGATTTCTTACTGAGTACAGATTTGATATCTCAAAATTGGAGCCGTTGGTGGCAAAGGTGAGCAGCACATATATAAACCTTGTATCATCTCTGTTTTAGGTCTTGAAGATTGTATTAATAGCCTCTCTTCTGCAAGTAACTTTTTTGAATCGTTTTGCAGCCTCATTCTCCAGATAATCGTGCTTTAGCAAGAGAATGCAAAGATGTGAAAATTGACAGAGTGTATATTGGATCTTGTACTGGCGGGAAAACAGAGGATTTTATGGCTGCTGCTAAAGTTTTTCTGGCTTCAGTAAGGACTCCAAATCTTATATCACAATTTAACTTAACCGATTTAGATTGCACATTTTGGTTCCCTGTATCTTTGAAGTGTTCAATTCCCTGTATTTTCTATCCATGTGTTTATTGAAGTTCCCCAATCATCTTTTCTACTCTTGGTTTAAGCTTACAGAACTAATTGCTTTACTGCAGGGCAAGAAGGTCAAAGTACCCACTTTTCTTGTACCTGCTACACAAAAGGTTTGTCATGCAACATATAAATGTTTATGTGTAATGTGTTAGTTTCCTAATACTTCATTCAGTAACTCATAAAGTTCATGATAAGTGAAAATTTGATACATTGCTTTTTCTACATACAGGTTTGGATGGATGTGTACAGCCTTCCGGTGCCAGGATCTGGTGGTAAGACTTGCTCACAGATATTTGAGGAAGCTGGTTGTGACACACCTGCAAGTCCCAGTTGTGGTGCTTGCTTGGGTGGTCCCAAGGACACGTATGCTCGCTTGAATGAACCGCAGGTAACTATTTTTCTTCACCTGCACATTCAGATGATTTAATCATGCTGAGGTGCTAGACCTCATGGGTAGTTGCCTCTTCACTGGTGTAGTCATAATCCTGCTGAGGTGCTGGACCTCTCATGGATAGTTGCCGATAATCTTGTTCTAAAGAAACATTATTATTTGAGTTAAATTATTCTCAAACTATATTCATCTTGTTTCGAAGATCCACACTGGTACTGAACAACAATTTTCCATTTCTGATGTCATACCCTTTCTTTCGTTGCAGGTATGTGTCTCTACTACAAACAGAAACTTCCCAGGCAGAATGGGCCACAAGGAAGGCCAGATATATCTTGCTTCACCATATACAGCTGCAGCATCGGCCTTGACCGGTTATGTGACCGACCCAAGAGAATTTTTGCAGTAAGTGTGATGTCGTCAAAGATCAGTTCTAGTTTGTTATGATTTGTCTGGTGTTAGTTAGGTAGCAGAAATTAAAAGGAAATAATGGGTCATCACACCCATCCCGATGGTTTTGTATGCTGTGATTATCAGGTCATTTCCATCTGTATTCTGTGAATTGTGACTTTGTGAGTGTGAGTGCATAGAATGATCTTAGTCCAGAAAATGAGGCATCTATCTATGGAAACATAATTTGACAAATTTTGTACGACTTTCATTGGATAGAATGACATCCTTGTTTCTCAACTTATCCTGCTTTCAAAGTCATTAAATTTTACGAAAAATTCTCGCATCACAAATAACGTCCTGTAGTTGTCACTAGCTAGTAATCCAGCCTATTCCCCCAAGACTTTACTGAAAGGTATGATGCAGTTGAAATTTCTGAGCAACTCCATTTCGTGACAGCAGTTAGACCGGTAACTATTTTGTACAAGTTCTCCCCTATTGTTATGGTCCAACAGAACTGGTTGGGTTGATGGCAATAAGAACTGGGGTTGAAACTACTCCAAGAACTTCAATTACAAAATGTTGCATAGGAAGCGATTGTCTGGCAGTAGCTCAAACAATCCAAGCAGATGGTGATGACCTTTCTAAGGACGGTAGCTCAGTAGATGATATACAATATGGTCTAATTATGACTGGTCTAACTAGTGTTCATACTCCTCAAAGCAACCAACAATGTGGCACATCAACTCACTAGCTAGTGCCTAGTATAGCATACAAGTCATGCATAATCTTTAACCAAGCACCAACTATTTTGTTGGATGCTCTAGTTTTCTTAAAGACAATAAAAGTGAAAATAATACGTGGCAGGCTTTTAAAGGGTCTTCCCGCTTAATTTGACCGTTTTAGAACACAACACAAACGTATGCGTTTTCTCTTCTCCACAATACATACACACAAACAAACCAGTCGAAATAGACATACATTTCCGCAGCCATGGCTTACTCTACTGTTGCTCCACCCTCCACCTCCATCAAAAACACCAAGGTTAGTTTCTAATGTTCAATCCCGTAAAGTTGTACCTTAATTTAGCTCTAAGTTTCTCATCTTTGATTGTTTTTATTATACAGAAGGACTTGGATGTCTCTACTTTCTCTTCCACATCTCCGGCTTCATTTCAGCTATGCAAGAGATCAGTCTCCAAGAAGATCTGCTCCGTCATGTCGCCATCAGAGCGGAAGCCAGCAACTACTGGCTTGGTTAGTTTTTATTTTCCATTGATTTTGGTGCTCTGGGGTTAATGGAAAATATTTTAGTTTTCGGGTTTATGATATTGTGTATTGGTCAATATTGCAGGTCAAGACGGGAATGACGATGACGGAGAAGATATTAGCTAGGGCTTCTGAGAAAACACATTTGAGTCCAGGTGACAATGTTTGGGTTAACATTGATGTTTTAATGACCCATGATGTGTGTGGCCCTGGTTCCTTTGGTATCTTCAGGAAAGAGTTTGGCCAGAATGCTAAGGTAAATCCATTTTCAGTTGAGAAGATCATGGAATTGATCACCATATTTTTTGTGGTGGCTAAGTAGTGCTTCATTGTTTTGACATTGTAGGTTTGGGATAGAGAAAAGGTTGTAGTCGTACCTGAACATTATATATTCACTAGGGATGAGCGCGCAAATCGTAATGTGGATACCTTGAGAGATTTCTGCACTGAGCAGAACATCAAGTATTTCTACGATATCAAGGATCTTGGTAACTTTAAGGTGGGGATTTGAAGTATTATTTTATGTTGATTTACTAGTGTGTAATTTGTTGTGTCTCAATATGTTTTTCATTTTTTGTATCAGAGGTTAACTTTAGTTCACAATTTGTTAGGCTAACCCAGATTACAAGGGTGTATGTCATGTTGCTCTTGCTCAAGAAGGTCATTGCAGGCCTGGAGAGGTACATTTCTTCAAGAAGGCCACTTTTATTTTACGGCTCTATGTTTTTTTTTTCTTGTGGCTCTATGCCTTTATGATCCAAAACAGCAGCCAGACATATTATGTTGGCTTCAGGTGTTGCTAGGTACAGATTCTCACACCTGCACCGCTGGAGCTTTTGGACAATTTGCTACTGGAATTGGGATCACTGATGCAGGTTTCGTATTGGGCACCGGGAAGCTTTTACTCAAGGTTTGTAGATGTTGGATTTTGTTTTATCATGTTACTCTAATGTCATACACTTAACATTCTGATAGATTTTATGCAAATGAGTGATTCTAAAGTTTCTAATTCATATTGTTTGGTGTTCTTATGATACTGTTTTAATTAGAAAAATTGGGATTTTTCTATGGACATATGCTGAGTGAGTCAAATTGATTTTATTTTGGAAGTTCTATAAAAAGTTTAAGGCTAACGAATCTGTGATTTTCTTACCTTGTTTTGAAATTTCAGGTGCCTCCAACTCTGAGATTTGTGCTGGATGGTGAAATGCCTGACTATTTGCTTGCCAAAGACTTGATTTTGCAAGTACGTTCAACTAGCTCTCAAGCCAAATGTTTTTTTCAATGTTGAGAGGGTTCTCCGGAAAGTCAAAACTCAAAACTACATCAGATGTAGCCTATGATTTCAGTTCTTTACTTGAAATATAAAAGGTGAATATATCCAGCTTTTATGTTGTTGCTTAAAAACTGATTTCCATCTCGCAGATTATTGGTGAAATCTCTGTTGCTGGTGCAACATATAAAGCCATGGAGTTTGTTGGCAGCACTGTTGAGAGCTTAAGTGTAAGTGAACTTACTGCGTGTATGTATGAAACTTCAGGTCATTTGGTTGCAGTTTTTAGTTACTCTTTGTTTAACTTATGCAACATGGTCTAACTTATGCTGGACAGATGGAAGAGAGGATGACATTATGCAACATGGTTATTGAAGCTGGGGGTAAGAACGGAATCGTCCCTGCTGATAGCACTACATACAAGTACCTTGAGGTTAGTACTGTAAATCATCAAATTGTCCCGCGCGCGATATATATGTATATTAGCATCAATAGTAGGTATGTGGATGTCTGTGTGTATGTGAATGGTTAGGTGTGTCAATAGCTGTTCTTGTGTTCTCCTGTGGATGTATTTTTCAGTAGGACATCAACATTCATTGTCCCATATACCTAGTGGTGTCAGGAATTGCTTTACATACTAAAATGAGTTAGGAACAAAGCCTTGCCTTGCACATTCGCCCTGTCATAAACCTGTGTTTTATTGGGTTGTTTTGCAACAGATCGTTTTCTCTTTTTATGTTGCACACATTTCGGTTCTGTAGCGCTGGCAAGATGATGCAAATTTTGTATTGCAGGATAAAACGTCTATACCCTATGAACCTGTGTACAGTGATAATCAAGCAAGGTAATTGATATTTATAATTTATTAGCTTAGCCATTTCATGATCTGGTTCATAAGTTGGTACTCAAGCCAAGGCCATAGAGATAGTGCAACATCTGTAAGTTGTATTATACTCCTGTGTATTAACATTGAAATCAGCGTTAATATTGCATTCACCTTGAGATGAACTCTGGAATTTGTGGTTTTTTTATGGTGAACGCATCTTTAAAACCTTTTGATTTTACCAATATAAAGATATGACCATATACCATATATAGATGGTCATATTTTACTTTAGCCTAGTCTGCTCATGGATTTGAAACCTTAGTTATGTACTTATACAGATGCTAGCTTAATAAATATCAAAATGAGCAGTTCATGCTGTTATCCATAAATGACCTTCAATCATACTTAGGAAGAACATGTAAATTGTTTTATACCACATCTGCCTACTTAGTATTTCTCCCTAGATACCGAATTGTACTAATGAGTTTGTTTTCCTTGGATTTAGATTTCTTACTGAGTACAGATTTGATATATCAAAACTGGAGCCATTGGTGGCAAAGGTGAGCATAACCTCTGTTTTATGTCTTGAAGATTGTACTTTTAGCCTCTCTTCTGCAAGTAACTTTTTTGAATCGTTTTGCAGCCTCATTCTCCGGATAACCATGCTTTAGCAAGAGAATGCAAAGATGTGAAAATTGACAGAGTCTATATTGGATCTTGTACTGGTGGGAAAACGGAGGATTTTATGGCTGCTGCTAGAGTTTTTCTAGCTTCAGTAAGGACTTCACTAAGTTTATTCAGATTACATTTAAATTACTGTATATTCCATCCATGTGTTTATTACTTTGATTGCGCATTTTTTCTACTCTTGGTTTAAGCTCACAGAAATAGGTGTGCTTTACTGCAGGGAAAAAAGGTCAAAGTACCCACTTTTCTTGTACCTGCTACACAAAAGGTTTGTCATGCAACAAAACTAAACTCATAAAATTCTTGATAAATGAAAATTTGATATATTACATATGCTATATGTAGGTTTGGATGGACGTTTACAGTCTTCCAGTTCCAGGATCTGGTGGCAAAACTTGTTCACAGATATTTGAGGAAGCTGGTTGTGACACACCTGCAAGTCCCACTTGTGGTGCTTGCATGGGTGGTCCTAAGGACACATATGCTCGCTTGAATGAACCACAGGTAAATGTATTTCTTCAACTGCACACATTGGGATTCTCTAAACCTCAAAATCCCATTTGCAGACCATCTTGTTCTAAAGAAACACTTATTTTTTAATCTAGTTCCGAAGCTACATTCATCTTGTTTTGAAGATCCACTGAACCGCTATTTCCATTTCTTTCATTTCAGGTATGTGTCTCTACTACGAACAGGAACTTCCCAGGCAGAATGGGACACAAAGAAGGCCAGATATATCTTGCCTCACCATATACAGCTGCAGCATCCGCTTTGACCGGTTATGTTACTGACCCTAGAGAGTTTTTGCAGTAGGAATCAGTAATAGTGTATCATGTACTCTTCCGGTGTATGTTAGGTAGCCGAAAAAGGAAATAATCACACCCATCTGAATGGTTTTGTATGTTGGGATTAACAGGTCAGTACCATATGTATTGTATATGAATTGTGTGAGTGTGAGTGCTTAGAATGATTTATGACCAGAAAATGAGACATCTCTCTACATGAATATAATTTGATGACTTTTGATGACTTTCATTGGATAAAATTACAACTTAATCAAGCTTTCAAAGTCAATAAATTGTATGAAAAATTCCTGCATATATCACTTGTAACTTCCCGTCGTCCTGTAGTTATCACTAGCCAGTAATCCAGCATATACACCTGTGAGATGCAAGAGTTTACAAGTTACAGTAGAAATTCTGAACAACTCTCAGAATTTCAAAACAGCAGTTAGACTAGTGCTATTTCTTGCAAGATCTCCCTGTATTGGAAGGTTGTAGACCTAATCAATCCCTTGTCCATTTTTTGATCCTTAATATATACGTTGCTTCTTTTACAAGATTTCACAGTTGTTCTACTCCGAGAGTCCGAGTCCCCACTGGTTCATGTAAACATGGTCATTCTGAATGGGATTCTGGAGATGGAAATGAGTTGTTGTACGTCTAGGTCCCAGAGACATTCATACAAGGGTATCTGTTATTCCTCATCCTCAAGTTGGTATTGGCATTGAATGCTGTTCCATAGTGATACACATACGATTCTAATCTTGCCTACATTATCGTATACGGTACATACATGAGCAACATTCGTTAGAATTTGTGAAGTTGTGATGACTATGTTGGCCTTTGCTAAACCTGTCAAGGAATCCCACGCTAGACCCCAAAATGACGAAGAATAAGTGACAAACACATCTTTCATATTAGGATACAGAGCCGTCTTAGAGATTTTGAAGGCCCTGTGCAAAATTTCAAAAGAGGCCCTGCTCATATAAAAATTGAAGATGAACAAACTCAAAACATAAAATCAAAGTTGGATCATTTATCAAATAATAATACCTCATTAGTTGAACCTACAAAAGAGGCTATATATTCAATACAAAAACAAAAGTTTTTTTTTTGATTGGGGGGGTTAGCCTTTGTTAGATTAGGTAACACACACACCCATGCAGGGTATCCCAGCACAGCCGGACTAATCCCTGCATCGCCACGGGGCACAAAAACAAAAGTTTGAGGCAAAAAATTATGACAAACATATATATGCATGATCCTCCAATGTTTTTTCTCTAACCTAATCTGGTCTTGAAAAGCTTTATCAATGGTTTCAAGCCTCTGCAATCTAAGACGCAAATCAGTCCAAGAACTTGCATTGACGAGATTATCATTGCTCATTTCATGCTCTTTAAGCCTTCTACCAAGATGACCCCAATCATTATAACCATCATTCGGCAGCTGCCCTCGCATTGGCCCTCTTTTGAACAACTTGCAACAAAAACAGAAAACCTTGTCAAGTTCCTTTGAGTATACTAGCCACTCTCTATCATACTTCTCTCCATTTCCTGCAAACCTAGTGTAAAATTTTGAGCTGAAATGTCTACCAAACTTGTCTGGAGGACCATGCTCAATTGACAAATCCCTCACATGACCCTTTTCTACCAACAAGTCTATCAAATTTTTATCCAAGCTATCCCAATTTCTTGGATCAAAAATATTCACAGGAGTCACATTCGGAGCATTCACATTATCATTATTTTCAGCATCATCCTCACTTTCATTTTGACCCAAATGATCATCTACAACTTCATTGGCATCAGTTTGATTTTCCCCATCAATGTGCTCTTCCAAGTTGACTTCTATATCAACGTTCTCATCAGCCTCTTTAGGCTCATCATTCACTGATGTTTCACCCAGGCCTTGTGCTTTTCTAGTAACGTACCTATCCATGCTTCCCTCTAAAGACTTAGCTAACTCATCACCCTTTTTCTTCTTTAAACGTTTAGCATGTCCAGATTCATATTTTCTTTTAAGAGGCATGATTCTAAATTGTAACAGAACGATGCAACAATCCCAAATAATTCTAGAAAATAATCTGAACAAGAAAACCTGTTAGACCAGTGCTCCTTCTCCAATTTTCATAAATTCCAGAATGGCAGAATCCAACAACTTTGCCACACGATCAACCTTTGCAAATTGAAAACAAAATCAAACCATTCAGAAGATTAAAACAAATATCAATTAAATTGTACATTTGTACATAACAATTAACAAATCAATTATGAAGAATCATACCTGTGTGGGGCTGTGGGCGTGTCCACACTGTGGCTGATGAGTGAGATAAAAATTGAGAGAGAGAGTTAGGTTAGTAGAGAAAGAGACAGATCGCAAAAAGCCAAAGAAGAAGATTTGGTTTGGGAGTTTTTGGTCGATAGGGCCTCTTCTCAATTATATGGGCATTTTTTTCTAATTGGCCTTTTTATATTAAGTATAGTTCTTAATTTTTATATATAATTAAAAAATTATGAATATGTGTATTTTTATGGCCCTCCTAATTTTGGGGCCCTCCTGTGCACACTTTGCACCTGTTATAAGCCGGCTCTGTTAGGATACTAAAATTTTCAGACGTGGATGAACCATTGAACCTATATGCTCTCCTAGTACCACCAGGAACTGGTTGCTTAACTTAGTTCATCAATGAAATGAACAAAAAGTACATCAGTAAAGGGAAGAACCTCTAAACCTATAATTGTGATTTGTGAATCTGCATGCTAAACAGATCAAGAATCCTGATTATTTGTTGTCTGTGTCAACAAGAAAGGAAATTTCCTGATCAAATCAGACAATGAAAAGGGTAGATATCTCTTCCTTTTCCATTCACAGCATGTGTAGGCACTACTGGTTGCCTGGTTATGTCAATGATCCAAGAGTGTGGTTGAACTAGCTAGAAATGTTAGAAATATCATAAATCAGAACTCTGTTTGCGTATGCTTCTTTTTGGATTTTAAGGGAATGTGTTTATTCTGCTTCCCCTCTTAGGTGTGTTTTATATAATTCATTGATCATCTATTTGGTTCTATCTATTTGCTTACAATTCCCGAGGAATAATGTTAATTTGATATACATTGTTCACTTATGTATCAAAAACTTCAACCATTAGACCCAATATCACAATCAATTTAAAAGGCATCACATAATCCACATGCCAAAGCTACCAACTGTTTTAGGGGTTGTACAACTGTGATCCTCATTATGTACTTCTTGGTGCTCCACCAAATTCATATTAACACCAAAAGTCCCACCTTTCAAGTGCTAATAAGAATTGTGACAATCCTTTTTTTCTTCCACCCAGATAAAGGAAATGGTAATTCCTCAAAGCTTTCCAGCTGTTGGGTTCCAATGCAATTATCATTTCTCTTCTTTAGGATACATGATAAATAAGCTCTGATGAAAGCTAAACAGACTTTTAAATGAGGATGACTCAGTTATTCAATTATGCAGCCAAATTAAGAAAAGAAAGTTGAAACAGACTGAAAAGAATAAGCCATTTTTAGTTGCTCCATTTCACCAAAGAACTTCTTCAACAAGATATGAAATGGTAACCAGCAAGAAAAGGCATGCAATTAAGATCAGACTAGTTGAGCATGAGTCTGGCTAACAATAATAAGATACAGTTGCCCCACAATTTGATTAAAAGAAGGTAATTATGTCAATGGCATTTGATTTCCACCAGGACCACAATTGTCCAGTATCATCAATTGGGTAGTAATCTGCAGTCAAAAACAATATGATTGCATAAGATGTACCCTCATGTGAAGGCTGTCCAGTTTCACTCAGCATTTCTGCAAACAAAGGTGACTCCAAACAGATATGTTAAAACCAAAGACATCAACTGTGATGGTAACTCCTTGAGCAGTAGTCCTCTATTGTATGTGTTTGAAATTAATTTTTTGTACTCTTGGTAATAGCTAGAACTTTTGTCAAGAAATTTAGCATAACATACATTCCTGGTTTGTTTTCTAATAACTCAAACTTTAGGTCACCGATTCAAGATCTCTAATTCACTGCTGCCCATTTCTTCAATCCATCCTCATAAACTAGTTAGACTATACGAGTATGATTTCCTTTTGAAGAAATGTATGTTCAAATACATTGTTGGTCTATTTCATAACCGGCTTAAGCTTTGGGGGTATAATATGGTTGGACCAGTTAGTAGATATCCATCTATATGATCTGGTGCAATTACTAGGGTTCTTAAACTGATGGCAATTCAGAAGTTACTAGGGTTCTTAAACTGATGGCAATTCAGAAGATTGGGGTCCCCCTCCATTGTTATCAGTCGGACCAGTTGGTAGTTATGATACAGCAGGTGATCTCTGTGAATACAAAACCTGCCATCACCAGTGTATCATGCATATATTATCAGATTTCAGTTGGTACCACTTTTTGATATTTCTGCCAATTATGAAATACATGAATCAGAATTTGGTGATAGTGGTAAGAAAAAAAAATGGACAATGGTAATCAACATAAACTAAATAAATAATTAATAAATAAAAAAACCACACAAGCTTTTCTTCTATCGTCATGAAAAACGAGTCCACTAGATTTTGCAGCAAAACACTAGATATGAAGTGCTCCCATATTTACAGTATGAGAAAGCAGCATGAGCCGAGTATGCAGGGCCTGTATGCTAGCACTATGTAAGAAGCTGTAAAAAGATAAAAAATATCGCCTAACCAAAAAGAAAACCAGCATGAACCAGAGGATGGTTGTGAAAGAAAAGCAAACAAAGCCAGTGGAAGCCAATCTTTCTCAGCACTCCTGTCTCATCAGATTTTGCTTCCTTCTGTTGTTGTCAAACTTTAGGTTTCCATTGTCGTACCAGACTGTAAAAATAGTTGTCTTAGATAGGTTTGTTTCTTAGTCTCTCACCCCTTTCTTGAAATCCAAGCTGCAAATGCAAAAACTAATCAGCATTAGGGAGGTCATAGTCAAATTTTAGGGAGGCAAATTTGATAAAATTAAACTCTGAAAGCAAAATGCAACCTTGATGTTTAAAATTGCATACCAAGTCCATTGGCCTCGGAGGTCCTCATGATTCGAAGCCTTTTAACTGAGGTGAGGAACATCCTAAATACCATAAGCAAACATTATTAGCACATTTTAGTGGGGTGTGTTTCTTGAAACTTATGTTCAACAAAACCTATAATCAGTGTCAGCAGCATACCTCCAAGGGACATCTCCAACAAGCATCCAATCACCCTCTTTATCTTCATAAGTGAGCACAAACTCAGAGGATCCATCCAGAAGCCTTGAGGGTTTTGTTGCTTGTTCCTTGTCTCCAGCTATATGAGAACACCAAAGTCAATGTCATTCAAGAATACTAACATCACATACAAAATGTATCAAATAATCAAGTGATCTATGATGATATGCATTTGGTTCATGACCTATTGTGCCACAGGCGAAGAAACTAACCGATTGAATTGACATTTGAAGTGGTGCTGAAGAACATTTCCTCAAGTGTCTGAGCTAAAGTCTCATAGCAAGTGTGAGCATTTAAATCCACTTTCCTCCCTATAGGAATCCCATCCATGTTGACCTTCACAAATCCCAGATGACCTTTTTCTTTCACAGTTGACTTGTTATTACCAGTGTTGATTTTCTTCTTAAAAGTGTCCTTAGATTTGTCCCCATCTGTCTTGTCATCTTCAGACCTTGCAGCCTTTGCCTGGTTAACCAAGCTGTTCATCCTTGCAGCACTTATAGGTGGCCATCCCACAACTTGACTGTTTTCACAAAATCGATTATCAAAACATGTTAGGATAAATCCTAAACAGAGTATTCACCAACTTATTACAAATCATCTCTCTTTTTTTTATTGAGAATATTTTCTACATATTACACAGTCATACATGATATAGAGTATAGACCAACAAAATGCTACAATACTACAAATTAGTGGCAAGTGAAATTCATAATTTTGTTAATACCAAAAAGTGTTCATGTAAAAACAAATTTGTATTTCTTCAATTACATATAAACCATTTGTATCAAAGATGGAGCTAATACACAAAAATAATAAGCTCGAAATCAAATAACACTCCGTACTTCACAGTTTAGTACGATGATGAATGAGGCAACTAGCAAAAATACAAGTTGAATATAGAATAAAGCAGAAAAAAAATTGCAGAGATCAGCAGAACAATTAACTGGTAAATGAAAACAAAAAAATTTCTGTTTTCCCAACATAGTTTTGATCTTTTCTATGGGGTAGTAAGACTAAAATACGAGGGCAGAAATGGAAAATCATTTCACAACCACCAAGCTCAATTCAGCAAAGAACATGCATACAAATATTCAGTGTTCTCATCATAATCAAAGAAAAACTAGGAGCTTCATTTGCATGGACTAATAAACTGACCTTACAGCAGTAGGAGATTCACCCTCTTCGGCAGCCCTCTTATTTCCAGAAACAGATGAAGCATTATTTGCTCTCTGTGAGAATCTTGCAGACCCATGAGACACCATAGAAGGGAAGTCTTTAGCAGTCAAGATTCTTCCACGCTCACCCCATGCACAGTCTTTAGACTTCTGTGCAGAACCACCACCACTACCACTGCCAAGGCTCAGGCCCAGGCCAAGCTCAAGCTCAGCCTCAGCTGGGTATGAAGACACCTCAGAGGACATGTGCTCCACCACCTGATGATCCACCTTTGACATTGCTGACTCATTTGTAGAGCACCCAGAAGACCCACCTCCAAGTAAACCCAGAGTGCCTTCCATTGAAACCAGAAGAGAGATTCTAAACAAGTTGAAAGAAGTTGGGAGTCGAGAGAGAGAGAGAGAGAGAGAAGAAGAAGAAGAAGAAGAAGAATGGGGTTTGTCTTTGTGGGAGTTTGAGAGGAAGAAGTAGTAGTAGCATAGACTGTAGAGAGGAATAGACAAGAATGAAAATGAAAATGAAAATGAAAATGAAGGGAGGCAAAGGCAAAGGCAGCAAAGCAAAGAAGTAGGTTGGGGGGAGATGGTGGAGAGAGTGATGATGATGGGCCCATATGTCTGCTAGTGCGCATAGCACACTCACTGAGCACCCAGCCTTAGTTTTTTCCTTGACATGATTCATATCTTTCAAGAATCTGTTTCGGTGTTGGAGCTGGTAAAAGAAAAGAAACAAGAAAAAAGACTGGTTCTTTTTTTTATTTATTTATTTGAAAGAAAATGATGGTAGAGATTGAGAGAATCATATTATAAAAATGGGAGTTGGGGTTCTTGTGTATTTTTCTCTAATTACAAAGATTATCTTTTGCTTTGATGTGGGATGATGATAAGGTTTAGGAGAGGATTAATGGGGATAATTAAAATTAAGTGGGGTGGAATGGTATGATGAAAGGTTGGAAATGATACAAGTTCCTAGCAAAGTATATGATGGTATTTTTAACTTTTTGGTCTTGGTATGATGGTTACTTGGTTAGTGATAATATTAAAACTTTGGCCTGTCGGAGCTTTTAACTCGGACAGTGAGGGAGATGGGCATTCTAGTTCTATAGACAAACAAAGAAAACATGTAGCCTAATGCCTAAGGTTACTTGTTTTTGGGGTGCATTGCATTTCTTATATGCAAAGTATAAGTATTGAATGAAAGCTAATAAGATCGAGGAGAATTCTTTTTAACATATCGTGTTTAGGTCTTCTATGAAGCGTAGAAGAAATTTTACCTAAGTGAGCTAGAGTTTACTAGTGAGAGAGAAAAATAATTAGCTACAAAATCTAACTAACCAAAATATCATATTATTGATCATTCATATAATATGTTTAAAATAATAACTATACTCTTTTCTGATTGTATTTTAATATCCGAGGTCTCATAATTTAGGTTCTATACACTCATAAAGTACATTTATTTATAATGTAATAGTTACAAAGATCATAACATGTGGTTACTAGAACTACAAAGCATAGGGCTAGATAAAAGTTTAGACTTGACGGAAGTTGATACATAATTGTAGACCTAATTGACAATTATACTATTTGAATTGAGGTTAGGTGTCTCTTAACCTTTGCTTAAAGTATAAAAAGCATAGGGTTAAAGTCTAAAGGTAAAAGGTTGAGTCTTTTTACAAGAGAGAAAAAATATTAGCATTATTCTGTTGTTGCACACTTCAAATTTCTCCTTATTGCTGTCTACTATTTGGAAGACAAAGGGCACAAAATCTTGTTTTAGAAAGTTGAGACCTAAACAGATGCACTGACAGTGGATAGTGAGGCCTTCAAACAAAGAAAATAATAACAAAAGCATAGTTTGATTAGACATTGTTTATGAGTAAGAATTATGGAATTGGGTGACCACTGCTCAAGAATTTGTTGGGTTAAGTCTAATCTATTCATTGTTTAAGACAAAAAAATGGTACCTAAGCAATAAGTTTTCTATTCCCAAATGAAAAAAGAAAACTTGGGCTTTTATATTTTTTTTCTTGAAAATAAGTCAGTATTTCTCTTAAAGTGCTACACTTGTTACATAAAAAAGAAAAATTGTTGCAACTATTGTGGTTTAACCTGCTAGATGACTATGCTAAACGTATCTCCACTGTTAGAGTCTTATTCAGTTCGAGTCTTATTCAATGAGCGTATCTGATTAAGAATTTCCATACTCACGTTCGACTAATAAAATTATCAGATGTAAATGCATGCAATACACAGTTGAGGTATTTAGCAGGCGCCAGAAGATCAGTCTAAACAGTTATATTATGGTATGAAGGTTAAAAAAAATTCTTTTTCAGTTTAAGCATATTAGAGAATATTATCATATTTCCTAAACTAATCAATATCCAAATATTCAATCAGAAATCAGTGTCCTAGGCTCGCATGCTGCAAATAATAGGAACCATTTTTGAGTCATTTTCACAAGGGATAGCTATAGCTAGGGGAGACTGATGACCAGAGAGGAGGTTGATACAACATTTATCATGTACAAGAATTTTGTTGAGCTTTTCTGGTCATGCATAGACCAACACCAACGACTTTGACTGATTAAGATTCCAGTCTATCGTGCAGCAGCCGTCAGTAGAGTTTTCCTAGTCTTTCACTCTTTCTAATCTTAATAATGCATCTTGAAATTATGTTTGATCTCTGTCGACATGTTTCTATGGTTTTGATTCCATCTCCACTCCTTATTAGTCTGTTTCCAACGATATATAGTCAGCCTGGGAAAACATAAAAACGATAATAGATGTCCGTAGACGGTTATATATATATATATATATATATATATATATATATATATATATATATATTCCAGTGCGTACTGAAAATCTGATCGTGAATATAATTTCTCCGACTTTAACAATGAAGAAATTGCAAGATATTTAACCGTCTACGTACATCTATTGTCGATCGATTAACGAATGCATGCGATCTCATACTAGCCGAGACTAGCTTCCTCATCGGGAACCAAATCCGGATCAACCGATGAGCATGGCGATCGGAGACTCCAACTGATTCTTCATGGTTATGGGTAACTAGCATTCATATTGTATTCAGATGATCTAGACCACCATGTCTGTATGTACTGGGGTTGGAAAGGTACGTAGGACTGTACAAGGTAAAAGGTGGTGCAGTGGTGGCTTAAACAGACAAGCCAACAAGGTGGGAGCCAAAGTCACGTGCATATTCCGTCGACGCCATTTAAGCCGACAGAGAGCGCTGGGCCGGAGCACTTTTTGGGGCCCCCAGAATTATAGTCGTTTTCTCCATTTTCAGTCCGACACAGCTTCACACCTTCTATCAAAACAACTCTCTCTTTTCTTCTTTTCCCTCGTTTAGTAAAGAAAAATAAAAACAATAAACCTACAAAAAAATGAGTTCGATGCTGTCAAAATGCATCCATGAAGCTGTTGAAATGACAACACACTATATTACAATACATAGTCAAATGCGTTCATGTATTAAGTTTTCGGTATAAAAAGATTTTGGGTTACCCCTAACCTAATGAAAGAAAGTAGGAAAAATGAATTTGGTTTCTTTTTTTGAATTTATGTTGTTTGGATTTGCTTGGATGACTTATAACCATTAGATTAAATATAATCTAAGACCATCATGTCATCTTTACTTCATCTAATGATTATAAGACATCCAAACAAATCCAAACAACTTAAATTCAAGTAGAGAATCCGGATCCATGTAAAATAGAGGCCGGTATCTGATCATTTGCATTTGGGAGATTAAATGTTGTCTCTTGAACTTGAAATCAATTTCCCTCGGATAAGTATGTGATATTACCTCATTCTTAATTCAGTTTGACTTGTTTCTGCACAAATTTGAAGTATAAACTTACTCAAGTCTACAAATACTTTACGCTTTGACAACCAAATTCATCCATGTTAACGTCGCTTAACAAAAGTAATATTACTTCTTAATGTCCCTCATTTGCATCAAGTAACGAGGAAATACTATATTCTAGCTAGTAATCCAGTTTCTTGTGTTCGTAAGATCTTTTTGAGTTCAAGAAACTATAGTTGCAGAAGCGAGGGGGAAAGGAAGCTTCAGTACTCTGGTTATATTGTCCAGTGGAGTTAGAGGTCGGTGGCCTACAAAACAAGAGTGGGTAGTATATATATATATTCTTGATTCTTCCATAATTAGATTTGGATTATGGACAGCTGAAATATGTCTTTTAGGATACGGTTGCCATCATTTTGTGTCTCCACGCCCCTTTTTTGCGGCCAAACTTTTCCTCTGTTCGTCTAAACTTGTATCCCTCCCTTTGCTCTAGCTCATCAAGTGCCCACTATTCATTACAATTAGTTTTGTTGTAAAGAGTGTATTGTTTAACTTTCATATAGATGTACGTATAACTTGTTGTTTGTAAGTTGAGATTTCGAGAATGGCACTCTAGTTTTTTTGTCACAACTTAGAATCAGATTTTTTGTATTAACGATTCAAATCTGATCGAGATATGAGAATCAATCGTGATAGTCTCTATCTTCTTGTGTAAGATTTAGCGTTCTCATGCATGGTTCTCCTTATGTAGCTAAGTTATTTCCTATTTTGTTGAGTTGATTAGGATTTGTTAGGCTCGCGCAGTCTCGGTTTGAATTTGCTTGTGTTCTTTGTGTAAGGAGGTGTCACAAATTCACACCTAGACCTCGAGTCTCAAGTTTAGGTTTACTTTGAGAGTTTGAGATCTAGTATGTGTTTGGCATGGTGATCCGAGCTGAAATGCTTAATATATGACTTTACTTACACCACTTACAGGAGTAAACATTTTCTTGAACTTTCACAACAAACACCCCAAATACCAAGTTACAAACAACAGATTTAAAATACCATCAACCCAATCCAAGTTATATATGCAAATAATCTTTAACCTTTACTAGGTTAAAACTCAAAAAACCCCTTTAGTTCCAGTCTTCCAAATGTTATGAGTTGGAGTTAGAGCCTTAGAGGTGAAGATTGGATTGACGCCATCGAAATCTATCATTCAATCTTCGCAACGTTGGTGTAATCGTGTACGTGGCCTGATAGAGTTTTTAGTTCCTGTTGGTCACTTTAATCCAGTAAATACAATTAGCCAGTGATTATAAAACTAAGGCAAACAGTAGTTTCTGTCTGTGATGTATTTAAGATTAAAGTGATGGGATTGAGGAAGATATGTTTTGGCAGTCAAAATCCTCCTTCAGAAAAGATGTCTCACGTTTAGACTTTAGATAGCTTTTTTCTCCAAGTAGCATATAAATTATTTGGAAAACAACCCTAAACATTTTATAATGATCACATTAATCCACAGTTTAGGCCTTTTACCAACCTCTGTTTAATATATTGGTTTTTCTGGAGAAGACAATATTCGAACTTATTAAGTTTTCTTTATTCCTGTTCGAGCATGGTCTGGATTCTCAGTGCTCGAATAGCATAGGTTTAATAACTTAATATAATAGAACTGATCTTCATTTTGGAGAAAGAAAATCTTTATATATGGAATGCGGTTTTATCTTTATGCGTAGTTTAATCCAAGTAAGACTACATACATCATTCTGTAAAGATTCTCTTCACTAATTGGGGGACAAGCTAGTTATGAAAAAGGAAATTCGTTTATATGGTATGTTAACTTTCGGTCTTTATAAATTTTGGTATACCAACTTTCATAAACATCAGAATGGTATGTCATGTTTCGCCCCCGACTGAAGATTGGTATTTTTGACCGTCAGCTCCGTTATAGCAGTTGCTAGCTGCCAATTTTTCATGGGTATTTTGGTCTCTCCAATCATCCCGCCAATTCCCTGAGTATTTTTCATGGGTACTAGGACAAACCATGCCAACCATGTTTCTGTATATTATCCGACGCTAAAACTCACCGCCTATCATGCAACATGGATGAGGCTAAACCCTATGTATCACAGCTTAAAGCTTTAAACACACCCCAGAAACTTTCAAGCAGTAAGAACTTTGACAAACCTGGATGAGAAGAAACTTTCTAAACTGATCACATGGACAATGCAGATCAATCCTGCAAATAGTGTCAGTTGGGAGCTCAAGCTTGTATTCTACACCATCGTTGGAGAAAGTCAGTTGCACATTTTTCAGTTCCATCCCAAATGTCACCGAAACATCTGATTTTGTCCAAAGCACCGAAAACTTCTCCTCGGATATCTTTCATCCAAAGTGAAGTGTCACAAGTTCCTCCAAGACTGTTGATCTCTTCCATTCTCGAGCTTTCAGCTAAGACTCTCCGTACCACAGGCTTCGATCATCGGCTGATGCAAGTATTTTTTCAGCGCATTCTGCAGTTGTGAATTCAACTATGGCAGATGATCTTGATGCGCCATCTTTTGGAGGAAGAACATTCACAGAGAGAACAGTTCCTTCTCCAGTATACTCCTCCAGAAATTTTGTCACTGCTTCTGAAGACTCCACAGTGGGAAATCCATACAAGGACACTGTCTTGACCATGGTGACTAGTTGATAATGGCAATTGCCGTTTCAAACCAAAAATAAAAATTAGTAACTTTCACCTAGTAACAGTAAAGGGAATGCAGAGCATAGCAAAAGCTCTGGAAGAGAAGAAAAAGCAATGACACAACACTACAACCTCATTAGCCAAGAAGATAACTAAAAGAGCTAAAAGAATTTAATGAAAAGCTCACATTGATTTTGGAATGTAAGCTCAGAGGGAACAATGCTGCTTGCTGTGGATGAAGCAAAGCTCATGAAGCCAGAGTATTTATAGGAAAGAAAAGAGCAGAGGTCAAAGATTGGTTCCTCAAGTCTCAAGTACATCTCCCAAAGTGTAAATAACTTGTCATGGACTCATGGCAGTTCTTTTTCTTTTTTGGCCATAACTTGTCATGGGAGTTATGCTTAGTCTACAGAATCTTGACTCTGTTTTTAATTAGAATCAACGACTGTCATGATCTCAGCTTTGAGGAGTCGAATCACCTTTAGCAAGCACATAATTTCTGTTACCTAAAGTACTAAATGCTTAAACTAAGATTTCATCCAATTAAGATTGTTGTAATTGACAAAAATATGGTACGCTAGGATTATTTGAATTCCCTTTGTCCAGTTTATTTTGTTTGTTTAGTTGATGTTGAAACTTGAACATTTTGGCCAAGAATGTTATGGAAGTTAAGGGACCGATGAGCCCCAATTCCTTGACCCTTATGAGAAGTTTCAGGCCATGAATCTTCTAGAATCTCACCAAAGGGGGAAAAGAACATTGGGTACCTATGTTCCCCATGATGATGAACTCCACTCCTTAGTGAGCAAGGTTTAGTTTAGACCAGTGAGAATGAATAAGACTAAAACAGTGCCTAGTTTTTAAAAGTTAGCAATAAAGAAGTAAACTAATCCATGATAATGATAGAGGTAGATCAACGGAAAATGGAAGTCCAGTGAAGCAGAAAATATATAATCTTCAGAACAGAAATTCAAGGCCTTTAAACTTGTATAATATAAGGGTAAAAGGCTATGGTGTGTTTACAATTACATCGACTGATTTTACAACTTGAGGACTCTTTTTACTTGAATAGTACGTTCAGATCGAGCTGGTGCAAAATCGAGAAAGCAGATCGACTGTAAGATGGTGAGAGAGAGATGAGAGAGTGACAGCGAAAGAGACGAGAGAGAGAGAGCGGACGGCGAAAGAGACAAGAGAGATGAGAGAGCGGACAGCGAAAGAGACGAGAGAGAGAGCGGACAGAGGAGAGGCAGAGAGAGTTTAAGAGAAAATAGGTTTAATCAGTCACATGTAAATTTACCACAGTACCCCCCATTTTTGATTTTTGAATCGCGTCGTAACAGAGCTGACGGTCAAAAGTACCAATCTTCAGTCGGGGGCGAAACATGACATACCATTCTGATGTTTAAGAAAGTTGGTATACCAAAATTTATAAAGACCGAAAGTTGACATACCATATGGACGAATTTCCCTTATGAAAAAGCATATAAATTCATGTATTCTGTGTTTGGTGCTCAAGAAGTTCAGGAAACCTTGGTTTTTCTAGTGGTTCTCTTCTGTTGATGATGGTCCTATATATGTGAGACTTGACACCCACAATTGAAAGTGGTTACACACACCAGTTCACTTTCTATGAATCAGAATATCATACTCGTCGGTAGAGATTTACACAACTCTTGCTATTTGTTTTGCGTCACTAAAGTAAGAATCAAAGGTGTGAAATACCATTCAACCAAGCTATCAGGGCGTGAAGAAGACAAGAGACTTGCATGCAGTAACAAACTAACAATGCTTTGAATTTAGCATATATATATATATATATATATATATATATATATCTGCTGGTTACTTGCTTCACAAGGGAAAATTAGGGCATGAGATTGATTTGAACTCACATTCAATGGACTTCACTCTCGACCCTCGATTGTTTTACACCTTATGTAAATCAATTTTCACTTTTTACTATAAGTATATGAGCTCATAATAAGTTGCACATTACACAAAGAAACACTACTACTGCTATCTGATCATATAGTTTCATAATAAATATACTTTGATTTATCACATCAATAATAACAAATTCCAAGTTCGAATTCTGGCTAGAGATGACATTAAAACTCATGGGTATGGGTAATCATGGGTAAAATATGTATTGGGTTTAAATTATGGGTAATGGGTATACCCATTTTCAACCGTGGGTGGGTAGGGTATTTTAAAAAAAACTCATGGGTGTGATGAACTGGGTATGGGTAATACCCGTGGGTACCCAGGTAACACCCAAGAACCCCCAAATCTCTCTTCTCTGTTCTCTTCTTGCTGCTTTCTAGTTCCCAAACTCCTCTTCATCAAATCTCCAATCCAAGCTTAGTCTCATACTAACTGATTTCCGGCTCCGAGTCCACAACTCAGATTCACTTCTGCACCTCCTCCTCCCTCTCTCACCTTCACAACCAGACTAGACGAATCAAATCCAAAACGAGCTCTACTGATCATCAGGTTTCCAAGTTTGCTTTTGAAATTTGGCTCGATTTTGTTCGTATAGGTTTGTTAGCTTTATTCCAATAAAAAAAGGTGCTTCGTTTTTGCTTCGGATTGATTTCGGTTCCTATAATTAAATCGTACACTTCCTGCGCCCACAGTTGAAGAAAGCTATCTCTTGCCCTATATAAACTATAAAGTGTTATCTGCATGGCCAGAAGAAACAAGCAATTCCCTCTTCTTTTTTTTTTTTTTTTGTTGGTCTGGAGCAATTCCCTCATCCCCTTCTCCCTAATTGGTTTCAGTGACTAAACACACCACCTCATTTTTGTTCTTTTTTTTTTCTTTTTCGGATAAAATCTTCCCACACAAAATCCAATCACCGTCATCACAATCTGATCATCATCAACATTTTTTGTGGTGAGAATTTTCTTCATCTTGTTGGTGATCACAGCCAGCCAACCCCCAAAAAAATCGGTTTTGGCCAACTTGCCTCTGCCTCTCTGTTTCTCTCTCTCTCTCTCTCTCTCTCTCTCACCTATCCATTTATAAACCCCTTCTTCTTCTACAAGAACCAAATTATACACAAGGGTATTGCTTTACAGTGTAAAGTTTTCATCTTTGATAAAGCTTTGGTGTAAATTTGTACTGTGTTTGAACACATTTTGCTTAATTCAGTCGGATTTGAACTAGTTATGCTCTTTATAATATCTATTTTGTGGCTGATGTTTGTGTTTATGTTTTCGATTGCGATTGATGTTATATTGTGAATGACACGACCCACCCCGAATTTCATCCTGAAACCCGGAGTAAGTCGTGCGGGGAGCACCTCCAAGGAAAATTTACTGAAAAGATTGAGAAAATCTTCCTTGCAGATGGACAACCCTAACTCGAAAATTCCAAATTTCACTCTTAATTCAACACTTCCAAACATCACATAATTATCCTTCAGAAATTCTACACATAATATACAATAATCCCAAAGTATTCAGAGCTACTAAACACTAGCGGAAGCAAGAAAACATGAGTAGGTTAAACATGTAACCTACTGATGAAAGCTGGCGGAAATGCGGGTGACTATGCCTCGTCTCCTACTAAATCCAACCCGAACTCTGCAGACTGGGCAATTTAAAACGAAGGGCCCAGGAGAAAACATTTAATAACGTTAGAGTGAGTGGACAAAAATAAAATAATAAAATATTTATGTTTCCCCAAATTAATATCTAAGGAAAAATCGAATGCATGCCGCAAGCGATAAAACTTTTATCTCATAGAATATCGAGCCTCTCAGACTCTATAATATACGTATGTATTTACACTCGTCCATACTCCCTATATAAATTCATGGGTCTATATAGGGCTACTACGCTCGCGTCCAACGCTCACGTCACGCCTTAATATGGTGCTACACTACGCCATCAAGGTGGACAGACGGGTGTATAAATATGTGTCCATACCCCCTATATGAATTAAACACTCAAATAGGGCTACTACGCTTACGTCCAACGCTCACGTCACACCATAATGCGGCTATAAGCTGCGCCATTAAGGTGGACAGACACATATGGCTAGCTAGCATTTTCTATACATACTCTCTCATAAATACATATTTATATCCACCGAAAATCCCATTTTCGGTATCTCTCCAAGAGAAATAAAAGCGTCAAAATTAATTGACGTCAGAACTCCAACAAAAGGAAATGCTCAATCATGAACCATAGCATGCATATATTATTTCAAATAAAAGTCCACTCACAAATTAGGCCTAAGCCTGATGTCGATCTGGGGTCTCGTCTGCTCGAGCCTCCTCACGTCCTGTTCCAAATATAATATTAATTTCCCAACCAATAATCCAATATTTAATCAAAATAGGCAAAATTACCCGAGAGCCATAAATTCGCTCATCATTGTCTAACTTCGATATTCTTAAATCGGAACGATCCGAACTTAAATATCATACTTATTAGTCGTAAATACAACCTCCCCAAAATACGACTTAAATCCTACGGCCGGATTCTACATTAATTAACCGCCAAAAATATCAAACTTCGGAAAATCACAAACCTATCCAAATCTCAAATAAAAATTCCATAAATCACACCAATATACTCCTCTTAATATTCCACATTTAAAACCCTAAAAATCTCCTAACCGGCGGTGGCCGGAGGCCAATTCCGGCGACCTCCAAAACCTATGAAATTTTGATAGAATAATCTCCTCATCATGCTCTACAACTTTCATGACCAACACATCACCCAATTCCAAGCCTAACTAGGCTAATCGAACGAAAACAACTTAAAAGCCCTAGAAATTTCAACTCCACATTTCTCGATCCTTACCTAGCTCAAGAGGGAGTGAGCTGATTGGAGGGGTTGCTGCACGGGAGGAGGGCTACAAAACCGTACCAAGCTTGCCCGGATTGGTGACCGGAGGAGGGAGTTCCGGCGAAATGCTTCCCGGCGTCTCTGGCGGGATTTCTCCTCTTCCGGCGGGTTAGAGACTCGGGGGCTAGGCCGGGGAGGGAGAGGAGGAGATGGGGGTCCGAACTGGGGTGGAGCGGCGGCCGGTGGCTGGCCGGACTGCGGCAGCTGGTGGCTGGGAGCTTCCGGCGGAGAGAGAGCACGGGAGGGAGAAGGGAGAGAAAAAAGAGAAGAAGAGAAAGGGAGGAAAAAAAAATGGGTTGGGCCTCCCAACCGGTCCAACCTTATCAACCCAACTAAAAATAAAACACCCCGAAAAATAATACCCGAATAAAAATTACCTTTTACTAGCTAAAATTTACTATTTTTACCGTCGTCGTATTTTCCTCATACGAATAATCCTCCGCACATAATCGTCCCCGAAACCCCTCTAGGGACCAATTAAACTATTAACTCAATGATCGAGACGGTAAAATTCTAATTATAATCACGCTAGTAAATAAGGTAAAAATATAAGGGTCGGGATGTGACAGTGAATGTGATTTTTTTGATGTGATATAGAGATTTGAGCAGATAGTTTGCTGGTTATGTTGTTAGAGGTTTAGACGTCTCATGTATGACCATTGTTAGGATTAGAATTTCAGGTGTTTTGTTTGAATTAGCAGGTTGTGATATTTATTTGCTGGTGATTTTAGTGTCTCATTTAGCCTCATGTCCAGAGTCTTTGCTGCCTAGCTTTAAGAGGTTGATCATTGAATAAGCTAAAGGACGTGCACAGTGTTGAAAGATTTTTCCATATTCGGCAATAAGTTAGTTTGGTTGGAAGTTAAGTCCTCCAATTTGTAATATCAAAATTCTTGCAGTAGTTTTCCTCCAGCTTTGCTTTATATATATTGTCATCACCTTCCTTTGTCTTATATATATTGTCAATTTTTCAATTCTTACAGTATGGAAGCATATAGCTCTGCTGATAATGAAATCATGAATGAGGATGAGTGTTCCACGTAAAAGAAAGAGGAAAGCACCAGTATGAGATAATTTTGAAGTGACACTGATCAGTGGGGAAGATAAAGCAATTTGCAAGCATTGCGGTAAGATCCTAAGTGCAAAGGTTTCACATGGAACTAATTCCTTGAATACACATGTTAAATCATGTAAAGGACTACAATCCTAATCAACAAGGAGTCAAGGGAGTCAGGGGACAATAAAAATGGGACAGTTTGATAAGACTCATGAGACTAATGCAAAGACTGAGCTTGCGAATATGATCATCATGCATGAGTATCCATTGTCGATGGTTGAGCATCTCGGGTTCAAGAGGTATTCTAAAGCATTACAACCTTCCTTTAAGGTTCCATGTAGAAACACAATCAAGAAGGAGATTATGAAGATCTTTGAATTCGAGAAAGAAAAGACAATGAAGCTTATACAGATGAATACAAGTAGGATTGCAATTACTACGGACATGTGAACTGCAAGTAATCAAAAGAAGGGATTTATGGCCATAACATTGCATTTTATCGATGATTCTTGAAACTTGCAGAGTCGACTTTTGAGGTACATAATATATCTTAATTGCATTGTTTATTATCGCATTTTACTGTCTTGTTTACTTGATCTATATACTTTTATGGATCTTTGTTATTTGCTTCCTTTTATATAGGTTTGTATATGTTCCATGCATGTCCACATGATGCTGATACGCTTCATAGGGTGTTGATGGAGTGTTTATATAGTTGGAATATTCATCATAATTTATCAACGTTTACAGTAGATAATTGCACTACTAATGATGCTATGATTGATTTACTTCTTGTGACTTTGAGATCGAGTTCCTTATTGGTTGGTGGAAAGTTATTGCATATGCGTTGTTGTGCCCATATATTGAACTTGATTGTTAAGGATGGTTTGGATGTTATTAGGGAGAGTATTGAGACAATTAGGTCTAGTGTTGCTTATTGGACGGGCAACCCAAAAAGAGAAGAAATGTTTGTTAGGATGGCTCGTCAAATGGAAGTTGGATGTAGTAGAAAGTTAATACTAGATTGTAGGACGCGATGGAATTCGACCTATTTGATGTTGCAGACTGCAGTGGAGTATAGGACTGTTTTTCCAGCCTTAAAGACTCGGGGGTATAAGGATGTGCCAAGTGAACAAGACTGGAATTTAGTGGTGGAGATTGCTGAAAAGTTGCAATTATTCTTTAAGGCAACTGAACTACTATCTGGCATGAAGTATCCCACAGCCAACTTGTTATTTCCGAAGATTTGCCAAATTAAGTTGGCTATATCTAAGTGGCTTCAGTCCGATATTTCTGAAGTGGTAGAAATGGCAAAGAAAATGGAAGAAAAATTTGAGAAGTATTGGGGTGTGATCGGAACAGTTGTCGTTGCCACTATTCTAGATCCTCGGTATAAGCTCAAGTTGATTGAGTTTTACTTCAAGCAAGTTTATCCTCGTAGGGTTGCGTTGGAAGTTGACAGAGTCAAGAAGTTTGCATATGACTTGGTCAAGGAGTATAGTTCTTGCGCTATATCTCATGCATTTGAGAACTCATCTTCAATTGAAAGTACAAGGCCGAGTGATAATGATTTAGGGGATGATGACATGGATGCTTATGATGCCTTTGTTTCTGGCTCTAGTAAGGATACTGACAAGTCTGACTTGGAGAGGTATTTGGATGAGACTGTTTTACCGAGGGTAAATGATAAGGAGTTTGATGTATTATACTGGTGGAAGACAAGTGGGATGAAATATCCAACTTTGTATAAGGTTGCTCGTGACATTTTAGCCATTCCGGTATCTACAGTTGCCTCAGAGTCAGCATTTAGTACTGGTGGCCGGATTGTGAGCCCACATCGGAATCGACTTCATTCAAACACATTAGAGGCATTGATGTGTGGTCAAGATTGGTTGTGGAGTGAGTTATGAGATGCTCCTAGCACATTAGAGGGAGAGGATGAGGAGTCTTGCCATGATGGTGATATTGAATTTAGTACACATCAAACAGATGATACTAATACACGTAGAGGGAGAGCAACTAAAACACGTTCTTCTCTTTTGTTTTAGTAGTGGCCTCATTTATTTATTTTGTTTTAGTGATTAACATGAAACATGTTTATTTTGTAGGATATTTTCATTATGTCAAGTATTATATATAGTTAGGTATTGAATCTATTTGGTTCATGTATTTAAAGTTTTAAACAGTCCAAATGAGATCAAATTATTTGTTTGATTTATGAGAAACAATAAGCATGATCAATGTTGTCATTGTTGTGTATATACTTGAATTGATTGATTTAGCTAATAGCTTCTTAATAGAAATGGGTAATGGGTGTGAGTATAAGTTTTACCCATTTAAAGTGGGTGGGTAATTACCCAAACCCAATATTTTGTAAATAAGTATTACCCGCGAATTTTTCTTGGGTGGGTATAAACCCACGGGTATTACCCAATAGGTTTAAATGCCAACCTTAATTCTGGCGGATCCTTTCTTCTATTTTCCATAATGTTTTTTTAGGCCTCTGAAACAATCAGTCAGAAATTTAAGCAAATACAAAACTAGAAAGAAAAATGGAAGGAAGATCCTTATCATCCGCCCACGCCCTTTGAACCACAACCAGCCTCTACCTCAAACAGTACACACGCTTCCGCGCGCATTAGCATCAACCCAACCAGGTTAGGAAAAAGAGAAGAAGCAGGTCCGACCCGAACCGACCCGGCCCAGCCCAAACTTCAAACATAGCTCATATCATCCGCTGATGGGCTTTTCCTGACCCGCCCGCTACTCTGGCTGCTGCTACCCGCCTTCTTCCTCTCCTTACTCGCCTCGCCGGAGCCGCCGCACACGATGGAGCACTCGACGCCGCAGATGTTACTGAAGCACGAGAACAGCCCGTTCCCTCCGTCCGTGTGCCGCCGCTTGTGCCGCCCCTCGCTGCTGCTCGGAAAACTTGAATAGTCGCCGCGGTCGTAGACCGGCGGCAGCTCCGTCCGCCACCGCTCCAGCTTCGACTGCAGCCCCTCGACGCTCTCGTCCTCGTTCCACGCCCCCACCACTACCGAGCTCTCGTTGTCCTGGTCCACCCACTCCCTTGCGATCGCCGCCGCCACCTCCGACGGCGACGGCCCCAGCTCCGACTCCGTCAAATACGGCACCGCCATCAGATTCGACTTCCGCGGCGTCTCGTACGTCCCCATCTTAAACGGCGACTTTCCCGGAACCGACGACCTCCGCGCAGGGGTAGTTCTGTAACTCTCCACGTACTTCGGCGACGGCTTCGATAACGGCGACGCCCCCACGATGTCGTGCGCTTTGTATTTCCCATTGTTCTTGGGCTTTCTAACCGACTCGTCGGGTTCGGATCCGGTGTTCTGTTTCGGACCCGACCCGCTGAGCAAAGAGCTCGCCTTCCCCTTTTTCTCTTTGCCGCCAATTTTCGGGGCCAAGTCGGAGACGCTGAGAATGGAGCTCGCTTTACCGGTTTTGCCCTTCCAGCTGACGTCAGACGCGCTGACCACGGAGCTTGCTTTTCCTTTTCTACCCCTGCCCTTGATGATTTCTGAGCCGTTGATTAACGAGCTGGCCTTGGATCGGCCCTTCTTATTCTTCCTACTGCTGACCTCCGACCCGCTGACCACCGAGCTTGATTTTGAACTTTCCTTTTTGTCCTTCTTGTTAAACTCCTTGGACCGGAGGTCCGACCCCAACATGGAGCTGCAATCACTCTTGCTCCGCCTCAGCTCCGGCTTAGAAAACGTTGACTGTTGGGTTTGACTCCTCGGCGGGTCGTCCTCCCCCATCAGTTGTTTATATCCCACGGCGGATGAGTTGAGCTGAGAATACAAAGGCATGCTTCTCATGGAGCTATGAAGAAGGGCAACCCCGATGTTCAATATCCCCTGTGGCCGGCCGGAGGGTCGCCGGACCTGTAATGCGACGAAGCGCATGCCTAGCTGGGGGTGGTGGTGGTGGTGGGGTTTCACCGGAGTTTGGATGAGATTGCCGACGAGGACACGGATGGTGCCGACGTGGACGTCTTTGAACCAGTGGAGGGCGTAGATCTCGATCATCACGGCGGAGGTGTCTTCATGCAAGAAGTCCTCGTCGACCCGGAAGACGAACTTGTCGTTCCATGTAGGGTTGTTGTGGCCATGCGTGTCCACCCGGGTCGACAACTTGCGATCCGGGTGCACCCATGCAATGGCGTACGTCCGCATGGAACGTGATACCGGTGCAAGGTCCTGCGCCGATATGACGTTGAGTTCCAGGAGCTGGAATGGGGCCAGGATCGACATTGTTTCGTTCTTTTTCACAATGTGGTGGCCTCTTCAGGCCTCAATGAAATGAGATCGACGATGTTAATCTGTACGTTCAGGTGTTTTTGTGATGGGAATAATGACCTAGGGGATGGATGAATGCTTATATATAGTGTATATAATCTGATGAGAAAGAGAGAAACTAATTAAGCTGGTGGTTTAGGGTTGGTTAGTATTGATGTTTCAAATCAAAGGAAGAGGTTGTTGGTGGTGGTTCCACTCGCCGTCTCCGTCGACCGTCCGAGAAGAGGACGACGAGAGGGGTGGGAAGGCATGAAGGTAAACAGAGGGGATGTTGAAGCAAAAATGGCGGGAGGAGAGAGAAAAGTGAGCACTGCAAGGGTGTCATTTATTCGTTAAAACAGCTTCTCGTTGGTTATTTGAGAACGAGAGACTAAAATGGGGTAATCTGGGTTTTGAGTTTTGACCACCCCCACAGTTAGTATTGTTAATTTTGGAAGGTGGAGAAGGGCTTGGTTTCATTACAAGTGTAAACTCATTGCCTTAAATAGGGTAATTGTGAAGCTAACAGTGATTTAATTTTGTCATAACCAGGTAAAAAGCATTTCGGTTCTAAAAACTTACTAGTGTACATGGAAAAACAATCCAACAGTACTGTTACTTGAATTTGCAAGTTAGAAGAACAACAACTGACACTGGCAACCAACATTGAAGCTAGCCATATAATTAATTTGTTCAAACAATCAAACCTGAGAAGTGGTATACAATTGTCGGCCTTAAACTAGTAAGAAACGAATTCGCTATAAATAGATTTTGTTGCAAAAGGGAAATGATGACAATGCTTGAATTACTGAACATGCAATTGCGTATCAAAACCTTACGAAAATAAAAGAAAGGGTAAAATATTGTATAGTTCTTGTGGTTTAAAGTCGACATTTGTTTAGTCCTTATGGGTTTATTGTAATCTGAATAGTCCTTAAAGTTAGGATTTTTCATTCAAATAGTCCTTATGGTTTTATTTTAATCTGAATAGTCCTTAAAGTCAGGATTTTTCATCCAAATAGTCCTTATGGTTTTATTTTAATCTGAATAGTCCTTAAAGTCATGATTTTTCATCTAAATAGTCCTTATGACATTTAACTGAGAAAATTGTACGAATGACTATTTAGATGAAAAATTTTGACTTTAAAGACTATTTGGATGAAAAATGGTGACTTTAAGGACTATTTATATTAAAATAAAACTATAAAGACTATTTGGATGAAAAATTGTGACTTTAAGGATTATTTAGATTAAAATAAAACTATAAGGACTAAACAAATTTCAATTCTAAAAGAAATAAGTGCAAAATCTTTATTGACCAAAATAAAGAAATGCAAAATCTTGACATTGATGTGTAGGAGTAACAAATGGTTGAGATCCAAAATATTGTAAGACAACACATTTCTCTTCACATTTGTAAGCTAATTAAGACAATATTATGATAATTCTCAATATAAATTGCATGAATCAGGCGCGGATCCAGTTCATAACTGGGGAGGGGGGCTCAAGCCCAACCAAGAAAATTGGGGGAAAAAAAAACTTAGGTATAGATATATATTTTTTGGGGTGATATATGATATATGCCCAGCCATCAACCCACCCAAGCCCAACCCATCTTACTAACTACCCAAGTCCACAATCATCACTCACTCAATCACTCATTCCACCCAACTCCTTCACCGAAGGATCCTTCTGTCCTCAACTAATCAACTTAAACAATAAACACCAACTCACCAAGTCTAAAAGCCTTCCCTGCTCTTCCCCTCCGCCTCCACTCAGTCACAGTCACTCACCTCACCTGTGACCTATCCGGCTATCCCTCTTCCAGTCTTCCGGGCTCTTCCGGTCTTCCCCTTTGCCGGGTCCGCGGCTCCGCCTCCACTCCTCCCTGAAAGCGACGACTCGCCTCTGGCGGTCCGGCCCTCCGCGGCTCCGCCTCTAGTCCTCCACAGACAACCCATTAGTCCATTACGACATTACCCATCTTTCTTCACTCTCAGGTACATCTCAACCTGTTGCCATTCAAATTTCAAAGATTCAAACTTTCAGCTGTTTATTTGATTTGATTCTCATTTTTTTGTCTGTGCTGCTTTTGGGTGAGATAGGTTTCAGGCACCAAAATATGATTGCAGAGCTTAGCTATGAAGTAAGAACTTGGTTGGCAAGCGCGGATTCCTGTTATTTTCATTGGTTCTCTGCTCTGAGTGCTCTCAGGTTTGTCTCTCACTCTCTCTTACTTTGTGTTTTGAATGAACTATGAGTTTGAATGTTTGATAATTGATATTGTTGATTAATGCCTAGTGTGTCTAATATAAACATTGTCTTTTAATCAATAGGTGTTAGAGTAAAATGTCGAATACATGGCCAAAACCGAAGCGATTAAAAAAATTACTGGATGGTTTCAAAGAACTAATGTCTCTTCTTCAAGTTCAAATTCGATTTCTAATCCTTCCGTATCTTCTCCAAACATTGATCATCCACCTCAACCTGTAGAGCCACCAAATAGGGTCAATGCTCTTGAACGTGATCCTGGATTACGTTCTGCTATATGGAAATATCCAGTGAATGAGCGTGACAGTGTTCGAAAAGCCTATATTTTGTTGGGACCGTTTCAACCTGAGTTGGTGTTTCCATTATCAGAACATGGGGATCAACAACGTAGATTTCAGTATTTTTGTCAATGTCAAGACCACCCCAGTTTGAACTAGGCAATGGTCATATATACAGTAGTCTACTTTTTTCTTCTTTCTACCCAAACTGGTTTTTTTCTTCTTTCTCCCCTAGCACATTAGCCTTAAACTGGAGAAGGGGCTTCGTTTTTTTTCCCCTTCTTTCTTGGCTCAAACTGGATAATGGCCTTCTCTTCTGTGTTGTTTTGGTCTCTACTTTGGGTGATAATTTTTTTTCTTAAGATATTATGTCTTTTTTTCTATGTAGGTTGCAAAGAAACATTAATTTGTTTTACTTTTTATTTTCATCCGAGATTCTCACTTTTCATTGAATTGATTAAACGGAAGTGCAGACAAGTTCTTAATTTTTGCGTCTCAAAATAGTGTACGTATAATATATTTTTGTTTAAAATTGTTATATTATATTATAAATTTTTCTTCAATTTTTTTTATTAAACAAAAAAGAAAATTCAAGCCCACCCGGTTCATGAATCCTGGATCCGCCACTGGCATGAATGACCCGTCGATCATAGTTGAGTCAGGCAAATGATCAAGATGCCAACTCTAGAAACGCGATAGATGAGGTCAAGTCGATTAGAATTCACTCATAGAAAATAAAATTACAAGTAGAGTGAAAAATCTACACAAAAACCGCTAATACGTACTACTCAGAGCAAAGAAGATATGCCAGTCTCTCATGTAGTAGTAGAGACTAGTCTACCATCACATTGATGAAATTTTACTATGTATCGTGTCGACTGTACTCTTGAATGATCTATCTGCTCAGAAACAAAATGTACACGAGTCATCATCAAGAAAGTTTTTGGCCTGTTGCTCAGCTCCTTTTGGATTCATGACACCTTTCTTTCTGTGACGGTACACGTGTCACATGCCGCTGTCTCTCCGAGCCACCGATGAGGAAGTTTCCAAGTTTTGATTATACTACTCAACTCAACGGCTAAGCTTACATATCTCCTTCTCTCACATGTCACATCCTTCAATCACATATTCAACTACTAAACAAAATAGCCCACCACCCCCCACTCTGCAAAGGATGCTTAACCCAATTCGACCTCTTTCACTCTTCTTCTCTGTCCCTCTCATTCATTGAAGTTGCCTTAAAATACTACATATTCACCATAGCCTTCTTTCCTTGCATGTAAAGGAAAGAAGGTAGCAAAGGGCATGAGTCAGGTATGTATTCCCTTTCTTAGTTTCATGTTCATTTTCTTTCCAGAATTAGCTTACTATTGAAACACTGACTGTATTCTCTGTTCTTGCTAATGCATAAAACCCAGTTAGATCCAAAGCTTGTGATCCACTAATTCTTTTATCATAAAAAGAAGCTTAATTTGCTCACAAGCTTTCTTATTTATGGAATAGGGATCACATGTTCTTCTTCCCCAGAGAAATGTATGGTGTCACATGCTCTTCTTGCTTGATTTGGATGATTAAAAAATGAATGCAATGTATAAAACAATTGGGAAAATCCCATATCCCAAATCATGTTCTTTCCAAAATCAGGCTACTACAGCTCTGGCTGAGCTGGTGGCATTAGAAGCTGTAGATTTTGATATTTATTTATCACCATAGGCAACTATGATCAAAATGCCCAACCCAGATCCAGTTTGTAACAAGTTTGAGGTTTAATGGGAGGTTTTGGTTCTATTTAGTTTGAAAGATTTCACATAGTTAATTTCATTCACAGGGTCAGAGGCACTGAGCTTTGCAATCCCAATAGGAACCCTATTCTGATCCTTCTCAGAATCGAAAATTCCAGGCATGTGACCTTTGACTAGTCTTTAGTTCTTGTGAGATGGAAGAGCTCAAGAGTTCGGTAACACAAACACAGTCTTCACATGACCAAAATGATTCAACACTGCAGACAGCCCCATCTTTTTCGATATTTAACTCGGGTGTTGATGAGTTTCGAGATTCGAATCAGCAAGTATTGGAGAGAACTATTACTAAAGAAGGTATGATAGGAGGGACTGCAATTGGTGACTTCAGATTTGGAGACAATGGTATGGGATTCATTGAGGAAGGTGAGGAGGAAGAGGATCAAGTACAACCTCCCAGTCCTCCTATGTATCTGGCAACAGGGCTTGGGTTTGATACTGGTGGTTTTGATTTCCATGGTGTTGATGATTTTCCTATGCCAGAAATTGATGAGAATGGCGATCCTGAAGAGTATTATAAGAAGATGCTTGATGAATATCCCTGCCACCCTTTGTTCCTTAGAAATTATGCTCAAGTTTTACAGGTATACTTAACTTCAGTTTGTGCTTGATTTTGTGATTATCACATTGAATCAAAGGAGCTATGGTTAGTATTAAGGATAGGTAGAATAATAGAAATACAGATGTGATACAGACATCCAATTTTTAATTCTTAAGAATAGGATATACAGATGTGATCTGTTTCGATCTGCTGATCAATAAACAATCCATGGCCTGAATCTCAGTCTTGGTAAGTCAATAGATCAAACTGTTGCTACTTCCTCTCTTTACATCATTTCCCTCAATTAGGGTTTAAGTTATTTAGGTTGAACAAATACTTTGCTTCTTTCACTACCAGAAGAACACAAATTTACTGTGAACATGAGTTATTATGATTGGCTGGAAGTTTTTATATTCATACTACACTAGTTTTGACAAATTTTGGTTGCTGATTCCTGCAAAATGTAATTCTTCCAATGGTAGTCTAAGGGAGATTTACTCGGAGCTGAAGAATACTATTTCCGCACTACACAAGCAAATCCTGAAGATGGTGAGGCTTTAGTGCAGTATGCTAAATTGGTTTGGCAGCTCCATCATGACCAAGATAGAGCCTTGAGTTACTTTGAACGTGCAGCTAGAGCTAGTCCTGAAGATAGGTGAGTAATTTCTTCTTTCATTGCATCTCTAACAAAATGGAAACCTAAACTAACACTGACACATCTTGATAATTTATGAATTGGCTTATATCTCATGTAAATTTAGCCTAATATAAACCAGAAAAGTTAATCATGTCATTCGGTTTCCAGTCATGTTCTTGCAGCATATGCTAGTTTCCTCTGGGAAATAGACGATGACCTGGAAGAAAATGAAGGAGATCAAGATCAGATTCAGGTGATTTTTTGTTCTTTATAATGACATTTGAGAATTCCTACATTGTTGCTTCAATAGTTCAATCTAATACCTTCTTGAATACATGCAGGTCAACAACGGTCAAAATATGGATAAACTTGAAAACAAAGGCACCAATGAAGAAATTATAAGGGGGCACTTTTCAACAGGGAATGAGATTGATGAGGAAGAGAACTACAAGACCAGGATTCAAGAGAATCCCAAGAATGCTATGCTTCTAAGAAACTACGCTGAGATCTTGTGCCAGGTGAGATACATGCATTCTATTCTCCATTTCTTATTCGCATCTGGGTTTCTTTAGTGAACCTCTTTATAAAGCTACCTCTATTGTAGAACATAGTATGTTCTGTGGTGGATGAACAGAAATAATGTTCACGGTACCTCATTATACATTTCTTCACACTTATTATGTTCCTGTATTGTCCATGATACTGTGGTGGATGAATGCCATTTGCTTATTGAAAAACAGAAGCATGCAAAAACTCACCGACACTTCTGTGATAATTGTAAACAACTTGCAAGTGTGAGGAACATTTCTTATTGTTGACAGCAGACTTGTTAACCAGAGTGAGGACGTAGGTGGCTTATACTTGATTGATATAATTTTAGTTTCATGGAAGTGGGGACCTACTAGCTAGGCATATGTTGACTTAACAACCTTGCTTACTGAAGTAATGGAAATTAGGCACAGAGAGAGAGAGAGAGAGAGAGAGAGAGAGAGAGAGGAGAGAGAGAGAGATGGACTGGACATTGAATCTTGCTTTCAGTTGTTGATAAGTAGGAAACTTGCTTTCATCATTGTTCTTGATTTATTCATATATCATCCTGTAATTGGGCATTGGATTCGCCTCACTGGTTTTGTTTATTACTATTGTAAACTTTATACTGATTGCCGACAGACCAAGGGAGACCTTCAAGGCGCAGAGGAATACTATCTTCGTGCCACAGTATCTGATCCTGGTGATGGTGAGATCTTGGCACAATATGCTCAACTGGTTTGGGAACTTCATCATGACAGTAAGAAAGCATCGTCCTACTTTGAGCGAGCAGTTGAAGCTACTCCGGAAGATAGGTACACATTTTTTACATAGCTCACTGTGCATGTTCATGAATGATTTCGAATGTTCTCTCACAGGGATATTCTCCTTCAGATATAATGGGCATATGGACAATGATGTACCTGGCGAGTTTTTCAAATGTAAATAATGACGATAGAGATAGACCATCAGTAATCACCAAAGAATCCAATAGAACACCAATTTACTAGTAGTAAACATGTGATTTCCTAGTAGTTTCAGTGACTAAATGACCTCATCAATATTCTGTTCTCTTGTGTTCAGCTATGTTCTTGGGGCGTATGCTCATTTTCTCTGGGAAAATGAAGAAGATGACTGACTTTTACGAGGATAGAGTAACAGAAGGGCATATATTCAATTTCATCTTGTACGAGGGGGTAGCCATGAGAGCTGCAGATACCTGAAATTCTGCCAGATTGAGCTGCTTCAGTCGGCAGCTGTAGGTATCTTCAGTCGGCACCTTTATTGGAAGTTTACAACGGATGGATTTGGTGCCCAAAGAAGTTAGTCAAGTGAAGAGCTTTTAGTGTGTTAATTGTTCTTTTAAGAAGCCACCATGTTTTTGTTGGATTGTTTACAACTGAAGCTCCAAATATGGAGACATCAAGTACCAAAATGAATGGATGTGTTCACATCAACAGACTTAAACCAGCAAGGACACCACAAGATTGCAGAAGGAACACACAAAATTCCCAAAAAGATCACCAATTAAATTATGTCGTAGGGTATTAAACAACCCCTTCTTCAGAAAAATATGATTCACATGCCCATCACATCTAAAGCTAAGCAACTCTAGGGAAATACCATCATATAGTTTTTTAAATTAATAACGGTTATCTGCTCCCAAAATTTCCTTCTCTCCGTAAAATAATCTTAATTAGTAATCTTTAGTACTCCGATGAATATTGCCCGTTTCTTGATGACTGGTAGCTCGGGTTTGCCCTGTCTTGTTGGCCACCCGGACGATAGAATCCATTTCCTCTTGGTCTGTTGTAGTCCTGGTCACCTCCATTGTAGCCAGCCCTCCCAAACCCCTGAGAGACAAACCGACCTCTTGGTACGTCTGATTGGTAGCTGCCCCTTCCTCTACCCCTTCCTCCTGTTCATAATTCAATCACAACAATTACAAGAGCAAGAGAGAACAGACAGCAAGAGTCAGTAAGACCATAACATATTATAACAAACAAAGATCAGGTATCTTTTTCAACGTGTGGTAACAAAATTACAATCCACTACACTAACTAGTAATACTGACAAAGGGTTTCACAAGAAATCATCACCAAAGCTTCCAAATCATAACCATCTACATGTAACACCCCAAAATCAAATGCTATGGCCAACAGAAATACAAACAATGGCGCTGATTGGAATTAGAACCAACCCCCAAACCAAATGTAAATGGTGGCTTGATGTTTGAACCAATCACAGTGAACCACAACAGGCTGCTATGGTTATGACACATTAGTAATCCAGGAATTGTAAACATTACATTCTCCGTCATCCAGACAGTAACAGTGGTATGATGGCATAGAATATTAGGAAACTTACTTCCCATTCGAGACGGAATGTGGCTGTTTGGTCTCCGCTCTTCAATGTATACTTGTCGCCCAGCAATCTGAACACTACCAGCCTAAAAAAGTGAACAGAGAAAAAAAAAATATCAGTAAAGAGAGTCCTATACAAAGTTCCAAACAAGGTAACAACAAATTGGCATGGATGTAAAGACTTAAAAAATAACAGAGAGAGAGAGAGAGAGAGAGAGAGAGAGAGAGAAAGAGAGAGAAGAAAATTCTCATGGTATAAATTCAAATTTTGATAACAGTAATAATAATATTGATCTTTTCAAGAGCATCATCAACCTTAACAGCATTACGAACACCAGACATATCTTCGAATTCAACAAATGCATAGCAAACACCAACATCCTGCACAAGACATGAATACCTTAGCTTAATAAAGAGACATATGTAAATAAAACTAGAGAGAAATGAGCTAAGAAATGAACCTTGCGACTCCTAATGACCACTCCTTCAGTCTGCTTGAGTTTTCCAAAATTTACAAATTCCTCCTCAACTTCAGATGGATCCACGTTAGGTGGCAAGTTTCGTACATAGACAGACTTGATTTCATCTATAAAAATTAACAAGGAAAACAAATTATTAAATACTGCTGCCAACAAAAGCCTTACTGAAAGAAAATTGTTAGAATCAGTATTGCGCTTAGCAGACATCAAATATATGTAACATAGTATAGGAGCTTTTGACACCACTACAAAAGAATAGAGCAGTATTTCAAATAACTCATAGAGGCTGAATCCTCAGAGCACAGTGGTAACAATTGAAGGAAGCCAAGAGGCTCACCTTCATCTTCCATGGCAGGAGCTTCATCTGCTGTCTCTGCTGTCTCTGCTACAGGCCTTTCAGTTGCATTGGACTGCGAAAAGTCATTCCAATCTGAAGCCTGTGGTGCACTCTTGTTAACTGAATGCTGAGGAGCTGCAGATGGTGCTGGTTGTCCTTTAGCAACGCGTAACTTCAAAAAATAAAATATAAAGTGAGCAAATTAGGTCATATATAAAAAATATGATATTTGAAAGACATAATCTAGGCGAAAAGGTTCAGTACATACTATAGAAGCATAGGTCTGCTTCTGGGGCTCTCCAATAGGTTCCTCAACAGATACAGGCAGGTGTTCTTGTACCACATTCACTGCACTTTGAAATGAACCGTTAGACAGTTCTGCAGCAGGATCCTCCATGATATTCTCAGGTTCGACAACCTGCTGCAACCGTTGCTCCGCATAGCCATAGCTATCAAGTGGACCATTCCCATTAACATCAGGCACCACATAGTCTCTAGTATGATTTTCTCCGCTCATCATATAATTAGCCACTGCAATACCATGAGTTTCATAAATGATCAGTAAATGGATAACACTACATTTTGCATTTGTTTAAATCAAAGCTTGTCTAATCATCACAAATCAAATTGCTATGAACTCAGGGAAACAAAAACAATGGTATTTTCACCAAAATAGCTTGAAAGAGGCCAAAAGAAAAAGGCATTGAGGCCTTTTGCTTATGAGACCATAATCAAAGTATATACATGATTTCAAGTCAAGTTTGTCTCACTACTTAATTACTAAACACAAAGTAGAAACCAATAACCAGAAGATTTTCCATTGTTGAATATAGAATTGATTCTCCTTGTGACTATTGTAGAGAAACACAAAAGTATAATCCCATAAAAAATGCAGTAAATATACACTAGAAATTCATCAAAACTTGTTTAGTATACAACCACGACCTTTTCCACCTCTCACAAAATAAAAGCAAAATCTATTGTCCTAACTGCCAATGGAACTCTAAAAGTCAACGTAAAGCGTAATAAACGTAAAGCGAAATAAGTAAACAAACCTGGCTCAGGAATTGTAGTAGGGGCACTCAATTTGGAGTCGAAAGTGCTATGGGCTAGTAAGACTGCTGGATGCTGATGAAGTTGATCATCAATGAAGTGAAATATATCATTAAGTACAAAATAACCTTTCTCCTGAGGTGCAAGGAAAAAAGTCTGAACAAAGTTCCGCCTGCCTGCAAAATTTTTCAAATGCACAGAGCCAGAAACCATCACAAGAACACCTCCATTCCAAGATTCCAAGGAATGCGCTGTCTTGATTTCAACTCCAGAATACCCGAGTGACATTACAACCGTATGGATTTGCTGTTGAAGAATACACAAAGCTTTAAATGGAGCGTAAAAAGATATGTAAAATCTATATCGGGTAAAGGCGAAAACATCATTTAATATAGAACACATGATTACAACAAACTAATAAAAATCAAAGCGTCCACCACCTTAAGGATAGGAAAGAGCACTAGAGCCATATCTTGGCTGACAAGAAGAATCAAAGTAATCATGAACATTCTGCTGTGACGCTAGTGCTAAGAAAGATGCAAGACAATAACTAGCTGCCTAATAGAATAACAGAAGAATCTATCCTAGTGGAATAAAAACCCAGACCAGCTACCAACAAAATATGCTGTTGTACTTTATCATTGCCATAAAAACTAACAAGAAAACTTGGATATTATAGTTATCAAAAGTTAAAACTAAATCCTGTACATAATTCACATTACCAGAAAGAGGTGGGAAAGGCTAAAAGTCTAAAACAGCCTATAACCTCACAACAGATAAGCTTACTCCTTTTCCAATTTAGTTAATCTACATTAAATTCTAATGCAATAGGGTGAAGAATCGAAGCATGTGAAAAGGAAAAACTCTACTACTTTATCCCACTCTCTGCGACTGCTAAAGTCAGCTAAAATACACCGAAAACAATTGCATATCAAAGAAGCTCAGCAAGTCAGTTTCACCGTACATATAGGAACCTCACCAAAACTAACAACAATCTTCACACATAAAATGACTAAAAATGCCACAAATACATTTAAAAGCTCGCTTAAAATGCACATACACAAACCCACATTCACCTAATTCAACCTTAAAACACATAATTCAGAAATATTTTCAGATGAAGTTGTGAACTTTAACACGAAACTGATACTTTTTTCTAATAAAATTGCAGACTTTAACACAAATTTGAACAAAGAAAGGCAAAAGAGTACCAGCATTCCGGAGGCGGTGTCCCTGGTGTTGCCATCAATGCGAAGCATCGTGCTGGATTCGGAGTAGAATTGGTGCACATAGTCCGGCTGCTGCTGAAGCACTTGATAGTACTGCCCCACAAAGTAAGTCCCAACCTAAACAACCACACAAAGGACCAAGAAAGACATGAAATTTCAAACACAGAGAGCAGCATAGTCTAGTAGAGAGAGAGTGAGAGTGAGAGTATGAACCAACCTGAGCAGCAGTGACGGGAATGGTGAAAGGGGTGGCCATGTTTCTCTAACCTCCAAAACCCGAAAAAATCAAAAACCCTAGATCTGCAAATGCCCCCTCAAATCTGCACCAAAACCCCAAAAGATAAGATTTCTACACAAATGGGACACATGGGAATAATGGGTCGTTTAGATATTTAGAGAGAAATGGTGAGAGAGAGGGTGAGTTAAATGAGATTGAAGCAGAGACCTTGAGATAGATTTGGGGGAGAAGATGGATTTTTCTCCACTGGTTTTTTGGGGGTTGAGTTTTTGGTGGTGCTTTGCGGCTTTTTGGTCCCTAGGCCGTCACCACGGATATGGGTGACACTCCATTGCAAGGGGCACACCTTAAATATGGAATTTGGAAATTTATTATATAGAAATTCAAATGGAAATACCTATCTTGCTAATTTTCCCTTTTATGGTCAGTTAGTGCTTTGTAAATTTGAAAATAATTATATACATACTTCGTGGTCGTAGCGTATGATCAACTAAAATTAAAAGTAAGGAATATAAAGAATAGTGATACTCGCCTACGTATATCTGTTAGGATTGGTTAAAATGATAGAGGATATCTGAATTTGTCTAACCATATCATATATCTTCTTTTTTATGTAACTATAATATTATCACTGAAATTAGATAGTTATGTAATGATCGTCCAATCATATAGTAAATAGCTCATTCAAGACTGCGCAACCAATCAATATCTCACAATCTTGATCTTAATAATTGAAATTTTGTGTAACAGAAGCAATTGTGAGTTTTGTATACTTGACACCTGCTTCCTGTGTATTCAGAGACGAAATTGAGGTGTCCGACATAAATATTGTTTTTGCTCTCATTTAGCTTGGCTCAATTCACGTCGGTGTTTGGTACGCCCGAAGGGTCAGCCAAGCGGAAGTGCCGAAGCGCGATGAGTGAGACGTCCGCCTCCCGGGAGGAGGGACTTAAAAACTTTCACTCTTAAATAGTTAGAGATACAATATTCAGTAAAATAATGAATAAATAGTTATATTTTGATTTTCGGACATGAATGTATAGAAATACGGTGCGAACAGTTCATCCACTCAACCCTTAATTGTACTCGATGCTTATTAATCTAGGTAAATTTCATGGAAATTAATGGTCTTCAGTAATAACAAGATAATAAAGGAATGTTGAATGCGTGTTGCATGTCAAGTTGTGAATTACAATGACCTTTTGTTAGTTTTAGTTATAATTTTGATAAGGCTTTAAGCACTTAGAGTGAAAAAAAAAAAAAAAAACTTCATGTGCAATTTAGGTTTGTAGGATTGGCCGAAACCAAAAAGACAACCAGTATGAGCATGAGCATTTATATATGTTAGTTTTGTAGGATCTTCTAGCTAGTCATCAAACAAGCTAATACCTATTTATCAATGATTTGAGCGAGAGAAAATATTGGCTATTTTCTTTTGGGAAAATGTTAAGAACAGTACACGACAAATGATTCACTCTTAATTTTGGTGTTTCAAGTTTCAAAACAATTATAAAGGTACATGACATTAGAATCACGACACATTTTTAGTACATGACGTCAGTAACACCATGTGACTGGTTTTAGTTGGGAACAATGTAAGTGGCGTGGTTAGCCATTGTGACTAGTTTATATTAAGTTGTCTGAGAGTCCAGGTTGATGTTTTGACATTATGCTTAGCCTTTGTGTGTTTGTCTTGCTGTTGATTAATTTTGTACGGTTTGTGGCCCTGCGTTGCGGGGACGAAGTGTAGCATGTTGGAATGACAAAGCACTTCATTGCATTTAGATTTAGCCGCTAGCAGGCAAGGTGTACATTGTTGGAGCCGCTACTGGGCTAAAGTACATAAACAATGAAGTAAAGGCTACGAAGCCAAGGTTAAAATTGGTTAACTGGGGTAGAGATGGAGGTGGCGAGTGTTCCAGGGGCGGGGTAGCACTCGACCATCACAATCTCGGAGATAGAATGTGGCAGGCTCAGGAGAGTTAACTATCTCAAGTGGGCCCTCCCACTTTGCCTTGAGGCCAGTAGGGTGGGGGATGATCTCTTTCATGACCCAAACGCCTACCTTCAAGGGGCGGGGGACGACTTTTTTATTGTAGTATCTGGCTATTTTTTTCTTGTTATTGATGGTCCTGAGGTATGTCTTGTCTCAACGCTCCTCTAGGAGGTCCATGTTAAGTCGTAACCCTGTTGCATTTGTCTCGGGGTCATAGGCTGTGACACGTTCACTCGGGACCTCTGTTTCCACCGGTACCACTGCCTCAGTGCCATAAGCCAAGAGGTATGGGGACTCCCCTGTGGCCATTGTGGGGGTGGTGTGGAGTGTCCATAGAACGTCTGGGAGCTTGGCTGCCCACAAACCCTCGGCCTCTTCCAGGCGTTTCTTCAGGTTTTGCTTGATGAGCTTGTTTATAGCTTCCGCTTGGCTATTGGTCTGGGGATATGCTGAGGAGGCATAAAAGATTGTTGTTCCCTGATCTGACAAGAATTCCCGGAATGTGTCATTGTCAAACTAGCTTCCGTTGTCGGTAACGATGGCATGGGGTACTCCAAAGCGACAGTACAAATTTCGCCAAAGAACGTGGGTAGGCATCACAGGCCCAGTTTGGTATTGCAGTTTAAAAACTCAGTTTTAAAAAATCGTTGCTGTGAGAATAATCCGCGGTCAAATAAATCTGTTAAGCGTTTGGTAAGTTATCATTTTTTAATTGCTGCGATAAAAATAAGTAAGGTGAGATGTTTGGTAACCTCATTATAAAACTGCAGTATTTTTATGTAATGACCAAAATAGACAAAACACTAGAATAAACTGCAAATTATTCAAATATCCATCAAGCTATCATGTAGTAGTACGTGCTAAATATATATTCAAGACAAGAAAAAAGCTAATAATAATAACACTCAAATATGTGAATGCTTATTGAAAATATAGTAAAAAAATGTCAAGATCAGAATAATGCTAGGGAAACAGAAATAAGATGCAATTCAAGAAAACATCTTGTAAAATGTCACTAGTAATCTTCTTCCTTCCTAACTACATATTATTTCCCCTGTCTTGATTACGCAGGATAAATTGAAGCTTCATCTCCGGATCTTTCATCACAGAAAACATTTCCCTCTTCTCTTGGGAGCAAAATAACTCGGTTGCAAACCACCACAGTTGGCTACCAATCTCTATCCCTGACAAACTTTCAACTACCTTCATTACTTCAGAAACACTAGTAGATTGTGAACCTTTTATCAATGCAGACGTTGTGGTACTCCTAGCCTCAACTACCTCAACAAGACGATTAATTTGTAGGGACAATTTCGCGGCACCTCCCATTTTAGCCTTTTTCTCTTTCAGCCCTTCTGTGTCAAGTTGACCATTTGCTCGCTTCTTTCTTGTCTCTTTGGTAACTTGAGCTGACTGTGGACTTTCATTGAGGTCAAACTCCTCATAATCAAGATTATCATCCAACGAAATAACGTTGTCCTTTGGAGCTTTCTCATTTTGAGGCGGTGGCAGATCAGAAGAAGGAGCCCAAGCATATTTACCGGTAGCTACAGCGCCATTAAACATCATATCCAACTTCGCCTCCATATCAGGATTGATGCCTCGAACACGCAATTTTGCATATTGTGGATTTATCTATAAATCATAAAGGTAACAGTTAGTATGGACACATAATACTACAATATCAAACTAAATAACATTAGAACATAGATAACTTTGTGCTACATACCTGGATTTTATTCCTCCACCATTCATCTGATGCATCAACAGTATTTTTAGTGGGATTCCAACCAAGGCCAGTTTCCTTCCCAATCAGATCTTTCCATAATTTCCATTCTTTTTTTAGTAAATCCCACTTGTTCTTCAATTGTGATTTGTCATAGTTATTTCCAGTCTCTGCATGAAAGTTTGCAACCAAGCTAGCCCATCCTTCTTTATTAAAGTGAGTACCAGGCCTTTGTCCTTTCCCAACTTCTTTGATACATAAGTCGCAAAATATAGCTACGGTTTGAGGATTCCAGGTAGCTGATTTAGTTCCACTTTGCCCATTTTCAAGGTTGATCATCTCAATGCAATTGTCACCAGTAATCTTCTTTCTTCCCATGTTTAGGAACTGTGGCTAACAGACTAGAATGCAGAACCATAATCAAAGGAAGTTCAAACAAAACAAAAGAATTTTCACAATATGCCATGTGTCCTTTGTATGCCTTGATAATTCTTCCACCACCAAAACTTTCCAACGATAGCAACATCATCTTCCATTAGTGAAATACATATATGTATATATTTATGCTTCTAAAGAGCAAGTACTCTAAAGACTTGGTATCAATTACGTTTGTTCAGAGTGGCTTTTTCCTTTTGACTTTCAACTTCAATATTTACACAACCTAACCAATTCGGCTTCAAGTTATACATCTAGTGAGCGTATGGATCAATTATATTCCCAAAACAATTAATATAAACCAATTCACATGATTCATTAATTCATTACATAGCACACAGAACATAATTCAAAATTTCATACCATGAAAACACCAATTCAATGTTTCAGAGAATACTACTGACCTATTTGCAGCTAGAGAAATCGCCTCTTCAAGATGGCACCTGCAATCAACCTTTTGGCCTCCCTACAATAGAATTATAAATATATCAATTCATGTATAAGTTAATAGGGATTATATACAACCAGAGAAAGATAGAAACAAAGAGATAACCTTGATAAAACGAGATTGAGAAGAACGGCATAAAGAGGAACACCTTTGCAGAATTTATATAAGAGACAAACCCTAGAATTGAAAGAAGGCATCGCGCCCAAATTGAGGAGAAATAGGCAAAATGGCGGGCAGATTTGACAGAAAAACATAGCAAACTCGCGTAGATTTGAGAGGAAAACGGAGCAAGAGCGCGAATCAGATTTGGATTTGGCGCTGGGTATTTTAGGATTTCACAATTGTAAGCGAGTCATCCGCGTCTTCCCCGAGCGTTTCGGAAACCCAGATCTGAAAAAGCAGGTCGGGACCTGCTTATGAAAATTGAGGTTTTGCGCCGTGTTTTTTATAAAAACACGGGTTTGGAAAATTTACCAAACGGGCTGAAAGCCCAAAACGTTAAAAATAAGCTAAAATTTTCGCGAAATCGCAATCCCAAACGGAGCCACAGTAGGGGACATGACTGGCCTCGGCGATATAGCTTTTCACTCCTGAGCAAGTGAAGGGAGGCTTTGCGGCGTAGCCGCTGTGCTTCATGCTTGTCCTGGGGCAGGGTTCCATCCGAAAGGAAAGTGATGAATGGGTCCATCCATGAGGGCTGCTCCATGGGCTCAAGGGCAAAAATTTCTGAATAGGCTCTTGAGATGCTAGAATTGTCCAATGTCTCGATGTGCACATCAGGTGGCGTGGACTCGGGAGGAGCCGTGGCGAGTCTCGCAAGGGTGTCAGCCTTGGAGTTTTTTGCTTGCGGGATTTGGGTGAGCTTGTATGAGCTGAAGTGTTGTAGAAGAGCACCCGCGAGACTTTTATAGGATCCCAAGTTGTGCTGGTTGGCGTTGAAGTCCCCTGCCACCTGACTGACTACGAGCTGAGAATCATTGAAGACTTGGAGGTGTCGGGATCCGAGCTCTCGACAAAGTTGAATGCCTGTGATAAGGGCTTCGTATTCAGCGATGTTGTTGGAGGCTTTGAATTCAAACCAGAGGGCATACTCATACGAGTGACCCTCTAGGTCCGTGATTATGATTCTTGCTCCGCTGAGTCTGTTGTTAGAGGATCCATCAACCTGGAGTTCCCAGATGGCATCCCCAGTGGGGGCGTCTGGGTGGGGACTGCTATTGGCCAAGGGGATAAATTCAGCAATAAAGTCTACAGCTGCCTGCCCTTTGATAGCCACTTGCGGCTTGTAGTGCAAGTTAAATTCTCCCAGCTCAACCGCCCATTTTACCATGTGGCCTGAGGTTTCAGGTTTCTACAATATTTGCCGTAAGGGTTGGTTGGTGAGCACATGGATTGTGTGGGCTTAGAAATATGACCTGAGTTTCCTGGCGACAGTGATGAGGGCGAGAGCAAGTTTCTCTATGCCTGGATAGCGAGTCTCAGGATCCGCGAGTCCTCTGCCACAATAGTAAACTGGGAGTTCGTTATCATGCGCATGGGGTGTGAGCGCCGCACTGATGGCAGTGGCGGAAACAACCAAATAGAAGTAAAGCACTTCGCCGGGGATTGACTTCAATTGCTTGGATAGGAGAGGGACAGTGGCAAGGTACGCCCTTATGTTGTTGAAGGCATCGTCATGCTCCGGGCCCCAAGTGACATCTTTTTTATGTTGTGCCTTGAGCAGTTGGAAGAAGGGATTGCACCTATCTGTGAGGCGGGAAATGAAACGTGCCAGGGCTACCAAGCGTCCTGTAAGGCACTGGACCTCGCTCCAAGAGGTCGGTGTAGTCATGTCCAGTATGGCCTGGACTTTTTCTGGGTTGGCCTCGATGCCTCTTTCACTGACCATGAAGCCAAGGAATTTGCCGCCTCCCACGGCAAGGATGCACTTCTGAGGGTTGAGGTGCATCTCGTGTTCTAGGAGCTTAGTGAATACTCTGTTGAGGTTGGCAATGTGGTCGTCCTCTGTCTTGCTCTTGACCAACATGTCGTCGACATATACTTTCATGGCCTCTCCAATTTCATCCTCGAACAGGGCATTGGCCAGCTGTTGATAAGTCGCCCCCGCGTTCTTGAGGGCAAAGGGCATGACCTCGTAACAATACAGTCCCTTGTCGGTGACAAAGGTTGTGTGAGCCTGATCAGCGGGGTGCATTTTGATCTAGTTGTAGCCCGAGTAGGCATCGAGGAAGCTGAGCATCTTAAAGCCAGCTGTGGAATCAACCAATTGGTCGATTCGTGGCAAAGGGAAGTTGTCCATGGGGCATGCCTTGTTAAGGTTCGTGTAGTCAACACACATGTGCTACTTGTCGTTAGGCTTGGGGACCATGACGACGTTGGAGACCCATGTCGGGTAAGAAACCTCATTGATGAACTTGATTTCTTTGAGCCGTTGGACCTCGGCTTGGATAGCTCGATACTTATCTGGGTGAAAGGCACGTCTCTTTTGCCTGACAAGGGGGTGGTCTTGGAGGATGTTGAGTTTGTGGGTGATGATATCAGGGGAGATTTACGGCATGTCGGCATAGGACCAAGCGAAAACTGCTTGTTTTTCCTGAAGGAAGGCAATGAGCTTTTGGTAGAGTTCTGGGCCGAGACTTGAGCCAATGCCGACTTGTCTGTCTAGGGCGGTGGGTGACAGGGGCACCCATTCCGTGTCTTCCGTTGGATTAGGTCGCAGGGCTCTCTTCTTCCCGCTCCCCTCTAGGTCATCCCGCGGGTTATCGATGGGCTCTGAGGGGCTGAGAGGCAACATCTCATAGGCTCTGCGCCCCTGCTGGATGGCATTAAGATGACAAAGCTCAATGGCCGCCCGATCCCCTTGAATTGTCAGGATGCCTCCTAGGGTGGGAACTTTCATGAGAAGCATGTGACCGGCGATGAAGCACTGTAGCCCCAAAGGATGTCCCGGCCTAAGATGAGGTTATAGGATGAGGGACAATCGACTATGAGGAAGCAGGCTGTGATGGAAGAGCGGCAAGGATCGGTTCCCACTGACACGGTTAGACGATCTGAGCCTAACGATTGCACTATCTCGCCAGAGAAGCTGACAAGGGTATTATGGTTATTGTACATTTTAGTTCGGTCTCGCCGGAGTCCTTTGTAACAATCGGAAAACATGACACTTATGGCGGCCCCTGTGTCCACTAAGGCTCTGTGGCACCTGTAATTATCCATCTGAACATTGATTATGAATGGCTCACAGTGGTGGCAATTTATGGTATCCTCCCCTCTGTGAAATGTCACTTGATCCCACGTTGATGGGGTGATCGTGACACAGCGTTGGATGTCTAGGATTTCTGAGGGTGTCGTACATTGCCGTTTTACAGAAGGCTGACATGGGGGGAATCGTGGGGCTCCACCATGCAAGGTTAGAATCTGGCCATGTACTTCAATGGCGTTAGCGCCTGTGGCGGGAGTGCAATATTGGTGGAGTTGCCCATTCCGGACCAAATGTTCAATGACATTGCGGAGGCCATGGCACTGTTCTGTTGTGTGGCCATTATCATCATGATAAGCACAGTATTTGTTGTCGGTGGCTCACCAGGGCTTTTTTGGATACTTGTTCTTGGGAGGTGAGGGAATGAGATCTTTGTGCCTGGCCCATATGTCCTCATATGTGGTGGTCCGAGTAGTGTGGAACTCGTAACAAGGCGGCGGCGGGGGGGGGGGGAACGGCGTTGTTGCTGCAGAGGGCTCTGGTCCCTCGACTTATAAGGGTGGTCGCGGTTCCTCTGCCCCTCATGGCGACGGTCGGAGCCACGCCCCTAGTCTCGGGAGGAGCCATGCGGCTTCCCTTTATCTTGCCCGCTGTCAAAGTGCTCATACTTTGGCAGAGATTGTTGCTTTGGTGGCGGAGCAGGAAGTGCTAATGTGACGGGGGCGGAACGTCCGAAAGTGGTAAATTCAGCGCGGGCCCATCGGACAGCTAGGTCCATCAAGGCATCGTATGATCCCGGAGAGTTCCTATTGATCTCCATTAGAAAACTGTCAGGGAGCAGGGCCTGACGGAAAGCCTGCTCCGCCACGCGATGTTCCAAGTTGTGGCATCTCACGGTGGCGGATTGCGATCGGGACAGCAGTTCATGGAGGCATTCGTCGTCCTTCTGCTTGATGTGGAACATGGCATCTACACTGCGATAAATGCTGGCGTGTAGTATAAAACGGCTAAGGAAGCGTTCCGAAAGTTGGTCAAAGTTGTCAATGTAGTTGGGCGGCAGATTGAGGAACCAACTGAGCGCCTCGTCAAAGAGGGTCTCTTGGAAGGCGTGGCAGGCAATGGCTTCGGTGTAGACAGTGGAGCTACATAGCGAGAAGAATGTCTCGAGGTGGAGATGGGGGTCCCCCGTGTCTTTATACTTGTCCACCTTGAGGGGTTTGGTTCCCGGAGCCCACTTGTCCATCTGCACTCAAGGCGTGAAGGGGCTTGGGCGATGTCCATAGCCAGAGAACAAGGGTCGCTAGGCCCCGCAACTCTCGACGCCTTCAATCCGCGAAGCCAATTGTGTGACAGACTGGCTGAGTTGGAGCAGGAGGCGGGTTGGCATGTCAAGAGGTGGGTTAGGGGGGTTGGCATAGGTAGGAGTGGAGATAGGTTGGGCAGATGGAGTAGGCTGATGTGGCAAGGGGGGTCATTGGGGATTGTAGATGGTTAAGGGGCTGGGAGTGGAAATGATGGGTGGGTAAGAGGATGAGACACGTATATGATCTGGTTAGGGCCTCCCGGGAACATGAAACCGGCCTGGCCTTGATTAGGAAGAGAAGTGGTGGAGTCCGGGGTTCCGACAACTTGTGCCGCGCGGTCCAAGCTGTCGTTGTACACGTTACGATGTTCTAACATGGCGCGGAGCAAGAATTGTTCCTTTTCCAACTCGACGATGCGTACCCGGTACGCTTCCGCTTCCGCCCTCTCTTTCGCCGCTTGCTAGCGAAACGAATGGAATTCTCGCTTTAGAATTTCGAGGGCTGTGGCGGGGTCGGGATGGCTAATGGGGGCTGCATTGCCGGTTTGGGGAAGGGACGTGTCGCCGGATTGAAAAAGTTCTTTCTCTATCTGAGTGCCAGGGTCCGTGGGGTCATCGATGATTTCCACCATTGTGCCGAGTTAAATGGGAGTTCCACAAGAGGACCCTCCTTCTAGCGCCAATTGTTTCTACCTGTCTCGGGAAGGGACCCCGAGTTGAGACAATATTGTGAGTTGGGAAGAGACTACGAGTAGGGACAATATTGTGAGTCGGGAAGAGACTGCGAGTCGAGATGAGGTAGAATCCTTGGTTTCGCACTCAGTACCTACACAAGTAACAGGGCGTCAGGAAGTTGGGACTGGGGTGGCCCAGTCTTTGACTCTCCGATGCTTAAGTCAGCTTTAGGTTGCCACTTGCGGTGTACAGGAGTGTGAGAAGAGAGTTGTTCTTACCTTTTTTGGGAGTTTGTGCCTGTTTTATAGGCCAATGTTAGACACTGTGGCCTCAGTCTCCAATGTGGGACTATTTGTTAACCTTGTTGTGTCTCCCCTTTTGGGGGTGTTTTGCTGCCAGAGTGGGTTTGGTAAGCGAGTTGTTACCGGCCCTTCACTCTTTGGATATCTGTGAAGGGCTCACCAGAGCTATCTCGCTTGGAATGATCTTCGGTGATCGGGTAATTGTGCCCTATTCTCGGCTCAGCCAAGTATTTTGGCTATGTACTAACATCATCTATGAAGGACACGAAGTATCTGGCTCCACCCTTCGATATTGTTGTTGTTGGCCCCCAGACATCTGTGTGAATCTAGTCCAACACTCCTTTGGATTTGTTCTCGCTGCTGCTCACATTGAATGACACTCTGGTCTGCTTCCTAAATGTGCAATACTTGCAAAATTCTAAAGCTTCGCTCATTACACCATCTAACTGATCTTTCTTGTGTAATTCTTGCAACCCTCTTTGACTCATGTGCCCTAGCCTTCTATGTCAAAGCTCAGTCTTGTCTTCTTCCGTACAAACTGCTGCTCCACCTTCTACTGTAGAACCTGTGAGTTTATACATGTTATCTAGTTGTATTGCACCCTTCATGTAGACCATTTGTCCCTTTCCTACCTTGAGCACTCCATTCTGACCATTATGCCAAAATCCAGCCCTATCCATAGTACTTAATGAAATCAGATTTCTGCTCGAACCTAGGATATGTCTAACGTTTCCCAGCATTCTAACAATGCCATCATGCATTCTGATCTTTACCGTTCTGATTCCCATAATTCTTCTTGGTGAATCATTCCCCATCAAGACTGATCCGGTGTTCCTCTCCTTATATGTGTCGAACCAATCTCTGTGTGTACACATATGAAACGTGCCGGCCGTATCCAAGGTCCAATGTCTAGGCGCGCCGGAGCTGGTTGAGATTGCGAGGAGTTCTCCATCCTCATCATTGTATCCAATGACGATGTTGGCTGACTGGGAGCTTTCTCATGACATCTGCGCCTTTTTCTCCTTCCATTGTTTGCAATTCCTTTTCCAGTGGTCAGGTGAACCACATATGAAGCAACCATCTTTCTTTCCTTTGCCTTTTCCCTTGGATTTTGACCTGCCCCTTCCTTGAAATCCACCACCTCTATTCCTTGACCTTCCTCTCTCCTTGCCTCTGACATAGAGTCCCCGGGCTTGAGAACTATCTTCTTCTCTCTCCAATCTGATGTAAGATTTTAGGTTCTCACACACTTTAGAGAGTGTTATTGACTCCTTGAATATCATGGTGGTTTTGAAGTGCTTGAATGAAGGTGGCAGCGAATGCAGTAGCATAACAGCCGTGTCTTCGTCATCCATCTTCGCTCCGACCTTCTCCAAGTTTGCTATGTAGTTCTGGAACTTGCATATATGATCATTAAGATCATCCCCTTCCTCCATCTTGAGGCCAAAGAGATGTTCCTTCAAGAGTAGCTTGTTGCAAATGTTTTTACCCATGTAGGCGCTTTCAAGCTTTTCACATGCTTCTTTTGCAGTCATTGTCTCTCCAATGTGAAGTAAGACATTATCAGCAAGATGCAACTCAATACAGCTCTTTGCTTTCTTATTTTTCTTCGTCCATTCTGCATCGGACATGTTTGTAGGCTTTGTTCCAATAGCCTCATCGGTCTCTTGCTGAATCAGGATGTTCTTCATCTTCCTCTGCCAAAGCGTGAAATCATCCTTGCCATCAAAAGGTTTGATGGACACTTTCACATCTCCTGCTTCGACCATCCCTTTGCCTTTTACCATTGCAAAGTACCCTGAGGCCAGGCTTTGATACCACTTATAAAGGTTAAGGCCCTAGGATCTTTACTCAGACTTTACGATATAAGCAAAGATAAAACAAATGAGCACAGAAACAAAACACAGCGGAATTATAGTGGTTCAGCTATAATAAGCCTACGCCCACTTAGTGATCTCTCTTGAGAGAATCACTAGCACTATAGAGAATAACAACTTGATTACAAGTACTCATTGAAATCCCTATGCTAATCCCCAACTCCATGCTAGATCTCTTATCTCTCTATCACTCTTGACTGTCTAGGTTTTCTGTCTCACACTTAGAGAATCCCCCTGCAGCTCCCTATTATAGGGGCTGCTAATACAATAAGATTTTAGGACTCCTAAACCTAGCAGACAAAATCCTAACAGATCTTGAAAGATTACTTTCCTAAAACTTATAGAAAATCCTTTTTCCTTTCTGGACTAAGATTTTCCTGCTGAATCCTTAATTTCCAAATCATATCAACGAGCCAAAAACACAACAGATATATATACGTGCAAATTCCATGTATAAATTCTATGAATGAATACGAAGAATAGAAAGTCATACAAGGCTACAACGCTGGCGTCTAACGCTCACGTTACCATATAATGACATTTTACGTCGTTATGGGAGAAAAGCATGTATACCTAGCTAGCGTTTATTTATATACATATAATTCTCATAAACATCTATATACGAGTATAATCACCGAAATTCTTAATTTCGGTTATTTTCCAACAACAAAAAATTATTCAATAATAAAACATTTCAAGCACATTATTTAAAACAAAGGTTCACTCACAAATTAGGCCTAAGCCTGATGTCGGTCGGGGGATTCATCAGCTCGAGCCTCCTCGCGTCCTGTTCTAAAAACATAAATAAATTCTTAAATAAAATACCGACACTTAAAGAAAAATAGGCCTAATTAAATATGAGTTTCACGCGCTCAACCATTCCCATCGCCCTAAATCTTAATTTCACTGTCAACCATAATTTTCCATAATTTTTACCGACATCCTCAAAAACACATTCCACGGTCCTAACCATAAATAATCACGTGGCCGGATTTTAACTTATTAATCCACCAAAAATACCAAATTTCAAAAATTCCCAAACCTATCCAAAACTCCTCCAAAAATTCTAAAACTCAAACCATTAAACTCATAAAATTCCCTATTAAAAACACTTTTTCAGCGGCAGCCAGCTCCGACAACCTCCAATGCCTGCCAAAATTTGACAGCACCTTCCTCTCAACCTCCTTTACAACTTTTCTAACTAGCACAAACAACAATTCCAAGCCTAACTATGACAATCGAACGGAAACATAAATAAAAACCCTAGAAATTCAAACACCGATTTCTCCTTACCTAGCTCAAGAAGGAGGGAGTCCTTTAGAGGGATTGCTGCACGGGAGGTGGGCTTCTTTTTGAGCCAAGGATTGCTAGCTATGGCGGCTGGAGGAGGGAGTTCCGGCGACGGGAAGTTCCGGGCTCGACTGCGGCTTCTCGGCGGCGCTAGGGCAACTGCCACCAGCCCAGGAAGGAAGAGGAGAGGATGATGGTTCAAACGGGACCGGTGCGGTAGTCTGGGGCAGCGAACGGGCAGCCGGAAATCCGGCAGCGAGAGAGGCTCGGGAAAGAGAGAGAGCGCGAGCGGAAGGAGAGAGAGAGAAAAGAGAGAGAAAAGGGTTGGGCTCAGCCCAGCCGGTCCAACCTCCCTTTAAACCAATCCAAAATTCAACACACCCAATAAAAATACCTTTTACTAGCAAAAATTACCATTTTTACCGCCGTCACATTTTCTTCCTTCAAATAAATCCTTCGAAATTATACACTTAATGACGAAGACGGTAAAACTCTTATTACCACTGTGCTAGTAATTAAGGTAAAAATTAAAGGTCGGGGCATGACACAATATATGTAATGCACTATGAGGAAATATGAGAATAATGAGATTGGTGATTATGGAGAGGTGTGAATGACATCGATAGAATAGATACATTTTGTGTAGTTAAGTTTCCTCATGGGGACTTCTAGTGGCTATGATTAGCCCACCTGGGTAAAAAAGTAGGGAATGTATGCCGTTTCGACGTATGAGTTGATAAAACGATCTTACCGGGTTTCGGGACTAGGGACCATGAGGTTAACAAAAGACTAATAAAAGAGGTATTAGAGTTTATGTATTACTAATTTGTTAGGTCGTATATTCGAGACATCTACACGGTATAGGATGTGTAGGTACATATGTCTTCGGTGTATGGACTAATTAGCCAATAATAGAGTGGACAGAGTGCATTAGCATTTATGCATCGTTTTTGTCGTTATTTATTTAAAGTATTATTTGATGCTTGATAACTTGGTTGTTTGACATAGTTAAGTATAACCTAAAAAGGTTAAGCCCTACTGAGCGTAAGCTCACCCTTATATATTTGTGTTCAGGTTCGTACGAGGACAAGTGTTTCTAAAAGACTAACTGTAACGTTTAGTTGACGTGAACGAGAGTCGAGAAAGATTAGAAGTAAGATAGATGGCAAACGCTCATCATTTTGTCTTTGTATTTGTTTTGTTATTTGTAAACGTTTTATTTTCTTTTATTTTTGGAAAAGTATTTGAAATTGTTTTATTTTCTTTTACTTTTCCCGCTCACGCCTCAGATTCGACGTCAGGTGCTTGGAAAACACCGACACCAGGTCCGGGGTGTGACAAGAATGACACCCTAATTCGCCGATGTGGATATCTGGCATCCCCATCTTTCTTGCCAAATCGCATCAGGAGGTCCTTCCAGGAGAAAACACCTTTCCAACCATGGTGATGATCAGATTGGTGTTTCCCATTATCCTCCTATGCATTCTTTGACAAAAACTAATATAGAAGGTTTCCATATTTCTTGCCAGATCGTACCAGGAGGTGTACCCGAGGTTAAATCTTGAGACTTAACCCAGGTTTGAGGTTAAATCTTGAAACTTAAAGGTTTCTATTGAAAACTAAAGAGGTTTGGGGGAAACAATTTCAAAGAAAGGAAAGAGATGAGAGAAGAAGAAGCCATTGCGTTTGGTTTTGTCGAGAGAGTCTAATCTTCCTTCCTTTAAATAGAGGAAATGTATGTGTGTATGTGGTTCGAAATGTTGCGCGGTAATTAAGGCCGAGTAAACGTTGCAATTTTTAAAACCGCCATATTGGTTAGTTGTGTAGGCGCGAGAGGATCAAGGAGATATGGTTGCCTTTTCAAATTGCAGTCATAACTGTGGAGTTAATGATTTAGGCTTGGTCCCGGGGTTGTTGACTAAGCCATGTAGGGTTTGAAAAAGACAGATTGGGCCTAAAAGAAAGAAATTCTTATAAATAAGAAAAAGCCCATAAAAGGCGCCCCATGGTTTACATTTACATTCATACAAGTTTGCCCAGAAGATGGATGTCAAGTAGTGTACGCTTTAGATCAATCCGGCTGGCTTCAGTGTCATCTTTGGCCATCTTGGTTGCTTGAGCAGTAGCAAGAGTCGCTTCTTTGAGTTTCTGGAGCTCTGGAATTTTGGTCTTGACAGCATGAACATGTTGAATCTTTTTCTATTTAGCAGCTTCAATTTTAGCTTCTATATCTTCTTGTTGCTTTTCTAAGGATCTGATTTCAACATCAATTCCAGTAAGGGTGTAACTGTGTTGAGAGTTAAACTGTTCCTTTTCGCTCTGAAAATTTTCCTCCAAGACTGTTTGTTTTTGGAGGCATTTGCTCGTGATCTGTTCCATCTGGTGCAAGGTTTCTTGAAGGCCAGGAATCTGTTCAAGGTGAAATTCCAGGTCCTCTAAATGCTTCATCTCTGTCTCGTTCGCGCCAAAACGCAGGGTTGCTATGGCTTTGGAAATTTGAGACATGCATTCCTCGTCTGCGAGGTCAATATGTTCCAAGTTACTTAGTAGACTTATGGCAACAACCACCTCTAGAGAAAGAGAGGGCATCTCTAGAGCATCCAACAGAGCCGCTTCCATAGAATTTTAGGGTGACAATACAGCAGGTGGATCTGAGCAAATAGTGTTCACAGTTTCACCATTCATCGGGATTGTTTCTACCCTTACGGATGTTGTTTCTGCTACAACTTCAGCATCAGTTTCTTCTAGGTCAATTTCCTGCATATTTGACAATTAGTTACTGCAATTCAAGAACCGAAGTCATGTAAGGGATTTTAAGAAGTTTACCTCAGTAGCCTAGGGGGCAAGGTTCTCTCCTATATCTGTCTCTTCTATCATAGCTCTAGCCCTTGGTTCATCTATTTCGGTTTGAGCAGCTATGGTATCTTCAGGTTCAGAAACAGGATTTGGTGTTACAACCGAAGGAACGTTAGCGCAACCATGAGAAGAAGCGTTTGAGAGCAATATCAGTGACCCACTTTCTTCGACAGCAGTTTCACCTTGTTGTTGAGCGATGTCTTCTTCTTCAGGAACATTAAAAGTTTTAGCTCCAGAGTTCCTTTATGTCTCTTCAACAGAGCCAAAGGTAACTCGCTTCCCTGAATTGTCCATAGTAGCTATTAGGGTGGCATGGCAGACTGGTAGAATGTTGTGAAGAAGCTCGTTTAGAGTCATGTGGTCATCCTCCTCAGGGTCATGATCTAGAACAGTGACATCCTCGTCAGTTGGAGTTGCATTCCTTCGCCTGCGAACCTACGGAGTTCAGGAGGTCATTAGATATTTAAATGCAACAGAGAAATTTGGTATTATATTTTTCAAGGAATTCATACCAAGGGAACTTCTTCTTCATCTTCTGGATCCGGGGGTCTTCTCTCCTTCTTTTCTAAGAAGTCTGCAAAGACGAGGGTTGACAGGGTTCTGGAATATTTTCTTCACCCTACACAATCAAACATAAAACTAGTTAGTGGTTGTTCAAGATAGAAAGGTTTTGAGGTTGTTCAGTAGATTATACTTACCTCATCATCTTGGATCGGCTCTAGGTTCGCTGTTGATTTCAATGCTGGTGCATCACTCGCAGAAGCGGTCTCGCCAACAAAGAAAGCTTGATCTTGTGGAGGTAGCAGGGTCCGACCATTAGCGAAGATGATTTTGAAAAGGAGTAGAGGATCCATAGTCTAGAGTTCGCCACAAATCATGGACCACTAGACATCATACGGTTGACTGACTTCCTTACTGGTGAACAGGAGGCTGATACTTCTAACTTTCACCTTGAACTGGGTAAACTTAGGCTGGAAGTGAGGATCGTCAGTTTTTTTTCCCTTTCTTCTTCGAGCGCCAGGAAGTATACATGTTCACACTTTCGAAACAGAGGAAAGGTATCTCCTATTGAAGGCGAAGTTGGTGGGCAAAGTGGTTTGGTGCATATAATTCAAAACCAGCATCATTAGGGAGTCTCAAATCAGCAATGGAGATAGCTTGTTCAAACAAATGCATAGCCTCAGGGGAATGAGTTATGCACCACATAAACATATTTGTCAATGCTTCGGCGAATGCTTCTAGATACATCAGGTCGCTGGCATCTAGTATGGAAGCATCCATGGTGTATAGATGTTGGAAGCAATCAGAGTAATCGAGAGGGTCGTGGGCTTCGACTCCGGCGAATGCCATCCCTGGTACTTGATTATCAGGGAAGTCTGTGATTTGGGGATGCCTGAATTGAACAAAGTAAATCTGCAACCAAAGGTCCAATATCCATAGGGGCCCTGATATGGTGCTATAATTGAACGAATGAAGGGACATGTCATAAAGAGCACGGTACAACATAGCTAAGGTCATCTGGGCTAATCCTAATCTATAACCGTTGAATAGAAGTGTAGCCGTGCGAACCCAAACATCAGTTATCTTCTGAGTGCTAGTGCAAACTATAAATTTAGTAAGCCATAATTCTAGAAATGCAATACCACTAGCTTCGAGCTCTGAGTGGCATAATGGTCAACCCAAGATTCGTAAGACTTATAGAAGTTGATGCAGTTAGGGTCGGCTTCAAAGGCTACATCTTCTCCCTCGAAATTGCTTTCCTGGTAAGCCTATCGGAGACGGGAAGGCCTGTGATTGCATACAGGTCCAGCAAGTGATGCCCATTTGCCCAAATTTGATGTTGAAGGTGCTACTTGAAGTGTCCCAGAAACAAGCTGCTGCCATCATTGGAGCCCTATTCGCTCCTGTGCTCTGAAGTTGGAAGCTTAACTCAAGCACAACTGCAATACCCGCTTGCTTCCATCTTTCTAAATCCAAGGCTCTGCGATTTTGGTACCAAAGGAGCATGCACACAGAGGGATAAGGCCATACCCCTATTCTTACAACTTGATGGCTTATCTGCCATTTATGAAAATTCGCTACAGAATTCCTGAAAGCTAGGATTGGGATTCGGGTTGCATGTTGATAATCTTTGCGGATCAAATATGGTACTGGGTTCATCCATGGCCCTAAGCCTGCTGTAGCATCTGTAAAGAGTTCAAGGCTGGATTGGTTGCAGAATCCTAAGGTTTTAGGCCAAGCATTTTTGCTTTGAACTCTTGAGTGTTCTCAGCGGTCAAATGTGTTGGAGCCATTTCTAGGTTTCTGTGTCTAAACAGTGAGGTGTTCAGGGTTTTATAAAGAATTGAAAGGGTTCTTCAAAATGTTGCATTTTAGTTCAGAAGGAAACATTCATGTTTCTTCGCGAGACGAGGTTTCGTTTAGCGTCTTTTACAGATATACCCTTTTGGGGTTTGGAAGGTACCTTTCGTGAGAAATGAAGGGTTAGCCCTCTTCGATGACGTTTGGTAAACCAGGCCCAATTTTATATTGGTTATCTTACAGCGAGTTAGCCCATAGACCGATACCAGCGGTCTAATTATCTTTATTTCTTTTCTTGTTACATTGGGTAATTATTAGCAAAAGATTTACAGGATATCTTGAAGATATATTGTCAGAGGGCTTGGTTAGGAAAGTATCTTTCTAGATTCAGTTAGAGATTCGATTGCTTTGGAGACAAGTCATTTGTAAACCCTAGCCGCTCAGTTCCATATATAAGGAAGTCAAAGCGAATGAGAAAAACACACCCCCAACAATTCAACAAAAACCTTGCATCACTGCAAATTGGACGCCTCTCCAGGAGCACCCTATCTACCAAAAAACTTCTCCAAGGAGCACCACCAAAACCTTATCGCGAGCAAATCCCGCTTCACTCACCAAGCCTCATCGCAAGCAAAAAGTCCATCCCCAGTTCATAAAGCCTTATCGCAAGCACAAGTCCCTCCCATTGTTCAAGAGCGATCCTTAGCAAATATCCTTTATTTTATTTGTATTTGTCACTGAAGTTAATCCTCAGGATCCATCCTAGGTCGTTTTGAAGAGCCCAGCAGCAGGATTGACCGTTCTTGCTCACAGTTGTTTGAAGAGAAGTCAAGAGAAGTGCGTGAACGGACAAGATCAAGACATACACCTCCACAAGGTGTTGGCACGCTCGCACCAGACGGTTGTTTGAAGGACATAAAAATCTGACCCAAAAACCACAAAGCCTTAGTCAGATATGGCTCGCATCAAGCAAATACTAAGAAATCCACACGTGGCAAGGCGTCGAGGAACCAGCTGGCAACCAAGCAGCCCGGAGGTTAGCTTCGGCTACCGGAGAAGTGAAGGAGCCTCACCGCTTCATACCGAAAGTCAGCTTCAGCAGCTAATTATGGGAGGAGAAAATTGAGAAAGACAAGCTTCATTAACTAATTAAGGGAAGAACAAATTGATGCTTTGGTTCGAACATTATATAATAATCTTGAAGGTGTGGTTTGATTTGACCAAAAAAATATAGAAATTAAAGGGGTGGGGGTGTCTAATGGCGAGCTGGGATTTTAGGATTGAAAACTTTTTATGATCATTTATCTACATATCCACTCTTGATTCATCTTTTTCCTCATCTCCAATACACCAAAACGGTTCGTTTCTTTGTGAAGTGCGAGACACCTGAGTCCTTTGAGAGCACAGAGGTCCGACCGCAGAAACCTAGTTCCCAAGGTTCGGGAGTCGAGTCGTCAACGACTTCTGGAGCAATTCAAATGTTAGTTGAAGCAAAATAAGGGTGGAGGGCTTCACGATTATACGACGGTCGCCGGTGGAGAAGCCGGTGCTGTTTATCGAAGAAGAAGAGGCAAAAGAGAAGAAGAAGAAGAAGGAGATGGGAAGTAATGACAGTGCTTTTGCTATGGCTTGGTTGGGACTTGGAGGCAGGTCTTGCTCTTGCCACTTTGAATATAGTTGAACCGGTAGTGATGAGAATGAGAAATTGAGAAAGAGGCAAAAGAGCTGATAAATTGTTGTTGGGTATTGCAAGGAAGATGAGATAAGGGGTACAATAGTAAAAGCAACAAATGAGGTATTTAAGTACATTGAAATTAAATAACGAGAGTGTAGAATGTAAATTTAAGAGTGTAAATTTCAGCTCCTTATAAATTTAAGACTAAAATCAATTTAGCCCTTATATTTATTTTTAATAATCACAACAACCTCGAAATTGCATCAATCTATTCAAAATTTTGAGTTTGGCTTGAATGTGACATTATGTGATGAGTTGAAGTATACACAACAACCCATCTTTCTGTCATTCATCCTTTAAGAAAGGTAAAATGAACGTATCACAATTTCAAACCCTAAATTCATCTCCAATTTTAAACCCAACAATAGAATCGAAACCCACAGTCGTGCCCTTCCGTATCTCCTTCACCCACCATGCCACTAGAACTCTACACATTTTGACCTGGAACCTTAACATCTTGACGATCATCTCGCCCAAGAACATCTGGTGTCGCCTTGCCTCAAACACCACTGCCTCTGCTGTCCCATTCTTGTCGCATCTAACCGTTGATCCAAACGATGACTCGACCCATCTTTGATTTCTTCGATGTTATCATTTAGCATCTTAGTCTTTCCGAGATTCGGCGTCTCAATGAGTGTGCACAACTGAATTTCGCTTAGAAGCTCTAGGATAGGTGGGTCAGGTAGCAACGAGCAACGCCGTAATTCTATACCGCCACAGACACACAGCCGACGCCGTAAACAACTTAAATATATCCTGTTAGATTTGGTGGCACTAAAGATTTGGAGGAGAAATGTGAGTTTGTTGGGATTTAGGAATGTATCTGGAGAGAGAGAGCTAGGTTAAATATGTTGAGTAATTGAAATCTTAAGTTGGAGATGGGAATGCGGTTTTTCAGGATATGGTTTACTGAAACATGTTCACCTGGTCAATTACTGACCAAGAGACATTTGGTCACCTTTGGATCAATCCAATTCAAATCTAATGGCTGAGATTTAATGAAACAAATTTAAATAAAGTTTATCATTTATGGTGCAGCTATTGCCACCTTACAAGTTACTTTGTTCACTCTACATTCTCTTCTCACCATATATATATATTTTAAGTTTCCAATTTACTTTGCTCGCCCATTTACAATTGCTATATTATTCTATTCTAATATCATTTTGTGCACCCTATATCATTTTCTCACCCAACATATAGTTTTTCCACATGGAGAGACAATAATTTAAGGACGCGTAAGACTTCACAGAGGAAGTTTAAAATGGAGAATCATGACAAAACTAAAGCCTTGCGAAGGTAATGATAGTGAATCTTTGCATTACATTTGACCCATTCGGTTGATGCCCATTGTAATCGTTAGTGTGTTGCTAGGGAGGAGTGTAGAGGTTTGTTGTCCACCACCAAGTTTTCCTAAAGTTGTAACGTTGGTTGTTACTATAAAAAGGTTTAGCTTAGTCAAAAAAAAAAAATCTTCTATAGAAAAAAAGTATCAGTAAGTGTAGACCTTGAAATCGACACTTGAAAAATAACTTAAGCAAGATGAAAGTCTAAAATAAAGAGTTCGAGAGTGGTTGGCCCAAAAATTTAGAACAATTAGTTATTCATTTATGAGGTACACAAGGATTCAAAAGTTCACAAATAGAATCATTGACACTTGAATACATAAACTCTGTACTGTCTGTAGTATTAAACAGCCGATCAACAAGGAACGAAACCACCATCGCCTTTGGGAAAAATAGAGAATTTACACTTTGAAGATGAGGGAATGAAGAATGAGTTACAATACAACTATTAAGAATGAAAAGAGAGTTCCTTGCTGTTGTGATGGGATATAATGATCTCAGCTGACATGACTCTTCAAATTTAACCCTTTTACAAAATTTACTCTAGCCGATTTATGAGCGCTTTCCTTCAGCCAAGCTTACACGCATTGCTCTTCCCTCTAGTTCCTGAGAAGCCAAGAAAACAAAACAAGGATCTGTCAATTGACTACCCGAAACTGCACTAATTATGTCGGAAATATATCATCTCTGCATTTATAGAAGGCAGATGGGACAAGAAACATTACCACTCCATCTAGAGATTGTAAGGCAGTTTCCATCTCTGCTTTTGTTGAGAAGCATACGAATCCATAGCCACGGGACCTTCCTGTCTCCCCATCATATAGAACCCTGGCTCCGACCACATTTCCATATTCTTGGAAAGCTTTTGTCAAACTCTCAGATGTGGCTGACCAGGACAAATTCCCAACAAAAAGCTTGTACTCAGTTTCTGGATATAGAGGTTCTTTCGCTCTAGGTTTGTCCGAAAAGTTAACCCTCAAGGTCCGGCCACTGTACTCCTGAAAATTGGAATCAATAATGCTTTTTAACAAGGTTTGAGACTTTGAGTATGCATGTATAACAACCACGTACATCTCTATCTAGCTCCTGTACATGGGTAAATATCAGGGTAAATTATGTCTAGTGTATGTGTATCCCTTGTTGTGACACTGAGATGTGATCGGTAATGTGGTGAGTATAAGTAGTATATGTAAGATAGTTTCTTTGAGAGTCTTACGCGTCCGTCAAGATTTTCAATTACAGCATTGCAATCTTCAACACTGCTCATCGTCACAAATGCAAATCCTCTGCTTTTTCCAGTGTCCCTATGATAGAGAACCTATATATGATCATGAATGGTAATATCAGTGTCTATTAAAGGGAAAAATTAAGAGAAGAGGTGCAATGAGCAAATAACAGAACTGAATTCAGATGCTGATCATGATAAAGAAGCCAAAGTAAAGAAAATAAAAAATTGAACCAAGAATTATTCAGACAATCGTTGACGTAATGAATTTCAACATGCTTACACTAAACAACCTTTGAATTACTCATATCTTGCATAATGTGTGTGTTGGACATAAACTATCTTCAATACTCTTGCTTGTAGGTCTTCACTCTTCAGTAATATACAGATAGCCTTATGTTATGTTGCTCAAATGAATTACTCCAATCTAAATGTATATCACCCCATATTACCATACATATTACATAACAGTAAAACCAATTCCGTAACTTCATCTGATTTTGATCTCTACCTTACTTTGATCACCCTCATTTTACAATAATTCTCTGGCAAGGCCAAATTCATAACACAAGTGTGAGATGACTAATGAGTTAGGATTAGGATTTCTAGTCGCTTATCGAAGAGTCCAATTGAATCATACATTCAAAGAGGACTCTAGCTACTTAATCAAATATATATATCCAAACCGATAATCTGATAACAAGTTTATTTTTTGATTTTTTTTCTAATGTACTAATAAAAAGTAGGTAACAAAACACTAATGACTACTATAAACAAATATTTCAACAAAAACAACAACTGGTACGTACCACATGATTAACTACTCACCTCAATGAGTTCAGGACTTGCATAGTCCTGAATAATCCCAGAAAGTTGAGCACTGTCAACACTGTAAGGAAGGTTCCCAAAGTAAAGCTTCGTGCTCACAGGGATCTCCTCAGTCGAAACAGCAGCCTCACTCGAAACTTGAGCTGTCGGCGCCACCACTTCCTCTTCCACCTGCTTCTCTTCTTCCGCCACAACAGCTTCTTCTTCTTCCGCCACAACAGCTTCTTCTTCAACCTCCTCCGTCACAGCCACGTCCACAGAAGCGCACGATATTCTCAGCACGCGTCTAGAAACCAGTGGCTGATCAATAACACATGAATGAGCAGATAGCGACGACGATGAAGATAGCATGCGGGTTGGTGTTGATATTCTGAGGTGAAGATCATGGTGAGGGGCGGCTAAGTGGTAGTTGGAGCGCATGCATTTGAGGGTGGTGTGGATGGAGGGAGAGAACGACGAGCTCATGGCTGCGGCTGCAGTGGCAGCCATGGTGGTGGTTTAGAGTGGTGAATGTGAGTGAGGTAGATAAGGGTAATGATGTTTTTAGTTGTAAATTAAGTTTTGATCGAAGATGAGGTCCTGGATGTGAGGAAAAGAGAGAGGGAAGGGATGGGTGCGCGGGATGGAATTAAACTTTGTAGGCTGATGTGGGCGGATTATGGCCAGTGAGAGTGTGCAAGAGATAGGAAATATATGGGAGGATAAGATAAGTGAGCGTTAGCTCTATATATACACAGTCCAATTTACAATACTCTATTTCCGTGGGCAGAATACTGTTCGTTTACTGTAGTACTGACCGAGGAGTAAATTTCGTTTCTGTCACTCTGACCGAGGAGTAAATTACGTTTCTGTCCTCTCCTCTTTCACAACGATTTTGCCATTTGCCCTACATATATCATTTTGTCCTTGATTTTATGATTATTTACAACACTGCCACTCACTCTCTCTCTCTGGTTTCATCAAATGCATGGGTTATTGTATCTAATCTAAGACTAATTTGCACGATTTCTTGAGGGTAGGAAGCTTATTGGTTGATTGGGAGCTTTTTTTTTTATCTCCTTTTCAATTCTTCCCACAAAGCATTACCTTTTGAAATTATTATTAGCTAGAGATATCATACGAGGCATTTTCACATTGTATACAAGACATTTACACATTTAGGATCACCTTAATATTTTTCGTTAAGAGATACAACAACTTTCGATTACATCTCCATAATAATAGTGAAAATTAAGCACGCAATTTCAATTTGTTGGTTATTCTTCATAACTTATGTACATGTCAGAGATTAAAGCATTGTTCGTTATTTATTTATTTTGGATACACTAAAATGGAGCTGAATCTATATTTCAATTTTATCCTTCCTGAAGTTTTCATTTTCTGAAGTTTTCATTGTTGATCCCAATGCTATAACCTTTGTCAATGTTCTATCTGCTTGTAGCCATGCAGGGTTGGTCGACCAAGGTAAATACTACTTTGACATGATGAGATACACATATTTTCTTGAACCTACTACTGAGCATTATACATGTATAGTTGATTTATTCGGAAGATTTGGACTTATAGACGAGGCAAAGAGTTTTCTAGATCAAATGAAAGCTGATGGATTTGAGATTCCTGCAAGTGTTTGGGGGGCATTACTTGGAGCTTGTAGAATCCACAAGAATATTGAGGTGGGTGAGATTGCCGGGGAGAGGGTTTTGGAAATAGAGCCTGATAACTCCGGTATCTATTTGATTTTGGCAGAAATGTATTTGAGTTATGGAAGAAGAGAAGATGCTGGACGGATTAAGGCAAGGATGAAAGAGAAAGGAGTCAAGAAGCAACCGGGGTGCAGTTGGATTGAGGTAAACAACATTGGGCATGTATTTCTGTCAGGGGACAAATCCCACCCCAAATTTAGGAGGATCTGTTATGTTTTAGAGTTGCTGTATACGGATATTGAAACTCAGTTTCCAAAACCAAAGGCTGTATTGCTTCAGCAAGTACAAGTTCCATAGAATATATATTTTCCCCGACGGTTGTTACTCGATCGAGCTTTGAATCTTTGATTATTGTACTCTGTTACTTATCCTATAAAGAAAAACAAAACCAGTTTTCACATTTCCACCATAAAGATAGGAAAGCAAGCCTCAATACCAGGACAACAAAGTTTATTCAAAGCCACCTTCCGGTACTGCATTTTCCCTTCCTAGCTAGGATTTAGGATCCCGAAAAACCTAGTGGTACAAAGTCCACTGGCAGTTCACAGACTTTGATCCTTGATTTGTCTTCCAAACTAAACACATATAAGTTCCATGATCTAGGTGCTGACTGCTTCCCATAGTAAATTGAATCACCATCACAGCGTAGGGAATCATGGTGTGACATTACTATGGAATTGTTCGAACCTAAAACCAAGGCATTACTCCCAATCGATTCCACCTTCTTCCACACAGGAGATGTCCCTTCCAGCTTATAAACATGGAGTCGATCGCGATAGTGGAGACCGTAAATCCACTGCTACCAGCATTAGACCAGTCCCCGCTGTTTTGATCATGTAATTTTGATGAAACCTTCTTAGTCCTGCAACCAATGCATGTGCAGGTTTTATAGATAGTGAAAGAGTCCATAAGATTTACGGATAGATGTTATGCTGCCGAAACATGCATATAAACTAGGTAATGAAGCTATTTCCAGTGCTTCAAACTCAAAATGTTTCTGGAAATTTCTTCAATCTATCAATAAAATAAAAATCAAGGGTTTAGCCAAAAAAACTGCATCTGCATCACATGTGCTCATTCAAGATGAGACAAACCTCTCTGTCAAGTCCAATGGAACTTGGTAATTCTATGGTAAGAAATACTAGGTCCTAAAGTTCAACTAGTATGCTGGAATACAAGTGTATCATGAACAATGTATTAGTCAACAGTCAACACTCAACCATATTCCATGGTCTGCTATTCAATTTTTACAGTTGGTTACAATACTTGTTCATTAAAAGTAGTAGTTCATAAAGCAGTCAATATTAGGTTTTCGCGAGTCTACATCAGGAAATTAATGCCTAAAGTCTGATTTCATGACATATCTTGAAAAGTGACACATGATCGACTTTCTAGTTTTACTATTTTGCGTATCACGAAGTTCACATCTATCCTAATCTTCTACATGAAAGTTTAATAGTAATTTAGTTACAGCAGGGGTTTAGAAATATATTTTTTGATTCTTGTTTATAGTTTTCTCAACTGGTACTACATCATATATGGATAAAGGAGGACGAGACATTAATTACCAGGACTGGATAAGACTGCACGCGGGGAAGGGATTGAGCCGGCTCTAATATTCTGTTTATTCATCTCTTCAATCTTATTGGCTTTCTTTAATCCTGTAAATAAGAGATATGAAAATGTCAAAACTTTATAGCCTGCAACTAATTCAGCACCCAATTCTGGAACAGCAAACGGAGTTCAATTGATTTCTGCTAGACGAGAAATGAAGAACATGAAGGCAAGATGTACACGCAAAAGGAGAGTTCTTTTTCCTTTCCCTAATAGGATAGGCACAATTGTCACTAGAACTATACCTTCAGCAACAGAGATCGATGGTACAACTTCTCTTGGCAGTGGCACATAAGATTTTGGAACTCTTGCAATGGTAGCTGGAGAAACATCTTGGTCCTTCCCTATAAAGAAATAGAATTGTCAAATCACACTGTTAGATCACCTGAAGACCAAGGACTATTCAGGACTCAGGAGTCAGGAATATAAGAAACTTTGATAAAAAAGGAATTTGTCAAGGCATTAAAGAATCTGAGGAAGAATGCGAAGGGAAGCAAATCCTTATCTACCGAGGCAGTATATTAAGAAATCTTCCATCTTGATTTTTCCAACTTGTATTATATCTACAGTCATAGACTCAGCACAGTAAATCAGTCATACACGCACACTAACTTACACGCTGAAACGAAGGACCTATATATAAAACTGCTGCTTATATTGTCTTGGGAAAAACATATTGATCAGAACAGAGGTTTGCACTAAAGCTTCTGGATCATGAGTATATAATGAATGGAAGCTTCGGAGATATAATACATTCTGCATGCAACTGTCATAAAACGGGACGAGTTTCAACTACAAAGCACAAGGTAATGAGGAGGATTTCTCTGGGGAATTTAATGTCCGAATACAGATCCTAAGTATCTGTTCTTGTTCGTAACAAGTAAGCCTTATCAAGAGTACAAACTCCGTTATGCAATGACGAACAGGAACAGTACTATACTTGTTAGTCATGAATTATATGCGCACAAGGAGCAGCTAAAACACCAACATATAAGATCTAGCTTGTAGAATAACAATACCTGCTGATGGAAGAAAAGATGAAAATATCAAAATAGTGCCTTACATATATTGATGCTGTATTTTTCTTCTACGTGTCCCCAATCCATAAGTTCCTTTTTAATTGATTTTTCTTCTGGGTGACTATATCTGTTCAAACTTTTCCCTTTTCCTTTTTGGATTAAGAAAGTTTTCCTATTATGTTTTGAAAAGATTACTCCTGGTCCTATCAAAATTCCTCTTGTATTTCGGAATTGAAAAAACAAGCTCTATATATAGTGACATGATGGTCTAGTTATTCTCAATTTAACAAGTTTCGATTTTCAGATTTGTTGTCAAAAGATGAGTTCTTCTGATAGTTCACAGGCTTATGAAGCCACGGATGCCAGGACCAAGACATCAACAACTCCAAAAGACAAAGCATCCAAACTGCCTAAACCAGAGAAAGTTAAGTGTCCGCCAGCCCCGAAGCGTCCACCTCCAAAGAGTGGGCATAGCGATTCTTTTAGCCCACTTGCTTTGAACACAAGATGGCGTTAAGCTATTCAGCAAAGGAGTAATTGTCCAAGTAGTTGAGACATAATAAGTCTAAGAAATGTAGTTTTGATGTTTCTTTATCTATTGTTTTATGTTTACGTATGTTTTATGATAATTTTGATGTATGGTGTTTCTCATAGATGTTTTTAATATTAATGTTGTGTCTATTTCACCTATATATTAGTAGTGATGTGAGATAAATGAAGAAACCATCACTTCCTGAATTTGGAAGTGATGTGCAATTCAAAATCTTTTCTTAAGTCTGATCTCCTCTGAAGACCAGAAGTATAGACCATTTTGTGCTATTGCAGGCCAGTCCTGATAAGTAAAAAGATTATAAATTTCAATTCTTGTTCATTCCTCTGTCTTACTAAAAGGAATGAAATCAAAAAGAAGTTTGTTACACTTGCCTCAGCTTATCACCTACAAATATAAGCTCAATACCAAGTATATCTATGTGTAAAAACTAAATTCAAGCATGCTGATTAATGAGACAGAGCGAGCAGACTCTCAGAATTGTCAATCTGTGATTCCCAGTTCTACTATATCTATTACTAAAACATGTAACCAGGTTTGAACTAAAGCTTTAAGCTATATGAGCAGAAATTTACTAATTAATTATACATTTTCCTAAAAAAAAAACCTGGATAATTAAAATCAAGAAGGGCATGTTGATCATCTTTCTCTTCTTGTTGCTGCCTGACCTTCACCTTGGGATACACATACACTTGAAAACAGAGAAACAAGAAATCCCATTTCAGAACAAAACCAAAAACTTCTAAGAAAACAGAACCCAGAAAGTACACAAAGAAAGGAACTTGACAAACCCACTTCTGTGCTTCTGTCCTCTTCCTCTCTCTGAGAGCTTCTTCAGTTGTTGAAGCCTCTGAATTTTTGGTTGTTTAAAAAGTTGGGAGCAAATTGCTTTGTGGGTTCTGTTGGATTCTCTAGTCTACAATATGATGAAGGTGGAAGGAGGAATCAAAATCATAGACAATGTCAAAAGCCCCTGAAGGTTAGACTTGAGTGTGTCGATTCATTTTGACAAAGGACTTGGATTCTGAGACGCAATTGAGCACGTTTTCAGCTGACAGATAGTGATACGAATCACGTAGTGGAGTTGTCAACGCTTCATTTGGCCTCGTATTGCCATTTCGAAATTTCAAATTTGATAGGTCAATGTGGTTGCGGAACGACAGGTCGTTGAGCATGCGAGTCGCACATCACCTTCACCATACCTCCCAGTTTGAACACAAGATGCTACACTGCAACACTTTAAAGTACTCCAGCATGAATAAGGATTCCATCTCTTATCTGTGAGTGTTTTAGCATAATTAAATTTACCCCAAGGTCTCGTTTGGGTCGTGAAAAAGAAAGTAATTCCTTCCTCTTTCCCATGAAAAGGGAAAGAGAACGGGAATGAGATTTTCTACGAACTTTCCATTGCGATGTTTGGTAACACAAGGGAAAGTCATTAGAAACATGAATAAGGATTCCATCTCTTATCTGTGAGTGTTTTAGCATAATTAAGTTTACCCCACGGTCTCGTTTGGTTCGTGGAAAAGAAAGTAGTTCATTTTTCTTTCCCATGAAAGAGAACGGGAATGAGATTTTCTTCGAACTTTTTGTTGCGATGTTTGGTAACACAATGAAAGTTATTGGAAAAGTTGTTAATTTATATATTAAAATATTATGTTGTGAGTAATAAATGCTGGGAAAGAAGAAAGGAAAGTGATTCTTTTGGATTTTGAAATAAACCATTTTCCCTCACATTTTTCCTTCATTTAAGGAAAATTCTTCATTTTTGCATTCCCAAACGAAAGAAATGAAGCACTTTTCTTTCCTGATATTTACTTTCTTTCAGTGAAACAAACAAGGCCCAAGTTTAGAGATTAGTGTACAACTCATGTTTAATAAAGAATTCGTGTATAGATATATTTGTTGTCAAGAAAATATGGATCTTTGCCCGTGAGTTGTGACGTATTGGTTAGGTAGTAAGAACAAAGATCTATCACTCTTGTACTGAAGAATCCTCATGAAAAATATGGAAATCGATGGTATTGGTTCTGAATCTTCTGATGGGTTGGTGTGGAACAAGAGTACTTAGAGAGAAGCTGATTGATAACCACCCTGTTGGCAAGCTCAAGGTATTGAGACAAGTGGTACATACTACATATGACCCTCTTAGATTCCGGTTTCGTGCCGTTAAACCCAGCTTCAGTTTCGGGCTAATCGGTTTTCAGCCCATTCGTTGAGACCTACAATGGCGGTTGCCCTGTAGAGTTGGATGAGAAGAAGTATGTGCCTGCCCTAATCGATTTTGTTTTGCGAAACAATAGAGTTTATAATTATCATGTGACTGAGGGATTACTTGAGAGACAAGTTAAGGAGATTTGGAATGTCGTGAAGAATGAGAAAGCATTGTCGTTACCGGTAGATCTCTATTGTGCAGTCGCACTCACCCGTTTGCGTGCTCCACCGTGCCGTCTTTTGGAGCTTCCTCCGGATTTTCTAGCAAAGATTTTGAAGTGCCTGCAAGTTGAGGATGTTGCTAGAGTGTCATGTGTTTGTAAGGAGCTGCAAAATCTGCCTAATGATGAATGTGATGATGAGTTGAGGAAGCAAAAGCTGGATGAGGAGTATGGCACGAGCTTGGTAAAGAGTATTGATCAGCTGTATAGATATTGGATTGGAGAAGAAGACCGCATGTCCCATCGTATTAGTCAACACTCAACCATATCCCATCGTCTGCTGTTAGAGTTGATCATTCTTCTCCTCCTATCATGCCTCAATCTCTGCCTCAATATCTGCCAAACTGATTTCATTCACAATTACTGTGTATATTTACATTCAATACATATCATAGGTGTAATTGTAGATTTATAGCAGCAAGATTATTGCAACAAGATTATTGTTATAGTGCATATATAATGTAAAGGTTGTATCGATAATGATTCAATGAAAATACATTTCTACAATTTCTACATCGGCTATCCAATTTTTACAGTTCCTGTAAAGTTTCTGTTCATTAAAAGTACTAGTTCTTACTTTAATAAAAAAAAAGGAAAATGTCCATTTAGTACTAATTTGAACCCCTCATTCCCCATTCCAATGATAATCTTTTTCATTAGCCCATTCCAATATAAGGTAATTTTTTTTATGCCCAAATGCACAAATCTTTATTAAAGTCTTAATAAACCATATTATTTTAAGACTATTTTGCCCTCATCCTTTAAACATGCATAGAGAGAGAAAATAAAAGAGAGAATACTTGGTCGGAATCTCACCGGACTCCGACTCCGGTCACCGGCCGCCGGACTCCGGTCACCGGCCGCCGGACTCCGGTCACCGGAATTTTCCCAACCGCCTGAATTTTCAATTACTGACCCCCAGTAATCGGTTACTGGCCAGTTATTGACACCCAGTAACCAGTTACTGACACCCAGTAACCAGTTACTGACACCCAGTAACCAGTTACTGACACCCAGTAACCAGTTACTGACCCCCAGTAACCAGTTACTGACCAGTTATTGACACCCAATAACCAGTTACTGACCCCCAGTAACCAGTTACTGACACCCAGTAACCAGTTACTGACACCCAGTAACCAGTTACTGACACCCAGTAACCAATTACTGACCCCCAGTAATCGGTTACTGACCAGTTATTAACACCCAATAACCAAATGAGTATAGATTAAACTGAGAAGTTTGCATTACTGACACCTAGTAACTCGAAATTAAAGCAATCAAAATTAAAGCAACAGGCTTTGAAGACCAAATTTCCATATACGGGTATAAAAGTACAACAATACGTATATGTGTACATTTAAGGGGAGAGAAAGAGAGACAGACCTGACTTCAGGGTTGATACAGATATGGCGGACCAAGCTGAACCCACAGATCCCGACGGCAGCTCCGACGGCCAAGAATAGCGGGTAAACCTTCAAACAGAGCAAAACGACGCCGGATTAGAACACAAAGACAGAAATCAAAGCCGTGAAAAAAGTAGTATGCCGAACCGAAAATAGCAAAAGAGAAATCAGAGGGGTAGATCTGACGGCGTACCTCAGGCCTCAACCACCGGCTAGCCATGGATTGAGATGAACGGAGAAAATCGAGAGAGAGAGAGCTTTTGGAAATGCGAGAAGAGATGGAGAAGAAGAAGAAACAAGACTGAGCTGAGCCACCGAACTTAACCCTGTAATTTTTCTAGTTTTTACGGCAGCGGTGGAGGAGGTTGCAGAGGAGAGAGCAGAGGTAGGCATGGGCTGCGTCGTCCACAGAGAGAGAGAGAGAGAGAGAGTTGGTTGCAGATCGGATAATAGATGGTTGGTTGATATGAAATAAGGTTATACTTGTCTTTTTAACAAGAATCATTGGAATGGGTTAAGGGAAACAAAACTCATTGGAATGGGCTTTAGTTTTTAAATATTTGGGTATTAGGGCATTTTCCCTAAAAAAAAATCTAGTAGTTCTTAAAGCAGTCCATATCAGGTTTTCAAGAGTCTATATCAGGACAATAATCACTGGACTATTGTAATTCCTAAAGCCTGATGGCATGACATACCATGTTAAGTGATACATGATCAATTTTCTAGTACTAAGTATTTTGGGTATTCTGAGGTTATAAAGGGAATATGATCACATCTATCTTAATCTTCGAAAATGAAAGTCATTTATAGTATTTCAGTTACAGCAGGGATTTAGAACTATATTATTTGGTATCTTGTTTGAAGATTTCTCATATGGTACTATGGTAGTATTCATCACATAAATAAAAGGCCACAAGAGACCAGGACTGGAGCAGGCCGAGGAGGGATTGAGCCGGCTCTGATATTTTGTTTATTCATGTCTTCAATCTTATTGGGTTTCTTTACTCCTGTAACTTTGAGAAATGGAAATGCTAAATTTGCAAGATATACAAGAAAAGGTATAATTTTTCTTTTCTCCCTAACAAAATAGACACAGTTGACACTAGAACTATCATCAGCAACAGAGATCAAAGTTACATATGAGAAACATCTTATTTTGGAACATAATATTTTGGAACTCTTGCAACTATAGCTGGAAAAACATCTTGATCCTTCACTATAGTGAAATAGAATTGTCAAACCCTGTTAGATCAATCTGATGACACCTCTGAACTTGGGAAAATAAGAAACTTCAATGAATAAGATAATTGTTATTGCATTATAGGTTTGTAATGAATAATGCAGAAAGAAGAAATCCTTATCTAGTGAGGCAGTATTTTAAGAAATTTTCCATCATATTTTTTCGGACTAGTATCGAACCTATGGTCATAGCATCAGAGGCGTAAATCAATCATACACAGTTAGACACACCCTAACTTACCCTAGAATTGAAGACATGAAATGTGATGCTTATTGTGTCCTGGGCATATAGATCAGAACAAAGGTTTGCACTAAAGCTTCTGTATTATGAGTTCAGAATGATGGGAAGAAGCAGTCAAGCAGATATAATACCATCTCAGTATGTAAGTATCACAAACAGGCCCGAGTTTCAACTACAAAGATCAAGGTCATGAGGACTAGGGAGGATTTCCCTAGGGTATTAATGTTGGTATACAAATCCTATTTACCACTTCCAAAAATTTGGAAGTGATAAGCAAGTCAAAACTGATCAATTGATAAGTCTGATCCCCTCTGAAGACTAGAAGTATGGACCATTTTTGGGCTATTGCAAGTCAGTCCTGATGTCTAAAAGATCATATATCGAAATTCAACTTCCAGATTTGTAACAAATTTAATTGTATCTCCAACATTAGTTGTATAACAATTAGCTAAAGAGATTGCAGGCACAATCTATAATTTTATCCATGTAAAACAATGGCAGCTCTCTAGCCGCTAGTTGCCAGTAAATCATATTTATATACATCCTGGTGTCCAGGAACTAAACTCCATGAAAAGTTCAGTTGAAAACACTTTTCCTACTTCAACCACACAGAAACTGAAAGCAATATATCTGTACTCACTGAAAAGTTCAGAGGAAAACACTTGTCCTACTTCAGCCACACAGAAATTGAGAGCAGTGAAGCAATTAGAAATATATCTATACTCTTTTGATACACCACTAAATGCATCAGACTTCAATAACTTCAATCCTCGGTATTTCCTGCTGCATATCAGTACTAAAATGTAGTTCCACAAAAAGAACTATACAATTAGTAAACAAGTAACCAACACTAATACAGTTAAGGTGAAAAATTGGATCATAATCAAACACTTTCCACTGTAATCATGGGTGAGTTCTTCATTTACAAACAGGTTAGAAGATTACCAAACAGTTGGAGACATAACCAAAACTCTTCTTGACAGATAAAAATGATACATAGGACTTGAAATTGATCCCTTAAAAAAAATTAAACTCTCCCACTGTCAACATACCTCTGAACACCAGCCTCCTAGCGGTTCACCTTCCCATCCAATTCAACTATATGGAAGAAACTACATAGCTTTCCGTTATATGATAACAAAAATCTTCATTATGGAAAATCTGTAACTTGAGCACATGTCTCCATTCTATACAGTATTATATAACTATATAACCCAGTAACCACACTTCACCATTATATATCAACACATGCATTAAAAACCAACCACTATATTTATATACAGCCACACACAGAAGAGTGTGTGTGTGCGCGCGCGCGCGCTTCGTATATAAAAGAAGATCGTTCAGATTAAACTAAATCAATTCTTCATCCTCCATGATTTCAAGAAGAACCGAATTACAGAACTTAACCAAAGTAGAGAAGTTATTTCCAAAACCATAATCTGAAACACAAAGACACAGCCAAACCTGTTTGACTGCAATTCTCGATCGGAAAAGATTCGTACAACAATTTGTAGTCGATGCAGATTTCACGGTGAGAGAAATCGGAGCCCTGGCCGGATTCGGATACCGCGTGGGTTTTTGAGGTTTGAATCGGAAACTTTCGAATCTTTCATCGGAGCCGCCCTCGTGGGATTAGGCCAGAGAGCAAGAATGGATTTTCTTTTTAGGTCTGGGTCGACTGTCTGCCTCCCACAGTCATACTTTTGTTTTTACTGCAGTTTTTTTTCGTCTGCATCTGACTAACCAACGGAATCGTTCCGTCTTACCAACGCTGTTAACAGACGTTAAACCCACGTGAACGGCTCAAGTGCATCATGGTGCATTGCATCGGCTCCGCATTTTGACAAGCTACTTGGATTTTGAGACGTACACGCTTTTGGGCTGAAAGATCGTGATTCATACTTGTTAACCGCTTCATTTGGCCTCGTGTTTCCGTTTTAAAAAAATAAAAAATAAATTTGATTGGTCACAGTGATTGCAGAACCACAGGTCGTTGGGCATCTACTCTGTTTTTTTGGTCTGACGTTGGGCATCCACTCGCTTGGGTAAAAAGAGCGAGATAAGCATCTGAATCCATTTCCCTAGTGCAGTTGTACTAATGTACACTAGTACTAGAGGAATGAGCTCTACAAATCAATGTGCTATGATCATTTCTAAGAAAGACTAGAGGAAGAAGTGATTTCTCCTTCGATATATCTTAAATCATTCCTACAAACTTGCAATCTTCAACTCACATATCCAGTTTGGTCGAACTTTCATTTTGATTTTAGTAAAATTTGATTTCTTTATGTGTTTAGAAGATTTAGTGTAAATAACCAGACAATCATTTTAGAAACTATGAATCGATGTAGTACTTTAAGTAACGCTATTGGATAGGTCCTGGGAGAATTTGTGCAGGTTGATCCGGTGGTGGTGAAACACAATGATTCGGTTCAGAAAATCAAGATGAGGCACCAGCGGTGTTAGATGCTGCAGAGACTTGAATTTTCTCAGGATCTGTCAGTCATGGTGGAGTTCCACTACGAGAATTGTCATGGGTTATGTCCGTCTTACAATTTTTTTGGCCATGGTGGTGGAGTTTATGATCATAAGTTGGAGACAGAGTTGGAAGGGCTGCAGGGTCTAGAACCGAGTCGTGGTTCGAAGACCGAGGTTGTTATGAAAGCACATTGAGATTCAATATGTTATTGGCGTTGGTGCAGGAGGTTTCTAGGGTAACTTGGTCGGACCAGTTTGTGTTGGAGGTGGTGAACGGCAGCATGGAGTTGTGTTCAGATAAATCAGCAGAAACCCTATCATGAGCTGTCTTGTAATACTTTAGATTTTCATTTTATTTTTCTTGTATTATTCCCATATTTAATGAAAGATTATTTATGGAAATTCTTAGTTTGTGCGAAGTTGAAGTTTCGGGAGTAATTTTTAAGGTACTTTGACTTTTAAGAGGCCCAAAAGTTGACTTTATATTTCGTAAGTTATCTTCGAAAACTTCCTTCATGAAAGTTGTAGAGTTTGTCGATATGAGTTCGTAGACATGCGGCACGCCTGAAACGGATGTAGTATGAGAAAGTTATGATCAGAGAAAATTAGTTTACAGGTTTGGAAACTGTATAAGTAGAAAAATGTGAGAGAGTTATTTTTGGAAACATAAATTCGGTGACACTTTCTCTCTCCTCCCTTTCCCGACGCACCCAACCTTCTCCCGCTCTCTCTTTTTCTCCGGCCGATTTCTCCCTCATCCGGCCACCAAACCGAACGCCACCGGTCTCATTCGATCCGTATGGACCTCTTCTCCATTTCTGGAGCAGTCTCGCTCACCGTCGCGCCGCCTAGAAGCCGCCACAGAGCGGTTGAGCTGCTGCGGTATCACCGAAAAACCAGCGATTTTGGCGGCGTTTTCGGTGAGAGTTAGGTGAGTCTTGCTCCTCTCTTTCATCTAGTGATGTTTATACGTCTTTGGTGACTTGAAAACCAAGTTTGGGTGCCGGTTTTGCAGGTTTTGTTTTTGATTTCGTTTTGAAGTTTCGGGGTGTTTTCTGGCCGATCCCGGCCTAACCAGTCCAAACCTCAGGTATTAAAGTTGTTCACCATGCTTCAATCTACAAGTTCCATATTGTGAGTTTCTCCTAATTCGAAAGTTTTAGGGTGGCACGTGGGGCTCACTCGCCGCCGCTTATGGCAGCGCGTGGCGGTGCGTCCAGTTGAGTTGTGGCCTTAGTTTACTGTGGTTAGCTAGTCATTGCTGTTGTGATCTTGTTGAGAGGTAGTTTGGCTAAGTTTTGAGCAAGGTTTGCATGTTAGGACTTAGGTTTATTTGTTTTGGCTTGGTTGAGTTTGAATTTAGATTTTGAAGATTTGAGGCAGCTCAATTGTGTCGTTAAGTTCAATGACTTTGGGAAGTTGTCCTCCCTTGAGCTAAGGGTTAGTTTAATGGTATTGTGTTATCCTTTAGTACTTTGGTTTCTACGGTTTTTAATTAATTGGGAAATGACCGGAGCACTTTTCCCTTTATAGTTTATATAATGTAATTTTTAACTAAAACACAATATTTCTATTTCGCTCATCTTCCGAAAGACTTAGAAAGATTAAGTTATCAATAGTCAGTCTGAACTGCTCTTAGGACCCCAAATGTGAGAATAACATTGTTCATGTTTGAAAGAGAAGCTCCCACTTCTCTCTAAAATTCCAATATTTCTCATCTTCCGGCCATTCTTCTTCTTAGATCTCCCTCACCCATGTGGTGATCCCTCATCCTTGTGGTGATTCCTTATCCCTAGTGGTGATTCCTCACCTTAAGTGGTGATTTTTTTTTTCGTTTTGCCTCTGATTTTGGTCATTGTGTATCAGATATGTGTTCATCTGTTAAATCTAAAACTCTAAGATATACTCACAATCTATTCTTAAGATGATTTGCAGGCTTTTATCTTTTCTTGTTCCCCAAGATCTTCAAACCACGAACAAAGCTCATTCTTCTATTCTACCTAGCCATGTCATGGAGGATTTCGTTTTCTTCTGCAACCACCTTTACATATTTGAGTTCTCTTGGCTCAGATCTTTTTTGGTTTGGTTGTGGGTGTTCCTCTATACAAGATCTTCTCGTAATCGATCAACGGGATAATGTATGGCAGCTCCGGTCGTATCCTCACCTCTTCCAACCACCTTGGTGCTCTATCCATGCTCGCGACTTCTGTCAAAGCTTTGGTGATGAGTCCTCCCCGGTGGCTGTGAGTTAGAGTTGAAGAAAAAGGTCTTGTTTATGGTTTAGGATTTGGGTGTGTTGGATTGCTTGGACTTTTTATGTTGTAGGCTTTATTTTGTGTAGTTTATGAATTTGAATCTAATTCTTTATAAATCTGACTTTAAGTGACTTGTTTATGTGTCTACTCATGACTTTGTTTAGATCTCCATTTGCATTTGGACATTTATAAATATGTTTCACGACAAAAAAAAAACGTCTGATGATGTAACTTCTTGCTGGCCTTTTCTTCTTTTTTTATATTTTTCAGCAGTATATTCACATTGTCTCATCAAACCATTACTTTGATGCATCATCTCATCCTATTCACTATAAATTCTCTTCCTCCATCTATAATCACTAAATATAGGTGTCCTGCTATAAATCTACAAGCGCTCCTTCAAGCTAAGTCATACATACGATACACTAGCCCTTATGAGCACTTGATTGCTGACATTAAATTGGAGCACGAGAAGCTACCCAAATCTGGGGATTTCTCTATCATTACTCAACTTTCAAGAAAAAATGGCTTCACCACTTTGCTTGAGATAGAGAGGTAATGGACTTGACAGATCTTGAGAGTTATTCTTACTTCATTTCAACTCAAAGTTAGAAAGTAAAAGCGCAATTATAAACTAAGCAACATGCAAAACCAGTAGAAGTTTGCCATATTCTCAAACTAGTTCAATAGGTCCATAAAACTTTACATCTTCAAGTACTCAAACCTCGTTTGGTAGGTAAAATTAGTTTCAGCCTTCAGGCTCACAATTTCATGCTCAGAATCATCAGATATCTCATGTTTGATTTGGTATTTCAAGAAATTTATATACTTAGATGCCCTTTTAAATTTTAATGCACAATAATGATTTTGACTAATGAAAAGAAAAGGGCATAGCTCCATGAAATCTTCTTCTGCAACATGTGCTAATTAACTAGACGGTGCAAAATTTTAAAGAGGGTAATGTTCTTGAATTTAAAATAGAAAAGAAAAATAACATGCTCCTAGTCCTAAATAATAATAAAAAGGTTAATTCTGTTCATCTGGCAGTCACCCTATATGCAGGCATGATGGGTGATGGCCTTTTCACATTTAATTGTTTTCTTCTGTTTTATACAGCTAAAATGCTCTGCATTATTAAATCTTATAGTATTTGGTACTTCAAGTCTTAAAGCCATAATATGTGACCATAGAAGATTATATATCTTTTCTTCTAATAACTCTGATACTCGCTCGGTTGCTCCTAATTGGGATATCTGAGAGAGAGAGAGAGAGTAACAAAACTGATGCTCACCAAATTGAATTAATACATATGACAAGAATGCAAGAATGCAAGGCTCTTTTTATCTTTCTGGTTCTTACCAGTTTGAAATGGTAGCATATTTGCCTCCAAGTTTGTAGTTTTTAGCAGATATCTGGTATAGAAATCAAGATTTCAAGTTCAGGCTCCATGATGGACCACCCAACATTATTTATGTATTACCATATAAAGTTAAAAATAACTGCTATTAAATTCAAATCTACTCCAACTCAATTACTCTAATATGTTGTACTTTCAGTCAAAGTTCATAACTTTCTTCCTCCCCAAAATCAGAATCCTTTTCCTTCACACTGATACAGTGATACTGCTGCCCATCCCAGACCTTCTTTACACATGGGAATATTTATTCTCCAATCAAGATTATCATTAGTTTATACAATGCCATTTTGTTCTCATTCCCTTTCAAACAATTAAAAATTAACACTCCATTAAGAGAAGCTAATGATCTATCATTCCCATAAATAACCATTTATTTACTTATATACTATCAAATATCAATTGCACACTGTACTCCTTCTGGATTCTGGTGTAGAAAAAGACTCCTTTGCCTCCTCTCTGCCATGTACACAGAGAGGTAGGCCAACCAAAGCCAGAGGGAGAGCCTAAAAATCCCAGAACCACTGCTACACCACCATCCAAAGCCAAAATCCCAAAAACCAAAACCAAACTCCAAAAACCCAAAACTCTTTCCAGCACAAATTGCTGAAAAAAAATCATAAAAAGATTCAATCTTTAGTGTCCATACTCACTTGGGTACCTCACAATCCTCCCAAACCCTGAAATGATTTGATCCAGAAGGAGAAAAAGCAAATGGGTTTACTCTCAAAACCCTTCATTTACTTCCTCTACTTGCTTCTGTTCTCCAATCTTGAGCTCATCATCCCAGTTGCTGAATCTGCCACTGATGTGACCTCCTTGGTCTACAAGGGTTGTGCAAAGCAGACCTTTTCAGATCCAACTGGGGTTTACTCCCAATCCCTCTCAGCCCTTTTTGGGTCTCTGGTTCAACAATCCACCAAGTCCAAGTTTTTCAAGACCAACTCAGGCAGTGGCCAAACCACCATCTCTGGTCTCTTTCAATGCAGAAGTGACCTCAGCAACTCTGATTGCTACAGCTGTGTGAGTAAACTGCCCCAAATGGCTGACAGTCTCTGTGGCAAAACCATTGCTGCTAGAGTTCAGCTGATTGGGTGCTACATGCTCTATGAGGTTTCTGGGTTTGCTCAAATTTCAGGGATGGAAATGTTGTACAAGACTTGTGGTGGGACAAACATTGCAGGGTCTGGGTTTGAAGAGAGAAGGGACACTGCTTTCACTGTTTTGGAGAATGGTGTGGTTAGTGGTCATGGATTTTATACCACAAATTACCAACAAGTTTATGTCTTGGGTCAGTGTCAAGGAGATGTGGGTGACTCAGATTGTGGTGAGTGTATGAAGAGTGCTGTGCAGAGAGCTCAAGTTGAATGTGGGAATTCCATTTCAGGGCAAATCTATCTCCATAAGTGCTTTGTGAGTTACAGTTACTATCCAAATGGAGTCCCCAGAAGGTCATCTTCATCTCAGTCATCATCATCATCTTCTTCATCTTCATCAGGTACAATGACCGAAACTGGGTTCTGAAAGTTATAGATTTGGGGATAAAAGACGCTTCTTAAATTCTTGTTCTTTTTACAATTTCTGGTTAGCTGATTCAATTTTTCATTTGTAGAGGGAGAATTAACTTCGATAGAATATTAATTTGTTGGTAAATAATCTGATTTTGAATGTCATTGATTGACATAGGGTCAAACACAGGGAAGACAGTGGCTATTATTTTAGGAGGAGCAGCTGGAGTTGGATTCCTAGTCATATTCTTGTTGTTTGCCAGAAATTTGATGAAGAAGCATGATGGTATGCCCGTTCTAAATTTCAGAATATGAGATGAATCTCATTTTCCTTTTCTGCTTTCTAATTTTCAGTTTTTTAATTAGTCCTGGTACCTAACTCTAATCTGTCATTGGTTGGAATATGCTGGTTCTATGCAGATTATTGATATGAGAAGATGGGTTCTCACCTCTCAAAGAGACAAGCTTCTTTAAAGGTGGATACTTGTAGCAATTCTTTTCCTTTTCTTTTTCCTTCATTTAGAGGAGAGAATATGGGTTTTTGTGGGCAAATGGGGTAAATTTGAGTATGATCCTTATGTTGGAAAAAGAAGCAATCTCTTCCTTTTTTTTCCAGAGGTGAAATATGACGTGGGAGAATGAATCATGGATGTTTGTCATTTTGGATGGAAATCTGGATTGGAAAAAGAAAAGAAAAATAGTGGGAGGGGATTGAGTAAAAGATTTTGGCCTCTTATTACTTTATTCTTGATGAGCCATGTGGGGAGTGCTAGTCTCTTTTCTCAATTTCTGCACAGACCAATGCTTCTCTTATTTCTTCACAACTTTTATGCTTTTGAGAAAGTTTGCAACTTGCATTGCGCTCTTTCTCATTGTTTACAGAACACAGAGTACCTCAGACTGTTTAAACTTTAAAATCTTAGTTTTTCTGGGTTTTATGTATTAATTTACTGGCTGACAATGAATGTGACAAAAAATTTTTGGGGCAAATTTTGTATATTCCTTCTTGTGCTATACAACACACAAAAAGCAACAGCTTACGCGCTTTGAGCTTTTTGATTCCCAGACCAAAAGGAACGAGATTTCAATGCATTGCTGTAGAATTTCAAGGTTGCAAGAAGTTGCTGCATTTTGAATTTTGAAATGTTCGTTGTCCCTTTTCTTGGATTCTAAGTAAACTCTCAGCTCACCTCTTCTTGAGGTTTAGGGTCTTAAAGAAATGAACTTTCATGGTGTAAGATCACCAATAGATTTTCTTCATTCGGACAAGAGATGAAGATCAGTGTACAGATATTTTCTGAAGCAACTTATCTGCCACTTCTAGTTAGCCTCACTCCCTCAAAACATTTTACCCCTGCTTTAAAGTCTCTCGGAAACTTTAGCAGTTTAGCTTAGCACACATCTATGGTTCTCTTAGTTGACGCCCCCCCCCCCCCCCCCCCCCCCCTAAATTGGCCAATATATGCAACGCGGGATGTCTATTTTGCAAGGGTTATTTCCAAAATTCTATGTATGTGCAGGTAATAGTTTTAGTGAGAAGTAACAAGTTAGGTATAGTATATCATATATGTGACCTACATGCTTTTTGGTATCACAATTGTTGTTGCTTTCTTCTTTTTGGATGAAACATGAAAATCTCTGCTGTCTGCTATAGACCACCTAGACACCATTATATGGATTCATTAGTGAGTAGTAATGAAGCAATACATGTGATATGAACAAACAATGAGTGCAGAAGATAACAAACCCCAACAAGTCCCACATTTGATGTGTAGGATACTAGAATTCGAAGACAACACAATCAGCCATTGATGTTACACTCGAAGAGACTTTCTTCAGCTTCAGTAATCAATGGAGATAGAAAAGGGCCCCAAGTAGGAATAGACTCTACGACTTTGTAGTACTCCCTCATTCAGCGGCAAATCTTGCATCAAACTGTTTGAAGATTTTCTGTGCAGTTGGAGAATCTAACTAATAATACAGGGTGGTAAATTTGGACTGTCTTCATCACCAAATGTCGTTTCAGTATTGTCCTTGGGGGTAAAATCCAACATCAATCCTATGAGTTGCTTACTAGGACAGTAGGACGATACATAAGCTCTTGATTAAAATTTCGAATATCACCATAACTCGACTCAAATTGATAGTCAATCCTTATCAACAGTTTCGAGTACATACAATGGTCATATTACACTCGAAAATGTGTAGTAACATTTGTTACTAATATAGATAGTAGGGAATGAAGACGATCTTTCTTACTCTACTTTCCATCCTCTCAGTAAATGGCGTATGACACCCTGCTATCTTTCCGTTTTCATTAACAAAACATGACCAAGAGGAAGAATCAAGTTCGGCGATCGTTAGCACAAATATTTAACGGTTGCAATTTGTGTCGAATAGGAACATTTGCAGACAATGCCTAATACAAACTCAAACTCATACTCATGTAAACAATCATGTAAAACAATGAAAAACCTTAGCAGGATAAAGCTCTTAATCAGCTTAATCACTAAGCACTTACATCTACCTGAAGCCATTTCCAGATACTAATATAATTCTCTTGCATCCAAATTGAAATGTGATTGGGTTGGCATGTTCTTTCACTTGATTCATCAGTTGACTAAGTTCACTTGGAAATCAGTACAACCAAGATGAGTTTGCAGGGAATACGAATACCATGATTTGTGAAGCTTGTACACAAATGAAATCAACTCTAAACAATTGAGTCTAATAAATTTTTGAACACTGCCTGGTAGCATTTGGTTTTAGTAACCAACAACTGGGGAAGATGGTTCTCAACTCTCAAGCTGTAATATTTGACATTTTTGTGTCCTTATAATTCTTATAAATTATAGGAGGATTTTCATATACACATAATTTTGAAGTGTGGTTTTAAATAAAATCCACTTAATATTCCTTTCTTATAGACATCTAAAATGTATCAATTATGATACATATTATGTCATATTTTTTTTCTAAATTTTACACAATTGCCACCATTCAAATATAACATATAAACATAATAAATAAGCTTAATTGATGTTGTCTTAAAATACCTTGATTATGAGTTTTTCTTCTAACACTAACATTTTTCAATCAATTTCCAAGAATTATGCGATTTATTTTTATTTTTATCAAAATCTAAGTGAAATGAATACATTCTATGATCTATACATAAAGTAAAATATAAGGGAATTTGATGTTATACCCAAAATCATAGACCCATTTTAAATTACACCCACATGTTATACTCTTTTGAAATACACTCAACTTATTAATTAGGTTGATTTAGTAAAAATATTAATATTTTTATCTAAACAATAGAACTTGTTGTTTAAGGAAATTACTGAAATGCCACCAACTGAACTATTGCAATTAACAAGCTGTTTGACCGACTCATTAAACATAATTACCCGGCACCTGAAAACCCGGTTCCACAGACTACGCCCAAACCCTAAACCCTAGTCTAAACCCTAAACCTGGTTCCACAAACCCTAAACCCTAAACCCTAGTCTAATCCCTAATCCCTAATCCCTAACCCCTAATCTAAACCCTAAACCCTAATCCCTAAACCCGATTCCACAAACCCTAAACCCTAAACCCTAGTCTAATCCCTAAACCCTAATCCCTAATCCCTAAACCCTAGTTTAAACCCTAACCCTATTTAAAATAGAAGAAGTCAAGAGCCACATTTAGGGAATGTCTTCTCATTCAATCAGAAGGGAAAAATCTTCTCAAGAAAAAACAAAAAAAACGGAAGGGCAAAAGAGTCAAGGAAAAGAGGGATACAAATTCCAAAAATAAAAATAAAACATTTAAGGCATGTTCAGTAATAGGGTTGGGTGTAAATTAAAATGGAATATGAGCATGGATTTATTTTAAAAGGGGTTTGGTTTTTTGAGTTTTTGTCTAATTTTCTCTAAAATATAATATAAATAAGATATCTGATTATTAGAGTAAAAGGAAGAAATTTTATAGTATTACTGTAAGCCCTAAGCCCTAAACCCTAAACCCTAAACCCAATTTTGGGTTTTTTCTTTTTCTGTATATTATCATATCATGTCTTACTTAATAGGTACATTATAAATGTAAATGTTCTCTCAATCATGATGAGAAATGATATAATAATAAATCTAAAAAAAAGAAAATTAATCAAAGAACAAGAACGTGTATCTTACAATTAGATATTTTTCGACTATGTAGAGAGACACCAAATAATATACTTTAAAAGAAGAGCAAATGATAAAATAGTACATTTAGAAGTAATAAATGATAAAAATGTTAACAAATGTTCCTTCATGATAAAATATTACACCTATTTAAAAGTTTTAAACCGTTGCCCATGAAAATAAAAAAATTACGATCTATACCATTGAAATATTTAAAGCGTTGCCCCTAAAAATGAAAATAATTGTGAATTGTGCCACTGACACCATTACCTCATCCACGCCGTTACCTCATCGATTCTCAATTTCTCATCTCTCACTCTCACTCTCACTCTCACTCTCACTCTCACTCTCACTCTTGTTGAAAACCCTAATTCACTGTGTCTCCAGTGAATTCATCATTCATCTATCTCAGGTGAATCCGTCGTCCTCCCCAGTAACTGTCGACACAAGGCTCATCTTCGGCTCGATGGTGACATCGAGAACAATTCCTCAACAATACCAGAATTCCAAAAATCTCAGGTAACATCTTTGCAGTCCTTAATCTCTGCCTCCTGCTTTCGATTCCTTCTGATTTCATAGTCATTCTGATTACACAGTATTTTAAGTTCGACTATTTTACATTTTGGTTCAGTAAATCCTATTAAAAGAATTTGAAGGTTTTGAAGATCTAGGGATTTATGATTTAGGGGTTTGGGAGTTCGAACTTTGATATCGGTGTGGTTTTAAAGATCTAGGGTTCAATAATATTCTGTTTCAAGTAACTATTCAATACTACTGAGACTTTGTCCTGTTTAGTTTTGGAATATGATGTTGCTTTTTGTGTGTATTTTTTGTTCGGATTCTACAGTTCATAGGTATGCATCTATGATGGAGGGACATGGATAGTTACATTCCTGTAACTATCCATGTAACTACCTAGGTAACTAGTAATTTGTAGTTACATGGATAGTTACATATATGGGTAGTTACATGCATAGTTACATGCATAGTTACATTGCTAATTATATAGATAATTACATCAAGTAACTATCCAATACTACTGAGACATTCATTTTTTTCGTTTGATTACTGTTTTTATTCATTGCTTTTATTCTGTTCAGTTTGGGATTATGAAGATAGCTATTAGTTTGGATTCTACAGTTCATATGTATGCATCTGTGATGCAGGGATTTGAGTTGTATTAGTTGTTTCTGCCCATGTAGTGAAGATGTAAGGTTTACTGATATTTTGTTTATTGGTTGTTAGTATTTCTTAATATTTATATGTTGTTTATTTGATGCAAGGAAATGGATAGGCGAAAAATGAACGCAATTAATGAAGAAGGAAAGAAGAGAAAGAGTACAATTGGAGCAAAGAAGAGAAAGAGGACAGTGGATGAAGAGGATGATGGTGTACTGTTGTCCAAACTATTTCTAGGATAGGAAAAAAGAAGGAGAAAACAAGAGAAGCCAAAGAAGAAAAAGACATCTGAAATGGAGGAGGAAGAAAAAGATGAGACACAGAAGAAGAAAACAAATCAGTTCAGATCAACATGGCCTGAAATAGACAGTTTTAGAGATGTATTAGATGAAGAAGCACTGATTGAGCTGAGAAATGACCCGTCTGGTTTAATTTTTGAAGAATTTTATGAGCATGTCAACAAAAAGCATTTTGGGAAGTTGAACAAGCTCATTGAAATAATTGCCGACACTTACAATGAAAAGCTTGATGCGTTTGTAATTGGGGAAGGAAGATACAAAATCACAAGAAAAGATGTATCTAAGATTCTAGGACTTCCTAGAAAAGGTGGCTGCTTTGACACAATGCAAGTGGAAGAGAATGCTGTAGAGACATTGTTTGGGACAAACAAAAGAGTGACAAAAAAGTGTGTGATGGACGCTTTAAGAAAGCTGAAGGACCAGCAGCCAAAAAATGAAGAAGAAAAAAGAAAGAAGAGAAAAAAATTGGTTAGGCTGGTGATTTTAGAAATTTACATAAAGTTTCTATTTGCAAATGGGGGAGGGAATGTATCAAACGAGTTGATAAATGCAATATGGAGCAATATAGAGAGCTTTGGATGGGCTAAAGAGGTTGGAAGATTTTTGTTAGGTTGTTTAAGACAATGACTAAAATCAAAGGGTAAGAGGTCGAGACGCGGGTTAAACACAAGAGGCTGTGCGCACTTAATTCTGGTATATATATATATATATTTTTTTTTTTTGGTAAGAAAAATAATTTGCTAACAAAGAAAGTTAGCACTCAATATTTGTTTTTTTATTTGTGTTAGTATTGGCTCTGTGAGAAGACAAACGTCATAAAGCCAATTGAAGGCACAGAGGATGAGGAACATAAGATGAGAAAATGGGACCTCACAAAGCTAATAAAGAAAGTTCAATTGATGGTATGAGTTCTTATACAACTTAATCAATATATGGATATTTTACATTGATAGTTACATGCATAGTTACATGTGAAATTGATAGTTACATGGATAACACATGAGAAATTGATAGTTACGTGGATAGTTACATGAAAAATTGATAGTTACATGGATAGTTACATGGAAAATTGATAGTTACATGGATAGTTACATGGAAAATTGATAGTTACATGGATAGTGTTAGTACATAGCCAAAATACTTGGCTAAGCCGAGAATAAGGCACAATTACCCGGTCACCTAAAGATCATTCCAGGCGAGATAGCTCTGGTTAGCCCTTCACGGATATCCAAAGAGTGAAGGGCCGGTAACAACCCGCTTGCCAAACCCACTCTAGCAGCAAAACACCCCCAAAAGGGGAGACACTACAAAGGTTAACAAATAGTCCCACATCAGAGATTGAGGCCACGGTGCCTAACCTTGGCCTATAAAACAGGCAAAAACTCCCAAAAAAGGTACACACAACTCTCTTCCCGCACTCCCGTACACCGCAAGTAGCCTAAAGCTAAATTAAGCATCGGAGAGTCGAAGACTGGGCCACCCCAGTCCCGACTTCCTGACGCCGTTACTTGTGCAGGTACCAAGTGCAGAACCAAGGATTTTGCCTCATCTCGACCCACGGTATCATCCCGACTCGCAACCCTTTCCCGGCTCGTGACCTTGGGACGAGACATGTAGAAACAATTGACGCTAGAAGGAAGGGCCCCTTCTTGTGGAACTCCCATTTAACTCGGCACAATGGTGAAAATCATTATTGACCCTACAGACCCTGGCACTCAAATAGAGAGAGAACTTTTTCCAATCCGGCGACACATCCCTTCCCCAAACCGGCAATGCAGCCCCCATTAGCCATCCCGACCCCGCCACAGCCCTTGAAATTCTCAAGTGAGATTTCCATTCGTTCCGCGAGCAAGAGGCGAAAGAGAGGACAGAAGTGGAAGCATACCGGGTACGCATCGCCGAGTTGAAAAAAGAACAATTCTTGCTCCGCGCCACATTAGAACATCGTAACGTGTGCAACGATAGCTTGGACCGCATGGCGCGAGTTGCCGGAACCCCGGACCCCACCTATTCTCTTCCTAATCAAGGCGAGGCCGGTTCCATGCTCCCGGGAGGCCCTAACCAGATCATATACGTGTCTCATCCCCTTGCCCACCCCTTATTTCCACTCCCAGCCCCCTAACCATCTCCAATCCCTAATGAGCCCCCCTGCCACATCAGCCTAATCCATCTACCCAACCTATCTCCACTTCTACCACTGCCAATCCCCCTAACCCACCTCTTGACATTCCGACCCGCATGCTGCTCCAACTCAACCAGACAGTCACACAGTTGGCTTCGCGGATTGAAGGCGCTGAGAGTCGCGGGGCCCAGCGACCTATGTTCTCTGGCTATGAACATCGCCCAAGCCCCTTCACACCTTGAGTGCAGATGGACAAGCGGCCTCCGGGAACCAAACCACTCAAGATGGACAAGTATAAAGGCACGGGAGACCCCCATCTCCACCTGGAGACATTCTTCTCGCTCTGTGTAGATGCCCTGTTCCATATCAAGCAGAAGGACGGCGAGGGCCTCCATGAACTGCTGTCCCGATGGCAATCTGCCATAGCGAGATGCCATAACTTGGAACCTTACGTGGCGGAGCAAGCTTTCCGTCAGGCCTTGCTCCCCGGCAGTTTTCTAATGGAGATCAATAGGAACCCTCCAGGATCCTACAATGTCTTGATGGACCTGGCTGTATGATGGGCCCGCACTGAATTTACCACTTTCGGACATTCCGCCCCAGCCATGTTAGCACTTCTCGCTCCGCCACCAAAGCAACAATCTCCACCGAAGTCTGAGCACTTTGATCGCGGGCAAGATAAAGGGAAGTCACGTGGCCCCTCCCGAGACCAAGGGGCATCTCCGACCGTCACCATAGGGGACAGAGAAACCGCGACCACCCTAATAAGTCGAGGGACCAGAGCCCTCCATAACAACAGTGTCGTTCCACCCCGCCACCTCGTTACGAGGTCCACACTACTCTGACCATCACATATGAGGGAATATGGGCCAGGCACAAAGATCTCATTCCCCTACCTCCCAAAAGTAGGTATCCAAAAAAGCCCCGGCGAGCCACCGACAACAAGTATTGTGCTTATTATGATGATAACGGCCACACAACAGAACATTGCCATGGCCTCCGTAATGCAATCGAACATCTAGTCAAGAATGGGCAACTCCACCAATATTGTGCCCCCGCCAGAGGCGCTAACGCCATTGAAGTACATGGCCAGATTCTAACCCTGCATGGTGGAGCCCCACGGTTCTCCCCATGCCAGCCTTCTGTAAAACGGTAATGCACGACACCCACGGAAATCCTAGACATCCAGCGCGGTGTCACGATCACCCCATCAGCGTGGGATCAGGTGACATTTCGCAAAGGTGAGGATACCATAAATTGCCACCACTATGAGCCATTCATAATCAATTTGCAGGTGGATCATTACAGGTGTTACAGAGCTTTAGTGGACACAGGGGCTGCAGTAAGCGTCATGTTTTTCGATTGTTACAAAGGACTCCGGTGAGACCGAACTAAACTGTACAATAACCACGACCCCCTTGTCAGCTTCTCTGGCGAGATATAACCATTAGGTTCAGACCGCCTAACCGTGTCGGTGGGAATTGCTCTTTGCCGCTCTTCCATTACAGCCCGCTTTCTCATAGTCGATTGTCCCTCGTCCTATAATCTCATCTTAGGCCGGGACATTTTTTAGGGGCTGTAGTGCTTCATCGCCGGTCACATGCTTCTCATGAAAGTTTCTACCCCAGGTGGCATCCTGACAATTCAAAGGGATCGAGCGGCCATTGAGTATTGCCACCTTAACACCATCCAGCAGGGGTGCGGAGCCTATGAGATGTTGCCTCTCAGCCCCTTGGAGCCCATCGATGACCCGCGGGATGACCTAGAGGGGAGCGGGAAAAAGAGGGCCCCACGACCTAATCCAACAGAAGACACGGAATGGGTGTCCCTGTTACCCACCGCCCCGGAAAGAAAAGTCCGTATTGGCTCAAGTCTCGGCCCAAAGCAGGTATAGCCCTTTGGGATGCTTAGAAATCTTTCCTTACTACAAGAAAGTTAAGCATGAGGCCAAGAACCGGCTATTTGGTAGCTTGATGATTCTTCGAGATTTGACAACTTCTAAGCTTGAGGTTGATGAAGAAAGAATCGGCTATTTGGCAGCTTGATGATTCTTCGGGGGCTTGAGAGACTTCTGGACTTGAGGTTGATGAAGAATCGGCTATTTGGCAGCTTGATGATTCTTCAGGATTTGACAACTTCTAGTCTTGAGGTTGATGAAGAACCGGCTATTTGACAGCTTGATAGTTTTTCAAGGATTTAGTGAAGAACTGGCTACTTGGGAAGCTTTATAGTTCTTCAAGAATTTTAGGGAGGCTTCTGAGCTCGCAGAGGGAATTTTTTTTCTCTCTCTCTCTAATTCGCTCCTTTGTTTCTGCTCCCTCCTCTTAGTATGAGAGGGGGTATTTATAGTGTTAACATTCCTCCACTTAAGGCAATTAATGAAGATTTTGAATCAATAATATTTTCTTAATTGAATCAATGAATCTTGACTTGCCGATTTTAACACAATCAGATCAATCAAATCTTAAGATTTAGATATGCCCAGATCGCTTTGGATTGAATGTCCTGTTTTGATCAAGATCATTAGTAAGGGGCGAGCCATCTCGTGGATATGGAAAGTATCTCGCGAGGAACCTTGATTTCCAAGCAAACGGTGATTTCTGATTCCACTTCGAGGATTCCCCCAAGCGAGGCCATCTCGCCTCACCTTCATGTAAATCCATGCGCGCACAGCCATTTCGCTTCGCCTTCATGTAAATCTACGCGAAGTCTGTTTCGCCCCGCAACGTCTAGTTCGCCTCGCGAAGTCTAGTTCGCCTCGGAAAGTCTATTTCACCTCGCCAAGTCTTGTTCGCCTCGCTAAGTCTTGTTCGCCTCGCGAAGTTTATTTCACCTTACCAAGTCTTGTTCGCCTCGCGAAGTGCGGTTCACCTCGCGAAGGTCAGGCTGCCTCGGCTTCATTTATTTCTATGCGAAGTTCAGTCTGCCTCGCCTTCATTTATTTCTATGCAAAGTGCGGTTCGCCTCGCCTGACTTCTTGCGAGCCATCACTTATAAACCCAATTATTTTGTTAAATTTTACATGTCTACAGTGCCAATATTACATTTTGCATAAAGAACCAATTTAGCAATTGGAAATTCATAGCATACATGTTGATTTTCAAACTTTGTATACGGAGTATTGATTTTTTTTCCGACAATTACAAGTTAAGCCATATTCGAGACAATGAAATCAAATATACATGTTACACTTTCAACTAGATAGGGTATTGGACAATAATGACTAAACGAGAGATCTGAACAAAAGCCTTTACGGAGGAGATGGAAGGAATATATTTGTGTGTTTCATTTTTTGATTTTTTTTAAAGTAATAAATCATTCATATATCGAAAGCCAGAATTGCAAGGTTACAGTGATCATAAGGATCACACTAGTGCCATTACTTTCAGTTTTTGAATTTGATCTTGAATGATCGAATGATAGAAGTTGGATAAAATAAGAGAAATTTAAATAATGGTATTTGAGACTTTTGATCCATTTATATGGTTATTTTTCAATAGTTTGTAAAAATATATCAAAAATCAACTCAATGGCCTCGAAGAGGTTATTTATCAAAATTTCTCGACCAAAAAAATTAACCAAAACAGTAGCAACTTATAGACTCAAAACACTGATAAATTATAGATCTAACCCCTATACATGCAACTAACATTAGTTTTGACAAACCCTAGTAATAGATAACTAAAACCTTGGAAATTCTTGTATGCACGACGTGTATTTACACGACACAATCTTAACCGTTCATAACAATTCATATGTTTGACCACCATGTTTCTATATTATTTCTTCTAATCCTGACTATCCATGTATGTATGTGAAGATACACGCCGTGTACTAAAGATACTCTCCTAAAACCTAAGCAATATTAATAAAAGCTTCGAAACAGGTCGACGAATGTTGTTGTTACTGGGGGACGAGGATGCCATATGCAGACTCAGCATTGATGAGGTCGTGCTCTCGTTGTGTCACGATGATGAGAGGGAGGACCAGGATCAGATTCGACGTGCCGGAAATCCACGCCCCCTTCCCCATGCTCTTCAACGCCTTCGTCGTCCACAACGACATGTCGTACGCCAACTCTTTCGTCTTCTCCACCAGCCCCTTCGCCGTCTCCGCGATCTTCGACTCTGACAGCCTCGTCATCAGTCCCTGTTCCTCTTTGCCGGAAACTCCCTTACTGCCTTGAGACGTCATCGATCTCTCTCTCTGTCTGTTTGGTTTTGTTTGAGGCTTTGAGCAAACCAAATATATAGTGAGAGTTTGGGGTTTAAGCACCTTAGCTTCGGGTCCAGGGTTTTAGGTATTAGAAGTATTGGAGAGGAATAGATCCCACATCAGAAAAGTGACAAATAAAATATAACTTATATGTGAATGGATCTTATCCAATTATACCGAGGCCTTTTGTGATTAAAACCCAACACCTTAAAGGTGGTTAAGTTGGGACAGTATCAGTACAATGTGATCCACGGGCCACGCTTGTCGCTGTTTAACATGGTATCAGAGCGGGTCCCTTTCCAATTACTTCTCCAATTCTCATGGGCCCGATTTGGGTTCATTCTCTCATCCGGTCCGAGATTCTATTCTCTCGCTCGGTTCCGGCTTCTTATATCACCATCGGAATGTTCCGATTGGATTGTCACCAAGTATCCCTTGGTTCGTTCCGTCACGATTCATTCCGCGTGCGGACCTTGAGTCAGGTCGCACGTGAGGGGGCATATTAGAAATATTGGAGAGGAATAGATCCCACATCAGAAAAGTGACAAATAAAATATAACTTATATGTGAATGGATCTTATCCAATTATACCGAGGCCTTTTGTGATTAAAACCCAATACCTTAAAGGTGGTTAAGTTGGGACAGTATCAGTACAATGTGATCCACGGGTCACGCTTGTCGCTGTTTAACATGGTATCAGAGCGGGTCCCTTTCCAATTACTTCTCCAATTCTCATGGGCCCGATTTGGGTTCATTCTCTCATCCGGTCCGAGATTCTATTCTCTCGCTCGGTTCCGGCTTCTTATATCACCATCGGAATGTTCCGATTGGATTGTCACCAAGTATCCCTTGGTTCGTTCCATCCCGATTCATTCCACGTGCGGACCTTGAGTCAGGTCGCACGTGAGGGGGCGTATTAGAAGTATTGGAGAGGAATAGATCCCACATCAGAAAAGTGACAAATAAAATATAACTTATATGTGAATGGATCTTATCCAATTATACCGAGGCCTTTTGTGATTAAAACCTAACACCTTAAAGGTGGTTAAGTTGGGACAGTATCAGTACAATGTGATCCACGGGCCACGCTTGTCGCTGTTTAACAGGTTTGACTTTTTATATGGACTTGGTATGATACGATTTTTTGACTTGATGGAGAAGAAATCGTAAAGTCGATGAAGGAATGGGGAGAAAGAAATTAAGATGAGTTGTCCTATAATTTTTCGATCTCTCCCCTTCTTATATCGTTCCACTCAAATGTCGTTAAAATATAAATCAAGGAATATGATTTGTTTGTTTAAAGAATAATAAACATGTTACAACCACGTTTCACCATTACCATGTCGTACAAGGAATCGTTTCTCCATAGTATAAGCGTACGAGTTTTGTTTGAGAGGATCAATAATTGAGAAAATTTTCTTGTGGAGAAAAGGGCATGATGACATAAGATTGTTAACAGTCGATACTCAGTAGTATATGCATATGCTTCACTTCTATTAGTTGTTCCTTTGATCAAATATGGTAAACGCCCTTAAATGGTGCAAGCTAGAGAAGATTTCATAGGCTTTAGTTGAGGACAGTCTAATTCACCGGTAAATTGGTACCAAAGCACCTGTGTGCTATTGCTTTTCAAGACTCAAGTTTTTCCAACAACAAAATTTAGGTAGAACTTGAACGCTGGAGTTGTAAATAACTTCAATACTTGGCGTTTGTACTTGGTATTAATCAATTAAGAAGTCTAGCCAAAACCTCTCTTTGCATCTCTAAAGGATCTGGATTCGAAATATAAACTATGCTAGATCTAAGCTAAGAAAGGAAATAGCAGCAAGAGAAATTAAAGTTTTCATTCATGTCATGCCCGAACTTGGGTTTCTTCAATACATAAATATCCATACTGACGTGTAGGATTACACCACATGGCAAACATCTAAGACATTAATAGCTAGTCCTAAATAGCTGGATTGCAATCACGTGCAAGACGCGATTATAACAGCACAATGTAAAACGACACTGTCTTTTACCATTCCTAGTTAAACTTGGCAATTATTTACAGACTCCTGACATTACTTCCTCCTGCAAGACAAACTTGTCCACAAGTTTGATACCTGAAGTTACCTCAATGCTTGAATTCCGGAAATCTACGAGTGATGTGATCTGCAAACTCCCAAGTAGCATCCTCAGTCTCGGCTCCAGTCCATTTGATTAGCCATTGTACAGCTGCTTCACCTCTCCGTTTCATCAATCTTGTTTGCAACACTGCCTCAGGTTCCCATTTTGCAATTCCAGCTTCAGACAGATGGGGGAGTTATGCCTCTACTGTCACATTGGTTCCTAGTTTCTTCTTTAACAAAGAGACATGGAAAACATCATGTATCTTTGCATAAGCTGGAAGTTTGAGCTTGTAAGCTACACTTCCTATTTTTTCCAGCACTTCAAAGGGACCAAAGTATTTGGCAGAGAGTTTGTGGAACACTCTTTTGTGGACTTACTGCTGCCTATAAGGTTGGAGCTTCAAATACAACAAGTCACCTACTTCAAACTTCCTTTCCGTGTGTTTCAAATCATAGTACTTCATCATTCTAGATTGAGCTCGTTCCAAATTCTTCTTCAAGACTGATAACAGCTCATCCCTACTTCTTAAATCCTGGTCAACTTGAGCTACTGCAGTGGACCCTAGCAAATAGGTTCTTACCAATGGTGGTTCATACCCATATAAAGCCTGGAATGGAGACATAGAGATAGCAGAATGATAGGAAGTGTTGTACCACCACTCAACCCAAGGAATGACCTGAACCCAAGCTTGTGGCTTCTCTCCTACCACACATCTCAAATATTGCTCCAAAGTCTTGTTTAAATTCTTAGTCTACCCATCAGACTATGGGTGGTATGCAGATGACCTGCTCAGCTGAGTGCCTCGAAGCTCAAAGAATGATTGCCAAAACATACTTAAAAATATAGGATCTCTGTTTGAAATTATGTTTGCAGGCATACCATGTAGTTTGGCAACTTCAATATGTATAAAAATTTTAGCAAGTGAAGCAGCTGAGTAAGGATGAGATAAGGGAATAAAGTGAGCATACTTGGTTAGTTTGTCAATGACAACCCAAATAACAGTTTTCCCCTATGATTTAGGTAGGACCTCAATGAAGTCTATAGAGATGGTATGCCAAGCTTGAGGAGGTATGGTGACAGGTTGCAATAACCCTGGAGGCTTGAGTGTTTCATAATGTTGTTGTTGGCACACATCACAGCAAGCTACAAACTCTTTCACATTTCTCTGAACCCCTGGCCACTTGAAGCTTCTAGTCACTCTCTTGTATGTTCTAGCTCTTCCAGCATGCCCCCCAATCTTCCCTCCGTGAAACTCAGAAATTATCTTGCTTCTCCATTCATCCACTGGTGGTACAAAAATTTGAACTTTGTAGTACAGTTGAGCATTTACCAGCTTGTAATTCTTCTTTTCTCCACCTTGTTGAAGCAGCTGTATCACTGCAATAGTTTCACCATGTTTGAGGCAAACTTGCTGTAACTCAACTACAAAGTCTTGTACTAGTTGAGACACACCCAGAATTGCAGCTAATGAAGACATTCTTGATAAAGCATCTGGTGCTGCATTGTTTTTTCCAGCCTTGTATTGAATAGAGTAATCATACCCCACCAACTTGATAAGCCACTTCTGTTGAGCTGGTGTGGTTATTCTTTGATTTAAGAAGTACTCAATGGTCCTATGATCTGATAGAATCTTGAAACGGTGCCCCAAAAGATAGGGTCTCCAATGTTGCACTGCTGATACCAGTACCAGCATTTCCTTATCATATACTGACATGGCCAAATGCCTTTGAGCCAAAGCCTTACTCATGAATGCAATAGGATGGCCTTCTTGTGACAGTATTGCCCCAATGCCTAATTCTGAAGCATCACACTCCACCACAAACTCCTTGGAAAAATAAGGAATAGCTAAAACAGGTGTAGTGGTCAAAGCTACTTTCAATCTTTCAAAAGCCATTTCAGAAGCTAGACTCCATTTGAACCCTTCTTTTTTAAGCATATCAGTCAGAGGCTTGCCTATAATCCCAAACCATTTCACATACTTCCTGTAGTAACCGGCTAGTCCCAAAAAACCTCTCAACTGCTCAAGAGTTTTAGGTTTCTGCCATGATTTGATGCACTCAATTTTTGCAGGATCCTCAGCCACCCCTTCAGCACTTATGTCATGTCTTAGGTACTCTACTTGGCTTGCCCCAAAATCACATTTACTTTTTTTCACTTTCAAGGAGTGCTGCTGCAATTTAGACAACACCAACTCCAAGTGTTTAACATGAGTCTCCATGGAAGGACGGTATACTAAGATGTCATCAAAAAACACCAAAGCACACTTCCTCAAGTACTCTCTTAAGACCTCATTCATGAGTGACTGGAATGTTGAGGGTGCATTAGTGAGCCCAAATGGCATCACTAAAAACTCATAGTGACCAGAATGTGTCCTAAATGCAGTTTTGGCTATATCTCACTCATCCATTCTGATTTGATGGTATCCTGCTCTTAGGTCCAGCTTAGTAAAGACCCTAGCTCCATGCACCTCATCAATCAACTCATCTACCACAAGAATTGGATACTTATCCTTCACTGTCACACCATTCAAAGCCTTGTAATCTACATATAACCTCCAAGTGCCATCCTTTTTCTTAACCAGTAGAACTGGAGATGAAAATGGACTAACACTAGGTCTTATAACCCCATTCTCAAGCAATTCCTGGATGATCTTCTCAATTTCAGTTTTCTGGAAATAAGGGTATCTATAGGGTCTAACATTGACTGCAGCAGTATTGGGAAGCAATTCTATCTTATGGTCATGATCTCTAACAGGGGGTAAATGTGTAGGGGTTTCAAAAATATTTGAATATTTTTGAATGACCTCTGAAATCTGAGGGTCAACTACCTTGCATCATGGTCAACTAGTACTAAGGGGTACCTGATTCAAGTGCACCATCATGACTTCCTTCTCTTTTCTCAATAGCCGAGTCATGGATTTGCAGCTTACCACATTAGAGTGCAATTCAGTCTCTCCTCGGAGGGTATACTGCACCCCTTGCTAGTAAAACTTCATATACATGTTTTCAAAATTCCACAATATATCCCCCAGCCCTCTCAACCAACTAGCTCCCAAAATCACTTCACAGCCAGATATTGGCAAAACATAATATTGAGTAGTTAAGACATATTGTTGGAGCTTGATTGTTACCTGCACTATGCTCCTTGTCTCTATGATATAGCCACTGGCTAGCCTCACTTTCAACGATTTGATAGGTTGCGCCACAATTTTTGAACTTCGTAGAACTGAAGGGTATATAAAATTATGGGATGCACTTGAATCCACCAATACATGCACCTTTCGGTTGAAACACTCTCCCTTCAACTGCATTGTTTGGCTATTGGTGCAATCTCCCATAGCATGTAATTGTAGCTCCACATGCTGAACTGCATTTAACTCGGCTACCTTGTTCCCTTCTTCCTCCTCAGTTTCCTGCTCCGGCCCAGGCAACTCCACTTCCTCCTAAACAACCTCAATCACCATCAGCGTTTGTCCCCTCCTGCAGTTATGCCCTGGTCTAAATATCTCATCACAAAAGAAGCATTGGTTTCGGGCCCTCCTCTCCTGATATTCCACTTGTGTCAACCTTCTATTGCCCCTGCATTGGCTCCTTGTAAAGGCCTAGGCACAACAGGTGGTGCTGCTTTCTGCTGAAACACATTGTTGGTAGGTCTTGGTGGTATTGAAGGTCTGGTAGCCACCTGAGCTCTGGACTGCAACCTGATGTTTTTCTCCTTTTCCTCATAAATTTTTGCCAACTCACAAGCTTCATAAAGGGTACTAGGCTTAAGAGCTCTCACATCTGATCGAATAGAGTCTTTCAAACCTCCTATAAAGAATGACAGTAAGGTTTGAAGGCCAAATCCTGGGGCTCTTCTAGAAAGCTTAGTGAAATCCTCCACAAACTGCTCAACTGATCCTGACTGAGACATCCTTGCTAAAGCTGATTGATAGTCCATTTTATTGTGCTCACTAAATTCCCTCATCAACAACTCAGAAAATCCTGCCCAAGAGTTAGCAAACTCATGTTTGAACATAAACCACCTATCCGAGGCTTTGTCTGTAAGATGCAGAGTAGCCAGAGCCAACTTCTTATCTTCAGGAATTTGATAGAATGCAAGAAACTGTCCGGCCTTGTTTAACCATTCTACTGGATCACCTCCCCCAAATGAACTTAGTTCAAGCTTCATTTGTTTCATTGTTGGCAGGTTAGGATCAAGGGGCCCTTGGTGGAATTGTGGTGTCATCTGGGGGTAGAAATTTGGGGTTTGTGTGTTTGCAAATTGGTTGGTGTACTGTGGAAAGGGTGTTGTAGTAGTAGCAGGAACAAACACATGCAGGTTGGTATTGTGAAGCAAAATTGGTTGGAAATGGTTGTATATGGGGCACAAATGAGTTTGGTTTGAAAGATGGGGTAAAGTAATTAGGGTATACAAAATTTTGGCCAATTTGATTTGGTTGTGCCAGCTGAGTAGGAATAAACTCTTGTGTAAAATTAGGGGAAACAAAATTGTACTGAGACTGTGCAAGAGAAAAAGTGCCAAAATTGGTATGCTGATAAAAATGGTTTTTAGTAGGTCCAGACCCTTGAAGCTTAGTCCCACTCGACTGACCCTTTTCAAATCGAGTTACCTTCCCTTTATCTGAGTGCGGCTTAGGTTCCACCATTTTAGTCACAGCTAAAGTATTCATGACTATTCCTGAAGCATTAGTGATGATAGGCTGGCTAGTATCAAATTGTAGTAGTTGTTCACCTTCCACAACGTTGTTACTAGTCAGGTCTAAAGGGTGTGAGCTTTTACCTCCATGTGAGCTCGAAGGACAACTCACTGTGGCTTGAGTAGACGCAGAAAAGTCTTGCAGGTCCCTCAAAACAGCAGAACCGCCCAGTGGTGGAACAGATCCAAACTTGAGTGGAGTAGAGATCATCGGTTCTTTGACAGCGGCAGAGGACTCCTTCAAACCCGAAACTCTGCAAGTATCTCGGATCTGAAAGCATTCAGAGACTCTTAGTACACATTGAGCGTGGTCTGAAGATCCCTAATTTGAGAAGCAGTGTGCTCCTTATGCTTGTGAATTTCAAGCTCAAGAGATGAAAAATCACCTCCTTGAGAACCCGCAGCCGGTTGATTAGCTCCTGCGCCTTTGTTTTTAGATTGGCCTGCCATGATACCCAGAGCAAGGCTCTGATACCAGATCTAAAGGATCTGGATTCGAAATATAAACTATGCTAGATCTAAGCTAAGAAAGGTAATAGCAGCAAGAGAAATTAAAGTTTTCATTCATGTCATGCCCGAACTAGGGTTCCTTCAATACATAAATACCCATACTGACGTGTAGGATTACACCACATGGCAAACATCTAAGACATTAATAGCTAGTCCTAAATAGCTGGATTGCAGTCATGTGCAAGACGCGATTATAACAGTACAATGTAAAACGACACCGTCTTTTACCATTTCTAGTTAAACTTGGCAATTATTTACAGACTCCTGACACATACCGTATGCAAAGCAGACATTAGAACGATAAGTTGAGAATTTGATCGAAGTTCATGATTAGTTTACAGATGAGAGTATGCAACATCACACCCCTGTTTGTGTACCCACCATTAATCCTAAAACCATAGACGTCATGCATGTTGCATATCCTACAAGGAAGCGAATCATGAGGATTGTAAGTTGAGTAAATTTTCAACTTCAAATGATTTGGATATGAGAGTATGCAACATCATATCCCTGTTTCTGTACCCACCCTTTATCGCAAATTCTCTGCTAGTCTGCTACGTAAGAACAGAAAATTATTACTCAAAAACACTGATGAAATAATATAGATCAAACCCACATAGATACATACATGAAACCAATATTAGTGTTGATAATACTAGCTAGCAGATAAAACTGTGGCATTGCTCCTACTACCTTTGACAAACTTGAAAAACGAAAGCATGAAAGAGATCGAGAAACCAGAGTTGGACGAGTGTGAATAGACAACCAGACCAGACCTTTTAGAATCTAATAATTGGCCTGCTCGACCTGCGCCTCATGCTCGATGACCTGTTGCTCTCGGTCCACCTCAATGAGAACAGGGACGATCAGGATCAAGAACGTCGTCCAGAAGATCCACGATGCCTTCCCCGTAATCTTCATCACCCTCTTCGTCACGTACGACACGTCCCTCACCGACCTCTCCGCCGTCTTCAGAGTCGTCGACTTTGACAGCCTCGTGAGCGCCTCCCCAGTACTCTTCACCAGCTTCTGCGCCATGTACGACCCGTCGTTCATCAAACCCTTGGCCGTCTTCAAGATCGTCGACGCTGACAGCCTCGTGTTCGGTCCTTGTTCCTCTTCGTCGTAGTCGGGCTGAGCCACTGGCTTTCTGCCTGGAGATATCACGAATCTCAGTATTCGTCTTCTGCCTTCAGACGCCATCGATCTGTCTTTGTTTTTGTTTCTGTTCCAGAAAGAGACCGCACTGAGAGTTGGCGTTTTACCTTAGGGTTTTAAAACATATAAGATGTTGCGTGGCCTATCGAGTGTCGACTCCTATTCGTGACAGGAGTCTCTCACTCACTCTTATTGGCGTGTCCTATTGCAAAAGTATTAGAAGAACTTCTTCTCGAATTTTACAGGTGGTTTCCACTCAAATCTTAAAACAAGGATCAAAATATAAATTTTATATTGCATAGTATAAAATTTGTTATTCCAGAATAGCAAACACGTAGCGACTATGTCTACGTACAACAAATCGTTTCTTCATTGTACGAATTTTTTTAAGAGGTCACGATTGACATGGAGCTTAATACGATCTGATGGGATTGTTAACAGTGTGGGTAGTGTATGCCTAGGAAGCACGGAAGCGCCAGATTGTTGACGATTCGCGCTTCCGAAGCGGAAGCGTGGGGGAAGCGCGGGGAAGCGCAAGGAAGTGCGATTCCGGGAAAAGGAGATTTTGGAAGCGCGACGGAAGCGGAGCTTCCTATATCGGAAGCGCCACGATGAATATCGGAAGCGTGCCAGAAAACCGATCTTAGGCGACGAAAAAAAATCGTCGCCCTGTTAAAAAATTTCGTCGCCTAAGTACTTAGGCGACGACATGCCGTCGTCGCCAGAAGTGCGTCGGCCAAGAACTTGGCCGACGAAAACTCTGTACATCGTCGCCTAAGATAAGGGCAAACCCCTAAACGGACGGAAACGGCTATTCGACCCTCCAAATCACGTAATCTGGCCGGACCTTCAACTGATAATAGTTTCCAATCGACGAGACGCTTACGGGGCTATAAAAATTTGGTAATAAATAAATACCCGGGATAGGGCTACCACTAGGTAGAAATAAGAGAAAAATTCGTTGACCGGAACAACCGGCACCGAAATTTTACCGGAATATCTTCATTTTTTACGGGTTGACGTATTTCACCGTTCCGGTCATATCTTATTTCACGACTTTTTTACGTTTTAGGCTTCTACGTATACGTTGTCTTTAAAATGACACTTAAACTCAACACTTGTATAAAAAAGTTATACAACATTAGTACATATATCGTGAGTTTGGTGATCGGAGAAGAGGAACTGAAATCCGACCGTCAGATATGACCATCATAATAAATTACGTGGGTGGGCAAATATTTAGCTCCATCCGACAACGATAAGAGCTCGATCCGTCCGGTCAATAGGCGCGGTCAAACCCCTAAACGGACGGAAACGGCTATTCGACCATCCAAATCACGTAATCTGGCTGGACCTTCAACTGAGAATAGTTTTCAATCAGCGAGACGCTTACGGGGCTATAAAAATAAAAAACATTTCCTTAAAATTTAAATGTGTTTTATTTATTTTAATTATTCGGATTATCTTGGCCGACGAATTACCCTAATTTCGTCTGCCATTATGATACTTGGGCGACGATATTTGTTAAATTCGTCGCCCAAGGGTAAAATAAAAAATAATGTACAATGAAATTTAAATGTGCTTTATTTATTTTAATTATTCGGATTATCTTGGCCGACGACATTAGGGTAATTCGTCGGCTAAGATAATACTTGGGCGACGACATTAGGGTAATTCGTCGGCCAAGATAATACTTGGCCGACGAAATTAGGGTAATTCGTCGGCCAAGATAAACTTGGGCGACGATATTTGTTAAATTCGTCGCCCAAGGGTAAAATAAAAAATCATGTACAATGAAATTTAAATGTGCTTTATTTATTTTAATTATTCGGATTCTCTTGGCCGACGACATTAGGGTAATTCGTCGGCCAAGATAATACTTGGGCGACGACATTAGGGTAATTCGTCGGCCAAGATAATACTTGGCCGACGAAATTAGGGTAATTCGTCGGGCAAGATAATACTTGGGCGACGATATTTGTTAAATTCGTCGCGCAATGGTAAAATAAAAAATCTTGTACAATGAAATTTAAATGTGCTTTATTTATTTTAATTATTCGGATTCTCTTGGCCGACGACATTAGGGTAATTCGTCGGCCAAGATAATACTTGGGCGACGATATTTGTTAAATTCGTCGCCCAAGGGTAAAATAAAAAATCCTGTACAATGAAATTTAAATGTGCTTTATTTATTTTAATTATTCGGATTCTCTTGGCCGACGACATTAGGGTAATTCGTCGGCCAAGATAATACTTGGGCGACGATATTTGTTAAATTCGTCCCTCAAGATAACACTTGGGCGACGATATTTGTTAAATTCGTCGCTCAAGGTTAAAAATAAAAAATCCAACGAAATTTAAATGTGTTTTATTTTAATTATTCGGATTACTCTTGGCAGACGAAAGAAGAGTAATCGTCGGCCAAGATGTTATTAGGCCGACGAAATGCTTGTGTTTCGTCGGCCAAGAAAAAATAAAAAATTAAAATACTTAGGCGACGATATATTTGAGTTTCGTCGCCTAAGGATTAAAAACACTTAGGCGACGACAGAATATAGTTGTCGCCGAAGAATAAAAACTTAGGCGACGACAGAAAAGTGTTGTCATGTATGAACTTTGAACTTGCTATGGTATTTTTTTTCAGGAAAAGTGTTGTCATGTTTGAACTTTGAACTTGCTATGGTATTTTTTTTTTCAGGAAAAGTGTTGTCATATTTATTTATTTTTAATATATAATTATAATATATATATATATATATTATTTTATTCCGACGCTTCCGAAACGCATCCGCTTCCAATTTTTTTTGAAAAAAAACGCTTCCGCGCTTCCTAACGCTTCGCTTCCGCATACCCGCACCCGATTCCATGCAGCACAGGTGTAGGCATCCAATATGGTGTTAGTTTTAGAATCATATCATTCACTTCTGGTTGTTTTGGCTTAGATCAGAGTTTGCTAAAAGCTCTTAAATGGTGCTCTTTACAGAAAATTTCATTCACCACCTGGGCCAAGCAAATACAGCAAACAGAAAGCCAACGTGGCTGAAAAAAGCAAGAAAGCTAACACTGGTTTCCAAGCTGCATCAATGTTAACTTTTACCACATTTGGAGGGGAGAATGAGATAATTTGCTCGCAGTAGATCTCTAAGACTCATATGAAGGAGAGTCAAAATCAGACCGAGCTTCAGACCATTCTCTAAAGCTTCTGTGAATGTTTTCTATTGTTGCAACATAATTTGTCGATACCCTTTAATAGCACAGTAGTTCCTTCTCCTACAACAGCTAGAAGTACTCATGACTAGAAATTCTCAATCAGATAACTCTTCTCACTCCTTTTTTTTATCTCCTGTAACTGCACTCTACGAGATATTTGTTATTTAAACAATCCTTATCTTATCATTGTACATTGTAATCAATATAAATACAGAAGCCAAGTACTGATAAGTGCGTTTTACGCCATGTTCTTAATGTATTTTCACCCCCATTTATACTTTGTTTGTGCCTTAGTATAATCGTTTTTACTTATTTTAGAGTCAAGAGGGTTTTTCTGTAGAGTTGTGGCTACTAGCAGTTTTTATACAGAAAATTGCACTTAAATGATGAAAACCGTTTTTGGACTATCACTTGGACGTTTTATTATGATTCGTTATTTTGTTACCTTGTCAGTTTTGATGTATTTTGTTTAAATGTGCAGAAGACAGGTAAATACGCTTAACATATCGAGAATCATGATGAACGGACTCATGAATGACAACAAGTGAGGCCACGGAAAAGAGGAAACACTTTTGGACATTGTTTTGCTCTCGGACAGAATCTTCCAGAAAACGTACATCAACTTCAAAAATTCATATCTAGAGTTCCAGGAGGAGTTAGAAGGCGTGCCACATATGGAATCAAAGCTGTGTGTGTCTACTTTTCAACCCCATTTTGATCGCAGCAATCGGAGTTGAGACGAAGGAGTTATGAGCAAAACAGTGGACAGAGGTCAGGCTGCAAAACTGGGCAGAAACTGCCTAAGTTGTCTAACGAGTTTTGGGAGATGATTCTTCAACAAAAGGCTTCCCAAATTTGTCAAGAGATGTATCAAGACCTTAATGAAGTGTTAGGAAGCTGGACAAAAGAAGAAAATACGAAGAAGCATCAAGGCAGCCATATTTTGGTTAAGTGTAAGGTTTCCCGGTCAAACCGGGAAAGCTGACCTTGCCGGACCTATCACTGGTTTTGGCTGCCATCAAAGCCCAAGATTTCGTACATGAGGCCTACATGGATCCATAAACATGTAGGAAGGTCCAAAAAGTCAGAAGAAGGAGTCCAAATTCGGATAAGAAGCTGCATTAAAGAAGGAATCATGGAGCAACTAGGAAACCTATTTGTAATAGGACAAGGTTTCCTTGCCGATTCAGCTAGGGTTTTCTCCCTTAGTTTTTGTATAAATAGGGCTGTTGTATGTATAGTTTAGGGGTCTTTTATCTGCCTTAAGTTTATAGCTAGCCTAAACTCTACCTAAAAACCCTCCACACTCAGAAAATACACAAACACAGCCGCCATCCCTTTACTGCATCCATCCACTTTGCCGACTGCCTCCCACCATCCTAGCCGATCTAAATAGGTAGGTTAGAGATGGATACATCAAGGTTGTGTATGTATATTATCTGTGTAAGAACAATGATTTTATTGATATATATTTTCTGGATTTTTAGGTTTTATATGATGCATGTGTTTATGACTCTTCTTTGTGATTTGATATGAACATGTTTGTCATGTAACGAATTAGTATGCATGCTAGGATTAAGAATCTGTTAGGATACGAAATTTAGGTTATTAACAAGTGTTAAATTGATTAGTTATCACCTGAGCATGAAGTCGAACCTTAGGTTAATTTGGTGGCCACAAGTTGACTATTAGGGGGGTGTCTAATAAGCCGTAATACTTAGACTAAATTTAGGCCGATAGGAAACTTTTAGTCCTAAGTGTTGCCAAGGGTTGTTAGGGTGAATAACTTGCATAGGTTCGAGGATGGGTGACGCCATTGCTAACGAGTATGTCTCCAACCGACTCAAGAACGGTAAGTGAATTCTTGTTTGTTTTAGGCCGATAGGAAATCTCAAACAGGGGTGTCACATATGTCTAGATTCAGGCCGATAGGAAGTTTCTTGTACAACTTGAGAGAGTCTTAGAGGTTGGAATTAGTTTACACTTGTGAAAACTTAGATGAAGTAACTTGATTGTTTCTTAAGACTACTTGTTTACTAATCGGTGTTTTGTCTTGCTATTTGCTTAAACGGTAAAGTGACCATGTATGTAAATATTTGTTTTGTTTATTTTCTGTTTTAATCCATATTGCCGAACCAAACCCCCATATTATTCTTTATGTATATATTTGTGTGAATATTGCTAACTAATTTGTTTTGCAGAAATAAGTTCTTCCCTAGTGTCCCCGGCCTAGAACGATACCCTACTTGCATATACTACTATGATAGGGTTTATTATTGATTAACGTCTTAATTTGACAGGTTAAGTACAACATTGGTACAGCTTGGAATCTCAAAACTTATTTCTTATGTTATTCTTTTACCCTTTTCAACACCGCAGCACATCTTTAATTGCTTCCAAATCTCTCACAAATGAAAACACACAAACTGAAAAATCTCATCATTGCCATGAGACAGGTCACCGGAATTGCTATAGGCTGCTAAGAGCCAAGCATCCAAGCTTGTGATAGAGGCCTTTTCAGGGATGTATCCCAAAGAACTTCCGAACCACACAGCGCTAGTCCAAGGGCATAAAAGCAGGCAGTGCTCTGTTGTTTCTGGATGCTCACCACATAATGCACGCCACAAGAAGTTGGAAATTTTGGGCAAATCCCAAAGCAACTGTGTGCAATTCCTAAATAGGACTACAGCACAAAACTACTTTGTTTTCAACAACGAAAGGACATAACGTACAACTCAAAATTTTATGAACTTCAACTGGTATAAGCTTGCCATTTGTATTAATCAAAAGGATTAAATTCGGTTTACCCCCTTGAGATTTGGGGTTAACATCATTTCAGTCCTCATACTTTCAATTTTAAAAATTCACCCCCTAAAGTTTTCAATTTTCATAAATCATACTCAATTGTTAAAATTCCGTCTAATTTGAACGTTAATTTTGACTTTATAACTCACTTTAAAAGCTAAAATAGTCGTATAATATAAATCGCTTTTTAAGACTATTTTTTTTAAGATTTCATGCTAACATTTATCGTCCAAATTGGACATAATTTTACCAATTGGGCTTAATTTATGAATATTGAAAATTTTAGGAGATGAATTTTCAAAATTAAGAGTATGGGGACTGAAACCCAAAGCAATTAATCCTAATCAAAAAGTCTAAAACCTCTCTTTACATATTGCAAACATGAGAATGGTAAGCTGAGAATATTTTCAACTTCAAATGATTTGGACATGAGGGTATGCAACATCACATCCCTGTTTGTGTACCCACCGTTGATCCCAATACCTCTGCAAACAACCATAGACATATTGCAGATCCAAGGAACCGAAACAGTAAACCCCAAACCAGAATCTCGACTGCCCACTACCACATTTTTGTATGCTTGGCAAACCTGGGAGACATACTTTCCCATCGGCAAAACTTGCTCAAGAATGGAAGGAACAGAGCCATCAGGATTCAAAACCTCACAATCCGAATGAAGGTTCACCACAACCGTTCCATGATCTGGGTGAAGCCGACTGCTTAAAGCTTTCATAAACGGGGAATCTGTGTCCCACAACTTGCGAGGGAATATGTCTTCGCCGTCATAAGCATCAATGAAGATCATATCATACACATTGTTAGTTTTGAGAATGAAATCCTCAGCATCTGATTCATAGAGAAACAGCCTCTCATGGATGCCTTTCCACATTACCTCATCCATAATATCAGGTTTTGAAACAGCACGCTCGCCTGACGGATTCATAACCGAGTAAGCAGGAAACCCCATAGCTTGAACCGAGGCTGAGATCACAACAGGATCAATTTCAACTATATCAACTATAGCACCTGAAAGGACAACACATTTCTAAATTAACTCCAAATGTCCAATGCCTCAATCATGCACTACCAAACTTCATTCAATCAACAAGAAGAGTTCACAAATACTTGATTCCTTTAACAACCAAACTAGAAATGTAGCCTATACCTTGAAGTTTTCTAGCCAAAAACAATGGCAAGCTCCCTCCACCATGGCCGATGCATAAAACCCGCATCGTTTCCTTCCCATTCGCCACGTTCTTCAGATTGTAATCACAACAAGCTATACTAGCCAACCCAACTGATAACATACTCTTAAGATCTGAAAAATCAAAATCAACCCATCAAAGTTCCATTCTCTCCGAAACCGAAACATAACCAAATGTGCATCAATAACGGAACCTTTTTGTGAAGAAAATGTGATACAATTACATATAATCGAAACAACGAAAAACAGAAACCAAATGAAGTAATGCAACAGAACAAATGGGTTTAACTTACATGGAACAGCGAGGCAATGAGGTTGCTGCATAAGAGCAAAACACGCCGGCTCCGATTGCCGGAAAGCGGCCATGACCTTGACAGTACTCTGGCGAGTGTCGTCGTTAAAACGAAGACAGCGCCATTCATATCCAACAACTCTGAACTTCTCATTGTAATCATGGGATTCGTCTATCTCTTTGTACCTCTTCTCTAGCCATCTCTCGGTCTCTGCCCAGTGAAGCTTGCTGGGTTTAGAGACGGGGAAAGCGGCGACGGAGACGACGCCGTTTCCCTTATCGGATGTGGAGCGGAGGATGACGCGGCCGTCGGATTCGGTGCCCCACCATTCGGAGGCGTAGGACCAGTCGCCCTCGTCAGTGATACAGCGGCGTATTGCTGTTGAGAGCTGCCGGAGGTTCCGACCGGCGCGGAGTCCAGGTCTTCTACGCCACATCACATTCGGGAGTAAATCCCTTTGAAACTATTTATGATGACTCGGGGTTTTAGTGTTCGGTGCTTTCTTTGGATTTTTCTATTTTTAGGATTTCTGTTTTTTTGCCCTTTTTTGTGAAAATATAAAATAATCGATATGGTTTGAGTAAGTCGTGAGTCTCGGAAAATTTCGAACCCCAACTTGTGGAAATCCTTTGAGGGAATCATAACCTAGATTGTTCCTCCGATTCAAAACCATAACTATATGAGTTTGACAACGAAGGGGTTAAAGTTCGACACAAAGCTTTTTGGTTGTTAAGTTATGACAGCATCGAGCAACAATGCAACATCTAAAAGCTATAGCCCTTTTTGTTTGCACTAAACTAAACTGTTTGGTTTCCTCTATCAACAAGTTCGATATAAATGTGCTTTGATTCCAATAATAAGCTTTGATGATTTTTGCAAGTGGTTTATTTGATAACAGAACAAGGACGAACCTTAATTCTCTCAAAAAATTCAAGAGGTACCAAAAATATTTACAGAAATTACTAGCCTTTCTGCACACGCGATACTCATGCGTTAGGGCCGCGCTCGTGCGTGCCTTTTTCCTTTTCTTTGTGCACCCATATGCAGTTTTCTTATGATTTCTGTTTGCAAACATTTTCTTATATCACTATTATCAACAGTTTACTTTAAACCATTTATGGTATCTAATATGTACATATGTCATGTACATATATTAAAAAATTCTAATTCGTATTTGATCTTCATACTTCAATCAAATAATGACAACTTTACATACCTTTGATACATGTTTCCATATACCACTTAAACATTCGCTATAGGCTAGGGCGGGTTTTAAGGCGGGATAAGGCCGAAGGGCCAAATGATGAGGCCTAAATCACATATATACTTTGTATTAGACCAAGTTATAGCTTTCCGTACTCCATATTACAATCATACACTTACAGTAATACTTTATAAGCATTACTGAATTTCTATGAAGAAGCTAACTGCATAAAAACATTATCAATATCTTACAAAAATAATACAAGCTATAAGTTCATTACTTTTCATATTGTCATTATCAATAGAATCAATAAAAACAATTAGAACTAAAAGATGAACTCACGGTGCTTCCATAAATGTACACAATATACAGAAACGTAATCAAATTTAGATAACCTCAATCCTTCAAATGGAAACGCTTGATCTTTGATGCCTATAAATTATGCTTCACAGTTAGTAAAATACAGATTATGCCTATATATTATGTCTGGCACACAAAAAAATATAAAAGACTAAAAGCAACTACGTACTGACATAAACATAGAAAACTTAATAGCTAAAAGCCAGTAAAATACCTTTCAATGAAAATAAATTAAGAGGTCCAGTGCCTCCATCTCAAGTGTTATGTTTGCATTGATTATGAACTGGTAAAACCATTGTCCTCGTTCTCTACTGTGATATTAAAATTATCCAAAAGTAAGAGATACAAATATATGATTTCCACGACTTTTAACCAACTATAATTTTCAAATTTTGCAAAAAGAAAAAGAATTTTAGAGAACAGTGTTGGTACTCTGTACCAAAAAATAATAAGCGAAAACTATATTTAGTCGGGACAAAATCTATCAATTCACGAACTGGATATAATGACAAAGGAATCAACAAACTCCAATCAGTGAAACACTTATCCATGCCACATATATGCATTCGTAAGACACCATTAAAGTATTGATCAATGACTGGTGTTTGTTTAACAAAAAGAAACTTTTTATGAAGAAGGAAGAGAGGATTAGTGAATCTAGACTTCAGTATTATAAACTAACAGAGAGCAGAGATTGGCAACTATTTTAAAGCACAGACTATAATTAAATTACCGAACCTCAACTATTTAAAAAAACGAAAACCTCCCTCACGACCAATAAAAAAGAAGAAAAAATACCTCCAAAACAACCATATTCTTACAGTCTTTGATCAAAGCAATTCATGTATTTAGATTGTTGATCGAAACCTGAAGAAAACTGGACACAAAACCTTGTGGAAGTTTTTATGATATATTTCTTGATAGACAAAAAGATTACAGATCTAATCTATATAGAGAAGAGTGAGATAGAACAGACTCATTCTCCTTTTCACACTCTAATAACTGTCAAACCGACAACAAGGACACAAAGAGAAAAGCTATACAAGTAAAGTAAAGTGTAAGATGTACAGTAGAAAGTAAGACATGAAAATATCCAAAAGATAATAGATCTCTACTTCTAATACTCCCCCTCAAGCTAGATCAAAGTGATTCATTCAGCCAAGCTTGCCTAAGAGTCGATGAAATTGAGCGGCGAAAAGAGATTTGGTAAAGATGTCAGCCAATTGGTATTGGCTGCGAATGTAATATGTATCAATAACCTTGGACTAAACTTGAGCTCGTATATAATGACAATCGACCTCTATATGCTTGGTTCTCTCATGAAAGATAGGATTAAAGGCAATGTGCATTGCAGCTTGATTATCACAATAAAGAGATATGGGTTGGCTAGTAGGGGATCCCAAATTAGACAGCAATCCTTTCAGCCAAATAAGCTCATAAGCAGTGGATGCCATAGGTCGATATTCAGCTTCGGCACTAGAACGAGCAACAACAACTTGTTTCTTACTTCTCCAACTAACCGAGTTACCTCTTACAAAGGTACAAAAACCTATAGTGGACTTACGATCAAGAAAATTTCCTGCCCAACCAGCATCTGTGTAGCCCATGATGTCAGTATGACCGTTTGGTTTCATCAAGATTCTTCTCCTAACAGATCCTTTTAGGTAGTGAAGGATGTGCTTGACAATATGAAGACGAGCCATGGTAGGAGCATGTATGAACTGCCTCACTATGCTTAGTGCATAAGCTATATCAGTTCGAGTGATAGTAAGATAGATAAGCTTATCCACAAGTCTTTGATAAAAGCTGATATTCAGGAGAGACTCATTGGAAACATCCAACTGAAACTTGTTGTCGAGGGGAGTGATGACAGGCTTGATATCCCACTTGCTGTCAAGGGGAGTGCTGGTAGGCTTGCTATCCCACATTCCTGCATCTTTCAACAGATCAAGAGTATACTTCCTTTGATTGAGAAACAACCCTTTGTGAGAAGTGACCATCTCTATACTTATGAAATACTAAGGGAGCCCTAAATCTTTAATAGCAAACATGCTACAAGGAGATCATTTGAGAACATTTATCTCTTCAAGGTTATCACTTGTCACAATCAAATCATTAACATAAATAAGCACACAACAAGTTTACTAGTTGAACCAATCCGAACAAATAGAAAGGAATCAGCATTGCTTCTACGAAATCCAACTTTTTTAAGGACTGGACTAAGCTTGGCATACCATGCACGTGGAGATTGCTTTAAGCCATAAATTGCTTTATGAAGTCTACACACCGCATCCGGATCATGAGATTGAGAATGACCTAGAGTAAGCTTCATATATACCTCCTCTTCGAGATCACCATGTAAAACATTTTTTTACATCCATTTGGTAAAGAGGCCATGAATGGTTCATTGCAACTGATAGAAAAACCCTCACTGTGCTCATTTTCGCAACAGGAGCAAAGGTCTCATTTTAGTCTACTCTATAGGTTTAAGTAAACCTATGAGCTACCAATCGTGCCTTGTGTCTATCCACACTCCCATCAGAATGAAACTTGGTCTTGTATACCCATCTACTACCAACAACCTTATTCCCCTTAGAAAGCCTTACTACACTTCATGTCTTATTTTCAATAAGAGCATGAAACTTATCAACCATAGCTTGCTTCCACACATCATGATTATTGGCTTTCTCGAAACTTTGAGGTTCATGATTATTATCAAGAGTATGTAAAAAGGCAGAATGAGCAGAAGAGAACCTTTTATAAGAGATGAAGACAATCATTGGATACCTTGCAACATATGTCACATAATCCTTAAGATTTGCTGGAGGACCACATACTCGCGTAGGATTTCTACGAGGTACAACTGGAGGTGAAGGAAGAAGCTCAACAACAGGTTACACATGTAATTCAAATTGATCAACATCTGGATCAAGAGGCATTATCTGAACTTCTAAAGCTGGAGCAGTAGGATGAGAAGATTGACTGGAATCCATAACAACAGGATGACTGAAACTTGAAACTGGAACTGGAGCAGTAGGATGGAAAGACTGTTTGCTATCCTCATCGACAGGAAGATTAGGTATTGGAAACAGATCAAATAAAGACTCCTCCTGACTGTAACCATCTAATTTTCCAGCAAATAAATGAGTATTCTCATCAAATCTAACATCCTTGGAAACAATAATCCTTCTAGAAGAAAGGTTGTAGCATTTGTACCCTTTTTGAGTGGATGAATACACCAAAAACACATATTTTCAGCCCGAGGATCAAGTTTCTCTCTTTTATTAGCTTGTATGTGAACAAAGCAAACACAACCAAACATTTTCAGGTGAGAGATATCAATTTTCCTTCCTTTCAACACTTCAAGAGGAGATTTGCCACCAAGCACTCTACTAGATAATCGATTAATGAAATAAGTGGCAATGAGCACACTTTGAGACCAAAAAATCTTTGGTACATTCATTTGAAACTTTAGAGCTCTTGTTTTTTGAAGGAGATCCCGATTTTTCCTTTCAAAAATTCCATTCAGCTGAGGAGTACCAACACAACTAGTCTAATGTAGAATTTTATAAGCGCTCAAGTATTGACACATGTTATTGGACATATACTCAGAACCTGTCACGCCCCGACCCATAATTTTTACGTTTATTACTGGCAACATGGTAATAAGAATTTTACCGTGTTCGTCATTAACCGTAAAATATAATTGATTCCCAGAGAGGTGTAGGGGACGATTATTTTGTGGGATTATTCCAAGGAAGAAATTTTGACGACGGTAAAAATGGTTATTTTGCTAGTAAAAGGTAATTTTATTGGGGTATTATTTTTGAGGTGTTAAATTTTGGTTTGGGTTTATTAAAGGACTTGGACCCGGATCGGGCCAAGCCCAGTTTCTCTTTTTTCCTCCTTCTCTCTCTGCGCCCGCGCGTCCTCTCTCTCTCCCTCTTCCCGACCCGTTTCTGCCGGAAACTTTCCCGACGCCGTTCACCGTTGTCCGGCTGCCCCAGCTCGCCGCACCCATTTCAAACGGTCAGTCTCCTTCCCAGCTGCCGTTCTAGACTGGTGGCAGCCACCTAGCGCCGCCGATCTGGAGAAAAGCCGCCCGAAAGCTCCGGCTGCCCGAAGTTTCCTTTCGCCAGAACTCCTTCCTCCGGCCGCCATAGACGGCGAGCCGTAGCTCAAAAGGAAGCCCTCCTCCCGTGCTTCAATCCCTCCAAAGGGCTCGCTCCATCTCGAGCTAGGTAAGGAGAAATCAGTTTGTGAAATTTTAGGGCTTTATTGTGTGTTTGTGTTCGATTGACTTGGTTAGGCTTAGAAATTGAGTTTGTGGTAGTTAGGAATGTTGTAGAGGAGGTTGAGAGGAAGATGCTACCAAATTTTGTTGAGTATCGGAGGTCGCTGGAGTTGGTCGCCGGCCGTCGCTGCCGGCGGAGCCGCCGCCGAGAAAATGTTTATGGTGGTGAAAAATGTGAGGAGTTTAATGGAATAAGTTTTAGAATTTTTGGAGGAGTTTTGGATAGGTTTGAGAATTGTTGAAGTTTGGTATTTTTTGGCGGATTATTAATTTAGAATCCGGCCATTGGTTTTTTTTTTGTGGAAGGTGATTTTGAGGATGTCGGTAAAATTTGTGGAGTTTTGAGGTTGGCAGTGGATTTAAGATTTTTGGAGTGTTAGGCTTGGTTGAGCGCGCAAAGCATATTAATTTATGCATGTTTTGCTGTAAGCGTCGGTATTTTATTTAAGGTTTTATTTATTTGGAACAAGACTTGAAGAGGCTCGAGCGGAAGAGACCTCCGACCGACATCAGGCTTAGGCCTAACCTACGAGTGGACCTTTGTTTTAAATATTGTGTTCGAAATGCTTTATCGTTTTGAATGATTTTATGTTGTTGGATATATCCCGAAATTGAGAATTTCGGTGATTATACTCTTATATGAGAATAATATGTATATGATTAAATGCTAGCTAGCTATACGTGATTTCCCCCATACCGAGGTACAATTCCGGTATGGTTGACGTGAGCATTAGACGCGAGTGTCGTAGCCCTGTGCGACTTTCTAATTTCGTATTTAATTATTCAAAGATTTCGTACAAGGAGTAACCACGTATATAATGCCACTCGACCGCTTTCCCCCAGCTTGAGGTACAATTCTAGTGTGGGATGATGTGAGCATTAGACGCAAGCATAGTAGCTTTGTATGATATCTACTGTTATTACATAGCCAAAATACTTGGCTGAGCCGAGAATAAAGTACAATTACCCGGTCGAGATAGCCCTGGTGAGCCCTTCACGGGTATCCAAAGAATGAAGGGCCGGTAACAAACCGCTTGCTAAAATCACTCTAGCGACAAAACACCCCCAAAAGGGAAGACACCACAAAGACTAGTAAGTAGTCCCACATTGGAGACTAAGGCCAAGGTACCCAAGCTTGGCCTATAAAACAAGCTCAGGCTACCATAAAAGGTACACACACTCTCTCTCTTTCACACTCCTCTACCTTGCAAGTGCTCAAAGCTAACTTAAGCATCGGAGAGTCGAAGACTGGGCCATCTCAGTCCTGACCTCGTGACGCTGTCACTTGTGCTGGTTCCGAGTGAAAGACCCAAAGAATTCTATTTCGCTCCGCCTCGCGACCCCTTCCCGGCTCGGGACGAAGCAGGTAGAAACAATTGGCGCTAGAAGGAGGGCCCCTATCTTGTGGAACTCCCATTTGCCTCGGCACTCAGCACCATGGTGGAAATCATTGATGACCCCGTGGACCCTGGCACTCAAGTGAAACTTTAACTCGGTGACACATCACCCGGCGACACATCACCCGGCGACACATCCTTTCCCTAAACCAGCCGCCCAGCCCCTATTAGCCATCCCGACCCCGCCACAACCCTTAAAATCCTCAAGCGAGACTTCTATTTGTTCCGCGAGCAAGCAGCGAAAGAAAGGGCAGAAGCGGAAGTGTACCGGGTAGGGATCGCTAAGTTGGGGAAAGAACAATTCTTGCTCCGCGCCACGTTAGAGCATCGTAACGTGTACAACGATAGCTTGGACCGCACGGCACGAATTGCCGGGACCCCAGATTCTCTTCAAGGCCAGGCTGGTTCCATGCTCCAGGGAGGGCCTAACCAGATCGTATATATGTCACATCCCCTTGCCCACCCCTCATTTCCACTCCCGGCCCCCCAACTGTCACCAATCCTCAATGACTCCCCCCTGCCACATCAACCTAATCCATCTGCCCAACCTATCTCCACTTCAACCACTGCCAACTCACCTAACCCACCTCTTGACATGCCAACCTGCCTACTGCTCCAACTTAGCCAAACTGTCACACAGTTAGCTTCGCGGATTGAAGGCGTCGAGAGTTGCGGGGCTCAGCGACCCTTGTCTCTGGCTATGGACATCGCCCAAGCCCCTTCACACCTCGAGTGCAGATGGACAAGCGGCCCCCGGGAACCAAACCATTCAAGATGGATAAATATAAAGGCACAGGGGACCCTCATCTCCACCTCGAGATATTCTTCTCACTCTGTAGCTCCTCTGGCTACAGCGACGCCATAGCCTGCCACGCCTTCCAAGAGACCCTCTTGGACGAGGCCCTCAGTTGGTTTCTCAGCCTGCCACCCAACTCCATAGACAACTTCGACCAACTCTCGGAACGCTTCCTCAGTCGTTTCATCCTACACACCAGCATTTACCGCAGTGTAGACGCCTTGTTCCACATCAAGCAGAAAGATGGTGAAGGCCTCCATGAACTGTTGTCCCGATAGCAATCTGCCACGGCGAGATGCCACAACTTGGAACCTCGCGTGGCGGAGCAGGCTTTCCGTCAGGCCCTACTCCCCGGCAGTTTCCTGATGGAGATCAATAAGAACCCTCCAGGATCCTACGATGCCTTGATGGACCTGACGGTGCAGTGGGCCGGCGCTGAATTTGGCACTTTCGGACGTCCCGCCCACGCCACGCTAGCTCTTTCCACCCCGGCACCAGATGAGCACTTTGGCCGTGGGCAAGAAAAAGGGCAATCACATGGCCCATCCCGAGAGCAGGGGCGCGGCTCTGACCGTCGCCATGGGGGAGAGAGAAACCGCGACCACCCTTACAAGTCGAGGGATCAGAGCCCTCCACAGCAACAGTGCCGTCCCTCCCCGCCGCCTCATTATGAAGTCCACACTAATCTGACCACCACATATGAGGACATATCGGCTAGACACAAAGATCTCATCCCCCCACCTCCCAAAAGCAAGTATCCAAAAAAGCCCCGGTGAACCACCGACAACAGGTACTGCGCTTATCATGACAATAACAACCACACAACAGAACAATGCAATGACCTCCGCAATGCAATCGAGCATCTGATCCAGAAGGGGCAACTCCATCAATACTGTGCTCCCGCCACAGGCGCCAACGCCATTGAAGTACATGGCCAGATCCTAACCCTGCATGGTGGAACCCCACGGTTCCCCCACGCCAGCCTTCTGTAAAAAGGCAATGCACGGCACCCTCAGAAATCCTAGACATCGAACACGGTGTCATGATCACCCCATCAGCGTGGGATCAAGTGACATTTCCCAACGATGAGGATATCTTGCATTGCCACCACAGCGATCCATTCATCATCAATGTGCAGGTGGATCATTATAGGTGCCACAGGGCTTTAATGGATACAGGGGCCGCTGTAAGTGTCATGTTTTCTGATTGTTACAAAGGACTTCGGCGGGACCGCGCTAAGCTATACAATAACCACGACCTACTTGTCAGCTTCTCTGGTGAGACAGTATTGCCGTTAGGCTCAAATCGCCTAACTGTGTCGGTGGGAACAGCTCCTTACCGCTCTTCCATTACGGCCTGCTTCCTCATTGTCGACTGCCCCTCATCCTATAATCTCATCTTAGGCCGGGACATCCTTTGGGGGTTGCAGTGCTTCATTGCCGGCCACATGCTTCTCATGAAGGTTCCTACCCCAGGTGGCACCCTGACAATTCAAGGGGATCGAGCAGCTGTAGAGCATTTCCATCTTAACGCAATCCAGCAGAGGCGAGGAGCCTATGAGATGTTGCCTCTCAACCCCCCGGAACCCATAGATGATCCGCAGGACGACACAAAGGGGTGCAGGAAAGAGAGCCCCACGACCTAGTCCTACAAACGCTCACCACCACCTACCTCAGACCAATTTTAACCTTGGCTTCGAAAGCCGTTACTTCATTGTTACTAGTGTATATACAATAGCCCAGTAGCGGCTCCACCTATGTACACTTTGCCCACTAGCGGCTACATCTAAGTACAATGCAGTGTTTTGTCATTCCAACATGCTATACTTTTCCCCCACAACGCAGGGCTACAAACCATACAAAAGTATACAGCAAGACAAACACAAAGGCTACACAACGCCAAATCATCAACCTGGACCCCTAGGCAAATTAGTACAAACTAATTACAATGGCTAACCACGCCACTTACATTGTTTAAAACAAAGTCCTACAAACTATCAAAGTGTCCAGACACATCTCACTCCCTCCAGTAGATGAGTCGCCAGACTTGTTCACACTTCCCTTCGACCCGCCCAGTCCCTGCTACCCTATACCCAGTCGGCTGCTTCAACTGGTCTCGGGACAAAAAGGAAGGCCTCACAGCTACGGCAGGGCAAGCAAGCGAACTACCAGAAGCTACCTTAGGGCCGGGGCGTCCCTTCACTGGAGCCTTCTGAACTTCAAGGCCCGTACGTGCCACCAACCCCGGAGCCCGAGGATCGTGAGCCCTAATGGCAGCAGAAGCCACCTGCGACACTACTACTTGGGCAGACATGGACCCTTCGGGGCCAGTGGCCCTCACAGGTGGTGCTACCACAATGGCAAGAGGTCACGGGTCACCCGCAGCTGACGCTCCCTTATGCCTAACAGACGTTGCGCGCCACGCCTCATGCTGCTTCGCCAGAGACCGCGAGATCTCGACCTGCTTCCTTTGTTCAGGCGTCATCTGCTCCCACGCCACCTTCGCAGCATTTTTCTCTGCGTACCACTTGCGCATGGCCGCCTCGTTAATCCACCCCGTCTGGCAGCCTAGCCGGCTCAAGTCATCCTGCCATTTGTTAGGCACCCTTCAGCTAATGCTTGTACACTTCACCCTCCCGGAACAACCTTTGCCCCGCCATGGCAGCTCGCTCGCACTTGGCCTTCCAGGACACCTCCGCAAGTGCCTGCGTCAACTTGGCCACCTCAGCTTCCAAGGACACTGCCTTAGCAGCCGCCACTTCCAAAGCCTCCACTTGTTCATCCTTCTTCCTCACAACTTCCTTCACCTCCGCCACCTGAGCCTGGAAGACAGCAGTGTTCTGCTCCGCCTGAGCTAGCCTCCTTCACTACCTGAGTCTGCAGCTTTTTCTTTCAAAGGGGAGGCTGCCTCTTCTTCTCGAGGCAGTGAGCAATCAGGAAATCGCAAAGGAAGATGGTGTGTAAAGTGTCATAAGAACAACCATTCAATTAAACGGTGTCAAAGAGACGTAAAGTGCACTTTTTACGGCTGGAAATGGCATGATGCAGATCGGTGTCATAGGAGGAAAGCAGCGGAAGAGGCCGGGCAATCTCAGTCGAACAACCTTACTGCTGGTTTCGACAATTCTGGAATGACACAATTTCCGTTCTCAAAGGAAGTGTGTGAATAGCTTGTTGATCTTTTGAACAAAAACAAAGCAGGAACGATCAACCAAGTCAGTAATACTTCCCCTTATGATGAGTTGTCAGGTAAAACATTCCAAGTTTCTCAGGGTAACCAAAACAATGTTTGGATATTCGATAGTGGATCTAGTGATCATATAATTTGTAACCCTAGCTTATTCACAAACACCTATCCAACCCAAAGCCAATATGTCAGGCTTCCCAATGGCAACGTCACACGAGTCTCACAAGTTGGAACAATTGTCTTTCCTTCACAATTCAGATTACACAATGTTCTTTGTGTTCCTTCCTTTTATCTCAACTTAATTTTTGTGAGTAAGCTTGTCCATGATTCATTCTGTGTCACCGTATTCCTTAAATAGATTTGTTTTGTACAGAACCTACGCTTGGAGAAGATGATTGGGATAGAAACTGAGATGGAAGGACTATACTGCCTCAACCAAGCTCAGCAGGTTACATGTAATTTTGTTGATAGTCATTCATCAACGCTTAGGTCATCAATCTTCTAGGGTTTTACTTTTATTTCCCTTTCTTTCAAGTAAGACTTGCAATACAAATAAGTGTTCAATTTGCCCTTTGGCCAAGAAAACTCGAATTCCTTTCCGTTAAGTATAATTTCTAGTAAAGCAGCTTTTCATTTGATTCATGTTGATATTTGGGGAGGATATCATGAAGCTTCAATTACATGAGCCAAATATTTCATAACTATCGTTGATGATTTTACTCGATGTGTTTGGGTTTATCTCTTGGTTCAAAAGTTTGAAGTTCAAAATCACCTAGTCAGTTTCATTCATCTTGTCAAAAATCAGTTTGATACAAAAATCAAAATTGTCCGAAGTGACAATGGCCTTGAATTTAAACTTAAATATTTTTATTCTTCTAAGGGCATTGTTCATCAAACTAGTTGCGTTAATACACCTCAATAAAATGGTGTTGTTGAACGTACGCAAACATCGACATCTTCTCAATATGGCTAGAGCTTTATTAATATTTCAAGCTAATTTGCCTAAGTCTTTTTGGGGTGATGCAATTCTTACTTCCGCATATTTAATTAATTGTGCTCCTACACCTCTTCCTCAAAATAAGAGTCCATTCGAGAAACTTTTCCATAAGGTGCCGAACTATGATCACCTTAAAGTCTTTGGGTGTCTTCGTTTCACTTCAACTCATCCTGCCAAACCAACAAAGTTTGATCCACGAGCTACAAAATGCATGTTCATTGGTTATCCTCAAGGGCAAAAGGGTTACAAAGTTTTTGATTTAAACACCGAACATGTGTTTGTTTCTCGTGATGTCCTATTCTATGAAGATACCTTACCTTATCCAGCTAGCAAACCCGAAATAGTTAGCATGCCCACGCCAAATTCTCACACAGAAGGTAGAGTTTCGATAACAAGTCCTCCTTGCACTAGGTTTTTGACCGAAGAAGAGAATCCCACCTCATCTAGGGTTTTGACCGAACAAGGGAACCCTAGCTCTCCTAGGCTTTCTCTAGCGGATAATACTTCCCGTGACGTCGACAACCATAGCATTTCTGTTGGAAATAACACACCGAATCTAAGTTCTCTTCCCATTCCAACAGAAAACATCAACCATGCAAACCCCATGCAAACCCTAGCTCTCATCCTTTCACAACACCTACATCATCAAACTGTGTATCCTCCTCATCGTTCCTCTCGTCCAACTAAACTTCCGATCTTTCTGCATGACTATCATGTGGAGGCTACGCTTCCTTCTCGTTTCGTTCCTCCATCGTCTCCAAGTTCAAGTACAACTCATTCCCTTTCTAATGTCATGTCTTATACTCATCTGTCTCCTTCACATAAAGCTTTTACAGTTAATCTGATGCTCCTAAAGGAGCTCTCTACTTATGCACAGGTTATTCAACATCATGCATGGAGTGATGCCATGAGAAAGGAGATTGATGCATTACAACAAAATCGGACATGAAGCCTTGTTTCTTTACCTCCCAAAAAATGTCTGATTGGTTGCAAATGGGTTTATAAAGTTAGGCTCAAACTGGATGGTATAGTTGAACATTACAAGGTCAGAATCATTGCTAAAGGCTATAGCCAAGTTGAAGGTGTGGATTATAGGGAAACCTTTACTCCTGTGGCCAAGCTCACCACAGTCTGTGTCCTCCTTAGCTTGGCAGCTTGGCGTGGTTTGCATCTTCGTCAATTAGATGTCAACAACACTTTCTTGAATGGGGATCTCAATGAAGAAGTTTAAATGCAATTGCCTCCTGGTTTTGGAAGAAAAGGGGAGAATCGAGTATGCAGATTACACAAAATTTTGTATGGACTTAAGCAAGCTTCTCGTCAATGGTTCATCAAACTTTCTCTATCACTCAAGAGGGCCGGTTTCACTCAAAGCTGGTCAGACTACTCGTTATTCGTCTGCAACCATTCAGGCAAGTTCACAGTATTACTTGTGTATGTGGATGATATTATATTAGCAGAAAACAGTTTGACAGGCATTACATCAACAAAAAAAACTCTTGCAAGGAAGTTCAAGCTTAAAGATCTCGACAAGCTTAAGAACTTTCTTGGAATTGAAGTAGCTCGGTCAAAACAAGGCATAGCTCTTTCACAAAGAAAGTATGCGCTAGAGATACTAGAAGATACAAGGTCCTTGGCTGCCAAGCCATCAAGATTTCCAGTTGATCAGAATCTATCTCTCATGGAGGCAGGAGGAGAGTTATTGACTGATCCTTCACAATATCGAAGGCTCATTGGGAGAATGATTTATCTCACTATCACAAGGCCGGACCTAGTTTATACTGCTCATATATTAAGTCAGTTTATGCACAAGCCAACACAGTTGCACCTCAATGCCGCATATCAAGTACTTAGATACATCAAGAATACTCCTGGACAAGGTATCTTTCTCCCATCGAATGAGAATCCTAAATTAATGGCGTTTTGGGATGTTGATTAGGCATGTTGCAAAGACACAAGGAGATCCATAACAGGTTATTGTGTAAAGTTGGAATCGATGGCATCCACATGTTGTGAAATCACATGGCTTTAAAACATACTAAAGGATTTAAACATCAAGCAAACGCGGTCAACAAAGTTGTTTTGTGACAACCAAGCCGCCCTACACATTGCCAACAATCATGTGTTTCATGAAAGAACAAAGAACATTGAAATAGATTGTCATGTGGTGTGAGAAAAGATGCAGCAAGGAGTGATCAAGACTACGCATATTGGTACGAAACAACAACCAACAGATTTATTCACAAAACCATTAAGTTCGATTCAATTTGAGTTGTTACTTGGCATGTTAGGTGTTATTAACATACACTCAAACTTAAAGGGGAGTATTGAAGACAAGAATCGAGATGGTGTAGTTGGTTGATGTCACTGCATTTTGTATCAAAGGCAATAGGCCGAGAATGTAGTACAAGTTGTACTTTCCTAACTTGTATTACTAAGGTTAGACTTTGTAGTCAAGGCAGTGTAGGAAACCCTAATAGTCTAGGGTTAGGCTAGTATATAAACTATATCATAGTTTATGTATTATCTATCGAATAAAACAACTTTCTATCGACTACCATTTTTTGTAGCTCCTAAAACATCCAAAAAAGCTAAACAAGCTCTCTAAAAAAGCTAAAGAATTAAAATAGAGAGTCTGTTAAAGATGTTTTAATGAAATGACTATCGAAATAAGCTATCATTGTGAGGAAACGACTAGTCATGCAAACTGGTCTTCATTTTCAATTGATCTGTCTAGTGAGAAATTATTGTTTATTTCACCCTTGATATGTACAACAAGTATCATTAGTGTGGCCTGTTGTCAGGATATAAATCCCCAATCTAATAAGAAGTTCCACTTACAACGTGGGTAAGTTTAGTTGGTACGAGCATCTCCAGTAGTCTAGGTTAGTTTGTTGCTAAATTTAAAAATAGTTAGGATATTTAACAATCGAAATAGCAATTGTACTCCAGCAGTAATTGGTAAGTGTACGTTATGTAATATTTTTAACGAATCATAAATTGACACATGGAAAAAAAATGGAGGGAAAATATAAGTTTATCTTTAACAATTCTTGTCTAGGTTGATAAATTTGTCAATTCCGTTTAACAATTTTAGGATTTAGCAATTTTTTAGGCATTTTGTTAGAGCTCCTAATTATCCTAAAATTTGACAAATTTTTTTTTGAATTAAGCATTCTGCTGGAGATGCTCTTGTATGCTTGTTTTGAACCCCAATTCAAGTTCAATCTTTGTGACAAACAATCATACATTAGATCGCATTATTTGTAAATTTACAGTAGAGGCATGTATGTCTCAAGTTCATCATTTAGGGTCAAGGTTGTAATTTGTCTTAACAAAAAGATGTATGATAGCATTCCTCCCTCTAAACTCTAGTATTATTTATTATTTTTATTAGAGAAAAGTTCACCATCGGTCCCTCAACTCTTGTGGCAAGGCCAATGTGATGCCCAACTTATAAAAACTACCAATGTGATGCCTACACTTTATTTTTCGTATCAACGTGGGGGCTGAGACCATATTCCGTCACGGCGCCGTCTGCTTGGTCACGTGTAGCGCACGTGGCTCACTAAAATCGGTCCCTCAACTCTTGTGGCAAGGCCAATGTGATGCCCAACTTATAAAAACTATCAATGTGATGCCTACACTTTAATTTTCGTATCAACGTGGGGTCTGAGGCCAAATTCCTTCACGACGTTGTCTGTTTGGTCATGTGTCTCGCACGTGGCTCACCAAAAAAAGGGCATAAAGGACATTTCGTGTGTTTTGTGCCGTCTCTTCCGATCGGCTTCGTCTACAGCCAACACAGACCCAAGATTCAAATTTCGTCAGACCCGCTCCGGAATTCGTCAGAACAGCTCTAGTCTCTTTTCAAATCTCAGGCCGACATCTTTCTCAGTTTCGGATTAGCATCGTGCTTCCATCTATTCGGCGCCTTCTGCTTCAAATCCCTTTCTGCTGCTGACCTCTGCTTCGTCTTCTATTCAGAATGTTGTCGTCTTCCTCTATTCAGAAACTCAACATATTGTCCCAACCACAGAACAACGCCACCATTAGGGTCCACCTCCGCCTCCGGCGAGTACATCTCCCTCGCCAAAGACGGCATCAAGGTTGATCTCGGCGCCCGCCGCCCCTGGAAGCCCATGTTCGACTACCGCTCTCTCAACTTCGCCCACAGCTTCTTCACCTCTGCTACAACGCCATCATTGTCCTCATCATCCCCACAGTCATCACCTTCGTCGTCCGCTAGCGACCAGATCAATCCTTACACCGCTAGCGACCAGATCGACCAAACAAGTGAAAATTCTATAAAATTGAGACGGCGCTGATTTGAGATCAATGACGGCGTCGCCGTCAGAGCCGAGGTCTCGCCGCTGGTCCCACTCGTCTTCTTTGTTGATGTAATCATCTTCTTCCTTATCGTCGACTTTGTCGTCTGAGTGTTGAGAGCGGAGGTGAGACAGCGGCTTACGGCGGATCTCGATGAGGCGGTCGCTGACTTGGTCGACGCTGCGCTTGTGGATGTAGAAGGCGGAGACGGACATGAGGGACGCGCTGACTAAGGCGGCCATGGCTTGGTTGAGAGCTGTGGTAGAAGAAGATGAAGATGAAGTTGAAGACGAAGCCGTTCAGAAGAGACGGCACAAAACACACGAAATGTCCTTTATGCCCTTTTTTGGTGAGCCACGTGCGCGACACATGACAAAACACATGGCGCCGTGAAGGAACATGGCCTCAGACCCCACGTTGATACGAAAAATAAAGTGTAGGCATCACATTGGTAGTTTTTTTTATAAGTTGAGCATCACATTGGCCGTGCCACAAGAGTTGAGGGACTGATTTTAGTGAGCCACGTGCGCGACACGTGACCAAACAGACGGCGCCGTGACGGAATATGGCCTCAGACCCTACGTTGATACGAAAAATAAAGTGTAGGCATCACATTGGTAGTTTTTATAAGTTGGGCATCACATTGGCCTTGCCACAAGAGTTGAGGGACCGATGGTGAACTTTTCTCTTTTTATTATGTTATCTTGTTCACTTCGTATCTTTTTTTTGGACTATGTTTACTTCGTATCTTGATAAACACATTGGTGTTTCAATTATCTTTATATGCATATCACTATACCAATTGCTAGTGTTGGTTTATAAAAATACCAAATGCTACTTGAAACACTCCCATTCGCATGCATAATGCATGATGTTTCATCTCCTAATTTCAAAACTTATGAGAGATCCTTTTTCAAAACCAAATTAAAATGAGAGAGATGTTTGATCACCTTTGGTTTTTAACTGTCATCTATGTGCTTCAATTTGGGTCAAATAAGGAAACCAGCTAAAATAGAAGCAAAATTTCGTAAAATGATGCACAAAATTATCCCAAGTTTTACGTACGAGAATGAGATACCACCGAAAAGGAAAACGACCAGACTTGAATGAATGAATGAATGACTGACACACACAGAAAGAAAAGCTGGCCTTCCTTTGATTGTTGTCTTTGCCACTCGTCTTCTTCTTTGTAAGCCCAAACCGAAAGCAAGAATCTTTTCCCAAACAAAAAACGAAGACACCCAGAAAAAAAAAAGGCCTGAGATTCATTCCCCGGCTGCCAAATCCAACCCACAATGTCCACATTCAAAGACAAAGTTTCCGAGAGGCTCTCTCGTATGTTTGCCGATCCACCCAGCTCACCCTCTTCTGTTGTTGACGATGAAAATCCCCAGGTGAGTTTTATCTCATCATTGATCTAAAGTGTCTGTCTTTTTTGTTTTTGTTTGTGTTTTGTTGGCACTAGAGATCTAAGCTTGATGGGTTTGGTAAAGGATTGAGCTTGATGGGTTTGCTAAAGATTTGAGCAGGATGGGTTTGCAAGCATTGTCGATGGGGTTGTTGTTATTCAATGAGTTTTGCAGATCTGGGTTTGTTTGCATGATATAGTTCTGGTTTTTGTCTAGTTGAGAAGGAATGCCATTGTTTTAGTGACATAGCTTTGTTAACATTCAGAAAACTGGGAAACTTTGGGGAATTCAATTGTTGTAGTTGTTATGATGGTTGAATCTGCCTTGTTTGAGGAAGCTGAGTTTGATTACTCTATGGTATCTTTTGATTTTGGAGAAACTAAGCTCCATTTGTAATTATGTTCACTTGCTGAGTTTTCAGCCAAGGCAAGCTAAAATTATGGTTTCGTTATTCTGTTTGCCTTTGTTGTTGAGAATGGTACGAGTTGGGGAAATTTGAGCCCTCCTGTCTTTCCTGGCTTTTACATTTTCGGAAAAGAATGTAGTTTTGTAAACTTTGTTTGTTCTATGTATGCTGAGTTTTGACATGAAGTTTTGAATGTGTAGGCCAGGTCATGTTCGAAAGGGGGTAAATCACTGTCTTCGTACTTTTCCTACATTATCCCATCTGCAGGCGTTGGTGGATCTAGATCATACAAGCGCGAGCTATCAGTTCCGCTTAGTAATGAAAATGTTGACTCCAAAGATGAAACCTTAGATACATTTGAAGACTGTCATTCATCTGGCGAGAACGGGGTAACTGAAAATGATCGAGAAAATGATGATGACCATGCTTCTATTGGGAGCACAAGTGGGTCTGAAGTGTTTGAAGAAGCAACTTTACAGTCAAGTTCAGAAAAGCAGTTGGCATATCTCATGGATGACTCTGTCTTTATCTCCTCAGACTTGCATGAATTCTTGCTTTCTTCTCTTCCTAATATAGTGAAAGGGTGCCAATGGGCACTGCTATACAGGTGAGTTTCATGAGAACTTCGTACCCTGCATTAGATTTGTAGTCTATAATTTGTTTCGGAATTCGATTCAGTATCAATTCTTTCGATTGAAGGGCAGTACGGCAAAACATGGTATATCCCTCCGCTCACTAATTCGCAAGAGTGCTGAAGTTTCTGGTCCATGTCTGCTGGTATGTTAATGTCTCTGCCAGTGATATATGAAAATTGGGGAATTTGAGTCATTTTGTTAATCTGTGGATAACTGGATTTATGTACACTTTCTAGATTGCTGGAGATATGCAAGGTGCTGTATTTGGTGGACTCCTGGAGGCCCCCTTGAAACCAACTGCAAAGAGAAAATATCAAGTAAACAGGCTTTTATCATTTTTAGTTGATTTTTGATAGGCTGAACAAATATTTGTTAAACTCTTTTCTGCTATCTCCAAACTTTTGTTTTTCTTTCTTTAGTGTAACCATCTATTTATGCTTGCTTTTGGTTATAGGGAACAAACCAGGCATTTGTTTTCACTACCATATATGGTCAACCAAGGCTGTTTAGACCAACTGGTGAGTTTTTTATCCTAGTTTTGTTTAGGAATACTCTGGAATCAAGTTATGGAATTTGATTGTTCAAGAACGAATATAACTAGTGTGGTGTACATACGAAGACCACTGGCACTTAGAGATGCTAACGAGGTTAAGCGTATCAAGTTTACCAACATTGGGATGTCAGTTGCCCTTTATATGAATTGGCACTTACTGTACTCAGTTACATGTAAAGCAACACATAAGCCTTGAGGACGACTGAAGTTCCATGGTCCACTTTTCCAGTTATTTTTCTTCTCTCTAATTGTAAAAGTGCTGATGATTTGTCCATTTTGTGCAAACAGGAGCTAATCGATACTATTTCATGTGTTTGAATGATCTGCTAGCTTTTGGCGGTGGTGGTAACTTTGCTATATGCTTAGATGGAGACCTGTAAGTTACTTTGCCATTGCACTATTTTCCTCCCATAATCAGATAAAGAAAGACTTACACGCCCTTTTCTTTCTTTTTTTTTTATTATAAACTGTTAACTTTATTAGGTTAAGCGGAACTAGCGGACCTTGTGAAACATTTGGGAACTTGTGCTTGGCTCATAAACCAGACTTCGAATTGAAGAATGTCGAGGTGATCTCCTTATGTTTGACTCTCTGAGGCTGATTCATATCAATATTCTATGAATTTATCAGCGGACACTTTTATTGCCACTGACCAACATCATCAACACTGCTATTGCTAGAGTGCATTAAATTAAATTGAAATGATTGTTCTCTGTCCCTTTCCACCCACTTATGTATTGCTAAAAGTGCAAGACCTCAAACATGTTTGCAGTACTGCATTTGTCATTTCTACTATGCTGATAGATATTACTGATGGAACAATTTTGGTTTGACCTGCTTATATATGATTAGGAAATCCAACCTTATAAACGTGAAAAGTTCAATACTTTAACATTTTTATTTATTATAGCAAGTAAACAGTAGTGTACAGGAAACCTTTGTTCTTTTTTATTTTTTTGTTCATTACAGCTATATTTTATTTTATATCCATTATGTTATTCATACGTGCTGATGTAAGTTGTACAAGATAAGACCTCCATTACTAGAATATCATTATTGGTGAAATTGTACCATACTTATAGTAACTAAGCGTATCCCTCATGGTACCATCCACCACTCAAATAACTTCCTGCATAGGGCACTGGTATCTTGCTACACAGAAAAACCTTGGAGTCTTTTCTACTTTACTAACTTTCAACTTATTTGGAGTGTCCTTTGCTTGTTTAGTTTCACTTACAAGGACTAATCCGCTCTATTTGAATAGGCAAATGGATAGTAATATCAGTTTGAGCATAAATTTGAACTTTTTGAACTTGCTCTAAACTTTATATATTTATTCATTAGCATTCAAATATGTACTTGGATGTGTAACTACACAGGGTATACTTAAATGTGGATATTAGGAAAGTATGTAATTCGTCACACAAACCGATAAAAAATCTATGATTTCTACTGTCAGAACTTTTACAAGAAATCATTACCTTAGCATATAATTGGACTTTGGCTCCATATTTCTGTTGAACAATACTTATGCATTTCTTCACTTATGCAGCTTTGGGGCTTTACACATGCATCACGGTATCTATCTTGATACGAGGCTAAAATGATTCTGCATCAAAGCTTCAACATTGTGCTCATTTGTAACTATAGATGTATGTCTTTATTATTCCATTATATTTTATTTTTCTTCAAGTTGACATGGGATGAATGACAAAGTAATTAGTAATTAGATTTAAACGTGGTAGCTCATAGTCTTAGTTGCTATATGCAAAAGTATAATGCCTTGGTAGTGTAGTTTCTTTATAGTTTATTCTATGTAGTTGCTATATTTGAACAGCTATTGTTTCTAGACTTGATGTTGTGATACAAGACCAATAACTAGAGTTATATGCTTGGTAATTGCACTTAAGTGTTTCTTCCGCCTTACATTCAAGGATTGTGTGGCAAGGTCGATTATGGCATGCCCAACGTTGTGTGGTAACCTTGCTGGACTTTGACCTTGACATAATCCATCCAAATGCCTTTATAAACAACACTAGTTAACCCTTTCAAAAAATTATTCCCATCGTTTGAGACTGTCAATGAAAATTATTCCCCTTTTAGAAAATATAGTACATATGAAACTACATGATTACGCGTAAACAAGAGCATCTTAGATAATATAGTACATATGAAACTACATGATTATGCTCAAACAAGAGCATCTTATTTTTGTGTATACCCATAGGCCACACAACTCAGATATTAATCAACGAGTTGTTCAACTGTAATCTCTGATTTAGAGGATGTTGCAGGTTGGGATGATAACACATGAGAAACCATATGCATTGTTGGCCTGGATTGTGGATGAGAATGTCTGCATTCTATTGCTAGCCTTGCAATTATCATCAATTCCTTCTCAACATTAGGTGTAGGAGGGGGAAGGCGCTTGTCGAGCATATCCGTGAGCGATATGTTTTCGTCTGTGGATGGAAACGAGGAAGAAGAGATGAAATCACCCAGCTGCTTTCCCATTATCACTTCCAGTACCAGCATCCCAATGCTATAGACATCACACTTCTCTGTCACCTTCATTGTGTATGCTAGTTCTGCCAGGAAATATATAGGGAAATGAAGCTACTAATATCGAGCTAGACTTGGTAGAAAAAATTGAAAACATTCTTTTAATAGTTTACCTGGTTCTATATATCCATATGGGCCTGCACGGGTAGTCCAATTCGATGAGTCTGGGTTTAAAAGCTTGGCTGTGCCAAAGTCTGAAACACAAGGCTCATATTCGTAGTCGAGCAAAATGTTGTTGCTTGATATGTCTCGATGCACAATAGGTGGAGAGCAATCATGATGCATATAAGATAAGGCATGAGCTACACCTTTCACAATCCTCACCCTTGTGCTCCACTCCAATTTCTTAGCTTCATATTCTTTGCTCAAGATTGAAGCCAAGCTACCATTGTCTAGGTAGTCATAAACCAAAAATGAGTGACGGGCATGAGAGCAGAAACCACGAAGCTTCACAATGTTCCGGTGTCGTATCTCTACTAGTGCCCTTATTTCGTTATGGAAGTCCATCCGAGACGTCCCCTCACCTTCAAGTACTGGATGGAGTTTCTTCACCGCCACTATGTCGCCTGATGGAAGCTTAGCCTTGTAGACACTTCCGGATCCTCCCTTTCCGATGCAACATACAGCATCAAAGTCATTAGTTGCCTTGATGATTTCATCATACATTCCTCTTCCATCAAATTTAGATATGGAAAAAACAACTTCATGTTGCACATTGCTCTGCTCTGTGTCCTGCTCTTTTTGTCTGGTTTTTCTAACCAAGGCCATTATTCCACCGAAGGCAAGAGTAAAACTGTTCCCAAAACAGGGAAAGCAATCAAAAACACGAGACTTTGATCTGTTTTTGAGGCATACTCAATTTCCATGGAGGGATTATTGCAGGGTCGAAGTCTAGTAACGTTACCACACAATCCTTCATTGCCTTCAAAGACAGCATCATGAAATGCTTTGTTGTTGGGAACCGGACCCTGCAACTGATTGTAGGATATGTAGACTTGAATCAAGCTAAACATTTGTTCAAAAGTTGTCGGAATGCGACCGGAAAGATTATTGTGGGAAAGATTCAGATACTCCAATCTTTGCATTTTGCTCATTTCTGATGGTATCTTACCCTCGAGTAAATTATGACTCAAGTCTAGCTGGGACAGGTGGACCAAATTTCCTAACTGAAATGGGATTTTGTCTCTGAACTGGTTGTTGCTCAAATTCAAGTAGTGTAATTTGGACATGTTAGCTAAAATGCTTGGAATTGACTCATTGAATTTGTTGGTGGACAAGTCAAGATATTCAAGATCCGCCAATGATACTTACTCTGAGGGTATGTGACCCCAAATTTGATTCCCATTCAACATGAGATTAAGCAAAGAAGTCAATCTCCCAATCTCATTTGGAACCTCCCCAACTAAACGATTCGACGACAGATCGAGTACATGTATTTGTGTTGCATTGCCAATCTCAGGTGCGATGCTGCCAGAAAGGTTGTTTCTTGCCAGAAGAAGAGTTTCTAACCGCGGACATTGTCCCCAGACAGGTGAGATTTCACCGTAGAAGTTGTTGTGGCTTAGGTCCATGTACAGAAGATTTGGATAGGCACCAAATTCTTCGTATAAATTTCCTGTGAAATGGTTATTTTGAAGTTGGACTCTGGTTAAACTCTTGCATTTTTTCAAGCTTTTATGGATTGGACCTATTAAATGGTTGTTGTGTACTGTGAAGTGTTGTAGTAATCCACCACGGCAAATATTTTGAGGAAAATGACCTGAGAAGTTGTTAGTATCCAACACCAGTACAGTCAGCTTCATGAGATTCTCTATCTCTTGGGGGATGGAACCAGAAAGTTGGTTATCACGAAGAAATAAAAACTCTAAGTTACTCAATCCACCAATTGAAGTGGGAATAGAACCAATGAGTTGATTCTCACCCAACTCTAAATCCCCTAGTGATTTCAAGTTCCCAATCTCTTTAGGAATGGTTCCTGATAGGTTATTTTGGTAGAGTTAGAGATGGGTAAGGTGTGTCAGATCACCTAAAGATGGTAGGATCGAACCAGAAAGCTGATTTCCTTGTAGATACAAGAGAGTCAGGTAGGTCAAATTGCCTAGAGAGGCAGGAATAGAACCAGAAAGTCGATTTGAATAGAGATACAATGAAGTCAGGTTGTTCAAATCACCTAGAAAAGCTGGAAGCATGCCTTCTAGACTGTTGTTATGTAAAGCAAGCTCGTAAACAAACTTGAGCCGACTAATCTCTTGAGGAATTGAGCCATTTAACTGGTTTTCATTTAGGTGCAGGACCTCAAGATTTGTTAGAAGACCTATTTCTGGTGGGATTTTCCCAGAGAACTGATCCAAAGATAGATCAAGATAGGTCAGTTTGGAGAGGAACCTAATATGAGGCGGGATGACATCAAAGAATTCATTCAAGCTGAGGTCGATGTATTCAAGATCAGGGAAGTACATGAATGAAAGTTTATGCAGTGTACCTCGAATACCATATTCGGTGAGGCTTATCATGCTAACATGTCCGGCGGTGTTGCATGAAATACCAGCCCAAGCATTGCATGTTGGATTGGTGGAGTTGCCGGAAAAGTACGTCCATGAGGTCAGAATACTATTCTGTGTTTGATTTTGGAAGCTGGCCTTCCATTTTAGAAGAGCATCTGCTTCAGTTGAGCTATCAAAAGATGAAGCCAGTTGAAAAATTAAGATAAGGAAAGATAGAGAGCGAACATAATCATTAAAAGCTAATGATCTCATGATTAGTCTTCTGGTTTGTTAGTTTAATATGAAATGTTGCAGTACTAGCTTTATAGTTTATACTCCTAGATCAGCTAGGACTCGGGTTTTTTTTTTGTTTTTTTTAATCCTTTTTCGTCTTTCGAAAAGAAACTAGCTAGTACTGTTTTCGCATCAGCTTCATTTCTTCAAGAGCTAGTATTCTGTAATCGTTTTTTTCTATTTGGTCAAAGTATTCTGTAGTCTTTTTCACTCTTGAAGAAGTATTCTCTTAAGTCTCTTTCACTCATTCTTCTTACGAAAATTATACAGCGCACCCGGGTGCGCCGTGCACCCGTCCATCTCCGCCGTCCATTTTGAAAAAGTCAAAAGTCTGCGTCAAATAGACGGCGGAGATGGACGGGTGCGCTGAATACGCTCTCTTCTTCTTAATAATTGACCAAGTTTTCGTCAATTTTCTTTGACGTTAATTTTATTAGGCTCATCGATATGACTAAAAGAGCTAGAATTACATGTTTCATGATCAGAAAGATATCTCAACATCAAATGCCATAACATATGAATTAAATTCTTGTAAAAAAAATAAATAAATAACTCTTGAATTGAATTGAATTTTTTGAAGTGTTGAATTGAATTTCTAACAAAATATTTGAATATGAAATGAAGCACATAATATTTTGTTAGCGTGAGTCATGAAGTCAGTTTAGGAATGTAAATTAATTTGTTATTGTTTTCCTATTCTATATGTGTAGTACATGTAGTACATAGTACATAGAGTTTGTACATGTAGTATCTCTATAAATAGTCTCTTCTGTAAGATGAATAAGATCATCAGAAAATTTATTCTCCAAACCTTGTTATATTTGACTTGGTATCAGAGCAAAGGCGTTGGTTCTTTGTCAGACTATTCTTTCAATTAAAACCCATTGTTAAGGTTTAACTGTCGACGTTTTTCCGACTTCAAGGTTCGTGTTCTAAGGAGTAGCAGCCACCATCGGGTTCCACTAGACTGCCCTAAGCCTGCCGCCGACCAGGACTGCCATCGTCTGCCCTAAGTCTGCCGCCGACCCCAGAAGCCGTCGCCTTGCCTTGGCTGCCATCTCCGCCCAGAAGACGTCGTCCTGTCCAGTCCGACCTCCGCTCAGAAGACATCGTCCTGTTCAGTCCGACCTCCACCCAGAAGACGTCGTCCCGTCCACGTCCGCCCAGAAGATGTTGTCCCGTCCAGTCCGACGTCCGGCCTGATTCGCATCTCCGTCGTTGTCTCGACCCAGACGTGACGACGCAGACGCCAGACGTGACAACGCAAACGACGCAGCCGACAAGCCTTCTCTGACCCGGTTCTTCTGTTGTGACCCGACCCGGTTTCAGTTGGTATTGACTGGCAGTGCAAGTGCACTGACAATGCAAGTGCGTTGACAGTGCAAGCGCACCCAAAACAGGTTTTCTCATCCTTGCTTTATTGTTGTCGCTGCATAAACTTCTAATTTGGCATTTGTGTTACAATGAGTTCTAGAGAAGAAAGTTCTCAGGTCAATGATGTTTAGAAGTTTGAAGTATCAGTCAAGAATTCTGAAAGTGGTTCATTTGGGGGAACCAAACTCAATGGAACCAATTTCCGAAAATGGAAGAAAATCATGATGGCTCATCTCCAAGCACTACCAGAACAGGCATTTTAGCCGACGAAAAATTTTCGTCGGCCTGTTAAAAAAATTCGTCGGCTAAAACCTTAGCCGACGAAGGTTCGTCGGCTATAGTGTCGTCGGGAAAGGGTCGTCTGTAATGACTTTAGCCGACGAGACAAAAAATTTCGTCGGCTATAGTCATACTATAGCCGACGAAATAATATCGTCTGCTATAGTCCAACCTTTAGCCGACGACATTATTTCGTCGGCTATAGTCATACTATAGCCGACGACATTATTTCGTCTGCTAAAGTATGAACTTTAGCCGACGACATTTTGTGTCGTCGGTTATCTTCCAAACTTTACCCGACGAATAATTTAAAATATTCGTCGGCTAAAGTTTGTAATAAAAAAATATAAAACATCTATGGCCGACGAAATATTGTATTTTTCGTCTGCTTTATAGGCATTTAGCCGACGAATTAAAGCTTATTTCCTCGGCTAAACTTTTTTTTTTTTTTTTAAAAAAAAACTTTAGCCGACGAATTAAGGCTTTTTTCGTCGGCTATAAGTGCATTCCCAGTAAAAAAAAAACCCTGAAATTTCTGAATTACCATTCCATGCAAGCTGCAAAAGACATATTTAACAATTTCATATAACCAACAACAAACACATAAAAGAATATATGAACTACATAAAAGTATCAATTTACATAAAAGTATATATCAACTACGTAAAGTCTATATCGTCTAAATTGAAGTCATCTTCTGGGGGCTGCTGCGGAGGTTGCGGCGGCTGGGGTAGCGTCATGGGCGGAGGCATGGGCGGAGGCGGAAGTCCCTGACTCTGGGCAGCTGCAAAGTCCTGCATGTACTGCAACATCTGCTGCTGCTGGGCCTGCTGGATGGCATATATCTCGGCAACATAGGCTGCCTGCGCAGTATTAAAGGCTGCCAACGAGGCAATATAGGCTTGCTGCGAGGCAGCCTGAGCAGCTTGAGCAGCTTGAGCAGCTTGCTGTTCTCGTAGTCTCTGAACTTCCGACTCTAGCTGAGTCGTCCTGTTGATCGTGGACGTGGTGCTGCTACTGGTCGAGGTTGCCTTTCGTTGAAATCCTGGAGTGGTCTTCAGGACCCCCTCGCCTCTCTTTCCTAGACCTCGGCAGTAGAAGTTGTTTCCTCTCGGTGGGAAGGCTGTGCCCATGATCCTCGCCCCAATCGTCGGATCCGAATTGTCGATCCGGGACATGGCTTCGGACATCTCGGAATCCTGCGTGTCCGGCCATCCCTCCCTCACTAAGGTACTCAGGACCTCGTCACTAGTCTCCCTCACCCTCGCCTATATGGATAGAAAAAAAATTATTAATTAAAATTTTTACATAAATTTAAAAATTTAAAAACGTAAAGTGACTTACAATATCCTCCTGGGAGTCAGGATATGCCTTCTCGTACGTATAGACGTAGGGGTTGACTTCTGGATGTTCCTTGGCCGCCTCGTCCATGAAGACACCGAACGGTCTAGAACCGGCATGATGGTTCCTTGTGTTGCGTTGCCGGTTCTGAGAGTTCACCCGGGAAACCGCCTTCAAAGAAAAAAGTAAACTATTAGTAGAATATTTTAAAACGCACGTACTTATTTTTAAATTAACTAACTAATTTATTTAAATACCTGTTTACGAGGGTTGTTGAATTCTGATGTCAGAAGCCAACGCCACTCGTACTCCCTGTACTGGAACTCAGTAGGGGTACCAGAACGTGCGTTCCCGTGCTTAGTCCAATGGGTCCGCAGCTCGTTCTTCCACTCCTTTTACCTACAGATACAACAAAAATATTAGAAATATTATTAATATCACATACAAAATTGTTTTTCATTAACTTCCCAACGTACCTTCCCCCATGCACAACGTCGGCCCAGCTGTCCTTCAGGTGCTCGGGAACCTCAAACCACACCTGCATTTAACCGATTATTATTAGTTTAGCTTTTCGAGAAATCAACAATTTAATACATAATATTATTTTGTAAACTCACCGACATCGCGTTGTGGACCATGTCCTTAACCTCCTACGGGACCTCGCCCCAGTCGGACCACAACATAGGGACTCTATCCCTAATGAGAGCACCCACGCGGCCGGAGTACATCCTCGACTTCCCGCCCGATACTGCGTGGCCATCCCCGTCAGTATCGATGGGGATCCTCCCCATGGTACTCACCATCTTCTCGAGAGCTTTCCCTGTGACGGGGCCTCTCTTCTTCTTTGTGCCTATGACATGATTCGGCCAAATTGATTATTAAACTATATATGACCCTTTAAAAGTAATCATGCATCACTGATTACCTGAGGAGCTCGCGACGGATTCCGGCTCTGTCGCCGATGATGATACCCTCGCAGAAATAAGAGGCGTATCAAAAGGCAGGAACCGGTACGCCGCTGATGGAGCCACTGGCGGGGGCAATGGATAAATCGGCGTCCCTGAGCCATCGACTACAGGTATCGCCGGTATCATCCGCGGAAGGAACAGATGAGGCGGCGGCATCTGTACCCCAGATGACCCACTATCCGAAGAAGTAGGACCCGGAGTGGGCGGCCCGGTGTATCTCGGGCATACGAGGTGCAGACACCTCCGTCAAGGGCCTCGGGGAACGAGGGACGGCCGCCTGCCTCGATGAAACGGGCACCTCCGGCGCCGTCTCCAGAAGGCTCGCACGTCTGGCTGTCATGTGGCCCTGAAACGTCGTTTGAGGGTTGCTAGAGGTTCCCTCAGACGATTCGGACCTTTGGCCATTCGAACTCTTCTTCGATCGAAAAAAGCCGCTCATCCTATTTATAATATTAATTAAAGGCTTTAGATTATTTTGTCTTTGTTTTATAAAAAATTATACATTTTTAAAATTATACTTATTCAATAAATAGATACACATACCAATATATATATAGATATATATATATATATATATATTTTACTTACATAACAATATTATATATATCAACATCATCATAAATTAACTAACATATCGTAAAACTAAATTCGAAATCAAAAATAAATTAACACATATATTCAAAAATAAACACATATATTCAAAAATAAACACATAAACTAACATAATTAAATTAACACAAATTAAATTAACACAAATTTAATTAACACAAATTAAATTAACAAAAATTAAATTACAAGTTTTATTCCTGTCTTCAACTTCGCGTTTTCATCCCGATTCTCTAGTTAATCTAGTGTTAAATTTTTAATAATATTAAAAATTACAAAGCAACAATTCAATAATATTAAAACAACAATTCAATAATATTAAAAATTACAGAAATGTTAAAATTTAAAATGTTACAATAATTTTAAAATTTTGTAATGTTAAAAATTACAGAAATGTTAAAATTACAGAAATCTCTATGTAACCCTGATATCAAAATCGTTCTATGTAACTAGTTTTTGAATTGTTTCTTTAGATCAAAACAAGATAATTGGCACTACAAATCGAAACACAACACGTACAAGTTACGGTCATTCTCAGTTTTATACAACCAAAATGGCAAAACGCAGAAGCAATCATCAATCATCAATCCATATATTTTGCAGAAAAGAAATCGATGAATTTGGGGTTTATGGGAGCGTACCTTGAGCAGACAAACAGCACCACTAGCGTTTTGGAGACCGGGAGGGAGAAGGGAGGAGACCGGGAGGGAGGAGGGAGGAGACCGGGAGGGAGGAGGCTAGGGTTGAAAAACTGCAGAACTGAGGGAGGAGGCTAGGGTTCGCAATTAAAACCCGAGGACTTTAGCCGACGAAATAATTTGTTCGTCGGCTAAAGAACAAAATTTCGTCGGCTATACATATATTCGTCGCCTAAACCTTTGAAATTCGTCGGCTAAACCTTTGAAATTCGTCGGCTAAACCTTTGAAATTCGTCGGCTAAACATTTGAAATTCCTCGGCTAAACCTTTAAAATTCGTCGGCTAAACCTTTGAAATTCGTTGGCTAAACCTTTATACATTTGGCATGTTGTGATCGTGATGACCAAACTTGAGAAACACAAATCCAGCCGTCAGATCTGACCATCATGATAAAATACATGTATGGGAAAAAATTCAACTTGATCCGAAAAGAATAAGGGCTCGATCCGGACGGTCAATCTCGTAAGTCAAACCCCTAAACGCACGGAAAAGGTCGTTCGACCGTCTAAATTACGTATTTTGGCCGGACCTCCAACTGAAAATAGTTTTAAACCGATGACATGCAACAAGTCGTATAAAAATTTTACGCAAAATAACCACCGAACCCGGGGCTACCCATAGGGAGAAAGAATGGAAAATTGCATTGACCGCAACTATCGGCACCGAGACATGACCGGAATACCGTGATTTTTCAACCGTAGATGTATTTCACCATTCTAGTCATGTCTTATTTCACGACTTTTTTACGTTTGAAGGATCTACGTATAGTTTGTTTTTGAAACGGAACATTTACATAACACTTGGTAAACAAGTTATACAACATTAGTACACATGTTGTGATCGTGATGATCAAACTTGAGAAACACAAATCCAGCCGTCAGATCTGACCATCATGATAAAATACATGTATGGGAAAAAATTCAACTTGATCCGAAAAGAATAAGGGCTCGATCCGGACGGTCAATCTCGTAAGTCAAACCCCTAAACGCACGGAAAAGGTCGTTCGACCGTCTAAATTACGTATTTTGGCCGGACCTCCAACTGAAAATAGTTTTAAACCGATGACACGCAACAAGTCGTATAAAAATTTTACGCAAAATAACCACCGAACATAGGGCTATAGTAGGTAATAGAAATATTTTAGGGTTTAGCCGACGAATACCCTAACATATTCGTCGGCTATAGTATGTAATTAAAAAATTAAAAAAATAACTATAGCCGACGAATTATTAGGTTATTCGTCGGCAAAAACCATATTAGCCGACGAATTACAGTGTATTTCGTCGGCTAAAGTGAGTAATTAAAAAAATAAAAAAACAAGTTTAGCCGACGAAATTAAGGCTTTTTTCGTCGGCTAAGGTAGTTTAGCCGACGAATCACAGTTTATTTCGTCGGCTAAAGTGTGTAATAAAAATAAATAAAAAAACATCTATGGCCGACGAATTAAGGCTTTTTTCGTCGGCAAACAACATCTTAGCCGACGAATTATAGTATATTTCGTCGGCTAAAGTAAAAAAACAGGGAAAAAAAAACAGACGATATTCATAAACCATACATTAAAAAAACCCTGTACATCATGTATCACCAAAATCTCATATATTCATAACTGAAATATGAATTCAACATGTGTAAACTATAAAGGAAAAAGTCTTTGAAAAATTATACAAATTAATCGGAATCATACATTAAAACTAAGGCTCGTAATCAGAATCATCCGATGAGTCTTCTTCGGTGTCAGAATTAATTTCTGGTAATATATGTATTTCCTCATCGCCAGAGTCTTCGTCTGACTCTTGATTTGGATCAACATCAACAAGCCTTGGCTCTTCATCACGAATTCGCACCGAACGACCCGCTTTAAAATTATTAAGGCGAATGGTAGAGGAGTTAGGAATACCTATTGCGTTGGGCTCTTGATACGCAACATCTTCTTCCTCGTCTTCGGCCTCTCCAAGTGTAGCCGCCCGATAAATGTTTCGAGGGTGCACAAGGTTGACTACTTTCCACGCGTCACCCTTAGCAAGGTCATCAAGATAAAACACTTGTTTTACCGATGTGGCAAAAACGAAGGGGTCATCCTCGTAAGAACTTGTAGCAGTGTTCACCGATAATATTCCGTACTGATCGGTCTTCATGCTCTGCGGCCTAGTATCAAACCATCTACACTTGAAGAGGTGCACTGTCATGCCTTCACCGTAAACGAGTTCCACCACTGAATCAAGAACACCGTAATAGTCAACTCCATTCCGCCCACCATGTGCCATGACCCCAGAATTCTGTGTTCTCTTTCTGCTGTCTCTTTGTTCGCATATAAATTGCACGCCATTCACCTTGCACATCGGATAAACTCTTGAGACTATCGGCTTCATGGCTAGAAGTCTTAGTTCGTGCGACCAATTTGGGTGACCATCAGATTGAATATGGTTCATCTGCAACCAACCATCTCAACTGTAAATATGGATAATTATGCAATAAACATAAACCCGTAGAGAAAAATTAAATTACGTACCCAACCGCCAAAATAATCTGCGAACTCCCTGTTGTGGTACTCGAGATCACCTTGAATGTTGGGATGATTGAGATGGATGTCTTTCCAGTATTCAACTTCTGGACAGTTAATCAATACCCACCAGTGGGCAATGACTAGCTCATGTGGTTGCAACTTGTAGGAGTTTGGCAAAATTCCATACACTTCAACATCACTAGAGACTATGGAAAGATTGAACTTCGGTACATCTACCGGCATGGTTTGCGGAGTTTCCTTCAACGCTCCTAAATACAACTTCATGTAGGTGACGCACTCGTGCGCAATATATGCTTCAGCTATACATCCTTCAGGAGCGGATTTATTAGCCACATAATCTTTGTAGTCTCCAAGTTGCCTGTAAATCAAGTTGAAAAATGTTATGATTATTGAACATGTATATGTATTGAGGAATTCATGAAAGTAAAAAACGTACCTTTCCATGAGATACATCCAAGTGTAGTGTACTGGACCGGTAAGCAACAATTGCTCGGGAAGATGGATCATCAGGTGAGGCATGATGTCAAAAAAATTTGGAGGAAATATCCTCTCAAATTTACACATGATATAAATGATGTCCATTTGCATTTCCCGGAGGTCACATCGAGACACTTCCCGTGTGCATAACTTCTGGAAAAACCTTCCCAACGCTACTAACGGCTCCACCACCTGACGGGGAAGGAACGGTCGAATGAAAACAGGGAAGAGACGTTGCAGCAGGATATGACAGTCATGACTCTTCAACCCGTACATCTTATTGTCCCGGAAGTTCACACACCGGGCAATATTTTCTGCATAGCTTGAAGGATACTTCACACAACTCATCCACCTGAAAATTAGGTTCTTCTGGTCAGGCTTCACAGTGTAAGGAGCTTGAGGCATTTTTTTCTTCCCTTCTTTCAACCACAAATGTCTTCTTATTCCGCATTTTTTTAGATCAATGCGTGCCTTAGGACCGTCTTTCGTCTTCCCCTCCAAGTTCAGCACTGTGCCCACCACACTGTCGCACACATTCTTTTCTATGTGCATCACATCCAGGTAGTGCCTGATCAACAACTTACTCCAGTATGGGAGTTCCCAGAATATGCTCTTATGTGTCCAGAATTTGTACCTGTCGGGTCTTTCAGGTATTGCCGCCACAATGTTGGGATGATTGCTGAGCTGCCCAAAATCGTACTCATTAAGCACCGCTAAAATGTCTTCCCCCGTCCATCTTCTAGGAGGCACGCCGTGTTCTACGGTCCCATCAAATGCCTTTTCATCGAACCGCCATTCGTGATCATATGGAAGGAAAGCACGGTGACCCAATCTGCATATCTTGTTGCAATGACTGCTGCTCCCCTCATCGCTAAAGCACTCTGGACAAGCCTTGTATCCCCTAACAACGTTGCCCGACAACATCCCACGGGCAGGAAAATCACTGATGGTGCCAACAACCATGACATGCATCTGGAACATCTCGTGCGTGTACTTGTCATAAGTGGGATGACCAACGTCCCACCAAAATTTAAGCTCTTCAATCAAAGGTCTCAAGTACACATCGAGACACTTCCCCGGATAACCGGGCCCCGGAATCAACAAACTCAACATATTGTACTCCTTCTTCATGCACATCCATGGGGGAAGGTTGTACGGTACCAAAATCACCGGCCATATACTGTATTGCAGACTCATGTTCCCAAAAGGGTTGAACCCGTCGGATGAGAGCCCGAGCCTCACATTTCGGACCTCTGACGCAAATTGAGGAAACTCCCTGTCTATATGCTTCCAAGCCTCCCCGTCAGCAGGGTGTATAAGGGTATCTTCGTCATGCAATTCCCTATCAGCGTGCCATCTCATCGCTTCGGCCGTGTGTGAAGACATGTACAACCGCTCCAACCTATCCGTCAAAGGGAAATACCGAAGTACCTTTACAGGTTTCCTGTTGCCTGCAGGAGTCAACTTATATCTGTCAGTGTGACATACCGGACATGCGTCAAGGCCACCAAGGTCATTCCCTTCTGGATCTTTACCCCAAAAGAGAACGCAATCATATCTGCATGCATGGATCTTGATGTAGGAAAGCCCAAGATCTTTCAGGATACATCGGACCTTCCGATGAGTGGTAGGAAGACGATGACCGTTGGGCAGCATCGAAGCAGTGTACTGTAGATACTCATCAACAGCCTTCACGGTCGATTTTGTCTCAACTTTAATCCTCATTACGTCCATCACACTTTCAAGAACGGTCTTCTGACAACCGGGGTACACAGGGGTCTGTTGGAAAGCAAGCAGTTTGTTGTACTTTTCAATACCAGCAGTGTTCACAGCTCTAGGGAAGGGCTGCACCGGGTCAGGCATATACTGTCCTTGAGCGCATACACCGCTCTCATAAGGAAACATGTCGTTGATGAATGTCGTTGTTGGATCGTTGGATGTACTAGCACTGCCCGTCTCGGAAAATTGGCCATGATCATGCGGACCCCCTGATGATGTTTCACCGTGATATAACCAACATGTGTACTTCTCCCAAAACCCGTTACTCCTCAGGTGCTGCCATACTTTGTCAATGGGAAATCGATACATATCGCTGCGACACTGACATTTTGTGCACGGGCAATAGAAAATTGTATTCCCGTTAGCATTATCCATCGCATATAGCCGACAACTCATAACTCCTGCACCGTATCTTTTGTCCCATTTTGGAAGCGAAATCCAACTCTTATCCATATCCTGAAAATATAACAAAATATATATATATTTATAACGCTGCTAGCTAATTATTAATAAAATTTCATGTCATATATAAAATCTCAATTCATTTAGTATATATATATTCTACGTACGTACTACAACTAATTAATTACAAAATTATCATTATGAACTCATATATATCATCAACAACTTCATACCATATCAACACAATAATATTATAAATTAATATTAACATATATATATATATTTACTATTTATTAACAATAAATTAATTCATATATATTATCAATTCAAATCATCAACCAAATCGATCAACACATATATATATACATCCAACGTACTCAAAATTAATCAACTCAATCACAATCAAAATCAATAAACTCAATTAATCACACTAATTAAAATCGATCAACTCAAATAAAACTCAATTAATCAACATATATATACATATACGTACCTATATATGGCTCCACAAACTGATTATGGACAGATTTCGACAACACCCAAACTTTTTCTCCCCTTTTTTCTTCTCCCGTTTTTTTTTCCGTTTTTTTCGAAATGAGCTGCTGCTGCCCAGATCTGCAAATATAAAGCACTTTAGCCGACGACTATGAATTTCGTCGGCTAAACCTTTAAATATTTCGTCGGCCATGGTTTGTGAACTTTAGCCGACGACATAAATTCTTTAGCCGACGAAATTTTTTGTCGTCGGCTAAAGTTTGTCATAGCCGACGAAAATTTAAAATAGCCGGCGAAATAAAATTTCGTCGGCTAAAGTGGACATCATAGCCGATGAAAATTTACCTTAGCCGACGAAAGAAAATTTCGTCGGCTAAAGCCCACTATAGCCGACGAAAAAATGCTTCGTCGGCCTGGTTTTTTTTTTTTCGTCGGCTATAACTTTTCTTCTGGTAGTGAAGGGATGCACAAGATGGGACATGTAACTAGGGTGATTGAGGTCCTTAGTACAAGTAATGTTGCTGCTTACACTAAGTGGGAAGATGATGATGGTCTTGTGATGTCAGTCTTGTACAAGGCCATGAATGAGGAAATAGTTGATCTGGTGGAGCAATGTGATACTGCGCAAGCAATTTGGAAGACATTGGAAGATTTGTATGCTAATGAGTCTGATTTCATACAGGTTCATAAGTTGATGTGTACTGCTGCAGCAATGCAACAGAATGGGCAGCCAGTGGCGCAATATTTCACCAAGCTGTAGAACATTTGGGCTGAAATTGATGTGAAGCGTCCTTGCAAGATCAAGAATCAGGAGGATCTTGTTTAGTACCTAAAGGAAAAGGATCTTGAGCGAGTTCATCACTTCTTAAGAGGCCTTGATGCAAAACATAATAGTGCCAAAGGAGAGATGCTCAGAATGACAGAACCTCCTAGCTTGACTACAGCTTTCACATATATCTGTAAGGATGAGTCTCAGCAGGACAGCCTTACTCAAGCACAACTTGAAGTCTCCAGTCTCACTATTCAGGCAAGAGTACCAGCACCACTCCTTCAGCAATCAAGTTCCGTTCCACTCCGATCCACTAGGCTTTGGGAATCAACCTCGTTCTCCTTGCTCTTACTGCAATGGTGACCATGCTCGTGAATCTTGTTGGAAGTTGTACCCGCATCTTAGGCCTAAAAGGCCTACATATCGTCCCAAGGCGAAAGCAGCTATCCAGTTGGTCCAGGAACCAGACATCTATGGTGTGGTCGGATGTGATCATCATACAGCAGGAGGTGCCACACCCTCAGCATCTGTCGCTAGTCGTGGCAAGATAGGTATGGCCTTAAATATTTCTAACTTTGTTGGTGGTGATACATGGATTATTGATTCAGGTGCTTCCGATCATATGACTTATGACAAATCTTATTTTAATGAATTATCATCTCCACCCGTACCTTATGTTACTAATGCTAACGGTGAGGCCTTCCCTGTGTTAGGAAAGGGGTCAGTTTGTATCACTCCCACAATAGTGCTAAAAAATGTGCTATATGTACCTGCTTTATTCTATCATTTAATATTTGTCTCACAGTTGAATGTTGAATCTAAATGCTCTGTGACCTTTTTTCCTATGTATGTGATTTTTCAGGATCTTCTCACTGGGGAGTTACTAGGTCAGGGGTATCTGAGGGGCAAGTTGTTTCATCTGGATCAGACGTACGTAGGGGCGAAACCAAGAGCACAGTCCCGGGCGGCTTTAATGTCCAATTCTGACAAGCTAAGTGAAGTTTGGGTATGGCACCGTCGCTTAGGGCATCCATCTTTTAGTGTTATGAAAAAATCCATGCCTTCTTTGTTTATTGGTGTGGATGAGTCAGTCTTACATTGTGAAACCTATGTTTTGGGCAAGAGTCATTGCTCAACTTATTCATCTCGTATTTCTAATAAAAGTGTCATTCCTTTTGAATTAATTCATTCTGATGTTTGGGGACCTTCAAAGGAATCCATTGTGTCTGGTATGCGATACTATGTGTCATTTATTGATGATTGTACACGTCTTACTTGGGTTGTTCTTCTTAAAACTAAGGATGAGGTTTTTCCGGCTTTTCAAGCCTTCCTTTCTGAAGTCCAAACACAGTACAATGCCAAAGTTAAAATTCTTCGCTCTGATAATGGGGGGGGGGAATATGTCAATCGTGTATTTCAGTCTTTCTTAGAAACACATGGTATTATCCACCAGAAAATGTGTCCTTACACACCTGAACAGAATGGGGTATATGAAAGGAAAAATCGTCATTTACTTGATTTGGCTCGTTGTATTCTCTTTAGTGCCCATTGTCCTAAGAATCTATGGGGTGATGTTATCTCCGCATCTGCCCATCTCATTAATCGTCTTCCTTCTACTGTCCTCTAGGGAAAAGTATCATTCGAGGTACTAGCTTCTTATGTCTCTTTATCTTCCTTTCATAATCTTCCAGCTCGTGTTTTTGGTTGTGTTGCATTTGTTCATATCCCAAAGAGTCAAAGGTCAAGTAAATTGGATGCCCGGGCGATTAACTATGTGTTTGTTGGCTATAGGGGGCTATCAGAAAGGGTACAAGTGCTATCATCCACCTACTAGGAAGTATTATGTCACTATGGATGTTACTTTCTTTGAGGATATGAGCTATTACACCTCTTCTAATACTGCTCTTCAGGAGGAGCACTCATATTTTGAAGAGCTGTATCATGGAGAGGGGGAGACAGGTCATTCAGTTGAGGTTACCGATACACCAGAGGTTCAGGGACAAGACGATGACAGACAGGCACCACCAGATGATTCTGGTATCATTGCTCTAGAGATTCAAGAGTCAGACATTGAAAGCGTTCCTGCTGAAAGCGTTACTGCCCCTCCTTCCTTGCCTGATGTTACTAATACCCCTGACTCATGTCTCCCTGGTACAGAAGATCTTCCATCTGAGGTTAGTAATTCTATTGGGGTTGATACTAGTGATGCTAATAGTAGACAATATGTGTTACCAAATAGGTCTACTCGGGGTAAACCAGCTAAAAAGTATGAACCTACCCTTCAAGCCAAAACTAAATATCATGTGGCAAATTTTATGTCTACTAAGTGATTTTCTAAGTCATATGAATCATTTGTGAATCAAATATCTGTTGTATCAGTACCTAACAAAATGCAGGATGCATTGGGAGATCCAAAATGGAGGAAAGAAATGGATGAAGAGATGGAAGCATTATAGAAGAACAATACTTGGGAACTTGTATCTCCACCACATGGAAAGAAGGCTGTGGGATGTCGCTGGGTGTTTACAGTGAAGCATAATCTAGATGGGTCAGTGAGTCGATATAAAGCACGTCTGGTAGCAAAGGGATTCACCCAGACATATGACATTGACTATGATGAAACATTTGCACCAGTTGCAAAAATGAACACTATTCGGGTATTGCTCTCTCTTGCTGCTAACTTGAACTGGCCTCTTAAACAGTTTGATGTCAAGAATGCTTTTCTTCATGGAGAACTTATAAAGGAAGTGTATATGGATCTTCCACTTGGATATAAAACTACTTCTTCGTGTAACTTTGTGTGCAGATTGAGAAAGTCTTTGTATGGTCTTAAACAATCACCTCGTGCTTGGTTTGGAAGGTTTTCACAGTTCATGAGGAAGATTGGTTATAAGCAGAGTAACTCAGACCACACATTGTTTCTCAGACATCAACAACATCAACAAGGGAAGGTAACAGCTCTGATCATATATGTTGATGATATGGTTGTTACTGGTAGTGATACTGTTAAGATGGATAGATTGCAAAAACAGCTAGCCACAGAGTTTGAGATGAAGGACCTAGGTACACTTAAGTAATTCTTGGGCATTGAGGTAGCCAGGGGGAGTGAAGGCATCTATCTGTGTCAGAGGAAGTATATACTTGATCTATTAACAGAGACAGGTATGTTGGATTGTACTCCAATTGATACTCCTATTGAGCAGAATCACCGATTAGCAGAGTATCCTGATCAGGTACCTACCGACAAGCCTCGATATCAGAGGTTAGTTGGACGTCTAATTTATTTAGCACACACCAAACCTGATGTTGCATACGCAGTAAGTGTTGTGAGCCAGTTCATGCATAATCTCAGTATACATCACATGGATGTTGTTGTAAGGATTTTAAGGTACTTGAAGTCCGCTCTAGGGAGAGGAGTAATGTTTTCTAGGCATAACAACATTCTTGAGGTATGCGGTTTTACAAATGCAGACTGGGCTGGAAATATTACAGACATGAGGTCTACATCAGGATACTTTACCTTTGTGGGAGATAATCTTGTTACTTGGAAGAGTAAGAAGCAAAAGGTTGTGGCTCGGTCTAGTGCTGAAGCAGAATATAGGGGTATGGCTCATGGAGTGTGCGAGTTGTTGTGGCTGAGGAATGTGTTACGAGATTTGGGTGTTAAATTCAAGTGTGCTATACAGCTGTATTGTGACAACAAGGCAGCTATCAATATCTCACAGAATCCTGTGCAACATGATCGTACTAAGCATGTGGAAGTTGATCGTCACTTTATAAAGGAGAAGCTAGATGCTAAAATCATTAGCTTTCCTTTTGTCCCTACAGAAAAGCAACTTGCAGATATACTCACAAGAGGAGTTTCTAAGAAGGTTTTTTATGACTCACTTAGCAAGTTGGGCATGGTTGATGTATATGCGCCAACTTGAGGGGGATTGTTAGCATGAGTCATGAAGTCGGTTTAGGAATGTAAATTAATTTGTTATTGCTTTCATATTCTATATGTGTAGTACATATAGTACATAGTACATAGGGTTTGTACATGTAGTATCTCTATAAATAGCCTCTTCTGTAAGATGAATAAGATCATCAGAAAATTTATTCTCCAAACCTTGTTATATTTAACTTATTTTTTTCCATAACCATTACATAATAATTAAGGTGTATCATTCTAAAAATTACAACAACAAAAATATATAATAAATTAAAGAAAAACTCAGACATGTTTGACTGGTTATAGCAAAACTTTTTCTATCTTAAGTATGAAAAAGACGGGAGAACTTTTAGGAGGGTGTATTAAATTAGGAATCTGTAGGATTTTTTTGTATTTTGAGTCTTTTAAAATCGTGGTATTCTTTCAGGATTTTAAAAAATCTGTTAAAATCTGGTGGTATTCAATCCTGATTTAAAAAAGTCTTTTAAACTATAGTGGTATTGAAAACTCCATAGATTTTCACGGATTATATAACATGCTAGATTCTGTAGGATTTTAAGAGCTTGGTATAAATACCAAACCCTATCAGAAATCTCCTCTCTGGAGGTGAGATTTTGAGATTCCGAACGGAATAGACCTCAAGGACGAACTCGATCCTCTTTCAACCATGTACTTGGTTTTACGAATAATAAGAGAACAACTCTACATTGATTGACCAATCTCTATAGTCTCGAAGCAACGACAAAGGTGGTTACTTCATATATCGACCTCAACAGAGCAAAATTCATCAAAGGTTGGATTCAGAATCCTTAACTCGATTGCCCCCTTTTTGCTTTGCTCAAAATTGAAAAACTAGGGATTTTCCCGATTCAGAAATCGTAAAACACCATAGAGTAGAAACCAAAATGAAAAACTGATCTGAGTGATTAATGATTAGAGTCATGGTTATGAGAGCATATGCTATATTGTTCACAGATTGATACAATGCCTCGTTAGATTTATGGGTTGGGATTATCTATGGATTGGCCTATGAAATTTAGTTTCGGCTACCATCAATACTACCATCAATACACAGTTTTTTTTTTTTTTAATGTATTGATTGGTTTCTGTTTATATAAAATTCTACTAGCTTAGGCCTTGGAGAAAGCTTAAACCCAGAAAAACAACATAGATTGATGGACAAGAATGATACAGGACACATAGATTGATTGAAGTATGAGAGGACTATTAGTGGAACCCATAGCAATGTATAATACTGTAATCTATATTGGCATTGAAGTGAATGATTCTATGAGTAACCTGTAAATATTATACTAGTAAGCTAGCCACCAACCTCCACACTTTCTGTCCTAAGAGCTGATGGTCTCGCAGACCTCTTTATCCCTATGCGAATTAGTTGCTAGCTGCTTTAGTTCTTCTCTCTAGTGTATTTTGTGCTTTTCTAGACAGTTTGCTGTTGTTTTTGGTTTTAAGCTAGGCTCGTGTAATCCTTGTAACTGAAAGTTGTACGTTCTTTGCCTGTTGGCTTCTATGAAAGTTTATTTCAGATAAAAAAAAAAAACGCATAATTGAGTATTATATCCTGTAAGTTGTAGGTTCTTTGCCTGTTGAGCTTAGATTTTCATTTCGTAATTTTGTTATATGAATGTGATGTGGGCTGGTAGACAAATAAGATTGAATTAGAAATCTAAAATTTAAACATCGTTCGTTGGAAATTTGGTATTTGATAATCATGTTAGGTTGTTATTTAAATTTGATGACTCCCCTCAATATCTATTTTACTAGTCATGGATAGTGATAAGAACCTTTGATAGGCATAACTGTTTTTGGTGTGTATTATCTACTCGGAGGAACCTCAGGAACTTTATATTTTGAAGTGTATTTTTCTTTCTAGTCATCATATTTGGTTGATTAGCAGGGTATGTTTTGTTTAAAGAAAATTCTTCAACTTTACAGTGGAGGTCATGTTATAGTTAAACCTTTTCGGCTACTATCATTTTATTTATATGAATAGGCTCGAATGAATTGAGTACTAATGCATACTGGACTTCATCACCATGATCAATTCTACTTCTCATTTAATTTCCAAGTCAACTTACACTAAACTTTGGAGCACTAATGAAGTGGCCTTGGTGGTGTTACAGGAAGAAAAAACTCAATGGAGTCGGAAATTGGAAGATGAACAAGGCAGATGATTCTATATTGCATTGACTTTATGCTGGTTGCTCTCAAGTTTCCTCCACACAAGTACAGAAGCAAATATATATTGATATCAATTTTTCATTAGGAGCAACGAACTGAAATAATGTTTTGTTGTTTTCTCTTTGTCTACTACATACACTTATCCACACCCCGAATTATGATAAAATGTGTAAATGTCACATGTTTGTCAATGGAAATTTGTGGTATAGTTCAGTATGATTCTTACAATAAGAGTACTGTCAAACTTCTTATAAACCATGTGCTTTGAGTTAGATATCTGGAATATTACATCAGATGTTGTTGCTAAGATCAAAAGAATGGAGAATGTGCAATTGCCCAATTATGTTCCCATGTAGATTATTGTTTTATAGGGATATAGAAGCAGCGGATATGAGCAATTGCACTGTAAAATTCTTGTAACACAATATACTGAAATCTATTAAAATCCAATCAAATCTTAGTCATAGAATGCATTAAAATTTGTTCAAATCTGCATGGAATTAAAACAATATGTGAAGTCTACATAATCAATGAGAATCCATGGAGAATGAGAAGTCAGACAAAGTCATTTAAAATCTAGATTGAATACACCTCCTTTAATATAATGATGAAGGACTAAGTGAGAACTTATAAATGAACGGTTAGAAAATATACATATTAGAATTTGAAAATGTCAACTTGGTCCTTGTTATAAGGTTCTCATTAGAAACTTTATGTGAAAAAAGACATCTCAGCATCAATCTTTTCTTTTACTTAAACCTAGAAAGCAAGAGGGAAAAGAAATGGTGAAAATGACCATTTTTGGTGCAGGAATTTAATAACGGTGTTTTATAAACTTTTTACCTTTTAAAATGGTTTATTTTTTAACTAACCTATAAAACAAGGTTAAAGTCATTTTAAAGACACAAAAACGGCAAGAACAACCTGAAGGATTTCCAGGACTGTTTAACATATTGGGGAAAAACTTGACCTAGCGCTATGCTAGGGTTGGGAGGGCGCCGCCTACGGCCTCTCTGTACCTTTCATCATTTTCAATGGAGTACATCTTTGGCACCGTCCTTGACGACATCACCAGTGTGCATGGCTTCTGTCTTGCCTCCCTATCTGTCACGACAAGTATGCTTCTCGACGACGGAAACATGTTGTCCTCCTCTCGTTTATGGTGGTTGGGGTGGAAAAGAGTTTGCGTTGAGTGGTGGGTTCGGATCGGTTTCAAGTGTTGATCGTCTCCGGTCGAATCGAGCACGCCTCAAAGCAAATTTGTGGGAGAGATTTGCACCGGCGGCGAGAGGGGGTTTATTGGAGTGGTGGTTGTTTGATGTGAAGGCGGTTGGGAGATATTTCCCGACCGGTTTTGATGATGGGTTTTTGTGGGAATCGGGACTGGTTCTCGTCGATTCTTTTCAACAATCATCTCTACTTTGATGGGATATGCGGCAGCGTATTGGCATGTGCAGATCGGCTGAAACCTAGGTCGGGGTCGAAGAAGGGAGGCCGGGTTTGTCCTGTGGTTTTCCGACTTATTCAGGCAGCGGTGATTCGGCTAGAACCTAGGTCGAGGCGGATCTGGGCTCAGCTGTGTGTGTTGGGTCAGATCTGGATCCGGGGGGTTTCTGTGGTCCTTGGGCCTAGAATCATATCTCTTCGTGCTCTTAGAAATACTACCCGTGTCTTTGGTTTTGGTCTCTACATTGGTTTTTCTATTGGTTGACGGACCCACATCTATGGTATTTATTCGTTAAGGATCGTCTGCCATCACGGCCATGTCTGGAATCACCCTTGGCCGGCTTCAATTCTTCAGGTGGAAGATTACCCTCAGCCCGATGCCGTAGTGATTTTTATCATTTTATGTATTGGATTTATGTGGGTAATCAAATCACCGACTACTCGCTTCACTCAACGGCTGCAATCTGTAAGCGTAAACCTGAGTCCAGGTGTTATTATTTTAGCGCCGATACTCATTGTTTCTACCGCTCCCGAGAACATGGGAAGGGAGGTCAAATTCATAGCTCCTGGATCCTGTAACTGCACAAGCAACAATACGTCAGGAGTCGGGACTGGGGTGGCCCAGTTTTCGACTCTCAGATATTTAAGTCAGCGTTCGATTGCTACTTGTATAGTACGGGAGTATGGAGGAAATAGTGAACTTACTTATTTTGGAAGTTCGTGCCTGTTTTATAGGCTTGTACTGGGAGTTATACTGTTAGCCCTCGATGTGGGACTGTTTGTGGTCCTGTTCGACATCTCCCCTCTAAGGGGTGTTTAACAGCTATGAAATGGCTCCGGCAAGTGTTTTGCTAGACCTTCATTGCTTGCCTACTTATGAAGGTTTTGTCGGTGTTGTCTTGCCTGGAATGGTCTCCGGTGACCGGGTGATTGTTCCATATTCTCGGCATCGTTATTTTTTTGGCTATATATTAACAAGTCCCCAGTCTGAGAGAACTCTTAGGTGGGAATTTATTCCCCAGTTATGCCAACAATGTGACTTATCCGAATGTTGCAAGCATGGGGCCGAGTCTCCAAGTCCCCACACGAGGGTCGCAAGGTGGTTGGGGTTGAGTTCCAAGAACCTGATACGGACCTTTTTTCCATATCTCACGTGTCATAAATGGGCAGTTTATGAGGAGCATGTGGTCATTCATGCCATGTTTTAAGATCGTATTGGTTCCGTTGTTGGGTGTTTTGTTTTTTTGTAACGCGCACGTATTTTACGCATGTGTGTGGGATCGTGGGGCGCGTCTTAAATGCCTGCACGATTGTGGTCGACGTGGTTGCTCCCTGACCGCTGAGATTGGTAGAATCTGGACAGTCTTGGTTAATTAGGATGTCTATAAATAGACCTGGAGGAAACTGAAGGAGGGAGTTTGTATTTCAAAAATAGAGAGTCTAGGGTTGACAGAGTGGCTCGCAGATTTCTGGAGAGGTGTTTCACTGATCTGTAAAATCAAACCTGGGGAACGTCCAATTTCATCCTTGATCGATTGGGTGTGAACATTCGGCTGTTTGCAACCAGCTTCACTGCCACTACACATATCCAAGTTTGCGAGGTATGAATTTGTCAGTTCTTACTCTGGGTTTTGTTTTGAATCGTTAGGGTTTTTGTTGTGGTTTTTGTATCATTTGCGATGTTGGTAAGAGAGTCTAGAGTAGAGGATTAGTTGGTTTTCTATCGGGTTAGTTAGGGTTAAGGTAGCGAGAGTCTAACATGTGAGGATGTAGGGTATGATAGATCTGGTGTGGATGTCCAACGAGGAGATTATGATTGTCTCTAGCTCGCCTAATCCTGATTCAGACACCTTGCACCAGTGGGAGGAGAAGTTGGATAATCGTATGGCGGAGGTTGCACTTGACTTAGGAGAGGGCATTCTTGTTATGGATCCAGAGTCTCACGTATCCTCGTCTAACCCTCTATTGCAGGAGGTAGAAGAGTTTAGCATGGCGAGATCTCAAGAAGCCGACGATTCATTCTGGGACCCTCCTGGCGACAGTATGACATCGTCAGAGCTGAAAGCACTTAGGCAGAACTGGAGTATTCCCAATGAAGTCTTATTGCGGCCTCTTGGCAAGGGTGTGAAGTTTTGAGATCCTTCGGACAATTTCACCTTGGTGTACGAGTACAGCTTAGATGCGGGCTTATGTTCCCGCTACCTCCATTTGTGCAGTACACACTGGCGTGTCTGCATGTCTCCCTGGGGCAAGTCACCCCAAATATGCTTAGGCAAATATTGGGGACGGGGTACTTTTTCGTTTACTAGGAGCAAGAATTCCCCAATTTTAAGGAGTTTAATGCTTGTTGGCACATAGCGTATTGTGCAAAAAAGGGCAGCTGGGGTTGCGTGACGTTAAAGTCTCGGGGGAAGTTCAAGATCTTAGTGGAAAACTTGCCCACCTTTACTAATGAGAGCTGGCGACATAAGTGTTTCCTCGTCAGTGGACAATGGCAGGAATGGCATGGACATCCTTTCCGGGTGCCCGGGGCTTTCCAAAAAATAGGTACCGTGTTTTGTGTCTTGTGCTTTCTTACTATTTGTATTGTTCTGCCGCTGCTGACTGTTGGCTTTGCTTAGTGCCCTAAGAGTATAACCTAACCGAGCAGATGGAGCGTCGGGTGATATGAGCATTCGAGTCTAGGAGCTCGTACCAAATATGCCACCTTGGCATATATAGTCATTTCGGTTACGCCCGGGTCCCGAATCTGTATTTCTTTTGCAAGCATTTTTCCATTTTATGCTTTCTGGTCTATGCTTGACCCTCTATTGCTTGGTGCATTGACGATGCCTTGGGACAGTGGGTCGCGAAAGAAGGAAGGCCCGTATGACAAGGTGTCAGACGAAGAAGTGTTAGAGGGGTTGCATACCGAGGCTGACCATGCCAAGCGGTACGACATCCACTTGGAGACTGGAGAGGGGAAATGGGTGAAGCTAGAAGAGTGTGAGGACGATTTTTTGAGGTTGAAGCTGGCAGACAAAGATTATGCATATGTGCCTCCCCTGGTGGCAGAAGTAATGGGCTTAGGTGACCAGGAGGTGGATGTAGAGGAGATACAGACTGAAGGTAGCGACCGCCGAGGCAATCATGAACAGGTTCTAGAGGAAGAGCCTATCTATAAGCCAGTAGGAGTGGAGGACATGGTTTTGGAGGATGTGGGTGGTCCCCGATCAGGTGGCGAAGACCTTGTGGAAGAGGAGGTGGATCCCATTGGGCAAGGATCAGAAGAAGTCGTTGTGATGAGGACTAGGAAGAGGAAAGAGAGGGTCAAACCGACACGTGAAGGTCAACCCAAGAGGTCTCGTAAGGAGGGGCGTTTCGGGAGTTCAGGGAGCCTAGCTGGAATCACTCAAGCTCTAGAGGGGACTGGGGAGGCGTAGCCTTACCTAGCCCAGATGGCGTATAACATGCGTCACTGCTCAAGTGACATCCATGCTTTGGAGGATGTGGATCTGTTGGCTGGCGCGGCTCTTGCCAAGGAGAAATTGACTCAGGTAAGTATTCATAATGTGTAATTTTCTGTTCTTCGTTCCCTGGGTCTTTGTTTATACTTTGGGCTATTGTCTGCAAGCGACGTTGTTCATGTATGCGGCAAGTGAGAGAGCTGTTACCCACTTACAAGGGGATGCCAAGGAGAAATGCCAGCAGTTGAGGGAGGCAGAGAAAAACAACTGTGCCCTCTCGCAACGTCTTGGAGTAGGATGTTGCTATCTTCTGAGACCAGGCTGCCGCCACGTGGAAAGAGGTGGCTGAGCTTAAGGAGGCTATGCAGAAGAAGGATGAGCATGTAGAGGCTGGAAAGATGGCTATCGCCAAGGCAACGTCTTTGGAGACTGAGGTGGCAAGGCTGACCAGGAGCTGGCAGAGCAGGAGGTGTCTTGGAAGGCCAAGTGTGGGCGAGTCGCTGGGGCAGGGGAGAGAGTGTTTCGTGAAAGCGAAGTGTATAAGGAGTGCTTATAACAAGGGTCTGGATGAGCTGAGAAAAACTGGCTGCCGGACGGACTAGATAAATAAGCCCACGATGCGCAAGTGGTATGCCGAGAGGGATGCCATAAAGAATGCTTAGGAGCAGATGACACCAGAACAAAGGAAGCAAGCGAAGATTTCACAGTCTTTGGCGAAGCAACATAAAGTGTGGCATGCGATGTCGCCTACTGTGTAGAAGGAAGTTCCTGCCATAGGCGCGTCTCGCCTCTTGCGACCGTTTCTGCTTCCCCACTAAGGGCTTCACGTCCCGAGGGGTCACTATCCACTCAAGTGGTGGTGTCTCAGGTCGCGTCCTCTGTTGTTCCACCCCTTGATCCTCGAGCTCCTGGATCCATGGCGCCTTTATGCTCTGAAGTGCAGAAGTCTCCGGTTAACAAGTCTCATATCCTTGAGGTGTCACAAGTGAGTTCACTTGTGTGTCCTAATGTTGTTATGAGGCCTCCACTTGTGTCACGTGACTGCTCTAAGCACGCTTATGGGCAGAGGGTTTCAATGAACATCAGCCATAGTCGTGGACGTGGTAGCGAGTCAAAGAGTGGCGGGAGTGTGAACAAGTCTGGTGGCACGTCCTCTTGGGAGAAATGACTGCTTGTTCGGATGAATTGTTTTGTTAGGTTAAATATGTTTTTGTTTGAAAAAATATAGGTGGCGTGGTTAGCCATTTGAACAAGTTTACAATTTATTAATTTTCTTGGAGTCCAGGCTGATTCTTGGAATGATGTTTGTTTGCCCTTTAATGAATGTTTTGGCTTGTAGTTCATGATACAGTATGTTGAGAAATTATGATAAAATACGGTATTGTATTTAGGATTGGCCGCTAACGGGCAAGGTGTACATATATTTTGAGCCGCTACTAGGCTAAGGTACACAAAAATAGAGTGCCAGCTACGATGCCGGGTCTGGAACTGATTAAATGGGGTAGAGATGGAGGTGGCGAGCATTCCAGGGATGAGGTAGCACTCGACCATTAGTGTCTCTGAGATAGAATAGGGCTGGCCCTGGGGCGTTGACTATCTCAAGTGGGCCTTCCCACTTTGCTTTAAGTCTAGTGGGGTAGGGGATGACCTCTTTCATGACCTAATCGCCTACCTTCAGGGGGCGGGGGATGATTTTTTTGTTGTAGTGTTGAGCGATCTTTTGCTTGTTATTAATGTTCCTGAGGTGTGCCATGTCCCGGCGCTCGTCCAGGAGATCCATGTTAAGTCGTAATCCTGTGGCGTTTTTCACAGGAGCATATGTCGTGACACGTTACTCGGGACCTCCATCTCCACTGGAATCACTGCCTCGGTGTCATAAGACAAAAGGTATGTGGATTCACCTGTAGATGTTGTTGGAGTGGTACGAAGTGTCCAAAGAACTTCCGGGAGCTTGGCAGCCCACAACCCTTTGGCATCTTCCAGGCACTTCTTTAAGTTTTGCTTAATGAGCTTGTTTATGACTTCCACCTAACCATTGGTTTGAGGGTATGCTGGGGAGGCATAAAATATTATTGTGCCTTGTTCTGACAGGAACTCTCGAAACGTGTCATTGTCAAATTACGTCACATTGTCTGTGATGATGGCCTATGGTACCCTATACCGGCAGTATAAGTTGTGCCATAGAAAGTTTATCACTTTTTCAGTTGTGATTGTGGCAAGGGGTTCTGCCTCTATCCACCTTGTGTTGTAATCAACAATGACGATTGCAAATTTGAATTGTCAAGGGGTTGTTGGCAATTGTCCCACGAAATCGAGTCTCCACTGACTAAAAGGGACTGGAGAGATGATAACAGACAGTGACACTAGGGGATGATGAGAAAAATTGGCAAATTTGTGGCATCGAAGACACGCTTGGACAATCGCCTTTGCATCTTGCTCTAGTGTTGGCTAATAATATCCAGACCTAAGTGCTTTGAACATGAGGTTCCGGGCCGCAAACCCCACTGTGAAGTGATTTCAACACTTTGTGCCCTTCTTCTGTGGGTAAGCACCTCAGCAAGGGACACGACCGGCCACGGTGATAGATCTTACCGCCTCTAAGCAAGTAAAGTGAGGCCTTGTGGCGCAACCGTTGTGCTTCTCTCTTGTCCCGGGGCAAGGTGTCATTAGAAAGGAAAGCCACATATGGGTCCATCCATGAGGGTTGGTTAGTTGTTTCGAGGGCAAAGATTTCTAAATAAGCTTTCGAGATACTAGGCTTGTCTAAGATTTCAATGTGCACCTCAGGTGGCGTGGACTCAGGAGGAGCTGTGGCGAGTCTCATAAAAGCATCTGCCTTGGAGTTCTTGGCCCTCGGGATTTGTGTGAGTTTGTATGATGGAAGTGCTGCAAAAGGGCGCCTGCGAGACTTTTGTAGGATCCCAGGTTATTCTGGTTGGCCTTGAAGTCCCCTGTCACTTGATTGACCACAAGCTGAGAATCACTAAATATGTGGAGGTGCAGGGCTCTAAGTTCCCAACAGTGCTGAATGCCAGCTATGAGAGCTTCATATTTAGCTATGTTGTTGGATGCTTTGAATTCAAACCAAATGGCATACTCATACAAATTTTTCTCTGGGTCTGTGATTATGATTCCTGCTCCACTAAGCCTGTTGTTTGAGGACCCATCAACATGGAGTTCCCAGATGGCGTCCCGAGAGGGGGCGTCTGGGTCTGGATCGCCATTGTCTAGGGGGATGAACTCAGCAATGAAATCAACAGCTGCCTACCCTTTGATGGTTGTTCGAGGTTTGAAATGTAGGTCAAATTCTCCCAACTCAATTGCCCATTTCACCATGCGTCCTAAGGTTTTAGGCTTTTGGAGTATTTGCCGCAAGGGATGGTTGGTTTGGACATGGATGGTATGAGCTTGGAAATATTGCCTGAGTTTTCTTGCTGCAGAAATGAGGGCTAGAGCTTGTTTCTCTATGTTTGGGTAACAGGTTTTGGGATCTGCGAATCCTCGGCCACAGTAATATACTGGGAGTTCATTGTCATGTTCATGGCGCGTTAGGGCAGCGCTAACTGCGGTGGTGGAGACAGCCAAATATAGGTAAAGTATTTCACCCGGGATAGGTTTGGATATGAGAGGGACTGTTGTAAGGTAAGCTTCGATATTGTTGAAGGCATCATCATGTTCCGGGCCCCATGCTACATTTTCCTTATATTGGGTTTTGAGCAATTGAAAGAATGGGTTGCATTTGTCTGTGAGGGTGGAGATGAAGTGAGCCAAGGCTACCAAATGTCCCGTGAGGCATTAGACCTCGCTCCGGGAAGTCGGAACAGTCATGTCGAGTATGGCCTATACTTTTTCTAGGTTGGCTTCAATTCCCTTTTCACTGACCATGAAGCCTAGAAATTTTCCTCCCCCCATGGCTAAGATACACTTTTGTGGGTTGAGGCGCATCCCGTATCCTGTGAGCCAGGAGCTTAATGAATATTTTGTTTAGGTTGGCAATGTAGTCGTCATCTGTCTTGCTTTTGACCAGCATGTCATCTACATACACTTCCATGATTTCTCTAATTTCTTCTTCAAACATTGCATTGACCAGCCTTTGATAGGTCGCCCCCGTGTTCTTAAGGCCAAAGGGCACAACCTCATAATAATACAGTCTCTTATCTGTAACATAAGTAGTGTGGGTCTGATCTATGGGATGCATTTTGATTTGGTTATAGCCCAAGTAGGCATTTGGAAAGTTGAGTATCTTGTAGCCAGCTATGGAATCAACCAACTGGTCAATCCCCGGCAAGGGGAAGCTATCCATGGGGCATGCTTTATTGAGGTTAGTGTAGTCAACACACATTCGCCACTTGCCATTAGGCTTGGGGACCATGACTACGTTGGAAACCCATGTTGGGTAGGAAACCTCACGTATGAACTTGATTTCTTTTAGCTGTTGGACCTCGACTTGGATAGCTCGATATATCTCTGGGCTTTCTTTGCTTTCCCCTCAGGGTCGTCCCGGGGGTCGTCAATGGGTTCCAAAGGGCTGAGTGGCAACATCTCATAGGCACCGCGCCCTTGCTGGATAGCATTAAGATGGCAATGTTCAATGGTTGCCCTATCTCCCTGAATTGTAAGAATGCCTCCCGGGGTGGGCACTTTCATGAGTAGCATGTGACCTGCAATAAAGCACTACAGTCCCCAGATGATGTCACGACCCAAGATGAGGTTATAAGATGAGGGACAATAGACTATGAGAAAGCGGGTTGTGATGGAAGAACGGCAAGGATTGGCTCCCACTGAAACTGTCAAGCGGTCTGAGCCTAAGGGCTGTACAATCTCGCCCGAGAAGCTGACAAGGGGATCATGGTTGTTGTACAACTTAGCCCGGTCTCACCGAAGCCCTCTATAACAATCGGCAAACATTACACTGACGGCAGCCCCCGTGTCCACAAGGGCTCTGTGGCACCTGTAGTGATCCACTTGGACATTGATGATGAATGGCTCATTGTGGTGGCAACTTATTCTATCTTCCCTTTTGTAGAATGACACTTGGTCCCATGTTGATGGGGTAGTGGTGACTCCCATTTATATGTCAAAAATTTCCAAATGGCTCGTGCATTGCCTTTTTGTGGAAGGTTGACGAGAGATGAATTGCGGAGCTCTGCCATATAGGGTTAGGATCTGGCCATGAACCACAATAGCATTAGAACCCGTTACAGGAGTGCAATATTGGTAGAGTTGCCCATTACGAATCAAATGCTCTATTGCATTGAGGAGGCCATGGAACATCTCCGTGGTGTGGCTATTGTCATCATGATAAGCACAATATTTGTTCCTTGTTGGGCATCGGAGCTTTTTTGGATACTTACTCTTGGGTGGCAGGGGAATGAGATCTTTTTGTTTGGCTCATATGTCTTCTTATGTAGTTGTCAAGGTAGTGTGGACCTTGTAACGAGGTGGCCTGAGGGGACGACGTTGCTGCTCCCGGGACTGATAAGGGTGGTCTCGGCCTCGTTGTCCATTATGGCGACGGTCTGAACCACGTCCCTGGTTGTTATCCCTGGAGGTGCCATGTTGCTTGCCCTTATCTTGTCTGTGATCATAATGTTGGGATTGTTGCTTTGGGGGAAGGGCTGGGAGCGCTAATGTGGTGGCGGGAGTGGAATGTCCAAATGTGGCAAACTCGGCATGTGCCCACCGGACTGCTAGGTCCAACAAGGCATCGTAGGATCCTTGAGGGTTCCTATTAATCTCCATTAAGAAACTGCCGGGAAGCAAGGCTTGGCCAAAAGTCTGTTCAACAACTCGGGGCTCCAAGTTGTGGCAGCGTGCGTTGGCCGATTTCCACTGGGTCAGCAATTTGTGGAGTCCTTCACCTTCCTTTTGTTTAATGTGAAATAAAGCATCCACACTACGGTAAATGCTAGCATGGAATATGAAGCGGTTGAGGAAGCGTTACGAAAGCTGATCGAAATTGTCAATGGAGTTGGGTGGCAAATTTGGGAACCAACTAAGTGCTTCATCCGAGAGGGTTTCTTGGAAGGCATGACAAGCCATGGCATATGTGTATCGAGTGGAACTACACAACAAAAGAAATGTCTCGAGATAGAGATGAGGGTCCCTCATGCCCTTGTACTTGTCTACTTTGAAGGGCTTGGCCTCGGGTGGCCTTTTTTCCATCTGCACCCGTGGCGGGAAGGGACTTGAGCGATGCCCATACCTTGAGAATAGAGGTCGCTGGTTCCCGCGACTCTCGACACCTTCAATCCGCGAAGCCAACTGAGTGACAGAATGGCTAAGTTGGAGGAGTAGGCGGGTTTACATGTTGAGAGGTGGGTTGGCTGTGTTGACAGGGGTAGGATTGGGGATGGGCGGATCAGATGGCTTGGGCTGGTTTATCAGGGGGTGGGTTCATTGTTGATTGCAGATGGTTGAGGGGCTGGGAGTGGAAAAGATGGGTGGATGAGTGGATGTGTGACGTAGATGATCTGGTTGGGTCCTCCCTGGATCACTGAACTACTATGGCCTTGATTAGGAAAAAGAGATGTGGAGGTGGGGTCCAGCGTGCTAATGACCTGTGCCGCTCATTCCAATGTGTCGTTATAGATGTTACGATGGTCCAGCGTGGCTCGCAATAAGAATTGTTCTTTTTTCAGCTCGGCGATATGTACTCGATATGCTTCAGCCTCTGCTTTTTCCTTAACGGCTTTCTCTCAGAACGAATGGAAATCTCTCTTCAAAATTTCAAGGGTTGTGGAGGCATCGGGGCGGTTAATGAGGGCCGTACTGGCGGTGGTTTGGTTGAGGGATGTGTCACCGGATTAGAACAGTTCTTTTTCTATCTGAGTTCCGGGGTCATTTGGGTCATCCACAATTTCCACTATCTTGTCTAGGTCAAATGGGAGTTCCACAAGAGGGGGACCTTCCTTCTAGTGTCAATTGTTTCTACCGCTCCCAAGAACACGGGACAGAAAGTCAAATTCTTTGCTCCTAGATCTTGTAACTGCACAAGTAACAATGCGTCAGGAGTCGGGACTGAGGTGGCCCAGTCTTCGACTCTCTGATGCTTAAGTCAACTTTTGATTGCTATTTGTATAGTACAGGAGTATGGAGGAAATAGTGAACTTACTTATTTTGGGAGTTCGTGCCTGTTTTATAGACTTGTACTGGGAGTTATGTCGTTAGTCCCCGATATGGGACTGTTTGTGGTCATGTTCGACATCTCCCCTTTCGGGGGTGTTTAACAACTATGAAGTGGCTCTAGCAAGTGTTTTGTTGCTAGACCTTCATTCCTTGTATGCTCATAGAGGTCTTGCCGGTGTTGTCTTGCCCGGAATGGTCTCTGGCGACCGGGTGATTGCTCCACATTCTCGGCATCGCCAAGTTTTTGGCTATGTATTAACACTTATATTGCAATTTTATTTTCGTATGTCTCTTATTTCAGGATGTGGTTTCTACATTATCTATCTGTAATTTCTTTCTTATAATAAAGCATGACCTCTTTCATTCAAAAAAAAAAGACACAAACACGGCCATTTGGATTGTGGGACTGTGTGTTCGTGGCTGGATCCATTGGATCTCACCGCTTTCTCATGGTTGTTTGATCGAGAATTGGAGTCTTTCTTTGTGGGATCTGACAGGTTGGGGATCTGGTTGGTACTTTGCTGTGACGAGGCTTGGTCGGCGACACAAGGCGGCGGCGATGCAACGGCTTTCGAGGTTTGCTGGTGGTGAGACGATTGTTAGTCAGACAATTTGTTTGGGCCGAGATCAATGGTTGGGCCTGCTTGGGCTTATTTCAACTACAAACTTGCTCTGGGCCTAAAACTCCCTAGTCTTACTATAGGTCCAAGATGTTTTTATTTTTTATTTTTTAATCTTTTTAATGATTTGTTTTTAGTAGTTGCACTTTTATGGGTAGATCTAAAGGGGCATGGTTCTGGTCTATGCACCTCGTGTGCCTCATCTGCTCTTTGTGTGCGATAACTTTTTTGTCTTGTCAAATGGTCATTGCTCGTTAATGGCAGGATGAAGCTAAATTTGGTCAGTTTTATTTTCCGACAACAACATAATAGGAATGCTGCATTATTAGACATCAGAATATGTAATCGTGTTACATATCAAGTGATCAGTATTATGTCACAGATGTGACAAAGCAAAATGAATCGTCATTAGAGCAGTACTCTTTGCTAATGGGGTTCTTGTTAGAATATATGCACTTGTAATCAGGAGTTTAGGATCCACGCTCCCCACCCCCACCCCCCTTCTTCCCTTTTGTATTCGACATTTTCATTAATGAATAGTTAGGCACAGCCGCACTGACCCTTTATTTATAAAAAAAAAAAAAAAAAACTGATGAATTTATCTCTAGCATATGCACCTTGGTACCTTAAGAGCGAAATTATATTTAAATCCAATACATGAAATTACTCCATTATACAGTGGGACACCGCTTTAAAATTAAAGTGTGGTGCTCCTCATTTCGCTCACTTTTAGATCACATTTTTGCATCTTCACCGATAAGTGTGTAGAACAAAGTGTATAGATCATTGCTGCAAAGTTTCATCCAATTCAGAGATCATTTGGGTAACGAATTAGATTAAATGAATCAACTGAACAAAATTTGTCCTAACGAAACCGTTCATATAAATCACAATTATGAAAGCTCAAATGATCTCCAAATTTATATCCATATAAATACCTAGAACGACCTTGTCTCTATATTGATAAAAAAGAACCTGGTCTCTGTAATCTCAAAGCGTCCCGCCATAACCAGCTCTATTCGAATCATTTTTCCACACCCCATCAGTATAATCAGCTTGATACACCATAGAAAAGAGGATACCAATTAATTTCAATTGTTCTTTGAGCACGGTTGGATCAACATTGAGCACCAATCTTCTCAACATGAAATGACGTAAAATTGATCGAATTGATATTAAAAACCATTTGTGACAAGTGACGTGTTTGACGGGTTGGAGTAAAAAAAAAAAAAATATATATATATATATATATATATCCATTTTGAATATAGGAAACACATTAGACATCATACTTTGAGAATGAAAGAATCTCAACATCAAATATATTGGAATTGTAACAAAAATAATTGAACCAGTGTCGCGTCATACTGTATGGTCTATATATAGTGCCTCTTAGACGTATGGATATGCATATAACAAAAATGATTCCCAAGAAAGCCTGTGTTGTTCTTAACTTGATTCCCTTGATATTCCTACTTTTGTTGTTCTCCTCCAGAATAGCTTTTGCCAAGGTTTCCCATGCTTCAGATTGCAGTACGTAACTCGTCTCTTTCTTGTATAGTTATTTTTACAATCGTTCATTCATTTACATAATAGGATTTGACATTTTATTTTGGAGAAAATTATAGGATTGGGATCACTTAGTGAATTCTTCTTTAATATGAGGTATTTTTGTTTTGTTTTTGGAGATGTATGAGCTAGTATTGCTCCAGAGCAAAGTCAATATACAGTTACTATCTTATAAACCAATCTTTTAGTCCCATATTGGCATCTCCCATTTAGTATTTAGGAAGTTTTTAGGTCCTTATAAGTTTGAGTGAAAAAAGGTTGTTCACATGTCAACTAAAGTTGTTAGACCGGGTCGATGGGTTTAAGTTCAAAACCCTGCCCAATAGTCTAATACCCACTTGGACTTCCTTTTTTTTTTATTATAAATTTTGTATTTTTTTTACTAATATTTTATCTATTTGTCTTTGATGTTTTGTAGAAGAGAAGACCAAGCTGGATACGTTGATAAACGTAATCGGGGAAATGAAAATACCTAGTAGACGCATGAGAGATCCTCCTCGTGAGCCTTCAAAAAAATCTAAATCACCCTTAAAACACTGTTGAATATGGGATAGTTTCTTTTACTTCGTGATGTATTAGCTTGTAATTGGGTGTGTGTGTGGCTATTTGATGTATGGATCATAATTTGCCCTTTCTATCTTATCTTTTGATGCAGAGCGAATCGGTCCCAATCGATCGGTCTCCGACCCAGCTTCTTTTCTAGACCGGTGGCAGCTCCTCTAATGCCGCCGTGAGGGAGAAAAGGCCGCCGAAAGTTCTGACTGCCCAAAGTCTTCAATCACCGGAACTCCTTCCTCTAGCAGCCATAGCCGGCGAGCCTTGGCTCAAAAGAAAGCCCTCCTCCCGTGCAACAATCCCTCCAAAGGGCTCCCTCCATCTCGAGCTAGGTAAGGAGAAATCGGTAAAGAAAATTCTAGGGTTTTTTGTGTGTTTTCGTTCGATTGGCATAGTTAGGCTTGGAATTGTGTTTTGTGCTAGTTAGGAAAGTTGTAGAGGAGGTTGAGAGGAAGGTGCTGTCAATTTTGGTAAGCATTGGAGGTCGTCGGAGCTGGCCGCCGCTGGAAAAAGTGTTTTTGGTGGGGAAAAATATGATGAGTTTATTGGAATGAGTTTTAGAATTTTTGGAGGAGTTTTGGTTAGGTTTGAGAATTTTTGAAGTTTGGTATGTTTTACGGATTATTAAGTTAGAATCAGGCCATTGGATTATTTTTGGTGGAATGTGATTTTTGAGGATATTGGTAAAATTTGTGGAGTTTTGTGGTTAGCAGTGGATTTAAGATTTTGAGGCGTTAGGCTTGGTTGAGCACGCGAAGCATATTTATTTATGCATGTTTTGCTTTAAGCGTCGGTGTTTTATTTAAGGATTTATTTATGTCTTTGGAACAGGACGTGAGGAGGTTCGAGCGGAAGAGACCTCCGACCAACATCAGGCTTAGGCCTAATCTGTGAGTGGACATTTGTTTTAAATATTGTGCTCAAAAAACTTTATTGTTGAATAATTTTCTGTTGTTGGAAATTCAATTTCGGTGATTATACTCATATATTGAGGATTATGAGAATAGTATGTATATAAATAAATGTTAGCTAGCTATACGTGGTTTCCCCCCATACTGAGGTACAATTCTAGTATGGGGTGACGCGAGCGTTAGACGCCAGCGTCGTAGCCCTGTACGACTTTCTATTTTCGTATTCATTCATAGATTTCATACAAGGTCAGCACGTATATATACTCACTCGGGCGTTTCTCTCATACTGAGGTACAATTCCAATATGGGGTGACGTAAGCGTTAGACTCAAGCGTAGTAGCTTTGTATGATATCTATTTTTTTAAGTTTGTTCATAGATATCGTACAAAGAGTAGGCGAGTGTAAATACATACTGATATATATAATATCCTAGCCTGAGAGGTCATTTCTTAAAGTTTGGGAGTCTAGCGAGGCTAGACACTAGTTCAGAATTTTCCAGTTGAGCTTTTGTTTTTGTCGCTGATAAAGCATTTTCTTTGAAAATATTTTTGGAGAAATATTTATTTGTTGTCGGAATTGTTTTGTCCACTCATTCTGATGTAATTGAATATTTTCCCCTGGGCTCTTCGTTTTTTTATGCCCAGTCTGCAGAGTTCACGTGCGGTCTAGAAGGAGACGTCGAGGCATAGTCACCCATTTATCCGTTACATTTCGCCAGTAGGTTACATGTTTAATCTACTAGGAGATTGTTAGCTTCCGCTGTGTTTTATTTTATTTATTTTTAGTAGCTCTGAATATTGTTGGGATTATTATATAACTTTTTCTAGCTACTTTTGGATTGTTGCGGAGGATGTTATTTTGGTTTAAAAAGTGGTTCTATATTTTTTTTTCTAAGTTAGGGTTGTCCATTTTCAAGGGAGGTTTACCGAGTTCTTCGGTAAATTTTCCTTAGAGGTGGTCCCCGCATGACTCATCTCGGGTTTCCGGGTGAAATTCGGAGCGGGTCTTGACAATAAGTGAGTCAGGTGTGCCCACTATAGGTAGAGTCATCCTGTTTATTTTATCTGCAACGTGAAGGAATAAATTTGTAAACGCAGCTGGTAGAGCCCAATGCGAATCCACTATAAACTTATTCACCTTGGCATGAAGAGGGATGAAGCCAATTACTCCAATACTAGAATCCAGAGGCTTCCCAGCCAATTATCAAGCCAAAATGAAATTTTCCTACCATCTCCCACACACCACTACAATGAATTAAAGAAAGTAGGCCAAACCTTTTTTAGACCCAACCAGACTGAAGATCTCTTATAAGACTTTAGAGGTTGAAAATGTTCCTTCAAGAACCGAGCTCTAAGTAAAACATAAGCTGGAGAGGAAGAAGAGAGCACATCCCAACACCTCTTAATTAGAAGAGCACGATTAGCCTCAAATAGATCACGTAATCTCAAACCTCCTTCCTCCTTGGGTTTACAACATTGACGCCAAGCTACAAGAGGCATGCCTTTTTTTAAAGGATCCCCTGTCCAAAAAAAGTTCCTGATCCAAGATTGCAAATCAAGAAGTAAGCCTTTCGGTCACTCATAAATCTGAAAACTGTACACCAAGATTCCTTGAATCACCGACTGAATGAGTTGCTACCTTCCCGCCTGCGAAAGTAAAGAACCTTTCCATGACGACAATTTACAAGGTACTCTGTCTGCAATGGCCTGAAAATATATTCTTCTCGGACGACCCTAGAAAATTGGAACACCAAGATAAGTGAAAGGAAGAGACCCTTGCCTGACACCAAGAATTTTTCGGATAATAGTACGTCGACGATAAGCATACTTCCCCAAGAAAACTAATGATTTGGCTTTATTGATTTGCTGCCCTGAATTCAACCCATATTCCTCCATAAAATGCATTAGAGTTTTCAATGAGTGCTTGGTTCCTCGCATGAAAACCATAATATCGTCTGCAAAAAGAATATGAGAGGGTGGAGTAATGCCAAGAGGAGCTGATAATAAATCAATATGTCCCTCCTCAACCAACTTAGAGATACCTCGACTCAATACCTCTTCAGCCAAACAAAAGAGAATAGGTGATAAGGGATCGCCTTGACACACACCACGTGAACATGTAAAGAACCCTTCTGTTGCACCATTAATCAGAATTGATAAGTGTGCAGACCCCCAAAATAGCTTTAATCCAATCCTGAAAAAGATTTGAAAACCCAAAAGCTTCCAAAACACGAAGTAAGAAACCTCAATCAAGAGTATCAAAAGCTTTCCGTACATCAAACTTTATTGCTATGTTGCCTGCCTTGCATTCACGATCCAAGAGGTTGATGCACTCTGAAGTCAGAATAATAGGATCTGCGATAGTGCGGCCTTTAAGAAAAGCACTCTGGTTCAAGGATATGATCCGAGCAGCAATAGATCTCAATCTGTCAGCAATCATTTTTGTAACGAGTTTGAATACAAAATTCGCAATAGCAATTGGACGTAGCTGTGTTAATGAGTCTGCTCCGGGAACCTTAGGAATCAAGATCATTAAATTGGAATTAAAGTGAGGAAGAATGTAGCCACTTATGAAAAAACTCTGAATCGCCTGGACTACCTCCACCCCAACAATTGACCAACACTTCATAAAGAAAACTCCTCTGAAACCATCAGGCCCTGGTGAGCTATTATGATGATCCATTGAACATATAGTTTGAAATATTTCCGCTGACGTTGGAATGGCTCTAAGTAGAGCATTTTCCTCACTAGTCACCAGTTTGGGAATTACCTGAGCAACTAAACTAGTGTCTCTTACTGCCGAATCTAAATTTCTTGAATTGATGACTAAAGATATATTTTCGTCTCAGCTGAATTCAAAGTAGCAGATAATGTCAGATCCTCAAGAAGGGGAAACTTGGATATAAGCTTCTCGAGATATTGGTTGGTGCTGATGACCTCATTCGGAGGAGCGCAAACCCTCAACTTCTTCACATTACTGCAACAAATTTCTCCAAGGACGACTTCGATCGTAACAAGGGGGAACAAATTCCATACAAAGAGTTTGAAAATTAGGAAGTTCAATCTTGTAATCATGAGTTTCCTTGAGTACAAGGGAAACATTGTTGAGCCTAGGGAACATGGCTCCAAAAATCCGAAACGATTCGAGGTTTAAACAGCTATGGAGATTCAAACTCTAGAGAAGGGCATCTAGAGAGGAGGTGATCAACAACGGAGCCATTAAATCTAACACGGAACAAACTGATCTCTCTTAAGAAAGGAAATCTCTTGTCATTCGGAGATATTATTGAGCTCTCCATACGAGCTTACGAGCAGGGTAGGACTCCAAATGACAATGACTTACCTCAATACAAGTATACAACTAACGAAGTTGTATCAACACCAAGAGAATAAGGAAAGGACCTGCGATAAAGTAGCCCTCCATACACGACCTTGAAGCGGAGCTCTAGAACTCTGATGTGGCTGTTGGTCACCAGCTTGATCCAAGGATCGAGATGTTCATAAGTCAAACATACATCTTTTAATAGTAACACTTATCTTCATGTGGAAAGACTCTTCTCTTGTCACAAGATGTCCCTTATTTTGATCATCGTCAATAATCGGATTTTCGATCTACATCTTTTAATAGCAACTGTTCTCTTATAACACTTATCTTCAGGTGGAAAGGCTCTTTCTCTTATCACAAGTTGTCGGTTTTAATTAGAAACTTGTAATGCGTATATAATTTCATATTGGTTGGTCAACTCGAGATTTCTCATGGAAGTTGGGAGCTATTCGAAAGGAAACAATGTAGTTTTATCAAGAAGTTTAAATAGTAGGCTGGGAAATAATTCTAAATATTTGTTATTTGAATGTACAGTGCGTAAGTGACTAAAACGCTGCTACTGTCAGTTGTTAACTAAGAATTGAACAACCACTTTCGATGTCATCAACCAAGTTCCTCCACACCAAGACGCTGCTACAGTGCGTAAGTGACTAGGTCGACGCTGTAACTGTCTGTTGTTAACTGAGAAAGTGAGCTGAATTTTTGTTTTCTTTTTTATTGTCATACCAAGGAGCTGATGTTGTGCTGACAAGGTTCCCAGTACCATTCTTGTAGCAGGTCTTATCAGTCTGAAGTTGTGTGCATGAGTCAATGTAATATATTCTTGATGGAAAAATCCCCAAAAACTGAAACACCAAACTAGAATAACCACCAAACTTTGCGCAAAGCATCTGTAGAACAACAATGAAAAGATACAAAATCAACACAACACTTATATAGAGGGGCTCTTATTTAAACGGGCCGGGCTAAACACCATCGTTCCATAAGTTAAAAACGAGAGATTCTTTGGTGCGGCAAACGCCCCATGTCATCTATACGACCAGGCAGTCGAAACTTGACACCTGTTATTTTTTTTGCTAACATGGACATTGCAGAAAAGAAGGAAAAAAATCAAATCGGAAGTAGATCTCCGATAACATAACCCGGCCTAGGATGAGCATGGGACGGGATGGGACAGGATAGAGCTAATCTCACGGCTAGTCCCGGATATTGAAATCGGGACGGGACGGGCTTTGCGTTTTTTAAATTTCATCTCACCCAGGCCCTATTCCGGTCGGGACGGGACAAGATGGGACGGAACGGGCTCAGTCCTGAATAAAAAAAGTTAAAAATAAATTTGTAAGCAAAAGAAAACGTTTCATAGTTTTATAATGTTTTTTACTCTATTAAGTATTAACAAGTACTTGTAACATATTTACAAATACAACACGGTGTAATTAGAGAGTTTATATTGCTTACTTACTAAACATGTCATCACTACAACGGTGCAAGAAGAGAGTTTATAACAATTAACAAATTAAAGTATTAAACATCACTGTTACTGAATTTGAGGCAACCTAGTAACTTAAATAAACAAAGAGTTAAGATCAAAACACTTAAATGAAATATTCAAACCACGTATTAATCAATAAAAATCAATTATTAAAATAGTTGGGACATGACGGGTTTAAACGGGACTTAAATTATCCGTCTCATATTCCATCCCGTTGTATAGGGATGAGATGGGACGGGACGGGACGAGCCTGACGTTTTAAGATTTAAATCCCGTCTCATCCCGATTAATTTTGAGACGGGACCGGAACGGGTTCGGAATTAAGAGATTTTATGATGTACACGAGCACCCACTTTAAGCGAGGAATTCAACTTGATCGTTTGCATCAGGCCTATGATGTACCACACCAGGCTTTCGGGGTACCAAATGGAATCCTACAAGGATCCATTGTTGCACGACGTCCTTCCGATGTAGCATGATGTTCCCCCCACAACTCTGCAATCTTTCATTTTCACTTCTTCTTCTGATCCATCTGTGTCGGACTCTGAATCTGTCTCTGGGTCTTCCACATCCATCCCTCCCGATCGGGGCTTCAGATCTTCTTCCAAGATGAATGGTATTTCGAGAGACATCCCGCTTCTCTGCGTCTTGAATGAACTAGACCTAGGGTTTTTTTTTCGCTTTCAGATCTAGTTTCTTGGGCCGGGTCTACTCTAATTGATATTCGAGATCATAGTTTCTATTTATATTGACAATTTGAAGTATGAAACCTTGGACTGTTAGGAAACCTAATATAATTATGAATCCTTACATTACAAGGAGATCCAATCAAACATGGATTAGGGCATCTAGTTTGATTAGCATATGCAATTAGCAACCCGGAGAGTGATAAGCTCCTCCACCAAAACCTCCTTGGAGCTCACGCTAACGTGGAGAGAAACACTATCAAAGGATGGATGGGGAAGACAAGCAACAAGCACGTCAATAAGAAAATCCACATTTGAAGAAAACTAAAGCATGAAATACGGCCACATCTCTAGAAGGCTAGAATCTCCTTAAGAACATATGTAAATTTTACTACAATACTACAACATCACCAATTAAAAGAGTATATGATGCCAAGATAATGGAAAATCTCTTAAGCATTCAAACTAATCTCAATCTCGTTCGGTTTTCCTTCTCATATTTCCTCCTACAGATGTCTAAAACTCAGCTGACACTACACAAGAAATACTAGGCAGAATGCCCATACGTACAATTGCTTCAAAAGCCCTGTCCACACCCACAAATAGCCAACAGTCGTCAAACAACATCTGTGGATTCCACATCAGTTCACTTGCGAGATGAGACAACTTTAAACACTTTCACTTCAGGACTCCATCTCAACATCCTTGCCAGGCAAGCCAAAAATCCGTAGATTTCGATCCATTGATCCTACTGCAATATATTTGGCATCCGGGCCAAACTTTACGCTAGTTGCTTTATCTAAAACCAGATGCAGTGTAAGTCCAAAAGCATAAAAAAAAAAAAAAAAAAAGAATAAACGATAAAAAAATGCAGTCAGACTAATTCCAATATATAACCAAAACAAAAAAAACCAACAAGGTGAGCAGAAGACAAGTAACCTGTGCCAGACATATCAGGGAAAGTTTTGATAGTGTTCCATTCTTGTTTGACACTAGTAGCTTGGATGACTCTGAAAAAGATCCCAAGAAAAAATTTCAGTATTTAAAAGCTGCATGAAAGTAATAACAGCAGATGAAATTTTGTGAATAGAGAAGTTTCTTATGATCTCATCATGTTCAAAGAGGATTCACAAAATATGCAATACCCGGTTTCTCACTTTCACTCATGGAGAAACATTGCTTCTTTAAGAACAAATAATTAAGACAGACAGATTTCAGTTTTCCTAAATGCCACACTACATGTGCCAAGTAATTCAACGCCAGAATTCCATTTCACTATCTTTTTAAAAGGGGGAGAAAGAAGGCATAGAGTGGTAAAGGCAAATGAGGTCCAGGGGTGTGCCATAATTTGTATGATACAACCATAGCAAGCGCAGCTTCTCAGTATTACAAACATACATGAATCCGATTAGAAGAATCCAACTCTCATCTCTTTCAAATAAATTTTTACGAGTGATTTATCTAAAATGTATCTTTCACAAAACTGACCTTATATCAGAGCCAGCAGCTGCAAGGTAACTCCCACTGAAGTCAAATTCAACTGCAAGAGAAAGCTTTCATTACTCAATCTTTCTGGCTAGACTTGTATGATATAAAAGCAATGCTAACTAAGATGGAAAGTAACCGTCAACCAAGAAATCGATTTTTCAAGCAATTCAACTGAGATTTACAGTCTTAGTGTTGTTCATAAATTGCAGGTCATTAATTGATTCCTGTAACAAATTTGTAAAGAATAGCATGGAAAACTACATACCAGAGTTTGTTGGCGTATCAGGACCATATGGAGTAAATGTCCTGAAGTTCTTTAATTTGCGCAGATCCCAGAGTTTAACACCATCACTAGCAGCAGTCTGATGCAACTCAAATGTAAGAGAACAGAATATGGGATTATCTAATTATATATCTATTTATCTAACAGAAAACACCTACCGCCAGAAAATAACCATTTTCAGAGAAGGAGATGGAAGTTACAGCCCCAACATGTCCATCAAACTTTGCAACCCGTGTCTGTCAATCAATTGAAGTATAGAAATTAAAATTAAGTATTAAAGCAACAACGATTAAGGCAGATAAAGACCACTACACACCTGACTTTTGACATCCCAGATCTTGACAACAGCCTCTGAGGTACCTGCCCCAAGGATGAGACCATCAGGATGAAAGGCCACAGATGTGTAACCCTGAGACGCTGAAGTATCCTCAACCTAAAGAACAAAAGTGAATTTCTTGCATCAAAGAGAGGTAGAGGAAAGTATAAAGATGATGACTGATAATGTTGGGTGTATCTCTGTAACCGCACATTGATATTTTTCTCAAATTTCGACACTTTAGTCTATAAATATAAATGAATAGTAAGCTTGAGAGAATTATAACCTGTGTCAGACATAACCCAGAGGTAATATCGTAAAAGCACCATGTACTATCAAGAGATGCAGTCACGAAGTAGTTATTTGTGGCATGAACAGTAACAGCTTGCACCTGAAAGTTTGAGTTGCATTGCTTCAAAATCACATCACTAGAACAGTAATAAATCATTAAAACTTTTTCTGGCCAGCCCCAAAAAAGACATCTACAGAACAAGTAATTGCTAGGTAGCAAATTGTTTAATGATACAAATTATTCATTAACTGTACAAAATATATTGCAACATAAAATCATAATTACCAAACACGTGAATACAGGAACACATCAAGATTTGGACAAAGAAAGAAAGAACAAACCCCAACAATATGGAAAAAAAGTTAGAGAAAATTGGGAAGTAAAATAGCAAAAACTGTCTAGATGCTTAATACACTTTGTACCTCTCTCAGGTCAATGACATGAGATTTGAATTCCCAAATGATAAAAAAAAACTCAATTAGGCAAACAACATTCTTGGCATTAACAAAAATAAAAAATATATAACAAGCATATCATCCCCTGCAAACTTTTATGTAGGTTAACAACAGATATATAGTTGCATGATCCTTTAAGATGCCTTGTTCCTTTTCTCAACTTGCTGCTCATGATATTTATGTGCAATTGAAGGGCAAGCATTACTCGGCATATTTTACAGTGCAGCTGCTGTGTGAATAGGTTGAATCAAAAATTATTTACCTCAGCTGTATGATCCTTCAAAGTGTGGTTACAGTGGTAGTCTCCATCATCAGAGCCTTGCCATATGCGAACTGTCTGTAACGTCATAAAGAAAAATATAAGACATTAAAAGATGAAATACACTAAACATAATATCTAGTACATTACATCTTTGCAGGCAGGTAATAATATAACTTATCTCTTTTCTTTAGGGGAGGTCGATGACCAACCCAGGTAAAGCTATGAAGAAATTTAACATATTCATTTATATTCTTCTTCATCCATGTTTTAAACAAAAACCCCATGTTAAGCTCTCAATCTTGTAAGTATGCAGAATAATCAGTGGCCAGGCAAATAAACATATTGAATGATATGCAAAACTAATAAATATAAATAATGAAGATAAAGAGAAATCCATATAGATCTTATAAGTATATGAAACCAAAAAGAAAACAATATAAGTGCAACTTACCTTGTCTGCCGACCCAGTTATGACCAGATTATCACGACCTACAAATTTAATGCTGGTAACCTTCTTTGAATGACCACCAAGAGTAGATAAAATTTGGCCAGACGGTTGATCAAAGATTACAGCATTTGTGTCAACCCCTCCAGTTGCAATGATGTCCTGGCAAGGAAAGGAGACAGTTGGATAAGAAAAGTTAATACGTATAAAGTTCACACCTAAATAGTTGTAAAATGGCGTGCTTAGTGCCTTCTTTTCAATTAGTAATATGAGTATAACAGAACATTAGCTTTATGTAACCCTGGTGCACAACATTTGCATTAGCAGGGTGCAGAAGAGTAAAAGCCTGCAGTGAAAATTAGTTGAGGAATTCTAAAAAATATTTGCATCAAAACTCAGCACCACCCTATCCTGAGTGATAAAACTCTTTAGCTGAGGTCTGATATGGAAGTAGCGCTTGGGCAGAAGTAAGTGTAAGAAAAAAACATACCCTTTCATGATGAATATCAATCGACAAAATTCCTGGCTTGCTTGTTTTATGGAGAGGATGACTGGATATCTGAGTATACCTCTCCAAAGCATCAATAGGAGCCAACGTGGAGGATATCTGAATAATGAACAATCATAACTTGTAAGATACATGCTTTGAGGACACTTGAACCTCACTAAAACCTTAACAAGTGAAAAAGTATATGGGCACACAGTAGCTGATGTTGAAGCTTCAGCACATGATACTAGTCAAATCAGTGCAATGAATAGTAGCATGAACAGTACCTGTCGCTTCTTTCGCTGCTGTGATAGTGCTGTATTACAATCTGTCAGCTCAGCCAGGACACTGGGGGATATCCCAGGGTGCATATTCCTCACACCAGGTCCCAAATTGTCATTAGCAACTGTAGAAGAACACAGATCAGATATGTGTTAGAAGATGGATTTTATGAATTATACCAAATATACTCAGGCAGGGAAGGAACCTTGTGTTCCATTGCTATGGACAGGAGCGTTCCCTACAACAGCGGCCGGGGTTGACATGGGAATTTGTCTGTCTGCCTGAGCAAGTAATGATCTTGCTTCGTCCCTCTCCTTTTTGAGTCTTGCAATAACACGGCAAGCAGCATCATGCTGCCAAGATGCAACCAATTACCATAATTAGGTTACTTTACAAAACATTCCACCTTTTGAATTAATAGAAAAAATTGAACAACAAAATGTAGACGAAAGAAGTTATGCAGTTTGGAAGGAAAAGAAGTTATATATGACATGCAATTTTGACAATAACAACAAAAACGTCGATGACTGGAAAAATTTGTTCCAGACTTAAGTCGTCCTCCTCAAATTCTTAAGAAATCTCCTTTAATCTCAACCAAATAGTGAATGTATAGAGCTCACACATTTCAATGCAATCACATTCCAGTAGAATGCTTAACAACAACGCTCTGCTGGCAATCAACATATGACAAAGATAAATAGAATTGTGAAATGTGAATGATCATGAATCCTTCAAAAGTCTTCGAGACAGCTTTTCTCAAAGGTGTGTTCAAAAACTCATATTTTTATGAGGTTCTTCATCTAGGGAAAATACTGATCCTTTACAGTTTCAAGAAATAAAAATAGACAGTTCGACAAGCTGTCAACACATTCAAATGCAAAAGTGATATGACCAAATTGAATAAATAATGTCAAGTCAAAAAAATATTGAAAAGCAGATACAAAGATCAAAAGACTAAGGAATTGCAGACAAGGCATCTTTCAGATTATATAACAATATTTCATGAAGTCACTAATGAACTCAATTACAAACATATGACAGAAACAGAAGAAAAAAAAAAGATACTACTTTTATCACATGAACTAAACCAGGATACATTTGATGAAAAAAAAAATATATATATATATATATATACACACACATTATCCAAGAGTATATCAGCTAGTTGGCGGTACCTGATACAAAGCGTGACTTAACTCTTGCCTTGCTGTATGTAGTTGTTTCTCCATAGCAAAATTGGACAGCATCAAACTATCCCATTCCTGTTAATAACAGTGACAAAGCCACTAAACATTAAACAACTACATATAAAATGAACATTCTTTAACATACTATGTGAGAAAGAAGACAACAATAGAAGGGAATTGTACAATTGCATTGAAAAAAAATAATAATAATAATAATAACACACAGTCTGGAACAAACATTGAAGTCCACAAGATATATAGCATTTTTAAACAATGAGTATAATCCAAAAGACTTACATTCTGAAACATTCCGAGCATGCCAGGGATGCTAGCAGCTTGTACAGGTCTGGGCCTCACTATCTGCATCAAAGTGAATCAACACAGAAAGCTACAACAATCAAAACATCCCAACTAGCTGAACTCATAATCCTCCCACACATCTTCTGACCAAAGACTACATTCGAATTTAATAGTTGTACTGAAAATGAAATAAACCTAAACCAATCGAAACCAAGCATACCTTGCCGGTTTTAACCGGAACAATATCATCAGCGGTGAGCGCTTCGCCGGTGACTGGGCATTTTCCATATTCCTAATAAGGTAACAAACCACAATAACAGTCTTAGTCTAAAGCAGCACTGAAATTGCAATTATTTAGCATAAAACAAAATGCAATAGTTGCAAAACTTGGCCTAAAACAAGAAATTTCAAACAGTAAGCAACGTCACAGCAAAAAGGCGAAACCCTAGCAGCGAGAGAAACGAACGTACCGAGATGTGTCGCTCTATCAAACGCTTCTCGAAGAGCAGACCGGACTTCTTAGAGACCACGGGCTCTTCCGGCACCTCACCGGAGACTGTAGGGACGGAGAAGAGAGATCAGCGCAAGTAAAGCAGCGAATGCGAGCGAAGAGAAACAGAGATAGAGTTATAGAGGCTTACTTGAGCAGTTCATTGAGGCGGCGGAGAGATAGAGATAGCTAGGGTTTGCGTCGGAGGCTCGCCGTGCTTGGGAGTGGAGGTGAAGTGGAGAGAGAGAGAGAGAGAGAGAGAGAGAGAGAGAGAGAGAGTAGCGCGGTGACGGTGAGGAAGAAGACCGAGGCAGCCTGTGAATTGGCTTTTTGGGTTTGTATTGTATCCCTAGTTTATTATGGCCGCGACTCTATCTGGGCTTCTTAGAAGGCCCAATCCAGTGATTAGGCCCACTGGATATGCAGGTTGATGTCGGTTGTATGAAGTTTCGACTGTCCTCACCAAAAAAAAAATTGAAGTTTCGACTGTCGTTGGAAATGGAGTTTTGAGTTTTGACATATCTTGGGCAACCAAGGTTTGATTCTCCTCACTTGATCTTTGAACAAAACCCTATGACATTTGTATTAGAAGGAGGATATTTAGTTTTTTTTTATTTCTCATTTGTACTTCTTTCGTATACGATCTTCTTAGGTATTTAGATATATGCCCAAATGAAAATCAGTATTAGGCTTTACTTAAGTTTGGAAAAAGATTATAGGGACACATAGACTAGAATATGTAAAATCTGTGCCAATATATATACATCTTTGTACCAAAAAGTGAGACAAACAAACATATATAGCTCCATAGTTGATTGTGTAGCTAGTATATGACTATAATCACACAGACTAGAAATTCCGATAGAAGATATCCATAGATATTGTAGCACTATTAATTATAATTAGCATAAATGGATGCCCGGCCCTTTTCCAGTATACTTAAAATTCTGCAAACAAGCGTAGTGCATGTTATAAGTGAAAGGATTTGATGCCGCAGCTAGCGGAGAGAACCTTGACTAACCAGTTTAATTAGTATACCTCTCTTTTTTTTCTTTTCTTTTTTGGAGAAAGTAATAGTTCATATAATAATAACCATTAGAGATTTCAGTGGTGGACAACAAGTCCCCACATGCCTCCTTACGCACACACTAGTGATTACATGACCATGAACCAAAAATGGTATAAACGTAACACACTCATAACTCATCCAAAAGCCTCGATACCTTTTTACAGCCAACCTCAAGAAGAAACAATTTCACCAAGCACTATATATCAAAACTGACAGCATATATGCATGGACAACCTCCCCATCACATTGTCAACAAGAAAACACCGACATTAACACCCATAGTCCATGGACATGACACTAAACATGGTCCTACTGCAACCACCACCGACACCAAACTACCAACATCTTAAAACCCTCGTCCAAAGGGGAGGAACAACAAAACATACACCAAAACCAACAACCAAAAACTGAAACAAATAAACAAAAAACCAAGAGCCCATGTCCACCCCCAAACCACACAACACCTCCAGCCCACTGCCCGAGCCTAAATCCAAAATGATTGATCAGAGGATGACCCAACCTCACCAAGCTGCTGCTGCTGCTTTACGCTCCACCACTCAGCCACCACAGATCCACCGGCACCGTACCAGACCTCGACAGCCTCCATCTGCTCCCCTCTAACCGCCGAACGGACACCCATAAACCGTAGACCATAAGCGATACCGGAAGCCACCAAGATCGTCTTCGTCTTCAACCCGTCAAACCAAGCAAATGAGTCTTGTTACCCAGCGATCATGATCACCCTTCGGCTGCCGACATAAACCATTAAGGACCCAGCCCTAATCCTGAGCCGATTTATGGCTGCCCCACCGTCCAAAGTATAGCATCACCTCAACGAGATCACTTGAGATCTTCAGCTGCCAATCTCCCCCTTCAAGTCCAGCCACCTTGCACCGACCAGGGAGTCTCGTCCGACCACACCTTGCAGACGCTAGCACGGCCTGAAGCCGGCATTAGCGTCGCAGTGCAGTCGGACGAGAAAGAAATGCACCTTTTACGAAACCCTAGTTGTGACTTCTCCAGAGCTCTTTTTTGAGAGAGAGAAACACTAGAAACTATTTAATTAGTATACCTCTAGCTCCACTGATCTATGGATCTTCCAACTGTACTGGCACTTTGGATACAAACGATCGAGCAATATTATACATCTTATTTACTTTTGTTTTGACAAAAATAGTAGAGCTCATATTCTGGAGGTGATATAAATCAATATATCATCTTCTAGTGGTGATATAAAGTACGGTTATTGGGACTTCCAAATTTGCTCACTTAACCTCCTTTTGTTACGAGTTATTGAATGACAATTATCCTCTTACGTGATAACTATTAAGGACAATAATCATACAAAAAGAAGTATATTTATTCTCTCTAAACTTTCTAATTCGATAATTAATTGATTGTATTCTTTATTATTTTCCTTATATATTTTTAGTTTCTAATTTACTATTTTCTAAATTTTACTACATATTATATATTTAATTAGAGCTAAAACATGAGAGGTATATTGAGCAAATTAAATGAGGTCTGAGCAAATGCTTGTAGTTAAAATTATAAATGAGGTGTAAAGAATATGAGAGATATACTGAGCAAATTTAGAAGTCTCAATAGCCGTACTCGGTGATATATTGTTGGATGATTATATTTCACGTCCTACATGATAAAGTATTCACATATAAAACCAACTAGTGATGGATGAAGTGACATAAACCATTATAAACACATAAACGAGGCCTCATATTTTCTATGTGGGATAACCTAAGATTCATCCTGTTTAGAGGCGGATATCAGCACAGCCCTTAAAGTACGGACGTCTTTGATTTCTCCACTTTCAAGCGTCGACAATGGTGCTTCTCTTGCCAGATGAATACCAGAGGCTTCCAAGACGGCGTTGACATGAAGAAGAAGAAGGTCAAGCAGATCGGCATCGGAGCTCTGGGCAACAACCTCATTGAAAATTTCAAGACCGATCAAGGTTGGCTGCAAACTTGTAGTTGGCGAGTCCACCAACAAGAGGAAGCTCAGTATCAAGGTCTGTTGTCCGTCCGGCAAGAAGAAACAGCGTCGTCGACGCCTGAAGGTGGAGAAATCAGAGACGTCTGCCTCTGAGCGCCTCAGTTCCTATCCAGAGCGAAGTTTCGCTCTGAAATTAAAGTATGAAGTTCCTTATTTGACTCATTTTTTTGTCATACTTTCACATCTCCACAGTTCAATTTGTATAACCTAATGCATAGATCACTTCGATCTGCAAAGTTTCATCTCATTTGATGATCGTTTGAGTTTTCATAATTGTTATTTACACAAACAGTTCTAGTTAGACAGTTTTATGGTCCGTTCATTGATTTAATCTAATTAGGTACCTTAATGATTATCAAATCAGATGAAATATTGCATTAATGATCTATAGATTAGTATCAATAAACTGAACAATTAAGATGTGAAACTATCCGAAAAGTGAGTCAAATAAGGAACTTCACACTTTAATTTCAGAGCGAAACTTCACTTTGGATAGTGTTTCTACCTATATCGGGACAAGACCGCGAGTCGGGACAAGACTGCGAGTCGCGAAGAGATTGCGAGTCGGGACGAGATCACGGGTCGGGACGAGGTTGAATCCTTGGTACCGTGCTTTGTACCTACACAAGTAGTGAGGCGTCAGGAAGTCGGGACTAGGGTGGCCCAACCTTCGACTCTCTGATGCTTAAGTTAGCTTTTGGCTGCCACTTGTAGTGTAGGGAGAGTGAGAAGAGTTGTCTGTACTTACCTCTTTTGGGAGTTTGTGCCTGTTTTATAGGCCAATGTTAGGCGTTGTGGCCTAAGTCCCCGATGTGGGACTATCTATAACCATTTGCGGCATCTCCCATTTTGGGGGTGTTTTGCTGTCAGAGAGTGTGTTTGGCAGGCGAATTGTTGCCGGACCTTCACTCTTTGGATATCCATGAAAGTCTTGCCAGAGCTGTCTCGCCTGGAATGATCTTCGGCTACCGCGTAATTATACCCTATTCTCGGCTTGGCCAAATATTTTGGCTATGTACTAACAAGTCCCCAAGTCCCCAGTCTGAGAGAGCTCTTGGGGGGAGTTATTTTCTAGATGCCGAGAATATGTTTTACCTGGGTGCTGGAGGCATGGTGCAGAGTCCCCAAGTCCCCACGCGAGGGTCGCGAGGTGACGGGGGAAAGTACCGAGGTGAGGTCGTGATGACTTATGAATGGTCCGCGCTAGTGGCGTGGCAATGCGCGCTAGTGGCGTGACAGATCGTGTTCGCGCTAGGGGCATAAACAGTTCGCGTTAGCGGCGTAACTGTTCACGCTAGGGGGCGGGATGGATAGCACTAATGGCATCACAGGCCGCGCTAGAGGCATAAACAATTCGCGTTAGCGGCGTAATTGTTCGCGCTAGCGGGCGGGATGGATCGCGCTAGCGGCGTGACGGGCCGCGCTAAGGGCGTGAACAGTACGCACTTCTCTCTTTTTCTTTTTTTTTTCTTTTTTTTTCACGTACGACCGTGGCTGACGTGGTTGTGCCCTGACCGTATAGATTGGTAAGGTCTGGGGGAATGTCTATATATAGGTATGGGGAAAACTGGAGGATGGAGTTTGTGCTTTCGAAACTGAGAATTAGGTGAGCTGTGATTTGCCGTATAGGGTTTCAACGAATCTATGAAATTCAATCTGGAAAACGTCTAATTTCATCCTCGAATAATTGACATCTTCTCTTCTCTTTTTTGGTTAAATGACAAGTTTTCTTCTTAAATGATCATGTTATAAGGATGTTTAAAGCAACACTGAGAAACACAAAGAAAAACAAAAGGTGTGTGTACCATCCACCAACACGTTCCATATCATGCCTATATGCTCTACCATCGGTACAACCGTCATTGCTCACTCAAACTAGAGAGAGCCAATTTGCAGGTAAGTGTTCACTTTTTTCATGTTCACTTTGTTTACTTCTGTTCTAGTTTAGTAGGTGTTGTCTAAGGTTTATGATTTTAAATGAAGCATTGGATTTGAATGGACTTAAATGGAAACTTAATCAAATAAGTCGCACAAGTATTGGAAATATTCTTGGAGTGATCATAGATATTGCTCGCATTTCATGTTAAAAAAATGATTTTGTTTTAGCAGATTTTGGAAGACTTGATCTTATTGGGAGGCCTCTAAGCAACAAGCTTCCATCATGAAAAATTGCCTTGATTCTCAAAAAGAGAAGTTCTGTGGACAAGGCGAGCTAGGTGCGGGGCTTTCTTCAAAAATTCAGTTTGTGCTTCTCTATTTTAGTTTTTGGTTTGTTTGCTTCCTTCTTTTAAAGGTGTGAAGAAGTTAAAAAACAATGTGACCACTATGTTAGAAGTGGTAGTGAACTGGTAATTAATTGTTTAATTTATGACTTTTGCATATTCTTCTGCTTGCTTGCTAAAGCAATTGTAAGAAACAAATGAAATATAAGTTCTTATTTTATAGCTATAAAGAACCTGTTATTGAACTTGCGCACATCAAATCATGGTTTACATTTTAATGAACATTTTTTATAGCTTGTCTTATAGCTATAAAGAACCTGTTATTCCTCACAATTGTTTTGAACAAGGTGTTTTTTTAATTATACTTCTGATTTCTTTGCAGTTACTTGAAAGGGGGGGGGGAATGATAGGAGAACACTTAGCAAATGTTGTTGAGACACAACAGTATCCTTGATGAAGAAGCTGGTTCATGCAAGGGAAAAATGAGTTTGTTGTCCAGATGTGTGGGAAAAGTGGGAGCTGAAGTTTGTTTAGAATTGTGTTGTTACTAGTTGAATGTTGTTTTTATCATGATGGATACAATGTAAATTCTTAATTTTTTATCAATGAAAGTAGTTCAATTCTGCTCTTTGGATCTGATTTTGTTTTTTTGGTTCATAATTGGTTATTGATTTTGATATTAAGGTCTATAAAAATAAAATAAATAAATAAAAACTGAAAAAAAAAATCAGATTTAGCCTAGGCTTCCCGCCATATGGTGAATTTCTGGGAATGTTAGACGGTATTGGTGACATAGATAGTGGGACTTCGATACAAACAAGTTTTCGTCTATAATCCCTTTGGGTGACAAAATTTATGGTTTGTCACCAATAAGAATCTGTCACATATTAGTAGAGACGAAATTAGTGACGAAATGATTTTGTCACCCATACCAATGGGTGACAATTTTTTTGTGAATAGGTGACAAAACAAGTTTGTCACTAAAAGGGTTTTCTCTTGTAGTCAAGAATCGCTCCTGGTTGATCCGAGTGATGGATGTATAAAGGATGATTGGAATTCTCCCATGCCGGACCCTTCTGTGATGAAGATGAATCCGTTTGGGGTTTTTGTTCTCCTCCTTTCATTGTATTGACAAGGTTTTGGTTTTAGGGTTTTTGTGTTTAGAGGGCTGAAGAGCACGAAGACTCTAATACCATAATAAGAATGATATCGATGTGAAACTATTGTTGTATTGCAATCAACGTGAATGTTACAATATATACAGTAAGATATGTGTATTAGCTCCTTGATTCTAGCTAAATACTGATAAGAAAAAGATTACATATCTATTACAATCAATGAGAAGATAATAAGCTATAACTATTTTGGATTAGCTCTTGTAGATGTCTCAATACAACCCACGTACGTTGCAGATGCTTTTAAGTTCATGGTGCTCACGATATCGTGGTTTGAAGCATGCATGCATGCAAGCTTAATTGGAACCAAAATTTAAGTGTTAATTAGCTGCTATATATGTATGTTGTTGCCTTCATGCATAGATTTATGATGGTGATACATATATACATGAAACAATCGATGTTCTCATTTCATAATTTCCGAAAAATCTACTCAAACTTGCACACCTGTCATGTATGATATGTGAAATGAGGATTTTGAGACATTGAGACCTTCCTAGCTAATTAAGTTATTTGTCGAAAAACCGAAAACAACTGGGAAGAACCTTTGAAACATGCACTTACACAAAACAACTGTTCTCCTTTGACGGTCTTCATCATAATATTACTTACTTAGTGAGGTGCACATATCATCATTGATGCTCTTCTTCATCTGCACAGCACTACATTTCATGATCCAGCAGAGAATTCCCATCTCTATCTCGATTGATCAAGTTCAATCTCATCATCATTTGATTGCAACAAAAAGATGTAAATGCCCACTAAGTTTCCACTTGGATCGAGATTGGGAAGCATTTGAAACGAAGTCAATGAAGTAGTACTGAGCATATTTGCTTCTGAAAGGGAGAGCTCGTATGGCGTTTTCTTTGCTATACTAGTTCATATCTTGTTAGGTTGATCATATATACTTGGTCATCTAGCAAGTGATCAGCAAGTAGAACCCTAGTTTTTTTTTTTTTTTTTCAAATTATTATGGATATTGTTCGATGGAGTAGAATAACTTCTTTGTTATCCACACTGCGTATAATTCCCAAATTATTAGTCCTAATTCTAAAAGCATACCATTTAATTCAATATTCCAAATTCGACAATGAGACTCGACTTTTTCCAGAAATCGACCCTTGTAACTGAACCAAGTCATTTTTCTTGTCTTTCTTGTTTTGGGACCTCAGGTATCTGCTCTTAGTTAAGAAAGTGACCTCTAACAATTCCCCTTGATAAAAGTATACGACTATATAGCTGCTGTAAACTTGTAATTCACAAGCAGCTCGCCATGAATCCATGATCTGAGTCATCCGACTCATCTCAACCTGGGTTAGTCAGACTAACTTAGTCTTTTGTGAAAGTGAAACGACAAGGTACAAACTGAGGCGGCCGCCTCTAGTCACCACTCTCCGGCGGGCCATGGAGAATCAGATTCGATATAAACTTGTTTTATTGTAATATCTTTGCTCAATTACAAAATTGGTGTTAGTACGGCAATGGTACGGTGTTTCTTTGCGATCCTACTCAAACTGTAGTTTGATGATCTCCCAATATATTCTCAGGGTCTACCAAAAGCCTTATGTAGTGTAATAGAATTTACATTTTCAATATTACACAAAAAAATGAAACTAAATCAGGTAATTAAATAGTTGAATGAACGCGTTTGCTGCACAACTATATATAGCATCGACCATGTGAAAAAAAGAAGAAGCGTATTTACGTTTGGAAAATAAAAAATGTTGTGAGAATGCACTTTATAATTAGTATATAGTTTGTTTTAATTACGTAGTTTTTATTTTTCCAATCATCAGAAAGGAAATTCTTCCTAACATGCATGTCTAATAGATAAGGTCATTGTAGGAACTAGGAAGGTTCGAGTGTTGAGCACCAAAAAAACGCAAAAAGGTGTAAAGACAGCGGGAGTCCATTTTCAAGTCGGAGAAAGAAAACTAATCGGGAAAAGAATACTCGGTCAACCAATTTCTGCTCTAACTGTTACATTACAAAGTTACCAAAATCCCTATTTTTCACCAGGCTAGAGTTACCAAAACCAGCTCATGGCCGCGTGTCATAGTCGTCCCTGATCAGTTGGGGGTAGAGTGCCACGCAGGTCTCTCCTCCTGACCCAGAACTCATGGTCCTCCGTCACCTTCGGGTTGACCCCTCCGACGGCTAAGTACGGACCAGCACCCAACTATATATATCACTTAAGAGTTTCTGCCACCCCATACCCTCCATTTTCGTAGCTAAGACTATAACCTCCTTCTTTCCCTCTCTCTCTCTCTCTCTCTCTCTCTCTCTCTCTCTCTCTCTCTCTGTAATTCTTCCAATGTCGTTAGGCTGTTGGTCAATTCGTTTCTTTCGGTATTGAGACTTTGAAAACCTAATAACCCCCGTGGCCAACGCTTTCTTTATGTTGCTGCATTGGCCTCGTCTCCACTCGCACGTAATCTCATCGAGTACTCACCACCACAACAACCATAGGGTGTGGAGGAGCAACATGCATGTTGATTGATTGAGCTCGTCCTCGCCCTCGCCCTCCTCGGTTGTCTCTTCCCTCTAACCTAGCCCTTTATAGAAATTAAAAATTCGAAGATGTTGCAGCAGGTGATTCAGCAGCAGCAGCAGCAGCAAGAACAGGTTAGCTTCAATTCCCTTTATCGTTTCTTCAATCCTGCATGCCCTATTCGTTTAATCTGTTCATGCATGCATGCATGCACGCGCTTTCATTCACATGTCTGCAGTTTCTCATGAAGCATTGCAAATTGAGTGTGTTTCTGCAATTAGGTTGAGGAGAATTCCATCAATTTGTTGATGGGACACTGGAAACTATCTCACTCGCTACCGTTTGAATCGATTCAGTTTTCCAGAACATGTTCATTGTTCATGCTTTGTTGGGGTCATATTTCTTGGTCCAATTAGTTGAGTCAAGGCTGGAAGGAATTTCCATATATATCGTTTTCCCTTTCTATTTCTCTCTTTAGCATTTGCTCTCTAATCCTTTTCGCATCTCTACCTTTCCGCCTGCGTGTGCATCTATTATTGAATGCCTTACTTGATATTGACATCTCCATAATATTCATCACAATTAATCTTTGTATTTGCTTGCTCTCTTGTACAATCAGAATGTTCGAACTAGTTCGAAGCCATCGATTAGGATTGAAAACCGACCATGCACGAGTTATATATATGTTATGTTGGAGTTGCTCCAACTCCCAAGCAATTTGTGGGTGGTACGTGGATGCATCTTACTCTTAATAGAATGAACAAGCAACTACTCCTATTCCATTAACTGAACCAGTTATAGGCTATTTCATTCAAACACTCCTGAAAGATATTTCAAGAGTTTCTTTCCAAGAATACACATAAAAATTGTCACTGTCTAGAGAGCTATCATCTTGGTATTCTAAGCCTGGGTTTCCTTACTAGTTACTTCCTCTTTTCTTTTGATAAGAATGGGAACATTTAACTTTTTATTCATCTCAGAAAAGCTTTTGCTAATCTCGATTCTTTTTTCACCTAGATGGCAAAGGAGCCTAGCTAGTAGTGATAAGCATTTCACATGGATCACATAATTGGTTCTTGCAAGTGCCTTTTAAATTCTGACTGTTTGTTCCAACTGAGCTATTTCCATAAATTGAACAATATCAACATGCCATGGAGCTTCTTTCTTAGTTTACGCCATTGATTTCTAGCTGCGATTTTAGTAACTTTCTTCCTACATATCACATGGAGCACAAATATATGCACCTTTTCCACTTTCAACTGAAAAAATCCACCATCAGATCAGTCGGCTTTTCGACAACTTATGTGTCTATGAATCACACACATACTTGGAAGACAGGCCTGTGACAACCGCATCGATCCAATACTTTGTAAACCTGGCCATCAAATTATTACATTTAATTTTTTACCTTCTGTATATGATTTATTTGGTGCTTATAAATAAGAGTAGCTACAAATTATTGGATCAAAACTATGAAGAATGATGCTTCTACTTGGCTTAAGAAAAAGGTCAATTTTTGCAATCTTATTGTTACTAATGAATAAGCTTAGCATGTGTGCTTGTAACTTACCTGCAGACTTAACATGGCTTTCTGATGTTTTCAGGATGAAATTTCAAGCCAGATTAGTGCTCAGATTTTCGAATTCTGCGATCCTGAACTATTCCAAGAGACCCTGCAGAATTCTGAGGTTACTTCTTCTCCAAATTGCTGCTATGATGAAAACTCCTCTTATGCAACAAATCTTTCTCTGCCCCAGGATTTAGAAACTAAATTCAGTACCTACCAGGATAGCAATGGCAACACTGACACAACCATTGCTCCCACAACAACTAGTACCACCACCACCAACACCACCACCACCACTAGCAGCACAAACACCACCACTGCCAGCACCAACACCGCCAATATCAACGCTACTACTGCCAGCATAACCACAACCAACAAAAACAACAGCAATAGTAGCAATCTTTCCATAATCTTTGATTCCCAAGAAGAAATTGACAATGACATCTCAGCCTCCATTGATTTTTCTCCATCCCCTCCTTTTTCCGTACCTCCATTTCTCATGAGCCAACAAGACCAATTTGATTTCTCTTCCGTGCAACCTCAAATCCCATTAGCAGATTCTGTTGTTGAAGGATTTTCACAGTACCCTGCTGACCCTGTACCGTCTCTCATGTCGGCTCCATTGTCATCAGTTTTTGAAAAGGATTGCTTGTCCTCCGTACCTTCTTATGTGCCTTTGAACCCCTCTTCTCCTTCTTGTTCTTTTCTTGGTCCTACCATGGGAGCATACATGCCTGCTGGGACTATGAATGCTGCAGCATTATCTACTGACAGTACTGGAATTTTCACCAGTAGTATTCTCATGGCTTCTGAATTGCAACCACAAGACTTGGAATACCAAGGAGATAATGGTGGAATTTTCTGTCAAGAATCATTACAGAGGGGTTTCAACCCTCATGACCTTCAGGTACACTAGTACTACTTATTAGCAACTTTTGGTACTTGGTACGTTGCTTAGAGATTTTTTTTATCGAAAATCTGTTTAGTATAATCCTTTTATTTCGATTGATAAAATGGAGCTTTCAAGTTTAATGGAGAAGGCAGTAACAACGTTTCAGCAGTAACACACTTCCTAAAATGTTAGTATTGCATTTTGTACATGTCTCTCACATGAACTGTATATATCACATTGAAGCTAGCCAACTGCAAAAGACTAAGGAATTCGGAATTAAGTGGCTTCAGAAAGGGCTTATGGTTGTCCTCTATGAATGATCTTAGGAAAGCCGTTTGCGGTTGAAATACCATCTTTCTTAACAGTGTTCTCTTTAAACTGTTATCACTTGCAGGAAGACCGGAAAAGTGGCATCACATTCAACTTAGCCAAATAATATCAACACACTTAGCATGAAAACAAAGCTATAGTAACAATTTTCTTTTTCTGCACAACAGGGTGCTAATGTTATATTTCGTGCAACCTTTTTTCCGGTTGTGATTTTCACCTTTTTTCTTTTCAAAGGTGCTTGGTGCTGAGAGCCAAAAACTGGTGAGTGGGACTGGGAATTCTACTTCTTTACCAACTGAGATTCCCATGGCAGAAGACCCAAATTTTAAAGTAGGGAAGCTATCGGTTGAGGAGAGGAAAGAAAAGATACATAGGTACATGAAAAAAAGGAATGAAAGAAATTTCACAAAGAAAATCAAGGTTCTCCTTCTCTCTATCTCTTCCTCCCAAAGTATTTACATGTTTCCATGTTTGCAAAGAAATTGCCTCTTTCATGTGTGTGAGTATATAAATATAGCTACATGTGTTATATACTATGAACTAGGATTAAAACTCTTACTTACAGTGCAAGCAACTTTTGCAGTATGCCTGCCGCAAAACACTGGCAGACAGCAGACCTCGAGTTAGAGGAAGATTTGCGAAGAATGATGATTTCGGAGAGAATCATAGACCTTCTGGTTGCAACCATGAGGACGATGAAGACGATGAAGTAAATTCCTAGCCTGAAACATGAGAATAGTCAATAGTACTTGTCTTTTGATCATGGAAAGTTCATTTCCTTTTATTCTGCATGTCATCTCAGATTGGTATATATTCTTTCAGGTAGTTGTCAAAGAGGAAGAGGATATGGTTGATTCCTCGGACATCTTCGCTCATATCAGTGGAGTGAACTCTTTCAAATGCAGCTATCCCATCCAATCCTGGATTTGAGTTGTAGAGCGTGTGTGTGTGTGTGTGTATATATATATATATATTGGCACTAGACTAATCTACCAATTTTGCAGGACCCTGTTTCCACCAGGATTTAATGTATCCTGGTTTTATAATAAAAACACCACAAATGAATAATTGGGTCGTTATATTATTCATATAAATAAGTGAGTCAGGACTGTATAGAATGTGGGTAACATTGTAACAATGTATGTTTCTTCTGATACGATTTCTTGTACAAACTTCAGATCCATAAAGTGTACAATTGTATGGTGTATTACTTACATGAATACTAGTGGAAATATTATGTAGCCTCCTTGAACTTGAGAAATTTCCATTTGTGCCTAGCTCGGGTTCAAAAATCCGCTAAATGTCGAAAACCTTCACAAGCATAACCGAATATGGCACAAAAGATATTTTTTATGTTCTTGTTGTGTTTAAGATTATATTTTTCATCTTCATTCTTAATAAATATCTTACCTCGTGTTTGTGAGGTTTGGAAAAAAAAAAAAAAAAAAAGAAGAAGAAGAAGAAGATTTTACCTCTTTTCACGTCTTATATCTCTACTACTATAAAAGGAAGTCCTCAAGTTTTACCAAATTATGTTCTTCCTAAATTATCTTTTTTGTGTTTAATTAATATAATTAAGTAAACTGAGCCTTATAGCAAAAAGTAAAAAGAAAATAAAATATCAAAAATAGAGTAGATAATTGTGAAAATTGGGAAGTTAAGAGTTTTAACTGTAAACAAGAAACTCCCCTGTAAGGAAACTCTCCACTACCCACTAACTTCACAAAAAGAAAAAACAGCTACAAATGAGAAAAGTAACTACCTACTAACCATGTCTTCTGCATGCGAGTTTTGCGGGTATAAAGACTAGTATGTAGATAAATCGCGATCTAACATCGACAAAGAGTATTCGGATATAAACCAACAAATGGCCAATGCAATAAGAAATTGTCACCACTTCAGGCCCAAGATTTTGAAATCACCACTAGTGTTTTGTTGCAGGTTAATTTACTGGATTGACTATCAAGCTTGGATTTCACATTGGCTCATTACGGGAATTTTTACACCAAAATTAATATTTTACTAGATAGTAAATATTTAAGTGAATATTAGTTAAATTCGTGGTCCAAAAGATTGGGTTTTTGGTTGGCCTGCAAAGCCATTCAGGCTAGATGTACAGTTCGCATTCGAACATGAATTCGCGTAGGAGAGAAAGACTTCGCATGAAAGAAGGACTAAGTTTGCATGCGAAAAGGTTGCTTGTATACAAAGTCATGCGAAGAGGAAGGCTTCGCATAGGAGTCCTAGACGTGGAGTGGCTATCAAAGTTATTCCATCACTACGCCAATTTTGCCTTCAGACGACCGGCAATGACCGTTGTCTGATTACTTTTTTGCGTGTCGTCTATCGAGCTACCATCTGATAAGCATTCAGTCGACATGCATAATATGTTGTCTAAGGAAGGTTATACGACATACTGTATGTCGTCTGTATGAATCTAGGTTCGTAACACAAAAACTGAATTTGTCGTTAGAAAACATTACAACGATAGTTCTCTGTCATTGAAAGAAGAATTAATCAGCAAATGATTTCAACTGTCTGTCTTCTCAAATTTATTCTAACGTCACTTATATGACGTCAGAATGACTTTTTTATCTATTCGCTTAATTTATCTGTTGTCTATATTCTAGTAGTACTATGCTTTTCTATCGTTAGATTTACTTTTATACACAAAAACGAACAGTTGTATGTCGTCTCATACCAATTCAAACGTCACTTTTCTGTCGTCTGACATCAATCTCAGACGACATACACTATTGTCTTCAATTATTTTAAGACGACATATAAATGTCTTTTGAAAGATGTAGAGATGTCAATGTCTATGGGGTCATCTGTTGTCTGATTTTGATTTGGATGTTAAGTCTATTGGTTTTTAAAGTCTCAACAAAATTAAGCATTTGCACAACATAATTCAGAAATCTCAAATTCATTCTTATTGCCAAAACCAACAAAATTTACAAAGAGCTATTTGTTCTAAAGACACCTATAAGCTATAACATCAATGAGTTATTATTTCTGAAATGACCTATATAATAAATCTTCAATGGTCATTTCATATATAACTTCAAAAACTACATCAAAGAGACATCAAACCAAATACAAGCAACTACAATTCTAGAGTGCATAAAGTCCTCTTAACTGTAATGATGTACTCTTATACGTTCTTCTTCATAACCAAACTCAATATCCACCATTTACTCAAGTGTTTCCTGCCAAACTGAAGATATAAAGCTTTAGTAATTTTTACTTAATCACAAAAACACAAACCAAATATAAACTAACATAGTAACATGCAGTTCAATGAATAGCCACAGAAACCAAATACTCAGTTCAATGAAACCAACATAGACTAAGAGAACACTAACAAATTCCAGAATATTATAGATTGTACCATTAGGTTAACTGATGTACAAATAAATCTCAAAATTTAGACTGTCAAACAACCCTTAACACGTACATGTTATTACTTGTCATTGAGTTAAGATAAAACAAAGTCTTTTGTTGCTGGGAATCATTATCAATATGGTTGAAACAAGAAACAAAATATACCAAAAGAAACTTGCGGGAGTATCCTGAAAATAGGACGTTTAGAAACTTACAGATTCATTCAAGTCGATTCCATGAATTGAGCAACCAAGCTATCTGTCATTTTAGTTATAATCAATCATAGAAACTAGTCAAACATATAAGGGAGATCATAGAACATTATCCTTCAAGTCTATATTGCACTGAACACATGCAAGATTAGAAGAGCAAAAATGGAAAACTTGAAAAGCTACATCATTCACAATCTACAGACAAAAAACATCATATCACTTAACCATATCAAAGAAACAGTATAAAATGTTAACTACATGTATCAGTTGCTCTTGGTACTATTACAATACATATAAATATACTCCATGAGGAAGTATATATATACCTGGAGTGTGGTAGAATCATCCATTAATAGTGCACTAGCATTGTCATGTACATTTGTTCCTCTACTTCATGATAAGCTTTGCAAGATTTTCCTCGACCATTTACTCTAATGTCGTTGCAAGGCTCCTTTAATAGAAATCTTCTTGTATTCATTCAACAAACCGAAAGCTAGAAACTCAAATAGAAATAACAAAACTATCAGCTACCGGTTTGGGTTCTATTGCAAATATATAATCTGTAACTTACAGCGAACCATCTTCTTCCTTAATTGTTATGATGCATGTAATATTAATGTTACTTTTTGACGCCTTATGCAACTATTGGATCCTTTGCAGTCAAGTTTGACATAACCATATGAAACTTTTCTCAGGTTTTTGAACCTGCAACCTGCCCTGCCTTTGCCACCTTGCTAAAAGCACCATTGAACCAGGCTGCTTCGGTATACTTGCTTGTTTTGACAGCTGATCTTGTATTCATAGAAAAGAAAAACTTTATTCATAGCAATTTAGGTGTGAGCAAAGCTAGAGACATTTCAACAAATTGCATGTAATGCATGCTAAAAGTAAAGTTGACAATGACACCATCCAAACTCTGAAGTTGAGCTCAAAACTCAAAGTTGTTACCAAGTAATCAACTACTATAGAAGCAATGTGAGCTGAACTCAGGCGACAAAGTAAACTGAACTCAGGTTAGAGATGTGTATATAAAACTCATGTAAACTCAATATAGTCATTCAAACTCACCAATTAAGCCAAAATATCCCTACGAAGTTAAGAGACTAACAAATATATCAGTTATGGAGGGTCATTTGATGACATACACAAGTCATCTGGTAAGAAATAATGATCCTATCATTTTGTATACCTAACAATAGAAAAAGAAAAGAAGTTAATCAACCAACGAGTCAAATCAACAATATGGAAAAGTAACAATACAAACTAATTAACAGAACAACTCATGTTCATACCAAGCAACTGCAAAGTTTTATTCATATATATAATCATAGAAAACTTGATGCATGCTCTTAAAAAAATTAGATATGAACCAACGATTAACGAAACTAAAAGCTAATAAAATCACAATACACAAAAATGGTGAAACCAAAATCAGATACCTAAATAAAAAGTTTGACAATGTAATTTAGGCGCCTGCATCAATAAATTTAACAATGTAATACTGTTTCAAATTTAGGCGCCTGCATAGCTATGAATCCAAACCCTAGCCCTAACGCTTACCTTGGACCAGCACTTTGCGCAGATGAACTTGGTGTGGCCTTGATAGTGCTTTTTGCGACCGTCATTCCTGTGCTTGAAAACAATAGAGATTAGATAAGATTGAATTGAAAGGAGAGGCAGCGAAGACGAAGAAGAGAGAGAAACAGAGGAGGAGATCTACCACAAGTCATCTTCTTCTCCAAGTTGAGCAATTGCTCTATTGCGCGTCTAAATTGCCTCTTCTTTCTTGAAAATTCCTGTAAATAGAGATGAGGGGGAACTGATGAAGTATATAAGCAAGAATTTAAAGCAGTTAAAAGGTGCAAGCTAAAGGATTCCCATCGCAGAGTAATGTCTGCCCAGCAACATGCTAAACATACTAGCAAATAAACATACATAACAAAATGCATTTGTAACTAGGCAAAAGACAAAGAAAGAACACAGATCATAAGCATCATACTTGGACACGAAACCATTTGCATACACAACCCTAGAAACCAATCACCATATGAATAAAGAGGAACATCCAATAGTAGCAGAAGGGTATAATCCTGCCTAAACTACATCACCATTGTTAATGCATACAAAGCCTACGAGACTGAAACGAGACTGAAAGTATGATACATAGTAGGGCCTTAGGGTCCCCTCCTAAAGCATCACACTGGATCTAGACTGCAAATATGGTTCCTAGCAAGGTGTTTTTCATGCACCGTATCCATCTACAAACCCAAAACTAATAAAATCATTTAACGTGCTAACATATGTTTTCAAAACCCAAAACAAAAGCTTACCCTACGAATAGTACAGGACACACAGTACTGCATCTTAGCGTGCAACAAATGTAGAGTGTACCCTACACATCACAAAAATAATAAACCACACAGCTACTCATTCACACATCCAAATCCAACATCCAAATCACAATTTCATATACAAATCAATACGAAAAAATGAAAAAGCTTACGCTCATGACACAAGCCACTTGCACATCTCTGACCGAATCTTGCTCCACCATTCCTCACTAAAACTAACAAAGCCAACATAGCTAAAGTCCCCAAAAATAAAAAAGTAAACTTACGGTTCATTGAGATTGGAATCACCAAAGGGATTTGAGTCATTGGATTATCCCCAAACTGTCTTGGATTTCAGCTTCTTAGCTACTGGTGCAACCTAATCAAGATCAAAACCACACAACAACATTTTACATTAGAAATCCATAACACGTACGAAAAAAGATCGACCAAGAAGTAAATCAATATAATAACAACATTAGAAATCCATAACACACTCAAAGCATACAAATCGGCCAAGAAGTAAAGCCATACATAAACAAGATCAGGAAGGATAGAAAAGTACCCATCTGCATCTCGAATTTGCAAAACCCAGCAAAACCTAAAATCAGATTGTCAAAGTTTAATTTCAGATAAAACCCTAAAATCTAGAACCCAAAACGAACCCAATAGAAACCCCAAATTGAATAATATTGAATTGAAAGACTTACCAACAATACATAATTGGTTGGTAGAGACAGATGAAGTACACCGATTTACAATTTTAACACACGCGATTGAGATGGGATGAAGAGAGATAAGGTTCTTTTGTTTCGAGGGGCTAAAGCGTTGGGATTTCAGTTTGCTCGAGAAGAGATTTGGTTGAGGGCTCTGGGTTGTCTTTGGTGAGAATGAGAAATTTGAGAGAATGAGATAGTTATTGGGGAGAGAGCATTAGAGTTGAGAGAATAGAGTTGATTTAAGTAAAAACAACAGCCCAGACAATTTTTTATTTTTGTTTGTTTTGTTTTTAGAGACGATACTCTTCTATCGTCTCAAAATGTCTATATTAATCGTTACAATTCTCTTGTTTTTAAGACGACAATCATCTGTTATCTTATGAACACGTTAATTTTAACTGTCTGCACATTGTTGTATTCAGAAGACAGGATTTTAAATGTCTGTCGTAAAATTTTATCAGATGATAGTAAAAACGACTTCTGTCGTCTGATTGAAAAATTGGCGTAGTGCATGTATATTGCAATCACAATTAATGCATGGATGAGAGAAGTGATTTAAGTCAAGTGAGGATGCAATCATCTTAAACTACAAACGATTCATGCAGCATGCACACGTCTACAACAAGAAGTATTCTGGCTAACTTTACTGCCTAAAAGAAGAGCAATGACAAAGAGGTGATTTATATTGCCTACGCTACATTTATCGTTAAAGACTTCTACAAGTCTTTGACTTGCTTTGAGCCAACACCTGTGACCCTAAAATAAGTTTACATATGTGATTGGAATTGCGTCACTCAATTATGTGGTTGCCAAGTAAAACGAAACCTTGTGCAACTCAACCGACTATATAGCAAGGACTGAATCCTTATCAACAACTAGCGAATTCACCTCTATATAAGGGAGTTTGAGGATCTGGTCTATGACACACAATCTCTCATACAAACACAACAACAAACCCTCGACCTAGTCAAAACCTGACGATAAAGCATCTCGCTTTAGCAAACTTTTACTTTTTGAACTTCCCGGAGCTCTCTTGTGTTCTCATTTTTCTTTCTTTTGGTTGCTCTGCTCGCTGCAAACCGCGAGTATCGATTTGAGTGGTAGAAGGCTACTTATAAATCCTTGTCCGTAAGGTGGCACCGGAGCCCTACTTTCTTTTGATTAGAAGCATAGGTCAACGCGCTACAACAATAACCCTATTTCATTCCGCGTCCGCGCGATGGCACGTCCTGCATCCCAAGAAGCATTTGGTACAATTACCTTTCTCTCCCTGCTGAGAAGTGTTGCCAAAACATTGGCACGCCCAGTGGGACCAGGGTAGTCTCTGACGTCACCTTTATTAGGATCGAAGATAGGAAACAAAGATGCGATAAGTGATTGGCACGAAAAATGGGTTGTCATCGACAGAAGACATGCCGAACAAAAAGCTGCCTGCAAAAGGGTATTTGCCAAACGAATGACTTCCATCCTCAAGCGACATGTTGGGCAAACGGTTGCCAGAGAGGCTGCTGAAGAAAAGAAAAAGGCCAAATGGAAGGCCTTTCTAGAGGAGTCTCATCAACGGTAGGCTACCTTAAGAGACATGTCGGCAAAAATAAGAATGAAACAAGTGTTGCTTCTCGTGAAATGACACAACGATAGGGCTTTACAATGCCAAGCAACCAAGCTAATGGCGAAGTCGTCCATTTGGATGAACCTACGTCCAAAGAAGAAATCACCTTGCCAATCAATAGCTAAGTGCCACCTCCAACAGAGGATCACCAGGGAGACAATGAGCAGCAAAATTACTCTATTGACATTGAAGTCGCGTTTGAACAAGAAGCCATTTCCTATATGGATGAAGACGCATGCGTAGTCACTGGTCAAGTACATGAGGGGCAACAACAAACCTACTTCCTTCATCATTGAGAGCAAATTAAAGACTCATGAAGCTATGGTCTTACTATTGGGCACCACTATGATCAAGGGCTTGATCAACTCAAGTTTTACCCTACTACTGGACGTCATCAAGAAGCTGCCCCAAGTCATGATAAGCTTAACTTTATAGGGTGTGATGGTATACCTAGGCCAATCCATGGCTTTACATTCCAATATAATTAGAGTCTTTACATGCAAGTTCAAAGGCCAAATTATGGCTTTAGTATGGTATGTGGGAAACGTTTTTACACCCAGAATTGCAAGTTTATTATACATGGGTGTAAAGTCGAGTATTCTCAGTGCCATCTCACACTAGTGTGCAGTAGGGACTTGGTGACATCTAAACGTGATGCTCATGGATTTCATATGTCTGCATCATAGGAAAATGTGGATTCACTAGATTGTGGTGACTTCAAATTTGATTTTGACACAGAACCAATTTATGATGAAAATGATGAAGACTATATGTTGGTGTGTCTGTCTAATAATCTCACTACTACACAAAAAGTTACAACGTTTATAAAACATCATAAATACATTTTTATTGACGTTTTCTAAACGTCAGGGTCCATTTCTCATTCATGACAATTATCAATCGTCATAAGATTGAAGACAGTTAAAAAACATCATCAAAAAGTAAGAAGTACATACAATGACGTTTGGTAAATGTCACAAACTTCAGAAGAAATTTAGATTTATGACATTTGCTTCTGAAAACGTTATAAAAAAAGAGTATACAATGATGTTTTCAGGAAAACATCATGAATTTACTGTCATAAAAACTTTTTTTTTGTAGTAGTGTCTTATTCCACAAGAGTTCAATCCCAATGAAGTTCTTGATATGGTGAATAGAGACCAGCAAGCGGTCCTCTTCCATTATCAATGCATGGCTATTCCTAATGAGACCATGCATTATGATATGGTAGTTGGCGATAAGGTTGATCTTGACAACATACGATCCGCAATAATGCAGTTGAAGATCATGCTTAGTTACATGACAAAGATACGTCGGGGGCAACGATGTCACGCCCCGACTCTTAAATTTTTACCATATTTACTAGCATGGTGTTAATAAGAGTTTTACCGTTTTTGTCATTAAGTTTGTAATTTAATTGGTCCCCAGAGAGGTTGTAAGGGACGATTATTTCGAAGGATTTCTTCGAAGGAAGAAAATGTGATGGCGGTAAAAATGATAATTTTTGCTAGTAAAAGGTAATTTTTATTGGGGTATTATTTTTGGGGTGTTGAATTTTGGATTGGGTATAAGGTGGTGGACCGGTTTGGGCCAAGCCCAAAACCTTTTCTCTTTTATCTCTCTTTCCGCTCGCGCTCTCTCTCCTTCCCGAGTCTCTCTCTCATCCAGAATTTCCGGTCGCCAGTCCGCCGCCGTCCTACCGCCGTTCGCCACCGCACCAGTTCCAATTGGTCGGCCTCCAACCCAGCTCCCATCCTAGACTGGTGAGAGGCTCCCTAGTGCCGCCGATCGAGAGGAAAGCTCGCCGGAAGTCCCGACTGTCCAAGTCTTCCCGTCGCCAGAACTCCCTCCTCGGCCGCCATAGCTGGCGATTCTTGGCTCAAAAGGAAGCCCTCCTCCCTTGCAGCAATCCCTCCAAAGGGCACCCTCCCTCTCGAGCTAGGTAAGGAGAAATCAGTGTTGGAAATTCTAGGGCTTTTGTGGTGTTTTTGTTCGATTGACAAAGTTAGGCTTGAAATTGTTGCTTGTGCTAGTTAGGAAATTTGTAGATGATGTTGAGAGGAATATGTTGTCAAAATTTGGTAGGCATTGGAGGTCGCCAGAGCTGGCCGCCGGCCACTGCTGGAAAAGTGTTTTCAATGGGGAATTTTATGAGGAGTTTAATGGTATGAGTTTTAGAATTTTTGGAGTTTTGGATAGGTTTGAGAATTTTTTGAGTTTTGGTTTTTTTTTTTTGCGGATTAATAAGTTAAAATCCGGCCATGTCATTATTTATGGTTAGAACGGTGGAATGTGTTTTTGAGAATGTCGGTAAAATTTGTGGAGATTTATGGTTGGCAGTGGAATTAAGATTTAGGGCGATATGCATGGTTGAGCGTGCGAATCTCATATTTAATTATGCCTATTTTCTTTAAGTGTCGGTGTTTTATTTAACGATTTATTTATGTTTTTGGAATAGGACGTGAGGAGGCTCGAGCTGAAGAGGCCTCCGACTGACATCAATCTTAGGCCTAATTTATGAGTGGACCTTTATTTTAAATGAAATTTTTTATTGTTGAATAATTTCTTTTGTTGGAAATTAACCGAAATTGAGAATTTCGGTGATTATACTCCTATATAGTATGTTTATGATGTCACGCCTCGACCCATAATTTTTACCTTTAATTACTAGCATAGTGGTAATAATAGTTTTTACCGTGTTCGTTACTAAGTGTGTAATTTAATTAGTCCCCAGAGGGTGTTGAGGGACTAATATTTTTGAAGGAATTATTCGAAGGAGAAAAATATGACAGCGGTAAAATGGTAAATTTTAGCTAGTAAAAGGTAATTTTTTTAGGTTATTATTTTGGGGTGTTGAATTTTGGATTGGGTTTATAATTGGGGTTGTGGACCGGGCCTTTTTGGTCAAAGCCCATTTCAGTTTTATTTCTCTCTCTCTCCTTCCCCGATTTTCCCTCTCCCTCCGCTGCCGGTTTTTCCCGTCGCCAGCCTGCCGCCGTCCGGCCTCCGTTCGCCGCCAGACCAGTCCCGTTCGGTCGGTCTCCATCCCAGCTGCAGTTCTAGACCGGTGACAGCCTCCCTAGCGCCGCCGTGAAGGAGGAATCGACGCCGAGAGCCCCGACTGCCGAAATCTTCATTTCACCAGAACTCCTTCCTCCGGCCGCCATAGCTGGCGAGCCTTGGCTCAAAAGGAAGCCCTTCTCATGTGCTTCAATCCTTCCAAAGGGCTCGCTCCGTCTCGAGCTAGGTAAGGTGAAATCGGAATTTGAATTTTCTAGGGCTTATTGTGTTTGTGCGTTCGATTGTTGTGCTTAGACTTAGAATTGGAGTTTGTGATAGTTAGGAATGTTGTAGAGGAGGTTGAGGGGAAGAAGCTGCCAAATTTTGGTGACCATCGGAGGTCGCCGGAGTTGGTCGCCGGCCGCCACTGCCGGCACCGAGAAAATGATTTTAGTGGAGAAAAATGTGAGGAGTCTAATGGAATAAGTTTTTTAATTTTTGGAGGAGTTTTGGATAGGTTTGAGATTTGTTGAAGTTGGTATTTTTGGCGGATTATTAATTTATAATCCGGCCATTGGATTTATTTGGTGGAAGGTGGTTTTGAGGAAGTTGATTTTTTTTTTAGAGATTTGTGGTTGGCAGTGAAGTTAAGATTTTGGACAATAGGCATAGTTGAGCGCTAGAAGCTCATATATAGTTAATTATGTCTATTTTATTTAAGCGTCGGTGTTTTATTTTAAGGAATTAATTATCTTTGGAACAAGACGCGAGGCGGCTCGAGCAGAGGAGACCTTCGACCGACGTCAGGCTTAGGCCTAAGTTGTGATTGGACCTTTGTTTTAAATAATGAGTTTGAATTGTTTTATTGTTGAGTAATTTCCTTGGTTGGATTTTTTATCCGGGAAATTGAGAATTTCAGAGTTTATACTCATTTATTGACGTTTTCGAGAATAGTATGTATGAGAGAGAATGCTAGCTAGCTATACGTGGCAGCCCCCGTTCTGAGGACGAATGCCAGAATGGGGTGACGTGAGCGTTAGACGCAAGCGTAGTAGCCTTGTACAATTTTCTACTTTTTGAGATTATTCTATGTTTTACATTCATTCAAAGAAATCGTACAAGGAGTAAGCATGTATTTATATCCACTCGATCATTACCCCCATTCTGAGGAAAAATGCCAGTATGGGACGACGTGAGCGTTAGACGCAATTGTATTAGCCTGGTGTGACTATCTATTTTAAAGCTTATTCATAGATAGCATACATAGAGTAGACGAGTGGTTAATACGTACTGATATATATTTATAATTTGAGCCTGAGAGGCTGTTTTTGTTTATGATTTGGAGACTAGCCAGAACTAGTCATTTGCATTGTTAAATTTCTTGGGGAAATATTATTATTGTTGAGATTATTTTGTCCACTCACTCTAACGTGATGAAATATTTTCCCCTGGGCTTTTCCTTCGATTTTAAATGCCCAGTCTGCAAAGTGCGGGTGGGGTCTAGAAGGAGGCGACGAGGCATAATCACTCTTTTCTCCACTACTGTTCACCAGTAGGTCATCTGTTTAACCCACTAGGATTTCTAGTAGCTTCCGTTGTATTTCTTGTAGTAGCTCGGAATACTTTCGGAAAAATAACTGTGTATTATTTTATTTGGTTATTTGGATTAAGTTGAAGAATTTATATTATTGCTTAAAATGTTCTTTAATTTTTCCGGGTTAGGGTTGTCCATTTTTAAGGGAGGTTTGCCGAGTCCTTCGGTAAGTTTTCCTTGGAGGTGGTCCCCGCATGACTCACCTCGGGTTTCAGGGTGAAATTCGGAGTGGGTCTTGACATATGAGAATAATATATATATATATATATATATATATAAATGCTAGCTAGCTATACGTGATTTTCCCCCATAATGAGGTAAAATGTCATTATGGGGTGATGTGAGCGTTAGACGCCAGCGTTAGCCTTGTATGACTTTCTATTCTTTGTATTGATTCATAGAATTAGTATAAGGGATCAGCACGTATATATATACACTCGTGCGATTCTTCCATAATAAGGTAAACTTCCAGTATGGAGTGACGTGAGCGTTAGACGCCAACGTCGTAGCCTTGTATGACTATTTATTTTTCGAGCTTATTCATAGATATCGTACAAGGAATATACGAATGTAAATACATACTAATATTTATAATATCCTAGCCTGAGAGGCCATTTATTAAAGTTTGGGGGTCTAGCACCAGTTGAGAATTTTTTTGAATTAAGCTTTTAAGCTGTCGCTGGTAAAGCGTTTTCAATGAAAATATTATTTTTTTAGGAAATATTATTTGTTATGTCGAAATTGCTTTTGTCCATTCACTCTGACATAATTGAATATTTTCCCTTGGACCCTTCATTTTAAAATGCCCAGTCTGCAGTGTTCGAGTGGGGTCTAGAAGGAGACGTCGAGGCGTAATCACCCATCTTTCGGCTACTTTTCGCTACTAGGTTACCTGTTTAATCTACTAGGAGATTGTCAGCTTCCGTTGTTTTTATTTTAGTAGCTTTGAATACTTTTGGGATTTTTGTATAACTTATTATGAATTATTGAGTTGTTGTGGAGGATGTTAATTTTGGTTAAAAGGGTGGTTCTATAATTTTTTTCGGGTTAGGGTTGTCCATTTTCAAGGGAGGTTTGCCGAGTTCTTCGGTAAATTTTCCTTGGTGGTGGTCCCCGCAGGACTTACTTCGGGTTTCAGGGTAAAATTCGTGATGGGTCCTGATAGTTTGTATCAGAGCTCTATGTTTCGTTTTCTGTCTCTTATTCACTATCATATTTGCCTAGTAGCCGTAGTATCTATAGAGTGATGATCCGACCACGGCGGATTCATCAGCAGTTTATGCTTTGGATGCTATGTGTTATTGGGTATGTGTGATAGTTCTATTAGTCTTGTTTATAGACTACTAAATATCTTCCTCCTCAGGTACTATGCCTCCTAGACGCCGACCCCTTGTGGCTAACTTGACCAATGCCAATGAGCGTGACGAAGTGAGAGGTTTAGCCGATTCTATCGGGGACATGCTGAGAGGTGTGTTGGATAGGGTTCAGCACCCTCGATCTGTGAAGAAGGGAGATGTTTCTGATGCCGGCGCAGTAGAGTTCAAGGGTGCCAAGGGACCCATTGATGCGTACTCTTAGATGGACAAGATGAAAATGGCTTTCGAGAGCACATAACTGCCAGAAGAAAAGAAAGTGAAGATGGCAATGTCCTTTCTAGACGATTCAGCTCATCATTGGTGGACTCTCGCCAGGAGGAGTAATGATGGTGCTCAGACTATGACTTGGGAGCAGTTTAAAACGCTCTTCTTGGGTCAGTGTTTCAATCACTCTTATCGTAGTAGGATTCAATCAGACTTTCTGAACATGAAGAAGAGAGATGATGGGGGAGTCATCGAGTTTGAGCAGAGGTTCACTACTTTGAGCTACCATGTGCCCTATTTGGTTTCTGATGAGAGGACCATGATTGATATGTTTATAGGAGCACTTGGCGGACTGTATGCAGATAAGATGGTCGAAGTTATCTATCTGACATTCCTTGATGTAGTTGGGGCAGCTATGGCCATTGAGACCAAGGGGACTTATAGTACTCGGCCTCGAGATTTCAGTGGTCCTAGTCAGGGTCCATCTAAGAAGATTGCTTCATCGTTTGCTTATGGATCTTTAGTGGGTAGTGGCAGTAGTGGGGGATTGGGTTATGGTCCTCGGAGTAGAAATAGAGGACGTTTTAGGAGATCCTCCAAGAACCAGTTGGGTATGCAGTAGACCGGTCAGTCTAGTGCTGGTGGTAGTTCCCATGGGGGATCATCTGGTGGTCAAACTTTTTTCTTTGGTCAGCAGCAGTCATCTGGATCCTTTGAGTGTGGTGGTCATGATCATTTTAGGAGAGACTGTCCTTTGTTGGCACAGAGGACCGTCCCTACTTAGCCAGTCGGTCAGTCTTTAGCTAAAGGCTCTAGTGGTGGTTCTCACGGTGGTTCAGCAGCCAGGGGTGGCTCTCAACAGGGTAATGGTCAACGTGGACATCCCATGACTCGCTCTAGACTTCATGCTATGACCCAACAGGAGGGTCGTACTTCTCTTGATGTCATCATTGGTACGTTAATTGATCCCGGAGCCACGCATTCATCTATGTCTAGTAGATTCGTCCTCCATGCCAATGTGCCATCATCGTCTCTTCTAGACGAGTGACATGTATCTCTACCCTCTGGTGAGGTAATGAGAGTAGATTGGGTGTTTAGTGGTTGTGAAGTGCTAGTAGAGAGATTTAATTTCAAGGCCGATTTGATTCCTCTTAATATGGTGGAGTTTGATGTGATCTTGGGGATGGACTTCTTGGAGACTTATAGAGCTATGGTAGATTGTTTCCGAAAAGAAGTGGTTCTTCGAAGTCTGGATGGTTTTGAGGTTGTTTTTCATGAGGAAAGAGATGTGATTTCAAGTTGTCTGATATCAGCTGTGGCCGCCAGGAAATTGTTAAATAAAGGCTGTCAAACATTCTTAGCTCATATTGTGGATACATGTACACGTGTTGGAAGTTGGGGATATTCATGTAGTAAGAGAGTTTCCGGATGTGTTTCTCGAAGACTTGCCTGGTTTGCCTCATGTAAGGGAGATAGATTTTTCTATCGAGTTGCTTCCTAGAACTATGCCTATTTCACATGCACCTTACAGAATGGATCCAGCGGAATTGAAAGAGTTGAGACTCAACTGTAGGAGTTGGTAGATAAGGGTTTTATTCGGCCTAGCATGCCTCCATGGGGTGCCCCGGTGTTGTTTGTTAAGAAGAAGGATGGTACCATGAGACTATGCATTGATTATAGGAAGCTGAATCAAGTCACAGTGAAGAATAAGTATTTGTTGCCTCGCATTGATGATTTGTTTGATCAGTTGAGGGGTGCTTCAGTGTTCTCGAAGATTGATTTGAGATCTGGTTATCATCAGTTGCGGATCCGGGAGAGTGACATAGCCAAGACTGCTTTCCGATCACGCTATGGTCATTATGAGTTTGTGGTGATGCCTTTTAGACTTACTAATGCCCCCGCTGCGTTCATGGATCTCATGAATAGGGTGTTTAGTCCATATCTTGACTGCTTCGTGATCGTGTTCATAGATGATATTTTGATGTATTCGAAAAGTGAGAAGGAGCATGCCAAATATTTAAGATTGATATTGCGGACTTTGAGAAATGCTCAGTTATTTGCCAAGTTCAGCAAGTGTGAGATTTGGCTGGATAAAGTTGGATTCCTGAGTCATGTAGTTTCGGCCGAAAGTGTTAGTGTGGATCCCCAAAAGGTGGAAGCAGTGTCAAGTTGGAGAAGACCCACCACTGTGACAGAGATTCATAGTTTCTAGGGATTAACAGGTTATTATCGGTGATTTGTGCAAGACTTTTCAAAGATTGCAGCTCCACAAACAAGTTTGACCAAAAAGGGAGTTAAGTTCGAATGGTCAGATCAGTGTGAGCAAAGTTTTTAAGAATTAAAGAATCGCCTGAATAGTGCTCCTGTTTTGGCACTTCCGGATGATAACAAGGAGTATGTGGTTTATTGTGATGCGTCTAGACGAGGCCTAGGCGAGGTTTTTATGCAGCATGATCGAGTGAATGCCTAGGCTTCTAAGAAAATGAAGTCGCATGAGGTGAATTATCACACTCATGATTTAGAGCTTGCAGCATTAGTTTTTACTCTCAAGTTGTGGAGACACTATCTTTATGGAGCTAAGTGTCAAATTTTTACCGATCACAAGAGTCTTCATTATGTGTTCACTCAAATGGAGTTAAATATGAGGCAAAGAAGGTAGATGGAGTTGATCAGTGATTATGATTGCACTATTGAGTATCATCCATGAAATGCTAATGTGGTAGTTGATGCTCTTAGTCACAATCCCTTCGTATCTTTGTTTCACTTGATGATAGTCCGAGTTCCACTTCTTTGTGAGTTGCGAGCTACATGGGTGGATTTAGCGGTGGATGAAGTGGGTGCCTTGGTAGCTAGTTTCCATGTGAGGCTAGTTTTGGTTGATAAAGTGTGGGAGGTACAGTATAACGATCCTTCCATAGTTCGGTTGATGGAAAGAGCAGCGAATGTAGTCGCCGTGGATTTTTTGGTAAGAAGAGATGGAACGTTATTGTTCAAAAATAGGCTTTGTTCCAAAGAGGAACGAAGAGTTAAAGAATGAGTTAATGGAGGAAGCTCATAGTTCCACATATGCTGCTCACCCGGGGAGTACAAAAATGTATTAAACTTTGAAGGATTATTATTGGTGGCCAAACATGAAGAGAGAAATTGCAGCTTTTGTGAGTATGTGTCTGATTTGTTAGCAGGTGAAAGCGGAAAGGCATAAACCTTCAGGGTTGCATGAGCCGTTGCCGATTCTAGTGTGGAAGTGGGACCACATCACTATGGATTTTGTTTTCAGTTTACCTCGTACCCGTGAAGGGCATGACAGTATTTGGGTGATTGTGGATAGACTCACCAAATCTGCTCATTTCTTCCCGGTGGGAAAGAAGTATACACTGGATAAATTGGCTGAGCTATATGTGAATGAGATTGTGAGACTTCATGACATACCTGAATTCATAGTGTCAGATCGGGATCCTAGATTTGCTTCTAAATTTTGGGAAGCTCTTCAGGCAGCTTTAGGTACCCGACTACACTTCAGCACTGCTTTTCATCCTCAGACTGATGGGTAATCATAGAGGACTATCCAAACTTTGGAGGATATGTTGAGAGCTTATGCCTTGCAGTTCAAAGAGAGTTGGGATAAGAACCTTTCTTTGATGGAGTTTGCCTATAACAACAGCTTCCATTCGAGTATCGGTATGGCTCCCTTTGAGGCACTTTATGGGAAACAATGGCGTTCGCCCTTATGTTGGAATGAAGTAGGAGCAAGAGAGGTTTGTGGTTCTAAGATTATCCATGACACAAATTAGAAGATCAAGGTGGTCAGAGATAGACTTAAGGCCGCTCAGAGTAGGCAAAAGAGTTATGTAGATGTCCGCAGGAAGGATCTTGAGTTTCAAGTGGGTGATTGGGTGTTCATGAAACTATCACCATGGAAATAGGTAGTACGTTTCGGTAAGCGTGAAAAGCTTAGTCCGAGATATATTGGGTCTTATGAGATAATATAGCGAGTTGGCTCTCTTGCATATCGGTTAGTTTTGCCTCCGGAGTTGTCCAGGATACACAATGTGTTTCATGTATCCATGCTTCGCAAGTATATTACCGATCCTTCTCATGTGCTTGAAGAGCAGCCGATTAGTTTGCAGAAGGATGTGTCCTATGAAGAGGAGTCGGTTCAGATTCTTGACCGAAAGGAGCAAGTGCTTAGGAACAAGACAATCCCGCTTGTCGAAGTGTTTTGGAGAAGCCATCAAGTAGAGGAAGCTACTTGGGAATCAGAGGAGCAAATAAGGCAGCAGTATCCTTACCTCTTTGATTAGTAGGTATGTAAATTTTAAGGACGAAATTTTTGTAAGGAGGGGAGAATTGTCACGCCTCGACTCTTAAATTTTTACTTTATTTGCTAGCATGGTGTTAATAGGAGTTTTATCGTTTTCATCATTAAGTTTGTAATTTAATTGGTCCCTAGAGAGGTTGTAGGGGACGATTATTTCGAATGATTTAGTCGAAGAAAGAAAATGTGACGACGGTAAAAATGGTAATTTTTGCTAGTAAAATGTAATTTTTATTGGGGTATTATTTCTGGGGTGTTGAATTTTGGATTGGGTATAAGGTGGTGGACCGGTTCGGGCCAAGCCCAAAACCTTCTCTCCTTTCTCTCTCCTCCCACTCGCGCTCTCTCTCCTTCCCGAGTCTCTCTCTCTGCCAAAATTTCCCGTCGCCAGTCCGCCATCGTTCGACCTCCGTTCACTACCGCCCCGATTCCAATCGGTCGTCCTCCGACCCAGCTCCCATTCTAGACTGGTGAGAGGCACTCTAGCGCCGCCGATCGAAAGGAAAGCTCGCCGGAAGTCCCAATTGTTCAAGTCTTCCTGTAGCCGGAACTCCCTCCTTCGACCGCCATAGCCGGGGTTCCTTAGCTCAAAAGGAAGCCCTCCTCCCGTGCAACAATCCCTCCAAAGGGCTTCATCTCTCTCTAGCTAGGTAAGGAGAAATCGGTGTTGGAAATTCTAGGGCTTTTGTGGTGTTTTCGTTCGATTGGCATAGTTAGGCTTGGAATTGTTGTTTGTGCTAGTTAGGAAAGTTATAGAGGAGGTTGAGAGGAATGTGCTGTCAAAATTTAGTAGGCATTGGAGGTCGTCGAAGCTGGGCGCTATTGAAAAATTGTTTTTAATGGGGAATTTTATGAGGAGTTTAATGGTATGAGTTTTAGAATTTTCAGAGGAGTTTTGGATAGGTTTGAGAATTTTTAAAGTTTGGTATTTTTGGCGGATTAATAAGTTAAAATCCGGCCATGTGATAATTTATGGTTAGAATGGTGGAAGGTGTTTTTGAGAATGTCGGTAAAATATGTGAAGATTTATGGTTGGCAGTGGAATTAAGATTTATGGCGATATGCATGGTTGAGCGCGCGAAGCTCATATTTAATTATGTCTATTTTCTTTAAGCGTCGGTGTTTGATTTAAGAATTTATTTATGTTTTTGGAACAAGACGCGAAGAGGCTCGAGCTGAAGAGCCCTCCGACCGACATCGGGTTTAAGCCTAATTTGTGAGTGTACCATTGTTTTAAATAATGTGCTTGAAAGGTTTTATTGTTGAATAATTTCTTTTGTTGGAAATTAACTGAAATTGAGAATTTTGTTGATTATACTCTTATATAGTATGTTTATGAGAATAGTATGTATATAAATAAATGCTAGCTAGCTATACGTGATTTTTCCCCATAATGAGGTAAAATGTCATTATGGGTGACGTGAGCGTTAGACGTCATCGTCGTAGCCTTGTATGACTTTCTATTCTTCGTATTCATTCATAGAATTCGTACAAGGAATCAGCATGTATATATATCCACTCATGTGATTCCCCCGTAATGAGGTAAAATTCTAGTATGGGGTGACGTGAGCGTTAGACGCCAGCGTCGTAGCCTTATATGACTATTTATTTTTCGAGCGTATTCATAGATATCATACAAGGAATATACGAATGTAAATACATACTGATATTTATAATATCCTAGCCTGAGAGGCCATTTATTAAAGTTGGGGGTCTAGCAAGGCTAGACACCAGTTGAGAATTTTTTGAGTTAAGCTTTTATGTTGTCGCTGGTAAAGCATTTTCAATGAAAACTTATTTTTTGGGGAAATATTATTTGTTATGTCGAAATTGCTTTTGTCCACTTACTCTGACGTAATTGAATATTTTCCCATGGGTCATTCGTTTTAAAATGCCCAGTCTGCAGCGTTTGAGTGGGGTCTAGAAGGAGACATCGAGGCATAGTCACCCATCTTTCCGCTACTTTTCGCTAGTAGGTTACCTGTTTAATCTACTAGGAGATTGTCAGCTTCCGTTGTTTTTATTTTAGTAGCTCTAAATACTTTTAGGATTTTTGTATAACTTATTCTGGATTATTGAGTTGTTGTGGAGGATGTTAATTTTGGTTAAAAGAGTGGTTCTATAATTTTTTCGGGTTAGAGTTGTCCATTTTCAAGGGAGGTTTGCTAAGTTCTTCGGTAAATTTTCCTTGGAGGTGGTCCCTGCAGGACTTACTTCGGGTTTCAGGGTGTTCGGTGCGGGTCCTGACAACATCTATGCTCAACACTTGGAAGTTTTTAAAAACAAGTGTCTCATGCCGGAAACATAGCAACGTCGAGGCTTGGAGTGAGGCATTGGTGGCCTCCTCCGTGGCCTTACGAAGGGTAATTATTCATGCTATGATTTCTTCATTTCTTTGCTCCTAGCTTTTACTTCAGTTTTTACTTTCATTTTCTTTCATTTTTCTTTCTTTCACTCAATGAAAAAAGAAAATATAAAAATAAATTCTTAGTTTTGCTGAAATGCAAGACAACATTTTTGCCAAGCTAAGACTTGAACTTTACCAAGAGGCCTACCCCTAAGGCCTGAAGACAATACAACATGCATTCCATATGCCTTGAATTGCTGCCAGTGAAGTCAAGTCAGAGAAGAAATACAATTAGATTGCAATGCTGAAAGTTGCAACATGCACTACTAGACACTTAACTTCGCGGATTAAACTAGAAATATTCATGAAGAACTAGAAGGCGAGCCTTATATCAACAGTAAACCCTGGATGTTTATTTTCCAGAGGATTTTATAGTTCGCATTCCAACATTCCTAGAGAAAGTTATGACAGTCTGAATACAGACATGTCAGGATACACACGAATTTGCATGCAATGTGTTATTTTATGTGTTTTTGTCACCTTGCAACATGTTTTCCTCTACTGAGGGGGCATCCATAGAAGTTTTGTGTACCTTATCCATGCACTAGGAGCTAATCATTTGGGACTTTGAGAGATAATCGAGGTCGATCCGCGACCTTTTTTCGATGTCTGCTGACTTCAATAATACATGGTACCGCAATAGCATCTTGTTTCTTTACTGGGGGTCATACTAAAGTTTTGATGTCCTTCATTCTTCCCAAGTCTCGCCGAACATACATCAAAACTGGGGGGCACATAAGGGATATATATATATGTGTTATAAACATTTGAGACTTTAGACTTTCTTTAAATGTCTTGGACATTATTTAGGCCAATCTCTTTGGCTTATATTTTAGAATTTTGCTTGACCAAAATTACAAAATCATGGGGCCATAAGCTCAAGCCTATGTTTAGGACATGCATTCACAGAGACGTGGGCATTGTGCTTGACTCTCATTGGTTCACACTAGGAGGCAACGAATTTCATGGTTAGTGTCACGTGACTATGGTTTGAGTATCAAAGAAGTGGTTAGCCAGTGGTCATAGATCCACGTTCGCATGGCTATGGGCCGCGAATCAGTTTGAACATTAGTGTCGTGGCAAATGACTGGGCTAAAGTTAAGAGCTCAGGCGAAGGCCAACTTTAGAAGTGCATTTTGATCAGACTAGTTCATCCAAACATACAAGTTTGATTATATATTTACAAGGCCAACACTTGTGGCCTTTTATCCATTCAAAGCAGACATCTACTCAAGCTACATCTATTCAAGGTACATCCATTAGAGGTACATCCATTCGAGGTCAGACGGTTTCTTTTCAAATACATCCACTCAAGTTTCATCCACTCGAGGTACATATATTCAAGGTACATCCATTCGACATACATCCACTAGAGTCTATCCAGAGGCTTGTTTACTCACATTCATTTTGTGTTATGAACCGAGCCAATACCAATGGCTTTGGAGCAACATGAACATAAAATTCTTTAGTCATTTTTAACATTCATGACTTCGAGACTGGGGCAATATTTACACACAAATTAATATTTTACTAGATAGTAAATGTTTAAGTGAATGTTAGTTAAATTCGTGGTCCACGTCATATCGACGAGCCCAAAAGATTAGGTTTTTGGCTAACCTGAAAAGCCATGCAGGCTAGATGTACAGTTCGCATGCGAAGATGACTTCGCTTAGGGGAGAAAGACTTCGCATGAAAGAATGACCAAGTTTGCATGCGAAGAGGAAGGCTTCACATATGATTCCTAGACGTGGAGTGGCTATTAATGCATGGATGAGAGACGTGATACAAGTCAAGTGAGGATGCAATCATCCTAAGCTAGATATGATTCATGCAGCATGCACATGTCAACGGCAAGAGTATTCTAGGCTAACTTTACTGCCTAAAAGAAGAGCAACAACGAAGAGGTAATTTATATTGCCTACGCTACATTTATCATTAAAGACTTTTACAAGTTTTTGACTTGCTTTGAGCCAACATCTGTGGCCATAAAAATAAGTTTACATACGTGATTGGAACTACGTCACCCAATTACGTGGTTGCCAAGTAAAACGAAACCTTGTGCAACTCAACCAACTATGCAGCGAGGACCGAATCCTTATCAACAACTAGCGAATTCACCTTTATATAAGGGAGTAAGAGGAGCTGATCTAGGACACACAATCTCTCATACTAAACACAACTACAAACCCTCGACCTAGTCGAAACCTAACGCTAAAGCATCTCGCCTTAGCAAACTTTTACTTTTTGAGCTTCTCGGAGCTCTCTTGTGTTCTCGTTTTTCTTTCCTTTGGTTGCTCTGCTTGGCAAACCGCGAGTATTGATTTGAGTGGTAGAAGGCTACTCATAAATCTTTGTCCGCAAGGTGGCATCGGAGCCCTACTTTCATTTGATTAAAAGTACATGTCAGCATGCTACAACAACAACCATATTTCATTCCGCATCCATGTGATGACATGCTCCGCATCCCTAAAAGGATTTGGTATAGTTACCTCTTTCGAGAAGCGTGGCCAAAACAGGGAATATGCATAAGATTTTGTTAATTTGTTTAGGTCTTAGGCATAAGTATTTCACATTCCATTGTTGTGTCTCATAGGTCACAATACTGATAAGGTCACAATACTATTACCTACTCCAAATCCGAAATGAGAAACGAAAGTGACCTATGTTGTTTCTTCTGGGTTCTACGCCAATAATTTGGAAGGTAGTAATCAAGATTAACAAATATATCTAGTAACTGGTCTCTATACATTTGAAAACAAAAGAACACAGACAAAAATGCCTTCATTTTCAATACGGTTTGTTGGCTGGGCGGCCCCCAAAATATAGAAACCGTTTTGTTGTCAATCACCAAATTTGAAACCAAAAGAAGAACAACATGCACAATCATATGAATGGTTCAGTTTTGGTCCCACTACACCACATACTGCTCCAGATTTTGAATGTTTGAATACTCACTGCAGGGAATAATGGCACACAGATAACACCAGAAAAGAAGAAGATGAAGCAATAATGCAGATATTAAACTAGTGTATTTCAAATTATAAAAAACCCTAATTGGGTTTCAATTATTGAATTGAGGATAAGTGTTTTGGAGGTACCAGCTTTCTTGTGCACATGAGTAGTGGAGATGCAAGATTGTCTATATTGGCATGCAACATCTAATTCAAGTAGTGATAGTGGTAGTGTGGGAGATGCCATTTTTGAATTTTTGTCTCAACTTACCACCCATAATTCCATTGGCCTAGAGACCATCAACCACTATCTACTATCTACTATTGGAGAAGATGAATTTTCCACTAGCTATGTTGTGCAACAACCTAGCCTGGCTAGCTAGGCATTTTCAATCCAAGAGTTCTTGTTTATTGATGCATTAGTTGTTGAGTTGTTGGTCTAAATTCACTCTACCGATTAATATTTATACTGTGCAGCATTGTCTATTTTATGATAGTAAGATTTAAGACGGTTAAAGTTTATAGAAAACCGTACAATGAGCATATGCTAACAACGTTTCTGACAACCGTACGAATACATCATGTGTAAACAATTTGACCAAATTGAATAGTTAGGCACAAGGACTAAAATTTCGCCGATCGTGGAAATTTCGACGGTCCAAAAAACGGATATTTCGATGGAAATTTCGAAGAAATATCGATTGCAGAAAAAAAATGAGAAAATTGACGGAAATTAGTAGAAAAACATGGAAATTTTAAATGAAACTTTGAGAGATGTTTGTTATCTCAATTATCTATTATAATTGACAAAAAAATCTTGAATAAACATTAATCATAGTGAGTTTTAGTTATTTAAGGTGAATAACTACGTGCTGAAGTGCTGAACCAATGATAATTCTTAAATTTTTACTGTAAAGTTTATACATCTAATTTTTTTTGATGGCTGGATACCCAAAGGGAGGCTAGGCCATCACGTCTTATATACATATGATACAACATGGAATTACATGAGTGGTTTAGAGCCACATAGAAGACCTATGAGGTACATAATTTTCACTATCTTCATCGTTTCTTTGTGTAGAGTCTTTAGTATATTGTGAAGAGTAGTCATTAAATGATACCTCACCTTTGTAGTTTTGCATATATTGACTTACATGCCAACCATAAGGGTCAAGAGCGATTGACTGTGGATTTCCGTATTGGAAGTTGTAAGGATTGGGCAGCGCTTGACCTTGACCATAACCATAATCATTGGAAGATTGTACATCAGACTGTGACCATGACGTATCACTTGATTCAGTTGATTGCACCCCGTAAGGCATGGAATAAGTTGAATAAGGCATTGTCAAATTTTGGCCATAAGTGTGGTCTATCATTGCCTCCTCCCACACTAGATGAGTCAAAAGTGGATAAAAAATCATATTCATGCGTTGGCATTCTTCCTTGGCCTCTTTCTCTTGGTGTATAATGTTTTCCTATAGCTCCAATACCAGAATCTGCTCTCCTACTTCCATGATCACCATCTTGTGTTGCATGTGTGAAGTTTGGCTCACAATTGAATGGGCTCATATAACCAGGTTGGCTCCCATTGTAATCTTGAACTCCAACATCATCTCCACCACCGTCGTAGCTTCCACTATCATCACCCCTGATGCTTGATGAGCCTCCTGATCTGGTGCTAGAGTTTTCGTTTGTCTTGGAAGGAACTTGTGAGCTACGAGAGGAAATTAGAATGTTAGCTCTACCCACTAATGCATCGATATATATATATATATATATATATTTATTTATATATGATACATTTCACATGGAATTACATGAGTACTTTAAAACCACATAGACATTTACTTAATTTTTATGGATGTGTAGGTAAAAAAATTAGTTGGGGATTAAATATTTATCTAATTTTTTACTTTTTATATTCGGAAGAAAAAACCAATATATAGTATAAAGATACTAAAATAAACAAGTTAGATGGTTAGTACGGTTGGTTAAGCCTGTACCAACTACAAGCAAGGTTCGAATCCCTTAAACCGCAAAATTGAACATTTTTGCGCTTGCATTTTGGAGTCAAACATTGCGGCTAGACTTTGGACTTTGGAGTCAATTATTGCGGCTGCAGTGTAGCAGAGTAGGACCACGTGCTGAGGCAAGGAAACTTTTTGGCGGGAAAAAAAAATTTCGGCTGGATTTAAAGCGAAATATCGAAATTTTCGGGTAAAAAATTATAGGAAGAGAAAGATATATCGGTAAGTGAAAAAAACGAAAATTTCGGCGAAATATCGCCGAACGTTTTGATTTTTTATTCCTTGGTTAGGCATATCAGGGAAGTGTTTTATAAGGTAGTGCGTAGGACTGCAATGAATTCGAAGCTGAATTCAACTCATTTCCATTTGGCATAAGAATATGGAGACATCATGGAGAAAACTAGTCCACCATATCCAAGTGCAAAGTGCAGATTGAAGGTTTATCTTCGATTGGTTTGGGTTTTCAACTTGTGATTATGCCTTCCATAAACTATTGTCGTCTCTATCAATGAGAATTAACTTGTGGCCGGCCGCCACCACCACCTAGAACAAGTTTTTGCTTTTGATCAAAACCACCTAGAACAAGTTTGTTTATGCCAAAACTTGTGGTAAAAGGCAAAATTTCAAATGAAGATCAAGCATATCCTCGGGAAAACGGCATTTATGCTAATAGTACAAATCAAAATATGAACTTGAATGTAAATTTAAATCTGTTAACATGTCGTAGTTAAATCAAAATATTCTATTTTTTCATTTAGCAAGAGAAAAGCTTACTTATTTTAGTTTCTTACTTGTCAGATCATGTTTGTAGAGAACTTCAAATCTGAGAACTCAACACATTGTTCTTACTTACACATTAAAAAACACTTCATGGTGATCAACCACTAATTTAACCATATTCAATAACAATATGGCCATGAAAATTAATTAAATTTTATGATTGCAACCTCTTAACCATTGAATGCCCACATATAAATATTTGGAGGTGATTGCCGATCCTGATTTCCCGGCCAAATTAAAATCCAAAATTGCAAATAAATGAAAATAAGAATGACAATAACCGCCGCAAGCACAATAAATAGGTAGGAAAGGAGAATATGAACCTCATAAATAAATAAAATTATATAAAACCCACAAATGGGAATGTAGTATTTATTAATGTAAATTTTCTATACAGATAGTTTCGGGCAGCCATAGTTTAGGTAGGTTTTTGCGTAGGAAATACTTTAGAGGTATGTATGTTTTGTATTTGAACCATTTTCTACGTTTTCAAGTCCCCAATTTGTGTCATTGTCTCTCTTTCGCATGTAATCAAACTCGTAGGGGAATACTACTAGATTTTGAAGGAATTGTATCAATCATGATATTATTTGTCTCAAATGGAAACCCAATTACCCAAATGACAATAAAATTTAATGTTTTTTGGACAAACAAATGTGACGCGGCTCTTTTTTGTTATAGTTTTTGACTCTAGTATGTTGTATTGTAGTAGTGGGACTCTCCTATCATGCGCACCAGCTCATATACTCGATAACAACTAAACAAGTCACCTCACTTGCCTAATTTCCCCCCTTTTTCTGTTTGGTTGGCTAATTTCTTTTGAAGGAAAAGAAAATAGGGTAAGAGAAATTCAACTCGAGACATTTATTGATATTTTGTTTGAAGAATTGTATTACAGTTCGATTAAATTTGACTTTATGTTATAAAATAAAAAAGTTTCATGATATTCTTTTCGACCATAAATTATTTGAAACACTAGTGGTTTTCGACATTTTCAATTTGGTTCTTTTAATTAAGAGGTATGTGTTCCCACATTTAGGGTCACGATTGAATATTTCTTCTCCAGCTTGGACTCAACATGGAACAATGAAGTCTAGATTAGTGGGAGATAATATTTTGATATTGGAATTATTAATTATATAACTCTAGATTGCCTCCATCACTATAAACGACAACTGTACTTGTCGTAAATCGTAAAGTTAAGATTTCCATTAATTTTTGTTCTTCAATTTGTTGATGTGTATTGAGTACTTAAATAAGGGATGTCAGACCTTATAACTATTTGATTTTGCTCTCTATTGAGTACTTGAATAGAAATACCATCTCAAACTCTTGTTTCAAAATGTAGATAAATACGGTATCCGATTTTATATATAAAAGTAGTTGTCACTCCTAATATTATTTTGTATAGTAATATAAATCTTATATCTATAATAGACCAGTTATAGTTGTTTCTTTAATAAATAAATAAATAAAACAAAAGTAGTTGTTACTTGTTATTATTCTTAGTTTTCAGATCCTCCGGCTATAACCTTCAAAAGTGAAGATGCCAATAGTAAGTTCAATCACTTTTGTAGCATAAAACAACCAGGCAAGTAAAAATTCAACTTTCTAGTTATGCATCTAGGCTTGTGTAAACTAATGCTTGGTCTTAGAACATGGAAGAATATTTAGCGGTCCTACACCTAGACCAGGAACTTCTTGGGACACAACAAGTAGTCAAGTGCCAACTTCCAAACCCCAAAAATATATATATATATATATATATATATATATAAAATAGACGCAAGAACAAGTACCAAAATTCAACCCAGAAAAACGTGGCTTACGAACACCACGCCCCTTCTTCCACTATAATCTTGGTTTGGGTTTGGCTTATATTTTTCAGTCACCATCTTCCATGGTGGTGTGCACTCTTCCCTCTTTCTCAAGACAGTTACACATACACGCTCACCCTTTTCTTTAAAACACTTAAAAAAGACAGAGGGCCTATGTCTGTCTGTGATCTCATTAGTGGTGGTGGTGGCGGTGGCTCTCTCTCTTTGCCTCCTCTTGCTTATCTTCGCTTTTCCATGTGCTTGGTTGGTTATTCTTCATTAGCCACCTTTCTCTCTTTCCTTCCTTTTTAGGTTCCTCTATTGACTCCTCAGACTTCTACTCTGTATTAAACTTTGGGGTGAGCAAGATAGGCTCAAACTTTCAGGCTGGTAAATTGTATTGCAAATCAGCTCATCCTAGCTTGTGGGTTTGGAGTGTTTGTGTTTTTGTGCTCTTCTTGGATCCAATTTTCAGAGGTAAAAAGTTGGTCTTTTTCTATTGTTCTATTTCTTATCAATATTCATTGTTATGTAATAGCTTCAACTTTCTTGGGTGCTCTGTTTTATTGTTTTCTTATGATTACTTTGAGCCTTTAGTTGAGATTTTTTCTACTGAATGTTTGAGTTTCTTTCTGGGTTGTATTATAATGGTGCTTAAGGTGTATAAAGGATGGATCTTTTTAGTCTTTCTTTCTCAGGATTTGGTATAATTGAACAGCGGGCAGTTGGAAGTTACTGAATTGGGAGTGAAGTTGGGTTGGTGAGGGCCGTGAGGCTATGGGGGTTGGTGTATTTGTATCTGAATCATACCTGTTGTTTCTTTCTTTGTTGCTTGCACCTGTTTTGGATTAGGGGCCAACTCTTTTTTTGAGCCAACAAGGGATAGTTGTTAAAAAATATTGCATTTTGTATTTAATTGTACAAACAAATAATTAAGAACCCCCAAAACAAATTTGTTGCAAATATTTCCTGGAGTCCAATGCTTCAAGCATGTTATTTGACAGCTCCCATCAATTTCTGAACTTGTTTACAAAGCTTCTGGGTAATATTTAATCCTTGGATGTATGATGTGTGCAATTTTTCATTTATTCTTACTTTCTAAATTTGATGGCTTTTGCTTACCGCTTATGTTGCTATTTAGGTGTCCTGTAAGATAAGAATTGGACCAAGAAGTCTATATGGTTCAGTTTTGAGGCAGAATTGAAGTTATCTGCAATTTATGTGTGTGATCTAATTGGGCCAGCTGATGGATGATCAAGTTATTAGTCCTCAGAAAGATCTGCCAGGAAAAGAGAGTCAGTCTCATGAATTGAGCAAGGAGAGAGTATTATCTAGAGAAGGTACTTTAAAATCCTCTGGCTCAAAATTGAAAAGGTTAGTCAAAGTGGCAAATCCACAGCATGCTCTAATTTCAAATGTTAATAGTTCACAGATTAGTAGATGTTGCACAAAAAGTCTGTTATTTCAAAGTACTATTGGCGTCGACAATAGGATTCCAAAGCATATACCAAGTGTAGATGAAAAATTTCGACGTCGATGCTTGGAATTAATTCATATAAGTGCATCCAAAGCAGCTCAGTGCAAAGTAGCTGTGAATTTGAGCTCTGCGAAGATGGGCGTTTTAGCTGAAAGCCTTAGTGCTGGTAAAACTAGAAGCGGAGATACATGCGAATCTGATAGGTTTGTTTATGAATGCCCATTGGCAGCTGGAGGTGGGAGTGTTGTCATAAGCCCTGCTGGACAGTGGATTGTAGGTACTGTTATGGGGAGCAAGAGCATGATAAATATATTGAAGAGCCCTTCATTTCATCAAGTTGGCCCTGAAGGTGGCAATGCAGATTCTAGAAGAATAACTTCAAATGATGACAAAGGCTCGATATGCTATGATTTAGCGAAGTCTACTGGCGCATTAACTTTCTCTTCACCGAAGACAGAAAAGGAAATTCTAGTTAAGGGAAGCGTTAAAAATGAATCCGATGGGGGTCACAGAAGGCTTCTTTCTACGTGTAGCAGAGACTGTCCATCTTCTGATCAATCTTCCCCTTCGGCTCTCACCATCATTTCCCAAGGAATGCTCCAATGCACATGGAAGGGAGGGAATCCTCATTTTGTTTTCTTTACAGATGAACAGAAGGAGGTCTATGTAGCCAATTTGTGGAAGGTTCAGTCTAGAGAGGACAAGTCTCTGGATTACATATACTTGTTCCATGCAGGAAAGGGCGGCCAGAAGAACCATGAGATTCGCGATAGTGAGTCACACCTAGTTGGTAAGATGAAGGTGAGTAATTTGGTCTCTCTCTGCTCAAACAATTCAAAGATCATGGAGACCGAGTTTGTTTTGTATGGTGGTGTTATTGAAATGCACACTTCTAGCCATAATCTCAGGAAGAGTAAGGGGTTATCGAAAAAGATGGCAGGAGTGTTCAGGACAAGTCACTTATCCAAACAAAGAATCATCCCCAAATTGAGTGGACCTCTTGATTCTTCTCGGGAGTCATGCCTAGATGATACAGCCAACAGTCAAGATGCTCTAGGTGTGCCCAATTTGTTAGATGATAACCTCCCTCCAAATTTTGAATTAGCTGCAATTGTTATTAAAGACCATCTCCCTGATGATCGTAAGGAAGAAGCTGGAGGTTGGGGTTTGAAATTTCTAAAGAAAGTTGGGGTGAAGAAAACCAATAACTCTGTGGAAGTATCAGTGCCTCTCAAATGTTGTCAAAATGATGGTGATTGCATTACAAGTATGGATGTTCTGATTCCTGCATGTCTTCATGGTGGACCAAGAACCAGAAATGGTGGCCCTTCAAGTCTTACTGAAAGATGGAGATCTGGTGGATACTGTGACTGTGGTGGCTGGGACATGGGATGCCCTCTCACCGTACTTAAAAGCAAATCAAGCAAAGAGAACATTTTGCCTCAATTAGATACTCAAGGGGAGTGCAAGCCGTTTGATTTAAATATACAGGTATACCAAACTCCCATTAAGGCATCCCCTTTTGATACGTTACAGTGTCAAATAGATAATGTCATGGAGAAAATATTAAGATTGGCTTTAAGTGATGTTTACTAGATTCGTGCATCCAGTGTCTCTCCTTAAGAGTTTTTGTTCTGACTTTTCTTCCGTCTTGTGACTGAGGTTATGCATACTCTGAAAAAATAATTGTTTTTGGTACTTCAGACAAATTTTATAATATGGAGAAGGTTTATAACTTATACAAAATCTGCAGAGTAATGTGTTTGGGTTTTTGGACACAAGTGATTGAGGTTATGCATTATTTGGAAAATAATTGTTTTTTGGATACAGAATTGATCTTATAATCTGGAAAGGGATGCTACTTTAAAATTAATATTTTTTTATTTTTTTATTTTTTTTGAGATTTTCAAAGATATTGTGACTTGGAAAAGACAGATGAAATGCTCTTTAGACTTTCCTGACGGGAATTAAAACTTGGTATTTAATATTTCCATCATTATCTATCAAGATTCTCTGTAAAGCTGCTGTGTGTTAGTTGGTGTTAAAAAGATTTCAGAACTAATTTCTCACAACTATGTAAGTATTTAGATCTCTGGTCAGATGTTTATCTCTCTCCTGTTGACTCTTCAGGGCTCTGAGCATGCTGCTCCCACATTAAGGATGATGAATGTCCATGATGGCCTGTATTTTGTTCATTTCCAACCTACTCTGTCAATGTTGCAAGCTTTCTCAGTTGCGGTAGCAATTATCCATACACAGACCCCTTCTCTCCAGCCCAAATGTACAGAAATTTCAACTAAAGTCCAGGGTTGAAATTTTTGTCCTTGTAACTCTACTGTATACAGCAGTGAGTAATTTACAATATCTGTATTTATACTTAGAATCAAGATGATTTCACTTATGCTTTATGGTTTTTGATATAGTGATATCAGATAGATTTCTTATTGTAGGTTAGATGGTACTGGTTGGGATTTTATAATCCTTGATTCTTAGACCAGAAACCCTTGTAACTGATCCGTATCATGAATGTACAAGAGTTTGATATAGTTAAATTGATACATCTTGAGGCCAACAAACACCGAACTGCTGATTTTACAAGAGTTTGATATAGTTAAATTGATACAACCTTGAGGTCCACAAACACCTGACTGCTGAATTTAAAATTTGGCGTATATCAATATGAACTGAAATTCATTCTTAGAGCAAAACTGCTATTTTAACTTCGAGCTTGTATTATTTTCTCAACCTCCACTCACCTTGAGCAGTAGGTTTGCAGCTTTTCAACATGCTTGCTACGAACACAGCATTCTGGTGCTCGGAGAGTAAACTCTGCTGCAATAGCAACAGAAGTAAGTTTCCCCAGATCTTTATTGTCTTACTTTCATCAGGACATGTTTTGTTGATAAGGATTAGAGTTGACTTATTATATTTTGAATCTTTAGATGTATCATATGATCAAGGAAAATGCTTGAGACCCCAAAAATTTATACCAAAATTATATCCCAAAGCCACATCATCTCCTACATGGATTGAATTTTCAAAATTGTTTTCCAGTATGTCATTACAAATTTCCAAAATGCATTTACTTATTTTCTGCAAAAGTCCATTCTAACTGTTATGGTGCCATTCATATAATTTTTTTTCTAGGCTTTAAGCTTTTAACTATCATCATTCGTAAAATGTTATATACTTGGAAGTGAACACTGACAAATCTAGGGTTTTTTCTGTTTTTGACGTAACAAATTGGGTTTTAATTATGTAGAACTATATATGCTTCCGTATTGAAAACGTATACCCTGGTGTGAATAGCTCCCCTTTCATGATTTGATTGGAGGTTCGTTCCAACTTCCAAGTCTAATTGGAGTTGGAGTTGGAGTTGATCTTCTCCATACCTGGGAGATCTGGTTCATGAATGCCATTTGCTATACCCAGTCAATCTGCTTATATTTACCAATCCCAGGTGAAGCTTCAAATACATAACAGTAATTCCAATTGGTATTGATTAGCATCAGGTGAGAGAATTGAGCCAAGTATAAGAGCTTTAGAGCCTCAAACAACCATCAATGTGTAGGTCTCCAAACAATCTGATCGAATTCAAATGTAATATATATATATATATATATGCACATAGAGAAATCTCTTCTTGTTTTTGTTCTATTAAATTAATTCAAGAAATTTATATCTTAAATTAGTTAAATTCCATGTCACTAGTTTTGATAAATAAAAACAGTGAGGTGGCTTCTGCCATGTCATTCGGTATCTATATTTTGTAAAATAAATTTGGTGCATGTAGCATTACTCTATGATCAAATATAGTTGTGTAGTTGAAGATAATTGAGATTGCAACAAAAGTATCTCTGTGATCTTCTACATAATCTGATTAATCTCGTAAAGTAGAAACATAGCTATGTAATGGCAATGGAGTGATTTATTGAAAAATTTTGCTTGTGAATAAAGCTGCAGTACTTATGTATACGTACATGTGTAAGGATCTATTCTGAATGAAAATCAAGGAATAAAGTCAAATAAAATAGATAACTTATCTGAAATAGTGAACAAGCAAGATAGCTAATTGTATAGTTGTACTTGTACAATTAAGCAGGTGAAGAATCTGGATTGCTCTGTTATGTGACAATTGTTGATCTTCTTTTAGGCTTTTAGGTTAGATTTGCAAATCTGCATATTAATCTTGCAAATGAGTCTGTGCCTGGCCATCCACCATCTGTTATAAATTTGTCCTTCAATGCTCTAGATGCTAATAGAAGTTCATACTACAGTAGTACTATAAGCTGGTATGATAAGATGTAACTGAACATCATGATTGTTCTGTAAAGTGGAATTTTTGGTGGTGTGGGGCAGTGTTATTTAATTAAAAAAAAAATTTTAATTGAAGAGAAGGGACAAGGAGAGGGATGTTAGAAGAGATAAATTACGCCACATGAACACCCTGTAACCACTGTTGCCAAGGTATGCTCTTATTCATTAAAAAATGATTGGTGCTTTTCATATATCTCCTCACTTTATAGTTTCTAGGATCTAGGTTTAGAGAGTTATGTTAGTTGAATCACTCTGAGAATATCTTATGTCTGTCCTATGACTTTAATTTGTTTTCCTCTGAACGTTAGCATAAGCTTGGAAATTTTAAATGCTATGGACATTGGATCCTTGAAATGAACTGAATTATGGAAGTTTGGTTCATTTTGAGTAGCAAACCTGCAATAGACTCCTGTAGTCCCTTTGATAATAAACTGAATTGAAAATCACACATTCTGTAATGGACACGGATTTAACTAGTTTCAGCGTCTACGTTTAATTTTAAAATCAATAAAATGTATACTTTTCTTTCTAAGTTGCAGGCAAAACGTCTGCTGAGTTATCAACACAGGCTGTTTTGGGTTGAAAATATTAATGTGTTTTTGATGAATGTTTTAGTTCTATAAAGGAAGTTTGAAGTTGAGATTTAACTAGGCCATTGGCTGACATGATCATCAAGTGATGCAGAATCATGAATGATCACAGGCTTGTAAAATTGTGGTCGACCTGATAGATGGAATGCTCTACCAAATTAAGAAAGATCCTTGTTCAATTTCTCAAGCAAAATTTTGTTAACAACAATCATTGTATTCAAATTAAATACTGTCCATCTAATTTTGTAGATTCAAAAGTGTCAAGGAGACGGTTAGATAAATGGCCAGTAGATACGCTGATACTGATAAACTTCACTTCAATAAAGTGTGAAGACATCATGAGCAGCATAGGCTGGCTAATACAGCTGCTGCCCTGAGGAGTTTGGTGGCTTGCCAGCCAATCCCACAATTGGCATTAGGTATCAGCATAAGGCGCGAGATTGATCTCCAGCCAGTGTGTAACGTAATCTCCATTGCAACAGTCCAAGCAGTGGAAGCAAGATATTAGCTGATCAACACCACACCTTCTGCAAGGCCCTTCACAGTAACATACCACGGAGCTTTTTCGTCCATACAAGCAAGTCTCTCTTTCTCCAGACCCTGTAAGTCTCCATGGATCCCTGGTAAGCCCATCAACCACCACTTGGATAAGAGTTCTCACTTGTTAGCACCGTGCTGGTTTGTTTCATATGCATATATGTATGTATCTCTGCATGACTGCTGTTATTTGCATATCCAGCTGATAATCATCTGTTCAGCTAGGAACATCTAATCAATCAACTGTAATTCTCAGTTCCCTCCCATTATTAAAAACAATTTTACTTGTCTATTTGATTTTATGCATCTTGGTCTCTTCTACCACTGCTCCACTTTTAAAGTTGGACTGACTGTCAAGGGTAGATAGGGCAACATAGCTAGCTTAGTGTGGAATAGGCTTACCTTGCTGGGGATTAAGAGCAATCCAAATGGGTGGTAGACAAATATTTGTTCATCCTTCTCCTAGATGACATTATCAATCCTTGTCCATCAAGTCTCTACTGCTAAAAGAATGATTTAGACAGTACATTAAATATGAATTTTTCCTGAAGTTGTTGACTTGACCATGTTGAAACACAGAACTGGGTCCTCCTTACCTGAAGCATCTTTAGCTAGCTTTGACTGAAAATTGACACTTTCTGAATTTAAATATCTTTTTTTTTCATATTAAAAAGAAAATCCCTTTATTGATTTATCACTCTACATAATCTTGCAAGTCCCATCCTCTCTCTGTTAACCTTGCTCACTTCTTCTGTGGCTATGACCATCCTCATGCGACCGCCAGGGCACCATCTCCAGAAATTATTCGTTGCTGGAACTTCATTTGTCTTGTAAATCATGCCCTTCCTCTCGAATCTCAAAATATCTACGAATACACTAATAATGAAGTTAGGATCGCAAGTTAAAATGTATCACATGTGGTTTCATTGTGGGATGGTAAGTTTTTATTGTTATCTGTCACACTATTTGCAATTGGGTCCTTAAATTCTTTAATCTCTCTGGCTATGTCTCATACATTAAAAATCTGAATTTGAATCATCATCATATTTTAGATATGGTTTTCTCATCTGTTCTGTCTTTGTAGCTTTGTATTATTTCATGTGTATAGGACTTGAAATGGTTTAGTCTTTCAGCTTTTCATTCAGTTGGTATTTGAAGATTCTTAAGGGATTGGTTGTTCTGTCTTTCAGTTCTTCTGCATAACCGTCTAATTGTCGAAAGCAATGGAATCACATGTGGTAGTATGAACTTCCAGACACATCACCATCCCCGCGTCTTCTATTTGAAAGATGCTAATACACAACACGCATATGGGGAAGCTGGGAGTGATGCTGTTGTTTTTCAGCCCAGAACAAGAGGATGTATAATCAAGACTTCCTCCGTACTCCTTAGTATATAGAATCAAGAAATTCGTCTAGGTAAGTCCAAAATAACTCGACTTAAACAAAGTAGAAATCAAAGCATACCTTATTGGCATAGGGAGACTCATGTTTCTTCTTCTTATTTTGTAATGCTACAATAGGGGCTACGTGCAATAGGCAGCAACATTGGTCTAAACTATTACGAATGAAACGAAAGTACAAATTAACCCAAAAAAGAGAGACTGTCATCTGCAATGCATGCACCCTGAGTTTTGATAGTAAGCAGATTCTTAAGTTTTCCCCATTCTGCCATTCAAATTGTAAAACATTGGAACCTAAACAATTAAGCTATCCACATCTTAGTTTATGAATACAAAAGACATAAAGAGCTATACGTACTAGAATTTTTCTCCCTCACCAAATTGATCACACAGTGGAATATCAAAACCAAAAGAAAACAGTAATACTATAACCCAGAAAAATCTTACGATGTGAAGGCGTAGGAACTTCAGTCTTGACCTTATTGCTAACTTTTCTATTTTTCTTTCATGAACTTGCGTTCTTGACCTTGCTATTTTGAAAGATATAACTGAAAAGCAAAAGAACGCAAACGGCTGATTGAATCAAAAATAAATAAATAAAAACATACCAAAATTCCAGGCGGATCGTCGTTGTGGTAGTGTGTGGCGTTTCCCTTTCCTGCCTATCATGTTTTGGCGATGAGGATAAAATTGAGAAAATGTTCAAACCCTAGAATGGTTTTATTTTTTTTTTATTTTTAAAAAATAGAATGGTTTTATTTACTTTCTATGTCGTATGAATTTGTGACCCATGTAGTAGAGACTTTTTTATTCAAAAAAAAAAATTTAGTAGAGGCTTTTGTTTTCTTTGTAAGCAAATAATTAAAAAAATAAAATAAAATAAAACCCTAAGTTGTATTTTATCCTCTCTGTACGAGAACAACCCTAGCCTTTCCCCCTCTGGTTCAATAATGGATCTCGACTGCACCAGAAAGACAAGATCACCACCAGATTGGTCTAAGCTTCCACATGCAAGAACTCTTAGGGTTCCTCACGACTAAGCTTGTTTCGGCAGACACCATTCGCTTTGAAGCCGTTTGCACTTCTTGGAATCGAGCAGCCACATCTTACATCTCTTCCCCATCCTACAATGTCATGGATCAAACTCCTTTGCTCATGATTCCTAGCAGTGACAAGCAGAACGATCCCCATACTCCCCGCTTCTTCAGCCTTGCAGAGAACAAAACCTTCACTCTCAGAGACGTGTTTCGAGATTTTCCGGGGGCTTGGTGTGTTGGTTCATCACATGGATGGCTGGTGCTTATGGATGCGACAGGAAAAATGGATCTTTTTAATCCGTTTTCTGAAGATAGGATTGAACTCCCATCGTTCTGCACTTTTCCTCACTTTGTCAGACATGAAACTAACCCCGCATTCCCCAGGATGAAGGCCTTGATAATGAGGACATATATTACGGGTAAAGCTGTCACTTCTTGTAACCCTTCTTGTAACAAAGACTTTGCTGTTGTGATAACTCACAGCTTGGGAGGAAGGCTTGCATTTTGTAAGGTTGGAGACAATAGATGTACATGGCCGACTGACCTAGGTGAGGAGTCTGATCATTATAGTGATATTATGTTCCACAACGGCCAGTTATATACAGTGACATCCCTCGGTTCAGTTGGAGTTTGGGACTTGACGAAATCTTTGCCATCGAAAGTTCTTGATCTTCACCCTTGTTGTGCTGACGGCCGGGAGATTAATAATTAAACACTTTCCCTATCACAAGTTTGATGTTCAGCATTATTTGGTGGAGTCTTCGGGTGACCTTTTATTTGTTTGGCGATTTATAGTGAAGACTATTGAAGGCAGAACGTTCCCACATAAAACCGAGCACTTTCATATCTTTAGGCCGAGTTCCGATAGAAAAGACTGGGAGAAATTGGAATATTTGCATGACCGGGCACTGTTCTTGGGTGGCAATCATTCAATGTCAGTATCCACCTTAGTCTTTCCTGAATGTCAAGAAAACTCGATTTATTTTACAGATGATAATTCTTATGAGATGGCTTTGAAGCACCATGGTGATGATAAGGCATGCGCTCATGATCATGGAGTATACAATTTAGAAGGTAAAGTTGTCCAGCCAGTACCAGGTAACCAGTATATTGATAAGGGGACAATTTATGATCCCCTTCGAATTCCCTTCTGGGTTTGTCCCTACCCTTGGCCTTCCGCAGTGAGCTACTGTACTGCACCATCCTCCTCCTTGCCATCAGGGCAACAACCTTGAAAAAGACTCCTGGCCGGAGAACTCAGATCATCTACAAGTAATTCCTTTCTTAGAAATTTACTTTATATTTGCGTATTTGAGTAGAGAAATACTAGCAACCTTGTCCAATTAATTCTTTTTTCGGTTGATTCTATCTATTCATCCTTTGGATAATGTCATCTCTATTCATGAATATGGTCATCAAATAAATAATGAACCTACAATATTAGTGTAGTGCGGGGACACTCATAAGAGTAATAGAGTATCTCACTAGCTAAAGCTCTAAATTATTATCCAAATTCAACTCTAATTGATATAAACCATTCTTAAGAATCCCAATAAGCTTATCAAAAAGCTGGGAGAGAAAAGGTTTGGAAGGAAGAATCCGAGAAAGAAATAGAGCTTGGAATCTATGACCAAGTAGATATGATTATATTAGGGTTTATGTATGTAGGTTAGATTAGGGTTTGAGACTTGGTCATAGCTCTAGTCACATAGCATTGTATGTAACATGGTGAATAGGAGTTAACATATAGAGCTAGATATGACTCAAACATGCTCGACCCTGTGTAGGTTAGATTAGGGTTTGAGACTTGGTCATAGATTCCATCTTCCAAACTCAAACCCTATGTATGTTACATAATTAGACATAATTAGGGTTTGAGACTTCGTCGTAGCTCTAGTCACATATCATCTGAATAGGAGTTAAACCCTAATTATGTAACATAAATAGGGTTTGAGATGGTGTCTTGGATACGGTTCGGCATGAGGGAGGCTCAAGCGCTTTAGGGTGTCTTGCCCTCCTTTGGAGTGTCTCCCCTTTCGGGGGTGTTTTGCCGCTAGAGTGACTTTGGCAAGCGGTTTGTTACCGGCCCTTCATTCTTTGGATGCCTGTGAAGGGCTCACCAGGGCTATCTCGACCGGGTAATTGTACCGTATTCTCGGCTTAGCCAAGTATTTTGGCTATGTACTAACAAGTCCCCAAGTCCCCAGTCCGAGAGTGTTCTTGGGTGGGGAGTTATTCCAGAGATGTCGAGAATAGGTTTTACCCGGGTGCGGGAGGCATGGTGCCGAGTCCCCAAGTCCCCACGCGAGAGTCGCGAGGTGACGGGGGTGATGTTCCGAAAACAGGTTGGCGAGAAGAAATGTTTGATGCTGCTCTGGCGAGTCAGTCTGCGCTTGGTTGGGGACTGTCGTTGTGGCGTTGCGGCCGCTGCGTGGCGAGTCATTCGGTGCTTGATTGGGGAGACTCGCTACTGAGCGTTGCGGGATGCTGCCTTGGCGAGTCAGTCCGCGCTTGGTTGGGGACTGTCGCGAAGTGGCCAGTTAGTCCGCGCTTGGTTGGGGACTGTGGCTATGTGGCGAGTCAGTCCGCGCTTGGTTGGGGACTGTCGCGAGGTGGCGAGTCAGTCTGCGCTTGGTTGGGGACTGGCTATGTGGCGAGTCAGTCCGCGCTTGGTTGGGGACTGTCGCGAGATGGTCAGTCAGTCCGCGCTTGATTGGGGACTGTGGCTATGTGGCGAGTCAGTCCGCGCTTGGTTGGGGACTGTCGCGAGGTGGCCAGTCAGTCCGCGCTTGATTGGGGACTGTGGCTATGTGGCGAGTCAGTCCGCGCTTGGTTGGGGACTGTCGCGAGGTGGCCAGTCAGTCCGCGCTTGATTGGGGACTGTGGCTATGTGGCGAGTCAGTCCGCGCTTGATTGGGGACTGTCGCGAGGTGACCAGTCAGTCCGCACTTGATTGGGGACTGTGGCTATGTGGCGAGTCAGTCCGCGCTTGGTTGGGGACTGTCGCTATGTGGCGTTGCGGCCACTACTTGGCGAGTCATTCCGCGCTTGATTGGGGAGACTCGCTACTGAGCGTTGCGGGTCGTTGCCTTGGCGAGGCAGTCCGCGCTTGGTTGGGGACTGTCGCTCTTTTTTTTTTTTTGGAGTGGCCAACGGTGTCGTGGCTTGACCCTGACCGTTCTGTTTTATGGGGTCCAGGGGATTACCTATAAATAGGGTTGGAGAGAACTGAAGGGGGAGTTCGTGTTTTGAAACTGGAAACTATGGAGGCGTGAATTGTGTTTTAGGGTTTCGGCTATTCTACAAGTTTCAGACTGGGAAACGTTCAATTTCATCCTCAATCGATTGGGTGCGAGCGTTCAGCCGATTGTAATCAGCTTCACTGCCACTACGCAAACCCAGTATTTCCAGGTATGAACTCGTCGTTTCCCCTGTCTTTGATTTTGTATGTGGTGGCGGCGTTGTTTCGGGTTATTTGGGGTGTGGGATTGTTCACATTTTTGCGGTGTTGGTAGGAATTCTAGGGTGAGAGATTTGTTGTCGGGCTGGTTAGGGTTAAGGTAGCGGGGTATGGCAGATCCGGTGTGGGTGTCCAGCGAAGAGATCGTGGAGGTCTCTAGTTCGCTTAGTGCTGATTCGGACACTTTGCACCGGATGGAGGAGGGATTGGCTAACCTTATGGCGGAGATTGCCCTTGACTTGGGGGAAGGCATTCCTGTGATGGATGCCGGGTCTCATGTGTCCTCGTGTGACCCTCTATTGCAGGAGGTAGAGGAGTTGATCATGGTGACATCTCGTGAGGAGGATGATTCATTTTGGGAACCCCCTGGCGAGAGTTTGACTTCGTCGGAGCTTGAAGTGCTTCACCAAAATTAGAGCATTCCGGAGGAGGTCTTGTTGCGGCCGTTGGGCCGGGGGTGAAGTTTTGGGATCCCCCAGGCAACTTTACATTGGTATACGAGTACCAACTAAAGTGCGGGTTGATGTTCCCGTTGCCCCCGTTTGTGCAGTACACCTTAGCGTGTCTGCATGTCGCCCCGGGGCAGGTTACCCCCAATATGCTGAAGCAAATACTAGGAATGAGCGTGTTATTCCGCCTGCTGAAGCAGGAGTTCCCGAACTGTGACGAGTTCAATGCGTGCTGGCATATGGGGTGGTGCGCAAAGAAGGGCAGCCGGGGCTGCGTGACGATGAAGTCACAGGGGAAGTTCAAAGTGTTGGTGGAAGATTTGCCCACCTCAACAAGTGAAACCTGGAGGCGCAAGTGCTTCCTTGTTGGGGGACAGTGGCAGGAGTGGCACGGGCATCCCTTCCGGTTCCCGGGGAGCTTCCAGAGAATAGGTACCGTGCTCTTGCCTTGTGTTGTTTTGTTTTGTTTGTCTGCTGTCACTGCTAACAACTAGCTTTGTGCAGTGCCGTAAGAGTACAATTTGACTGAGTTGATGGAGCGACGGATTCGCTGGGTGATATGGGCCTTCGAATGTAGGAGCTCATATCGGATATGCCGCCTTAGCATATACAGCCACTTTGGCTACGCCCGGGTCTGTATTTTAGTAGTTGCATTACTTGTTGTAGGGTTGCGAGTCGTTGTCTAACTATTGCTTGTTTGTTGCAGTGACGATGCCACGCGACGGGGGGTCGCGGAAGAAGGAAGGTCCTTACGACAAAGTGTCAGATGAGGATGTGTTAGATGGGCTGCTGGCTGAGGCTGATCATGCCAAGCAGTACGACATCGACTTGGAGACGGGGGAGGGAAGGGAGGTGGAGCTGGGGGACTGTGAAGATTTTCTAAGGCTGAACCTGGCAGATGAGGATTATGCCTATGTGCCTCCATTGGTGGCGGAAGCGATGGGGCTAGGCGTCCAGGATGTGGAGTTGGAGGTGGAGGAGGTGCCGGTAGAGGGTGATCGCGAGGGCGAACCCGACCAGGCGCAGGAGGAACCTGTTGTGGAGGAGGTCGCGGACCGCGAGGAAGATCGGCGCGGAGATAGGCGCGGCCTGGACTCGAAAGAGGAAGGAGAGGGTTGACTCGGCTCGCGAGGGCCCATCAAAGAGGTCGCGGAGGGACAGCCGGTCTGGGGGATCTGCAAGTCTAGCTGAGGTTGCCCAAGCCTTGGAGGGGACAGGGGAGGCTCAGCCATACTTGGCTCAAATGGCCTATGACATGCGTCACCTTGCTCGTGACATGCATGTACTGGAGGATGTGGATCCGCCGGCGGGAATGGCTCTCGCTAAGGAGAAACTGACTCGGGTAAGTGTTTATATGCTTTTGTGTTTCACTGGTTTGAACTTGAGGTTTATGTATTGATGTGACTGCAGGCGACTTTGCTGATGTACGCCGCGAGTGAAAGGGCCGCCTCCCACTAGCAGGATGATTCTGAGGCGAAGAGCCAGCAGTTGAGGGAGGCTGAAGAACGTAATCGTGGCCTTGCAGAGCAGCTAACTCAGGCGGAGCAGAACCTTGCAGAGCAGCCAGCTCAGGCGGAGCAAAACACTGCTGTCTTCCAGGCTCAGGTGGCGGAGCTGAAGAAAGTTGTGAGGAGGAAGGATGAACAGGTGGAGGCTTTGGAAGTGGCGGCTGCTAAGGCAACGTCCTTGGAAGCTGAGGTGGCCAAGTTGACGCAAGCACTTGCGGATCTGGAGGTGTCCTAGAAGTCTAAGTGCGAGCAAGCTGCCATGGCGGGGCAAAGGTTGTTCCGGGAGGGTGACCTGTATAAGCAGCAGCTAAAGGGTGCCTATAACAAATGGCAGGATGAGTTGAGCCGGCTGGGCTGCCAAGCAGGATGGATTAACGAGGCTGCCATGTGCAAGTGGTACGCAGAGAAAAATGCTGCAAAGGTGGCGTGGGAACAAATGACGCCCGAGCAGAAGAAGCAAGCCGAGATCTCGCGGTCTCTGGCAAAGAAGCATGAGGCGTGGCGCGTAATGTCTGCTGGACAAAAGGGGACGTCAGTTGCGGGTGAGCCGCGACCTCCTGCCATTGCAGCTGCATCATCTGTGAGAGCCACTGGCCCCGAGGGGTCCATATCTGCTCAAGTAGCAGTGTCGCAAGTGGCTTCTTCTGCCATTGCGGCTCGCGATTCTCGGGCTCCGGGGTTGGTGGCGCTCGTGGGCCTTGAAGTTCAGAAGGCTCTCGTGAAGGGAGGCCCTGGCCCTGAGGTGGCTCCTGGTAGTTCACTTATCCGCCCTGCCGTAGCTGTGAGGCCTTCCTTTTTGTCCCGGGACCCGTTGAAGCAGCCGACTGGGCAGAGGGTAGCGGGGACTATGGGCCAGGTTCGTGGCCGCAGTGGCGGGTCGAAGGGGAGTGTGAACAAGTCTGGCGATTCATCCGCTGGGAGGGAGTGAGATGTACCTGTACATTTTGATAGCTTGTAGGATTTTGTTTTGGAACAATGTAAGTGGCATGGTTAGCCATTGTAATTAATTTATACTAATTTTCCTGGGAGTCCAGGTTGATATTTTGGCGTTGTGTAGCCTTTGTGTTTGTCTTGCTGTATACTTTTGTATGTTTTGTGGCCCTGCGTTGCGGGGGCAAAGTATAGCATGTGGGAATGATAAAACAGTTCATTGTACTTAGATGTAGCCGCTAGCGGGCAAAGTATACATAGGTGAAGCCGCTATTGGGCTATTGTATATACACTATATACACTAGTAACAATGAAGTAACGACTTTCGAAGCCAAGGTTAAAATTGGTCTAAGGTAGGTGGTGGCGAGCGTTTGTAGGACTAGGTCGCGGAGCTCTCTGTCCTGCACCCCTTTGTGTCGTCCCGGGGATCATCTATGGGTTCCGGGGGGTTGAGAGGCAGCATCTCATGGGCTCCTCGCCTCTGTTGGATGGCGTTAAGATGGCCATGCTCAATGGCTGCTCGATCCCCTTTAATTGTCAGGGTGCCACCAGGGGTAGGAGCCTTCATGAGAAGCATGTGGCCAGCTATGAAGCACTGCAACCCCCAGAGGATGTCCCGCCCTAAGATGAGATTGTATGATGAAAGGCAGTCGACAATGAGGAAGCGGGCCGTGATGGAAGAGCGGCAAGGAGCTGTTCCCACTGACACGGTTAGGCGATCTGAGCCTAACGGCTGTACTGTCTCGCGAGAGAAGCTGACAAGTGGGTCGTGGTTGTTGTACAGCTTAGTGCGGTCCTGCCGGAGTCCTTTGTAGCAGTCAGAAAACATGACACTTACAGCGGCACCTGTGTCCACTAGAGCTCTGTGGCATCTGTAATGGTCCACCTGCACATTGATGATGAATGGCTCGTTGTGGTGGCAATGCAGGGTATCCTCATCGTTGCGAAATGTCACTTGATCCCACGCTGATGGGGTGATCATGACACGGCGTTAGATGTCTAGGATTTCTGAGGGTCCCGTGCAATGCCTTTTTACAGAAGGCTGGCGTGGGGGGAACCGTAGGGCTCCACTATGCAAGGTTAAGATCTGGCCATGCACTTCAATGGCGTTGGCTCCTGTGGCGGGAGCATAGTATTGGTGGAGTTGCCCCTTCTGGATCAGATGCTCGATTGCATTGCGGAGGCCATTGCACTGCTTTGTTGTGTGGCCGTTATTGTCATGGTAAGCGCAGTACCTGTTGCCGGTGGCTCACCGGGGCTTTTTGGGTACTTGCTTTTAGGAGGTAGGGGGATGAGATCTTTGTGCCTGGCCCATATGTCCTCATATGTAGTGGTTAGAGTAGTGTGGACTTCATAATGAGGCGGCGGGGAGGAGCGACGTTGTTGCTGTGGAGGGCTCTGGTCCCTTGACTTGTAAGGGTGGTCGCGGTTTCTCTGTCCCTCATGGCGACGGTCGGAGCCGCGCCCCTGTTCTCAGGATGGGCCATGTGATTGCCCTTTTTCTTGTCCGCGGCCAAAGTGCTCATCTAGTGCCGGGGCAGTAAGAGCTAGCGTTGCATGGGCGGGATGTCCGAAAGTGGCAAACTCAGCACGGGCCCATCGCACCGCCAGGTCCATCAAGGCTTCGTAGGATCCTGGAGGGTTCTTATTTATCTCCATCAGGAAACTGTCGGGGAGTAGGGCCTGACGGAAAGCCTGCTCCACCACGCGAGGTTCTAAGTTGTGGCATCTCGCTGTGGCAGATTGCCACCCAGACAGCAGTTCATAGAGGCCTTCGCCCTCTTTCTGCTTGATGTGGAACAGGGCGTCTACAGTGCGGTAGATGCTGGTGTGCAGTATGAAACGGTTGAGGAAACGTTCTGAGAGTTGGTCGAAGCTGTCTATGGAGTTGGGTGGCAGGCTGAGGAACCAATTGAGTGCTTCTTCCGAGAGGGTCTCTTGGAAGGCGTGGCAAGCTATGGCGTCGCTGTAGCCAGAGGAGCTACAGAGCGAGAAGAATGTCTCGAGGTGGAGATGAGGGTCTCTTGTGCTTTTATACTTATCCATCTTGAATGGCTTGGCTCCCGGAGGCCGCTTCTCCATCTGCACTCGGGGTGTGAAGGGGCTTAGGCGATGTCCATAGCCAGAGAACAAGGGTCGTTGAGCCCCGCGACTCTCGACGCCTTCAACCCGTGAGGCTAACTACGTGATAGTTTGGCTAAGCTAAAGCAGTAGGCGGGTTGGCATGTCAAGAGGTGGGTTGGGAGAGTTGGCAGTGGTGGAAGTGGAGATAGGTTGGGCGGATGGATTAGGTTGATGTGGCAGAGGGGAGTCATTGAGGATTGATGGTTGGGGGGCTGGGAGTGGAAATGAGGGGTGGGTTAGGGGATGAGACATGTATACAATCTGGCTAGGCCCTCCCGGGAGCATGGAACCAGTCTGGCCTTGAAGAGAATCCGGGGTCCCGGCAATTCGCACCGCGCGGTCCAAGCTATCATTATACACGGTACGATGCTCTAACGTGGCGCGGAGCAAGAATTGCTCTTTCTCCAATTCAGCGATACGTACCCGGTACGCTTTCGCTTCTACCCTTTCTTTTGCCGTCTGCTCGCGGAATGCATGGAAGTCCCGCTTGAGGATTTCAAGGGCTGTGTCGGGGTCGGGATGGTTAATGGGGGCTGGGCTGCTGGTTTGGGGAAGGGATGTGTCGCCGGGTTGAGGTTACACTTGAGTGCCAGGGTCCACGGGGTCATCAATGATCTCCACCATGGTGCTGAGTTCCGAGGCAAGTGGGAGTTCCACAAGAGGGGCCCTCCTTCTAGCGCCAATTGTTTCTACCTGATTTGTCCCGAGCCGGGAAGTGGTCGCGGGGCGGGACGAAGTAGAATTCTTGGGGGCTTTCACTCGGTACCTGCACAAATGACAGTGTCACGGGGTCAGGACTGGGGTGGCCCAGTCTTCGACTCTCCGATGCTTAAGTTAGCTTTGAGCACTTGTACGGGTAGAGGAATGAAAGAGGGATAGAGTATATATGAGTGTGTATATGTGTGTACCTTTTATGATATGTTGAGCTTGTTTTATAAGGCAAGTATGGGTACCTTTGCCTTAGTCTCCAATGTGGGACTCCTTGCCCTCCTTTGGAGTGTCTCTCCTTTCGAGAGTGTTTTGCCGCTAGAGTGACTTTGGCAAGCGGTTTGTTACCGGCCCTTCATTTTTTGGATGCCTGTGAAGGGCTCACCAAGGCTATCTCGACCGGGTAATTATACCGTATTCTCGGCTTAACCAAGTATTTTGGCTATGTACTAACACCTGCAATATTCAACGTACTGCGTACATTCTAGAACACACCTGTTACTCAACCAGGAACCCAGCAAAGACTCTGTTTCTTTCTTTTTTTCAGCTCTCTTAATGAGATAAATTGAATGAAGAATAAATAAATGATTTTAAGTAATGTTCACCCAGAAATGCAATTTTATGCATATATATTTATATTTATTATATATCAGCATTCTTAACCCTTTTCCGTACAAAGAAGACTAGTATATATATAAAACGATCACACTATAGAGAGAGAACCATGTCCTCCTCATTCTCTCATTTCTCTGTCTTGATAGTCTTTCTCTTTCTCTGTCTTTAAGCTCTTGAAGGTGTTCTGCAAGGTATTGTTTATCTAATGTAGCTATGCATTCTTTTAGTTTATCTGTTCCATGTCTTAGAAGGATTTGACAAACAAGAACAGGGCAAAAAGAACTTGGCTTTTGTTGTTCTTTGTGGGTAATGTCATATGGGTAGTTTTTTTTTTGTTTTCTTAGCTCTCAGAAGTATGAGCTTTTGTTACATCTTTGTGGGAGTTCGTAAAGGTCTCATCTGTTATGAGAAACAAAAGAAAAGAAAAAAGTTTCAATCTTTTTAATTTTGTGACATGAAACAGACTAGAATCTCTTTGTTGGTTATTTCCTTTGCTGAATATGATTAAAGTTTCAATCTTTTTGACTTTGGTTGTGCACATCTTTGGCCCTCTTAGCATATCTCCTTTGATCCATGCCAGGGTTTCCCAGATTTAATTTAACAGCAAAACGTGAAATAAGAGCCGAAGAGGCTTCTTTCAGTATTTTATTTTGTCTTGGTTTTCAGAAAGTTTGGTACTTTTGCGATTTTAAGCGTGTATTTTAGACATTGGCCGAAGGGTTGTGTATGAGTCCATTTTTTGGCTCGTTCATATTGAATATCTTGGTCAGTTACTGTTATCTTGTAATCGTTTTGGGCTTTCACCCTGTTTTGTAAACGTTTCATTTACGAGTCTTCGAGAAATTGCGGCCAACATACAGCAAAAGTTTCTGTATGGGATAACAAACTTGAATATAATTTTCTGTTGTCAATTTCATGTAGAACTAATGTCTTAAGCAAAATAAAATATTTTAGGTAGTCAAACATAAATGTTGGTATTAAGCCTTAGTCTTTCTATTCTTTCAGTTTCTGATAGACTGATACTAATCACATGAAGAATGAGGCTGTTCATCTGAATTCTAAATTTTAATTTTTCGTACTTCAATTTTTCATGTCATCTTCTTGTGCTGGATATCGACAACCAGTGAAAGTTTTATCCTTTGGCATTTAGGATAACTCATTTTCGTTTTCATGGCATTCATGATGTTTTCAACCTATACATCCACCATTAAGTAGCAGCAGTTCTTTTTTTCTCTCAACAACTTTTTCATGAACATTAGATATAGTTTGTCAAGAGGTCGTCCAATGCTTCATAGATATGGTCTAACCAACATTAGTTTAACCTCCATTTGCCTGTCCTTACTGAGTTCTGGAGCTCATAGATATAAGACTATCATGAACATACTGTTTCTAATACTGTTGGCAGTTTGGAACTCTAGCTTTTCTAGCGAAAAAGACCCTGCTTTGTAATTAGTTACCTACTTCCTTGGTTGGCAGTTTACCACCAGAATTGAGGCATTTTGGATCCCTGCATTTATCTCACTTGAATGCATAATTCTTAATTAGATTCCTATTGTGGATTTGCTGTAGAAAGTGAAGGGAAGAGGCAAATTGTTATACTGAATTATAGTAGAAGTTTGAATCAGATGAAGCCGAGAGACCGCAAAACGATAGATGCCTGTTCTGCAATGAAGACTTTTGGCATTAAACCTGCCGAAACAAAGAAAGCACTTAAGGGACTTCTGAAATTGTATGATAACAACTGGGAGCTTATCGAAGATGAGAATTACAAAGTACTCTTTGATGTTTTAATGCCAGAGGAAGAGGTATTCCACTATGCCTTTTCTTAATAGTGTTATTCTACATGTGTTGTGTGGTTTATGGAAATGTAAATTTCATCAGGATTGTGTTCAGTTATGTTTATTCTACTATAATCATAGAAGAGAACTATGAGAATGGCATTCTTGAGGTTTTGTACCTGTTTTGCATTTCTTGCTTATTATATACCCTCATTCCTTGTCCTATTTGCATGACAAATATGGCTCTTTTCTTTTTACAACAGAGAGTGGAACCCAAGGGGAAAGAAACTTTGATCATTGAACCGAAGGTTATTATCTTTTGCTCTATTTGTTAGATGTTATTCCTAGTATATCTGTTTTCTACTGTTTCAAATTATAGTCATATGACTCATGTCCTGCGCTCATCTACCGTGGCACAAGATATTTTTGGAATAATAATCTGATTTTCAATATAGTTTGTGATTAAATTAAAATTTTCAATATTACATGATATTTCATACCAGGGAATGACATCACAACAAAAAGTTCCAGCACATGTCAAAGCTGAAGCTTTTGAACTTCCAATCAAGAGATTATTCACAGAACAAGAGGAAAAACATGCATCGTCACTCTCCAAATCTTCCTTGGATTCAAATCCATCAAGAAGAGCACATCAGAATGATGGTGATTCTGGTCCATCTCAGCCATTACTGAGAAGATCCCGCCTAAGATGCCCAGAAAAAGCTTTCATCCGTGAATCAAAGGTGATCATCCTTTACTGTACATTTACTTATATTGTTTAATGTGATCGCAAATTATGGTAGTGGTATTCTATGACCTGGTCTTAGGAGTAATGATCTGCAGGACTTGTAATTTGTTGAATTGATGGCTTATAACAAAAGCTTTATTAGTTCATATTTCTCTATAGCAGGAATTGAAATCAAAGAAGAACGAAGCTCCACCTGATAACAATACTGAAGTTATCGAACTTTCGACCAAGAGATTATACACAAGACAACAGAAAAAACAGGCATTGTCCCTGTCCAAATCATGCATGAGTGATGATAATCTGTTTTCAGATTCTGAAGAAGCTCAGCCACTACTGAAAAGGAGCCGCTTAAGTGGCCAGGAAGGAGAAGCTATGGTCTGCGGCTCAAAGGTGACAATTATTAGCTGTTAAATTCTATTCCTTGTCATTCTTTTTATAATACAATGGTGTTTCATTGCATGCACTCGTCTTCCAAGTTCCAAGGAGAAAAGATATGTGCGAATCATTACATTTGTTCAATTTCAATTGCATGCTTAGTTTAATGTTTTACTATCACATGTATTTTTGTACCAGGGTGCGATTTATAATAACATCGAAAGTCCATCAATTGGTAAAACTGAAGTTGTTGAACTTCCAACCAATACATACACAAGACAACAAAAAAAGCAGGCCTCTTCTCTCCCCGAATCTTGTGTGGAAACAAGTCTCTCGACAATGGCATATCAGAATGATGGTTTTATGTTTTATGATTTTGAAGAATCTGAAGAAATTCCATTACTATCTAAAAGAAATTGGGGGAGACACCAAAAAAAGGATGTTTTGGTTCCTGGGAATAAATTGGTTTCTGGCATTCCACCACCAACCAAAAGTCCCATTGTGATCTGTCTTGATAGTTCTTCAGATAGTGATGTTTGTACTGTTGACGAAGAACTATTGGAGGCGCAAATAGTAGAGGCACTGGATGTGGAACCATTGACTGTGGACAACATAGCTTGTCTTTCAGGGATGATGATGAAGACAGCTTGGAGGTACTGAAAGCAGAACCATTGTTTGTGGACAGCAGAGGTTGTGTTTTTGATTCATCAAGAGTTGATATTGCATCATCTCTTTCAAAGGGGGAAGTAGATAGTTCTCTGACTCGTAACTCTTTTCCAGAGTCTGATATTCATTTTCCAATTATGGATGTGGTGGAAGAGAGAGGCAATAAATCATATCGTGATCGGGAATGCCTTTTGGCTATAGGAACTGATTCAATTACTGATGAAAATGCAAGGTTCAGAGAGGTGCCACAGCTAGAAAAGTCGAAGTCAGAAGATGTTGCCATGAAAGATGATTATCAAGGCAGTAATTGCAGTGCTCCAGGATTTCCTTCTGAAGTATTTGTATTTCAGAATCTTATCAAGATTGTACCGCATATACCTAGACACATAGATCTTTGTAGATTTGGATGTCTTCACAGTTTAATCGGTTTTCCAATGAAGGATATTGAGAAAGTTTTGGGTACAAGTGGAAAAAGATTACAGGTTCTTCCAGGCCGAAAATCCTCCAAGTTATATAAGGTGGAAACTGCTCAGAGTCACCAGAATTCACAAGTTGTAAAGTTCTGTGTTTATGTAGATGACATAGCAAGAGGTGAATAAAAACTGAAAATTCCCTTGGATGGCGGAAGAAATGGTGAAGATCTATCAAAGTTCTTTTACATACCACAAAATGTAGTTTATAAAGATGCCCACGTGAATTTTGCACTTCGAAGTACTTCTAACCAGGCTTGCTGTTCACATTGTTTTGGGAATTGTCTAGCATCACCAGAACCATGTGCCTGTGCTATGCAAACTGGGGGTGGGTTTGCTTATGCACCAAACGGAACACTGAAAAATACTTTTCTGGAAGAATATTTGTCTGTGATCCACGAACGTAAACAACACCACTACTTCTGTTGTAAAATGTGCCCGCTTGAGAATTTTAGGAAGAAGAAGAGTTCTAATGCATGCAAAGGCCATTTATTACAGAAATTTGTTAAGGAATGCTGGTCTAAATGTGGATGCAACAAAGGCTGTGGGAACCGGATTATTCAACAAGGCATTTCTGTCAAGCTGCAGGTTAGTGTTTTCTCCATGTATATCAGTGCTTGAAGTTATGTCATAGGTCCAGTAGGTTCTTCAAGGGCTAAAAACTTAGGTTTATTTATATTTCAGGTGTTTTTGACTCCCGAAGGGAAAAGGTGGGGTCTCCGAACACTGGAGGACTTGCCGAGAGGGGCTTTTGTCTGTGAGTATGTTGGAGAGATAGTAACAAGCACAGAACTGTTTAAGCGAAATATGCAAAGTGCTGGTAGGAGGCATACATACACAGTGCTCCTAGATGCAAACTGGAGTTCAAAGGGTGTCTTGAAGGATGATGATGAGGCACTTTTCTTAGACGCTATGGTGTATGGAAATGTTGCAAGGTTTATCAACCACAGGTGTAAATTCAGAATCTCACATTTCTCCTATCCCTTCTCCACAATTGACTCTTGTTTAGCAGTAATGTACTACTAGTTATTAGCATGATGTTTTCAAGTAGAAGTTAGAAGAGGTTTATTTTTCTGTTCTATAAACTTTGATGTTTTCAAGTAGAAGTTAGAAGATGTTTTCAGCTCATGAACTCATATGACGCTTGGTCTATCCGATATTGTTCATTTAGGGCCAGTACTACTTCAGTTACGCGACATCTGGAGTAGATATGGAAATTCGATCTTGGGCTAAGAAACAATAATTACCATAAGTGACATCTGAAATAGAAATATTATGTCTGTCATAAGAGTTTTTTTTTTCCTGTCCTTTTTGTCTATATTGTGATTGTGATTCATGAAATAGTTTCTTTACTATTTTCTTCTCAAGTATCTGTTTTTTTTTTTGGCTTAAAGTTATACTGAATGTCGATTATAATTTTTTTTTTGCCAAGATGCTCTGATGCTACCTTGGTTCCGATCCCTGTTGAGGTGGAGACTCCTGACCATTACTATTATCATGTATGATTTTCTGAGCCTCCTCTTCTCTAATCCTTCTGGTTTTCTCAGTTTTTGATAGCCCTGTACAAGTATAGATAGTTATCTCTTACTCAGTTCTTCTATGTTTGTTATAACATTTTGCAGGTTGCCCTTTTCACAACAAGGAATGTTGCTGCAATGGAAGAGCTTACTTGGGTAAGAGGGATTTATCAAAATTTTAATTTTGATACCACTGTTTATTTGGCATCTTTGTCTGTCTCCAACTTTCAACGTGTGTGCTGTTGCAGGACTATGGCATTGACCTTGATCATCGTGTGAAGCCATTTCATTGTCTTTGTGGAAGCCAATTCTGTCGTGGCAGCGACTGTAAAGTTCAGGCATGATGTTTTCTTAAGAATTTCATCTACTTGATTAGGTTTTATATTAACATTAGTGTTTTCATAGGCCAAAGAGATTATGGTTCTTTAGGCACTTGAGGTGAAACTTTAGTGCCAGCAAGGCACACCGAGTGTTATGAGAGAAGACAGATTTTTGTCCGAAGTAAACTCTGGGAATTTCTTCTGAAAATATTTCTCTTTGGTGGTAACTTCTGGTAAATCGTCTGGCTCTTAACTCAGATTCTACTATCCCTTTTTGGGTTTCCAGAAATACTTGGGGGGGTGTCAAAAGTATTTTTCTGTGACACTCTATCCAAACTTGTTAGTTTCTCTTGTAGTATTAATTAATGTCCCTTGATTACAATTGTCAATTTTGCATCATACAACCCAAAGGTCTGAAACTGTGAAAGTGTGAATCATAGTTGATTTTTCTTGGCATCCACCAAATTCCAGTTACTGCTGCGATTGCTTAAGGTCATAAAGGTTTTTTCTATTGCTTTAGGACTATCAATCTCATATCCATAGCCAAACCCTTTGATGAGCCCGATTAACACGTTCAGGAATTCAACATATGAATTGATGTGATGTTGCTGTTTAGCTCAATCTTCATATGCTTAGCTTCTTTCTTATGCACCATATAATCGACTGTAGTTTACTACTACTTTCTTTTCCAACAAAATACGATACTCTGATGGATGGCCGGCAGGAGACCTTATTAGTTTCCGAGTTTTGGTGATGGTTCGTACTTCGTAGAATGCATTATTGGTTTAAGGTCGACTGCGATCGGGGGTCTTTTAGATCTATTCATAATGGAACAGCCACGTATCAATCATTGCCATCCCCAAGATCACATCCATGTAAAACTTTTTCCTACATAAATAATCATCATGAACAAGTCCAGGGCTTATGCATAGCCCTAGACTCTGCACTACCATTAACAAAAATCACCATAGGAACCTTATCCATTCCTGAGCAAATACTCCAATCATCAGTGTCAAATACACCAATCATCACTGTCCATGTAACCATGCTACTAGATCTTTGTTAGGCAAGTTATCAAGTAATTTGCATACATATCTACCAAAGCAGCACAGACAATTATCCGAAAGCAACCCATGATTCATAACAATGTCATCAATCAACCTGCTCATTCCGGTTTATCAGTCATCACAAAAGACAATGCATAATTGTCCGGCCAAATCCCAAATCGCTCCAAATGTTCTGATACCATTAATAACATCACCACCCTTCACAAACCCACTGTAGACATGTAAAATTTAAAAAAATAATTAGGTTTATAAGTGATGGCTCGCATAGAAATAAATGAAGGCGAGACGGACTGAACTTCAAATAGAAATAAATGAAGACGAGGCGGACTGACCTTCGCGAGGCAAACCGGACTTCGCGAGGCAAACCGGACTTCGCGAGGCGAACCGGACTTCGCGAGGTGAACCGCACTTCGCGAGGCGAATAAGACTTGGCGAGGCGAAATAGATTTGGCGAGGCGGAATAGACTTCGTGAGGCGAACAAGACTGGGCGAGGCGAAATAGACTGCGGCGAACTAGACTTCACGAGGCGAAACGGACTTCGCGTAGATTTACATGAAGGCGAAGCGAAATTGCTCCGCGCGCATGGATTTACATGAAGGCAAGGCGAGATGGCCTCGCATGGGGGAATCCGCCAAGTGAGATCAAAAATCACCGCTTGCTTGGAAATCAAGGTTCCTCGCGAGATACTTTCCATATCCGCGAGATGGCTCGCCCCTTACTAAAGATCTTGATCAAAATAGGACATTAATCCAAAGCGATCTGGGCATATCTAAATCTTAAGATTTGATTGATCTGATTGTGTTAAAATCAGCAAGTAAATCAATCAGTCAAGATTCATTGATTTGATTAAGGAAATATTATTGATTCAGAATCTTCATTACTTGCCTTAAGTGGAGGCATGTTAACACTATAAATACCCCCTCTCATACCAAGAGGAAGGCACTACCAGATTATAGGTTTCGTCGCCTAAGTACTTAGGCGACGACATGTCGTCGCCCAAGAAGTCGTCGCCAGAAGTGCGTCGGTCAAGAACTTAGGCGACGAAAATTCACTCCATCGTCGCCTAAGAGTTAATTCTTAGGCGACGACACGAATTTCGTCGCCTGACAACTTTCTCGTCGCCCAAAAATATTCGTCGCCTAAGATTTAACGCCTTGGCCGACGAGAAATTATTTAGTCGCTTAAGATCTTATAACCTAGGGCGACGAAACTAATATTTCGTCGCCTAAGATCACTACATCTTAGGCGACGATAATTTTTTTTCGTCATCTTATATGGTAAGTCCTTGACCGACGATTTAACAATTTCGTCGCCTAAGATATGTTTAAATTTTTTTAAAAAATATTTAAATAATTTTTTTAAATATATAAATAATGTTTTTTTAATTTTTACTGGAATTTTTTTTTTCGGCATTTCTTTAAATTTTTCTAATACTAAAATTTAATTAAAAATAACACAAATTTATAAATTTATAAATAATTTATTACAAAAATTCAGTCCATCTGCCTACGGAAAAACTCGAAATCTAACTCATCATTCCCGTTCGGAGGGTCCTGAGGCTGAGACAGCGGCTGGTCAGGCTGAGGAGGCTGCTGCTGAGGGTGGGACCACTGAGATAATGGTATAGGCGTAGGCATGGGCGGAAAATCAAGTCCGGCCGCATGTGCAGCGATGCAGGTAGTCATCCACCGTCCCATAGCCGCCTGATTGGCATTGGTGACTTCATTCACCTGCTCCGTATGCGCCGCCGCGGAAGCCGCATATGATTCCGCCATGGCTATCTCCCTCGCTCTTTGGGCTTCCAGCTCAGACTGTAGACATTTGACCTGATCCTGTAGCCGAGTGGTCTGGCTGTTGCTGCTTTGAGGCTCCGGCGGCTCCCTTGTGCTGAAATCCTGGCGTCGTCTTCAGGATCCCCTTTCCAGCGCCTCCCATACCGAACTCCTTCGGGGTACCCGAACGGTCGCTCCAGTACTGCTTCCAGTGTTCCCGGAGGTCGTGCTTTCACTCCATGAACCTACATATACAAAAAAAAATATTAAATATATTATTAAAAAAATAAAATTTAATAATTTATTAAATAGAGGTACCTCTCCCTATGGGCCTTGTCCGCCCAGTCACGTCCCTCCTCAGGAACCACAAACCATTGCTGTATTACCACTTGTTAGTATTTTTTTCGATAATTAAATAATTAAATTTCACAAAAATTTATTTACGAATATTTACATCCTTACTCAAAAATAATCCATTATTTTTTACAAAATTTCCACAATATATTTACAATTATAATTTATATTATTTAATTATTTAATCAAAAATTATTTAATCATTTACAATATATTTACAAATTATTTCCACAAATCCTAAACCCTAAACCCTAAACCGTAAACCCTAATATTTTACAATTATTATTTACATCACAATTTACCATAATTTGCCCTAAAATCCTACCATAATTTACACAAATTTACCCTAATTTACCATTAATTTCCTAAATTTCAACAACAACAACAATAATTTCACCAACAATTTCACAACACAACAATAATTTTGTACTTCACCCAAATTTCAAACAATTTCACAATTTCAAATAATTTCAAACAATTTCACAATTTCAAACAATTTCAAACAATAATTTCAAACAATTTCCCAATTTCAAACAACAACAACAACAATTTCACAATTTCAAACAATTTCAACAATTTCAAACAACAACAACAACAATTAAAATTTTCATGAACATAACCAATTTAGGGTTTTAGGGTTATACCTTAAATTGTGGGTCGGGGTCGGGGTCGGGGTCGGGGTCGAGGTCGGCGTCGGGGTCAGCGTCGGGTTGCGGACTAGAGAGACGGAAAAAAAAATCGTCGCCCGGTTTTTTACGTTTCGTCGCCTAAAGCTTTATTTTTGGTAGTGAGGGGGCAAAACCAAGGAGTGAAACCAAGGGGCAGAAACAAAGGAGCGGACTAGAGAGAGAGAGAGAGAGAGAGAGAGAGAGAGAGAGAGAGAGAGAGAGAGAGAGAGAGAAATCCCTTAAGAGCTCTGAAGCCTCCCCAAAATCCTTGAAGAACTATCAAGCTGCTAAATAGCCAGTTCTTCATCAACCTCAAGCCTAGAAGTTGTCAAATCCTGAAGAATCATCAAGCTGCCAAATAGCCGGTTCTTCATCAACCTCAAGCCTAGAAGTTGTCAAGTCCTAAAGAATCATCAAGCTGCCAAATAGCCGGTTCTTCATCAACCTCAAGCCTAGAAGTCATCAAGCTGCCAAATAGCCGACATCTTCACTAACTTCAAGTCAAAGAATAAACCACCACGTGAAACCGCTCGTGGATCAAATTCGATCAAGAACAAGCCTCTACGACCCTTGGTCAATCAACTTCTACAAATCGTCAACACGACAAGAAGTCCAACCTACAAACAATTCGTCTCAAGAACAAGTGTTTGTCACTCTTAAGTTAAACCTACATTCGAAGATAGAATCAGAGGAGTACACAAAGATTGTAACCCGCATTCGCATTGATTAAATTAAATTAAATTATTCTTTGTACACATTATGTTCTGTCATTTGTTGCAGATATTTTCGTGTTTACAAAATTGGCACGCCCAGTGGGACAGTTTTGCCTCTCATCTCCTTCTCCGCAAGCAAGTTCAAATTCGTTCGACGTAATGGCCTCCAAGAGCACTCAAGCCATCTCGACGAAGAAGTCTAAACCAACGACCGCGAGGTCAAACAGCGAGCCCTCTGGTCATGTCACCAGCAGCATGACGAGGAATCAACCCACAACATTTGTGGCTTTGCCTTCCAACCCTCGTGAACCGGTCATCACATTGGCGAATCTTGCGGACAAGTATGCCTCGCAGAGTGACAAGTGTGCCTCGCGTAGTGAAGACAGCCGTGCCTCGTGAAATGACAAGCGTGTCTCGCGTAGTGAAGACGAGCGTTTCTCGCGAAGTGAAGACAACCGTGCCTCGCGAAGTGACAAGCGTGCCTCGCGAAGTGACAAGCGTGCCTCGCGAAGTGACAAGCGTGCCTCGCGCAGTGAAGACGAGCGTGCCTCGCGAAGTGACAAGCGTGCCTCGCGTAGTGAAGATGAGCGTGCCTCGCAAAGTGAAGATAACCGTGACAAGCGTGCCTCGCGCAGTGAAGACGAGCGTGCCTCGCGCAGTGAGGACGAGCGTGCCTCGCGAAGTGAAGACCAGCATGCCTCGCGAAGTGAAGACCAGCATGCCTCGTGAAGTGAAGTCAAGCTTGCCTCGCGAAGTGAAGAGAAGGAAACTCCAAACAAATCAAGGGAGCAATCATTCTCACCTACCACGGATGATGAATCAAGCACGGCTTCATACAACGGGAGTCTAAATGATTATGAAGACAACACATATGGCATGCCAGTGGATTATTCATCACAACCTATCCCCATGCAAGTCATGGTGACAGGCGCGTCCACCATTGAAGAGTAGATAGCCAATCTAATGGGAGCGGTTGAGAAGCTCACCAAAACGGTGGAAGAAAAAGACCTGCAGATTGCCGAGCTCTACAGCAGGCTTGAAAGTCAAGATGAAGAAAAGAAGCCGAGAGCTACAAGAACGATGATAAAGACGATGATGGCTCGCTAGGATCAATGTCCTTTCAGCAATTGCAAGACATCATCACCAACTTCATCAAAGCTCAATATGGAGGTCCTTCTCGTGATTCTCTTACCTACTCCAAGCCCTACACCAAAAGAATCAACAATCTGAGGATGCCATTGGGATACCAGCCTCCCAAGTTCCAGCAATTTGAAGGGAAGGGCAATCCAAAGCTACATGTTGCTCACTTCATCGAAACTTGCAATAAAGCCGGGACGGAGGGTAACCACCTTGTCAAGCAATTCGTTCGCTCTTTGAAAGGCAATGCCTTTGAGTGGTACACGGATTTAGAGCCCGAGTCCATTGACTGTTGGGACCAAATGGAACGTGAATTCTTAAACCGCTTCTACAGTACAAGGCGAACTGTGGGCATGATGGAACTCACCAACACAAAGCAATGGAGAGACGAACCAGCGATTGACTTTATCAACATGTGGCGCTCACTCAGTCTCGATTATAAAGACCGCTTGTCGGAGACGTCTGTGGTAGAAATGTGTATTCAAGGCATGCATTGGGATTTGTTGTACATTCTCCAAGGGATAAAGCCTCGCACCTTTGAAGAACTTGCTACTCGAGCTCATGACATGGAACTCAGTTTGGCTAGTTATGGCCAAAGAGAATGTGACATCATGGAACCAGAGAATCAAGAGTCTTTGGCAATCAACACAGCTCCTATAAGGGTCATGAAACAAGTCAAACCAAGTGAGCAAAAAAAGTTTCAGTCAACTCAAGATCAAGCAAGGAGGAAAACTCTAAAAGAGTTGGAAGCTAGAAGTTACCCTTTTCCAGATTCCGATGTTGCTGAAATGTTGGAAAACTTGCTTGAAAACAAAGTAATCAAATTGCCAGACTGCAAGCGTCCAGAAGAGATGCATCGCATCAATGATCCAAAATACTGCAAGTACCACCGTATCATCGGTCATACGGTGGAGAAGTGCTTTGTTTTGAAAGACTTCATCATGAATCTCGCACAGCAAGGAAAAATATGTTTAGACGTTGAAGATGACGTGGCTCAGTCAAATCATGCTACCTTCATCTATAAACAAAAAGCAGTGTCATCGATGTCTTTGCTGGGGGCATGCAACCTGCCAAGCCTCATGTAGACCACACCGAAGTCACCACGCTCCTTGTCCACATGAGCATAAACTGCGAATGACAAAAAAAAAATGCTCCTTGTCCGCACGAGCACAAAAAAAAAATGCTCCTTGTCTGCACGAGCTTAAACTGCAAATGACAAAAATGCTCCTTGTCTGCACGAGCTTAAACTGCAAATGACAAAAATGCTCTATGTCTGCACGAGCTTAAACTGCAAATGACAAAAAAAAAATGCTCCTTGTCTGCACGAGCTTAAACTGCAAATGACAAAAAATGCTCCTTGCTCGCACGAGCATAAATTGCGTACGGCACCCAAACAAAAAATTCCTTAAACTACGTCATGACTTGATCTCTTTCTCAATAAGAGTACGTAGGCAGCTTGGAAGAAGCTTCTGAGTCCAGTCATAACAAAGCATGAAAATGGGTTTGCTCGGGTTGTTCAGAGCACTGCCATATCAAAACAAGGAAATGAATTTGCTCAAGGTGTTTCCCATGTCAAAAAGGAGAAATACAAAATTGAGGAGTCTCTACAGATGCATAGATCATTATAAACTCAAGGAGTCCCAACAAAGTCAGGAATTCTTACAAATTCTAGAATTCCTACACGCATTTGAGCCTAAGAAGTTTTCCCAGAATCATCCACAAAAAAAGCATGGACTTCAAGTCGCGCCTTTGGCATATGATGACAACATGGCTACGACGCACCTTGAAGTGGGGGCATTTGTAGACATGTAAAATTTAACAAAATAATTGGGTTTATAAGTGATGGCTTGCATAGAAATAAATGAAGGCGAGGCGGACTGAACTTCAAATGGAAATAAATGAAGGCAAGGCGGACTGACCTTCGCGAGGCAAACCAGACTTCGCGAGGTGAACTGGACTTCGCGGAGGCATGTTAACACTATAAATACCCCCTCTCATACCAAGAGGAGGGGGCAAAACCAAGGAGCGAAACCAAAGGGCAGAAACAAAGGAGCGGACTAGAGAGAGAGAGAGAAAAATCCCTTAAGAGCTCTGAAGCCTCCCTAAAATCCTTGAAGAATCATCAAGCTGTCAAATAGCCGGTTCTTCATCAACCTCAAGCCTAGAAGTTGTCAAGTCCTGAAGAATCATCAAGCTGCCAAATAGCCGGTTCTTCATCAACCTCAAGCCTAGAAGTTGTCAAGTCCTGAAGAATCATCAAGCTGCCAAATAGCCGGTTTTTCATCAACCTCAAGCCTAGAAGTTATCAAATCCCGAAGAGTCATCAAGATGCCAAATAGCCGACATCTTCACCAACTTCAAGTCAAAGAATAAACCACCACGTGAAACCGCTCGTGGATCAAATCCGATCAAGAACAAGCCTCTACGGCCCTTGGTCAATCAACTTCTACAAATCGTCAACACGACAAGAAGTCTAACCTACAAATAATTCATCTCAAAAACAAGTGTTTGTCACCCTTGAGTTAAACCTACATTCGAAGATAGAATCAAAGGAGTACACAAAGATTGTAACCCGCATTCGCATTGATTAAATTAAATTATTCTTTGTACACGTGTTGTTCTGTCATTTGTTGCAGATATTTTCGTGTTTACACCCACCAACCATTAAACTCCAAGAAATTGCACTCGTTTGCCCCATCACACTAAACAGACCATAACCATCACCAACCAGTTTATGTTGTTCATAGATGTAGAGGAGCATGTTTGCAACACTGAGGTGTTGGTGGATTCCATTGACAAGAATTTCAAAATGGACTCGTCAAACGTAAAAGATCTTTCTAGAACTGAGCATGGAACTGATGAAGAATTGAGGGTTCAACTATGCTTGATGCTGAAGAAAATTTGTGGAATCTAGGCAGAGAAATTCTTACGTGGCTCCACATTGACACGCGGCGATCTTTATCCAACTTAACACTGCTGAAATCAGAAAAAAAAAAAAGTGGTGCTATTAACACACCTCTTTTTGCTATTAACACACCTCTTTTTGCTATTAACACACCTCATCTATGATGAGAGCCAATCATGAATCAAATTCAAGTAACAAACTTGTTAATAAAATTAAAATGTGTGGATAGAAAAATAAATGAGGTATGTTAATAGCAAACAAATGTGTGTTAATAGCATCACCAAAAAAAATCCGAAATCAAAGTTACATTCTTCGATCAACCCATACCCTAAACCACATCCTTCCTCTACTTCTCTTAGCCTTCCTCAAAGCCGCCACCTCCATCTTTGTCACCTTTGATGACGAAGACGACTGCGTCAAATATGAACCTAGAAGGCAACAATCTCAGTAGAGTATGGAATGGTCAAATACCAACTGCAGCTTCATACTTGCAGAACATTAATTAACAAGGCAATAATCTCAGCAGTTCGGAATCTAAATGGTTAAACACCAGATTACCAACTGCAGTTCGAACTTGTAGAACTTATAAGTCAACAATCTCAGCAACATCCCGACCAACTCACAGCTTTAGAAACTTCGTACCTCTGTAATGTCAAATACACTTAGTGCATGTTTGTTTCATGGGATTAAATGAGACTGTGCTAAATAAAGAGTCAAGTTTAGTTAGTACTGTGTTTGGAGTTATTAGGTACTAAAATAAATGAGCTAATATAACATATTGTTTTCATTTTGGTCTCTTTAGATAGTGTTATTGTGGATACTCATATACGTCATCATTAGATAGCACTATCATTTTAAATTATAAACCAAGCAAACTACCTTCTATTCTCATACAAAACCAAACATGAGTTAATATTAATACAATTTAAGACATCTCGCATAAGTACAAGACAATCTTAAAAAATAAAGAGATCTAATGTAATTCTAAGTACCAAACGTGCACTTATTGTTAAGGGCCAAGGCTACCAACTGGACACAATCACTTGAGTGATAGCATTCTTATTAATGTGAAACCACAAGGCAACCATCTTTTGATAAGTTTTATGATCATAGAGCAGATGTTGAAAAATTACAGCCCAAACATGTAATAAGCCCAGTCCTTATTCCGTATATCCAACAAAAACGATCGGAGCAAATTGTAATTCTACAATCTCAGACCTCGCTGAAAACCCTAGGCCGCCATCTATATATAACTCTCTAAAACCCTAAGACCCTCCTCAGTCTCTCGTCTTGAGCCGCAGCACCCCCACAATGTCGAAGCGAGGTCATTCCCCCTCCGGACTCTTCTTCTGCTCAATCTCGATTCAGCTTTTGCTTTCATCATTTCATCGCCACCCAAATTCTTCGATTGGAAAAATGATACGATTTGGTTTTTGTTGTTGGTTTTTTGCGTAGGACGCGGAGGATCCGCTGGAAACAAGTTCAGGATGTCACTGGGTCTACCGGTGGCAGCCACGGTGAATTGTGCTGACAACACGGGGGCGAAGAACCTTTACATCATCTCCGTCAAGGGAATCAAGGGTCGTCTGAATCGGTTGCCTTCTGCTTGCGTCGGTGACATGGTCATGGCCACTGTCAAGAAGGGTAAGCCTGATCTCAGGAAGAAGGTCCTGCCAGCTGTCATTGTTAGGCAGCGCAAGCCGTGGCGCCGAAAGGATGGTGTCTTCATGTACTTCGAAGGTCAGTGTTTTGCGCCTTTAGCTGATTTTGCTGAAATGCTTTGCGTGTTTTGTATTGTTAAATTAGTAGCGGAAATTGTGGAATGTAGCGGCTTAGTTAACCGTGTTCTGCACCAATGCTGGTTCAGCAGTGTTGATTGTATACATATCTGCGTCGCCTTAGTTATGTATCTGAGGCCAGCTACATTAATATCTAATCGAGTGGGTTCTCTTCTGTATAGATTTTGCTTTTCGCGATTCGATACATTTCCATAACATTGTAAACGAGTAGTTTCCTGTTGGTGTGTGGCAGTTGTTGAGTTAGATTACTAGAGACAAGTCAGGTTATCGTCCTTATGTTGTTTTTGCACTTACAAGAATACCAGATTAAGTCTGTTGTTTTTGCACTTACAAGAATACCAGATTAAGTCTATTGTTTTTGCACTTATAAGAATACCAGATTAAGTCAAGTATCCTCATTTTCTTGTGGTTGATACGGTTACAAATCTGGGAAATTGATTATAGTGCCCTTCGTTACAGGTGTGTTTGCCTTATGCTCATATCTGCTCCATTTGGGCTTTACATTTCCTTTTAGGTTACAAACTCGTGTGTCTTATTTTGTGGTTGCACTAGCTGTGTTAAGTTGAATTCCTGAGAACATATTGTTGTAACCAGACACAAGTCAGGTATCGTCCTTGTCTGGTGGTTGAGGCAGTTACGCATCTGGAAAATAGGTAGTGTTCATCGTTGCACAAGTGCATCTGCTTTTATGCTCACATCTGCTCCATTTGGAGATGACATATCTGATAAGGCATGAAATAATTTTATGATTTTTGCCATGTTTGAGACGGCAAAATTAACAATCAAACTCTTGTTTTATGTTAGAGGTAGTGTAAAGTACCTATAGGATTAAGTACGTGTCTTCATTTTAATTTTTGTTGATAGGGTTTATGATTACCAGGTTAAGTCAAGTATCCTCATTTTTTGTTGTTGATACGGTTACAAATCTGGAAAATAGATAGTGCCCATCGTTACAGGTGTAATTTTGCTTTATATGCTCACATCTGTTACATCTGGTCCCAACATGTTCTTTAGGTACTCTAATGAATAGGTGTGGATCTGGCCCAAAACCTTGCACAATCTGTTGAATGATAATGCCAGTTGTCTATTGGATCCAAGTATATGCTCACATCTGTTACAGTAAATTGCTTGTTTGTTTTTGGTTTAATCCAATTCCGAGTGAAACATATCTCTAAAGATACCAGATTAAGTCAAGTATCCTCATTATCTGGTGGTTGATACGGTTACAAATCTGGAAAACTGATAGTGCCCATCGTTACAGGTGTATTTGCTGTACATGCTCTCATCTGTTACATCTGGTCCCAACATATTGTTTACGGATTTGAAGAGTCTCATATGATTTTTAAAACTCTACCCTTAAATGCATTTGTATTATGTATAAGTTGGCTTTTCTTGTTTAATTATGTTCAGTCTGTGCCAGGTGACATGTATGGTTATTGTATGGTATGCATAATCTTTCATTTATACTTGATTGTTCATCTCTTATTTTGTGTTTGTTCTTCATTTGCAGATAATGCTGGTGTTATTGTCAATCCGAAGGGAGAAATGAAAGGTACAGCTTGTAATTTGACTTGCAAATCTGATCTTATTTGCTGTGTTATTCTATTTAGAAGTCTGGTTTTTACTTGACGACATTAGGTGCACTCTCTAATTTGTTGCTGTGTGTTTTTTTTAGGGTCTGCAATTACTGGTCCTATTGGTAAGGAGTGTGCTGATCTTTGGCCAAGGATTGCCAGTGCTGCTAATGCCATTGTTTAAGTGATACCATCTTCCATCTCTCCACAAGACAGATCTTGGTGTTGTCTTGCTTTTTTTTTTTTTTTTTTTGATAATAGACATCCCCAAATTTGACAGTTTTGTTTAATGGGTCTTGTATTTTGTGTAAACTTGAAAAGATGTTTTGCTCTGGATATCTTCATGGTTAGCTTTCTGAGTAGACTTGAAATTAAGACTTCTCTTTTGATTTTTGTCATTGTTGGTGCATATCTAGAATCAGAAATTAAATCCTCGGTGTTATTAGATCAAAAAATGCTCAGAACATGGCATTAGTCATTCTTAATTATTCGTGTCATGACCATGTTGGTTGTGTCTTTCTTAATACTTTGAGGGCATGTTTGTTTCATGGGACCTAAGTTGCCCGGATACAGTAAAATTCAAAAATTAAGTTTCCAATATGATTTGGACATGGAAACAGAATTATATATTTATATATTTTTAATAAATAAAAAAGATATTAAAATATTATTATACATAAAATTTCATATAATTATATAAAAAATAAGGAATTTATTGATTAATTACTAATCTCAATAATCATTAATTAGAAATTGAAAAAAGAGGTTGACTTTGGAAAAATTAACATATTGTTGCGACTTTTTTAAATGAATAGGCTATCAGCTAAAAATTAATAGAACTTAAAATAGATTGAATGGGGAGAGATTAAGGAAAGGAAGACTGACCTTAGCAACCCAAAGAGCTTGAGGCCGTCGCTAGCTGTCGATGGAGAGAAAAGATTGAATGGGCGACGTTTTTTTTGTCTTTTTCTTCGTCTGCGTCGTTTCCCGACTTTCCTTTCTTTGTTAATGTGCGACTACGTGAAGGACCTCTACTGCGCCTATTTATTTATTTATTTTTATTTTTTTGAAGTGAGAAAAGCTAACGTGACATGTTGTAAATAGACATGTTAGGTTGGCCAACGTGTCTAAAATGTGTTGAAAAAGTCAATTTTTCGGACACGCCGCGTGGTTTGTCGGACACGTTTTTTTGCCGTGTCGAGAGTGTCAGACACTCCAACACTCCACCCATATGAAATGTCCGTGCAACATAGCATGAAACTAAATGAGATTGTCTTAAATAAGGAGGACAGTTTAGTTAGTACTGTGTTTGGTGTTACTGGGTATTAAAATAAATGAGTTTACGTAACACTTTATTTTCATTTTGGCCTCCTTAGATGATGTTATTGTGGGTACTCAAATAAGTCATCTTTAGATAGCACAATCATTCTAAATCATAAACCAAACAAACTACCATTTAATTCTATGTTGTACTAATATGAGTTAATATTAGTACAACTTAAGACACCCCACATAAGTACATGATATTCTTAAAAAATGAGAAGGTCTAATGTAGTACCAAGTACCAAATGTGCACTGAGATATTACTTCTTGTGTGATTCTAAATTTGTAAAAGTGATCCCCAAATTAAATTTGTTGTTCCTAAAGTTTTAATTGGCTCTTTAAACTGATGGATTTGGGTCACAAAATGGATTTATGTGGGTAAAATTATTAAGGACTTATGTAGGAAAAAATGTTGAGAAAGTGACTTCTATGAAATTTTCTATATTTTTTACCGGTCCCAAAATAAGAAATTAGTGCAAAATTGTCCTCGCTAAAATAAATAAATAATATCCTATTTTACAAAATACAGTATCTCGCTTTGATGCACGAAGATGGGGTACTATGGTTGAGTGAGGTAGGTTACATGCTTTCTAGGCTTTAATAAGTTCATTTTGAACATTAGTCTTCTTAGTAGTTTTTTTTAGTAATTTTCATTGGAACTGCAGACATTAATATGTGCATCGCACTATAATATAAAGTTTGTTTTCAGACACTCTCCTAGCTTGATCTAGTACAGTCGTATGATTTAAAATCATAGGAGCTCGACTCTATTTTCCCTCAAAAAAAAAAAATTACTGTATCTCATGTATAAAAAAAAAATGAAACGACGTCATTTGGATGTTGTTACTTGCTTGGGTCTATAGCCTCGGTCATCTCAATTTCAGAGACACAACTCACAGCACTGCGTCTGTCGTCTGGATCCGGGAGCCCCAGTCGGCCAGTCCCCACTTGGCCACTTCCTCATGTATGGCTCAATCCGTAGAGTTGCTGGAGAGTGGATTGCTTATGTTTTTAAATTTGATTGTGGACAGAGCATGCTTCAATTCAAAACTCAAAACCCATCATATTCATATGCTTCAATGTAGCTTTGCTTCGTTTATTAACAGACTTTCAGATGAATTAGATTTGTAAAATAGGATATGTTGGAGCGGCTGCTATATAAGCGTCGCTCAATTCTCCACAAATTAGCCAAAATGACGACCATTGGGAGCTGATTCTAATAAAACTAGAGGTTTTTAAATTTGACTAGACACTGAAACTGAAACTGAAACTGAAACTGGTATAATGGTATTGTGCTAGACAAAAAATCACTGAGGGTATAGTATAACACGATTATTTAAGACAAGAGTTTGCAAAAATAAGAAAGAAAGAAGAAGGAAACGAAATAGGTCAGCTGCAAAAGCGTATCGTATCTCTGGGAATTACAGTTGTCTCTGCTGTTGTGTTGCTCAAGACTCTAAAGTAACGGAATATTCATTGGAATTCTTTATTTTTGGTACATTTTGTTTGTAATTTACGATTAATCGATTGATGGCTTTTCTTCTGCAGCTATATATTTGAGAGCAAGGGGCAAGGGCTCTTTGGGTAGGCAACAGTGAGGTTAGTTTGCCAGTGAAGAATATGACTCAAGAAAACAATGTTGATGATTTTAACTTTAGCGCAAGGATTAGGGTGATTGGCATTAGACTACTAGAAGAAAATTGGGCATTGGATTTTATGGCCTAATTCTAACTTTTGGGTAATTGAGAAAATGAGAAGGTACAAGTCTTTATCTCTGTGTGAATCGAGTAAGTGACTATTTTTCTTTTGAATGTTATAGTTTTATTTCATGAATATCGCATTATGTTAATGGATTGTTGGTTTATTTGTCATTCTGCTGAAATATGACATTATATCCATGAATTCTTTAGGCTAAATTGACGAGTGTCCAAGTTGTTAGCTTTTGATTATGAATGAGATACTACAGAGTGAATTGATCTGTGCCTAAGCTATTAACTGAGGTTCTTTAGAAGAATGTGTGGCTTTTGATGTCAAAGTTTTATTTCTTGTATATTGCATTAAGTTAATGGATGGTTAGTTTGTGTCGTTTTTATTTTGGGTGTGCCACTGCTGAAATAGGGCATTATATATAAATGATAATCATGATATCCATGTGTTCTTTAGGGTAAAATGATGAGTGTCCGAGTGGTTATGAATGAGATACTACAGAGTGAATTTATCTGTGCGTAAGCTGTCAGCTCTTAGTTTTGTATGAGATATTATAGGCCAAATAGCATGTAGATCAATCCACTACGTTTTCACCTTATGCTGTTAAACCTGATCAGAGAAACCACAACCACCTTTCAAAGCTTTTTTTTCAGCCAATTCTCCTCTCTTGTAGACTCTGTTGTACTAGCAAGAGCAGACTCTGTTCTCCAAAACAGATATTCACCCTCGCTATGTTTTCTGCTGTTTTTAACTTTGTATTGAAGTGGTTGGTAAGGCTAATGAGAAAGTGAAAACAGTATCAAAACTGCAAAATGAGAGATGTAAAGGGATGAGGGGAGCCAATTAGAGTTTAGAAGGAATGGTATTCAACTATTCATTTGGACCATTTTGCTGCATGTTGTCATGTTTTTATCGACTGATTTCTGGGTTTACCTTAATTTTACAATTTGGTTGGATCTTGACCAACAAGTATGTCCATCCCTTTACAATATTATGGTATGAACTTTGATGATCAGCCCTTTACTTTGTTTTAGACTGGGATTAGAGTTGGACACGATCCTTTATTTTCTTCATTGTTTTCCGTTCCGTTTAATCCTATATTCCTGGGTAATGAAATTTGATTTGCGAAGAGAAAAAAAGATTGTACACTCAACCTATACTCCGTACAAATCAGAAGTCGATCCGCATCCGCCGCATGATAGCTTCAGCAACAAGTCCGACGACATATTCCGATTAGAGGATTAGTTGAATACGTGTATTTTGATGAGAGATGCAAGGAAATATTTCATGTTCAACCCTTTAAAATGACTGAAAAAGAAAACGTCTTTTAAATCGATATGTCCCGATAACAGATGTACTTACGATATGAGTTTGATCATGACAGACCCGTTAAGTTTGATCAACAGTAAGATTACTTAAGTGATCGGTGAATAATCATTCGATCAGCCCCGATTTTTTCCAGGACGAGACTGCAAACGAGCTCGCGTTCGGACACGAGCATTCTGTACACACATGAGCATTCGTAAGAGACTTAGAGACGGCACCAACAGGAGTACATGATTGTTTTACAACACAGATGGGTCAATTAATCCTGTGCTTGATTTTCTTTGTTTTGGGTACAGGGGTCCTAATGATGAAGTAAAAGGGGTGCAAGATTTCAAAGCTGATGTGAGGAAACAATTGATGGGAGATGGATACAGAATTTGGGGCATATTGGGAGACTAATATAGCAGCATTGAGGGGCATCCAAAAGCCAAAAGGACATTCAAACTTCCAAACCCGATGTACTATGTGTCTTGAGGAACTTTCCAGAATTTAGTTATTTCTTCCTCCATTTGTAATGTTGTTTGAAACTAGAAGCAAGTACTGGTCTTCTATATATATGAAACATGAACTGATGGTCATCAGCATTATGTGCTGAAAGACCTCAATTTATTACAGCTCTAACATCTCCAAAACACAGAAATATTTACATAAACTCAAGTAGTGCAATATATTCTTTAGGCCATCTTAGCTTCAGCTCTTGCATTCATCTTGGCAATATACTCAAATAAGCTTCCATCGAAGCAGCGTCTCACAGCTTCTTTAGACAGGAAGCCCTCCTCATCCCTTGCAAGAACGTACAGAAGTCCCCATTCCAGCTTACTTGCAATCCTGTAAAATTTAGACTCTCATAGTAACATGAAGAACCAAAAACGCTACGGAGAAATGTAAAATAAAGAATTCAATCTCTAGAAGAGGCCTAAAAGAACTACCATCCAAAGAAGTCGAATGAAACTCTGTTTCCCTCTGTCATGTCCCAAATTTCTCCCAGACTGAACTTGTCAGGTTCTGTACGAGCATACTTGCTAAACATTTGCTCAATGTTTGCTGGTGAAAACCTGGAAATGATACCATTGTGTCACAATAATAATATCATATTATGATTATCATTGCTGTGGACACACAGAGATAGTATGGATTCTTCTATTGTTCCCATTTAAGTTTATGAAGTAAAATGTTCTCGCCAAAAGTAAGGCATGTTAGGGACTGGTGTCAATATATGAACATTAACAATGAAATGGTGCAGAATGAAGGTGCGGCAGCATAGGTGAACCTATATAAATAGATGTGTGGCATACCTTCCCTCTGTGTCATATGTTCCAGTATCACTACCATGCTTAGCCTTGTGAATGTTTAGAAGGTATATGGGCAAGAACGGAGAAGGAAACCACCCCTGAAAACAAATCGTTCTGTATGATGCTTTGGAAACCCAGTAAGCATTCAACATTTGGGAAACCCAGTAAGCATTCAACATTTGGAATTACTTGCAAAGCAGTACCACATGGAACAATTGAAATAACTCTTATGGAGACCAATAAGCTTAGGGTTTCTACTTACTAAGATGTCTCAAACTCTCAATAGCTAAAGTATACATTAACATCAATGATTACTCACAAAGTGGTATATGTAAATTACTTGCTAACTGAGATCAAGCATATTAAGGTTGCAAGATGTCTCAATGGCTATCAGTATTTCTAGCTAGTTGCAATGTGGTATTTGGAATTACTCACAGGAAGAGTAGGATAACTCAGTGCCCCATTGATGACAACAGCCAGGATAAGAGATGCGATTGTGTTGAAGCCAAGAGCTCGGCATCCTGGCAATTAATTGAAACTAACAATATAAATTGACTATAGTAATGGTCCTGTTGGTACAAGAGATAAAAACGTGATGCAGATAATTACCAACAAAAGTTTCCCAAGGGTAGACAATCCCATTTTCGTCCTGGTCAAAAAATGCAACATGTTGCTGAAGAACACTCAAGTTGCGGCTGTGATATCCAGGTGTTCCCATGGGATGGTTTGTGTCTGGAGCAGCCAGGGCTCTCGGAAGATCTGATGGGAGTGTACCGAAGAAGAAAGAAATGAATTAGTATAGTGAAGGTGGATGAACAAATTTTCTCATGTCATATGTTCCCAATAGCATAATTGATGTCAGGAACAATTTTGAGTGGTATGAGCCATCTGACACTGGATTTCTTGGTTAAACACAGAAAAAATTCAACAAATTAGAGAAATAATCTAGGCCTTTTTGTGTGGAAATGGGAGCCATAATCTAGGCTAGCTCCCGCATATATAGATGGTCATATATGAACTTGGTGAAAGCTGAGGAGAAACAAAGAACTTGCTTGAATATAAGAGAAGGTAACAAGTTGTATCATGGTATGAGTAACTAGATCTAGGTAACAAGAATGAAATTTGTTTGCTTTAATTTGAGCCATCTGTTCGTAATCCTAAACTACAATACTTGAAATTAAGCCTCTCAGGATTTCTTTTCATACTAGTTAAGCATTGGAAATCAACTAGCTAGGCTTTAATTTTCCATTAGATCATGTTGTCTGGAAACAGATAGAACCAGAAGAACAATCAAGCTTATTACAAAGAGAGCAACTGAATTGACTAAAAGACTTACATGGTTTTGGAAGTGTGGTTTCCAAGTCCCCTCTGACCCTCCTCTCATAAGTGACTGGTGCATATTTTGCTGATGTTGCCAATGCTTCATTCTCCATCAACTGAGTAGCCATAACTATGATGATTGATCTTTTCTTCTACGAGTCTTTCTTCTTCCTCTGTATATTTGCATATAATCGACGTGGTTTGGAGGGTGTTTGGTTTATATAGAACGGTGGGGTTGGGGGATGTGAGAGAAGAAAAACTGGCACCAAAGTTAATCCAAAAAAAAAAAAAAAGAAAGGGAAAAGAGAGAGTGGAGATGACTAAGCTACTTGGCGTGGCGGGCGTGGCGGGCAATGCAAGCAACACATGAATTTGGAGGCCAGTCGTGGGTTCTGCAAGAGTTGCATGCAACTCAGGTCTCACATCCTTCCTACATTTGGCTATTCCTAGCTAGCTCAGCTCCTCCTTCTGTTTCATTTAATTAATTGATATGTTGAAACAAAATCCATATATTAACCAACATGAGATTCTCAGTAAGTATGTTATCTTCGAAGAGAAGGAAAAAGAAATTAACAACACTCATAATCTCGTGTAGGTTTTGATGCAATTCTTTTCGTACAAGCTATATCTAGGACTTTGGATGAAGATTTGAATGACTTGAAAAACAACAATATTGATCGGGATTTCTCATATTATTAACACAAATTGCGTCTAAGATTAGATATATAATTGAGAGTTGAGACGGTTATTTCTTATAGGGAAGAGTTTAGATAAATTTCTTTCCAGTTCTGGTGTCAATTAATCGCTGGTACTTACGAATAGTGGTGTAAGATCAGAGGCATACATGAATCATGCTTAATTTTATTTATTTATTTATTTATTTTATGAATCATGCTTAATTGGTTTCCATGTTAACTGGTGTATGCAGCTTTATATGTTCAGTTAATTAAAGAAGCAATTGGATGCTGGCCGGGGTACTGAAGGGAATTACGTACACCAAATTATCATGATCGATTTGGCTGGTTAACGTGAATCAAAGCGAAAAAAAATGGCCGTTAATAACGACTAGTGTCTCATATAAATATATATATATATATATATATATATATATATATGAGAAAAGTTCACCATCAGTCCCTCAACTCTTGTGGCAAGGCCAACGTGATGCCCAACTTATAAAAACTACCAACGTGATGCCTGCACTTTACTTTTCATATCACCGTGAGGCCTAAGGCCATTTTCCGTCACGGCTCAGCACGTGACCACACCAAAAAAGGGCATAAAAGACATTTTAGCCTATGGAACCAGAATCGAGTAAAAACCCGATCTCAACTGGTTCTTGCGCCCATATTGCTAGACGGGTCGGTCCCATTCTTGGCCTTGAACTCAATCATCCCTTCCAATATCGCAATCTCATCATCCTCGCCCCACAGCCGGCCCGCCTTCTTGGTCTCCTCATCCTCGTCGCTGCCCTAAAGCCCAGTTAATCTCAGCATCCATATCCTCATCGGGATCCTCCTCCCTCCTCCTGGCACGCTGAAGCCGCAAGGCGGCGCGTGGCATGGAGTAGTGCGCAATATGAACCCTAGCCTCACGCAAAGCCTTAGGCCTGGTCGCTTCGGTGAAGAAGGGATACTCAATTTCTTGCTCGAAGTCAGAATCGTCGGCATTAGCAGCCTCGTCGTCCTCATGAGACTTGACCAGCGACTCCTGCTGCGCCGGATCGAGGTTGGCCAGAATCATCCTCAGGCGATCGCGCCTCTCCATCTCGCGCTCACCGAACAGCGTCATCGGCTCGCCGAGGCGCCGGAGACGAGCCCTGACGGCATTGTCGTTGGTGGGGACGGCCAGAGCAGAAGCGCGGCGCTTCCTCAGAAGCTCTTGCTTTGCTCTCTCATGCCGCTCCTGCAACTGCTTCTGCTCCTCGGATATCTGGTACTCGACTCCGGCCAAGGCGACGGCTCCCTGATCGGCGGCGTCGGAATCGGAGTCGGAGTAGGAGTCGGTGGTCATCGGTGCGGCGTCGCCGTTTGGCTCGAAAGCGGCGATGGTGGAGAGAAGCTTCTCCTCCTCCTCTTCCTCCTCCATGGTCATCTTGTTTGGTTTTGGTTTTGGGGAAAGAGTAGTAGAGCTGGGGGAAACTTGTGCCCTCTTCAGTCTTCACTGCTTCTTGGTCTCCTCATCCTCGCCCCACAGCCGGCCCGCCTTCTTGGTCTCCTCATCAACAAGAACCAATTGAGATCAGGTTTTTACTCGATTCTGGTTCCATAAGCTAAAATGTCTTTTATGCCCTTTTTTGGTGTGGTCACGTGCGCAGCACGTGACCAAACACACGGAGCCGTGACGAAAAATGGCCTTAGGCCTCACGGTGATATGAAAAGTAAAGTGCAGGCATCACGTTGGTAGTTTTTATAAGTTGGGCATCACGTTGGCCTTGCCACAAGAGTTGAGGGACTGATGGTGAACTTTTCTCTATATATATATATATGGCTCTTCCAATGAGGGATCCATATTTTAAGCCATTTATAGGGATATGGCATTACACCAACTTTCTGATTATAATTTTACATCTCCACCGTTCATATCTTAGGTCTATATGAGTAGATCACCTCTACAAAATTTCATATAATTTGGTGATCGTTAAGGCTTTCAAAAGTTCAATTTAGTTTTAATGACCTTCAACGGTTTTAGTTTGACATAAGCTGGACCGTTAAAGATCATTAAAACTAAATCAAACTTTTGAAAGCTTTAACGATCACCAAATCATATGAAATTTTGTAGAGGTGATCTACTCATATAGACCTAAGATATGAACGGTGGAGATGTAAAAATTCAATTGGGAAGTGGTGTAATGCCCTATCCCTAGAAAGTGACCAAAAATAAGTATCCTGAAAAAGGGCTATATATGTATATATATATTGATCCTCTGTCACCAAATTCCTGTTTCTTTCCCTGTAACCCATTCAAGTTTCAACACGTGTCCGAAAACCTCATGAAAGTTGCTTCCTTTCTCTCTGCACAGCCCGAAAACCTCACCAACCATTTTTTTGGACAATAACCATGCCCAGTTCTCTTTGCATTGAAACCCTTTCCTCTCTTTCACTCAAGATCAAGTGATAAGATCCTCCCTAATACCCATCAACCCGCCCCCAATTCATCCCTAGCCCCGCCACCGAACCCAAAGCCGAGCCATATGTTCACCTATTGCCACAGACCATTCCCTAACTACCCGAACAGCCCATCGATCCCAACCCCAGTTCTGACGCCCAATCTAGAACTTGTAATCGATGAAGGCTATTCTATCTCTGTAGATAAAAAAATTCCATAATTCTTCTACCAAGAACCGGAGGGGGAAGAAAGATTAGAACTAAATGTTCGGAAAATCCCAATTCATATCATTCTGTTTGGTGTTGTGATTCCATATCGATATGGAACAGGTTTTTCTTAGACGAATTGATCAGCTTTTCCGATACCAAAGACAACACTATAAGGGTTTTATTTTTGATTTTTTTTTAAAAGTTAACAGTTAACGGAGGAGGTGGAATAGAGAATAGTGGCTGTTAAGTGCCTACGTGGGTAGACAAGAGGTGACTGGAGTGACAGGGTAGGAGACAGAGAGAGGATCAGCTGCCCATTATATATGCTAATATGCATGGTGTTTGTCAGTTGGTACGTTAATCATAGGGCCGACATCGGAAATGCATCTGCTATCACATTACAGTACTACTACACAATTGTTGATCGGCAAAAAAAAAATAATAAAAAAAAATTTAAAATATATAATATAAATACTTTTTTTGTGCTACATGCATAATGTTTTTGAATTCAATTGTGACTCTTGTAAACAGCTGGACAACAAAGTCCAATACGAACTCAATCTTCCAAACTGTGCACTCTATATAAAGACACACAGAAAGCGCGAGAAAAAAAAAAGCTAACAGAGGGCGAGACCGAAGCGAACCAGAGAGAGAAGGAAGGCGAAATGGAGAAGAAGAAAGCAGAGCAGAAGAAGAGCGGCGAACCAAACAAAAGTGGAGCCCCCATTCTAACTATTTCTTCTTCTTTTTTTCCAGCGCCTTTATCTTTCTGTGTCACTCCGCCGGAAACCTGGAAGCAAAGCCATCTCCCCTAACGCGAGATGACCTCGCGAGGTAGTCACCAAAACAAGGCGAGATGACCACGCGAGGTAGTCACCGAAAAGAAGGCGAGATGACATCGCCCCCTTCCCTCTCTTGTTATAACAAACATATGGTCTTGCATCTCGCATAACAAGCCAAGCAAGGGGAAGGAAAAATATAAGTAACGCGAATCTAAAGAACAGGAACTTACCCTTGACGACTCGGAGAATCCTTGGGCAGATTAAAGAAAAGGAGACGACATATCTCAATTTATAGAAGAGCAGTTTTCTCAAGTCCAACTCCCAACCAGACATGGATAAACGTCTGGAGTTATGTGGTCCATACGATCTCATCAACTTCATCAAGGAAAAGACAACAAAGTCCTGCGAAGCAGAGTTCGTGTGTAAAGAAGACCTAGCTAAAGCCCTAAAGCAAAGGCGAGGTGATATTCGCGCCAAGACAGAAGCCCTAAGGAGTGGCGAGGTGACATTCGCGCCAAGGCAGAAGCCCTAAAGGGTGGCGAGGTGACATTCGTTCCAAGGCAGAAGCCGTAAGGGGTGGCGAGGTCACATTCGCGCCAAAGCAAAAGCCCTAAGGGGTGGCGAGATCACATTCGCGTCGAAGCAGGAGCCTTAAGGGGTGGCAAGATCACATTCACGTCCAAGCAGGAGCCCTAAGGGGTGGCGAGGTGACTTCACATCAAAGCAGAGGCCCTAAGGGGTGGCGAGATAATATTCGCGTCAAGACAGAAGCCCTAAGCCTAGGCGAGGATCCATTCATGCAGAAGATGAAGCAAGACGCGGAGTCCGCTCACAAGCATACGCGCGGAGTCCTCTCACAGACATACAAGCGGAGTCCTCTCACAGACATACACGCGGAGTCCGCTCACAGACATACACGCGAAGTCCGCTCATAAGCATACACGCGGAATCCGTTCACAAGCATACACGCGAAATCTGCTCACAAGTAAACATGCGGAGTCCGCTCACAAGTATACATGCAGAGTCCGCTCACAAGTATACATGCAGAGTCCGCTCACAAACATACACGCGCGGACTCCTCATGAAGGGGAGTTCGCTTACATACCGAGGCTGGAATTGCAAGAATCCACTACCAGAACAGGCACTTTAGCCGACGAAAAATTTTCGTCGGCCTGTTAAAAAAATTCGTCGGCTAAGACCTTAGCCGACGAGGCTTCGTCGGCTATAGTGTCGTCGGGAAAAGGCCGTCTGTGATGACTTTTGCCGACGAAATTTTTTTTTTCGTCGACTATAGTCCCACTTTAGCCGACGAAAAATATGTCGTCGGCTATAATCCCAGACTTTAGCCGACGAAATATTCGTCGGCTAAAGTGCGTAATAAATAATAAAAAAATAACTATAGCCGACGAAATATTTTATATTTCGTCGGCTAAACGTTGTAAAAAAATTAAAAAAATAACTATAGCCGACAAAATATAAAATATTTCGACGGCTAAACATTATTAAAAAAATTAAAAATAACTATAGCCGACGAAATATTAGGTTATTCGTCGGCTAAACCTTAAAAAAAAAAATTTAAAAATTTAAAAATAACTATAGCCGATGAAATATTAGGTTATTCGTCGGCTAAACCTTATAAAAAAATTTAAAAATAACTATAGCCGACGAAATATTAGGTTATTCGTCGGCTAAACCTTATAAAAAAATTAAAAAAAATTTAAAAATAACTATAGCCGACGAAATATAGTGTTTGAAACTCGTCGGCTAAAGTTGCTGGGTTTTGAAAAAAAAAACTGCCTAAAACTTTCGGCCACCCAAATGCAAATGGCGGAGGTTGGTCATGTGAGCCACCGAAACCGGCAACACGCCGGTGAGGTTGTTGTTGTAGAGGTCGAGAACACGGAGGTTAGTGAGGTTGGAGAGCTCCGGCGGGAACGTGCGGTTGAAGACGTTGTTGGAGAGGTTGAGGAGGCGGAGAGCGGAGAGAGCGGAGATCTCAGGCGGGATGGGACCGGAGTGGTTGTTCTCGGCGAGGGTAAGATTGGAGAGGTAGAGAAGGAAGGCGATATCGGGGGAGAGATACCCGGAGAGATTCAAGCCGGAAAGGTCGAGGGAGGTCACGTGGTTGTGGGAGTCGCACGTGACTCCGGCCCAAGTGCAGTGGCTGGTGTTGGGTGTCCAGGAGGAGAGGCGGGAGTCGGGGTCATCGAGGGAGGACTTGAGGGAGAGGAGGGCGCGTGGGGGTGGAGAGTAGACGGTGGGGTGAGGAGAGTAGACGGTGGGGTGAGGAGGGTAGACGGTGGGGTGAGGAGAGAGAGTGGCGGAGGTGGAGGAGGAGAAGGAGGAGGTGGAGGAGGTGTTGGGTTTATTTAAGGTGGTTGTGTGGAGGAGGATATTTAATTACCCTACTCTGCGGGTATATAAAGAACTTTAGCCGACGAAATTCTTTATTTTCGTCGGCTAAACTTTTTGGTTGACCGCCAAAAAATTTTGGTTGAAAATTTTGAAAATTTTTCGACTTTAGCCGACGAGTTTTCATATATTTTCGTCGGCTAAAGTCATTTGAAAATTTTGGTTGCCCGCCAAAAAATTTTGGTTGAAAATTTCGAAAAATTTTCGACTTTAGCCGACGACTTTTCATATATTTTCGTCGGCTAAAGTCCTTTGAAAATTTCGTCGGCTAAAGGTACCAATTTGGTCGGCTAAAACTTGGAAATTCGTCGGCTAAACCTTCTAAACTCGTCGGCTAAACTTTATAAATTCGTCGGCTAAACCTTTGAAATTCGTCGGCTTAAAGTATTTTTATATATTTGGCATGTTATGATTGTGATGATCAAACTTGAGAAACAAAAATCCAACCGTCAGATCTGACCATCATGATAAAATACATGTATGGGAAAAAATTCAACTTGATCCGAAAAGAATAAGGGCTCGATCCGGACGGTCAATCTCGTAAGTCAAACCCCTAAACGCACGGAAAAGGTCGTTCGACTGTCTAAATTACGTATTTTGGCCGGACCTCCAACTGAAAATAGTTTTAAACCGATAACACGCAACAAGTCGTATAAAATTTTTACGCAAAATAACCACCGAATATAGGGCTGCTCATAGGGGGAAAAATGAAAAATTGCATTGACCGCAACGATCAGCACCGAATATTTACCGGAATAGTGTGATTTTTCAACCGTGGATGTATTTCAACATTCTCGTCATATCTTATTTCATGACTTTTTAGCGTTTGAAGGTTTTACGTATAGTTTGTTTTTGAAACGGAACATTTACATAACACTTGGTAAACAAGTTATACAACATTAGTATGCATGTTGTGATTGTGATGATCAAACTTGAGAAACAGAAATCCGACCGTCAGATTTGACCATCATGATAAAATACATGTATGGGAAAAAATTCAACTTGATCCGAAAAGAATAAGGTCTCGATCCGGACGGTCAATCTCTTAAGTCAAACCCCTAAACGCACGGAAAAAGTCGTTCGACCGTCTAAATTAAGTATTTTGGCCGGACCTCCAACTGAAAATAGTTTTAAACCGATGATACGCAACAAGTCGTATAAAAATTTTACGCAAAATAACCACCGAATATAGGGCTATAGTAGGTAATAGAAAAATTTCAGGTTTTAGCCGACGAATACCCTAACGTATTCGTCGGCTATAGTATGTAATTAAAAAATTAAAAAATAACTATAGCCGATGAAATATTAGGTTATTCGGCTATAGACGACTTTTCATATATTTTCGTCGGCTAAAGTCCTTTGAAAATTTTCCTCCAACTTTGGTTTACCGCCTAAAAAATTTTGAAATTTTTGACTTTAGCCGACGACTTTTCATATATTTTCGTCGGCTAAAGTCTATAAATTCACGAAAACACTCATATCTCCCCCTATATTACGTAGTTTGGTCAAATCTCCCACACGAAAAACTCTCACGTAGATGAGACGCAACCACCTATATAAAAATTTTGAAACATTTACCTTTCGACGATAGGGCTCCCCAAAAGAAATAATAACGGTAAATAAGGTTGACCGCTACTATCGGCTCCGAGACTTTACCTGATTTACGTGATTTTTGAACCATAGCCGTATTTCACCATTCTGAACACATCTTATTTCACGAGATTTTTAATAATTTTGCTTTCTATGTAGAGTTGGTTCACAAAGTTGTATAACCTACTAAACAAGTTATACAACATTAGTAGACACGTTGTGATTCCGATGACTAAAATTCACAAACCAAAATTCGACCGTCAGATATGATCATTATGACGAAATATGTCTATTGTAAAAAATTCAACTGGATCCAACAACGTTAAGGGCTCGATCGAAACGGTCAACTCTAATCGAAAATAAGAAAACTGCATTTTAAAGCCCTAAACGGACTCGGATGGCCAAAAAAGCCTATATGTCATGGCATAGCGATGAGTTTGACTCGTAGGGCTGTTATGCTTCCGGAAAGGTATCACAATAGTCAATCGGACACCAAAAACCAAATCTGTAGCATAGTGAATAATAAGGGTAAGTCAACTATCGGCACCGAAACTTTACCGGAATACCGTCATTTTTCAACCGTAAACGTATTTCACCATTATGGTCATATCTTATTTCACGACTTTTTTGCATTTGAAGGTTCTACGTATAATTTTTTTTTTCAGATGAGTTGTTGTCCAAATCTGTAAATATAAGACACTTTAGCCGACGAAAAATGTAATTTTGTCGGCTAAACTTTTAAAAATTTCGTCGGCTAAAGTTCACAGACTATAGCCGACGAAATTATATTTTTCGTCGGCTAAACTTTTAAAAATTTCGTCGGCTAAACTCTTAAATATTTCGTCGGCTAAACTTTTGAAAATTTCGTCTGCTAAACTTTTGAAAATTTCGTCTGCTAAACTTTTGAAAATTTCGTCGGCTAAAGTTCACAGACTATAGCTGACGAAAAAAATTATTCAGTCGACGAAATATTAATTTCGTCGGCTAAAATCCACTTTAGCCGACGAAAAATTTTAATTAGCCGACGAAGGACAATTTCGTCGGCTAAAGCCCACTTTAGCCGACGAAAAAAAAGTTCGTCGGCCTGGTTTTTTTTTTCGTCGGCTAAAGCCTTTCTTCTGGTAGTGATCATCTGCGCCCCAAACAAGGACTGTTGCCAAAACCATTCAAGCCTTTTGTCACACTGCTGCATCACCTGTTCCAGGTGCCCAAGTCAAATCAACAGACACTCTACTAAATTGGGTGTCCACAAGAAATACAGTTAACTGATTCAAAATACATCTGTTAAACCAAAAGCCGACATTAAGCTATAAAGCCTACAAACCTCTTATGAACTACGGTCGGTTTGATCCCACAAAGGGGTACGTAGGCAGTCTAGCAACCCACTAGATGCAACCACAATTCAAAACAGGATCCCTGACACCACCAGTCAAATTCGTCCAGTCCAAATGACTTCGGCCAAACTCCTGAAGCACCAGAAAATCAAATCCATAACCAAACCTTAAGAACTACAATGGTTTGATCCCTTTACAAGAGTATGTAGGCAGTCTGGATTCAAATCTGGATACAGCCACACCAAAAACCAAGTCCTCATTTCTCTCCAAGCCAATCACCCTCAAACATACACATTTCTCAGTTTGTACTTTGTAATTAAAATCAAAGGGTTTTCTCCTGAAAAACAAGGGTTGTAATTAAAGAATTTATTTTATTCTGAATGGTCGAACCAGACATAAATTAAAACCCTATCTTAATTAATAAGATGGAGTGAAATCGTGTTGGGTATATATGTTTTTACGATTTTTGCCCAACAACAATACAATACAATACGTAAAAGTGTAAGACCAATCGTTTAAAAAATAATCATACGTGTCTTCAGTTTGCTATAGATTGCTGCCACCGCCTCATGAGGAGGTCCAGAAAACGATCAAATCTGTTGTAATTGGTTTCCTCTTCTAAAGTTATACTACAATGAATGGGTTTCTTCCAAAAATGGATTTTGGCATATGGATTCAACCTGGGTTTATCATATTCAAGGACTTTGGTGAATCTGGAAAATTGAGAAAGGAGAACGTTTTTTTTGCTCTCGCGAGATATTGAAAGTTAAATTGAGAATTTAATGATATGAATTGGGATTCCAAAACTGCCGACCCGACCCGGTCCATCAGATCTAAAACTGCCGACCCGTTTTGATATATATACCCGATTCCAAAACCAAAAGCCTCTCATCGTTTTCACAGTAACAACAACAATGGCGACAGAAGTAGCAGCAGCATCACCGGCGCCGCCGCTATCCGACGCGGAGGACACCAGCGCCACCGCGGCGGAGACCAAGAGAAGCGGGCCCCAAAAGCTCGAGAGAAAGTGGACCTTCTGGTTCGACAACCAATCTAAGCCAAAGCAGAGCGGCGCTGCTTGGGGCTCCTCTCTCAAAAAAGCTTACACCTTTGAAACTATCCAGGAGTTTTGGTGGTACGCACAGCTTCAATCTTTAATCTTTTCTATAAATCTTGCTTCTTTTTTGTTTTTTATATAATTTTTTTGTGTTATGTTTTCTTGGTTTTAATTAGAGCTGTTTGCCTTGCTAGATTTGTTACTGCTCTTGATTGGTGATGCAATCTTTCTTGTTGTTAATTGGTGATACGCCCTTAGTTTCTGTTTGGTTTTGCTGAAATAGTTTTGTGCGAAAGTTTTGATTTTTATTCTTTTCTTGTTTTCAAATTGTTCAAGTTATGCTTTAATTTCCAGTGTTGCTATAGTCATGTAAATTCTTTCTCGATTTTCAGCATGTGTTTGGTTTCTTGGTTTGCTTCCGTTACTGGTTATAGTTTCGTTAATATACCCAAGTGTTAGTTAACAAAAAGAGAAGGAGGGAAGATAAAGAGAGTGGTTCGAGAGAAAGAAGAGCTCTAGAAGCTACAAGAAGAGATGTTTTTGATTTTTCTTAAAATTTGTAGTTTGAAACTAAGTTTCTGATGCTGGGCATACAAGTAGGTGTTGTGTATGCAAGTGCATTTGATGTAAGGGCTGAACTTTAATCTGATTGTGTTTCTTCGATTTGCAGTCTGTATGATCAGATATTCAAGCCGAGCAAGTTTCCAGCAAATGCTGAGTTCCACTTGTTCAGGGCTGGGATTGAACCTAAGTGGGAGGATCCTGAATGTGCTAATGGAGGGAAGTGGACTGTCACCATCAACCGGAAGGCCAACCTTGATACCATGTGGCTAGAAACTGTGAGATATCACTTTCTTCCTCATTTTTCTTACCATCAATCTTTATATGTACGCATGTTTGTATGTTTTGTATCAAGCAGTGGCATGCTCTGTTGCCAGACTGAATCAACACTGTACATTCATCAGAGTTGTTTTGCCTAGCAATAAAACATGCCAAACTGTTTGGCAAGAGAAAATTGCTTTGTATATATGGTCAGTTGTGGGAACTGTTTCACAAGTTACATGCTCACTGTATGTGTGTTGGAATAAGCACTAGGTATTCTTGTTTCTTCTCAGAATTTTGTATAGTAATCATAATGGATTGTTATTATTTGGTAGTTGATGGCACTGATTGGAGAGCAATTTGATGAGGGTGATGAAATTTGTGGAGTGGTAGCAAGTGTGCGCCAGAGGCACGACAAACTTTCATTGTGGACTAGGAATGCTGCAAACGAGGCTGCGCAGGTGACACAATTACACCTCAATTTGGATGCTTTAGTGACACAATTACACTTCAATGTGATCGATTTTTCATCTATTGTGTTGTAAAATGATGATACTGTTATGTGGTCGTCAACCTTTTCTATTTGGTATTAGACTTGCCTCTAGGTGCTCATGGTCTAGGTGCTCATGGTTGTTATTTGAATATTTGAATCAAGGAACAGAAATGATTGATCAGAGTTAAGAAATTCACCTGCTAGTATTGTCTAGATTTCTGAATAACGAAACGTACAGATTTCCCATGCAAAATAGATTTCTTATCTGTATGCCAATAAGTGCTAATAAATAGGTTGAAAAGTTGATTATTGAGGATTCAGATCCTTCCCCAATTTCCGTGCTTAGTGTCCAGTTCCCACATCTATTCAACTATTTCCCCCTTATGACAGATTAGTTCTTGGGTTTAGTGGTTAATAGGAACTCTGGGGAAAAGGAGGTCAATTATGTTTTGGTTGTAGTCTTTTTCTTGGAGAAGTTATCTCAGTGCTTCTTGAACTGGTTTATATAATTTGTATTTTTTAAAAAGCTTAATGGTTGTCGTTTGCTTGACATCTGCATTCCCTAGTTGCATATTTCCTCAACGGTTTTGTGTTTGCCGTGAACGGCTGACCCCTTGCTTGTGTGCCACTTCCTGTTAGTCTTGCAGGCTAGTAGGCTCAGAATCTGGTTTTGTCTTTTAGGTTACAGTGTGACCAAATATTTTGCATGTTTTGTTGGAAATCTGAAATGCGGGTTGGAAATAGACTAGTAGGTCTTGGAAGCTGGTTTTTGGCTTTAGGTTACTGTGTGACAGTTACAGTTTGCATGTTTTGTTTGCAAATTTGAAATGCCGGCAAGTTACCTTGTCTTTTTACCTTATCTTGTAGATGAGCATTGGGAGGAAGTGGAAGGAGATGATCGATGTTACTGATAAGATCAGTTACTCTGTCCATGTAAGTCTTAGTTGTTGTTTCCGACTGTCAATTTGTTGTGGAGAACTCTTAATTTTATTTCTCACACCCTTATTGCAGGAAGATAGCAAAAAGGATAGATCAGCGAAGCCTCGATACAGTGTGTGATCATTTTCTCAACTGTTTTCTGGAATGGGCCAGAACTCTCTCATTACCAAGCGACACCATCACAATTTTTCTGCAGTTAGCTCATTTACTGAGAAACACTAGAGGATACATCTCACAACTTCTCTTTTGGATCTTATAATGTAATATCATTTTGTTCTCTGTGCTACACTGTTTTGACGTTTGTTTGTAATGCATTCATGATTTATGTGGATTGACAATCAGATTATTTGAATGTTAGTGTTGCTATTTCAAGATATTATAGATGCATGAATATTGTCATATTGTGTAGACGATGAGCCATTCAATATATGCATTCCTTGATGTCTCTGCTTTCTGATTGGTTTGGATGCTATTCTATTACTAGCGAGTTAACTTGTATTTGTCTTACGCTGCTTAATTCTCACCATGGAGAATGAAATTGATTGCTGATTCTTTTCAGTATTGCTAGTGGAACTGAATGAAAAGAATAATTAGCGGCCTCATTATTACATGCTAGTAACACAACTACTAGTTTCATACAAACTCATTCTTCTACATGTCGTGGTACCAGTCAAGTGTTACTTCCAGCAGTATCCTCTTGTGAACCCATTTTGATGATTTGATGAAAAAATGTTGAAACTAAAACTGAAGAATTATGATGACAAGTGCATATATGGAGTAGCTATCATCAAAGTTTACATTCAGTCCCAGCAGGACGAGTATATGAATCTGGAAGTCCTCAAACTATTAACAACAAATTTCTAATGTTGACAATACAAAGTGTAGGCTTTGCATCTAACGTATCATGCAAGGAATCCTAGCTTTTCTCCATTCTTCTTTGCCAGCCGAATCAGCCCTTGCCTTTGCTTTGCATCAGCTCCTATGGATTTGCAGAACTCGGTGATTACCTGCAGAGAAATAGTTGCCTCAATAACTAAAGAACTACAACACCAAAACTTCATTTTGGTTCAAAAGGAGGACCATAGTTTGATCCATATCCTTGTCTATGCTGGTCACATTTCATATAACCGTGTATTACAAATCTAAAGGTCTGTGAGCAAAAGAGTGACAGAATCATAACGCTCAAGTAAATCTAGTAAAGCACTAAGATTGAAAGAAGCAAAAGTAAGCACAACAGAGAAGCAATGTTTAACCTTCAAGAGGTTAAAGGTGTTACTTGCCTAGTATTTTCATAGTGACATGTTAGCTTTAACAACCATGATATAGTTAAGCTAGTTTACAGTAGTCTATGGCTCTCTTAGACAAGGGAAAAGAGTATATTACCTGAGAGTGCAAAGCAATTGCCTTCCCCCTAAGTTGATTGAACCGCTTCTTCCCAATAACGTCTCTTGCAACAACTACAATTGGTGCAAAGAGTCCCTTTCCTTCATTGATGTTCTTCATCATGGGTTGTGCTCTGCTTGGCTTTGCAACTCTCACTTGGGTTTTTACTGACTTGGCTAGCATGCTATAATCTTCACCCGCAATTGAACTTCCCCAACTTCCATGGAAGGAGGAACTCAAGTTTCCCTGGAACCCAGTTGCAGAAATTGAAGTCGCCATTGAACATACAAACCAGAGAAGCTTCACTGAGACAAAAGCTCTAGGCTCTTCTTTAGGCTTTGTAGAGGATGGGATATTTTGGTTGTACCATTGAGAGCCTTTGGTTTTTAAATGGCTAACAGTGGGAGAAGGTTCAAGGTTCATAAGGAGCCACACAGACTGGTGGCTTTGGATTTTAGTTTTGGTTTTCAACAAAGCGTACATAATTTTTTTTTTTTTTTTTTGGCAACTAAAGCGTACATAATTTGAACAGTCATATTACTACCGGACGGTCCCAAATTGTTTGGAGCATCTGAATATCAATTTCTAGTGGCTGTGTTCTTGGATTTGGTCCACTTGTCACCTTTCCTGGTAGCTACTAGAATGATCTTGGCCGTTCATTGTAGAAACCTTTTCTTGAACTTTTCATTTGGAGAAACTATAGAGTTAGAGACCAACCTTTCAATCTAATTGAATGGTGCATATTGAGAAACAACCTCAATGGTTCTTAAGTTCCTACCAACCCTTCATGTGAACTATCGAGCTTTTCAACCTTGAGGGCACGTTTACTAACTTGGAATGGAACTTATCATGAATTGGTATCAACAAGAATCGGTATCAACTAGAATCGGTATCGGAATATTTCATTCCATTCTACTGTTTACTTACCATCAGGAATCAAAACAAGAATGAAATTAAATTATGATTGATGTTGTTTACTTACCATATGAAATCGGAATTAAAACTAGTTTGATTACTAAAATACCCCTACAAGAAAGGAAGCTAAATGTTTGCAATTTTATTATTCTTCTTTTCAAGTGCACGTGTTCAAAGTTTTGCATAACTAATCACCTGAACCAACTAACAATCTACTTCATCAATCACCAGGTTGTGATATCATTCATTAGTAACCACTGGAAAAAAAAAACAAAAAAAGAAGAAGCAAAACACCGGAAGCTGATGCACCAACATCATTCAGCATAACATAACAATAACAAAGTTCTATAATATTCCAAATAACTCAAAATATAGCCATAGTACCAATTCAGCAAACAATAACCATAATACCATACTTTTTAACATAACATAAATTTAAAGGTCTCAAGAAGTTATTATCTTCAAAACAAAGCAGCAATAAAGGGAAGATTGCTCAAATGACAGACTTAGTCTAAGCCTCCATTCACTCTAAGTCACATTGCAGAAAAGTGATTATGTAGTCTCTCTTTTCTTCATCAGTCATGGTAAAAAAGACCCTCAACCAGTCATGCTCTTTAGATAGTTTGTTAGTAATGTGAAATACCTGCACTGGAGTTAGGAATTCCATCTTCCGAAGCTCACCACAAATTTTCCCTTGCATATCAGCAAGATCCTTTTCTGTTGAGAGAACGTTAATCAAGCCTTCAAACTTTAGAGCCATTCCAGAAATGGCTTCAGCGATGACTCCAAACTTGTTTGCCATATCATTTAAAGCTCTTGCCTTTCGACGGGTTTTATTTGGAGCATTTGCAGCATCTTCGGCTGACCTCGGTTGTTTAGCACGTTGGTTGGTATTTGGTGGTTGGGGAGGACTTGGTTGTGTAAAAGGCACATATTCATTTTCCACTTCATCAAGTCCTTCATATTCTGATCCCACATATTGAGATCCACCATCAGTTGTCATATCCTCCATTTGCTCGAAAAAATCATCAACTCGTACACCAGCTTGATTTATACTTGCATCCTCTTCTCTAATTTCTTCTTCATCATCTTCAGCATTTCCAGCATTTGTTCTTAGTGCACGATCTTTTCCATACATCTCTCCAAGTGCATAATAATGTTCAAACGGTTTGCCATACAAACCTTTTGCCTCCTTTTTGTTCTACAAAATAGAGAAAACACAATACAATGTTATAGACTTACAATTCATAACCAAAAACCTTGAGTTAAAATCTTGAGTTAACCATAACCAATTCATTTACGTATAGATTTCAACATATAGACCTACTTTGCAGTAGGAGAAAGGTACCACAGCTAAAAGAAGCATTACATATGTTACAATGCAAAGAAGACTTACAGTGAGTACACCCAATTTATTTGATATACTAGTTTTCTGTATCTAGTACCATATCACCATAGTAAAGAAACATGAAGCAAAATATAATAAAAAGAAATGTTACCTTTGCCCACTCATCAAATACTGTTCTTTCACAAACCAATGTCTTTGTTTGTTTATTCCATCCAAAACCACTTTGAGATATTGCATCATCTAATGCAACAAATTTCCCTTTTAGTGTCTTTATTCTTGATTCAATGTGTGGATTTGCTAGTATCCCAGAAGTTGGTAGTTTGGCTTCGAATATATTTTGCAATTTCTGTAAATAACCATTTCTGAAGCCGGTATCCACACGCCACTTCGGATCACGGTAGAGTTCCAATAAAGAATCTACCAGCACATCATCTTCCTTAGATGTCCAAAAACGCTTGTTTTTACCCCTTCCTCCTTTTTTCGGTTGGCTTGAAGTAGCTGTCGAACTCATATTCAGCCTACTGCATATAAGAATGAAGATCATTAACTATAAGTGAAGCAAAGCACAAGCAAAATGAAGTATAGACAATAAAGTGTAAGATTGACCATGTATAAGAGAATCAGACACAACTGGAACAAAAATAGTAACAACCAATTTCACATATAAAATGACAATGAAATAAAACCAACAAAGCAAAGAAAAAAAAGCCAAAATCATAACTCTAATGATCCTGTTTCATTTGAAAGGTCTGAAAGATTGAAACAAGTACAAACAAAGTCATTCAACATTCATAATTAATAATAATAGGCTAGTACTTGAAGCTAGTTGTACTTTCTTTCACTACAACTATATATCTTAGGTCCTATTTCGACGCCATATATCCCACATTTCATTTGCAAGGTTTTGCCTCCACATTGTCCACTCATTTGAGGTCTCAACTGTATCAATATAAACAATTCTGCAATAATGTACAAACAAAAACAGTTTAAGACTTCTATTAATAATAAATGCAGGTATTGCTGAATATTTTTGTAAAACCAGATTATGTGTACCTTAAACCACTTCCACCTATTATCTATGGAGTTCTCGGGTACAGGTTCATGTGTTTTCCAGAAGTCCTTTTGGCATCGGATCATGGCTTTCAAACATTCATGAAAGTATTTACTTACAGTTCGTCCCGACCTAGTAAAGTACAAGGATATGCTACGATTCTTCTTGTGGTGTGCAAGAATATTTAGAAACATTGCTACCATCTCCACTACAGACACATTTCGACTTGATCTAAGTTGGCCTTTACTGATCAGAATTTGACACAATTTATGAAAGGATTGTCTGTCCATTCGTAGTTGGTCAATACATATAGCATCGCTCCAATAAACTAGAGTATACAAGTACTCCCGTCGTTTATAGAGTCTTATGCTTGGGGGTCGACTTTGTTGACGTTGTTTAGTACCAACTAAGTTGACATAAGCATAACCAGCAACACATACAGCAAATAGTATTCGAAGGTAGCCAAGCAATGCATTTATGGTGACAACTAGTTTCCTCTTTGTAGACAAACTTAGACAAGCCATTTATCTACATTAAGAATATCATTGTGTATATGTCTATTATGAGAACACATCCAAAATATTGATCATAGGTGAGCACCAAATATATTCAAACAAGCACGTTATTAGCTTCCGATACAGAAGCCACAAGGAAAAAAAAAACTACAATTCACAGGTTCAAAACTCACATGCCCAGTAGGTCCTGGGGAGAAATGCTGCTCAAGTACACAGAATAAATAAGGAGAGCTTCATCTTTTAATCAGACATTATAAAGATGGCTAGTTATGGAGGTAAATATGATAAACTAGCTAGAACCAAGATAAATAAGGTGGAGCTAATGACATCGTCTCCTATTATGATTTCACTGAAATATGTTACTCACAGAAGAATCATCGTGAACAAGAATTCATAAACCATATAACGAAAAACATATTACGAACAGAGAGGAGAAATTAACATTGCAGCACAGATATGAACACTTGAGAATGAAATAGAACCTAACGAAACAAAGAGGAGACGATAAACAAAAACAAGTAAGCTTATCGATCACCATGGAAGAGAGAAACTGACCTTGGAGTGCGCCGTCTGCTCTTCTATTTTGTCGTTGTTGTTTTCTCATTTTGTCGTCTTCTCTTCCATATATATATATATATATATATATATATATATATCTCTAGAGTTGGGTATTTTGAAAATATTATAATTATGAGAGGATATTTTTGGAAGCAAAAGTTGATTCCATAAGCTTGATTCTGATACCCAAGGGGGGAGATGGGTATCAGATTAGGGGGTCTATAAGGAATTGATTCCTGATAAGCAAGTGAGACCCACACCCATTCCAATACCTTGACAGGTTAGTAAACACCGAAATTCACCCATCCCGGAATCAATTCCGCCACTTTTAATTCCATTCCAAGTTAGTAAACATGCCCTGAATGTTTGAAGTCATTGGAAGATTCCTAGAACGGCTTCAAATTTGCTTCTTCAGGACGGTGTTTGATGAACATAGCAATGTCTCTCCAGGAGATGTGTCGAAACCAAACACTAAAATCAAACACCGCAAGTGTCATTGTAGGAGATGTGTCGAAAACAAAACACGATTAAAATGCTCGCAGAGTATCTGCTATCAAACTGTCAAACAAAGTTTTCCAAGTTTGCCAGCTCAAGACCACAATAAAATCGTATCAACCTTGTTTGCCTAATCGAATGTAGTTCATGACATCAACTTGGCAAGCAATTTTGCCTATTTTTCCATCTATGTTAAGAACGGTTAGGGTTAACTAACTATTTCAAAGCATCAAATACAGCTTCTGCTTGGAGCTCTAATGATTGCGAGCATTTACTTTCATATCCAAAATTCAAACCAGGAAGGCGGATGATTGGTGTGAATTCTGGTGAAGTGATAATGTATAGCAATTGGGAGGTTGAGAATACTATAGTATCTAGTAAATCTAGCAAATATGAGGCATCAACCATTAAAATTAATATCATAAGGCCTCGAAATTACATTCCAAATACAAAAGTCTTTGCTTGCATTTTAGGCTGCAAGAAAGTGAAAAAAAAATCATGGAGGGGAAGTTTTTTGGTATGCAAAACTCTTCCCACCAACTCTTATTTCAAATCGAGTATCAACTTCTCTAATTCTTTGCAAGGAAACCTTCTTCTGACAATATAGCATTGTATAGAAAACTAATCAACAATTTATACCAAACACAACAGTCAAAGGTACATCAGATCATTCAGATGGCATATAAAGAGGAATCTAACCTAGGCTGCCAATTGTACAAAACCAATGTACTAAGACATGAATTGAATAAGCGATCTTCAAGCTAACATTCACTTGTAGAGCAAAAATGTTTCTCCCCCTAAATTCATTGCTCGTAGGATTTGATTCAATCAAGTCTATATGAAGTATTGGTGAGATAGACTTAAAAAGACCAAGAGAAAAGTGTCTACCAGGTTCAGTCAGAGTTAAAGGCAACAAGGATGTGCAACTATGTCCTCGGAAAATAAATTCAGAGACTTTCCCAAGCCATTAAACAAAGCCGACAAACATATGCTCCAGATTCATTTTGCTTACCTCTGTTTCTGAACCAGTTGAAGCATATTTTTTTGGCAACACATCATCAGCTTTGCCAGAGACCCATGCTGCTATGCAGAAGAGGCTTCAACATTTTATTATTTTGTCAGCAGGAACAGATCTGTAATAAGTCCTGCACAAAATGTCATCAAAACTATCAGCAGCTTCCCGAAACTCTTTCAGTCATTGTAACCAAGTTTCAGCTGCACACCCTCATAGTAGTTATGCATCAGCCCCGGAATCCATATTCTTCAGCACTTGATGCGCTATTCAGATAGTATTCCTTGGCTTTACTTTGCTTTTTGAAACAAAAATGCTAGTGAATTGGATTACATTCCAGATAGAGTATAAGCATCTAAAGACATTGCAATTACCCTCCATCAGATTCATTACTCACGAGTTTTGTCCCCAACTCCACCCTTGGTCTAGTTGGAAGCCCCTTTGCTATCATCTCTTCATCGTACTTCCTAGCCATGTCTAACATACCCTTTTCCACCAGAGCATCTATTAAAGCATTGTAAGCAGACTCATTAGGACTACACCCAAGTTTTTCCATCTTCTGCCACACAATAAACATCGGTCTAAGGAAGCCCCATCTCCCAAACTTCCTCATAATCATCACATAAGTGTCCATTCTCGGCTGAACCCCGCTTTCAATCATCCTATCAAACAGCCTAAGAATCTCATTTGGTTTCTCCAGATACTTAAAAATGATTTGGTAAGTAATAACATCCGGGCCACAACTGTTCTTAGACATTACTCGAAGCATTGAGAATGCCTCCCCGACTCTCATATTCTCACACAAAAGCTTTATAATTGTATTATATGTCGCAACATTGGGGTCACATCCCAATTCCTTCATCTCCCTTAAGATCCGAATTGCAAAATCAACCCCCTCAGAAGCACCAACAGCTCGTATAACTGTATTATATGCCACCACATCCAGCTTAATCCGTTTCCTCTTCACCTCCTTATACAACTTCACCGCCTTCCACGCCTTCCCACTCTTACACATTATATCCATATATATCGAATATGAATGCAAATCCTTACAAACACCTCTTCTATCCATCTCTTCCCAAAAATCCCTACACTTCCCCCACCACCCCATTTTCGACCACCCGCGAAGAATTATATTATGTAATTTAGTACTCCTATCAAAACCCAATTCCTTATTCTTCCAAGAACACAACTCTTGGGCCTCAATCACATGCTTTTGCTCACAAAGAGCATCAACAAGATTGCAATAAGAAGTCTCATCCTTCAAACCAAACTCATCCAACTTATTATAAGTATCTATAGCTTCTTTTACAAGATGTGCAGACACATATCTCTTAAACATTATACGAAATGTGGTGTGGTCAGGAACACAAACTGGGTTCTGTTTCATTTTCTCAACTAGCTCCCAACAAAGCTCAAACTCGAAGTACTTACCGAGAATGTCGAGAAGTCGGTTGTAGGTTTCCGTGGTGTGTTGGAAGTGGGGCTGGGACTCGACCCAGATGAAAAAGTCAAGGGCTTTCTTCCAGTCATTGCAGTAAGAAGATAGGGTTTCACGAACAGTGGTGTGGTCGTAAATTGGTGAAGATGGTCGTGGGTTTGGGTCTGTTGGATTGGAAATTGAGATGGGTTTGGTGGGGAGTGAGGAGAATAGGAGGGTTTGAGTGTGGGGAAGAAGAAAGGGTCTGAGGCGTTGAGCGGTTCGGAAAGAGCGCATTGTATAGAAGTGTAAAACAAAACAAACATGGGATGGTGTCATTCCATCGCACTTGCACTTATACTTCTTCCCAACTTTTTTTCTTTTTTATTTATTTATTTATTTATTTTTATTTTTTAGAATGTGTAATTTTAGAGAAACATCCAAATATCTTAATATACACCTCTTATTTAATACATTATCTATTAAATTTTTTTATTTCAGTATTATACTTAATACATATCCCAAACTGTCTAAAATGCCTTTAATTTATGAAATATTTCACTATTTGCCTAAAATGCCCTTAATTTATAAAATATTTCATTATTTAATATAATTAATATATATTTACTATTTAATACCTCTTTTTACATATTATTTCGTCTAATTTTTGCTAGAAATTTTTGGTTATCATCGTTCAATTTATAATCAAATGATTATTGTTATATCTCAACTCCAAATCACCAATACAAGTTTTCAAAATTCACAAGCTAAGTAGAACTATAGAAGTACAGTAGCTATTAAACATAGATAGCTAGTTATTCGATAAAATATGTCATGATAAAAATGCAGCATTTGACAATATGATTTGCAAGATCAAACTAAAGTTGATACAACTATAAAAAATAAAAAATAAAAAATATATAAAAAATAAAGAAGAAGAAAAAAGATGACCTAAATGAATAGTGGAAAAGAGTTGGGGTTATGAGAGAAGACGTGCTTTCGACGATTTTAGGGTAGAAGATGTTGAAAAGAATACTTCTAGCGCGATTTTTTATTTATTTTAATAATAGATGTTTGTTTTGGTCATTTAGCTTACCTATAAAATCTCAATATATAGAAACATAAATAATAAAGGTGTGTATTAAGAGATTATGAGTGTGTATTTAAAATTTCTCGTAACTTTATTCATATATATGACAATTACATCACATAATAAGGGTTACAAGGTTTTGATCACAAAAATAAATTACAACAAGACATCTATTAATAAAGCCAGAAAACTTTTTTGAATTTGTTAACAGTTAAATTTTTAAACTATCTATAATGTCCTTGATTGATTAAAACTTTAAAATATGTCTTCTAACAGATGAATGATACATTAGTAATCGTAAATGTTGGAAACAAGAAAAAAAGAAAAAAAGAAAAAAAAGAAGCTTAAAATGTGGGAGCTAGGAGGGAGAGAAATCATTTTTTTTTTTGTGAGAATGGAAGGGAAATCAGATAGTTAAAAAAGAAATTCACACACGAAAAGATAAACAACAATCCAAAACTGAAATTAAAGGCCAAGAAACAAATGTGCACATGCATTGTTTGTAACTGTCATTGAGTACTATAACTAAAACAGAAGAAATGGAAAATGTCCTCATTTCTTCTCAAAATGGCCTCACTAAAACCTTGTTGGACAAAATCACAAAACCCATAAAAGAAACACTGCCACAGTTGAAGAAAAACATTATTGTAAAATTCAAACAAGACAATTAAAATGGTATAATCATAAATTTCATATACCACCCTTAAGGTGATAAAATATAAATACGACCGCATAGCATTGTTATCTTCTTCACTCACCTCTAAGAAGAAGATCAAACTAAGATGCCCAGCCTCCTCAGAAGAGTGACAAATCTCAGAACCTTGTCATTCTTCAGGTAGACAACCAAAACCCAGTCACTAGTTTGCACTGGAGCTTCAACAGCCTAGTTAAAGTCTATTGATTGGGTTTGGTTGATTTCCTGAACATTGGCTACAAAAGTTGTAAATCTTGTCACTCGTCTGAAAACAAAGATCTGAATTTTGAGTATGTAGTATCATTGTCATGCCGGGTTTTGATTTGCTTTTTGTTTTCTATTTCAACTTTTGTGTGTTGTTCTGCAACTCAAAGCTCGAAGAGTTTTTTTTGTATCTGCAACAACTCGTAGTTCATTGTTTTTAATTTGATTGACAACTTTCTTATGTGTAATTTTCGACTTGATCTTGTTCTATTCCCTTTGTTTGCCATTTTGCTTTGTTCTTGTAATCTTCTCTTAGACATGGTTGGAAGCTGAGATTACATATCTTGGCAGTTAATACTTAATAGTCATGGTGTGGGATCAGGATCCTCTCCTTGGCTAAGGGTGGTCCTTGGTTGTCCTTGGCATTTAATTTCGTCCATTTATTTGAAATCCAAGAGTCATTAATCATTCACGTTAGCTAAAGACTATTAATTATTCAAGAGTTGAGATTTCTAAACAAACAACAGATTTCTAGACAAATTTATAAATTTCTTTAAATTTTAAATCACAGAAGCCTAGAACTAGGTCAAAGGGGATTACTGGAGGTTACAAACAAACTCTCAAAAAGGCATTATTGTAAATCTAATACACGATCCCTCGTTCTAAATAAATGAACGGTTATATATTAATTTTAACCTCATCCTTTCACTCTTATCTTTTACACTTCACTCGCCACTCACAGTCTCTTTGTTGCTAGCTCATCGTAAAAAATGGGAAAGCTCTCCAAAGCCGAGAAGAAGATCAACTACGATGCCAAGCTCTGCAAGCACATCGACGAGTACGGCCAGATTCTCATCGTCGCTAAGTACAAGGTGAGGTTACTCGATCGATCAATCGTCTTTTATTTTTAATCTTTTGTTTATATAATTTGTTGATATGTTGAGTGTGTATTGATCTTGAATTGCAAACCCTAGATTACATTTTTTCGATACAAACTCTAAAATTGATTTGCGTCTAGCTGCTAAATTTGATTGAGGTGATATTTTTATTTAATGCTTCTTTGTTTGTTTGATTGATTGATATACTTTGAGGCTATCCGAGGCTACACACACATACATATACATATATACATATACATGTTCATGAAACATTGCTCTTCAAAATGCCTAGAATCCTTGTTGTATACATGCTGATTTGTTTGGGACGTGTAAAGAGTACTGTTCTTTGTTTATATGTTTTATGGAAACTATCTAATCTTATAGCGCATTCTTATGATTGTATAGGTTGGGGCTCCTGCTCGTGTGGGATTGGTTGCTCCAGTTGATGTTGTTGTTCCTCCGGGCAACACAGGACTTGATCCATATTAGACCTCTTTCTTCCAGGTTTGTTGCAGTAATCCTTCAGACATCACCGACCTTTTTTTACTATCTGTTGAGGATTTGGAAGTTCTGACCTGCACGTAACCCATTATTTCAGGTGCTTAATATTCCAACCAAGATTAACAAGGGAACTGTGGAAATCATAACCCCTGTTAAACTTATTAAGAAGGGTGACAAAGTTGGGTCTTCCGAGGCTGCATTGCTTTCTAAGCTTGCGATTAGGCCATTCTCTTATGGCCTTGTTGTTCAGATGGTGTATGACAATGGTTCTGTCTTCAGCCCAGAGGTGCTTGATTTTACTGAGGAAGATCTCGCCGTCAAGTTTGCTTCTAGTGCCTCCAATGTCGCAGCATTGGCATTGGCCATTTCGTACCCAACAGTTGTAGCTGCACCACATATGTTCCTCAATGCCTACAAGAACGTCTTGGCAGTTGCTGTGCTACCGAGTTTTCCTTCCCCGAAGCAGATAGGTCAAGGAGTATCTCAAGGCAAAACGTCATGTGTATATATATATATATATATATATATATATATATATATATATACTTTGTATTCTTTTCTACTCCGATCCTTTATCCATAGCTCATGCATTCTTGCTTTTCCATTACGTTCCTTCATCATGCATGCATGTAACTAATTGTGTTGCATAAATGGCTGCTCCTGCAGCTGCTACAGGCGGCTCTGCTGCCCCTGCGGCGGCGGCTAAGGAAGCGAAGAAGGAAGAGCCTGCTGAGGAATCAGATGAGGACATGGGTCTCGGGTTGTTCGATTAAGTAGTTTTGATTACGTAGTCGTAGCCTTGTAGCTAGGTTAACACGACTTTAGAATAAAGTTTAAATTTTGTTCCTTGGGATTTCTACTGGTAGCTATATATATCCTCCTAGCATGCACTTGATGTGTATTGTTGATATCACCGGACTTATACATCAATGGCATGTAGAGGCAGGCTCGATGGTTTCATCTTGTTCATTGTTTTTCATAGGCATGCATATCGACTGTTTATGATTCCTCCATAGATCCATTCACATTATAGCCATGACGGCAATCGTCAATCTCAATATTGGCCGGTAGAAGCTAGGGGTACACTTTCTTCATGCCCAAAAAAAAAAAAAGCGAGACAATCATTTTGATGAGATTAACTCATCTCATGAATTTGAGCCATCTACTTCTAGTGAAAAAAGAGGGAGGAGGAGGACGTACATGTTTATGGTACGTAGCTCTAAAAATAGGAGTGGTACGGTCTACTCATCATTAAGTGAGGCCTTGATGGCGGGGATACTGTAGCAGCACATTATCTGCACATCATAAAGAGATGTGAAGTATTGTATAACCTCATGTAGACAGATGACAATTAAAGATATCCAATATGCGGAGAGCTGGAAGACCCCATGTATGATTGGGATGGACTCTAGATTCATGCAGAACCATAAAGTCAAGCCCTCAAGTAAATTCCTAAAATTAGTACACTTAATAACTTTTACCTTCTGAAGAGATTTCCAGCAGTACTCAGAGTCCATGGAGAGCAAAACATGTCAAGGTAATCTAGATTCATGCAGAACCTTAAAGTCAACTCCTCAAGAGAAGGTATGTGTAGCCCGTCGGGTAAAATCCTAAAATTAGTACACTTTTCAGCTTCTGAAGAGATTTCCAGCAGTACTTAGAGTCACCATGGTGAACAAAATAAATCAAATTATGGCAATCAGCAATCACCAAACTTGCAAGATCATTGTTGTCTTTCAGCATCCCCTCCGGCAGACAAGCAAGTCCTTTGACATTCCTTATACTGAGTCTGAGATAAAAAAGAGCGGTCAGGTCACTGCTTACAATAGTACTAGCTATTGGTAGGGCGCTATTCATTCCATCAACGAACAACTTTTGGAGAGATGCATGGAAAATGACTGGGAGCACTTGTCAATTTGTCAAAGAATCAAGGACAACTCCATCAAGCAAAGAAACACCATCAATTTGTATGCGCTGGTGCTTCCATCCATTCAACTAGGTTACTCGCACGCACTGTATGTATTGTTTTCAATGCAGGAAACAAAGCCTTAGCATGTGGAACGTGATCACAACCGTAAAAGTAAAACTCTAAACCCAAAAATTTTAGATTTTCCATCCGCCACTCCATCCTCACATGAACTGTACGTTAGGATCCACCCCGGATTTCACCATGAAATCCGAAATGAACTCTACGGGACCACCTTCAAAGGAGATGTTATCGAAAATTCGACATAACCTCCTTTAAAAATGGACATGAGAGGCTAAGGTTATGCCGAATTTTAGCTAGCTTCATCTGAGTCATCTCGCTCTCTATATTTAGTTAGAGAGATAGCTAAAGGTCATAATATTTCACCCTGAAATCCGAAATGAACCTTGCAGGTACCACCTCTAAAAGAGATACTACCGAAAATTCGGCATTACCTCTCTTGAAAATGGATAAGAGAGGTTATATATGCCGAATTTTAGCTAGCCTCATCTGAGTCATCTCGCTCTCTATACTTAGCTAGCGAGATAGCTAAAAGTCATAATTGCTAAACTTTGGCTAATCTGCAGGAACTCTAAAATTAAAAAAAAAAACTAAACATACTCTCTAAAATAGCTAAAATATAGAGTATGTTAAAGTTACTCTTAGAGATTTTTGTGTTGCTGCCCAAATGATCCGTTCATAAGCCTTGTAGTAAATCTTCTTGTTTTGAAATCTTGATTCCAACGAAAATTTTGGCACTTTTCACAATAATCTCGATAAGAGACGTCCTCCATATAGTAACTTAAACTTCGATTGAAAATAAGTTTGTATAAGCAAAATTATCCAAATAAAAATAGTACCATTGAGCCAAAACCATAGGTCTAGGCATGGAATCTCAAACTAACGCAGATATCTTTCTGTCTGCCCAAATAAGCTCCATAGGTAAATCTTCTCCCCTTTGTTCTATGGAAATTCTTGTATGCACGACGTGTATTTACACGACACAATCTTAACCGTTCATAACAATTCATATGTTTGACCACCATGTTTCTATATTATTTCTTCTAATCCTGACCATGCATGTATGTATGTGAAGATACACGCCGTGTACTAAAGATACTCTCTTTTGTTCTATAAACAAGGTTTGTCATTTTGATTTCAACGAAAATTGTGGTAATTTTCAGCAAATAATTTAGAACCTTAAATGCCGAATATTTCGATACCACGTGTGGGATCGATCGATGCTAAAACTTAACAAAATGTGAAACGCCATTCTCTCCCAGCTTTGAATGAGCAAAAATTAACTGAAACAAAAACGAAGCTAGATCAATGGCATCACTAGCCACCCATTTCTCAGCCTTCGTGCTTCTCTCCCCGGTTGGCCTCCGCCGCCTGCTCTGCTCCTCCTCCCTTTACCTTAAAAACCCTTCACTTTTCCGCGCCAAAACTTGGTACTTCTCCGACCCTAAATGGAAAAACATCGATCTCTACTCTCTCCTCATCGCCCTCCCCATCGCCTCCTTCTCCGAAATCTTCATCTTCCTCGCCTTCTCCGGCCACCCCACTTACCGCTTCGCCTTCTTCCAGCAGTCCGCCACCATCTTCTTCTTCTGGCTTCTCCTCCTCCTCATCATCCTCCGTGAAAACCTAGACTACCCCATGCACATCGACCAGGCCTTTATCTTCGTCTTGGCCGCAGTCACGTTCTTCGTTGAATATTCCGTCATCGGTAAAGGTATCTCCGGCTTGGGAGGAGCAATGTACGACATGTTAGGTGTACTCACTCTTGCATGCGCCTTTTCTTGCTTGTACTTGTCGTTCCGGCCTAGGTCCTTTTTCGCAGAGTTTTTCTTGTCGTCCGGTTTGGTTTTTAAGGGTACGTGGATGTTGCAGCTAGGGTTGTCGTTGTACACTGACACGTTTGGGTTGAAAGGGTGTAAGAAGATGGCTGTGTGGCCTAAGGAGTCTGAGAATGCTGAGTTTAAGTGTGATCTTGAGGAGGATGGGTTGAGGGGTGTGGCCTTGATGACGTTGTTGTTTATAGGGCATGCGATGGGGATAATGATGTCGAGCTTTGTGATGTTTGGCTGGCTTGGAAGGAGCTTGAACTGGCGGTGCGGCGAGGCGAGTGGACCGTTGTTGCAAGAGCTGGAATCGGAGCAGCGACTTGTGTTGGTGCGTGGTGCGAGTGAAGAGATTGAGGTGGAATGAAATGTATGATTTAGCATATGTTTTTGTAATTAGTTCATTCTGCTTCAATAATCAGGTCAGGTAGTCTTTACCTAGCTCCTTTCTTATAGATGGCATTGTTTTGTTTTGATTTTGGGATTGTTATTCTTTGACTGCAGATTTAGCACATATATGCTTGCTGTTTATCATATAGCTGTAGTCTCAGGGTAAATTTCCTGAATGTATAAAAAATTACAAAAAAGATGAATATGTCTGAGCACCAATTCTATATATGGTACTTCAAAAGAGTTACAGATTAAGACATTAATATTAAGCTACTATGTCATTAGCTGTTTGGTAAAAATATTGATGGCACACTTAACTCGTATCATTCTATATAAGAAGCAGTAGTGGAATTGCTTCTTTATCTTTAGTTACTCTAATTTGGTATATCCCATAGAAGAAGAGAACTTTGGTAGTTTTAACCATCGGTGACGAAATCCCCCAAATCCATGGATTCTAATTCGAGATCTGATTCTCTTGATGGTCCTTCTGAATCCGTTATATCTTCGTTTAAGGACAGTAAATTTTGGTAGATTGGCTATCCTTATCGTACACTTGAATCCTGCATTTTCTTGCATATACAATGAATGAGTTATAACCAGATTCTAAGATTGGAATGTTGTTTAGTACTAGTGTAACTACTTCTATGACAGAAGCTAATATATAATCAAAGATATAGTTCATGAGTTTAGCTAGGTTCCATTTATGACTGTCTATCTTTTTTAAAATGAAGGCATCAGCAACCATATGAAGGAATAAACTCAAAAAGTTTAATGGTCTTCCCTTTCCTAGCTATACTTTAGTCTTTACTAATTGTGCATGAGTTTATGGAAATATATATGAATATATATACCTTGAATCTTGCGGCTTCGCGTTTCTTCATCTTCTACTTTTATGTTACGCTTATGAAGGAGCTGCGAGTGTGTAAAGAGAAGGTTAGTGTTCTCTTCTTACTAGGGTAAGTGATCCAAAATGTCTTTGATATGACACAAGGAAAGAGATATTATACTGGCGGACACCAAGTCCTGAGTTGCTTTAGTATCTAAAGATTATCTGTTCATTACCTCAACTAGTCCCTCCAAACGCTTTCTCATCCTTCTCTGGATATAACTTCTAGTACTCTGTTTAGAAAATCTTGTCAGCTAAAGGTGTCACAATTCTAATGGTTAAAAATTTATAGAATAATAAAGGAGAGCTCACAGAAAAGAAAAACACACAAAGAATAAGATTTAACTCTACCTTCACATGGAATTTTACATAGGCATAGAAATTCAATAAGCTCCATACTGTCTTGTCCAGTTTTTTACCTTTGACATGCCGTGGAGAAATCTCTGTAAATAAGTCAATACCAAATGGCGTAGGGTGAGTCTCTACTGATAATAGTAGCTGAGGTTATTATTCAATGCAGCAAGTTATGGGGTTAGAGAATGGTATTTGCTCTTCCTGTGTTACTTATTGTTGATAATCTGTAGGGGAAGTTTGATATTGATATTTAGAGAACTTGCTGTTCCATACATATGTACCAGCTCATTTTATAATTTGGCTTGTCATGACTTAATGTACGGTTTCTGCACAAAAGAGATTGGGGAGTAAGCATATACCAAAAGACACAAATCCTCCAGTCGTACTCAAATCTTCGAAAAGTTCCCCTCTTAACTCTGGAGGTGGAATTGGTGACCAGCAACAAGGAGGTGCTTTGGCCCATTTTTCAGAGCTTCCAACATCCATAAGTTCCTGTCATGCCCCAGTAGGGGAAAAAAAGAGAAAACGAGGGAAAAAAAGGTGTCATCTAATCAACAGTCTTGAACTCTTGATAGGAAAATCTGTTCAATTTCTAAGCCACAGACCTGAAAGAAGGTTGTTGCGATTATGACATCTGGTTTGTCTTTAAAATGTATGGGGAATACTGCTATGCTCTTCTGTGGCTGCAAAACCCAATCAATATCTTCAGCAACCGTAATCCAGGTATGCATGAGAATATCTAATGGGTTTTTATCTATAAAGTGCCAAGCATTGTTATTCTGCTAATTCATTGTGTTTATCAGCACCTTATTACCTGTCTAATAATGAAGAAAGGCTCACTTGGGCGATACAGGAGCTTGATTGGCTTATACATCACTTGAAATGAATCATAGGAGTTGACATTTGTCAAGATTTCTTTCAGCCGAGAACTTAAAATTATTGATTGCACAGCAGAAATCTCAGCAATTATCTTGAGAGAATCTGGAGAAATAGAAGGAAGTGCATGAATACAGTTACGGATTGGGAATTTATGAAATTCTCAATATCAGAATAACAAGCTCATTATATTATTGAATAATACTTCTGGCATACTGAGTTTTATTGCATGACCAATTAGAACATTTGTTTTTTTCTTTTGGTTATGGTTAAAGACATTTTCATTGCTCCTTTAGCCAATCTACTAGTGGGAGGAGAAGGAATACTAGTCATGCTTACAGTATTCCAATATTACTACATGACTTTTCCATTTCTTTCCCAAATGGTTATCTAAGATAAGTTTTCCTTGCAAAAGACACAAAACAATTTGCTCCTGCATACCTTATGGAGTTCGACGATGTTTGAGCAAATGATGTCGCTACTAGTTATACAAAGCGACTACTGAAGGTCAGCAAATCTGCTTTTTGTTCATTCTTGACAATTTGATAGAGTGAAAATCTAAGATTGAGAATCTTTTGCTGTTTTATTTTAACTCCTCTTTATCAAATTCTTGTTTTGCAGTTCACCCTGCTGTTCATTAACTCATTTCATCATTTCTCGGTTCATGTATGCATGAAGACTTGTTTACAAGTACTTAAAAAGAATTTCTCTGTTTTACCTTGCTATGGTGGGAAGTTCAATCATGTCAGACTATCTGGTTGTCTAAACTAGACTCCTACCATGGCTTGAGGTATGTTACTGATACTGATTACATTTCATATTTTTGTGTAATGCAGTAATTCCTGGTTTTAAAGTGAAAGAAGCTTAGAATTCAAGAATTATCAGTAGAACAGTAAAAGAAATATCATCAATTCTGTTCTTTTGGCTATCAAGTGATCACTGATTTGTTAAAAGAAAAAATTGTTATTGTAACAGCAATAAAATGCAGTTAATGTATATTGTTGTAGCAAACAAAATCCATATTTAAGATAGATAGCATGACTAAATGTTTGTATGTATTGATGAGGCAATGTGAGGAATCATCAAACCTTTTCCGTTTGGCAGTCTAGAAAAATCAAGCCTTAAAGTAAGCTGGTACCCTTCTTTTGCAGGTTCAATGATCTCAATAACATCTGGACAAATTGCTGTTACCATCTGTTTGGTACTATGTGAAATCCCATATGGCAACAGAACTTCTTGGGAAAGCAGTGGAGTTGATATTGACAAGTATGCATAATGTTCATTTGAGGCTGATGACTGTTACATTACAAGAGAATCATTAGAAAGGTTCTCATATTACTTGAATCCCATAGACTATTCTTTGTTTACCATTCACCCGACCATTAATTAAGGTGCTAGCTTCATTAGCATTCATTATGTCTGGGATATATATGCATATTATATCAAGACATACTTTCCTCTTTTCTTTGTTTAATGATGAATTGAAATTTATTTAGTCCTTGTGGTTTGAAGTCGACATCTGTTTAGTTCTTATAGTTTTATTTTAATCTGAATAGTCCATAAAGTAATGATTTTACATCCAAATAGTTTTTCCGACAATTTTCTCAGTTAAAGGCCATAAGGACTATTAGGATGAAAAATCATGACTTTAAGGACTATTTAGGTTAAAATAAAATCATAAAGACTATTTGGATGAAAAATCCTGACTTTAAGGACTATTCAGATTAAAATAAAACCATAAGGACTAAACAGATGTCAACTTCAAACTATAAGGACTATATATTTTACCCTTTAATGATACAATTATTTGTATATACAGAGCCATATATACTTTTAACACTATTAAGTCTAACATATATCACATACCTCTATCATCAGCGTGATTCACAAACTTTACATTGACTAAGTACCTTTTACATTCATAGATGCTTAAATGGTAATCAGGCTATACAATTTGTCATTTTTATGCTTTTTTAGTTTTTATTGAAGACTACATAGATAAGGAAGCAGAGATGAACGGTGAAAAGTGAATGCATAGTTCCACATTCATTTTGTGAATACTGAGTTGTTTACCTGGATATGGTATTCCACAGACCCAAATTCATACAAGTGATGATCAATCTCTGTGGACTTGTTGGCACTGCTGTGAAAGCAACAATAAGATCATCAGAATATCAGCATTGGAAGAACACTGACAGGTTTTGAGCGTTTGATTATTTGTTTCATTTTCATTACTCAGCATATCAAAAAACAGTAGTAGGATTATAAAAGCTTTAGAACTATATGACCTCTAGTTTCAAGTTTAACTCCTTACTTTCCTGCTGCCTCCAGACATTTTGATCATTAGCATTTTAAGTTATTCGCTATTGAAAATTAGAACCATTTCAGATTCACGCTGCAATGACTACAACAAGTTTTCGTATGGGTTATGTGCAAGTATGGTTATGTTTTTAGCATGTAAGACAGATTATTTGGTATGATTAGTGGCTCTACATGCATGATGAGTTGATGACTATATAACTAAGTAGCACATATAGATCCCTCTCTTATTCCGGCAATGTGAGACTGAAAACTGAAATGTACTTACTGGTATAACTTCAGCAGGATTTCCTTCAAAGCTGGGGAAGCCCTCTCTAAACATGCCATACTGAGAGATATCCACTCTCTCATCACAAAGGGGTGATGGCATGTATAGTGTGTTATATACAATGACACCCAAACTGCTTTTTGTTGTTGGGGACTTTGAGTAAATTTAACTTCATTGTTGTACTCAAGTTTATCAACCTTTGAAGCAATTACCTAACTCTCCTTTTCTGCAACAAGAAAGTGGGAAGTGTTATAGTAACTCTAGAGCATAAAAGCTTCCGAAAAATCAACCGTTGGATTCAGTCAACGGGTGTATAAGTAGAATAAATTGACTGATGGATTGCATATGAAGCTCAGAGCACGATAGACCATCTCGAAGAACATAAATTTTGGGCTCTGACGAGGAGGACCTTTAAAAATAGGAGTTTTTATTTATATTATGTTACTTGGTTGATGTTGGAATTATGGTACTTGGCCGAAGTTGTATACAAAATGCATCAAACTATAGCCGAGAGTGAATTTCAATCCAGGACTAATCGAGCTCTCTCGCTCAACAAAATGGTTTTTGCAATTTATAGAGGACTAATCGAGCACAGCAAAATAGTATAGTCATGTCCACAGAAAAAGGAAGAAAAGATGGTCAACGCTTCCAACGTCCGTAGAAACTAAGTAGGAGGGCCAGAACTAGAGGCACCGAGGGTGAGAGAGGAAAGCCTCAGAAGCTTTACATTAGCTTAGCAAACATGGGGCGACCAGAAAAAAAGGCGTTTCCTTCCTTTCCCCCCCCCCCCCCCCCCCCCCTTGTATCCCAAGTACTTCTAAATAGAACTAGTTCCAAAGGTCAGTCAATTACTTTACGAAAGAGATGCTATTGCGCCTCCTGAGATCTTCACGCACGAGACTGAACCATTTTACATTGTCCGAGCCAAGCCATCGGAGGAGAGTCAAGCACTACCCGAAACAAAACCCAGGCGGTTTAGCGGCATAGCGAGCTTCGGTCATGCGGTTTTTAGTTCATGTTCCCATATCCTTGGGCAAAAGTCCCCCGGCGCCCGCCAATAATATATAGTTAAATTTCGTAATCCTGTAAACTCAGATCTATGAGTTAGTATTTTCTTTTTCTTCCTTTACATTCAATCTTGATCCTAACACTGGTATCAGAGCCAGATTTGGCTCCAGCACGAACCTTGCAAACCACAATTTTGTCCACCACTCCGTCGTCTAATGCCCATGTCCCAAACATTACATTTCATCAGCACTTTCCACCACTTTTAGCAACATCTCTCGAAACCACCAGAAGAATAGATTAAAAGCATATGAGATTCACCAATCTTTGCAAAGTGAGCATTGAGGCTATCCACCGCAACCGAGCATCCTTCCAAAGCGAAATCGCATTACAGATTGCAGCGTTACAGAGTATATATATAAATATATGAATTACATAAATAAGACTATTTTAAAAATTTGCAAGAAGATTTAATGAGTAAATGCTTGTATTTAAAAGTAAAATAGAGCTGTAAAGAAAATAAGAGGTATATTAAATAAATTTAAAAGTCCTAATAGCCACACTCTTACTGTACCAGCCATTTGTTAAAAAAATAAATAAAAAATATTTGGATTTGGGGGTTCCAAGTCCAAATGCACCCCGTATATTCAAACGGGCCTTTAGCTGAAGCTAAAATCACGAATTTAATCCTCAAATTTGTTCCAATATATCTCTTAGGTGGCTTGTCGTTCTGTATTCATATATTTTTTGGGTAGCGCAAATTGCCTGAGTAACACTACATTCTGGATGCCTTGGATGAATGCAATGCCATTAAACAGTCGGAATATCAATCCAAGTAACATCCTTCTGTTCTAAATAGGTAATGTGTTGTGATGGAATGTTTGCTCTTCAATAATTATAAGACCTTGTAAGAGAGTCATATATTTATTTGATGTTTGTTGTCCTGTAATAGTGTAATCTAATTCGAGATTGCTGTGTGTTTTTGCTACGTCTCGATATACTTGAGAAATATGTTGCTGGATAGAAAGTTGTAGCTTGTTGTGAACCATCCATATGATTGGCATCAAGCAGTTATAGAGATGATTTTCAGCAACAAAAATAGGAGCTTTTGTAGATATTATGGTACTTAGTTATTAAAAACAAAAACAAAGAAACAAGACAAAGTAGAGATATTTTGTTACATGTCAAGGCACATTCATTTTCTTACAAGGCATTACCATGAGAAATAATGTGCAACTTTTTGGGTATAATTACACAAAGCCAAAAGAGAATTCACATTACAAATTCCAGCCTTCCTTCCTCTTCCACGGCCTGCCTGGAAGAGCTTCTTGGTGAATATCAGAATCAGTTCTGAACCTCAGGAACGTTCAACCTGCAGATCAATCAAAAACCAGAGAAAGAAGTTAATGTCGCATAAGAATCTCCGATATGGAAGTGAAAACCAGTTGAAAGGATAAAAGGTGAAAACCAAATAAAGACTACACAGAGAAGCTAGGCCAGTTCGTTGACTACTTTTCTGCACATACATGTATTAAAATAAAAATACATGAATGACAAATGTATATGATGAATATGGAAAGATGGTTCAGCAACACCTTTGAAATGTGTCCAAAGTGATGGTGTTAAAGACTAAAATAAAAACATTGGACCTAACCTAACCAAAACAAGCATGAATCTAGTATTCATATCAACTGATCCAACTCAAATCTTACTTGTTAGCTATCTAATATACAAGTGCACAATACACGTTGTTCTTAAATTAAGAGCAATGATTATTTTTATAGTAAACTACATATTAGTTAATGATCAAATTTCAGTTTACAAATACATATTTTACACATTATCTTATACATTTAAGGACAAAAATTAACAAATTATGACAAACTAATATTCACACGTCATCTGTCACTACATATTTTACCAAACTACATTTCACTACATATTCTACTGCTACTATGGACGTGCTACTACCGTGTCGACGAGAGATGTGATATTGCTGTGTTGACGAGAGATGTGCTACTGTCATGTCGACGAGAGATGTGCTACTATCATGTCGACGAGAGACGTACTACTGCCGTATCAACCTGAAACGTGCTACTGCCGTGTAGGAAGGTGTTACTACTGTGTCGATAAGAGACGTGCTATTGCCGTGTTGACGATGGACGTGCTACTGTCGTGTCGACGAGGGACGTACTACTGCCGTGTCAAAATGAGACGTGCTATTGTTGTCATGCACCGACTCTTAAATTTTAATTACCTTATTTATTGGATTGGAATTAATAAGAGTTTTACTGTCTTCGTCAATGAATTTATTATTTAATTGGTCCCCAGAGGGGTTTTGGGGGACGATTATTTCGAAGGGATTATTTGTAGGAGAAAAAATGTGACGACGGTAAAAATGGTAAATTTTAGCTAGTAAATGGTAATTTTTATTGGGGTATTATTTTTAGGGTGTTAAATTTTGGAGTTGGGTATTAAGAGTGGGTTGGACCGGTTTTGGAAAAAGCCCAAAACCCCTCTCTCCTTTCTCTCTCCTCCCTCCCGATTCTCTCTCCCTCTCCCTTTGCCCGGAAAACTTTCCGAGCCCGACCGCCGCCGTTCGGCCACTGTTCTCCGCCGCACCGATCCCAAACGGTCGGCCTCTGACCCAGCTCCCATCTTAAATCGGTGACAGGCTCCCTAGCGCCGCCGATCGAGAGAAAAACTCTTTGGAAGTCCCGACTGCCCAAAACTTCCCGTCGCTGGAACATCCTCCTCTGGCCGTCATAGCCGGAGCTGCTAGGCTCAAAAGGAAGCCCTCCTCCCATGCAACAATCCTTCCAAAGGATTCGCTCCCTCTTGAGCTAGGTAAGGAGAAATCGGTGATTGAAATTCTAGGGCTTTTTGTGATGTTTTCGTCGATTGGCATGGTTAGGCTTAGAATTGGTGTTTGTGCTAGTTAGGAAAATTGTAAAGGAGATGGAGAGGAAGATGTTGTCAAAATTTGGTGAGCATTAGAGGTCGCCGGAGTCGGCCTCCGGCCGCCGCTGTTTGGGGGTTTTTATGGTTTTAAATATGTGTGGTTAAGGGGAGTTTATTGATGTGAGTTTTGGAATTTTTGGAGGAGTTTTGGATAGGTTTGGAAATTGTTAAAGTTTGGTAATTATGACTGATTAATAGGGTAGAATTCGGTCATTGGTTTAATGTAGTTTAGACTGTGGAAGGGTGCATTAAGGCTGCCGTTATTTTTCCGATAAAGTTTGGATAATATTGAGTTAAGAATGGCAAAGTTGGGCAAGGATGAGCGTGGTTAAAGCTCAAAGTTAATTTTGCCTATTTTGAATAAATATTGGATTTTTAAGTTGGGAAATTAATTACATATTTGGAATAGGACGTGAGGAGACTCGAGTAGAAGAGGCCTCAGACCGATAACAGGCTTAGGCCTAATTTGTGAGTGGACATTTGTTTTAAATATTATGCATGCAAAATATTTACTGATGATTATTTATTTTGTTGGAGAATAACCGAAATTGTGAATTTCGGTAATTATATATTCATATATGAATGATTATGAGGATAGTATGCATATAAATAAATGCTAGCTAGCTATACGTGTTTTTTCGCAATAATAAGGTAAAATATCATTATGGTGTGATGTGTGCGTTAGACGCAATTGTAGTAACTCTATATAAATATAATAATGATTCATATAGGGAGTATGCACGTATATAAATACACCGTCTTTTCCGCATAATGAGGTAAAATTCAATTATGGAGTGACGTGAGCGTTAGACGCAAGCGTAGTAGCCTTGTATGAATTTCTATTTTCTTATATTTCTTCATAAGAAATCATACAAGGAGTATGACAAGTGTAAATGCATACTTATATATATTTTAGCCTGAGAGGCCGTATTTTATTAAGTTTTGGTGACTAGCTGAAGCTAGTCATATACTTGCCAGTTTTTGAGTTGTCGCATGCAGCATAATTTCTATGGAAATTAAATTGGGGAAGCATAAATATTTTTTTTAAATTTATTTTGTCCACTCACTCTAACGCTTTCAAATGTTTTCCCCTGGGCTCTTCGTTTTTAAAATGTCCAATCTGCATAGTGCGGGTCGGTACTAGTATGAGGAGACGAGGCATAGTCACCCATATCTCAGCTAGTTTTCACCAGTAGGTTAGCTACTTAACCTACTAGGGTATTTTCTGCTTCCGTTGTTTTTAGTAGCTCTGAATACTTTTGGGATTACTGTATAAGATTTTCGTCGATCTATTATTTGGATAATTACGGTTGAAGTGAAGAATGGTTTAGTTTTATTTAAAAGGGTAATTCTGTAATTTTCTGGGATAGGGTTGTCCATCTTCAAGGGAGATTTTCCGAGTTCTTCAGTAAATTTTCCTTGGTGGTCCCCACAAGATTTACCTCAGGTTTTAGGATGATATTCGGGGTGGGTCTTGACAGTTGGTATCAGAGCTCTCGGTTTCGTTTTCTGCCTCCTTATCACTATCATATTTGCCTAAGTAGCCCGTAGTGTCTATAGATTGATGATCCGACCGCGGTGGATTTATCAGCAGTTTCTGCTTTTGATGCTATATTTTATTGGGTATGTGTGATAGTTCTATTAGTCTTGATAACAGACTACTAAATATCTCCTTCCTCAGGTACTATGCCTCTTAGATGCCGACCCTGTGTAGCTATCTCGTCTAACGCCAATGAGGGTGATGAAGTGAGAGGATTAGCTGATTCTATAAAGGGACATGTTGAGAGGTGTTTTAGACAGGGTTCAGCACCCTCGGTCTGTGAAGAAGAAGGATGTTTCCGATGCAGGGCAGTTGAGTTCAAGGGTGCCAAGGGACCCCTTGATGCATACTCTTAGGTGGACAAGATGGCAAGGGCTTTTGAGAGCTCTGAACTACCTGAAGAAAAGAAGGTGAAAATGGCAGTGTCCTTCCTAGATGATTCAGCTCATCATTGGTGGACTCTCGCCAGCAGGAGTAATGGTGGTGCTCAGAATATGATTTGGGAACAGTTCAAGACGCTCTTCTTGGGTCAGTATTTCAATCACGCTCATCGTAGTACGATTCAGTCAGATTTCTTAGACATAAAGAAGATAGACGATGAGGGTGTCATTGAGTTTGAGCAGAGGTTCATTACTCTGAGCTACCATGTGCCCTATTTGGTTCCTGATGAGAGGACCAAGATCGATATGTTTATTGAGACACTTGGTGGAGTGTTTGCAGATAAAATGATCGGTGTTATCTACCTGACCTTTCTTGATGCAGTTGGTGCAGCCATGGCCATTGAGACCAAGGGGACATTTAATGCTCTGCCTCGAGATTTTAGTGGCCCTAGTCAGGGTCCATCGAAGAAGGCCGCTTCCTCATTTGCTTTTGGATCTTCAGTGGGTAGTGGCAGTAGTAGGGGATCGGGTCCTAGTTCTTGGTTCAGAGCTAGGGGCGTAATAGGACACCTTTCAGGAGTCAGTTGGGTAGGCAGCAGACTGGTCAGTTTAGTGCTGGTGGCAGTTCCCAGGGTGGATCATCTGGTGGTCAAACTTCTTCTTTTGGTCAGCAGCACTTCTCTGCGTGTTTTGAGTGTGGTGTCCAGGATCATTTCTGGTGTCCTTTATTGGCTCAGAGGACCGTCCCTTCTCAGCCAGTCGGTCAGTCTTCAGCTAGAGGCTCTAGTGGTGGTTCACAAGGTGGTTCAGCAGCCAGGGGTGGCTCTCAGCAGGGTAGTGGTCAGTGTGGACGTCCAATGACTCACGCTAGACTTCATGTTATGACCCAGCATACATCCCCAGATGTCATCATTGATACGTTATTAATTTTTGGCTAGCCAGCTTTTACTTTAATTGATCCCTGAGCCACGCATTCATTTATGTCTAGTAGATTTGATCTCCAGGCCAATGTGTCATCATCATCTCTTCCAAGCAAGTGACATGTATCTCTACCCTCTGGTGAAGTAATGAGAATAGATTGGGTGTTTAGTGGATGTGAAGTGCTAGTAGAATGATTTAATTTCAAGACCAATTTAATTCTTTTAAATATAGTGGAGTTTGATGTGGTCTTGGTGATGGACTTTTTGGAGACTTATTGAGCTATGGTAGATTGTTTCCGAAAATAAGTGGTACTTCGAAGTCCAGATGGGTTTGAGGTTGTTTTTCAAGGGGAAAGAGATGTTATTTCGAGTTGTCTGATATCAGCTGTTGCCGGCAGGAAATTGTTGAATAAAGGTTGTCAGGCATACTTAGCTCACGTTGTGGATACAAGTGTAGGATTGTTGGAAGTAAGAGATATTCCTGTAGTAATAGAGTTTCCGGATATGTTCCCCGAGGAATTGTCCGGTTTGCCTCCTGTAAGAGAGATATATTTTTCTATCGAGTTGATTCCTGGAACTATACCTATCTCACAGTCACCTTACACAATGGCTCCAGCGGAATTGAAAGAGTTGAAGACTCAACTACAGGAGTTGGTAGACAAGGGTTTTATTCGGCCTAGCATGTCTCCATAGGGTGCCCCGGTGTTGTTTGTTAAGAAGAAAGATGGCACCATGAGACTATGCATTGACTATAGGAAGCTAAATCAAGTCACGGTGAAGAATAAATATGTGTTGCCTCTCATTGATGATTTATTTGATCAGTTGAGGGGTGCTTCTGTTTTCTCAAAGATTGATTTTAGATCTAGTTATCATCAGTTGCGGATCCGGGAAAGTGACATAGCCAAGACTATGTCATTATGAGTTTGTCACGCTATGGTCATTATGAGTTTGTCGTGATGCCTTTTAAACTTACTAATGCACCAGCTGGGTTCATGGATCTCATGAACAGAGTATTTAGTCCATATCTTGACCGCTTCATGATCGTATTCATAGATGATATTTTGATATACTCAAAAAGTGAGAAGGAGCATGCCAAACATCTAAGATTGATATTACGGACTTTGAGAAATGCTCAGTTGTTTGCCAAGTTCAGTAAGTGTGAGTTTTGGCTGGATAAAGTGGGGTTCTTAGGCCATGTAGTTTTAGCAGAATGTGTTAGTGTGGATCCCCAGAAGGTGGAAGCAGTGTCGAGTTGGAGAAGACCCATCACTGTGACAAAGATTCGTAGTTTCTTGGGGTTAGCATGTTATTATCAGCGATTTGTGTAAGACTTTTCAAAGATTGCTGCTCCACTTACAAGATTGACCAGGAAGAGAGTCAAGTTCGAATGGTCAGATCAGTGTGAGCAAAGTTATCAAGAATTAAAGGATCGCTTGACTAGTGCTCCTGTTTTGGCATTCCGGATGATAGTGGGGAGTATGTGTTTATTGTGATGCTTCTAGACGAGGTGTAGGCAGGGTTTTGATGCAGCATGATCAAGTGATTGCCTACGCTTCTAGGCATTGAAGCCGTATGAGGTGAATTATCTCACTCATGATTTAGAGCTTGCAGCGGTAGTTTTTACTCTCAAGTTGTGGAGACACTATCTTTATGAAGCCAAGTGTCAGATTTTTTACCGATCACAAGAGACTTCGGTATGTGTTCACTCAAAGTGAGTTAAATATGAGGCAAAGAAGGTGGATGGAGTTGATCACTGATTACGATTGCGCTATTGAGTATCATCCGGGATAAGCTAATGTGGTAGCTGATGTTCTTAGTCGAAATCTCTCCATATCTTTGTCTCACCTGAGGATGGTTCGAGTTCCACTTCGTTGTGAGTTGTGAGCTACATGGGTGGATTTAACGATGGATGAAGTGGGTGCCTTGGTAGCTAGTTTCCATGTGAGGCCAGTTTTGGTTGATAAAGTGCGGAAGGCGCAGTATAATGATCCTTCCATAGTTCGGTTGATGGAAAGAGCAGCGAATGGAGTCGTCGTGGATTTTTCGGTAAGAAGAGATGGAACTTTGTTGTTCAAAAATAGGTTTTGTGTTCCAAAGAGGAACAAAGAGTTAAAGAATAAGATAATAGAGGAAGCTCATAGTTCCTCATATGTTGCTCATCCGGGTAGTACAAAGATATATCTGACTTTAAAGGATTATTATTGGTGGCCAAACATGAAGAGGGAAATCGCAGCCTTTGTGAATAGGTGTTTGATCTATCAGCAAATGAAAGCTGAAAGGCAGAAACATTCAAGGTTGCTTGAGCCGTTACCGATTCCAGTGTGGAAGTGGGACCACATCACCATGGATTTTGTTTTCAGTTTACCTCGTACCTGTGAAGGGCATGATGGTATTTGGGTGATTGTGGATAGACTCACCAAATCTGCTCATTTTTTTGCATGTGGGAAAGAAGTATACACTGGATAAATTAGCTGAGCTGTATATGAATGAAATTATGAGACTTCATGGTGTACCTGAATCCATAGTGTTAGATCGGGATCCTAGATTTGCTTCTAAATTCTAGGGAGCTCTTCAGGCAGCTTTAGGTACCCGATTACACTTCAGCACTGCTTTTCATCCTCAGACTGATGAGCAATCAGAGAGGACTATTTAGACTTTGGAAGATATGATGAGATCATATGCCTTGCAGTTCAGGGGGAGTTGAGATAAGAACCTATCTTTGATGGTTAAGTAAAATTTTGTTGGTCACCTCTCTCCCCTCAAGCGCGACAAAGACTCCTCCCCTTTGATTTCCGACGCTCAGCCTCACCAGGATGACGACGACGGCCGCGGTCGCCCTCCCTCCAAAGATCGCGACCGTCCCTTCTGGTCTCATTTCCAATCCCTCTGTCCTTTCCTCGGCGACGACGCCAAGACCTCCAAGATCTCAATCTTCTTCCTCATCGTAGTCGCGCTCCTCGGATTCGTCTCCGTTTTCGCAATCGTGAAACGAGTGGTACCGATTCTGTTCTTGTTTCTGGAGAGATTTTAGTGATTGAGAATTAGGTTGAGATTTGTTGACTTTGTTTTGTTGACTTTGTAGAATGCTCCTTACTTGTTGGTTTACATCTGCTGATTCCATGTTCAATTAGTATGTTAATCTTAGCTCAGGTACTGTTGCTGGCAGTTTCTGGTATAAAAATATTGGAATCTGTTGCTCTCATCCTTCTTCTTAGTCTTTTTTGACGTACTTTTGTTCTGTTATGGTAATAGTATTTCCGGGTGTGAGATTATAGGCCAAAATATTAGTTTTATTTGGTGAAACTCCTTGAATTGGTGAAGTATCAGGCTATAGAAAACTTTGCAGACCAAAAGAAGAGAAAAGACTTGTATGTTTTTCTCTATTCTTGCATGCTTTTGTTTAGAATCGATGTCTCTACTAGCAGTCATTTTCCTCTTAGCTGTTGTTCTTTTTGTATTCAACTTTGGCTCAATCTTTGCAGGAAGTTGTAGTAAGAGAATGAACATATGAGTGTGTGACACCTTTGACTGGTTGTTTACTTCTATACTCGCTTGTATATATATGATCTGCCTTGAGATGCTTGTTTCAGAAATCAAAGTCATTTGAACTGTTGTATGCATATATCTGGGTTTAAAGTTCATCGTGGTGTTAGTTACTTGGCTGTGTTACTCTGTTATCTTATAGTTCAATCAAACAAGGAAAAAACATAAACAAAATTTTTGGAGTCTTTGTTTATTTTTGGTAAAGTGCATCCCAAGTTTGGATCTTTGTTTTTCTTTTCCATGTGTTTGGATCAGTTTGTTCAATTTGTGGTGTCTGTATCACTGACTCATTTGTTGTGTTCTCTCTTTGTGGCGTTTAGCTGAGTTGGTCTGCTCTTTGCCCGAATCTCAGTTCCAACTTCGCCAAGATCATCGGCAAACCTAAATATGTATGATTCTCTCTTTCTCTCTCTCTCTCTCTATTGTTTTCTTTTTCTTTTTGATTGAACAATATTGCCGGTAAATTAGCTGGGAGATTGAACAGTATTGGGTTAGGCATATTTTGTAGGATGTTTAACAGATTGAACACTTGAATTGATTCAGTTTGTCAATAATAGGAGTTCATTATGCTTGAAGCCTAGTATTATGTTGCTCAATTAGAACCAAATTTGTACATATTAGCTTTTTTGAAATGGTTTGAGATTTTATGTTGCATGTGTGAAATTGTTTTTGTTGTTTTGGTACTATGTTTAATTGATTTTTCAACATATATCAATTTGAGAATTCTTGTTATGAAGGGGAATCAAATTAAGATTATGACAGGTTTCAAGAAAAAAATTATAAGCAGATAACCATAAGCAGAAAGAAACAGTAAATTCCAAGAAAATGTATCCTCACTTTTTCAACAGATAACCATATATATATATATATATAACCAGCCTATACTATCTATATCTATATATAACCATATCTAGACTAAGTATCGAACCATATCTAGACTATCTATATATACTAAGTATTATCGAACCGGCATATACTATCAATACTAGATTCTTTGGATCAGCTTAATTATTACCCCAAGTCTGCCATTTCAAATCACTATGTACCACCATCAATTGGCTTCTTTCTGATTAGTTCTAGTCTGCTCATTTTTTCATATGTATGTATATATATCTGTTATGTCTCTTTTTCTAACTTAATGCATGTTTTGAATTGCATGTTTTCAAAGACTGGTGCCGGAACTTCTACTGCTACTGGTGGTAATGGGTTTGTTAGTAGTGAGGTTGGAAGTAAGCGCACAAGCAGTCATGCTAATGGAAGTAAAATGTTGAGTTTGCTATACTGTCAGTTCATCTATTGACTTGCCTATATCTTGTAAATATAGGTGGATGGACCTGAAAATGGTGAAAAAGAAACTACACCTAGCCCTATGACTAGAAATTCTAAGGTAAGTCTATATTCCTACATTTTAGATCTATTTTTCTGTGTATGAGTTGTAGCCTTATCCATGAAGAACAATAGTTTGCTAAATTATAAGCCTGATTTTGGCTGTGCTAAAATAAGTTGTTGATATGCTGCATGTATGTACAGAAAAACTTTGCTGTGCTAAAACAAATTTCATGCATATTTTCAGGTCTTTGCTGTGCTAAAACAAAGTTGTACAGAAAAACAACTTTGCTGATTTTGGCTGTTATTTATGTTGTTGATATGCATGTTTTCTCAAGATTTAACAATGAAGCACACATGAAATAAATCTAAAGTAGACTCTTTTTCGCTTTTTAATTATGAACATCAAAGCAACACATGTACACAAACTTATTAAAACTACAAAAGATCAAAGTGTGTGTGTAAGTATATGACAACCATATTCAACTTATGAAACAAAAGAGGAGTCTGTGGCAGTACAAATAAAGAGGTTTCCTAGTCGAATTAGGAGAAGCAAGATCCAAGGGGGAGAATTGATGTTTTGACTACGGTAAAAACTGATCTTTATCACTTAAGGTAAATGCATTTCATGCATATCACATTGTTTGTACTGATTGTGAAAAAGATTGAGTTTTATTATGATGAGATTTACTCAAATATCTTTAAGATGTTTTAGGAAAGCAAATACATATCTGTTAGGAAATTGATTTGGAAAATCTAATATGTTGCTTTAATGTTTTGATTTTCAAATAAGTTTCCTTGTGTATCTCTATCAGGAATCAGTGGAAGGTAAATGCATTTCATGCATATCACATTGTTTGTACTGATTGTGAAAAAGATTGAGTTTTATTATGATGAGATTTACTCAAATATCTTTAAGATGTTTTAGGAAAGCAAATACATATCTGTTAGGAAATTGATTTGGAAAATCTAATATGTTGCTTTAATGTTTTGATTTTCAAATAAGTTTCCTTGTGTATCTCTATCAGGAATCAGTGGAGATTTAGTTGAGGGGGAACTTTTATCTCTCTATATATACACATCAAAATGCATTTTCTTTTTATTGAGTTTTTGTGCGCTAAAACTGCTTTGAAATTCTTTACTGCATAGTCTGCAAAACGTTTTGAACAAAACTCATGATCATATATTAATATGTCATTGCATTTGTCATTTCATCATATGGATCAAGATCAATGATTCGAGATTCAGAGAAGGCGTGTTCAGTTCCTTCATATCAGATTGAATTCACTGATTGTAGAATAGGTATTCCAATTGCTAGATCTAATTATTTTGTGTACTAGTAAATGTGATTGTGATTAAACATCACTACTTGATACAACTGTAACTTTATTACTTATAGTGGATTGATCTTAGTGTGGACTACTATAAAGTCTCGTAGTGATGTTTCCTTGAGGAAGGTTTACATTGTAGTCAACAAAACTGGTGTCCTTGTGTTCTTGCAATTTATATTGTGTGGAGTTGGAATAACTAGGAATATGATCTATCTTATATTTTCATTTGGTACCAAAGCAGGTACTAGTATTACTAGTAAGATTCTGTTGAAATGTGAACCTATCAAGAACAAATGGATCGATTAACAATCCACCATACTTTGGTGGTGGATGTGATCAATATTCATCTTGAAAAACATATACGTAAACGTCTTTGTGTTCTGTTAATGAATTGCCATGGACTATAATTGAAAAAGGCCACATTGCTCCTATTTTAACTGACTCAAAAACCCTAGAAGTGTCTCTTAAACGTAGGAACACTTGGAGCATAGAGGAAGTAAATCTATTGAAAGCAGACCACAAGGCAAGACACTGTATTTGCACAATACTATATGTGGCAAGTGCAAAGTTGGAAAGCAGACTAAAGTTCCACACAAGGCTATAAATCTATGATACACCGATACTCCACCCCTATGAAATATCGGATTGTCCGACACTCCTGACACACCGATACTGATACGATACACCAAAATGTGTGTCTGATACGTCACGTGGTGTGTCTAAAAAAGTTGACTTTTTGGACACGTTAACCGACACGCCATGTCATCCTGAGACACGCCACATCAGCGTGTATTGACTGGAAAAAAACGAAAAAACAAAAAAGTCTAAAACCTAATCGAAGAGGAAGCCCACTTTAACGAAGCCACATAGAAGAGGAACAACAAAAAAGGAAGCCGAGGAACGACGTCGCCATTCTCTGTCACTGCGAGAATGACGTCGTCTTTCCTTGTCAGTGCGATTGTTCCTCCGCCGACGCTGCTCTGCGAGAACGGTGTTGCCTTTCTCTATCACATCAACTCTTCCTCCGCCTACAGCTGCCGCAGGCCCGGACCTGAGGTGAGGCCCAAGAGGCGGCCGCCTCAGGCCCAAAATATTTAAGGGCACCAAATTTTTCTTTTAAGTATGTGTGTGTATAGAATTTCATAAGAAATTAAAAACCCTAGCCTAAATTTTCTCCATATTTCTCCCTTCTCGTGTCAGGCTAATCAACCGTAAGAGATTTCACAAATTTAGAGAATATTCAAACTCCAGTCATCAATTCCTCATTGATAACTCAAGAGTTGAAGCACCGAAAGCAATATGTCTGGGAACTATAAAAATTTGGTTGTTCAAAGTGATTCATTCTCTCCAGATTTGTTGAATGATTTCAATCTCTAGCTCTCTGTCCCTCTCACTATTTTCTCCCTTCTCACGTCAGACTAATCAACTATAAGAGATTTCACAAATTTAGGGAATCTTCAAACTCCAGCCATTAATTCCTCATTGATAAACTCAAGAGTTGAAGCACTGGAAGCAATATGTCTGGGAACTATAAAGATTTGGTTGTTCAAAGTGATTCATTCTCTCTAGATTCGTTGAATGATTTCAATCTCTAGCTCTCTGTCCCTCTCCCTCTTTCACGACTCTCCTCAATCTAGTTCTCCAAATTCTAATCGATCTTTAACATTATTTAAGCAATGTGATGAATTTATTAATATTTGAGAATTTTTTTTATTAATTAGAAATATATAAATAAGTAATTATAATTATCGTGTCCAATCCGTGTCGGTACGTATCGTGTCGCCGTATCTGTGTCCGTATCCATGCAACATAGATCAGAACAAAGGTGGGTTGGATTGAGAAATTACATGTTAATCGTTGGATCCATGGCTTCAATTGATGTCCTATTTTCATCTAGTAGGTATATGTCTCCGACCAATCTCAGAAGCAAGCCTCCATTTGTTAGACTGAGGTGTCCCCTTCCCATCACTAGATTGTAAACGTTGAACCTCAAGCTTTTGCCCTCTCTAAAATTTAACACCGATGGAGAAGCCTTTGCTAAGAGACAAATCCAGAACTCACCCTAGCCTTTGCTGGAGTCGCGCTTCCGGCAGAAGGCATTTGGGGGAATGTCATCGATGGTTTACGGATTTGGGTGTGAGGGGCGTACCTCAGTAATCAATGTTACCCACCTCTATTTAGTTGGATTACGGATGTAAAAAAATATTGGAGGTCGCGGCTCACGTGCTAACAGGGATCACGGAGCCTGAAAAGGATATTTACTTGCACGGGCCAATTGCTGGTTGACACATACTCCAGACAGCAGAAGTATACGATGTATTGCATACATTCCAGACCTCACCGTACACCAAATGTTCCCCACACCTGTATGTATTGTAACAGTGCATAGCATTGATCTGTCTTGCTATTGCTAAATAGCAGCGCTGCTAAACTTCCGATGAACACAAATTTAAAATGCTTGTAGCTAGGCCGCGCAAGTCAGTGAACATTTTTTAACTGAGCAGCGTGTAATATGTGACAGAAACGATTTGTTATGATGCATTGCAATATCACAGAAAAGAAACTGAAATTTGCTTGCTCCAAAGTTTGAGCAGGAATGTTGACCAAAAAAAAGTTTGAGCAGGAACATTCCCTTCAAATTGAACAAGGAGTTGGGCACTCTCTAAATCTTGCCATCCTCAGAAACATATATCCACCTTTTTCTCTCTAACTTTCTCATCACAAATGGGTGGTGGCATGAAGAGTGTGATGCAATGCCATATCCAAACTGCTATTGATGGTTGTGAGCTTTAGTGAAGATCAAGTTCAATGCAGCACTCAAGTATAGCAACATCTTAAGCAAGTACCTAATATCTTTTCATTTTCTGCTACTAGTTTGTGGTATCAAAGTATTTTCCCTCAGTATCTATCCACAAAACCAACATGGTTATAACCAAATTTGGTCACTGACTAATTTGCTTTGCATCATTAACAATTTAACATGAATATGAAGTAACAGACAGGTACATACCTTGCCGATTTAACAGTTTGGCAAGCCCTCACTAATTATTTTACTTTTTTTTCCTCTAAAGTTGAAGTCCTTAACGATTGAAAGTTGGCTAAGCACATGGGTCACGGGTTGGCTAAGCTGGCAAACTTAACTTTCGAGTGTTGGGACGAAATGCATGATAGGAAGTTAGGAACCGGCCAGCAAAAAACGACAACCGGCCTGTTCGGCTATTGAATGTTATGATGTTGAAGCTTGATAGGAGATCCTCAGAGGCGGAGCCAAGATTAAAGGATTAGGAGGGCCGAGATATAAAGTATGAAAACAATGTAACATTTTCGAATCAATAACAACATTAGATATTAGTTGCATGCATCGGAACTTCTTTTTCATGCATAATTTGAACTCTATAAATGTTGTATGTAAAGCTAATAGTTAATAAAATATAAAGTAAATAGCATACAAAAAAGCTAGAATTGATTAACTTCTTATGTGTCAAGGTTAGAGAATTGTATAAATCAAAATTAAAATAGCTGAAACTTGTAATTATAGAGCTAAAACCCTTCCTTTGGTGTCATAACATTAATGGAAAGGGGGACAAACCTTTATAATTATAGAGCTAACCCCTTTTATCTGATTGAAAATGCAATAAGCCAACATGTTTCGAGAAATTGCATGGCACCCCTTGGCACTATGAGACTCAAAGCTATGGAAAGTGTTTGGTTTTTAGTTTACTTTGTGTAATATGTGATAATACATTGCACACAAGATTTAGTTTTTATTGAAGGCTGCATAGATAAGGAAGATGAACGGTGAAAAGTGAATGCATAGTTCCACTTCCACATTCATTTTGTGAATACTGATCGAGTTGTTTACCTGGATAAGGCAGTGATGATCAATCTCTGTCGACATGTTGGCACTGCTGTGAAAGCACCAAAAAGATGATCGAACATGCGCCGACACCAACAGGGAATACACCTTTACAATTGGATATTTTTCAGTCCTTATCGCCAAGTCCCTCTCTCTCTGTGTTACTGTGTAACCACATGACCTCCTTACGTTTTTCACTGGTCACTCCTTTAAGTAGAACGACAAAGACTTTGTTTCTTTCTCCATTTCAAGCTTCATCCCAGAACTCAACCATCAACCAAAATCGCCGCCGCTTCAGAGCATCAATCCACAGGTTTGTAACTCAAATTCTCAGCTTCAAACCCAAGTTATTCATAAAATTTTCTTTTAAGTTTAGAAGACATTTTTATTCAAGTTATACCATTTGTCGCTGATCGAATAGCAAATTCAATTTTGTTTTTTGGCCAATCCGCAAGCATACTTAAGTTTTTACTTTTTGGATCCGGCTCTCCAAAGTGACAAATTATATAAAATCTCAACCCTCTGTGTAATCTAAAGGCTTACAAATTTCAAAGTTAAAAATTTCTAGCGTTTAGATTATTTATGTATTTATATATGATTTTTATTCTTTTCTCTTTCAACAAAAATGAAAGAAAATAAAATTGTTGCCCATCTTCATGAAACCTAGCAGGTAGAAAATAAGAAAATAGGTTTGATAAGAAATTGGGTTGATCGAGCGCCATGACCAATAAAGCCGAAACAAAAAGGTAAAAATCTGATATACAAAGAATTGCTGCATAAACCCTAGGCTGGAATTTGCCTTCAAACTCCAAACTCCATTAACAACCATCAAATTGCAGACTAACTAGGATCAAGCCCCGCTTCCATTAATTTCTAGGCTTTGTAATTCATCCTCTATTGATTTCCATAGATGCTGGGTTTTTCTATTTAATACTTGAATTGTATGCATCGATCGGTTCCCAAATTTTTTCCTAGATTTTGGTTTATAAATATGTTGGAGTAATCCCAATTGTTTAAGAACTACAATAATATTATATATGTGGAGTATGAAGGACTGAGAGCTAGATAGCACTCATGTCGCATGAATCTTCAGAAGATTTTCTGAGAAATTATGGAAGCACATATATGTTTCATAGAGCAAGAATAAATAAAGGCTGAATAAATAAAGAGGAAAAAAGTCAATAATTAACCTCAATATGGAAAAGAAATTCCAAATATTCTATTTATTGATGTTGGATAATTTTGTGCCTTTAGATTATATAGAGGCTTGAGATTTTATGAACTTCACGAATTTTATGACTTGCTAACTTGAGAGGAGCCCGATCCTTACTTTTTAACATGTAAGACAGATTATTTTGGTATGATTAGTGGCTTTACATGCAGATAGATCCCTGGCAATGATACAATGAAATTCTACAATGAAAATTGAAATGTACTTACTGATATAGTTTGAGCAGGATTTCCTTCAAAGCTGGGGAGGCTCTCTGTAAACATGCCATACTGAGAAATATCTACTTTCTCTTGGGGTGGTGGCATGTATAGTGTGTAGTGTGTTATATACAGTATGTAACTCCCCAACTGCTTTTTGTGGGTAAAATTGAAGTTCAGTGTTGTACTCACTTTCACTCAAGTTTATCAACCTCTGAAGCAAGTACCTAACTCTCCTTTTCTACAACAAGAAAATGGGAAAATACATAGTACTTTAGAGCATACAAGCTCCTCAAAATTCAACCATTAATATTGCATTTAGTCAATTGGTACAAAAGCATATCCAATTGACGGTTGGATTGCACTATTTGAACATTACCAACAATTTAATTTCGGGGCTCTAATGAGGATCTTCAACATGAGGACTCTATGAGGACTTTTAGATCAACGGTTGGATAACCTGTGTATTGATTGATATATGTTAATATATAAGATATGAAAGAATGATTGACTTCCTCAGTAATTATTCATTTTTATCAAGTAAATGGTAAATTAGTTGAATTAAGAATCTTAATACATTGGCAAACTGGAATTGCAGGCTGGAATGGCTGCAGCAGATGGTATGCTTGGAAATGGTTGTGCGCTGTTGGGAAACACAAAACATATGGCTCTTTCATTAACCGAGACAGCAGCACGCCAGTTTGTTACTAGATTTTTTAGACATTTTATATCTGTTGGGTGTTTAATGTGAGTAACACTTATGTTCTTGAAATCTAGACTGCTTCCATTTTAATTAAACCCTTATTCACTGGAAAGCTCAACTTGAATCATATAAGTGGAAAGCTTGTAGAGTTGGTTACCTGCAGTGCATGTACCACTTGTTTTTTCTTTTTCAATCTTCTATGTCAGCTGTTTTTCTTTTGAATTTTCATTTTCATCATCTAATAAATTTCGTCATATATAACTGCTCTCTTGTATGCAGTTTATTAGAAGAAGGAGGCACAATGTTTACCTTTGAGGGAAGCAGAAAGGACTGTTCTCTAAGATCCATTCTTAAAGTTCACAGTCCTCAGTTTTACTGGAAAGTATGCATATACATACATTTTAGAATTGAAATTTGTTTAGTTCTTGTAGTTTAAAGTCGACATCTGTTCAGTCTTTGTAGTTTTATTTTAATCTGAATGGTCCTTAAAGTCACGATTTTTCATCCAAATAGTCATTCCGTCAATTTTTTTGTTACAATTCTGACATGGTTGTTAAAGACATCATAATTTTTGACAGCTACGTCAGCCATTTAACTGAGAAAATTGACGGAATGACCATTTGGATGAAAAATCGTGACTTTAAGGACCATTCAGATTAAAATAAAACCACAAGGACTGAACAGATGCCGACTTCAAACCACAAGGACTATACATCACATGTTAACTGTAGTTAAGAAGAAAAGTTTTCTAATAAAAGCTCAGAAAGACTATAATATCAGATCAGTGTAAATATGAAAACACCATGAAACCCTCACTCACTCTCACTGATTATGATAAACAACAATTTAATTGACAGGTAATGACACAGGCTGATTTAGGCATTGCAGATGCATATATCAATGGCGATTTTTCTTTCGATCATAAAGACCGAGGTCTTTTTAATCTTTTTATGGTAAGAATATTGATCTTGCAATCTCATTATCCTTACTATGCCGATTTCAATAATACTTTGTTGTATCTTCGTCCAGCTTCTCATTGCCAACGTAGAATCAAATGCCTCAAAATCAAACAAGAAAAGGTGCATTGTCCCGCCTATCACAAACTAAGTTATGACATAGCTGATAATAGTCATCCAGGTCTCATTGCTATGTTGGTTTTATGTAGGCGATGGTGGCAGCCGTTGTTATTCACAGCCACTATAGCCACAGCCAAATATTGTTTTCAGCATTTTTTAAGGCAAAATAGTCTTACACAGGCTCGAAGGAACATATCTCGTCATTATGATCTGGTATACAGTTTATAACCTGTGAATATATAAATAATAGGATTTACTCAAACAGATTAATTTCACTGTTTGCTAGTAGATGTTTTGATGACATGCCATGAGACTCGCTGGCAGAAGTTCATTATTCTCTTTTCATGTGTTGTAGAGTAATGAACTATTTTCACTGTTCTTGGGCGAAACAATGATGTATTCCACAGCAATATTTAAGGTCAGAATCACCAGCTTCCAATCAGTTTATGATACTAAACACTGCAGGGAAGAAACTCTCTATTAATTGTAATGTAAAATATTTTTTCATATCTGTGTCAAATTATCATTCTAAAGACAGAAGATGAGGAACTGAAGACTGCACAGCTTAGGAAAATCTCTATTCTAATTGAAAAGGTGAGTTTAGTTCTGAGAATTCTTTCAAAGGTTTAATATCTGATTTCGTCTCCTATTTCAAAGTTTTTCTTGTTTCAATTTAACAGGCTAGAATCGATGAGAACCATGAGGTTCTAGATATTGGTTGTGGTTGGGGAACCTTTGCAATTGAAGTAGTCAAACAAACGGGTTGCAGATACACTGGCATCACTCTATCTGACGAACAACTTAAATTTGCTGAAAAGAAAGTGAAAGATGCTGGACTTCAGGTATCAAATTTTAGAAACTTCAGAAAATTATTGCAAATAACTTTATCTGTTATTTGAATATATTCATAACAGGAGCGGATCAACTTCCTTCTGTGTGACTACCGCCAATTGCCTTCTGACCACAAATATGACAGAATCATATCTTGGTGAGTACTTTTCTCCTACCAAGTACCAACTTGAGCCTTTAGTTACACTCCAGAAAGTTTTTACCAGTACGTGGCTGCATTTTTCAGTGAGATGATAGAACACGTTGGCCATGAATTTGTGGATGAGTTCTTTTCCTGCTGTGAGTCTGTACTGGAAGAAAATGGGCTTTTTATTTTGCAGGTATTGTTTCAATGGAGAACATATAAGCAAGCTTAAAAATACAGTTTTGTCTCTGCAAATTTCTCAAGTGTTTGATTAATAAAATGACTCGTATCAATGATGGCATCGAACATATTGCTAACAGTTAAGGGTGACTGATCTTTCTTTAGTTTATATCAATGCCGGATGACCGCTACGATGACTACAGGCGAGGTACAGGCTTCATAAAGGAATATATATTTCCTGGTGGATGTCTACCTTCATTAGGTAGGGTAATATCAGCCATGGCCGCTTCTTCCAGACTCTGGTATGATCTGTTATCATGAGATGAGAACACACTCATAATTAGGTCCAACATTTTGTTATGGTGTACTTATGAGAACTCATTTCTCAGTGTGGAGCACTTGGAAAACATTGGAATACATTATTACCAAACACTAAGATGTTGGAGAAAGAATTTCTTAGAGAGACAGAGGTACGTAAGACTACAATCTTGTCTTCAGTGTGATGTGAAGCTCCTGTCTAGGATATAAATAAAGAAGTCTATGTATAATGAGGTTGACATGCACAAGTTTATTATGATATGAAGCATGCACCAAGTCTATGTTAAAACAAGAAGTACAAACAAATTTAATTTCTATGTTAAAACATCTGATAACTTCTGAATTGTACCAAAGGTCAAAGACAAAAAAAATATATATTTAAAAAAAATAAAAAAATAAAAAACCTTCTGATAACTACTGTCTTTCTAAGAGATTACATGCCCTATCAGAAAAAAAAAGGTGCATCCATTAGTTTTGAATGGAACAGAATAGACTCTCATATTTATGACTGCTACAGCCTGGATTTATAAAATGCAATTTCTCTTTTGTATTTATAGTGAAATACTCGCTCTTGGATTCAATGAAAATTTCATTCGGACATGGGAATATTATTTTGATTACTGTGCTGCTGGTTTCAAGTCACATATAGTTGGAGATTACCAGGTAACTTTTACAGAACACATATTTTCCACACTTCCATTGTTGGATAATATACACTTATGATTTATAAGTTTTATGTGTGCTTATTTGGTCATACTTGCAACACACCACCCAATATAAGTGATTATTTTGATGCAGATTGTGTTTTCACGTCCTGGTAATGCTCTCACCTTTAATAATCCATACAAGGGCTTCCCTTCAGCATATCAATGATCGAATCTTCACTATGAGCTGCCTGGACGACTGAGACTCAAATCAAATAAGGCTTCATTTAAGTGAGTGTTTGTAAGTCTCCATTTGATAAACATACTATAGATTGCTTGTTCGGCTGAACAAAAAAAAAAAACAAAACAAATAAATGGAGATTATTTGTTACATTGTGCTGCTTATGTAATCCATGCCAAACCATGGCATTTACTGTGTTTGGTTGCGGATGTGTTGTTAACTTTGCTTTCTTATGGATGTTTCTTTGTGTCAACTGTGTTATGGAAGATCATCAGAATATCAGTATTAATTGGAAGAACACTGACAAGTTTTAACATATGCATTAGGAAATGCGGAATACATCTTAAGACCATCATTGATACCACCTCTTCTGCCACTGATCGTCTTCCATGGCCCAAGTTGCAGTTTATTAATACGATGTTGGTATGATGAGAAACTTCTCTGAATGATTTTATAGCATCTACAAATGCAGATTCAGCTTTGCTCAGTTCTTTCCTCAATTCCACTAATCCTAATTCCAAGCAAAACCCATTAGTAAAAACCACCATCATCAATCTCATCCATATCGATGTTCATCCTGTAGCTGAATTCAGAATAAAGGACAACAATTATCAACACTTAGCGGGAGCGATCCATGGAGCACATGCCAGTAGTGATGCACCTTCAATTTCCCACCTTTTATTTGTTGATGACAGCTTGGTTTTTGCTAAAGCAAAAGTCCAAGAGATCACCAATTTGAAGCAGATTCTTCTTCTGTATGAAGCAGCAGCGGGACAGAAAATAAATTTTGATAAAACAGCAATCGCCTTTGAGCTAAAAGAGGAGAGAAGGAAGGTCAAGGTGCAGGAGTGGTGTTCCAAATGAGGTTGTGGAGAGGAAACAATCATGCATGTGTTGTGGGAATGTAAATGGGCTCGTAAAATTTGGCAACAAACTTTTCTTAGAGAAGTTTGTAGTGTGTGGCAAGAAAAAGACATGTTTGGTCTGTTTTTACGTGTCTCAACTGGTGCGGTGGAAAAAGAATTGGAGTGGTTCTGTGTGATCTTATGGCAGTTGTGGTATGACCGAAATAACAGGTTGCACGGCAAAGAAAACTACTCATGGGAAGGGTTGATGAATAAGATTATATCTTGGTGGGAGCTTGTTGAGCAGGCAGAAAAGAAAGAAGGTAAAGATCTGAATAACACTGGTAGAGATGAGTGTAGGCAGCAGAGTGCAGCAAATACAAGATGCCCAGTTAGATGGACAAAGCCTCGCGGGAAGTAGTAAAATTAAATGTGGATGGTGCATTGGATGTGCATAATGGTGTGTATGGTACGGGAGCGGTCTGCAGAGATGAAAATGGTAGTTGTTTGGTGTTAGGGTTCTAACCCTAACAGAGAGAAAGCTACTAAAATGCTAAAAAAACTAAGAAATTGAAATTACTGATTTTTCATTGATGGTCTCTAAAGGGCAAATGTTACAGTACTTAAAGGAAATGAGAGAGCAAATACAGCTGGCAAGTGACCCAAAATAGGTCAGGGTATCCTTAGTAAAGCTAAGGGTGTGTGTTAAAGTAAATGACTCACAACAATTCTTCCCCCTCAAACAGAAACTTGTCCTCAAGTTTCACTTTCAGAACAAAGTCGAACACATGAAGATTCTCCTCGAGTTCAAATGTAAGTGACAATGCATGCACAACAAGAATGGCTCCATTTCCAGCCATAAGCATAAGGAGTAGACAAACTTTTAGTGCGGCAATGTAGAGAACATGATAATCTTCCAATCCATCAAACCAGCATATAGGAAGTTCCTTTCTTGAAATTTGGAGCTCAAACAAGCACTTGCAGGCTAACCTTTCACCCTTTTGCTTTGATGTCCCAATGACCACAATGCACTTTGTTTCACCATTAGTAAATAGGCAGATAACGCACAATCCAGCAAAAATGATCATCATCATCAATATACCTACAAAAGTCACTTCAATGCATGCTAGTGGCTGAAGACTACTACAAGCATGAACATCAATAATCCTCATATTTTTTCCAATTACCAACATGGTGTACTCGTGGAGGTGTTGCAGTTCCATATTTCCCGTTCTTGGCCCAGGTTCGACAAGGCTTGCAAAATTGGAGCCATTTGAATAGGCAAGTATGACCAAATGACTTTTCTGTACCAATGGGACTGAACAGTAGATTGCATAGTAGCTATAGGATTTTCCATAAACTTTTCTTCAGCAAATTGGTCTCTAAGCAATATGATCTTGAACCAAGACATTCCAGCTGCACATTCAACCTGCAAACTTTTAATCCTATTCGCCTGCTACTGTAGACCTCTAATCCTAGGCTAGCTCCCAAGTCATGCATACCACTTTTTTTGGCACAGACCCCCAACTTACTTGACAACAAATCTGTGCACTCAGTTTTCCACATCAGCAAATGCACAGCACACATACTGAGGGCAACAACAATTGTATGCATTATACTAACATGCAAACTCAGCTGCTCCTTACTAACACTCTTCAAAAGCATTTTAGCAAGTATGTCTATGTATTCATAAAATAACTCGGCATTTCTTACCATCATCCCAAATGACTCATCAGGAAGCAACGTGTTCTTGAAAGCAATATAGAACACAACACAGAGCTTAATAAAGTTACACCATACCTCATCAAAAGCTGCTCGAGAATATTGAGGACCGGAAATGATGGTAATGAATACCTGAGATAATGGGTCACCCATTTTGACGAAGGCTTCTCTATGAAAGATAATAGGCTTCTATGTTGCACAATGACAAGAAATGAGCCACTGCCATAACTTTGCTTCAGATTGTGTGTATGCAGAACACATCACTATCTCATTGTCACACTTCTGCCCTTCCCTAACAAAAGAATTAAACTCATTTGCATTGCCTTCACTTGCAATTTTGGCATGAGTTTCTGATTTCCATCTTCTCCAAATGTCATCACACATCATTCTAGCATTTCTTTCCCATTTCTCAAACTTATCAGCAAAAGACAAGCTCAAATGTTCATCCATTAAGAGAGGGTGACCACTGCCTTTATCACGTACCTTCTTATCAAACACAGAGAAGCAAAGGTGCATGACACAGTGAGTACTCTTCTTTGAACCCTCAATGTAATGCCTGAGCTTTATACACCCTGCTTGAGGAGTTAAATAAGATACAAGTGGAGATAATTGGGTTTCCATGTAGGTGCACCCCAACCTTGGACTCTGAACATTTTGTTGGTGTTCCTTACTACCTCCCCCATATTTCAAAGCATCATTCACCAGCTTATATGCACCCAAGGAAGTTCCCAACTTGCAGTTATGACTCTCCTCTATCATTTTGCAGTTATCTCCACCAACACTAATGCCAAAATTAACACGTGCAGGTGAGTTTAGTAACGAAGGGTCAGTGAGCAAAGTCGGAGTATTGCCATCTGATGCAGCAGAAACAACTAACTCATTTCCACCATATTTTTCATCTGAGTCTGTCCCAATCTGCTCTTTAACTCTCTGAGAATGACCATCATAACTCTCTGCACCCAAGTAAGATTCAACATTCAATTCTTCCGTTCTACCATCTTTGTCATGCGTGCTCATAAGAACAGAATTAATTCTCACTGTATTGCACAATTCATCTGATTTTGGCATTTTTTCAAACAGGTGGGGGGCACAATATTCCCTTCTCTTCACAAACATACTCAGTCCATGCCCATCCTTCTCAACACTAATATTCTCACGTTGTCTGAGCTCTCTTCTCTCCCTACTATTAATCCCAACCTTCTTATCACAACTCTCTCCCATTCCATTAGCAAAATTCGCATCAATACCACTTAACTCGACACCAAACATAGAACCCACACCATCACAATCATGATTTGAAGAGAAATGTTGCTGGTCATGCTTCATATTTTGAGTAAAATCATAGTTGATAGGAAGTGGCTGGTGGTACCTCATGTGGGCCGAAGACGGCGACTCAGCCATTGCGTGGGCAGTGTGTAAAAGAGGCAGAGGCGAGAGAGACACCATGGACTGCCCAATTATAACAGAAGGTGGGTGCTGATATAGTGGCTGTTGTGGATGTGAAGCAGAGTATTGGGGATGATGCGATGAGTTTTGGGAGTTCGGAGCTAGAGGCTGAGCCGACTGATAACTGGTCGGAGATGTAGGTGGATGGTATAGCGGCTGCTGTGAAAGCGAAGCAAGGTATTGGTGATGCGGCAGTGAGTGGGTCTGAGAAACACCTGGAAATTGGTGAGGCAGTGGGTGGCCATTGATAATCATTGTAGAAGGAGTTTGTGGCTGTGGTGGGTGAGGGTTTGGCGGTGGTGGAGGCGGCTGACAGTAGCCTTGAGGGTTAGAGTACCACGCGCCTTGGTGGGGTTGCTGTTGAGGGGCTGGAAGTGTAGGCGGCGGTGAAGGTGGTTGTTGATGCTGCTGGTATCGGTAGGGATAAGGATCCGCCGTGGCGAGTGGGGGCGACGATGGTGGCTGCCTCGACTGAGTTGAGTTCCGCACAAGTTTCCTGAACTCAGTTAGCATTTCTGACTTGAATGCCGCCATTTCGGCCTTGAAGGCCGCCGTGTTTTGCCGAAGATTACGGCAAAACGCTTCTGTCTCCTCTCTCGAGACTCGCAGCCTCTCTTCTCTCTCAATTTGGAGCCTCCTCCTCAAATCATCTGGGTCAGGCGGGCGTGGCGGAGCAGATGAAAACGGTGGTGGATTCCCTGCGCTCGGCCCCATAGATTTGGGGCTCTGATACCAGTTGTTAGGGTTCTAACCCTAACAGAGAGAAAGCTACTAAAATGCTAAAAAAACTAAGAAATTGAAATTACTGATTTTTCATTGATGGTCTCTAAAGGGCAAATGTTACAGTACTTAAAGGAAATGAGAGAGCAAATACAGCTGGCAAGTGACCCAAAATAAGTCAGGGTGTCCTTAGTAAAGCTAAGGGTGTGTGTTAAAGTAAATGACTCACAACATTTGGGAGTGTTGGAGCCCCAAGTTCTGGGAATCTTAGTACTCTTGCTGTTGAAGCGAGGGCGTTCACTATGCCATATACATCATCAGACGACGGTCCAAGTCCGTCGTCTGACGTTTTTTTTTATGTCGTCTGAGGAGCTGTCGGGTGATGGTCTATCAGACGACGGAGAATAGCCGTCGTCTGATAGGACATCACACGACATATCTTATGTCGTCTGAGAAGAGAATCACACGACATATCTTATGTCGTCTGAGAAGAGAGAAGATTGAAAAATTTCAGTAAACGCACCACAGTTAAGTGTGGACTGAATCAGCATCAAAAAATTGTAAAATCATATCACAAGACACATCAAATGTCGTCTGTTTTGTATACCTACCACATATAAGTGTGGACTGATTGGAGAATAATTTGATTTATTGGATTTTTCTATCTAATCACACTTCAATAAAGTGTCAAGTGTGTGAGCTTACAACGTCAAAAATTTGTAATATATGTGGTTATATAGAAGATCTAATGTCACTTATCTGTCGTCTAACTTTGTAAACTATTATACATTTTGCTAGTTGTTCTGTCAGACGACATTTAATTGTACTTTCAATTCTATTCCTACCACAAACTTTTAACTTTTCCGCTTAGACTCTACAATGTAACCACATTTAAATGTTGTCTGAAAGAAGCATTATCATAGTTTATCATGGTTTTTGTCTTGCCGAGGTGCTTCACTCAACATATAAGTGTCGTGTGATTGAAAAATAAAAAACGTTCAATCAACATTTTGTCTTGTGACTCCAGCTCACACTGCATATTTGTGTTGAGGTTATGTTGCTTGTTATAAACACATATGTTGTCTCTATAAATTGAACTTCATATATAAAGAAAAACCAAGAATAAAAGAACAAAAGAAACACTTCATTGAACTTTGATAATCCACTTCAATTACAAAATCATTTGAAGTGCAGGAATCCGTGAAAATAGCTTCCAAGAGATCCATGAAAACACTCCATTTTTCAACAAGTACTCATAAATGTACTGGCAACACAAGAGATCCTAAAGTGAATTACAAATTAAAGGATACGGTCAATAGTCCAATCCAGCACGCTTTAATTTTGCATCATCAATCTGAAAGCTCATCGGCTAATGAAGAACAAAAACATGTTAGTCGAGGATAAACATTCATATTCTTGCTCAATAAATGAATGATCTAAAATGAGAAATGCCTACCCCAACCAGATGAAGGCCAACTGCTGATGCTGCACATGTTCTGGCAATGCAACCTGTATTTCCAGGAATCTGCCAAGAAATTGAGGGATTCACGACCCAATGGAAAATATACCCAATTTACAAGTTGAGCAATGTTAACTTGTATAGCTCGAAAGCCAAAGAAGAGACAATAATAAAATGCAAGTGGTTGAGATAATATGAAGTAGATTAAACTTGTTGTATACCTGAGGAGATACGAGAACGACTTGAAGAATGTTAGTTCGTGAGACTTGGTTGAGTGCCACCCCTGACCCATGAGCCAAAGAACATTCTTTGCCCCTGTCGTCAGCTGCAACCATTTCATTCACTTCATTATTGAACACTCAGACATATAGAGATAGAGAGATATATAAGAGAACTAGAGAGAGAGAGTGAGTACAGAGTTAGCAAAGGGGAGAGAAGCGAGTGGAGGAAAGAGAGAGGCGGAATTTGCGGTTGAGATGAGACAAGAGAGGGCAGTTTCACAGAGTCCATGTTGTCCGGGTCGGAGATGACGAACTCGAGCGGCTCGTTCCAGACCGGGTTGAGGTCCTTGTACTTGGTCGTCTGGTTGGGGCTGGGGTTGGGATTGGGGAGGTGGGGGTTGCTGAAACGACACAGTCATGGTGTCATTGTGAAAGGAATCGAGGGTTGGGAGAGAAAAGGGGGGAAGGGTTTGCGTTGATAGCGGGGAAGGAGTGAAGGGAGTAGTAGTAGTAGTACTGTGTGATGGGGTTTTGTGAAGAGAAGAGAGACGGCTAAGAGGAAGAGGGAGAGAAGAATGAGATTGAGGTGACCAAGTATTTTTGATGGAAAAAAAAAGTGTGGGAAGTTTAAGTTTTGGTGAAAAAACTGAGCGGGAGCCGAAAAGAAAAATTCGAGATTGAGGTGTTCATCAGACAACATACATATGTTGCCTGAGTTGACCAACATAGGGTTTTCGTTTAGATAAAAGTGTTGATTTTTAAAAGTATTTTTCAGACAACATATAAGTTACTAAGCAAGATTCCATTCACGTTGACCACATCGACTGAGATCCGAACTTTATCGAAAATGCTTGAATTTTGTTCTACACCCATAATTCACTATCATGTTGACATCTGACACTCAAACTTAAAAAAAAAATTATTTCTGTCATTTGAATCACAACGTGCGTACTAATGTGCTATAACATGTTTACTAAGTTCTTTGTAAACATACATCTTTATAAGACAACTATATGCAAGAAACAAAATTTACCTAATTTGACCGTTGGTATGATCGCAGTACTTAAATATGTATGTGGAAGAAAATTTACCCATTTTCGATAACTTATAGGTCTTGATCATTAGAGTCAACTTCAATTATATATAAAACGTTCCTATTCTTCCTCATGAGGAGCGATATGATCGGTCGATAAACGTGTCTAAATGTTCACATAAAATAGTTTCGTTGACACTAAATGAGGGTATAAGAATTGACGAATCTCAACTTTAAGTATTAGTCGGTCTAGATAAAAGGGTTTTCGTTTAGATAAAAGTGTTGACTTTTAAAAGTATTTTTCAGACAACATATATATGTTGTCTGAAGTTACTAAGCAAGATTCCATTCACGTTGACCGCATCGACTGAGATCCGAACTTTATCGAAAATGCTTGAATTTTGTTCTACACCCATAATTCACTATCATGTTGACATCTGACACTCAAACTTAAAAAAAAATTATTTCCGTCATTTGAATCACAACGTGCGTACTAATGTGCTATAACATGTTTACTAAGTTCTTTGTAAACATACATCTTTATAAGACAACTATATGCAAGAAACAAAATTTACCTAATTTGACCGTTGGATATGATCGCAGTACTTAAATATGTATGTGGAAGAAAATTTATCCATTTTCGATAAATTATAGATCTCGATCATTAGAGTCAACTTCATATATACATAAACTTTCTTATAGCTTCCATAAGGAGAAGTACATAATCGTTTCATCAAAGTGTCCAAACTATTACATATATCTGTTTTCCTACTCTTAACAAGAGTTTGAGTACCGGCTAATCAAAAATATAAGTTTTGGTCGGAGGAGATAAGAGCGTTTCCGTTTGGAAAATATGCACAATTTATGTTGACCACTTATTTACAACCTTAGACGACATATAATCGCCGTCTCACATTGAAGAAAAGCGAGGGAAAATTCCGGCGCCCAAATTCAAATATTTCAGGTCCATACGACCTTTTTATGTTGTGCGATGAGTAGATTAAGGTTAGCGCCCTCTCCCAAACTCAAATGAATTGAATATTTCAAGTTCATACAGACGACATATTAACCTCGTCTGATGAATAGATTAATAGGTTGAGCCCTCTTTCAAACTTATATATCAGGTTTCCATAGACAACATTTATATGTTGTCTTATTAAATACAATAAAAGATGACCAAACTCAATATTTAATTATAAATTGAGTATTTTAGAGTCAGAGAGACCACTTTCATATGTCGTCTGAAGTTATATCGCAAATGATCGGTCGATAAACGGGTCTGAATGTTCGCATAAAATAGTTTCGTTGACACCAGATGATGGTATAAGAATTGACGAATCCCAACTTTAAGTATTGGTCGGTCTAGATAAGAGCGTTTTCGTTTAGATAAAAGTGTTGACTTTTAAAAGTATTGCTCAGACGACATATATATGTCATCTGAAGTTACTAAGGAAGATTTGATTAACGTTGACCGCATCGACCGAGACACGAACTTTATCAAAAATGCATAAATTTTGTTCTACATCCATAATTCACTATCATGATAACATCTGACACTCAAACTTGAAAAAAATCTATTTCCGTCATTTGAATCACAACATGCATACTAATGTGCTATAACATGTTTACTAAGTTCTTTGTAAACATACATCTTTATAAGGCAACTATATAGATGAGACAAAATTTACCTAATCTGACCGTTGGATATGATCGCAGTACTTAAATATGTATGTGGATGAAAATTTACCCATTTTCAATAACTTATATAGGTCTCGATCATTAGAGTCAATTTCATATATAGATAAACTTTCTTATAGCTTCCACAAGGAGAAGTACATCATCGTTTCATCAAAGTGTCTAAACTATTACATAGAACTGTTTTCCTACTCTTAACGGAGTTTGAAAACCGATTAATCAAAAATATAAGTTTTGGTCGGAGGAGATAAGGGCGTTTTCATTTGGAAAATATGCACATTTTATGTTGACCACTTATTTACAACCTCAGACGACATATAATCGCCGTCTCACATTGAAAAAAAGTGAGGGAAAACTCTAGCGCCCAAATTCAAATATTTCAGGTCCAGACGACATTTTTATGTTGTGCGATGAATACATTAAGGTTGGCGCCCTCTCCCAAACTCAAATGAATTGACTATTTTAAGTTCATACAGACGACATATTAACCTCGTATGATGAATAGATTAAAAGGTTGAGCCATTTTTCAAACTTATATTTCAGGTTCCCTCAGACGACATTTATATGTCATTTTATTAAATACAATAAAAGGTAACCAAACTCAATATTTAATTATAAATTGAGTATTTTAGGGTCAGAGAGACCACTTTCATATGTCGTCTGAAGTTATACATTACAAGGTTCGTACACTCAATTTTATGGGTTTGTTATACGTCATTTGTTTGTTTTCTGAATAAGTGAATTTAAGGGTTCAAAATGGAGGTATAAATCAAAGATTTATGGTTGTTTCAGACGACATTAATATGTTGTTGGACGAAGTATATAAAAAGGGGATTAAAAGTAGATTTCGCATTCTTTCACAGACAACTTTTATATGTTGTCTGACGTATTACCATAAAGTTGCTAAATGTTGCTTTTTTACACTGCATATATATGCCGTCTGAAATTTTGCATATGACAAACAAATTGAGCAACATCCAGAAGTATGAAGGGAGCATGGCACTCATACGACTTATGAAGGTCCTAGAGGGGGGGTGAATAGGCCCTGACAACTTTTTTGCTCTATCCCGCGCACAAGGATACAACTTATCAAACTGTTTAGTTAGGTAGGCAATCTCATCCAAACTATCCTCAAGAACCTCCGGTTCCTTTTCTTTCTCATCTACCTCATTGACAGTGGATAAGGCTATGGTCTTTTCCTTCCTAGACTTCTTTCTCTTAGACTCGAAAACTTTCAAGTTTCCTACCAACTCATCTAAGGAATAGGTGTCTAGATTCTGGGCTTCCTCTATGGCAATTTGCTTAGCCTCATAACTAGACGGAAGAGCACGAAGGAATTTTTTGACAATCCTATGGGAGGGAATGGGGTCTTCCAATCCTTGACACTGGTTCGTGATACTAAGAAGGCGACCATGAAACTCATCTATACTCTCATCCTCACGCATAGACATTTCCTCAAACTCAAGGAACAGGCTCTGAAGTTTCTGAGCCTTTACCCTAGTGTTACCCTCATAGGTAGTGGCTAAAGTATCCCAAGCATTCTTAGCGGTAGGACAAGTGATGATCCTTCTCCGCTCTTTTTCAGATAGTGTAGAAAACAAGCTGTTGAGAGCTTTGGTGTTCATCCTAAAATCACCTTTTTCAATATCATCCCATTCAGATTTGGGTTTCTGCATTAATACGGCAGAACCCTCATTCATGGGTTTCATAGGGTGTTTCCAACCCTCTTCGACCAAAGTCCATTGTCTCCCATCATCTTGGGAGATAAGGAAAGCGGTCATCATTACCTTCCACTGGGAATAGTCCGTTCCATCAAAGAATGGTGGAGTATTCACAGGGGTAGGGCCTCTACCACGGTCCATTCTCGGGACACAGAGGGATCTCACTAGCTAGGCTAGCGACCCGCTCTGATACCACTTGAAGGTCCTAGAGGGGGGGTGAATAGGCCCTGACAACTTTTTGCTCTATCCCGCGCACAAGGATAGCAAAGATTGTGCTATCCTGTTTGCTGTGAGACTAAGTTGTGTAAATAAAAAGGCAAGTACTGAAAGTAAAAGATATAACACCAGTACGTTTTTTATACGCAGAAACCCTGCACCCAGGGAGAAAAACTGCGTGCCTCTAACTCTTGAGAGACAAACGATTCCACTATTGTAAAGACACTTCTTACAAGACTCACAACTCAGAGGATGGCACAACACCTAGCCATCCTGCCTAGTCTAACTACTAGCACACAACTGAACTTGCTCTCTTGTCACTCAAGTGTTTTACACATAGCACGAATCTACGCTTCTATGCAGAATTCAACTAACACCTTTAGCTAATTCTCACGGACAGCTTACATCTTGTTTCACACGAACTTAGCTAACACCTTTGCTAATTCTTTATGAAGACTTCACCGGGTTGCATCACCTAGACACCCTCAAGGTATGCACGAACAATGAACAATGAAATGGGTTTTGAAAATGTTTTGATGCTCAGCTCTAAGATTTATAATCAACAAGGAAGACTTAGAGCAAAGGAGCAAGGAAGCAATAAAGCTAAGACTCAAAGGGAGAAAATGCAAATGACAATTTTCAACAACCAAGGAGCAAGAGAGGTCTTGCTCTCTATTTATAGGCAAAGTGCACAGCTATGAGGAAGCAAGCACGTTTGCCACATCAACAAGATTCTTTTGGACTTTAAGCTGCTTTTCTGGAGACTAGGACGGATAGTACCCTAGGGATCCCTCCACTCACAAGACAAAAGCTGAGAATAGACTTTCCTAGGAAAGACTAAAGTCAAAAGGATAAGACAAAAGGTTTTGGGAAAACTAGGCTAGATTTAGTCAAACATAAAGACTCTACAAAACCACTTTTCCTAAAAGGACACTTAGGACAGCTGATAGCTTGGGCGGTGCAACATATAGGCAGCTGTCAACTTGGTTTTTTGAATCACCAAAATCCAGCTGGTTCCCAAAGGCTCAAGTTATGTGGTCACGGGTTGGTTTGCCACACCACCCTAGACTAACTTGGAGCTCAAGTATGAATAGACTAATGTTTTGCTAAAAGGTATTTGAAATTCAAACACTTAGAAAACTGAAGCAAGCACATTTGAATATGCACATGGTCAGACCCAGAAGATAGAACAGATACAGCAGGGGTATCCGTGTAATCGGGATGGCAAGCACGGCTGCCATCCTTAGTGAATGAATGTGATGCACATGCATGAACTAACTGATGCATATGAAATCTGTCAGGTTCTTCATTCTTCACTTGAGTAGTCCTTGCTACCAGGCTACAACATGTAGCATGTATCCTTGTGTTTTGATCATAAAGGGATAGCCAACAATTCTTGTACCAACAATCTCCCCCTTTGGCATTCCTGATCAAAACACACCTTCAAAGGTTGTGCTGGTTCTAAACACAAGAATAGACTAAACAGCTGCACAAACATCTCAAGAACAAGTGAAGGTATGGAGGGCCAAAAACTCTTATGAAACACAAGCTGTGGGACACCAAGACAATCATGCATCATAACCAACAGAATAGCATAACCAGCAAACAACATAAGTCAAGAAAATAACCACACAGCATTCATAAATAATTCAGAGTTTTGACAACATAAGCCCTACAATTAGTTCTCCCCCTTTTTGGCAGTGAAAGCCAAAGGGAAACAGAGAAACCGATGTTCAACATAAAAACAACCTACATCCGAGAATGGATAAAAACAACATTAATGCAGAAAACCACAACAGAAAACCTAAATAGAAGCATCCTCATCATCACTGGACTCCCTGCGGATCACATCATCATCACTTTCACTCTCCTTATCATCAGGATCAGAGGAGGCATGCGGATCCTGAGAAGAAGCAGTGGAAGAACCAGAGGCATCCTCATCTCTGCTGTGCTCAAACTCCCTTAAGATCGCAGGCATCTCCTGCTTGAAGGTGTAGAACTGATGTCCAACATAGTCCCTAAAACCAATGACTGCCTCCTGCATTGCCTTGTCCACAATGAGCTTGATCTCCTTTTTCAGCAAGGTCTGCTCCAAAGACTCAACATATAACCCGGACTGAGCAGCGGATTTGGCAATTGTGACACGGTCAACAGGGTTGACAGGCAGGGCAAGAGCATCATCGCCATGGAATGGGACATTGCTCTTGATGCAGAGAAGAGTGATCACAGCCGGAAAAACCATGGAGCTGGAGACAGAGAGACGCTGAGGGATAGCAGCGCGTCGGATAGCCTGAAAAATATAGTACTCGGCTGGAAGGAGAGGTTTGGTTTTGTCACAGAAGTAGGCAATCAAAACAGCTTGCAGGTGAGTGATCTTGCTGGTTTGGGTTGTGGGAGTGAGAAAAGACCTAGCTACAAAGGTCATAAACTTGTACCACTCAGGCATGAGGCTACTGGAGAGAAAAGGATCCGAGAGTGGCTCAGTAGGAGGAGGGTAGTACATGAGAGAGGCAAGGTGATTTATGGTTGTCGAATCCCTGTATTGAAAAACCTTAGTCATGGTATGCTTCTCAGTAATCGGGAGGGATAAGACCTCACGTATCCTAGCTGGCCGGATATCAACTTCCACTCCCCTCACCCAAACCATAATGGGATCATTGGACCTAAGCTTAATCTCAGAAGGGACATTCTCAGGGAAGTTAGCATAGAATTCCTGAACTAAAGAGATGTTGACCCTAGGAAATGACTCCAAAGCTTTGACCCACCCTAGCCTATCAACAAAAAGCTTAACTGCTGGAGGAATGTTTGTAAAATCAAGTGGCTTCTCATAGATAATGGGTCTACTGATAGTGACAGAAGAGAAGACGGACATGGCTTTATTGGAACAGAAATGGGATTTAGAGGGGATATCAGTTACCTCAAACATCCTTTTCTTAAGAGGCAACGAGGGTCTCCCATCCTGGGCTCCAATAGGCTTGGCTTTGGAAGGTTTGGAAGGTCCAGAGGAATCCTTCGATCCAGACTTAGAAGAGCCGGCGATTGGCTTGCCAGAGTTCCTGGTGATACGACGGCGAGGAGCGCGAAATTCCGGATCAGAACTGGAGGAACCAGAGAGCTCCATAGGCTCTTCTTCTTCATCATCGTCATCAAGAATTGGAAATTTGGGCTGTTTTCCAACCTTGGGAAGTGGATCCTTGGCAGATTTGGGGGCGGCGCCGGTGGAGGAAGGTCCGGACTTGGCAAATCCCTAGGAGCGGGATGCAAGGGCATCGAGTATCCCTTGAGTGCGACCCATGCCAGAAGGCTTGATCTTCTTGGCCCGAGCAGATCCAGCATGAATGGTGCCCTTTCTCTTCCTAATTTCATTCAAGGTTGCAGCAATGGAGGCTTCAACCTCTTTGGTGGATGGATGAGGTGCAACGATAGTGGAATCCACTTGTACAGGGACAAGGGAAGGAGTAGCGACAGCGGAGGAGATGGGAGTAGAACTCGGAGAGGAGGAGAAGGCTCTCAACACTTGAGAAGCAGTAAGCAAGGGATCAGAATTCGCTCGGAGCGAAGAAGAAACCATTGGAGAGGTCACTGACCCGGTTTCTTTTGCAGCAGAGTTTTGGTTTGGTTCAGCCATGGGAATGGAGGAGAGGAATGAGGATGAAGAAACAGAGATGAGAATTGGTGAGAGAGAGATGAGGAAGCGAAGTGACTGGTGACGAAGATGAAAGAGTGGAAGGAGAAACTAGTTTTTAATAGGCATGCAAAAAGCAACCCTGATTAGACGTAGCCGTCTTGAGAATTGCAAACCCCCAACGGCTGTGGGAAGTCTCCCCCTCTTTTTCTCAAAAGCTGACCCTCACAAGAGTCCATGGGAGAATAGGCCTAGCCCATCTCAGAACCGAAAGCAAAGCCCTCTTATAAGCCTAGAAGTCCTCATAGAAACTCAAAAAATCCTAGGACTGCAAACAACATAAGAGATACAAAAGGCAACTGCCATCCTAGCAAAAGCAAGGTTCACATACCAACACAAGCAACAAAAGGCTTAAACATGTGTAAACCCGTGAGTGTCCCAATTTTTGAATTTACTCCCCCTTAGAAAGTGCATAAATTTGAAAAAGAAACTAACAAATTTAACACCTTGAGCAAAAAAATAGAGAAAGAACGAATCTCAATGTTTTAGGATATGTGGTGCATAAACACACAAAGCATGGACACTAGGGTTTCTATTAACCTCACCTACTCACACAATACTACACATGACCATATGACTAACAAAATTACATGGTCCATATATCATGACATATATCAGAAGGAGTGTGTGTGTGAAAAGCAATCTTAATGGAGCATATGATTACATCAACTGAGATAAGCAGTGAGATATCACAAAGAAACTGAGACCAGAGGTCTTTTCCCTCCTTATATCTCCAGAGAACATTTTCAGCACTGTTATTTATTTTCATTTTGAAGGCCTAGCTGAAAGGTCGTCCTCATAGGTTTATATAACGAGAAAACATTGTCGCTGACTCCCAAACCAGTTGATTTTAGGGCAACACGTGTAACAAGGACACGTCAAGGACAGTTTTCCAAACCCATAGAAGGATAGATCATAACTCAGCAATCCTCACAGATGTGAGAACTGGCTAGCTTTCACAGTTTGTTATATTTGTGAAGTTCCAACCTTTCTTCAAAGACGTCAAACCAACCTCATTTCTGCCCACCCTTATATCGTTCGTCACGACCAAGGAATGTATACTTTGAGATTAGTTTGGTAAAGAATATTTTTATCAACCAACTTCAACCTCAAACTAGTCTCGTTTCTTCCCACCCTTATATCGTTTGTCACGACCAAGGAATGTATACTTTGAGACTAGCTTGGAACAACTTCACTGCACTTACTTATCTCAAGTATATAGCTCACCATATTGCGCACCACTTAGAGAAGCTTAAGTGAGACATATAGTTCTTCTATTTGTCATAATAACCAGACCACAGAAGAGTGTGTAGAAACACATAGTCATGCAAAGATTAGAGTAAGGGAAGCTAATGAAAACCCTAGACACATCCTTAGGTTAAGATCAACCAAAACATATCCTGGGATATCAACAAACTTAGGCATCCTAAACTCGAGGAGACCATAATAACCACAACAACAATTATAAATTTTTTGATTTTCCATGGAACAATAAACCCTACACTACATACTTAGGTACAGGGGAGAAAAATCAATCATTGTTACCCACACCAATGGCCTGACGAAGGCTGGTGAAACGAGCATTGTCAAGTGGTTTTGTGAACAAATCGGTTAGTTGTTGCTCAGTTGGAATAAAAGACAATTCAAGCAGTTTCTCTTCAACTAGGTTCCTTATGAAATGATACCTTATTTCTATATGCTTTGTCCTAGAATGCAACACAGGATTCTTAGAGATATTGATGGCAGAGGTATTATCACAAAATAAGGATAGCATACCTTGCTTGAATCCGTAGTCAGAGAGCATTTGCTTCATCCAAAGCAGCTGAGTGCAACAACTGCCGGCTGCAATGTATTCGGCCTGAGCGGTGGACAGCGAAACACAGTTCTGTTTCTTGCTGTGCCACGATACCAAGTTGTTCCCAACAAAGAAACAGCCCCCGGAAGTGCTTTTCTGGTCATTAGCATCTCCGGCTCAATCGGAGTCCGAGTATCCTGCAATCTCAACGTTAGTATCAAAAGTATACTTGATGCCATAATCAGAAGTATACTTGATATATTTAATGATACGTTTTACCGCCTTAACATGAGACTCCTTGGGGTTGGCTTGATACCTAGCGCACACCCCAACGCTGAAAGCAATGTCTGGCCTGCTGGCTGTGAGATATAGCAGACTACCAATCATACTCCTGTAGAGAGTTGGATCAGCATCTATCCCTTCAAGATCAGCACTGATTTTTCAACTTGTCCCCATTGGATTTTGGACAGCAGTGGAGGTTTCCATCCCGAACTTCTTGATAAGTTCCTTGGCATACTTCGATTGAGAGATGAATAATCCATCCTTACCTTGAGACACTTGCAAACGTAGGAAATAACTAAGCTTACCACACAAACTCATTTCAAACTCCTTAGTCATGAGAGTGGTAAATTCTTTCACTAGGGTCTCGGATGTGGATCCAAACACAATGTCATCCACATACACTTGGGCAATGATATTGTCCTTAGAGGTACACTTGACAAACATAGTCTTGTCAATAGAACCTCTCACATACCCGTTCTCAGTCAAATGTGTAGAGAGTCTCTCATACCAAGCCCTAGGGGCTTGCTTAAGACCATAGAGGGCCTTATCTAACCTATACACATGGTTGGGATGGCTGACACTCTGAAATCCTGGGGGTTGTGCCACATAGACTTCCTCCTTGAGGATACCATTCAGAAAGGCACTCTTCACATCCATTTGATATAGAGTGAATTTCAAATGACATGCTATGGCTAGAAGGAGACGCACAGATTCTAACCTAACAACAGGGGCAAAGGTTTCATCAAAATCTAACCCCTCAATTTGGGAATAACCCTGCACAACCAATCGGGCTTTGTTACGGGTTATCACTCCCTTCTCATCAGACTTATTCTTGAACACCCATTTGGTTCCTATGACATTCTTATCACTTGGCCTAGGAACTAAATGCCACACTCTACTCCTCTCAAATTGATTAAGCTCTTCTTGCATAGCACCTATCCACTCAACATCTAACAAGGCCTCTTTCACATTCTTCGGCTCAATAGTGGACACAAAACCATAACAAGTGATCTCATTGATCTCACTTTTGAAAAGAGCTAGAAAACTTCTAAGCATAGTAAAGTTGCTTACCAACTTAGCAGACTTACCCCTTGTCTTTCTTGGCTCATCAAGCTTACCAATGATGTCGGAGGAATTGTGATCTTTCTGAACTTGACGCTTACCAGTTCTGTGAGGCTTCTAGATAGCTAAGGTTGCATCTATCCCATCAGTGAGGATCTCAGCCGGAAGATCAGGGTCACTTACCTCTTCTTCCACTTCAGATGTGGAAGGTTTGTCTTTGAGAGCTAGGCTCTGAGTTGGCTCTTGTTCCTGCATAGGAACATGAGGAGAACCGTGACAGCAAACAAGGGAATCATCAATAGCAACATTTATGGTTTCCATAATTTTGCAAGATATTTTGTTGTACACACGATAAGCACGACTGTTCAAGGCATAACCAAGAAAAACACCTTTATCACATTTAGCATCAAATTTGGTCAGATATTCTCTATCCTTATAAATGTAACAAGGACTCCCAAACACCTTGAGATGTGATATATTAGGTATCCTTCCCTTCCATAACTCGTAAGGAGTCTTGAAGGTTCCAGGCCTAAAGATAACCCTATTCAAAGTGTAACAAGCATTGTTAACAGCCTCAGCCCAAAAAGAGTGAGCGAGTTCAGCTGAGTTTAGCATTACTCTACCCATTTCAACCAATGCCCTATTCTTCCTTTCAACTATCCCATTGTGTTGGGGAGTGATAGGAGCAGAGAACTCATGGTGCACACCATATTCATCACAATAATCATCAAAATTGGCATTTTCAAATTCAGTGCCATGATCGGATCTGATCCTAACAATATGCAACCTCTCATGTGACTTCTCATTTGTGACTTGTTTTGCAAAGCTAAAATATTTCTCAAAAGTTTCATCTTTACTTGCCAAAAATTTTACCCAAGTAAACCTAGAGAAATCATCAACAATAACAAGCGCATACTTCCTACCACCAACACTTTCGGTGTCAATGGGACCTACTAAATCAAGATGCACTAATTGTAAAACTTTGGAAGTAGGTTTAGCAGAGAGTGAAGGATGAGAGGTACGGGTTAGCTTACCCATCTTGCAAACCCCACACATACCTGGGGACTTACCTGTGAGCTTAGGTAGTCCTCTTACCCCGGATTTTGCAGAGAGCTTGACAATGTCTTGATGGTTGAGATGACACATACGTCTATGCCATAGATCAAGAAGGTCCTCGGCAACTTGAGATCGAAAACAGATTTGGGGAGTGAACTTCTCATGGGCAGAGATACAATAACATTGATCTCTAGTCCTATCACCTCTCATGATACTCCTACCTTTCCCATCTAAGATGAGACATCTTGACTTGTCAAAAGTGACAGAGTCATGTTCATCCACAATCTGACTGACACTCAACAAACTGACTTCTAGACCTCTGACAAGAAGAACATTCTTCAAACATGGGAGACCAGGAGTACTAACTGTCCCTTTGCCTATGATCTTAGTCTTGGCACCATCCCCAAACACAACACTGCCTGATGGATATGTCTCATCCATGGATGAGAACCACTTTCGGTCTCTAGTCATGTGCCTAGAACAACCACTATCAACATACCAAGAGTCGGGCTTCCTAGTTGAAAGAGCAGTAAGGGCGACATTGCAGATGGCTACTATCTTATCCTGAGGTTTAGGATGGAAGCTGACCCTTGTAACAAAACATGACAGATCGTCATCATCAAAATCATGGTCTCGAACATGTTTATCAAGAGAATTTGTCTCAAAAGTTCTCCTAGCCTTTCCTACCTTAGGGTTGGCTCTTCTCCTAGCAGGAGGATTCCTAGCTGGGATTTTTGGCTTTGGGATGGCAAGACTCTGTGCTATCCTAGATAACTCCTTAAGGGAGTCCTCAAGAGTTGACTGAAAAGTAGTGATACTCTCCTTCTTCTGTGACTTCCTAGAGTTTTGCTGACTGAATCTAAGCTTCCTACATCGAGGACGGATGTGTCCAGTTACTCCACAATAATGACAAGTGGGAACAAAACGTTGTGACCTAGTAGGCTCTAAGGAAGTTGGATTCAAGGGCTCTTTGCTCTTGACAAACACGGTCTTGTTACCCTGACTAGAGCAACTTCCAGATACAAACCCTAGACCAGACTTGTCCCTATCAGACTTACCTAAACCACAAATCTTAGTCAGCTTTTCGGACCCAAAAGAGAACTTCTCAAATTGTTGACGTGAATCAATTAGAGCTTTCTCAAGATCTGACTTTTCAGAGGTTGGAGTAGAAACTAGTTTGGTCTGAGAATCTAGACTAGTTTGCAGAGACAATACTTGGTCCTCTAGACAAACCTTTTCTGTCTTCCATTTTGACTTGAGGGATAGCAACTTCTCATGCATCCTTTCATTGGTCTCCTTGCATTCCGAAAGCTCATTAGAGAGAGCTTCAATTTTTGCAAGCATGGACTTAGAGGCAGACACTAACCTAGAACACTTATTGTGCATGGAGATATCACAGTCATCATCCTCAAGGAACTCATCTAACTCAATAGAGGCAACAAGAGCTATATCCTCATCATCATGATCGGAGAATTGCTCGGAATCACTATCACTCCAAAACACCTTAAAAGCTTTGTGGGATTTATTCTTCTTACTTGGACATTCAACAGATCTATGTCCGACACCACCACACTCATAGCACTTATCACTTTTCTGAAAGGTTTTAGGCTTGGGAGTCCTATCGCCTGTGGTATCACTAGGTTTAGGATTCCTAGAAGCTGATCCTCGGGAGGGATAACGACCAACAGGGAAAGACCTTCTCTTCCTAAGAAACTTATCAAACTGTTTAGTTAGGTAGGCAATCTCATCCAAACTATCCTCAAGAACCTCCGGTTCCTTTTCTTTCTCATCTACCTCATTGATAGTGGATAAGACTATGGTCTTTTCCTTCCTAGACTTCTTTCTCTTAGACTCGAAAACTTTCAAGTTTCCTACCAACTCATCTAAGGAATAGGTGTCTAGATTCTGGGCTTCCTCTATGGCAATTTGCTTAGCCTCATAACTAGACGGAAGAGCACGAAGGAATTTTTTGACAATCCTATGGGAGGGAATGGGGTCTTCCAATCCTTGACACTGGTTCGTGATACTAAGAAGGCGACCATGAAACTCATCTATACTCTCATCCTCACGCATAGACATTTCCTCAAACTCAAGGAACAGGCTCTGAAGTTTCTGAGCCTTTACCCTAGTGTTACCCTCATAGGTAGTGGCTAAAGTATCCCAAGCATTCTTAGCGGTAGGACAAGTGATGATCCTTCTCCGCTCTTTTTCAGATAGTGCAGAAAACAAGCTGTTGAGAGCTTTGGTGTTCATCCTAAAATCACCTTTTTCAATATCATCCCATTCAGATTTGGGTTTCTGCATTAATACGGCAGAACCCTCATTCATGGGTTTCATAGGGTGTTTCCAACCCTCTTCGACCAAAGTCCATTGTCTCCCATCATCTTGGGAGATAAGGAAAGCGGTCATCATTACCTTCCACTGGAAATAGTCCGTTCCATCAAAGAATGGTGGAGTATTCACAGGGGTAGGGCCTCTACCACGGTCCATTCTCGGGACACAGAGGGATCTCACTAGCTAGGCTAGCGACCCGCTCTGATACCACTTGAAGGTCCTAGAGGGGGGTGAATAGGCCCTGACAACTTTTTTGCTCTATCCCGCGCACAAGGATAGCAAAGATTGTGCTATCCTGTTTGCTGTGAGACTAAGTTGTGTAAATAAAAAGGCAAGTACTGAAAGTAAAAGATATAACACCAGTACGTTTTTTATACGCAGAAACCCTGCACCCAGGGAGAAAAACTGCGTGCCTCTAACTCTTGAGAGACAAACGATTCCACTATTGTAAAGACACTTCTTACAAGACTCACAACTCAGAGGATGGCACAACACCTAGCCATCCTGCCTAGTCTAACTACTAGCACACAACTGAACTTGCTCTCTTGTCACTCAAGTGTTTCACACATAGCACGAATCTAAGCTTCTATGCAGAATTCAACTAACACCTTTAGCTAATTCTCACGGACAGCTTACACCTTGCTTCACACGAACTTAGCTAACACCTTTGCTAATTCTTTATGAAGACTTCACCGGGTTGCATCACCTAGACACCCTCAAGGTATGCACGAACAATGAACAATGAAATGGGTTTTGAAAATGTTTTGATGCTCAGCTCTAAGATTTATAATCAACAAGGAAGACTTAGAGCAAAGGAGCAAGGAAGCAATAAAGCTAAGACTCAAAGGGAGAAAATGCAAATGACAATTTTCAACAACCAAGGAGCAAGAGAGGTCTTGCTCTCTATTTATAGGCAAAGTGCACAGCTATGAGGAAGCAAGCACGTTTGCCACATCAACAAGATTCTTTTGGACTTTAAGCTGCTTTTCTGGAGACTAGGACGGATAGTACCCTATGGATCCCTCCACTCACAAGACAAAAGCTGAGAATAGACTTTCCTAGGAAAGACTAAAGCCAAAAGGATAAGACAAGGTTTTGGGAAAACTAGGCTAGATTTAGTCAAACATAAAGACTCTACAAAACCACTTTTCCTAAAAGGACACTTAGGACAGCTGATAGCTTGGGCGGTGCAACATATAGGCAGCTGTCAACTTGGTTTTTTGAATCACCAAAATCCAGCTGGTTCCCAAAGGCTCAAGTTATGTGATCATGGGTTGGTTTGCCACACCACCCTAGACTAACTTGGAGCTCAAGTATGAATAGACTAATGTTTTGCTAAAAGGTATTTGAAATTCAAACACTTAGAAAACTGAAGCAAGCACATTTGAATATGCACATGGTCAAACCCAGAAGATAGAACAGATACAGCAGGGGTATCCGTGTAATCGGGATGGCAAGCACGGCTGCCATCCTTAGTGAATGAATGTGATGCACATGCATGAACTAACTGATGCATATGAAATCTGTCAGGTTCTTCATTCTTCACTTGAGTAGTCCTTGCTACCAGGCTACAACATGTAGCATGTATCCTTGTGTTTTGATCATAAAGGGATAGCCAACAATTCTTGTACCAACAACTTATACTTCACAAATGTCGTCTGAATGGTCGAAAAATTAATCAGACGACACAAACTCAAAATCGTCCAAAATATGTCGTCTGAAAAGTGTCGTCTGATGATGTATATGGCCTAGTGGTTGGTTAATGGCCTACACTTTTGTATTGATGCAGGCTTGACCAGGATCGAAATTGAAGGGGATGCATTAAGCTTATTCGCACCTCTTGATGCTGCGTTGGATGATCTAAGTGAGGTGGGGACTATTCTAGATGAAGCCAATGACCTTATTATCTCCCACTTTGATTTGGGGTTTCATACCCAGGTCTGGTAACAAGGCGAGGAAAGCCCTCTCTTTTCCCTTTCCTACTTACTGGTGTCACCTAGTGCCTGAATGACAAGTTAATTTAGTTTCTGAAGAGTCTGTGTGGTATATCTTTTTTTCTAGTAGTGTGGTACTCTTCCTAACTTCATGTTAGGTTAACGAGGCCACTATTACAAACTCCATGTTGATGTAATATTTTTGGAGAGGAAATAAATTGTTTCGATCAAAAAAAAAATTATCAACACTGTAACCCACTCAGACCTTTCTTTTCTCACATCACAATATCGTGCAAATCATTTCAAATATAGTTTCATACTAATAACAAACTAACCTTGTAGGAATCCAAGGTTCCTATCACTGGCGGATTTAATGCAAAGCTTACTTAGGCTTAATTTTAGGTAAAAAAAGAAAACTATATATACACACATCTTTATCTAGTGCATGTAAATTGAATCCGATGTTGAAATATAGGACTTAAATGTTATATTTATCTCTAATCAGTGAGTATATAAGTGACTTATGCAAGTTTTAAGAGTTTGGAGTTTTAGTTGTATTTTAGATTAAATTCAGTTTACTCTCTCAAATTTCAGTATTAAAATCAGTTCAGTATTTTTTTTTTTAAAATCACCATGCTCCCTAAACTTTTAAAACTTAGCCAGATCATGTGCTCAGACAATACCCATTTTTTAACCTTTCACACATATTTTGAGAAAAATGTCTAAACTACCCTTGGTTGCTGAAAAATTAAAAAAGCACTTGTCTCTCTATCAGTGCTCTTACCCGGTTCAGGTTGCTCATGAACAAACCAATACCCATCCCTTAATTTTACCTTCTTCCTCTTCGTCTCTCTTCTGCCTCGTCTTGCCTTAGGGACTCAAGCCCTCTGCTCTGAAATGTGTCAATATCCAAGACGACGACGTTTTCCGTCAAGCCGTGCTCGATCGCCATCAGGCTCTGAAGCTTGCCGGAGACTACATCGCCGCGATCGCCGATGAATTGAAAGGTATTAACTTAAGCTCAAATGGGAAGTCATTTATGTTATGATGCTTATAAGATTGATTGAACTTTTTATGTTCTACTATCTGCTGGATCTACCCACAATATATGATTTGGGATCAATGCCATTGGATTTGTTTGATCCCTAATTGAACCTAATAAGCTAATGGGTTGAAGAGGCAGAATATCATGTTGGCTAATTCGATGTCGTTTCTGGCGAGGACGGTGTCAATCGATCCGTTAGACGAAGACGACGACGAAGAGCTTAAGGTGGAGGACGCCGGCCAACTGAGATGGATGAGCTTAAGGTGGAAGAAGGAGAAGGAAGAGTCGTGGTTTAGCACTTCTTCAGATTTTTAATTTTTGGGTGAAATGTCTATTGTCCGTTATACCCTGTTAATGGATTCATAGTATGAAAAGGTGGGCCAACATGTTTGGTTAACTCAGCTTCTAACATCAGTATTAATTAATCAGTATTAATCAAACCAATTTAGCTTATGGAACTGCTTTTGGTTAAATTTTCATAAACCCTGAAATTACCCTTACATGTAAAACTCTCACAAGGAACACATTTTAATAAATAAGGGTACAACAGGGAAACTACAAATCAGAAAATATTCCAATAGATAGAGAGCAAACTCTCTACCACGTTTTAAGGAGAAAAATAAGTTATCAACTCCCACTCAAATTCTGATCAACGAACAAAAAAAAAATTTCTCCACTCTAATTTAGTTTCTTTTAGCCTTATAATGTGTAAAAAAGCAAATTATTCAATTGAGGACGATGAGAAACTGCTTTTGAGCTTTTCTTCTCCTACGTGCTCTCTTCTCTTTATTCAAGAGAAGAAATCATCTACAATAGGTATGTATGTATATTAATTAATAGCAACGGCATGATTTAGTTTTTTTTTCTTCTGTTGTTTTCTTCGAGTGTTGCAGGTTTCTGATTAGTTGTGGTGACAAGTAACCGTTTTCCTTCTCCATTGAACTAATTTGAATTGGTCTTCTTGCGTAATTCTCTCATTGATTGTTTTGTTATTTGTCTTCTAATTGCGTAACTATCTCTCATTAGATTGTTTTGTTTACTAGAAGATTTGTAATTTTTCTGTTTGCATTCTTCAAGTATAAAGGTTTTAGTTATTTGCCAGTTCCCACGGAATAGATCTCTCCTTTGCCAGTTCTTGCTGTTTTTGATGGATTGTTGCAGCCATTTTCAGTTTTCAACATACTCTACCCTGCATCACGGATTATCACAGATGTCTCACTCTTCTACTAAATGACCAACCGTATTTCAGTGAAAGGGAGAGAACAAGTTAAGAAATATGGATGATATACTTTCGACAGGCAATTTGTAAGTTTTTTTGGTCATTTCATATTTATTTGTAAGTTCTTTCTATTGTTTAACGGAGCCATCTATGATTGTTTTTTGACAGTGAAGGTTTTAGTTATTTGCCTGTCGAAATATGGGTACTTACGAAGTTACGCTGTTAAATGAACAAATTGAACAAATTGCCTGGGTCTCTGTGATTGTGAATACTAAAACTATTTGTTCAATTTGACAAAATATTTTGAGACAAAAACTTTGTAAGTATTAGTTTATTATCGAATTGTATTTTAAGGGTTTGGATTTTTATAAGTATTTTAAGAGGGAACTGGATAATACTGAATTATCCTTAATTATATACATACTCTCCAGCATTCGCAATCTTGGTTTTCTTCTTCACGAGTTCTCTCTTTCTACAAAATGTTCCACTCCACTCTCTTCGATCAATGCCAGAGGCTCGATCGCGAGATGAATCTTTGTAGATAGATATGTAGTGGCAAGATGGCAACGTTGATGTATGTAAGAGGCTTCTTTCTATTTTTATTTTTTTTGGTCGAAAGTACCCATACTCTTCTGCTCGACCTATATTGCCATTATTGTGTACGAAAATGAATTTCATACTCATGAATCATCCTTAGAGTAGGGTGGTTTTGTCGTTTGGGATTTTGATGAAATTCATACTTACGAAGTTACGCTAGTCATCATTTAAGTCAATTTTAAAATTCAAGGAAGACCGATGAAAACTGAAAATTTAGGGAGTATGGTGATTAAAAAAAATGACTGAACTAATTTTAGCCCTAAAGTTTAAAGAGGTAAATTAAATTTAATCCTTATATTTTTATAGCTAAGGTTTATCAGAGGTTAAGATTTGATATGAGGATATGAAGTTCAAGAAGGTTAAAGAATATTTGGATCTTTATTGAGGTATTGAATCGTAAAAAGAATCTGATATCTGAATATGTCTATGTGAATTACAATATCTTGGGCATGTTACTATTAATCAAGTTGATGTCGTTTTGGCTAGACATTAACGACTCTTGAATGTCATTTCCTAAATTTACAAACGTCGTCTACCTGCCCGTTTCCTCACCTCCCCAACCTTGATTGCTAATTCGCTACTCTCAAATTATCATCACTACCCAATTTCAGTCGTTTTAGCGGGCTACTCGACAGTCTCAATCAATGACTTATTCGACCTCGATTGTCTCATTTGCGGCCCTCAAATTAACAAACATTTATCTCATTGTCAAGATGAGTTGAAATTTTTTTTTTGTGTTACAATTAGCCCAGTAACAATTTCATCTTGAAACCATCACTGGTTCCTATCTGAAAATTCGAACACTATCCAACGGTGGTTCCTGACACCTCCATCGTTCCGTCCAACGCCGAATCAAATTTGCAGTCGTTCAAACCCAATTCGGATCTCTTTTCTACCTCTCAGATGAATTATGTTTTTAGTAAATTACTATAAAGTTATTAACGAAATTTCAGTTTACAAATACAATTTTTATATATTATCTAACACATTTAAGAATAAAAATTAACAAATTAAGATAAATTAATGTCCACATGTCATCTGTCACAATAATTTTACTAGAATACCCTCACTATAAATTATGTTGCTACTGTTGACCAGAAATGTGTTATGTGCTATTATCGAGTAAGAATGTGCTACCACTACCAGAACAGGCAGTTTAGCCGACGAAAAATTTTCGTCGGCCTGTTAAAAAAATTCGTCGGCTACAACCTTAGCCGACGAACCTTCGTCGGCTATAGTGTCGTCGGGAAAGGGTCGTCTGTAATGACTTTAGCCGACGAGACAAAAAATTTCGTCGGCTATAGTCATACTATAGCCGACGAAATAATATCGTCTGCTATAGTCCAACCTTTAGCCGACGACATTATTTCGTCGGCTATAGTCATACTATAGCCGACGACATTATTTCGTCTGCTAAAGTATGAACTATAGCCGACGAATAATGTCGTCGGTTATCTTCCAAACTTTAGCCGACGAATAATTTAAAATATTCGTCGGCTAAAGTTTGTAATAAAAAAATATAAAACATCTATGGCCGACGAAATATTGTATTTTTCGTCGGCCTTATAGACATTTAGCCGACGAATTAAAGCTTATTTCGTCGGCTAAACGTTTTTTTTTTTTTTAAAAAAAACTTTAGCCGACGAATTATGGCTTTTTTCGTCGGCTATAAGTGCATTCCAGTAAAAAAAAAAACCCCGAAATTTCTGAATTACCATTCCATGCAAGCTGCAAAAGACATATTTAACAATTTCATATAACCAACAACAAACACATAAAAGAATATATGAACTACATAAAAGTATCAATTTACATAAAAGTATATTATCAACTACGTAAAGTCTATATCGTCTAAATTGAAGTCATCTTCTGGGGGCTGCTGCGGAGGTTGCGGCGGCTGGGGTAGCGTCATGGGCGGAGGCATGGGCGGAGGCGGAAGTCCCTGACTCTGGGCAGCTGCAAAGTCCTACATGTACTGCAACATCTGCTGCTGCTGGGCCTGCTGGATGGCATATATCTCGGCAACATAGGCTGCCTGCGCGGTATTAAAGGCTGCCAACGAGGCAATATAGGCTTGCTGCGAGGCAGCCTGAGCAGCTTGAGCAGCTTGCTGTTCTCGTAGTCTCTGAACTTCCGACTCTAGCTGAGTCATCCTGTTGATCGTGGACGTGGTGCTGCCACTGGTCGAGGTTGCCTTTCGTTGAAATCCTGGAGTGTTCTTCAGGACCCCCTCGCCTCTCTTTCCTAGACCTCGGCAGTAGAAGTTGTTTCCTCTCGGTGGGAAGGCTGTGCCCATGATCCTCGCCCCAATCGTCGGATCCGAATTGTCGATCCGGGACATGGCTTCGGACATCTCGGAATCCTGCGTGTCCGACCATCCCTCCCTCACTAAGGTACTCAGGACCTCGTCACTAGCCTCCCTCACCCTCGCCTATATGGATAGGAAAAAAATTATTAATTAAAATTTTTACATAAATTTAAAAATTTAAAAACGTAAAGTGACTTACAATATCCTCTTGGGAGTCAGGATATGCCTTCTCGTACGTATAGACGTAGGGGTTGACTTCTGGATGTTCCTTGGCCGCCTCGTCCATGAAGACACCGAACGGTCTAGAACCGGCATGATGGTTCCTTGTGTTGCGTTGCCGGTTCTGAGCGTTCACCCGGGAAACCGCCTTCAAAGAAAAAAGTAAACTATTAGTAGAATATTTTAAAACGCACGTACTTATTTTTAAATTAACTAACTAATTTATTTAAATACTTGTTTACGAGGGTTGTTGAATTCTGATGTCAGAAGCCAACGCCACTCGTACTCCCTGTACTGGAACTCAGTAGGGGTACCAGAACGTGCGTTCCCGTGCTTAGTCCAATGGGTCCGCAGCTCGTTCTTCCACTCCTTGTACCTACAGATACAACAAAAATATTAGAAATATTATTAATATCACATACAAAATTGTTTTTCATTAACTTCCCAACGTACCTTCCCCCATGCACAACGTCGGCCCAGCTGTCCCTCAGGTGCTCGGGAACCTCAAACCACACCTGCATTTAACCGATTATTATTAGTTTAGCTTTTCGAGAAATCAACAATTTAATACATAATATTATTTTGTAAACTCACCGACATCGCGTTGTGGACCATGTCCTTAACCTCCTGCGGGACCTCGCCCCAGTCGGACCACAGCATAGGGACTCTATCCCTAATGAGAGCACCCACGCGGCCGGAGTACATCCTCGACTTCCCGCCCGATACTGCGTGGCCATCCCCGTCAGTATCGATGGGGATCCTCCCCATGGTACTCACCATCTTCTCGAGAGCTTTCCCTGTGACGGGGCCTCTCTTCTTCTTTGTGCCTATGACATGATTCGGCCAAATTGATTATTAAAATATATATATATATATGACCCTTTAAAAGTAATCAAGTTGCCTGACTGATTACCTGAGGAGCTCGCGACGGATTCCGGCTCTGTCGCCGATGATGATACCCTCGCAGAAATAAGAGGCGTATCAAAAGGCAGGAACCGGTACGCCGCTGATGGAGCCACTGGCGGGGGCAGTGGATAAATCAGCGTCCCTGAGTCATCGACTACAGGTATCGCCGGTATCATCCGCGGAAGGAACAGATGAGGCGGCGGCATCTGTACCCCAGATGACCCACTATCCGAAGAAGTAGGACCCGGAGTGGGCGCCCGGTGTATCTCGGGCATACGAGGTGCAGACACCTCCGTCAAGGGCCTCGGGGAACGAGGGACGGCCGCCTGCCTCGATGAAACGGGCACCTCCGGCGCCGTCTCCAGAAGGCTCGCACGTCTGGCTGTCATGTGGCCCTGAAACGTCGTTTGAAGGTTGCTAGAGGTTCCCTCAGACGATTCGGACCTTTGGCCCTTCGAACTCTTCTTCGATCGAAAAAAGCCGCTCATCCTATTTATAATATTAATTAAAGGCTTTAGATTATTTTGTCTTTGTTTTATAAAAAATTATACATTTTTAAAATTATACTTATTCAATAAATAGATACACGCACATACCAATATATATATAGATATATATATATATATATATTTTACTTACATAACAATATTATATATATCAACATCATCATAAATTAACTAACATATCGTAAAACTAAATTCGAAATCAAAAATAAATTAACACATATATTCAAAAATAAACACATATATTCAAAAATAGGAACAAGATAAGTACGTTATATATGGCATGCATCCTATACATAACACTCTATACAATTACAAGCTAGCACGGTAATTCCAACTGTTTACATTTATCAAATCTATTTCATTATATATCTATCTATCATGATATCATCCATTCATAATCCTGCAGTTTCTCTTACAATGATGATCTTTATTTAGAAAAAAATATAGAAATAAATAAATTGGATTATGAGATTACAATTGATATAAAATGTAAACAATGTGAGCTAGGGAGATGAAAGAGGAGCCAAGATCATCTATATATCCATATAAAAACTCATACTTATTGTACCTTTTTTTTATTTCTTGAAAGCTTGGATTCAAATCCAAACACATCTAAGCATGCAAGTGTAATATTTCATAGAAGAAGAAATTCGTGCTTTTTTTTTTGAACAGGAAAGAAGAAATTCGTTTTGCCACACACTTATGAAAAATCGGTTCGACGAATCAATGCAAACATGTCCAAACCAAGATAAAACCTAGTGTTATGATACAGGCAAATCACTGCAGATACTCATTGGCACACATCATCAATCCATATATTTTGCAGAAAAGAAATCGATGAATTTGGGGTTTATGGGAGCGTACCTTGAGCAGACAAACAGCACCACTAGCGTTTTGGAGACCGGGAGGGAGGAGGGAGGAGACCGCGCCGGGAGGGAGGAGGGAGGAGACCGGGAGGGAGGAGGCTAGGGTTGAAAAACTGCAGAAATGAGGGAGGAGGCTAGGGTTCGCAATTAAAACCCGAGGACTTTAGCCGACGAAATAATTTGTTCGTCGGCTAAAGAACAAAATTTCGTCGGCTATACATATATTCGTCGGCTAAAACTTTGAAATTCGTCGGCTAAACCTTTGAAATTCGTCGGCTAAACCTTTGAAATTCGTCGGCTAAACCTTTATACATTTGGCATGTTGTTCTGGTGATGACCAAACTTGAGAAACACAAATCCAGCCGTCAGATCTTACCATCATGATAAAATACATGTATGGGAAAAAATTCAACTTGATCCGAAAAGAATAAGGGCTCGATCCGGACGGTCAATCTCGTAAGTCAAACCCCTAAACGCACGGAAAAGGTCGTTCGACCGTCTAAATTACGTATTTTGGCCGGACCTCCAACTGAAAATAGTTTTAAACCGATGACACGCAACAAGTCGTATAAAAATTTTACGCAAAATAACCACCGAACCCGGGGCTACCCATAGGGAGAAAGAATGGAAAATTGAATTGACCGCAACTATCGGCACCGAGACATGACCGGAATACCGTGATTTTTCAACCGTAGACTTATTTCACCATTCTAGTCATGTCTTATTTCATGACTTTTTTACGTTTGAAGGATCTACGTATAGTTTGTTTTTGAAACGGAACATTTACATAACACTTGGTAAACAAGTTATACAACATTAGTACACATGTTGTGATCGTGATGATCAAACTTGAGAAACACAAATCCAGCCGTCAGATCTGACCATCATGATAAAATACATGTATGGGAAAAAATTCAACTTGATCCGAAAAGAATAAGGGCTCGATCCGGACGGTCAATCTCGTAAGTCAAACCCCTAAACGCACGGAAAAGGTCGTTCGACCGTCTAAATTACGTATTTTGGCCGGACCTCCAACTGAAAATAGTTTTAAACCGATGACACGCAACAAGTCGTATAAAAATTTTACGCAAAATAACCACCGAACATAGGGCTATAGTAGGTAATAGAAATATTTTAGGGTTTAGCCGACGAATACCCTAACATATTCGTCGGCTATAGTATGTAATTAAAAAATTAAAAAATAACTATAGCCGACGAATTATTAGGTTATTCGTCGGCAAAAACCATATTAGCCGACGAATTACAGTGTATTTCGTCGGCTAAAGTGAGTAATTAAAAAAAATAAAAAAACAAGTTTAGCCGACGAAATTAAGTCTTTTTTCGTCGGCTAAGGTAGTTTAGCCGACGAATCACAGTTTATTTCGTCGGCTAAAGTGTGTAATAAAAATAAATAAAAAAACATCTATGGCCGACGAATTATAGTATATTTCGTCGGCTAAAGTAAAAAAACAGGGAAAAAAAACAGACGATATTCATAAACCATACATTTAAAAAACCCTGTTCATCATGTATCACCAAAATCTCATATATTCATAACTGAAATATGAATTTAACATGTGTAAACTATAAAGGAAAAAGTCTTTGAAAAATTATACAAATTAATCGGAATCATACATTAAAACTAAGGCTCGTAATCGGAATCATCCGATGAGTCTTCTTCGGTGTCAGAATTAATGTCTGGTAATATATGTATTTCCTCATCGCCAGAGTCTTCGTCTGACTCTTGATTTGGATCAACATCAACAAGCCTTGGCTCTTCATCACGAATTCGCACCGAACGACCCGCTTTAAAATTATTAAGGCGAATGGTAGAGGAGTTAGGAATACCTATTGCGTTGGGCTCTTGATACGCAACATCTTCTTCCTCGTCTTCGGCCTCTCCAAGTGTAGCCGCCCGATAAATGTTTTGAGGGTGCACAAGGTTGACTACTTTCCACGCGTCACCCTTAGCAAGGTCATCAAGATAAAACACTTTTTTACCGATGTGGCAAAAACGAAGTGGTCATCCTCGTAAGAACTTGTAGCAGTGTTCACCGATAATATTCCGTATTGATCGGTCTTCATGCTCTGCGGCCTAGTATCAAACCATCTACACTTGAAGAGGTGCACTGTCATGCCTTCACGGTAAACGAGTTCCACCACTGAATCAAGAACACCGTAATAGTCAACTCCATTCCGCCCACCATGTGCCATGACCCCAGAATTCTGTGTTCTCTTTCTGCTGTCTCTTTGTTCGCATATAAATTGCACGCCATTCACCTTGCACATCGGATAAACTCTTGAGACTATCGGCTTCATGGCTAGAAGTCTTAGTTCGTGCGACCAATTTGGGTGACCATCAGATTGAATATGGTTCATCTGCAACCAACCATCTCAACTGTAAATATGGATAATTATGCAATAAACATAAACCCGTAGAGAAAAATTAAATTACGTACCCAACCGCCAAAATAATCTGCGAACTCCCTGTTGTGGTACTCGAGATCACCTTGAATGTTGGGATGATTGAGATGGATGTCTTTCCAGTATTCAACTTCTGGACAGTTAATCAATACCCACCAGTGGGCAATGACTAGCTCATGCGGTTGCAACTTGTAGGAGTCTGGCAAAATTCCATACACTTCAACATCACTGGAGACTATGGAAAGATTGAACTTCGGTACATCTACCGGCATGGTTTGCGGAGTTTCCTTCAACGCTCCTAAATACAACTTCATGTAGGTGACGCACTCGTGCGCAATATATGCTTCAGCTATACATCCTTCAGGAGCAGATTTATTAGCCACATAATCTTTGTAGTCTCCAAGTTGCCTGTAAATCAAGTTGCAAAATGTTATGATTATTGAACATGTATATGTATTGAGGAATTCATGAAAGTAAAAAACGTACATTTCCATGGGATACATCCAAGTGTAGTGTACTGGACCGGTAAGCAACAATTGCTCGGGAAGATGGATCATCAGGTGAGGCATGATGTCAAAAAAATTTGGAGGAAATATCCTCTCAAATTTACACATGATATAAATGATGTCCATTTGCATTTCCCGGAGGTCACATCGAGACACTTCCCGTGTGCATAACTTCTGGAAAAACCTTCCCAACGCTACTAACGGCTCCACCACCTGACGGGGAAGGAACGGTCGAATGAAAACAGGGAAGAGACGTTGCAGCAGGATATGACAGTCATGACTCTTCAACCCGTACATCTTATTGTCCCGGAAGTTCACACACCGGGCAATATTTCCTGCATAGCCTGAAGGATACTTCACACAACTCATCCACCTGAAAATTAGGTTCTTCTGGTCAGGCTTCACGGTGTAAGGAGCTTGAGGCATTTTTTTCTTCCCTTCTTTCAACCACAAATGTCTTCTTATTCCGCATTTTTTTAGATCAATGCGTGCCTTAGGACCGTCTTTCGTCTTCCCCTCCAAATTCAGCACTGTGCCCACCACACTGTCGCACACATTCTTTTCTATGTGCATCACATCCAGGTAGTGCCTGATCAACAACTTACTCCAGTATGGGAGTTCCCAGAATATGCTCTTATGTGTCCAGAATTTGTACCTGTCGGGTCTTTCAGGTATAGCCGCCACAATGTTGGGATGATTGCTGAGCTGCCCAAAATCGTACTCATTAAGCACCGCTAAAATGTCTTCCCCCGTCCATCTTCTGGGAGGCACGCCGTGTTCTACGGTCCCATCAAATGCCTTTTCATCGAACCGCCATTCGTGATCATATGGAAGGAAAGCACGGTGACCCAATCTGCATATCTTGTTGCAATGACTGCTGCTCCCCTCATCGCTAAGGCACTCTGGACAAGCCTTGTATCCCCTAACAACGTTGCCCGACAACATCCCACGGGCAGGAAAATCACTGATGGTGCCAACAACCATGACATGCATCTGGAACATCTCGTGCGTGTACTTGTCATAAGTGGGATGACCAACGTCCCACAAAAATTTAAGCTCTTCAATCAAAGGTCTCAAGTACACATCGAGACACTTCCCCGGATAACCGGGCCCCGGAATCAACAAACTCAACATATTGTACTCCTTCTTCATGCACATCCATGGGGGAAGGTTGTACGGTACCAAAATCACCGGCCATATACTGTATTGCAAACTCATGTTCCCAAAAGGGTTGAACCCGTCGGATGAGAGCCCGAGCCTCACATTTCGGACCTCTGACGCAAATTGAGGAAACTCCCTGTCTATATGCTTCCAAGCCTCCCCGTCAGCAGGGTGTATAAGGGTATCTTCGTCATGCAATTTCCTATCAGCGTGACATCTCATCGCTTCGGCCGTGTGTGAAGACATGTACAACCGCTCCAACCTATCCGTCAAAGGGAAATACCGAAGTACCTTTACAGGTTTCCTGTTGCCTGCAGGAGTCAGCTTATATTTGTCAGTGTGACATACCGGACATGCGTCAAGGCCACCAAGGTCATTCCCTTCTGGATCTTTACCCCAAAAGAGAACGCAGTCATATCTGCATGCATGGATCTTGATGTAGGAAAGCCCAAGATCTTTCAGGATACATCGGACCTTCCGATGAGTGGTAGGAAGACGATGACCGTTGGGCAGCATCGAAGCAGTGTACTGTAGATACTCATCAACAGCCTTCACGGTCGATTTTGTCTCAACTTTAATCCTCATTACGTCCATCACACTTTCAAGAACGGTCTTCTGACAACCGGGGTACACAGGGGTCTGTTGGAAAGCAAGCAGTTTGTTGTACTTTTCAATACCAGCAGTGTTCACAGCTCTAGGGAAGGGCTGCACCGGGTCAGGCATATACTGTCCTTGAGCGCATACACCGCTCTCATAAGGAAACATGTCGTTGATGAATGTCGTTGTTAGATCGTTGGATGTACTAGCACTGCCCGTCTCGGAAAATTGGCCATGATCATGCGGACCCCCTGATGATGTTTCACCGTGATATAACCAACATGTGTACTTCTCCCAAAACCCGTTACTCCTCAGGTGCTGCCGTACTTTGTCAATGGGAAATCGATACATATCGCTACGACACTGACATTTCGTGCACGGGCAATAGAAAATTGTATTCCCGTTAGCATTATCCATCGCATATTCTAGAAAACTCATAACTCCTGCACCGTATCTTTTGTCCCATTTTGGAAGCGAAATCCAACTCTTATCCATATCCTGAAAATATAACAAAATATATATATATTTATAACGCTGCTAGCTAATTATTAATAAAATTTCATGCCATATATAAAATCTCAATTCATTTAGTATATATATATTCTACGTACGTACTACAACTAATTAATTACAAAATTATCATTATGAACTCATATATATCATCAACAACTTCATACCATATCAACACAATAATATTATAAATTAATATTAACATATATATATATATATTTACTATTTATTAACAACAAATTAATTCATATATATTATCAATTCAAATCATCAACCAAATCGATCAACACATATATATATACATCCAACGTACTCAAAATTAATCAACTCAATCACAATCAAAATCAATAAACTCAATTAATCACACTAATTAAAATCGATCAACTCAAATAAAACTCAATTAATCAACATATATATACATATACGTACCTATATATGGCTCCACAAACTGATTATGGACAGATTTCGACAACACCCAAACTTTTTCTCCCCTTTTTTCTTCTCCCGTTTTTTTTTCCGTTTTTTTCAAAATGAGCTGCTGCTGCCCAGATCTGCAAATATAAAGCACTTTAGCCGACGACTATGAATTTCGTCGGCTAAACCTTTAAATATTTCGTCGGCCATGGTTTGTGCACTTTAGCCGACGACATAAATTCTTTAGCCGACGAAATTTTTTTTCGTCGGCTAAAGTGTGTCATAGCCGACGAAAATTTAAAATAGCCGGCGAAATAAAATTTCGTCGGCTAAAGTGGACATCATAGCCGACGAAAATTTACCTTAGCCGACGAAAGAAATTTTCGTCGGCTAAAGCCCACTATAGCCGACGAAAAAATGCTTCGTCGGCCTGGTTTTTTTTTTTTCGTCGGCTATAACCTTTCTTCTGGTAGTGTACTACCGATACCAAAGTGCTACTGCCAGTACTATTGCAATTTTTTCTAGCAATTTTGATGCTACTTTCAGTTCTTTGTTACATTTTCTGCTACCGACTATGATGCTAGCTAGCCCGCTGCTACTACCGACTCTAATGCTAGGATGTTGCTACTGTCCAAGCTGATACGAGCATCCTGCTACTGCTAAAGCTGCTACTGCCCAAACAAACTTGCAAAAAAAAAAATTCTAACACAAGTACAATCCTAATCCTAAACCACTATTACCACCACCAACAGTGCTCCCACCAACTCTGTTGCTACTCCCCAACCCCAACTCCGCTCTGCCCTCCTCTACCCTTAATCCAGAATTGACACACCGCTGACCCGCCCTAAATTTTCTAGCAACTCCGGCGGACCCAGTCGACGGCGTCGGTTGAAAGCTTTTCCTCTCTTCAATGCCACCATTCCTGCCAAGGGATCGTGCCGGCACTAACGAGGAGCTATTGAACAAGGATACGAACTAGAAGAAAGTGAGGGAGATGATTCGCGGAATCGGATCACCGAAGGCAGAGAAGGCAGCGGCGAAGGTTGAAGTCTTCGGGAGTGTAATACCCCAGAATTTTCATATCAATTTTCTTGTATTATTCCGCATTTAATGAAGGATTATTAGTGGAAATTCTTAGTTGTTTTTGCGAAGGTGAAGTTTTGAAAGTTAATTTAAGGTTCTTTGACTTTTAAAGGGGCTAAAAGTTGACTTTCTTATCCGTAAGTTATTTTCAAAAAGTTACGAGTTCGTAGAGTTTGTCCATACAAGTTCATAGAGTTCGTCGATACGAGTTCGTAGACATGCGACATGCGTGAAACGGATGTCGTATAAAAAGTTATGGTAAAATCACGCATGTCGTATAAAAAGTTATGGTAAAAGGAAGTTAGTTTCCAGGTTTGGAAAGAGTATAAGTAGAAAAATGTATGTGGGTTATTGTTAGAAGCCCAATTTGTAGAAAGCCCAACTCAATTCTCTCTCTTCCTCTCTCAAGCTCACCCCGCGCAACCAACTTCCGCCGGAGCTAGCTCCGCCGTCCGGCCACCATTTGGACCACCGCCAGTCTTGTTCGACTCCCACAAGTGTCCTCTTCAAGGCTGGGCAGCTGCTGCTCGGTGTTGCTCGCCGGAAACGGAGCTCTTAGCCGGCAAAGAGCGTTGTTGTGTCACTGATCGGAACCGTCATATACGGCGGCGACGGGGGACAACCTTAGGTGAGTTTTAGTCATCTCCTCCTCCTAGTTGTGCCTAGGCATGGTTTGAATCAAAATTTTGAGGTTTTGAGCCCGGAATTGCAGGTTTAGGTGTTGAATTCGAGTTGGAGTTTTGTGGCGTTTTTCGGCCAATCCCGGCCGAATCAGTTAAAATCTCAAGTATTAAAGTTTCTCTTCATGCTTCAATATACAAGTTTTATGTTATGAGTTTGTCCAAATTCGAAAATTTTTGGGTGGCACGTGGGGCTCACTCGTCGCCGCCTGTGGCGGCGCGTGGCAGCGTGTCCAGCTGTGTTGCGGCCTTAGTTTTATGTGTTAGCTAGCTCTTGCTGTGGTGAGCTTGTTGAGAGTTAGAATTTCTATATTTGGAGCAAAGATTTCATGTTAGGACCTATGGTTTAATAATTGGTTTGGTTGAGGTTTGAGTTTAGGTTTTGAGGATTGAAGACAACCTTTGTGTGTCGTTGAGTTCAATGACTTTGGAAAGTTGTTCTCCTTTGAGCTAAGGGTTAGTTTAAGGGTATTGTGATATCCTATGGTATTCGGTTACTAAGGTTATTAATTGTGTAATTTTAGGTGATTTTGTGAGGTTACTAAGAATGCAACGGGATTTTTAGGTGAGTAAATCTCATTATGGTTCACTTTTGGGACCAAATTTTATTATGATAATTTGATGATTGATGTTGGATATATTAATATGCTATTAATTGTTTTAAAATATATGAGCTTGATCGCCAACGGCTCATAGGTAAGATAAAACAAGTTTTCTTTATGTGTTTATTTTGAGGTTCTAGTGATCATAATTTTATTGATTTTTGATAAGTTATTCTTGTGAAATAATCTATATTGTTCATATAATTATATTCTTGTGAATGATATAATTTTATGGTGTGAATCATGTGTTGTTGATGAAGATGTGGTGATATAGTGTATTGTTGTTTAAAATAGTCAAACCGGGTTCCAAGCCTTTAATCGAGTGATTGGTTACTGTTGATCGCCAGAAAAATAACAAAAAAAAAGAGAAAAGTTATTTTTTTAAAAAAAATATATATAAATGTAATATCCTAAACTATTTTGTTTGTTTTATTAAGTTATTTTTTAGTTTTATTGAGATTTTAGGTATTTTTACTTTTGTCAAAAAAAAAAAAATATTACTGCGTTCAGTAAGAACGCAGTAACCATTCTCTTTTTGTCGTGCTCTCTCTCAGCACCCATGCAAAGTGAGAGATGGCATACATAGGAGAGCCTAGAGAGTTGGGCTAGCAGATTAGGATGGATTGGGAGAAGAGGAGAGTGGGTTTCGATCAAAAACAGATGGGAGGAGCAAAGAGAGAGTTTTGAAAAACAGATAGAAACTTAGTGGGTGTGAGAGGGAAACTTAGTTCGATCTGGTCTCTGTGTAAGGTAGAATTCTCATCCCCTTTGGTATTTTCGAATTCAGTTCTTGAGATGTTCTTGAGTTGGGTGTCCAAATCAGATTTTGGATCTTTTTGATTCATTGTTGGTTGTGTTTAGGAACATCTTAGAACTCTGGAAATGTTGTCTAACTGTTTTGAAGCTTTATAATCTCTTTTACTACTCCATAAATCGAATCAAAGTCTTCAAATTCGAAATTTCATGTTGCTGGAAATTTTCCAGAAAAGTGCAGAAAACCATGATTTCGGACCAACTTTACAACATAATAACTTTTAGCTCAGTTCTTTGTTTTCGATTCCAAAAGTGGTATTGTAAACTTCATATATCCATCTATATACGTACCAAATTTCGTTAGTTTTGGGTTACTTTTGGTATGTGAAAATCCTTGCCCAAATCTGTCACTTACACAGCTATATCTGTTTTTACTGGTGCATATCAGTAGACTTTCGAAATTCATAACTATTTCTAGAAAAATCATTTTCAGGTGATTCAACTTCTAAGATCTTCATTAGGATGTCTAGTTTATTTCCTTAGAAGACCACGGAGTTAAATTCTTTATGGTTTTACCTAGATTCCATTGTGAAAGGGACTGGGTCAGGAAACTGTTTTGGTACTAGTTGTGTTAAGATGGATTACTTGTGGTTTACTTCGGATCCTTTCTTTGTTAAAGTGTCCAGACAGTAAATTGCTTAATGTTACGACATTAAGTTATATTTTTTTTTGGCAATTGAAAGTTCCTTGTGTTGAGTTTCTTTAAGGTAGTTACTAACTTTGTGTGTACTTTACCATTTGGTAAGGTTCCGAGGAGGTCGTTGGTGATCCACAAGAGTAGGCAACGGAGCTAGAGCTCGGGTTTGCACTGCGCAATTCGAGGTAGGGTTTGATGGGGTGTTTGTTTTATGTTATGATTATGCTTGAATTGTTTGGCTATTGTTGGAATTGTTTGACATTGATGTGTGCGATATTGTTGGCATTCTCTGATATTGAACTGTTCTTTTGACTTAGATATATGATCATTGGAGATTATGCTTATTGATTTGATTATGATATGCTCATATATGAAAGCATGTTCTATTTGATTTATTATTACATGACATTGTGGGAAAAGTGAGTACATGATGGAAGTTGAAAAAGGAATGAGTTTTTGGGATTGTATGGGATATTTGCTTTTAGGAAATCGTTTGTGTAGTTGAGTTTCCTCATGGGGCATCCAAGACCTACGGTAGCCCACATGTGCACGAAGAGGGGAGTGAAGCCCCATCGACGCCGGAGTCGATAAAACTATCTAATCGGGTTTCGGGTTTGGAGACCATGAGTATAACAAGATGACTAACAAATGAGAAGAGTTTTATGAGGGTGATGTGAAGTGGGAAGAGTTGAGTCGAACATTCATACTTGCATTCTTAATATGTTTATTTGTTTCGTTGCCATTGTTGCGATGTGCTATATTTATTTATCTAGTATTGTTAAGTGTAGCTCACCCCATTCAAACCCATTGCAGGTGTTTTCTCGAAGTGTTTTGGAAATCTTATAATGTAAATTAGAACCTTCTTGCTTTTGTTTGTAAATAAAGATTGAATAAAGAATAGACGTTATGAGGAGTAACGCTATTCTTGTTTTGGTTTGTTTGCTGTTTGTTTGTAAATACTTTAAACTTGTGTGCTTTTAGCATCCTTTTTAAAGGTTTGTAATATAAATAAAGGTGCGATCGTTTCTTTTCTTACGTCATGTAATGATATCAGTCTCATTTTAATTATGGATATTAAACTGTCTGTAATTAGAGTGTGATTCACATCTCAACTCGAGGTTATACCTTTACTCAAGTTGGGGTGTGACAATAAAAATATTTTTCTTGTGCTACATGCACAATGCTTTAGAGTTCAATCGTGACTCTTACAAAAAGCCGGACAACCAAGTCCAATATGAACTCAATCTTCCAAGTCCAATACGAACTCAATCTTCCAAACCATGCACTCTATATAAAGAGACACAGAGAAGAAGAAAAAGGGGCGGAAGACAGAAGGACAGAGCGCAACAGAGGGAGGCGAAGCAAAAAGCAGGGAACAAGAGAAAGGCAGGAGCAGGCAGAGTCAACACGGACAGAACAAAAGAGGAGAAGAAGGAGAAGAGAACAAGCGAAGCAAAAAGCAGAGGGAAAGAAGAAAAGAAGCGGCGAGCCAACAAGAAGGTGGAGCCCACTCTCTAACTCTCTTTACTTCTTTTGCAGGATCTCTATCCTTCGTCCTCGTTCCTCACTCCGCCAAAAAGCCCGCAAGCTATCTCCCCCTAAGGCGAAACGACCACGCGAGGTAGCCATCAAAAAGAAGGCGAGATGACCTCGCCCCTCCTCTCTTTGCAATAATTATGTAGCCGCTCGGCCCTTACTCTCGTACACAACGCTGTGCGTTTCACATAACAAGCCGTACAAGAGAAGGAAACAAGCATCCCTGCTAAAATATTGTCAGGCGAACAAGACTGGAAGTCCAGGCGAGCCAGGTGACCTCACATCGAAGCAAGGAACCCTAAGGGGTGGCGAACCAACATTCAAGCCAAGGCATGAACCCTAAAGGGTGGCGAGCCAACAATCAAGCCAAGGCAGGAACCCTAAGGGGTGGCGAACCAACAATCAAGCCAAGGCAGGAACCTAAAGGGTGGCAAGCCAACAATCAAGCCAAGACAGAAACCCTAAGGGGTGGCGAACCTACAGTCGCGCCAAAGTAGAAGCAGGCGACTTAACCCTAAGGGGTCGCGACGTGACTTTACTCTAAGGGGTGGCGAGGTTACTTAACCCTAAGGGGTGGCGACGTGACTTTACCATAAGGGGTGGCGAGGTTACTTAACCCTAAGGGGTGGTGACGTGACTTTACCCTAAGGGGTGGCGAGATGATTTTACATCGAAGCAGAAGCATAAGGGGTGACGAGCTAATATTCAGAAGCTCTAAGCCCAGACGAGGCGAGATCCATTCATGCAGAAGATGAAGCAAGTCGCGGAGTCCGCTCAAAAGTAAACACGCGGAGTCCGCCTACAGATATACACGCGGAGTCCGCTCAAAAGTGAACACGCGGAGTCCGCTTACAGATATACACGCGGAGCCCACTTACAGATATACACGCGGACCCCGCTCACAAGCGAATACACGGAGTCCGCTCACAGACATACGCGGAGTCCGCTCACAAGTGAACACGCGGAGCCCGCTCACTGACATACGCGCTGAGTCCGCATGAAGGAGCAATCCGCCTACACGCGTAGATCACCTACGCCACTATCATGGATTGTGGCCAAAGCCATTCAAGCTTTCTGTCACGCTACCGCATCACCTATTCCGGGTGCCTAAATCAAATCAACAGACACTCTACCAAATTGGGTGTCCACAAGAAACACAGTTAACGGACTCAAAATACGTCTGTTAAACCAAAAGCCGGCATTAAGCCATAAAGCCTACAAACCTCTTTTGAACTATGGTCGGTTTGATCCCACAAAAGGGTACGTAGGCAGTCTAGCAACCCACTAGATGCAACCAAAATTCCAAACAGAATCCCTGACACCACCAGTCAAATTCTTTCAGTCCAAATAACTCTGGCCAAATTTCTAAAGCACCAGAGAATCAAATCCATACCCAAATCTTTTCGAACTACATTGGTTTGATCCCTTTACAAGGGTATGTAGGCAGTCTGGACTTAAATCTGGATGAAACCACCAACCTAAATAAATTCTCGGATAGCTTGAAGCCAGAATCACGCTCCTAATCTCAAATGCCTTCAGATACAAATCCAAACACATCCTAAAGTCAAAGCCCTCCAACGAGTCATTCACTTGTTGGAACCCTTGAACTACGAGTGACTTGATCCTCTCCAGGGTACGTAGGCAACCCATTTCCAAATATGGGTGCAGTCACAAAAACAAACAAACCTACAACGGTCTCTTGGTAAACGGAATCAAAGAGTGTTCCCTTGTAACAATGGATTGTAATTAAGAGACACATTATGTCTTGAATGGATTGAACCAGATATAAATTAAAACCCTATCTTAGTCAATAAGATATGGTGAAGTTATGTTGGGTATATATATTTTTACAATTTTTTCCCAACATAATTTTTGGCGACTCTGCTGGGGAACCATTCTCCTTTTCATCTCTGTTTACTAACAAATTTGTCAAATTGGTTACTTGTTTGTCTCAGGGGGAAATAAGATGGCACCACAAGGAATAATCCATGACCGTAAGCTTGAAAGCGCTCAATCAAAAGGAGGGCATGCAAGACGAGCTGGTCATTGTGTCTCATTCGTCATTGATCAAGCTTATATTTTAAGCAACAGTTTGGGGTCTGACCATGACGATAAAGTAAACAATACCTCCCAATTGAAGAAATCACCTTTGAAGAATTCTCTCATAAATGCAAGAAAGAGAGCGGCAAGAGTTCAAAGGAGAAACGCCACCAAGGCTCAATCAGGAGAAGCTACTCAAAAAGTTGTAGTCACTCAAAACACATCAACAACTTCGAAAGTCATCAAGACTTCAGTTGTCAAGACTAATCAAGCCGTTGTCATCACTCAAATTATGATTGGCTCAATGCCCATCAACTTGTCCACTACGGCATCACTATACGTGGTTCCTCAAATCGGTATAAATGCCACGAAAGAAGAAATGGTGTCACTCACCAAGGGAAAATGTGAGGTTCTAAAAAGGCATGAAGTCCATAACCTCAAACCCCTATAACAAGCATCGACAGCCAACATGACTTCTAGCCGACCTCAAACAGTGAAGTTCATTTCAACCTCTCACAATACCGGCAAGGAAGAGAAAAATGCTGCTATGTGATTGAGGGCAATTCAAACCCAAAAAGTGATGGGGGCATTCCAAGCTAAGACACAACAAGGAGCATCTCCCGTGTTTCAAGTCAAGCCAAGACCTTATACATGGCCGATGGAAGCCCCGAAATGGTTCAAGCAAAACATGGACATAAAGTTCGAAGCCATGTCAGTTATGATGACCAACACGACAACATTAGAAGAACAAATGAAGCAGTTGCAAAGAAGACTAGCTGAAGCTGAAGCAGGAGCTCTTTTGTTAAAAGGAAACGTGTCGATTTACTTTTTTTTTTTTTCTTCTTTCATGATTTGTTTTTTTATCTCAAATGCTATAATTTTTTTTTGTAACGGAGCCTCACGCACGCCCCAATAGGTGCATTCCAGAAGTGAGCAGAGTATAGTTGGAGGGGGCGGACTTGGTAGTCATCGAAATTGTCCCTTCACTCCCTCGACGAGTCCGTCATTCTCTCCACTTGCCCTTCTTTCTTTCTCTCTTTAAACAAATATCTCTCCCCCCAATATCCTCTCTCCTTCTCTCACCTCTTCACCACCAACCCATTTCTCAAATGGAGGCCTCCACCGCACTCTCCCGCATCGGCCTCGCCGGCCTCGCCGTCATGGGCCAGAACCTCGCCCTCAACATCGCCGACAAAGGCTTCCCCATCTCCGTCTACAACCGCACCTCCTCCAAGGTCGACGAGACCGTCCACCGCGCCGCCACCGAGGGCGACCTCCCTCTCTCCGGCCAGTACACCCCCAAAGACTTCGTCCTCTCTCTCCAGCGCCCCCGATCCGTCATCATCCTCGTCAAGGCCGGGGCCCCCGTCGACCAGACCATCGCCGCCTTGTCCGCCTACATGGAGCCCGGCGACGCCATCATCGACGGCGGCAACGAGTGGTACGAGAACACCGAGCGCCGCATCCACGAGGCTTCTGCCAGGGGCCTCCTCTACCTCGGCATGGGCGTCTCCGGCGGCGAGGAAGGCGCTCGCCACGGCCCCAGCCTCATGCCCGGGGGGTCCCACCAGGCTTACTCCAATGTCCAGGACATTCTCCACAAGGTCGCCGCCCAGGTCGAGGACGGGCCCTGCGTCACCTACATCGGCGAGGGCGGCTCCGGCAACTTCGTCAAGATGGTCCACAACGGGATCGAGTACGGCGACATGCAGCTCATCTCCGAGGCCTACGACGTGTTGAAGAACATCGGAGGGCTCTCCAACTCCGAGCTGGCGCAAATCTTCGACGAGTGGAACAGGGGAGAGCTGGAGAGCTTCTTAGTCGAGATTACCGCCGATATTTTCAAGGTCAAGGATGATTTGGCCGACGGCTTTTTGGTCGATAAGTTGCTGGATAAGACTGGGATGAAGGGGACTGGCAAATGGACGGTTCAGCAGGCTGCTGAGCTGTCCGTGGCCGCTCCTACTATTGCGGCCTCGCTCGATTGTAGATTCTTGAGTGGGTTGAAGGAGGAGAGGGAGAGCGCCGAGGAGGCTTTGAAGGAAGCTGGTTTCAAGGAGGAGATTGGGAATGTGGTTAGTGGGATTGATAAGAAGAGGTTGATCGATGATGTGAGGCAGGCTTTGTATGCTTCCAAGATTTGTAGCTATGCTCAGGGGATGAACTTGTTGAGGGCTAAGAGTATGGAGAAGGGATGGAATTTGAATTTGGGGGAATTGGCTAGGATTTGGAAAGGAGGCTGTATCATTAGAGCGGTGTTCTTGGATAGGATTAAGAACGCGTACCAGAGGAATCAGGGTTTGCCTAACTTGATTGTTGATCCCGACTTTGCTAAGGAAATGGTGCAGAGGCAAGCCGCGTGGAGGAGAGTTGTGGGGTTGGCTGTGGCCGCTGGGATTAGTACTCCGGGAATGTGTGCTAGTTTGTCATACTTTGATACATATAGGCGTGGTAGGCTTCCGGCTAATCTCGTTCAGGCTCAAAGAGACTTGTTTGGAGCGCATACTTATGAGAGGGTTGATCGCCCCGGATCATTTCATACAGAGTGGACTAAACTTGCTCAGAAGAGTTCGGGTGTGGGTGCTCTCAACTGAGCCGTTGTTACTTAATAGTTTGGTTAGTTGTTGGGATGTTTGTTGGGTTGATAGTTGAATTGGAATTGTATGTCTCTTTGAGGCTTCCTTGCTTAGGCGTAATGATCATTGCTTACCCTTCTCAATAAAGTGTTTGCCTTTTGAGTTCAATGAGCTAATAGTTTTCTAATGTTTTATTTCTTTGTTCCCTTCTGCATTTTGAAATGATTACTCTGCTGAATAATCATTTTGCAAGAGGGCACACATTGCACCTTAGTTATGAAGTGTGAGATCTTCTCTGTTGCATTGTATATGGACTGGAATTTACATTGAGGTGTTTTAGTGGTGTGTAAAGTTCATGTTAGGTGATGATATTTCAATATTTCATTGATACAGTTTTTTATGTTCAAACTCTAAGAAACATATGCTTATTTGTTTGTTTTTTGTTTTTATATTATGAAGACTGTATGCCCTGTTTGACTTGTAAGGAAACTTGGTTGATACAAAATTATTTATATTCTGCTAGTTACGGCCATGGTTGATGAATTTTTCTTTCTCCATTGATTATAAGGCATCGGTTCTGAGTCATGTATATTTGGAACGTAATCTCTTATGATTGAGTTTTGGACTAAATATTCACTTTCAGACTATGTTCATCAGCCTCTGAATACTGTATTAAATTTTGGTGTCTTTTCTCTTCATTATTTTTTTATTGTTTAATCCGTTTTGAGTGTTTTTTTTCTGCCATTCTCTATTACCTGTTCTCCTAAGTGTTAGTTCTTTAGTTGATCTTGATAGGTGTTGATGCTTCTTTTTCTTACTTCAGCCCGGGACTCTGGGATTATTACGAAATTCACATCTGCCTGAGGAAGAGTTCTGTTATGATTTACCAGTGTCTATTGATGTTGGTGGAAGACCAGGGAGTGGTAATGTTGGTGGAAGACAAACACCTTCAATTCCCTAGAACAAAAGAAGTGTGTGTCAATGGCTTCCAGTAAGAGTGAAGTGTAAGGTAATGCAACACCCTCCTCATTGTTCTTGTTGTTCTATCTGCAACAACTGTGTGGAGCGCTTTGATCACCACTGCCCTTGGTAAGGTAATGCATTGGCCAGGTACCTAAACTTGAAATATTTTGTTTGTGTGAATTGTATTACCCATGTGTTCTTGAATTTCAGAATAATCCTTGTATTCTTGTTTGTACTTTGTACTTATTCTTGCTTCCTTTCTCAAGTTGGCATTTGTTTTAGAAATCTAAGTTGGCATTTGCATTTATGGGACTTACTAAGAACCTGGACAAAGAAGCTACCAAACCTCTAAGATCTTCTAGAGCTAGACACGCGCATTTATAGATTTCTTTTACATGTTTCAAGTGCTCCTGTTTCTGCCTGAGCAAAGTGGCTCAAGCACATAAAATTTTGGATCTTAATTTTATCCCCTTTGTATACTGCTCGTTACAGATATCAAACATCAACCCACCTTAAAGTACAGAATTTTAATAATTGTTATTGATGTCAAACATGAGCCCTGCTAGCTAACTACGGAATAGCAAGAGCGAATCTCAAATTTAAGTTTGAATTGCAGTAAAATGGTAGTAAGTAAGTACTAGTTCAGACAACAGAGAAATAGAAGTTCGAGTTAACTGCAGTTGCTTAGGTAGTTTGTAGAAATAGATTATTTATCTTATGAAAACATTTACTTCGTTTTGATCTTATTGTTGTGCCTCTGTTTGATATAATATGACTGCTGCAACAAGCTTTTTCAGATTTTCAAAAGTTCCACTTGAGTCCTGTTAGATCTGGATGTGAACTAGGAATTTGGTAGCCTCTCTCTCTTTGTCGGAGGCACCACAAGTCTCCAGCTCAAATATTCAATTTCATTTTGAATGACACTATCAATGATGGGAACAATTTGTGAGGATTTCTCAGTTTTGTAGTAGCATGCTTTGCAAGAGATTACATTCTTTACTTTAGCAGCCGTAGCTCTCTCTTGCTTTATCTAGTCATTTGACATGGTGGTTATGGATATGTCTTTTCAGTCTCTTTCTGTGGATAAAAGCAAAGCTTGTGATGTGCACAAACATGTCTGGTTTCTGCTTGACCTTGTCGTACTATATGTAGTGCTTAAGGCTTTTTGTTAATTGCTTATTTCATTGTGGAACAAAACAAAACTTGCTGCTCTTGGTTGAAATTCTCCCTCAGCATTAGCCTGTTGGACTCGTTAGTATTGAGTAGTCAAAATCAGCCTTTTATTTTTTTTTTTGTTAAGTTTCCCTCTTTTCTTACATTTTTAATCTTGAAGCACCATAGTAGTAGAAGATGGACAAGAATTTTTCTTTACAATTTTGATATATCATAACTCTGTTATGTGAGTTTATCTTCTATTCAAATTTTCGACCCTGTTAGTGCTTTGATTTTTTTTTTTCTTATAGAGTACCAGCTAGATGCATATATGAACATGTTCTGTTTGAATCACCTGTTAGCTTCGTGTGTTTCCCGCATATTACTATAATGGGACTTGTCTATTTTTTCGATTGATTTTGAACACGACAAGCTCTATCTAAACTACTGCCAAAAACTTCAGGTGTTCAATTTGGTTGGACAGCAAGTTGCCTCTTCAACTTGACCCCTTACTCATATTGGAGTACTTTTTGTGGCAAAAAGGTCATGAGTGTGCAATTTCGAATTACTACGATCGACACTGTATGGGAAGCGGTTGCGCAGAATAAAAAATTGAACAAGTATAACCATACCATCATAGATGAACAGTTTGCATTCTACCAGGATGATGGTCTCACAAGATTTAACGCATTGGATCGGAACAAGCTTCTTCCCAGCAGTATGCACCTTTTGTTTTTTTTGGACAAAGCAGTGGGATTTTTTTTAAAGTACATTTCATTATAAACCATGTATGCAATGCACTTTCGTAGTCTTATATAAATTTTTTTGTCACATATGCAGATGTACCAGAAGGTTCTTTTATCATCTGGGCACACACTCCAGTATCAAGTTTGTTTTCCTGTCTTTGGTTCAATGAGGTTGAGCGGTTTACTCCTCGGGATCAGCTAAGTTTTGCCTATACATACCAGAAATTAAGAAGGATGAATCCTGAAAAACCTTTTCGTCTTAATATGTTCAAGGTGAGAATCTCTGTGGAATCATTCTTACAGCATATAAATGGGAACTAGGTGAACCTACAGTAGGTCAGTAGCAATTACCGCTCCTGAACAATGAATGAATAATAGGAATAATGGTTGGTTCCTAATGGATAAGGACCTTTAATTTGTACAGGATGCTGAGGTGGTAAATCAAATCTTGTGAAAAAAGTTGTGTCGATTTAATTCAGGTTGTAAGGTGGAATGGCTGTTCATGCTTAACCAGGTTTATACATACACATGAATAGTCCATGCATAATACTGGTTTGAATCATGAACCGCATTGGCATCGAACAAGCCACAAGCCATGGCTGTGTTATTTATTAACTATGTTTGGGAATGTGTTATTAACTTTGCTTTCTTATGGATGTTTCTTTGTTGTCTCTCATGCATTTTTCTTACATATATGTAATAAAATCCTTTTCATTCTTAATGATCGTATTTCTCGTTCTGATAATGCTTGCGCATTCAAAAATCTATACAAGGGATTCCACTTAACATATTGAAGGGTCTGCAAGTGCTAGACCACTAACCATTGCGTATTCTGAGGTCAGTGAGGTGCAAGTTGTCTCCAATTGTTTGAGCATGTGCTTTCAACTTTACAGGTTCAGTTTACACTAGAAGCTTACTTAAAATTGCTTGATTATACTATTATAGAAGTAGAATTTCAAGTTTAAATAGATTACAAATGGCTTGATTCAAATGATAGCGACTGTGCGCATTTTATGATTCTATCTAATATGCTGAGTACTATCATTAGAAGAACTGACAGATGGGAATAATTTGAACCCTCTCTGCAGGGCTTAGATCACCACAACATCATAATAAATTCCCTCTACCATATGTAGTCCTTCCTTAAATACTTTGTTTCATATGATTAAATTACCTTTTTGGGTGATTGGCATCCGAGAATGCATGATAAACCATTTTCTTGATGCTTTATGTGAAAAACTTTGGGTAATACAGAAGTAGAAAATGAACACTGAAAGCATAGGGATTGACTATAACAGGTTTAGTTTGGACAATATGATGCTGAATATGACTTTTCTTCTTGGTGCATTTCCCAGTTTTAGTGGGAGAACCATATATATTAGTCCAACATCAGAATGACATATATATAATGCTTATCTACATTGAAACCACATTGTTCTGTCCACCAAAAATATTCCCCACACATATATGTAATAGTTCATAGCCTTGATCTTTCTTGCTATTAGCTAATAGCAGCGGCTCTAACTGCTTTGCCATCACAAATGGTGGTGGCATGTATAGCTAGCGTGATGCAATGTCACGTCCAAACTGCTATTTATGGTTGTGAGCTTTAGTGAAGATCAAATTCAATGCAGCACTCAATTTTAAGCAACATCTTAAGCAATGTGTTTTCTTTTTATGCTACTAGGTGGTGGTATCAAAGTACTTTCCCTCAGTATCTACAAAACCAATATGGTTGTAAACAAATTTGGTCACCAACTAGTTAGCTTTGCATCATTAACATGAATATGATCACCCCTTACAATATTTCTTTTATTTGAAAAGATTTGCTTGAAGGGGTTTTTTGGTTCATAGAAATGAACATCAGTCGGTTGGATTGAAAGTAATTCAATTCCGATTTCAATCACTCCTTGATATTTTTCTTTTTTTTTTTTCTTTTTTTTCTTTTTTTTTCTTTTTAGTTTACTGGTTTAACTGATTACTCTTATCTCTCCCAAAAAGAAGGATTGAAAATTAGAAAATAAAAAACTGACAGTGAAGTTGTCCATTCTACCCATGATTTTTTTAAATCCTTAAGTTTGAAATTTTAATCAATAGAGGGTATTTTAAGTAGTTCAAAAATTTAATCATCTTAAAATTTAATATAGATGCATGTGTATGCATCTGAGACATTTACCCCAACGCAAGCAGTTTTGGCAAGCCTTCGCTAATTTTATTTTTCTTTGTTGGAAGTCCTTATTGAAAGTTGGCTAACCACATGGGTAATGGGTTGGCTGTTCGAGTTGGCAAACTCAACTATCAAGTGTTGGGACTGATTACTGGTTTACTGGTTAATTTAGTTTAGTTGGATTGTTGGCGAAACTATAATAGAAAAAGTTACGATCTCAATATCATATGACAAGTTAGTTTTTTTTTTTTTTGCATGATTTTATGGTGTAATTTGATTTCTCGACCAACAAAAATAAATAAGGTTAATTACATGTGCTATGCATTATCACATTACAGAAATTAAACCAAACATTATCCATAACTTTAAGTCTCATGATCATTGGATATCCTATCAAGCGTCGACATCATAACATTCGATCACTTGTCAGACATCCAAACTGATAAGGTAGTGGAGTGCAATGACATCCATTACGAGAGTATATCTCATCGTAGTCGATTCCAGGGCATTTGTGAGAGATCTTGCGTCAGAAGGTGAGCCTAAACTTTTTTTCTCACTACGCTTTCTAACAAAGACATAACTGATAGAGTTTACACTTGGGGTGTCGGCGTCACCTAACCAAAACACAATCTCTTTGTTTAAACTGGATTGCATCTTTCCATTTAGGCCAATCTACAACGTTTGTATTTTCTCAATGAAGTATGGTTCGATATTAAACTCATTAAACCACATCATCATGTACACCGGTGTAATTTCTAAGTGTAGAGATCTCTATATGGATTGGTATTGACATTGAGGCGTCCCCCAATGATGACCATAATCCAGTATTAACAGATGAATGAGTATCATTGATTAAATGATCAAGTTGTGTCAAACTCGCATTCTTCATTGACGAGTATGTATCGAACCAAATAGTCTCCCCTTAAACCGTGGAAGCCACGGCCTAGCAACACCATCTACCACATTTGTGGTGTCACCATGTCACCATCTATGGGTGACGACAAGTCCTCTTATCCGGACATCAACATGTTCTCTTATCGGGACATCAACATCATGTTCTTATCCGGACATCAATCCTTGCAAACATGTTTGCAGCATGTATATGTGATTTCGTCACTTTATGGAACTTGATGAGACACAGTAAGGACAAACCATGACAATTCTAAGTCGTTCTACTTGAACATTCTTGTTCATATCTCCCCCTAACGACGGGAAGACTGGCTCATCAAAGTGACATAAAAGAGATCGTCTGTCAAGGTCCTTATATAAGTGGACTATAGTCGGAAGCTCATGTCTTATTCAAAGATAATATTCATCATAAATAACCCATCATTGTGTGCTTGGTGGAGGCGCAATTTGGCACATACAATTAACCGATTCAATTAACCGAATCTTAATGACTCATGAATGTTGCGCATTCATTATAGTGATTAGGGCTGTCACTCGGTCGGTTCGAATCGGTAATGGGCATTACCAACTTCAAAATCAAAGCTTTCGGTAATGAAATATGACTTTCAATTACCAAACCAAAAACTTCGGTATGAGATAAATCTTACCAACTTCGGATGTCGGTTTTTCGGTATTACCAAACTTCACAACAAATATATTTTCAAAATATAACAAAACAATACAAAAATATAAAATTTAAATATCACTTGAGTTTCTAGAGTCTGATAATACATATACAAAAGATAGTCATTTCAGTACACATTATCGAGTATGGTTTAATTTTCTACCGAAATAGTCATGATGTCAATGTTTCCAAATTTTTATATGAACAAGTTATGTGTCATCTATATGAAAGTATGTGTGTGGAAGAGTCGACCAAAATAAGTCACATAAGGGCAGTAAAAGCTTTTTCGTGTAATAAGTGATGTTAAATTATGGTTGACCGCTTTGATCAAGACCCGAGCATTATTGAGTACAATTGAATTTTCTATCATAATTGTATTATACTATAATGATCACATCAGACGGTCGAATTTTAATTTTGTGAATTGTAATCATTGGAACCACAACATGTCTGGTAATGTGGTATAACTTATTTAGTAAGTTATATGCATATGTACATCTTTGTGAACCAACTACAAAGAGGAAGCAAAATTTTCAAAAACCTTGTGAACTATGATGTGATCAATATAGTGAAATACGACTATGGTAGAAAAATTAGGTATTTTTGATAATTTTTTGGTCTTGATCAAGGCGGCTAACCCTATTTACCCTTGTGCTTCCTATGGAGAGCCCTATCATCAAGAGAGGTAAAAACATTCCTAAATTTTTACATGGGCGGTTACATGTCATCTAAGTGGGTTTGTATATGTGTGTGTGTGATGAATCGACTAAAACGGGTATGTAAGAGCGTTTTTATATAACAAGTAACATTGAATTAAAGTTGATCGCTTTAATTGAGACTCGAATGCTACCAAGTATAGTTGAATTTTTCTATTCATTGTCTTTTTTTTTACTAAATTGTATATACAATTGAAAACGTGAGATAAGATTATTAGTCTGTGTGTTTTTAGAAATATAAGTCTTTAAATAATTAGAATTTCGGTAAATTCGGTATTTACCAAAAACCAAACCAACTTTTTCGGTATTTCTCGGTTTCGGTTTTTTTGATTTCGATTACCAAAATTCGGTTTACCAAATCATAAATTTTCGGTCGGTTTTCGATCGGTTTGGTATTTACCAAACCAAGTGGCAGCCCTAATAGTGATACATAAGAAATTCTCAGCAATTCTCACAATGTGTTTACAGGTGATAAACGTTGGCGTGAATATCATTAAGTCAAAGCACGGTTTGATTGCTTCCTTATGCATAAAGAGCATGTGTGACTTTAATCATAACGTCATTAGGCATTCAAACTTGAGCATTAATCCCCTCTTTGATTATTTTTGATGATCTATCATCGTAGTCACAACGGATTTATAAAGAACTAAATCCATGAATAATTGTTTATTCCTTGCAATATTGCAATAAGCTAAGCACTCAATCTCTTTAACACACTCGTATACAAGAATATAAAGACTAATGTAGAGACAACAGTCTTATGTCAAGACATAGAAACCGAAATATGTTAACAATTTCGATGGAGATTGCAAAAAGTATTTGAATCCTTTAGAGTGCATTATATAAATGATGTGTAATACTATATAGATGGACGAAACAAGGCTTAAAACATGCCAAAACTTGGCAAAATTGATCGTGAGCACTATATAAGGGAGGCGGTGCCGCCAACAGCCCACTATTGGATCTTGTAGAGAAAGAAAATGATTTTTCAACATCCAATTTTGGATGATATTTAGCGTAACACAATTTTCTTTTTGCAATTATGAATCCGCTCAAGAGTGTAGAAGACTACTCTTGTTTGTAATGTCTTTGCAATTGTATAATTGTGCATTGTGTCACACTTGACATTACAAATCCTATTTTGATCCAAAATCGATGTGCATTGCGCAACATCATGATATTTAGCCTTTAGAAATGTCATCTTATAATAACTGGTGGTCCAATGTAGTCCAATGTAGTGTCATATTGTAATGCGATATATTGCATTACATATAACTTATGTAGATCGAACCATATGTGCAAGACAAAATTTGAATATATATGTCAACAATTGTATAGAGGTCTTGACCATAAATTTAATTCAAAATATAACGACTAAGTAACTTGAGTCAAATATGTGAGTTATATGCCTTTACAAAACTTAGAAAAATAAACAGATTTGTAGTCACTTAGACTATTACACCGAAGTGATATGCTTCATATATTCCGCAATATACCTTTTGCTTTTAAAATCCGTAACTGTGAGAATAATGTTCTCATCTTCTTCCATATAATGAGTTTCTTGTTGCAAGAACTCCATATATTTTGTATACATTGATCATAATATTGTTTTCATTGCAATTAGTGAACCGATGTAAAACCACATCAATAACATGATTTTTCTTTCATTTATTGGCCCAATCTTTTTATGACATATGAGGTTCATTTATTGGCTCATGTTTCGGTTAATTATTTTAAAACAACAAAATGAAAAAATAATTATTATTGATATCGATAATTAATTCCAAGTATTGAATTAGGTCAAGACCATGGTTTGTGATAACTCAATTTAATGTAAACTGTGACAAATTCCGTCACAAATTAATATTAACCGTGACAATTTCCGTCACAAATTGATGTAACCGTGACAATTTCCGTCACAAATCGATATTAACTACGACAATTTCGTCGCAAATCGATGTTTGTCCTTTTATTAACCACGACAATATTTTGTCGTAATACCGTGACTTATCAAACCGTCACAAATTTCAACTTTGATACGAGGGGTCCAAATCTCTCAATATCATCTCATGTTATAAAGAAATGTGGGATGTAGAAAAAAAGCTACGAAGCTCGGCTATGATTAAAATTCAAAAACGACAACTTTTATAAAAGCTTACGTGCTAGTTTGCCGTGTAAGAGAAGTTGCTCTTGTAATTTTCGTGCTTACTTCCACGCTGCGAAGTTACTCTCACAAATCCATCACCATCCGTCGCGCTAAAAATTTCATGAAAAAGAAAAACATATGGTTAATCATATTTACCATATAATATAAACAGTAAAACTAATTAAATAGTTACTACTGTAAATAAATTATTTTTACTTATGGGTAAAAACTTTTTACCTGGAGAGGAAAATTTACCGTTTTGCCCCTCATACAATTATACAATTATACGTTCTCTCTTCTGCTCTCTTTTGCGGCAGCGGCGTCAGATTGGGATGGGAAGCACGGCGTCGACGCTGGGTTTATTTGATCATGGCAGGGCTGTTGGATCGGGTTTGGATCTGCTGTAAATGAACGGATTTGGGGCTGGGCTTGGCTGTACAAGACTGGGCAGGGCGGCGCGCGCGCGTAGGCTTGGGCTGAGGTAAGCGCCGGGGGAGGCGAAGCAGATTGGAGCTGTGCTCCTTCTTCTTCTTCTATGCAGACCTTCGATTAGCGTGTTGCTAGTGAGGTTAGCTTTAAGGCGTGATAGGTGGGTGGCTCGACGAGCCTTTGCGTGTGCTTGCTGGCGCTTGGCCACCTGTCAGCGGTGTGCGACGACTTGGGATGCCGAGGTTGGGGAAGCTAATGGGTGCCCAGAGCAGAATTCTGGGTGCTCAGAGGTGGTGCTAGGGTTTTTTCTGTTTAGGGTTACGTTTTAGGTTTCGTTATCAAGGTCGGGTTAGAGCACAGTGCTGATAACGTGTTAAAGGAGAAAAGATAACGAGAATAACGGTCTACTCATTCATTGATAGAAAAGCCTATTAATAGGCATTACATAGAGTCTCTCGAAGGATCTAGAAAATCTATAAACTGTAATATATTCTAATAAGGAAACTAGATTAACCAATCTTACGTGTATTAGGGCAAGCCATATACCAGAAGGACGAAAACATAATTTTCTTAAACAATTAATAAATTTGTTGTTTCACAAACTTGTAAGAGTTAAGACTTGATACCCGATGTTCTTATATGTGTATCATACTAAACCGTTCGATCAGTGTTACCACTTGAGGTAGATCAATAATTTTTCCACGCCAGAATGAGTTCGTTATAAAGGAGCCGCCAATTTCCTTCACATTCAAGTGTCGGTATATTCACTTATACAAGCCGCCAACTCCTCACTGTCACAACGACATTAACTAACCTACCGATCAACCCATGATCTCCACTTGGCATCCTCTCAAAATTTGCACCATTAAAAAATAAAAATAAAAAAGGTTAAAATGAGATAGTACGAGTTCTTCTGGGTTACTATTACTAGCTGGCCCTTCCCTTTCAAAAAAAAAAAAGAAAAAAAAAAAAGACATAGCCTTTTGTGTCTCTCATCATCATCATTATTAAGTTGGCACCAAATATTGATTGGGAAAAAGAAGAAGGGAAAGGATCCAACACACCCACCCAGCTCTGATATCCAAAACGACATGTCATTTTCCCCAACCTGATTCTTCTTCTTCCTCATTAGGGTTTCGATTTCTTCCCCAATTTGAATTCGTTGCTCATTTTGGGTGAATTCCAAGCTGTTCCCATTGCAATTGGAGCTCCCATGGGCGTTGACTTTTCCGGTAACGGCGATTGGAGTCCCCGGCGACGGGAAAGATTCGACCTTTAGGGTTAGGGTTTGTGAATTGGGAAATTTTTTGGGGGGGGGGGGGGTTTTGGTGAGGTGGCCGAAAGGTTGAGGCTTTGGGGGTGGAGGTGTTAATGGAGACGGATGGGAAGAAGGAAGTGCAAAATGGAGGTGAGAATGAGAGGTTGAGTAGTGATGGTGGTGATGAGTGTGAGAAAGTTGAGGAAATGGTGAATGGGGATGAAGAGAGTGAGTTGTTGTTGGCGCCAAGGAAAGGAGGGATTTCGAGGAAGACTAATAGGACAAAGCGGAAAGTGCAGTGGAATGATAGGAATGGGAATAAGCTTGTTGAGGTTTTAGAGTATGAACCGAGGTAATGCGCTTACGCTTTGTTTGCTTTTGTTTGTTTGTTTTCGGTTGTGTTATGTAGTTTTGTTTAGTTGTGAAATGAAATGAACTTTTGTGCAGCTTAGGATTTTGTATCGGTTAGGTGGTTTGCGTTGTGCTTGATGCTGATATGTTTATGTGAATTTGCAGAAGTGTTGTCAATGTTTCTTTGAAGTATAGAGACGGCTTGCTTTTTGTTGTTGCCGTGTGTTAGCCTGTTTGAGTATATCCGAATTGGTTCACAATTTCAGAGTGCAGTGCGTTAATTAATCATGTTTATTTCTTTCCATTACGAACTTTTTAAGCTGGATTGAGCGATTCTGCAGTGGCAGAGCTTAACCTGTTTGAGGTCTCTTAACAAAGATGTCGTTGCTTTTGCATGGTCCATCATTTGAATTAACTGGCCAGTCATTAATGACAGGTGGGGGTCAGTGTACCCATTCCATAGTAATATTCTGTGATCTAGTTTAGGTACCAGTATGACAGGTTGGATTAGTACACCCATTCTATAGTAATATTGTTTCTCCTCATTTGGGTGGAGGCTTTGATTAGAGGACAATTTAAGGGGATTTACCAAAGTGGCACCCGAATTGAAGTTTTGCAGAAAAATAGCATTCTCGACTTCTCATAACGTACACATGAGACGATCTTGTAAAAGTGCAACGTTTCATAAATTTGGAGTTCTTGGGTGTCACTTTTGGTAAAACCCATTTCAGGGAATATGTTAGGAGTGAAATGTAACCAATTAATCCTTTTTGCAGAGCAGAAAGAAGCATAGACCAGGCCTGTCTGATGCATTTCTACCTTATTGAGGAAACATGGAACCCCCGACCTGCACTAATCTTTTTGTTGCTGTTCTGCTCTGTATTTTGTTTCATTTGAGGTGTTATTTTTGCTGAGGTTAACTCCAGAGTTCACCATGTTCGTTTCTCACTGATTGTCCTTTTAGCTGTGATGGCAGCTAATTGCATTTTGCTAACCAACATTGTCTATATACTTGGGCCTTTTTTCTTCATTAATCTTGTCTGATGACTTCTGATGACATTAGTAGTCAACTGCCCCTTCCACTTTACAGGCATCTGCCATTGCTGCAACCCTCTGACCACTAGGTTCTTTTTTTTTGTTTTTATTTGGGATGGACCACAGTAATAACTTTAGCATCTGATTGGAAATCTCAGGCCTACTGTAGTTAAGATAATTGGTTTCACTGGGTAGTGTTGTCATACTGGGTTGAAGTGGTTATCAACTCTTCCTTACCTTGAAGAACTATTTTATCTTGAGGTGTTGTATGGTTAGTAAGACTCCAAAATTGAACAATTCAAGTTACACATTATGTGATGCTCAAGTTTTGGTTGGTTGAATAATTAAGTGTTTTCTTCTCGTCTATCTATAGGTTCCACAATGGATTCCACTATACAGCATCATTTTCATCTTTGCAAGTCATTATTTTCTATAGAACTTTTCCTAAGTAAATAGTTCTCATTGTTAAAAGTGTCTCCATCTGACTTCTCATGACCAGTATGTTGTATTCCTCTTTTATTCTAAGGCAACTGATTTTTCTTTTATCTTGGTTCTCCAGATTCCTATAGTTGGTCATTTAATTCAGTTCTGTTAAGAGTGACTTTTTTTTTTAGTAATACAAGCATTCTTTAACTTCATTAAGAACCTCGCCTTTTAGGATGTAAGCACTGTCTCTGTAGATACTGGGAACTTAAGCTATTACAAAAGTACTGTTATTTATACGTGTGTTTGTGTGTGAATGTTGCCAAAAGATTTGGAGAAAATGCTGTGCAAATGGGGAAGTTACATGGGCCATTGGCAGTATACTTCTAACCATATGGGTGTTAGTCATCTTGAACATTGTTTTTCAGCTCATAAGTCCTACGCTAAGTTATGCTCCTTAAAAAGACTCATTATAGTGGTATTTGGTTGTTAAGTTGGATTGCTATATTAAATTATAATATTTCTCATATGCTTAAAGCAGTTCATTTAAAAATGTTGAACTTCTTTTGAACAGCCAATTGTTTGAAAATTAAAATGATTTATTGTGAGTGAAGGTTAGTGAGATTAGAAAAGCTGGACGTTCCTGCAAGTGGGTTACATTGTCCAATAACTCCAGTTCAAAACATCAGCTAGTCAATATGATATATTGTATGGCTATTAGTACTAGTGACATGTTTTTCAGTTTTTGACTGTGTGGTGTGATACTTTGATGATTAAGAGCATGGGCTTACATCCAACTTATGATGTCCTGCAAAGTAATATAAATGACTTCTAGACCTCATCAGTTCATCATATTTTTCTTTAGCCCCATTGTACCAGGAATATTCATTATGTGTTACTTTATACTATTTGGCTTGTCATGGTACTACTGAGACGATACGTTCCTCCATGTCTATGGTGTTTTAGACCCTTCATGATTGGAATTCTGGAGAATCCTTATATTGAAATATCTCTTGATCGCTAAAGTCTGCTTACTTAGCCATATTGAAATAAGAAGTAATCAGTGGCCTATGTAGTGGTACCAGTAAAAATTGGAAAAGGAAATAACAAACAAGAGTAATAGTGTGCAATATTATTTGCCCTAGTGTTCAATTATTATTGTGCATTTTCTAGTCTCTCACCCCTGTTTCCTGTTTATGTGCAGTGAGGTTAGTGACTCTGATGACGAAGATGTAGATACTTGCATATGTTCCATCATGTAGATATCATTCAGTAAATCAAGTACCGTTATGTCTGCTGCACAAATCAACTAGGCATTCTCTCCGAGCTGATTTTGATGATTTCTATACAAACCAGCTCTGTTTTTAACCGTGTTAAGGATGGACCAAAGGTCCTGAGACCAATTCAAGGCAGTGTCCCATTTTGCATCAAGTCTAATGCCATTTTTTAGATTAAATTGCACCGAGCTTTATTACAGCAGGATATTCAAATTGAAATAGAGCCATCTTCCGGGAATGAAAGCAGATAGGTATAAAAGCAATATGGTGTCCACAATATGTAATACACTAAATACAGTCAGTTAATGTATGCTTTTTTTCTTTCTCTCTCTTGTTCTTTCTCCTTTATTTAAGCTTTACTGTGCATATTATAAGTAGTGTGTATTTTACAAGGACAGACAGATTATTTTGATATCTTGACATCTTGTTCAATTAAGATTCTTCAATAATATTTTTTCGCCTACTCTACTCCTTCAACACTCAAAAGAAGGAACGAAAAGATATCCATATGCAGTTTGAATATGAAAGGAATAAGCTAATTTGAATCAAGTGGTAATATCACTCAGGTAAGGCACAATTATTTTGCTGGTTGTTTGATTTGATAGAAATTCGAATATTCCAGTTACCACTAGTAGCTCCAGTAAAGTGAAAAAGAAAAGGAAAAGAAATTGACAGGTTCTCTCTGTGTGGTTTGATTTATTCTTCTCTGGATTTTAGTTAAATTTCTTTTTATGAATTGTGTTTTCTAGGAATCTATACCTCCATATGCCTCATTAATCATTATTGAGCATGTTATCTACTCTATGCTGCTTTATTGGGCACAAATAAATTGAAAACCATTCCACCAACTTGATACTCTTAACATCAAGCATAAATAAATATGATTTTATAGTTGGAAAAATACTGTAACTACATTTTGCACTTCGTAAATTACAAATCAAGGATTTGGAATCCATGACTTGCATTTCCCTTTACTGTTGAATTCTTACACAAACAATTGGGCAAAAACCCAACAAAATCTTCATATACAACACATGAAAGAATCAGAAAAATTTCCCAAACAACAAACTCCCAAATACCACACCACGCAAAATGTGCTAGCTAGAGAACCAAAAAGCAGCCTCAAATGAACTTCTGTTGATCACCCTCCTCAGTTTTCGGTATCCAAAATGTAACTGAGCTTAAGATTGACATACTACTACTGCATTATTTTCCCCTTACCCAACTCGAAAAGCTGGCATGGACTGGGATTTGTTGCAATAGAGGTTTGGACTGGTTGCAACTTGATCTGCTGTATAGAAATTTTGGTTCTTGAAATGATGCAACATTCTCCTTTTGCTGCTTTGGTGCTACTACTTTTGCTTTGGCTGCTTTCCACTGACTCAAATTCTCAATTGGACTCAAAACAGAATGTGCATATGGGATACTATCGCCAACATTCAGACTCCACCGGCACGACTCCAATTCTCCATTTATAGATGAAGAGAAACTTTGCTTAGGATACCCTTCTCGGCTCATTCTTGGATCATCTATATCACTGCTGTCACCATCACAGTAGTCATCATCACCATAGTAATCATCGTCATCGAAATCACTGTCTTCATCTGCCACATTGTCCTCTTCTTCATAGCTGTCTCGAACATTTTGGTACCTGTAGTTTGAAGGAAAAAGTCCTAATGATGATGTCAATGCAGTTGAAGCCCTCTTAGTTGCTGAAGTGGATGACCTTCCTTTCGCCACTTCCTGTTCATTGTTGTCAACTTCTTCCTCCACCTCACTCTCCACAAACTCATAATCCTTCAAAACAGGCTCGTAGGTCTGGACATTCAGATTGAAGCTAACTTTCTTCCTGATCTTCGTTGCCTCTTTCGGCTTGTTTCTAGAACAACAAATATTCAGAGCTCGTAGTTGTTCATATATTAACACAATGTGCAGAGAAATAAAAGCAAGAACTCACCTAATCTGTTCAGTATTGGGACTCTTTTTCGGACCATCAAGTCCGATTAGTGCGAGAGATGATGAGTCCAATGCTACATAGCTCCCACGTCTCTGCAGCAAAACGAACAGTAAAAACCGGAACATACACCGGAGAGGTAACAAAATATGGTTTCAGATTGAAGTTGAGGATCAAGTAAGAGAGTTTACATAGTCTCCAGCAGCTGCAGCAACTCGGTTGGAAAGTCTTCGCCTCTTTCGCTTCTTGGAAATGCCGAAGCAGGCAAGGAAGCACCCCATTAGAAGAAGGCCCTGCTACTCAGTCTGAGGAATGTGGGCGGATTCATATAGAAGGAGAAGTGACGGTGGTAGTCATAGGAAGAATTAAAGTTTTAAATTCATTTGGTCTCCAACGGTTTTCGAAAATAGTAACGTTGGGGTGGCAATGATGATGAAAGGTGTGGTGTGGTGGGTGCACGAGTTTAATAAAGTAAAGACAAGAGCTTTGCCTGGCTTGTGATCTACATTTGCAAAATGCGGCTCTCTCTCTCTCTCTCTCTCTCTCTCTCTCTTGTTTATCTTGTTTTTAACTTTTGTCCTGGTGAGAATTTATGAATCAGAGACAGCCATGTTATTTTCATGCTTCAACAAGTTAGCCGTTGGCCATGTTTTGAGGTGCAGTAATGTTTGATCACGTTACTGAACACAGTTGTTCGTGAGTCCGATTCAATTGAAGCTTGTTTGATATGTCACATTATATTGTTTATTATTCATTTATTATAGATGTATAGACCATTTCGGTAAAAAGTCATCCAAAAGGGTGTTATGATAATGCTAACCCATTAATTTGTCATATGATTGGGTTATCATGTTAATGTAAAATGATTCCACTATTTGAGCTAAATTGATCAAAGGATTATTGAATATGACTCTACAACTCACCAGAAAATCAACCGACTACCCAGACATGATTGTTTGTTAATTTCCATTGAAATGAACCAATGAGTTCACCTGAAGAAACCAAATTGATCAAGCACCATTCACTTGGTCTCTAAGCGAGTCTTGTTACATGCAAAAATGTTTGAGATTGAATGTTATTGCGGTTTTATGGTGATTGAGTTCGGATTGTGTCATATTCATCGCCTCAAATGTGCTCTTGTAGAATTTGCAACGATAAGAATGAGTTGTTTTTCTGTTAAAATTATAATCGTAAGACCTTAGTATAACGACTGCAAATTGGATCGAGGGCTTACAAAATCAACATTTGACATATTTATGGATTCATCCATTGATGGCTCATTTCAAGTATAGCCATGTTCGTGACAAACGAGTGTTAGTTTTTATACACATTGTACTCTAAGTATAATATTTTGAATGAATTATGAATAACTAAATAATTCATTTAAGACATTTGATATTGAATAGTTAAAGCGCGCACCATAATATTCTATGAGTCATTTGCAAACAATAGAAGTTACATTTTCTCTCATGTAAAGTTAGGTTACTATGGTTGCATCAAAAACTTAAAGACATCTATGCTCTTCAAGTAAAGGTCTTCAAAGATGTGAGCTCATCTCCCCTACTAAATGCCACTATGATTTCACATCATAGATGCTTCTCTTAAAATCACTACTCTTTCTTCTACAAGTATACGAGTTTATGTAGGTAGCTGAGCATAGTCCTCCTATTTTTGGCATGTAGTGAAAACAACAATATCATCATCACCTGTGCTTCTCACGTGACAAAACAGCCAAACCCACAGAAGAGGGAGCAGCAGCACAAAAACCAAAAACACAAAGACTTTTGTACTTAAGCTCACTGACGACTGACGACTCTCACACCAAATCCCAGCCGTCCGTCTCCCACCACCCACATCACAATCCCTTCCGGACCAACCAATTCCTCAGATCTCAACCGTCCAAACCCAAAAGGATCTCTACACATATTCCACCCCCCCCAATCTCTCTCTCTCTCTTCTCCTCTCTAGTCGGCCACAAACCCTGCCCTTGTTCTTCCCCAAATCGAAAGACCCAGAATCCATATTCGATAAAGATCGAATCTTTGAGGGGTTAGGAAGAGAAAGATCGAATCTTTGGAGATGGATACGGATCAGGGGAAGCTTTTCATCGGCGGGATATCGTGGGAGACGTCGGAGGATAAGCTGAAGGAGTACTTCAGCAATTACGGCGACGTTTTGCAGACTGTGGTTATGAGAGACAAGATCACTCAGAGACCTAGAGGTTTTGGGTTCGTCGTCTTTGTGGATCCTGCTGTTCTTGATAGGGTTCTTCAGGAGAAGCATACCATCGATGGCAGGACGGTATGGAAAACCCAACAACAACCCTTCTTTTCTTTTGACAAATTTTGATTCTTTTTTGCTTTGTGTTTGCTTGTGATTCGTTTTTGGATGAGTGTTTTTGGTTTTGTATGAAGATGTTGAGAATTGAATAGTTGTAGCTGTTAATTCAGTGATTCAGGTTGTTTTAGTGTTGTAATGTTTGTTTTTGAAGCCGAAGAGATGTCTTGATTATGTGGAGTGTATAGTTGTGTTGAGTTGTGGAGTTTTAGTGTAATGGAGTTTGGAGGGTAGAATTGATGAGACAGTGGGCAGGTTGTAATGAGTGGAACTCTTGGTAGGAAGAGAGAGGAGGAATTTTAGATGGGAATAATAAGGCACTGAGCTGTTAACGATATGAAGTTATGGGTCAAAATCTAGTGATTTTTGAAGATATGGTTTATTTGTGAGTTTAAGAGAGAATCTCTAAAGACTTGTAACAGCTAATACGTTAAAGATAAGATTTTTAGAGGACTCTTAGTGATTTGAGTGTGATTGAATGTTTGTGAGACCAGAATTTATGAACTATAATTCTTGATATTAGTTCTTAGATGGGCAGCCTGCCAAAGAAGATAGTTATGTTCTAACCATGTTGATGCTGCTGCACCAGTTACATTATATTTTCAATATGCATCCTTATGTGATCATGGCTTCTATTGATTATATCATTGAAGGTTTTCATTTGTTCAGTTAAAGTTGAGCTGGCTGTTACGCGTATGTTATATCCACATACGAATTTATCCTTACTTCTGCTTCACTATATCCGGTTTTATATTTCAGGTTGAAGCTAAGAGGGCCCTCTCGAGAGAGGAGCAGCAAACTTCTGTCAGAGCAGGAAATCCCAATCCTGGTAGAAATGTGGGAAGCGGTGGAAATGTTAGGACCAAGAAGATATTTGTTGGTGGGCTGCCTCCCACTCTAAATGAAGAAGAGTTCCGTGAATATTTTGAAGCTTATGGCCACGTAACAGATGTAGTTGTAATGTTTGACCAAAATACTGGACGACCTCGTGGATTTGGATTTATTTCATTTGACACTGAAGATGCAGTAGATAGGGTTTTGCACAAGACATTTCATGATTTAAGTGGTAAGCAAGTGGAAGTAAAGAGGGCTCTTCCCAAAGATGCCAACCCTGGTGGTGGTGGCCGTTCCATGGGGGGTGGTCAGGGTGGCGGTGGTGCATCTGGTGGTGGTTACCAAGGCTATGGAACATCTGGTGGCAACCCAAATGCATATGATGGTCGAATGGACTCAAACAGGTACATGCAATCTCAGAGCACTGGTGGTGGTTTTCCTCCTTATGGTTCTTCGGGGTATAGTGCACCCAGTTATGGGTATGCTCCTTCTAGTAATGGCATTGGTTATGGAGGCTATGGAGGTTATGGTGGTACCAATACTGGATATGGTGGTCCGGCTGCTGCCACCTATGGAAACCCTAATGCCCCAAATGCTGGTTATGGTGGTGGACCACCAGGTGCTCCTAGAAGTTCATGGAGCTCCCCAGCACCCGCAGGATATGGTGGTATGGGATACGGCAATACTGTTCCTTGGGGTGTTCAAAGCGGCAGTGCTGCTGCAGGAGGTGGTGGTCCTGGATCTGCACCTGCTGGTCAATCTCCTAGTGCAGCGGCTGGGTACGGAGCTCAAGGTTATGGTTATGGTGGGTACAGTGGAGGTGATGCATCCTATGGAAATCCATCTGCGTATGGTGCAGTTGGAGGGCGTTCTGGGAGTGTCCCAAATAACAATGTTGGTGGTCCCGGTGGGGAGCAAGGTAGTGGTGGTGGATACATCGGAAGTGGCTACGGCGACTCAAATGGAAATGCAGGTTATGGAAATTCTGGTTGGAGAGTAGACCCATCACAAGCTTCTGGAAATTATGGTGGTCAGGCTAATGGCGCTCATGGCGGGCAAGTTGGCTATGGTGGGTATAGCAGTGCTCAGGCACGACAAGCCCAGCAGCAGTAATTTTGATGGTTGGCTGTTCAATTGAAATGTCTTGTACCTCTTGAAAAATGAGCTAGTAATGGTCTCTTATGACCAGCGGCAGCAGCAGGAACAGCTCAAGTTGGACGAATGCTTTGGGCCTGGTTGGATTGCTTAAATCCTATTAGTTTGCAGTATCTATTTTGGTAGTCTATAATAAGTAGTATTTTAGTGCGTACTAGATGCTCCTATTTACTTTTTCTGTTGAGTGGTGTTAAATTTGGCGTGCTTATTATTGTCTACTTTCTGCTAGTGGCATTTACCTCTATGGTCATAGTGTTAAAGCTAAAGTAGCTTATATAACCTTATTTTTGTTGGTTTTATCGCAGTTGAGTATTTTGGTATTTGAGCTCTATTATTGCTTAATTCCCGTTTATCTTTCAGTTGTGGAGTAGATGTTGTAGGAGTTCTAGTGATTAGAATCTTGATTTGATATGACAAGTAGGAATACAAAGATGTAGTGAAGGTTATTTCTGATAGCAATGGAGCAATGGGATGGTCACTTCGTTATGGGTAGCGATAATCGTAGTGGTAGTTGACACTTTGACGATCGGATAATCATTTTCCCCCTGTATTTGCCCTTGTGTTGTACAGGAGTTGAGGTGCACAAATTGTAAAGTGAAGTGTCCATCATGGCTGAACACCTGCTTCATAGTCGGCCATGTTGATTGGGTGCGTGTTCAGCATGGATTGGAAATTTGGGAAGTTTGTTCAGTTGGAAATATGTCATTCTCCAGCCAAGCCCTGCCAATGCTACTTTGCAGAGTCTCCCAACCTCACATCAGTCATATTATAAACTTCACCCTGGTTTGTTGTTGCATGACAGAATGTGAGGTGAACAAAGTACGGTATGTTGACTTGAGCAGTTAAGCCAGTTTCACTTCAAAATAGATTGTGTGAGGTTCTGTTTTAATTTGTAGCAGCAGAACATGGCTAATTGTTCAGAATTCAGAGAAGGAGAAATGGATTCTATTAGAGTTGGTAAACATAGATCCTTAGATTGAAGTGAAGAACTAACATACATTTGTCTATATTTAGTTGCCAAAATTTTAGAATATAGACTAGTATCTCTGATGTAGTTATTTCACTAAGAAATATTACTTCTTCCTAGACTGTTTAGTGTAGCTTCCCTTATTTCTTGTTTCCTTCCTCTGGTCTTACCTTGTCTTAACCTATGTTCTATGCTGGCATGTTTTGTGTGTTTTTTTTTTTTTTTCAAGCGAAAATGAATAACACTGATACTGTGGGACTCTCCTAATTTCATCTTTTTCAGCGTACTATGCTGTCTTGTGTTTCCACCATTTTTGTTTTAAATCAACCCAACTAAAGAATGGAGTTCCATTTTAAATTAGCATTGCTGATCAAAATGAAGCATGCTGCTGTGTTGTATAGAGTTTTCCGTTAGTTACAGAGATGAACTATAACTAGATGGTAACTGCTTATCCTTTAATTAGGTTGTGAGATTCCATTCTATTTATTTCTTAGATTCTGGTATCAAAAACACAAGGTACTGTGCAGTGTACACAACCATAGCAACATGAGTTCTAGTTCTCTTAAATAGGAGAGCAAGTTAAATAGGGTTCAGGCTTTCCCCATTATGCTAAAAACCTGATTTTGTTCACTTAAATTTCTTTGATAAATTTTTTGTGGACGTGTCTTCATTGGATATTCTGGGAGTTTTGAGTATAAGCACGGAGTCAACACATTAGTTTATTGTGTTTTGGCCCAAGTGAACGGGAATTCCAGAAGAAGCTAATCTACGGCAGAGAATCGATAGATGTAGAGTAGATGAACACGTAGGTTCTTTATTGAACAAATAATGATGGTCGGAGGCAAAGATTTTGTTTTCCATCTTTGCTCGATCGAAATAACGACCAATATTTCACCAAAAAAAACAAAAACAAAATAACGACCAACAATTAAGGGGGATGGATTCCTGAATGAACACAACGAAAATCACATTGAATATGCAGAAGGGAAGCCTTTGTAGGGATTGCTGAATGCTGGAACGTTGCCAGGTCGTGAAAATACAATCTGCAAACACAGCCGAAGTATGTGTTATTCAACTTTTTAACAGTTACAGAGAAGAGGGTATAAACTAGATGATCATTACTTTTGATCTGAAGAGTGTTTGGTTGAGAGTCTAACCTGGTAGTTCCCAAGTGTATAAGTCTTGAAACCAGCAGCACAATAATCAAAATAGTATTCCCATGTCCGAATAAATTTCTCGTTGAATCCAAGAGCAAGAATTTCACTATGAACACACAAGTCATCTTAGCAACATATCCTGTTGGTGTACATTTGCTATAGATGCATCTATATAAAGAGCTTTATATGATTATCTACTCACCTTTGTCTCTCCAAGAAATTTTTTCTCCAGTATCTCAGTGTTTGGTAGTAATGAATTCCGATATTTTCTATGTGCTCCACACTGCAGTAGTGAATGAAGTTTCATATGGTTTAGATATGAAATGCAGTATGGCAAGAAGTAAAGACTAACTCTGAATTTTATTCTCATGCTAACAGATCATACCAGAGCCTGGACGAGTTAACCATGGCAGATGTTACTCTACTCAATGAAGGTAGACAACCACCAGGAAAAATGTATTCCTTTATGAAGTCTGAACTTCGTCTGTACTCATCATAGCGTTCATCCGGTATTGATATGAACTAGAGACGCTCAACAATTAGCTAATGACATACATGCCACAGAACTATGGCTAATTCTAGTATTTTTGATGTTACCTGCAGAACAAGAAGCCCATTTTCTGCTAGCACAGATTCACAGGAAGCAAAGAAATCGTTCATAAATTCGTGGCCAACACTCTCTAGCATCTCGCTGAAAAGTACACGATCACAGATCAAGGTATGTTCGCCAAAACTTTCATGGATTTAATTTGGTGAGAATATACTCACCATGATATAATTCTGTCACATTTGTAGTTAGCTGGCATTTGACGGTAGTCACATAGAAGGAATCTAATCCTGTCCTGTTAGCAAATTAATTGAAATTAATACATATGAATAGATTTTGTTAAGTTAATCTCATTTACTTTGAGGCTAAATACCTGAAGGCCAGCATCTTTCACTTTCTGTTGGGCATACTTGAGTTGTTCTTCTGATAGAGTGATACCAGTGTATCTGCACCCCGTTTGTCTGACGACTTCGATAGCCAAACTTCCCCAACCGCAGCCAATCTCTAGAACTTCATGGTTCTTACTAATTTTAGCCTAGCTCAATGACAGAAAGACAAAAAATTAAAAGAAACATAAAAACTATTTGAAATAGCACAACAAAAGGGATATTGAAACCTTGACATAATTCTTAGAAGTCTAAACTCACCTTTTCGATGAGAATTGAGATTTTCCTCAACTGTGCAATCTTTAGGTCTTCATCTTCTGTCTTCATTACTCAACATAGAAAGAACGACATAAGCCACACTAACACTAATGTACTTACTTTTAACCAGTGTTTACTGTAAACTTTTCGAAGGGTAAAAATTCTCACCTTAAATACAGCACTAGAGTACGTCATCGTTTCATCCAAGAACAACGAAAATAGTTCATTACTCTAGAACACACAAAAAACTAATTGTGAGCTTATGATTTATGACTGCTTGTAGCATGTTGGATTGAGCACACAACCTTGAACAATTAAAGCTTTCTGTAAACTGAACTCATTGTTTCTCGGTCATAAGTTGCATACCAAGTCATAATGACGTGAGATGTTCCTCCGAGCCTGTGTAAGAGTATTTTGTCTTGAAACATGCTGAAAGAAATATTTTGCTGAGGCTATACTAGCTGTGAATAACATTGGAGTCCACCAGCCCCTAGAGCAACAACAAATTAAGGTAAGTCCTAATGTAATGAGATTCCAATGACTACTAGCTATTATAATAGTTCAAATTTAAGCTTTAAACCTAGGAACACACCTTTTCTTAATCAATTTTGAGTCGGAAGAATCATTATCTCTGTTGGCGATGAGAATCTGGAAAATGAATTTTAAAAAAAAAGATTGTATCATATTCTTAACAATAAAGGAATCACGAATCATTTTGCCTGGAAAGTGAGACTTTATTACCATAAAAAGATTTAAAAGGCCTCTGTCTTTGTCAACAAAAGAGAAATCTCCATTGATATATGCATCTGCAAGGCCTAAATCAGCCTGAGTCATAACCTGACAAGTATTTTATCTGCTTGTCAGTGAAAGTGAGGAGGTTCATATTTTCTTTTTACAGTGATAAGATATACTTCAGTGCCCTCTGATTGTTCTTGATTACAAACATTTTCCTTCCCTTTCACTTGGATGACATGTAGAACTAATCAATTGAAAATCCATTTCATACTAAGAACGCATACCTTCCAGTAAAACTGAGGACTATGAACTTTAAGAACACATTTTAAAGAACACCCTTTTCTTGTTCCTTCAAAGGTGAACATTGTGCCCCCTTCCTCTAGTAAGCTAAAAGAAGACGAGAATATAATGTATCAATGATATATAAGCTTTCTTCACATGATGATAGGATTAAACTGGGGATGCAGAATAATTAAGAAGAGTTTAAAAGACTAAAAATATGATGTACGGTACAGAAGAACACATAGAACAAGAAAGTTGGACAATGCACTTAATTTCGATAACTAACTATAAGCTTACATGATATATGATTCAATTTGAGGATTGCAGAAAAACCAGTAGTAAAGATGCAGTAGTAGTGTGCTGACCTAGAAAGAAACTATATAGGAGATTCGTATGAAGTAGACGCATGCTTAATTAAGAATAAGTATTACTCACATTAAACATCCAGTAGAGATATAATGTCTTATAAATCTAGTAACGAAAAGGCGTGCTCCAGTTTCTGTCAATGATGGAACCATGTGTTTCGGGTTGCTCAAGAGGGCACAATTGTTACCAAGAATACCATGCGCTGCAGCCATCCCAGCCTGCAAATATTAGTACATTACACTATTAACCTGAACTCTTAAATTTGAATAAGTTATACAACAATGTATCACTACTGAATCATTGTATACCTTTAATCCATCCTCATGGAAGCCATAACCTGGAAAAGAGAAAAGCTTTGTGGAGTCAGTATTGGAAGCTAATCCAAATTTAACGAACACATGATATTTGCTTAGAGAAATGAAGATAAAAGTAGTCCTGAATCTCACCCTGGTATGCTCCACAAAACCAGATTCCTCTCTTTCCTTGAATATGAGGAAGCTCAAGTGCAGCTTTTGATGCAGCAACAGATGGGATTGGATGGCTGGTTGACCACTTAAGCAAGGTATGTTTTGGTGTATGATCCGGATTGAGAGTCACAAGAAATGGTAGACTGGTTTCACCTAGGTTCTGCACATTAGAAAAGAACAATTTCTAAGGGAAAACAGTCTTTTCCAAGCCATACCAAGTTCATTTTCCTAGATGTTGAGCACATCATTTACCTGAAGCACATTGAGCCAGTATGTCAAACATACTTTGTTCTCAGTACTACCAAGAAAATTCCATGCACTCCATGCTGCCGGGTTTTGGGGCATTAAATCTTTGTCACGATGGAGGAAAATATCACTGCCAACAGAGAGTTGAACAAATAATTCTGGATCGACTGAATGAGCAGTATGAAGACCATTTCCCCAAATCAAACAGGAAAAGTTTACCTGTACACATATTGGAAAGCACCAAGTACTCTCAGTTCATCTGATGTTGCCTGGTCTCCTAATATTCTCACGGCGTCGGGGGCGTGGATAGCCATTATGCATCCATTGTATATTTCCTCAAACTCATCTCCAGAGACTACTGTGGAACCTGGTATAGTTCATGTAAAATATTAATACAATTAGATTGTAGGAATGAGTCATCAGTAAATTGTTTAGCGCATGTTCATTTAGAACAAGAAGAATGGAAAATGAAGTCTGATCCGACCATTTCAAACACTCACCCTCATCGTTTGTGGAAACTTTATGCACCTCACAACTTGTTCTTATCCGACACCCTTTACTCTCCAACACTTCTCTGACCTGAAAATTGTTACAATTACTTTAGAGTAGGACCTTAAAAACTGTGATCTTAGGAGTTACTCCACAAGAGGCTTAATGCATATTACCAATACTGATGGTTCCTAGTAGTAACAATCAGTACCTTCTTCACATAACAATGGGAACGCCATCTGACAGTTAACCATTGTGGCCGACCAAATAGCTGTAGAAACCAGGCGAAGGTCAAAAACACGAAAACTTGTTATCACAATGATATAAAAAATCATACAATACGTAATGCTTCATTTAGATTTTTGGTTCAAGTTGAAGAAGAACAAACATCAATGTACCTGAAGTAGATGATGATTGCGACAAAACGATAGAACAGAGAAGGCTGAGAAGCTCATAACCCCTTCTGCAGGGCATGACCAGATTGAACCACATATTGGAACCTGTAGGATAATGACATTACTATTGCCACCAAGTAACTAAGTAAACTAAACTGTATGAATGAAAAATAGTAAGAAAAAAAAAAAAAAAACCCCTCATATTCAGATAACTCACAAGATAAGCCTTCTGAAATAATTCGGAGTAGTGACGGGACTCGATAAACTTCCCCAAGGTTTCATTTCGATCAATGTCCGGATTGTTGTCATGCACCTCAAGATAACTGCAGCAGAAAACCACACACATGCATCATTCATATATGCACAGCAACACAACATTTTACACATGCATTTATGTTTGAGACCATTTAGATTACTAGATCAATCACCTGAGAGCATCATGTTTAAACTTGGTGATTTCTCGAAGCATTTGCCAAAAGTATGGATTCAACACATTGCTCTTTTGCGCAAACAAGCTCGACAGACCATTTCGACTACCCCATTCGCAGCCCTTTCCTTTGTCCAAGCTTGCCGAGAAGGACATGTCAGATATCTCCATCTCAACTCCAAGACTCTCAAAGAATTCCATCATGTTGGGATATGTTACCTGCAGTCCAAGTTTCATACTTTCAATGCTTATTTGGGTTATGCAGGCCAAAAAATAATAAGTCATATCATCATCAAACTGAAAATCGAGACTCGAGAGTAGAAACTACATATCCTATGTAGCTCTCTGCACCGTTACTCTAGGAACTCGTTTGTTTTTACTTGTCAGCGTTATTGTGAGTACTCATTTTTGGTGTCAAGTAAAGACCGGCAAGTATGAATAATTGTGACTCGGAACTTTTCCCGGTGCCAAAGGAACCATTATCGGGAAAGAGTAATTTTGTGGTACTATACTGGTCCTAACGTTATCAGCTGAACAGAAAATCTAAGGTGTCTGAAACCGGCCTATAGCAGAAGAGAGGGGCCTGTTCCTAACATCACTCTCCCAAAGTGTCCTGTGTCCTGTTTCAAAGTGTCCCAAAGTGTCCTGTGCCTCTGTTTCAAATCTAAAAAGCAAAAGGGCCATGCTCCAGCAATGCATATCACATGCTTGTTTAGTTTCCCTTTTTTGATCTTGGACCTCTAGCACTTTAGTGAAAAAAAATTACAACACTAGATTTTTGTTATCAGCTTATATTTATGTTCATCTTCTGTAAATATAGGAAGAGTAACGGTTAAAAAGGCTTCTAACTTTAATAGAAATAACCCAGAGTCTTTTTTTTTTTTTGGGAGAGGAACTTGAGGACCTAATGTGATTAATCTTAAAGAGTTAGAGAGCATAACGAATAATATATAGATTGACATGGGTCATGAAAAGAATCTACAACCAACTCTGTCCTAAACTGTGTTAGTATGTTGCATGCAGCAAAAAATAAGTAGTTTGAGTTTGATGACATACTTGATTTAATCAAGTTTATGGAAGCTTAGCTATAACAACTAATCATGTTACAATTTTTGTTTATGAAAATAAGTCTCCTTCCTAGTACCCGCCAAGTACCAACTAAGTATATGATTATGATAAAGAAAACCCACAAGTATTTCTCTCATGTGATTATCTAAAAGCAAAACAAAAGTAGAGGCAGAACTTCCAGGCAACAAAACAAAAACAGATCAGTCTTTATACCCCAGCATGGGGACCAATAATAACTTGTATGCTAGCCCATCCTCTGCTCCTACTATTCATTTGCTTTTCCATATTTTGAAGTATATTCAAAAACTTAATCTCGGTATGCCTGTTACCCCAAAAATAAAATTAAAAAAAATAAAATAAAATAAAAATCTCGGTATGCCTGTGAATCTTGAACTTGGCAAGTGCTCAAACCCCAGAACTTGCTTGAACCCCAAATTAACTTAGTTCAGAAGCTTTGGATCACACGCACTGTTTTTAGGTTCCTTTTCTTAAGTGTTAAAACTCAAGGCATGTAGCACGAGTCATAGAATAATCAAGTAATGCCAACCAACACTAGACATAAAATTGAAAACTGATAAGCAATGAGCAAAACTATAGATGACGAATGTGTGGTACTTACTCTATTGAAGACCATGAAACCAAGATCCAAATCGACGCCGTCGAATGTGACCGTCCTGGCATGACCTCCCAAGTAGTCTTCTTTCTCATACAGATCCACTTCCACCCTATCTTTTGCAAGAACATAGGCTGCGACCAAACCGCTGATACCAGAACCAACTACTGCCACTCTCATCTTTCACTCCTGTATATATGCATTTCAGTTCTAGCAAACACATCCAGAAATATAAATATGCAATATATGCAATTTGTTTAAAGTTTAAACAGTGTATAGCTTGAACTATATGCCTCAATTCACCCACATTAATTTTCCAGTGCTATATATCATTCTCAAGGACTCAAAGAACAAGCAGAAAGCAAGGAACAAAGAGAAAATGAGCTCTAAGATTTACCAGTATAGTACTTTCAAGTTCTTGAATGGGAGGAACTCAGAATCTCAAAACCCCCTCAACTGGCATTCCCCTAAAACCCTCCTCCTTTCACTTTGATTGACAGAAGAAGCAGATAATGCAGAAGTGATAGAGAGAAATGAGGAGAGAGCCAGAGATGTCACTCCAATACTGCAGAAAAGAGCAGTATATAGATAAGCTTATTGGACAAGGGTGGAAATTATATACATGTTTCTGAGCCCCCACCATGTTGTAACATTAATATCTTTAACACATACTTCTCTTAACACAAACATGAAAAGGACAAACTATGGTCAGTATACATAGTTATTAACTGTAACTAGTAAGGGGAATGCAGTTCATATTATTGTAATACATGGCTAATTAGTTATGTAATTACCTGATCAGGTCTAGCTTATATTATATGGTTGAATCAAACCAGTGTCTGTATCTGAATGGTTGATCAATTATTTAGAGATTTTTTTGAGAAACTTCCAAATTTTCTGTTCTGTATATGATTTTTCAAAATGAAAGACAGTGGTAGTTGTCTACTGTCTGCTTGTGATAAGCTTAAAGATTCCTAAGTAAACAATGTGTTAACATCCACACATTTTGGTTGCTTAGTTGCTGCTAGTTTCATGGAAACTTGGCCAATTAGACACCATGTAATATATATGATACCAACCCAATTCCTCCCCACTTCATTATGTATATTTCATGTTTAATTTACTTCTTGGGAGGAAAAAGTGGAATAGGGAAAAGGGGATGTATCTCGTCTATCCATTTCAATCTAATAAGAAGTACAAGTGGACTGTTCTGTTTTCCTCCCTCCTGAAATGTGGAGTAATCTCATACTCACAAATATTAGACCTAATTAGAAAATATTTCCAAGTGAAAATAACAAAACTGATTAAGAATAAGAAGAACACAGGACTATTAGATCCAATGGCAAGGGATTGATGGATGCATTGATATTTGGCACAGTTGAAAATGAATTACTGGTATCACATAATGCCGTATGGCATTGTTAGGGAAAAAATTGTAAAAATATATATACCCAACATAACTTCACCCTATCTTATTAACTAAGATAGAGTTTTATTTTATGTCTGGTTCAACCCATTCAAGACAGAATGTGTCTCTTAATTACAATCCATTGTTACAAGGGAACACCTTTTGATTCCGTTTACCAAGAGTCCATTGTAGGTTTGTTTGTTTTTGTGACTGCACCCACATTTGAGAATGGGTTGCCTACGTACCCTGGAGAGGATCAAGTCACTCGTAGTTCAAGGGTTCCAACAAGTGAATGACTCGTTGGAGGCCTTTGACTTTAAGATGAGAGTGGTGTTTGGAAATGTGTTTGGATTTGTGTCTGAAGGCATTTGAGCTTTGGAGCAAGATTCTGGCTTCAGGCGATCCGGAGATTTATTTGGATTGGTGGTTGCATCCAGATTTAAGTCCAGACTGCCTACATACCCTTGTAAAAGGATCAAACCAATGTAGTTCGAAATGTTTGGTTATGGATTTGATTCTCTGGTGCTTTAGGAATTTGGCCAGAGTTATTTGGACTGGACGAATTTGACTGGTGGTGTCAGGGATTCTGTTTTGAATTGTGGTTTCATCTAGTGGGTTGCTAGACTGCCTACGTACCCCTTTGTGGGATCAAACCGACCGTAGTTCAAAAGAGGTTTGTAGGCTTTATGGCTTAGTGCCGGCTTTTGGTTTAACAGACGTATTTTAAGTCTGTTAACTGTGTTTCTTGTGGACACCAAATTTGGTAGAGTGTCTGTTGATTTGATATAGGCACCCGGAACAGGTGATGCAGCAGCGTGACAAAAGGCTTGAATGGCTTTGGCCACAGTCCTTGATAGTGGCGTAGGTGATCTGTGCTTGTAAGCAGACTGCTCTTTCATGCGGACTCCGCACGTATGTCGGTGAGCGTGCTCCACATGTATGCTTGTGCGCGGACTCCGCGAGTATGCTTGTGCGCGGACTCCGCGAGTATGCTTGTGAGCGGACTCCACGTGTATGTCTGTGAGCGGGCTCCGCGTGTATGCTTGTGAGCGGACTCCGATCGTATGTCTGTGAGCGGACTCCGCGTGTATGTCTGTGAGCGGGCTCCGCGTATTCACTTGTGAGCGGACTCCGCGACTTGCTTCACCTTCTGCATGAATGGATCTCGCCTGTGACGTCATTTCACCTCGCATGGGCTTAGGACTTCTGAATACTAGCTCGCCACCCCTTATGGTTCTGCTTTGATGTGAAGTCACCTCGCCACCCCTTAGGGTTAAGTCGCCCGCCACCTCTTAGGGTTAAGTCACCTGCCACCTCTTAGGGTTAAGTCACCTCGCCACCCCTTAGGGTTATGTCACCTCGCCACCCCTTAGGGTTAAGTCACCTGCCACCCCTTAGGGTTAAGTCACCTGCCACCCCTTAGGGTTAAGTCACCTCGCCACCCATTAGGGTTAAGTCACTGTTGCCACCCCTTAGGGTTAAGTAACTGTTGCCACCACTTAGGGTTAAGTAACCTCGTCACCCCTTAGGGTTAAGTAACCTCGCCACCCCTTAGGGTTAAGTCACCTCGCCACCCCTTAGGGTTAAGTCACCTCGCCACCCCTTAGGGTTTCTGCTCTGGCGCGACTGTTGGCTCACCACCCCTTAGGGTTCCTACCTTGGCTTGAATGTTGGCTCGCCACCCCTTAGGGCTCATGCTTCGATGTGAAGTCACCTGGCTCGCCTGGACTTCCAGTCTTGTGAGGCCATCCTAGTTCGCCTGATAATATTTTAGCAGGGATGCTTGTTTCCTTCGCTCATACGGCTTGTTATGCGAAACGCACCGCGTTGTGTACGAGAGTAAGGGCTGAGAGGCTACATAATTATTGCAACGAGAGGAGGCGGGGGCGAGGTCATCTCGCCTTCTTTTTGGTGACTACCTCGCGTGGTTGTCTCGTCTTAGGGGGAGATGGCTTTCAGGCGGAGTGAGGAACGAGGCTGAAGGATAGAGATCCTGCAAAAGAAATAAAGAGAGTTAGAGTGTGGGCTCCACCTTCTTGTTGGCTCGCCGCTTCTTTTCTTCTCTCCCTCTGCTTTTTGCTTCGCTTGTTCTCTTCTCATTCTTCTCCTCTTTTGTTTTGTCCATGTTGACTCCACCTGCTTCTGCCTTTCTCTTGTTCCCTGCTTTTTGCTTCGCCTCCCTCTGTTGCGCTCTGTCCGTCCGTCTTCCGCCTCCTTTTTCTTCTTCTCTGTGTTTCTTTATATAGAGTGCACGGTTTGGAAGATTGAGTTCGTATTGGACTGTTGTCCAGCTGTTTGCAAGAGTCACAATTGAACTCAAAAACATTGTGCATGTAGCACAAGAAAAGTATTATTTTTATTTTTTATTTTTGTAATCCTTTTATTTTTGTAATCCTTTTATTTTTTTATATATTTTTTTTGGCGATCAACAGGCATGAAGTTGACATGGTGTCACATATATCTCTTTCAATCCTCATCAGCCACCATTTAGTTCCTTAAAACTTGTACTCTCGAAGATATATCTAAATCGCGTGCATATTCTACTATTGAAAATGTTTCCAAATAAGCATACAGTAACTTGCTTTATTATGATCAAGATCTGTATTATTCATAGATTTGTATTTTGCACAAAAAAGAAAGTCTTTATTACAATAGAAGCAAAATTGATGTAGAATTTCAAGTTTTTATCATTTCTTCTGAAAATCAAGTCTAGTGTTTGATTATATTTTATTTATTACGACTCTACAGGTGGTTTCTTTTGAGAGAAGTACAGTTTAATTGTTTAGAAAGTGCATGTTTGAAGTTAAGAACAGGTGCATAATTGAGAAAAATGGAAGCATGGTACACAGCAGCTCATGTAGCACTCCAGAACTTCTTATGATTGTCAATGACACTTCAGCTGAAGGGAGGCATGCAATACTTGTCTATGAAGATTCAAAGTAAACATACACCCATCCTTACAAGAAAAATGTTTTATTAATTAAATTCCGAATAACAATTATTGTCATGAACAGTTGAAATGAGAGATTACCAACAACCAATTATGATCTTCTTAGAATGTCCTTTAGTTTTTGCCTGATCCAAGCCACCCTCACATAAAGCCAGTCATGGAGAAGATTCAAGAAACAGTAGTATGAGTGCCTCCATGACCTGATCAAAATCAAGCTCCCACAAACTCCCCAAAATCCAACTACAAATCCAACTCCCATGCTATTGTAGAATCCATTTCTTATAACCTCATCCTCATGATCTGTGGAGTTGTCGATAAACTTAGGAAGGGTATCCCCATTATCTTTGGAGTTGATGAATTTTGGAAGGATGAGGAGGGGGTCACCAAGGTAGGACTGTATGTCAAATGTTGCCAGTTGCCCACTGGAAGGAATTACACCAGAGATGAGTGGATTGTATGAGATGTTAAACTTGCTTAGCTCAGTCAAGCTGTTTAAGTAAGGAGGGAAGGTACCGGAAAAGTTGTTATAAGACAAATCCTGATGCTGCATGCACTTCATGTTTTGGGTCACCAAGGTAGGACTGTATGTCAAATGTTGCCAGTTGCCCACTGGAAGGAATTACACCAGAGATGAGTGGATTGTATGAGATGTTAAACTTGCTTAGCTCAGTCAATCTGTTTAAGTAAGGAGGGAAGGTACCGGAAAAGTTGTTATAAGACAAATCCTGATGCTGCATGCACTTCATGTTTCCAATTTCCATTGGTATTTGGCCGGAAAAACTGTTCTTAGTGAGGTTCAACACTACTAGTGTCATTTGTCCAATCTCTGCAGGGAGTTCTCCATAAAATTTATTGAAAGCTAAATTCAACATACTAATATTTTGCATCTCACCAATTTCTGGAGGGACTTGACCTGAAAGTTGATTCCCACTCAGTTGAATGTAACCGGAGATTTGTAATGTCCTCATTGTAGAACCAGCAACACATACGGGAAACAGACCATTTCCCTTGAAGAGCTGATCCTGCATATTTTGACAACTCTTCCTTGTGAGGATTTTATACAAAAAGCTGAATGGAGGGTAGTCTGCTGGAATCCATCTCTGTATTTCTAAGCACACCCCGGATCCAGCTACAATTCGATCCTTGTCCTGATTGTTTGATTCAAATGTTGGACCAACATTTGTCTCAATATTCTTCAGTTCAGCTGGGATTATCCCAGTAAGATTGTTGTTTGAAAGATTCAGCCACAACAAGCTAGCACAATCCCCCAACTCCTTAGGAATTGGACCTGTTAGCAAATTATTTGCAAGCATAAGAAACATGAGAGATTTCAAGTTTCCTATGGTGGGAGGTATTGGCCCAGATAGGCTGTTGGAGGAAAGATCTAGTGCTTGGAGGTGTGACAAATTTCCATACTCGTGGTATTGTTCCACTGAAGTGATTATAAGCAAGCAACTTCAAGCTTGACTTTTGAGCAATTTCAACTGGTAAAGAACCAGTAAAATTGTTGTAGCTGAGATCTAACCGAGATACATTTGGTAGCTTAAGAATTCCAGATGAATATGTATACCACCAGTGTATGAGTTTGAGTGCAGCACAAGAAACTTCACCTGCGTGAATCTTCCAAAAATTTCTTGAACATCCCCACCAAAATTGTTTCTGCCAAAATCCAAAGACACCAAGCTGCTCAAATTCAAAAGGGATTCCGGGATCACTCTAGAAAAACTATTATTTTCCAAGAACAAATATGTCAGACTCGAAATGCTTCCAATCTCAGATGGAATTGGCCCTGTAAATTTGTTTCCCCCGAGATTCAATGTAACCAGATTCCGGCAATTTGATATCCCTTTTGCAACTTCACCAGAAAATTCATTTTCTGACAGGTCCAAATTCACCAAGCTACAACTATACCATTGAAAATAGAAGGCAAAATAGCCCCACTGAGATTATTTTCGGACACTGAAAACTCCCTAAGCCTTGTGAACCTGATCCACAAATCACCACTAAATCTGTTTGAGCTCAAATCGAAGTACTGTAAATTCAAGCATTCATCAAAGTGCTGATCAATCCTACCAGTTAAGTTATTAGATGAAACATTTGCAACTATCAAGTTTTTGCACATTCCAGGGAAGCTAATATTCATGTCCCCATAAAACCTGTTTACAGCCAAATCAAGAACCTCTAATTGATTTAACCCTTGCAATTTCAGCTCACCATCAAGAATGTTATGTGACAGGTTGAGGTATTTGAGGCTCTGGCAATGACTCAGGTCCTCTGGGATAACTCCATGCAAAGTGTTCATGGATAGGTCAAGGTATGACAACGCTGTCAGGGCAGAGAAGTTTCTGAAAACCTCACCGGAGATTTCGCTATCAGAGAGATCAACTGCACTGACTATCTGTTCATCATTACATGATATTCTAGGCCACTCACATGGGTTGTTGCTCTGGTTCCATTTTGAGTATTGACCTTGATTTACCCTGTTATGTTGTTGCATAAATGCCTTGAGGCTCAGCAGGACCTCCATGTCTGTGTCTATCGAATCTCCATATACCACATCTGCTGTGAATCAACAAGAACAAATTAAGTACCAAACTTGGTTAAGTAAACAAAATCAACCTCAAACAACGCAAACATGAGAAAGTGTTTGATATAATTTTATGACAGAAAAATACTGAATCTTTCTTAGACGTAATCAAATTAAGGGAAAATTAATGGGTTGAAATAAAAACTGAAAAGTAAGATCATAGAGATTTCAAATTTTGATCTAAATTAACATGTATAGGGGTTCGGGTGGAACCAACCTTTGATCATAGTCATGACTACGAGTGTAACGAGCCATCAATCAGCTTCTGAATTTGAGTACATGATGTTCTAGCCTCAACTTTGGTGTGTGTGTGTGTGGGTGGGGGGGGGGGGGGGGGGGGATTAAGTCCGGACAGCTTTTTGCTCTATCCAGCACACAAGGATAATAAAGATTGTGCTATCATGTTTGCTGTGAGACTAAGTTATGTAGATAAAAAGACAAGTATTGAAAGTAAAATATATAACACCAGTACATTTTTATACGTAGAAACCCTGCAACCATGAGAAAAAACTGTGTGACTCTAACTCTTAAGAGACAAATTATTTCACTATTGTAAAGAAACTTCTTACAAGACTCACAACTCAGAGGATGACACAACACCTAGTCATACTGCCTAGTCTAACTACTAGTACTCAACTGAACTTGCTCTCTTATCACTCAAGTGTTTTACACATATCACGAATCTAAGCTTCTATGTAGAATTCAACTAACACCTTTAGCTAATTCTCAAAGACAGCTTCGTCGAGGTTGTTGCATCACCTAGACAGATCTCAAGGTATGCAAATGCATAATGATATGAGTTTGAAAAGGTTTTGGTGCTCAGCTCTAAGATTGACAATCACAGGGAAGACTTAGAGATATATGAGCAGTTAGCAAATGCTAGACTCAATGGAAGAAAACAAACAAGACTATTTTCAACAACCAATGAGCAAGAGTGGTCTTGCTCTCTATTTATAGGCAAAGTGCACAACTATGAGGAAGCAAGCACGTTTGCCACATTAGCAAGGTTCTTTTGGACTCTAGCTGTTGTCTGAAACACTAGGATAGATAGGACCTTAGGGATCCCTCCACTCACAAGACAAAAGCTGAGAATAGACTTTCCTAGGAAGGAATCAAAAGAATGAGACAAATGGTTTTGGGAAAACTAGATCAGATTTAGTCAAGCATGAAGACTCTACAAAACCACTTTACCTAAGAGGACACTTAAGACAGCTGATAGCTTGGGCGGGCATCACATGAGCAGCCGTAGACTTGGTTTGTGTGACATAAAACCCAGCTGGTTACCAAAGGCTCAAGTCATGTGGTCACGGGTTGGTTTGCCACACCACCCTAGACTAACTTGGAGCACAAGTACGAATATACTAATATTTTGCTAAAAGGTATTTGAAATTCAAACACTTAAAACTGAAGCAAACACATTTGAATATGCACATGGACAAACCCAGTAAATAGAACACATACAACAAGGGTATCCGTCTAATCGGGAAGGCAAGCACACCTGCCATTCTTGGTGAATGAATGTGATGCACATGCATGAACTACCTGATGCACATAAGATATGTCAGGTTCTTCATTCTTCACTTGAGCAGTCCTTGCTATCAGGCTACAACATGTAGCATGTATCTTTGTGTTTTGATCATAAAGGGATAGCCAACAATTCTTGTACCAACAATCTCCCCCTTTGACATTCCTGGTCAAAACACACCTTCAAAGGTTGTGTTGGTTTAAACACAAGTCAAGAACAGACTAACAAACCTGCACAAACACCTTAAGAACAAGTGAAGGTATGGAAGGCCAAAAACTCTTATGAATCACAAGCTGTGGGATACCAAGACAACCATGCATCATAACCAACATGATAGCATAAACAGCCAAACAACATAAGTCATAAATAAACCAGAGTTTTAACAACATAAAAGCCCTATAACAAGTTCTCCCCCTTTTTGGCAATGAATGCCAAAGGGAAACAGAGAAAAAACCGATGTTTAACACAAAAACAACAACCTACAACTGAGAATGGATAAAACAACATTAATGCAAGGAAACACAATAGAAATCCTAAGCCGATCACTAGTCACCATACAGATCACATCATCATCACTCTTACTCTCCTTATCACTGGGATCAGAGGAGGCAGTGTATCTTGAGAGGGAGCAGTGGAGGAACCTGAAACCTCATCTCTACGATGCTCAAACGCTCGTAGGATCTCAGGCATCTCCTTCTTGAAGTTATAGAACTGGCGTCCTATATAGTCCCAAAATCTAATGACAGCTTTCTGTATTGCCTTGTCCACAATGAGCTTGATCTCCTTTTTCAGCAAAGTCTGCTCCAATGACTCCACATACAACTCAGACTGAGCAGCTGATTTGGCAATGGTGACACGGTCAACAAGGTTGACAGGCAGAGTAAGAGCATCATCTCCATGGAATGGAACATTGCTCTTGATGTAGAGCAGAGTGATCATAGCCGAAAAAACAATGGAGCTAGAGGCAGAGAGACGCTGAGGGATAGCAGCGCGCCTGATAGCCTGAAAAATATAATATTCGGCTAGAAGGAGAGGTTTGGATTTATCACAGAAGTAGGTAACCAAAGCAGCTTGCTGGTGAGTGATCTTGCTGGTTTGGGTTGTGGGAGTAAGAAGGGACCTTACAAAGGTCATGAACTTGTACCACTCGGTCATGAAGCTACTTGAGAGAAAAGGATCTGGGATTGGCTCAGTAGGAGGAGAGGAATACATGAGAGAAGCAAGATGGTATGCTTCTCAGTGATTGGGAGGGATAAGACCTCACGTATCCTAGCAGGACATATACCTCTACTCCCCTCACCCATACCATTATAGGATCATTAGACCTAAGCTTGATTTCAGAAGGAACATTCTCAGGAAAGTTAGCATAGAACTCCTGAACTAAAGAGATGTTGACCCTAGGAAATGACTCCAAAGCTTTGACCCAACCCAACCTATCCATAAAGTGCTTAATCCCTTGAGGTATGCTCTTAAAATCAAAAGGCTTCTCATAAAGAATGGGTCTACTAATAGTGACAAAGGAGAAGACAGACATGGCTCTATTTGAGTGGAAATGGGATTCGGAAGGGATATCGGTTACCTCAAACATCCTTTTCTTCAGAGGCAAAAAGGGTCTGCCATCTTGAGCACCAGTAGGCTTGGCCTTAGAGGGTTTTGAGGGACCAGTTGATTCCTTGGACCATGACTTGGAAGAGCTTCTGATCGGCTTGCCGAAAATTCGGGTAATTCGATGGCAAGGGGCGCGAAATTCCGGATTAGAGTTGAAGGAACCAGAAATCTCCATAGGCTCTTCATCATCATCATCATCATCATCAAGGGTTGGAAACTTGGGTTGTTTTCCAACCTTGGGGAGTGGAGCCTTGGCAGATTTGGGGGTGGCTCTGGCGGAGGATGGACCAGACTTGGCTAATCCCTGGGATCCGGATGCAAGGGAATCGAGAATCCCTTGAGTGCGACCTATGCCAGAAGGCTTGGTCTTCTTAGCCCGAGCAAACCTCGCATGAATGGTGCCTTTCTCTTCCTAATTTCATTCAAGGTCGCAGCAATGGAGACTTCTACCTCTTGGGGGGAGGGACGAGCTGCAACAACAATAGAATCCACTTGTACAGGGACAAGAGGATGAGCATCGACAACGGAGGAGATGGGAGAAGTGCTCGGAGAGGAAGAGAGAGCTCTCAACACTTGAGAAGTGGTGAGAAAAGGGTCAGAGCTCACTAGGAGCGAAGAAGAAACCATTGGAGAGGTCACAAACCCAGTTTCATGTGCAGCAGAGTTTTGATTGGGTTCAGCCATGAGAATGGAGGAGAAGAAATAAGGGGATATGAGAGAATGAGGATGAAAGAATAGAGGTGGGAACTGGAGAGAGAGAAATGAAGGAACGAAGTGACTGGTGGAGAAGATGGAGAAGTGGGAGGAGAAACCAGTTTTTAGTAGGCATGCAAAAAGCAGCCATGATTAGACGTAACTGTCTTGAAAACTGCAATCCCACAACAGTTGTGGGAAGTCTCCCCCTCTTCCTCTCAAACATTAACCCTCACATGGGTCTATGAGAGAATAGGCCTAGCCCATCTTAGAACTAAAAGCAAAACCCTCTTATAAGCCTAGATGTCCTAATAGAAACTCAAAAGAACCTAGGACTGCAAACAACATAAGAGATACAAAAGGTAACTGTCATCCTAACAAAAGCATGGTTCATAAACCAACAAAAACAACAAGTGGCTCAAATAGTACAAACCCGTGAGTGTCCCAAATTTTAATTTTACTCCCCCTTAGAAAGTGCATAAATTTGAAAAAGAAACTAACAAATTTAATACCTTGAGCAAAATCCAATATGACCAAATCCTAATGTTTTAGGATATGTGGTGCATAAACACACAAAGCATGGACACTATGGTTTCTATTAACCTCACCTACTCACACAATACTACACATGACCATATGACTAACAAATTTACATGGTCCATATATCATGACATATATCATAAAGAGTGTGTGTGTGGTAAGCAAACTTAATGGAGCATAGGTTTGCGTCAACTGAGATAAGTAGTGAGGTATCATATAGAACTTAAGACCAGAGGTCTTTTCTATCCTTATAACTCCTGAGAACATTTTCAACACTGTTAATTAACATTTGAGCTTTCTTTATTTTTTATTTTGAAGCCTAGCTAAAAGATCGTCCTCATAGGTTTATATAACAAGAAAACATTGTCGTTGACTCCCAAACCAGTTGGTTTTAGGGCAACATGTGTAATAAGGACACGCCAAGGACTATTTTCTGAACCCATAGAATGATAAATCATACCTCAGCAATCCTCACGGGTGTGAGAACTGGCTGGCTCATACAGTTTGTCAAATTTTTTTAGAGATGTTCCAACCTTTCTTCAAGAACATCAAACCAATATCGCTTTTTCCCACCCTTATATCGTTTGTCACGACCAAGGAATGTATACTTTGAGATTGGTTTGGTAATGAACATTTTAATCAACAAACTTCAACCTCAAACTAGTCTCGTTTCTTCCCACCCTTATATCGTTTGTCACAACCAAGGAATGTATACTTTGAAACTAGCTTGGAACAACTTCACTGCACACACATATCTCAAGTATATAGCTCACTTAGATATGCTAAAGTGAGACATATAGTTCTTCTATCAGTCATAATAACTAGACCACAGAGGAGAGTGTGCAAATGCACATAGTCATGCAAAGATTAGAGTAAGAAAAGCTAATGAAAATCCTAGACACATCCTTAGGTCAAGATCAACCAAAACATATCTTGGGATATCAACAAGCTTATGCATCCTAATCTCAAGGAGACCACAAGAACCATAACAAAATTTTTTTTTTTTAAAATTTTCCATGGAACAATAAACCCTACACTACACACTTAAGTACAAGGGAGAAAAATCAATCATTGTTACCCACACCAATGGTCTGACGAAGGCTGGTGAAACGAGCATTGTCAAGTGGTTTTGTGAACAAATTAGCTAGTTGTTGCTCGGTTGGAATAAAAGATAATTCAAGCAATTTTTCTTCAACTAGGTTCCGATACCTTATCTCTATATGCTTTGTCCTAGAATGTAGCACAAGATTCTTAGAGATATTAATGGCAGAAGTATTATCACAAAATAAGGAAAGCATATCTTGCTTGAACCCGTAGTCAGAGAGCATTTGCTTCATCCAAAGCAACTGAGTTCAACAACTGCCGGCTGCAATGTACTCAGCCTGAGCGGTGGATAAAGAAACACAGTTCTGTTTCTTGCTGCGCCACGAAACCAAATTGTTCCCAACAAAAAAGCATCCACCGGAAGTGCTTTTTCGGTCATTTGCATCTCCGGTCCAATCGGAGTCCGAGTATCCTGCAATCTCAACTTTAGTATCAAAAGTATACTTGATGCCATAATTAGAAGTACACTTGACATATTTAATGATACGTTTTACTACCTTAATGTGAGACTCCTTAGGGTTGGCTTGATACCGAGCGCACACACCAACGCTGAAAGCAATGTCTGGCCTGCTGTCTATAAGATATAGCAAGCTACTCATCATACTCCTGTAGAGAGTTGGATCAACATCTATCCCTTCAAGATAAGCACTGATCTTGCAACTTGTTCCCATCGGATTTAGGACAGCGGTGGAGGTTTCCATCCCAAACTTCTTGATAAGTTCCTTGGCATACTTAGACTGGGAGACGAACAATCCATCCTTACCTTGAGACACTTGCAATCCTAGGAAATAACTAAGCTTACCACACAAACTCATCTCAAACTCCTTAGTCATGAGAGTGGTAAATTCTTTCACTAGGGTCTCGGATGTGGATCCAAACACAATGTCATCCATATACACTTGGGCAATGAAAATGTCCGTATAGAGGTACATTTGACAAACAGTCTTGTCAATGGAACCTCTCACATACCCATTTTCAATCAAATGTGTAGAGAGTCTCTCATACCAAGCCCTAGGGGCTTGCTTAAGGCCATAGAGGGCCTTATCTAATCTATACACATGGTTGGGATGGCTGACACTCTAGAATCCTGGGGGTTGTGCCACATAAACCTCCTCCTTGAGGATACCATTCAGAAAGGCACTCTTCACATCTATAGAGTGAACTTCAAATGGCAAGCTATGGCTAGAAGAAGACGCACAGATTCTAACCTAAAAACAGGGGCAAAGGTTTCATCAAAATCTAACCCCTCAATTTGGAAATAACCCTGCACAACCAATCGGGCTTTGTTGCGGGTTATCACTCCCTTCTCATCAGACTTATTCTTGAACACCCATTTTGTTCCTATGACATTCTTATCACTTGGCTTAGGAACTAAGTGCCACACTCTACTCCTCTAAAATTGGTTCAGCTCTTCTTGCATAGCACTTATCCACTCAACATCTAACAAGGCCTCTTTCACATTCTTAGGCTCAATAGTGGACACAAAACCATAACAAGTGATCTCATTGATCTCACTGATCTCACTTTTGAAAAGAGCTAGAAAACTTCTAAGCAAAGTAAAGTTGCTTACCAACTGAGCAGACTTACCCCTTGTCTTTCTTGGTTCATCGAGCTTACCAATGATGTTGGAGGAACTGTGATCTTTCTGAACTTGGCGCTTACCAATTCTGTGAGGCTTCTGGATAGCTAGGGTTTCATCTATCCCATCAGTGAGGATCTCAGCCGGAAGATTAGAGTCACATACCTCTTCTTCCACTTCAGATGTGGAAGGCTTGTCTTTGAGAGCTAGGCTCTGAGTTGGCTCTTGTTCCTGCACAGGAACATAAGGAGAACCGTGACAACAAACAAGGGAATCATCAATAGCAACATTTATGGTTTCCATAATTTTGCAAGATATCTTGTTGTACACACGATAAGCACGACTATTCAAAGCATAACCAAGAAAAACACCTTTGTCACATTTTGCATCAAATTTGGTCAGATATTCTCTATCCTTATAAATGTAGCAAGGACTCCTAAACACCTTGAGATGTGATATGTTAGGTATCCTTCCATTCCATAACTCGTAAGGAGTCTTGAAAGTTCCAGGCCTAAAGATAACCCTATTCAAAGTGTAACAAGCATTGTTAACAGCCTCAACCCAAAAAGAATGAGCGAGTTCAACTGAGTTTAGCATTACTCTACCCATTTCAACCAATGCTCTATTCTTCCTTTCAACTATCTCATTATGTTAGGGAGTGATAGGAGCAGAGAACTCATGGTGCACACCATATTCATCACAATAATCAGCAAAATTTTCATTTTCAAATTCAGTGCCATGGTCAGATCTAATCCTAACAATATACACACCCTCATGTGACTTCTCATTTGTGACTTGTTTTGCAAAGCTAAAATATTTCTCAAAAGTTTCATCTTTACTTGCCAAAAACTTTACCCAAGTAAACCTAGAGAAATCATCAACAATAACAAGCACATACTTTCTGCCACCAACACTTTCGGTGTCAATGGGACCTACTAAATCAAGATGCACCAACTGTAAAACTTTGGAAGTAGGTTTAGCTGAAAGTGAAGGATGAGAGGTATGAGTTAGCTTACCCATCTTGCAATCCCTGCACATACCTGTGGACTTACCAGTGAGCTTAGGTAGTCCTCTTACCCCGGATTTGGCAGAGAGCTTGACAATTTCTTGATGGTTGAGATGGCACATACGTCTATGCCATAGATCAAGAAGGTCTTCAGCAACTTGAGATCGAAAACAGATTTGGGGAGTGAACTTCTCATAGGCAGAGATATAATAACATTGATCTCTAGTCCTATCAGCTCTCATGATACTCCTACCTTTCCCATCTAAGATAAGACATGTTGACTTGTCAAAAGTGACAGAGTCATGTTCATCCATAATCTGACTTACACTTAACAAGCTGACTTCTAGACCTCTAACTAGAAGAACATTCTTCAGACATGGGAGACTAGGAGTACTAACTGTCCCTTTGCCTATGATCTCAGTCTTGGCACCATCCCCAAACACAACACTACCTGATGAGTATGTCTTATCCATGGATGAGAACCACTTTCGGTCACAGGTCATGTGCCTAGAACAGCTACTATCAACATACCAAGAGTCGGGCTTCTTAGTTGAAAGAGCAGTAAGAGCGATATTACAGATGGCTACTATCCTATCCTAGGGTTTAGGAGTGAAGCTGACCCTTGTAACAAAACATGACAGATCGTCATCATCAAAGTCGTGTTCCCGAACATGTTTGTCAAAAGAACTTGTCTCAAAAGATCTTCTAGCCTTTCCTACCTTAGGGTTGGCTCTTCTCCTAGCAAGAGGATTCCTAACTGGAATATTAGGCTTTGGGATGGCAAGACTCTGTGTTATCCTAGATAGCTCCTTAAGGGAGTCTTCAAGAGTTGACTAGAAAGTAGTGATACTCTCCTTCTGTGATTTCCTAGAGTTTTGCTGACTGAATCTAAGCTTCCTACAATGAGGACGAATGTGTCCTATTACTCCACAAAAATGACAAGTGGGAACAAAATGTTGTGACCTAGTAGGCTCTAAGGAAGTTTGATTCGAAGAATCCTTACTCTTGACAAAAACGGTCTTGTTACCCTGACTAGAGCAACTTCCGGACACAAACCCTAGACCAGTCGTATCTCTATCGGACTTACCCAACTCACAAATCCTAATCAACTTCTCGGACCCAAAAGAGAACTTCTCAAATGGTTGACGTGAATCAATTAGGGCTTTCTCAAGATCTGACTTTTCAGAGGTTAGTGAGGAAACTAGTTTGGTCTGAGAATCTAGACTAGTTTGCAAAGACAACACTTAGTCCTCTAGATAGGCCTTTTTTGACTTCCATTTTGACTTGAGGGATAGCAACTTCTCATGCATCTCTTCATTGGTCTCCTTACATTCTGAAAGTTCGTTAGAGAGAGCTTTAATTTTTGCAAGCATGGACTTAGAGGCAGACACTAACCTAGAACACTTATCGTGCATGGAGATGTTAGAGTCATCATCCTTAAAGAACTCATCTAACTCAATAGAGGCAACAAGAGCTATATTCTCATCATCATGATCGAAGAATTGCTCGGAATCACTATCACTCCAAGATACCTTAAAGGCTTTGTAGGATTTATTCTTCCTACTTGGACATTCAACAGCTCTATGTCCCACACCACCACACTCATAGAACTTATCACTTTTCTGAAAAGGTTTAGACTTGGGATTCCTATCACCTGCGGTATCACTAGGTTTAGGATTCCTAGAAGACGGACCTCAGGAGGAGTTATGATCAACAGGGAAAGATCTTCTCTTCCTAAGCATCTTATCAAACTGTTTAGTTAGGTAGACAATCTCTTCCAAACTACCCACAAGAAGCTCAGGTTCCTTTTCTTTCTCATCTACCTCATTGACGGTGGATAAAGCTATGGTCCTTTCCTTCCTAGACTTCTTTCTCTTAGACTTGAAAACTTTCAAGTTTCCTACCAACTCATCTAAGGAATATGTGTCTAGATTCTAGCTTCTTCTATGGTAATTTGCTTAGTCTCATAACTAGGAGGGAGAGCATAGAGGAACTTTTTGACAATCCTATGGGAGGGAATGAGGTCTTCCAATCCTGTCAGTGAGCTGTGGCTTTGTTGGTTAAGGTGTTTAACTGACAACTTTGAGGTCATGGGTTCAAACCTCACGACATATGTAGGGTGTGTGAGTTATTAATAAAAGTTTTTTAAAAAAAAAAAAAAAAATGAGGTCTTCCAATCCTTGACACTGGTTTGTGACACTAAGAAGACGACCATGAAACTCATCTATACTCTCATCCTCACGCATAGACATTTCCTCAAACTCAAGGAATAAGCTTTGAAGTTTCTGAGCCTTTACCTTAGTGTTACCCTCATAGGTAATGGCTAAGGTATCCCAACCATTCTTAGCGGTAGGACATGTGATGATCCTTCTTCGCTCTTTTTCAGATAGTGCAGAAAACAAACTGTTAAGAGCTTTGGTATTCATTCTAAAATCACTTTTTTCAATATCATCCCATTTTGATTTGGGTTTCTGCATTAATACGGCAGAACCCTCATTCATGGGTTTCATAGGGTGTTTCCAACCCTCTTCGACCATAGTCCATTGTCTCCCATCATCTTGGGAGATAAGGAAAGTGGTCATCATTACCTTCCACCGAGAATAGTCTGTTCCATCAAAGAATGGTGGAGTATTCACAGGGGTAGGGCCTCTACCACGGTCCATTCTCGGGACACAGAGGGATCTCACTAGCTAGGCTAGTGACCCGCTCTAATAGCACTTGAAGGTCCTAGAGGGGGGGTGAATAGGTTCTGATAATTTTTTGCTCTATCCCACACTCAAGGATAACAAAGATTGTGCTATCCTATTTGCTGTGAGACTAAGTTGTGTAAATAAAAAAACAAGTACTGAAAGTAAAAGATATAACACCAGTACGTTTTTTATACGCAGAAACCCTGCAACCAGGGAGAAAAACTGCGTGCCTCTAACTCTTGAGAGACAAACTATTCCACTATTGTGAAGAACTTCTTACAAGACTCACAACTCAAAGGATGACACAACACCTAGCCATACTACCTAGTCTAACTACTAGCACTCAACTGAACTTGTTCTCTTATCACTCAAGTGTTTTACACATTGCACGAATCTAAGCTTCTATGCAGAATTCAACTAACACCTTTAGCTAATTCTCAAAGACAGCTTCACCGGGGTTGTTGCATCACCTAGACAGATCTCAAGGTATGCAAATGCATAATGATATAAGTTTGAAAAAGTTTTGGTGCTCAGCTTTAAGATTGAGAATCATAGGGAAGACTTAAAGATATATGAGCAGTTAGCAAAATGCTAGACTCAATGGAAGAAAATAAACAAGACTATTTTCAACAACCAATGAGCAAGAGAGGTCTTGCTATCTATTTATAGGCAAAGTGCACAACTATGAGGAAGCAAGCAAGTTTGCCACATTAGCAAGATTCTTTTGGACTCTAGCTATTTTTCTGAAATACTAGGACAGATAGGACCCTAGGGATCCCTCCACTCACAAGACAAAAGCTGAGAATAGACTTTCCTAGGAAGGAATCAAGCCATAAGAATAAGACAAATGGTTTTGGAAAAACTAGATCAGATTTAGTCAAGCATGAAGACTCTACAAAACCACTTTACCTAAGAGACACTTAGGACAACTGATAGCTTGGGCAGACATCACATGGGCAGTTGCAGACTTGGTTTGTTTGACACAAAACCCAGCTGGTTACCAAAGGCTCAATTCATGTGGTCACGGATTGGTTTGCCACACCACCCTAGATTAACTTGGAGCTCAAGTACGAATATACTAATGTTTTTAAAAGGTATTTGAAATTCAAACACTTAAAACTGAAGCAAACACATTTGAATATGCACAGGACAAACCCAGTAAATAGAACGGATACAACAAGGGTATCCGTCTAATCGGGATGGCAAGCACGCCTGCCATTCTTGGTGAATGAATGTGATGCACATGCATGAACTACCTAATGCACATGAGATTTGTCAGGTTCTTCATTCTTCACTTGAGCAGTCCTTACTACTAGGCTACAACATGTAACATGTATCCTTGTGTTTTAATCATAAAGGGATAGCCAACAATTCTTATACCAACAACTACTTATACTTTTCTTGTTAGAAAATGGAGAGCAGATTTCATGCACCAAGATATTCTTATACCATCAATGTAATAAAGACCGAAAATTCTCAATTCCTTTTACTTTTCTTGTAAAATTTACCTGATTGGAGATGCGAATATATAATAAAAACCGAAAATCCTCAATTCCTTTCTCTAATCTTTTAATTTTTGATCCAATCAGATTAAGCGCTAGTTCATAACTTCTTTGACTTCGGGTCCTCTTCTGTGTTTAAAACACTTGGACTAGTTTTTTGGGTTTCAATTTTGTTAATGGCGTTCACATATACACATTATAGATTTATAGTGTCACATGGATGGCTAGATGAAATAAATACATACCTAAGATTACACATTATAAATTTTTCTGCACACATTTCCGAAAAACTTATGGTATACAATAATCACTAATATAAGTTTCTTTCGATTACTATCACTAATATAAGTTGGAAATAATTGAACTAATATATTTTGACCAATTTGTTTAAATTGAATCACCCATATGTTTTTTTTTAAGTTTTTTAAAATAGTGTTTGAGGGTAAATTTACACCCCCTGAATTTGTAGTGTATCAAAGCAGTTATGTGGTTCGTCGTGGATATAATCGAGTATCTTTAGAGATATTCGCTATCAAGGCTAAGTCAGGCCTACTTGGAGGTTAACGCATCTTTGGAGGTAAATCGGGCAAGTTATCAAGAATTTGAGAATTCTTGAGAATTCGGTTAGATATTGGTTATCGAGAATTCGGTAATTAATAGATGATATTTGCCTACAAAGTGGACTAGAATGAAGGATTTGCATTCAAGAAGGAGTCTTAGACGTGTGCCATGCTAAGTAAGGAAGGTGTTGTTACCTTTGCAACTAACGTGGTGTAGTCAATATAAGGCTCTTATCATCTTTGATTAATTAATCCATTAAGGAATACATATGAGCATATGAGATGTCGAGATGCATGCAAGGTTCCATTATACTATCTTAAGGATTCATTCCTTAATGGTATTTGATTGCAATTGCATAAGGTGCACACGACAAGAAGATATTTCAAGAGGTAATTATATTACCTAGAAGACGTGTGTATCTAGCAGATCTCCAAGAATTATATTTGAGGTAAATATTTTTACTTAGACATCGTATCTAGTCTGATACGTAAACCGATACCTGCGTTCTAATTATCTTTCTTTTTTGTTAGGTAATTACTAGCGGAAGATTGCAGGATATCTCAGAGATATTGTTTAATGGCTCGATTAGGAAAATATATTTCTTGATCTGATTAGAGATATGATTGCTTTGGAGACAAGTCATTCGCGAACCTATTCTCTATATAAGAGGTTCTAAGCAAACGAGAAAGAACCCCCCGACAATTCAACAAACTCTGCATCACTACAAATTGGATGCCTCCCTAGGAGCACCCAATCTACCAAAAAAGCCTCTCTAGGGAGCACCACCAAAGCCTCATCGCGAGCAAAAAGTACACCCCAATTCATTAAGCCTCATCGCGAGCACAAGTCCATCCCATTGTTAAGGAGTGATCCTTAGCAAATATCCTTTTATTTTCGTTGTTTAAGCACCCTAAGAGCAATATTAGGTTTGGTAAAAGGCCCCAACAGTTGCTTGGAGCAGAAGTCAGAAAAAAGAACACGCAGCAGCAGATCAAGAAGGTTACGCTGAAACCAGAAGCCTTGGCACGCCAGTATCTCAAAACACCGGCCAAACAAATAGAAGTTGAATGTGTTAGATCAACATCTAATAAGGTTGTCGTCGTACTAGAACTTACATAAGATATCCAGCAAGAAAATTTAGAATGACCTACCTAAGCAAAAGCATAACTCTAATAGATCGATCTCACATTTAAGCAATCTCATACATCGAGTTTGATAGTGAGACTTGTTCCCCTATATTGTCCACCTCTGTGGAGTTAATATCATCTAATATCGTCTAGTCCCTTATTTATCTGAAGAAAAAAAAAGACCTATGCCCAACCACAAACCGAAATGCTAGGGCATACATGCACACAATAATCCTGCATTCCCCTATCACAGTTTCCAACAGCCTCATCTTCGACAACTCGTCCCAGGCTACTACTCTAGAATCGAACACGCATGCCTCTACCACAACCTCCTCATTTCGACTTATAAACAAATAACTGGTAGATTTCAATGTAGACAACAAGATCTTCCATTGACCTCCATGATAGTGGTCGAACTGATATGCCATTCTGTCTAACAACCAAGCCCATTTGCCCAAGCCTTCACCAAAATGATCCTTCAGACCCACCTGTCATCACCTACCGAAGACGATAGAGATCTTGATCAGATCGACAAAGAGCACCTCCTCTATTGCACCCTAGATTGGGGCAAGGCAGCCTACTAATCCAGGAAAATTATGAACCAATTGTGGCCCGTAGGAACGCAACTCTTTGGGTCCAAGTCGATTACCATCGTGAGAGCAGTCAGACTCTGTTAGCCTAAAGTTTTCCACCTCGTGAACTCACAAGATCCGCAATCGAGCCTCAAGATAACCCATACTCTTTTGGAAGCTGATACTTTTTATCAACATCATATGGGGGTCCTGCAAGTCCCTAATACTCATCAACCTACCAGGCTACATTAAGGGACTGTTTGCTCAAAAATCATCTCGGCCGAGATGAGGGCTGAGGGCCTTGAGAACAATCGTCATTCTGATTTGTGCGGGCGTGCCAACTCAAGGCCTGTTGGCCAAGCAAACTTTTTTTTATTATATTTCTTGTGTTTACTTTTTTCAAGTGATTGTAAGTTGAGGAATTAACCGTCTCAGCCGTTGAGGTTCTTTTGCCTTTGTTGCAAGGATTTTCGGTGTTTTCACCCATGTTGCTCCTCTTTTTTGTGATTTTTGTATAAGTTTGCAAGAAGTAAAGTGCAAAAAGTAAAAGAACAAGAATTGAAAGACAAAAATTTAAATTGCATGAAACGTGAATTGCATGAAGTAAGTAGAAGAAATTAAAGTGCATGAATTTAATGACGCGAAAGAGAAATTGCATGAAACTAAAGTGCGGAATGTAGAAAAAGCGATAAAGTACATGCAGAATGTAAAAAAAGCGATAAAGTACAGAAGGTAAAGAAAGTGATGAGAAGAAGAAGAAACGTAGGCTAGAACATGAATGAAAAGATTGATATTGTAGAGAATTTGGTGTTTGTATGAATTTGTATAGACTTGAGTTGTGTTGGTCGGGGACCTTTTACAACGAGGTTGAGGGTCGAATATAAACAATTACGAACGCGTAATAAAGTAAAGAGAATACAATTAATATTATTCTAATTTTGGGTCGGTCTTAATGACCGGAATCAAGATTATGCCCCATATTGCTCATTCCTTAATCGCACCATATATACTTTCTTCTTGAGGCACTGTTAGAATCGATTGTCTCTTGATCATGAAATATTGTCATCAATGCCTTTAAACGCAATTACATCTCGGTTATTCTTTCCTCGATTATATATAAGCAATTATGATAAATCGTCATCATTTTCTTCATCGATGATATATCGGCAATTACGATAAATCACTGTTATTTCTTTCCCTTTTATATAACGGCAATATATTATGAGAAATTACCGTTTTTATCTTTCCTTTTATATATCGGCAATTATGAGAAATCGCCTTTATTACCTTCTTTTTTAATTCTTCTCCGAAAGTTAATATCTAATAGAATTTCATAATAAAATTCTATTGAGATATTGCTAATAAAAAACCAAAATTTTCTTATCAATCGGCCAATGTCTGAAGGCCGATTTACCAATATTAGGTACAAACAATATTAGGTACAAACAGCGACTTGTGATTGTTAGGGCTTTAACTTAGACGTGGGTTCTACTGTCTTGCCAATTTTGCCAACCCTCATTGCCGGATGCTGTCAATGTTATTGGCCTTCTGGCTTTCGTTTCCTTTGATCGACTCACGCGCACACACATGATTGACATAATTAATAACATTTTTTAAATGGATAAATTTTGTGATGCAAAACTATTTTGTTGCACTTTTTTATGCAAAATTAATTAACACGTATATCATTATTTCTCTAGTTGGTTATTCTATTTTAGTTGCTTGCTAGGAAAGAAGTTATTACACACAATGTGGAACATGTGGTAAACATATTCGGTATATATAGAATAGTTCTTTCCTCAATTTAGAAAGCTTAAGATCTAGAGGATTCCAATTAAATTCGAATCTACGTACAACTCAGATAGAGTCAGTTGATTCAGATTTTGTATGTTTCCAGAAGCTAGCATTTGATCCAACCAAATCTGTTTCATTTTTTGTTTTCATCAGCCAGCCTCAAATCACAAATGACAAGATGCTTAGCTAGCTTTTACCAAACCTGTTTCTGCTCGCTACTTAGCTGTACTAGTCTTGTGCTGATTCGTCCCCGCACAAACCGTACAGATCAAATTGTTGTGGGGACATGAAAGATAACAAAAGGGATCGAAGAAGGTTTTTCTCAGAACGAAATATTCGGAGTCGACTTTGCTATCTATGTCCCTTTGCTTCTCGTTTTCTTCGCACAACAGCCTATCGATCCAACACCATCTATTCCTTTGACACGTCTCTCTCTCTCTCACCCTCCCCAAACAAAAAATTGCTGTCACAAACCGTAACCATTAATCATATCTGTCAATATTCTCCTCTTGTTTTAAGAGAAATGTACGCTTTGTCTCTCCCGCCGGATATCTGACGCTGACCAACTACTCACACCGACCTATCACACGGCCCCTCCACCTACTCCTCCTCCATCTCACCGTCATGGGCCACCATGCTCGCCGTGACTCTCTGTGCAGCTCCTTACTAGGTCCTAGACCCGACTATCACGATTCCGACCCCGACCTTGTCTGGCCATTCGGCAAGCTCGATGGCATAGACCGTGACGATGTCCGCGAGACTGCCTACGAGATCTTCTTCACCGCCTGCCGCTCTTCCCCTGGTTTTGGGGGACGAAACGCCCTCGTGTTCTATTCCAGCCACGAGAATGGTAGCGGGGAAGGCGGCGGGTCCGGGATGGGGATGAAGTCAACCGGGGTGGTCACAACCCCGGTAAGCCGGATAAAGAGGGCACTTGGGCTTAAGATGCTCAAGCGCTCTCCCTCGAGGAGGATGAGTAGCGGTGGGCGTTCGAGCCCGTCCTCTCCGAACGCGGTTTCAACTATGGAAAGGTCTATGGAGAGGTCTCCTTCAACTATGGAAAGGGGTTCAGGAATGTCGTTAACAGCGCCTCCATCGAGGCCGAGGCGGCCGATGACCTCTGCCGAGATCATGAGGCAGCAGATGAGAGTCACCGAGCAGAGCGATGGCCGCCTTAGGAAAACCCTCATGAGAACCCTCGTAGGCCAAGTACGTGTGTATATCTTTATTATATGCATGCATTATTCATTCTAAGTTCTAACACAACACGTGCACGACAATTTAATCTTTCCGAAAGCATGCATTTTCTAAGAAAAAAAACTTAGTTAAGTGCATTTCTGAGAAGAAAACTTGGTTGTTAATTACGAAATGTGTTTCACTCATTGATGATTCCAGTTACATAATTATTATACACAAGATAAAGAATACGAACATCACCTTGTTTTGCTTGCCCATTTAAGTTGTATAATATCTTGCTCATTTTGTGCATGAAAATGGCAAAATGAGAACAATCGTCACAAGTCCAATGATTTTTCCAAACTGCTAGTCAGGCCGGTATTGATGCCGTGCTTTAAACCATTTGTCTCAATTTTGTATAAATCTTAAGATTTAGTTTTCTTGATAATGACCATCTCTAGCGAACGTACAGGTAATCGGTTAATGTGGTAAAGTTTATTAGGAAAGAAAATGCGATGCATGCATGTTGGAATACTAACTATACGACCATGTATGATATTGATATGAACAGATGGGTAGGAGAACAGAGACGATAATCCTCCCACTGGAGCTTCTCCGCCACCTAAAACCTGCCGAGTTCAACGACTCCCACGAATACCACCAGTGGCAAAAGCGGCAGCTCAAAATCCTCGAAGCCGGCCTCCTCCACTACCCCTCAATTCCACTCGACAGGTCCAACACCTTCTCCATGCGCCTCCGTGAAATCATCAGATCAGTCGACACAAAACCCATCGACACCGGCAAAAACTCCGATACGATGCGAACCCTCTGCAACTCCGTAGTCTCATTATCATGGCGGAACTCCAATGGAACCCCTACCGACGTTTGTCACTGGGCCGATGGCTTCCCACTCAACATCCACCTCTATGTGTCTCTCCTTCAATCGGTGTTCGACATCAGAGACGAGACTTTAGTCCTCGACGAGGTGGACGAGCTTCTCGAGCTCATGAAGAAGACTTGGTCCACTTTGGGGATCACTAGGCCGATTCATAATGTGTGTTTTACGTGGGTTTTGTTCCAACGGTATGTTTCGACTGCACAGATCGAGCCCGACTTGTTGTGTGCGGCTCACGCAATGTTGGCGGAGGTGGCCAACAATGCCAAGAGGCCTGACCGTGAGGCAATATATGTTAAGATCTTGTCGGCGGTGTTGAGCTCCATGCAGGCATGGGCGGAGAAGAAGCTGCTTCGGTATCATGAGTATTTTCAGAGAGGGACAATTGGACAGATTGAAAACCTTCTCCCTCTGGCCTTGTCATCGTCGAAGATTTTGGGTGAAGATGTTTCCATCACAGATGGAGCAGGAAACGGGAAAGGTGATGTTAAGTTGGTGGATAACTCCGGTGATCGTGTTGAGTACTACATTCGATCTTCCCTGAAGCAAGCTTTCGAAAAGGTATGGCATTTCTTGATTAAATGACTCTTTAATAATCTTCTCGCTTGTTTTGTTGTTTATTAATTTTATTGTTTAAGACCATTTCTTCGACAATGGGGTAAGATTAGGGTGTGTTAATGTATGTAATGCATCAATTTTGTCTTAAAGTTGTAAAATAAGTCATTAAAGTAGTAATATTAGTCCTTAAAGTAGTAATATTAGTCCTCAAATTTGTATTATGAGTCATTAAAGTTGTAAAAAAAATTAGTTACAACATTAGTCCTCATTTATTCTTAAAATGGTAATTGAGTCCTCAAAGTTATAATATGAGTCCTCAAAGTTGTAACAACTTTTTTTTAATCATTTTAAGGACTCCATTACCACTTTAAATATACATTTTACCACTTTAAGGACACATGATTATTAATGTTGTAACTAGAAAATTTTACAATTTTAAAGATTCATATTACAACTTCGAGGACTAATATTATTAGTTTGATGACTCTATTTACAAAGTATTAGGAATTCATGGTTTATTAAAAATGAAATACTGAAAATGTAAAAAGAGAACAAGAATACTTTGAAGGTTACATTGTGGCTATTCTCATTAATTAGAAAAGAAAGTTACAACAAGTATATATAGGACTACATAAGGTTAGGTAAGAGAAAAACATTATTACCTTTATAATCTTAAAATACCTATTTGGTTAACACAAAAGTGATGCGATTCATATGCATTAGCACATTGTAGAATTTTCCTCGACAATGTGACAACATAACTAGCTAGTTGGAAAGACAGTTTTCTTAATTATGATTCTTAAATGTTCCGTGCTAATTATCTAGTAGCTAGGTTATGTTGTCAAACTGTAAATTAGTAACGTGATGTACGTTACATGATGATAAGTAGCTAGCGGGTATAATTTGTTTCTAATATTTTTTGCTTTTGTTTGTTGCAATCAGATCATGGAAGTTGGGAACGTCAACGAGGTGAAAGAGGAGGCAGTGACCGAAGCTTTACTTCAGTTGGCCCAAGACACAGAAGATTTAGCTTGTAAAGAGAGGGAGAGCTTCAGTCCCATACTCAAGAGATGGCACACAACAGCAGCAGGGATTGCAGCTGTTACATTGCACAACTGCTATGGAACTGTGTTGAAGCAATACTTGAATGGGGTGTCCACGCTTACAGCCGACACAGTTGAGATATTGCAGAGAGCAGGAAAGCTAGAGAAGGTTCTACTCCAAATGGTGGTGGAGGACTCTGCTGAATGTGAAGATGGGGGCAAAGCAATTGTGAGAGAGATGGTTCCATATGAAGTTGATACCATCATTGTGAACCTTTTGAAAAAATGGATTTTTGAGAGAATGAAGAGAGGGAAAGAGTGTCTCAACCAAGCGAAAGAGAGCGAGGTAAGTCCAAGGAGGTTTATATATTATGGTAGAATGCATTCAAATTGGAACTTAAGTACTGAATGAGTGAATATACATTGTTATGCAGACATGGAATCCAAAGTCTAAATCAGAGCCTTATGCGCAATCAGCGGAGGAGATAATGAAATTAGCAAAGGAAATTGTGGACGAGTTCTTTGAAATCCCAATTGGAATTACAGAAGATTTAGTTCAAGATCTTGCTGATGGCATGGAACTTCTCTTCAAGGAGTACACTGCTTTTGTTGCTTCTTGTGGTATGAGCTAACTTTCACTCTAGGAACCATTAATTTGTCCAATGTCATTTACAGACATATTCTCATAAACATCTGTGGAAACATGGTCATTGTTAGCATTTTAAGATTCTGGCAAGCTTTTTTGTTAATTGAAGTATTTCTTTCTCAGGTTCCAAACAGAGTTATATTCCTACACTTCCTCCTTTGACAAGATGCAACCGAGACTCGAAGATCCTCAAGTTGTGGAAAAAAGCTAGCCCTTGCAGTATTGGAGCAGAAGACCCAAATGGAACCAATGAAGGTCATCACCCTCGGCCTTCAACAAGCCGAGGAACGCAACGCCTGTATATTCGCCTCAACACCTTGCACTATCTTCTTTCACATCTTCATTCTCTTGACAAAAATCTTTCTCTCTCCCCGCGAGTGGTTCCTTCAACACCACGCAGCCGCTATGCCAACAACCGAAGGGCCAACAATTCCTCCTACTTTGAAATCACACAAGCATCAATCCAAGCAGCATGCCAACATGTCTCAGAAGTAGCTGCATATCGCTTAATCTTTCTAGACTCCAATTCTGTCTTCTATGAAAGTCTATATGTTGGTGATGTAGCCAATGCAAGAATTAGACCTGCATTGCGAATTCTCAAGCAAAATCTTACTCTTCTAGGTGCAATTCTCACTGATAGAGCACAGGCATTGGCAGTGAGAGAAGTAATGAGGTCATCTTTTGAGGCATTCCTTATGGTTTTGGTTGCTGGGGGAAGCTCCCGTGTGTTTTATCGGAGTGATCATGAGATGATCGAGGAGGATTTTGATAGCTTAAAACGCGTATTTTGCTCTCATGGAGAAGGATTGATAGCCAAGGATGTGGTGGAACATGAAGCTGAGACAGCGGAAGGGGTGATCGACTTGATGGGACAATGTACTGAACAACTTATGGAAGATTTTAGCATTGCAACATGTGAAACAAGTGGGATAGGAGTTGTTGGTTCAGGACAAAGGCTGCCAATGCCTCCAACAACAGGAAGGTGGAATAGATCAGATCCAAACACTATATTGAGGGTCTTGTGTCACAGGAATGACAAAGCAGCAAACCAATTCTTAAAGAGAACATTCCAGCTAGCAAAGAGAAGATGATCATACATGAATGATGTAAATGATTTTTCTATGTACATTCAAAACCTGTGTATTGTAGCGGTCGTGCATCAGTGCATTCTAGTACTAACTTGATCGATTGTACGAATTTGTTGCCTTTGTTGTCGTCATTGTTGATCTTCATGCAGAGTTGGGACAAAATTTGTACTGTACCCTAGCTGGTGAGAGTAAATGGAGTTTGTGGAGTTTAATTTTCCTCAAGAGAAAAATGGCATATATATATGCATATATGTGCATAATGTACATATATTCTTTTGCAGCATAATAAGTTCTGCCTCGCAAGAAGAAGCAATACTACTGTTATTCTGAAGATGGCACAGTTTCAAGAACTGTTGCTGAGCATTATCGATTTACTACTTGAGCTATTTCTGCTCTCGTTGGCATTTTTAAAAACATAATGCTTAAAGAGTAGTAAAAGGGATCAATTTGATTGAAAGCAAACAACTTCAATTTCTGTCGTACAAGTTACTTACTTAAGCATACCTCTTGGACTGCTTAGTTCTTTAAGATGAAACGATGACACTTTATTAATAATCAAAGCTAAGTATAAGAAGAAATGAATATTACAAGAAACCCGCCACGAACGGGAATCAGACCCCTAAACAGTTTCCACCCTTTGAACCCCTAAAGTACGAGAGAGCCTATTCCATGCACCACTGGGACAGCTGCACCACAAAGCTTAACAGCGCGTGCAAGCCAAACCAAGTTAGCTCCGACTGGTGTTGTTTTGCCTTCTTTTCTCTTCTCTCATCTCCATCAATTACATCAATCATCACCCTTTTCTTTGCTCCTCCCTCTACTGAGTCTACTCTCTTCTTTAAAAAAACCACAGACCGGCCTCATCAACCATTCTTGCACCCTTTTTCCTTAGACGAGCGTCGCACACCATTCATCTCCCATTTCATTTCCTTTCTCATCCACCAAGACGATCCTCATCTTCTCATGGACGAGAGCCACATTACAAACCCGATGGTGCCGGAACAAAGTCGACGGCAGTGTGAGAGGCGGAGCCGGGAGGGAGGGAGGGAATGGGTCAGTGTTAGGGATGACTGATGCGGATGGTGGAGTGGTGGTGGCTGTTGACAAAAATTGTAAACACATATATACCCAACACAATTTCACTCTATGTTATTAATTAAGATAAAGTTTTAATTATGTCTGGTTCGACCCATTCAGAATAAAGTAAATTCCTTAATTGCAACTCATGTTTTCAAGGGAAGACCCTTTGATTCTTATTACAAAGTAACAATTGGGGAATGTGTATGTCTGAGGGGAATTGGCTTGGAAAAAACCAAGGATTTGATTTTAGGTGTGGTTGTATCCAGATTTGAATCCAAATTGCGTACATACCCTTGTAAAGGGATCAAACCATTGTATTCAGAAAGTTTGGTTATGGATTTGATTTTTTTGGTGCTTTAGGAATTTGACCAGAGTCATTTGGACTGGATTAATTGGACTGGTGGTGTCAAGGATTTTGTTTGGAATTGTGGTTGCATCTAGTGGATTGCTAGATTTCCTAAGTACCCCTTTGTGGGATCAAACCAACCGTAGTTCTTAAGTGATTTGGGTTTTTGGCAGGAGTCATTTGGACTGGCCGAATTTGACTAGTGGTGTCAAAGATTCTGTTTGGAATGATGGTTGCATCTAGTGGGTCGCTAGATTGCCTACGTACCCCTTTGTGGGATCAAACCGACCGTAGTTTGTTAGTGATTTTGGGTTTTGCGGCTTAGTGCCAACTTTTGAGTTTGAAAAATATATTTTGAATTCGTCAACTGTATTTCTTGTGTACACCTAATTTGGTAGAGTGTCTGTTGATTTGATTTGGGCACCCGAAATGGATGATGCATCAGTGTGACCAAGAGGCTTGAATTTTCTTAGCCATGGTCTTTACTAGGGGCGCAAAGATGATTCTGATTCCTGCAAATCCAATCTCTGCGTGTATGCGGACTCCGCGTGCATGCGGACTACATGACTTGCTTTTTCGCGAAGTCTCTTGCGCGGAGCCATCTTTACGCGAAGTCTTTACATGCATGCGGACTACATGTGGACTTCCACTTTTACGCGAAGTCACCTCGCCTCGCCTGGACTTCCACTTTTGCGCGAAGTCACCTCGCCTTGCCTGGACTTCCACTTTTGCGCGAAGCCATCTCGCCTTACCTGGACTTCCACTTCTACGCGAAGTCACCTCGCCTTGCCTTAGTGCTTCTGCTTCAACGTGAAGTCATCTTGCCTCGCCTTAGGGCTTCAGCCTCTACGCGAAGTCATCTTGCCTTGCTTTAGGGCTTCAGCCTCCATGTGAAGTCGTCTCGCCTTTGCTTTAGGGTTTAGGGCTTCTACTTCTGCGCAAAGTCGTTTAGCTGCGCCTTACGGCTTTGAAGTTTGAACGGCATTGTGGTCTTGCTCGGGAAGGAAAAGAAGGCTCGCTGAAGACATGCTTTCTGGGCTTTCGGCCGAGCAAGGGATGAGACAGAAAGATAAAGATGCTGCAAAAGAAATAGAGAAAGTTAGAAATAGACAAGGATTGGAAGATGGCTCAGAGAGGGGTATTTGGCTTGAAGGTTTGAAAGCATGGAGGCTTAAGTGTTTATGGGGATTTCTGGGTTTTGTTGCTTGATTCCTCTTGCAGCTCCCCAAACCTCCTTTTTATAGAACGAGATTGGAGGGTTTTGCGATGGGTCGCGATGCCTAATCCGCTATGTAAAAGGATCGCTCTCCTCGAGTACATGATCTTGGCCTCAAAAGCTGGCAGAGAGAAGTTAACCTTGAGGGATGGGGGAGACAACTCACTGCGGGGAGGCTGCACAGAGACGGAAATCCAGGGACAGGACGAACCAAATAACTTGAATACCACGATCTCGTCATCCAAGGATGAAAGAGCTGCCTTGGAACTAGTCACTGACTTTCTTCTTCCTTGGATTGGGAGCGGATGACACTTTTCTGTTGTGCAAAGCTTGTCGCCATACTGCTGCGAGGAGGGGGAGATGAAATGGCTAACTGTGTAGTCGACAAAGAAGAAAGAAAGGGGATTGGGCTTTTCCCAAAAAGAGTTTGAGCTTTTTCAAAAGAGAGTTTGTAAAAAGGGTGTTGGGCTTTAGATTAAATGTATTTTGGGTTTAAAAGATGAGCAGTCCAATTCTCACGGTTTTTACCGATTCGTCGCCTACGTCTTAAGTCGTTAGGTTTGAGTTTCGGGCTCAAGGCCGAAACTTTTTAACGACATTAAACCGATAGACGAGCGTTATGTGCCTCCGTAACCATCTACATCATACCCACTTCTACAAGCCCCAATGATGCGTGTATGCGGCTTGGGCCCACATGAATGCATGAGTATGTTTGCTTGGGTTAAATCAAAGATTTAACATAAGATTGCATGTAGTTATTGCGTAACGAAATATTAATAGATCGTGTGATTTTTTAAGTATCAACACTTTTATGATAGTGTTAAATTTTGAGTCACTAGCCGTGATGTGTTATTATTTATTATATAAAGATTACCGATGAAGTTTTTTGGGTCCACAGATTAAGTCACCAAAAAAGTGATAATGGGGTGTGGGAGTTAGCCACGCCAGCAATGGATACCATACCCCATTATAGTGTCCCAAGGGTGGCTATGAGTAATAGACACTAATCATTGGTCTCCTTTGACTCAATTCACACCATTAAAAATGGTTGTTGTTGCCCACTGTAAGGTTAGTAAAGACATTCCCTGCAAAGATAAATATAGTTAGCTCTTTCGTTTTTTTTTTTCCAATTTATACATATATATATAAGGTAAATCGTGTCATTCTCTTCTTAAATTTCTATAATAAAGTAACCTTAATCCTGATGATGATAAATATAAGACCCACACATCTACTATACTTAAACATGCGACGTTTTCACATTTGATTCTCAGTTCTTATATTTTTGATAACAAAGAAATGGCTTACATATCTTTTTTTTTTTTTTTTTTTGAAAAATAGTTCATATCATTAGATCAATGAAAAGTTCTACTATAACTTAAGGTACGGTATACCTTATGAAAACCTAGGCAAATTTTCTTCAACTCCCTACCCCACCCACCTCTTGCAACCACATATTAGTGTCATGTATGTCATACCTTAAGGTATAGTAGGCAAACCCCAAAATTTCATACACATTGATAAAATTAAGGTCAAGTTTACCTTTAATATTATTAAGACAAAAAATTGACCTTAATTATCAATGTGTATGAAATTTTGTATACACTTCGGTGTAATTGGATCACATTTTGTGTAACTTTTTCAACTTTATATAGGACCAAAATTGTGAAAATTGCACATGCAATGTTACTTTGCGGAGTTGATGATTCATATGCGAAGCAACCTAGATGTTCACAAATAACTAATTTAACCAAGACTGACCTCGATTGCATATGATTAATTAGTTGGAAGTTTCAATATATATGATATGATATGCATACATGTGCAGGAAACAGCTAGCTAGCTAGTTTATAAGATTATGCACTATTGATTATGTATATCGAAACGACATTGTTTAATGAATTAAACTAGCTAGTCTTGACTCTTGAGGTCGACAAATTATTTATGATTAACATTTAGGTTAATTACTGGTTATAGATATGAGATCCAAATTCAGACTAACCATGCATTAATAGTGAACCTTCTCGGATCCGGCTCCTCTAAATTCACACGCTCCTCCCTTTAGAGAGGAGCCGGATCCCTTCTCTATGTACCATACCAAACAAATAGATCATAGAATCAATCATGTATATGGTGACCGGATATGGAAAAATTCTATCCTACAATGTGTATGGCATATAAACTAGCCTTTACAAGCAAAACCTAGCACATGGGCTGCACGTGCTCCCTCCTCCCCACCATCCCTGTTAGTTGTATGCATTAACGTACAGCAGCCAAAACCCCCGGATATGTACGTGAGACGGTGGTTTGGCTTAATAGATAGAACTAGAAATGCATAAGGTTTTGGAGTATACAACTTACCGATAGATAGATGAATTAAGCGATGAGGAATGTCCAATAACGACCGAGATAAGCATCAGCAATATATGCACCCAAAATAGGAGTAAGAAAAATGGTGCCAACCCAGTTGGTGACATTATTAGCAGAGGTGACTGTGCCTTGGTGAAGCTTCTTCGTCAGATACAGGATCAAATTCGACGCTATACCAAAGTAGGCCATTCGTTCAAACACCTCATAAACTGCATATTCCACAAGCTAATTAGTTATAAACCATTCAATCCAATCTGATTCTGAAGCTGATCTTACGTAAAATTGATGACAATATTTGAACAACATAAATTGCTCGTAGTGTTATATCCATCTACGTCTGGTACTTAGGTTCTGAATTGAGAAATCAATAGTGAACTAAACTGCCCGAGCAGCGTGAAATGAGACGTACTGTTCATGGCTTTGTATATGAGAGAGAGAGAGAGAGAGAGAGAGAGAGTTACCAACAACAAAGGAGCAAGCAGTCCATCCTCCTCTCTTGGATCTAAGAACAGGGTTTCCTTTGAGATCAACTGTTCCATCTTGGGTATACTGATCGGTGTTGACTCCTTCTTCGACGGCGGCCATGGCTGCTGCCTAGCTTTTTGCCCTTCGCAGCAGCAACCAAGCTGTTTTGCTATGGAAGTATAGAGCTGTAAAACTCTTCCTTGCACTTAATTGCCTATTTATAGTTTTATACATGTCCAATAATTAAATCCAACACTCCCGTGCAAGCAGGGCCGGCCATGGGGTGTGTGGCTAGTACGCTCGCACAAGGCCCTCGATCCGGCGAGGCCTACGGTACTCAGAATTTTATTTTATTTTTTAGTAGAACTTTCAGTCTTTCATACATACTGCAGAGTACAGACCTACAGAGTACGTTTATTCATTCCCATGCAAATGACGTCATATACTCATTTCCGTTCACACTTTCTGTTCTCATGGATGAGATGAATAAACCAGTTTACTTTTCGTGAAACAAACGAGGCTCGTAGCGTCTTATGGCATGGGTTCATATTGATCATGAGCACCATGAATTAAAAATCGTGGATCATGTCATTAATTTTACTAAACCTGATTGCTCACACAATCTGCACTTCATTGTAGCTAATTGTTATGCACAAATTTGACATACTGTTAATAATAGCTTTAGAATAATGCAATTAGTTATGCACAATTTGTAGGCTAAAAAAGTCAGGTCTAGCTAGATCGAAGTTTATAAAATGCCTCCTAACACGTGTGTTGTGCGAATATATATATGATCTGACAAATATTGAGTTATTATATATTTTCGTTTTCTTTGACAATTTAAGGGTACCTCAAAAAAGTCATGTTATGTTAAAAAGTTAATCTTCACGCATGTGAAATACTCTAACTATGCATTGCAGTATAGTGTCATGCCACTTTGATAATTTTGGGTTCAGATCAATGTTTTCAGGTTCTAATGCTAAACCAAGATGTAGCCGGGGATGGAGTAGAGATGATTTTGCAAATTTGTTGCCATCCTCATGCAGAGTTTGGACAAAGGTGTATAGTACCATAGCTGGTGTACACAAATGGAGTTTGTGAAGTTCAATTTTCCTTTATTAAGAGTAAAACATCAAATGTGTATGTACATGTATTCTTTTGCAGCATAATGAGTTCTCCCAAGCAAAAAGAGAAGTGCAATACTAATGTTGTTCAGAGATGATATAAGTTTCAAGAATTGTTTCCAGCACTACCGTTATACCACTTGAGCTATTTCTACTCTCGATTTGGCAATTTTAATAGAAACTTTCTCCATTGAGAGTAGCAAAAGGGATCAATTTAGATGAGAATATTTTTAAAGGTCATTATGGAATTAACATTATGGTTTATGATACACCAGCTAGCTTTTTTGCCACAACACATCCTCCAGTGAGAACAGAAAGTACAGTATATTCCATCATTTCTGATCGATTAACTAGTAAAACTATAAACAACACTCTCAAGCATTCACAATAATTTTTTGTGTTTGTCTACCAAGTGTGGTAAAACATCAAATATACACCCCTAAAGTAAAAGCAAGCATCTTCAATTTCTATCAAACAAGTTACGTACTTACTTGAGTCTATCTCTTGGACTGATCAGCTTCTTGATTTGGTGGCCGATACATTGTCGTCTCCTTCAACTCTTCGGTGAGCACTTGAATTGAATCCGAAATTTCAGCCTTGTGTACATACATCTTAGTCATAAAGAAGAAGAAAATGAAGTTTAAGATGTTGAGTATGGCAAAAAATGCATAATAGTAGTCAAGATGAGAAGCATTCAAGTTGTTGAGTATCCATCCTTTGTGACCATGCTCTTTGGTGATGTGAGAAACTGTCGAAAGAAGGAAACTACTGATAAAGTTTCCCATTCCCAAAGTGGTCATGGAATAAGAAGTGCCAAGACTCTTCATGCTTTCAGGTGCTTGATCATAGAAGAACTCAATCTTTGCAACCTCTAGAAATGCATCAGCTGTTCCCATAAGAACAAATTGAGGAAGCAAAACCAGTATGGTTAGAGGAACCTGTCCTCCACTTTCGACTACTCCATGTTCCTTGGCAACATTTAGTCGATACCTCTCAGTTAGAGATGCAATTACCATAATGATAATGTGGATAATCATTCCGATTCCCATTCTTTGCAGGAGAGATATTCCTCTGGGGTTCTTTGTCAACTTTTGCATGAACTTGACAAAAAACCGATCATAGAGCACGACATTGATGAGCATGGATAAGGTTACGAATCCTGCTAAACTTGCAGGGGGAATCTTGAAGTTTCCAACTTTTCGGTCGAGGGTGGTGCCTTGTTTGACAAACAAAGTATTGATTTGTGCAATCATAGTGCTTGGAACGAATGTGGCGATCAAGATTGGGATCATTCTCATCATTTGCTTCGTCTCCTCTACTTGAGTAACGGAGCATAGCATCCATGGACTAGTTGAGGCTGTTTTCACAGCAGCCTTGTTGAGGAACCTGCATGAATGCTCACATTAATAGTCTTCACAGAATGGCTTCCCCATATGTAAAAGGTGGAGTTTCATCATAGATTGTGCTAGAAAATAAGAGGTGTAATTCACTGAAGTATGTAGTGCTAGTGATTGCTTAGACTAAAGGCATATATACAAACCTTATGCTTGGTGTAGAATCAATCCTGAATTTTCGTTTAGTTGCATACTCATCCAACTGAAGCTCATAGAGTTCCTTAGGGTCACTAGGAAGTTTCACCTTCCATTTCTTTATTGCAGCCACTATGACTTTAGCCATTCTTGTAAATGGACTTCCAGAAGGCACCTTGTGTCGATAAAAGGGTGTGCCAGCCAAGAAGATCAAGATGGAAATGAGAAGCCCAAGAGTTGGAAGCCCATATCCCAAAGTCCAGCCCACATTGTCTTGAATGTAGACAAGGATTGTGTTGGCGAAGAGTGTGCCAAAGAAGATGCTGAACATCCACCAGTTGAAGAAGGAGAGCTTGTGAGCCTTCTCCTTAGGATCAAAGTCATCAAATTGGTCTGCACCAATGGTTGAGATATTAGGTTTTGTCCCTCCTGTTCCAATAGCAAGAGTGTAGAGTGCTCCATAGAACACAGCTAACTGTAATGTGGAGGCCTTCTTGCAGTTTTCGACATTGGCCTCGAGGCATTTTGGAGGTTTCAAAGCAGGAAGTGATACTGCCAGGGTTAGTACAGACATTCCCTGCAAACATAAATTAGTTAGATTAGATCCTTTTGTATTTTCAGTTTACAAGGAAAAATTGTAACGTGAGTATATCGTTCCTTCTTTGATGACGAATCCCGTGTCCGTTCTTAGGCGATGGAAGAAGATTAATTCCATCATCTAAGAGCTTATTTTCAGTAATGATGATGACAACCCACATGCCCAGATTTGAATAGAGGGACAAGAGACATGAGACTCAGGGCTCAAAAATTTAAGGGGCCTAAAAATATTTTTTTATAGTTGTCCAAAAAAAAAAAATTGGAGTAAATACTTGTGACACCTTGTAGTTTACACCTAAAATCAGTTTTGTCCCTCACTTTTTTTTTAAACTGGTATACCCCTATACTTTGAATTCTTGACTGATTTGCCCTTTTTCCAGCTGATTATGACTGTGAATAGGGGTATACCAGTTTAAAAAAAGGGTAAATCAGTCGAGAATTCAAAGTATAGGGATATACCAGTTTAAAAAAAAAAGTGAGGGACAAAACTGATTTTAGGTGTAAACTACAAGGTGTCACAAGCATTTACTCCAAAAAAATTTAATAGTTTTTAGACTGTGAGATCTGACATGAATTAAAGACAACTATCCTAAAACAAAGACAATTACACTTGATGAGGGACTCAAACCATCAATTACTACTTTAAATTTGTACCTATAAAAAAGTTAAAATATTAAATAGAAGCAACCAAACACGATTAGGTAAGATATTTGTTGTATAGATAGGATTTATAATACAATTAGGATTACTAAACCATCAAGGTTTTGGAATCCTATTTGTATAATAAGTATTTTGCATAAAAATCCTATATATTTTTGAATGTTATATGCTATTTTATATATATAAAAAAAAATTAGGGGCCTAACTCTGAGAGTTCGACTCAGGCCTCAAAATCTCAGGTCCGGGCCTGACAACCCATAAAGTTTTATTCTGGAACTTGATCGAGTTTCTTCATTTATAGATGCTCGATTAAGTTTTATGTTTGTATAAAGAATCCAAATTTAACAGTCATTAATTAGCTATACGATATTTACTAAGCACGGTATTTGATGTGATGCAAAATGTCATTATCTGCAAACCTATCTTTTTGGTAGGGTTATATGTGAATCCATTTTGTTCTGCATGTCTCTCTTTCATATTTGGTCAATGACTACTACTCTTTGCACATATCATGCATGCATTGGTTGAAATTTGAAAGCTAGAGTCATCCTCTTATACAAATAATAATAGGGTGTGATAAAGAAAGGTTTTGTCACACATTGCTAAAATAACAAAAAGCTGGGGAAATATAAAACCACAACTCAAGGTCGACTTGTAGTAATGCTTATCCGAATGCATGCAGCTAGCTATAGTTGACTATTTAATATTGTGGTTCACAGTTCAAGCAATACATATATTCTTGTAAATTTCCTTCTGAGATCGACATTATTGGTTTTTGTTCTAGTCTTCTAGATAGCTTTTCATGTAGTCAAAGATACTCCTTCATTCTTATTGACTATTGAAAACCAAGCAAACAATACAATTATTCGATCCCTTTTTGAAGTTAGCATTTTCTTCTTATATTTCTATAACAAGTTAACATCATCAGAAACTTCAATAACCCTAATGATCGACCATATATGATTATAGGACCACGTACATATACAATCTTTCGTACATCCAAAATAATAGGCAACGAGTAACTTACGTATCACATTAGCAAAGAACATTGTATTAATATTATCAATGAGACATAGCTAGGCCGGGTGACTGGTAAATTGACAAAGACGCCTTCCTACTACTTGTGTTGAATGCTATATCAAACAGATTTGGAGTAAAGTTTTCATACAAGAAGCAACGCCCTATGGAAACCTGACTCCCAATCTTTCTGAAGTCAAGCTCACAAATGGGAACTAATTAATTTAACCAATTAAGTCCTGACCTCGACTTGTATATGATCACTTTGAAGTTTCAATATGATATGCATCTGCATGACATAGCCAGTTTAGAAGGTTCTGCATTTTATTGATTGACTAGATCGAAACGAAATTGTTTAGTTAAAACTTTCTAGTTAGTCTTGAGATCGACATCAATGGACGGTGGTTAGTGTGTCGATCGATCATTACAATTTCACACGTATGAATGAGCGAGTCACATTGTTATTGAATATAATAGCCTAATAAGTTTCAATTATTGAATATAATAGCCTAATAAGTTTCAACGTCAGTATGTTATTCTACTACAAATTAAATTATTTATGACTAATTTCTTGATTAAATGAGAATATTTAATTATCCTTCTATCTATGTACCATACTAAACAAATAGATACTAGAATCGGCAGAACATCGGGGGAAAAAAATATGCATGCAATGGTGACTTGATAGATATATAGAACTAGAAATGCATGTGGTTTGGAGTACCAAACGTACGTACCGATAGATAGATGATACAAGCGATAAGGAATGTCCAGTAACGACCGAGATGAGCATCAGCAACGTATGCACCCAAAATAGGAGTAATCCAAATGGTGCCAACCCAGTTGGTGACGTTGTTAGCAGAGGTGACTGTGCCTTGGTGAAGCTTCTTTGTCAAATACACGACCAAATTCGACGATATGCCATAGTAGGCCATTCGTTCAAATACTTCATAAACTGCATATTCAAGATCGAGCTTCGTGTTAGATTATTAAGTGTTGTAGTTCAACTTGCAGTGATGGGGTTATTTGAGCCTTGACATGAACCCAGAAATTAAGGACCAAAACAAAACAAAAGATGGTGCAAAACTAGAAATCTTACATGCAACCTATAGATTGAAAGATTATTTTGTATATTGGATTACGGGGCAAGCAATGCATTCAAGATTAGCAATATTTTGAGAACATAAACCTACTCGAGATTGGTTTAAGATTTAATTATTAGATTTTAATTAATGTAATTAAGTAGTAACACTACTTGTAAGATGATCAAGTAGATGAGAAAAAAATAGGGAAAAAAACACGAATATCGATTACGCTTCAAACATCCACCCTACACGAATATGTGTGTGATCTAAATGGTAGCTAGGTGGTTGCTTCATTTGTGCATATGAAATGAATGAATGATGGGGATTATGAGTTATGATCGAGTAGGTATGCAAATGCAAATAGTGTTATCCATCGGCGTTTGGTACTTGGGTCGTGCAGATCGATCGCGAGTGTTCATAGCTTTGTACATGCAAGAGAGTAATTAAGATATAGGTGTAAGTTGGGTAGTCGGTACACCTTCATTCATGATAATAATTGTAGTAATTTCATATAGTAAGTTCCAAAAAAAAAATAATAAAATGTGTGTACTTGCATTTTCAGGCAAGTTTGGAATGAAACATATATAGAACAACCAGTGTTGGTGTAACTTGTCATGATAACCGAGAAGAATTGAGGAAGGTTGTTCCAGAAATCAGACTGCTACATATATATGGCTATTTAGCTCATGACAGAGTTCTCTCAATTCCAAATTTCATGGAGAGAGAGAGAGAGAGAGAGAGAGAGAGAGAGAGAGAGAGTTACCAACAACAAAGGAGCAAGCAGTCCATCCACCTCTCTTGGATCTAAGAACAGGGTTTCCTTTCAGATCGACTGTCCCGTCTTGCGTATACTGATTGGCGTTAATACCTTCTTCGACGGCGGCCATGGCTGCTGCCTAGCTTCTTGCCCTTTGCAGCAACCAAGCTGTTTTGCTATATGGAAGTATAGAACTAGCTGCTAACTCGTCCCTGCACTTCTCGTGGATGAAGCCTTTTTATAGACTTCCTGTGAATCCAGTCCTGGCGCGTGCGTGCCAGTTCCCAGTCCTGGCTCTTTTTTTTCATTTGTTTTTTAGCTCATGTCAAAATCTTTAAAACGTAAACGCAAATTGGTTTCTGTCTATTATGTAAAAGAGAAAATACAAAAACGATTGTGAAATTGTGACAACTGGTCCAAGAGCTAGCCCAGAACAAGTGGGGTGTTGGGGCTTTCTAGTGGATGGCATGGTTTGTTCTTTAGCTCATGGAGGCTTGTTCTTGAGCTCAGGGACCGAAGGATCGATTAAGCTAGATTTAGAGGTACTAGCTGCGGCTGTTCATACTCTCTGGACCTTGTGTACATGTCAATGGGAGCTAGCTGGGTTCCATATCTTATGCTTGGACTCTTCTGTCATGTCACCTTCAAGCGTCAAACAACGAGCGAGCTAGCTGCAGAAACCTGGTTCCGTAATAGTACTAGTAGATCATGGGCAAACAGAGGGTCACTGAGATCATTCCTAGTGCTATCGAGAAAACCCTAGTGGCCGGTCTCGTTTGCCGAGTCTAGAGCACGATATTTGCTCGTGGCGGTGCTTCCTTCGGCTGCGTTTGCCTTTGGTGTCGTTGCATATGCTCATCGGATTTGTTTAGTATCGATTGGGTCGAGTGACATGAATTAGTTGAAAGTTGAAACTCTGTATGATACAGGTTAATTAGAGTCTTTAGAAAATGTGTCATTACAACAGCAACCATCAATGGAGCTTATGTCGCTGTCTCTACCGGGGCTAAAGGTAGAAATATAGTCTTACATTATTTGCATAACTAATTAATCTAAGCTAGCTCCTCACGCTGATAGAGAACAGTCGAGACAAAACTGAAGACCTAGGAATTCGCCACGACAAAGCCTGTGAATACAACAGCAATGGCGATTATAAAAAGAATGAAATAATAACTTCCAAAATACAGCAGCCCTGCGACGGCACAGAAGATACCAAGCATCGGTAATATCATAGAGTCTGACGGCGGTGCATCGGAAGTAAACACCGGTGAGTCACCATGGTTGCTAGAGCCTTGGTTAGGTCCCTCTTTCATAACCCGACGCTGTTCCACATCTGCATGTCAAAAAAACAAAAGAGAGAGCATTAACGGTGAATTTTTCTAGCATAATAATAAGAAAAAAATACATAGATATAGAGAAACTAATAACTTACGTAGATTGTCAACAGAATTTTGAGTATCCTTTGCAGAAGAACCGAGAGCTATAGACTGTTGACAAAGAACCAAAGCCATCAGGAAGAAGATGAACATTGAAGATTTTGAGAAAGCCATTTGTGAAGGAGACGATCGAGGAGCAAATCAACAGTCGGTATTGAGAATATATAATGCACACGTATTGTAGGTTATGAGAAGAATGCAGCAGCATTACAATCTCATAATATAGAGGAACAAATACTGCTAGGTTTCTCGTACGTAATTGATCTCCAAGATAGATTTCCAGATTTTTTTAAAGATGTCATGGTATATATTTTGCATGTTGATTCACTTTCCCTTTTTTGTGTCTTGTTTTCCTACGACAGGCCCTCTCAGTTGTTTCCCTCAATGAATCAGTCACGAACTAGAGATTTGGAAAGATTTGTAAAATTAATATGGAAGTTCTCCAACTATGCTTGACCTAATCTGGGAGGAATGTCACTCCGAAGATCTTTCGGTTTCAATGTTGGCGGATCTAGGATTTAAACATAGGGTGGGTTTCAATGTTGACTGAAGGCCAAAAAAAAAAATTGTACGCCCATGCAAAATGTAGTAGGAGCTCAAGCATACGTTTACAATTACGAGTCTTTAAAAAAATTAAAAATAGATGTCAATGAAAGTAGAATAATGGGAATCCAATCAGACTGCTAGCTATATTATGCAATATTATTACTTCATAGCGTTGTCCAAAGCTCCAAGCCATCGTCAAATTTTTAAAAGTTAGATACAAATTATCAGACTATTAGGGAATATGAAGCGACGAACTTACAATCATCGCACACTAAACCATCGAATTTTTTACATATGAAATTTAATAATCACACTTACAATCATGTCTTGAATGGAGGAAGAAAAAGATTACAAGCAGCAGAGAAATTGATTAATTGAAGTGAGGGTCTTGTTGAGAGGAAGAGAGGGAAAGATTAGGGTGGAATTAGGTGGCTTGGGTTGTGTGTGTATATATATAGTCTTTCTCAGGTAAGGATGTCCTTATTTATTCTAACGGTGCAAATTTCAACTTTAGACTTACTTTTCAATCAAATTTTCATATCTCTACCATTTAGTCTTTAGACACTAATGTATATATCATCTCTACAAAATTTCAACCAATTTGATTATCATTAGAACACTCAAAACTGCGTTTTTCTGTTATAAACATGAACGGTTCAAGTTCGACAGAATTATGTTCATCCATTGGTTTAATTGAATTTGAGTGTCTTAATGATAACTAAATTGATTGAATTTTTTCATATATAACCTATACATTAGTATCTAAAGACTAGACGGTGGAGATGTGAAAATTCGATTGAAAAATGAGTCTCAAATGAAAATTTGTACCGTAAGAATAAATAAGGACCTTCTTAACCAAAAAGTTTGTATACACACAAACCTGGGTTTTTTTTAGCCCCAAAATCTTCGGTTAGGCTTGAGCCCTACCAAAGCCTTAGCTGCCTCCACACCTCACAAATTCTATACATGATCTTTGACGATCAAAATTTGACCGATGCCATTTATAATAAAAACTTCTCTTTAGACCTCTCCTAATTTTTGGAAAAAATATTTATATCCCTTTACCTCCATCTAACAAAAAAAAACTCATGAATAACAGAAGATCTCCAACTTTTTTCTGTGTTTTTGTTTTGTTTTTCTTTTGGTTAGTACACCTTGACCTGCATACATTGGATGTATTTAATTCTGCAAAACTAGGAATATATGCATTTTTGTTTTTTTTGGAGAATTGGAATACATGCATTTGGCATAAGAAAAACTAGGAATTCAAAGAAAAGATTTGAAGAGATGATGATGAAGGAATTAGTTTGGTTCTGGAGAACATGAAAACAGTAATAAGCAGACTGTAGGTGGTAGACCTGTCAAGCAATTGACTAAAATTAGCAAAAGATGGATCACTAGGCACCTCCTCCAAGCACAGCATACAAAATAGTGAAATACTAAAGCGAGTTCCAATAACCATATATTTCATCTAGGCATGACTGCATGAGCACTTACTAAAGCAAAGTTAATCCCACGTCAAGCAAAACCAAGCATCTGATAATGGCCAACTAGCTTCAGAATGTGTATTCAGGAGCAAGGTTGTCAAAAGGCTCAAGCTGCTTTTTCTTTCCTTGCAAGGAAGGCAGCGCTGAGAGCTGACTCAGAGTACAGGGACACCTTAAGCAACTTCAGACCCTGAGTAAGAAGCAAACCAAAAAATGATCACTACAACTATATGAGATATGGCATTAGGCAATAGCTAGCAGTGTGTAATTGGCTCAACTCCTAGAAAATAAAATGCACAACCCTGAAAGTTTGGGAGAGATGTAGAAATAGATTCATACCTCTTCGTTGCCAAGATGAACCACCTTCTCTTCAAGGCTACTGACATCCTTAACATTGAACTTGTTTAGCACAGCCATAACCAAAGTGCCAGACATGGGTTTCACTTCCAAATCATCCATTACAATATAAGTAACAGCATCTTTCACATATGATCCCTCACGGATGGATATTTCATCTTCAGTAAGCGGTGGAGCAACATAAGCTGCTGGGGTCGACATTATTGCTTTGCAACCTGGACAGATGGATTTAAAGTCGTCCGTGACATAGTATACCCGTTCTTTGGCACTGCTCTTGCTCAAACAGGACACACAGATATAGAAGTCACTATTCACATTTGATTCATTGTCATCACTTGATTGCTTGTCGCTTGATACATATATTGACATCATCATCCCATTCATCGTGGCTGGATTCATCATCAATAGCCTCTTGGGTCAACGAATTTTAACAGCAGCAGTATCAATTGGTGACATAGGGTTTAGCAGTACATTTCTATCAAGATCAGAGTTTAGCAAGTATGTGCCACTGAGACTTTCACCACTGTTGTAGAGTTTTCCCAAGCAACCAACCATGCCATGTTCTTTGTTGAGTAAGCCAATGATTGTGCCAATAGGCAGAGGCAGAAGAGTGAATAGAAAATCCACAAAATCCTTGCCCACTTCAGCAAACAAAACCTTTTGATGCAGCGGGTCTATCATGAGCTTCAACTGGATAGGAGAGGTATAGGTCTCCATGGATGAAATGAGTCTGATCGATATGCACACTACCTATAAGAGTATACGAGAACCAAAACTTCAATCAACCTAAATACAAGAAATCATTGTCAAACCAATACAGGGATAGGAACAGATGACTAACAAGATTCATTAAAATGCTTGGAAGAATAGCACCTTGAGGCTTTTTCCATCTACATCTAACTTGATATGCATGAATAACTACATATTTACAATGTAACGTACTTGAAACAAACCGTAGTAGAGAATTCTACAAAACAAAGAATCACAGTTAAATGAAAGTTAAAGGTGTTTCAATAATCTAACAAGGAGCAGGTTATTGGTCAGCATTTGTAAACAAAATCACGGAAACAATAACCAACTTCTTTATCCTAAATTATCCAATTGGTAAGATAACCTCCTCCATTACTGCAAGGTCTATCTGTAGAGAAACTTGCATATTTAGAAACATCAAATGCTATACTCTGAACATATTACATATTCGTCTCAATCTGCATATCATAGTGAAGGCAAATGCCATATATAAGCTTCCAAAATGAGAATGATCATTATGATCATGAGGATGTCTAAACGCTTACGCCAGTATCATTATGTATCTTGCTACTTGTACATATAACATGCCAGACACATATTTACATCCCATCTGTATATCGATTTGCAGGCACAGCTATGCAAGACAGAGTCAAATTTACTGAATTTAGGAACATATTTCCATGTATGCAACATTCGAAAATGGAAATTACAAAGCAGTTTAGTTCATTAGCAAATATGGAGGACGAAGTAGATTTCAGAATTTGTATACACACACATATTCTTCATTAGCAACCACACACCAGCTTAGTTGGTCAGGTTTACAATCCCATAAGCTACCACTCCATCAAGACAAAGAAATTAGTAAACCTATAGAAAGCAACCCACCCACATGCCACCATTACATCTACCTATCTGTAAAACATGCATCAAGTGAAAAACTTTCCTCTTTATATATCAATCAGCAGTTACAAAAACGGATTAGAACCCACAAACTAGTTTAATTTAATCGGAGAACACATTTCCATACCAATCTACCAGTTAGTATTTAACTAACTATAAATCAAGAAAGTGGAGACCCAACTCAATATAGCCTAAATTTTGGGACTTTTGGTGTTATCACATACAAGAAGGCAAGAACTAGTTCGTGAAGGCTTTCTTCAAAAAAGAAGACTAGCTAAACCAAAAGAATAGTCGATGCATTGATGAGGGAAATGGGTCTAACCCTCGGACTTAAATAAGAAAACTTTGAGGCGAGAAGAAGATACCTGTAATTGAGGAGACTCCTACATCAAATGGAGAACAAAAGATGGTCTCAGGACGGAAAGCTAGGTTTTTGAGGGAGGGAGGGACACGAAGAAACTACACTCGTAGGAAGGATGTTAAAGACGAAAAAATGGGTACTGATCAAGTGGCTAGGTTTACATCTAACACTAATTAGAAATAAACTCTTATAAACCCGCAATAAACAAAATGTTATACAGAGAAATCTAAAGTCCAAAGATTAAATTTTTTAAAGATTTTCTTGTTGATCACAAGTGTCGGAAGTAAACACCAACAGTGTTAAATTGTGTACATGTGCATATAAAAGAAAAAGAAAAATAAAGAACGACCATGTTATAAGTGAAGTTTTTTAGTGTTTATGTTGTATATGTGTTTTACCGATTATATAATAAAAAATAATTGTAGTTATTGTACATATTATTAATTTAGGAAGATCAACACCAGAATGTTAAGTATCCTTTGCAGAAGAACTGAGAGCTATGGACTCATTCGATCGGTGACAAAGAACCAAAGCCATCAAGAAGAAGATGCACATTGAAGCTTTTGTAAAAGCCATTGTAAAGAAGACGAGCAAACGATAGCTAGGTTATGAGTATGATGCACACTATAGGCTATGAGAATAATGCACTTGCAGATTTAGAGCCACAACTAGTGAATTATAAATTTCTTGGGTTCTCACTTATCGCTATTGATATCCAATAATGATTCATTGATATTCTTAACAAATGCATGATATCCTATCGATTCACTTTCCCTCTTTTGTTTTATTGTACAGACTCTTCAAAACTTTCCTCTTCTATGTAGTGGCAAAATCAGAAATCAAAAATAAGTTTGGATGGTTAATTAGCTGATCCTCCCTAATTTTATATTGTTAAAACATGACTCATAACTTCCTGCTCGTAAGAAGAGATTTATGTCACTAGGTCTGATGATACCGGCGCGATCGCATCTCATGTGAAATGGAGAAGAGATGATACCCACCTAATTTTCTTCTACCGGTAAACATAACGAAACTCATAAAAACAAATAACTTTCGGTTAAATTTCGATATCCACTCAAAAGTCAAAAGTATACTTAGTTGGGACCCTAATCCAAGCCTATGAGTTGGGTTTTAACATGGTAAACCCAAATTCCTTTCCTGCTTACAATCTACAAACCCCAAACTTGCTCAGCATCAATGTCATACAATGGCTATCGTTTGTATGATCATTCATTCTTTTGTCTCCCAACAAAAATACAGCAGCCACACTACTGTCTATACAAGCAAAATGGCATTTCCCCTCCAAATTACTGAATTTGCAGCTCTAACTAGTGAAGCAAAAAGAAAACTAGTGAAGCCAAGTAGCAAGCACCTTATTTTTATCCTATAACAAGCCAAAACAATGGTATAAAGCAAAGTTTATCCAACAAAAATCCCAACATGCCTAACACAGTTGGCCCTTTCTTCCTAATACACTGCACCACTCCAACAGTGACACTGCTTCCACAAGTGTATAAAAACAGGGAGAGACATAGGGAGCAGAAACACAAAGAGCACAACAAAGAGTCAATCAGAAAACAATGGCAGAGAACAAAGCAAGCATAACCCATCAACTCCAGAGTGTGAAACGCAAGTCTGGCAAGTCTTACAGTCAGATAGCCAAGGAGACAGGCCTGACCAATGTCTATGTTGCCCAGCTTCTGAGACGCCAAGCTCAGCTCAAAGCTGAATCTGCCCCCAAGTTGAGGGCTGCCCTTCCCGACCTTCCCGAGGACCTGATTGTGGAGATGACGAGTCCTCCCTTGAGGTCTTATGATCCCCAATTGATTCAGGACCCCACTATTTACAGGTGGAACCTCTAAAATTTTGTTCTTTCATGGTTTTGATCTTCTAATAATCTATTGGGTTATATCTGTTTTTTAAATTTATCAAACTCTAGTTCTGATATGAATCTTGGGTTGCTTGACATATACATAGAAACCATACTGTGGATTGTTTATAGGCTCTCTTTTTATCTATTTCATTGTGCCAAAGATGGGGATATGATTAGGCAAAATTATACTTATGGTTAGACACAATTTGAGTTCAGTCCATCCAATTATAGTTCTGATAAATTCGATAAAGTATCTGTTTTTGATCATTTTCATCAAACAATCGATTACATGTGTAGAAATAGACCACACCAACAAGGTGATCTAAAAGTGCTAAAGAGAGTCTTACACAAAGGTTATAACTGGAGATAGTGCAGGGTGTATAGGATAATAGTGCTTCATCCATGATATAGTCATACTAGCGTGCTTTTATATTTTGTTTAAGGTCTTGATGTTAAGCATATGTTGGATTAGCTTATCTCATTTAACTTCCATTTGATGATTTTTCAATGGGGTAGGTTGAATGAAGCAGTTATGCATTTTGGTGAAAGCATCAAGGAGATTATCAATGAAGAATATGGTGATGGCATGTAAGTTCCACTTTCTGTTGGTGCCTTGATTTACAACAAACTGCTACCGGATTGTTTACAGACTTGGTTCTTGATGAACTGTAGAAGATATATATCATATCTGAAGTTAATAATTGATTGTTGAAAAAGATTGTTTTCATTCTTCTTGGATACTTATAATTTCACCCAAGTTTTTTATTTACCTCTGTTAACTATTTATAATCCAAGTGGAGCTGAAAGGCCTGGAGTCCAGTTCTCTATGCATTTTCTTTTTCATGTTTCCTGTATGACCACTTCAATTTTTTATTTATTTTGTTTTGCACTTGAACATGTTGAGGGATTTGGACGAGTGATTAATGATGGGATAATCTAGTAGGTGACCCTCCTTTCCTTTTCACTGTTTAGATACAAAAGTGGAAATATATGCTAAAATAGTGTCTTTGATTTTTCTTTGAATCCAATTGGGCTTAATAATTTGGAATGCATATCATCTCTACCTATTCCCAGAACAATTAAACAGTAGCCTTTTTTCCCACAAAAAAATGGTGACTCATGTTAGTACAACATGCAAACAGATTGGATTTCTGTGGTGCTTCTCTTTTGAATATTTTTGTGCTATGTTATTGCTCGTGTTGGCTTTTCATTTCCAAAATCATGATAGAATGAGCAGTTATATTGCCTCTGCATCGCTCAAATATGGAATCATATAGTAGTTTTTTCTTTGATTTAAAGTTCATCAGTATTTAAGCACTACAGCTAATGAATTATATCAGTCACAGTGAGAGATACATATTATACCCAAGAGTTCAAGACAACTCATGTTTTAATTGCTGTACTGGCTTACAAATTTTTTTTCACAATTTTTTTCTTCTCTAACTTCATTCCTTGTTTTTCATTTGTAGTATGTCAGCTATAGATTTTTACTGCTCAGTCGACAAAGTTAAAGGTGTGGATGGTAAGGATCGTGTAGTTCTGACATTTGATGGGAAATATTTGCCTCATACTGAGCAGGTCAGTTGCATTACTAATTTGCTGCCTTCCTCATATAATTATTGAAATAAAATTTGAAAACAGATTAAATGAAAAATCAATAGTAAATCTTATTGCACAAGTAGCCTGTAGAAAACAAAAAAAAGAAATCTTTGTGATTGAAGATGGTCAATTGTAATCATAACTAGCTTGTTGATAACAAAAATTCTATATGAAAATAATGCTCACAAGTTTGACAGATCATGCGAGTACAGTATTCCATTCATGAAGAAGAAAAATTGTTTAATATATGTATATATAGGCTTCATATAGGCCAAAGTTTTATTAGATATAGGGAAGCTCATGCTGTTGAAGGCAGCTGCACTTCTATGCTTTAATTTGTTCTCACAATATTCCCAATTTCTATGGAATGCAGAAGTCGGAGCACATGGTTTCAAGGCTGAATTTAGGATAGCCTCATGCTGTAGCAGGTCTTGCAAACTTTATGTTCACTTGATCAGTGAACTCCTTTCATTTCTTTAAAAGCCTTATAAACAATTATTCAGTGGACGTCCATTTTAATCCTTTACTTTGATTATGCTTAAAATTGTTCATTTTTCCATGATCAGAAGATGGTTTCAAACCTACAAGGAAGATCGATATTTATACAGCATCATGCCAAAGTTGGGTGTTGAATATATATAGTATTGTATGTTGTCGCATGGAAACGTGGTTTGCAGGCTGCTAAGACGATGATGTGCAGCTTCAGTTGATGCAGTGGTTTTTTTTTTTTTGTTCCCCTTTTATCAATAAACTCCATGTATTTGCCTATAGTCGTTGTGTCTCTACTGCATCATAGCTTTGTTAAACAGTTTCTTAGTTGTATGTTGTTATAAGGAAGCCATAGCACTTGATTCGAGGCTGTTAGGAAGAAAATGTACAACCTCATCTCTAGTGCTGAGGCAAGTATTGTAAACTTTGTCTTATGAATAAATTCTTTGCATTTCCCTTTAGTTGTTTGTGTTACCTGCATTTGTGTAACCAACTCACTCTTCATTATTTGTGTGAGGTTTAAGAAAAAAATCATTCGGGTTGGGTACAGATAACAATAATATTATTGATATAATGTGTTCATACAAACCAAATCCATCGCGTCAATAAAAACACCAACGCCACTTACCAAAGCCATCTGTTGCTCTCCTGGAACCTCAGTGTTAGGAAATTTACAAGTATGCAACCATTGAAAACAGAAGGGAGAAAAGAAAAGAAGAAAAAAATGACTTCGGAAAGAAAAAACTGAAAGATGAAAGTTTTCATCTTCCAACCCCTTTTCCTTCTTATCTTTTGTGCATTGAGAATCTCATGGCATTCAGTGCATTAGTTGAGTTGAGTTCTATGCATAATCATTTCATACTTGGAATAAATTTGCATTAAGAAAATCTGTGAATTTTAGAATTTTAACAAAAACGTCCATTCATTTTAGAAAGTGTTATATGGCTGTACCTAGCTACCACAAAGACCAACACTTTATTTAGAAGCTAATGAATTAGAGAATCCATATCCTTTCAAATTAGAATCCCAATTTTGGTTGGAGATTAATGAAAATTACTAATGGTAAAGCTTGCACTGGATCTGGATTGTCTGATCACTTAGTTCCATATAATCTTAAATGATAATACATCTTTTGTACTATAAAAATCACCTGCTGTGCTAATCACTGCATCAAATCATCAAAAAAAATCTCATTTTGATCTGAACATATCAGAATCCACTTATCAACGATGAAATCTCAAATTTCGTTGCTCTATCTTTTGGTGGTCACCATCGGTTTTTCAGGCAAGCATATCTTGTACCTATAACAATGTAGCTCAAATATAATTCAAATTGATTCTTTGTTTTTGATTTGGATTCTCCTCAAATTATTGGGGTACCTTTGTTTATGATAATCTGATGCTTGTATTTGTAATCTTTAACCACTTTTTAGTATTGTTAAGATCATTGAGCTATGTACCATCGTGGGCACTATCACAATTTGTCTGAATAAAAGAAAGCTGAAAATTACAGAACGGTATGTAATGACTTTTGATTAAAGAAAAAACAAGATCATTGAGCTTATTATTTCTACATGTTGCATGACATGCAGGGGCTCAATCGGCTACGTTCACGTTCAATAACAATTGCCCCTTCACAGTTTGGCCCGGAACCCTAACCGGCGGTGGCGGTGCACAACTATCCTCAACCGGGTTCGAGTTAGCATCCGGTGCCTCCTCAACTCTAGACGTCCCAGCTCCATGGTCCGGCCGCTTCTGGGGTCGGACTCAGTGCTCCACAGACGCCTCAGGAAAGTTCACCTGCGCCACTGCAGACTGCGGCTCAGGTCAAGTCGCATGCAACGGCGCTGGTGCAATTCCACCTGCGTCACTGGTGGAACTGACCCTAGCAGGAAACGGCGGCCAAGACTTCTATGATATTAGCCTCGTTGATGGCTTCAACGTCCCCGTCCTACTATCACCTCAAGGCGGCTCCGGCGGATGCAGAGCCACGACCTGCGCCGGAAATGTCAATGCGGTTTGTCCCGCGGAGTTAGCTGTGAAAGGATCAGATGGTGGTGTGATTGCTTGCAAAAGTGCGTGTTTGGTGTTCAATCAGCCTCAGTATTGTTGCACCGGCGACCATGGTACGCCGGAAACCTGCCCTCCGACGGACTATTCAAGGGTCTTCAAGAACCAGTGCCCCCAGGCTTATAGTTATGCTTATGATGATAAGTCTAGCACCTTCACATGTAACGGTGGACCTAATTATTTGGTTACCTTTTGTCCTTGAGCAGTAGAAATGTGTGTTATATGAGTGAACGGAACAAGTTTGTTGTTTTTGTTCACCAGATAGAATACAAAGGTTGAATATCAACAAGTAACTTTTTATTTGAATGTCAATTTCAGTGTTCTTAGTTTCGTTTCTTGAAACTTGGTGTTTGTGCATTAGTTTTTAAACCCTAAGTTCTTGAATTGCTGACATAGTGTTGGTCTAGGATGAAAGGTTTCCTCACAATCACTAACCATGGCATTATCCTCGATGCGTGCGTGTCTCTGAGGCATTATTAGCTGCATGAGAAGCAGGCCATGTTTTGCGTACCAGTCATCAGGTTGCAGGTTGCAGGAGATGATTACAGTTCCAACCACGGTTCTTCGTTGAGATTCTGTCCAAGACTCCCCTGCTCTGTCATCCTAAATTCTTAATCAATAATGGAATGGTGATGCAAATCCCTCGTTCTATGCCTTCCCCGAGGCTCGAGTGATATCAGATCAATTCCTTTATTCATTCACTCAGCTCAAATTCCATTACACATCATTAGAATGTTCTAACTAAAATGTTTTTCATTTCAATTCCTTTATTCATTCACTCAGCTTAAATTCCATTTCGCATCATTAGAATGCGCTAACGAAAATGTTCTTCATTTCAACTGCTTATTCATTCACTCGGCTTATTTCCATCTCTCATCATTATGGTGGTTAGCTATGCATATTGATTTCCTGTATTGAATAGTGCATTCCTTCACAGAAACTGACATGTATGATGCAGATGTCATCTAGAGACTAGAGTACATTCTCAGTACAACAATTTTCAAGCGTAACTATGAAAAATGAGCACAACCCTATTAATGTAAGCTAGGAGAACACTGGCCTTGACACCAGAAATGAAATGGCTGGAAAGTTGGAATCTATCTTATACTGTCCATCACTAAGAATACTGGTTTGTCTTTAAAAAAAGAAAAAAGAAAAAAAAAAGAAGGGCAGAAACAGAAGAGCGCATTGCCAACGAGAAAAGCGCAACATTGCTAGGTCTTGAAGCAATAAACTCAGACTCATTCATCATACATACACCAGTGAGCAAAAGAGAACTAGTAGCTTGCAGATTAACAACTCACTGATTGTAAGAAACGCAGATGAACAGACTTGTGAGGCATATAGAAACAAAATGTACTCAATAGAACAGAACAAAACATAGAGATTAGGAATGCCTTACAAAAGAATCAAACAAACCAAGTGCTATTCAACACTTGCGAAGATCTATCCCGGCCTTCTTGGCAACGGCTTCCAGTCCTTTCTTCTCTATGGTCTTGATTGCTTTGGTTGACAACCTCAGCTTCAAAAACCGCTTCCCTCCTTCCCACCAAATCCTCTTGTACTGCAGATTCACAAACTGCAACTTCTTGGTCTTGTGGGCCGAGAAGGAAATCTTGTTTGCCTTGTTTGCTTTCTTCCCAGTAAAAGGACAAATTCTACCTGAGAAATCAAACCAAACCACAACCCAAATCACAACCCAAATCAATTCCCACAATTCTTACAAATAATAAGCTATAATGAGAAATCAACGATACAAGAACCAATGAGACCAAAAGGGGGATTTTTCAACATCAGAATTAGACCATTGTTTCCATTACATGTCTAGAAAGATTCTAAAGTTTCTGAAACCACATTATCCAATTAACAACACAAAAAGTGAAGGTCACATGGGAAACATTTAGGGAGGGAAATTACGCGCAACAATGGGCTGAAGGCCAGGGAGGGAAGGAGTGAAGATTGGACACGGGAGCTGAGACGACATGTCGTAGGAGATTTTGAGGCCACTGAGCTGACTGGTGACGAACCCAACATCGGAAGCTGCTTGGGTTTTGGAAGACAGTCTCTTGGAGGAGTCTGCTGCTCCGCGGAGGAAGCATAGACCGGAGAACACAGCCGCGGTTGCGGAAGCTGCCATGGCAGAGCTCAAACAAGTTTAGTAGAGTCTGGAGTTGTTATCTTGTTGCTCTTCTTATCTGTTTGGTTTCTCAGAGCGAGTTTGCATTGGATTGAAGCCTCTAGTTTTGGAGGGCTATAGGCTGTGATGGGCGACTAGATTGGGCTTTTGAGTAAGACTCAAAACCTGATGCCCAAGAGAGTACTTCTTCTTTTGTCATTATTTTTTGTTTTATATTTTTGGTGTGGATATATATTATTTGGGGATTGGTCCTATGAACAATCGATAGGCACGCACAAGTCACTCTAGATCATATTCAAAAGCAAAAAGTAAACCGGGTGTAATTTTTTTTTTTTTCTAACCTGGCAGCCTCTCTGCTAGGATTTATCGTGGTCTTTGACAAATCTTCATTAAAAATGCCTAGCGCTCTTGCTAGGTTTGGGAGAGCGCTGTATACGGCCACTACAAGAAATATCATCTTAGCCGACGAAAAAAATAATTTTGTCGGCTAAGCTCGTCTTCATCGACGGAAATTCAAGCGCCGTATAGGACACCACAATCGTCGCCTAAGATCTACCTAGGCGACGGAAAGTAACGATTGACAATATCCATCGACTAAGATATTTCTAGCCGATGAAACTTCATTCGTCGTCTAAGTTCTGTCGACTTAGTAGATCCTAGGCAATGAATATATTTCGTTGGTCATTTTCGTCGGCTTAGTAAATCTTAGGTGATGGAAATTGATGGTCGACACCCTCCGTCGACTAAGAATGTCCTAGGCGACGACCCATTTCCGTCGGTAAGGCTGGTCTGGTGCGACGGACCACTTTCCGTCAGCTTAGTGAGTCATGTGCGACGAATCATGTGGCGTTGGGTAAGTAGTTATTGGGCGACAAATATTTCTTTCTTAGCCGACGCTTTGTTCCGTCGACTAAGAAATGCATTATTGCTTGACACAACGCATAACGAATATATTTTTACCGACACCTTTTGCCTTAGACGACGGAATATTCCATCGGCTAAGTAAATTTATAATTAATTTATACAACTTTCTGCCCAGAAGAGAACACAAATAAACTCTTACTAATGATATGCCATAGTTTCTGCCCAGAAGAGAGAACAATTAAATGTTGTTTTGAAAGCTTTTCTTCATGAATTTGATCGATAATCAAGAGCTGCTTCTCTCCTAATTGATACGTATGTAACTACTTTAATTCATCTACTTTCTTTATTTAGGCATATTTTCCGACGAATTTTCCAGCGATTTTAATTACCTGTCCAATGTTGATGGAATGTTGCTTATTACTTGTGATGATAATATAATTACTAGATTGTTTGATGCATGCATGATATATATATGTAGCTTTGATAGTACGTGTGTGTATATATATATATATACATGCATGTTATAATTTTTACAGTGTGTATATGTTTCTACCTCTCCCGAGATCATGGGATGAGAAGTCGAATCCTTGGCCTCTAGGTCCTATAACTGTACAAGCAATAACGCGTCAGAAGTCGGGACTGGGGTGGCCCAATCTTCAACTCTCTGATGCTTAAGTCAGCGTACAATTGCTACTTCTATAGTACGGGAGTATGGAGGAAATAGTGAACTTACTTCTTTTGGGAGTTCGTGCCTGTTTTATAGGCTTGCACTGGGAGTTATGCCGTTAGTCCCTAATGTGGGATTATTTGTGGTCTTGTTCGACATCTCCCCTTTCGGGGTGTTTAACAACTATGAAGTGGCTCCAGCAAGTGTTTTGTTGCTAGACCTTCATTCCTTGCCTGCTCATGAAGCTCTTACCGGTGTTGTCTTGCCCGAAATGGTCTCCGGCGACCGGGTGATTGCTCCACATTCTCGGCATCGCCAAGTTTTGGGCTATGTATTAACAAGTCCCCAGTCTGAGAGAACTCTTGGGTGGGAAGTTATTCCCTAGTTATGCCGAGAATGTGACTTATCAGGGTGTTGGAGGCATGGTGCCGAGTCCCCAAGTCCCCACGTGAGGGTCACGAGGTGGCTGGGGTTGAGTTCTGAGAACCCGATACGGACATTTTTGTCATATCTCACGTGTCATAAATGGCTAGTTTATGAGGAGCACGTGGTCATTCATGTCGAGTTTTAAGGTCGTACTAGTTCCATTGTTGGGGCAATTTTTTTTGTAACATGTGCGTATTTAATGCGTGTGCGTGGGATCATGGGGGCGCGTCTTAAATGCCTGCACGATTGTGATTGTCGTGGTTGCTCCTTGACCACTGAGATTGGTAGAATCTGGATGGTCTTGGTTAACTAGGATGTCTATAAATAGTCCTGGAGGAAACTGAAGGAGGGAGTTTGTATTTTGAAAACAGAGAGTCTAGGGTTGACAGAGTGGTTCGTAGATTTCTGGAAAGGTGTTTCGCCGATCTGTAAAATCAAACCTAAGGAACGTTCAATTTCATCCTCGATCGATTAGGTGTGAGCGCTCGGCTGTGTGCAACCAGCTTCACTGCCACTACACATATCCAAGTTTGTGAGGTATGAATTTGTTAGTTCTTACTCTGGGTTTTTTTTTTTTTTTTTTAATCGGTAGGGTTTTTGTTGTGGTTTTCGTATCATTTGCGATGTTGGTAGGAGAGTCTAGAGTAGGGGATAGTTGGTTTGCTGTCAGGTTAGTTAGGGTTAAGGTAGCGAGAGTCTAACATGTGAGGATGTATTGTATAACAAATCCGGTGTGGGTGTCCAGCGAGGAGATTGTGGTTGTCTCTGGCTCTCCTAATCCTGATTTGGACACCTTGCACCGATGGGAGGAGGAGTTGGATAATTTTATGGCGGAGGTTGCACTTAACTTAGGGGAGAGCATTCCTATTACGGATGCAGGGTCTCACATGTCCTTGTCTGACCCTCTATTGCACGAGATAGAAGAGTTTAGCATGGCGAGATCTCGGGAAGCCGACAATTTGTTTTAGGACCCTCCTAGCGAGAGTATGACATCATCAGAGCTGAAAACACTTAGGCAGAACTGGAGTATTCCCAATGAGGTCTTGTTGCGGCTTCTTGGCAAGGGTGTGAAGTTTTGGGATCCTCTGTACAATTTCACCTTGGTGTACGAGTACCAACTTAGATACAAGCTTATGTTCCTGCTACCTCCGGGGCAAGTCACCCCAAATATGCTTAGGCAAATATTGGGGACGGGGGTACTTTTTCGTTTATTGGGGCAAAAATTCCCCCATTTTGAGGAGTTTAATGCTTGTTGGCACATGGCGTATTGTGCGAAAAAGGGCAGCCGGGGTTGCGTGACGTTGAAGTCTTGGGGGAAGTTCAAGATCTTAGTGGAAGACTTGCCTACCTCTACGAATGAGAGCTGGCGACGGAAGTGTTTCCTCGTCGGGGGGGGGGGGGGGGTAATGGCATGAGTGGCATGGACATCCCTTCCGGGTGCCCGGGGCTTTCCCAAAAATAGGTACTGTGTTTTGTGTCTTGTGCTTTCTTACTGTTTGTACTGTTCTCCCGCTGCTGACTGCTGGCTTTGTGTAGTGCCCCAAGAGTATAACCTAACTGAGCTGATGAAGAGTCGGATACGTCGGGTGATATGGGCATTCGAGTCTAGAAGCTCGTACCTGATATGCCGCTTTGGCATATATAGTCATTTCGGTTACGCCCGGGTCCCGAGTCTGTATTTCTTTTGCGAGCGTTTTTCTATTTTATGCTTTTTGGTCTATGCTTGACCCTCTATTGCTTGGTGCAGTGACGATGCCTCAGGACGGTGGGTTGCGGAAGAAGGAAGGCCCGTATGACAAGGTGTCGGATGAAGACGTATTGGATGGGTTGCATGCCGAGGCTGACCATGCCAAGCGGTATGACATTGACTTGGAGACTGACGAGGGGAAAGAGGTGGAGCTGGCCGAGTATGAGGACGATTGTTTAAGGTTGAACCTGGTGGACAAAGATTATGCTTATGTGCCTCCCCTGGTGGCAGAAGCAATGGGCTTAGGCGACCGGGAGGTGGATGTCGAGGAGATAGAGACTGGAGGTGGCGACCACCGGGGCGATCATGAATAGGTTATGGAGGAATGGCTTGTCTCTGAGCCAGTAGGAGTGGAGGATATGGTTTTGGAGGATGTGTGTGGTCCTCGATCAGGTGGCGAAGACCTTGTGAAGGAGGAGATAGATCCCATTGGGCAAGGATCAGAAGAAGTCATTGTGACAAGGACCTGGAAGAGGAAAGAGTGGGTCGAACCGAAACGTGAAGGTCAACCCAAGAGGTATCGCAAGGAGGGGCGTTCCGGGAGCTCAGGGAGCCTAGCCGGAATCACTCAAGCGCTAAAGGGGACTGGGGAGGCGCAGCCTTACCTTGCCCAGATGGCGTATGACATGCGTCACCGCTCCCGTGACATCCATGCTTTGGAGGATGTAGATCCGCTCTCGGGTGATCGAGTATTCATAATGTGTAATTTACTGTTCTTCGTTCCCTGGGTCTTTGTTTATACTTTGGGCTATTGTCTGCAGGCGATGTTGTTGATGTATGCGGCAAGTGAAAGGGTTGTTACCCACTTGCAGGGGGATGCCGAGGAGAATTGCTAGCAGCTGAGGGAGGTAGAAGAAAACAACCACACCCTCTCGCAACATATAGAGCAATTGGAGCATGATGTTGCTGTCTTCCGAGACCAGGCTGCCGCCGCGGGGAAAGAGGTGGCTGAACTGAAGGAGGCTATGCGGAAGAAGGATAAGCAGGTGGAGGCTGGAGAGGTGGCTATCGCTAAGGCAGCGTTTCTGGAGACTGAGGTGGCGAGGCTGACCCAAGCGCTGGCAGAGCAGGAGGTGTCTTGGAAGGCCAAGTGTAGGCGAGCCGCCGGGGCAGGGGAGAGGGTGATTCACGAAAGCGAAGTGTATAAGCAGCAGCTGAGGAGTGATTATAACAAGGGTCAGGATGAGCTGAGCAGAAAAGATTGATGTGCCTTGTTCTGACAAGAACTTCCGAAATGTGTCATTGTTGAAGTGCGTCCCATTGTCTATGTTGATGGCATGTGGTACCCCAAACCGGCAATATAAGTTGTGCCATAGAAAGTTTATCACTTTTTTCAGTTGTGATTGTGGCAAGGGGTTCTGCCTCTATCCACTTTGTGTTGTAATTGACAATGACGATTGCAATTTGAATTGTCCCGGGGCTATTGGCAATTGTCCCATGAAATCGAGTCCCCACTGACTAAAAGGAATTGGAGAGATGATAACAAATAGTGGCACTGGGGGATGATGAGAAAAATTGGCAAATTTGTGGCATTGAAGACACGCTTGGCCAATCACCTTTGCATTTTGCTCTAGTGTTGACAAATAATACCTAGCCCTAAGTGCTTTGAACATGAGGTTCTGGGTCCCATATGGTTTCTGTAAACCCCACTGTGAAGTGATTTCAACACTTTATGCCCTTCTTCTATGGGTAAGCACCTCAGCAAGGGGCATGACTGGCTACGGCGATAGAACTTACCGCCTCTAAGCAAGTAAAGTGAGGCCTTGCGGCGCAACCATTGTGCTTCTCTCTTGTCCCAGGGCAAGGTGTCATTAGAAAGGAAACCCACATATAGGTCCATTCACGAGGGTTGGTTAGTTGTTTCGAGGGCAAAGATTTTTGAATAAGCTTTCAAGATACTAGGCTTGTCTAAGATTTCAATGTGCACCTCAGGTGGCGTGGACTCGGGAGGAGCTGTGGCGAGTCTCACAAGAGCATCTGCCTTGGAGTTCTTGGCCCTCGGGATTTGTGTGAGTTTGTATGATGTGAAGTGTTGCAAGAGGGCACCTGCGAGACTTTTGTAGGATCCTAGGTTATTCTGGTTAGCCTTGAAGTCCCCTGCCACTTGATTGATTACAAGCTGAGAATCACTGAATATGTGAAGTTGCAGGGCTCCGAGTTCCTGACAGAGCTGAATGCCAGCTATGAGAGCTTTGTATTCAGCTATGTTGTTGGATGCTTTGAATTCAAACTGGAAGGCGTACTCATACGAATTTTTCTTTGGGTCTGTGATTATGATTCATTCTCCACTTAGTCTGTTGTTTGAGGATCCATGAACATAGAGTTCCCAGATGGCGTCCTGAGGGGGGGTCTGGGTCTGGACCGCCATTATCTAAGGGGATGAACTCAACAATGAAATCTGCAGCTCCCTGCCCTTTGATGGCTATTCGAGGTTTGAAATGTAGGTCAAATTCTCCTAGCTCAATTGCCCATTTCACCATGCGTCCTGAGGTTTCAGGCTTTTGGAGTATTAGGGATGGTTGGTTAAGACATGGATGGTGTGAGCTTGGAAATATTGTCTGAGTTTTCTTGCTGCAGTAATGAAGGCTAGAGCTAGTTTCTCTATGTTTAGGTAACGGGTTTCGGGATCTGCGAATCCTCGGCCACAATAATTTACTGGGAGTTCATTGTCATGTACATAGCGTGTTAGGGCAGCGCTAACGGCGGTGGCAGAGACAACCAAATATAGGTAAAGTATTTCACCTAGGATAGGTTTGGAGAGGAGAGGGACTACTGCAATGTAAGCTTTGATATTGTTGAAGGCATCATCATGTTCCGGCCCATGCTACATTTTCCTTATATTGGGTTTTGAGCAGTTGAATGGGTTGCATTTGTTTGTGAGGTGGGAGATGAAGCGAGCCAAGGCTACCAAGCGTCCCGTGAGGCATTAGACCTCACTCAGAGAAGTTGGGACAGTCATGTCAAGTATGACCTGTACTTTTTCTGGGTTGGCTTCAATTCCCCTTTCACTGACCATGAAGCCTAGAAATTTTCCTCCCCCCATGGCTAAGATACACTTTTACGGGTTGAGGTGCATCTCGTGGGCCAAGAGCTTAGTGAAGACTTTGTTTAGGTTGGCAATGTGGTCGCCATCTGTCTTGCTTTTGACCAGCATGTCATCTACATACACTTCCATGATTTCTTCAATTTCTTCCTCAAACATTGCATTGACCGGCATTTGATAGGTCGCCCCTGCGTTCTTGAAGCCAAAGGGCATGACCTCATGAAAGTAGTGTTGGCCTGATCTGTGGGATGCATTTTGATTTGGTTATAGCCCAAGTAGGCATCCAGAAAGCTGAGCATCTTGTAGCCAGCTGTGGAATCAACCAACTGGTCAATCCACAGCAAGGGGAAGCTATCTATAGGGCATGCTTTATTGAAGTTAGTGTAGTCAACACACATTTGCCACTTGCCATTAGGCTTGGGGACCATGACTACGTTGGAAACCCATGTTGGGTAGGAAACCTCACGTATGAACTTGATTTCTTTTAGCCGCCAGACCTCGACTTGGATAGCTCGATATTTCTCCGGGTTAAAAGCACGCCTTTTTTGCTTGACTAGGGGATGGTCTTCGAGGATGTTAAGTTTGTGTGTGATGACATCAGGGGAGATGCCTGGCATGTTGATATAGGACCAAGCAAAGACTGCTTGTTTATCCTGGAGGAAGGTAATGAGCTTGTGGCAGAGTTCTAGGTCAAGGCTCGTGCCAATGCAGACTTTCTTCTCTAGAGCATTGGGTGACAGGGATACCCACTCTGTCTTTTCTGCTAGGGTCATCAATGGGTTCCGAGGGGCTGAGTGGTAACATCTCATAGGCACCACACCCTTGCTGGATAGCATTAAGATAGCAATGTTCAATGGCTGCCCTATCTCCCTGAATTGTAGGAATGCCTCCTGGGGTGGGCACTTTCATGAGTAGCATGGACCTGCAATAAAGCATTGTAGTCCCCAAATGATGTCATGACCCAAGATGAGGTTATAAGATGAGGGACAATCGACTATGAGAAAGCGGGGTGTGTTGGAAGAACGGCAAGGATTGGTTCCCACTGAAACTGTCAAGCGGTCTGAGCCTAAGGGTTGTACAATCTCGCCAGAGAATCTGACAAAGGGATCATGGTTGTTGTACAACTTAGCTCGGTATCACTGAAGCACCCTATAACAATCGGCAAACATTACACTGACGGCAGCCCCCGTGTCTACAAGGGCTCTGTGACACCTGTAGTGATCCACTTAGACATTGATGATGAATGGCTCATTGTGGTGGCAACTTATTGTATCTTCCCTTTTGTAGAATGACACTTGGTCCCATGCTGATGGGGTAGTGGTGACTCCCATTTGTATGTCAAAAATTTCCAAAGGGCTCGTGCATTGCCTTTTTGTGGAAGGTTGACGAGGGGGGAATCGCGGGGCTCTGCCAGGTAGGGTTAGGATCTGGCCATGAACCTCAATAGCATTAGCGCTCATTGCGGGAGTCCAATATTGGTGGAGTTGCCCGTTACAAATTAAATGCTTTATAGCATTGCGGAGGTCATGGCACATCTTCGTGGTGTGGCCATTGTCATCATATGTGTTCCTTGTTGCGCGCCGGGGCTTTTTTGGATACTTGCTCTTGGGTGGTAGGGGAATGAGATCTTTGTGTTTGGCATATATGTCTTCGTATGCAGTTTTCAGGGTAGTGTGGACCTCGTAACGAGGTGGCAGGGGGGAACGACGTTGCTGCTAGGGGCTCTGCTCCCGAGACTGATAAGGGTGGTCTCGGCCCCACTGTCCATTGTGGCGACGGTCTGAACTGAGTCCCCAGTTGTTATCCCTGGAGGTGCCATGTTGCTTGCCCTTGTCTTGTCCATGTTGCTTGCCCTTGTCTTGTCCCCTGTTGGGATTGTTGCTTTGGGGGAGGGGCTAGGAGTGCTAATGTGGTGGCGGGAGTGGAATGTCCAAATGTGGCAAACTCGGCACGTGCCCACCAGACAACCAGGTCCATCAAGGCATCGTAGGATCCTGAAGCTTTCCTATTAATCTCCATTAAGAAACTGCTAGGAAGTATGGCTTGGTGAAAAGCCTGTTCAGCAACTCGGGGCTCCAAGTTGTGGTAGGGTGTGGTGGCTAATTGCCACCAGGTCAGCAATTCATGGAGTCCTTCCCCCCTTTTCTTTTGTTTGACGTGAAATAAGGCATCCACACTGCTGTAAATGTTGGCATGGAGTATGAAGCGGTTGAGGAAGCGTTCTAAGAGATGATAAGTGCTTCATCCAAGAGGGTTTCATCCGAGAAGGTTTCTTGGAAGGCATTACAAGCCATGGCATTTGTGTATTGAGTGGAACTACACAACAAAAGGAATGTCTCGAGATGGAGATGAGGGTCCCCCGTGCCCTTATACTTGTCTACTTTAAAGGGCTTGGCCTCGGGTGGCCTTTTTTCCATCTACACTCGTGGCGTGAAGGGACTTGGGCGATGCCCATACCCTGAGAATAGACGTCGCTGGTTCCCGCGACTCTGGACGCCTTTAATCCGTGAAGCCAACTAAGTGACATAATGGCTAAGTTGGAGGAGTAGGCGGGTTTGCATGTCTAGAGGTGGGTTGGCTGTGTTGACAGGTGTAGGATTGGGGATGGGTGGATCAGATGGCTCTGGCTAGTTTATTAGGGGGGTGGGTTCATTGTTGATTGCATATGGTTGAGGGGCTGGGAGTGGAAAAGATGGGTAGGTGAGTGGATGTGTGAAGTAGATGATCTGGTTGGGTCCTCCCGGGATTATGGAACTACTCTGGCCTTGATTAGGAAAAAGAGATGTGGAGGTGGGGTCCAGGGTGCTAGTGACCCGTGCCGCTCGTTCCAATGTGTCATTATAAACGTTACGATGGTCCAGCGTGGCTCACAATAAGAATTGCTCTTGTTCCAGCTCGGCGATACGTATTCGGTACGCTTTAGCCTCTGCTTTTTCCTTAACGGCTTACTCTCGAAATGAATGGAAATCTCTATTCAAAATTTCAAGGGCTGTGAAGGCGTCAGGTTGTTTGGTTGAGGGATATGTCTCCGGATTGAAACAGTTCTTTTTTTTATCTATGTTCCGGGGTTATTTGGGTCATCCACAATTTCCACCATCTTGTCCAGGTCAAATGGGAGTTCCACAAGAGGGAGGCATCCTCCTTCTAGCGCCAATTGTTTCTACCTCTCCTGAGATCATGGGACTGGAGGTCGAATCCTTGGCCTCTAGGTCCTGTAACTGCACAAGCAACAATGCGTCAGGAGTCGGGACTGGGGTGGCCCAGTCTTCGACTCTCCGATGGTTAAGTCAGCGTACAATTTCTACTGGTATAGTACGGGAGTATGGAGGAAATAGTGAACTTCTTTTGGGAGTTCGTGATAGGAGCATAAAATGTGACATTTTTAATGTTATTACCTCCATTTTTACTTTGATTATCTCTTATTGTCGTAGAATAGAGTCATAATGTAGAGTCGAAAGTTTTTGGTAGAGTTGTGTGTAAAACGTGTTAAACATAGAGGAACGATATAGAAATTTGTCAAAAGCCAATTTGTGGAGCCTTAGAGATGTTCTTATGATTCTGTAAAACTTTTACATTGTCACAAATTGATTTAACTCTCTGATACTTAAGTGACATGTAGAAGAGTTCATGGGAAAAAGAATCAAGAGAATTGGAGTTATGCTGGAATCATTGCCGGAAGGTCAGACTGCCAGAACAGAGTAACCTACTGCTTGCCAAGAGAAGTGTTCCTGATGGACCTCGGGAAGCAAAGCAGCTGATCCATGAAGCCTAGTCCATGAAAGGAGAGGTCCAAACCAAGTCCAATATGGAGAAGAAGATCTAAATTCGGCAGAATATCAAGGAATGTCCAAGTCTTGATTCCTGATTAAATTCGGGAAAATTCTTGTGCACGTCTCACAACTTCAACGGACTCTCCAGGACAGCTCACAATGAATCAGAAAACATGCTAGATTTGGATAGAGAACTACAGGAGTCTAGTTTCCAAATCAATTGAAATCACCTTAATATCTATTTTCTAGAAGGAGTTATGATGAAATCATCAAACAGAGGTCATTGGGCCGAATTGGGAATAACTAGGGAAATCTTAAACAACTCGGTTTTCACTTGTGTGACTGGCCTCTCTAGGGTCTTTCTTCTATATAAAGCATGACTCCAAGGGCAGAAGGGGATCATCTCTACTCTTGCAATTACATAGCCGAAACTCTACCAAACCCTATACAGAAAATTACTTAGCCGATTCATCCACCACAAACCATAAAAATCACTCCATCCTTCCACTGATTTTCCCCACACTTGCCGAATCTTCAAAGGTTGTAAGAGTGTGATTTTCTCATGGCTTCTTGTATTATTTATGTTTAGTTTCGAACTCTATTGTAATATACTTTTTGATTTTGGTTTTATTTATCAAACATTGTTTTCGGATTTCTTTGTGATCTTTGATTGTTCTATGTTTTGATTTGTAACTTCTAGAATATATGATGATTTCGTGATTTAGGTTTTGGGGGCAGTAGCAGTTTCTTACGTGTTTTTGATTTCTAATTGATTAATTGTCATGAATTTATGCATCTAAATCAATCCCTGAGGCTGCCTCGGCCATAGTTGTCTTTAAGGTGCGGTTTCATTTACCATAATAATTTTGGATCAATTCATACGCAAAGTTGTCTTGGTCTTTTTTATTAACTTAGGGCGGATTTAATTCTGATAATTTGCATGCTAATAGGATGAGTGACGCCATGCCTTAGATTATGTTTCCGATTGATTCATGTGCTAAAGTGTTTTCTTGTTTAATCTCTACGCAACATGTTTTTAAATGAGTTAGCATTCATGTTTAGGATCAAGCGCAAAGATTGTTCTAAATACCTAAGGAGTCTTAACAATTAGATAACCACAAAGGCTCTAATTATAATCGGAATTGGTTAGAGTTGAGGACAATTCGAACGTTGCTGCCCCGCCTTGCATGAAGTTGTCATGTGTTTTAGATGGTTTTTCGTGTTACGTGTTGCATGAGTATGTTGATCACTTGTATATAATAATCTTAGGTTTAATTTTTAGTAGGTTACTCCTTAGAATTAATCATTCTTAAACCCCCAATATTTTGATGTATATTTGTGAATACTTGTTTATAAGTTGTTTGGTTTCTCTTCTTTCGATTGCCCTTTGGTTTCCCCGGCTAGAACGATCCCTACTTGTCCATATTACTACGATTGCAGGGTAATTAAATTGAAGTTGTTTGACCTCGGTTACACTACACGTCAATTTTTGGCGCCGTTGCCGGGGAAAGCAAGAAGAATCGAAGAAGATGTTATATAGTCTTTATTTATTTATTGGTTTCCGGCTTGTAATTAATTTTGGCCGATTTGTATTTTTAATTTTTGGAAGTTTCGGTCTTGATTTGTGAGCTTGAGTTGTTGATATCGATGCTTGAAAGTTGTTCACATACTTGTAGTAATCCTCGATGCTTTATATGAATGACGATTTGTGTGAAGCTTTAGAGATTTTGTTTGTGTATAATTTCTTGGAAATTTCGAGTGTTTATTGTATAAAAATATGAAGATTTCATGGATAACCCTTGTATAACCGATTGTATGATTTTGTAATGCATGAAATATTTGATGCTAACTTGATCTTGTTCAAATGTGCCAGCTCATTGTTGTTGAAATTTTTGATGTTTGGGGAATTGATTTCATAGGACATTTTGCTTCTTCTAAAGGATTCCTTTACCTTTTATTGGCTGTTGATTATGTTTCTAAGTGGGTGGAGGCAAAAGCCACCAAGACTAATGATTTTAAAGTTGTTGCAGAATTTTTGAGAACTAACATATATTCTAGGTTTGGAGTATTAAGAGTTTTCATAAGTGATGGAGGTTCTCACTTTTGCAACCGCACCATAGAGGCTTTGCTCAAGAAGTATGGAGTCACTCACAAGATATGAACACCTTATCATCCTCAGACTAGCGGAATGGCCGAAGTTTCAAACCGAGAGATGAAGCAGATTTTGGAGAAAACTGTAGGTCCAACAAGGAAGGACTGGAGCGATCGTTTAGACGATGCATTGTAGGCCTACAGGACGGCATACAAGACACCTATTGGGATGTCCCCTTTTCGGCTCATCTATGGGAAAACATGTCATTTTCCGGTTGAGCTTGAACATAGAGTATGGTGGGCGGTGAAGCAATTCAACATGGACCTAGATTCGGCCGATTTGCATAGGAAGCTACAACTTTGTGAGCTTGAAGAGATTTGGAACGAAGCTTATAATTCGGTTATGATTTATAAGGAGAAAACAAAGGCTTATCATGACATGATGATAAGGGGAAAAAGTTTCAAAATAGGGCAGCAAGTCCTTTTATTTAACACAATACTTAAACTTTTTCCAAGTAAACTTCGTTCACGTTGGCAAGGTCCATTTGTTATTACTATTGTGTTTGCTCATGGTGCTATTGAGATTCAAAGCAGTACATCAGGAAATACATTCAAGGCGAATGGTCATCGACTTAAGCCTTATTACGTGGCATTCAAGGAGTACAACGTTGTTGAGCAAAACGTTAAAGACCCACGAGATGGAGAGTGACGCCACTATGGAGATGAAGAGTCTAGGCTAAAGGACTTTAAACATTAAGCGTTGCATGAGAGGCAACTCATTTCAACCGTAGCAGTGGAGGAGCCGTCACCAAGAGTTTGCATCATTTTTATCCCTTCATTTCTTATGGTCGAATTGTATATGTGTTTGTTGTGTGACTTAGACGCATGCTTAGGAAATTATGACATGATTTCAGGTTTTACATTGAGGACAATGTAATTTTCTAAGTGTGGGGTAGAGGTTTACATAATAATATGTTTGTTTGAGTCATTTAACTATAGTTTTGAGTCAGAAAAAGAAAACCAAAGACAAATTCAGAAAAAAAGAAAATCGGATCCAACAAAAAGATGAGTGTTTTGTTTTATTTTGCGTCTTAGAATGCCCTTAAAGTCAATGATGATTATGTCTTTCAACACATAGATGATGATTTGACATTTACTTAAAGAAATTGTAAGTTTCATGGATATTGTGGACTGGTCTGAACATTTGAGATTTAATTGATTGTGAAGCATGCATGTTTGGTTAATTTGTTTCCATAACAACCTATGTGAGCTATTGAGCTTAAATGCTTTCTTCCTGAGTGATAACCTTAAAAAAAAAAACTTTTCGAAATTCACTATCATAAACCTCATCATTCTTTGCATATTTAATGACTATGTGTCATAGCTTTTTAATGGACTCTAGAATGTATTAGAACTCGCTCATGTGATTTTTGAAACTCTATAATCATAACAAGTCTTGATTTTGAAAATGATTGAATTGATCTCTTTAGGATTACCACCATTGCCAAATAACGCATGCACCTATTTGTGCCCGTTGTGGGACTCCTTAGTTTTAACCCCTTTGAGCCTACATTGAGCCTTTTCTTTCATAACCTTCATAAAATTCCCTTGCTTAGAATAGTTATATTCTTTACCTTGTTATCAAGACTTGACAAAGCTTACATTCAATGTGGAGTTATGTTTGTGTGATGTTAAGAAACTAGTGTCGGGTGAACTGATGTAAAAATTGTGTGTGCTGAAACCTTTGGAAAAAAAATGAAAATCAGATCAAAACAAAATAAAAGAAAGGGACGGTACACTACAAAAGAAGGTGTTTTGAATTTGGAGTTTGTGTGTATTTGAAGGTCTAGAATTGTAATATGTGACCTTTGTTCATGTTCATGATGCTTTGAGGAGTTAAGAATGACGTATGGGTCCAACAAGATGAAATTCGGCCCTTGGAGTGAAGACTTAAGGAGGATCGAGCTTTGCTAAAGTCTTGGTGATGCCTTAAAACACCACTTATCCTAAAAATTCCTACCCTATGCAGCCGAGCCCCATTACGACTATTATTGAGATTGTTCATGATTTTTAAGATAACTAACTTCGATTTGTGAAGATTTTCTCATGAGTTGAGCATATGGTTTTGGTCCATTCTTGTACTTAGTTGTTAGATGAGGTTTTTCTAGAAAATTTTATTCACAAAGTGCTTTTATTTGATAAAATATGCAAGTTATTTCTTGTCTTACAATATGTTCTCTTGCATATACTTATAAGTGAATACCATGATCGAGTGAAAAGAAGAGAGTATGTCATCGTGAGGGGGATCGGTTGACCTTGCGTGTTCATGCTATTTGTTCTCACCTCTTACTTATTCAAGCCATGATACATGTTTTATGAAACTTGGAATTTACGTGTTTACACTCAAATGTTCAAATTTGAAAGCTATGCATAATAAAGATTCTGAGACATTTGTTTAAGGGCATTAGTAATGTTTGTAGTAGAACTTGTATTTAGTTTGCTAAGGGACTAGCAAAGGATAAATGTGGGGTAATTGATAGGAGCATAAAATGTGACATTCTTAATGTGTTATTACCTCTATTTGTACTTTGATTATCTCTTATTGTCGTAGAATAGAGTCATAATGTAGAGTCGAAAGTTTTTGGTAGAGTTGTGTGTAAAATCTGTTAAACATAGAGGAACAATATATAAATTTGTCAAAAGCCGATTTGTGGAGCCTTAGAGATGTTCTTATGATTCTGTAAAGCTTTTATATTGTCACAAATTGATTTAACTCTCTGATACTTAGGTGACATGTAGAAGAGTTCATGGGAGAAAGAATCAAGAGAATTGGAGTTATGCCGGAATCATTGCCGGAGGGTCAGACTGCCAGAACAGAGTAACCTACTGCTTGCCAAGAGAAGTGTTCTTGATGGACCTCGGGAAGCAAACCAGCTGATCCATGGAGCCTAGTCCATGAAAGGAGAGGTCCAAACCATGTCCAATATGGAGAAGAAGATCTAAATTCGGCAGAATATCAAGGAATGTCCAAGTCTTGATTCCTGATTAAATTCGGGAAAATTCTTGTGCACGTCTCACAACTTCAAAGGGCTCTCCAGGACAGCTCACAATGAATCAGAAAACATGCTAGGTTTGGATAGAGAACTACATGAGTCTAGTTTCCAAATCAATTGAAATCACCTCAATATCTATTTTCTAGAAGGAGTTATGACGAAATCATCAAACAGAGGTCATTGGGCCGAATTGAGAATAACTAGAGAAATCTAAACCAACTCGGTTTTCACTTGTGTGACTGGCCTCTCTAGGGTCTTTTTTCTATATAAAGCATGACTTTAAGGGCAGAAGGGGATCATCTCTACTCTTGCAATTACATAGCCGAAACTCTACCAAACCCTATACAGAAAATTACTTAACCGATTCATCCACCACAAACCATAAAAATCACTCCATCCTTCCACTGATTTTCCCTACACTTGCCGAATCTTCAAAGGTTGTAAAAGTGTGATTTTCTCATGGCTTCTTGTATTATTTTCTATTTAGTTTCGAACTCTATTGTAATATACTTTTCAATTTTGGTTTTATTTATCAAACATTGTTTTCCGATTTCTTTGTGATCTTTGATTGTTCTATGTTTTGATTTGTAACTTGTAGAATATATGATGATTTCGTGATTTAGGTTTTGGGGGCAGTAGCAGTTTCTTACGTGTTTTTGATTTCTAATTGATTAATTGTCATGAATTTATGCATCTAAATCAATCCTTGAGGCTGCCTCGGCCATAGTTGTCTTTAAGGTGCGGTTTCATTTACCATAATAATTTTGGATCAATTCATACGCAAAGTTGTCTTGGTCTTTTTTATTAACTTAGGGCGGATTTAATTCTGATAATTTGTATGCTAATAGGATGAGTGACGCCATGCCTTAGATTATGTTTCCGATTGATTCATGTGCTAAAGTGTTTTCTTGTTTAATCTCTACGCAACATGTTTTTAAATGAGTTAGCATTCATGTTTAGGATCAAGCGCAAAGATTGTTCTAAATACCTAAGGAGTCTTAACAATTAGATAACCGCAAAGAATCTAATTATAATCGGAATTGGTTAGAGTTGAGGACAATTCGAACGTTGCTGCCCTGCCTTGCATGAAGTTGTCATGTGTTTTAGATGGTTTTTCGTGTTACGTGTTGCATGAGTATGTTGATCACTTGTATATAATAATATTAGGTTTAATTTTCAGTAGGTTACTCGTTAGAATTAATCAATCTTAAACCCCCAATATTTTGATGTATATTTGTGAATACTTGTTTATAAGTTGTTTGGTTTCTCTTCTTTCGATCGCCCTTTGGTTTCCCCGGCTAGAACGATCCCTACTTGTCCATATTACTACGATTGCAGGGTAATTAAATTGAAGTTGTTTGACCTTGGTTACGCAACACGTCAGTTCATGCCTATTTTATAGACTGCTAGAGCTGGCTAAGGCAGCCCTTGTTACTTTACTCAATTCCTGCGGTGGATATGGTAACTCAATTCCTGCGGTGGATATGGAAGACTAGTGTCACAAGGAGCCATAAAACTAGAGAAATTCATTCACATGGAGGAAATACAGGGTTCAAACGTCTTACCTTAACCTGCTCTTTCGCATGCTCCTACGCATCCATAGTTTCGATAATCCAGTCAGCCTCAATGGCCAAACGCCTATTTCCTTCTCGGCACCTCTTCGTTGGAGTCTGCACTGCCTGGCAGTGGCACTGATTCCCCAACGACACCAGCAACTGGGCCTTTACCATCTTCGCACAGTCTTCGGTCATGGCTATGATCTGGTGTGCTATTGCCTCTACTCGAACCGACAAAAGAGCCAGTTCTGGCTCAATCTTTCTAAGTTTTCACTTAAATTCCACACATAGTCCTTGACCCTCCCCATCTGAAGCTTTAACTCAAATATGTCCTCTTGAACTGAGTGCTTTATGGCAAATCCAGAGGGTCCGTTGTGGTCGGAGGAGGGATTGGTAGAGGTCCTGACGTGCTTGTTCTTATCCGTTAACTCAACAGGACTTCGCACACCCCCCAGTTCTCTAAGCTTGTGGATGACTTTCTTCACCTCATCCTCTCCCCATGCCATTAGCGGAAGAATGTCACCATCGGCGTAAACACCACAAGCGAAACACACATAGTCTAGGCACATCAGCTGATAGTATAGTAGACACCCGTCGACTTGCCTTTCACTGCTCTCTCTCTTGGCGCTAACAGCATCCAACAACCTTCTGACACATAAAGATGCCCAGTTCTTTCATCTGATGTGGCCTGTCTCGAGAAGAGGCAGGATGACGGACGGGTCAACATCACAAGAGGTCATTGGGCACAGAACCTTCGACAGTGCCAGCAAGCAATACGAGATCTTAAAAAGATCATCGGCCTCTTCACGATCTCGGACTATCTACTTCAGAAGTGAAGACTGAATCTTCCTGTTTTGGCCACGATCCTCAGCGCGCGGAGCAGAGGTTGACAACGAGCAAAAGTGGGGGAGATGTTGTTGGCGTGCCACCTCGCGGACGAGGAAAAGGTCTGAGGGTGCGCTGGACTTCTTGATCAGGCGAGGGGGGTCTCCAGGTGCCACCTCTGATGAAGATTTACAAGCACAAGCAAGTCGATACTCACGGCAGGATGCGAGCAGAGCAATTATAGGGAAATCGAAGGTGATCGGTGGCGAGTCCAGGAAGGGCTTTGAGAAAACCTAGGCGGCGGTGGGCTTAGGGTTAGGGTTTTTGAGGTAGCTCGAAGGGGTAACTGGTTTGCAGTTTGTTTTATGTTTGTTGAGAGATTTGATTGTGTTCTCTTGTATTGAGTTTGTAGAGATGTTGAGAGAGATTTTTCTGTAAACCCTAGAGCCCTTTATATAGTGGAGCTTGACTTGCGGCAAAAGAAAGATAGCTTACAATCCAAGTCGGGCTCCTGAAACCCTAATAGCACAAGGGCACCGTTAAACCACGTGGACTGACTAATCAATATGTGACACATGTCCAGTTTGCACACTCTGCATGGGCTACTGATTTCATCTCGCGGGCTTTAGAAGGGCTTTCATATTAAAAGGGCCACAGGGATTAGCTCGAAGCATGTCAAAGACTTGTAAAAGTTTTTAACGATTAATGTGATGCGCGCGGACTCCGCCTATGGCTTCCCCGCGAAGTATCTCACGCGAACTGGTTCGCCAGCTTGCCTTGATATATTCCACCTCGCCTACACGCGAGATCATTAAATGTGCGAGCTATGTATTTTGCGCGAGAGCTCTCTACTCCGCGCGAAGTCATCCCGCGCGAGATCTAGACATCAAATGGATGTGAAAAACGCTTTCTTAAACAGTGAATTAGAAGAGGAGATTTATATGCATCAACCTGAGGGGTTTGTCATGCCTGGACAAGAACAGAAAGTGTGCAAGCTAATTAAATCATTATATGGTTTGAAACAAGCACCTAAACAATGGCATGAAAAGTTCGACAAATTTATAATCTCCAATGGATTTAGAATTCATGAATCTGATAAGTGTGTATACAGCAAGTTCCAAAATAATAAGGGTGTAATTATTTGCTTATATGTGGATGACATGCTTATATTTAGAACTGACATAGAAAATATAGAATCAACTAAGAGATTTTTATCTTCTAGTTTTGATATGAAAGACATGGGAGAAGCTGATGTTATCCTTGGTATAAGAATTAAAAAATGTAATGATGGTTTGATGTTAACTCAATCACATTACATAGAAAAGATACTGAGAAAGTTCAATCATTTTGATACAAAATCATTTTCTACACCATATGATCCTAACATAAAGTTGTACCTAAATAGTGGTAGAGCTATTGATCAGTTAGAATACTCTAAAGTAATTAGATGTCTAATGTATACAATGTCTTGTTCTAGACCTGACATAGCTTTTGCCGTAGGCAAGCTTAGCAGGTATACTAATAATCCTAGTCAATTACATTGGAATGCAATTTCCAGATTATTAAAGTATTTAAAAGGTACCATTAATTATGGAATACGATATAGTGGGTATCCTACAGTTTTAGAAGGATACACTGATGCTAGTTGGATAGCATATGATGAAGATCATAAGTCCACAACTGGCTGGATCTTCTCTCTTGGTGGAGGAGTCATTTGTTGGGGTTCAAAGAAACAATCATGTATTGCAGATTCCACCATGGTGGCAGAATTTATAGCTTTGGCTTCATGTAGTAAAGAAGCAGAATGACTGTGAAACTTATTGATAAAGATACCAATATGGCCTAAGCCAATGCCTCCGATCTCTATTCATTGTGATAGCCAAGCAACATTATCAAAGGCCTATTGTCAAACATATAATGGCAAATCAAGGCATATTAGTTTGAGACACAGCTCTATGAGGCAACTAATAACTGATGGTGTAATAACCATTGATTTTTGTAAGGTCATGTCATAACTTGGTTGATCCATTAACAAAAGGACTTGCAAGGGATTTGGTGTGGAAAACATCAAAGGGGAGAGGGTTAAAGTCCACTTCTAATAATCACCAATGATGGAAACTCAACTCAACACTTGAAACATCAAGTCCTTGAGTTCAATGAGCAAAGTACATCATATGTAGTGATTGCAAGCACTAATATAAATTGATTATATATTTGTATACATACATATATATATATATATATATATATATCCATCCAAGGTGTAAAAGTGTTCCTATAATGAATGGTGAAGGTTGAGTTTATAAAACTCTTAATAGACATGATGGAAAGTACTTTAGTTATAGACTACATGCTTACCTATATGAGTGTCGAAGGTGGTGCCGCCTTCTATGCGACTTGGACTAGTTTCTAGAGCACTCATGAAAAGTATACAAGACACAAGGCCAATCCACGTGTCGGTTTGTAAAACACTCGAAAGAAGTAGAAGACTAATGTGTGAGATATGTCCAGTTAAGTCACAATAGAATCGCAAGTTCAAAGCAAAGCTATTTCGCCATTCTGATTTAACTTTGATGTATTTTCACTAAGCTAAGGTTCAAGTCCACAAGACACCTTAGTTTATGCATTAAGTTTTCCAAGTTATCTGCTCAAGGATTTTTCAAAATAGTTTTGAAACTTATTTATGTATTATATATACTTTTATATTTTGAAAATAGTGGAGGATTGTTAGAGAGATTTTCAAATTATAAAAGGAGAGTTCTGAAACAGTGTATGCACAACCAAGAGGCATGTATGTAATGAAAAGACATATCAGTTGCAATTGTATATGATTGTTGGCAATTGGCAATTGTAAATAACTCTTGTTGAAGAGTTTTAAAACAAAATGAAAAGGTATGTCAATATTCTGGAAATGCATGACTATTTCTATATATAGGAATACGTTCTTCTGTATATGATCATATCAGGAAACCTATTTCTCTCTGCTCAAACCTCCATCTATATTTTCTTAACACCAGCAAAATCTAGAAACTATAAAACTGCATATATAGTTTCTAGCAACCTTGAGTTTCTTGTACCTTTAATCGAATGTAAGGTTGATCTTCGTGAGTGCAAAACGAAGAACAACAATAGCAAGTGCTAGGCTTCATTGTTTCCTAAAGGCTTATTTGATCAAACCCCTTTGCACACTAGTTGTGGGGCAAATAAAGTCTAAAGGACAGCGTAAATACTTACGTGCCTTTGAAGTAGTTTTTCTTTCATCAGCCATAATCATAAATACAAATACATCAACAAGTATGGGATCATAAAATTCTTTTCGTCATGATTTCAAATGATGGAAGTAACCTACAAAGGTCAAGGTGATGATGCAAATAATCGTCACATAATCTTCTTCAAAATGCGTTCTAAGTTTTTCCGAGGAGTGTCTATAAAGAGGGCGGTAAGACTCATCATCCCAACAAGAATGTTTGATCACAAGGAAAAGAGGGATACCATTATCAGTAAGCACAGCATTGCGAAAAGATGGAAGAAACTAAGTGGCGAAAACAACTGATAAGGCCTATTGGATCCCCTCGACATAGATCTCCGAAAGTACATAATTCACTACGGCGAAATGGCTCAAGCTACATATGATGCCTTCAACACAGAGAGGGCATCAAAGTTTGCAGGAAGCAGCAGGTATGCTAGGAAGAGCTTCTTCTCGAGAGTTGGTTTAGAGAAGGGCAATACATTTAGGTACAATGTGACCAAGTTTGTGTATGCAACTTCACAAATTCAAGTCCCGGAAGCATACATTTATCGTCAAGTCTTTGTCAATGGAAGCTTGGAGCAAAGAATCGAATTGGATGGGGTATGTTGCTGTTGCCACAGATGAAGGGAAGGTTTTGTTGGGCAGGAGGGATATTGTGATTGCTTGGAGAGGTACTGTTCGGTCCTTGGAGTTGGTTAATGACTTGCAGTTCAATATGGTTTCTGCTTCAAATATACTAGGTCATGAGAAGGCTGATGCTAAGGTGCACCATGGATGGTACTCCATCTATACTTCCGATGATTCGCATTCGCCTTTCAACATAACCAGTGCCAGAAACCAGGTTTAAGTTTGCAAGAACATAAGATTATTGATGAAAATTGAAGAAATTATTGTAATAGTTGCTAAAATTAAAATTGGTGTACGTGTGTCATAAGTTTTCCGAAAATAACATGTTAAAACTATAGTTTAGCTACCATATAAACAACATTTCTCACTAACTTTGAGCTCTTTCCTCCCTCAATTTCGGTACTTCTGGCAGGTTCTTGCTGAGGTGAGCAGACTGCTAGTAGAGCAATACAAGGATGAGGAAATCAGCATAACCATAACAGGGACACAGTTTGGGAGCAGCAATTGCAACACTCACTGCAGTTGACATTGTTGCCAACGGTATCAACAAACCGATAGACCGGACAGCAAATAAACTCTCATCATGTCCAGTAACAGCCTCTGCATTTGCTTGTCCTCCTGTGGGAGACTCAAACTTCAAGAAACTCCTCTCTAGCTACGAAAACTTTCAAGTCTTGCGAGTTCGTAACGCCCTCGATATGTCCCCAACTATCCATTTCTAGTAGGCTATTCCGAGGTGGGAGAAGAGCTGGGAATCAACACTCGAAAGTCGAGCTACTTGAAGAGCCCCGGAAGCGTGGTGAGTTGGCATAATTTGGAAGGGCATTTGCATGGAGTTGCAGGAACACAAGGGAGTAAAGGAGGGTTCAAGTTGGAAGTGAAGCGTGACATAGCACTGGTTAACAAAAGTAATGATGCTCTCAAGGACGAGTATCTTGTGCCGGTTTCTTGGCGTTGCGAGAAGGACAAGGGGATGGTTCAAATGGATGATGGTTCTTGGCAGCTCATGGATCATGAGGAGGAGGATTTTGATTCTTGATCTTAACATACGATTAAAATCGTACTTGTGTTGAAATAGGTTTTGTATGCATGGTTTTGTAACTTTATATTTTAACAAAAAGCTAATTAGTATGTAATTGAGTAACTTGTCGACAACGGGGATGTAGCTCAGATGGTAGAGCGCTCGCTTAGCATGCGAGAGGTACGGGGATCGATACCCCGCATCTCCATCTTAATTCCATCTAATTTTTACAAATTTACTCCACAAGGTTCAGCTGGGTTTGTGAATTAAAGCCATGAAGTGTTTGAACTCCTTATTCATACATCAGTTTTCTTATTTTTACTGGGAAGTTAAATGGCAAACTACCTGAACTAGAAGCAAGCTAGATGGGGGTGGTGAACTTTCCATGGATCAAACCCTTGGCAATGTGGCTATAAGCTGCTTCTGTTAAGTGAATTCCATCCCAATTTGCATACGAAGATGGATCTTTGCAGACCTTGGAACCAATTTGTCCACACCTTGCTGAATTGTTGAAGTTGTATGGTCCTCCTCCTCCACAACAAACATCTAGACTCCCACTTGTGAACTCTAATCAAATTGTTATTGGCAAATTTCCAGGCACCACTAGCTCCACTGCTCCTTCCTCTATCGAAGGCGACTCAAATTTTATGTACTTATATCGTATTGAAATTTGAAGTTTTCGAGTTCCTATCCATAATATTAAAGAGGGTTTCCGCCACACTCATTTGGAGATTTTTTAGAACTAGGTATTTTGACGTGTTATTGCTACACTCGCTAAAACTTGTATATCAATAGTGACAACTGTTTGATGTGACATACACTGGTGGCCTTGGTGATTGCATCCACAACAAGAGGCACCAAGGCTTTGAGCTGTTTAATGCTCCCACCAGCAAAGAAACCGTAGTTGTAATCGTTTCCACCGATCACCCCCACCAGAAACAGAGCCTTGTTGAAGTAGCTCTCACATTCTGTGAAGATTTCAAACTTGAACTTTTGAAACGTACGTAAGAATGCATATATATTCTCGCATATAGTTAGACATTTGTTAGTTAATTACCTTGTTTGGTGTTGCAAAGTGAGGGCTTGAGCTCCTTGAACCAACCAAGCTGAGCGCTTAAGGAGTAGTTTGTGGCAAGCATTGCTCCTACATTACCTCGCAATAGCTTGGAAAGGAATTCAGGTGCAAGTGCAGTAGCTCCGGCAACAGCAAAGTTTACTCCTCGGTAAAAGTTTTGGCCGCCTTTCTTTTGGGCTAAATAAGGTGGTAAATGCGGCAACTCAGATGCCTCAGCTACAAACAATGTCAAAATTTTACCATATATATATATATATATATATATATATATATATATAGGGTGGTCAAACCTTATCATACAAATTATATACATGATAGTATGAGAGGGAGGACATCGATGATAGTTACCGATGAAGTCAACAATAAGGCGGCCATCGGAGTACCGGCCGGTTGCATGATGGAAAAAGGTCTCTCCATAAGGTAGCTTAGCAATGACTTGGGATGCGAGGGGATCGGAGAGAAGGAAATTTCCAGTGTCACTGAGGGAGTCTCCGAAGTTGAATATTGCTTCATATTTTGTAAGACTTGATGAGACTCTGCCCAAAGTGAAGAAGCACAAAGAAGCTAGCAGGAAAAACAGCTTCATGTTTAACAACTATTGGCAATTCTGTTTCATCAGCATGCATTAAGCCCTCTCAACCATTTAAGCAGGGTCAATAATGGTGGAGGAATTATAAGCTAAATGTAGCTGCCGACAACCATGACTCTCTTTGACCCTATATGGCAAGACTGAAAGTACCTGAAGGTAGGTATTGAGAAATTTCCTGCCAATGTTGTTGTTCACTTGCCAATGCCATATATCTAGAATCTCTATTGAGAAATTGAATTTTACGTTTGGTCAAAAGGCCTTACTGGCCAAAAGGAAGGACCTAATCCTCAGAAACGTGGCTCAGCCAATGATAAGAATAAAAGTGTCCACCTGATCATTTCCTACTCAAGTCTGCGTTAGGTTAAATCAAACTGAATATTTCAAAATAACATTTCCTTGATGAAACTCTAATTTTGATTTCTCCAACTGGATTTACATGGCACTATCATAGCAACCAGCTAAAATTAATCACTGACTATCATTGAAAAGTACATGTCAATTAATTAGCAACCGTACATGCTCAGTTTGAAAAATGAGCCCTGTAATGATCAGAGGCGACATACTCCACTGTCACAATCCGATCCTCAAAAACTCGCCCATGCAAGCAGTGCGCTGCCATCCAAGAAGCTTCTGTCCTCCCAAACTCAACAAAGACACTCCCTGGCTCAAATATGCTTCCAGGATCAAAATCACTCTCCTTCCCATTATGCTGCTCCTTGGTTTCACTCTCCAGAATATAGTTGGTTTCTGTTCCCACATTGTCAACTGTTCCAGCAAAAGTATCTTGATTCTCACCATCAACTTCCTCTGGCATAGAATTCTGTATCCTTGTAACTTCAGTAGTTTTATCATTACACTCTGATGCATCTTTCCTGCTGTTTGGCAGGTTAGTGAGTTCTTCAGAATCTTCTTTAGATAAGTCATCACTTCCTTGGATTTCAGTATCTTTATCTAGTTGACCTATTTGACATGACTTGTCCTCTACTAAATCATCTGCTGGTTTATCAAAACCAAGGCAATTGATTTCTGGGACTTCATCTTCTTTAAGTTCTCCTGTAAGCTTCACTCCACTAGTTACCTTGGCGTCCTTATCAATATGTTCATCCAAAGTGTCTGTTTTTGCTCCTTTTTCTTTGGAACATAAATTTTGCCATTGCCCACCAGATTCTACATTGTTGACAGCTTCACACGCTCCAGTAGTGACAACATAATTGTTTGCATGCTTGACAATCTTTACAGATTTAACCATACCAAACCTGCAGCATTGAAGTCTTTAAGATTTAATCAAAAGAATCGCTAACAAAACAACCAAACAAAAATCCAAAAAAGACAGTCAAAAGGTGAAATTAAATTTGTCAGGGACCTGGCACATTCTAATCGCACATCTTCCAGGACTTCTTCGATCTCTTGTTCAGACAGTGATGACATGTTCTCCAGATTGAACTAATTCACAATGTGGAAAAAGAAAAAGGATCATAAGTGATCCTGTATAAACTATACATCTTACTATTCAATATTCAAGTGATGCCATTCTCAGAAGACCCAAAACTGGTTATATAAATCCCTTATATGTATGTATTTCAATATAGTATATGTGTCTACATTTATCCTGTGGACTGTTGTATCTTCACACTCCCATTTGTACGTTTGCACCCTTGTTTCTCTTTCAATATCCATTCATTTACTCAAAAGAACTCAAAGGCAGGAGTGAATTCTACAAATGGGAATGTGATAGTACCCTTGATTAATCCTCTTATTTTCCATGACTTTAATAAGAAGTCTAACACAAGGGCGCAAAATAAATAATCTGACAGTATTAGTTTTGATACTTTCCCCTATTGGTGGGGGGATAAGGGGAAAAAAAAAATACAAAAATAAATAAATAAGACAACTAACATAAATAATGAAGTATATGATCAAACAAGAAAAGACCTTACCACATTTCTAAGCTTTAGGATGTGTGATGGTTGTTTGAGAAGGGGCTTTGCATGTTCTGGGATCTCATAAACTGATGCATTTCCACTATTTACCTAGCATATGCCAGTTATTCCATCAGAAAACATCTACAAGGAAATCAGTGGACACGAATAAATCGAAGTTTAAGAAAGAAGGGTGGTATTAGTACCAAGGATGATCCACTACGAATGGCCTGAACCACAGTTATCACTCTCCCTCCCAATTTTATACCATTCAGACCCGCACAGGCTTTGAGAGTTACTGACTGGTCGACATACTGATGCAACATCCGGAAATCAGCAAGGTTAAGAAGAAAGGGAAACAGAACATTCAATCTTCAAAGATGGAAGAAGATGAAGAAAAATGGATCCAGCATCACAATCCAAAATGAACAATGGTAATTGATATATATGTAAAACACAGATGCTTCTCCACAAGAAGAATGTCATATAACAATACTAATCAAAACTACAAAAATATCTGTAAGAAAATTAAGTGCACTAAATTGTGCAAGCACATGTACACATACACACACACACACACACTAACACAAAGAGACTCTCCCTATCCCTACAGAGTATGGGTACGTGCGACTCTAATGAGGAAAATTAGGACTTTCAAATCAAAGGCTGGATGACTTGTATGGTTATTTAACTAGAATTTAAAATATTTATCCAAGAGTCCACATGGAACCATTACAACTGCAACATGAGAAAGTCGGAAGATGTAACAAGCATACATATGTTGACCCTGTACAGAGAATTTACAGAAAATAAGTTTCATAAGAGCTATAAATGTTGCATTACCTCTAGAAAAGCATATGGTTCAGTAAGTTCCTCATTGGCCTCAAAATGGTATGCCTTCAAAGGTCCAAAGACACTAACGATTTCCAGAAGCTGAAAAAGTAGCATAAAAAGGTTGGTCACTAAAGTGGTAGATGAGCATAGAAAAAGAAGAGAAGGACAGAACAGATGAGGTTTTGGTGAAGAAAGTGAAGTGCATCATAAGCATTGTACATATTTACCATTTCTGAGGAAAGAACCTTTGATATCCCACCAATGAAAATCTGCAGAAACACAGAAAAATGAAAAACATGAAAGGTCCAGATATCAACAAGTGTGAGTGCATCTGACATTTAACCTACAGTACAGACTCACTGACTCAAGCAACAAGGTAAACATTCGACACTTTCTAAACTATGAAGGTAACACATTAGAAAGAAAAGTCAATAAACAACCATCATATAAGGTATCAGTAATGTTAATCCAGAAACATTCCTCAATACAAAAGGTAATAGTGGTGATGATATGTCCCCTTTGTGTTTGTACAACTCTTTAGGTAAGGCCACAGGTTGTCTTAACATATTATAATTTTACCCAGACGAAAAATTGGAGTTTACTAGACTTAAGTACAATAGCTCTTAAAATCACCAAAACTTATTCAAAATTATCTTCATCATGCGTAACGAAAATAGCATGGATGTTTCCAAACTTTGTCAGAAATAAAGGTGAAAGGCAAGAACTTAAGTGTTATACAAATAAGTAAACTTTCATGTAGATTTTAATTTATATTAAACACCATGTTAGGTATGATCATCGACCTAATTCTGAAAGACCTAAATAAACTCAATATGAGATAACATAACATAACCGAATACCCTAAATCCAATTGTAAAAGTTTTATGAGAAGAGCTCTCTTAGTACAGTAACAGTTTGATTAGCTTAAATATTGTTGTGAGCACCATCAATTCTTAATCTGCTGTTTAAACCACACCAACCTTTTACCTTGAGTAGTACATTATGAGACCATCTAACTATAATCATTTTCCAGTATACTAATGAGTCAAGTGTAAAGACAAAGGTCAAGACTGAACATTGTGGTAAGTTAATTAGGCAATACCGATGTCAAATTTTACCAATGTACCTTGTTAGGAGAATCATTCACAACATCACTTATTGTCACGATATTATCAGCTGCAGCCACTGATTTCTCAGGGTCACGGTCACCAGTCTGCATGAAAATAGCAACTGTCTGAAAACCTGCTCCATGGATGGTAAGGACAATATACCTCAGATTTGGCAAAGCAGCAGTAGATAGTAGTTCAACCAAAAATAGTTCATGTTACAGCATAGGCACCGAATTGTTGGATTCAAACATTAAATTATTGGTATCAAAGCTTCTGCTTTTATTATGGTCTTTTAATTGGCATATGGTCATAAGAAAATATATAAAATCAATTACTGAGAATAAAATAAAAAATCAACGGAATCTTTCGTACACGACACTACAAAATCTTCAACACTAAGTAGCATTTTCATCATCTGCTAATTCTCCAATCAGAAAATGTAATCAACCTATCAAACAATTGGATAACTGGTGAAAAGAGTTCGCCAGTTGAATTTCTTAAATATATCATCTAACCTAGGTCCTCATCTTTCTAGTCAGAGAACGAATACAATGAAACCGCAGACTTCAAACTTCAAGAATGCTGGATGTTTATACTTAAGGGCTAGATTCAGTAAATGATAAATAAGTTATGAAAGAATAAAATAAAAATATCAGACTACTTAATATTATAGACCCCTCAGGCTTTTAAAGAGGTAAGTCAAGTCTGTATCTTTGGATGATATAGCCCATAGGTTTCACAAATAAAGCCTGCATGGTGGAGATAAACTGTTCTTGCCTAGAGCATAGGATTAAAGGCAATACCAACAAGTATAAGTCATCTTGTTAGTAAGAAGGCAAGTAGGCAACACATAGAAACACGGTGACCATTGGCTTGTAATTCATCTTAAAATAACTGTAGCCACCCAGGAATGAGCTTCAAAATTATTTATCTCTACTCACCTAGTCCTCCAGATAATATAGGGAGTCTACAGGTTGGTTAAATATGAATTAATTAATTGATCAATAAAAAAAAACAAACAAACAAACAGAAACAGGAAAACTAACACCGGAATGGACTAACCATCTTAAGCACTGTTGTTTGAATTTATCATATTACTCCCTAAACAATCAAACAAACAGAGAAGAAGCTCCTCGTCAACAATCTTCATGTTTTTGATGATGTCTGCAATATGCTATGAAAAGAATTGTTCGGACAACTTTAAAAAAAGCACAGAAAAAAATAGAGTTTGCAAGAACACTACAAAAGAAGTGTATGACAACAAGTTGGGTCTAAGGCTAAAATTGGCTTGAAAGTCAAGCACATCAATCGGGAAATCAAACCAGTAGATACTAACAATAGGAAAGAGCATAGGTGAACCCTAAAAGTCTATAATGCAATTTAAAAATGATGAACATCAAATAAAATTGTACTCCATGTCATTAAGATTCACATTTTAGTTTTTCTTTTAAGAACCTAGCTCATCCACCCAAATCCAAAATTAAGAGAATAAGCTGCAAGCACAGCAAACTTGTCACTGCACCTGGAAATCTTCTTATTAAGAGTCAGCTTCATCACCATCCTGAATGTGAATTACGACATACCCAACATAAACACCCTATTTAAAAGATTCCAACATGACTGTCAGAAAACAAAACTGATGTAGCAGGACAGACAAGTATATTATTCGATTTATAATAAAAGTTTATGAAGCTACAGTAATATATCCCAGAGTTAAATTTAACAAGAACACTCTTGAGTCTTGATACTCCCTCCAATGTGCAAAAACACACTTAAGTTACTAGTGGACAAACAAAGTGACACTAAACAAAATTGCACAGCCAAGACCAATCCTAGTTCTGTGGATGTCTTTATGACCGACTCCATCAAATAGAAAAGGTATAAAGCCAAGTACTCAAGACAAGCATAAGTTCAATGGGATATTAAGGCTCTTCTTTTTCTTGCACTGCTCTACATCCATCCTTCCCTCCCATTACAGAAAGAAAAGAAGACGAGAGGGTAGCATGTATAAACAGATACAAAATCAAAGATCAGTTGAAGGGAAACACTCCATCAAATAGTGTAATGTTTTAAGCCACTTGTATAAGTTTTCCAAGTATATGCTACATTGTGTGTTTTTGCAGCAGTTAACACAAACTTATATGTTAAAACACATAAGATCAAACACGTAAGGTACTAAAGAAATAGGTGCATTGTTTCTTTTTAAATAAGAACAATAAAAAAGTGGTTAACCAAAGAAATGATTTTGTAGGTCATGCATCAAAAGGATAAGATTAGACTACTAACAATACATTCAAAACAATAAAAAGCATGCAAGGTAGGAAAGATTCTTACAGCAACATCAATAAAGTCCTTAGGGCGCCTGATTTTGAGAATACAACCAAAGAATGAAGTGCCATCAAATGCCAGAGCAGCCAAAGCGTCTTCAGGTGTAAGAAACTCCACAAGAGCTTGCCCCTTCTCTTTGTTAATCTGAAGTTAAAACCAAATAGTTAAGGTATTCCTCATTTTTGACTTGTATCCAAATTTATCACAAGGATCAACAATACATGCTCAGAAATAATATTAACTTACCACACAACTGATGCAGGGTCGTGTTCCTTGAATATGATTTACCCCTGAAGATAACAAAAAATTATTCAGAGATTCTACCAAAGTGCTTTCAGAGGTTGTAGATGGAATATTTTCTACATGAAGCCTCCTCATACGCCGGGTGGCCTGTGTTAATTGGACAGAGTCAATGGAAGCATTTTTCTTGGTCAATATAAAATCAGGAGAAACTCCGAGAATAGATGTTGTGGTGGTTGAGGCAACAGAAACAGCAACGGCCATCCCATGTATATTTGACGATACATTACTGTTTGATGACTGGAAACGAGAAGCAACTGAACTAGATAATGACTTGTCAGTTGATGCAAGGGGGGGATCCCACCTAGCTTTTTTCTTTTCAGGTGAACGATTGGGTGGGGATGGAGTCTTAATAGCAGACTCAGTCCTTCTCTTCCTAGGGGAATACCCGCCAAGTCTATTTGCAGACTCATCATGTAGCGGATAGTGGCTGCTTGAGCCATTAGAAGACACTCTACTACTATCAATACCCAAATGCTGTCTTCCAGTCCTATCTTTGAGCGAATGGGATGATACATCGCTGCGAGGCCCCAAATTATTTGAAGCATGTTTGTGTGCCCTTGGTGAGAGAGATCTTAACCTATGTCTATTCTCATGGTCTCTACTCCACGATCTTCCCCTTTTACGTCTTGATTCTTCAAAGCGTGACTTTGATGATTCTTTCCTCTCCTTTCTCTCTAAAAATTCTAAAGCGCAAAGCTTACCTGGATCATGTTTCTTTGCAGCATTTCTGTCTCTGATTTTCTCATCATTTTCATGTTGGTATTTTCTCTTGGTTTCTCTTTCATGTTCCCCTCTACTTTGGTCCAAATGTCTTTCTTTTCTTGTTGAATAATCTCGTGACTGCTCCTTGACAGACTCATCAATTGAATCCTTGTCAATTTTCCTCCTACCATGTAATTCTCTGTCAGTTTTGTCTCCTCTACCTCCACTTCTTGTATCTTTTTTTGGCTTATCCTTCAAGCTCTCCAACTCATTGCTTCTTCTAACTCTCCCTTTAACAACATCATCTTCCGTTTTACTACTCTTAGAACTATACCTTTCTTTCTTTCTGGAGCTTTCCTTTACCGGCTCCTCCGACAAAGGCTTTTCAACAACAGCGGCCAAATCGTTATTCCATCTCTCACCCCTTCCAGACTCAAAAGGCTCTGAAACATTTTCAACAGTAGCTTCTGTCACGACATTATCACACAACTTCTTATCCTTCCTCCTAAGCATGATCTCTTCATAACTCAAAGGCCTTGTCCTAGCAGCACTTTCTTCCTCATGGTCATGCACTTCCTTTTTGTGACGCCTACTAGATGAAGTGCTCATCTTCCCCGCTTTAAATGCACAACTAAACCAAGAAACACAAAGAGCTCAACTTTCTACCTCATTTCTATGGTTGGTATATCAAAGTGAATATCACTGCACCAAGAAACAAAGAGCATTTGATATTACTAATAAGAACCATGTTTTACACAATCAAAATTGCAAGAAGCGTAAATTGAATCTAATATCTTCAAATTCCGAATGAAACCCAAGAAAGCTAACACCTTTATTTCCGAATTACAGGAACAAGATATAGTAAAGTACAATGAAGATAGCAAACCTGTACAAAGATCTGTTGTTGAAGAAACTAAGAAGAAAAGATTGTATCTTTTTGGGAAGAAACTAAGAAGAAAAGATTGTATCTTTTTGGGGGCCAAGATGTGGCGGCGAACAGTTGTGAAGGCCTAACTCAAGGGTTTAGCGGGAACAAGGAGCAGAAGCGCAGCTGAGGCCCGAGAGTGAAAACGAAATTGAGAAATTAGGAATATTGGGGAAACCTAGAAAACCAGTCATCCAGATAACACCTTTCTTGATTATTTTAAAAGTATATTTTATATTTATTAATTTTTGATCAAATACACGATTAATGTGTTACAATACTCGGAATCAAATGAACTCACGACTTCTCACTTACATTGAGAGCATGTTTACTAACCTGGAATAGAATTGAGAGTGTGTAATTGATTCCGAAATAGGTGAATTCTAGCGTTTACTAACATGTCAAGGTATTAGAATGGATGTGGGTTTTACTTACTTATTAGGAATCAATTCATGAGGAAACCCCTTATTCGATACCCAAAATATCCACATATAGTTATAATATTTCTAAATTACCCAACTTGAAAAATATATATTTAATAAAGGATAAAGTGTAGAAACAAGAGATAGCAAGAGAATCATCATTTTATTCATTGATATATGTCATTTATATATGGAATTACACAATACTAACATGGTAAGGATATGAATACATAGATTTAGTCAAACTACATATCCTAATGGCATAAGGCCAAAGCACACATAAAGAATATTTAGAAAGATATAGAATATCCTAAAACACTCCCCCTTGTGCTGTACGTTCATATGCCGATGGTACCGATCTGTTGCTTCGTCAAAAACCTCGTTAAGTCACAAAAACCATGTGGGAGAAAAACTGAACCTTAATCGTAAGAGAAAAAGAGTACAACGCACCCTATCAAGAGTCCATGTAAATCCGGAATAAACACACAAAGGCATAATTCACCATATCCCTGCTTCCAAATCAAGTAGAGTCTATATGCGTTTCAATACCTTTAACAAATGCGTGCTCCTGTGGTCTGGAGCCACTTGATTCGGAAGAATGAAGTCTGTTTATGACCTTCATATATATCTCTGATCCCATAGAGATGTTATTATGACTACATTCATAGGCTGCATGTTCAGTTATTAGGAAATTACTAAACTGACAAAGTAGTGGAGTTCATTGACATCCATTACGAGAGCATATCTCATCGTAGTCGATGTCAGTGCGTGTTAGTGAGAGACTTTGTGCCATAAGGTGAGTCTAAGCTCTTGTTCTCACTAAGCTATGTAACAACGACACAGTTGATAGGGTTTAGCTTGCGGTGTCGACATCACCTGCCCAAGGACCTATCTCTTTGTTAATACCGGATCACATCTTTCCATTAGGCCAATCAACTAAGTTGATATCCATCAACGAAAGGTGATTCAATAGTAGACTCATTATCCCACGTCTTCATGTACACTAGTGTAATACTTGTAAAGATCTCTATATAGATTGGATTTGACATTGAGGTGTCCCCCAACGATAATCACAATTCAGACTTCATGAGACGGATTTGAGTATCATTGATCAATGGATCAGGTTGTGTCAAGCTCGCTTTCTTCCTAGTGCGAGAAAGTATCGAACCTAAGGGTCTCTTTCCTTTTGGGGAGCCACAGGCCTTGTGACACCAATTTTGCCACTATATGGCGTCACCATTTTACCATCTATGGTGATGGCGTCAAGACTAACACCTTTTGGTCGCGCCATGTCCTTTTGTAGGACATCAATCCTTGCAGACATATTTGCAGCATGTGATCTCGTCACTTTAACACTTTAAGCATTTGGGATCAAGATGAGACTTAGTGGGGACAAACCACGACAATTCACGTCGTTCCACTTGAACACTTGTGTTCTTATCTCCCCCTAACGGCGGGAATATTGTCTCATCAAAATGACAATTCGCAATTTTAGCGGTGAATAAAATCGCCTGACAAGGTTTCTACATATGTGGATTATAGGTGGAGGTTCATATCCAACCGAAACTTATTCATTTCAAATGACCCATCATTGTGCGCAGTGGCATTACGATTTGGCACCTAGAAATAACATCTAGCCGAGCTCAAGGATTGGAGATCCGTTTCAATCCTGTCGAGCTTAAGGATTGCAATTTCGTGTCAATCCTAGTACACAGTCACGAGCTGTAGTACAACAATATTCAATGATGGTGGGTCGTAGATGAAAGGTTCTACATATATCAAGCGAAGATTCGCCTTAGGCATCTATTACGTCAAAACTCAAAAGGAGCAGAATGTTACATTGCTCTTGCATACAAAACCAAGTTGTTATGAGACTCGATAGAGGTCACAAACAATTCTTTAATGGTTTGTCCTTCAGATTGATCACACACAATCCAGAAAAGCCACGAATTGATCAGACACAATTCAGAAAAAGGCCTCGGATTAATCAAACACAATCCGGTGATACGTCGTGGTTGATCATACACAACCCGGACAAGGAAACAAGAGTGATCAAATACACTTTTGACCCGTGAATAAAATTTCGGGATTTTTGGTACCTACACGCATAAAATCTCAAGCATAGAATGAAGATGGAGAAGGGAGAAAATATTTTATCCCCCCGAGTTATTCCAAAGTAAATAACTGTAATATTAAAGCTTACTTGCTAGTTTGCCAAATAAACTATGTGTATAGGAGCTCTGATGAGTTTGAGTCGATGACAAGCTTCGACCGAGGGTTAGGAACCTTTCTGCCTTTCCTTAGAAGACAAGCAATATTGAAATCTTTGGTTTCTAGAGGCTGCCGAGAGGAGAAACAACGTTTCGCCTACTTCTACTTCGAATTTGGGACTGAAAATTTGAAAGGAGGAGAAGCTCTAGATGGGGAAGCTGCTGTCAAAAATTCAGGTTGATCGGAGTAAGGGAGGGTAATGAACCAGTGGTCGGTAGCGGCGGCGGTCTGGAATCTTTCGGCCGCCGGTTCGGAGACTTTTCGGCCGGTTCTCAAGGTGAGGCCGGCGGCGTTGGATCTGAGACGGAGAGATCTTTCTGGGGATGTAAAATTCCGACGGAGGGAAGTAGGAATTTTGGTCGGAAATCGGGAAAAACAAGGCTGCCCGATTTTAGTGTTTTGGAAAACAAATGGTGGACTATTGGCTCTAGGGTTAGAAAAAAGTGCATGATAACGTGATGAAAGATAAAATGTAGAGACAAGAGATAGCAAGAGAATCATCATCTTATTCATTGATAGATGCCTTTTATATAGGGAATTACACAATACCAATATGATAAGGATAAGAATACATAGATCTAGTCAAACTATATATCCTAATGGCATAAGACCAAGACACACATAAAGAATATCTAGAAATATATAGAATATCCTAGAATAGTATTGTATTTTAAGGGTATTTTAAATTCATTTTTGTAGGGGTATTTTAGTAATCAAACTAGTTTTAATTCTGATTCTATATGGTAAGTAAACAACATCAATCGTAATTAGTTTCATTCATGTTTTGATTCGTTATGGTAAGTAAACACTAGAATGGTATGAAATATTCTGATACTAATTCTTGTTGATACCGATTCATGATAATTTTCATTCCAAGTCAGTAAACGTGCCCTGAGAGACTTATGTCACTAGATATATTTGGAAATTTACATTTTACAATTTTTGGTCAAGTCAACTCGGTCGCTTACCTAATTCGGCTCTTGTTAAATTTCTTGACATGACGGTCTTTCCTCTTCAGAGTGAAGACAAGTATTTTTTTGTTAGAGTTAATGACTCGTAGTTTTAATCTCATGTGGGTATGTTGTGAATGCTTTTTAATTGCAATTTTATTGAATGAATTTTATTTAATTAAAACAAAAACCACTTGGTGTGGTAAAGTTAGTTGAATTGCCAAGTATGAAACTCTAATGTCTAGAGTTTAAGTCCATACTCCCGCCAGATTCGAGGGGCCTTTGTGTTCGTGTACCTGTGTTGGGAGATTAATCTGGCTTTGATGGGGGTACTCTTATAGACTTTGGTCCGAACACTGATTGTGTGGGTGTGTTACTAACTTGTTAACGTAATTGAGGTGACATCACCCATAATAACAAAGAAAGACATAGTTTTTCTTGTATGTCACAATTTTAGGGCTTAAAAGAATGAAAGTCTTCAAAAAAAAAAAGTTTGAAATTTAGTTAGATCTAGATTATAGTTGGATTCTCTTTCGAATTTTCAATGTTGATTAAATCTCTTAACTTTAATTACAATGTGGGAAAATGTCTGAATTACAATCAACGAGTCCAATTTTGAACAAACATCAAAATAGATGATTGACAATAATCTAGGATGAATGTAAATGTATCAGCTCAAATGAACTTGCCAATCATACTGTATGCAAGTTTTTCTTTTTTGAAAACAAATGTATCAACTCCAATGATTCAAAGCCAGGCATTGCCACGGTAATGAGCCTCAATTTGCCAATGACTTTGATGATGGAGGTAGCTGAAATTTATTCTAGAAAATTGTAGACATATAAAATTTAACGATAATAATAATCGCTGAATAATCCAAGCAAACACGTAGACTTGAAAAATTGCATACGTGGCTCGTGAGTCGACAAAATTGAAAAGCCGTCGGAAATGACACGTGGTAACGTGGGAATGGTCGGCCGACAATAAAACTTTAAATCCCGATTGAAATCAATTATCAAGTGTCGATTGATGATCATATATTAATTAATTTAAATTAATTATCAAAACAAAGAAATCGGACATCCCCAAAAATAATTAGTGAGGGTATACCAAGGGTCAGGCGAGCTAGATAGTAGAGTTCACGAGGTGACCTGGACTTCGCGAGGCGAACTGGACTTCGCGAGGCGAACCGGACTTTGCGTAGAAATAAACAGAGGCGAGGCAAACTGGAATTCTCATAGACATAAATGAAGGCAAGGCGAGATGGCTCCGCGCGCGTACATGAAGGCGAAGTGAAATGACTTCGCGCGTGTAAATGTACATGAAGGCGAGACGAGATGGCTCCGCGTGCATACATGAAGGCGAAGCGAGATGGCTCCGCGCGCGTACATTAAGGCAAGGTGAAATGGCCCCGTATAGGAGACTTCGTGAAGGAGCTAGTCAGCAGAGTTGGCATGCATGCAGAAATGTACGTCACCAAAACTCCCCGCTTGCTTGGAAATCAAGGTTCCACGCTGTTCCTTCCATATCCGCGAGGTGGCACACCCTTTTGCTAAGGATCTTGGTCAAAACAGGATATTCAATCCAAAGCAATCTAAGCATATCTAAATCTTAAGATTTGATTGATTTGATTATGGTAAAATTAGCAATAAATCAATCAGTCAAGATTCATTGATTCGATTAAGGACATATAATTGATTCAGTATCTTCATTACATACCATAAGCGGAGGAATGTTAACACTATAAATACCCACTCATACCAAGAGGAAGGGGGTGAAAAAAGTAGAGCAAAAGCAGGTAGCGAACCAGAGAGAAGAAAACTCCCTCCCGCAAGCTCAGAAGTCTCCCAAGATCCTTGAAGAACTATCAAACTCCCCAAATAGCCAGTTCTTCACCAAATCCAGATCCCCCCTTGAAGAACGATCAAGCTCCCCAAATAGCCAGTTCTTCACCAAATCCAAATCCTAGATATTCGTTACGTGATCAACCTGCGTAACCCTCAAGAACAAGTGTTTGTCACCCTTGAGTTAAACATATATTCGGAGATAGAATCAGAAGAGTTCACAAAGATTTGTAACCCGCATACATATTAATCAAATATTATTCTCTGTACACGTGTTGTTCTATTATTTGTTGCAGATATTTTCGTGTTTACAAAAGTGGCACACTTGGTGGGACAGACTTTGCCTCTCATTTCCTTCTCCGCAAGCAAGTCCAAATCCGTTCAAAGCAATGGCCTCCAAGAACACCCAGGCCATCTCGACAAAGAAACCTAAACCAATGACCTCTAGGTCAAGCGGCGAATCCTCTGGTCATGTCACCTGTAGCTTGACGAGGAATCAACCCACAACATTCATGGCTGCCTTCCAAGCCTAGCGAACCAATCATCACCTTGGCGAATCTCACGGAAGACCAGCATGCCTCGCAAAGTGAAGACCAGCGTGCCTCGCGAGGTAAAGAGAAGGAAACTCCAAAAAAAATCAAGGGAGCAGTCGTTCTCGCCTACCTCGGATGATGAATCAAGCACGACTTCATACCATGGGAGTCCAAATAATGATGAAGACCACACGTATGGCATGCCAACGGATCATTCATCACAATCTATCGTCATGCAAGTCATGGTGACAAGCGCATGCACCATTGAAGAGCAAATAGCCAACCTGATGGGAGCTGTTGAGAGGCTCACCAGAACAGTGGAGGAAAAAGACATGCAAATTGCCGAGCTCTATAGCAGGCTCGAAAATCAAGATAAAGAAAAGAGGGAAAAGGAAGGCGAGAACTCCTAGAACGATGGCAAGGACGATGATGGCTCACTTGGCTCTATGTCCTTCCAACAATTGCAAGACATCATCACCAACTCTATCAGAGCTCAATATGGAGGTCCTTCTCGTGATTCTCTCACCTACACCAAGCCCTACACCAAAAGAATCAACAGTCTGAGGATGCCATTGGGATACCAGCCGCCTAAGTTCAAGCAATTCGAAGGGAAGGGAAATCCAAAGCAACATATTGCTCATTTCATTGAAACCTGCAATAACACTGGGATGGAAGGTAACCACATTGTCAAACAATTCGTTCGCTTTTTGAAAGGCAATGCCTTTGAGTGGTACACGGATTTAGAGCCCGAGTCCATCGACAGTTGGGACCAAATGGAACGTGAATTTCTAAACCGCTTCTACAATACAAGGTGTACCGTGGGAATGATGGAACTCACCAACACAAAACAATGGAGAGACGAACCAGCAATTGACTTCATCAACAGGTGGCGCTCGCTCAGTCTTGATTGTAATGATCGCTTGTTAGAAACGTCTGCAGTTGAAATGTGCATCCAAGGCATTCATTTTGACTTGTTTACATTCTACAAGGTATCAAGCCTCGAACCTTTGAAGAACTGGCTACGCGAGCACATGATATGGAGTTGAGCATAGCTAGCCACAAGGGTAAAAAAGAGTCTATCAGTGACCAACGAAAAGATAAAGCTTTTAGCAGCAAGGTTGACAAGGGTGTGAAAAGGCCTACAAATGAGTCGATGACTATGAATGTTGCTCCAATCAAAATCTCCACACGAGATAAGAGGGAGATTAAGAAAGCAGAACCAACTCAAACCTATGAGAGGAAGAAGCGCTAGTTGACTAAGTTGGAGCAAAAGACTTACCCATTCCCAGATTCCAACGTGGCAGGCATGCTGGAGGATTTGCTTGAGAACAAAGTGATAGAACTTCCAGAGTGCAAACGTCCAGAAGAAATGCATCAAATCAACGATCCGAAGTATTGTAAGTTTCATCGCCTCATCAGTCACCTAGTTGACAAGTGCTTTGTTTTGAAGGATTTGATCATGAAACTTGCCAGACAAGGAAAGATCGAGCTGGATGTCGACGATATTGCTGCGGTCAATTGTACTACCATTTCATTTGAATCTTTTGAGCCGGTTCAAGTACCTTCTATGTCAAAGAAAGCGCTATACCATTTCTTGAAAGAGGCTAGCAATGAGGAAGCGAAGCCAATCTAGCAAGTGAACCTCGCTCCTAAAGCTGCCCCATGCGACGATGGCGAGTGATGGATACTTGTCACTTGAAGAAAAGCGCGAAAAAGTGTGTTTCCGAGTCTACCACTCTCGCAGCCAGATCATAAACAACCACATGGGAGTCGACAATGTCTCGCAAAGAGTAAGACAAGGTATATAAAGGAGAAGTTCGCTCCTTGTGTACAAAAGTCCCTCAACCAAAATCCGCCAGCAAAGTGCATGCCTAAGATGCAAGTGAGTTTGAGAGCTAATTCAATGACAACAAGTTGTGAAGGTGATTCCAAAGATTCTGGGAAGGTCGAAGAAAATGAGGAGTTGAAACAATTGAAAGACTTACCTTTAAAATTTAACCTCTCTAACCTGTCGCAACTTTCTAAATCAGCGAGACGTGCGTTAATCTAGTTGTTGTTTGATGAGGGCCAGCATTCTTTGAACATCAATGAATGTGCGACATGTGTAGCATGTTGTGACGCCATTCACATCATAGATGAAGATTTACGATTGGGTTCAAAACAACACAATCAACCCCTGTTTGTGATAGGTTACATGCGGGAGCAAAAATTAAACCGCATGCTTGTGGATGGAGGGTCTGCTATAAACGTTATGCCAAAATCAACAATGTCCCGACTCGGCATCAACATCGACGAGTTATCTAAAAAACGTCTCATGATCCAGGGTTTTAATCAAGGAGGGCAAAGAGCGATAGGTATGATTCGGCTAGACATGGTTATTGGCGAATTAAAATCAAACACTTTGTTCCACGTGATCGATGCAAAGACTTCATACAACATATTGTTAGGGCGACCATGGATTCATGAAAATGGTGTCGTACCTTTAACTCTGCATCAATGCTTCAAGTTCTATAGCGGAGGTGTGAAAATAGTGGTAGGTGATACCAAGCCATTCACCGAAGCTGAGTCTTACTTTGCAGATTCCAAGTTCTATTCGGACGAAGAGTCAGTCATTCAGGAAGTTCTTTCGATTGAAGTACCCTCAACAGGTAAGGCTACAGTCGTGACAAGGAAAGAAGTTGAAGCAAAAGGCAAGAAAGATGAAGGGTCACATAAGTCTCCATCAGAAACCATGACATTAGCTACAAAAGACAACTCCATTCCAGTTATCCCAGTTCTTCGATATGTGCCAAAGTCCAATCGCAAGGAAGGAGAGTCTCCGTTTGTGGGAACAAAGCGGCAAGTAAGTCCTTGGAGATTGAGTGAAGAGGACATAAAATTATTGAAGGAAGCGTCGATATTGCCATTGACGAAGTTGAATGACCAAACTCCTACCAAGCAACCATGGGCCTTTGCCCGACAGAAGAACAAATGAAGGGTTTGACCCCAATGCTTACAAATTATTGGCAAAGGCTGGATTCAACTTTGGTTCGTCTAGTAAAGAGGATGATCAAGTTGTCAGCAAGAAAGCACATGAGCTCAACGAGTCTCAAAAGAAGTTAAGAGAGCAGGGAAAAACAAGTGATTCTATTAAGACGGGTCTTGGTTTTGTTCCAAGCAAGCCAATCAAAATCTCAGGCAGAAGAAAAGCGGAGAAGGTAAGCATGCGGTACATAAGCGTCGAAGAGGTAGAAGATGAGATTCCACAAATCCAATCTATCTCTCGCGTTTCAGCGTTCGATCGCATCTGCCCAAATTCTCAAAGTATTACTACTAAATCAACAAGCAGAGTTTCGGTGTTTGTGCGTGTTGATAGGTCAACAAGTCGAAGCTCCATCTTCAATTGTCTTGGCACCACAGCCACACGAACTTCTGTGTTCAAAAGGTTGTCTTCATCAAATGAAGAAAATAAACAGATAAAGCCGACTCCAAGAAAGTCGACACTTGGGAGGATCTAAGCTCCTAAAGAGCAACAAGGTAGAAAAAGAAAGGAAGAAGTTGGCCAATCGGAAAATAAAGAAATCCAAAGTCTCATCCCATCACGCATGAAAAGACATTGTGTGCTGGAGGTGAATTCGACTTACCAACTTAAAGTGAAACAACATACCATCATATCACTAGTCAAGAAAAAGAAGGCAATGATACTAGTGGCAATGAGGATAATGTTATTCAATGTGCATATCATTTCACGGTTGCGGAGGTGGAAGCTTATGAAGAGGATGACCATGAGGGCTCCGAATATGAAGTAGAGGCAGCTCCTCTCGAACTTGAAGATGGGGTAAAAGCTACAATTGATGAACTTAAGAAACTCAATCTGGGGACAGAGGAAGATCCAAGACCGATATTTGTGAGGGCGTCGCTAAGTCCTCAAGAGGAGAAGGAGTACTACTACTTGTTGATCGAATACAAGGATGTTTTCGCTTGGACTTACAAAGAAATGCCAGGTCTTGACCCTAAGGTGGTAGTTCATCGATTAGCTGTTAAATTGGAGGCTCGACCCATCAAGCAATTAACACGACGTTTTCGAACAAATGCGTGTGTACGTAGACTTTCGTGACTTGAATGATGTGTGTCCGAAAGATGACTTCCTTTTGCCTATCATCGAACTCATGGTGGATGCAACCACAAGTCATGAAGCTTTATCTTTCATGGATGGATTGTCTGGATACAACCAAATAAGGATGGCGTTAGAAGACGAGGAGTTAACTGCATTTCGCACTCCTAAAGGCATTTATTGTTACAAAGTCATGTCATTCGGATTAAAGAATGCTGGTGCAACATACCAACATGCCATGCAGAAAATCTTTGGAGACATACTTCACAAGTACGTCGAGTGCTATGTTGATGATTTGGTTGTCAAGTCAAGAAAAATGAGTGATCACTTGCAGGACTTACGAAAAGTGTTCAACAGGTTACGCGAGTACCAACTTAAAATGAACCCATTAAAGTGCGCTTTTGGTGTGAGTTCAGGCAAGTTCCTTGGATTCATTGTGAAGCATCGGGGCATTGAAGTAGATCAACCGAAGATTAAGATCATTCAGGAAATGTCAGAGCCAACAAATTTAAAATAATTAAGAAGCCTCCAAGGAAAACTCGCGTTTATCAGACGGTTCATCTCAAACCTCGCAGGTCGATGTCAACCTTTTAGTCGACTTATGAAGAAGAATGTGCCTTTCGTGTGGGATGAAGCATGTCACAATGCTTTCGAAAGCATTAAAAAGTACTTGGCTAATGTTCCAGTGGTAGGTGCACCCATTCTTGGGAAACCTCTTATCCTCTACATTGCAGCTCAAGAAAGATCACTTGGAGCACTTCTAGCCAAAGAAAACAAGGAGAAAAGGGAGATGGCCTTGTAGTATTTAAGTCGAACACTCACAGGAGCAAAATTAAATTATTCTCCATTAGAAAAGACATGTCTAGCTCTCATCTTTTCCATCCAAAAGTTGAGGCAATATATGCAAAGTTACACGATGCATTTAGTAGCCCGAGCTGACCCAGTCAAGTTTGTCATGTCTAAACCAGTCTTATCAGAATGAATGATAAAATGGGCTTTGCTCCTTAATCAATACGACATCGTCTATGTATCTGCCAAGGCAGTCAAAGGCCAAGTTGTGGCTAATTTTCTAGCGTATCACCCAATCCCTGCAGATTGGGAAATTTCAGATGACTTGCCGGACGAAGAAGTCTTTCTTGCCGAGGTTCTCCCCACTTGGAAGATGTTCTTTGATGGATCTTCGAGAGTAGATGGAGCAGGGGCCAGTATTGTCTTTGTCACCCCACAAAAGCAAATATTGCCATATGCCTTCACTCTAGGCGAATTGTGTTCCAACAATGTTGCGGAATACCAAGCTCTCATTATGGGGTTGCAAACAGCCTTAGAAATGAAAATTGCAAATCTAGAAGTGTATGGGGATTCAAAGTTAGTAATTGATCAACTACTAACTAATTACAAAGTCATGAAAGAGGATTGGTTCCTTATTTCCGTCTCGCTACACAACTCTTGAAAGGTTTCGATGTTATGACACTAGAACATGTGCCAAGGAAAGAAAATCAAATGGCGAACGCCTTGGCCAACCTAGCATCAACTTTGGCATTATCAAATGATGAAATTGTGAACCTTTTAATTTGCCAACGATGGGTTGTCTCAACAGAAATTGTCCCATTATGTGAAAATTCCAATGTAGTCTCCGTCTATGTTATTGACGTCGAAGATTGGAGGCATCCTCTGATCGACTACATTGAATATAACAAGCTACCTGACGATCTAAAACAGCGGTCGGATATCAAACGAAGAGCCTCCCCACGTTTTTTCTACTACAAGGAGACTCTTTATCGACGATCATTTGATGGGTTAGTCCTTAGGTGTTTGGGAAAAGACGAGGCGTCCAAAGCCATGGAAGAGGTTCATTCTAGAATATGTGGAGCTCATCAATCAGATCCTAAATTGTATTTTCAAGTAAGGCAAATGGGTTACTATTGGCCCACAATGGTCAAGGATTGCATGGAGTACGCACATAAATGTCAAGCTTGTCAATTCCACGCAAACTTTATCTATCAACCGCCTAAGCTATTGCATCCTACAATCGCTTCTCACCCATTTGATGTCTGGGGGATAGATGTTGTGGGACCCATAAATTTGAAATCTTCTGGAGGCCACATGTACATTTTGGCAGCCACGGATTCCTTCTCAAAGTGGTCAGAGGCGGTACCGCTTAAAGAGATAAAGAAAGAAACTGTTGTAGACTTTATCAAGACATGCATCATCCAGCGATATGGTGTGCCATGTTGCATCATCACAGATAACGCCAAGTATTTCTCGAATAGTGCTATGCAAAAGCTCAACGAGAAGTATCACTTCAAGCTACACTTTTCTTCGATGTACAACGCACCAGCTAATGGTTTGGCAGAGGCATTTAACAAGACGCTCTGCAACATCTTGAAGAAGACCGTCAGCAAGTCACAAAGAGACTGGCATGAGAAGATGGACGAGGCATTGTGGGCATATAGAACGACATATTGAACTGCCACAAATGCCACTCCTTATTCTCTGGTGTATAGTGTTGAAGTTGTGCTGCCATTAGAGAAACAAATTCCCTCATTGAGGATTGCTTTGCAAGAAGGCCTCACAAATGAGGAAAATATCAAATTATGACTTCAAGAGTTGGAAGCCTTAGATGAGAAGAGGCTCGATGAGCAACAACATCTAGAATGCTACCAAGCCCGGATGTCGTGTGCCTTCAACAAAAGGGTTCGGCCTCGATCCTTTCAAATTGGCGACTTGGTCCTTGCTGTAAGTCGACCCATCATCATGACACACAAGACTGGTCCCAAGTTCAAATCAAAGTGGGATGGTCCTTATTTTGTCAGTGAAGTCTACACAAACGCAGCCTATAAAATCGTGGCTGAAGATGGCTTGAGAATTGGTCCAATCAACAACAAGTTCTTAAAGAAGTATAGATTGGCCATGCTGTCTTGACCAATAAAACTATGGTTAGAATGAGGTGGTTAAATAAGAAATTTCCTGGACTTGATATTCTTGATTTTCACGGCTGCAATCCAACACGAACATTAGATGAAAAGCTCCGACTTGTGTACACTAGGAGCAGAGTTGAAGCTTAGTCATGGTTTTTTCCACTGTAAATCTGTAGTTTTAGATAGTTTGTTTAGTTGCAGATAGAATAGCGCTCCAACTGTTTTACTCGACGATCACAGACCATGTTTCTGATATATTAGACATGCGATTACCTGTATCATTTCTCTCTGTATACTCTTTATGATTCCAGCTAAGTTTGACAGAGACTTACATCAACATAATTGTGATTCCAACTCACTAGTCTTCCATCTCTCTTTGTATATCGGATGCAAGATATATTGTTTCTGACTAGCTTTCTGTATTTTGTTCTTTTAGAGGAGGGGTTATTAAGGTTGAGGTAGCAATTGCCACATCGTTCGGGATTAGAATTTGGTCTATATATGTTGGCACCAAGCACCTTCAGCCTGTGATGCAACTATGGTAGACATTACATTCTTCACATGTAACTTGGGATACAATTGTTATACATGTACTAATTAATTCCTTGCTATCTAAACAATTGCTGGTTAAATCTAAAGTGTCATAGACAAAAGAAAGTTCATTGAGCTTTTGAAGAATGCAAGTGGAAAATGCTGCTAGCCTGCATGAGCCTAAACTGCACAAGGCACTCAAAAAAAAAGTTCTAAATCCTCATCCTTGAACTACGTGATGACTTGATTCTTTCTTTGGAATGATACGTAGGCAGCTTGAGAATTATATTCTTGAGTTCAGTCATATAAAAAAAAAATTTCTTTTTTGTTGCATAATAAGTTATGTTGTCAAAATGGACTTATTACAAGTACACCGCATGATAAGTTCTATTGTCAAAATGACTTATTACATGAGCAAAAAAACAAAGGGAGGACAAAATAAATCATAAGATGCTAGCAACGACTGGCCTCTCATGCCCAAGATAGGCCTTTGAAGCTGTTGCGTTGCTTTTCAAAATCATCTCTGAACCTCTTTGCTTCCTCAAGTTCTTCAGCAATCAACTCTAGAGTCTCCTTGATCTGTAGTTTTTGCTTCTCTAAATGGGCAAGGTTTTTGTCGTGAAATAGAAGGCTCGCATCTAGGGAGGCTATTTTCTGCTCCAACCTCAGTTGTTCCTCCTTCAAGTTCTCCAAGGACTCAATTATAACTCGGCATTGATCAAGATCAGTTTGATGAAGTTTGATCGACTTTGCAATTTCAGCCTCCGTATGAGACAAACGCTGATCACATGTTCTTGGATTAGCTTTATGTGTGCATGCAAGTCTTGCCGCGTTATATTGAGTGGCACAAGTCATCAAGCTTTCTATCTTGTCTTTTATTGACGAAGGATCAAACCCATAACGCTGAAGTTCGGCCATCATCTCGTCAAGGTCTTTTCTTTTAGAAAGAATGGTTCTTGATGAGTGCTTCATTATGATGTCTTCAATTTGTTCACAAATTAGAGTGGTGGCTTGCATACAAATTTTTTGGAGACCCTGATTGGTGTCCATAACATCAACTTCACCGCAGGTGACTTCGGAGAATGCCATATTGTTTAAAAGCCTCAGAGGATTCACCAAAATATCTTCACGATTAACTTGTTGCGATTCATTTTGTTTGCATGCATCGTCTTCGTGAAAAGAATCGGTCCTCAATTGTTTTATGGAAAGAACACGAACCTCTTTCGAACAAGCTTCATCTTCAAAAAGTGGGAGTCCTTCTAACTGAAAATAAGAAAGTTAAAAAAAAATGAATGAGTTCAGATCACGCATATAATGTCAAAAAGGCATGCATGGTGATGGTGACGTTAGAAAAGAGAACATACCTCAACATAATTTGGTGTTTGTCGCGAGGCTTCCTGGCGAGTTAAATAAGCGGAGCCAAGGTCGGGTTCAATCCTTCGACCCTTGAAGTTCACATCCCTAGAACTGTTACTACTTCCACTAAGTCTTTTTTCTTGAGTGTTAGTCCCCTTCAACTCGAGGTGACTCTGAGCAAGATGATGATCAGATGAGTCCCCATGACCTTCTAAAGCTTGGCGCGGGCTACTACTTGGGGGCAACGCCTTGATAGAAGATGCATGAGGATTATTGTCAAATTCAATCTCGTGCGGAACCACTTTCTGACGAAACGGTATCTCGCGGGGAACTACTTTCTGGCGGGTAGTACCACGCGATCGGTGATCTTGTCTTCTTTCGTTTTCAGAGGCTTGTGTTGCGATCCAACAACATGTATTATTGTTGTAGTCATCTTGGGTCTGGAACGATATACTTTGGATCACCATTCAATGTAATCACGAGTTACCATGCACTTTGTCAGAGCACTCTCAGGTGGCAATGTCACTGTGCTCCCTGTCCCATGTTTGGTAAAGCTTTCCCAATGCTAGTACATCAAGGATAATGCGCCCATTCGAATGTCTTTTTGAAGGCTTCCTGGGACATCTTGAACATAGCCAAACTGACTGCTGAAATGGTAAGGACTGTAAGGTTGAACGACTCGCCGGTTATCCTGCCTAAGAGTAAGAAATCTAGATCGAAGGCAGGTGAGGTAAACAATTTCTAAGCGGCTAATGTTCTCACGGTCAACAATCACTTTGCGTTCTTTAGGGGCCATTGCTAAGATGTCTATCCCCACATTACCACATGCATTGAATAAAGAACGAGCTTGTTCGTCTCCAAAGTGTTTAGCTGAAAATGCCCTTGAAAAGTGAACCATGCGCGGTTTAAAGTTGTCAGGAAGAGGAGAATAAAAATGGGTGCCGAAGTACTCTGCTAACCATGTATACACGTAGTGAAAGGGTAATGTGGCCGAACAGTTCCCTGGGTCTTTGGAAACGGAAATCTCGTTCAAGCCTTGATAAATGTTAGCCAACACAGGTATAGCTAGACAAAAATGATAACCTTGGGACATTTTGCTGGAAACTTTGAACACGCTAGGTCAGATTAAGACTGTGTCGTCCATAGGAAAGACGAATAGACACAACCAGCACGCGTAAAATGTACCAGTACTGTATCCATGATGCGATCTTCACCTTTTGCCCTTTACCATCCTTGCAAAGCTTGTGGTACGCAAGAAATAAAAACATGCAACTCTTGGGAATGATTGGCTCACCTCCTTTACTCTTGGCAGAAAATTCTTCGATAGATGGAACAACTTCATCGTAAAACCTTCCAGTTATGGGCAAGCCACAAATATATGTCAAGTCCCTTAAAGAAATAGACATTTCGCCACACGATGTGTGAAGAGTATTTGTGCTAGGGCACCAATACTCACAGAAGGCACGCATCACAGGCGGACACTGTCATAGCTGAAGAACGAGGCAAACACAGCTCAGTAGAGGCCAGTTTTGTGGATGAGATCTCCGCTTCGGCTTAAGATGTCTTCTAACCACTCCCAGTTCGTTCCATGTAGGAGAAGGTTCCGTTAGCACGAAACCTGCTCCATTGCATGTACAGTCGCTGAGAAGCACGAACGGTGTTTAAGGAACATTATGATCATGATGGGCAAACTTCAACATCCACACGTCTGCGCTTCGCTTCTCGCTGGAGGATTTGGTTGATTGAAAGGTGGCCAGTTGACGTGATTGTTGGAAGGTCCACCAGGGAATATGACTTGAACCATCGTAAGAAGGAGACTCGAGGGCGCGAGCCCAATCAAGGAAGGATAGGTATATAACGTGGTGCCATTGCTTTGATTGTCGTCGGCATCTTCAAGGATAGTGATTGTGCTTTTCTTGAAACTCTTGAAAAATGGCATACGGAGACGTGAACGTCTACACAAAGGATGATTTGTTGAAAGAAGTTGCACCACGCTGCCTTAGGTTCTGCTACGCCTCGCTGCCTTAAGTTTCTACTGCACCCCGCTGCCTTAAGTTTCTGCTGCGCCTCGCCGAGTAGAGATTTTGCTGAAGATGGGCAACTTAGAAATACTTCGCGACATGCAAGATTAGTAAAAAATCAACAAATCATATAACTCTGCGCCATAGCAATCAAATCAAAAGAGAAAAAAAAGAAGAGAGTGTACTGCTGAAATCTCGCAGCGAGATGGTTGTGACTTTGGGATGAAGAATGTCACCGGAAGCCCTTATTTATACTGCAAAATTTGGGTATCCTATAAATTCAAGGAATCTCTAAAAGAAAATATGGAATCCTTACAAAATTAAGAATCCCTCTAAATTTGGGAACTCCCACAAAAATAAACCCATTAACATGGACTTCAAGTCGCGCCTCTGGCCCATGACAACAGCATGGCTACGATGCATCTTGAAGTAGGGGCATTTGTAGACATATAAATTTAACAATAATAGTAATCGTTGAATAATCCAAGTAAACACGTAGACCCGACAAATTGCATACGTGGCTCGTGAGTCGACAAAATTGGAAAGCCGTCGAAATGACACGTGGTAACATGGGAATGGTCGGCCGACAATGAAACTTTAAATCCCGATTGAAATCAATTATCAAGTGTCGATTGATGATCAGATATTAATTAATTTTAATTAATTATCAAAACAAAGAAATCGAACATCCCCAAAAATAATTGGTGAGGGTTCGCCAGGGGTCAGGCGAGCTGGATAGTAGAGTTCGCGAGGTGACCTGGACTTTGCGAGGCGAACTGGACTTCGTGAGGCGAACTAGACTTCGTGTAGAAATAAACAGAGGGGAGGCGAACCGGACTTCGTGAGGCGAACCGGTCTTCGAGTAGAAATAAACAGAGGCGAGGAGAATTGGACTTCTCGAGGCGAACTGGAATTCGCATAGACATAAATGAAGGCGAGGCGAGATGGCTCCGCGCGCGTACATGAATACAAAGGAAAATGAGCTCGTGCGTGTAAATGTACATGAAGGCGAGGCGAGATGGCTCCGCGTGCGTACATGAAGGCGATGCGAGATGGCTCCGCGCACGTACATGAAGGCGATAGGAGACTTCACGAAGGAGCTAGTCAGCAGAGTTCGCATGCATGCAGAAATGTACGTCACCAGAACTCCCCACTTTCTTGGAAATCAAGGTTCCGCGCTGTTCCTTCCATATCCGCGAGGTGGCACGCCCCTTTGCTAAGGATCTTGGTCAAAACAAGATATTCAATCCAAAGCAATCTGGGCATATCTAAATCTTAAGATTTGATTGATTTGATTATGGTAAAATTGGCAAGTAAATCAATCAGTCAAGATTCATTGATTCGATTAAGGACATATAAATGATTCAGTATCGTCATTACATACCATAAGCGGAGGAATGTAAACATATAAATACCCCCTCATACTAAGAGGAAAGGGGTGAAAAAAGTAGAGCACAAGTAGGTAGCGAACCAGAGAGAAGAAAACTCCCTCTTGTGAGCTTAGAAGTCTCCCAAGATCCTTGAAGAACTATCAAGCTCCCCAAATAGTCAGTTCTTCACCAAATCTAGATCCCCCCTTGAAGAACGATTAAGCTCCCCAAATAGCTAGTTCTTCACCAAATCCAAATCCTAGATATTCGTTACATGATCAACCCGCATAACCCTCAATAACAAGTGCTTATCACCCTTGAGTTAAACACATATTCGGAGATAAAATCAGAGGAGTTCAAAAAGATTTGTAACCCGCATACATATTAATAAAATATTATTCTTTATACAAGTGTTGCTATGTTATTTATTGCAGATATTTTTGTGTTTACACAAATAAATGCAACCCACAAATTCCCAAACACCATTTGAACTATACAAGTCAATAACCAGCGAATTGCAACATAAAACAAACAAAATACACTGCAACTCAAATGTGCATGCACCACGCTTATAATTTAACAAAACAAATTATCTCCATCGATCTGCATCTCCATCTAGTATGAAATACATGGCAGTAAATAGAGTCTGTTAAAAAAATACTTATAAGGCCTTACATTTTTAACTTTTCCGAGATCCACTAGAAATTACACCAATTAGCTTATTGTTTAAGGAAATTACTTTCATGTCCTTCTGTTATGTGTCTTGACCTAATCGTTTCCTTATTAGAATATATTACATTATTGATAGATGTTCTAGATCCTTCAGGAGATTCTATGTAATGCCTATAAATAGGTCTTTTTATTAATAAATGAGTAGACTGTTATTCTCGTTAAATGTTCCCCTTCATCACGTCATCAACACGTTGTTCTAACCCTGAGTCCATAGCCAAAAGAAAGCCCTAACCCTAGCAAACCAAAACCCAATATCGGCCGACGAAACTTTCAGTACTTGGCCGAACCCGAAAACCATCATATAGCCCTTGTTCCCAAGATTCCAAAGCTGCCAGCCTTACCCCAATAACCGGCCGGAACAGTACCGAACCGGTCAACGGAATACCAAAACATTCTGCCTGACTAACGCCGCCGGTTCAAGCCCTTCCCGGAGTCCGATCGCCTTCAAATTTTGTCACCAGCAGCGCATCGTTGTCAAGGTTCTTGTATCAAAATTTCACTGCAAGAACCAGTTCAGAAGTAGGTGAACCACTCAACAGACCGACGGTAACGCATAAGAAGAAGAAGGATAAAGTTCTCAAAACCCTAACATCGCAACGCCACAATTGCAAGCCTCCGTACACGCCGTGTTAGGCGATCTTCTGCTACATCTTGTCAACAACAAATCCCCAAGGTTACAAGTACTTTCACGCCAGTCTCCGAAAGCGAATTCTTCGGCAATCAAAATGAGGTAAATCTTTTCTAAAAGTTGCTGTTTTCGAGTTTTTAATTTCATAGTCGGGCTTCCTAGCCTTCTTTTCTATCCCACCTATCTTTATAATGTGGGACGATACTGAGGGATTGGGGCCCCTCATATCAAGTTTGATTAGTGACGGCTTTGTCACGATATAACTCAAAAAAAAACAAAGGGAAGAAATCGATTGTGACGGTCTAGGGGTCACGGTTTTTTGCATCGATATTGTGACCAATACATCTTGGCTCACGTTCTAATTCCATATACTTGATTTTAGTATTCGAATTCTCGATACTAACTAATCTCCCTTGTCTTTTGTAGATGACCGAGCCATCTAGGCCAGAGTTTGAAATCCTTGATGCTTAAGGAAAAAAGTATCATAGGTGGGTGTCGGACGTGACTCACACGTTCGTCGGTAAACGATACACCACCACAATTTTTCCTTCAGATGTTCCCAATACTCCTCCTCCTAGTTTGGAGACCAAAGCTCAAGCCCTCATGTTTTTGAGGCGTCATATCCACCCAATTCTGAAGAAGCAGTATTTAAAAAAAGAGGATCCCAAGGATTTATGGGACGTTATAAAGCAACGCTTCAACAATGTACATGACGTACAACTCCCAGAATTGACTGCGCGATGGGAAATCATTTGTTTGCTAGATTTTGCCAAAGTTGAGGACTACAACCATGCTATGTTAGACCTCCAGGCAGAGCTTAGTTTTTTTGGAGTCAATAAATCCGAGCAAGACATGATCGAGAAGACCTTGACCACCTTTCCCTCCTCCATGAGCTTACTTGCTCATCAATACCGCCTTGAGTATGAAAACGAAAGAGTTAAGACTTTTAGTGACCTCATGAATATACTTCAGAAAAAAGAGAGGCATCATGAGATTATTCTCAACAATAATGCAAGGCCGGTTGGGACCAAGAAAATCTCTGAAACTTATCCGGCTAGTGGTGGGAGAGCTCCAAGGCAAAAGAAAACTAATCGGGCCGCACCTTATACACGTAGGCAATCTGCCCCACGTGAGGGGGGCAAAGGGAACCAGCAACGTGGTCCAAACCGCAGCCTCACATGGAAGAGGGATGGCAGCACCACCGCCAACAACCAAGGAGTGGGCCGGTCCGGCCCTAGCTCTAGTAGAGATGGAAATCCTCCACCTAACTCTGTCAAACACGGTCAATTTTCTTGCTTCAAATGCGATTCAACTATGCATATGCACAAACAATGTCGTGCAACCAAGGACATTCGAGATATCTACAAGAGGCATAAGCAGTATTTGGCTCAAGAGGCTAATTTTACTGGTGAAGATTATGAGATGGATAACGGAGACGCAGAGCTCACCACCAATCTCACTATAGCAGATTTTGAGACCAAGAAAAGTGTCTCTTCAGAGAGTGTTGAAACACCGGATTTTGATTAGTCTATGTATTAGACGGTTCTTCTGCTATGTTATTCAAGTGTTCTTTTGTTTGGCAATGACCATGTTTTAAGACTTTGGTTTTTCTTAGTCATTTTGGAATTAGAACATCCTTGATGTATTAAGTTGGCATTAATAAAATTTCTCTTAGTTTTCTGGTTTAAAGAATGGTTGAGAATTGTATTTCCCTTAATAATACATGAATGGTTCGAATTGCAAATGCTACTTTGCACAAACAACAATATGTCCGCCAACTTTGTACAAGCTTTGTGAACAGCTCAGGATGAACTAGAATGTGAGTGACATATTTCTAGAAAGCTCTATGAGTCTAGTTTCCAGATATTCTCACGGTTCGTACATATCTATTTCTATGATGAAGTTATGACCGTTTAGTAAGCAAAGGTCATTCTGCATGGAAATTCTTATGCACTCAATAAGGGATCACAACTTGATCACAATTCCCTGAAATTCCTCTATGTTATTTAGAGTATTCGCCATGTCTTGAGTTCAAGACTAATTGATTTACATTCTTTTGTAGATGTCTCGCGGCGAAATTGAGTGTTTGGCTGACAGTGGGACTACCCACACTATTCTGCGGAATAGGCAATTGTTTATGGATTTTGTGCCTTACAAATCCTCAGTGACAACCATGATTGGTTCATCGCCGGTTATACAAGGGCGAGGTATTACACATTTCTTGTTGCCAAATGACACAAAGATTCATGTCACTGATGCCTTATACGTGCCAAAGGCCAATCGAACCTTGCTAAGTTTTAAGGACATTCACGCTAACGGTTTCCATTTGGAAACTCATCGTGAGAATGATAAATAGTTTTGTGTATTACCTTTAATGAATGTGGCCGTAAGCGCATCTTAAAGAAACTTCTGAGTCAAAGTAGTGGCTTATATCTTACTACAGTTCGGATTATTGAATCCTATGCAGTTGCTCTCAACTTCTGCGAATTTGACTCATATAAGCTTTGACATGATCGTCTGGGACATCCTGGTCGTGATATGATGATCCGTATTCTTAAAAATTCACACGGTCATCCTTTTTTCAGAGCACAGAGGCGTATGGGAACACACATAGCCACCGAAAATGGTGGCAGTGCCGTGAGCAATACTCATGGGCAGGGCTCGGCCTTAATGTCGTCCTAAATGCTATCACAGCCTTCACAGGCTTCTGTGCCGCATGGTTCCACTCTTGATGCCTCTATGGCAATCTCCAACGCTCACTGCTCGTTTTGCAAAGCTTGTTCATTAACAAAGTTGCAGGCACAACCCTTTTTTGCTGTAGACACAAAACAAACCATTCCATTCTTACAGAGGATCCAAGGTGATATTTGTGGACCTATCAAACCAGAATGCGGACCATTTCGATACTTTATGGTTTTGGTTGATGCATCGACGCATTGGTCATACGTCGCTTTGCTATCCACAAAGAATGCTGCTTTTGTTAAACTTCTGGCTCAAATTATAAAACTCAGGGCTCACCACCCTGACCATCCGATCAAGTCTATTCGATTGGATAATGCAGGAGAGTTTACATCAAAATATTTTGATGATTATTGCATGTCTATTGGGATTGATGTTGAACATCTTGTTCCCCATGTTTATTCACAGAATGGTCTTGCAGAAGCAACAATCAAGCGATTACAGCTTGTGGTTCGGGCTTTGGTGATGCGCACCAATCTACCCATCTCTGCATGAGGTTATGCAATTTTACATGCAGCTGTACTTATTCGTTTCAGACCCACCGCCAACCAACCATTTAGTGTGTACCAGTTGGTAACTAGATATGAGCCTGACATTTCACATTTACACATATTTGGTTGCATGGTTTATATGCCTATTACGCCTCCACTGCGTACTAAAATAGGTCCTCAGAGACGATTGAGTATATATGTTGGCTTTGAGATCTCTTTACTACAAGATTTGTAGATTGTCACTTTGATGAGACATACTTCCCGTCGTTAGGGGGAGAAAGGAATGGTAATGTTCCGGTTGAACGACATGAATTGTCGTGGTCTGTCCCCACTATGTCTCATTATGATCCCCGCACATCTCAGAGTGGGATTGAAGTGCAAAGAATTCTCGATCTTCAGAAAGTTGCAGATTCGATGCCTGACTCCTTTACTGATATCGCGAAAGTGATGAGATCAACTATCCCTGCTGCAAATGTTCCTGCAAGGTTGGAAGTCCCGAAAACTGGGCAAGTTAATGCCACACCCGGACTAGGCACCACCGGCGTCGCCGGCGTACCTGATGCCCATGGTGGAGGGGTGGCTACTGCCTCGGCTCCTACCTAGAAGAGGGGGAGACCAAAGAAAGGTTCAATCGATGTCTTGCCGCGAAAAAAGCAAGGCATCAAGACACAAAATGATCCGCTCATCATCAATACTGTGAATCCATCACATGAGATTGTCTCTGACTATAGCTATGTCCATTAATCGATATTGAAACCTCTGGGGGACGCCTCAGAATCAATGTTAATGTCAGAGAACAAAGAAATCTCGTTAAATTATACAAGTGCGCGCGTTCTTATGGATAGGTCTTCCATGTTTATTGATGATGCTTTTGCTTATTTGGTCGCTTAGGAGATTATTGACGACGATCAAATAGAACTTCGCTCTATTGCAGAATGTCAATGTAGAGCAGATTAGCCGAAATGGAAAGATGCAATCCAAGCTGAACAAGACTCCCTATCGAAAAGGAAAGTTTTTGGTCCGGTTGTGCCATGCCCATCAAATGTTAAGCATGTTGGACATAAATGGGTATTTGTTTGGAAGCGTAATGAGAAGAAAGAATTCATGCGATATAAAGCTAGACTTTTGACGCAAGGATTCTCGCAACGCCCTAGTATTGATTATGAGGAGACGTATTCTCCTATTATGAACGTCATAATTTTCCGCTACTTGGTCAGTTTAGTAGTGTCCGAAAAACTGAATATGCAGCTTATGGATGTGGTTACCGCATATCTCTATGGGGATCTTGATACAAAGATATATATGAAAGTGCCTGATGGCCTTACGTTGTCCAATTCAAGTGACTCTAAACCATGAAGTGCTTATGCCATCAGATTGAGGCGTTCACTATATGGATTGAAACAATCCGGACGAATGTGATATACTCGTCTAAGTGATTACTTGATTGGGAAGGGATACAAGAACGATGATTTGTGCCCATGCGTGTTCATAAAAAGAACAAGTTTCAGATTTGCAATTGTAGCAGTCTATGTTGATGATATGAATATCATCGGAAATCTCAATGAGATCAATGAGACGGTTAGCTACTTGAAATCCGAGTTTGAGATGAAAGATCTTGGGAAGACTCGATTTTACCTAGGCATTGAACTAGAGCATCGATGGACTGGAATCTTAATACACCAGTCGGCTTATGTCCAAAAGATGCTCAGGCGATTCAATATGGACAAAGCACACCCTCTTGGCACTCCCATGATTACCCAAAGTCTGGATATTAAAAAAGATCTGTTCCGTCCGAAAGATGACGATGAAGAGATCCTGGGAGCTGAAACTTCATATCTTAGTGCGATTGGAGCTTTGTTATATTTGGCTCAGTGCACTCAACCAGACATTGCATTCTCTGTGAACTTGTTAGCTAGATTTAGCTCTGCGCCAACGCATCGTCATTGAAATGGTGTTAAGTGCATCTTCAGGTATTTGAAGGGTTCCATTGACTTAGGCATGTTCTTTCCCAACAGTGAAACAAGAGAGAAAAAGATCCTGTCTGGGATCGGTGGATCACAGCCCTCGGCTTCCCACCAAGAGATTGTGTCCAACGCTGCCATGGTCGCATAGTAGACTAGTCCCCTATCCTGAAACACCGAATAATGTGTTAGTTGGATTTGCTGATGCTAGGTATCTCTCTGACCCACATAAAGGACATTCCCAAAATGGATATATGTTCATAATTAGGAATACGGCGATATCTTGGAGATCAACCAAGCAAACCCTTGTTGCTACTTCCTTGAATCATGCTGAGATTATTGCACTACATGAAGCAGTTAAAGTTTGGATTCGGTCTGTAGTGTCTGATATTCGAGAGTCTAGTGGATTACCATCTACTACTGCTGAACCAACTTGCATCTATGAGGATAATGCGGCTTGCATTGAACAGATGAAGTTAGGTTATATTAAGGGTAATAATACTAAACAGCAGTGGTTTAGAGTATTGATAGACGTTCTAGATCCTTCGGGAGATTCTATGTAAGGCCTATAAATAGGTATTTCTATCAATAAATAAGTAGACTGTTATTCTCGTTAAATGTTCTCCTTCAACACTTAAGATTTTCTATCATTCAAGTGATCTGCATCTCGATTTGGTATAAAAACACAGAGCGGCCAAGAGAGACATAATTTGATGGAGAAAAATCATCCTAAACCAACATTGATACTGCCTACTCAACTGTAAGAATTCCACAGAAGATAAGATCAACAGTGTGCTCCAAGAACATCAAAGGCTCCATCATTGCAACTTCACTAGTTGTCAAGATCGTATACTGTAGTGGATTGCCAATTTGCCATCTGAGAATCTGAAACATGCCAACATTGATCTGAATGCGTAAACTCGCGACGCAACTGCTCTTGCTTAATGCTTATGCTATCTCGACTTGTTCTAGTAAGTAGTGTATTTTGTGTTCAGTTTTGCTTATGTGCTAGCTGCACTTGAACTTCTTCTTTTCTTTTATTCAAATTTTTGATCCAAAAAAGTAGAAAAAATAGCTAATATAGTTTTCCTTTGTGATACTTGAATATGTATAAAGACTACAATCATTAACATTCTGATGTTACATAACAATTTGAAAAAGAAAAGAGACAGCTCAATTGTATTGAATTAGAAGTATCAGCAAGCAGGTTTTTGTTGCAGAACTATATCATCATCAGAGTAATAATCCGCAATGAGCCTATAGATGTATGATGGATGATAACCGCCTCTGCAAAGGAAGCACAAAATGATCAGGACTAATATATTAGAGCCTGGAAGATATCAGACAGTAAATGTTATACAAAATGGTATCATATCAGTTAACACATGATAAGAATAATGTGTAAAGCACCCAAACTTGTTCATACCCCTGGTACTAAATACTGTGACCGACTCGTATAAACAATCATAAATCCTTAAGGAAATAAGAATGACTGCTTGGGATGTCCTTCGCCTATTATATCCAGACATCCCATCTTAGCCAACACTTTGTTTGTGGCCCAAGTAATTGGAAACATGAAAGAATAGAAGAATTTCATAGTGGAACAGTGAAAGTGAAAGTGAAAGTGAAAGTGTGTCCATCTTATAATTGTGCTATTTCTATATAACTTAACAAAGAAAACTACTTGACAGTAGACAAAAATCGACACTGAGAGTTAATACAGAAGACTGAAAATCATATAACAATTTACACAGTAGCAGGATATCAACGGAAACTTTGAATTAAAAACTGCATAAAGGAAGGAAAAAAAGTCTTACAGTTCAGTAACAAAAAGACTGACTAGCTCGGGAGGCACATAATCAAATGTAGGATTAACAACATGCAAAAGAGGTGCTCCACTACCACCACTAAAATCCATGCAATCTGAGAAATCCCCAAAAGATAATAGCTCGGATGGACATCTCATATCATTCAGCAAAACCTCTGGATTGTTTGGAAATAGGGGACATAACTGAAACAAACAAGGCAATATTAAGAAAACAATATACAAATAGGGGAACAAAACCTCATATTTTCAGTAGAATGTAAAGTTATCATGGAGCAAAATCATTATCCTAATACATCCAAACAAGAGCCCTTAAACTAACATTCAATGCCTTATTTTTTTCAGGTTTTCTTATACAATACCTTATGAGTGCCAGCAACCACAACAAATGGAACAGCGTGCCTTTTCGCAGCAAGTGCAACCATATTCATCCCAACAGGCGCAATGACTCCACCGTTGGCCATCACAGCATGAACCCCGACTATAACCTGCATGTCATCTGCAAGTTAAGGCAACAAAATTTGCACATTATCAAATATAAGAGAACAAGTATGTGAATCCCACAATTACCATGTTAACTCTTGAAATCATGGCAAACACTGAAGAGTCTGGAATAACGGTTGTTTGCAAATGCTTTTCAGCCAACTCATTTGCAAGCACATGCCCCAAATGCCTAATAGCACCGAGTAAGGAACAAAAAATTATAGAAGAAGAAGAAGAAGAAGAAATAGTAAACAACAGAATAGATTCAGATTGTGTACAAACTTAGGAGCACCCTCGGCCACATAGACATGGAACGATCTTTTCTTCTCCTTTGCAGCATAGAGGAAGTTCTTCACTGTCCTTGAATGACCTAATGTTAGTATCACCTCACTGAAAAACAGTTCCGGTATTAAATTAGTAATGCAAGTTAAAAGAAATTGACCTAAGGTTACAGATATTTTTATTGTCCATCTTAGTGCATAGACTATTGCACAACTTAAAGAAACAAAATATCTCCAATTCACAACTCGTGCATAACCCTTTTGTGTATGGAATATCAAAACAGAAACATGAATTAATGAGGTAGGACAACAAGAAGGTTTCAACGCAGAGAATGACATCACCATACTGCATAGCAGATATCAAATTCACTTATGAAAACAAATACTCTATATGTTTCAATATGCAGGAATTCAGTAGCTGAATTACTAGCTCGGGTAAAATAGTTTATACTTTTGATGTATAAGCTCCAACGCCTGGTCTGCGATCAGTTCATGGCAAGTATTTATATCCTCAATGAGATCATTAATTCCCTCAATGATGTGGTGCTTAAACTGCCAGCTCCTAGGAGTTTTATCAGCTGCAACAAATTAGAAATCTACATTAACTCTTGAATAATACATACGTATTAAACTTCCTATGTTTTTCTTTAATTAGACATGTAAAAACTTATCATTAATAGTGTTGCAAGCATAAAAAAACAAATTAATGTTCTTAAGTAACAGTGTAACCGGAATCATGTGCGTACAATAAACCATTTAAGTGCCTCGAAACTTGCCTTTTCCCTCGAAGTGGCGAACCAAGTTGGGTTTTCTTTCAAGCTGTGCCACCAATGAAGGTGGATGGAAAATTGTTTGGGAAATAGCATCAGATAATCGAAATGGTTTATCATCTTCCTCAACAACATCTCCATCATCACCTTGAGAGACTAAAGTTAATCCTTCAACTTCCAGTGAAAGATCACTGTCCCTAATGATGCGCAGAACACGCCTAACAATGTTCCCAACAGCAAGCTCTGCATTATAACATAGTCAAAACATGTTCATTACAAATATACTCCACAAAAACACAATTGAAAGCTATACATAACTCTACAGATATATTCGAGTCCTGTTATAAACTTGTGCAACCTCAACAGGTTATAGTAACCCACAAATTCAATTAGGAAGATTATATGTAACCAAAGTTGTGCTAGACACCTAATCCATTGAAAGCTTAGTATTTTCATCAACATTCTGTTCCAAATCAAATTCCAAACACACATACCAACAGGGTTGGCAGCAATAAGCTTCTGGCCAACATCTCTGACGACCTCAACAAGGGCGGCTGACGTCCCCCTCTGCAGGGATATCACCGTCCGGAACAACTCCGCCATCAGCCGAGCAGTCTCTCTCGAACCCACCACCTTCCTGCAGCAACCAACAGTAAATACGACACACCGTTTGATTTGTATAGATACAAACATTGCATGCATGCTGCACTTGTAACAATCATAAAAACTCACCGTTTCCTGAGCTTGGTGGCGAGTTCATTGACGAGTGCTTCACCTTCCGCCATGTTTAGACCAAACCCAAATTTCTGCAGGGGTTTTGGGGTAGTTGATAATACAGAGACTTGAGAGAAAGACCAAATTCTTTGTTAGGGTTTATGAGGACTTGGTTTACACGGAACAAGATTAGAGGGTTTGGTTAAGAAGAGGCAGATTATGTTGAGCGGTTTCTTACCCTTTTCTATTTAGTAAATTACTATAAAGTTACTAACTAAATTTCAGTTTACAAATACATCATTTATGTTTAAGGAAATTATTTTTCCGTCCTTCTGTTAAATGTCTTGCCCTAACACACGTAGGATTGGTTAATCTAGTTTCCTTATTAGAATAGATTACAGTTGATAGATCTTCTAAATAATTCGGGAGACTCTGTATAATGCCTGTAAATAAACATTTCTATAAATGAATGAGTAGATCGTTATTCTCATTATCCTTTCTCCTTCAACACGTTATCAACACTTTACTCTATCCCGAGATTGATAACGAAACCCTTAAAAAAAATTAAAAAAAAAAACTCATCGATTTTGACCTGGGCACCCACCTTCCCTGAGCGACATCAACGACCTCACCCACGCCCCGACGTCCTGTCGATCCGACCCCCTACCACTCCTAGCCGCCATCCCGATTGGCTTCACCATAGCGTCATTCTCTGCCGGTCAAAGCACTAGCACAGCCCGCGCACTCATCTCTATCCCAGCCCCAAATCTGGCCTTCTCCACCAACCAAGAATCTGGAGACCTCCACACGATCGGTGCCACATCAAACCCAACTGATTCTGCGTCTGCCTCCGCACAACGCCCTCGCCTTCACTGCTGCAGTGCTGCTCCAATTAATTCGGCATCAAGGAACCGACTCAATACACGGCAGAAGAGAGATTACTGGTTGTACGAGGGGGCAAAACGGTAAATTTACCCCTTCAGGTAAAATAAGTTTTTACCTCAGAGTAAAAACAGTTTATTTACAGTAGTAACTATTTAATTAGTTTTACTGTTTTTATATATACGATAAATATTACTAATCATATGTTTTCATTTCATGAAATTTTTTGTGTCAGGACCCATCCCGAATTTCACCCTGAAACCCGGAGTAAATCCTGCGGGATCCACCTCCAAGATAAATTTACCCAAACGTAGGTATAATCTACCTTAAAAATTAACAACCCTTACTTGAAAAATTCCAGATAGACACTTCTTTTATAAATTATCTAATCTCAACTCTTGGAGCCTTCCTGCTCCTCAATTCATAACATCTCGAATGGTTATCAGAGCATATCTAAAATGAAATAAAAACAATGAATAAAGAATAAGCGAAAGCAGCCTCTGACTATTGGACTAAGTCTCGGCTCCATGTACGCTTGACCTCAAATTAACTTAGCTTTCATACTGGGCATTTGAAAACAAAGGACCCAGGGGAAAGTAATTTAAAACGTTAGAGTAAGTGAACAAACATAAATTAATTAATTTAACAAAACGTAATTTTCAATACTTTCCCACATTTAAACTTTAAAACCTTGATGCACGCAACTTTGATAAACATTTAACTTTAAATCCAGAATCTCATAAAAATGGACAAACCTGCCCCACTGGTTGATCAAATACGGAAATCTCGACAGAAGAGATAAACCAGCCCCGCTGGTTAATCAAATACGGAACTGAGAAGATTAAAATAAAGGGAAGAGTTTTCACCATGTAAAAAGGAGCCTCCCAGGCTCGGGTCGGTGCCTCCTAGGCTGTAATAGCGTCCCAATCTAAGTGCTCAACTCTCATATGATGAGGACCGTTGGTAAGACTATAATAGCGTCACACGCTAAACGCTCTACTCACATATGATGAGGACCGCTACATAATGGCTAGCTAATAATAAATATATATATACCGATCGGTTACCTCCCAAGCAATAATAGCGTCTCACGCTAAGCGCTCAACTCTCATATGATGAGGACCGCTGTTAAAACTATAATAACGTCCCACGCTAAGCGCTCTACTCACATATGAAGGGGACCGCTAAATAATGGCTAGCTAGCAATAAATATAATCGACCATATATTATGGAGAATAAAAATATAAGAAAACACTTAAATCCACTGATCTTCCCCAAGATCATAAGAATTCGTACTTGAAAATCATCATAAGAAATTGTAATAAAACTCAATGACGTGTCTCACACGTCAAAATATTCTCAAACTTATAAATATAAGCGAGACTTCGATGTCCAATAAAAATCATATATAATAACAACTCCACTCGAAAATACTCGCTAAAATATTCTCCAAATCAAAATCATTATGCTTTAAATAAACCATTAAATTATGTTGGGGAACTACCGAAAATCCCATTTTCGGTAATCATTTATAAATCCCAAAATCATCCAAAAGTAAAACCGATAATATTCACATGTCAAGTAAAATACCCAAGAGAGTTCCCGAAAAATAAATAGAACTCAACATTAAAACTTCAATAAATAACCCAAAAATTTAAGGGCTTAAAATTAATCTTCTTCCTTGCCCAATTTCCATCTTTAATCCACTAAGACTCAAAATTCACCATCATCACCGATAGCCAAGAATTAACCTTAGAAGAATTTAAAGCTGGCTAACCCAACTATCGATATTCTAATTTAAACACCGCCAAATTCCTTAACCAAAGAAAATCTCAAACCTTATCAAAACTCCTCCAAAAATTCCAAACTATACTTCATTAAACCCCTCTCATTAATACCATCTTAAAAACATGAAAAACAGCCCCTAAGGGGCGGCGCCGCCGCCTGCTCCGCCGGCATCCGTACTCCGACAACCTCCAATGATTCTCAAATTTTAGCACAACACTCCTCTCAATCCGCACAACAACTTCCTTAACTAGCACAAAGTCCAATTCTAAGCCTAACTAGGCTAATCGAATTAAAATCCTAAGCCCTAGAATTTTCAATTATACAAACCACCCTAACGAGATCGAATTTAGCCGATTCTTTTTGAGGGATTACTCAGCTAGATGAGGGCTACAAGTTGAGCCAAACATCTCTGCATATGGTGGCTAGAGGAGGGAGCTCCGGCGAAAGTGCAATCGGTGTCTCCGGCGAATTTCCTCACGAACGGCGGCGTTACACGGCCGGTCACCGGCCCAGGAAGAGAGAGGAGGTGGCGGGGGTCCAAATGGGACCGGTCTGGCGGCCGGTGGTGGCCGAACGGCTGCAGGCGATGGTGGTGAAGCCGGCAGGTCTGGGAAACTTCGGGAGAAGGAGAGAGAGAAGAAAGAGGAAGAGAGAAAGAGAATTGGGGGGGGGGGGGGTGTTGGCTGCTCTTCACCCGGTTCAACTTAAAACCCAACAATAAAACCCATTAAATTTTTACCCCTTTTTACCTATTCCGTAACTTTTGTTTTTAGACCATAACTTCTTCATACGAACTCCCTTTTAAGCATGCCGCGTGTCCACGAACTCTGTTTAACGTCCTCTACAACTTTCATGAAGAAAGTTTTCCCAAAATCCAAACAGAAGAAAAGGTCGACTTTTGGAGTCTTAAATAGTAAACAGTTACTCAAAACGGTAAAAGCCAAAGTAACACCAAAAGTAAATAATCGTAACTTAATTTAAGAACCGGGATGTGACATTTTGCGCGCGAATCGCAATGGAATTACGAGAGAGCAACTTCTGTTAAACGCAGTTTATTTAGCAAACAAGCAAGTAAGCTTTTATAAAAGTTTCCGTTTTTGAATTTTAATTTCATAGCCGGGCTTCGTAGCCTTCTTCTACATCCTACCTTTCATTATAACATGGGACAATATTGAGGGATTGAGACCCCTCATATCAAAGTTGAAATTTGTGACGGTTTGATAAGTCACGGTATTACAACAAAATATTTTCGTGGTTAATAAAGGGACAAACATCGATTTGCAACCGAAATTGTCGTGGTTAATATCGATTTGTGACGAAAATTGTCACGGCTACATCGATTTGTGACAGAAATTGTCACGGTTAATATCGATTTGTGACGGAATTTGTCACAGTTTACATTGAATTGAGTTACCATAAACCATGGTCTTGACCCAATTCAATATTTGGAATTAATTATCTTATATCGATAATAGTTACTCTTCCATCTTATTGTTTTAAAATAATTGACCGAAACATAAGCCTCGAATTTGACATAAAAAAGAAAGTGACGAAATTTGTGTCACTCGTTATGAAAAAGAGGGAGAGGCAACGCCTCGAACCTCATATGCCATAAAAAGATTTGGCCAGTAAATGAAAGTAAAATCATGTTATAGATGTGGTTCTACATCGATTCACTAATTGTAATGAAATCAATATTATAGTCAATGTTTACAAAATATATGGAATTCTTGCAACAAGAAACTCACTATATGGAAGAAGATGAGAACATTATCTCACAGTTACGGATTTTAAAAGCAAAATGTATATTACGGAATATATGAAGCACATGACTTCGGTTTAATAGTCTAAATGACTACAAATCCGTTTATTTTTCCAAGTTTTGTGAATGTATACACCTCACATATTTGACTTAAGTTACTTGGTCGTTATATTTTGAATTACATTCATGGTCAAGACCTCATTATAATTGTTGACATAATTATTCAGATTTTGTGTAGCACATATGGTTCGATCTATGTTAATGCAATTGCATTACAACATAACATTACATTGGACTATATTGGAAGACCAATTATTATAAGGTAGCGTTTATAAAGGCTAAAATTGCACCAAGTATGGCACAATGCATACTTGGGCATCATAATTAAACCAAGTGTGGCACAATGCACACATGGTATATCATGATGTTGCGCAATGCACATCGGTTTTGGATCAAAAGAGGATTTGTAATGTCAAGTGTGGCACAATGCATACTTATACAATTGCAAAAACATTACAAACAAAAGTAGTCTTCTACACTCTTGAGCGGATTCATAATTGCAAAAAGAAAATTACGTTAAGTTAAATGTCATCCAAAATTGGATGTTGAAAAATCTTTTTCTTTCTCTACAAGATCCAATAGTGGGTCGTTGGCGGCGCCGCCGCCCCTATAGTGCTCACGATCAATTTTACTAAATTTTGGCATGTTTTAAGCCTTGTTTCGTCCATCTATGTAGTATTACACGTCATTTATATAATGCACTCTAAAGGATTTCAATACCTTTTTCAATCTCCATCGAAATTGTTAACATATGTTGGTTTCTATGTTTTGATATAAGACTGTTGTCTCTACATTCGTCTTTATATTCTTGTATACGAATGTGTCATAAAGAGATTGAGTACTTAGCTTATTCCAATATTGCAAGGAATAGACAACTATTCATGAATTTAATTCTTTATAAATCCATTGTGACTACAATGACTAGATCCTCAGAAATAATCAAAGAGCGGATTAATGCTCAAGTTCCAATGCCTAATAGAATTATGATTCAAGTTACATATGCTCTTTATGCATGCATAAGGAAGCAATCGAACTGTGCTATGACTTAATGATATTCATGCCAACGTTTATCACCTATAAACACATTGTGACAATTGATGAGAATTTCTTATGTATCATTATTATGAATGCGCAACATTCATGAGTCACTAAGATTCGGTTACTTGAATCGGTTATTGTCTCCAATGATGAGAATGAAAACATTGACTCTGTCAAGACCTGCCCCGAATTTCATCCTGAAACCCGAGATGAGTCCTGCGGGGACCACCTCCAAGGAAAATTTACCGAAGACTCGACAAACCTCCCTCGAAAATGGACAACCCTAACTTATAAGAATTTAAGAACCACATTTTTACTCCAAAATAAATCTTCCGCTGCAACCCAAAAGTAGCCAGAATATAAAACACAAGAATTCCAATAGTATTCAGAGCTACTAAAAATAAAATAATACACAGCGAAAGCTAGGACGGAGACCGATCGATCGGGACAGGCGCGGCGGTCTGGGGCGGCCGGACGGCGACGGTCGTGCTCGGGCAATTTCTGGGCAGAAACGGGTCGGGGAGAGGGAAAACCGAGAAGAAGAGAGAGAGAAAGAAGAAGAAAGAAGAAAAAAAAAAAGGCTTGGGCCTTTAGCCCACCCGGTCCACCAACTCTACATATACCCAAAACCAAAATTCAACACCCCAAAATAATACCCCAATGAAATTACCTTTTACTAGCAAAAATTACCATTTTTTACCGTCGTCAAAATTTCTTCCTTAGAATAATCCCACAAAATAATAGTCTCCTACACCTCTCTGGGGATCAATTATATTTTACACTTAATGACGAACACGGTAAAATTCTTATTACCACTATGCCAGTAGTAAAGGTAAAAATTATGGGTCGGGGCATGACAGACTCATGTAGGCTTTAACATAAATCGTCTAGACAATTTGGACGTGTTTTGATGATCTGTATAGTAAAGAGTAAAGACTCTCACGGACATCCTTTCTTTTGAGCAAAGTAACCATTGAGATCAAAGATCCAAAATACAACTTGGTGGAGCTATGAGCAATGCTCACGACCTATGGTTGGCATTAAAGCCATTTTCGTCATCCTCTTATACAATGGAGGCACTACTCATGTTTTCATAAGCAAATATGACTCAAAAGAACCCCCAATGATCTCACATTGGTCATGCTCGTTACTTGTTTTGTAAAGCCTATTCTTTAGCGAAGATTAGGAGCGATACCCTTCTATGCTAAAGACAATAAGATGTAGAGACTAGCATATAAACAAGATGCTAAGTCGTTGTTCACTAAGTAAGACATTAATTACAATATCTATGAGTGATTTTATAAGAATGATACATAAGATGTTGGCTTAATGACTTCTCATTGTTTACTTTGAGGCATAATAATTATATGGTGATGTTCACAATGGTTTAACTCAAGCCATAACAATTAGATGTTATGAGGAACCTTAACAATGATTGAAAAGTTGAAAAAACCTAGAATTTTTTGTTTTTTAGCTTGAGGACCAGTCATTGTGAGGATCGGTTCATCAACGTTTATACCAGTTCTTGAGGTTCTGTTTGCGGCCACTGATTCCTACCATCCAAACCTACCTATTCTCAAGATTTAGTGGCCTTTGGAGACTTGGAAGATGGTGAACTGCTCAACATAAGTGTTCACGGATATCCAGCGACTCCAAAGGACGGTTCAGTACGTTTTAGGCCGGTTCCGTTGTTGAGGCTAGCGGTTTGTAATCCTAACGCCCATGTCTACCTGCTTACAAAATTTGGTAGCGTTTGGAGCTCTGGAAAATAGTGAACCGCTAAAGGAAGTGTAAAATAGAGGTCCTGTGATGCTGGCGATCGGTTCAACCGGTTTCTTTTTGACCGGTCCTGGCGGTAAGGCCAGCAGTTTTTTGGACCCGTAAGACCAACGGTTATGGTTTGTAGCAGGGTCAAGTTTTACTTATTCATCTTTGCCCACCATCATTCAACTATTTATGTTACGGTTGTAACGGTATGCATATTTGTTAACAGATTGAGTTAACGTTCTACAATCTATATCATCCACATGTTATATGTGTCAAATTGCTCTTCCATAAGCGAACAATGATGGGTTATTTGATGAATATTATCTTTGAATGAGACATAAGCTTCTGACTATAGTCCGCTTCTATAGAAACCTTGACAGACGATCTTTTTTATGTCACTTTGTTGAGTCAGTCTTCTCTTCGTTAGAGGGAGATAAGAACAAGAATGTTCAAGTAGAACGACTTGGAATTGTCATGATTTGTCCCTACTGTGTCTCATCAAGTTTCCTAAAGTGACGAGATCACATATACATGCTACAAATATGCATGCAAGGATTGATGTTCGGATAAGGACAAGTTGATGTCCGGACAAGAGGATATGTTGATGTCCGGACAAGAGGACATGTCGTCACCCACAGATGGTGGCATGGTGACACCACAAATGTGGTAGATGGTGTCGCTAGGCCATGGCTCACACGGTTTAAGGGGAGGCCATTTGGTTCGATACATACTCGCCAAGGAAGAATGCGAGTTTGGCACAACTTGATCATTTGATCAATGATACTTATTCGTCTGTTAATACTGGATTATGGTCATCATTGGGGGACGCCTCAATGTCAATACCAATTCAAATAGAGATCTCTACACTTAGAAATTACACCGGTGTACATGATAACGTGGTTTAATGAGTTTGATATTGAACCATACTTCGTTGAGAAAATACCAACGTTGTAGATTGGCCTTAATGGAAAGATGTGATCCAGTTTAAACAAAGAGATAGTGCTTTAGTTAGGTGACGCCGGCACCCCAAGTGTAAACTGTATCAGTTATATCTTTGTTAGAAAGCGTAGTGAGAAAACGAGTTTAGACTCACCTTCTAGCGTAAGGTCTCTCACAAACGCCCTGAAATCGACTACGATGAGATATACTCTTGTAATGGATGTCATTGCACTCCACTACCTTGTCATTTTGGTAGTTTCTGAAAAACTGAACAAGCAGCTTATGGTTACAACTTATCTCTATTGGGAACTAAGAGATGTACATAAAGATCTTGAATAGATCGATTTTCACCCAAATCAAGTGGTTCCTGACCACAGAGCTCGTTTGCAAGGTATTTGCTAAGTACCTACTTCATTAGGAAAGGGATATGAAGAATTATGTCTATTTGCGTGTAAATTATGGATGAATCGTGATGAACTCTTGTTAAACTAAGAGATGCAACTGATCCAAAATTAAGAATGAAAGGATCTTGGGAAACTTGGTAATGAAAGTGAGGACCGTTATTGATGATGCTTATTCATCAGTCAGCTTAAGGCAAGCTAAAGGACGGTGAAGTTATGCCTATATGTATCCCTTGATCGGTCCAAGTCTTGAGAGGACTCGTTTTGTCCATATGACAAAGAAGTCTTGGGAGAAATTATCCATCTAAGTACAGTAGCACATTCATGTACTTGTTACAATATGCTTGACTCGACATCTCATTCACTACAAACTTGTAAGGCCAAGTTCTCCTTAGTCTTTCAACTCTCTTCATAGCGGTCGAGCAACTTCGCTCCCTCTTAGATGAGTGTGAAGGAATATCAAGGTAGTGGCCGGATGAGCCCATGCAACGCCAATGTAATGACAGTAATTTCTTCTATGAAAGGTTGTGGCTTATTCATCCCTACAGAAAGACATATTAACAACGAAATCAGAATCTGCCAAAGTGTAGAACTCTCGGTAGTGAGGATTCCTTGCAACATTGAATGATAAGTCACTAGTGTAAAACAGCCTTGCAACTGCTGCATCACATTCTCTCCTATCTTCAAGCCTAAAAGCCTTGGTTAGTTGTGGACTCAGTCCCTTTATCTTTTTGGCTTCAGTTTCCCTCTCTCGCAACGGAATATAACTTGAACTTCCAGACATACTTGAAGAAGGAGGCAAAGGAACCTTATGTGGAGCTTTATCCCGCAACTGCTGCTCACATGACTCTAGCAACTGCTGCATTTCTGCCATATTTTCTGCAGTGACTTTGGTGCAAGCCTTGATCCCTTCCCTTGGAATTTTAAGCAGATGAGTTTTCACTCTAGAATGTGAACCCTTAAAATTCTTTTTGCAGAAATTGCACACAAAAGGAACATTTCCTCCCCCTATTTTCACTGTCCCATCAACATCAATCACTGCCTCTTTAGTGACATACTTCCAAAGAGGTGCGCTTAGTTTTAATAGCTCATTCGACTCAACACTAGGGTTGAAGCAGCACTTGAGCTCATTTTATTTATCTATATCACAGATACCTGACATGATCATGAAAAATGAGTACAACTTACACCAAGCCCAACCATCATTAGAGAATATATGATCAATATGTCCAATGCATATTTCAAAAACCACCAATGTCCAACAGAATTTAACCCACCATCAACTAGTGTGATTGACCCCAAACAAAACACTCATTTGGCTATCTTTGCTAACTGTTATATATACCAATGAAACTGTAAAACTGCAGCTTGCTAGCTAGCCATTCCTTGGCTAGCGTCATAGATCATACCAAACCCAACAATACGTACTAATCCGTCACTTACAAAGCAGACCCAACAAAACAACCCAAAAGAATACCCTCAATATTATTGAAGTTCTCCTCTCCCAAATTCTTACAATTCCCTCTAACAAAATCAATTCAATCTACTGCCACTTATATGTAAACATCATACCAATATTTCCAACACCAAATACTAAACCAAATTGACAAACTAGTGAGCAAAACAAACAAAAAATTGAGACTGAAGCATAAAAAAGAAGAGGGTTATTGACAAACCAAGCATTTCCTCCATCGTCCATAGTCCATACTAACCTTAACAATGACAGAGACTGGCGACGCCGACTGGTGACTGGCGACTGGCGATGGCGACTAGCGACGGCGACTGGCGACTGGCGACTGGCGATTGGTGACTGGTGACTGGCGACTGGAGACTGGCGACGGCGACTGGTGACTGGCGAACGTGAAGAATGGGTGGTGGACGGTGAGAATAGGTGGTGACTGGCGATTGGCAGAGAAATGAGATAGCAGAGAAGAGAAGGCACAAGGCAGAGAAGGCAGAGACTGCTCTCTTCTTTGTTTCAAATCAAATCGGCCACAGAGAAGGCAGAGAAAGGAGAGAATATAGAAGATAAGAGAAGAGAATGAGAGATAGAATAATTGAGGCTGCGTGCCACAAGCCCTCAGTTACCTTTTTTTTTTTTTAAGTCTTGCTGACGTGGCGTGTCGAAATGACGTGTCGGAGAAGGTCAACGTGTTTCGGACACGCCATGTGGCGTGTCGGACACGGATTTTGCTGTGTCGGGCACCGTTTCGGCGTGTCCGAGTGTCCGACACTCTGACACTCCAGGGATATGGAGTGTCCGTGCAACATAGGTTTATATGTATTTATAAGTAAATCATTTCTCCAAATGTTCAACTATATTGAAAATTGTTAAGGCATTTATAAGTGTGATTTATCAATTATGAATTTGAACGGTTCATATTTGACAGATTTGGTTCGTTTATTGATTTGATCTAGTTTGTTATCTTAACGAACACCAATTTTGTAATATCCCACATCGGCCAAACGGAGAGGGGTTATGTGCTGTATATGTACATGTCCACCTCCAATCTAATACGAGGCCTTTTGGTGGCTCAGCGGCTTCGGAGGGGTTGGGTACTCCGAGGTTAAGCATGATGATGCGAGAGCAATCCCAGGATGGGTGACCTACTGGGAAGCTACTCCTGAGCTGCCGGAAACAAAACCGTGAGGGCCGGCGAGCCCAAAGCGGACAATATCGTGTTACGGCGGAATGGGTCTTGGGATGTGACAAATTTGACTCAAAATTTGTAAAAATGATTTACTTATATAAACCTAAAAACTGAATGGATGAGATGTGAAAATGTGATCGAAAAATAAGTTTTTTTAAACCATAAACTTAAGAGTCCTCAATTAGTCCTCAACTTAAGAGTCCTCACTAGAAGGGCTCCCTATATACGATACACCAAATCCTATTAGGAAACTAATTACGACGACAAAATATTCCTAACAATACATAATATTCATTATCCTAACTACAATAGAGGACTCACGCTAACGCTCCCCTCAAGTTGGGGCATACATATCATAGATGCTCAACTTGTCAAGTGAGTCATAAAACGTCTTACTAGAGACTGTTTTCATAAGAATGTCTACCAGCTGCTCCTCAGTAGATACAAATGGGAATGCAATAATTTGTCGATCCAACTTCTCCTTGATGAAATGTCTATCGACCTCCATATGTTACGTTTGGTCATGTTGAACGGGATAATAAACAATTTCAACAATAGCTTTATTATCACAATATAGAGACATCGCCTTCTTTTATCTGAATCTCAAATCTCTCAACAAGTGTCTCAACCACAACATCTCACATCTCACATACGGATATATGAGATATATCTCACAACAGCTTTAAGATATATGATGTGCACATGCGGATCTAGTATACTAGATGTATGATGCCTACACATAACACATATCATAGTCAATATACTGTGAGGTAGCCTAATGTAATAGAGCTCAATATAATTTGGAGTGAAGCCAATTGAACACTGTAACATTTTTCGTATTTTATGTTCAACTGTCCGTATCATAAAAAAATATCAGTATAATAGAGTTCTTAGTCGACTATCATACATCGTTGAGAAGGTGTGCAAGTAGAGATGTTCATCTGAAGGATTCAATAGGTGCATGTTCTTCTAGATAAGCTGCTGCCTCGAAGCACTCAGCAGTTTCTAATGGCGATGACCGTGGATCAGCTTTGTAGAGCAGCCCAAGATTGTACCAGGCAGAAGGGTTTGATCTGTCAAGTCGTAGCGCATCCATGAGAAAGCTTCTGACAACCGGGAATGATTGTCCACCAAATTTTCTGAGAATACAAGCAGTGGATATCAAGCTTGGGACATGGGTGGGTTCAACATCTAAAGCTTTCCTGAATGATTTCAAAGCTTCTTGGTGAAGACCCTTGGCTTCATAGAGTAAACCTAACAAAATAACCAGGCTTAGGCGTACTTTAATCCTCGTAAACAAGCAGTGGTCATCAATTTAACTATTTTCCATATACCATGTTACCCCTTACAATATGTAGAGGATCAAATAACGGTAGTGTACATTCAAACTGATTTCAAGAAAATGAAACTTTCATGCCACAATTTTGTAAGATCTAGATTAAACTACTAGTCAATTGTTCCAAGCAACTGATTTAATTTGTTGTTAGAAAATCAGTTATCAATTCATTTCTACAAGTTTGATTATGAAGATTGTAAAAGTTATGCACCGCATTCTCACTTTAGACTTGAAGCCATCTTCAGTACTTGTTATTCAGGATTACCACTTTTTCCAGAGACCAATTACCCCTATGTAGCGCAGTCATTGTCTACCATAAATTAAATATACCAAAGAATGCGTACTCGTATTATTATCAATGTATGATGCAGTTTGTGGAACAGTAATATACCTGTACAGTGCCATCTGGAAGCAGAATGAGGATTGATAGCCTGGGATTTTGAAAGACAGACCTCAGCATCCAGCCATTGTGACAAATTTGTGTATAAATTAGCTAAATCATGCCATGTCTCCATTTCCAAGCTTCTGTTATGACTTCTCCTACTCTGTAAAAAAGCAAATAAATGTACCATGTTATCCAGTTTGCTACTTCAGAACAAGTCTTCTATTTTGAGGTTCACAGCAAAGCTTTGCCTTTTCCTTTGAAGTTTGTTTATTTGCTGTAAAATATTCCTTATGAACGACAAATATCATATGTGCAATGCCAGCCCATTTATAAATATTTAGAAAACTATTGTCAAACCCATATTTGGTGATAGATTATTGAATATGATATATACTATTCAAAGAGTCATAAACATGCATGCCTTTAAAGAATAAAGACCAGACCAGATTTGTATCAGGTAATCATCAGTACCTTAAGAAGCCTCTTCTCAACACCAAAGTTTTTACTCCGAACTTGAAGAACAGCAAGAAGGTGAGTGTATGTTTCTATGGCATGTTTCAGCTGGCCCTGTGCAATCTGAAGTTTTGCTTTAGTTCGCAACAGTTCTCCTTGATCCCACTTCCCCGTCTGATCGACAGCAGCATTGATTACAGTCTCAGCATCAATGAATCTTTTTTGAGCTGACAATATTCGTGCCAAAAGAGTATATGCTTTTATACTAGACCCGGCCTCAAGTTTTAATAGCTCCTTTGCATAAGAAAGTGCAACATCCAACTTCCTTTGCTCAGCATGTTCTAGACAAAGATGAAATACAATATATGGATTCCTTTCTCTCATGAATGTCTCAGCAGTTTCTAGTGCTTGTAATGCTTCAGACTGCTTCAAAATCCTTTCAGAATCAGAAGAAACTGATCTGGATATAACCGACAGGGAAAAACCCAGCAAGCAATTTGCAATACTTAGCAGTGGGTAGCATTCTCCATCCAACTCTGAAAGTGCTTTACACGCAAAATTTATTCCATCCTCAATGCAAACCAAATTTTCACTGCAAATCTTGGAGGCAAGTAATAATTCCAGAATGCAGTCTGTGCTCTCGCTATCATTTAAAGTATTCCTTAAAAGATTCAAAGCGACCAAGTTCTCACCTTCCCCATAGTAACACAGAGCCAGAGTGAAGTATCTTTCTTTTCTTCCCATAATACCGGGAATCAATTCTTCAATATGATGGGCCAGAGCACTTAATTTCCCTGAAACAGACAAGGCAAAGGAAAGATGCTCAACGATAGATGGATCCCATCCAATCCTTCCAACAACGAATTTCCTTAACAGAATCAGCAGCAGCAGAACAGCCTCTTCTATATTGTTTCTTGGCACAAAGGAGCTTTCCATCTGTGAACGGAGATTTGGAGGGCTTGCATCACAACCACTGTACAGTAAAAAAACTGCAAACTCTTTTTCTATCTTTGAAGTAGATTCAATATCAAGACTCCATTGGTAGAGGAGAGCTTGCCGGTACGACAAGATAGCTTCTTGGGGATCCCCAGCAAGTATCCACAACTCCGGAAGTAACTCAACAGCTTTACCAACAGTCTCTTGTAATTTACAATCAGAAGCAAAATTTAAAGGCAAGCCCTCTGGTAATGCAGTTTCAACAGTGTCCAGAATAATTTTGCATGATTGAGCAGCTTCTGCGAAAATGCCGATTGGGAAGGGAAATTAGAACTGCTTCTGTTATCATGAAAGTGCAGTATCTCAAGAATCTTATAGGTGCACCATTTCAATAGTCAAAAAAATTCATTAATTGTTTTAGAAAGCTCAGCAGATGCAGACAAATTGTGTAGGGGACTATATAACAAAGTAAAAGAAATAAACAAAGAGACAGTAAACTCAGCACCGTCTTCAGACAGTGTAAATTATATTAGCATGAAAAACTTATGTTCCTGGATTATCTAAAGCTCATGAGTCATGACATGAAGACATCCCAGACAAGAGGAAAGTGAACAGGAGATCAGAAAAGTACCTCCAAACCTTCCAAGACCCTGTAATGATTTCGCTTTAAGCAAAACAGCTTCAAGGAGCAAACTAACAGCATGCATAGACATGGGTGGAACAGCATCACTTTGAGAATGACGTCTGTTGGACTCACATCTTCTAGAAATGGAAACTTTTATCTTGGGAATCACAGCACCAATGTCTATTCCTTCAAATACTTGAAGAGCAGCTTGTGTGTTACCTTTTTGATACTCGAGCCTTCCTAATAGTGCTCTTGCTTCCTGTGAAATATGCAGGCCTCTTAACTTTTAGAAATTATCAATACGATTGAAGATTCAAGAAAAGCACAATTAATAAATGTGACCATCCAAAATCATTCTGGTATGAAGTAAACTTTTAACTTGAATTCCTTTTATAGCGGAAATGGCCAAATTCTATACTGTTGTACAAAAAATTAATCCAGGTTCAAATTCAGTATCAGTGTTGATTGCCCCATGATAAACATAATCCAAAACCAACTGGTTGCATCTTGAAAGAGGTGATAGTTCATATGTCATTGCTGGAAAATTCCTACCATTCTCAGTCATGGTTTTGGGGAAGGAAAAAACAGGATTGAAATCCAAAAACTTCTTTGTCCTCGACAGGACAATTTGACGAGGAGACTTACAAATATAACAATATAATATGTTAAACTCTTAACACAAAGAAAAGCACAACGTGAGCTCAAGGTGCCTACATAACCCATATTCTGTACAATTCACCCACTGCCAAATCTATTAACCAGTAAAGTCAAGGACTGCAACATAGACCATACCTTCACAATGGCCGTCACCTTTCTCTAAATTTTCATCATGATTAAACCTGGTTTCATAATCAAATAACTTAACAAATCTATTGTACAATTCGTGTTTGAAATAAACTTTCCAATCCACCCAGATGTCAAACATTACTACACAAAAAGTTGCCGAAATTAGCATTATCTTGCTTGAATTACTTAATGCTGTTGGAAACTATTTTTAACTCATAAGGTAAAACCTACAAGTGAGCTCATTTGGATAGTAACCACTAATAGCCATAAATTTACTGAGGCATAAGTTGCAAGATCATCCAAGAACAATACAAGTTTACAAGTGTAATTTTTATTTTGGACTTGTTAGAGTTGATAATCCTCCTATCATGCCTCAATATCTGCCTAACTGATTTCATTCACAATTACTGTGTATATGTGCATTCAATACATATCATAGGTGTAGAGTCGTAATTGTAGATTTATTGCAGCAAGATTATTGCTGTAGTGCATATATAATGTAAAGGTTGTATCGATAATGATTCAATGAAAATCTGTTTCTACATGAAATCAGCCAATCGATCCTTACCTGTGCTCTTCTTCCTCTCCTCTTCTTGATTCCTTCCTCTTTTCTTTCCTGCTGTGCCTTATGATTTTATACCGTCATCATCCTTCTTCTTAGTTGTTACCAAAAAAAAAAAAAAACATTCCTCTCATCTTCATGGCTGTTACACAGTTCCTTCACTTGTCCACCTTGGACTAGTCGTGCATCGTGGGCTCAAGGACTTCCCATCCCAGCATACCAATGGTGCTATGGTTCATCTCAATACTCTCACAAGTTCACCGGACCCGCTACCGCTCCTCCTTTTGCTGGAGCTCACTTTTCTAGTACTGATCCAAATTGGTATCCCGACACTGGCGCTACTCATCACATGACTGCCATGCCTCTTCAAAACACTCAACCCTACGATGGTTCGCATAGTGTTTATATGGGTGATGGTAGATCTATGCCAGTATCTCATACTGGCACCCTTCCCTTTTCCTTAGGCTCCTCCAATTGTCAAAACAGATTTTCATTGAATCATTATTGATACAACCTTTACATTATAGATGCACTACAACAATAATCTTACTGCTATAAATCTACAATTACGACTCTACACCTATGATATGTATTGAATGCAAATAGACACAGTAATTGTGAATGAAATCAGTTAGGCAGATATTGAGGCAGAGATTGAGGCATGATAGGAGGAGAAGAATTATCAACTCTAACAGGACTAGCTAGTATAGAGGCATAATTAACCACAAACAATTTTCATTTATAGCCATGGGAAAGTTGATTCCATATAAATGCATGATGAATTTCAAGTTGCTAAACTTACAATACAAGGAAATAAATCACAAAAAGCCAAGAAGAAAGACGAAGAATAGATGCAACCAACCTCGTAGTTCAGATAACCACTTTCACGCAGAGAGGACTCTGCTTCTTCAATATTGCTATTATCCACCTTTGCTTCTACCTGGCCTGTTCGAGATGAGTACCCGCTAGCTGAATAGTCTCTAGTAGCCAGGGAGTCTGATGAATGAGCTACATCTTCTACCCTAAATTGCTCACCCGAACGCATACACTTCAGCATCTTTTGCAACCGTCCTCTGATGCTGGATCTTCTTTTATTCATCCACTTCTTAGCTTTCATACCGGATCATTCCAATTGAACTTCTCTCCAAAAAAACATCAATACAACAATAAAAAGACAAAACATAAAAATCAGAATTTTCCAAAGAAAAAGTACATATCAGAGCACCCTAGCTCTAAAGTTCTAAAATTATGAGCAGACATGTATGTACCCAACAACTTGCTTCTTGGACCTGAAGATTTAGTACGCTTAACTACCAAGAAAAGGAATTTCACTTTGCCATTTCACATCCAAATGGGAGAGACAGAAGCTTTAAACTCCAAAAGACCAAGTTCCAAGAAAGAATTGTAGACCAATTTTAGAACACTTCTGAGTTCTGATAATAAAGGAAGACTCTAAAATCCTGATTCCCAGAACTCAAATTTCAACAGCACAATTTTCTTTTACAGTAAAGTTCAAGCCCAATTCACAGACGCAACAGCTTCCACCAATTGCAAACACTAACACCCCACAACCAGCTCATTAAAGACGAAGAAAAGCAAGCAACACATATATAAAACTCATAAATATCCCAAACCCAGTTCAATTCAACACCACAATCAAAGGAAACACAGCGATTGTGCTACATAAAGTCAAAGTCAAAGAAAGAGGAAAAGGAAAAACAAAAACAAAACCCAGTACAGTATAACAGAAGAGAAAACAGATATAGAGAGATCAAAAAGAGAAAGAAAGTACCTTTTGGTTGGTGAAAAGAAGCAATGACAGAGCCCACAAAGCACCAACTTCCCCATGCATCTCTCTCCAATTTCATCATCCAAAAGAAAAACAAAACAAAAGGGTCAGCTGAAAACTTCTCCTCCAGTTCACCCAAGAATCCAAAGCTCCTGTCTTTTCTTTCTTCTTCTTCTTCTTCTTCTTCTTCTTTCTCAGTTTGTGTTTTGTCTGAATAAGTGTTCTGGGTTGCTTGAGATTGTTGTCCCTACAGCTGGGGGGCATTAAATTATGAAATCTAACCCTCTGAATCTTCATTCAAGGGTGTGAACAGAGGGAACAGTTTTTTAGTTTACTTGAAAACGCATGATTTATATTAAACTCCAATTATATGTGTTGATCTGGTTTAAATGGCAGGCAATTCGGAAAGGAATGTCAGGGCCCCAGGTTGAAAATCAAACCCTCATTTTCCACTGGCATGGTTCAGTCAACTACCTAGAGCCATATGCAATTATGCGTGTGAATTTGGTGAAGAGGGGTTTAGAATGGTAATGGTAAGCCTAAGGCCAACAAATCGAAATAAGATATGTTAGTCATTCCTTTTGTGATCCTTTTTAACCTTGAGCACATGAAATTACAGTCAAAATGTAATAAGTAAATTATTTTTTCTGAGAACTAGATAAGTTCGTTACTTATATACGGTCATAAAGCACATAGAGAATTAGTGGTTTTGATTGTCAAAATACATGTTAGAACTAAAAACATTTTTACTTTAAGAGTTTAAGGAGGTCCCTTCTAGAACCTGACTATATATATATATATATATATATCGGTTCCTATCAAGAGCGAAGTTTCGCCCTGAAATTAAAGTGTGAAGTTCTTTATTTAACACACTTTCCGATCATATTTCTATATTTGCACCGTTCAGTTTGTAGAACCAAATGCATAGATCACTTATGCAAAATTTCATTGAATTTGATCATCGTTTGGGTGTTTATAATCGTGATTTACACAAACAGTTATGGTTTAGACATATTTATGGTCTTTTCATTTATTTAACCTGATTCTATATATAAACCATCATCAATTTGAATGAAATTTTGTATGAATGATCTGTGCATTAGTATTAATAAACTGAACGGTAGAGATATGCAAATATGACCGAAAAATGTGTAAAATAAGGAGCTTCAACTTTAATTTGTCTAACCATAACTGTTTGTGTAAATAACGATAACGAAAACTCAAACGATCATTAAATTAGATGAAACTTTGTAGAAGTGATCTACGCATTAGGTTCTACAAATTGAGCAGTGGAGATGTGAAAATATGATGAAGTAAGTCAAATAAGAAATTTCACATTTTAATTTCATAGTGAAGTTTCGCTCTATATAGGAACTATATATATAGGATTTTCTCAGCTACAAACGTCTGCACCAATGGTTTTAGTGCGGATTTTCATTTTTGCACCACTTTTTAATCGAATTTTTTCATCTCCACCTTCTAGTATCTAGATAATATTGTGTAGATCATCTCTGAAAAATTTCAGCCAATTTGATAATCGTTAAGGCCTTCAAAATTGCGTCTTTCTGTTATAAACATGAACGGTTCATGTTTGACAGAATTCAGTCCGTCCATTTGTTTTTCGAGTTTGAGGGCCTTAACGATTACCAAATTGGCTAAAATTTTTGCAGAGATGATCTACAAAATATTATCTAGATACTAGACGGTGGAGATGAGAAAATTCGATCGAAAAGTGGTGCAAAAATGAAAATCCGCACCAAAACCATTGGTGCGAACTTTTGTAGCCAAGAAGCCTTGTATATGTATATGTGTGTGTGTATATATATATATATACAAGGCCGTTCAGGGCCCTTAAAGTGCGGGAATCTCTCCGTTCTCCACCGTCCGGCGCCGACGACGGTGTTCCTCCACCCGAGCGGACATTAGAGGCATCCTCGATGACTTCTCTTGCCAGCAGACTTGCCAAATATCAGTTTGCAATCGAGATCGATCTGGTCTAAAGTTTTGGGAGATTGCTACCAAGACCTTCAAATCTAATCTCCATGGCCTTTATTTTCATGGTAAAGTCATCGGGGATGCCTCTAGTGTCCACTAAGATGGAGGAGCGCCGTCGTCGAAACCGGAAGGTGGAGAATGGAGAGACGTCCTCACTTTAAGGCTGGTGCGGACGTTCGCCTCTGATCCGGCTTATATATATATATATATATATATATATATATATATATATATATATATACAATTCCTATCTAGAGCGAAGCTTCGCTCTGAAATTAAAGTGTGAATATCCTTTTTTGGCTCATTTTTCGGTCACGTATCCACATCTCCACCGTTCAGCTTTTAGAACCTTATGTATAGATCACTTCTGCCATGTTTCATCCAATTTAACAATCGTTTGAGCTTTCACAATCATGATTTACACGAACAGTTTTGGTTAGACAGGTTTTACTCTGTTCATGCATTTCACACAATTCGGCACCTTAATGATTATCAATTTAATGAAACTTGGCAGAAGTGATCTATACATTAGGTTTTAAAAACTGAACGGCGGAGATGTGGATACGTGATCGAAAAGTGAGCCAAAAAAGGACTTTCACACTTTAATTTCAGAGCGAAGCTTCGCTCTGGATAGGAACTAATATATATATATATATAGCCCCATTCAGAAGAGAACGTCCACACAAACGCAAAAGTGCAGACGATCATCTCCAGACCTCGATCAGGCATCCATGGCGGCTCTGTTGTTGTTGGATGAGACTTTGGACATGCCCTGCATCACAATCAAGGTGAATGGCTCAGGTGATCGGAGTTGCAGGTCTCCACGGCAAGCTCACTGGAAACCTCAAGCACCATCAACGCCAACTTCAAACTCTTCAACCATGAGTCTAGCAACAAGGAGATGCTCCACATTGATGCCTGGTTCGACGTCGGTGACAACAGAGCCACCATTAATGCTTGATCACGGCTTGAGGATCAACGTCCGTATTTTTACACCTTTGCGGACGTCTACTTCTGATATGGACTATATATATATATATATATGTCAATACACATCAAATTAGCGTACGTGAAAACAAATAAGAGATTATCTAGATTACCAATCCACTCAATCTTGTTCATTCAACCAATGAATTTGTTACCTAAATGTGTTCAATTGCCCCTAATCTAAATCCGGTAGAACGCGCACAATTGTTCCAATTGATAAATATGATATTCGCTTTACTTAGTTATTTTTAATTTGAACCTGTACAACAAAATACTATACACACACAGCCCTTTTATTGAGGAATCTCTATTTTTTGTCATTTTTAGGGATAGGTCCACACCATTATATCTGTTTGTTAATGGGCTTAGATGGCTGAAATTAAAACAAAAAATTTAACACTTATGTCAAACCTACACCGTTCAAGATTATTAAAAATAAATCCCTCATTTGGATGCCTTAACGATCACCAAAATTTCTGAAAATTGGTAGAAATGATCTACTCATATAGCCCAACGAACTGAACGGTGGAGATTTGATTTTGTGATCGAAAAGTTCGTAAAATGAACAAAAAAAGGGATCCCTCATTGGAAGGGCCCTGATATATATATATATACACACACACACACACACACACAATTCCTATTCAGAACGAAACTTTGCTTTAAAATTAAAGTGTGAAGTTTCTTATTTGACACATTTTTCGACCATATTTCCACATCTCTACCGTTCAGTTTGTAGAACCAAATGCATACACTACGGGAAATCTTGTCCTAGGCGAAGGAAACAATTCGTCGCCTAAGACTAACTATTCGTTGCCTAGGATCTTGGCAGACGAATTATCCGTTGTCTAAGTTCCGTCGACTAAGTGTTGTGAGGTAGACACTTATGCGACGAAATTGAAGTTAGTCGTCGACTAAGAGTGTTCCTACCGAAAGATCTTTTCCTGCCTTGTCAACAAACTGGTTTGTCGATAAGAAATTATATTGACGGAATGTTTGTGTCAGAATGATTCTTAGCTGACAAAATTGTCATCGGTATGTATGTTTACCGACGAATATTGCGTCGTTCTTAGGCGACGGAATATTCGTCGGCAAAGTTTTAAACCGACAAATTTGTAACAGTTCTTAGTCGACGATCGATCTTTGTATTTTTCGGATAGGTGGTTTCTCTTAGGCAACAAATGTTACTATTTCCGTCGCCTAAGTGATTTTATTTAGGATAAAAAAATTGTAATTTTTTTTTACCTTATACACTGTTTCTAAAAATTACAAACCAGTAACAATAATCAAACACATATAGATACATATATACCGGAAGCACTAGATTTGGAAAACATATTCATATATTGATCATGATAACTAGATGGACAAATATTGTTTATATATATATATACAAAATAATTAATGAACTAGGTAAAAAATTGTTCATATAATCTAGCTAAACTATGAATGAAGTACTACAAGATCAATAATGTCAATTGACATTCTCGTCTCATCCTATGTTGTCGCCTCTATCATCATTGTTCTGTGGGAAAACTTGTGGAGGATGAGGAGGTGGCATACCTAGGTGCTCATATATGGCTGCAACATGGGACTGCACAACACTATACATAAACTCAGCATGCAGGGCACGCTGTTAGATCTCTTAGATTTGTTCTTGGGCACGCTCCTCTGATTCTTTTAGTCTCTGCTCATAGCGCTCATGCACCTCTTGGAGTTGCTGCTCATCAACTCTAGGAGGACCACTACGTGAAGTGGAACCATTTAAAGAATGGCTCAAGTCTCGCTCGCTTCCTCATCTCATCCCTCTGATCTCATTTCCTTTCCAAGTTTTGAGCACCGTACCCAACACCTCAATTTGTTGGGACTGAACACTTTCTATAATCTCCTCCTATGTTGCGTCAGGGTGTTGTTATTTAAATGTATCCTTTTGTTTATTAACCTCATCAACCATGTCATTCTACATATAAAATACATCAATTAATAAACAAAACATGCAGCTCAACATTTTCATAATAAACTTGACATTTTGCATAATAAACAATATCACGTTAGGAGAATACAAGAATGCTACCTTAATTCCCAAATCACTATGCAACCATGTTGATTCTAAAATGTACAGATTACTCAACGCTAGAGGAAAACGTATAGAAAATATTTCATAATTGCAAATGATGCTAGGCATGAGAGTTTATGAAATATATAAAACTATAAGTGATTTATAGAACTTATAACATGAGTATAATGATTCATGTCCATTTTAATCACAATTTCAGATAACTTTAATACACTACTACTAGATCAAACACCTGCCAAGGTAAATATGTCTTTGTATATACATAAGAACACAAGTGCAAGCTACATATATGATGTCTATATGAAGGATTATCATTAGACACCCCTGGCATGCCATGGGCGCGCTGCTGGCACCTCGAGGCGCGCATGCAGGCACCCTGGAGCTCACTTACATATTTGAAAATCCATCTGAAAACAGGTTTCGACCATCAGCTGAAAATCCAAAGTCTCACTTACATATCTATAAAAAAAAAAACAAAATCAAGCCTTCATCTATAATCCAAACAGAGGATGAAAACCATCCAAAACCCTCATCTCCATAATTAAACTACTTACCAGTGAAGCACTTAGAAATGAATCACTTGAAATTAAAAGCACTTAGAAATGAATCAGTTGCTTTTAAAACACAACTGATCAAACTTAAAACACAGCTACCTACTTTTAATTGCACTTAGACTTTTACAATTCACTTTAGAAATTAATTACAATTCACCTGGATTATCAAAGCACACCAAACTTTGCATAACAGTAGCACATAACTCCTTCACTATAATTCAACTGCCCTACCAGTAGCACACCAAATTCAACTGCCCTACCAGTAGCACATAACAGTAGCACACCAAATTTTGTTTTAACAATTCCTGTTTAAGAGAAAAGAGAAAATCAAAGGAGAGACACTTATATAATGTTTGGTTGTAACCTCATCATCCAACCTGACGACATAGGTCTTCTCAAAACCTTTGATTATTGGAAGCTGCTCCCCATGTATTCTGAGTTCCTCCATTGTGTAGATGATAGGAGAAGACCTCGTGTGGTGGTGCATAGTCTTTTCCCCACGGTTCCGCTTGTTTGCCAAGGAGAGTCTCTAATACACGAAAAAATATTAAATATATTAGTAAAATACAAGGGAAACAATGAAGGTAATTTTAAAAAAAATACAAGGAAAACAATGAAGGTAATTTTAAAAAAATCACTTTCAACGCATCTGACTCGAAGTGCTCACATAGAAACTTCCACTGGTCTTCTCTCCCAATGAAATATGAAGGCATGTCATAGGGCCCTTCCTTCAGATAAGCTTTGTGACACTGGTACTTCCAGTCCTTGTACCTCTCCTGTGCCTTCTTTAATATCCAATTGAACATTGGCACATCATTTTCATCCCACTCGTACTTCTGCTAAGTAACAAATAAAAAAAAAATCTCATGTTAAGCACTGAAAAATAAAAAAAATAAAAATTTAATTAAGTAAATTTACTTTTCAAACTGTTTTCAGTTACTTACCGACATTAATGAGCTTGAATGGTTGAGATTAAAATAAAAAACTTAACATTTATGTCAAACCTACACCGTTCAATATTATTAAAAATAAATCTCTCATTTGGATGACTTAACGATCACCAAATTTTCTGAAAATTTGTAGAAATGATCTACTCATATAGCCCAACGAACTGAACGGTGAAGATTTGATTTTGTAATCGAAAAGTTTGTCAAATGATCTATCCCTAAAAATGAATAAAAAAAAGGATCCCTCATTGGAAGGGCTCTGATATATATATATAGTTTCTAGATCTTAGTCAAAGAAATTACGAGTCATGTTAAAACCCTACCATGCTTAGATATCCCTCTTTCCGATTCCTATAAAATAGTAAAAACTGATGCCTCTGAAATTGGTTATGGAGGTATCCTCAAATAACAAGTTTCTCCCAATCATTCATAACAAATTGTTCTCTTTCATTCTGGGGTTTGGAACCCAACCCAATCAAATTATAGTACTATCAAGAAAGAAATATCAATTGTATTATGTATTAGCAAATTTCAAGATGATTTATTAAATCAAAATTTTTTAGTCCGAGTTGATTGTAAAAGTGCAAAAGATGTTTTAGAAAAGGATGTTCAAAACATTGCTAGCAAACAAATCTTTGCCTGTTGGTAAGCAATCTTAAGTATTTTTGATTTTGAAATTGCATTCATTAAAGGCAGTGACAACCATATACTAGATTTCATAACTCGTGAATTTCTACAGGGCACCAAAACATGAAGCCTGGATCATCCAAAGGGAGAAATCCCGATAAATCGGTATCAAAGTCACCTCCCTCAGTTAAGAAAGAATCACCTGAGTCAATCCCCAGCATAGTTCCCTATGCGAGTCATTCTCCCATTCCAATAGCCAATCAATATAGTGCTCTTGGAAGCACCCTCATTCTGAATAAACCCAATTACCAATCAACTTTAGTAAACCGATATGATCCCTACAAAACAGGGTACCCTCCAGTCAATTATAAAAAAATTATCCCCTTACATTACCAGAACCGAACAGTTCATGTTTTATATTGAACCCTCTGTAAGTCACCTCAAAAATTCTGCATCTCTAGTAAAAAGTTATTTTGACCCAAATACTCATTATCTTCCAGGAAAACCCTTAGCATTTTATAGAGACATTCTATTCAAATCTCAGTCACTTTCTATTAAACCAATCCTTAATCCAAAAGATTATACCATTCTCTTTACATAATTCGTATCATTTCATTATCCCAATAGGGTGATTCCCCCTCTACTCCTCACAAATTATTCAAAGAAATTAGTTATATATATATATATATAGGGCCCTTGCATTGAGGGATCCCTATTTTTGACTATATCTAAGGATAGGGCATTACACCAACTTCCCGATCAAATTTTTGCATATACACTGTTCAATTCTTTAGGTTATATGAGTATATCATTTCTACAAATTTTCGGATAATTTAGTGATCGTTAACCCATTCAAAACTTCGATATATTTTTAATGATCTTGAACGGTCCCGGTTTAATATAAAGTGTGTAACCTTTTGTTTTAATCTCATCCAACTTCATTAAATAACCGATCCAATGGTGTGGGCCAATCCCTAAAAGTGACGAAACATAGAGATCCCTTATTAGAAGGGCCCTGATATATATATGATTTTTCTCAGCTACAAACGTCTGCACCAATGGTTTTGGTGCGGATTTTCATTTTCCACCACTTTTTGATCAAATTTTCTCATCTCCACCGTCTAATATCTAGATAAAATTGTGTAGATCATCTCTACAAAATTTCAGCCAATTTGGTAATCATTAAGGCCCTCAAAATTGTATCTTTCTTTTGTAAACATGGACGGTTCATGTTTGACAAAATTCAGTCTGTCCATTTGTTTTTTGAGTTTGAGGGCCTTAATGATTACCAAATTGGCTGAAATTTTGTAGAGATGATCTACACAATATTATTTAGATACTAGATGGTGGAGATGAGGAAATTCGATCGAAAAGTGGTGCAAAAATAAAAATCCGCACCAAAACCATTGATGCGGACGTTTGTAGCCAAGAAGCGCTATATATATATCAGGGCCCTTCTAATGAGGGATCCCTATGTTTTGTCACTTTTAGGGATAGGCCAAGACCATTAGATCTGTTTTTTAATGGGTTTGGATGACTAAGATTAAAACAAAAAACTTAACACTTACGTTAAACCTACACCGTTTAAGATCATTAAAAATAAATCAAACATTTGGATGACTTAACGATCACCAAATTTTCTGAAAATTTGCATAAATGATCTACTTATATACACCTATAAACTTAACGGTGGAGATGTGATTTAGTAATCGGTAAGTTTGTCAAATACCCTATCCCTAGAATTAAAGAACAAAATGAATCCCTTATTGGAAGGACATGTGTGTGTGTGTGTGTGTGTGTATTTATAGAGAAAATTTTATAAATAATACCCCAATTACAAGCCATTCATCACATTAGTGTATCAACTTTAAAAACTATTAGATTAGTACCCCAACATCAAAAATCGACCTACTATCTATACATGTTGTCTTTAATGGCGTTAAGTCTTCATATTCTTTAAGATATTTTCGTCTTTTGATGTTTTAAATGTATTGGGTTTCTTCATCTTTGAAGCATGCAACTGCACTCTCTCACTCCTTCTCTCTTCCTCCCCTCATTCGCTTGTACCCCAAACAAACTTCAGTCTTACACACCTATGGGTTTTTACTTTGGCTTAAAACTTTAAAATACCAATTTGATTGCTGCCTTACTGGGTTTTTGTAGGGTTGGGTGCGGTGTGGTGCGGTTTAAAGCCGAAACCGCAATGCGGATTGCATTTTAGGTGTTCTAATTTTGCAGACTGCAACTGCTTTAAAATAATGCAAACTACATTTTCGGTTGAACTGCATTTCGGTGCAACTCGGTGCAGTTTGCTTCAAACCACATTACATAGTTAAATCTCATTCAAACTAAAATAAAAAAATTTATTCAACTGATAGTTAAACACTTAAACCACATTCAACCTGCAACATTTAACATTCAACATTCAACCTGAAATAAAAACTAAAATTCAACTAATTCAACATTCTAATAGTATCAAATAAGTACTTAGATAATAAGATTATAGACCAAATCATCGAAATGAAGAAAGAAATAAAAAATGGCAGTTCTATGTTTCATTGATCAAATCAATCTTCATTTCAAAGTTTCAGCCTTCAATCTTCAAAAGTCACAATCTCTAAAAGTACCAGCAGCCTTCAATTTTCTTCATCACTCACATCTTCTCCACCTATCACCATTGTCCCAAGTAGTGCAAAACAAACAAAGGAAACATGTAAGACTTCATGCCCAAACATTTCATTTATACCACAAACGAAAAACAACAACAATAAGATCATACGGAATGTTCAAGCATACATGAAACCAAGTAAATCACAAACAACAATGACCAAATCATACAAAGAGAGAACTCAGAGAAGAACAGAAAACTAGAAAGAAAAAAGAAGAAGATAGCAACACAACTGAGAGCGTGGTGAACTGGTGATGACATATTGAGAGAGCAAAAGACCCAGAGCTTCGAATCCTTCTATGGTTTGATTAATTGAGTCTCTAAGTTTAGAGGTCAGGAATTGGGAAAGTGAGGGGGGAAGAAACATATGCAGATGTGGCTAGGTTATTTAGGTTGAGAAAGTCAGAAAGAGACCAAGTTGGTCTCTATATACACCAACATATATAATATATATAAAAACTAAAAAATACATATATAAAAGCGGGTCAGTCGGTTTGAATATGGACGGTGTTATACCTGGAACCTCAACTGCACCTAATATTTTAGTGTCAGTGCGGTGTGTGTGCAAGACGAAGTCGTTTTGCCTACATTTGGTTAACCGCACCTAATATTGCTGTGTGGTGCGGGTGGTGACTGCATTTCGCGCTCAATAATGCCCAGCCCTAAGTTTTTGTATGAAACATGGATGGTGGGGGATATGAGTATATTGTATTGCATGGATATTTAAAATTTAAAAATGTTTTTTGGGTTTTTACACGGATTGAACCAGAGAGTTTTGGTTTCTGGTATGGATGAAGCAAGAAAAAAAAATCATACAGGCACAACCAAAAAAAAAAGAAAAAAGGAGAAAACAAAAGGACGAAATTGTCCTTGAGATAGTTTGCACAATGATAGACTTGATACTGTTATTGATGAAAGATACGTTAATTGTATTGAGATTTAATGTTAATGTACCAATCTAATAGTTTTTAAATTTGGAACATCAAAATGATGAATGACCTTTAGTTCTGGTACTATTTATAAAATTTCCTCATATATATACACACAGACATGACCCTTCCACTAAGGGGATCATTTGTTTTGACATATTTGAGGGATGGAGGATTACACCAACTTTTCGATCACAAAATTATATCTCCACCGTTCAATATGTAGTTCTATATTAGTAGATCACGTCTGTAAATTTTCAAACATTTTGGTGATCGTTAAGGCATTCAAAACTATGATTTATAAGCATGAACGGTTCAGATTTGGCTGATTTGGTTTATTCATTGATTTATTCTTGTTCGATACCTTAACGATCACCAAATTCGATGAAAATTTGCAGGATTGATCTATATATAAGGACCAACAAACTGAACGATGAAGATTCAAAAATATAATTAAAAAGTTGGTGTACTCCCTCATCCCTCATATATGTAAAAAAAAAGGATCCCTTAATGGAATGGTTCTCTACATATATATATATATATATATATATATATATCTTATAATTATAAATAGTAGTTTTGAATGCTTTAACGATCACCAAAATTTCTGAAAATTTACATAAGTGATCTACTTATATAGAACAACATATTGAACGGTGGAGATGTGATTTTGTGATAAAAAAATTGGTGTAATCTCTCATCCCTCATTTATGTCGAAAAAAGGGATCCTTAGTGGAATTGCCCTATATATATACATAATTTACTTTTCTTTCTAATCCTAAAATCCATATTCTGAGAGCATTTCAAGAAAATAATATTTTAAAAACTCTTAGTTGCATTCAAGCAAAAAATAAACAAATAGTTTTTCTTCAAGAAGAAATTAATTTCAAAAGAATTAAAGATCTATGACTGAAGTATTTTGAGTTTCACATTCTGTATAATTTGGGTAACTAACTTAGAAAGTAGTTCTGATGTTTTTAATTTTGAGCTTTTGCAATTCTTCTTCTAATTCTTTAATCCTAATATTTTTAATTTCTTTATCTAAATCATTATCATGTCTAGATATTGTTTCAGCTGTAATGGAACCAGCAAATGAATGTTTAGCAGTTACGAAAGAATGTATGGAGGAATTTCTTATTTCTTGAACTTGAATTTTGGCTTATCTTGGGATTTTGAAAATTAATTCTTACTGTGTCATCATTAAACTGTTAAATACAGTCTAAATCAGAAATACTATGTTGCGTATTGGATGGGTGATTCTCACTGGTGAGAGACCACTCAGAAGGAAGATGGACGTTTGACTATCTGATTATGTCTAGAATACTAATATTGACGTTTTCTTGATTGCTTTGAATTATGAGAGTATGGTTTTTTTTAGACTTTCACTATTTAAGGTTAAAGCTTTTAGGATATGAAGGTCACTAAGACTAATAGTAAAATCTGAGAAACAATTGAAATGGACTGGACCATTAATCAGACTTGACTCAATTAATCCAAGAGTGTTGTCATTAAAATCAGTAAACCTTGCATCTCTTAAATATAAAAGAATAAAGGCATTAAGACCTCTTCTAGTTAAAGGTTTGACACTAATTTAGATTGACCCAATATGAAAGAAGTTATGACCATCTTTTCTATGTTTATTAATTGATCATGACTAAAAAGTTGGCAAATTTCATGTTGTTTACTAAAGGCATAAACTTGTTTTACATATTTAATATGGTGTTCACTTTTGAATGAAGAAATACTTCATTTTTTCTTATAATTTTCATGACTAGGTACTCTGGGAATATTCCAGTCATTCATGTCTATATTTATTAGTTAAAATTTTTACCAAGACAAATATATATGAGCTTTATGGATTTCATATTTAATATTTATTTTTGTTCTATTAGCCGAAAGTAAAAACTTTTTTATTTTTTTAAAATATTTTAAAAGTATTAAGTCTTGTTAGATACAGTTAAGATCTGTTACTGAATAAATATATATATATTAAGCAGAAAGCGAACAAATGATAATAATTCGATCATTGTAGTATGCCAGAGTATCTCATTAATTTCAGCATGCACGTTGGAACACTGTAGGGTAGCTCTCTCAGTGGCCTCCAATTCCACCACCCCCTCCACTGCCAAATCCCCCGCCTCCCCCAGCTCCTCCGCCGGCTCCACCACCGAATCCACCGCCAAATCCGCCACCTCCACCAGAGCCTCCTACTCCTCCACCAATACCACCACCTTTGCCAAATCCGCCTCCTATTCCACCACCAGAGCCACCTCCAATGCCGCCACCGGAGCCACCTCCACCTCCAATGCCGCCACCGAATCCTCCACCTTTACCGATACCTCCACCAATGCCACCGCCTTTACCGAAACCACCGCCACCAATTCCACCACCTTTGCCGATTCCACCGCCTACTCCACCACCCTTACCAAAGCCTCCTCCAGCTCCGCCACCGGCTCCACCACCAGCTCCGCCTCCAGTGCCACCACCTTTTCCAAATCCACCGCCGACTCCACCACCTTTCCCTATTCCTCCACCAACACCTCCACCTTTTCCAAATCCACCTCCAGCACCTCCTCCAACTCCACCACCCTTTCCAATGCCTCCTCCTTTCCCAAATCCACCACCAACACCATGGCCTCCACCTTTTCCAAAACCACCTCCACCTCCAATTCCGCCACCCTTTCCAATTCCACCACCGATACCATGGCCTCCACCCTTGCCAAATCCACCACCAACACCATGGCCTCCACCCTTGCCAAAACCACCGCCACCTCCTATTCCGCCACCTTTTCCAATCCCACCACCAATACCATGGCCTCCACCCTTGCCGAAACCTCCCCCGGCTCCACTACCTTTACCTATTCCACCGCCAATGCCGCCACCTTTTCCAAAACCTCCCCCAGCACCACCACCTTTGCCTATTCCACCGCCAATGCCTCCACCTTTCCCAAACCCACCACCAACGCCATGGCCACCGCCTAAACCTCCACCACCACCAGCCCCATGTCCACCACCTAATCCTCCACCACCACCACCAAAGCCACCACCCCCTCCGGCTCCACCGCCTCCTCCAGCTCCACCCCCAATGCCACCACCACTACCGCCACCGAAGCCAGCACCTGCCCCACCTCCAGCACCTCCACCAAAGCCGCCTCCAAAGCCGCCACCACCACCCCCACCAGCTCCACCTCCGAACCCACCTCCACCTCCGCTGCCAAACCCAACTCCCAAATTCTTTTCCTCCTCATCTTTACTCACACTCACTACATTCCTTGCAGCAACACTCACTGCGAGAACCTGAATGCAAAACAAAGCGAACAAAGCAAGTGATTTCTTACTGCGCACCATCTTTGAAGTCTCTGGTCGAGCTCGTTTGTTAATGGTGAGTATAAGCGTTCTTACCACTCTCCTTTTATAGATGAATGATCCTTTTGGTTTCGCAATAAATCGGGTCTCAACAACAAACTATTGGCCACATTTAAGTGCAAATCCACCCCACCATTATCGATCTGCATAATATCTATTGGCTACGCTTCTGGTTTTACTTTTATCACCGAAATGAAACCCTAAATACAGGACAGCAGTAGAGTCAGCTGCTCTAAATGCACCCACATGGCGAAGCTCGCTTCGTTCGCTTCACTGCAGCTTCTTGATTCTTATCTCTAACATTAATGAAACTTATACATCAAAACTACTACAGACTATATTCAAATCGACTACTGTTTCTAACCTACACAAAAATTCTCAGACTACTAATTTAAACATTTGAATCAGCTAGTGGTTTCAAAACTGGAAAATCCTCTCTGCTGCTTCAGTTTTGAAAGTGTTGAAGTGGGGAAGACAATAGTTCTGTGTTACAGTAGTTACAAATTACCCAATACTCGAGAATCGAGACTGATATCATATTTGGAAATAATTTGAACTTGGGTCATCGGATTTTGAGTAAGATAAAACTCATCTCTACGTACACACCATTATCGATGTAGTCACCGCAGTCCTATACAGATTGATCATATATGTTTGCATGGAATTGGCCAGACCAGTGGGGATCGATGGTCGATCTAAGAAATAAAGAAGAATGCGGACATGCATTTGCATTGCTTGGATTTGACTCATTGGAGTCTTTCAGCTACAGATCGACGTCCTTTCGGATCGAGTTATGAGTGTTATTTAACTAAGCCATGTGTTCTAGCTGGGTGGGTAGAAGATTTAATGCTAATTGTTGAAAAACTTGTTCATACGATTAATTAGCTCTCGCATTTAAATTTTCATCAAACCAAAAATTGACTACTGAACTGCTAGACCATATTTATTTTCTTTTTTATGATCAGTTGATCACCGCACCGGTGATCAAAATAGAGAGCCTGGAGAATGGAGTTATATATTGAATCTCGAGTGTAGGCTACCAGGACATGGCGAAACCAATGTCTTGAGTGACCTATCCCTTACGGGAATCGAACCCGTGTCTGCTTTGTTTTGATTCTCTCTCGTGCAATCTCATATAATCCAGAGTAAGAGACCTGCATATCTATGAAGGAGATTCGAGAGAGAACTCCATACTCATCACATTTGAAGTGTACATAGATAATATTTCACGTCACCATTGCATTTTTGTTTATATTATCAAAGATGAAAGTTATTGATAATGGTAATAAACTCGAAAAGCAGAATGAAACCCGGGTTTGACATATACAAGGTAAGTTATATGTTAATAAACCAAATTAACATTTTTTTTTAGGAAAACAAATTTAAGATGAGTGCAGCTATTAAGATATTTAAATTTGCTCACTTGACCTTCCTTCGTTATGAGTTATTGAATTATAATTATCTCTTTTTATGTAATGACTATTAAGGACAATAATGATAAAAAGAAGTATATTTATTCTCTGTAGACTTTCCAATTCGATAATTAATTGATTGTATTTTTTATTATTTTCTTTATATATTTTTAGTTTCTAATTTACTATTTTCTAAATTTTACTACTGTTAAAGGAGAAAAAATAACGAGAATAATGGTCTACTCATTCATTAATAGAAAATGCTATTTATAGGCATTACATAGAGTCTCCTGAAAGATCTAGAAGATCTATCAACTGTAATTTATTCTAATAAGGAAACTAGATTAACCTATCATACGTGTATTAGGACAAGACATATAACAGAAGGATAAAACATAATTTTCTTAAACATTCCTCCTTATGTTGCGTCCTTAATACGATATGGTGCTTATGGTGTTGCCTTGGTAAAAACCTTGCTAAGTAAAACAAAAACCTCATGGGTAAAACAAAAGACTTGGACGTATGGAAAAAGAGCACAACGCACCGACTACAATTGAAGATAACATGTGATGCATGTAGACTCTCCCTGATGTCTACACAACGACTCCCCTTGATTGGTAACTCAATCTCGGAGTACAGATAAACGGCGCAAGCCAATACACTTCACATATTTCAAAAGTAGACTTGGGCAGCAATTTAGTCATTAAATCTAGTTACAACATTCTTAGATCAGACTTGCTATGCTTAGTATTAATTTGATCTTGAAGGAGATGGTTGCCTAACAACTCAAAACAAAAGTTTGAGTTGAAAATCAGATTCACGAGTGGCATGACCTTTGTGTACTTAAACAGTCATAACGTCTTCGATACAATAGGTATATATGGCCAGAAGAACCGTATAAAGTTCTGGAAACTAGATACACGTAGTTTTCTAACCATACAAGGTCCATAACCTGGTTCATCTTGAGCTGATCACAAAACTCTATCGAAGTTGACTATTATGCAAAAGCAGATTCTCGGAAAAATCCGTCCTATTTTACAAAAATAGTCATAACTCACTCAATATGATAGATGAGATTAAATTGTTAGTGTGCTTAAAAAGTAGACACATAGACTTTCCAATGGTACCAATTTCATCATTTTCCAACGAATGGGCTATCTTGTAGGTCTCGTGGAAGTTGACCTACGAAACTGGGCAGATTCTGATTTCGTTGTTAATGTGTCTTTTTGTAGGGATGAATAAGCCACAACCTTTCATAGAAGAAATTACTATCATTACATTGGCGTTGCGTGGGCGTATCCGGCCACTACCTTGATATTCCTTCACACTCATCTAAGAGGGAGCGAAGTTGCTCGACCGCTATGAAGAAAGTTGAAAGACTAAGGAGAACTTGGCCTTACAAGTTTGTAGTGAATGAGATGTCGAGTCAAGCATATTGTAACAAGTATATGAATGTGCTACCATACATAGATGGAGAATTTCTCCCAAGACTTCTTCGTCATATGGACGAAACAAGTCTTCTCAAGGTCCATAACCTTCCGCTTCTCCAAATGCCACGAAATTTTGTACCGTGGCAGGTTTGGATGTTAGGAATCCGTGGCCGTAAACAGAACCTCAAAAGCCGGTACAAAAGTTGTTGAACCGGATCTCACAATGACTAGTCCGCAAGCTGAAAAACCAGAAATTATAGGTTTTTTCAGCTTTTGAATCATTGTTAAGGTTCCCCATAGCAGTTAATTGTTATGATTTGAGTTAAACCATTGTGAACATCAACATAGTATTATTATGCCTCAAAATGAACAATGAGAAGCCATTAAGCCAACATCTTATGTATCATTATTATAAAATCACTCATAGACATTGTAATTAATGTCTTACTTAGTAAACAACGACTTAACATCATGTTTATATGCTAGTCTTTACATTTTATTGTTTTTAGCATAGGAGGGTGTCGCTCCTAATCTTCGCTAAAGAATAAGTTTTACAAAACAAGTAACGAGCATGGTTAATGTGAGATCATAAGGGGTTCTTTTGCGTCATATTTGTTTATGAAAGCATGAGTAGTGCCTCCATTGTATAAGAGGATGATGCAAATTCTTTAATGCCACCATAGGCTGTGAGCATTGCTCATAGCTCCACCAAGCTGTATTTTGGTGATCTTTGATCTCAATGGTTACTTTGCTCAAAAGAAAGGATGTCCGTGAGAGTCTTTACTCTTTAATATACAGATCATCAAAACACGTCCAAATTGTCCCGGACGATTTATTTTAAAGCCTACATGAGTCGATGTCTTCATTCTCATCATTGGAGACAATAACCGATTCAAGTAACCGAATCTTAGTGACTCATGAATGTTGCGCATTCATTATAATGATACATAAGAAATTCTCATCAATTGTCACAATGTGTGTTTAGGTGATAAACGTTAGCGTGAATATCATTAAGTCATAACACGGTTCGATTGCTTCCTTATGCATAAAGAGAATGTGTGACTTTAATCATAACACCATTAGGCATTGAAACTTGAGTATTAATCCGCTCTTTCATTATTTGTGATGATCTAATCATCATAGTCACAACGGATTTATAAAACACTAAATCCATGAATAGTTGTCTATTCCTTGCAATAAGCTAAACACTCAATCTCGCTACAACACATTCATATACCAGAATGTAGAGACAACAGTCTTATGTAAAGACATATACCAACCGAAATATGTTAACAATTTCGATGGAGATTGAAAAAAAAAAAGGTATTGTAACCCTTTAGAATGCATTCCATGACATGTAATACTACAAAGATTGACAAAAATACTACAAAGATGGACAAAACAAGACTTAGAACATGACAAAATTGGTCGTTAGCACTATATATAGGGGCGGCGCCACCGCCAACGGCTCACTATTGAATTTTGTAGAGAAAGAGGAGGATTTTTCAACATCCAATTTTGGATGACATTTAACATAACGCAATTTCCTTTTTGCAATTATGAATCTGCTCAAGAGTGTAGAAAATGACTCTTGTTTGTAATGTCTTTGCAACTGTATAAGTGTGCATTGTGCCACACTTGACATCACAAATCCTCTTTTGATCCAAAAACAAATGTGCATTTCGCCATATCATGATATTTATCCTTTAGAAACGCCACCTTATAATAACTGGTGGTCCAATGTTGTCCAATGTAATGTCATATTGTAATGTGATATATTGCATTACATATAGCTTATGTAGATCGAACCATATATGCAAGACAAAATTTGAATATATATGCCAACAATTGTATCGAGATCTTGACCATAAATTTAATTCAAAATATAATGATTAACTAACTTTAGTTAAATATGTGAGGTGTATGCCTTCACAAAACTTGAAAAAATTAAAAGATTTGTAGTCACTTAGACTATTAAACCGAAGTCATGTGCTTCATATCTTCCGCAATGTACATTTTACTTTTAAAATCTGTAACTGTGAGAATAACGTTCTCATTTTCTTCCATATATATAATTAGTTTCTTGTTGCAAGAACTTCATATATTTCTTGTGTATTGACCATATTATTGCTTTCTTTGCAATTAATGAACAAATGTAGAACCACATCAATAACAATATTTTTCTTTCATTAGCCCAATCTTTATATGACATGTGGGGTTCCAGGCATTGCCGCCCCTTCTTTTTTCAGAACGTGTGACACAAATTTCGTCACTATTTTTTTTATGTCAAATTCAGTGCTCATGTTTCGGTCAATTATTTCAAACAACAAGATGAAAGATTAACTATTATTGATATACGATAATTAATTATAAGTATTGAATTAGGTCAAGACCATAGTTTAAGGTAACTCAATTCAATGTAAATCGTGACAAATTCCATCACAAATCGACGTAACCGTGACAATTTCCATCACAAATCGATATTAACCACGACAGTTTACATCGCAAATAGATGTTTGTCCCTTTATTAAACACGACAATATTTTGTCGTAATACCGTGACTTATCAAACTGTCACAAATTTCAACTTTGATACGAGGGGTCCCAATCCCTCAATATCGTCCCACGTTATAAAGAAATGTGAGATGTAGAAGAAGGCTAGGAAGCCCGGCTATGAAATTAAAATTCAAAAACGATAACTTTTATAAAGCTTACGAGCTAGTTTGCCTTGTAAGAGAAGTTGCATTTGTAATTTTCATATTTACTTCCATGCTGCGAAGTTACTCTCGCAATTCCATAACGATCCATTGTGCCAAAAGTTTCATGAAATGAAAATATATGATTAATAATATTCACCATATATATAAAAACAGTAAAACTAATTAAATAACAACTATTGTAAATAAAATGTTTTTACTCGTGAGGTAAAAACTTCTTACCCGGAGGGGCAAATTTACCGTTTTGCCCCTCGTTCAGTACACTGTGAGATATTCCGGGTAGGGCACTGATGCCGGATTCGGGTCGAGCCGGTACAATGCTGATTCGTTGGCGGCGCAGGTTCAACGATGGCCCGGGTTAGTTGTGGGTGCTGGCCGACAGTCGACGAAGGCTTACTGCGTGCTAGCGAGGGATTCGATCTAGTTTGGTGGATCAAAGCAGGGTTGCGGGTGAGGCACGACGATCGGGAGCTTGGCTTGCCTGACGAGGCAGAGCTATGAGGCGTCGGCGTGTGGGAATGACCGGGCCACTCGCAAGGCTGCCAGCGCTGCATCGGATCTCAACGGCAACACTGGGATGGGGCCGTGTGGAGGCGGGCTAAGGGAGAGCGTCGGTGGAGCTCCGAGATCGAGGGGGTACGACAGCTGTTGACAAGCTAGGGTGCTCACAGTAATTTAGTGGGTCCCAGAGCAAAAATGGTGGGTTTTAGGGTTTCGTTATCAAGGTCGGATTAGAGTACAGTGCTGATAACATGTTAAAGAAGAAAAGATAACGAGAATAACGGTCTACTCATTCATTGATAGAAAAGTCTATTTATAGGCATTACATAGAGTCTCCCGAATAATCTAGAAGATCTATAAACTGTAATCCATTCTAATAATGAAACTGGATTAACCAATCCTATGTGTATTAAGACAAGACACATAACAGAAAGACGAAAACATAATTTCTTTAAACAACTACATATTATATATTTAATTAGAGCTAGAACTATGATCAATATCGACCGTGTAACATAAAATTTTCTACTATCATACATGTTGAAAGCATATATATAAGGTGAAATATATATATATATATATATATATATATATATATATGTATATGCAAAAACAAATCGATGATGAAAAATTAAAAAGGATATAACACAAAACTACCATTTACAAACACAAATGATAAAAAAAAATTTAATTGTTCCACATGATAAAAAGGTAACATTCCAAACATATTAGATGATAAAATGGTTACCTTTAAAGTTATTAAATGATATAACAGTCCATCTGAGAATTTTTTATTGACGCTTATACCCTTCTGTCTTTCTCATCTCTCTTAGATCAGATTGTCTCGAGGATCTAAAAACTCGACCAACAAAAGCGAGACGGAGACGCGCCCTTTCTCATGACGTCACACCGGTGGACATAGCTTCCTCTCAGTGTCGCATTCATGTATGTGCTTTGGGGGTGATGAGCTCAGGTGAAAGAGAATCGAAGCTCAAATGTTTCTTGGCATCTCCGTTGCATCTCCCTCTCCATGCCTTGTGTCTCTAGGCCGCGCTAATCGACAGCGCTCGCTGGAGGCATCGTCCACTCTACCTTGTCAGATCCGTCAAGGCCCGCCGTGTCCCCCCTCCTCGTCGCATCACATCGCCTGATAGATCAACTCCGCCGCTCGACTCCACTGCTGCTAGATCAACTCTGCCACCTGCTAGATCGATGCCACTCGCCGATCAACTCCGCCTGCTAGATCGACTCCTCCTCTTTCTTCTTCGCGAAGTCTCCTATGCGAAGCCATCTCGCCTCGCCTTCAAGTACTTCTACGTGAAGTCCATTTCGCATGCGAATGCATGTAACTATAAATGTAACTATGTAACTATCCATGTAACTACCCATCAGCCATGTAACTATCCATGTAACTACACATCAGTCATGTAACTATCCATGTAACTATCCATGCAATTAAGGAATAGAGTTCTTAACCCACACATACACCTCTAGGCGCATGCGGACTCCTCAACCCAGAATTATCCTAACTCGACATGGTCTTCAAGCAATTAAGGACACTTGCCTCCCTATCTACTCAAGCGTCAAGTGAAGCCAATTTTGTAAAGTCCTGCACTTGTATGCAAACTCCTCCTCTTGCTTCTTCGCGAAGTCTCCTATGCGAAGCCATCTCACCTCGCCTTCATGTTTTAGGACTCCACTTCTACACGAAGCCATCTCGCCTCGGCTTCATGTACTTCTACGCGAAGTCCATTTCGCATGCGTATGCATGTAACTATGTAACTATCCATGTAACTACAGTTTGATAGTTACATGGGTTGTTACATACATGCTACATATACGTAACTATGCATGTAACTATGTAACTATTTATGTAACTATCCATGTAACTGTGCAAGTACCTATCTATGTAACTACAGTTTGATAGTTACAAGGGATTGTAGCGACACTTGTTCTTGTTTAGAAAAATCTCCAAGTGGTTTGTAAGACAAGGAATGCCAATTAACCTTATACCTTCAACATGTAAAAAGAATAAGCTCAATTGTCTCTAGATACTGATTACAGAAGATACACACTGGATATGGAGACAGCTTGGAAGGAAATGGACTATCTCTAGTTGACAAAAGCATGGGATACAAAGCTCTCCAAATGAAGTTTTTAATCTTCAAAAGGGAAGTCATTGACCACTGGACGGTGCCAAACCCAAGTCTCCGGAATATGTAAAGAGTGAGAATGAGGTACCACTGTGTTGGAAGAAGAGAAGGTAGCAAGCTGCATGATAATTACCAGAGGTAACAGTATGCCTTCCTCAATCCAAACATACTGTATATTGAGAAAGCAATCCAAAACAAACCCAACACCAGCAAATCAAAATCTGTACTAGAAAAAATAGAAAGCAACAAAGTCTTAACTCATTCCCATCAGAAATCACCAATAAAAACATATAAAAGTTTCACACCAAGTTGTGCTACACTAAGTTTCTTACCAAGTTTAAAACTTTTGGCCAATTGAATTGCCACTCGCATATGAAAGAGGCAAAACCCTGCCAAATTCAAGAGGGCATATACATTGATTTGCCATCCAAAGACAAGGAACCAAATAAGGGAGAATTAGCTTACCAGATTTTCCAAAGCTCTCGATCCCACTGCCTCCTCAAATAACAACTCAATTTTAAACTAGACAGATCCTTCAGCAACTAACGGGACACATCCAACTTCAATCGCATCCAAAAGGAACAAGATTGTGATAGCTAACCACGAAATCTTTCTATTGTGGATATATGAACCATCTGAAAGTTATTGAGAAAATTGATGGAGATTTGAACAAAACTCTCCTCATCATAACCTATGTTGCACGGAAATAGAAACGAGTTTCGGTTTCCAATACGATCCAATACGCGGAAATGTCAAAATCAAAATATAGTCTGATAATAAACGTGGAGGAAACATCAAAATTAAAATAAATATAATATTTATTATAATAAATATAATTGTAAAAATAACATCAACAAAATAGTTTCTACATGTTATTGAGGAATTTAAATCTACCAGTTTTTTACGAGTTTTCTGTAACTCCCCGTATCTAACTTTACTAATTTACCGGGTTTTCTACGAGTTACTGAAGAATTTAACCATGCTCGGTAACTTAGTAAGTTAACGTTGAAGTTTGTTTTTGAGTTTTTCTCGAAATGTTAAACTATTCTTTGATGGTCTCGATGTCGTAGTTCGCAACGACACGAGTTCACCGATGTTTTGGATGAGTTTTCGGAGCATCGAGCTATTTTCTACATTTTATCAAAGTTACAGTAAAACAAATTCATTTTATTTCAGAAATTAGAAAACCTAAATTAGTTCCTAGCCGTCAGATCTCCTTGTTTTAAATCTGGGCCGTTGGTCTTTTTTAAAAAAAAACCCAGGCCCAAGTCAAAGGACTCAGACCTGGTCAATCTCCTCTCTCTCCTCTCCCTGGCTCTTTCTCTTTTGTCTCTCATCTGCTCCGCCGTCTCCGTCCGGAACGGCGCCATTCGGCCACGACTCGTCGATCCACCACCACCAAAATGTTTCTCTCTCTTCCCACAACAAAACCCACCCTTCAATTCACACATGCATGAACCCTAGAAGGAGATTGACCGAGAAGAGGCGCGGTGGTCCTCCGACGATTCTTGATGGTTCCGGCCATGATTCGACATTTCGGAGGTACGGTTTTCTTCCTCTCTCCCTCCTCTTCCATTCTATGTTCTTGAATGTTCGATTCGTGCCCTAATCAGATATTCTTCTTTTCTATTTTTCTAGGTTTTTCACGAGTCTATAAACGATTGATCGGAGCTCCAGCGAGTCTATAAAAGATTGATTGGAGCCCAGACGCGTCTTGGGGAGGAGTTGGAGGCAGCTACTGTGATTTTTTGCCGAGGCAGAGGTTTTCTGGCGAAACTCGTTTCCATTAAAGGCGAAACTCATTTCGGTGGCGTTTCAAAATGATACTTTTGTGGAAACGCGTTTCGGAGCATTTTGTTTTCGAAACATGAAACGCTAGTATATATTTTGGTGTTTCGGTGCAACGTAGCTCATAACTCTCTCTCTCTTTATATTTCCTCATAAGACAATCTTGGTCGTCCAATCGTAATTAACGGCCAAGATGTCTCTAGCTTGCTCTACTTTTGGAAATATTTTCATCTCTCCTCGTATGTTTCCCGATTTCTCTTCCTAGTCAAAACCCTCTCTCTCTCTCTCATACCTTATGTTACTGGGTATGCTCACGGTACCGAAATCGGTTTGCGTGTCACAGAAATTGGGGTCCTCCTTCATCTTCTTTGAGTTTTGACCTATCAAAACAGATAGTCAAAAGGCGACCCCGGGTGTCCTAGGGGCGTCCACTCCGATGCTTAAGTTAGAAACGTTGATTAGGCAGAAAAGAGAATAAAGTGGGAGTTTGAACTTACCTGATTTGGAAGCTTGTGCAGAAATTTATAAGGTATGTGATCCTTGCTTAACATTACATTATTATATTCGATATTATCTTTTTTTATATCCGGACACTCCAAGGTTCAAATCCTGGTTTCGCCCCTAGATAGGGTTAGACCGATGGCTTATTATGTATGTCGTTACTCGCCCTAAAAACCTATTCTGCTAAGGCTAAAGAGTCGTGCTGGTCTTCTGAAAAAGGGTCGAAATAAGCCAAATGACCTTATCTAGGGCTCAACAAGTAAGTAATTGGGAGGCCAAGGAAAGGACTATACGGTGGTCATGACAAGTTAAAGTCAAAATCCAAAGTCAAAAGTCCAAATTCAGCAGATAAGAAATGTCCAAGCCTGCCACATGGCAGATGATGAATGGTAGCATGCAGTGGGCACATTTTAGTGCCTTTCGAGAATACTTGTACATATATTGTTCCATTCAATTGATTTGATTCATAGTTGATCCAGAATTCCAGAAGAGGTTTCAATTTAGCATAATGAAAGTTAATGATAGATACTTGTTTACGCATGTTCCCTTAAAATTTATACATCTAATGAAGCTTAATTACGAGTAAGAAGAAGAAA